>CM060925.1:78064250-80693000 GCA_030737875.1 Allium sativum
AAAGATCTTAACTTGAGGCAACAGAGATGGATGGAGTTTCTTGCCTCGTATGATTTCGAGATCTCCTATACTCCGGGCAAAGGCAACGTAGTGGCAGACGCGTTGAGCCGAAAGAAACTGACCTTAAGCCCACTGTTTGTTGAAAGACAAAGCCTAGAGTTTATAGCCAGCTTCGACTTTAGGCCTTCCTCCGATTTTGTACCAGGCTTGCTAGCATCTCTCGAAGTACGCCCGACTTTAGTGGACTCGATAGGGACAACACAACGCGAGGACCCTCAGCTTGTGGAGACGATTGATAGGCTAATTAGGGGTGAGACTTCGAGTCACCTCAATAGATACTCCATCGACGATAAGGGTTGGCTAAGGCGAGACGGAAGACTATGCGTCCCACAGACAAGGGATTTAGTAAAGAAGGTTCTCGAGGAGGCACATCACTCCAAGATGACGATACACCCAGGTGGAGATAAAATGTACAAGGACATAAAAAAAACTTTCTTTTGGAACGGCATGAAGAAGGACGTAGCAGAATTCGTTTCTAAGTGTATGGTGTGCCAATAGGTTAAGGCGGAACAGAAAAAGCCTGGCGGTCTGCTACATCCTCTAGAGGTCCCGCAGTGGAAATGGGATAGCATCTCAATGGACTTCATCGATGGGCTGCCTAGGTCTAGGAGAGGCAACACTAGCATTTGGGTAATAGTGGATAGGCTTACTAAAAGCGCCCACTTTTTACCCGTCAAAAGTAAAAGAACTGCCTCATCCCTAGCATCTCTTTACCTCAAGGAAATCGTTCGACTCCATGGAATACCATCCAGCATTGTTAGCGACCGAGACCCTATCTTCACCAGTGAGTTTTGGCGGAGTCTGCAAGAAGCGGTAGGCACCCAGTTATGCTTGAGCACAGCCTATCATCCCCAAACCGACGGCCAAACAGAAAGAGTGAACAGAGTTTTGGAGGACCTTTTAAGACTGTGCATCCTTGACTTCGGAGGGACGTGGGAAGACCATCTTCCTTTGGTAGAATTTTCCTACAACAACAGCTATCAAGCAACCATCGGAATGGCGCCCTTCGAAGCTTTATATGGAATACCGTGCCGATCGCCCACTTGTTGGTGGGAGTCTACTTATAAGCTCATACTTGGACCAGATATGATCCGAGAGACTTCAGAGAAAGTAGACTTAATACAAAGAAGGATGAAGACGGCCCAAAACAGACAAAAGTCCTACGCCGACAAGAGGAGGACCGACCTTGAATTTGAGGTTGGAGACAGGGTTTTTCTTAAGGTATCTCCGCTAAGGAACGTTTTTTGTTTTGGAACCACAGGAAAGCTAGCACCAAGGTTCGTAGGGCCATTCCCTATCATTGAGAAAATTGGGAAAATGGCCTATAGATTAGAGCTACCCGAAAAATTGGCCGGAGTTCACAACGTCTTTCACGTTTCACATCTCCGAAAATGTCTACATGAGTCTGCTGAAGTGGTAGAGACAAATATCCTAGAAGAAGCTGAAGTGGAACGCGAAGCAACCGTAAGGAAAGTTCCAACCCGCATATTAGGAACGGAAGTGAAGAAGCTACGCAACGCGAAGTCAAGCTCGTCAAAGTTCAGTGGAGCGACGCCGAGGGAGACGCAACTTGGGAAACTGAAGCAAGAATACGCGCTGCCTACCCTTTTCTTTTCGAGGGTACATCTTTGATCTTTCCTTTTTCCTTAAGTTGCGCTTTTATCTATCTTTTTAGATATATCTCCTCGACCTTATCTTTTAGGAAGAAACCCTTTAGATGGAAACATGTAATTAAAACATGTTATGGATGATGGTTGCAAGTGGTTGCAAGTGATTGCTAGTGGTTGCTCGTGGTTGCATACACACACACAATCTAGGTTTTAGATCGGCTCAATCACTTCATATTGCATATGCATATATGTTTGCATTCGTATATGGTTGAACTTTAATATGTGTCATATGGATGTTGCATTTGTATGAATGATTGTGCACGCATGTAGAATCATGAATAGGAGGATTTGCATACATAATGGATTCATAGCACTTACATAATTCGCATTAAGGAGGTCAACTGAATCAGTAGACCGCCTGATTTTGCATTAGATAAGTACATGTATACACACACACTTCGCATATTATCATGAAGCATTAGAAGTCTTTTAAGGACAATGGATGCTCATGTTTGATGGATGAGTAGATGGATGTTTGGATGTTAGGATGTACATTCTTCCTGAACTTGAAGATTTCGGGACGAAATCCTTTTAAGTGGGGGAGAATGTAACACCCCGTGTATTTTATAACAGTGAAATTCACAAATTAAAGTATAATAAATTTCAAATTAAAGTATTAAGGGAAACGGGATTTGCCATTGCGTTCGTCTCGGAAAAATACGTGAAATAGAGTCCGAGTTTTCGAAAAACGGAGCCTGTATGACCAAATTATGGCCCGATGAAGTTTCAGAAAATTCAAATTTCGAAAACAGATTTGAATTTCAGCCTAATCAGAGTAGGCGGGAAAATTCCCGCCCAAACCCACCAGGTCGACCTGGGGGTCGACCCTAGGGTCGACCTGGGAGTCGACCTAGGTGTCGACCTGCCCCAGGCAGGTCGACTCTAGAGTCGACCTGGGGGTCGACTGGGGAGTCGACCTGGCCCCTGAGCCAAGTCAAACCCAGCCCACCCTGGCTGGCCTAGTCTGTGTTTGGTCGATTTTCTGAGCCTTGCCTTGTCACTTGGGCTAGGTGTCAGCTCCTGGTTGGTTTCTCCTTTGAACGAACGGCTATTATTGAACCAAGCTCCATCGACGGTCTAAATCAACTCAAAAACTCTATAAAAAGGACCTAAGACTAACCCTAATTTACACAAACTAAAATGGAGATGAGACCATCATGCTGCTGAGGAGAGACTGAGGATAGCCGTCAGAAATAGAGAGACGATTAGGAGATAATTCAAAGCTTAAAGCAACGTTAATAAAATCAAAGCAACGCCTACAACAAAGGATAGCATCTCCAAATTCAGAATTCAAATTCCTGAATTGAAGATTCGTCACACGTTGTAAGTAGAGTGCTATTCCGATGTGAATTAAATAATTGTGTTGATTTGTGTAAAGTAAGAAATGGAATTGTGGCGAAAATAATCTATATTTGTATGTTGCTTTGATGCTAAACGATTTGGGAATATTATAGTATACAATTGGATATTTGCAAGTACGCGATTTGCGTTGGAAGTTAACAACGAAATGGAATTGTGGCGATAATAACCTATATTTGTATGTTATTTTGATTCTAAACGATTTGGCAATGCTATGGTGTACGATTGGATTCATACAAGTATATGGTTTATGTTGACAACCACATGTTGTGTAATTTTAATTGGGGTTCATGCAAGCATATGATTCATATTGAAAACTACATGTTTGTGGTAGTTATTTACAACACCCATTTGATAATTGTAAGTATATGATTCATGTTGAAAATAACAACTATATGTTGTAACAGTTTATTTGAAATTCATGCAAGTTTACGATTTATTGTTATGCCAACATGATGTATAATTCTATGGTCATCTTTAGTGTAATTTGATCCACTTAAGTATTATGATTCATATGAAAGTTATGTTGGAATTGGCATCATAGTTCAAGTATAAAAATCATGATTTTGTGATAAAAGCAAGCGTCTTTGTAAGCTTGTATTAATTTTATGAACATGACTAAACTATGTTTGTTATTATGCCTAGTTGAAAACATGTTTCTAGGCTTATGCTGTTATCATAATCATATGATAATATATTTGGCACATAAGTTACATTAGAAATTACACTAGAATTACATCCCACTTACAAGTTACATAGATAGAATAAAAACCATGATTATATGAATAGTAGGATTCATGTTCAATTATGTTTATGACTAGATGAATAGAAGGACTCATGTTCAATTATGATTATGCCATAATTATATGATTAGGATGGTTCATGTTTAAGTATCATCTATGCCATGACTACACAAATAGAATGATTCATGTTTTGTTTATATCATGATTATGTGAATAGAATGATTCATGTTTAAGTATTGCTTATATTATATGTTGTTACAATTGCAAGTTCACATGTGCCTACCTTATGTTAATTGAATCGTTATGTTGCAAGTTCATGCGTTCACACTCCCCTTTTTATGTTACCTTATAAACACCATGTTATAAGCCTCCCCTTTTCATATGGCTAAATTGGGTTTAAGTATTAAACCCAACACACCTTACATTTGAACGAACGTGTAAAACGGGGGTAATGACGTTTGGGCTAAAATATAGAACATATGTGTTGGCATGTTCGACGCATGCCAACAATCTTGAAAATCGATTAAGTGACATAAATAAATTTTAATCAATAAAGATAAATTTGAATAATGGGCCGCAAATATTTACATATAAAAAGAAAAGAGACAAAATATGTAAATATAGAAAATACGATGTGTTTAACCCGAGGTTGGATTGAGTTGTGATGTAAACCTGCCCGGAACCGCCCGGCTGTCCAGTAGTCACAACAATACCTATCCATTGTGGGTGGTTAAACACGGAGCCCAATAAGGACCCGAGGTTAGACTGAGTTGTGGCGTAAGACTGCCCGGACCCAACCGGCAACAGGCAGCCACAACAATACCTGTCTAATGTGAGAGGTCAAGGCTTTAATAAGACAATTAAGGCTGAGTCAGGATTGATAGGATTAAGTAAATTATATTAATACTTAATCAAAATGGAACATGCTAAACTAAACAGACTGATTGGGGGTTATGTTTATAAAACACTTAACCAACTTAGCATGTTGGCTAGAAATAGAAAACCTAGTAGCGGGGGACCCTTTTCAGCAGTAACCCTACAAGGTATCATGATACCCTGAAACTAGGCAGGGTGGGGCACGATTACTGGGCTGACTGTAAGAGGTCAAATCGACGGCGGTGGTGCAGCAGTGTAGGTTCTAACGGGGTGCGGGTGTGCACACACTCCGGCGCAGAAAAATAAGGCACTGGGCACCAGTAGCATACCTGTGCATTCTAGGATTGTGTCGGGCTGCCACCATGGGACTTGATACACCCCATGGTGGGACCAGCATAGGTAACTACAACATCGGGGGCCGTAAGACACAAGTAACTATGCGAGTAGGAGCCGATCATCATAAAATGGATCACTTCACCCTGATTATGGGGTGCCTGTTGAGAACTAGTTTATATGGGTACAGGGATTACTGTGGGGTACGATAGTATATTCGACCCTAGACAACTTAACTTGGTTTATGGTGCTTTCCCATTTCTAGTTTATACTTATCATACCCAGTTCTTTATTCATAGACTGAATAGTCCTAGACTTACTCAGGCTTTATGTCTGACTCTACTTTTCTTTCGTCTTCTTTTCTTCCGTTTCCCCCCTCCCCAGGTCCACAGGGAGGGAATACCGTAGCTTGACCAGCCTTCATATCCAGCTTGAAGAGAAAGAATGTATCGCTTGGATCTTTTCGTTTTGGACTATGGCTTTGGACAGCAATTATGGGACTTTTGCAGTTTATTTATGTTTTCTTTATGCTTCTTTAAATATTGTAATCAAGACAGTTATGAAGATGTTATGTTTTTGGATGTGTTGTAAGACAATTATGGTATGGTTGGTGTAACACGTATTTGAATGAAATAAAAGTTGTTGTTTTCCGCTGTTCAAAAATATGTGTTATTATATCTGTCTTGTATATCTGTGATTTATACTTATAAACCTCCACCAAAATTAGGGCATTCCTGTGACGGCAACGAATTTCGCTCGGTCCGAACCAGTCGCTAAACCGACCCAGACCGTTCGAAACGCACTATCGTTTGAGAACACGACAAAGTAGAACGCATACAGAAGAACATTTCATTGTATATTACAACAATGCATCAGATTACAAGAATATACAGAGTATAAATGAATATTACACAGAAATATCAGAGATTTAAATTACATTTAAATACATAGCAGCGGAAAATAATACAATACACAACTAGAATGAGATATACGGATACAAAGCTTTCCGGATATCGTTCCAGCTGTAAACCAGGATCATGTGCATATAAATCTGCAAAACCAGAACTACTAGCTGCCCGTGTCAAAATAAGGGCACCCAGAGTTTAGGTTAAAACAATAAACTCCAGGTCAGTCATGTGACTGGTGTGAGAACTAAAACAGTTAATCTTTATTTTAAAAGTTAGGTAAATCAAGGGACCACGCCGTATAACACGGAACGGGTTTCCTCCCAAGAATACCAGTGCATAAAACAACAGCGCAATGCTAAATAAAGAAAAATGAAGCTGTTATAAGACCCAGGTCCTATCACACAATGCAACGCAAGCCGGGGGATAGGGTTTTCCCTTATAACAGCCAAAGAATGCTTGATACGTTTTTAAAAAAAAATTATTTGATACTATAATAAGTGCATAGTGTATAAAACAACTTCAAATCATAAGTATCAATCATAGGCGGCATGGGTACCATATATCATGTCGCCATACTAGTTCTACAATTAAAACCGCAAATGTCACGTATTTGGAAATTGGATTTCCGTCTATGAACCGAGGCAAAAGATAGTCCTCAACCGATTCGAGACAATCTAGCCCATGTCTCAGGATCAGAGCTCGATTGACCCTTGGAGCGACAGGGCCGGTCCACCGATGTGGATTAAAATGCCTGAACACTACGTTTCCCCGCCCTTTGGGGCGTAAATGAGCCAACGAATGACTCCATCGGACCCGGATCGTCCGATCAAACTGAGGCGCCTCGCAACAGCAACAACCACACAGGTGAAAAGTATATAAATGTCAGGGCTGGTAGGTCACTGACACCACCCTAGCTAGAAGGAAACGCATGCCCTCCCTGAGGTCCTCTCCCGTTTTTGGTTCACAACCGGGGTGCGAGACTCGCGAATTCACGTTACACAAAGCTGTGCCACACAGGCTGTGCTTTGATCATCACCACAAGACTTTGCTTTTCAACAGAAGCCTCGATCAATTGCCACTTAGGCATGCCACACAGGCAATTTACTCCATGCGTTTGATATCCATCAATATATAACCCCTGAGCTCGTACGTCTCAGAGAAGGGCGTTAAGCAAGAGAATAAATTCTCCGCCGCCAAACAGATATATATTTAATAGAGATCAATCGCACGGACTAAAATCCAATGTCAGACACACAGTCCATTACAAGTTCGTTCTAGGTCTGAACGAAACCGGAGGCACCTAGTACCCCGCACATCCATCGATCTCCAAGTACGTCTGGACGATCGCCAACTGTTTCCATCTTCTTGGGTGTACAGCCCAATCAAGATCATCAGTAATCACCCAAACGACGTGAAGGCTTCCGGTCTTCGACCACCGTCTTCATCTTCGACTTATCGTCGTATCAGTTACTCAGAATGGGATAAACTCGGTCTTTCCGAATAACTCGCGTATATTTTAAATAAGTGTAACACAAACACAACATACGCCTCATTCCAATTCAGAATATTCTTTTATTCAAATATTCCTATACTTTGGGAAAAGTTCCCATTAATTTTATCCAAGATAAATTCTTTAAATTTATTTTTTAATCTCCTTTGAATATCAATTCAAACTAGTCGGGATTATCGAACCACACCGAAGTAATCATTTATTTTATTTTCCCAATCCCAACCTATTCATCCCATGAAGTAAAACTGGTAGTACTTCATATCTAACACCACAGTGTTATCGGTAATTCAATTACCATTTCACGTTCAAATCTAATTAAAGATTTAACTATCGCTTGGAGTAAAACTGGTGATACTCCATTCTCGATCTTTTCAATCTATTTAAAGATTCATTAAAACTCCACTTAGTTTTAATCGTTAACTGGGTTAAAGAATCAGTGTCATTTAAAACACGGTTCACGATAAACCCAAAATCACATTCCATTAATTGTCGGGTTAAAGAACGAGTGTTATTTAAAGCACTGTCCACAATAAACCCAAACGTCAATATCAATTCAACTCCAATTAAATATTATTTAATTGGTACACTTCATTAAATCTAAATAGAAAGATTTAATCTTTTCTCAACGGGGTTCAAGAACAGTGTTAGTGAAGACACCATTCACGACAAACCCAAATCACATTTGATATTCAATACAAGGCTCTGAGTAGAAAATATATCGGCTTATATTCAATATCAAATTCTACGACTAACCCATGTCGTATCGGAAATAACGATATAAATATATCTATATCTTTCAAAATTTCCATAACAACATATGTATAATCACGAAATCCAACATCGAAATATTCCGAAGACAGTTTCGATTCAAATCCATTCCAATGCAATCATTGGAAGTTCTGGTTATTTTCAAAACCATTTCAAATTCAATTTATTTATTTAAAAATAAATAGAATTGTAATTCTAGTTCAAAACTAGTTCATTTCGATAAAAATCTATTTTTATCTTTTCAAATATGGAGTTTTTCACCCCAATTCTTTCTAAATCATTTCTTATGATTTTACACAAATTATTACTATTTTTAATAATTTTATCAAGGCCCGTACAGTCGATTTCCATCAATGGCCATCGAACTGCACTTACAGCGACCTTTTTCAAATTTGATTTGGACATAATTCCAAATCCAACCGTTAGATTTCAAATTTCTAATATTCATTAGAAAGCTCTTTTCGATACGAACCCAACGGTTCCGGTTTTAGGAGAATCCGACGGTCGGATCTCCCGTAATGTCCGTTTGAAATAAATGGTCGAAATTCACGAACTGCCGCGGCGCAGCGCGTTCTATTCAGGCCATTATATTATATATATAATATATATAATATATATTTCGTTGATTTCTATTTAAAACGAATTATATAAATAGTTTTAAAATTCGTTTCAAAAGCAATTTCAACTTCCATTTCAATTCAAATCAAAATTGAATTCTTCTTTATAAATTCGGTTTAAAATTCATTTCTATTCAATTCAAATTTCAATTTGAATTCATTTCAATTCGTTTCGAAATCGTTTTCAATTCAATTCATTTCTAAATCGTTTTCAATTCAATTCATTTCGAAATCGTTTTCAATTCAATTCATTTCGAAATCGTTTTCAATTCAATTCATTTCGAAATAGTTCGAATTTCAAATCTATTCAATTTCAAATCTATTCAATTTCAATTCTATTCGAATTCATTTACAATCAATTCTTTTCAAAATATCATATTTTGAAATCAGTTTCGATGTTCATTATAAAACGAATAAAATCGATATAAATATCGTTCACGTCAAAATGGCGTCAATCTAATCAACACGGCTTCATATATTGATATTTTCAAATATTCCATTTCGAATATTTCTATTTCAAATATTTCTATTTTAAAACTGGAATGAGGCCCAATCAATTTCCATATAATGTTAATTATATGGATTTTCATACATTACACCCATATAATAGCATTGCAAAATAATCAACCATCAACCAAAGTGCACTACACTGTATAAGCATCAAATATAGATATCTAACGCTTATAACAGCCTGTCAATCCATCGATCGACATATTTAATCAATCAGGATGAGTGAACTTCAAATTTCATCCCAACACCCGTGTGGGGTTTCAAACAAACAAACACAGATTTTATTTGTGCAGTCGGGCGATGTGTAAAATTTATCGACCCAATTAACGTCCTTCAAATAGGTGTACATAAACAAACCGTCTGGTTTGTAAATGAATATTGATTTATTCACATTCACGTTAAAAATTATATTTTTAACGATAAAACATTTTATTTTAACTTATGAATTTCTATTCAGTTCATTCTATAGATAAAATGATATTTTTATTTTCTAACTTATTTTAGAAAATTTCGGCGGCATAACGGCACGATACTAGAAACGGGACGAGGCCTAGCCTTATCCCCGGTCTAGTGAAGGCCCACGCCATTCACACATCAATCAAAATCACCAAACAACCAAATTCAAATCAAATCATATAACTAATCTATGCAACCAAACAAACAAGTCCATGGTCTGTGGACGATTGTGTCGGGTGCTACTAAGCACCGTCTGCATCCTAGTATATATATATATATATATATAAACTAGAAAAGAAATTGAAAGGTGAGAAATTCTCACCAATAGCTATCCTAGCTCCACGGCACTTCATTGATAGAAATCTTCATTGTCCTCGTCGATATCACTTTCTTTGCCCGTAGCCACTACATATGTAAAAATCGAATTTTTACTTCTAAGTTCAATATATAAAAATCGAATTTTTACTTCAAAGTTCAATATATAAAAATCGAATTTTTACTTCAAAGTTCAATATATAAAAATCGAACTTTTACTTCAAAGTTCAATATATAAAAATCGAATTTTTACTTCAAAGTTCAATATATAAAAATCGAACTTTTACTTCAAAGTTCAATATATAAAAATCGAACTTTTACTTCAAAGTTCAATATATAAAAATCGCATTTTTATTTCGAAGTTCAATATATAAAAATCGAATTTTTCTACAAATAAAAATCCTATCTTTTCTGTAAATCAACTATATAAAAATACGATCTTCTCACATTTCAAAATACGACCATTTCACCTTTTAAAGTTCTAATCTTTTTCCATTTAAAATTCAAATCTTTTTCTATTTAAAATCTTAAAATAAAATCAGTTTTTAAACCTTTTTAAAAATCAGTTTTAAATGCTTTTAAATTCAGAATTAAACCCTTTTTCAAATTCAGATTAATATCCTTTTAAAATCAGATTTTCAGAATTGAAAATAAAAATAAAATAAAGTAAAGGAAAAAAAAACTTACTGCATCGAAGAAAGGGGGGGCATCGACTTCGCCGGAGCTGGCTTCTAGGGGGGCGTCGATGTCGGCGGCAGGAGGAGGCGGAGGGTTGGGGCGGTTCCTGCAGGTGCGGTTTTGGGTGGCTCGCGGTGGGGCGTTAGGGTTTTTGAGCGTCGAATGGGAGAGAGGGGAGGGGATCGAGTGGATCGGAGGAGGGGGGTCAGGCGCAGGTGGCTTGGTGGCGGTGGCGAGGGCCCCACGGCGGCGGCGATGGTGATGGCGGTTTTCCGCCTCCGCCTTTTTTTTTTTTTTTTTTTTTACTTTGTTTCGAACTGAAAGGAGAGAGGGGGCCAGAGCGGGTTAACGGGGGGGGGGGGGGGGAGAAAAGGTTTTTTTTTCCTTATTTAATTAATTAATTTTCAAAAAGTTGAATTTCACATACGACCTCGAAACGAGGCCCACCGCCTGTCGTCCATAGCGTTTTACCCCCATTCCGAACACAATGGGATATGTATCGCAAGCTGATTTGACCATTTGAATCAGTTTCCGTTTAATTTACATTTAAATCACTATATTGAATTTTAAACGTACATTTCAAATTACCGGGGTCACATACTAACTCTATAAATCCCATAAAAATATTTTCTAGCTTCGTATTGACGATACGGTCCTAACAAAACTAGTTTCGTCGAATTCTGAGACCGTTAGAAAAATGGCCATTTTCCAGTCGATTAAAATCAACTGAAACTGGTCAAACGCGTTTTCCTTTGCCATGCTCACATATTGATTCGAAAAATTATGAAATTTGAAACCTAGCAATAATTTAACATCACGGACCCAACAAAACTGGTTTCGTCGAAATCCGAGGTCGTTTGCAAAATGTCCATTTTTAAGGGCCTGAATTCCATAGCGACTATTCAGAATTTTCAACTGGACATATCTTTTGATTCCCGCTATCAAATTTCGATTTGTCAGATTCGTTGGAAAGATATTATCAATTAGATCCTATGGTTTTCGGTTTCACTAAAATTCGGATTGTTTTGCACCCGGTACACCCAATTGAAGTTTGAAATCGAATTATCGAACTACCGCGCCATTTTCAATTCCTTTTATAATTATATATAATTATTTATATTCTAATGACGACGCGTATAATATATACGTCGAATTATATTCAAAATAAATTTTCTCGTCGATATTATTTAAAATAATATATTTTAAATAATCAAAATTCGCTAAAATTGCCAAAATAAAAATTTTAAACTGGCCCAGATTTTCGGGTTATTACAATCTCCCCCACTTAAAACTTTTCGTCCCCGAAAAGGAACAAAGTCGAAAGTGGTTTGATTAATCAACTCTACGTTCGATCTGGCTTCTATTCTCCAACTTTACAGTTTCTGAGAATTTCCAAAAATTTCAAAAATTTGGCTAACACCCTAAATTTTCGAAAAATTTCGCCATAACCTCCCCTGCACCGGGAGCATCGGGGAATTTCAAATAGCTTCCCCGGTCCTTCAGATCTCAAAAAGAAAAAGAAAAAGCCAAGCGGCTAGCCAATAGGCTCATAAAATCATCATCACCCAAACAAAACCGTAAATTATGTAGTAAACATGTACCTATTTGTCGGGCAAACAAATTTTATTCTCTGCTCTAGCCTCCTTGCTATGACCTGTTCAATGTAAGTACATGTATATGCAAGCAAATGCGACCTATTTTCAATACAGTTCAATATTTGGTTTAATTAGGCATAATGATTAAAAATTACCAAACAAATCAACATTCAACACAACCATCAATCAATTAGTTGATTAGCTTTTCAAATGCATAACTTTGATATATAGTCAAAAGTCAGATTTTTGATGCCAAATCACAACAATAAGCCCTATCTAATTTTGGTTCTCACACCAGTCAATAGGAAATATATAAATATCACACCTTCGACACACGAACTCTAATTCTGATGATGTAGCTACAATCATCAGAATCATCCCCGGGCGACTAGAGTGTGAATCTATATCAATCTAATATATTAAAACTTTGAATACACGCGGATCAGACGTATACGCAAAATCTATATATACTGGATTGTCCACATCAATATAAATAGATAATCAGATACGAATAATTGATTTAAATTTTCAAAGCAAAAATTGTTTTCATTTGAAAAATACTCTCCACACTCGTTCTAGGATACTACTGATCCCATCTCTAACGAGTCATTCTCATTGGATATTACTAATCCACTTTCTGATGAATTCTTTCGTATGGTTCTAATGTGCCTTGTTCTCTGCTTTGTAAACCAAAGCTCTGATACCAACTGTGACGGCAACGAATTTCGCTCGGTCCGAACCAGTCGCTAAACCGACCCAGACCGTTCGAAACGCCCTATCGTTTGAGAACACGACAAAGTAGAACGCATACAGAAGAACATTTCATTGTATATTACAACAATGCATCAGATTACAAGAATATACAGAGTATAAATGAATATTACACAGAAATATCAGAGATTTAAATTACATTTAAATACATAGCAGCGGAAAATAATACAATACACAACTAGAATGAGATATACGGATACAAAGCTTTCCGGATATCGTTCCAGCTGTAAACCAGGATCCTGTGCATATAAATCTGCAAAACCAGAACTACTAGCTGCCCGTGTCAAAATAAGGGCACCCAGAGTTTAGGTTAAAACAATAAACTCCAGGTCAGTCATGTGACTGGTGTGAGAACTAAAACAGTTAATCTTTATTTTAAAAGTTAGGTAAATCAAGGGACCACGCCGTATAACACGGAACGGGTTTCCTCCCAAGAATACCAGTGCATAAAACAACAGCGCAATGCTAAATAAAGAAAAATGAAGCTGTTATAAGACCCAGGTCCTATCACACAATGCAACGCAAGCCGGGGGATAGGGTTTTCCCTTATAACAGCCAAAGAATGCTTGATACGTTTTAAAAAAAAATTATTTGATACTATAATAAGTGCATAGTGTATAAAACAACTTCAAATCATAAGTATCAATCATAGGCGGCATGGGTACCATATATCATGTCGCCATACTAGTTCTACAATTAAAACCGCAAATGTCACGTATTTGGAAATTGGATTTCCGTCTATGAACCGAGGCAAAAGATAGTCCTCAACCGATTCGAGACAATCTAGCCCATGTCTCAGGATCAGAGCTCGAGTGACCCTTGGAGCGACAGGGCCGGTCCACCGATGTGGATTAAAATGCCTGAACACTACGTTTCCCCGCCCTTTGGGGCGTAAATGAGCCAACGAATGACTCCATCGGACCCGGATCGTCCGATCAAACCGAGGCGCCTCGCAACAGCAACAACCACACAGGTGAAAAGTATATAAATGTCAGGGCTGGTAGGTCACTGACACCACCCTAGCTAGAAGGAAACGCATGCCCTCCCTGAGGTCCTCTCCCGTTTTTGGTTCACAACCGGGGTGCGAGACTCGCGAATTCACGTTACACAAAGCTGTGCCACACAGGCTGTGCTTTGATCATCACCACAAGACTTTGCTTTTCAACAGAAGCCTCGATCAATTGCCACTTAGGCATGCCACACAGGCAATTTACTCCATGCGTTTGATATCCATCAATATATAACCCCTGAGCTCGTACGTCTCAGAGAAGGGCGTTAAGCAAGAGAATAAATTCTCCGCCGCCAAACAGATATATATTTAATAGAGATCAATCGCACGGACTAAAATCCAATGTCAGACACACAGTCCATTACAAGTTCGTTCTAGGTCTGAACGAAACCGGAGGCACCTAGTACCCCGCACATCCATCGATCTCCAAGTACGTCTGGACGATCGCCAACTGTTTCCATCTTCTTGGGTGTACAGCCCAATCAAGATCATCAGTAATCACCCAAATGACGTGAAGGCTTCCGGTCTTCGACCACCGTCTTCATCTTCGACTTATCGTCGTATCAGTTACTCAGAATGGGATAAACCCGGTCTTTCCGAATAACTCGCGTATATTTTAAATAAGTGTAACACAAACACAACATACGCCTCATTCCAATTCAGAATATTCTTTTATTCAAATATTCCTATACTTTGGGAAAAGTTCCCATTAATTTTATCCAAGATAAATTCTTTAAATTTATTCTTTAATCTCCTTTGAATATCAATTCAAACTAGTCGGGATTATCGAACCACACCGAAGTAATCATTTATTTTATTTTCCCAATCCCAACCTATTCATCCCATGAAGTAAAACTGGTAGTACTTCATATCTAACACCACAGTGTTATCGGTAATTCAATTACCATTTCACGTTCAAATCTAATTAAAGATTTAACTATCGCTTGGAGTAAAACTGGTGATACTCCATTCTCGATCTTTTCAATCTATTTAAAGATTCATTAAAACTCCACTTAGTTTTAATCGTTAACTGGGTTAAAGAATCAGTGTCATTTAAAACACGGTTCACGATAAACCCAAAATCACATTCCATTAATTGTCGGGTTAAAGAACGAGTGTTATTTAAAGCACTGTCCACAATAAACCCAAACGTCAATATCAATTCAACTCCAATTAAATATTATTTAATTGGTACACTTCATTAAATCTAAATAGAAAGATTTAATCTTTTCTCAACGGGGTTCAAGAACAGTGTTAGTGAAGACACCATTCACGACAAACCCAAATCACATTTGATATTCAATACAAGGCTCTGAGTAGAAAATATATCGGCTTATATTCAATATCAAATTCTACGACTAACCCATGTCGTATCGGAAATAACGATATAAATATATCTATATCTTTCAAAATTTCCATAACAACATATGTATAATCACGAAATCCAACATCGAAATATTCCGAAGACAGTTTCGATTCAAATCCATTCCAATGCAATCATTGGAAGTTCTGGTTATTTTCAAAACCATTTCAAATTCAATTTATTTATTTAAAAATAAATAGAATTGTAATTCTAGTTCAAAACTAGTTCATTTCGATAAAAATCTATTTTTATCTTTTCAAATATGGAGTTTTTCACCCCAATTCTTTCTAAATCATTTCTTATGATTTTACACAAATTATTACTATTTTTAATAATTTTATCAAGGCCCGTACAGTCGATTTCCATCAATGGCCATCGAACTGCACTTACAGCGACCTTTTTCAAATTTGATTTGGACATAATTCCAAATCCAACCGTTAGATTTCAAATTTCTAATATTCATTAGAAAGCTCTTTTCGATACGAACCCAACGGTTCCGGTTTTAGGAGAATCCGACGGTCGGATCTCCCGTAATGTCCGTTTGAAATAAATGGTCGAAATTCACGAACTGCCGCGGCGCAGCGCGTTCTATTCAGGCCATTATATTATATATATAATATATATAATATATATTTCGTTGATTTCTATTTAAAACGAATTATATAAATAGTTTTAAAATTCGTTTCAAAAGCAATTTCAACTTCCATTTCAATTCAAATCAAAATTGAATTCTTCTTTATAAATTCGGTTTAAAATTCATTTCTATTCAATTCAAATTTCAATTTGAATTCATTTCAATTCGTTTCGAAATCGTTTTCAATTCAATTCATTTCTAAATCGTTTTCAATTCAATTCATTTCGAAATCGTTTTCAATTCAATTCATTTCGAAATCGTTTTCAATTCAATTCATTTCGAAATAGTTCGAATTTCAAATCTATTCAATTTCAAATCTATTCAATTTCAATTCTATTCGAATTCATTTACAATCAATTCTTTTCAAAATATCATATTTTGAAATCAGTTTCGATGTTCATTATAAAACGAATAAAATCGATATAAATATCGTTCACGTCAAAATGGCGTCAATCTAATCAACACGGCTTCATATATTGATATTTTCAAATATTCCATTTCGAATATTTCTATTTCAAATATTTCTATTTTAAAACTGGAATGAGGCCCAATCAATTTCCATATAATGTTAATTATATGGATTTTCATACATTACACCCATATAATAGCATTGCAAAATAATCAACCATCAACCAAAGTGCACTACACTGTATAAGCATCAAATATAGATATCTAACGCTTATAACAGCCTGTCAATCCATCGATCGACATATTTAATCAATCAGGATGAGTGAACTTCAAATTTCATCCCAACACCCGTGTGGGGTTTCAAACAAACAAACACAGATTTTATTTGTGCAGTCGGGCGATGTGTAAAATTTATCGACCCAATTAACGTCCTTCAAATAGGTGTACATAAACAAACCGTCTGGTTTGTAAATGAATATTGATTTATTCACATTCACGTTAAAAATTATATTTTTAACGATAAAACATTTTATTTTAACTTATGAATTTCTATTCAGTTCATTCTATAGATAAAATGATATTTTTATTTTCTAACTTATTTTAGAAAATTTCGGCGGCATAACGGCACGATACTAGAAACGGGACGAGGCCTAGCCTTATCCCCGGTCTAGTGAAGGCCCACGCCATTCACACATCAATCAAAATCACCAAACAACCAAATTCAAATCAAATCATATAACTAATCTATGCAACCAAACAAACAAGTCCATGGTCTGTGGACGATTGTGTCGGGTGCTACTAAGCACCGTCTGCATCCTAGTATATATATATATATATATATAAACTAGAAAAGAAATTGAAAGGTGAGAAATTCTCACCAATAGCTATCCTAGCTCCACGGCACTTCATTGATAGAAATCTTCATTGTCCTCGTCGATATCACTTTCTTTGCCCGTAGCCACTACATATGTAAAAATCGAATTTTTACTTCTAAGTTCAATATATAAAAATCGAATTTTTACTTCAAAGTTCAATATATAAAAATCGAATTTTTACTTCAAAGTTCAATATATAAAAATCGAACTTTTACTTCAAAGTTCAATATATAAAAATCGAATTTTTACTTCAAAGTTCAATATATAAAAATCGAACTTTTACTTCAAAGTTCAATATATAAAAATCGAACTTTTACTTCAAAGTTCAATATATAAAAATCGCATTTTTATTTCGAAGTTCAATATATAAAAATCGAATTTTTCTACAAATAAAAATCCTATCTTTTCTGTAAATCAACTATATAAAAATACGATCTTCTCACATTTCAAAATACGACCTTTTCACCTTTTAAAGTTCTAATCTTTTTCCATTTAAAATTCAAATCTTTTTCTATTTAAAATCTTAAAATAAAATCAGTTTTTAAACCTTTTTAAAAATCAGTTTTAAATGCTTTTAAATTCAGAATTAAACCCTTTTTCAAATTCAGATTAATATCCTTTTAAAATCAGATTTTCAGAATTGAAAATAAAAATAAAATAAAGTAAAGGAAAAAAAAACTTACTGCATCGAAGAAAGGGGGGGCATCGACTTCGCCGGAGCTGGCTTCTAGGGGGGCGTCGATGTCGGCGGCAGGAGGAGGCGGAGGGTTGGGGCGGTTCCTGCAGGTGCGGTTTTGGGTGGCTCGCGGTGGGGCGTTAGGGTTTTTGAGCGTCGAATGGGAGAGAGGGGAGGGGATCGAGTGGATCGGAGGAGGGGGGTCAGGCGCAGGTGGCTTGGTGGCGGTGGCGAGGGCCCCACGGCGGCGGCGATGGTGATGGCGGTTTTCCGCCTCCGCCTTTTTTTTTTTTTTTTTACTTTGTTTCGAACTGAAAGGAGAGAGGGGGCCAGAGCGGGTTAATGGGGGGGGGGGGAGAAAAGGTTTTTTTTTCCTTATTTAATTAATTAATTTTCAAAAAGTTGAATTTCACATACGACCTCGAAACGAGGCCCACCGCCTGTCGTCCATAGCGTTTTACCCCCATTCCGAACACAATGGGATATGTATCGCAAGCTGATTTGACCATTTGAATCAGTTTCCGTTTAATTTACATTTAAATCACTATATTGAATTTTAAACGTACATTTCAAATTACCGGGGTCACATACTAACTCTATAAATCCCATAAAAATATTTTCTAGCTTCGTATTGACGATACGGTCCTAACAAAACTAGTTTCGTCGAATTCTGAGACCGTTAGAAAAATGGCCATTTTCCAGTCGATTAAAATCAACTGAAACTGGTCAAACGCGTTTTCCTTTGCCATGCTCACATATTGATTCGAAAAATTATGAAATTTGAAACCTAGCAATAATTTAACATCACGGACCCAACAAAACTGGTTTCGTCGAAATCCGAGGTCGTTTGCAAAATGTCCATTTTTAAGGGCTTGAATTCCATAGCGACTATTCAGAATTTTCAACTGGACATATCTTTTGATTCCCGCTATCAAATTTCGATTTGTCAGATTCGTTGGAAAGATATTATCAATTAGATCCTATGGTTTTCGGTTTCACTAAAATCCGGATTGTTTTGCACCCGGTACATCCAATTGAAGTTTGAAATCGAATTATCGAACTACCGCGCCATTTTCAATTCCTTTTATAATTATATATAATTATTTATATTCTAATGACGACGCGTATAATATATACGTCGAATTATATTCAAAATAAATTTTCTCGTCGATATTATTTAAAATAATATATTTTAAATAATCAAAATTCGCTAAAATTGCCAAAATAAAAATTTTAAACTGGCCCAGATTTTCGGGTTATTACAATCTCCCCCACTTAAAACTTTTCGTCCCCGAAAAGGAACAAAGTCGAAAGTGGTTTGATTAATCAACTCTACGTTCGATCTGGCTTCTATTCTCCAACTTTACAGTTTCTGAGAATTTCCAAAAATTTCAAAAATTTGGCTAACACCCTAAATTTTCGAAAAATTTCGCCATAACCTCCCCTGCACCGGGAGCATCGGGGAATTTCAAATAGCTTCCCCGGTCCTTCAGATCTCAAAAAGAAAAAGAAAAAGCCAAGCGGCTAGCCAATAGGCTCATAAAATCATCATCACCCAAACAAAACCGTAAATTATGTAGTAAACATGTACCTATTTGTCGGGCAAACAAATTTTATTCTCTGCTCTAGCCTCCTTGCTATGACCTGTTCAATGTAAGTACATGTATATGCAAGCAAATGCGACCTATTTTCAATACAGTTCAATATTTGGTTTAATTAGGCATAATGATTAAAAATTACCAAACAAATCAACATTCAACACAACCATCAATCAATTAGTTGATTAGCTTTTCAAATGCATAACTTTGATATATAGTCAAAAGTCAGATTTTTGATGCCAAATCACAACAATAAGCCCTATCTAATTTTGGTTCTCACACCAGTCAATAGGAAATATATAAATATCACACCTTCGACACACGAACTCTAATTCTGATGATGTAGCTACAATCATCAGAATCATCCACGGGCGACTAGAGTGTGAATCTATATCAATCTAATATATTAAAACTTTGAATACACGCGGATCAGACGTATACGCAAAATCTATATATACTGGATTGTCCACATCAATATAAATAGATAATCAGATACGAATAATTGATTTAAATTTTCAAAGCAAAAATTGTTTTCATTTGAAAAATACTCTCCACACTCGTTCTAGGATACTACTGATCCCATCTCTAACGAGTCATTCTCATTGGATATTACTAATCCACTTTCTGATGAATTCTTTCGTATGGTTCTAATGTGCCTTGTTCTCTGCTTTGTAAACCAAAGCTCTGATACCAACTGTGACGGCAACGAATTTCGCTCGGTCCGAACCAGTCGCTAAACCGACCCAGACCGTTCGAAACGCCCTATCGTTTGAGAACACGACAAAGTAGAACGCATACAGAAGAACATTTCATTGTATATTACAACAATGCATCAGATTACAAGAATATACAGAGTATAAATGAATATTACACAGAAATATCAGAGATTTAAATTACATTTAAATACATAGCAGCGGAAAATAATACAATACACAACTAGAATGAGATATACGGATACAAAGCTTTCCGGATATCGTTCCAGCTGTAAACCAGGATCCTGTGCATATAAATCTGCAAAACCAGAACTACTAGCTGCCCGTGTCAAAATAAGGGCACCCAGAGTTTAGGTTAAAACAATAAACTCCAGGTCAGTCATGTGACTGGTGTGAGAACTAAAACAGTTAATCTTTATTTTAAAAGTTAGGTAAATCAAGGGACCACGCCGTATAACACGGAACGGGTTTCCTCCCAAGAATACCAGTGCATAAAACAACAGCGCAATGCTAAATAAAGAAAAATGAAGCTGTTATAAGACCCAGGTCCTATCACACAATGCAACGCAAGCCGGGGGATAGGGTTTTCCCTTATAACAGCCAAAGAATGCTTGATACGTTTTAAAAAAAAATTATTTGATACTATAATAAGTGCATAGTGTATAAAACAACTTCAAATCATAAGTATCAATCATAGGCGGCATGGGTACCATATATCATGTCGCCATACTAGTTCTACAATTAAAACCGCAAATGTCACGTATTTGGAAATTGGATTTCCGTCTATGAACCGAGGCAAAAGATAGTCCTCAACCGATTCGAGACAATCTAGCCCATGTCTCAGGATCAGAGCTCGAGTGACCCTTGGAGCGACAGGGCCGGTCCACCGATGTGGATTAAAATGCCTGAACACTACGTTTCCCCGCCCTTTGGGGCGTAAATGAGCCAACGAATGACTCCATCGGACCCGGATCGTCCGATCAAACCGAGGCGCCTCGCAACAGCAACAACCACACAGGTGAAAAGTATATAAATGTCAGGGCTGGTAGGTCACTGACACCACCCTAGCTAGAAGGAAACGCATGCCCTCCCTGAGGTCCTCTCCCGTTTTTGGTTCACAACCGGGGTGCGAGACTCGCGAATTCACGTTACACAAAGCTGTGCCACACAGGCTGTGCTTTGATCATCACCACAAGACTTTGCTTTTCAACAGAAGCCTCGATCAATTGCCACTTAGGCATGCCACACAGGCAATTTACTCCATGCGTTTGATATCCATCAATATATAACCCCTGAGCTCGTACGTCTCAGAGAAGGGCGTTAAGCAAGAGAATAAATTCTCCGCCGCCAAACAGATATATATTTAATAGAGATCAATCGCACGGACTAAAATCCAATGTCAGACACACAGTCCATTACAAGTTCGTTCTAGGTCTGAACGAAACCGGAGGCACCTAGTACCCCGCACATCCATCGATCTCCAAGTACGTCTGGACGATCGCCAACTGTTTCCATCTTCTTGGGTGTACAGCCCAATCAAGATCATCAGTAATCACCCAAACGACGTGAAGGCTTCCGGTCTTCGACCACCGTCTTCATCTTCGACTTATCGTCGTATCAGTTACTCAGAATGGGATAAACCCGGTCTTTCCGAATAACTCGCGTATATTTTAAATAAGTGTAACACAAACACAACATACGCCTCATTCCAATTCAGAATATTCTTTTATTCAAATATTCCTATACTTTGGGAAAAGTTCCCATTAATTTTATCCAAGATAAATTCTTTAAATTTATTCTTTAATCTCCTTTGAATATCAATTCAAACTAGTCGGGATTATCGAACCACACCGAAGTAATCATTTATTTTATTTTCCCAATCCCAACCTATTCATCCCATGAAGTAAAACTGGTAGTACTTCATATCTAACACCACAGTGTTATCGGTAATTCAATTACCATTTCACGTTCAAATCTAATTAAAGATTTAACTATCGCTTGGAGTAAAACTGGTGATACTCCATTCTCGATCTTTTCAATCTATTTAAAGATTCATTAAAACTCCACTTAGTTTTAATCGTTAACTGGGTTAAAGAATCAGTGTCATTTAAAACACGGTTCACGATAAACCCAAAATCACATTCCATTAATTGTCGGGTTAAAGAACGAGTGTTATTTAAAGCACTGTCCACAATAAACCCAAACGTCAATATCAATTCAACTCCAATTAAATATTATTTAATTGGTACACTTCATTAAATCTAAATAGAAAGATTTAATCTTTTCTCAACGGGGTTCAAGAACAGTGTTAGTGAAGACACCATTCACGACAAACCCAAATCACATTTGATATTCAATACAAGGCTCTGAGTAGAAAATATATCGGCTTATATTCAATATCAAATTCTACGACTAACCCATGTCGTATCGGAAATAACGATATAAATATATCTATATCTTTCAAAATTTCCATAACAACATATGTATAATCACGAAATCCAACATCGAAATATTCCGAAGACAGTTTCGATTCAAATCCATTCCAATGCAATCATTGGAAGTTCTGGTTATTTTCAAAACCATTTCAAATTCAATTTATTTATTTAAAAATAAATAGAATTGTAATTCTAGTTCAAAACTAGTTCATTTCGATAAAAATCTATTTTTATCTTTTCAAATATGGAGTTTTTCACCCCAATTCTTTCTAAATCATTTCTTATGATTTTACACAAATTATTACTATTTTTAATAATTTTATCAAGGCCCGTACAGTCGATTTCCATCAATGGCCATCGAACTGCACTTACAGCGACCTTTTTCAAATTTGATTTGGACATAATTCCAAATCCAACCGTTAGATTTCAAATTTCTAATATTCATTAGAAAGCTCTTTTCGATACGAACCCAACGGTTCCGGTTTTAGGAGAATCCGACGGTCGGATCTCCCGTAATGTCCGTTTGAAATAAATGGTCGAAATTCACGAACTGCCGCGGCGCGGCGCGTTCTATTCAGGCCATTATATTATATATATAATATATATAATATATATTTCGTCGATTTCTATTTAAAACGAATTATATAAATAGTTTTAAAATTCGTTTCAAAAGCAATTTCAACTTCCATTTCAATTCAAATCAAAATTGAATTCTTCTTTATAAATTC
This sequence comes from Allium sativum, assembly GCA_030737875.1. Taxonomy (NCBI): domain Eukaryota; kingdom Viridiplantae; phylum Streptophyta; class Magnoliopsida; order Asparagales; family Amaryllidaceae; genus Allium; species Allium sativum. The sequence continues at coordinate 78,087,859 of CM060925.1, forward strand.
GGTTTAAAATTCATTTCTATTCAATTCAAATTTCAATTTGAATTCATTTCAATTCGTTTCGAAATCGTTTTCAATTCAATTCATTTCTAAATCGTTTTCAATTCAATTCATTTCGAAATCGTTTTCAATTCAATTCATTTCGAAATCGTTTTCAATTCAATTCATTTCGAAATAGTTCGAATTTCAAATCTATTCAATTTCAAATCTATTCAATTTCAATTCTATTCGAATTCATTTACAATCAATTCTTTTCAAAATATCATATTTTGAAATCAGTTTCGATATTCATTATAAAACGAATAAAATCGATATAAATATCGTTCACGTCAAAATGGCGTCAATCTAATCAACACGGCTTCATATATTGATATTTTCAAATATTCCATTTCGAATATTTCTATTTCAAATATTTCTATTTTAAAACTGGAATGAGGCCCAATCAATTTCCATATAATGTTAATTATATGGATTTTCATACATTACACCCATATAATAGCATTGCAAAATAATCAACCATCAACCAAAGTGCACTACACTGTATAAGCATCAAATATAGATATCTAACGCTTATAACAGCCTGTCAATCCATCGATCGACATATTTAATCAATCAGGATGAGTGAACTTCAAATTTCATCCCAACACCCATGTGGGGTTTCAAACAAACAAACACAGATTTTATTTGTGCAGTCGGGCGATGTGTAAAATTTATCGACCCAATTAACGTCCTTCAAATAGGTGTACATAAACAAACCGTCTGGTTTGTAAATGAATATTGATTTATTCACATTCACGTTAAAAATTATATTTTTAACGATAAAACATTTTATTTTAACTTATGAATTTCTATTCAGTTCATTCTATAGATAAAATGATATTTTTATTTTCTAACTTATTTTAGAAAATTTCGGCGGCATAACGGCACGATACTAGAAACGGGACGAGGCCTAGCCTTATCCCCGGTCTAGTGAAGGCCCACGCCATTCACACATCAATCAAAATCACCAAACAACCAAATTCAAATCAAATCATATAACTAATCTATGCAACCAAACAAACAAGTCCATGGTCTGTGGACGATTGTGTCGGGTGCTACTAAGCACCGTCTGCATCCTAGTATATATATATATAAACTAGAAAAGAAATTGAAAGGTGAGAAATTCTCACCAATAGCTATCCTAGCTCCATGGCACTTCATTGATAGAAATCTTCATTGTCCTCGTCGATATCACTTTCTTTGCCCGTAGCCACTACATATGTAAAAATCGAATTTTTACTTCTAAGTTCAATATATAAAAATCGAATTTTTACTTCAAAGTTCAATATATAAAAATCGAATTTTTACTTCAAAGTTCAATATATAAAAATCGAACTTTTACTTCAAAGTTCAATATATAAAAATCGAATTTTTACTTCAAAGTTCAATATATAAAAATCGAACTTTTACTTCAAAGTTCAATATATAAAAATCGAACTTTTACTTCAAAGTTCAATATATAAAAATCGCATTTTTATTTCGAAGTTCAATATATAAAAATCGAATTTTTCTACAAATAAAATCCTATCTTTTCTGTAAATCAACTATATAAAAATACGATCTTCTCACATTTCAAAATACGACCTTTTCACCTTTTAAAGTTCTAATCTTTTTCCATTTAAAATTCAAATCTTTTTCTATTTAAAATCTTAAAATAAAATCAGTTTTTAAACCTTTTTAAAAATCAGTTTTAAATGCTTTTAAATTCAGAATTAAACCCTTTTTCAAATTCAGATTTATATCCTTTTAAAATCAGATTTTCAGAATTGAAAATAAAAATAAAATAAAGTAAAGGAAAAAAAAAACTTACTGCATGGAAGAAAGGGGGGGCATCGACTTCGCCGGAGCTGGCTTCTAGGGGGGCGTCGATGTCGGCGGCAGGAGGAGGCGGAGGGTTGGGGCGGTTCCTGCAGGTGCGGTTTTGGGTGGCTCGCGGTGGGGCGTTAGGGTTTTTGAGCGTCGAATGGGAGAGAGGGGAGGGGATCGAGTGGATCGGAGGAGGGGGGTCAGGCGCAGGTGGCTTGGTGGCGGTGGCGAGGGCCCCACGGCGGCGGCGATGGTGATGGCGGTTTTCCGCCTCCGCCTTTTTTTTTTTTTTACTTTGTTTCGAACTGAAAGGAGAGAGGGGGCCAGAGCGGGTTAACGGGGGGGGGGGAGAAAAGGTTTTTTTTTTCCTTATTTAATTAATTAATTTTCAAAAAGTTGACTTTCACATACGACCTCGAAACGAGGCCCACCGCCTGTCGTCCATAGCGTTTTACCCCCATTCCGAACACAATGGGATATGTATCGCAAGCTGATTTGACCATTTGAATCAGTTTCCGTTTAATTTACATTTAAATCACTATATTGAATTTTAAACGTACATTTCAAATTACCGGGGTCACATACTAACTCTATAAATCCCATAAAAATATTTTCTAGCTTCGTATTGATGATACGGTCCTAACAAAACTAGTTTCGTCGAATTCTGAGACCGTTAGAAAAATGGCCATTTTCCAGTCGATTAAAATCAACTGAAACTGGTCAAACGCGTTTTCCTTTGCCATGCTCACATATTGATTCGAAAAATTATGAAATTTGAAACCTAGCAATAATTTAACATCACGGACCCAACAAAACTGGCTTCGTCGAAATCCGAGGTCGTTTGCAAAATGTCCATTTTTAAGGGCCTGAATTCCATAGCGACTATTCAGAATTTTCAACTGGACATATCTTTTGATTCCCGCTATCAAATTTCGATTTGTCAGATTCGTTGGAAAGATATTATCAATTAGATCCTAAGGTTTTCGGTTTCACTAAAATCCGGATTGTTTTGCACCCGGTACATCCAATTGAAGTTTGAAATCGAATTATCGAACTACCGCGCCATTTTCAATTCCTTTTATAATTATATATAATTATTTATATTCTAACGACGACGCGTATAATATATACGTCGAATTATATTCAAAATAAATTTTCTCGTCGATATTATTTAAAATAATATATTTTAAATAATCAAAATTCGCTAAAATTGCCAAAATAAAAATTTTAAACTGGCCCAGATTTTCGGGTTATTACAATTCCCTTTGAGAGTGACCCTAACGGAGGTGGGGTGTTTCATAACGTTAAAAATGCGTTTTTTTTATGTTAACACAATTCTGTTCTAACTTGAATATTTATATTTCAAAAATATGATCATTTTTCTATATCCTAACTTTTCATTAAGAATGAGACTTTAAATGTTAACATATTTTTATTAAAACTATGATCATTTTCCTCGATTCATGACTTGCATTAAAATATATCCTTTTCTACATAAAAAGAATGTATTCTTTGCTTTATTCTCTTTTATTACATTATAAAGAATGTAACTCTTTTAACTTCTTTTAGTATATTATATAAATATAATCTTTCCTTCTGTAACACCCCACCTCCTCTAGGGTCACTCTCAAAGGGAATGCACTAGTTTAGGTGGAGTATTATCTAGGTAAACATACACAAAGATATCACAAGGCAGAACATAAATAAAGCAGCGGTAGAAATTAAAAACCAAATTTATTACTTTCAAGAAAAGAGTCAAAACCCCATATATCCAAGGTACAAATTATTCCATTACATCAAGTTCCAAATAAAGAAGCATAAACTTAAGATAACAAAAGTAAATTATTTCCCATAAATAGCAGAAGCCGCCATAGCTTAGCCCAAGACCAAACCGTACATGAGCTGTCAGAAAGCAAGCTAAATCCAAGCTAAGAACTAGTGTTTCCTCCCTGAGAACCTGGGGGGAAAACGAAAGAAAAAGAGGCGAAAGAAAAAGGGTCAGTCATAAAGACTGGTAAGCCCTAGTGACTTTCAGTATGAAAACTAGTAAAGGTAACATGATATGTGAAAACTGGAATTAAACATAAGGATGACAACAGAACTGGTTGGATGACTAACTGTTGTGGTCACTGGATTTGCCGTGCGGTTCCGGGCAGATTTACACCACAACATAGTCTAACCTCGGGTTTTCGTGCGATATGACCAACTACCCACATTGGATCCTATTGTTTGTAGTCATTGGATTTGCCGGGCGGTTCCGGGCAGATTTACACTGCAAACTCAACCCAACCTCGAGTTGGCCATTTTCAAGTTTATCTAATTGTCATGCCCACGTTCAAGTTTTCATGTCAAAATTCATGTCGAGTTTTCATGTCATGTTTCATGTCAAATCGTGTCAGGTTCATGTCCATATCCAGGTTCAAGTTATAACAACGTTCATGTTCAAGTTCAAAGTCAATTCATGTTTTACCTATTCTACCCAAATCGTATTCTCATCGCACGTAAGCTCGAATTGATACAAATAAATCTAATTAGGGAATAACATAAAAAGGGATGGGTATAAGGTGGCAAAAGTGATTACTAGCATAGCATGGTATGACTTGAGATAAATGATTATAACATTACTGGCATTTGGAATATTGGCCTCAAACATAAAGATTCCAAATCTAGCAAAATAATGTACTAGTCAGGATAACAATTGTCATAAGGTGATAGTATAGTCATGGTAACGATTGACATAAGGTGATAGTATAGTCATGGTAACGATTGACATAAAGTGATAGTCATAAACTTGTGACTAATAGCAGATTCAACATGATAATATGAGTGGTTTTCTTTTTTATTTACAACATGAATAGGCCCCAAATTATTGTCATAATATATCCAAAAGTCAAGATCCAAGATGAACAAGAATGGACGTAAAACATTCATCATACATAGGTCCAATTTCAATTTACATCATATTCATATTACATTTACAATTTAAATCTAAAAATAACTGGGGCTTACAGATCGTGGTTCGAGAATTAGAAAAAGAGAGTCGATGTTGAATCTTTATATGCTTAGTCAAGTCCTAACAGAAATCCCCAAATCAGCAACGTAGTTTCGACGTAGAAGTAGTAGTCCCTTTCTCTAACTTTTCAACCAGAATTAGAGTAGCATAAGGTCAGAAAGAATTTTGTGTAGAGAGACTAGTGTTAGGGGCTGTATATATAGGGTCAGGTCAACGAATGTAGACAGAAACGAGGCCAGAAACATCAAAGTGAATCAAGCTTCAAAAGTGGACTCGGCCACGAGGTCGACCCCCAGGTCGACACTATGGTCGACCTGGTCCTGGGTAGGTCGACTACATAGTCGACTCTCAGGTCGACCTGGTCCTGGGCGGGAAATTTCCCGCCCAGTCCATTCTGAGGTTTGAATTTAGAATTTTGAATTCGAATTGAGCTTTTTTGAACTTGAAAACTTCTGAAAACTTCGAAAGGTTATAACTTGGTCATACGGGCTCCGATTTTCGAAAACTCGGACTCGTTTCCAAGCAGAATTTCGAGACGAACGCAATGGGGCAACCTGTTTCCCTTGATTCTTAATTTAAAAATTAATTCTGCCTTGATTTATGGTTATTATACGTTATAAAAACACGGGTTGTTACATTCTCCCTTCCTTAAAGGATTTCGTCCCCGAAATCTCTAAGTTAGAAAGAATATATCCTACCAGCCAATCATCCATCTACTCAAAGCATCATCCACAGGCAACCATTGTCCTTAAAAGATTTCTAGTGTGGTATGAACATATGCAGAAAGTGTGTGTATATGTACTTATCTAATGCAAATGATCAGGCGGTTACTAATTCAGTAAACCTCCTTAATGCAAAATATGTTAGTGTAATGAATCCAAAATGTACGAAAATTCCTAACATAGTTTATAATCTCTACATGAGTGCACAAACATTCATTCATATGCAACATCCAAGTGATAGCATAACAAGTTCCATCGATGTACAAGTATAAGCACTCATGCATACGCAACATGAAGGTGCGACTGAGCCGATCTAGTGCCTAATGTGTGTTATGCATCCACTAGCATCCACTTGCAACCACTTGCAACCATTTGCAAACATCAACCATAACATGTTTCAATCACATGTTTACATCCATATGGTTCTACCTAAGGTTCTCAAGATAAGATCGGGAAGATAACAAGACAAACGTAGATAGTAGAAGCATGATATGAAATTTTTTTCAAGTTTATAGGAAAAAGAGATCGAGAATGTACCCTCAAAAAGAAATGGGTAAAGCGCGCGTATCTTCTCTTCGGTTTCCCAAGTTGCGTCTTCTTGGGCTTCACTCCACTGCACTTTAACTAGCTTGACTTCTAGATTCCTTAGCTTCTTAATCTCTGTTCCTAAGATACGAATCGGAACTCGCCTCAATGTTGCTTCTTTTTCCACTTCTACGTCTTCAAGGATGCTTTGCTCAACCACTTCGGCTGACTCATGCAAGCACTTCCGGAGATGCGAGACGTGAAAGACATTGTGCACCCTAGCTAGCTTCTCGGGTAAGTCTACCTTATAGGCCATCCGTCCAATCCTCTCAGTGATAGGGAATGGTCCTACGAACCTTGGTGCAAGCTTTCCAACTACCCCAAAACGAACTACATTGCGTAACGGAGAAACTTTTATAAAGCCATATCTCCGACTTCGAACTCTAGGTCTATCCTTCTATGGTCCGCATAAGATTTCTGTCTATCTTGGGCCGTTTTCATCCGTCTTCGTATCAACTCAATCTTCTCAAAAGTGTCCTTATCATGTCGGGCCCAAGTATAAGTTTGTATGTCGTCTCCCACCAACAAGTTGGCGATTTGCACGGTCTTCCATATAGGGCTTCGAACGGTGCCATTCCGATGCTAGCTTGGTGACTATTGTTATATGCAAACTCCATGAGAGGAAGTGGGTCTTCCCAAGTGCCACCAAAGTCAAGAATGCATAGCCTCAGGAGATCTTCTAGTACCCTATTTACCCTTTCGGTTTGTCCATCCATCTGTGGGTGATAGGCCGTGCTTAAACTCAGTCGTGTACCCATTGCTTCTTGCAGACTATTCCAAAACTGGTTAGTGAAAATCGGGTCACGATCTCTAACTATACTAGAAGGAACTCCATGCAACCGTACTATCTCTCGAAGGTAAATAGACGCTAGCCATGATGCGGTCCTCTTGCCTTTCACTGGAATGAAGTGAGCACTTTTCGTGAGTCTATCAACTATGACCCATATGCTAGTATTTCCTTTCCTTGACCTGGGCAGTCCACCCACGAAATCCATCGAGATACTCTCCCATTTCCATTGCGGAACCTCCAAAGGATGTAATAGCCCACCGGGCTTCTTCGACTCGGCTTTACTTGTTGGCACACCATACACTTCGAGACGAACTCTGCCACGTCCTTTTTCATTCCAGCAAAAAAAAAAGTGTTTCATATCCCTATACATCTTATCCCCTCAAGTATATATAGTCATCTTCGAGTGGTGCGCCTCTTCGAGAACTTTCCATACTAGGTATCCCACTTGTGGGACACATAGCCTTCCATCGCGCCTTAGCCATCCCTTGTCATCTATGGCATACCTACTGAGGTGACTTGATGTCTCACCACTAATCAGCTTGTTCATGATTTCGACCATCTGTGGGTCTTCCTTTTGTGAAGTCCCTACTTGATCTAGAAGTGTAGGTCTTAACTCAAGAGATGCAAACGTAGCAGTCAATGACTCAATAGCAGGTATAAAATCAAAGGTTGCTATAAACTCAAGGCTTTTCCTTTCAACAAACAAGGGGCTCAAAGTCAACCTTTTTCTACTTAGCGCGTCCGCCACCACACTACCCTTGCCAGGGGTATAGGCTATATCGAAGTCTTCCTTCTTGCATTAGGACGGCGCCTAATCCCGTGTCGCACGCATCTGTGTACACCGTAAACACCTTGCCTCCGTCAGGTAATGCCAAAATTGGAGTTGTGGTGAGGGCTCTCTTGAGTCTCTAAAAAGCAACGTCGCACTCTATGTCCCATACAAAAGCTAGGTTCTTCTTTGTTAACTTTGTAAGAGGGGCTGAAATCTTAGCGAAGTCCTTAATGAACTTCCTGTAGTAGCCCGCCGAACCGAGAAAGCTCCTCACCTCCGTTGCATTCTTAGGAATTTTCCAGTCCTGTACCGCAACTACCTTTGCGGGGTCCACGGCTACGCCTTGCTTAGAAACTACATGTCCAAGGAACCGAACTTCCTTCCTCCAAAAATGGCATTTGGAGAACTTAGCCTTTAACTGGTGTGCTCTAAGCGTTTCCATGACTTCCTTGAGATGTCTAGCATGATCTTCTTCATCTTTTGAGAAGATCAAAATATCATCCACGAAAACTACCACAAACTTGTTAAGGAACTCCCGAAACACCCTACTCAACAAATCTACAAAGTATGCGGGTGCATTCGTTAACCCAAACGGCATGACGAGCCATTCGAAGAACCCATCTGGAGTCCTAAACGCAGTTTTGTCAATGCTATCCTCAGCCACTCTAAGCTGATGGAATCCTGTGGCTAGATCGAGTTGAGAGAAAATAGATGCTCCCACAAGCTGGTCAAACAAATCGTCGATTCTTGGTAGTGGGTGCCTATTTTTCTTAGTTAGCTTGTTTAACTCACGATAATCTACGCATAGACGAAGCGATCCATCCGCCTTAGTAGCGAATACCACTGGAGCACCCTATTCAGAAATGTTTCGTGTTATGAAATTCTTCTCAAGCAACTCGTTAATTTTTTACTGAGCTCTCTTCTTTCTCGCGGGGCCATGTGCCTAATGGGCAATGAAACTGGCTTGGCATTATCAACAAGATAAATTCGGAAGTCTATCTCGCGTTTAGGAGGTAACCCCCTCACTTCATCAAAGACATCTGGATATTCTCGGACCACTCTTACAGATTGCAAATTATCGTCGGACGAGTCAAGAGATTCAAGATAACACAACATGACCGAACCCTTAGGGTTACAAGAAATTTCAAGGGTATTACCAAGGCGAGTCATGAGCCTCACTACACTTCGTTCACAATCAAGAATGGCTCCATAATTGGCCAGCCAATCCATACCTAGGATCAAACCGTATCCCATAAATCCTAGAACATAAGCATTACACGTGAATTCGACGCTTAAGATAGAGATCCTCAAATCCACACACATCATAGATAAATGGGCAGAGCCCCCAATTGGATTTGAAACTATAACGGGATCCTCAACCAGACTAGTACTTAGGTGCATATTTTCAACAATATCAGAAGAAATAAAAGTATGCGATGCGCCAGAGTCAAATAAGGTTCGAACAGGAAAGTCAGAAATGTAAACAAGGCTTTCTACGGAAATATTACTAGCTCGGTCAAGAGCTGGAGTGGTGTTGAGAGCATGCAACTGCCCTCCAGAAGGTCCTGCTCGCTGGGTCTGCCCTTGCCCCTGCCCTTGCTTCTTAGGGCAATCCTTGCTGATGTGTCCAGTATCTCCACAATGAAAGCATTCACCCAACTTCCTCTTCTTCTTTCTACTGCCTTTAGCTAGATGTCCAGTAATACCACAAAAGTTGCACTTCCTCGTCTCATGTGGTTTGTTGTTGCTCTTGTTATTCTTGTTGTTCCCCTTCTTGAAGTCATCTTTCTTATTCTGCGTCTCATTAAGCTTAACCTCCTTATTGCTATTCTTGTCTTCCTCATGAAGTAGAGCCATATCCACCAAGCTTTCAAAGGTCGCCCCCATGGGTATATGAGTTATGGCCAAACTGTGTAGTGGCTCTTTCAATCCTCGAGCAAAGCGTACAGCCTTTTTCTGGGTTGTGTTGACCAAATCCAAACCGAACCGAGCAAGCTGATTAAACTTATTCACGTAATCCCTAACAGACATGTCCCCTTGCTTGATTGCTAGGAACCTCTCCATCTGAAGGTTTTCTTCTGCTGACGATAAGAATTTAAGCCCAAACCTCTCTCTAAAGTCTGCCTAAGTCTCAACTGGCCTGGTAGCGTTGGTGACTTCCCACCAAAATGCAGCTTCCGCTTTCAACAACCATGCTGCTAACTGAACTTTCCTATGGTCTTTCATATCAAAGATAATGAATAAGTCTTATGTCTCCTTTAGCCAGTTTCGTGCTTCAACAAAGGTTTCAGTTCCAACGAAGTTCTTGCCGCCCATTGCTTTAAAGTCTTTGCATATTTTGGCAAAGGCGGTACTAGGAGGAGGAGGAACCGCGACCACAGGGGGAGGAGGAGGAGGGATGTCTGCCGGGCCCGCGCCGTTGGCCCTGGCTTCTAAGTACCTTCGGAACCATCCAGGCACGGGTATTCCCTCAGGAAGGTTAAGATCAGCCATGTTGAAAAACGAAAAGAAAAAGATTCAAATGAGGAAACAAAGGAAAGTGCTAATGGCTTCTTGGGGAATAGCCTTTTTAAACATAAAACTTTTCTTGAAAAATGCTTCTTTATAAATGGTTTTGAAAATAGTTTCAAAAGGTTCTTAAAACTTTTGCCCAGCCTGGTAACCTTCTGCTCTGATACCAAGTGTAACACCCCACCTCCGCTAGGGTCACTCTCAAAGGGAATGCTCTAGTTTTGGTGGAGTATTATCTAGGTAAACATACACAGAGATATCTAGGTAAACATACACAAATTTCTATGTTTAACTTGACGAATAAAGAATGAATGTCTTTATTGTTTAAAAGTTCAATGTTTAATGTTAACACATTTATCACGTTAAAAGGTAATCTTTTTTTAATCTTTCACTATTATATCAAAAATGTAATTTTTTAGTGTAAACCCAACTTTATTGACCTGAATCTTTTAATATGATTCATTCATTACATAAAAATGTAATTCCTATTGTCTTCCTCTTTTCTACTATTTTATATTACAATAAAAATGTAATTTTTATTGTTTTCACTTTTCTAGTAGTCCACATTACCATGAAATTAATTTCTATTGTTTATTCTTTTCTAATCATGTTTTCAATATATATTCATGACAAATAAATGAACGTTTCATTGGTTAACAATTTTCTATATTTATTAATGACACATAAATGCATGTTCCATTTGTAAACAATTTTCTTATTAAAACATTCCATAATGAAATGGTATTATTATTCTATGTATCATTTTATAACAAAAAAAACTTTACTTTTATTCTAATTCAACATTTTATGACAAAAATGTACTTTTATTCTATTGACAAACAAAAAGAATATTTAGTTTGCATAACTAATTCAATGTTTCTAACAGCAAAATAAAGAATATTTTATTTGCCTAACATTTCTATATTTTTAATGACTAATAAAAGAGGGAATTTATTTGTGTACATGTTCTGATGGCAAATAAAAGAGGAATTTATTTGTGTACATTATCTAATTCAACTTGACAAATAAAAGATGATGACTTATTTGTTTACAAATTTCTAATCCGATTTTAACCAATAAGATGAAAATTTCATTTTCTTACAATTTCTATTTACAGAAATGATAATTTTATATGTCAATTCTAAGTTTGACAAAAGCAACTAAATTTAACAAAAGCAACAAATTTATGTGAAATTTCAAAATTTGGCAAAAGGAACAAATTAGTATGTAAATTCTAAATTTGGCAAAAGGGACAAATTAATATGTAAATTCTAAATTTGGCAAAAGGGACAAATTTAGTTTAACATAAAAATGATATTTAAATGTGGCACAACCATAATTCAACCAAAAATGACATTTTGTTCAACATTTATTTATACATGTATATTTTTCATGATGTAAACATTTCGTACCATCCATAAACACAATACAGTCAGTTCATCACAATACATACAATTCAAATAATATAGAATCCACACAGTGTATATATTTGCTATTGCAAACACAATCAACATAAGAATATGCATATAAAACGATTTTAATCTTAAATTTAAAAACGAGAAATCTCACCAAATAATTCAGATCTGAATTTTCCTCGAATTTTGATTTGCTCTGTTTTTGTCCTAGTCAGTTCCATCATGTAGATCTTGGATATACGATTCCAACACACTTCGTTTGGTCAAATTCTGATTAAATTTGAAAGAGATATGACCATTTGAAATCTAAATATACTAATTACATCATTAATTTAATAAATAAATTAATTAACTTACCCTTAATCCATCTTCCTCATCGTCACTATACTGGAACCCGTAACCCAAAACTTCAACCGCTTCCCTCTCTACACGCAGGCCTTACGAGGAATTGGACCTCGATCCGAACACACCACCGTTAAGCCCTATAGACGCTGCCCCCACGCCCCGAATCCAGCTGAGCTCAGTGGTCCAAGGCACCTTGAAATCCGCGTCAAAGTCTGCACCTTCGAGTTGAGAAATCGCGTACCATGGTTGACGAAATTTGATCACTTCCGTATGAAATTAAAGAGCACTCTTAGCTCTTCGATTTGGTGTCTGGAGTTTTTATTTTCATTAAGAGGATTGGAAGAAATTAGCGAATGAATTAGGAGAGTTTAGGCTATTCATGAATAAGGCGGAGGCTACGGGTTATTAGAATTAGGGTTTGTATGATTTTTAACCTATATTTATAATATTATAATATTAACTGAACCTATAAGGCCCGTTTAGCAACTTTATTCGATTTCAGCCCAACGACTGTCGTTCTTACCCATCAACCCTCGTTCCGGACTCATCTGGATATGACCCGTAGGCCCAAATGACCGTCTTGACCCATTTTTCTTTATTTTAAAATATTTACTTTTATTTTTAATTCAACCGTACAGAAGAATTCACCGGGGTCACAAATTTACTTCAAAAATTCCCAAAAAATATATTTAGCTATTTTTTTGACACTGCGGACCTAGGAAAATTATTTTTGTTCAATTCTGAGCCCGTTTGAAAAATGACATTTTTCAAATCGATTAAAATTAACCAAAATTAACCAAACTGAAATCTTTTTGCCACGGCCACAAATTAATTCTAAAAATCATGAAAAATTAAACTTAGCAATAATTTGACATTCTGAATCCAACAAAAGTGGTTTCGTCAAAAACAGAGGTCGTTTGAAAATGGCTATTTTCAAGGCGTATATATTAAATATTAAAAATACATTTTTAAACAAATAATTCCCGAAACTTGAAATATATAAGTGTTTATACTTTTTAAATGCATAAACATCATTCTGAACTCAATGGAAGTGGTTTCGAGTCCAAATTCCTACATATGCAAAAAGTGGCATTTTTTACCTTTGTAAACTTCATAGCGACCTTTCTAAATTTTAATTTGGGAATAACTTTTGATTCCTGCTATGAAATTTCAATTTTTCGGATTTTTGGAAAGATATTTTTAAATAGATTCCAATATTTTTGGTTTCACTAAAATCCGTTAAACTTTGCATCCTGTACGGTCAGTCAAAGTTCAAGTTTGACTTTTCAAACTACCGCGTTATTTCTAACTCCCTTTATAATTAAAATTAAATTATTCATTCTAACTTCGATTTAAATCAATTTTTGATCATTATTATTTAAATAAATTATTTTAAATATCAAAACCCATTAAAATTATTTAAAAATAAATTTATAAATTTACCCCAAAATTCTGGGTTGTTACATTCTCCCCCACTTAAGAACTTTTCGTCCTCGAAAAGGAACGAAGCTAAAAGTTGTTTAATTAACTAACTCATCTTTCTTTTTATCTTTATTGGTTTCAATAATTTTATTAGTTGATTAACTTTTCAAATATATATAACTTTTATATATTCAAAAATCATATTTTCTAAAATAGATTATAATTACAAATACGTATATTATAAGCTTGCTACTCTCAACTCATTCTAGGGAATTACTAACCCCATCTCTAATGAGTTTTCTCATTCTAGGATACTGCTGATCCTATCTCTAAAGAGTATTCTTATTGGATACTACTAATCCAATATCTGATGAGTCTTTTGTTCAGTTCTAATGAGTTGTATACCAAAGATTTGAGCTAACCAGAGCTCTGATACCAACTATAACGCAACCGGATTTTCGCCCGACACGATCGATCGTTAGATCGACTAAGACCGTTCCAAACCCTAACACGTTAACTTTGGGAACACAACAACATCAGAACAATAACAACGGACTTTTATAAACATTACAATAATGTTACATCAGAGTACAGAACATATCAGAGTATACTGAATAAAATTACAGCGGAAGATAGATTACAATAAATTAAATACAATGCACAACGGAAGACTTCGATGCTCTGGACACAGCTTTAGGCTTCAATCCAGATTCCTGCTTGAGATAAGAACCTGTAGACAAACTACTCGACTGCCCATGTGGAGAAGAGGGCACCCGAGTTTGTAAAGGTGGAAACAAACAACGGGTCAGTCATGGGAATGGTGTGAGAATTCTAAACTAATTTAACTAATAGTAATAAGCCAAATCCAAGAACCACGCCGCTAACGCAGAACGGGTTTACTCCAATGGATTGCCGGTGCATAAACTAAAGTAAATCGTTAAAACAACACAATGCTTTTTAGAAAAATGAAACCATCATAAGACTCAAGTCCCATCACACAATGCAACGCAAACCGGAGGATAGAGTTTTACCTTATAATGGTCAAAAATGCTTGATACAATAAAAACGAATTTGATATTATTATTAGTGTATTTATGTTTCAAAAACATTTCAAAGTAAATGTATCAATCCTAGGAAGCATAGCTACCATATACTATGCCTTCATACTAGTAATACAATCAAGTCCGTAGGGTCTTATTGGGATTTGGGTTTCCATCATGAGTCAAGGCAAGGGAGGAGCTCCTTAACGATTCTAGACACTCTAGCTAATGTCTCAGGATTCCCCGTAGTTAACCCTTGGATCCTGCAGGGCCGGTCCGCACATACGATTTTGCGGATTGGCAATTCTTGAACACACGTTACCCGGTACTATCGGACCTATCATCCGAGGTGCCTCATTCCATCATTGTGACGAGAAGGGATTTCGCTCGGTCCGAACCAGTCGCTAAACCGACCCAGACCGTTCGAAATGCCCTATCGTTTGAGAACACGACTAATCAGAATGCATACAAAAGAACATTTCATTGTATATTACAACAATGCATCAGATTACAAGAATATACAGAGTATAAATGAATAAATATTACACAGAAATATCAGAGATTCAAATTACAATTAAATACATCGCAGCGGAAAATAATACAATACACAACTAGAAGAGATATACGGATACAAAGCTTTCCGGATATCATTCCAGCTGTAAACCAGGATCCTGTGAATATAAATCTGCAAAACCAAAACTACTAGCTGCCCGTGTCGAAAATAAGGGCACCCAGAGTTTAGGTTAAAACAATAAACTCCAGGTCAGTCATGTGACTGGTGTGAGAACTAAAACAGTTAATCTTTATTTTAAAGTTAGGTAAATCAAGGGACCACGCCGTATAACACGGAACGGGTTTCCTCCCAAGAACACCAGTGCATAAAACAAACAGCGCAATGCTAAATAAAGAAAAAATGAAGCTGTTATAAGACCCAGGTCCCATCACACAATGCAACGCAGCCGAGGATAGGGTTTTCCCTTATAACAGCCAAAGAATGCTTGATACGTTTAAAACAAATCATTTGATACTATAATAAGTGTATAGTGTATAAAACAACTTCAAATCATAAGTATCAATCATAGGCGACATGAGCGTCCCATGCCACTATGTCACCATATATAGGTTTACAAATAAAACCGCAAAGTCACGTATTTGGAAATTGGATTTCCGTCTATGAACCGAGGCAAAAGATAGTCCTCAACCGATTCGAGACTGTCTAGCCCGAGCCTCAGGAACAGCCGCAACTGCCCCTTGGATCCTCAGGGCTGGTCCACCGATGTGGATTATTATGCCTGAACACTACGTCTCCCCACCCTATGGGGTGTAAGTCTGGTCCGTCAGCCGACCAGAATGCATCGGCCGAAACCGATATAACCGAGGCGCCTCGCAACAGCAACAACCACATAAGTCAAACTCGTCAGGGCGTGTAAAACCACTAACGCCACTTCTAGCTAGAAAGAAACGTATGCCCTCCCTGACGTCCGTCTCCCGTTTTTGGTTCATACCGGGTGTGAAACTCGCGAAGCAAACGTTACACAAAGCTACGCCACAAAGGCCGTGCTTTGATCATCACCACAAGACTTTGCTTTTCAACAGAAGCCTCGATCAATTGCCACTTAGGCATGCCACACAGGCAATTCACTCCATGCATTTGATATCCATCAATATATAACCCCTGAGCTCGTACGTCTCAGAGAAGGGCGTTAAGCAAGAGAATAAATTCTCTGCCGCCAAACAGATATATATTTAATAGCGATCAATCACACAGACTAAAATCCAATGTCAGACACACAGTCCATTTACAAGTCCGTTCTGGGTCTGAACGAAACCGGAGGCACCTAGTACCTCGCATATCCATCGATCTCCAAGTACGTCTGGACGATCACCAACTGTTTCCATCTTCTTGGGTGTACAGCCCAATCAAGATCATCAGTTATCACCCAAACGACGTGAAGACTTCCGGTCTTCGACCACCGTCTTCATCTTCGACTTATCGTCGTATCAGTTATTCAGAATGGGATAAACCCGGTCTTTCCGAATAACTCGCGTATATTTTAAATAAGTGTTACACAAACACAACATACGCCTCATTCCAATTCATCAGTCACTAACCGTAAATTAATCAAGAGAATAATTTCCCAAATATTAACCCCGAAGGCTGAAACCAACATCAGATCAATATCCAGAAAACCATTCTGCTTGGCCAACCGACAGTTAGTTTCTAAATTTCACATTCATAGGGAAATGTTCCCATTAATTTTATCCAAGATAAATTCCTTGAATTTATTCTTTATTCTATTTTTGAATCTCAATTCAAACTAGTCGGGATTAACGAACCTTACCGGAGTAATCATTTGTTTTAATTTCCCAATCCCAACCTATTCATCTCATGAAGTAAAACTGGTAATACTTCATATCTAACACCACAGTGTTATCGGTAAATTCAATTACCATTTCACGTTCAAATCTAATTAAAGATTTAACTATCGCCTGGAGCAAAACTGGTGATACTCCATTTTCGATCATTTCAATCTAATTAAAGATTCATTAAAACTCCACTTAGTTTTAATCGTTAACTGGGTTAAAGAATCAGTGTCATTTAAAACACGGTTCACGATAAACCCAAAGTCACATTCATTAATTATCGGGTTAAAGAACGAGTGTTATTTAAAGCACTGTTCACGATAAACCCAAAATCACATTCATCAATTATCGGGTTAAAGAACAAGTGTTATTTAAAACACTGTTCACGATAAACCCAAAAATCAATATCAATTCAATTCCAATTAAATATTATTTAATTGGTACACTTCATTAAATCTAAATAAAAAGATTTAATCTTTTCTCAACTGGGTTCAAGAACAGTGTTAGTGAAGACACCATTCACGACAAACCCAAATCACATTTGATATTCAATATAAGGCTCTGAATAGAAAATATATCGGCTTATATTCAATATCAAATTCTACGATTAACAAATGTCGTATTGGAAATAACGATATAAATATATATCTTTCAAATTTCCGTAACAACATCCATATAATCACGAATTCCAACATCGAAATATTCCGAAGACAATTTCGATTCAAATCCACTCCAATGCAATCATTGGAAATTCTGGTTATTTTTAAAACCCTTTTCAAATTCAATTTATTTATTTAAAAATAAATAGAATTATAATTCTAGTTCAAAACTAGTTCATTTCGATAAAAATCTATTTTTATCTTTTCAAATATGGAGTTTTTCATCCCAAATCTTCACAAATCATTTCTTATGATTTTACACAAATTATTGCTATTTTTAATAATTTTATCAAGGCCCGTACAGTCGATTTCCATCAATGGCCATCGAACTGCACTTACAGCGACCTTTTTCGAATTTGATTTGGACGTAATTCCAAATCCAACCGTTAGATTTCAAATTTCTAATATTCGTTAGAAAGCTCTTTTCGATACGAACCCAACGGTTCCGGTTTTAGGAGAATCCGACGGTCGGATCTCCCGTAATGTCCGTTTGAAATCAATGGTCGAAATTCGCGAACTGCCGCGGCGCGGCGCGTTCTATTCAGGCCATTATATTATATATATAATATATATAATATATATTTCGTCGATTTCTATTTAAAACGAATTATATAAATAGTTTTAAATTCGTTCCAAAAGCAATTTCAACTTCCTTTTCAATTCAAATCAAAATTGAATTCTTCTTTATAAATTCGTTTCTATTCAATTCAAATTTCAATTCAATTTGAATTCATTTCAATTCGCTTTCAATTCAATTTGAATTCGTATTCAATTCAATTCATTTCGAAATCGTTTTCAATTCATTTCATTTCGAAATCGTTTTCAATTCAATTCATTTCGAAATCGTTTTCAATTCAATTCATTTCGAAATCGAATAAAATCGATATAAATATCGTTCACGTCGAAATGGCGTCAATCTAATCAATACGGCTTCATATATTCCTTTATTTTCAAATATTCTATTTCAAATATTTCTTTTTCAAAATAGTTGTTGTTATCAAAATATTTCGTTCAACACATGACCAATCTCACTGAATGAGTACTGTCAACACATGAACTTTTATTTTATATCGATAAAGGTGTAAATTTTATTACTAAAATATTTCGTTCAACACATGACCAATCTCAATGAATGAGTACTGTCAACACATGAACTTTTATTTTATATCGATAAAGGTGCAAATTTTATTACTAAAATATTTCGTTCAACACATGACCAATCTCAATGGATGAGTACTGTCAACACATGAACTTTTATTTTATAATATTCTTTATTTTTCAAATTGGAATGAGGCCCAATCAATTACCATATAAAGTTAATTATATGGATTTTCATACAACACATGTATATAATAACATTGAAAAATAATCAAACATAAACCAAAGTGCACTACACTGTATAAGCATCAAATATAGATATCTAACGCTTATAACAGCCTGTCAATCAATCGATCGACATATTTAATCAATCAGGATGAGTGAACTGCATATTTCATCCTAACACCCGTGTAGGGTTTCAAACAATCAAACAAATATTTTATTTGTGCAGTTGGGCGATGTGTAAAATTTATCGACCCAATCAATGTCCTTCAAATAGGTGTACATAAACAAACCGTCTGGTTTGTAAATGAATATTTATTTATTCACATTCACGTTAAAAAATTATATTTTTAACGATAAAATATATTATCTCAACATAGGAATTCCTATTCAATTCATTTATTCAATAAAAATGATATTTTTATTTTTCTAACTTATTTTAGAAAATTTCGGCGGCATAACGGCACGATACTAGAAACGGGACGAGGCCTAGCCTTATCCCCGGTCTAGTGAAGGCCCACGCCATTCACACATCAATCAAATCAATTTCAATTCACCAAACAATTCAAATTTCAATCAATTAGTCTAACCAACTACACAACCAAACAATTTAACAAACAAGCCATCCATGGTCTGTGGATGACGGGTGTCGGGTGCTACTAAGCACCGTCTGCATCCTAGTATATATATATAACTAGAAAAAGAGATTTTAGAGTGAGAAGTTCTCACCGAAAGCTATCCAAACATCTTGACTCTTCTTTGATAAAAATCTTCTTCGTTATCGCATCTTCGTTGCTGTAGCCACTACATATATAAAAATCGCATTTTTACCTTGCTATTCAATATATAAAAATCATATTTTTACTTCGATGTTCAATATATAAAAATCACATTTTTAATTCGAAGTTCAATAGATAAAAATCACATTTTTAATTCGAAGTTCAATAGATAAAAATCACATTTTTATTTCGAAGTTCAATATATAAAAATCCTATTTTTATTTCGAAGTTCAATATATAAAAATCCTATTTTTATTTCGAAGTTCAATATATAAAAATCCTATTTTTATTTCGAAGTTCAATATATAAAAAAAACAGAAGAAATCATATTTTATGTTTAAAAATTATTTTATATATATTCCATTTTCAAATATGTATTTTATTTCATTATATATTTTTAAACAAAATATATACTTCATTTTCAGTTTTCATTTTCAGATTTAAAACAAAAATATATACTTTTCACTTTCAGTTTTCATTTTCAAAATTTAAAACAAAAATATATACTCTTCACTTTCAGTTTTCATTTTCAAAATTTAAAACAAAAATATATACTCTTCACTTTCAGTTTTCATTTTCAAAATTTAAAACAAAAATATATACTCTTCACTTTCAGTTTTCATTTTCAGATTTAAAACAAAAATATATACTTTTCACTTTCAGTTTTCATTTTCAAATTTAAAACAAAAATATATACTTTTCACTTTCAGTTTTCATTTTCAAAATTTAAAACAAAAATATATACTCTTCACTTTCAGTTTTCATTTTCAAAATTTAAAACAAAAATATATACTCTTCACTTTCAGTTTTCATTTTCAAAATTTAAAACAAAAATATATACTCTTCACTTTCAGTTTTCATTTTCGGATTTAAAACAAAAATATATACTTTTCACTTTCAGTTTTCATTTTCGGATTTTCATAAGTGTGGACATTTTATTTCAAAAAAAAACTGAAACAGAATAATGTTACCATATATTTTTTAAAACTGATTTATATAATCAAAACTGATTTAAATAAAGTTGATTTAAATTAAAAACTATACCCTTTCTCTGTAAGTCGTTTCTGAAAGCCGCTCCTTCTTCAAACCCAACCTCCGAACTAGGGTTTCCCCTTTTGCCGCTGCCACGGTGGTCAGAACCACCATCGTCGATGCTCCCTCCAACCGCCTTCACGAGAGCCACCCCCTCCTCCAGAAAGCCCGAGACTCGATGCCCCCTTTGCCTTGAAAAAACCCTGCGAGCGAACCAGGTTGGAGCTCGATTTCCGATGGCTACAGTGAAGGAGTTCTGATCATCACCGGTCAACGCCTCGATCTCGCTGAGCTCCCCCATTTCCCTTTAGAAGTTTCCAACATCGTTGAACGGATCGAACGATAATGGGGATTTATTTGGGGAGAACGCCTGTCGCTAATCGCCTTGAGGGGCGCGGGACTCTCGTTGACCTCGAGAAGAACATTGACCAACTAGAATTTAGGTTATGTTTATATATATTTATATTTTAATTTATTTAATTTCGAAACAAGCCCTTGTGTTAATATGAACTCGAAATCAAACCCAAAAACTATCGTCCTTAACCAAATGCACCCATCCCAAACACAATGGGATATGTATCGTGGGCCAATTCGACTGTTTGAATCAGTTTCCGTTGAATTTTAAATATAAATCTTTGTATATTCAATTTAAACGCACATTTCAATTTACCGGGGTCACATACTAACTAGAAAAATTCCTGAAAAATATTTTCTAGCTTCGTATGGACGATACGGTCCTAACAAAACTAATTTCGTCGAATTCTGAGACTGTTTGAAAAATGGCCAATTTCCAGTCGATTAAAATCAACTGAAACTGGTCAAACGCGTTTTCCTTCGCCACGCTCACATATTGATTCGAAAAATTATGAAATTTGGAATCTAGCAATAACTTAACATCACGGACCCAACAAAACTGGTTTCGTTGAAATCCGAGGTCGTTTGCAAAATTGCTATTTTTAAGGGCCTTATATATATAAAAATATATATAAATTCCACAGCGACTATTTCTAATTTTAAACTGGACATATCTTATCATTTCTAAGATGAAATCCCAGTTTGTTAACTTCGTTACAAGGATATAGTTATACAGATTCAAATATTTCTTGTTTCGTTCAATTCTGACTTATATTGAATTCTGTATATTCATTTGAAATTAGAAATCGAATTTTCGAACTACCGCGCCATTTTCAATTCCTTTTAATATTATATATAATTATTATATATTCTAACGACGACGTATATAATATATACGTTCTAATTATATTCAAAATAAATTTCTCGTCGATATTATTTAAAATAATTCATTTTAAATATTCAAAATTCGCTAAAATTGCCAAAATAAAAATTTCAAACTGGCTCGCATTTTACGGGTTGTTACAATCTCCCCCACTTAAAACTTTTCGTCCCCGAAAAGGAACAAAGTCGAAAGTGGTTTGATTAATCAACTCTACGTTCGTTCTGGCTTCCATTCTCCAACTTTTCAGTTTCTGAGAATTTTCAAAATTTCAAAAATTTGGCTAACACCCTAAATTTTTGAAAAATTTCACCATAACCTCCCCTGCACCGGGAGCATCGGGGAATTTCAAATAGCTTCCCCGGTCCTTCAGATCTCAAAAAGAAAAAGAAAAAGCCAAGCGGCTAGCCAATAGGCTCACAAAATCATCATCACCCAAACAAAACAGTAAATTATGTAGTAAACATGTACCTATTTGTCGGGCAATCAAATTTTATTCTCTGCTCTAGCCTCCTTGCTATGACATGTTCAATGATATATATGTATATGCAAGCAAATGCAACCAATTTTCAATACAATTCAATATTTGATGCTATTAGGCCAAATGGTTCAAAACTATCAAACAATTAAACAAGCAACACAAACATCAATCAATTAGTGGATTAACGTTTCAAATTTGATAACTTTGATATATATAGAGAAAATCTTGTTTTTGATGCCAATTCACAACAATGTATTCTAGCTATATATAAGTTTTTGGTTCTCACACCAGTCTAATGGAAATATATAGATATCACACCTTCGTTACTCGAACATGAATACTAATGACGACTAGTCAATCATCAGAATCATCTTCGGGCCACTAGAGTATGATTCTATATCTATCCAGTATATTAAAAATTCGAATACACGCGGATCAGACGTATACGCAAAATCTGTATATACTGGATTGTCCACATCAATATAAATAGATAATCAAATACGAATAATTGATTTTAAATTTTCAAAACAAAATTGTTTTCATTTGAAAAATATACTCTTCACACTCGTTCTAGGATACTACTAATCCTATCTCTAACGAGTAATTCTAATTGGATATTACTAATCCAATATCTGATGAATTCTTTCGTATGGTTCTAATGTGTCTTGTTCTCGAGCTCTGTAAACCAAAGCTCTGATACCAAATGTGACGAGAAGGGATTTCGCTCGGTCCGAACCAGTCGCTAAACCGACCCAGACCGTTCGAAATGCCCTATCGTTTGAGAACACGACTAATCAGAATGCATACAAAAGAACATTTCATTGTATATTACAACAATGCATCAGATTACAAGAATATACAGAGTATAAATGAATAAATATTACACAGAAATATCAGAGATTCAAATTACATTTAAATACATCGCAGCGGAAAATAATACAATACACAACTAGAAGAGATATACGGATACAAAGCTTTCCGGATATCATTCCAGCTGTAAACCAGGATCCTGTGAATATAAATCTGCAAAACCAAAACTACTAGCTGCCCGTGTCGAAAATAAGGGCACCCAGAGTTTAGGTTAAAACAATAAACTCCAGGTCAGTCATGTGACTGGTGTGAGAACTAAAACAGTTAATCTTTATTTTAAAGTTAGGTAAATCAAGGGACCACGCCGTATAACACGGAACGGGTTTCCTCCCAAGAACACCAGTGCATAAAACAAACAGCGCAATGCTAAATAAAGAAAAAATGAAGCTGTTATAAGACCCAGGTCCCATCACACAATGCAACGCAGCCGAGGATAGGGTTTTCCCTTATAACAGCCAAAGAATGCTTGATACGTTTAAAACAAATCATTTGATACTATAATAAGTGTATAGTGTATAAAACAACTTCAAATCATAAGTATCAATCATAGGCGACATGAGCGTCCCATGCCACTATGTCACCATATATAGGTTTACAAATAAAACCGCAAAGTCACGTATTTGGAAATTGGATTTCCGTCTATGAACCAAGGCAAAAGATAGTCCTCAACCGATTCGAGACTGTCTAGCCCGAGCCTCAGGAACAGCCGCAACTGCCCCTTGGATCCTCAGGGCCGGTCCACCGATGTGGATTATTATGCCTGAACACTACGTCTCCCCACCCTATGGGGTGTAAGTCTGGTCCGTCAGCCGACCAGAATGCATCGGCCGAAACCGATATAACCGAGGCGCCTCGCAACAGCAACAACCACATAAGTCAAACTCGTCAGGGCGTGTAAAACCACTGACGCCACTTCTAGCTAGAAAGAAACGTATGCCCTCCCTGACGTCCGTCTCCCGTTTTTGGTTCATACCGGGTGTGAAACTCGCGAAGCAAACGTTACACAAAGCTACGCCACAAAGGCCGTGCTTTGATCATCACCACAAGACTTTGCTTTTCAACAGAAGCCTCGATCAATTGCCACTTAGGCATGCCACACAGGCAATTCACTCCATGCGTTTGATATCCATCAATATATAACCCCTGAGCTCGTACGTCTCAGAGAAGGGCGTTAAGCAAGAGAATAAATTCTCTGCCGCCAAACAGATATATATATTTAATAGCGATCAATCACACAGACTAAAATCCAATGTCAGACACACAGTCCATTTACAAGTCCGTTCTGGGTCTGAACGAAACCGGAGGCACCTAGTACCTCGCATATCCATCGATCTCCAAGTACGTCTGGACGATCACCAACTGTTTCCATCTTCTTGGGTGTACAGCCCAATCAAGATCATCAGTTATCACCCAAACGACGTGAAGACTTCCGGTCTTCGACCACCGTCTTCATCTTCGACTTATCGTCGTATCAGTTATTCAGAATGGGATAAACCCGGTCTTTCCGAATAACTCGCGTATATTTTAAATAAGTGTTACACAAACACAACATACGCCTCATTCCAATTCATCAGTCACTAACCGTAAATTAATCAAGAGAATAATTTCCCAAATATTAACCCCGAAGGCCGAAACCAACATCAGATCAATATCCAGAAAACCATTCTGCTTGGCCAACCGACAGTTAGTTTCTAAATTTCACATTCATAGGGAAATGTTCCCATTAATTTTATCCAAGATAAATTCCTTGAATTTATTCTTTATTCTATTTTTGAATCTCAATTCAAACTAGTCGGGATTAACGAACCTTACCGGAGTAATCATTTGTTTTAATTTCCCAATCCCAACCTATTCATCCCATGAAGTAAAACTGGTAATACTTCATATCTAACACCACAGTGTTATCGGTAAATTCAATTACCATTTCACGTTCAAATCTAATTAAAGATTTAACTATCGCCTGGAGCAAAACTGGTGATACTCCATTTTCGATCATTTCAATCTAATTAAAGATTCATTAAAACTCCACTTAGTTTTAATCGTTAACTGGGTTAAAGAATCAGTGTCATTTAAAACACGGTTCACGATAAACCCAAAGTCACATTCATTAATTATCGGGTTAAAGAACGAGTGTTATTTAAAGCACTGTTCACGATAAACCCAAAATCACATTCATCAATTATCGGGTTAAAGAACAAGTGTTATTTAAAACACTGTTCACGATAAACCCAAAAATCAATATCAATTCAATTCCAATTAAATATTATTTAATTGGTACACTTCATTAAATCTAAATAAAAAGATTTAATCTTTTCTCAACTGGGTTCAAGAACAGTGTTAGTGAAGACACCATTCACGACAAACCCAAATCACATTTGATATTCAATATAAGGCTCTGAATAGAAAATATATCGGCTTATATTCAATATCAAATTCTACGATTAACAAATGTCGTATTGGAAATAACGATATAAATATATATCTTTCAAATTTCCGTAACAACATCCGTATAATCACGAATTCCAACATCGAAATATTCCGAAGACAATTTCGATTCAAATCCACTCCAATGCAATCATTGGAAATTCTGGTTATTTTTAAAACCCTTTTCAAATTCAATTTATTTATTTAAAAATAAATAGAATTATAATTCTAGTTCAAAACTAGTTCATTTCGATAAAAATCTATTTTTATCTTTTCAAATATGGAGTTTTTCATCCCAAATCTTCACAAATCATTTCTTATGATTTTACACAAATTATTGCTATTTTTAATAATTTTATCAAGGCCCGTACAGTCGATTTCCATCAATGGCCATCGAACTGCACTTACAGCGACCTTTTTCGAATTTGATTTGGACGTAATTCCAAATCCAACCGTTAGATTTCAAATTTCTAATATTCGTTAGAAAGCTCTTTTCGATACGAACCCAACGGTTCCGGTTTTAGGAGAATCCGACGGTCGGATCTCCCGTAATGTCCGTTTGAAATCAATGGTCGAAATTCGCGAACTGCCGCGGCGCGGCGCGTTCTATTCAGGCCATTATATTATATATATAATATATATAATATATATTTCGTCGATTTCTATTTAAAACGAATTATATAAATAGTTTTAAATTCGTTCCAAAAGCAATTTCAACTTCCTTTTCAATTCAAATCAAAATTGAATCCTTCTTTATAAATTCGTTTCTATTCAATTCAAATTTCAATTCAATTTGAATTCATTTCAATTCGCTTTCAATTCAATTTGAATTCGTATTCAATTCAATTCATTTCGAAATCGTTTTCAATTCATTTCATTTCGAAATCGTTTTCAATTCAATTCATTTCGAAATCGTTTTCAATTCAATTCATTTCGAAATCGAATAAAATCGATATAAATATCGTTCACGTCGAAATGGCGTCAATCTAATCAATACGGCTTCATATATTCCTTTATTTTCAAATATTCTATTTCAAATATTTCTTTTTCAAAATAGTTGTTGTTATCAAAATATTTCGTTCAACACATGACCAATCTCACTGAATGAGTACTGTCAACACATGAACTTTTATTTTATATCGATAAAGGTGTAAATTTTATTACTAAAATATTTCGTTCAACACATGACCAATCTCAATGAATGAGTACTGTCAACACATGAACTTTTATTTTATATCGATAAAGGTGCAAATTTTATTACTAAAATATTTCGTTCAACACATGACCAATCTCAATGGATGAGTACTGTCAACACATGAACTTTTATTTTATAATATTCTTTATTTTTCAAATTGGAATGAGGCCCAATCAATTACCATATAAAGTTAATTATATGGATTTTCATACAACACATGTATATAATAACATTGAAAAATAATCAAACATAAACCAAAGTGCACTACACTGTATAAGCATCAAATATAGATATCTAATGCTTATAACAGCCTGTCAATCAATCGATCGACATATTTAATCAATCAGGATGAGTGAACTGCATATTTCATCCTAACACCCGTGTAGGGTTTCAAACAATCAAACAAATATTTTATTTGTGCAGTTGGGCGATGTGTAAAATTTATCGACCCAATCAATGTCCTTCAAATAGGTGTACATAAACAAACCGTCTGGTTTGTAAATGAATATTTATTTATTCACATTCACGTTAAAAAATTATATTTTTAACGATAAAATATTTTATCTCAACATAGGAATTCCTATTCAATTCATTTATTCAATAAAAATGATATTTTTATTTTTCTAACTTATTTTAGAAAATTTCGGCGGCATAACGGCACGATACTAGAAACGGGACGAGGCCTAGCCTTATCCCCGGTCTAGTGAAGGCCCACGCCATTCACACATCAATCAAATCAATTTCAATTCACCAAACAATTCAAATTTCAATCAATTAGACTAACCAACTACACAACCAAACAATTTAACAAACAAGCCATCCATGGTCTGTGGATGACGGGTGTCGGGTGCTACTAAGCACCGTCTGCATCCTAGTATATATATATATATAACTAGAAAAAGAGATTTTAGAGTGAGAAGTTCTCACCGAAAGCTATCCAAACATCTTGACTCTTCTTTGATAAAAATCTTCTTCGTTATCGCATCTTCGTTGCTGTAGCCACTACATATATAAAAATCGCATTTTTACCTTGCTATTCAATATATAAAAATCATATTTTTACTTCGATGTTCAATATATAAAAATCACATTTTTAATTCGAAGTTCAATAGATAAAAATCACATTTTTAATTCGAAGTTCAATAGATAAAAATCAAATTTTTATTTCGAAGTTCAATATATAAAAATCCTATTTTTATTTCGAAGTTCAATATATAAAAATCCTATTTTTATTTCGAAGTTCAATATATAAAAATCCTATTTTTATTTCGAAGTTCAATATATAAAAAAAACAGAAGAAATCATATTTTATGTTTAAAAATTATTTTATATATATTCCATTTTCAAATATGTATTTTATTTCATTATATATTTTTAAACAAAATATATACTTCATTTTCAGTTTTCATTTTCAGATTTAAAACAAAAATATATACTTTTCACTTTCAGTTTTCATTTTCAAAATTTAAAACAAAAATATATACTCTTCACTTTCAGTTTTCATTTTCAAAATTTAAAACAAAAATATATACTCTTCACTTTCAGTTTTCATTTTCAAAATTTAAAACAAAAATATATACTCTTCACTTTCAGTTTTCATTTTCAGATTTAAAACAAAAATATATACTTTTCACTTTCAGTTTTCATTTTCAAATTTAAAACAAAAATATATACTTTTCACTTTCAGTTTTCATTTTCAAAATTTAAAACAAAAATATATACTCTTCACTTTCAGTTTTCATTTTCAAAATTTAAAACAAAAATATATACTCTTCACTTTCAGTTTTCATTTTCAAAATTTAAAACAAAAATATATACTCTTCACTTTCAGTTTTCATTTTCGGATTTAAAACAAAAATATATACTTTTCACTTTCAGTTTTCATTTTCGGATTTTCATAAGTGTGGACATTTTATTTCAAAAAAAAACTGAAACAGAATAATGTTACCATATATTTTTTAAAACTGATTTATATAATCAAAACTGATTTAAATAAAGTTGATTTAAATTAAAAACTATACCCTTTCTCTGTAAGTCGTTTCTGAAAGCCGCTCCTTCTTCAAACCCAACCTCCGAACTAGGGTTTCCCCTTTTGCCGCTGCCACGGTGGTCAGAACCACCATCGTCGATGCTCCCTCCAACCGCCTTCACGAGAGCCACCCCCTCCTCCAGAAAGCCCGAGACTCGATGCCCCCTTTGCCTTGAAAAAACCCTGCGAGCGAACCAGGTTGGAGCTCGATTTCCGATGGCTACAGTGAAGGAGTTCTGATCATCACCGGTCAACGCCTCGATCTCGCTGAGCTCCCCCATTTCCCTTTAGAAGTTTCCAACATCGTTGAACGGATCGAACGATAATGGGGATTTATTTGGGGAGAACGCCTGTCGCTAATCGCCTTGAGGGGCGCGGGACTCTCGTTGACCTCGAGAAGAACTTTGACCAACTAGAATTTAGGTTATGTTTATATATATTTATATTTTAATTTATTTAATTTCGAAACAAGCCCTTGTGTTAATATGAACTCGAAATCAAACCCAAAAACTATCGTCCTTAACCAAATGCACCCATCCCGAACACAATAGGATATGTATCGTGGGCCAATTCGACTGTTTGAATCAGTTTCCGTTGAATTTTAAATATAAATCTTTGTATATTCAATTTAAACGCACATTTCAATTTACCGGGGTCACATACTAACTAGAAAAATTCCTGAAAAATATTTTCTAGCTTCGTATGGACGATACGGTCCTAACAAAACTAATTTCGTCGAATTCTGAGACTGTTTGAAAAATGGCCAATTTCCAGTCGATTAAAATCAACTGAAACTGGTCAAACGCGTTTTCCTTCGCCACGCTCACATATTGATTCGAAAAATTATGAAATTTGGAATCTAGCAATAACTTAACATCACGGACCCAACAAAACTGGTTTCGTCGAAATCCGAGGTCGTTTGCAAAATTGCTATTTTTAAGGGCCTTATATATATAAAAATATATATAAATTCCACAGCGACTATTTCTAATTTTAAACTGGACATATCTTATCATTTCTAAGATGAAATCCCAGTTTGTTAACTTCGTTACAAGGATATAGTTATACAGATTCAAATATTTCTTGTTTCGTTCAATTCTGACTTATATTGAATTCTGTATATTCATTTGAAATTAGAAATCGAATTTTCGAACTACCGCGCCATTTTCAATTCCTTTTAATATTATATATAATTATTATATATTCTAACGACGACGTATATAATATATACGTTCTAATTATATTCAAAATAAATTTCTCGTCGATATTATTTAAAATAATTCATTTTAAATATTCAAAATTCGCTAAAATTGCCAAAATAAAAATTTCAAACTGGCTCGCATTTTACGGGTTGTTACAATCATTCACATAAGTAAAATATCAGCCAGTTTAAGCACTAACACTACTTCTAGGTAGAACGAAACGTGCTGCTCTCCCTACGTTCCCTTCTCCCGTTTTAGACTACACAAAGCTATGATTATTCAAGCTGTGCTTTGATCGTCACCACAAGGTTCTGCTTTTCAACAAGAAACCTTGATCGTTGCATCTTAGTATGCCACACTGTCACTCCATATCATACTACTAATCCTTTTCCGAAATATATGAAAGGGTGTTAAGAAAGACAATAAATTCTCTGCCACCAAACATTCATACATTCGACAGAAGATCAATAAATACAATATAAAGTAGTACAATGTCGGACACACATTCCATTTATAAGCTTATGCTCTGGGTCTGAGCAAAAGCCAAATCTGTACTAATCAAAACTACGTCCAGATAACTACCATCTAAGCCCCGTCTTGGGAGCAAATCAATCAAGGGCCTCAACGCTAGTTACCCATTCGATGTGAAGAACGTCGGTCTTCAATCGCCGTCTTCAATTCTTCGAACGTTGTATCATTATTTGGAATGAGAGTAAAATCGGACTTTCCAAATAATCTTCGCATAATTATCATTTAAATTATTTCATAATGTTATTATTTATCACTATTTTTATTTTGATAAAAATAGATATAAATCATTCCATATAGTCATTAACATATAAGGGCAACGAATCCACCAAACAAACAGCACACAATCTTGTTCATGTATCATATCAAGGTATCATGTTGAATGAACATTTCAATTCCATTTCCACATTTATTTATTAATAAATGACCACTAAAACGTAACTTTCAATTTATTCTTTTATTGCATAGAAAATGTCATTAAAACATCTCTTTTTCTTATTTATTTACTTACACTACATGTGAATAAATGTTTTCGTTTTCTTTTAGCCAAATGTAAATAAGTGTTTCCCTTTTCTTCTACATATCCTATTTACATAAAAATATAATTGAAAGTGTCATCTAAAATAGTTCTTTTTATTTACATAAGGAAAGGTAAATAAAGTTTTCACTAATAATATGTTCATTTTATTTACATAGAAAATGTAAATAAAGTTTTCCTCATATATTGTTCTTTTTAATATATTAACGTTTACACTAAAAATATGTTCATTTTTACTAAAACGACATAACGCCAAATATGTGTTCATTTTCTCTAAATTGACATAACGCTAAAAATGCGTTTATTTTCTCAAAATGTACATAACGCTAAGAATGCATTCATTTTTATGTTAACACAATTCCGTTCTAACTTGAATATTTATATTTCAAAAATATGATCATTTTTCTATATCCTAACTTTTCATTAAGAATGAGACTTTAAATGTTAACATATTTTTATTTTAAAACTATGATCATTTTCCTCGATTCATGACTTGCATTAAAATATATCCTTTTCTACATAAAAAGAATGTATTCTTTGCTTTATTATCTTTTATTACATTATAAAGAATGTAACTCTTTTAACTTCTTTTAGTATATTATATAAATATAATCTTTCCTTCTGTAACACCCCACCTCCGCTAGGGTCACTCTCAAAGGGAATTCACTAGTTTTGGTGGAGTATTATCTAGGTAAACATACACAGAGATATCATAAGGCAGAACATAAATAAAGCAATGGTAGAAATTAAAAACCAAATTTATTACTTTCAAGAAAAGAGTCAAAACCCCATATATCCAAGGTACAAATTATTCCATTACATCAAGATCCAAATAAAGAAGCATAAACTTAAGATAACAAAAGTAAATTATTCCCCATAAATAGAAAAAGCTGCCATAGCATAGCCCAAGACCAAACTATACATGAGCTGTCAGAAAGCAAGCTAAATCCAAGCTAAGAGCTTGTGTTTCCTCCCTGAGAACCTGGGGGGAAAACGAAAGAAAAAGAGGCGAAAGAAAAAGGGTCAGTCATAAAGACTGGTAAGCCCTAGTGATTTTCAGTATGAAAACTAGTAATGTTAACATGATATGTGAAAACTGGAATTAAACATAAGGATGATAACAGAACTGGTAGGATAATTAAGATAACAGGATAAGTCAAGTCTAGCATCGCATATTCGAGATTCGCTGCACCAACTGTACTAGTGTTCTAACCTATGTCAAGTATTAATCATGAAATGATCCCTTGGCCCAATATCATGAAGTGGCCCATTACGAGGTCCTGCGGTACAATCTACTAATCGATCGGCTCCCTACAAGTTCTAGCTCGTCATGTGTCTGTGTCATACGGCCCTGTCCTGAAATGTAGTTACCTGTGCTAGGTCCACCATAGGGTGTATCAAGCCCTATGGTGCCAACCATCGACACGAATCGAGCACGCACAGTGTAAATCTATGGGTGCCCAATGCCTGCTTTTTCAACTCCGGACTACGTGCACGACCATAGTCCGCCTGAACCTATAATGGCGCACCTACTCAGACGTCGTTCTGGTCGCTTACAATCAGCCCAGTAATCGTGCCCCACCCTGCCTAGTCCCAGGGTATCGTGATACATCTAAGTGGGTTACTGTTGAAAAGGACCGCGTGACTAGGGTTTCTAATGGGTTAAGTGTTGTCATTCAAATTCGTGACTTAACCCTATCCAAATCATGTATCAAGTTGGTTAAGTGTGTTCAATCGGTTCACGACTTAACCCTATCAGATCATCGTGTCAAGTTGGTTAAGTACATTCAAGTGGTTTATGAATTAACCTTATCATGTGGCATTAATTCATTAATGCACCCCAACCACTCACATTAGACTAACTGTTGCGGTCACTGGATTTGCCGGGCAGTTCCGGGCAGATTTACACCACAACATAGTCTAACCTCGGATTTTTCGTGCGATATGACCAACTACCCACATTGGATCCTATTGTTTGCAGTGACTGGATCTGCCGGGCGGTTCCGGGCAGATTTACACTGCAAACTCAACCCAACCTCGAGTTGGCCATTTTCAAGTTTATCAAATTTTCATGCCCACGTTCAAGTTTTCATGTCAAAATTCATGTCGAGTTTTCATGTCATGTTTCATGTCAAATCGTGTCAAGTTCATGTCCATATCCAGGTTCAAGTTATAACAACGTTCATGTTCAAGTTCAAAGTCAATTCATGTTTTACCTAGTCTACCCAAATCGTATTCCCATCGCACGTAAGCTCGAATCGATACAAATAAATCTAATTAGGGAATAACATAAAAAGGGACGGGTATAAGGTGGCAAAAGTGATTACTAGCATAGCATGATATGACTTGAGATAAATGATTGTAACATTACTGACATATGGAATAATGGCCTCAAACATAAAGATTCCAAATCTAGCAAAATAATGTACTAGTCAAGAAAACAGTTGTCATAAGGTGATAGTATAGTCATGGAAACGATTGACATAAAGTGATAGTATAGTCATGGTAATGATTGACATAAAGTGATAGTCATAAACTTGTGACTAATAGCAGATTCAACATGATAATATGAGGGGTTTTCTTTTTGATTTACAACATGAATAGGCCCCAAATCAATGTCATAATATATCCAAAAGTCAAGATCTAAGATGAAAAAGAATGGATGTAAAATAGTCATCATACATAGGTCCAATTTCAATTTACATCATATTCATATTACATTTACAGTTTAAATCTAAAAATAACTGGGGCTTACAGATCGTGGTTCGAGAATTAGAAAAAGAGAGTCGATGTTGAATCTTTATATGCTTAGTCAAGTCCTAACAGAAATCCCCAAATCAGCAACGTAGTTTCGACGTAGAAGAAGTAGTCCCTTTCTCTAACTTTTTGACCAGAATTAGAGCAACATAAGGTTAGAAAGAATTTTGTGTAGAGAGACTAGTGTTAGGGGCTGTATATATAGGGTCAGGTCAACGAATGTAGACAGAAACGAGGCCAGAAACGTCAAAGTGAATCAAGCTTCAAAAGTGGACTCGGCCACGAGGTCGACCCCCAGGTCGACACTATGGTCGACCTGGTCCTGGGTAGGTCGACTACATAGTCGACCCCCAGGTCGACCTGGTACTGGGCGGGAAAGTTCCCGCCCAGTCCATTCTAAGGTTTGAATTTCGAATTTTGAATTTGAATTGAAATGTTTTGAACTTAAAAACTTTTGAAAATTTCGAAAGGTCATAACTTGGTCATACGGGCTCCAATTTTCGAAAACTCGGACTCGTTTCCAAGCAGAATTTCGAGATGAACGCAATGGCGCAACCCGTTTCCCTTGATTCTTATTTTAAAAATTAATTCTGCCTTGATTTATGGTTATTACACGTTATAAAAACACGGGTTGTTACATTCTCCACTCCTTAAAGGATTTCGTCCCCGAAATCTCTAAGTTAGAAAGAATATATCCTACCATCCAATCATCCATCTACTCAAAGCATCATCCACAGGCAACAATTGTCCTTAAAAGATTTCTATTGCTGTATGAACATATGCAGAAAGTGTGTGTATATGTACTTATCTAATGCAAAAGATCAGGCGGTTACTGATTCAGTAAACCTCCTTAATGCAAAATATGTTAGTGTAATGAATCCAACATGTATGCAAATTCCTAACATAGTTTATAATCTCTACATGAGTGCACAAACATTCGTTCATATGCAACATCCAAGTGATAGCATAACAAGTTCCATCCATGTACAAGTATAAGCACTCATTCATATGCAACATGAAGGGGTGACTGAGACGATCTAGTGCCTAATGTGTGTCATGCATCCACTAGCATCCACTTGCAACCATTTGCAAACATCAACCATAACATGTTTCAATCACATGTTTACATCCATATGGTTCTACCTAAGGCTCTCAAGATTAGATCAGGAAGATAACAAGACAAACGTAGAAAGTAGAAGCATGATATGAAAAGGTTTTCAAGTTTATAGGAAAAAGAGATCGAGAATGTACCCTAAAAAAGAAATGGGTAAAGCGCGCGTATCTTCTCTTCGGTTTCCCAAGTGGCGTCTTCTTGGGCTTCACTCCACTGCACTTTAACTAGCTTGACTTCTCGATTCCTTAGCTTCTTAATCTCCGTTCCTAAGATACGAATCGGAACTCGCCTCAATGTTGCTTCTTTTTCCACTTCTCCGTCTTCAAGGATGCTTGGCTCAACCACTTCGGCTGACTTATGCAAGCACTTCCGGAGATGCGAGACGTGAAAGACATTGTGCACCCCAGCCAGCTTCTCGGGTAAGTCTACCTTATAGGCCATCCGTCCAATCCTCTCAGTGATAGGGAACAGTCCTACGAACCTTGGTGCTAGCTTTCCAACTGCCCCAAAACGAACTACATTGCGTAACGGAGAAACTTTTATAAAGACCATATCTCCGACTTCGAACTCTAGGTCTGTCCTTCTCTGGTCCGCATAAGATTTCTGTCTATCTTGGGCCGTTTTCATCTGTCTTCGTATCAACTCAATCTTCTCAGAAGTGTCCATTATCATGTCGGGCCCAAGTATAAGTCTATCTATCGTCTGCCACCAACAAGTTGGCGATTTGCACGGTCTTTCATACAGGGCTTCGAATGGTGCCATTCTGATGCTAGCTTGGTGACTATTGTTATATGCAAACTCCACGAGAGGAAGAGGGTCTTCCCAAGTTCCACCAAAGTCAAGAATGCATAGCCTCGGGAGATCTTCTAGTACCCTATTTACCCTTTCGGTTTGTCCATCCGTCTGTGGGTGATAGGCCGTGCTAAAACTCAGTCGTGTACCCATTGCTTCTTGCAGACTATTCCAAAACTGGCTAGTGAAAATCGGGTCACGATCAATAACTATACTAGAAGGAACTCCATGCAACCGTACTATATCTCGAAGGTAAATAGATGCTATCCATGATGCGGTCCTCTTTCCTTTCACCGGAATGAAGTGAGCACTTTTCGTGAGTCTATCAACTATGACCCATATGCTAGTATTTCCTTTCCTTGACCTAGGTAGTCCACCCACGAAATCCATCGAGATACTCTCCCGTTTCCATTGCGGAACCTCCAAAGGATGTAATAGCCCACCGGGCTTCTTCGACTCGGCTTTACTTATTGGCACACCATGCACTTCGAGACGAACTCTGCCACGTCCTTTTTCATTCCAGCCCAAAAGAAAATGTGTTTCATATCCCTGTACATCTTATCCCCTCCGGGATGTATAGTCATCATCGAGTGATGCGCCTCTTCGAGAACTTTCCTTACTAGGTCTCCCACTTGTGGGACACATAGCCTTCCATCGCGCCTTAGCCATCCCTTGTCATCTATGGCATACCTACTGAGGTGACTTGATGTCTCACCACTAATCAGCTTGTTCATGATTTCGACCATCTGTGGTTCTTCCTTCTGTGAAGTCCCTACTTGATCTAGAAGTGTAGGTCTTAACTCAAGAGATGCAAACGTAGCAGTCAATGACTCAACAGCAGGTGTAAAGTCAAAGGTTGCTATAAACTCAAGGCTTTTCCTTTCAACAAACAAGGGGCTTAAAGTCAACCTTTTTCTACTTAGCGCGTCCTCCACCACATTACCCTTGCCAGGGGGTATAGGCTATATCGAAGTCATATGATGCCAAGAACTCCATCCACCGATGTTGCCTCAGATTCAAATCTTTCTGTGAGAAGAGGTACTTAAGCGATTTGTGGTCGGTATACAGCTCGAACCGCTCCCCTAGAAGATAATGGCGCCAAGCTTTAAGTGCAAAACCAATCGCGGCCAACTCCAAGTCATGCGTGGGATAGTTTTTCTCATGAACTTTAAGTTGTCTGCCCCCGTAGCATATTACTCTTCCTTCTTGCATTAGGACGGCGCCTAATCCCGTGCCGCACGCATCTGTGTACACCGTAAACACCTTGCCTCCATCAGGTAATGCCAAAATTGGAGCTCTGGTGAGGGCTCTCTTGAGTCTCTGAAAAGCAACGTCGCACTCTATGTCCCATACAAAAGCTAGGTTCTTCTTTGTTAACTTAGTAAGAGGGGCTGAAATCTTAGCGAAGTCCTTAATGACCTTCCTGTAGTAGCCCGCCAAACTGAGAAAGCTCCTCACCTCCGTTGCATTCTTAGGAATTTTCCAGTCCTGTACCGCAACTACCTTTGTGTAACAACCCAGAATTCGGGGCCAATTTAAAATTTTCATTTTAGAGATTTTAAAGGTGTTTAAATAATTGAAATGAATTATTTTAAATAAAAATGACTAGAAATTTTACTGTGATTGAATTTAATGCGAATATATTTAATTTAAATACAAAAAGAATTAGAAATAGGACGGTAGTTTGAAAAGTAAAACTTGAACTTTGACTAACTACACAGGATGCAGAATAAATCGGATTTTGGTGAAACCAAAAATATTTAAATCTGTTAATGAATATCTTTCTAACGAATCTGAAAAATCGAAGTTTCATAGCGGGAATCACAAGTTAGGGCCAAATGAATTTTCAAAAAGGTCGTTATTGAGAATATATCGCCCTTGAAAATCGACATTTTGCATACGAACTCGGAATTCGACGAAACCACTTTTGTTGGGTCCGGGATGTAAAGTTATTGCTAGGTTTCAAATTTCATGATTTTTGAAGCTAGTATGTGTGCGTGGCATAAGAAACTGCGTTTTGTCAATTTCGGTCAAAATTAATTGACTGAAAAATAGCCATTTTTCAAACAGTCTCGGAATTCGACGAAATAAATTTTGTTAGGACCGTATCGTCATAAGAAAGCCAAAAATAATTTTTCTTGATTTTTCTGACTTCGTATGTGACCCCAGTAAAATTAGAAAGTACGTTCAAATTAAAAATAAAAGAATTAATTTGAAAATAAAGAAAACACACTGTAAATTTCAGAAATAGACCTCGGCACTAGCGCCATTGCGTTCAGAAGACGTCAAAACCTATTGTTCGACAATCGTTGGGGTCCGTTTGGTGATCGTATGGAAAAACCCTAATTTTGGGATTAATTAATTAAATAAATAAAATAGAAATACGCTCAATATATTGTATAAATACGGACCATTACCCATCGTCTTCTTCCCGATTGTACAGCTGCCGAACCCATATAGCTCAAAATTTTGAGCTCCGATTCCTCCCAAACCATGGAGAATTAGTGTATGCCCCTTTGGACTTTTTCGAAGTACTTCGCGAGCTCTTCCATCTCCGACAAGAATCACCTCCTCTCGCGCCCTGTAGCTCTCGATCTAAGCACCCAAAGCCGCGGCCTTCGAATCGCAGCTGGGCCCACACGCCGCGGCCGCAACCCCCAGCTCCGACCGGCGTTCAGGCGCACCTCCTCCCCGCTCCACCTCCAACACTCCGCTCCTCAATCCGATCATCCAATCTCCCGATTTCTTGATCCAAAGTTTTGAACCTTTCTGAATTATAAAGGTAAATTCAATTTCAGTTTTGCCACGCTTTTAAGCGTTACAACGACAGTTGTTAAAAGTCAGTTCTAATTTATTCGTATGAACTTCAAATTGAAATCTTTCATATCCGAAACTACCGTGACCTTGAACACGAGATCTGATTGAATCCGAACCTTCATTTCAAATCCAAGCTATGTGGGAATTTATTTTTAATTAAATTTAATTAATTTAATTATTATTATTGCGTTATGTGAAATTGAAAGTCAAACACAAATAGATCTGCGATGAATGTTACCATGGGTTATGGATTCAAATTGTTGTGATGTTATGATTTTAGATCCGTTATTTTTAATCATAGATCTGTTAGTTAAAATCATAGATCGGTAGGAAAAATTAGATTTTTACCTTGTTTAAATTTGTTGAAGTATGCCTTGTGGATATGAATCATGTATAAATCTATCATCTTTTACATCGTTATGAAATTTACATTATTTTAATGTGAATTAAAATAGGAATTTACATCGTTATGAAATTTACATCATTATGAAATTTACATTATTTTAATGTGAATTAAAATAGGAATTTACATCGTTATGAAATTTACATTATTTTAATGTGAATTAAAATAGGAATTTACATCGTTATGAAATTTACATTATTTTAATGTGAATTAAAATAGAATTTACATCGTTATGAAATTTACATTATTTTAATGTGAATTAAAATAGGAATTTAAATCGTTATGAAATTTACATTATTTTAATGTGAATTAAAATAGGAATTTATGATGTAAGGAATTTACATTTTTATAATGTTAAAATAAAGTAGATTTTGCATAGTGAAATAAAATTACATTTTTCTTTGTAACTAAAATGTGAATTTCATCGTATGTTAAAATTTACATTTTTATATGTAAATTATATAGGGAATTATGCCGTATGTTAAAAATTACATTTTTCTTTGTAATTAACATGTGAATTTCATCGTATGTTAAAATTTACATTTTTATATGTAAATTATATAGGGAATTATGCCGTATGTTAAAAATTACATTTTTCTTTGTAATTAACATGTGAATTTCATCGTATGTTAAAATTTACATTTTTATATGTAAATTATATAGGGAATTGTGCCGTATGTTAAAATTTACATTTTTCTTTGTAATTAACATGTGAATTTCATCGTATGTTAAAATTTACATTTTTATATGTAAATTATATAGGGAATTATGCCGTATGTTAAAAATTACATTTTTCTTTGTAATTAACATGTGAATTTCATCGTATTTTAAAATTTACATTTTTATATGTAAATTATATAGGGAATTATGCCGTATGTTAAAAATTACATTTTTCTTTGTAATTAACATGTGAATTTCATCGTATGTTAAAATTTACATTTTTATATGTAAATTATATAGGGAATTATGCCGTATGTTAAAAATTACATATTTTTTTTTGTAATTAACATGTGAATTTCATCGTATGTTAAAATTTACATTTTTATATGTAAATTATATAGGGAATTATGCCGTATGTTAAAAATTACATTTTTCTTTGTAATTAACATGTGAATTTCATCGTATGTTAAAATTTACATTTTTATATATAAATTATATAGGGAATTATGCCGTATGTTAAAAATTACATTTTTCTTTGTAATTAACATGTGAATTTCATCGTATGTTAAAATTTACATTTTTATATGTAAATTATATAGGGAATTATGCCGTGTGTTAAAAATTACATTTTTCTTTGTAATTAACATGTGAATTTCATCGTTTGTTAAAATTTACATTTTTATATGTAAATTATATAGGGAATTATGCCGTATGTTAAAAATTACATTTTTCTTTGTAATTAACATGTGAATTTCATCGTATGTTAAAATTTACATTTTTATATGTAAATTATATAAGGAATTATGCTGTATGTTAAAAATTACATTTTTCTTTGTAATTAACATGTGAATTCCATCGTATGTTAAAATTTACATTTTTATATGTAAATTATATAGGGAATTATGTTGTATGTTAAAAATTACATTTTTCTTTGTAATTAACATGTGAATTTCATCGTATGCTAAAATTTACATTTTTATATGTAAATTATATAGGGAATTATGCTGTATGTTAAAAATTACATTTTTCTTTGTAATTAACATGTGAATTTCATCGTATGTTAAAATTTACATTTTTATATGTAAATTATATAGGGAAATATGCCGTATGCTAAAAATTACATTTTTCTTTGTAATTAACATGTGAATTTCATCGTATGTTAAAAATTACATTTTTATATGTAAATTATATAGGGAATTATGCCGTATGTTAAAAATTACATT
Organism: Allium sativum; assembly: GCA_030737875.1. Lineage (NCBI taxonomy): Eukaryota > Viridiplantae > Streptophyta > Magnoliopsida > Asparagales > Amaryllidaceae > Allium > Allium sativum. The sequence goes on from CM060925.1 coordinate 78,128,737, forward strand.
TTTCTTTGTAATTAACATGTGAATTTCATCGTATGTTAAGATTTACATTTTTATATGTAAATTATATAGGGAATTATGCTGTATGTTAAAAATTACATTTTTCTTTGTAATTAACATGTGAATTTCATCATATGTTAAAATTTACATTTTTATATGTAAATTTTATAGGGAATTATGCCGTATATTAAAAATTACATTTTTCTTTGTAATTTACATGTGAATTTCATCGTATGTTAAAATTTACATTTTTATATGTAAATTATATAGGTAATTATGTTGTATGTTAAAAATTATATTTTTCTTTGTAATTAACATGTGAATTTCATCGTATGTTAAAATTTACATTTTTATATGTAAATTATATAGGCAATTATGCCGTATGTTAAAATTTACATTTTTCTTTGTAATTAACATGTGAATTTCATCATATGTTAAATTTTACATTTTTATATGTAAATTTTATAGGGAATTATGCCGTATGTTAAAAATTACATTTTTCTTTGTAATTAACATGTGAATTTCATCATATGTTAAAATTTACATTTTTATATGTAAATTTTATAGGGAATTATGCCGTATGTTAAAAATTACATTTTTCTTTGTAATTTACATGTGAATTTCATCGTATGTTAAAATTTACATTTTTATATGTAAATTATATAGGGAATTATGCCGTATGTTAAAAATTACATTTTTCTTTGTAATTAACATGTGAATTTCATCGTATGTTAAAAATTGCATTTTTATATGTAATGTATGTAGGAAATTACACCATAGGATAAAAATTACATTCTTCTATGTAATTAAAAGATGCATTTACATCGTATGATAGAATTCACATTTTTTATATGTAACATAGGATGAGAATGAACATTAGAAATGAAATTCATTTAATTTATATGTAATAAGATGCAGGAATGTGACATGAAATTAAATTTATATTTTTAGGATGTACATGTAAAGTAGATTTTGCATTGTATAGACAATTTACATTTTTATAAAAATGAGAATTGGCATCGCAAATAAAATTGCATTTTTATATGCAATAAAAGAACGAACTTTTACATTGTGAAATAAAATTTACATTTTCATACGTAAGTAAAAGTTAGGTATGTTCATTGAAAATTTACAGAGTAATTAAAATAATGAATTCAACGTAAAAATGGAATTTACCTTTTTATGTAAATAAAAGGTTAGGAGAATTATATTTATATATTTATATATAAATATAATTAAAATTTATCGAATCGAGCGCGGCAGTTCACATTTTGAAATCGTATCTTTAAACGATTGTACCGGAAGATCCGACCGTCGGATTTTCCCAAAACTGAAAACATTAGGACCGTCTCGGAAAATGTAAATTATATTTCATCGTCCAATTCCTTCTTACATTTTACATGTAAGAAGGAATTGGACGATGAAATATAATTTACATTTTACCGTAAAATTAAAGAAATTAAAAGAATCAAAAAGGAAGAATTCATCATTCAAGTATGATTTGCATTTCTCTGTAAATGAAGGGATGAAAGGATAAAGAAGGAAAATATACTTAAGAATAAAGGGTTAAACAGGTTACGTTTATATATAAATATATATATATATATATAATTTAAAATTAAACGAATCGAGCACGGTATTTCGCGTCTTAAAGTGATATCTTTAAATGACTATATAAGAAGATCCAACCGTCGGATTTTCTTGAAACTGAAACCGCTAGGACCGTCTTGGAAAAATCTTTCCAACGATATATAATACGTCAAAATCCAACGGTTAGATTTTGAGATATGTGAAAATCAAAATTGATTGAAAATAGCACTAGAATCGCCATTGACCTGAATCGTCGCTGATTAAAGATTTGATTATTTTCAATTAAATAGATTAGGAAATAATCGTTATAAATTAGAAATAACGATAAGGAAGAGTTTTCAATATATATATACATACATTTATATACGAAGATTATTTGGAAAGGCCGAGTTAATCTCATTTCAAATAATCAAACGACGATGAGAATCGAAGAAGAAGACGACTAATGAAGACCGTCAATCTTCCCCTCAGGAAGACAGCGATTGAGGCTTTGAATTGATTTGCTCCCAATTCGAGGTCATGATCGTCGTTCGAACGAACATGTTGATTGGATGGATTTGGCTTTCGCTCAGACCCAGAGCATAAGCGTAAATGGATTGCATGTCTGACGTGGTATTCCTTTACACTGTATCTATTGATCTCTGCTAAACATATATCTGTTTGGTGTCTTTCACCCTTCTCTGAGACGTACGAGCTCAGAGGTTATATGTTGGCAGAAATCAATGATATGGTATGGATTGACGATGTGGCATGCCAAGATGCATGTGATCAAGGCTTTGTTGAAAAGCAAGCCTTGTGGGATGATCAAAGCATAGCCTGTTTAGGCATAGCTTTGTGTATGACGTGACTTCACGAGCCTCACACACCGGCGGAGTCTAAAACGGGAGAAGGGAACGCAGGGAGTGCACACGTTTCTTTCTAGCTAGAGTGGTGCCAGGGACCTACCAGCGCTGGCATTTATTCATTGTGGTTGTTGGATTTTTCGAGGCCTCGGATTTATGCGGTCACCACTGGCCGTGTTGTAGGTCCAAAAGGACCGGGAAGCGTGTGTTCAGGCATAACTAATCCACAAAAGTAAGTGTGGACCGGCCCTGCAGGATCCAAGGGTTGGATAGAGTACCAATCCTGGGGCATTGCTAGAGTGTCTCGAATCGGTAAGGATCTCCTCCCTAGCCTTGACTCAGATGGAAATCCAAATTCCAAATACGACCCTACGGTTTTGATTGTATTACTAGTATGGAGATATAGTAGGATGGGGTACTATGTTTCCTAGGATTGATACATTTATTTCGAAATGTTTTATTATACACTAATAATAACAATAAACTCGTATTTGCCGTATTTAGCATGTTTAATCACCATAAGGGAAAACTCTATCCTCTGGTGTGCGTTGCATTGTGTGATGGGATTTGAGTCTTATGGTGATTCCATTTTTCTAAAAAGCATTGCGATGTTGTACGTTCTGACACTTTAAATTATGCACGACAATCCATTGAGTAAACCCGTTCCGCATTAGCGGCGTGGTCTTTGGATTTGTCATATTATTATTACTAAACTAGTTATGAATTCTCATACCAGTCCCACGACTGACCCGTAGTTTGTTTCATCTTTTTGCAAACTCGGGTGCCCTCTTTTCTACACAGGCAGCCAAGTAAACAGGTTCATTCTTTGCTTGGAGTCTTCTTGGAGTTGTTCATTATCTTTGCTTGGATTTGCTTTTGCGGAGAGGTGATGACATGGAGCTTTGAGGACAACTATCATTTACTTCTATTGCATTTTTCTATCTTTAAGTTCAGTCATTAGACTTGTTTCATTTCGTATTTCTTATTTTGGGAGTTGGAACTTATTTTCATTTCTGCAAACTTGATGTAATAATTTGGAATTCTGTGACTGTTGGGATTCTGTGGTTTATGACATTATATTTCCGCTGCTATAATGTTATTATTCTATGGTGTTTCCTCTGCTATGTTGTATCAGTGATATGTATTGTTATATTTATGTTGTATTCCATATGATTATTCCTTACTTTCACCCAGTGGAGGTTTGGGGTTATCACAGTTGGTATCAGAGCTTTGGTTAAACTTAGCTTTGGAATATATCATATTTATAACAAATTCGTTTACATAGAATCACAATATTCTATGGAGGACATTTCATGTGATACATAATAGCCATTCACTTTCGTCATCTTTTCATTCATCCTTTGATCTTTTCTATCTCTTAGAACCACCATTACAGTTGTTCTGACTCTTCCCTTGATCGTACAGAACTAACTAAAAATGGGTACTCGGGTCGCTAGAACTAGTAGAGCTAGAGCAAGGAGGCAAGACGCTACTGGAACTGAGGAGCTTTATTCCCAACGACACGGTTAAGAAGTTAGAAATTAAAACATTCTACGTTCTCTAGGTTAGTTCCTACTCTTCTATTTCTCTTTCCCTTTTCGAGGACGAAAAGTTCTTAAGTGGGGGAGATTGTAACAACCCTGAATTTTGGGGTAAATTTAAAATTTTATTTAAAGTGATTTTAATGGGTTTTGACTATTTTAAATAATCTATTTTAAATAATAATTGTTGACCCGCTTTTTAGTCAAAGCAGTCACACATGGAATCTCTTCTCAACAATACACTCAAACGTTGGGAATATCGTCAGAAGACATGAAGTGATTTGGTTGAAATCGCATCACAAACAAAGAATGGCCCGAAACTCCTACCAGATGACCTTTTTTGGACCTGAAAACAGCGATTACGGAGCACAGCTCTGTAACTCTTGTAGCCCTCTGAATCAGCTTCAGTTTGAGCTTTGGTTTGGCTCAATCGGACTTACGGTTTGAAAGTTATGCCCGTTTCCGTGAACGCATGCAGAACCGGAAAACTTGGATTTGTGTAATTGAATCAACTCCTCGGATCGGATCGGATCGGAGGTTCCTGTTCGGATCGGACCCTATCTTCATGAGTTTGGCACAACACTTCTTGGCATGTATGATTGGTTCGGGTCGGATGGGGATGACGGACCCGACCCGCTGCGCTTCGGATGCTCAGAAGAGCATTGACTCTTTCACTCGAGGATACCGGCTCGGTTCGGATAGGACGATCCGACCCGATCCGCCTGTAGCGAGCTTCACCTCAGCTTTCACCGAATCTTCAGGCATAACTGCCTCCTGTTAATCCGGATCGGTTGCCATCTGTCCTAGCACGATCTGAAGGCCATTTCTCCACTCTCTCCGAGATGTCCTCTCCGCTCACCACGTCACACCCGATCCGATCCGATTCAGGACTCCCAGCAGCTCCTCTACGCCTATAAATACACCACGAGATGGTCATTTCAAGGGACTTTTTCCGGCACTAACATCTCCCGACCTCCATTACCAAGTACTCAAGGACTTTGGGTACCCCTCAACTCAATCTAACACGAGGCTATCGTGCATAAATTCAATCTCTTTTCTCCTCTTCTTCATTACAACACAAGGCTATTGTGTATAATCGAATCTCACGGATTGTGAGACACCATTGTAATTGTAATTCCTCAGGATATGAGAAACTATAAAGTGGACGTAGGCTTGGATTGAGCCGAACCACTATAAAAATCTCGTGTGTTCCCTGTTTTTACTGCTTTTTATCTGTAATCTGTGATTTGTGAGGATTTCACATAGAGTTTGGGTGTTAGGCCCAAATTTCGGTCTAACATTTTGGCGCGCCAGGAAGGGGGGCACACGATACAACTTCTTCTACTAGCTTGAACGGAAGCGGATTATTTGGCTATTGGATCAATGGTCAAGCGAAAGAAAGACGGAACCTTCTCTCGTGCTGAGGATGTTGGCACTGAAGGCACAAGGAACGAGGCAAGCCAGGAGGCTTCCTCTCATGAAAATCCATCAGCATACTTAATCCGAGAAGAGATGGATGGCGTTCTCGATGAATTGAGAACCCAGATGGCTAGGCAAGATGATCTCCTCCGCAAACAACAGGAGATGATCGACCAATTCTTCGCTCGGATGGAAGGCAGGCCGAGCGGCAATGCACAACTCGCTGGAAATAGCACGGAAATAGCCCCAGCAGCAGCTGCAAACCGGATCGGTTCGGATCCGATCCGAACCGAGGGCCAAAACTTGAATCAAACGCAGATGGAAATGGGGGACAGTCCCCACCGGATCGGTTCAGACCCGATCCGAACAACAACCCTGCATGAGCCTGGGGGCAGCAGCCTCCCCTCTGGAAATCAAGGCTTCGCTCCTGTTCGACCTACATCCGCACCGGTTCGGGTCGGAAATACCACACAAATTCAGCATCAAGCTCCCCGGTTCGGAACAGGCGAACCTGTTCGGATCGGCACCTCCGATCCGAACCCTGCACCTCTCCAAAACCTCCCTCGCTTCTCCGAACCGCAGCAAGGGGGCACCTCCGAACCGAACCGGATGACCTGCCAAGCTCCTTATACTCTTCCACACTCTTCTGAACTCAACGCTGGGGGCACCAGCTCTGGACTTGTCAACTTGCAACAGCTCTTTGAAGGCGATCGGCTCGCCAGCCTTATTGAGCGCCTCTCGAGAGGCCGCACCTATCAAAATGACATGGATGATGTCAATCACAATCCATTCACACAGGAAATCAGGAATTCCCGCAATCCTCCGGATTTCAAACTTCCACAACTGGAGCCATACAACGGCAGGGCAGATCCTACCGTGCACCTAATGCGCTATAAACGACATATGGATGTTCAATCGGCGTCGGAAAACGTCATGGGTAAATGCTTTCCCCTCTTTTTGACGGATATTGCTGCTATGTGGTTTCGGCAGCTGGAATCTGAATCGATCAACAGCTGGAACATGTTGGTCGCTCGCTTTATTGAACAATTTCGGGTCCATATCGCTAGACCCAAGAATGTAATGTCACTAACTACAATCAAGCAGAGGCCTAAAGAAACTCTGCGGTCATTTCTGGAAAGGTTCAACGTTGCAGCAGCATCAGTTGATCGACCCGAGCCATCTATGGTATTAATGGCGGCAGTATCCGGCGTTCTAGACAACTCGGAGTTCAAAAAATCCTTGTACCGGGACCCACCAAGGAATCTCAGCGAATTCTACCTTGAATCGGATAGGTTTTTGCGTGAAGAAGACGCAACCTCCGAAAAGAAAGTTCTCGATGTTAACATGCTCAAAGACGGAGAACCGTCTGATTCTGATAAAGGCAAAGGAAAAGCTGCCGTCAAGAATGACCGCAACGCTCAGCCCCGGAGAGGGCCCAGATATGAAAAGTACACAGAACTCAATTCGTCACTAACCGACATCTACGTGAACACAAACGGTGACGTCTCCTATCCAAAGCCTCCCAGGAGGGAGCCAACGCAAAGAGAACGCGATTCTGGGAAATATTGCATATTTCACGATATGGACGGTCATGACACAAATGACTGTAGACACTTGCGAGATCTGATTGAGGAACGGGTTAGACGTGGAGAGCTACCCGAGTATGTGAAACAACCAACAACACCTGTACCTGTGCTGCCACCACCTGCTCCCCGGAGAGGGAATGACCCTGGAACGAGCTCCCATCGGCTCGTCATCAACTGATCTGGATTGGATCACTCTGCGTTTTCAGCATTTCTTAGGATTTAAGATATGTTTCTTTGCTTTCTTTAGGTTTTCCGATTGGCTAAATCGGAGTACACACGTTCGGGGTTAGGATTTAGCTCCAAAACGTGCTCTGCACTCGATGACAAACCAATCAGGATTTGCTTTGGTTTTGCACTTTGAATTGAATAAGGAAGGACTTTCCGAGCATGGATTATGTTTGGCAATTTAAGAATCTTGTCAGGTTGTGGCAGGATTCTCAATCTCAACTAAAGTATGGCTTATACTTATCTCGGACCCCTAGGCATGGATTATGCTTAGGGACAGACTGTCTTGTCAGGTCTTGGCAAGCATAGCTCTACCCCGACATGGATATGGATTGTACTCACTAGGACTCTTAAGTATGGATTATACTCTGGAACGGCTTATTGTTTTGTCAGGATTTGGCAAAGGAACTCAATAAAACTCGGGTATGGCTTATGCTCAGTTTGAACTTCCTGATATGGCTTGTACCCGGAAGGTTAGGTCCTTCGTCAGGTTTTGGCAGGATGATTCGAACGTCCCTTGAGTATGGTTTATGCTCAAACAAACGCCCAAGCATGGTTTATGCTCGAAAGTGTAATTAGTTTTGTCAGGATTTGACACACCTATCTGCTCTCTTTTATTCGCAGGTATGGATTATACTTGCAGCTGGCAGGCCCGGCGTGGCCTTGGATTATCCAGAACACATCTTCCTTCATTCAGCAAGATATGTTCTGAGGGGCAAAATGTTGACCCGCTTTTTAGTCAAAGCAGTCACACATGGAATCTCTTCTCAACAATACACTCAAACGTTGGGAATATCGTCAGAAGACATGAAGTGATTTGGTTGAAATCGCATCACAAACAAAGAATGGCCCGAAACTCCTACCAGATGACCTTTTTTGGACCTGAAAACAGCGATTACGGAGCTCAGCTCTGTAACTCTTGTAGCCCTCTGAATCAGCTTCAGTTTGAGCTTTGGTTTGGCTCAATCGGACTTACGGTTTGAAAGTTATGCCCGTTTCCGTGAACGCATGCAGAACCGGAAAACTTGGATTTGTGTAATTGAATCAACTCCTCGGATCGGATCGGATCGGAGGTTCCTGTTCGGATCGGACCCTATCTTCATGAGTTTGGCACAACACTTCTTGGCATGTATGATTGGTTCGGGTCGGATGGGGATGACGGACCCGACCCGCTGCGCTTCGGATGCTCAGAAGAGCATTGACTCTTTCACTCGAGGATACCGGCTCGGTTCGGATAGGACGATCCGACCCGATCCGCCTGTAGCGAGCTTCACCTCAGCTTTCACCGAATCTTCAGGCATAACTGCCTCCTGTTAATCCGGATCGGTTGCCATCTGTCCTAGCACGATCTGAAGGCCATTTCTCCACTCTCTCCGAGATGTCCTCTCCGCTCACCACGTCACACCCGATCCGATCCGATTCAGGACTCCCAGCAGCTCCTCTACGCCTATAAATACACCACGAGATGGTCATTTCAAGGGACTTTTTCCGGCACTAACATCTCCCGACCTCCATTACCAAGTACTCAAGGACTTTGGGTACCCCTCAACTCAATCTAACACGAGGCTATCGTGCATAAATTCAATCTCTTTTCTCCTCTTCTTCATTACAACACAAGGCTATTGTGTATAATCGAATCTCACGGATTGTGAGACACCATTGTAATTGTAATTCCTCAGGATATGAGAAACTATAAAGTGGACGTAGGCTTGGATTGAGCCGAACCACTATAAAAATCTCGTGTGTTCCCTGTTTTTACTGCTTTTTATCTGTAATCTGTGATTTGTGAGGATTTCACATAGAGTTTGGGTGTTAGGCCCAAATTTCGGTCTAACATTTTGGCGCGCCAGGAAGGGGGGCACACGATACAACTTCTTCTACTAGCTTGAACGGAAGCGGATTATTTGGCTATTGGATCAATGGTCAAGCGAAAGAAAGACGGAACCTTCTCTCGTGCTGAGGATGTTGGCACTGAAGGCACAAGGAACGAGGCAAGCCAGGAGGCTTCCTCTCATGAAAATCCATCAGCATACTTAATCCGAGAAGAGATGGATGGCGTTCTCGATGAATTGAGAACCCAGATGGCTAGGCAAGATGATCTCCTCCGCAAACAACAGGAGATGATCGACCAATTCTTCGCTCGGATGGAAGGCAGGCCGAGCGGCAATGCACAACTCGCTGGAAATAGCACGGAAATAGCCCCAGCAGCAGCTGCAAACCGGATCGGTTCGGATCCGATCCGAACCGAGGGCCAAAACTTGAATCAAACGCAGATGGAAATGGGGGACAGTCCTCACCGGATCGGTTCAGACCCGATCCGAACAACAACCCTGCATGAGCCTGGGGGCAGCAGCCTCCCCTCTGGAAATCAAGGCTTCGCTCCTGTTCGACCTACATCCGCACCGGTTCGGGTCGGAAATACCACACAAATTCAGCATCAAGCTCCCCGGTTCGGAACAGGCGAACCTGTTCGGATCGGCACCTCCGATCCGAACCCTGCACCTCTCCAAAACCTCCCTCGCTTCTCCGAACCGCAGCAAGGGGGCACCTCCGAACCGAACCGGATGACCTGCCAAGCTCCTTATACTCTTCCACACTCTTCTGAACTCAACGCTGGGGGCACCAGCTCTGGACTTGTCAACTTGCAACAGCTCTTTGAAGGCGATCGGCTCGCCAGCCTTATTGAGCGCCTCTCGAGAGGCCGCACCTATCAAAATGACATGGATGATGTCAATCACAATCCATTCACACAGGAAATCAGGAATTCCCGCAATCCTCCGGATTTCAAACTTCCACAACTGGAGCCATACAACGGCAGGGCAGATCCTACCGTGCACCTAATGCGCTATAAACGACATATGGATGTTCAATCGGCGTCGGAAAACGTCATGGGTAAATGCTTTCCCCTCTTTTTGACGGATATTGCTGCTATGTGGTTTCGGCAGCTGGAATCTGAATCGATCAACAGCTGGAACATGTTGGTCGCTCGCTTTATTGAACAATTTCGGGTCCATATCGCTAGACCCAAGAATGTAATGTCACTAACTACAATCAAGCAGAGGCCTAAAGAAACTCTGCGGTCATTTCTGGAAAGGTTCAACGTTGCAGCAGCATCAGTTGATCGACCCGAGCCATCTATGGTATTAATGGCGGCAGTATCCGGCGTTCTAGACAACTCGGAGTTCAAAAAATCCTTGTACCGGGACCCACCAAGGAATCTCAGCGAATTCTACCTTGAATCGGATAGGTTTTTGCGTGAAGAAGACGCAACCTCCGAAAAGAAAGTTCTCGATGTTAACATGCTCAAAGACGGAGAACCGTCTGATTCTGATAAAGGCAAAGGAAAAGCTGCCGTCAAGAATGACCGCAACGCTCAGCCCCGGAGAGGGCCCAGATATGAAAAGTACACAGAACTCAATTCGTCACTAACCGACATCTACGTGAACACAAACGGTGACGTCTCCTATCCAAAGCCTCCCAGGAGGGAGCCAACGCAAAGAGAACGCGATTCTGGGAAATATTGCATATTTCACGATATGGACGGTCATGACACAAATGACTGTAGACACTTGCGAGATCTGATTGAGGAACGGGTTAGACGTGGAGAGCTACCCGAGTATGTGAAACAACCAACAACACCTGTACCTGTGCTGCCACCACCTGCTCCCCGGAGAGGGAATGACCCTGGAACGAGCTCCCATCGGCTCGTCATCAACTGATCTGGATTGGATCACTCTGCGTTTTCAGCATTTCTTAGGATTTAAGATATGTTTCTTTGCTTTCTTTAGGTTTTCCGATTGGCTAAATCGGAGTACACACGTTCGGGGTTAGGATTTAGCTCCAAAACGTGCTCTGCACTCGATGACAAACCAATCAGGATTTGCTTTGGTTTTGCACTTTGAATTGAATAAGGAAGGACTTTCCGAGCATGGATTATGTTTGGCAATTTAAGAATCTTGTCAGGTTGTGGCAGGATTCTCAATCTCAACTAAAGTATGGCTTATACTTATCTCGGACCCCTAGGCATGGATTATGCTTAGGGACAGACTGTCTTGTCAGGTCTTGGCAAGCATAGCTCTACCCCGACATGGATATGGATTGTACTCACTAGGACTCTTAAGTATGGATTATACTCTGGAACGGCTTATTGTTTTGTCAGGATTTGGCAAAGGAACTCAATAAAACTCGGGTATGGCTTATGCTCAGTTTGAACTTCCTGATATGGCTTGTACCCGGAAGGTTAGGTCCTTCGTCAGGTTTTGGCAGGATGATTCGAACGTCCCTTGAGTATGGTTTATGCTCAAACAAACGCCCAAGCATGGTTTATGCTCGAAAGTGTAATTAGTTTTGTCAGGATTTGACACACCTATCTGCTCTCTTTTATTCGCAGGTATGGATTATACTTGCAGCTGGCAGGCCCGGCGTGGCCTTGGATTATCCAGAACACATCTTCCTTCATTCAGCAAGATATGTTCTGAGGGGCAAAATGTTGACCCGCTTTTTAGTCAAAGCAGTCACACATGGAATCTCTTCTCAACAATACACTCAAACGTTGGGAATATCGTCAGAAGACATGAAGTGATTTGGTTGAAATCGCATCACAAACAAAGAATGGCCCGAAACTCCTACCAGATGACCTTTTTTGGACCTGAAAACAGCGATTACGGAGCTCAGCTCTGTAACTCTTGTAGCCCTCTGAATCAGCTTCAGTTTGAGCTTTGGTTTGGCTCAATCGGACTTACGGTTTGAAAGTTATGCCCGTTTCCGTGAACGCATGCAGAACCGGAAAACTTGGATTTGTGTAATTGAATCAACTCCTCGGATCGGATCGGATCGGAGGTTCCTGTTCGGATCGGACCCTATCTTCATGAGTTTGGCACAACACTTCTTGGCATGTATGATTGGTTCGGGTCGGATGGGGATGACGGACCCGACCCGCTGCGCTTCGGATGCTCAGAAGAGCATTGACTCTTTCACTCGAGGATACCGGCTCGGTTCGGATAGGACGATCCGACCCGATCCGCCTGTAGCGAGCTTCACCTCAGCTTTCACCGAATCTTCAGGCATAACTGCCTCCTGTTAATCCGGATCGGTTGCCATCTGTCCTAGCACGATCTGAAGGCCATTTCTCCACTCTCTCCGAGATGTCCTCTCCGCTCACCACGTCACACCCGATCCGATCCGATTCAGGACTCCCAGCAGCTCCTCTACGCCTATAAATACACCACGAGATGGTCATTTCAAGGGACTTTTTCCGGCACTAACATCTCCCGACCTCCATTACCAAGTACTCAAGGACTTTGGGTACCCCTCAACTCAATCTAACACGAGGCTATCGTGCATAAATTCAATCTCTTTTCTCCTCTTCTTCATTACAACACAAGGCTATTGTGTATAATCGAATCTCACGGATTGTGAGACACCATTGTAATTGTAATTCCTCAGGATATGAGAAACTATAAAGTGGACGTAGGCTTGGATTGAGCCGAACCACTATAAAAATCTCGTGTGTTCCCTGTTTTTACTGCTTTTTATCTGTAATCTGTGATTTGTGAGGATTTCACATAGAGTTTGGGTGTTAGGCCCAAATTTCGGTCTAACATTTTGGCGCGCCAGGAAGGGGGGCACACGATACAACTTCTTCTACTAGCTTGAACGGAAGCGGATTATTTGGCTATTGGATCAATGGTCAAGCGAAAGAAAGACGGAACCTTCTCTCGTGCTGAGGATGTTGGCACTGAAGGCACAAGGAACGAGGCAAGCCAGGAGGCTTCCTCTCATGAAAATCCATCAGCATACTTAATCCGAGAAGAGATGGATGGCGTTCTCGATGAATTGAGAACCCAGATGGCTAGGCAAGATGATCTCCTCCGCAAACAACAGGAGATGATCGACCAATTCTTCGCTCGGATGGAAGGCAGGCCGAGCGGCAATGCACAACTCGCTGGAAATAGCACGGAAATAGCCCCAGCAGCAGCTGCAAACCGGATCGGTTCGGATCCGATCCGAACCGAGGGCCAAAACTTGAATCAAACGCAGATGGAAATGGGGGACAGTCCTCACCGGATCGGTTCAGACCCGATCCGAACAACAACCCTGCATGAGCCTGGGGGCAGCAGCCTCCCCTCTGGAAATCAAGGCTTCGCTCCTGTTCGACCTACATCCGCACCGGTTCGGGTCGGAAATACCACACAAATTCAGCATCAAGCTCCCCGGTTCGGAACAGGCGAACCTGTTCGGATCGGCACCTCCGATCCGAACCCTGCACCTCTCCAAAACCTCCCTCGCTTCTCCGAACCGCAGCAAGGGGGCACCTCCGAACCGAACCGGATGACCTGCCAAGCTCCTTATACTCTTCCACACTCTTCTGAACTCAACGCTGGGGGCACCAGCTCTGGACTTGTCAACTTGCAACAGCTCTTTGAAGGCGATCGGCTCGCCAGCCTTATTGAGCGCCTCTCGAGAGGCCGCACCTATCAAAATGACATGGATGATGTCAATCACAATCCATTCACACAGGAAATCAGGAATTCCCGCAATCCTCCGGATTTCAAACTTCCACAACTGGAGCCATACAACGGCAGGGCAGATCCTACCGTGCACCTAATGCGCTATAAACGACATATGGATGTTCAATCGGCGTCGGAAAACGTCATGGGTAAATGCTTTCCCCTCTTTTTGACGGATATTGCTGCTATGTGGTTTCGGCAGCTGGAATCTGAATCGATCAACAGCTGGAACATGTTGGTCGCTCGCTTTATTGAACAATTTCGGGTCCATATCGCTAGACCCAAGAATGTAATGTCACTAACTACAATCAAGCAGAGGCCTAAAGAAACTCTGCGGTCATTTCTGGAAAGGTTCAACGTTGCAGCAGCATCAGTTGATCGACCCGAGCCATCTATGGTATTAATGGCGGCAGTATCCGGCGTTCTAGACAACTCGGAGTTCAAAAAATCCTTGTACCGGGACCCACCAAGGAATCTCAGCGAATTCTACCTTGAATCGGATAGGTTTTTGCGTGAAGAAGACGCAACCTCCGAAAAGAAAGTTCTCGATGTTAACATGCTCAAAGACGGAGAACCGTCTGATTCTGATAAAGGCAAAGGAAAAGCTGCCGTCAAGAATGACCGCAACGCTCAGCCCCGGAGAGGGCCCAGATATGAAAAGTACACAGAACTCAATTCGTCACTAACCGACATCTACGTGAACACAAACGGTGACGTCTCCTATCCAAAGCCTCCCAGGAGGGAGCCAACGCAAAGAGAACGCGATTCTGGGAAATATTGCATATTTCACGATATGGACGGTCATGACACAAATGACTGTAGACACTTGCGAGATCTGATTGAGGAACGGGTTAGACGTGGAGAGCTACCCGAGTATGTGAAACAACCAACAACACCTGTACCTGTGCTGCCACCACCTGCTCCCCGGAGAGGGAATGACCCTGGAACGAGCTCCCATCGGCTCGTCATCAACTGATCTGGATTGGATCACTCTGCGTTTTCAGCATTTCTTAGGATTTAAGATATGTTTCTTTGCTTTCTTTAGGTTTTCCGATTGGCTAAATCGGAGTACACACGTTCGGGGTTAGGATTTAGCTCCAAAACGTGCTCTGCACTCGATGACAAACCAATCAGGATTTGCTTTGGTTTTGCACTTTGAATTGAATAAGGAAGGACTTTCCGAGCATGGATTATGTTTGGCAATTTAAGAATCTTGTCAGGTTGTGGCAGGATTCTCAATCTCAACTAAAGTATGGCTTATACTTATCTCGGACCCCTAGGCATGGATTATGCTTAGGGACAGACTGTCTTGTCAGGTCTTGGCAAGCATAGCTCTACCCCGACATGGATATGGATTGTACTCACTAGGACTCTTAAGTATGGATTATACTCTGGAACGGCTTATTGTTTTGTCAGGATTTGGCAAAGGAACTCAATAAAACTCGGGTATGGCTTATGCTCAGTTTGAACTTCCTGATATGGCTTGTACCCGGAAGGTTAGGTCCTTCGTCAGGTTTTGGCAGGATGATTCGAACGTCCCTTGAGTATGGTTTATGCTCAAACAAACGCCCAAGCATGGTTTATGCTCGAAAGTGTAATTAGTTTTGTCAGGATTTGACACACCTATCTGCTCTCTTTTATTCGCAGGTATGGATTATACTTGCAGCTGGCAGGCCCGGCGTGGCCTTGGATTATCCAGAACACATCTTCCTTCATTCAGCAAGATATGTTCTGAGGGGCAAAATGTTGACCCGCTTTTTAGTCAAAGCAGTCACACATGGAATCTCTTCTCAACAATACACTCAAACGTTGGGAATATCGTCAGAAGACATGAAGTGATTTGGTTGAAATCGCATCACAAACAAAGAATGGCCCGAAACTCCTACCAGATGACCTTTTTTGGACCTGAAAACAGCGATTACGGAGCACAGCTCTGTAACTCTTGTAGCCCTCTGAATCAGCTTCAGTTTGAGCTTTGGTTTGGCTCAATCGGACTTACGGTTTGAAAGTTATGCCCGTTTCCGTGAACGCATGCAGAACCGGAAAACTTGGATTTGTGTAATTGAATCAACTCCTCGGATCGGATCGGATCGGAGGTTCCTGTTCGGATCGGACCCTATCTTCATGAGTTTGGCACAACACTTCTTGGCATGTATGATTGGTTCGGGTCGGATGGGGATGACGGACCCGACCCGCTGCGCTTCGGATGCTCAGAAGAGCATTGACTCTTTCACTCGAGGATACCGGCTCGGTTCGGATAGGACGATCCGACCCGATCCGCCTGTAGCGAGCTTCACCTCAGCTTTCACCGAATCTTCAGGCATAACTGCCTCCTGTTAATCCGGATCGGTTGCCATCTGTCCTAGCACGATCTGAAGGCCATTTCTCCACTCTCTCCGAGATGTCCTCTCCGCTCACCACGTCACACCCGATCCGATCCGATTCAGGACTCCCAGCAGCTCCTCTACGCCTATAAATACACCACGAGATGGTCATTTCAAGGGACTTTTTCCGGCACTAACATCTCCCGACCTCCATTACCAAGTACTCAAGGACTTTGGGTACCCCTCAACTCAATCTAACACGAGGCTATCGTGCATAAATTCAATCTCTTTTCTCCTCTTCTTCATTACAACACAAGGCTATTGTGTATAATCGAATCTCACGGATTGTGAGACACCATTGTAATTGTAATTCCTCAGGATATGAGAAACTATAAAGTGGACGTAGGCTTGGATTGAGCCGAACCACTATAAAAATCTCGTGTGTTCCCTGTTTTTACTGCTTTTTATCTGTAATCTGTGATTTGTGAGGATTTCACATAGAGTTTGGGTGTTAGGCCCAAATTTCGGTCTAACATTTTGGCGCGCCAGGAAGGGGGGCACACGATACAACTTCTTCTACTAGCTTGAACGGAAGCGGATTATTTGGCTATTGGATCAATGGTCAAGCGAAAGAAAGACGGAACCTTCTCTCGTGCTGAGGATGTTGGCACTGAAGGCACAAGGAACGAGGCAAGCCAGGAGGCTTCCTCTCATGAAAATCCATCAGCATACTTAATCCGAGAAGAGATGGATGGCGTTCTCGATGAATTGAGAACCCAGATGGCTAGGCAAGATGATCTCCTCCGCAAACAACAGGAGATGATCGACCAATTCTTCGCTCGGATGGAAGGCAGGCCGAGCGGCAATGCACAACTCGCTGGAAATAGCACGGAAATAGCCCCAGCAGCAGCTGCAAACCGGATCGGTTCGGATCCGATCCGAACCGAGGGCCAAAACTTGAATCAAACGCAGATGGAAATGGGGGACAGTCCCCACCGGATCGGTTCAGACCCGATCCGAACAACAACCCTGCATGAGCCTGGGGGCAGCAGCCTCCCCTCTGGAAATCAAGGCTTCGCTCCTGTTCGACCTACATCCGCACCGGTTCGGGTCGGAAATACCACACAAATTCAGCATCAAGCTCCCCGGTTCGGAACAGGCGAACCTGTTCGGATCGGCACCTCCGATCCGAACCCTGCACCTCTCCAAAACCTCCCTCGCTTCTCCGAACCGCAGCAAGGGGGCACCTCCGAACCGAACCGGATGACCTGCCAAGCTCCTTATACTCTTCCACACTCTTCTGAACTCAACGCTGGGGGCACCAGCTCTGGACTTGTCAACTTGCAACAGCTCTTTGAAGGCGATCGGCTCGCCAGCCTTATTGAGCGCCTCTCGAGAGGCCGCACCTATCAAAATGACATGGATGATGTCAATCACAATCCATTCACACAGGAAATCAGGAATTCCCGCAATCCTCCGGATTTCAAACTTCCACAACTGGAGCCATACAACGGCAGGGCAGATCCTACCGTGCACCTAATGCGCTATAAACGACATATGGATGTTCAATCGGCGTCGGAAAACGTCATGGGTAAATGCTTTCCCCTCTTTTTGACGGATATTGATGCTATGTGGTTTCGGCAGCTGGAATCTGAATCGATCAACAGCTGGAACATGTTGGTCGCTCGCTTTATTGAACAATTTCGGGTCCATATCGCTAGACCCAAGAATGTAATGTCACTAACTACAATCAAGCAGAGGCCTAAAGAAACTCTGCGGTCATTTCTGGAAAGGTTCAACGTTGCAGCAGCATCAGTTGATCGACCCGAGCCATCTATGGTATTAATGGCGGCAGTATCCGGCGTTCTAGACAACTCGGAGTTCAAAAAATCCTTGTACCGGGACCCACCAAGGAATCTCAGCGAATTCTACCTTGAATCGGATAGGTTTTTGCGTGAAGAAGACGCAACCTCCGAAAAGAAAGTTCTCGATGTTAACATGCTCAAAGACGGAGAACCGTCTGATTCTGATAAAGGCAAAGGAAAAGCTGCCGTCAAGAATGACCGCAACGCTCAGCCCCGGAGAGGGCCCAGATATGAAAAGTACACAGAACTCAATTCGTCACTAACCGACATCTACGTGAACACAAACGGTGACGTCTCCTATCCAAAGCCTCCCAGGAGGGAGCCAACGCAAAGAGAACGCGATTCTGGGAAATATTGCATATTTCACGATATGGACGGTCATGACACAAATGACTGTAGACACTTGCGAGATCTGATTGAGGAACGGGTTAGACGTGGAGAGCTACCCGAGTATGTGAAACAACCAACAACACCTGTACCTGTGCTGCCACCACCTGCTCCCCGGAGAGGGAATGACCCTGGAACGAGCTCCCATCGGCTCGTCATCAACTGATCTGGATTGGATCACTCTGCGTTTTCAGCATTTCTTAGGATTTAAGATATGTTTCTTTGCTTTCTTTAGGTTTTCCGATTGGCTAAATCGGAGTACACACGTTCGGGGTTAGGATTTAGCTCCAAAACGTGCTCTGCACTCGATGACAAACCAATCAGGATTTGCTTTGGTTTTGCACTTTGAATTGAATAAGGAAGGACTTTCCGAGCATGGATTATGTTTGGCAATTTAAGAATCTTGTCAGGTTGTGGCAGGATTCTCAATCTCAACTAAAGTATGGCTTATACTTATCTCGGACCCCTAGGCATGGATTATGCTTAGGGACAGACTGTCTTGTCAGGTCTTGGCAAGCATAGCTCTACCCCGACATGGATATGGATTGTACTCACTAGGACTCTTAAGTATGGATTATACTCTGGAACGGCTTATTGTTTTGTCAGGATTTGGCAAAGGAACTCAATAAAACTCGGGTATGGCTTATGCTCAGTTTGAACTTCCTGATATGGCTTGTACCCGGAAGGTTAGGTCCTTCGTCAGGTTTTGGCAGGATGATTCGAACGTCCCTTGAGTATGGTTTATGCTCAAACAAACGCCCAAGCATGGTTTATGCTCGAAAGTGTAATTAGTTTTGTCAGGATTTGACACACCTATCTGCTCTCTTTTATTCGCAGGTATGGATTATACTTGCAGCTGGCAGGCCCGGCGTGGCCTTGGATTATCCAGAACACATCTTCCTTCATTCAGCAAGATATGTTCTGAGGGGCAAAATGTTGACCCGCTTTTTAGTCAAAGCAGTCACACATGGAATCTCTTCTCAACAATACACTCAAACGTTGGGAATATCGTCAGAAGACATGAAGTGATTTGGTTGAAATCGCATCACAAACAAAGAATGGCCCGAAACTCCTACCAGATGACCTTTTTTGGACCTGAAAACAGCGATTACGGAGCTCAGCTCTGTAACTCTTGTAGCCCTCTGAATCAGCTTCAGTTTGAGCTTTGGTTTGGCTCAATCGGACTTACGGTTTGAAAGTTATGCCCGTTTCCGTGAACGCATGCAGAACCGGAAAACTTGGATTTGTGTAATTGAATCAACTCCTCGGATCGGATCGGATCGGAGGTTCCTGTTCGGATCGGACCCTATCTTCATGAGTTTGGCACAACACTTCTTGGCATGTATGATTGGTTCGGGTCGGATGGGGATGACGGACCCGACCCGCTGCGCTTCGGATGCTCAGAAGAGCATTGACTCTTTCACTCGAGGATACCGGCTCGGTTCGGATAGGACGATCCGACCCGATCCGCCTGTAGCGAGCTTCACCTCAGCTTTCACCGAATCTTCAGGCATAACTGCCTCCTGTTAATCCGGATCGGTTGCCATCTGTCCTAGCACGATCTGAAGGCCATTTCTCCACTCTCTCCGAGATGTCCTCTCCGCTCACCACGTCACACCCGATCCGATCCGATTCAGGACTCCCAGCAGCTCCTCTACGCCTATAAATACACCACGAGATGGTCATTTCAAGGGACTTTTTCCGGCACTAACATCTCCCGACCTCCATTACCAAGTACTCAAGGACTTTGGGTACCCCTCAACTCAATCTAACACGAGGCTATCGTGCATAAATTCAATCTCTTTTCTCCTCTTCTTCATTACAACACAAGGCTATTGTGTATAATCGAATCTCACGGATTGTGAGACACCATTGTAATTGTAATTCCTCAGGATATGAGAAACTATAAAGTGGACGTAGGCTTGGATTGAGCCGAACCACTATAAAAATCTCGTGTGTTCCCTGTTTTTACTGCTTTTTATCTGTAATCTGTGATTTGTGAGGATTTCACATAGAGTTTGGGTGTTAGGCCCAAATTTCGGTCTAACATTTTGGCGCGCCAGGAAGGGGGGCACACGATACAACTTCTTCTACTAGCTTGAACGGAAGCGGATTATTTGGCTATTGGATCAATGGTCAAGCGAAAGAAAGACGGAACCTTCTCTCGTGCTGAGGATGTTGGCACTGAAGGCACAAGGAACGAGGCAAGCCAGGAGGCTTCCTCTCATGAAAATCCATCAGCATACTTAATCCGAGAAGAGATGGATGGCGTTCTCGATGAATTGAGAACCCAGATGGCTAGGCAAGATGATCTCCTCCGCAAACAACAGGAGATGATCGACCAATTCTTCGCTCGGATGGAAGGCAGGCCGAGCGGCAATGCACAACTCGCTGGAAATAGCACGGAAATAGCCCCAGCAGCAGCTGCAAACCGGATCGGTTCGGATCCGATCCGAACCGAGGGCCAAAACTTGAATCAAACGCAGATGGAAATGGGGGACAGTCCCCACCGGATCGGTTCAGACCCGATCCGAACAACAACCCTGCATGAGCCTGGGGGCAGCAGCCTCCCCTCTGGAAATCAAGGCTTCGCTCCTGTTCGACCTACATCCGCACCGGTTCGGGTCGGAAATACCACACAAATTCAGCATCAAGCTCCCCGGTTCGGAACAGGCGAACCTGTTCGGATCGGCACCTCCGATCCGAACCCTGCACCTCTCCAAAACCTCCCTCGCTTCTCCGAACCGCAGCAAGGGGGCACCTCCGAACCGAACCGGATGACCTGCCAAGCTCCTTATACTCTTCCACACTCTTCTGAACTCAACACTGGGGGCACCAGCTCTGGACTTGTCAACTTGCAACAGCTCTTTGAAGGCGATCGGCTCGCCAGCCTTATTGAGCGCCTCTCGAGAGGCCGCACCTATCAAAATGACATGGATGATGTCAATCACAATCCATTCACACAGGAAATCAGGAATTCCCGCAATTCTCCGGATTTCAAACTTCCACAACTGGAGCCATACAACGGCAGGGCAGATCCTACCGTGCACCTAATGCGCTATAAACGACATATGGAAGTTCAATCGGCGTCGGAAAACGTCATGGCTAAATGCTTTCCCCTCTTTTTGACGGATATTGCTGCTATGTGGTTTCGGCAGCTGGAATCTGAATCGATCAACAGCTGGAACATGTTGGTCGCTCGCTTTATTGAACAATTTCGGGTCCATATCGCTAGACCCAAGAATGTAATGTCACTAACTACAATCAAGCAGAGGCCTAAAGAAACTCTGCGGTCATTTCTGGAAAGGTTCAACGTTGCAGCAGCATCAGTTGATCGACCCGAGCCATCTATGGTATTAATGGCGGCAGTATCCGGCGTTCTAGACAACTCGGAGTTCAAAAAATCCTTGTACCGGGACCCACCAAGGAATCTCAGCGAATTCTACCTTGAATCGGATAGGTTTTTGCGTGAAGAAGACGCAACCTCCGAAAAGAAAGTTCTCGATGTTAACATGCTCAAAGACGGAGAACCGTCTGATTCTGATAAAGGCAAAGGAAAAGCTGCCGTCAAGAATGACCGCAACGCTCAGCCCCGGAGAGGGCCCAGATATGAAAAGTACACAGAACTCAATTCGTCACTAACCGACATCTACGTGAACACAAACGGTGACGTCTCCTATCCAAAGCCTCCCAGGAGGGAGCCAACGCAAAGAGAACGCGATTCTGGGAAATATTGCATATTTCACGATATGGACGGTCATGACACAAATGACTGTAGACACTTGCGAGATCTGATTGAGGAACGGGTTAGACGTGGAGAGCTACCCGAGTATGTGAAACAACCAACAACACATGTACCTGTGCTGCCACCACCTGCTCCCCGGAGAGGGAATGACCCTGGAACGAGCTCCCATCGGCTCGTCATCAACTGATCTGGATTGGATCACTCTGCGTTTTCAGCATTTCTTAGGATTTAAGATATGTTTCTTTGCTTTCTTTAGGTTTTCCGATTGGCTAAATCGGAGTACACACGTTCGGGGTTAGGATTTAGCTCCAAAACGTGCTCTGCACTCGATGACAAACCAATCAGGATTTGCTTTGGTTTTGCACTTTGAATTGAATAAGGAAGGACTTTCCGAGCATGGATTATGTTTGGCAATTTAAGAATCTTGTCAGGTTGTGGCAGGATTCTCAATCTCAACTAAAGTATGGCTTATACTTATCTCGGACCCCTAGGCATGGATTATGCTTAGGGACAGACTGTCTTGTCAGGTCTTGGCAAGCATAGCTCTACCCCGACATGGATATGGATTGTACTCACTAGGACTCTTAAGTATGGATTATACTCTGGAACGGCTTATTGTTTTGTCAGGATTTGGCAAAGGAACTCAATAAAACTCGGGTATGGCTTATGCTCAGTTTGAACTTCCTGATATGGCTTGTACCCGGAAGGTTAGGTCCTTCGTCAGGTTTTGGCAGGATGATTCGAACGTCCCTTGAGTATGGTTTATGCTCAAACAAACGCCCAAGCATGGTTTATGCTCGAAAGTGTAATTAGTTTTGTCAGGATTTGACACACCTATCTGCTCTCTTTTATTCGCAGGTATGGATTATACTTGCAGCTGGCAGGCCCGGCGTGGCCTTGGATTATCCAGAACACATCTTCCTTCATTCAGCAAGATATGTTCTGAGGGGCAAAATGTTGACCCGCTTTTTAGTCAAAGCAGTCACACATGGAATCTCTTCTCAACAATACACTCAAACGTTGGGAATATCGTCAGAAGACATGAAGTGATTTGGTTGAAATCGCATCACAAACAAAGAATGGCCCGAAACTCCTACCAGATGACCTTTTTTGGACCTGAAAACAGCGATTACGGAGCTCAGCTCTGTAACTCTTGTAGCCCTCTGAATCAGCTTCAGTTTGAGCTTTGGTTTGGCTCAATCGGACTTACGGTTTGAAAGTTATGCCCGTTTCCGTGAACGCATGCAGAACCGGAAAACTTGGATTTGTGTAATTGAATCAACTCCTCGGATCGGATCGGATCGGAGGTTCCTGTTCGGATCGGACCCTATCTTCATGAGTTTGGCACAACACTTCTTGGCATGTATGATTGGTTCGGGTCGGATGGGGATGACGGACCCGACCCGCTGCGCTTCGGATGCTCAGAAGAGCATTGACTCTTTCACTCGAGGATACCGGCTCGGTTCGGATAGGACGATCCGACCCGATCCGCCTGTAGCGAGCTTCACCTCAGCTTTCACCGAATCTTCAGGCATAACTGCCTCCTGTTAATCCGGATCGGTTGCCATCTGTCCTAGCACGATCTGAAGGCCATTTCTCCACTCTCTCCGAGATGTCCTCTCCGCTCACCACGTCACACCCGATCCGATCCGATTCAGGACTCCCAGCAGCTCCTCTACGCCTATAAATACACCACGAGATGGTCATTTCAAGGGACTTTTTCCGGCACTAACATCTCCCGACCTCCATTACCAAGTACTCAAGGACTTTGGGTACCCCTCAACTCAATCTAACACGAGGCTATCGTGCATAAATTCAATCTCTTTTCTCCTCTTCTTCATTACAACACAAGGCTATTGTGTATAATCGAATCTCACGGATTGTGAGACACCATTGTAATTGTAATTCCTCAGGATATGAGAAACTATAAAGTGGACGTAGGCTTGGATTGAGCCGAACCACTATAAAAATCTCGTGTGTTCCCTGTTTTTACTGCTTTTTATCTGTAATCTGTGATTTGTGAGGATTTCACATAGAGTTTGGGTGTTAGGCCCAAATTTCGGTCTAACATTTTGGCGCGCCAGGAAGGGGGGCACACGATACAACTTCTTCTACTAGCTTGAACGGAAGCGGATTATTTGGCTATTGGATCAATGGTCAAGCGAAAGAAAGACGGAACCTTCTCTCGTGCTGAGGATGTTGGCACTGAAGGCACAAGGAACGAGGCAAGCCAGGAGGCTTCCTCTCATGAAAATCCATCAGCATACTTAACCCGAGAAGAGATGGATGGCGTTCTCGATGAATTGAGAACCCAGATGGCTAGGCAAGATGATCTCCTCCGCAAACAACAGGAGATGATCGACCAATTCTTCGCTCGGATGGAAGGCAGGCCGAGCGGCAATGCACAACTCGCTGGAAATAGCACGGAAATAGCCCCAGCAGCAGCTGCAAACCGGATCGGTTCGGATCCGATCCGAACCGAGGGCCAAAACTTGAATCAAACGCAGATGGAAATGGGGGACAGTCCCCACCGGATCGGTTCAGACCCGATCCGAACAACAACCCTGCATGAGCCTGGGGGCAGCAGCCTCCCCTCTGGAAATCAAGGCTTCGCTCCTGTTCGACCTACATCCGCACCGGTTCGGGTCGGAAATACCACACAAATTCAGCATCAAGCTCCCCGGTTCGGAACAGGCGAACCTGTTCGGATCGGCACCTCCGATCCGAACCCTGCACCTCTCCAAAACCTCCCTCGCTTCTCCGAACCGCAGCAAGGGGGCACCTCCGAACCGAACCGGATGACCTGCCAAGCTCCTTATACTCTTCCACACTCTTCTGAACTCAACGCTGGGGGCACCAGCTCTGGACTTGTCAACTTGCAACAGCTCTTTGAAGGCGATCGGCTCGCCAGCCTTATTGAGCGCCTCTCGAGAGGCCGCACCTATCAAAATGACATGGATGATGTCAATCACAATCCATTCACACAGGAAATCATGAATTCCCGCAATCCTCCGGATTTCAAACTTCCACAACTGGAGCCATACAACGGCAGGGCAGATCCTACCGTGCACCTAATGCGCTATAAACGACATATGGATGTTCAATCGGCGTCGGAAAACGTCATGGGTAAATGCTTTCCCCTCTTTTTGACGGATATTGCTGCTATGTGGTTTCGGCAGCTGGAATCTGAATCGATCAACAGCTGGAACATGTTGGTCGCTCGCTTTATTGAACAATTTCGGGTCCATATCGCTAGACCCAAGAATGTAATGTCACTAACTACAATCAAGCAGAGGCCTAAAGAAACTCTGCGGTCATTTCTGGAAAGGTTCAACGTTGCAGCAGCATCAGTTGATCGACCCGAGCCATCTATGGTATTAATGGCGGCAGTATCCGGCGTTCTAGACAACTCGGAGTTCAAAAAATCCTTGTACCGGGACCCACCAAGGAATCTCAGCGAATTCTACCTTGAATCGGATAGGTTTTTGCGTGAAGAAGACGCAACCTCCGAAAAGAAAGTTCTCGATGTTAACATGCTCAAAGACGGAGAACCGTCTGATTCTGATAAAGGCAAAGGAAAAGCTGCCGTCAAGAATGACCGCAACGCTCAGCCCCGGAGAGGGCCCAGATATGAAAAGTACACAGAACTCAATTCGTCACTAACCGACATCTACGTGAACACAAACGGTGACGTCTCCTATCCAAAGCCTCCCAGGAGGGAGCCAACGCAAAGAGAACGCGATTCTGGGAAATATTGCATATTTCACGATATGGACGGTCATGACACAAATGACTGTAGACACTTGCGAGATCTGATTGAGGAACGGGTTAGACGTGGAGAGCTACCCGAGTATGTGAAACAACCAACAACACATGTACCTGTGCTGCCACCACCTGCTCCCCGGAGAGGGAATGACCCTGGAACGAGCTCCCATCGGCTCGTCATCAACTGATCTGGATTGGATCACTCTGCGTTTTCAGCATTTCTTAGGATTTAAGATATGTTTCTTTGCTTTCTTTAGGTTTTCCGATTGGCTAAATCGGAGTACACACGTTCGGGGTTAGGATTTAGCTCCAAAACGTGCTCTGCACTCGATGACAAACCAATCAGGATTTGCTTTGGTTTTGCACTTTGAATTGAATAAGGAAGGACTTTCCGAGCATGGATTATGTTTGGCAATTTAAGAATCTTGTCAGGTTGTGGCAGGATTCTCAATCTCAACTAAAGTATGGCTTATACTTATCTCGGACCCCTAGGCATGGATTATGCTTAGGGACAGACTGTCTTGTCAGGTCTTGGCAAGCATAGCTCTACCCCGACATGGATATGGATTGTACTCACTAGGACTCTTAAGTATGGATTATACTCTGGAACGGCTTATTGTTTTGTCAGGATTTGGCAAAGGAACTCAATAAAACTCGGGTATGGCTTATGCTCAGTTTGAACTTCCTGATATGGCTTGTACCCGGAAGGTTAGGTCCTTCGTCAGGTTTTGGCAGGATGATTCGAACGTCCCTTGAGTATGGTTTATGCTCAAACAAACGCCCAAGCATGGTTTATGCTCGAAAGTGTAATTAGTTTTGTCAGGATTTGACACACCTATCTGCTCTCTTTTATTCGCAGGTATGGATTATACTTGCAGCTGGCAGCCTTGGATTATCCAGAACACATCTTCCTTCATTCAGCAAGATATGTTCTGAGGGGCAAAATGTTGACCCGCTTTTTAGTCAAAGCAGTCACACATGGAATCTCTTCTCAACAATACACTCAAACGTTGGGAATATCGTCAGAAGACATGAAGTGATTTGGTTGAAATCGCATCACAAACAAAGAATGGCCCGAAACTCCTACCAGATGACCTTTTTTGGACCTGAAAACAGCGATTACGGAGCTCAGCTCTGTAACTCTTGTAGCCCTCTGAATCAGCTTCAGTTTGAGCTTTGGTTTGGCTCAATCGGACTTACGGTTTGAAAGTTATGCCCGTTTCCGTGAACGCATGCAGAACCGGAAAACTTGGATTTGTGTAATTGAATCAACTCCTCGGATCGGATCGGATCGGAGGTTCCTGTTCGGATCGGACCCTATCTTCATGAGTTTGGCACAACACTTCTTGGCATGTATGATTGGTTCGGGTCGGATGGGGATGACGGACCCGACCCGCTGCGCTTCGGATGCTCAGAAGAGCATTGACTCTTTCACTCGAGGATACCGGCTCGGTTCGGATAGGACGATCCGACCCGATCCGCCTGTAGCGAGCTTCACCTCAGCTTTCACCGAATCTTCAGGCATAACTGCCTCCTGTTAATCCGGATCGGTTGCCATCTGTCCTAGCACGATCTGAAGGCCATTTCTCCACTCTCTCCGAGATGTCCTCTCCGCTCACCACGTCACACCCGATCCGATCCGATTCAGGACTCCCAGCAGCTCCTCTACGCCTATAAATACACCACGAGATGGTCATTTCAAGGGACTTTTTCCGGCACTAACATCTCCCGACCTCCATTACCAAGTACTCAAGGACTTTGGGTACCCCTCAACTCAATCTAACACGAGGCTATCGTGCATAAATTCAATCTCTTTTCTCCTCTTCTTCATTACAACACAAGGCTATTGTGTATAATCGAATCTCACGGATTGTGAGACACCATTGTAATTGTAATTCCTCAGGATATGAGAAACTATAAAGTGGACGTAGGCTTGGATTGAGCCGAACCACTATAAAAATCTCGTGTGTTCCCTGTTTTTACTGCTTTTTATCTGTAATCTGTGATTTGTGAGGATTTCACATAGAGTTTGGGTGTTAGGCCCAAATTTCGGTCTAACATTTTGGCGCGCCAGGAAGGGGGGCACACGATACAACTTCTTCTACTAGCTTGAACGGAAGCGGATTATTTGGCTATTGGATCAATGGTCAAGCGAAAGAAAGACGGAACCTTCTCTCGTGCTGAGGATGTTGGCACTGAAGGCACAAGGAACGAGGCAAGCCAGGAGGCTTCCTCTCATGAAAATCCATCAGCATACTTAACCCGAGAAGAGATGGATGGCGTTCTCGATGAATTGAGAACCCAGATGGCTAGGCAAGATGATCTCCTCCGCAAACAACAGGAGATGATCGACCAATTCTTCGCTCGGATGGAAGGCAGGCCGAGCGGCAATGCACAACTCGCTGGAAATAGCACGGAAATAGCCCCAGCAGCAGCTGCAAACCGGATCGGTTCGGATCCGATCCGAACCGAGGGCCAAAACTTGAATCAAACGCAGATGGAAATGGGGGACAGTCCCCACCGGATCGGTTCAGACCCGATCCGAACAACAACCCTGCATGAGCCTGGGGGCAGCAGCCTCCCCTCTGGAAATCAAGGCTTCGCTCCTGTTCGACCTACATCCGCACCGGTTCGGGTCGGAAATACCACACAAATTCAGCATCAAGCTCCCCGGTTCGGAACAGGCGAACCTGTTCGGATCGGCACCTCCGATCCGAACCCTGCACCTCTCCAAAACCTCCCTCGCTTCTCCGAACCGCAGCAAGGGGGCACCTCCGAACCGAACCGGATGACCTGCCAAGCTCCTTATACTCTTCCACACTCTTCTGAACTCAACGCTGGGGGCACCAGCTCTGGACTTGTCAACTTGCAACAGCTCTTTGAAGGCGATCGGCTCGCCAGCCTTATTGAGCGCCTCTCGAGAGGCCGCACCTATCAAAATGACATGGATGATGTCAATCACAATCCATTCACACAGGAAATCAGGAATTCCCGCAATCCTCCGGATTTCAAACTTCCACAACTGGAGCCATACAACGGCAGGGCAGATCCTACCGTGCACCTAATGCGCTATAAACGACATATGGATGTTCAATCGGCGTCGGAAAACGTCATGGGTAAATGCTTTCCCCTCTTTTTGACGGATATTGCTGCTATGTGGTTTCGGCAGCTGGAATCTGAATCGATCAACAGCTGGAACATGTTGGTCGCTCGCTTTATTGAACAATTTCGGGTCCATATCGCTAGACCCAAGAATGTAATGTCACTAACTACAATCAAGCAGAGGCCTAAAGAAACTCTGCGGTCATTTCTGGAAAGGTTCAACGTTGCAGCAGCATCAGTTGATCGACCCGAGCCATCTATGGTATTAATGGCGGCAGTATCCGGCGTTCTAGACAACTCGGAGTTCAAAAAATCCTTGTACCGGGACCCACCAAGGAATCTCAGCGAATTCTACCTTGAATCGGATAGGTTTTTGCGTGAAGAAGACGCAACCTCCGAAAAGAAAGTTCTCGATGTTAACATGCTCAAAGACGGAGAACCGTCTGATTCTGATAAAGGCAAAGGAAAAGCTGCCGTCAAGAATGACCGCAACGCTCAGCCCCGGAGAGGGCCCAGATATGAAAAGTACACAGAACTCAATTCGTCACTAACCGACATCTACGTGAACACAAACGGTGACGTCTCCTATCCAAAGCCTCCCAGGAGGGAGCCAACGCAAAGAGAACGCGATTCTGGGAAATATTGCATATTTCACGATATGGACGGTCATGACACAAATGACTGTAGACACTTGCGAGATCTGATTGAGGAACGGGTTAGACGTGGAGAGCTACCCGAGTATGTGAAACAACCAACAACACCTGTACCTGTGCTGCCACCACCTGCTCCCCGGAGAGGGAATGACCCTGGAACGAGCTCCCATCGGCTCGTCATCAACTGATCTGGATTGGATCACTCTGCGTTTTCAGCATTTCTTAGGATTTAAGATATGTTTCTTTTCTTTCTTTAGGTTTTCCGATTGGCTAAATCGGAGTACACACGTTCGGGGTTAGGATTTAGCTCCAAAACGTGCTCTGCACTCGATGACAAACCAATCAGGATTTGCTTTGGTTTTGCACTTTGAATTGAATAAGGAAGGACTTTCCGAGCATGGATTATGTTTGGCAATTTAAGAATCTTGTCAGGTTGTGGCAGGATTCTCAATCTCAACTAAAGTATGGCTTATACTTATCTCGGACCCCTAGGCATGGATTATGCTTAGGGACAGACTGTCTTGTCAGGTCTTGGCAAGCATAGCTCTACCCCGACATGGATATGGATTGTACTCACTAGGACTCTTAAGTATGGATTATACTCTGGAACGGCTTATTGTTTTGTCAGGATTTGGCAAAGGAACTCAATAAAACTCGGGTATGGCTTATGCTCAGTTTGAACTTCCTGATATGGCTTGTACCCGGAAGGTTAGGTCCTTCGTCAGGTTTTGGCAGGATGATTCGAACGTCCCTTGAGTATGGTTTATGCTCAAACAAACGCCCAAGCATGGTTTATGCTCGAAAGTGTAATTAGTTTTGTCAGGATTTGACACACCTATCTGCTCTCTTTTATTCGCAGGTATGGATTATACTTGCAGCTGGCAGGCCCGGCGTGGCCTTGGATTATCCAGAACACATCTTCCTTCATTCAGCAAGATATGTTCTGAGGGGCAAAATGTTGACCCGCTTTTTAGTCAAAGCAGTCACACATGGAATCTCTTCTCAACAATACACTCAAACGTTGGGAATATCGTCAGAAGACATGAAGTGATTTGGTTGAAATCGCATCACAAACAAAGAATGGCCCGAAACTCCTACCAGATGACCTTTTTTGGACCTGAAAACAGCGATTACGGAGCTCAGCTCTGTAACTCTTGTAGCCCTCTGAATCAGCTTCAGTTTGAGCTTTGGTTTGGCTCAATCGGACTTACGGTTTGAAAGTTATGCCCGTTTCCGTGAACGCATGCAGAACCGGAAAACTTGGATTTGTGTAATTGAATCAACTCCTCGGATCGGATCGGATCGGAGGTTCCTGTTCGGATCGGACCCTATCTTCATGAGTTTGGCACAACACTTCTTGGCATGTATGATTGGTTCGGGTCGGATGGGGATGACGGACCCGACCCGCTGCGCTTCGGATGCTCAGAAGAGCATTGACTCTTTCACTCGAGGATACCGGCTCGGTTCGGATAGGACGATCCGACCCGATCCGCCTGTAGCGAGCTTCACCTCAGCTTTCACCGAATCTTCAGGCATAACTGCCTCCTGTTAATCCGGATCGGTTGCCATCTGTCCTAGCACGATCTGAAGGCCATTTCTCCACTCTCTCCGAGATGTCCTCTCCGCTCACCACGTCACACCCGATCCGATCCGATTCAGGACTCCCAGCAGCTCCTCTACGCCTATAAATACACCACGAGATGGTCATTTCAAGGGACTTTTTCCGGCACTAACATCTCCCGACCTCCATTACCAAGTACTCAAGGACTTTGGGTACCCCTCAACTCAATCTAACACGAGGCTATCGTGCATAAATTCAATCTCTTTTCTCCTCTTCTTCATTACAACACAAGGCTATTGTGTATAATCGAATCTCACGGATTGTGAGACACCATTGTAATTGTAATTCCTCAGGATATGAGAAACTATAAAGTGGACGTAGGCTTGGATTGAGCCGAACCACTATAAAAATCTCGTGTGTTCCCTGTTTTTACTGCTTTTTATCTGTAATCTGTGATTTGTGAGGATTTCACATAGAGTTTGGGTGTTAGGCCCAAATTTCGGTCTAACATTTTGGCGCGCCAGGAAGGGGGGCACACGATACAACTTCTTCTACTAGCTTGAACGGAAGCGGATTATTTGGCTATTGGATCAATGGTCAAGCGAAAGAAAGACGGAACCTTCTCTCGTGCTGAGGATGTTGGCACTGAAGGCACAAGGAACGAGGCAAGCCAGGAGGCTTCCTCTCATGAAAATCCATCAGCATACTTAACCCGAGAAGAGATGGATGGCGTTCTCGATGAATTGAGAACCCAGATGGCTAGGCAAGATGATCTCCTCCGCAAACAACAGGAGATGATCGACCAATTCTTCGCTCGGATGGAAGGCAGGCCGAGCGGCAATGCACAACTCGCTGGAAATAGCACGGAAATAGCCCCAGCAGCAGCTGCAAACCGGATCGGTTCGGATCCGATCCGAACCGAGGGCCAAAACTTGAATCAAACGCAGATGGAAATGGGGGACAGTCCCCACCGGATCGGTTCAGACCCGATCCGAACAACAACCCTGCATGAGCCGGGGGGCAGCAGCCTCCCCTCTGGAAATCAAGGCTTCGCTCCTGTTCGACCTACATCCGCACCGGTTCGGGTCGGAAATACCACACAAATTCAGCATCAAGCTCCCCGGTTCGGAACAGGCGAACCTGTTCGGATCGGCACCTCCGATCCGAACCCTGCACCTCTCCAAAACCTCCCTCGCTTCTCCGAACCGCAGCAAGGGGGCACCTCCGAACCGAACCGGATGACCTGCCAAGCTCCTTATACTCTTCCACACTCTTCTGAACTCAACGCTGGGGGCACCAGCTCTGGACTTGTCAACTTGCAACAGCTCTTTGAAGGCGATCGGCTCGCCAGCCTTATTGAGCGCCTCTCGAGAGGCCGCACCTATCAAAATGACATGGATGATGTCAATCACAATCCATTCACACAGGAAATCAGGAATTCCCGCAATCCTCCGGATTTCAAACTTCCACAACTGGAGCCATACAACGGCAGGGCAGATCCTACCGTGCACCTAATGCGCTATAAACGACATATGGAAGTTCAATCGGCGTCGGAAAACGTCATGGCTAAATGCTTTCCCCTCTTTTTGACGGATATTGCTGCTATGTGGTTTCGGCAGCTGGAATCTGAATCGATCAACAGCTGGAACATGTTGGTCGCTCGCTTTATTGAACAATTTCGGGTCCATATCGCTAGACCCAAGAATGTAATGTCACTAACTACAATCAAGCAGAGGCCTAAAGAAACTCTGCGGTCATTTCTGGAAAGGTTCAACGTTGCAGCAGCATCAGTTGATCGACCCGAGCCATCTATGGTATTAATGGCGGCAGTATCCGGCGTTCTAGACAACTCGGAGTTCAAAAAATCCTTGTACCGGGACCCACCAAGGAATCTCAGCGAATTCTACCTTGAATCGGATAGGTTTTTGCGTGAAGAAGACGCAACCTCCGAAAAGAAAGTTCTCGATGTTAACATGCTCAAAGACGGAGAACCGTCTGATTCTGATAAAGGCAAAGGAAAAGCTGCCGTCAAGAATGACCGCAACGCTCAGCCCCGGAGAGGGCCCAGATATGAAAAGTACACAGAACTCAATTCGTCACTAACCGACATCTACGTGAACACAAACGGTGACGTCTCCTATCCAAAGCCTCCCAGGAGGGAGCCAACGCAAAGAGAACGCGATTCTGGGAAATATTGCATATTTCACGATATGGACGGTCATGACACAAATGACTGTAGACACTTGCGAGATCTGATTGAGGAACGGGTTAGACGTGGAGAGCTACCCGAGTATGTGAAACAACCAACAACACCTGTACCTGTGCTGCCACCACCTGCTCCCCGGAGAGGGAATGACCCTGGAACGAGCTCCCATCGGCTCGTCATCAACTGATCTGGATTGGATCACTCTGCGTTTTCAGCATTTCTTAGGATTTAAGATATGTTTCTTTGCATCTTTAGGTTTTCCGATTGGCTAAATCGGAGTACACACGTTCGGGGTTAGGATTTAGCTCCAAAACGTGCTCTGCACTCGATGACAAACCAATCAGGATTTGCTTTGGTTTTGCACTTTGAATTGAATAAGGAAGGACTTTCCGAGCATGGATTATGTTTGGCAATTTAAGAATCTTGTCAGGTTGTGGCAGGATTCTCAATCTCAACTAAAGTATGGCTTATACTTATCTCGGACCCCTAGGCATGGATTATGCTTAGGGACAGACTGTCTTGTCAGGTCTTGGCAAGCATAGCTCTACCCCGACATGGATATGGATTGTACTCACTAGGACTCTTAAGTATGGATTATACTCTGGAACGGCTTATTGTTTTGTCAGGATTTGGCAAAGGAACTCAATAAAACTCGGGTATGGCTTATGCTCAGTTTGAACTTCCTGATATGGCTTGTACCCGGAAGGTTAGGTCCTTCGTCAGGTTTTGGCAGGATGATTCGAACGTCCCTTGAGTATGGTTTATGCTCAAACAAACGCCCAAGCATGGTTTATGCTCGAAAGTGTAATTAGTTTTGTCAGGATTTGACACACCTATCTGCTCTCTTTTATTCGCAGGTATGGATTATACTTGCAGCTGGCAGGCCCGGCGTGGCCTTGGATTATCCAGAACACATCTTCCTTCATTCAGCAAGATATGTTCTGAGGGGCAAAATGTTGACCCGCTTTTTAGTCAAAGCAGTCACACATGGAATCTCTTCTCAACAATACACTCAAACGTTGGGAATATCGTCAGAAGACATGAAGTGATTTGGTTGAAATCGCATCACAAACAAAGAATGGCCCGAAACTCCTACCAGATGACCTTTTTTGGACCTGAAAACAGCGATTACGGAGCTCAGCTCTGTAACTCTTGTAGCCCTCTGAATCAGCTTCAGTTTGAGCTTTGGTTTGGCTCAATCGGACTTACGGTTTGAAAGTTATGCCCGTTTCCGTGAACGCATGCAGAACCGGAAAACTTGGATTTGTGTAATTGAATCAACTCCTCGGATCGGATCGGATCGGAGGTTCCTGTTCGGATCGGACCCTATCTTCATGAGTTTGGCACAACACTTCTTGGCATGTATGATTGGTTCGGGTCGGATGGGGATGACGGACCCGACCCGCTGCGCTTCGGATGCTCAGAAGAGCATTGACTCTTTCACTCGAGGATACCGGCTCGGTTCGGATAGGACGATCCGACCCGATCCGCCTGTAGCGAGCTTCACCTCAGCTTTCACCGAATCTTCAGGCATAACTGCCTCCTGTTAATCCGGATCGGTTGCCATCTGTCCTAGCACGATCTGAAGGCCATTTCTCCACTCTCTCCGAGATGTCCTCTCCGCTCACCACGTCACACCCGATCCGATCCGATTCAGGACTCCCAGCAGCTCCTCTACGCCTATAAATACACCACGAGATGGTCATTTCAAGGGACTTTTTCCGGCACTAACATCTCCCGACCTCCATTACCAAGTACTCAAGGACTTTGGGTACCCCTCAACTCAATCTAACACGAGGCTATCGTGCATAAATTCAATCTCTTTTCTCCTCTTCTTCATTACAACACAAGGCTATTGTGTATAATCGAATCTCACGGATTGTGAGACACCATTGTAATTGTAATTCCTCAGGATATGAGAAACTATAAAGTGGACGTAGGCTTGGATTGAGCCGAACCACTATAAAAATCTCGTGTGTTCCCTGTTTTTACTGCTTTTTATCTGTAATCTGTGATTTGTGAGGATTTCACATAGAGTTTGGGTGTTAGGCCCAAATTTCGGTCTAACATTTTGGATCACAAATTTGGTTCAAATCGAAGTTAGAATGAATAAATTAATTTTAATTATAAAAAGAGTTAGAAATAGCGCGATAATTTGAAAAGTCAAACTTGAACTTTGACTGACCGTACAGGACGCAAAATTTAACGGATTTTAGTGAAACCAAAAATATTAGAATCTATTTAAAAATATCTTTCCAACGAATCCGAAAAATCGAAATTTCATAGCGGAAATCAAAAGTTATGGCCAATTCAATTTTTAGAAAGGCCGCTAGGTAATTTGCATAGGTCAATAATGCTACTTTTTGCATATGAAGGAATTTGGACTCGAAACCACTTCCATTGAGTCCGGAATGACGTTTCTGCATTTAAAACGTATAAACACTTATATATTTGGAGTTTCGAAAATTATTTGTTTAAAAATGTATTTTTAATATAAAATATATAGCCATAGGAAATTGTGATTTTTCAAACAGTGTCTGTTTCTGACGAAACCACTTTTGTTGGATTCGGAATATTAAATTAGTGCTAGGTTTCAAATTTTAGAATTTTCCAAGCTAGTACGTGAGCATGGCAAAAGAAACAGTATTTAGTCAGTTTCGGTCAAAATTAATTGACTGAAAAATAGCCATTTTACAAAATGTCTCAGAATTCGACGAAATAAATTTTGTTGGATTCGTATCATCAAAACAAAGCTAAAAATGATTTTTTGGTAATTTTTAGAATTAAAATATAGTTATAATTGATTTTTCAGTGTAAACGGGCAAATTTTTGACTTTAAAAAATTCATTAAAAATTCATACGGGCTCAGAATTGAACGAAATTAATTTTCATAGGTCCACAGCATCAAAACATAGCTAAATATATTTTTCAAGATTTTTTGAAGTTAATTTGTGACCTCGGTGAATTTTCATGTACGGTATACATTAAAATATTAATAAAATAATATAATTATCCCAAAACTCATAATAAATTTCGGAAATGGGTCCTGTAACATGTTCCATTGCGTTCAGAATGCCTCAAAACCTTAAGAACGACAGTAAGCAGGCTTAAATCGGAGTTCGGACCAAAACGGGCTTTAACGGGCTAATTAAATTATTAACTAATGATTAGGAAAACCTAATATAATATTATTTAAACCCGAATCACTGTTCATCGTCTCCCAAACCCGTCATTTTCAGCCGCACCACAACCCATGAGTCTTCAAATTTTCAAACTTCGATTTCTCTCTCATTTCTCAATGAAAATTAGCGTGTGAGTACTCATTTCGAAGCTCTCGCCGAGCTCTTCGATCTCCGACAAGTCCCGTCCCTCCCCGTGCCACATAGCGCCGCCACCAAGCCCTCAAAGTGCCACCGAACACAGCCCCCCTGGGCCCCACGTCGCCGCCGCACCTCACCACCTTCAGGCCGATCAAAGATCTCTCCTAGCCGGTCCTTCTCCAACAAACGGCTCGTCGTTTCGTCAACTACAACTCCAGAAAATCGAATTTGAAGTTTTGAACGTTCTAAGATAAATTCTATTTCAGATTTCCCCATGCTTTTAAGCGTTGCTGCAGCAGTTGTTAAAGGCCTGATTTTGATTTTTTCTTTGAATTTGCATTGGAATTGTTCCAGATTCGAAACCAAGTGAATTCGAACATCAAATCTAATCGAACCTGAAGCATCTCCTCAGACCAAACACAGTGAGTATTTATTTTTAATTAAATTTAATTTATTTAATTATTAATTCTTTATTATTAAAGAATATCGATTGATTGATATGCTATGTAGTGATATTTGAAATACGGATCTAGGTTGTTTATGACCATATGATGTTAGATCCGCGAATCTAAATATTAGATCTGAAAATATTGGCTAATTATATATATTATTGAATCATACTTCGCCGATTTGACATATGCCAAAATATAAACCACCTGGAATATTATCTTGATATGAATTGTTAGATGTATACTTGTTTGGATATTTGAATGTGGTTGTTGATTGGATGATATAAATTTACATCTTATGTTGTAAAAATATAGAATTTGTGATGATTTACATTTTTATTATGTAAACCAAAATTTTGGAATTTACGATGATTTACAATTTAGTATGTAAATCAAAATTTTAGAAATTGCGATGATATACATTTTAGTATGCAAATTAAAAGTTAAAAATTAGCGATAACATGAATTGATAGTTTATTTTGTAAATTTAATATTAGAATTTTGCTTTGACATGAATTTACATTTTATTGTGTAAATTCAATATTAAAATTTGGCAATGACATGAATTTACATTTTATTTTTTAAATTCAATATTAACACTTTGTGACGACACAAATTTTACATTTTATTATGTAAATAAAGTTAGAATTGTGCGTTGACATAGAATTTACATTTTTATTTGTAAATTATAGTTAGAATTTTGCGTTGACACAAAAATTATTTTTGTTTCTTATGCAAATTAAAGCTAGAATTTTGCGTGATATAAAATTTACATTTTCTTATATAAATTAAAGTTAGAATTTTGCGTTGATACACAAATTTACATTTTATTATGTAAATTAAGGCTAGAATTTTGCGTTGATATAAAATTTACATTTTATCATGTAAATTAAAGTTAGAATTTGGCGATATCGTAAAGTTTACGTTTTATTTATAAATTTAAAGTTAGACTTTGCGATGACATTAAAATTACATTTTGCTTTGTAAATTTAAAATTAGAATTTTGCAATGTCATGAAGATGTACATTTTATTATGTAAGTTAAAATTAGAATTTGTGATGACATGAAATTTTACATATTATTATGTAAATAAAGTATTTTCACCGTATGCATAAATTTACATTATTTCCAATGTAAATTAAATAGTAAATTTAACCGTAGGATGTTACTAACATTTTTAACATTAATATAACACTATGGGTTGTCATTAACATTTTTTGTTAATATTTAAAAGGAATTTAACATTTTTGTGAATGATAAAAAATAGAATTTACATCGTAAAAGGAATTTAACATTTTTGTGAATGTTAAAAATTAGAATTTACATCGTATGAGAATTTAGCATTTTTGTTAATGTTAAAAATTAGAATTTACATCGTATGAGGAATTTAGCATTTTTGTTAATGAAAAAATTAGAGTTTACATCGTATGAGAATTTAGCATTTTTGTTAATGTTAAAAATTAGAATTTACATCGTATGAGAATTTAACATTTTGGTTAATGTTAAAAAATAAGAAATTTCATCGTATCTCAAATTTAACATTTTCGTTAATGTTAAAAATAAGGAAATACACCGTGTGTTAATTAACATTATTTTTTTAGTGTTAATTTAAAAGAAAATTCATCGTATGTTAATTAACATTATTTTAATGTTAATATCAGAATAATTCCACCGTAGGAAAATTTCACATTTTTATTAAAGTTAATATAAGGGAAATGGTACTGTATGTACATTTTACATTATTTTATAATATAATTATAAAAAGGATTTACACCGTAGGATATAGTTACATACTTTTAATGTATATTAAAATGAATATTTTCACCGTAGGATAAATGTATATTATTTTTACTGTACATAAAAAGAGGAATTTCACCGCATGACAAAAATTACATTTCTCTTTGTAATTAAAAAGGGAATTTCACCGCATGATTGGAATTACATTTTTCCTTTGTAATTAAAGATGTGAATTTCACTGCATAAAAAAGAAAAGTTTCATTTTTCTATGTAAATGAAATATGAGATTGCATTATATGTAAAGTTACATTATTTTAAATGTAAATGAAATAGAAACCTCACCCGTATGTAAAATTTGACATTATTTTACATGTAAATATAGAGTAGAGTTTGCATGTAGATTAAAGATTACTTTTATTATAAAGAAGTAGAATGTACATGGTGAAATAAAATTTACATTTTATTTTATAAGGTAAGATATATAGAAATCCATCGTATGTTAAAATTTACATGTTTATAAATGTAAATAAAAAGGAATTTAACTGTAGGAAGATTTACATTATTTTTTTTATGAAATAAAAAGAATGGACTTTACATTGTAATTAAAAAGTCAATTTTACAGTGTAAAGAAAGAACGGATTTCACATTGTAATTAGAGAATGAAAATTTACATTTCCTTTAATGTAAATATACATGAATTTCACCGTATGTCCATTTTACATTATTTTTAATGTAAATTATATAGTAATCACAACGTAGGATAATTTTGCATTATTTTATAATGTAAATAGAAAGGGGATTTACACTGTAGGAAATTAACATTAGTTATAATGTTAAGATAAAAGAATGATATCGTAGGAGGAATTGACATTATTTATAATGTTAATAAAAAGAGAATTGACCGTAGGATAAGTTACGTTATTTTATAATGTAATTTAAAGAAATTTAGACTGCATGAGATAAAATACATTTTTATATGCACTTTATAAATGAAATTAGACCATGCGACATAAATTACATTTATTTATGTAATTTATGAATGAATGAAGCCCGCATAATATAAAATACATTTTTATATGTATTTTATGAATGAATTAGACCACATGACATAAATTACATTTTTATATGTATTTTATGAATGAATTAACATTGCATGAAATAAAATACATTTTTATATGTATTTTATGAATGAATTAAGACCTCATGAAATAAAATACCTTTGTATATGCATTTTATGAATGAGTTAAGATCGCATTAAATAAATCACATTTTATTTTATGAATGAAATTAATCCACATAAAGTAAATTACATTTTATATGTAATTTATGAATGAATTTTCATCGTATGAAATAAATTACATATTATTATGTAAATTATGAATGAATTTAACCCGCATGAGTGAAATTTCATTTTTATTCTATGAAATGAATGTATGGGTTTACTTTGTAAATAAAGATTACATTTTTATAATGTAACAAGAAGTAGGATTCACATT
This sequence comes from Allium sativum, assembly GCA_030737875.1. Lineage (NCBI taxonomy): Eukaryota > Viridiplantae > Streptophyta > Magnoliopsida > Asparagales > Amaryllidaceae > Allium > Allium sativum. Next base: position 78,169,056 of record CM060925.1, read on the forward strand.
GTAAATAAAATTTATATTTTTATATGTACTTAAGAACGACGAATTATAAATTACATTTTACATGTAAGAAGGAATTGGACGATGAAATATAATTTACATTTTACCGTAAAATTAAAGAAATTAAAAGAATCAAAAAGGAAGAATTCATCATTCAAGTATGATTTGCATTTCTCTGTAAATGAAGGGATGAAAGGATAAAGAAGGAAAATATACTTAAGAATAAAGGGTTAAACGGGTTACGTTTATATATATATATATGTATATGTATATATAAATATAATTAAAATTAAACGAATCGAGCGCGGTATTTCACTTCTTAAAATGATATCTTTAAATGACTATATAAGAAGATCCAACCGTCGGATTTTCTTGAAACTGAAACCGCTAGGACCGTCTTGGAAAAATCTTTCCAACGATATATAATACATCAAAATCCAACGGTTAGATTTTGAGATATGTGAAAATCAAAATTGATTGAAAATAGCACCAGAATCGCCATTGACCTGAATCGTCGCTGATTAAAGATTTGATTATTTTCAATTAAATAGAGTAGGAAATAATCGTTATAAATTAGAAATAACGATAAGGAAGAGTTTTCAATATATATATATACATACATATATATACGAAGATTATTTGGAAAGGCCGAGTTAATCTCATTTCAAATAATCAAACGACGATGAGAATTGAAGAAGAAGAAGACGACTAATGAAGACCGTCAATCTTCCCCTCAGGAAGACAGCGATTGAGGCTTTGAATTGATTTGCTCCCAATTCGAGGTCATGATCGTCGTTCGAACGAACATGTTGATTGGATGGATTTGGCTTTCGCTCAGACCCAGAGCATAAGCGTAAATGGATTGCATGTCTGACGTGGTATTCCTTTACACTGTATCTATTGATCTCTGCTAAACATATATCTGTTTGGTGTCTTTCACCCTTCTCTAAGACGTACGAGCTCAGAGGTTATATGTTGGCAGAAATCAATGATATGGTATGGATTGACGATGTGGCATGCCAAGATGCATGTGATCAAGGCTTTGTTGAAAAGTAGGCCTTGTGGGATGATCAAAGCACAGCCTGTTTAGGCATAGCTTTGTGTATGACGTGACTTCACGAGCCTCACACATCGGCGGAGTCTAAAATGGGAGAAGGGAACGCAGGGAGTGCACACGTTTCTTTCTAGCTAGAGTGGTGCCAGGGACCTACCAGCGCTGGCATTTATTCATTGTGGTTGTTGGATTTTTCGAGGCCTCGGATTTATGCGGTCGCCACTGGCCGTGTTGTAGGTCCAAAAGGACCGGGAAGCGTGTGTTCAGGCATAACTAATCCACAAAAGTAAGTGTGGACTAGCCCTGCAGGATCCAAGGGTTGGACAGAGTACCAATCCTGTTGCATTGCTAGAGTGTCTCGAATCGGTAAGGATCTCCTCCCTAGCCTTGACTCAGATGGAAATCCAAATTCCAAATACGACCCTACGGTTTTGATTGTATTACTAGTATGGAGATATAGTAGGATGGGGTACTATGTTTCCTAGGATTGATACATTTATTTCGAAATGTTTTATTATACACTAATAATAATATTAAACTCGTATTTGCCGTATTTAGCATGTTTAATCACCATAAGGGAAAACTCTATCCTCTGGTGTGCATTGCATTGTGTGATGGGATTTGAGTCTTATGGTGATTCCATTTTTCTAAAAAGCATTGCGATGTTGTACGTTCTGACACTTTAAATTATGCACGACAATCCATTGAGTAAACCCGTTCCGCATTAGCGGCGTGGTCTTTGGATTTGTCATATTATTATTACTAAACTAGTTATGAATTCTCATACCAGTCCCACGACTGACCCGTAGTTTGTTTCATCTTTTTGCAAACTCGGGTGCCCTCTTTTCTACACGGGCAGCCAAGTAAACAGGTTCATTCTTTGCTTGGAGTCTTCTTGGAGTTGTTCATTATCTTTGCTTGGATTTGCTTTTGCGGAGAGGTGATGACTTGGAGCTTTGAGGACAGCTATCATTTACTTCTATTGCATTTTTCTATCTTTAAGTTCAGTCATTAGACTTGTTTCATTTCGTATTGCTTATTTTGGGAGTTGGAACTTATTTTCATTTCTGCAAACTTGATGTAATAATTTTGAATTCTGTGACTGTTGGGATTCTGTGGTTTATGACATTATATTTCCGCTGATATAATGTTATTATTCTATGGTATTTCCTCTGCTATGTTGTATCAGTGATATGTATTGTTATATTTATGTTGTATTCCATATGATTATTCCTTACTTTCACCTAGTGGAGGTTTGGGGTTATCACATAAACACTAGCAGTAATATCAAATGCTTTTGTTTTATTCGTATCAAGCATATTTTGGCCGTTATAAGGTAAAAACTCTATCCTCCGGTTTGCGTTGCATTGTGTGATGGGAACTGAGTCTTATAATGGCTTCATTTTTAGAAAAAGCATTGCGATGTTCAAAAGAATGATTTGTTTTAAAGCACTGGCAATCCAGTGGAGTAAACCCGTTCCACGAAAGTGGCGTGGTCCTGTGATTAGCCATATTTGAAATGTGTTGAGTAGATTTCTCATACCAGTCCCATGACCGACTCGTAGTTTGTTTCACTTTCAAACTTGGGTGCCCCTTTTTCTACATGGGCAGCCTTGTATTCAGGTTTAGCAGGATTTATCCGGATAGCTGGAGATGGAGATGGATTCTATCATTTATCTCTTTTTATGCTGTTCAGCTCCTATTGTACATATTTTGTTTGTTTTCCGCTGTAGACATTTATGTATAGCTGAACTGTATTTGTACTAAGTATGATCATGTATACTGTGTAACTCTGATGATTACTTTTATCCAGTAGATTCTATTGTTCATTATCTGGGGTATTTATTTAATTCTGTTCTGCTATTATCTGTTTCTGTGTTATATTCCAAAGATTACCCTTGCCACCGTCAGTACGGGGTTTGGGGTCGTCACATAAGTCCATAGGGACACTTAACCAAACTTAACGTCGTAACAAGACAAGATTTGTAGGGGCTAAGTAACTAAGAAAACACTTAGCCAAATTAACATGCTAACTAGACTAGAAGGTGGGGTTAAGTAAAGTTAATACACTTAGCCAAATTAACATGTTAACTAGACTAGAGGTTGGGGTTAAGTAAAATTTAATACACTTAGCCAATTTGATATGTTAGCTGGTGTGACGGCAAGGAATTTCGCTCGGTCCGAACCGGTCGCTAAACCGACCCAGGCCGCTCGAAACGCCCTATCGTTTGAGAACAGGACAAAACAGAACGCATACAGAAGAACATTTCATTGTATATTACAACAATGCATCAGATTACAAGAATATACAGAGTATAAAAGAATATTACACAGAATTATCAGAGATTTAAATTACATTTAAATACATCGCAGCGGAAAAATAATACTATACACAACTAGAATGAGATATACGGATACAAAGCTTTCCGGATATCGTTCCAGCTGTAAACCAGGATCCTGTGAATATAAATCTGCAAAACCAAAACTACTAGCTGCCCGTGTCAAAATAGGGGCACCCAGAGTTTAGGTTAAAACAATAAACTCCAGGTCAGTCATGTGACTGGTGTGAGAACTTAAACAGTTATTAATCTTTATTTTAAATCATTAGGTAAATCAAGGGACCACGCCGTATAACACGGAACGGGTTTCCTCCCAAGAATACCAGTGCATAAAACAAACAGCGCAATGCTAAATAAAGAAAAATGAAGCTGTTATAAGACCCAGGTCCCATCACACAATGCAACGCAGTCGAGGATAGGGTTTTCCCTTATAACAGCCAAAGAATGCTTGATACGTTTAAAACAAATCATTTGATACTATTATAAGTGCATAGTGTATAAAACACTTCAAATCATAAGTATCAATCATAGGCGGCATGAATGGCCCATAACACTATGTCGCCATATATAAGTTTACAATCAAAACCGCAAATGTCGTATTGGAAGTTGGGTTATCATTTATGGTATGAACCGAGGCTAGGGGCAAGATCCTCTCCGATACGAGACGCTCTAGTCCGCCCCTCAGGCAAGTACTCAGTCAAGCCTTTGGATCGTCAGGGCCGGTCCACCGATGTGGATTAAAATTCCTGAACACTGCGTTTCCCCGCCCTTTGGGGCGTAAGCCTGGCCCGTCAGCCGACCAGAAGCATCGGCCGAAACCAATATCACGAGGCGCCTCGCTTTTCAGCAAGTAATAATAAGTAACATCCACATGAGTCAAACTCGTCAGCCAGTTCAGGCACTGACGCCACTCCTAACTAGAAAGAAACGCATGTCCTCCCTGATGTCCGTCTCCCGTTTTTGATTCATACCGGGTGTGATACTCGCGAATCAACGTTACACAAAGCTACGCCACACAAGGCCATGCTTCGATCATCAACCACAAGACTTTGCTTTTCAACAGAAGCCTTGATCATTTGCATCTTAGCATGCCACACAGGCAATTCACTCCATGCGATTGATATCCATCAATATATAACCCCTGAGCTCGTACGTCTCAGAGAAGGGCGTTAAGCAAGACAATAAATTCTCCGCCGCCAAACAGATATATATTTAATAGAGATCAATCACACGGACTAAAATCCAATGTCAGACACACAGTCCATTTACAAGTCCGTTCTGGGTCTGAACGAAACCGGAGGCACCTAGTACCCCGCATATCCATCGATCTCCAAGTACGTCTGGACGATCACTAACTGTTTCCATCTTCTTGGGTGTACAGCCCAATCAAGATCATCAGTAATCACCCAAACGACGTGAAGACCTCCGGTCTTCGACCATCGTCTTCATCTTCGACTTATCGTCGTATCAGTTATTCAGAATGGGATAAACCCGGTCTTTCCGAATAACTCGCGTATATTTTAAATAAGTGTTACACAAACACAACATACGCCTCATTCCAATTCATCAGTTACTAACCGTAAATTAATCAAAAGAATAATTCCCCAAATATTAACCCCGAAGGCCGAAACCAACATCAGATCAATATCCAGAAAACCATTCTGCTTGGCTAACCGACAGTTAGTTTCTAAATTTCACATTCATAGGGAAAGGTTCCGATTAATTTTATCAAAGATAAATTCTTTAAAATTTATTCTTTAATCTACTTTTGAATTTCGATTCAACTAGTCGGGATTAGCGAACCTTACCGAAGTAATCATTTATTTTAATTTCCCCATCCCAACCTATTCATCCCATGAAGTAAAACTGGTAATACTTCATATCTAACACCACGGTGTTATTGGTAAATTCAATTACCATTTCACGTTCAAATCTAATTAAAGATTTAACGAACGCCTGGAGTAAAACTGGTGATACTCCATTTCGATTATTTCAATCTAATTAAAGATTCATTAAAACTCCACTTAGTTTTAATCTTCGACTGGGTTAAAGAATCAGTGTCATTTAAAACACGGTTCACGATAAACCCAAAAATCACATTCATTAATCATCGGGTTAAAGAACGAGTGTTATTTAAAACACTGTTCACGATAAACCCAAAAATCAATATCAATTCAATTCCAATTAAATATTATTTAATTGGTACACTTCATTAAATCTAAATAAAAAGATTTAATCTTTTCTCAACTGGGTTCAAGAACAGTGTTAGTGAAGACACCATTCACGACAAACCCAAATCACATTTGATATTCAATATAAGGCTCTGAATAGAAAATATATCGGCTTATATTCAATATCAAATCCTACGATTAACAAATGTCGTATTGGAAATAACGATATAAATATATATCTTTCAAATTTCCATAACAACATCTGTATAATCACGAATTCCAACATCGAAATATTCCGAAGACAATTTCGATTCAAATCCACTCCAATGCAATCATTGGAAATTCTGGTTATTTTTAAAACCCTTTTCAAATTCAATTTATTTATTTAAAAATAAATAGAATTATAATTCTAGTTCAAAACTAGTTCATTTCGATAAAAATCTATTTTTATCTTTTCAAATATGGAGTTTTTCATCCCAATTCTTTCTAAATCATCTCTTATGATTTTACACTAATTATTACTATTTTTAATAATTTTATCGAGGCCTGTACAGTCGATTTCCATCAACGGTCATCGAACTGCACTTACAGCGACCTTTTTCGAATTTGATTTGGACGTAACTCCAAATCCAACCGTTAGATTTCAAATTTCTAATATTCGTTAGAAAGCTCTTTTCGATACGAACCCAACGGTTCCTGTTTTAGGAGAATCCGACGGTCGGATCTCCCGTAATGTCCGTTTGAAATAAATGGTCGAAATTCGCGAACGGCCGCGGCGCGGCGCGTTCTATTCAGGCCATTATATTATATATATAATATATATAATATATTTCGTCGATTTCTATTTAAAACGAATTATATAAATAGTTTTGAATTCGTTTCAAAAGCAATTTCAACTTCCATTTCAATTCAAATCAAAATTGAATTTTTCTTTATAAATTCGTTTTAAAATTCATTTCTATTCAATTCAAATTTCAATTCAATTTGAATTCATTTCAATTCATTTCGAAATCGTTTTCAATTCAATTCATTTCGAAATCGTTTTCAATTCAATTCATTTCGAAATCGTTATAAATATCGTTTACGTCAAAATGGCGTCAATCTAATCAACACGGCTTCATAAATTTCTATTTTCAAATATTCTATTTCAAATATTTCTTTTTTTCAAAATAGTTGTTATTATCAAAATATTTCGTTCAACACATGACCAATCTCAATGGATGAGTACTGTCAACACATGAACTTTTATTTTATATTGATAAAGATGTAAATTTTATTACTAAAATATTTCGTTCAACACATGACCAATCTCAACGGATGAGTACTTTCAACACATGAACCTTTTATTTTAAAATATTCTTTATTTTTCAAATTGGAATGAGGCCCAATCAATTACCATATAAAGTTAATTATATGGATTTTCATACAACACATGTATATAATAGCATTGAAGAATAATCAACCATCAACCAAAGTGCACTACACTGTATAAGCATCAAATATAAATATCTAACGCTTATAACAGCCTGTCAATCGATCGATCGACACATTTAATCAATCAGGATGAGTGAACTTCAAATTTCATCCTAACACCCGTGTGGGGTTTCAAACAATCAAACACGTATTTTATTTGTGCAGTTGGGCGATGTGTAAAATTTATCGTCCCAATCAATATCCTTCAAATAGGTGTACATAAACAAACCGTCCGGTTTGTAAATGAATATTTATTCACATTCACGTTAAAAATTATATTTCTAACGATAAAACATTTTATTTCAACCTATGAATTTCTATTCAATTCATTTACACAATAAAATGATATTTTTATTTTTCTAACATATTTTAGAAAATTTCGGCGGCATAACGGCACGATACTAGAAACGGGACGAGGCCTAGCCTTATCCCCGGTCTAGTGAAGGCCCACGCCATTCACACATCAATCAATTCATTCATTTCACCAAACAATTCAATTTCAAATCAAATCATCTAACTAATCTATGCAACCAAACAAACAAGTCCATGGTCTGTGGACGATTGTGTCGGGTGCTACTAAGCACCGTCTGCATCCTAGTATATATATATAACTAGAAAAATTAAATTGAAAGGTGAGAAGTTCTCACATATAGCTATCCTAGCTCCACGGCTCTTCATTTGCAGGAAATCTTCGCCAACTCGCCTTTTGTCGCTTTCGTTGTCCGCCTTCACTACATATGTAAAAATCGAATTTTACTTCGCTATCCAATATACAAAAATCATATATTTTTTTTCGATGCTCAATATATAAAAATTCTATTTTTAAATCGAAGTTCAATATATAAAAATTCTATTTTTAAATCGAAGTTCAATATATAAAAATTCTATTTTTAAATCGAAGTTCAATATATAAAAATCCTATTCTTATGATGCTATTCAATATATATAAACATATTTTTATTTCGATTCTAAACAAAGTATATTTTCGATATTTTTAAAACGAATGTCTTTATATTTTTAAAATCGAAGTCTTTATACTTTTAAAATCGACACCTATATATTTTTCTTATTTTTTTTTATTTCGAAATCATACAGGTAAAAATCGGATTTTTATATTGCTACCTCATATGTAAAGATCGAATTTTTATTCCACTACTTCATACGTAAAAATCGAATTTTTATATTGCTACATATATATTTTCAGAAGTAATGCTCTTCTTATTTTCAAAACAACGTACATTTATATTTTCAAAACATTACTAAATTTATTTTAAAACAATGTTATTTTCTAAAAAAAAATACTGCTAATTTTCTTTTAAAAAAAAAACTGCATTTTATTCATAACAAAACTGAATTTTATTCACTTTAAAAACTGATTTTATATACTGTATAAAAATGATTTTAAAAACTATAAAAACTGATTTTAATTACTCAAGAAAAATAAATAAATATAAAACCTTCTTTGTTTAATTCGGTCCACTGCTCCCCTCGTCTTAGTGTACTCCAGCCCTAGGGCACGTCAGAACCGCCACCAGGCTTGACCGGATCACCAGTGGTGGGGCCCCCTCGACGCGGCTAGGTGTGCGCCCCCTCCTCCCTGAAGCACCCATCATTCTATCCCCTTCCCTGACCACAATCGCCATTCGAACGTCCAACCTTCGAGCACCAAGTCCGAGCAGAACTCCAAACGAGAAAGGACGAGGGTGGTATGGATTCGAAGAGTAGGAAGAGCACTCCAATTTTCATTCTTGAAGTGGGGTTTAATTCGTGTTTGATTGGGGGAAATCGATCGAAGAAAGATCGAACTAATTCCGTCGTTCTTTCATTGGGGGCGCGGGTTTCAAAGAAGTTGACCACGAGGAGGATAAGTTAAGGGTTTGACCGATTTTGACCTAGCCTTAATATATATATTATAATAATTAATTAATTCAAAAATTATCCCGATACGATAACGAACTCCAAATCAAACCCAACAACTGTCGTCCCTAGCTAAATACCCCCATTCCGAACCCAATGGGATATGCCACGCAAGCTGATTCGGCTGTTACAATCAGTTTTCGTTAGATTTACATTTAAATCACTATATTGAATTTTAAACGTACATTTCAAATTACCAGGGCCATATACTAATTCTATAAATTCCATAAAAATATTTTCTAGCTTCGCATTGACGATACGGTCCTAACAAAACTAGTTTCGTCGAATTCTGAGACCATTTGAAAAATGGCCAATTTCCAGTCGATTAAAATCAACTGAAACTGGTCAAACGCGTTTTCCTTTGCCACGCTCACATATTGATTCGAAAAATTATGAAATTTGGAATCTAGCAATAACTCGACATCACGGACCCAACAAAACTGGTTTCGTCGAAATCCGAGGTCGTTTGCAAAATGTCCATTTTTAAGGGCCTTATATATATAAAAATATATATAAATTCCACAGCGACTATTTCTAATTTTAAACTGGACATATCTTATCATTTCTAAGATGAAATCTCAGTTTGTTAACTTCGTTACAAAGATATAGTTATACAGATTCAAATATTTCTTGTTTCGTTCAATTCTGACTTATATTGAATTATGTATATTCATTTGAAATTAGAAATCGAATTTTCGAACTACCGCGCCATTTTCAATTCCTTTTATAATTATATATAATTATTATATATTCTAACGACGACGTATATAATATATACGATCGAATTCTATTCAAAATAAATTTCTCGTCGATATTATTTAAAATAATTCATTTTAAATAATCAAAATTAGCTAAAATTGCCAAAATAAAAATTTTAAACTGGCCCAGATTTTCCGGGTTGTTACAATCTCCCCCACTTAAAACTTTTCGTCCCCGAAAAGGAACAAAGTCGAAAGTGGTTTGATAATTCAACTCTACGTTCGATCTGGCTTCCATTCTCCAACTCTTTAGTTTCTGAGAATTTTCAAAATTTCAAAAATTTGGCTAACACCCTAAATTTTCGAAAAATTTCGCCATAACCTCCCCTGCACCGGGAGCATCGGGGAATTTCAAATAGCTTCCCCGGTCCTTCAGATCTCAAAAAGAAAAAGAAAAAGCCAAGCGGCTAGCCAATAGGCTCATAAAATCATCATCACCCAAACAAAACAGTAAATTATGTAGTAAACATGTACCTATTTGTCGGGCAAACAAATTTTATTCTCTGCTCTAGCCTCCTTGCTATGACCTGTTCAATGATATACATGTATATGCAAGCAGATGCGACCAATTTTCAATATCATTCAATATTTGATTCAATTAGGCATAATAGCTAAGAATTAGCAAACCAATAAACAAACAACCAAAACATCAATCAATTAGTGAATTATCATTTGAAATTCATAATTTTGATACATACACAAAAATCATGTTTTTGATGCCAAATCACAACAATAGGCCCTATCTAATTTTGGTTCTCACACCAGTCTAATGGAAATATATAGAAATCTCACCTTCGAAACACGAAAATAAATTCTAATGATGACGCGTCAATCATTAGAATCATGTCCGAGCGACTAGAGTGTGATTCTATATCTATCGAATATATTTGAGGCTCCAATACACGTGGATCAGACGTATACTAAAATCTCTATATATTTGATTGTCCAAATCAATGTAAATAAATAATCAAATACGTATAATTGATTTAAATTTTCAAAACAAAAATTTGTTTTCATTTAAAAAAAAATATACTCTTTACACTCGTTCTAGGATACTACTGATCCCATCTCTAACGAGTCATTCTCGTTGGATATTACTAATCCAATATCTGATGAATTCTTTCGTACGGTTCTAATGTGTCTTGTTCTCTAGCTTTGTAAACCAAAGCTCTGATACCAACTGTGACGGCAAGGAATTTCGCTCGGTCCGAACCGGTCGCTAAACCGACCCAGGCCGCTCGAAACGCCCTATCGTTTGAGAACAGGACAAAACAGAACGCATACAGAAGAACATTTCATTGTATATTACAACAATGCATCAGATTACAAGAATATACAGAGTATAAAAGAATATTACACAGAATTATCAGAGATTTAAATTACATTTAAATACATCGCAGCGGAAAAATAATACTATACACAACTAGAATGAGATATACGGATACAAAGCTTTCCGGATATTGTTCCAGCTGTAAACCAGGATCCTGTGAATATAAATCTGCAAAACCAAAACTACTAGCTGCCCGTGTCAAAATAGGGGCACCCAGAGTTTAGGTTAAAACAATAAACTCCAGGTCAGTCATGTGACTGGTGTGAGAACTTAAACAGTTATTAATCTTTATTTTAAATCATTAGGTAAATCAAGGGACCACGCCGTATAACACGGAACGGGTTTCCTCCCAAGAATACCAGTGCATAAAACAAACAGCGCGATGCTAAATAAAGAAAAATGAAGCTGTTATAAGACCCAGGTCCCATCACACAATGCAACGCAGTCGAGGATAGAGTTTTCCCTTATAACAGCCAAAGAATGCTTGATACGTTTAAAACAAATCATTTGATACTATTATAAGTGCATAGTGTATAAAACACTTCAAATCATAAGTATCAATCATAGGCGGCATGAATGGCCCATAACACTATGTCGCCATATATAAGTTTACAATCAAAACCGCAAATGTCGTATTGGAAGTTGGGTTATCATTTATGGTATGAACCGAGGCTAGGGGCAAGATCCTCTCCGATTCGAGACGCTCTAGTCCGCCCCTCAGGCAAGTACTCAGTCAAGCCTTTGGATCGTCAGGGCCGGTCCACCGATGTGGATTAAAATTCCTGAACACTGCGTTTCCCCGCCCTTTGGGGCGTAAGCCTGGCCCGTCAGCCGACCAGAAGCATCGGCCGAAACCGATATCACGAGGCGCCTCGCTTTTCAGCAAGTAATAATAAGTAACATCCACATGAGTCAAACTCGTCAGCCAGTTCAGGCACTGACGCCACTCCTAACTAGAAAGAAACGCATGTCCTCCCTGATGTCCGTCTCCCGTTTTTGATTCATACCGGGTGTGATACTCGCGAATCAACGTTACACAAAGCTACGCCACTCAAGGCCGTGCTTCGATCATCAACCACAAGACTTTGCTTTTCAACAGAAGCCTTGATCATTTGCATCTTAGCATGCCACACAGGCAATTCACTCCATGCGATTGATATCCATCAATATATAACCCCTGAGCTCGTACGTCTCAGAGAAGGGCGTTAAGCAAGAGAATAAATTCTCCGCCGCCAAACAGATATATATTTAATAGAGATCAATCACACGGACTAAAATCCAATGTCAGACACACAGTCCATTTACAAGTCCGTTCTGGGTCTGAACGAAACCGGAGGCACCTAGTACCCCGCATATCCATCGATCTCCAAGTACGTCTGGACGATCACTAACTGTTTCCATCTTCTTGGGTGTACAGCCCAATCAAGATCATCAGTAATCACCCAAACGACGTGAAGACCTCCGGTCTTCGACCATCGTCTTCATCTTCGACTTATCGTCGTATCAGTTATTCAGAATGGGATAAACCCGGTCTTTCCGAATAACTCGCGTATATTTTAAATAAGTGTTACACAAACACAACATACGCCTCATTCCAATTCATCAGTTACTAACCGTAAATTAATCAAGAGAATAATTCCCCAAATATTAACCCCGAAGGCCGAAACCAACATCAGATCAATATCCAGAAAACCATTCTGCTTGGCTAACCGACAGTTAGTTTCTAAATTTCACATTCATAGGGAAAGGTTCCCATTAATTTTATCAAAGATAAATTCTTTAAAATTTATTCTTTAATCTACTTTTGAATTTCGATTCAACTAGTCGGGATTAGCGAACCTTACCGAAGTAATCATTTATTTTAATTTCCCCATCCCAACCTATTCATCCCATGAAGTAAAACTGGTAATACTTCATATCTAACACCACGGTGTTATTGGTAAATTCAATTACCATTTCACGTTCAAATCTAATTAAAGATTTAACGAACGCCTGGAGTAAAACTGGTGATACTCCATTTCGATTATTTCAATCTAATTAAAGATTCATTAAAACTCCACTTAGTTTTAATCTTCGACTGGATTAAAGAATCAGTGTCATTTAAAACACGGTTCACGATAAACCCAAAAATCACATTCATTAATCATCGGGTTAAAGAACGAGTGTTATTTAAAACACTGTTCACGATAAACCCAAAAATCAATATCAATTCAATTCCAATTAAATATTATTTAATTGGTACACTTCATTAAATCTAAATAAAAAGATTTAATCTTTTCTCAACTGGGTTCAAGAACAGTGTTAGTGAAGACACCATTCACGACAAACCCAAATTACATTTGATATTCAATATAAGGCTCTGAATAGAAAATATATCGGCTTATATTCAATATCAAATCCTACGATTAACAAATGTCGTATTGGAAATAACGATATAAATATATATCTTTCAAATTTCCATAACAACATCTGTATAATCACGAATTCCAACATCGAAATATTCCGAAGACAATTTCGATTCAAATCCACTCCAATGCAATCATTGGAAATTCTGGTTATTTTTAAAACCCTTTTCAAATTCAATTTATTTATTTAAAAATAAATAGAATTATAATTCTAGTTCAAAACTAGTTCATTTCGATAAAAATCTATTTTTATCTTTTCAAATATGGAGTTTTTCATCCCAATTCTTTCTAAATCATTTCTTATGATTTTACACTAATTATTACTATTTTTAATAATTTTATCGAGGCCTGTACAGTCGATTTCCATCAACGGTCATCGAACTGCACTTACAGCGACCTTTTTCGAATTTGATTTGGATGTAACTCCAAATCCAACCGTTAGATTTCAAATTTCTAATATTCGTTAGAAAGCTCTTTTCGATACGAACCCAACGGTTCCTGTTTTAGGAGAATCCGACGGTCGGATCTCCCGTAATGTCCGTTTGAAATAAATGGTCGAAATTCGCGAACGGCCGCGGCGCGGCGCGTTCTATTCAGGCCATTATATTATATATATAATATATATATAATATATTTCGTCGATTTCTATTTAAAACGAATTATATAAATAGTTTTGAATTCGTTTCAAAAGCAATTTCAACTTCCATTTCAATTCAAATCAAAATTGAATTTTTCTTTATAAATTCGTTTTAAAATTCATTTCTATTCAATTCAAATTTCAATTCAATTTGAATTCATTTCAATTCATTTCGAAATCGTTTTCAATTCAATTCATTTCGAAATCGTTTTCAATTCAATTCATTTCGAAATCGTTATAAATATCGTTTACGTCAAAATGGCGTCAATCTAATCAACACGGCTTCATAAATTTCTATTTTCAAATATTCTATTTCAAATATTTCTTTTTTTCAAAATAGTTGTTATTATCAAAATATTTCGTTCAACACATGACCAATCTCAATGGATGAGTACTGTCAACACATGAACTTTTATTTTATATTGATAAAGATGTAAATTTTATTACTAAAATATTTCGTTCAACACATGACCAATCTCAACGGATGAGTACTGTCAACACATGAACCTTTTATTTTAAAATATTCTTTATTTTTCAAATTGGAATGAGGCCCAATCAATTACCATATAAAGTTAATTATATGGATTTTCATACAACACATGTATATAATAGCATTGAAGAATAATCAACCATCAACCAAAGTGCACTACACTGTATAAGCATCAAATATAAATATCTAACGCTTATAACAGCCTGTCAATCGATCGATCGACACATTTAATCAATCAGGATGAGTGAACTTCAAATTTCATCCTAACACCCGTGTGGGGTTTCAAACAATCAAACACGTATTTTATTTGTGCAGTTGGGCGATGTGTAAAATTTATCGTCCCAATCAATATCCTTCAAATAGGTGTACATAAACAAACCGTCCGGTTTGTAAATGAATATTTATTCACATTCACGTTAAAAATTATATTTCTAACGATAAAACATTTTATTTCAACCTATGAATTTCTATTCAATTCATTTACACAATAAAATGATATTTTTATTTTTCTAACATATTTTAGAAAATTTCGGCGGCATAACGGCACGATACTAGAAACGGGACGAGGCCTAGCCTTATCCCCGGTCTAGTGAAGGCCCACGCCATTCACACATCAATCAATTCATTCATTTCACCAAACAATTCAATTTCAAATCAAATCATCTAACTAATCTATGCAACCAAACAAACAAGTCCATGGTCTGTGGACGATTGTGTCGGGTGCTACTAAGCACCGTCTGCATCCTAGTATATATATATAACTAGAAAAATTAAATTGAAAGGTGAGAAGTTCTCACATATAGCTATCCTAGCTCCACGGCTCTTCATTTGCAGGAAATCTTCGCCAACTCGCCTTTTGTCGCTTTCGTTGTCCGCCTTCACTACATATGTAAAAATCGAATTTTACTTCGCTATCCAATATACAAAAATCATATATTTTTTTTCGATGCTCAATATATAAAAATTCTATTTTTAAATCGAAGTTCAATATATAAAAATTCTATTTTTAAATCGAAGTTCAATATATAAAAATTCTATTTTTAAATCGAAGTTCAATATATAAAAATCCTATTCTTATGATGCTATTCAATATATAAAAACATATTTTTATTTCGATTCTAAACAAAGTATATTTTCGATATTTTTAAAACGAATGTCTTTATATTTTTAAAATCGAAGTCTTTATACTTTTAAAATCGACACCTATATATTTTTCTTATTTTTTTTTATTTCGAAATCATACAGGTAAAAATCGGATTTTATACTGCTACCTCATATGTAAAGATCGAATTTTTATTCCACTACTTCATACGTAAAAATCGAATTTTTATATTGCTACATATATATTTTCAGAAGTAATGCTCTTCTTATTTTCAAAACAACGTACATTTATATTTTCAAAACATTACTAAATTTATTTTAAAACAATGTTATTTTCTAAAAAAAAATACTGCTAATTTTCTTTTAAAAAAAACTGCATTTTATTCATAACAAAACTGAATTTTATTCACTTTAAAAACTGATTTTATATACTGTATAAAAATGATTTTAAAAACTATAAAAACTGATTTTAATTACTCAAGAAAAATAAATAAATATAAAACCTTCTTTGTTTAATTCGGTCCACTGCTCCCCTCGTCTTAGTGTACTCCAGCCCTAGGGCACGTCAGAACCGCCACCAGGCTTGACCGGATCACCAGTGGTGGGGCCCCCTCGACGCGGCTAGGTGTGCGCCCCCTCCTCCCTGAAGCACCCATCATTCTATCCCCTTCCCTGACCACAATCGCCATTCGAACGGCCAACCTTCGAGCACCAAGTCCGAGCAGAACTCCAAACGAGAAAGGACGAGGGTGGTATGGATTCGAAGAGTAGGAAGAGCACTCCAATTTTCATTCTTGAAGTGGGGTTTAATTCGTGTTTGATTGGGGGAAATCGATCGAAGAAAGATCGAACTAATTCCGTCGTTCTTTCATTGGGGGCGCGGGTTTCAAAGAAGTTGACCACGAGGAGGATAAGTTAAGGGTTTGACCGATTTTGACCTAGCCTTAATATATATATTATAATAATTAATTAATTCAAAAATTATCCCGATACGATAACGAACTCCAAATCAAACCCAACAACTGTCGTCCCTAGCTAAATACCCCCATTCCGAACCCAATGGGATATGCCACGCAAGCTGATTCGGCTGTTACAATCAGTTTTCGTTAGATTTACATTTAAATCACTATATTGAATTTTAAACGTACATTTCAAATTACCAGGGCCATATACTAATTCTATAAATTCCATAAAAATATTTTCTAGCTTCGCATTGACGATACGGTCCTAACAAAACTAGTTTCGTCGAATTCTGAGACCATTTGAAAAATGGCCAATTTCCAGTCGATTAAAATCAACTGAAACTGGTCAAACGCGTTTTCCTTTGCCACGCTCACATATTGATTCGAAAAATTATGAAATTTGGAATCTAGCAATAACTCGACATCACGGACCCAACAAAACTGGTTTCGTCGAAATCCGAGGTCGTTTGCAAAATGTCCATTTTTAAGGGCCTTATATATATAAAAATATATATATATTCCACAGCGACTATTTCTAATTTTAAACTGGACATATCTTATCATTTCTAAGATGAAATCTCAGTTTGTTAACTTCGTTACAAAGATATAGTTATACAGATTCAAATATTTCTTGTTTCGTTCAATTCTGACTTATATTGAATTCTGTATATTCATTTGAAATTAGAAATCGAATTTTCGAACTACCGCGCCATTTTCAATTCCTTTTATAATTATATATAATTATTATATATTCTAACGACGACGTATATAATATATACGATCGAATTCTATTCAAAATAAATTTCTCGTCGATATTATTTAAAATAATTCATTTTAAATAATCAAAATTAGCTAAAATTGCCAAAATAAAAATTTTAAACTGGCCCAGATTTTCCGGGTTGTTACAGCTGGACTAGACCGTAGGGTTAAGTAAACTTGAACACTTAACCATCAGATTGTGATAAAGGAATAGGGTTAAGTCTAAAACATGAAGGAATAATACTTAACCATTAATAAAATGTTAGTTAAAACAGATGAGCAAGGTTAAGTTAGAAAGGAACACTTAACCAATACAGGATGAACGAATAGGGTTAAGTAATAAGAAATACTTAACCAGTATAACTTGGTTTGTGGTAGGGTTAAGTCAACATGAATTGCTGATAACACTTAACCAGTTTATCAGGGTAAATGAAGAGGGTTAAGTTAGCTTGAATTGACTAATGACACTTTTTCAATCCAAATTGACGAGAAAGAGAACTAAGTAGTAAACCTTAGTTTAAAAGGAGCTAAGTAGTAAACCTTAGTTAAGAAAGCAACGATTCTGGAAACTAAGTGGTAAACCTTAGTTAGCAAAACTAAGTAGTAATTCTTAGTATAACACGGGAAGGAGTGAACGTCCTTCTGATTAAAACGAAGGCTCCAACGAATTGGGTTACGAAGACCGAGGCTTCGAGGGGACGTGAGGGTACTCTTGGTATCCCTCTGTGAGGCTGCAGATGATCCTCCTGGGCTCACAGAGGTTAAGGTCTACGGTAGAAGAACCAAGGGTATGCCTTGGTTGTAACAACCCGTATTTCGATAACATGTTAAAACGAGAATCAAGGCAGAATTTAATTTTAAATTCTGAATCAAGTAAAACGGGCTATGCCATTGCGTTCGCCTCGGAAAAATACGCGAAATAGAGTCTGAGTTTTCGAGAATCGGAGTCCGTATGACCAAGTTATGGTCCGACGAAGTTTTCAGAAAATTCAAGTTCAAAAACGAGTTCTAATTTCGAAAATAAGGGCTGGAAGGCTAGGCGGGAAAAATTCCCGCCAGGTACCCCAAGTCGACAGCCCTGTCGACTTGGGAGTCGACATGGCTTGACCCAAGTCGACAGCCCTGTCGACTTGGGGGTCGACTTATGGTGGCCGGGCAGTTTTGCCTGGTGCACCTATTTTCTGTCTTGGCTAGGTTTTTGGGCCTGGTTCGAAATCTGATGGTTCAGGTTGATCCTAGGGTTAATCTAAGGGTCCTAACTAATCCTAATCTCTATAAATAAGCCCCTAACCCTCTCCTAAATCCTCATTATTCATTCATGCAACTAAACTATGGAAAAATTGCTCCTCTCATGGCCTCCACTCAAAACCCTAGCCTCCACTTCATTTCTATGAGAGGTTTCATGATCATGTGAGTGTTAGAGAGTCCCTATGTTAGTATGAGAGCTTCTCAAGTTGATTTCAAGGCTAAAGCTTTGACCTTTGTTCATCAAGATGGGGTTTTTATTGATTTGGAGCTTTCATCTTTGGGTTTTTGGATGATGGCATGCATAGGCTTTGTCTCAATCTTTAATTTAATCGATTTGTGCCTTCATAGCAATGTAAGCCCTTTCCCTACTCTTAGATATTAACTATGAAGTTAAATGTTCATGTTGCAAGTTTGGGTTTGATCATTGAGTATGATACATGCTATCATGTGATGCAAGTTTATGAAGTCATTATCTTGATCTTGTGGGCTAAAAGCTACAACCTTTATGTTGAAATGTTGCATTATGCAACATGAGAACCCTCATAACCTTTATGTCAACTTGCATATGAAGTCATAACCCTTATATGATGATATATGCGAGTTACTAGTCATCATTCCATGTCTTTTGTCACCATGATTCGCTTATGTGCCAAGTTTGGGTTTATGCATGTTTTTGAGGCTTAAGAATGTAACATGCAAGTTAATGAACACATTTGTGCCTCATTTGCCACCATGATTAACTTGTGGCTTAATATCCAATTTTTGTCATGCCTTTGCCAAGTCTCTTCTTTTAATCCATTACGTTGTTGCGAACGTATATGCGAGTTTAAAAGCGTTGGGTTATGTTATGGGTAATTTCTAATGACATGAAATACAACTTGAAAACATGACTTGAAATATAACATGGAAATTGACATGTGAGTATGTTTGAAAATATGAAATTGGGAATTTACCTATTAAGTTAGGTCTACCCATACTATGGAATTGGGAATTTACCTATTAAGTTAGGTCTACCCATATTCTTAAAAACTTGAATATGAACATGACACTATACTAAACATGAAAGTGACCAACTCGAGTTTGGGTTGAGTTTGCAACGTAAAACTACCCGGAACCGACCAGCCTAACTAGTAGTTGCAAACAATAGGACCCAATGTGAGAAGTTGGTCATGTTGTGCTTGAACCCGAGGTTAGACCAAGTTGTGGTGTAAAGCTACCCGGAACCGACCGGCTTAACTAGTAACCACAACAAAGTCTAATGTGAGAGGTTGAGGTGCATTAAGTAATTAATGCCACATGATAGGGTTAAGTTAATTTGATTAATGACTCTTAACCAAATATGACATGGACAAATGGGTTAAGTAATTTGATTAGGCTAATGATACTTAACAAAACATGACAAGGTTGGGTAGGTTAAGTAACTTGATTTGCCTAATGACACTTAACCATTTTTATACGACTAGTGGACGGGGTTAAGTTAACCAACACTTAATCAATCCAACACGATAATTTGGTAAGGTTAAGTAAGTTTTCTTAATGACACTTAACCGAAAAATACAGTTAATGGATGGGGTTAAGATTAGACTCAACTAGTCTAAACATGGAAATCGGATGGGGTTAAGTTAGCCTAGACTTAATTAATCCCACTTGGTAGTTTAATGGGGTTAAGTTAAACACTTAACTAATCTAACATGATGATTTGATGTGGTTAAGTGACCTATACTTAACCAATCTAACTCGTTAATTTATTGAGGTTAAGTTAACCTATACTTAACCAATCTAACGTGAAAACATGATAAGGCTAAGTCACGAATCGCTTAAATACGCTTGACCGATTGGACTCAGTAATTTGATAGGGTCAAGTTAATATATACTTAACCAACTTGAGCATGGTTTGTAGGGTTAAGTCTTGAACTTGGATACTTAGCTAATTTTGACATGATTTGTAGACGGGTTAAGTCATGAACTTAAGTGACACTTAATCCATTATGTAAACCCTAGTTCTGAGGATTAGGTGGATAACCGTAGTTAACAAGGATAACGGGAATAAGGCTAAGTGGTAAACCTTAGTTGAAGAATAACTAAGTAATGATTCTTAGTCAAGGAAATTTAGACCAGTTCATAAATAGATGAGTAACCTGATACGGTAGGTCATCGTTTAAGTATACGAGTAGGAGCAAGTATCTGATTTAGATAAAGGCTCCAGCGAACTGGGTAACGAAGCAGCGGCTTCGGGGAACGTGAGGATATTCTTGGTATCCCTCTGTGAGCTGCCAGGTGATCATACTAGGCTCATGAGAGGTTAAGGTCTGCGTTAGAAGAACCAAGAGTATGCCTTGGTTGCTATACGAGCGACCTAAAGACGGGGATGGACAGGGGATAGTCGACGATACACGGTCGTACCCTAGATAGCATTTCGTCAGGCTACCTACCATCTTTGGTCAAGCGTGTACGTACGGAAAGGCAGAGAACACCCAAAAGACGATAATTTCTATCTAATTATGGTTGCGGTAAGGCTAGGATTGTGGGTTGGCCAGTAGTGTGTTCTCATACAGGATTTATCCTGTCTTGTCTTTCACTAGTTGAGGGAGTGGTCTCATGGGACCATAGCCACGTATAGAAAAAAACAGACCTTAGCATCTGCATCGGCAGATAAATCGAAAGCTCCCGACCGAGTCCAGTATTTCCTGATCTGCCCTGTGACAGGACTCGGATGGCACGATGTGATACATGTGCATACAGTCATGGAAAAACGATTCACGGTGAATGCATGGGAAAAAGGGCACGGTTGACGGTTAGCGTAATTCCTAGTGGCCCTGGGTGGTTGAACCAAAACCGAGATACGAAAACGTGCAATAGGTAAGCATAATCCCTAGTAGTCCTAGGTAGCATAAGTCCTAGTTGTACAAACGATGATTCATGTTGAAAGACCCTAGTTAGATATAGGGTGACAGCCCAAAACGATCTTAAGGATCATGGAACTATGTTAAAGTAGTATAGAATCTCATGGGAAAGCCCGTATGGTCTACGGCAAGGGACTGAACATTTACATGGAATAAAACATACGAGTTGAGTAACCTATATATGCGATATATTAGGTTGACATGGACCATTACACGACTTTTGAGTAAGGGTCATTCATGGTTAACACATGATGCGGTGGGGATACTAGTACGGTAGGTGCAGAGCTAAAAGACAGGATAGATACCATGGGATGTTATACGTGATAGATATCTTGGGGATATTATACTTGATAGGAACCTGACGATGGGATACCTTGTTTTATCTTGAGATCGTAATTTATCATGACACCTTAGTTTATCTGAGTTCAGTAGTTCATCCTGTTATTTTGATTTAGCTTATCTATCTTGTCATCATGCTTATGTTCATCTCAGTTTCTCATGTCAGTTAACTTTACTAGTTTTTATGCTAATAGTAGATAGGGCTTACTCAGTCTTTTTGACTGACCCGTTTTGTTTCGCCTCTTTTCTTCCGTTTCCCCCCCAGGTTACAGGGAGGAAATACTGTTGTTTAGTTCGGACTTCTTCTGCTTGAAGGTCATCATGGATGGCTTGGACTTTTCTTGGCTATGGCTACTTTACTGTTTTTACTTGGGGAATAATTTATGAAAAAGTCTTTATGCTTCTTTATTATTGCAAGACAGGTTTCGATGTACTCTGATGTAAAAGGCTTTAGACCTTATTTATTCATGTTATGAAAGTTTGATTTTACTTCCGCTATTTTATATGTTCTGTCTTGTGATATTTCTGTGCATGTTTACCAATAATGCCCCTCTAAAGCTAGTGCATTCCTTTACGAGTGACCCTAGCGGAGGCGGGGTGTTACACGTGGTATCAGAGCAGAAGGTTACCAGACTGGGCAAAAGTTTTTAAAGACCTTCTGAAAACTATTTGAAAATCGTTTACAAAGAAGCATTTTTCAAGAAAATTTTCTTTTAAAAGAAAAAGGCTATTCCCCAAAGGCCATTAGCACTATCTATGTTTCCTTAATTGAATCTCTTTTCCTTTCTTTCCTCCATCTGTAGTCACAGTGGTTTTAACTGCGACTAGTCTTTTCTATCTACGAAAGTGCTTTCCATACGATAGAGGTGGTTTTCGAGAGACCAGTGGTCGCGTTATAAGAAAGGATAGTGAGAAAGAGGATAAAGGATACGAGCTTAAGGATGAGCAACTTGTTGGTATGGCTTAGTCCTCAAAGGAGGGAGAAAGATGAACAATGAAACCCATGACGAGAGAGTACCTTTGGCATGGTAAAACGGGGCGGATAGTTAAGTATTATGGGACAAGGACAAGATCATCGGGAGGGCAATAGTATGCTCTCATTTCTAGGGTACCTCAGAAGGAGGGTAACGATCTTGTTAAAGGTTTAGCTTTTCTTCTCTATCATCCCGTTAGGACTTCGTTTTTCGTATCCTTTAAGTCTGCTTCGATAGTTGAGTCTCTGCACCTTAAGTACTAGCGTAATAGAGAATCCCGTTTTTGTCTCAAAGTCCTATTGGAGAATCAGTCCATTTATACATGACTTGTTTGGATTTGAGAATGTCTATGCCAAGTGTTGAGTTTGGAAATAATGCTTATGTTTATAAGCTATGGATGGATTCTAGGGATGAAGTGGTTATCCAGTAGGGGGTGCCACTCTCGGTTTTGATAGGAGGGTAGTTAGACCTTTTGACTAGCCTTGGTAATGCCCTCGAAGTACCGTGTAACCTTTTTGAAGTTCTGTCGTGACTAGTTACTTAGAATCCCTTGATGCCTTTATTGGAAATTTGAAGCCCGATCGAGCGGTGTTCGCCAATAAGACGGATGGTTTACTTCATTTATGCATGGGTTATAGAGATCACCCTAGTAAGTGCGCATGATAACCTGGTTGACATCTGTTTACTTTCAAGAGAAAGTTCTTCTACATGGAATACCTTATAGTATATAAACGAGATCCACGATTCACTAGTGAATTTTGGAAAGCTTGCATGAGATCATGAGTACACAGTCATGTTTGCGCCAAGTGTGCAAGTGGAACGAGAGGCGACGAAGAAATGAGTTCCAGCTCATGTTATGGAAACAGGAAATAAGAAGCTACGAAATCGCGAAGTTAAACGACGGTCAAGGCACAATGGAATTAAGCTCAAGGAAATACGACTTTGATGGTCAAAGACATGATACGCGCATGATATCTCTTTTTGGGAGTATATCCTTGATCCCTGTTTTCTGTAGAGCTTACTTGTAGGCTATCTTTTTCGGACATCCTCTCGGTCCTATTTTCTGTTACAAACCCCGTAAGGAGTTTGTCTTGTTTATCTTCTCGGCCCTGTTTCAGGGAATCCTAGGTAGAACCCTATGGATGTAAACATGTATTTGAAACATGTTATGATTGATATGGTTGCAAGTGGTTGCAAGTGGTTGCTCGTGGATGCGCGAATACACATTAGATACTAGCTCGACTCGGTCACATTTCATATTGCATATGCACGAGTATTTATACTTGTTTATGGATGAAATCGAATGTTTTATCATGCGGTTGTTGCATATGAATGAATGATTGTGCACGCATATAGTATCTATATGACTAGGATTATTTACATACATGTTGGATTCATGGCACTATACATATTTTGCATTAGAAAGATTATTCAGGCCTGATCATTAGCATTAGCTAAGGAACATGTACACACACGTTTTGCATATATTCATACAGCATTAGAAATCATCTAAGGACAATGGTTGCTTGTGGATGATGTTTTGAGTAGATGAATGATGGATGGTAGGATATGTTCTTCCTAACTTGGAGATTTCGGGGACGAAATCCTAAAAGGTGGGGAGAATGTAACAACCTGTATTTCGATAACATGTTAAAACGAGAATCAAGGCAGAATTAAATTTTAAATTCTGAATCAAGTAAAACGGGCTATTCCATTGCGTTCGTCTCGGAAAAATACGCGAAATAGAGTCTGAGTTTTCGAGAATCGGAGTCCGTATGACCAAGCTATGGTCCGACGAAGTTTTCAGAAAATTCAAGTTCAAAAACAAGTTCTAATTTCGAAAATAAGGGCTGGAAGGCTAGGCGGGAAAAATTCCCGCCAGGTACCCCAAGTCGACAGCCCTGTCGACTTGGGAGTCGACATGGCTTGACCCAAGTCGACAGCCCTGTCGACTTGGGGGTCGACTTATGGTGGCCGGGCAGTTTTGCCTGGTGCACCTATTTTCTGTCTTGGCTAGGTTTTTGGGCCTGGTTCGAAATCTGATGGTTCAGGTTGATCCTAGGGTTAATCTAAGGGTCCTAACTAATCCTAATCTCTATAAATAAGCCCCTAACCCTCTCCTAAATCCTCATTATTCATTCATGCAACTAAACTATGGAAAAATTGCTCCTCTCATGGCCTCCACTCAAAACCCTAGCCTCCACTTCATTTCTATGAGAGGTTTCATGATCATGTGAGTGTTAGAGAGTCCCTATGTTAGTATGAGAGCTTCTCAAGTTGATTTCAAGGCTAAAGCTTTGACCTTTGTTCATCAAGATGGGGTTTTTATTTATTTGGAGCTTTCATCTTTGGGTTTTTGGATGATGGCATGCATAGGCTTTGTCTCAATCTTTAATTTAATCGATTTGTGCCTTCATAGGAATGTAAGCCCTTTCCCTACTCTTAGATATTAACTATGAAGTTAAATGTTCATGTTGCAAGTTTGGGTTTGATCATTGAGTTTGATACATGCTATCATGTCATGCAAGTTTATGAAGTCATTATCTTGATCTTGTGGGCTAAAAGCTACAACCTTTATGTTGAAATGTTGCATTATGCAACATGAGAACCCTCATAACCTTTATGTCAACTTGCATATGAAGTCATAACCCTTATATGATGATATATGCGAGTTACTAGTCATCATTCCATGTCTTTTGTCACCATGATTCGCTTATGTGCCAAGTTTGGGTTTATGCATGTTTTTGAGGCTTAAGAATGTAACATGCAAGTTAATGAACACATTTGTGCCTCATTTGCCACCATGATTAACTTGTGGCTTAATATCCAATTTTTGTCATGCCTTTGCCAAGTCTCTTCTTTTAATCCATTACGTTGTTGCGAACGTATATGCGAGTTTAAAAGCGTTGGGTTATGTTATGGGTAATTTCTAATGACATGAAATACAACTTGAAAACATGACTTGAAATATAACATGGAAGTTGACATGTGAGTATGTTTGAAAATATGAAATTGGGAATTTACCTATTAAGTTAGGTCTACCCATACTATGGAATTGGGAATTTACCTATTAAGTTAGGTCTACCCATATTCTTAAAAACTTGAATATGAACATGACACTAGACTAAACATGAAAGTGACCAACTCGAGGTTGGGTTGAGTTTGCAACGTAAAACTACCCGGAACCGACCGGCCTAACTAGTAGTTGCAAACAATAGGACCCAATGTGAGAAGTTGGTCATGTTGTGCTTGAACCCGAGGTTAGACCAAGTTGTGGTGTAAAGCTACCCGGAACCGACCGGCTTAACTAGTAACCACAACAAAGTCTAATGTGAGAGGTTGAGGTGCATTAAGTAATTAATGCCACATGATAGGGTTAAGTTAATTTGATTAATGACTCTTAACCAAATATGACATGGACAAATGGGTTAAGTAATTTGATTAGGCTAATGATACTTAACAAAACATGACAAGGTTGGGTAGGTTAAGTAACTTGATTTGCCTAATGACACTTAACCATTTTTATACGACTAGTGGACGGGGTTAAGTTAACCAACACTTAATCAATCCAACACGATAATTTGGTAAGGTTAAGTAAGTTTTCTTAATGACACTTAACCGAAAAATACAGTTAATGGATGGAGTTAAGATTAGACTCAACTAGTCTAAACATGGAAATCGGATGGGGTTAAGTTAGCCTAGACTTAATTAATCCCACTTGGTAGTTTAATGGGGTTAAGTTAACTAATCTAACATGATGATTTGATGTGGTTAAGTGACCTATACTTAACCAATCTAACTCGTTAATTTATTGAGGTTAAGTTAACCTATACTTAACCAATCTAACGTGAAAACATGATAAGGCTAAGTCACGAATCGCTTAAATACGCTTGACCGATTGGACTCAGTAATTTGATAGGGTCAAGTTAATATATACTTAACCAACTTGAGCATGGTTTGTAGGGTTAAGTCTTGAACTTGGATACTTAGCCAATTTTGACATGATTTGTAGACGGGTTAAGTCATGAACTTAAGTGACACTTAATCCATTATGTAAACCCTAGTTCTGAGGATTAGGTGGATAACCGTAGTTAACAAGGATAACGGGAATAAGGCTAAGTGGTAAACCTTAGTTGAAGAATAACTAAGTAATGATTCTTAGTCAAGGAAATTTAGACCAGTTCATAGATAGATGAGTAACCTGATACGGTAGGTCATCGTTTAAGTATATGAGTAGGAGCAAGTATCCGATTTAGATAAAGGCTCCAGCGAACTAGGTAACGAAGCAGCGGCTTCGGGGAACGTGAGGATATTCTTGGTATCCCTCTGTGAGCTGCCAGGTGATCATACT
Organism: Allium sativum; assembly: GCA_030737875.1. Classification (NCBI taxonomy): domain Eukaryota; kingdom Viridiplantae; phylum Streptophyta; class Magnoliopsida; order Asparagales; family Amaryllidaceae; genus Allium; species Allium sativum. The sequence continues at coordinate 78,196,264 of CM060925.1, forward strand.
AGGCTCATGAGAGGTTAAGGTCTGCGTTAGAAGAACCAAGAGTATGCCTTGGTTGCTATACGAGCGACCTAAAGACGGGGATGGACAGGGGATAGTCGACGATACACGGTCGTACCCTAGATAGCATTTCGTCAGGCTACCTACCATCTTTGGTCAAGCGTGTACGTACGGAAAGGCAGAGAACACCCAAAAGACGATAATTTCTATCTAATTATGGTTGCGGTAAGGCTAGGATTGTGGGTTGGCCAGTAGTGTGTTCTCATACAGGATTTATCCTGTCTTGTCTTTCACTAGTTGAGGGAGTGGTCTCATGGGACCATAGCCACGTATAGAAAAAAACAGACCTTAGCATCTGCATCGGCAGATAAATCGAAAGCTCCCGACCGAGTCCAGTATTTCCTGATCTGCCCTGTGACAGGACTCGGATGGCACGATGTGATACATGTGCATACAGTCATGGAAAAACGATTCACGGTGAATGCATGGGAAAAAGGGCACGGTTGACGGTTAGCGTAATTCCTAGTGGCCCTGGGTGGTTGAACCAAAACCGAGATACGAAAACGTGCAATAGGTAAGCATAATCCCTAGTAGTCCTAGGTAGCATAAGTCCTAGTTGTACAAACGATGATTCATGTTGAAAGACCCTAGTTAGATATAGGGTGACAGCCCAAAACGATCTTAAGGATCATGGAACTATGTTAAAGTAGTATAGAATCTCATGGGAAAGCCCGTATGGTCTACGGCAAGGGACTGAACATTTACATGGAATAAAACATACGAGTTGAGTAACCTATATATGCGATATATTAGGTTGACATGGACCATTACACGACTTTTGAGTAAGGGTCATTCATGGTTAACACATGATGCGGTGGGGATACTAGTACGGTAGGTGCAGAGCTAAAAGACAGGATAGATACCATGGGATGTTATACGTGATAGATATCTTGGGGATATTATACTTGATAGGAACCTGACGATGGGATACCTTGTTTTATCTTGAGATCGTAATTTATCATGACACCTTAGTTTATCTGAGTTCAGTAGTTCATCCTGTTATTTTGATTTAGCTTATCTATCTTGTCATCATGCTTATGTTCATCTCAGTTTCTCATGTCAGTTAACTTTACTAGTTTTTATGCTAATAGTAGATAGGGCTTACTCAGTCTTTTTGACTGACCCGTTTTGTTTCGCCTCTTTTCTTCCGTTTCCCCCCCAGGTTACAGGGAGGAAATACTGTTGTTTAGTTCGGACTTCTTCTGCTTGAAGGTCATCATGGATGGCTTGGACTTTTCTTGGCTATGGCTACTTTACTGTTTTTACTTGGGGAATAATTTATGAAAAAGTCTTTATGCTTCTTTATTATTGCAAGACAGGTTTCGATGTACTCTGATGTAAAAGGCTTTAGACCTTATTTATTCATGTTATGAAAGTTTGATTTTACTTCCGCTATTTTATATGTTCTGTCTTGTGATATTTCTGTGCATGTTTACCAATAATGCCCCTCTAAAGCTAGTGCATTCCTTTACGAGTGACCCTAGCGGAGGCGGGGTGTTACACGTGGTATCAGAGCAGAAGGTTACCAGACTGGGCAAAAGTTTTTAAAGACCTTCTGAAAACTATTTGAAAATCGTTTACAAAGAAGCATTTTTCAAGAAAATTTTCTTTTAAAAGAAAAAGGCTATTCCCCAAAGGCCATTAGCACTATCTATGTTTCCTTAATTGAATCTCTTTTCCTTTCTTTCCTCCATCTGTAGTCACAGTGGTTTTAACTGCGACTAGTCTTTTCTATCTACGAAAGTGCTTTCCATACGATAGAGGTGGTTTTCGAGAGACCAGTGGTCGCGTTATAAGAAAGGATAGTGAGAAAGAGGATAAAGGATACGAGCTTAAGGATGAGCAACTTGTTGGTATGGCTTAGTCCTCAAAGGAGGGAGAAAGATGAACAATGAAACCCATGACGAGAGAGTACCTTTGGCATGGTAAAACGGGGCGGATAGTTAAGTATTATGGGACAAGGACAAGATCATCGGGAGGGCAATAGTATGCTCTCATTTCTAGGGTACCTCAGAAGGAGGGTAACGATCTTGTTAAAGGTTTAGCTTTTCTTCTCTATCATCCCGTTAGGACTTCGTTTTTCGTATCCTTTAAGTCTGCTTCGATAGTTGAGTCTCTGCACCTTAAGTACTAGCGTAATAGAGAATCCCGTTTTTGTCTCAAAGTCCTATTGGAGAATCAGTCCATTTATACATGACTTGTTTGGATTTGAGAATGTCTATGCCAAGTGTTGAGTTTGGAAATAATGCTTATGTTTATAAGCTATGGATGGATTCTAGGGATGAAGTGGTTATCCAGTAGGGGGTGCCACTCTCGGTTTTGATAGGAGGGTAGTTAGACCTTTTGACTAGCCTTGGTAATGCCCTCGAAGTACCGTGTAACCTTTTTGAAGTTCTGTCGTGACTAGTTACTTAGAATCCCTTGATGCCTTTATTGGAAATTTGAAGCCCGATCGAGCGGTGTTCGCCAATAAGACGGATGGTTTACTTCATTTATGCATGGGTTATAGAGATCACCCTAGTAAGTGCGCATGATAACCTGGTTGACATCTGTTTACTTTCAAGAGAAAGTTCTTCTACATGGAATACCTTATAGTATATAAACGAGATCCACGATTCACTAGTGAATTTTGGAAAGCTTGCATGAGATCATGAGTACACAGTCATGTTTGCGCCAAGTGTGCAAGTGGAACGAGAGGCGACGAAGAAATGAGTTCCAGCTCATGTTATGGAAACAGGAAATAAGAAGCTACGAAATCGCGAAGTTAAACGACGGTCAAGGCACAATGGAATTAAGCTCAAGGAAATACGACTTTGATGGTCAAAGACATGATACGCGCATGATATCTCTTTTTGGGAGTATATCCTTGATCCCTGTTTTCTGTAGAGCTTACTTGTAGGCTATCTTTTTCGGACATCCTCTCGGTCCTATTTTCTGTTACAAACCCCGTAAGGAGTTTGTCTTGTTTATCTTCTCGGCCCTGTTTCAGGGAATCCTAGGTAGAACCCTATGGATGTAAACATGTATTTGAAACATGTTATGATTGATATGGTTGCAAGTGGTTGCAAGTGGTTGCTCGTGGATGCGCGAATACACATTAGATACTAGCTCGACTCGGTCACATTTCATATTGCATATGCACGAGTATTTATACTTGTTTATGGATGAAATCGAATGTTTTATCATGCGGTTGTTGCATATGAATGAATGATTGTGCACGCATATAGTATCTATATGACTAGGATTATTTACATACATGTTGGATTCATGGCACTATACATATTTTGCATTAGAAAGATTATTCAGGCCTGATCATTAGCATTAGCTAAGGAACATGTACACACACGTTTTGCATATATTCATACAGCATTAGAAATCATCTAAGGACAATGGTTGCTTGTGGATGATGTTTTGAGTAGATGAATGATGGATGGTAGGATATGTTCTTCCTAACTTGGAGATTTCGGGGACGAAATCCTAAAAGGTGGGGAGAATGTAACAACCTGTATTTCGATAACATGTTAAAACGAGAATCAAGGCAGAATTAAATTTTAAATTCTGAATCAAGTAAAACGGGCTATTCCATTGCGTTCGTCTCGGAAAAATACGCGAAATAGAGTCTGAGTTTTCGAGAATCGGAGTCCGTATGACCAAGTTATGGTCCGACGAAGTTTTCAGAAAATTCAAGTTCAAAAACAAGTTCTAATTTCGAAAATAAGGGCTGGAAGGCTAGGCGGGAAAAATTCCCGCCAGGTACCCCAAGTCGACAGCCCTGTCGACTTGGGAGTCGACATGGCTTGACCCAAGTCGACAGCCCTGTCGACTTGGGGGTCGACTTATGGTGGCCGGGCAGTTTTGCCTGGTGCACCTATTTTCTGTCTTGGCTAGGTTTTTGGGCCTGGTTCGAAATCTGATGGTTCAGGTTGATCCTAGGGTTAATCTAAGGGTCCTAACTAATCCTAATCTCTATAAATAAGCCCCTAACCCTCTCCTAAATCCTCATTATTCATTCATGCAACTAAACTATGGAAAAATTGCTCCTCTCATGGCCTCCACTCAAAACCCTAGCCTCCACTTCATTTCTATGAGAGGTTTCATGATCATGTGAGTGTTAGAGAGTCCCTATGTTAGTATGAGAGCTTCTCAAGTTGATTTCAAGGCTAAAGCTTTGACCTTTGTTCATCAAGATGGGGTTTTTATTTATTTGGAGCTTTCATCTTTGGGTTTTTGGATGATGGCATGCATAGGCTTTGTCTCAATCTTTAATTTAATCGATTTGTGCCTTCATAGGAATGTAAGCCCTTTCCCTACTCTTAGATATTAACTATGAAGTTAAATGTTCATGTTGCAAGTTTGGGTTTGATCATTGAGTTTGATACATGCTATCATGTCATGCAAGTTTATGAAGTCATTATCTTGATCTTGTGGGCTAAAAGCTACAACCTTTATGTTGAAATGTTGCATTATGCAACATGAGAACCCTCATAACCTTTATGTCAACTTGCATATGAAGTCATAACCCTTATATGATGATATATGCGAGTTACTAGTCATCATTCCATGTCTTTTGTCACCATGATTCGCTTATGTGCCAAGTTTGGGTTTATGCATGTTTTTGAGGCTTAAGAATGTAACATGCAAGTTAATGAACACATTTGTGCCTCATTTGCCACCATGATTAACTTGTGGCTTAATATCCAATTTTTGTCATGCCTTTGCCAAGTCTCTTCTTTTAATCCATTACGTTGTTGCGAACGTATATGCGAGTTTAAAAGCGTTGGGTTATGTTATGGGTAATTTCTAATGACATGAAATACAACTTGAAAACATGACTTGAAATATAACATGGAAGTTGACATGTGAGTATGTTTGAAAATATGAAATTGGGAATTTACCTATTAAGTTAGGTCTACCCATACTATGGAATTGGGAATTTACCTATTAAGTTAGGTCTACCCATATTCTTAAAAACTTGAATATGAACATGACACTAGACTAAACATGAAAGTGACCAACTCGAGGTTGGGTTGAGTTTGCAACGTAAAACTACCCGGAACCGACCGGCCTAACTAGTAGTTGCAAACAATAGGACCCAATGTGAGAAGTTGGTCATGTTGTGCTTGAACCCGAGGTTAGACCAAGTTGTGGTGTAAAGCTACCCGGAACCGACCGGCTTAACTAGTAACCACAACAAAGTCTAATGTGAGAGGTTGAGGTGCATTAAGTAATTAATGCCACATGATAGGGTTAAGTTAATTTGATTAATGACTCTTAACCAAATATGACATGGACAAATGGGTTAAGTAATTTGATTAGGCTAATGATACTTAACAAAACATGACAAGGTTGGGTAGGTTAAGTAACTTGATTTGCCTAATGACACTTAACCATTTTTATACGACTAGTGGACGGGGTTAAGTTAACCAACACTTAATCAATCCAACACGATAATTTGGTAAGGTTAAGTAAGTTTTCTTAATGACACTTAACCGAAAAATACAGTTAATGGATGGAGTTAAGATTAGACTCAACTAGTCTAAACATGGAAATCGGATGGGGTTAAGTTAGCCTAGACTTAATTAATCCCACTTGGTAGTTTAATGGGGTTAAGTTAACTAATCTAACATGATGATTTGATGTGGTTAAGTGACCTATACTTAACCAATCTAACTCGTTAATTTATTGAGGTTAAGTTAACCTATACTTAACCAATCTAACGTGAAAACATGATAAGGCTAAGTCACGAATCGCTTAAATACGCTTGACCGATTGGACTCAGTAATTTGATAGGGTCAAGTTAATATATACTTAACCAACTTGAGCATGGTTTGTAGGGTTAAGTCTTGAACTTGGATACTTAGCCAATTTTGACATGATTTGTAGACGGGTTAAGTCATGAACTTAAGTGACACTTAATCCATTATGTAAACCCTAGTTCTGAGGATTAGGTGGATAACCGTAGTTAACAAGGATAACGGGAATAAGGCTAAGTGGTAAACCTTAGTTGAAGAATAACTAAGTAATGATTCTTAGTCAAGGAAATTTAGACCAGTTCATAGATAGATGAGTAACCTGATACGGTAGGTCATCGTTTAAGTATATGAGTAGGAGCAAGTATCCGATTTAGATAAAGGCTCCAGCGAACTAGGTAACGAAGCAGCGGCTTCGGGGAACGTGAGGATATTCTTGGTATCCCTCTGTGAGCTGCCAGGTGATCATACTAGGCTCATGAGAGGTTAAGGTCTGCGTTAGAAGAACCAAGAGTATGCCTTGGTTGCTATACGAGCGACCTAAAGACGGGGATGGATAGGGGATAGTCGACGATACACGATCGTACCCTAGATAGCATTTCGTCAGGCTACCTACCATCTTTGGTCAAGCGTGTACGTACGGAAAGGCAGAGAACACCCAAAAGACGATAATTGCTATCTAATTATGGTTGCGGTAAGGCTAGGATTGTGGGTTGGCCAGTAGTGTGTTCTCATACAGGATTTATCCTGTCTTGTCTTTCACTAGTTGAGGGAGTGGTCTCGTGGGACCATAGCCACGTATAGAAAAAAACAGACCTTAGCATCTGCATCGGCAGATAAATCGAAAGCTCCCGACCGAGTCCTGTATTTCCTGATCTGCCCTGTGACAGGACTCGGATGGCACGATGTGATACATGTGCATACAGTCATGGAAAAACGATTCACGGTGAATGCGTGGGAAAAAGGGCGCGGTTGACGGTTAGCGTAATTCCTAGTGGCCCTGGGTGGTTGAACCAAAACCGAGATACGAAAACGTGCAATAGGTAAGCATAATCCCTAGTAGTCCTAGGTAGCATAAGTCCTAGTTGTACAAACGATGATTCATGTTGAAAGACCCTAGTTAGATATAGGGTGACAGCCCAAAACGATCTTAAGGATCATGGAACTATGTTAAAGTAGTATAGAATCTCATGGGAAAGCCCGTATGGTCTACGGCAAGGGACTGAACATTTACATGGAATAAAACATACGAGTTGAGTAACCTATATATGCGATATATTAGGTTGACATGGACCATTACACGACTTTTGAGTAAGGGTCATTCATGGTTAACACATGATGCGGTGGGGATACTAGTACGGTAGGTGCAGAGTTAAAAGACAGGATAGATACCATGGGATGTTATACGTGATAGATATCTTGGGGATATTATACTTGATAGGAACCTGACGATGGGATACCTTGTTTTATCTTGACATCGTAATTTATCATGACACCTTAGTTTATCTGAGTCCAGTAGTTCATCCTGTTATTTTGATTTAGCTTATCTATCTTGTCATCATGCTTATGTTCATCTCAGTTTCTCATGTCAGTTAACTTTACTAGTTTTTATGCTAATAGTAGATAGGGCTTACTCAGTCTTTTTGACTGACCCGTTTTGTTTCGCCTCTTTTCTTCCGTTTCCCCCCCAGGTTACAGGGAGGAAATACTGTTGTTTAGTTCGGACTTCTTCTGCTTGAAGGTCATCAAGGATGGCTTGGACTTTTCTTGGCTATGGCTACTTTACTGTTTTTACTTGGGGAATAATTTATGAAAAAGTCTTTATGCTTCTTTATTATTGCAAGACAGGTTTTGATGTACTCTGATGTAAAAGGCTTTAGACCTTATTTATTCATGTTATGAAAGTTTGATTTTACTTCCGCTATTTTATATGTTCTATCTTGTGATATTTCTGTTCATGTTTACCAATAATGCCCCTCTAAAGCTAGTGCATTCCTTTACGAGTGACCCTAGCGGAGGCGGGGTGTTACATTGGTTGCAAAATATGGCAACCTAAAGACTAGGATGGACCAACGTGATTCGGCGAGAAACCGGTAGCCCTGTGATAGCAACTCGTCGTCTACCATCAATCGAGATAAATAAAGTGGAAAGGCGGAGAACTCCAAAAGACCATATACTTGCTATCTAGTTATGGGTGAGGATGGCCATAAGACAGTGGGGCATAGGGGGCCTGCGTATAGTTCTCAATTTTTCAAGGTGTGCCTTTCATTAGCTAAGGGAGGGGTCGAGTGGGACCATAGCCACTGGAATAAAAATAGACCTTAGCATCTGCATCGGTAGATATCTGAAAGCTCCCGACCGAGTTCGGTGTTTCTTGATTTTCCCTGCCACAGGACTCGGGCCGCACATTACAGGACATGTGCATCTAGACAATCGATAACGATTCGCAATACATGCGTGGGGAAGTATAGGAACATATACCACTCTAGGTAGTATGTCCTAGACTTGGGGGCATCGTTCGACAGGTAGCATAATCCCTAGTTGTACTAGGTGGCATAAACCCTGAATCCGAGAAGCATTCAACAGATAGCGTAAGCTCTAGTTGAATCTAGAAAGCACTTGATAGAAAACCCTATATTAGATCTAGGTAATAAATAATAAATGTATGCCTGAAGGCAATGGAAACTATAGGGATTGGGATCACGTTATCGTTACTAATTGGGACATTAGTTAGGTGGTGCAGAGATATAGAAATCAGTATAACAAGGAAATAACGAAGCGGCGAAAGTATTAGAGCATATCCAGTTAATCTTATCTTAGCATATCTTGTGATTATCTTGTGTAATCTTGCTGACCCTATTGTCATGGTGTTATCTTGTATTCAGTTAATTCATGTCGTTTTGTTTTTCCATGTTCACATGCTAGAAGTTACTGAACTTACTCAGGCTTTATGTCTGACTCCGTTTTTCTTTTGTCTTCTTTTATTCCGTCCCCCCCCCCCCCAGGTTGTAAAGAAGGGAATAGTATAGCTCAGGTTAAGTTGGATTGTCACTCTTTCCCAGCTTGAAGATTTGTCGAAGTTTTGCTTGGATTCTCTTTTTAGATGCTATGGCTGGCTCTTGCTACATTGGGGAATATAAATGTTGTTTTATGCTTCTTTAATTTGTAAGACAGATGATACTCTGATATTATAAAGAAATCGTTGTACAAACTATTTTATCAATAAAGCGAAGTTTTATTTTCCGCTGTTGTAATTTTTGTCTGTCTTGTAATTTATCTGCATCTTTTACCCTAAATGCTCCACAGAACTTAGTGCATTCCCTTTGTGAGTGACACTAACGGATGTGGGGTGTTACACCACTTTTGTTGGATCCGTGATGTAAAATTATTGCTAGGTTTCAAATTTCATAATTTTTCGATTCAATATGTGAGCGTGGCAAATGAAAACGCGTTTGACCAGTTTCAGTTGATTTTAATCGACTGGAAAATGGCCATTTTTCAAACGGTCTCAGAATTCGATGAAATTAGTTTTGTTAGGACCATATCGACAATACGAAGCTAGAAAGTTTTTTCTGGAATTTTTAGAATTCGTATGTGGCCCCGGTAATTTGAAATGTGCATTTAAATTAATATATACTGATTTATATTATACATCTAATGAAAACTGATCGTAACGATCGAATTGGCCTACGAAACATATCCCATTATGTTCGGAATGGGGGTAGTTAGCTAGGGGCGACAGTCATTGGGCTCGGTTTGGGGTTTGTTAGAAAAGTCAACTTATAAGGAATAAATAAATTAATTAAATAATAAAGCCCCTCCCCTTTATCTCTCCTCCTCCCACCATATACGTTCAAAACCCGATTTTTAAAAAGAAATTAAAAAAAAACCCATCGGAACCCTAGCCCCCCTAATTGCCACTGCGCCAGCAGGTCTACGCCGCCGAAGCCGACGCCCTCCGCCTCCACTTCGATAGCCGGACCCCCTCTCCTCCTTCTCCAGCCCAACTCGAACGCCAAAGTCCCCCCGACCCAAAACTCCACCGCCCAGACCCAATCCGCCGCCACCAGTGGAGCTCCGACCCTCCAACCTCCGAGCGCACCCTCTCCTCCCCCTTCAGTGAAGCGCAGGCTTCCCCCCCTTCCTTCGACAGCGCAGTGAACGACGGTGAGTTTGTTTTATTTTTTTTAACTTATATAAAAACTGATTTTTGCTTAGGTTAAAAACTGATTTTTGCTTAGGTTAAAAACTGATTTTTGCTTAGTTTAAAAACTGATTTATTTTATTTTATTTAAAGGTTAGGATTTTTAAAAATAAAAGCTATGGTTTTTATGTTAATAAAGAAGTGATTTTTTTAATAAAAGGAATGGATTTTTATTAACATAAAGATGAGATCTTTATGTATGTAAAGTTATGATTTTTAAAATATAACCTTTGTTTGTATAAAAATATAATTTTTATAGTACAGCAAGAATAAAAATATAATTTTTTTTAGTTAGAGAATATAAAAATATGATTTTTATATTATATAGAAAGTAAAGATTTGATCTTTGTATATGTAGTAAAATAAAATCTGATTTTTATATATTGAATAGCGAAGTAAAAATTCGATTTTTATATATTGAATAGCGAAGTAAAAATTCGATTTTTATATATTGAATAGCGAAGTAAAAATTCAATTTTTATATATTGGATAGCACAGTAAAAATTCGATTTTTATATATTGAATAGCGAAGTAAAAATGTGATTTTTATATATGTAGTGAATACGGGCAACGAAACAGACAAAAGAAAAGCACGGTGAAGATTTCCTACCCATGAAGAATTGCGTCATTCAGTTTAGCGAAAGGTTGAGAACTTCTCACCATTAATTCATTTTTCTAGTTGAAATATATACTAGGATGCAGACGGTGTTTAGTAGCACCCGACACCCGTCGTCCACAGACCATGGACGGCTTGTATGCTTGTTTGTTTGATTTTGATGTGTAGTTGATTGTGTGATGTGATGTGAAATGAAATAAAATATTTATATAGTTAAAAATATTTTATAGTTAAAAATGGAAATTTTAATGTATATATGAAAGGAAATAAAAATAAACAAATCAGACGATTTGTTTATATACACACATTTGACTGATATTGATTGGGACGATAAATTTTACACATCGCCCAACTGCACAAATAAAATCTGTGTTTGATTGTTTGAAACCCCATACGGGTATTGGGATGATATTTGACGTACACTATTCCCGATTGTTTAGTGTATGTCGATCGATTGATTGACAGACTGTTATAAGCGTTAAATATTTATATTCGATGCTTATACAGTGTAGAATGCACTTTGGATGATGGTTGATTATTCATCGTTGTTATTGTATACATATGTCGTAGAAAATCCATATAATTAACATTATATGGTAATTGATTGGGCTTCATTCAATATTTGAAATAGGAATATTTGAAGAAAAAAGAAATATTTGAAGTAGAATATTTGAAAATAGAAATATATGAAGCCGTGTTGATTAGATTGACGCCATTTTGACGTGAACGATATTTATACCGATTTTATTCAATTTATAATGAACATCAAAAGTGATTTCAAAATCTGATATTTTGAATAGAAAACGAATTCAAATTGAATTGAATAGAAAACGAATTCGAATTGAATTGAATAGAAAACGAATTCGAATTGAATTAAATAGAAAACGAATTCGAATTGAATTAAATAGAAAATGAATTCGAATTGAATAGAAAACGAATTCGAACTGAATTGAATAGAAAACGAATTCGAATTGAATAGAAAACGAATTCGAATTGAATTGAATAGAAAACGAATTCAAATTGAATTGAAAAGGAAACGAATTCAAATTGAATTGAATTGAAATTTGAATTGAAATGAATTTAAAACGAATTTATTAGAGAAAATTCAATTTTGATTTGAATTTGAATTGGAAGTTGAAATTGTTTTCGAAACGAATTTAAAACTATTTATAACATTCGTTTTAAATAGAAATCGATGAAATATATATTATATATATAATATAATGGCCTGAATAGAACGTGCCGCGCTGCGGCTGTTCGTAAATTTCGACCATTGACTTCGAACGGACATTGCGGGAGATCCGACCGTCGGATTCTCCTAAAACAGGAACCGTTGGGTCCGTATCGAAAAGATCTTTCTAACGAATATTAGAAATTTGAAATCTAACGGTTGGATTTGGAATTATGTCCAAATCAAATTTGGAAAAGGTCGCTGTAAGTGCAGTTCGATGGCCGTTGATGAAAATCGACTGTACGGGCCTTGATAAAATTATTAAAAATAGTAATAATTTGTGTAAAATCATAAGAAATGATTTGGGAAAAATTGGGATGAAAAACTCCATATTTGAAAAGATAAAAATAGATTTTTATCGAAATGAACTAGTTTTGAACTAGAATTAAAATTATATTTATTTTTAAATAAATAAATTTGATTTGAAAGGGTTTTAAAAGTAACCAGGATTTCCAATAATTGAATTGGGATGGATTTGAATCGAAATTGTCTTTGGATTATTTTGATCTTGGATTTCGTGATTATACAGATATTGTTATGGAAATTTGAAAGATATATTTATATCATTATTTCCAATACGATATTTGTTGGTCGTAGAATTTGATATTGAATATAAGCCGATATATTTTCTATTCAGAGCCTTGTATTTAATATCAAATGTGATTTGGGTTTGTCGTGAATGGTGTCTTCATTAACACTATTCTTAATCCCAGTTGAGAAAAAGATTAAATATTTTATTTAGTTTTAATGAAGTGTACCAATTAAATAATATTTAATTGAAATTGAATTGGTATTGATTTTTGGGTTTATCGTGAACAGTGTTTTAAATAACACTTGTTCTTTAACCCGATAATTAATAGAATGTGATTTTGGGTTGTCGTGAACGGTATCTTCAATAATACTTTTCTTAGGTCCAAAGGAGTTAAGAAAATCAGAAACTAACTGGTGATTAGTTAAGTTGAATGGTTTCTGGGGTATTGATCTGATGTTGGTTTCGGCCTTCGGGGTTAATACTTAGGGAATTGCTCACTTGCTAATTTATGGTTAGGGTCTGATTGAAATGTAATGTGATTTTGGGTTTATAGTGAACCGTGTTTTAAATGACACTGATTCTTTTACCCAGTTAAAGATTATAACTAAGTGGAGTTTTAATGAATCTTTAATTAGATTGAAAAGATCGAGAATGGAGTATCACCAGTTTTGCTCCAAAGCGATAGTTAAATCTTTAATTAGATTTGGACGTGGAATGGTAATTAATTTTACCGATAACACCGTGGTATTAGATATAGAGTATTACCAGTTTTGCTTCATGGGATGAATAGGTTGGGATTGGGAAATAAAACAAATAATTACTTCGGTGTGGTTCGCTAATCCCGACTAGTTTGGAAAACCATAATTTGGGTTGAAATGATATCCAAAGGAAGATTAAAGAATAAATTTTAAAGAATTTATCTTTTATAAAATTAATGGGAACCTTTCCCTAAGAACGTGAAATTTAGGAACTAACTGTAGGTTAGCTAAGAAGGATGGTTTCCTGGGTATTGATCTGATGTTGGTTTCGGCCTTCGGGGTTAATATTTGGGGAATTGTTCTCTTGCTAATTTACGGTTAGTGACTGATGAATTGGAATGAGGCGTATGTTGTGTTTGGGTAACATTTGTTTACTATATACGCGGGTTGTTCGGAAAGGCCGGGTTTATACCCATTCTGAATAACCTATTCGACGATAAGTCGAAGATGATGACGGTGGTCGAAGACCGGAAGTCTTCACATTGTTTGGGTGATTACTGATGATCTTGATTGGGCTGTACACCCAAGATGAGGGAATCAGTTGGTGGTCGTCCAGACGTACTTGTAGATCAACGGATATGCGAGGAAACTACCTCCGGTTTCGTTCAGACATAAAACGGACTTGTAAATGGATGGTGTGTCTGACATTGTATTCCTTTATATTGTATTCGTTGATCTCTGCTAAATATATATCTGTTTGGCGGTGGAGAATTTATTCTCTTGCTTAACGCCCTTCTCTGAGACATACGAGCTCAGAGGTTATATATTGGCAGAAATCAGTGGTACGATATGGATTGATAGTGTGGCATGTTGAGATGCAGTGATCCAGACTTTTGTTGAAAAGCAAAGTTTGGTGGATGATGATCAAAGCGCAGCTTTGATATAGCATGGCTTCGTGTATAGCGTTGATTCGTGAGCCTCACACCTCGGTATGGTGGTAAACTGATGGTTTGATCAGTATGCTTTTTAGTGGATGGGCACCTTAGTGGTGTCGTGGATTCGGTCGACCGAGATGTGCTTAGTGCTCAGGGATATATAGAGTAAGCGGTGTTTTCTCTCACTGGGACGTAAGCCACGGTGATACTCTGGTCCCAAAAGTGCGGATGTGCAGACGGTGTTTTCTCTTGTTGTGACGTAAGCCATGAGGAATTGCATTACGCGATCGATCTTTCGAATCAGGAGCCACCATGACGGAAATCCAATTTCCAATACGCAATATTGCGGTTTTAATTGTAGAACTAGTATGGCGACATGATATATGGTACCCATGCCGTCTATGATTGATACTTATGATTTGAAGTTGTTTTACATGCTATGCACTTATAGTAGTATCAAATGATTTGTTTTAAACATACTAAGCATGTTTGGCTATTATAAGGGAAAACCCTATCCCCGGCTTGCGTTGCATTGTGTGATAGGACCTGGGTCTTATAATAGCTTCATTTTTTCCAAAAAGCATTGCGCTGTTTTGTTATGTGCACTGGTATTTTTGGGAGGAAACCCGTTTCGTGTTATACGGCGTGGTCCCTTGATTTACCTTACTTTGAAAATAAAGATAAATAACTGTTTTAGTTCTCACACCAGTCACATGACTGACTTGGAGTTTATTGTTTTAACCTAAACTCTGGGTGCCCTTATTTTCCACACGGGCAGCTAGTAGTTTTGGTTTTGCAGATTTATATTCACAGGATCCTGGTTTACACCTGGAATGATATCTGGAAAGCTTTGTATCTGTATATCTCCTTCAGTTGTGTTTTGTATTATTTCCGCTGCAATGTATTTAAATGTAATTTAAATCTCTGATATTTCTGTGTAATATTCATTCATACTCTATATATTCTTGTATTATGATGGAATTGTTGTAAATAACAATGAAATGTTCTCCCATCTGCGTTCTGATGTGGCTTGTCCTCGAACTATCCGCGCTTTCCTCACCGGGGAAGTTACGGGTCTTTACAGTTGGTATCAGAGCTTTGGTTTACAAAGCTCAGAGAACAAGACACATTAGAACCGTACGAAAGAATTCATCAGAAATTGGATTAGTAATATCCAACTAGAATGACTCGTTAGAGATAGGATCAGTAGTATCCTAGAACGAGTGTGAAGAGTAGTGTTTTTTGATAAATAAAAGTGAAAACAATTTTTGTTTTGAAAATTTAAATCAACTATACGTATTTGAATATTTATTTGTATTGATTTGGACAGTCCATTATATATAGACTTTGCGTAAACGTCTGATCCGCATGTATTTGAAGTTTTAATATACTGGATAGATATAGAATTGCACTGTAGTCGTTTAGGGATAATTCTGATGATAGCGATCGCATCATCAATATTTATGTTCGAGTGACGAAGGTGGGACGTCTATATATTTCCTATTGACTGGTGTGAGAACCAAAATTAGATAGGGCTTATTGTTGTGATTTGGCATCAAAAATGTGATTTTTGACTATATATCAAAGTTATGAATTTGAAACGATAATCAACTAATTGATTGATGGTTGTGTTGTTTGATTATTGGTTGATTAATTAAATTTTTAACCATATAGCCAATTTGAATCAAATAGTGAATTGTATTGAAAATTTTGTCGCATTTGCTTGTATATACATGTACTTACATTGAACAGGTCATAGCAAAGAGGCTAGAGCAGAAGAATAAAATTGTTTGCCCGACAAATAGGTACATGTTTACCATAATTTACTATTTTGTTTGGGTGATGATGATTTTATGAGACGATTGGCTAGCCGCTTGGCTTTTTCTTTTTCTTTTTGAGATCAGAGGGCCTGTATGGCAATTTCGGGATTTTCCCGGTGCTCCCGGTGCAGGGGAGGTTATGGCGAAATTTTTCGAAAATTTAGGGTGTTAGCCAAATATTTGAAAATTTTGAAAAGTTCTTAGAAACTGAAAAGTTGAAGAACTTAAGCCGTAGTGAAAATACTGGAAGTTGAGTTGATTTGTAAAACAACTTTCTGCTTTGTTCCTTTTCGGGGACGAAAAGTTTTAAGTGGGGGAGATTGTAATAACCCGGAAATCTGAGCCAATTTAAAATTTTTATTTTGGAAATTTTAGCAACTTTTGATTATTTAAAATGAATTATTTTAAATAATATCGACGAGAAATTTATTTTGAATAGAATTCGAACGTATATATTTATTCGAATCGTCGTTAGAATATAAATATTTATTTATAATTATAAAAGGAATTGAAAATGGCGCGGTAGATCGATAATTCGATTTCAAAATTCAAATGAATGTACCGGGTGCAAATTAAGCCGGATTTTAACGAAACTAAAAATAATAGAATCTAATTGAGAATATGTTTCCAATGAATCCGAAAAATCGAAATTTCATAGCGGGAATCAAAAGATATGTCCAGTAGAAATTTCAGAATAGTCGCTATGGAATTTCGGCCCTTAAAAATGGCCATTTTGCAAACGACCTCGGATTTCGACGAAACCACTTTTGTTGGATCTGTGATGTAAAATTATTGCTAGGTTTCAAATTTCATAATTTTTCGATTCAATATGTGAGCGTGGCAAAGAAAAACGCGTTTGACTAGTTTCAGTTGATTTTAATCGACTGGAAAATGGCCATTTTTCAAACGGTCTCAGAATTCGATGAAATTAGTTTTGTTAGGACCGTATCAACAATACGAAGCTAGAAAATTTTTTCTGGAATTTTTAGAATTCGTATGTGGCCCCGGTAATTTGAAATGTGCATTTAAATTGAATATATACTGATTTATATTTTAAATCTAATGAAAACATATCATAACGATCGAATTGGCCTACGAAACATATCCCATTGTGTTCGGAATGGGGGTAGTTAGCTAGGGGCGACAGTCGTTGGGCTCGGTTTGGGGTTCGTTAGAAAAGTCAACTTATAAGGAATAAATAAATAAATTAAATAATAAAGCCCCTCCCCTTTATCTCTCCTCCTCCCACCATATACGTTCAAAACCCGATTTTTAAAAAGAAATAAAAAAAAACCCGCTGGAACCCTAGGCCCCCTCCTAATCGCCACCGCGCCAGCAGGTCTACGCCGCAGGAGCCGACGCCCTCTGCCTCCACTTCGATAGTCGGACCCCCTCTCCTCCTTCTCCAGCCCAACTCGAACGCCAAAGTCCCCCCGATCCAAAACTCCAGCACCCAGACCCAATCTGCTGCCACCAGTGGAGCTCCGACCCTCCAACCTCCGAGCGCACCCTCTCCTCCCCCTTCAGTGAAGCGCAGGCTCCCCCCTTCCTTCGACAGCGCAGTGAATGACGGTGAGTTTGTTTGATTTTTTTTTAACTTATATAAAAACTGATTTTTGCTAAGGTTAAAAACTGATTTTTTCTTAGTTTAAAAACTGTTTTATTTTATTTTATTTAAAGTTTAGGATTTTTAAAAATAAAAGCTATGGTTTTTATGTTAATAAAGAGGTGATTTTTTTTAATAAAAGGAATGGATTTTTATTGACATAAAGATGAGATCTTAATGTATGTAAAGTTATGATTTTTAAAATATAATCTTTGTTTGTATAAAAATATAATTTTTATAGTATATCAAGAATAGAAATATAATTTTTTTAGTTAGAGAATATAAAAATATGATTTTTATATTATATAGAAAGTAAAGATTTGATCTTTGTATATGTAGTAAAATAAAAATCTGATTTTTATATATTGAATAGCGAAGTAAAAATTCGATTTTTATATATTGAATAGCGAAGTAAAAATTCGATTTTTATATATTGAATAGCGAAGTAAAAATTTGACTTTTATATATTGGATAGCAAAGTAAAAATTCGATTTTTATATATTGAATAGCGAAGTAAAAATGTGATTTTTATATATGTAGTGAATACGGGCAACGAAATAGACAAAAGAAAAGCACGGTGAAGATTTCCTACCCATGAAGAATTGCGTCATTCAGTTTAGCGAAATGGTGAGAACTTCTCACTTTTAATTCATTTTTCTATTTGAAATATATACTAGGATGCAGACGGTGTTTAGTAGCACCCGACACCCGTCGTCCACAGACCATGGACGGCTTGTATGCTTGTTTGTTTGATTTTGATGTGTAGTTGATTGTGTGATGTGATGTGAAATGAAATAAAATATTTATATAGTTAAAAATAGTTTATAGTTAAAAATGGAATTTTTAACGTATATATGAAAGGAAATAAAAATAAACAAATCGGACGATTTGTTTATATACACACATTTGACTGATATTGATTGGGAAGATAAATTTTACACATCGCCCAACTGCACAAATAAAATCTGTGTTTGATTGTTTGAAACCCCACACGGGTATTGGGATGATATTTGACGTACACTATTCCCGATTGTTTAGTGTATGTCGATCGATTGATTGACAGACCGTTATAAGCGTTAAATATTTATATTCGATGCTTATACAGTGTAGAATGCACTTTGGATGATGGTTGATTATTCATAGTTGTTATTGTATACATGTGTTGTAGAAAATCCATATAATTAACATTATATGGTAATTGATTGGGCCTCATTCAATATTTGAAATAGGAATATTTGAAGAAAAAAGAAATATTTGAAATAGAAATATTTGAAATAGAATATTTGAAAATAGACATATATGAAGCCGTGTCGATTAGATTGACGCCATTTTGACGTGAACGATATTTATACCGATTTTATCCAATTTATAATGAATATCGAAAGTGATTTCAAAATCTGATATTTTGAATAGAAAACGAATTCGAATTGAATTGAATAGAAAATGAATTCGAATTGAATTGAATAGAAAACGAATTCGAATTGAATTGAATAGAAAACGAATTCGAATTGAATTGAATAGAAAACGAATTCGAATTGAATTGAATAGAAAACGAATTCGAATTAAATTGAATAGAAAACGAATTCGAATTGAATTGAATAGAAAATGAATTCAAATTGAATTGAATAGAAAACGAATTCTAATTGAATTGAAAAGGAAACGAATTCAAATTGAATTGAATTAAAATTTGAAATGAATTGAAATGAAAAGGAAACGAATTCAAATTGAATTGAACTGAAATTTGAATTGAATTGAAATGAATTTAAAACGAATTTATAAGAGAAAATTCAATTTTGATTTGAATTTGAATTGGAAGTTGAAATTGTTTTCGAAACGAATTTAAAACTATTTATAACATTCGTTTTAAATGGAAATCGACGAAATATATATTATATATATTATATATATAATATAATGGCCTGAATAAAACGTGCCGCGCTGCGGCAGTTCGTAAATTTCGACCATTGACTTCGAACGGACATTGCGGGGGATCCGACCGTCGGATTCTCCTAAAACCGGAACCGTTGGGTTCGTATCGAAAAGAGCTTTCTAATGAATATTAGAAATTTGAAATCTAACGGTTGGATTTGGAATTATGTCCAAATCAAATTTGGAAAAGGTCGTTGTATGTGCAGTTCGATGGCCGTTGATGGAAATCGACTGTACGGGCCTTGATAAAATTATTAAAAATAGTAATAATTTGTGTAAAATCATAAGAAATGATTTGGGAAAAATTGGGATGAAAAACTCCATATTTGAAAAGATAAAAATAGATTTTTATCGAAATGAACTAGTTTTGAACTAGAATTAAAATTCTATTTATTTTTAAATAAATAAATTTGATTTGAAAGGGTTTTAAAAGTAACCAGGATTTCCAATAATTGAATTGGGATGGATTTGAATCGAAATTGTCTTTGGATTATTTCGATGTTGGATTTCGTGATTATACAGATATTGTTATGGAAATTTGAAAGATATATTTATATCATTATTTCCAATACGATATTTGTTGGTCGTAGAATTTGATATTGAATATAAGCCGATATATTTTCTATTCAGAGCCTTGTATTTAATATCAAATGTGATTTGGGTTTGTCATGAATGGTGTCTTCATTAACACTGTTCTTAATCCCAGTTGAGAAAAAGATTAAATCTTTTATTTAGATTTAATGAAGTGTATTAATTAAATAATATTTAATTGAAATTGAATTGGTATTGATTTTTGGGTTTATCGTGAACAGTGTTTTAAATAACACTTGTTCTTTAACCCGATAATTAATAGAATGTGATTTTGGGTTTTCGTGAACGGTATCTTCAATAATACTGTTCTTAGATCCAAAGGAGTTAAGAAAATCAGAAAATAACTGGAGATTAGTTAAGTTGAATGGTTTCTGGGGTATTGATCTGATGTTGGTTTCGGCCTTCGGGGTTAATACTTAGGGAATTGCTCACTTGCTAATTTATGATTAGGGTCTGATTGAAATGTAATGTGATTTTGGGTTTATAGTAAACCGTGTTTTAAATGACACTGATTCTTTAACCCAGTTATAGATTAAAACTAAGTGGATTTTAATGAATCTTTAATTAGATTGAAAAGATCGAGAATGGAGTATCACCAGTTTTGCTCCAAAGCGATAGTTAAATCTTTAATTAGATTTGGACGTGGAATGGTAATTAATTTTACCGATAACACCGTGGTATTAGATATGGAGTATTACCAGTTTTGCTTCATGGGATGAATAGGTTGGGATTGGGAAATAAAACAAATAATTACTTCGGTGTGGTTCGCTAATCCCGACTAGTTTGGAAAACCATAATTTGGTTTGAAATGATATCCAAAGGAAGATTAAAGAATAAATTTTAAAGAATTTATCTTTGATAAAATTAATGGGAACCTTTCCCTAAGAACGTGAAATTTAGGAACTAACTGTAGGTTAGCTAAGAAGGATGGTTTCCTGGGTATTGATCTGATGTTGGTTTCGGCCTTCGGGGTTAATATTTGGGGAATTGTTCTCTTGCTAATTTACGGTTAGTGACTGATGAATTGGAATGAGGCGTATGTTGTGTTTGGGTAACATTTGTTTACTATATACGCGGGTTGTTCGGAAAGGCCGGGTTTATACCCATTCTGAATAACCGATTCGACGATAAGTCGAAGATGATGACGGTGGTCGAAGACCGGAAGTCTTCACATCGTTTGGGTGATTACTTGTGACGGCCCGCCCCGCACCAGCCTGCATTTACTCCAAAAGTGCGCTGTACACATGCCCGACTAGCACGGGACGGTCGTCAGGAGAAAGGAAAGAAGAGAACGAACTAATCAAGAACCTGTAGAATGTCTCACAGCGCATGGAATAAAATATAATAATAACATACTTGACATAAAACAGGTGAGACAGTGCATAAGCTGATAACTAATAATCAATGCCAACATCAGAGCAGCGGAAATCCAAATACAGCTTATTACAACTTTCCAAATTTACTGTCTCTAAACAAAAGAAAGCTAAAGTAGAAGATGCACTACTAATGCCCAAGCAGTGATCTTCAACAACACAGGGAGAATACTATGTGTATGTATTACGTGGAAGCCTCTTGCTCGTCTCCGGATCATCTACCCGTGCATCACCAGCTAACCTGTCTCTAGTCTGCTCGTGTGAGCACCCAGAGTAATAAGAGGAGACATTAAACTCTGGGTCAGACATAAAGCCTGGTATGAGCGATAAGCATCTAAACAGAATAATAACAGGTATACTAAACCATACCTGAACCTGGACCTGCAACGAAAGAGTTAGTACCACATACCGTACAGTACTCTAAGGTGCCATAATAAATAGTGTAAGAATATGGGGGTGGGGTGTGCATGTCATAATGATAGCAACCAAATCAACCATAACAACCATCCTCACATCTCTCACTCAGTGCGTAAAGCTATACGACATCTACCACCTTGGAATACTAGACAAATTGAGGTAACGACGGATCCCGACTTGTAGAAACCCTGCTGTGACCAAGCTAAACATATGGAGTCATGACCAAACATTTCAATGACCCATTTCATTGATCGTAGCCCTTGGTTCTACCGATGCCATAATGGCCCTGAATCCGCCTTCGTACCTCCTACCATAGTGGTCCAAAGCTATAGACGTCGATAACCCCTTGGTACGCGTCCCGCAGCAAAGCCCAATCATGAAGCCCACTCATTGGTTCCCAGCTGGATCCTGAGTCAAAGCTCCTCATTTGGACTTCCTTTGCATCTCGGGTTTTGATCGAGTTGGAGTGGGTCTTCAAAAGAGTTATCGCGTAGTAGTAATAGCCCACGTACGGTTCGGTTCGGTGCTCCTCGTCTAGATCGGTTCGGTTCGGTGTTCATCTCTTCATTCAGCTCGGGTCGGATACTCCACTTCGGGTCGGGTCGGTGTCCTCCGGGTCGGGTCGGTGTCCTCCTCCGGGTCGGGTCGGGTTACTTTCTTCCTTCCAGTTCTTCTTCGATCAGCTCCCTCTTTTCCATCCACTCCGATCCGATCCGATCCGATCCCTTCACCTTCTCCCGCTGTAGCCTTCCATTCTTAGGTCGATCCGATCTGGTCTCCACTATTCTTTCGATCCGATCCCCTTGTCCACTCCAACTCTAAGCAAACGGCCTTCCTTCTCGCCAAGCCTCCTATGTGCCAAACTCCGGTTCGGGTCGGGTTTCTTGCCCAGTTCACATATCCGATCCGAGCCCCCATCCGATCCGATCCGAAGCCCTGCACAACTTTCTGCAACTTTTCCAGCAACTTGTTTACGCCGTTCGACGACGTTTTTGACAAATCTAACTATTCTAATCAATCACAATTCATGTCAAATAGTCATAACAACATAGCAAACTAACCTCAAACACCAAAACAATGAATTTATATGTCAAAATGGATCAAACGTGCCCAAAACCCCTTATTTTCCTATAATCCTTCTTAATCATGTTTAAGCACATACTTAGTAAAACTTAATCAAATCGTCTAAATTTTCTAACAGAGGCATGAAATATTATTTAAGAATTTCTAAACATTTTTCCAGAATTTATTAGTGTATAAATTCGCTAATCTTCACTAATTACCCTTAATTAACTGTAATTAGTGTCAAAATGATGCTATCACTCACCTTTGCCACAACTAAAACCCCAAAACTGAAATATTCTCTGATTTGGCGCTGTTCCCAATCTTACACAGCAGCTCTACCTCGGTTCTCGTGCTAATACTCCTTGATTTGATGTTTGCTAAGCCTAATCTTCAATTAGAAAGTGATTTGGGGTGTTTTAGATGTAGGAGGCCATTGTTAGAGTGTCTAAGAATGAAAGTGGCGGCTGGAAAATGTCTAAAGAAATGTTTTCTAACCCTAATCAGCCCCTAAATACCCCTAAATCCGAAATTCCCCTCTGGGCCTAGCTGCTAATCACCCGGTTAAGCCCAATTAAGCTGTTTTTCACCATCTGAAACTTGTTTCAGCCATATCTCCCAAACGGTGAGTCCGTTTGGCTAATGTGACCACTCTACGGAATTGTAAACCATCATTCGGAGCCAATGGAAGTGGTTTCAGGTCAAAATTCATTTCCAGTCAAAAGTTATGGCCAAAACAGTACCAACTAGGGGTAAAATGGTCATTTAAAAATCGGGAAAAATCATGAACATGGGAAATGACCCCAATAGTCGTTTCCCAAAGTTACATGACCATACAACTTTGTATGTGAAAGAAATAAATATTCTACGATCCTATGATGCGTAGAATGCGGGTCGTTACACTCTCCCCCCCTTAAGAAATTTCGTCCCCGAAATTCCTTAACCCAAACATACAAAGGATCCCGCATGCCTAACAACCACATACAACAATCAAACATGCAAAACAAGCAACCAAGCCTATCCTAGCATGCGGAAAACTAAATCGAAGTCAAAATCTTACCAGGCAAAGAGTTCTGGGTGTGTCTTCCTAATGTTCTCCTCTGTCTCCCAAGTACAATCATTCTCGTCCTCGCCCCCACTGAACCTTGACTAGCCTCACCGCCTTCCTTCGAAGTTGCTTCATGTCGTATTCGACAATACGGGCCGGCTTGCGGTTCCCAACCGCCTCGGGTTCTACTTCGAAGTCCTCTAACTGATCAGGTGAAATAGTCAAATCTGAGTCGTGAACGAACTTCCTTAGTTGGGAAACATGAAATACGTTGTGAACTCCTGCCATCTTCTCTGGTAAGTCAATTCTATGTGCCAAATTCCCGACTAGTTCGAGAACAGGGAATGGGCCAACGAATCTTGGTGCCAACTTGCTTCTCCTACCAAATCGTATTACGCTCTTCAACGGAGAAATCTTGACAAACACTAAGTCGCCAACGGTGAATTTTAAGTCTCTTCTCCTCTTATCAGCATAACTCTTCTGCCTATCTTGGGCAGCCTTCATTCGTTGTTGAATGACCTTAATCTTATCTGAAGTTTCCCTCACCACATCTGGTCCAAGCATAAACTTCTCGCCAGTCTCTATCCAACATGATGGTGAATTGCATGGTCTTCCGTACAAGGCTTCAAACGGAGCCATACCGATACTGGATTGGTAGCTATTATTATATGCAAACTCTACTAGATGCAAATGGTCATCCCATTATCCACCAAAATCCAATATACATGCTCTCAAGAGATCTTCCAAAATACGGTTCACCCTCTCCGTCTGACCGTCGGTCTGAGGATGATATGCGGTACTGAGATGTAACTCTGACCCTAGAGCCTCTTGTAAGCTCTTCCAAAACCCACTAGTGAACAACGGGTCTCGGTCACTCACAATGCTTTTAGGTACTCCATGGAATCTCACTACCCACTTCATATACAATTCTGCTAACTTAGTTGCCATTCTGGTCGATCTGACTGGTATAAATCTTGCACTTTTAGTCAATCGGTTCACAATCACCCAAATGCTATCATGTCCCGATCTAGTCCTTGGTAAACCATCGATGAAATCCATCGAGACTTGCTCCAATTTCCATTCGGGAATTTCTAATGGCTGTAACAACCCACTAGGCTTCTTTTGCTCGGCTTTAACTAGCTGGCAATTCATGCACTTGGATATAAACTTCCCAACGTCTCTTTTCATCCCTTCCCAGTAATAAGTCTGCTTCATATCTCGATACATCTTGTTACCACCGGGGTGTATAGTCAGCTTTGAGTGATGACATTCTCTCTGCACTTCATCCCTCAATCCATTGACATTGGGTACAACAAGCTTTCCATTCTTTCTAAGCCATCCCTCTCGATCAAGCCCATACTTGTTCATCTCCTCATCGACACACACCTCTAACTTGGAGATGATTTCCAATAGGTTAGGATCGTCCCTCTGACTAGAGCCGATCCGCTCAATCAAAGTGGGTATGATCGTCAAACTTGCTAACATTTCTGGATCCAATTCACACTTTGGTCTGAAATTAAACCCCGCGATATACTCCAGTTGCTTCCATTCTAGAAACATAGCCCCTAGGCTGGCATGTCTCCTACTCAATGCATCATCCACCGCATTGCCCTTGCCCGGTGTATATGCAATGTCAAAATCATAGGAAGCTAAGAACTCTAACCACCTTTGTTGCCGGAGATATAAATCCTTCTGGGAGAAGACATACTTCAACGACTTATGGTCTGTAAACATCTCAAATCTTTCTCCCAAGAGATAGTGTCTCCGCATCTTTAACGCGAACACGATTGCCGCCAATTCTAAATCATGGGTAGGGTATCTTCTCTCGTGCGGTTTCAATTGCCGACTTGCATAAGCAATAACCCTACCTCCTTGCATCAATACAGCACCCAGTCCGGTACCACAAGCATCTGTGTATACCGTCATCTCTTCATTCCCTTTAGGAATGACTAATACTGGCGCGCTTGTCAACTTGTCCTTTAGACTCTTGAATGCATTCTCGCACCTTCCATCCCAGACAAAAGCTTGATTCTTCTTGGTCAACTGGGTCAATGGTGCTGCTATCTTGGAGAAACCTTGGATAAACTTACGATAATATCCCGCTAACCCCAAGAAACTTCTTACATCTGTTGCATTCTTGGGCGTAGGCCAATCCTGTACCGTAGCCACCTTTGCCGGGTCCACGGCAATACCATTCTCTGATACAACATGGCCCAAGAACCTCACTTCCCTCTTCCAGAAGTGACACTTCGAAAACTTTGCTTTCAATTGGTGTTTTCTCAACACCTCCATCACTATTCTTAAATGTCCCTTGTGTTCTTCCTCTGTCCTTGAGTAGACCAAAATATCATCAACGAACACAAGGACAAACTTATTCAACTGATCTCTGAATACCCTATTCATAAGATCCACAAAATATGCTGGGGCATTGGTCAGCCCGAATGGCATGACCAACCACTCATAAAACCCAGACGGCGTCCGAAATGCCGTTTTAGCTATACTCTCAGCTTCCACTCTAAGCTGATGAAAACCTGTCGCGAGATCCAACTGAGAAAATACTCTCGTGCCACTCAACTGATCGAACAAATCATCTATCCGCGGTAGAGGATACTTGTTCTTCCTCGTCACTTTATTCAACTCGCGGTAGTCTACACACAAACGAAGGGAACCATCCGCCTTGGTAGCAAACACAACTGGTGCTCCCCATTCAGAAACACTCCTTCTGATAAATCACTTCTTCAAAAGATCGCTGACTTGCACCTCGAGCTCTCGCTGCTCCCTTGGTGCCATACGGCGAAGTGGCATCACTATAGGCCTGGCATCCTTTACCAAATCAATACGAAACTCAATCTCTCGGTGTGGTGGAAGTCCGGTCACTTCTTCGAAAACATCCGGATACTGGCCAACCACGGGCAAACCTGACAACTCACTATGCGGAATGTCGAGGGAGTTTAGAAAACTAGCCAATACCCCCTTACTGGGTAGACCACCAAACACTATCCTCCGCCCATCATCCGCTCTAGCTGTCACCAAAAAGCCCTCACAGTCTACCACCACCCCGTATCTTTGGAGCCAATCTACTCCCAAAATAATGCCAAACCCAGTAAAGCCCAAAACAAAGCAATCACAAACAAACATGCATCCATGACTCGATAGGACCACATTACGACAAATCATGCTAAGGCTAGTCGAACCACCAATCGGGTTCGTCACTACTAAAGGTCTATCGACAATCTCGGGCTCCAATCCCAACCTATCTACCAGGTCACTAGATATGAAAGAACTGGAAGCTCCGGTATCAAACAAAACTCTAACAGGAACATCGTAAACAGAAAGCATACCTTGAATGACGACATTCTTTCCCTTCTCCGCCGCTGTTGGGGAATTCGACGAAGAAGGAATAGCATTAAGAGCGTAGGCTTTCACCATTTGCTTTTCCTTAGGGGGTTGTGGACACTTGTCCTTGTGATGTCCCATTTGGCCACAGTTGAAGCACTTCCTATCCGCTGGCTTGGCCCGACAATTACTAGCATAATGGCCCTTCTTACCACAGCTGAAGCACTCAACATCTTGCTTATTCTTTTTCTTCTGGCCATCCTTAGCTTGGTTCTGCTTTCTCTTATTCCGGGAACCACCCTTACCTCCACCACTTGCTTGTGGCTTTGGCTCATCTGCAGATGCAACTTCAGTCTTCGACTTAGGGTAGAGACTTTCTAACCTTAATGCTTTCCCCACAATCGATTCAAACGTCTCATCGATGTGGTTAATAAGTTTTTCCCCCAAGTACTGATCCAAACCAGTTATGAATTTCTTATTCTTTTTCTCGGCAGTATCAATAAGAGATAACCCATATTTTGACAAAGTGTCAAATTCAGCAATATACTCCGAGACAGCTCTGCCATTCTGCTTGAGCTCCAAGAATTTCTTAAACAGCACGGACTTCTGAGCAGCTGGAATGAACTTCTCGCTAAGGCGAGCCTTAAACTGCTCCCAAGTGATCTGATCTTCGGGAGTAGCTGCCTTTATAGCATTCCACCAATTCATTGCCCGCCCTTGCAACTGACGGGACGCTAGCTTTCTCTTCATCGCATCCTCGATACCCAAATCCTCGAAGATACGTTCGCAACTATCCAACCAATCCTGAACATCCGTGGCCGACTCCATTCCGTGAAACGGCTTCCCACCAAGGCTAGTATAATCCTTATTCAGCTTGGCGAAATCGACCCTCGGCGCCTGCACTATTGGACCACCACCATTTCCACCATTGGGAGTTGCCCTCTGTACATCTCTAAGCATCTCTCTTATGAGGTCAGTAAACATCGTCCTCATGTCAACAACATTCCCATTATTGGCTCCCCTACCAGTACCTCTAGTGTATCGGCTCATCGTCAATCTGAAAAAGGAAACGATTAACGATCCCATAGTGGTGCTAGTGCAGCACGACTTCATTCTTATACTACTAATAGTATATATATGTAGTTTTTGAAAACCAAAATAATCACAAATACGCTCTCTCGTATACGTATACTATCTCTCCCTGACAACTTCCCTAGGTTAACTACGCAACCTAGAGCTCTGATACCTAGTGTGACGGCCCGCCCCGCACCAGCCTGCATTTACTCCAAAAGTGCGCTGTACACATGCCCGACTAGCACGGGACGGTCGTCAGGAGAAAGGAAAGAAGAGAACGAACTAATCAAGAACCTGTAGAATGTCTAACAGCGCATGGAATAAAATATAATAATAACATACTTGACATAAAACAGGTGAGACAGTGCATAAGCTGATAACTAATAATCAATGTCAACATCAGAGCAGCGGAAATCCAAATACAGCTTATTACAACTTTCCAAATTTACTGTCTCTAAACAAAAGAAAGCTAAAGTAGAAGATGCACTACTAATGCCCAAGCAGTGATCTTCAACAACACAGGGAGAATACTATGTATATGTATCACGTGGAAGCCTCCTGCTCGTCTCCGGATCATCTACCCGTGCATCACCAGCTAACCTGTCTCTAGTCTGCTCGTGTGAGCACCCAGAGTAATAAGAGGAGACATAAAACTCTAGGTCAGACATAAAGCCTGGTATGAGCGATAAGCATCTAAACAGAATAATAACAGGTATACTAAACCATACCTGAACCTGGACCTGCAACCAAAGAGTTAGTACCACATACCGTACAGTACTCTAAGGTGCCATAATAAATAGTGTAAGAATATGGGGGTGGGGTGTGCATGTCATAATGATAGCAACCAAATCAACCATAACAACCATCCTCACATCTCTCACTCGGTGCGTAAAGCTATACGACATCTACCACCTTGGAATACTAGACAAATTGAGGTAACGACGGATCCCGACTTGTAGAAACCCTGCTGTGACCAAGCTAAACATATGGAGTCATGACCAAACATTTCAATGACCCATTTCATTGATCGTAGCCCTTGGTTCTACCGATGCCATAATGGCCCTGAATCCGCCTTCGTACCTCCTACCATAGTGGTCCAAAGCTATAGACGTCGATAACCCCTTGGTACGCGTCCTGCAGCAAAGCCCAATCATGAAGCCCACTCATTGGTTCCCAGCTGGATCCTGAGTCAAAGCTCCTCATTTGAACTTCCTTTGCATCTCGGGTTTTGATCGAGTTGGAGTGGGTCTTCAAAAGAGTCATCGCGTAGTAGTAATAGCCCACGTACGATTCGGTTCGGTGCTCCTCGTCTAGATCGGTTCGGTTCGGTGTTCATCTCTTCATTCAGCTCGGGTCGGATACTCCACTTCGGGTCGGGTCGGTGTCCTCCGGGTCGGGTCGGTGTCCTCCTCCGGGTCGGGTCGGGTTACTTTCTTCCTTCCAGTTCTTCTTCGATCAGCTCCCTCTTTTCCATCCACTCCGATCCGATCCGATCCGATCCGATCCCTTCACCTTCTCCCGCTGTAGCCTTCCATTCTTAGGTTGATCCGATCTGGTCTCCACTATTCTTTCGATCCGATCCCCTTGTCCACTCCAACTCTAAGCAAACGGCCTTCCTTCTCGCCAAGTCTCCTATGTGCCAAACTCCGGTTCGGGTCGGGTTTCTTGCCCAGTTCACATATCCGATCCGAGCCCCCATCCGATCCGATCCGAAGCCCTGCACAACTTTCTGCAACTTTTCCAGCAACTTGTTTACGCCGTTCGACGACGTTTTTGACAAATCTAACTATTCTAATCAATCACAATTCATGTCAAATAGTCATAACAACATAGCAAACTAACCTCAAACACCAAAACAATGAATTTATATGTCAAAATGGATCAAACATGCCCAAAACCCCTTATTTTCCTATAATCCTTCTTAATCATGTTTAAGCACATACTTAGTAAAACTTAATCAAATCGTCTAAATTTTCTAACAGAGGCATGAAATATTATTTAAGAATTTCTAAACATTTTTCCAGAATTTATTAGTGTATAAATTCGCTAATCTTCACTAATTACCCTTAATTAACTGTAATTAGTGTCAAAATGATGCTATCACTCACCTTTGCCACAACTAAAACCCCAAAACTGAAATATTCTCTGATTTGGCGCTGTTCCCAATCTTACACAGCAGCTCTACCTCGGTTCTCGTGCTAATACTCCTTGATTTGATGTTTGCTAAGCCTAATCTTCAATTAGAAAGTGATTTGGGGTGTTTTAGATGTAGGAGGCCATTGTTAGAGTGTCTAAGAATGAAAGTGGCAGTTGGAAAATGTCTAAAGAAATGTTTTCTAACCCTAATCAGCCCCTAAATACCCCTAAACCCGAAATTCCCCTCTGGGCCTAGCTGCTAATCACCCGGTTAAGCCCAATTAAGCTGTTTTTCACCATCTGAAACTTGTTTCAGCCATATCTCCCAAACGGTGAGTCCGTTTGGCTAATGTGACCACTCTACGGAATTGTAAACCATCATTCGGAGCCAACGGAAGTGGTTTCAGGTCAAAATTCGTTTCCAGTCAAAAGTTATGGCCAAAACAGTACCAACTAGGGGTAAAATGGTCATTTAAAAATCGGGAAAAATCATGAACATGGGAAATGACCCCAATAGTCGTTTCCCAAAGTTACATGACCATACAACTTTGTATGTGAAAGAAATAAATATTCTACGATCCTATGATGCGTAGAATGCGGGTCGTTACATTACTGATGATCTTGATTGGGTTGTACACCCAAGATGAGGGAATCAGTTGGTGGTCGTCCAGACGTACTTGGAGATCAACGGATATGCGAGGAAAGTGCCTTCGGTTTCGTTCAGACCTATAACGGACTTGTAAATGGATGGTGTGTCTGACATTGTATTCCTTTATATTGTATTCGTTGATCTCTGCTAAATATATATCTGTTTGGCGGCGGAGAATTTATTCTCTTGCTTAACGCCCTTCTCTGAGACATACGAGCTCAGAGGTTATATATTGGCAGAAATCAGTGGTACGATATGAATTGATAGTGTGGCATGCTAAGATGCAGTGATCCAAACTTTTGTTGAAAAGCAAAGTTTGGTGGATGATGATCAAAGCACAGCTTTGATATAGCATGGCTTCGTGTATAGCGTTGATTCGCGAGCCTCACACCTCGGTATGGTGGTAAACTGATGGTTTGATCAGTATGCTTTTTAGTGGATAGGCACCTTAGTGGTGTCGTTGATTCGGTCGACCGAGATGAGCATAGTGCTCAGGGATATATAGAGTAAGCGGTGTTTTCTCTCGCTGGGACGTAAGCCGCGGTGATACTCTGGTCCCAAAAGTGCGGATGTGCAGACGGTGTTTTCTCTTGTTGGGACGTAAGCCGTGGGGAACTGCATTACACGATCGATCTTTCGAATCAGGAGCCACCTTGATGGAAATCCAATTTCCAATACGCAATATTGCGGTTTTAATTGTAGAACTAGTATGGCGACATGATATATGGTACCCATGCCGTCTATGATTGATACTTATGATTTGAAGTTGTTTTACACGCTATGCCCTTATAGTAGTATCAAATGATTTGTTTTAAACGTACTAAGTATGTTTGGCTATTATAAGGGAAAACCCTATCCCCCGGCTTGCGTTGCATTGTGTGATAGGACCTGGGTCTTATAATAGCTTCATTTTTTCCAAAAAGCATTGCGCTGTTTTGTTATGTGCACTGGTATTCTTGGGAGGATACCCGTTCCGTGTTATACGGCGTGGTCCCTTGATTTACCTTACTTTGAAAATAAAGATAAATAACTGTTTTAGTTCTCACACCAGTCACATGACTGACCTGAAGTTTATTGTTTTAACCTAAACTCTGGGTGCCCCTATTTTCCACACGGGCAGCTAGTAGTTTTGGTTTTGCAGATTTATATTCACAGGATCCTAGTTTACCGCTGGAATGATATCCGGAAAGCTTTGTATCCGTATATCTCCTTCAGTTGTGTTTTGTATTATTTCCGCTGCGATGTATTTAAATGTAATTTAAATCTCTGATATTTCTGTGTAATATTCATTCATACTCTGTATATTCTTGTATTCTGATGGAATTGTTGTAAATAAAAATGAAATGTTCTCCTGTCTGCGTTCTGATGTGGCTTGTCCTCGAACTATCTGCACTTTCCTCACCGGGGAAGTTACGGGTTTTCACATTTAACTCACGATAATCTACGCATAGACGAAGCGATCCATCCGCCTTAGTAGCGATTACCACTGGAGCACCCCATTCAGAAATGCTTTGTCTTATGAAATTATTCTCAAGCAACTCGTTAATTTGTTTACTGAGCTCTCTTCTTTCTCGTGAGGCCATGTGCCTAACGGGCAATAAAACTGGCTTGGCATTATCAACAAGATAAATTCGGAAGTCTATCTCGCGTTTAGGAGGTAACCCCCTCACTTCATCAAAGACATCTGCATATTCTCGGACCACTCTTACAGATTGCAAATTATCGTTGGACGAGTCAAGGGATTCAAGATAACCCAACATGACCGGACCCTTAGGGTTACAAGAAATTTCAAGGGTATTACCAAGGCGAGTCATGAGCCTCACTACCCTTCGTTAACAATCAAGAATGGCTCCATAATTGGCCAGCTAATCCATACCTGGGATCAAACTGTATCCCATAAATCCGAGAACATAAGCATTACACGTGAATTCGACGCTTAAGATAGAGATCCTCAAATCCACACACACCATAGATGAATGGGTGGAGCCCCCAATTGGATTTGAAACTATAACGGGATCCTCAACCAGATTAGTACTTAGGTGCAGATTTTCAACAATATCAGAAGAAATAAAAGTATGCGATGCGCCAGAGTCAAATAAGGTTCGAACAGGAAAGTCAGAAATGTAAATAAGGCTTTCTACGGAAATATTACTACCTCGGTCAAGAGCTGGAGTGGTGTTGAGAGCATGCAACTGCCCTCCAGAAGGTCCTGCTCGCTGGGTCTGCCCTTGCCCCTGCCCTTGCTTCTTAGGGCAATCCTTGCTGATGTGTCCAGTATCTCCATAATGAAAGAATTCACCCAACTTCCTCTTCTTCTTTCTACAGTCTTTAGCTAGATGTCCAGTAATACCACAAAATTTGCACTTCCTCGTCTCACGTGGTTTGTTGTTGCTCTTGTTATTCTTGTTGTTCCCCTTCTTGAAGTCAACTTTCTTATTCTGCGTCTCATTAGGCTTAACCTCCTTCTTGCTATTCTTGTCTTCCTCATGAAGTAGAGCCATATCCACCAAGCTTTCAAAGGTCGCCCCATGGGTATATAAGTTATGGCCAAACTGTGTAGTGGCTCGTTCAATCCTCGAGCAAAGCGTACAGCCTTTTTCTGGGCTGTGTTGACCAAATCCAAATCGAACCGAGCAAGCTGATTAAACTTATTCACGTACTCCCTAACAGACAAGTCCCCTTGCTTGAGTGCTAGGAACCTCTCCATCTGAAGGTTCTCTTCTGCTGACGATAAGAATTTAAGCCCAAACCTCTCTCTAAAGTCTGCCCAAGTCTCAACTGGCCTGGTAGCGTTGGTGACTTCGTACCAAAATGCAGCTTCCGCTTTCAACAACCATGCTGCTAACTGAACTTTCCTATGGTCCTCCATATCAAAGATAATGAATAAGTCTTCTATCTCCTTTAGCCAGTTTCGTGCTTCAACAAAGGTTTCAGTTCCAACGAAGTTCTTTCCGTCTATTGCTTTAAAGTCTTTGCATATTTTGGCAAAGGCGGTACCAAGAGGAGGAGGAACCGCGACCACTGGGGGAGGAGGAGGAGGGATGTCTGCCGGGCCCGCGCCGTTGGCCTTGGCTTTTAAGTACCTTCAGAACCATCCAGGCATGGGTATTCCCTCAGGAAGGTTAAGATCAGCCATGTTGAAAAACGAAAAGAAAAAGATTCAAACGAGGAAACAAAGGAAAGTGCTAATGGCTTCTTGGGGAATAGCCTTTTTAAACATAAAACTTTTCTTGAAAAATGCTTCTTTATAAATGGTTTTGAAAATAGTTTCAAAAGGTTTTTAAAACTTTTGCCCAGACTGGTAACCTTCTGCTCTGATACCAAGTGTAACACACCACCTCCGCTAGGGTCACTCTCAAAGGGAATGCACTAGTTTTGGTGGAGTATTATCTAGGTAAACATACACAGAGATATCACAAGGCAGAACATAAATAAAGCAGTAGTAGAAATTAAAAACCAAATTTATTACTTTCAAGAAAGGAGTCAAAACCCCATATATCCAAGGTACAAATTATTCCATTACATCAAGTTCCAAATAAAGAAGCATAAACTTAAGATAACAAAAGTAAATTATTCCCTATAAATAGCAGGAGCAGCCATAACATAGCCCATGACCAAACCGTACATGAGCTGTCAGAAAGCAAGCTAAATCCAAGCTAAGAGCTAGTGTTTCCTCCCTGAGAACCTGGGGGGGGAACGAAAGAAAAAGAGGCGAAAGAAAAAGGGTCAGTCAAAAAGACTGGTAAGCCCTAGTGACTTTCAGTATGAAAACTAGTAAAGGTAACATGATATGTGAAAACTGGAATTAAACATAAAGATGATAACAGAACTGGTAGAATAATTAAGATGACAGGATAAGTCTAGTCTAGCATCGCATAACCGAGATTCGCTGCACCAACTGTACTAGTGTTCTAACCTATGTCAAGTATTAATCATGAAATGATCCCTTGGCCCAATATCATGAAGTGGCCCATTACGGGGTCCTGCGGTACGATCTACTAATCGATCGGCTCCCTACAAGTTCTAGCTCGTCATGTGTCTGTGTCATACGGCCCTGTCCTGAAATGTAGTTACCTGTGCTAGGTCCACCATAGGGTGTATCAAGCCCTATGTTGCCAACAATCGACACGAATCAAGCACGCACAGTGTAAATCTACGGGTGCCCAATGCCTGCTTTTTCAACTCTGGACTACGTGCACGACCATAGTCCGCCTGAACCTACAACGGCGCACCTACTCAGCCGTCGTTCTGGTCGCTTACAATCAGCCCAGTAATCGTGCCCCAGCCTTCCTAGTCCCAGGGTATCGTGATACATCTAAGTGGGTTACTGCTGAAAAGGACCGCGTGACTAGGGTTTCTAATGGGTTAAGTGTTGTCATTTAAATTCGTGACTTAACCCTATCCAAATCATGTATCGAGTTGGTTAAGTGTGTTCAAGCGGTTCATGACTTAACCCTATCAGATCATCGTGTCAAGTTGGTTAAGTATATTCAAGTGGTTCATGACTTAACCCTATCATGTGGCATTAATTCATTAATGCACCCCCAACCTCTCACATTAGACTAACTGTTGTGGTCACTGGATTTGTCGGGCGGTTCCAGACAGATTTACACCGCAACATAGTCTAACCTCGGGTTTTTCGTGCGATATGACCAACTACCCACATTGGATCCTATTGTTTGCAGTCACTGGATTTGCCGGGCGATTTCGGGCAGATTTACACTGCAAACTCAACCCAACCTCGAGTTGGCCATTTTCAAGTTTATCTAATTGTCATGCCCACGTTCAAGTTTTCATGTCAAAATTCATGTCGAGTTTTCATGTCAAGTTTCGTGTTAAATCGTGTCAAGTTCATGTCCATATCCGGGTTCAAGTTATAACAACGTTCATGTTCAAGTTCAAAGTCAATTCATGTTTTACCTAGTCTACCCAAATCGTATTCCCATCGCACGCAAGCTCGAATCGATACAAATAAATCTAATTAGGGAATAACATAAAAAGGGACGGGTATAAGGTGGCAAAAGTGATTACTAGCATAGCATGGTATGACTTGAGATAAATGATTATAACATTACTGGCATATGGAATATTGGCCTCAAACATAAAGATTCCAAATCTAGCAAAATAATGTACTAGTCAAGATAACAGTTGTCATAAGGTGATAGTATAGTCATGGTAACGATTGACACAAGGTGATAGTATAGTCATGGTAACGATTGACATAAAGTGATAGTCATAAACTTGTGACTAATAGTAGATTCAACATGATAATATAAGGGGTTTTCTTTTTGATTTACAACATGAATAGGCCCCAAATCAATGTCATAATATATCCAAAAGTCAAGATCCAAGATGAACAAGAATGGATGTAAAACAGTCATCATACATAGGTCCAATTTCAATTTACATCATATTCATATTACATTTACAGTTTAAATCTAAAAATAACTGGGGCTTACAGATCGTGGTTCGAGAATTAGAAAAAGAGAGTCGATGTTGAATCTTTATATGCTTAGTCAAGTCCTAACAGAAATCCCCAAATCAGCAACGTAGTTTCGAAGTAGAAGAAGTAGTCCCTTTCTCTAACTTTTCAACCAAAATTAGAGCAACATAAGGTCAGAAAGAATTTTATGTAGAGAGACTAGTGTTAGGGGCTGTATATATAGGGTCAGGTCAACGAATGTAGACAGAAACGAGGCCAGAAACATCAAAGTGAATCAAGCTTCAAAAGTGGACTCGGCCACCAGGTCGACCCCCAGGTCGAATATGGTCGACCTGGTCCTGGGTAGGTCGACTACATAGTCGACCCCCAGGTCGACCTGGTCCTGGGCGGGAAATTTCCCGCCCAGTCCATTCTGAGGTTTGAATTTCGAATTTTGAATTCGAATTGAGCTGTTTTGAACTTGAAAACTTCTGAAAACTTCGAAAGGTCATAACTTGGTCATATGGGCTCCGATTTTCGAAAACTCGGACTCGTTTCCAAGCAGAATTTCGAGACGAACGCAATGGCGCAACCCGTTTCCCTTGATTCTTGTTTAAAAAATTAATTCCGCCTTGATTTATGGTTATGGTTATTACACGTTATAAAAACACGGGTTGTTACACCTTCTTTTGATTTCATTAAGAAAAATGTAATTTTTATTATAATATAAAAACATGTACTCTTCTTCTTATCTAAATATGATAATTTAATATGTGACTAAAATAACATTCAGTTCTAATATGTCCATTCTAATATGTCCATTCTAATTTCAAACAAAAAGGACAATTCTATATTGTCTACATACATATTTATAATTCTAATGACCAAATAAAAATGACTCTCCTTACTAGTACATAAATTTCCATGTTTAACTTGACGAACAAAGAATGAATGTCTTTATTGTTTAAAAATTCAATGTTTAATGTTAACACATTTATCATGTTAAAAGGGTAATCTTTTTTTTAATCTTCCACTATTATATCAAAAATGTAATTTTTTAGTGCAAACTCAACTTTATTGACTTGAATCTTTTAATATGATTCATTCATTACATAAAAATGTTATTCCTATTGTCTTCCTATTTTCTACTGTTTTATATTACAATAAAAATGTAATTTTTATTATTTTCACTTTTCTAATAGTCCACATTACCATAAAAATAATTTCTATTGTTTATTCTTTTCTAATCATGTTTTCTATATATATTCATGACAAATAAATGAACATTTCATTGGTTAACAATTTTTTATATTTATTAATGACACATAAATGCATGTTCCATTTGTAAACAATTTTCTTATTAAAACATTCCATAATGAAATGGTATTATTATTCTATGTATCATTTTATAACAAAAAAAAACTTTACTTTTATTCTAATTCAACATTTTATGACAAAAATGTACTTTTATTCTATTGACAAACAAAAATAATATTTAGTTTGCATAACTAATTCAATGTTTCCAACAGCAAAATAAAGAATATTTTATTTGCCTAACATTTCTATATTTTTAATGACTAATAAAAGAGGGGATTTATTTGTGTACATGTTCTGATGGAAAATAAAAGTGGAATTTATTTGTGTACATTATCTAATTCAACTTGAAAAATAAAAGATGATGACTTATTTGTTTACAAATTTCTAATCCGATTTTAACCAATAAGATGAAAATTTCATTTGATTACAATTTCTATTTACAGAAATGATAATTTTATATGTCAATTCTAAGTTTGACAAAAGCGACTAAATTTAACAAAAGCGACAAATTTATGTGAAACTTCTAAATTTTGCAAAAGGAACAAATTAATATGTAAATTCTAAATTTGGCAAAAGGGAAAATTAATATGTAAATTCCAAATTTGGCAAAAGGGACAAATTTAGTTTAACATAAAAATGATATTTAAATGTGGCACAACCATAATTCAACCAAAAATGACATTTTGTTCAACATTTATTTATACATGTATATTTTTCATGATGTAAACATTTCGTACATTTCGTACCATCGATAAACACAATATAGTCAGTTCACCACAATACAGACAATTCAAATAATATAGAATCCACACAGTGTATATATTTGTTATTGCAAACACAATCAACATAAGAATATGTATATAAAACGATTTTAATCTTAAATTTAAAAATGAGAAATCTCACCAAATAATTCAGATCTGAATTTTCCTTGAATTTTGATTTGCTCTATTTTTGTCTAAGTCAGTTCCATCATGTAGATCTTGGATATACGATTCCAACGCATTTCGTTTGGTCAAATTCTGATTAAATTTGAAAGAGATATGACCATTTGAAATCTGAATATACTATTTACATCATTAATTTAATAAATTAATTAATTAACTTATCCTTAATCCAACTTCCTCATCGTCACTATACTGGAACTCGTAACCCAAAACTTCAACCGCCTCCCTCTCTGCACGCAGGCCTTACGAGGCATTGGACCTCGATCCGAACACACCACCGTAAAGTCCTACAGACGCCGCCCCCACGCCCCGAATCCTGCTGAGCTCGGTGGTCCAAGGCACCCCGAAATCCGCACCAAAGTCTGCCCTTTCGAGCTGAGAAATCGCGCACCATGGTTGATGAAATTTGATCACTTCCGTATGAAATTAAAAAGCACTCTTAGCTCTTCGATTTGGTGTTTGGAGTATTTATTTTCATTAAGAAGATTGGAAGAAATTAGCGAATGAAATTAGGAGAGTTTAGGCTATTCATGAATAAGGCGGCGGCTACAGGTTATTAGAATTAGGGTTTGTATGAGTTTTAACCTATATTTATAATATTATAATATTAATTGAACCTATAAGGCCCGTTTAGCAACTTTATTCGATTTCAGCCCAACAACTGTCGTTCTTACCCATCAACCCCCGTTCCGGACTCATCCGGATATGACCCGCAGGCCCAAATGACTGTCTTAACCCAGTTTTCTTTATTTTAAAATATTTACTTTTATTTTTAATTCAACCGTATAGAAAAATTCACCAGGGTCACAAATTAACTTCAAAAATTCGCAAAAAATATATTTAGCTATGTTTTGACGCTTCAGACCTAGGAAAATTAATTTCGTTGTATCCTGGGCCCGTTTCAAAAATGACATTTTTCAAATCGATTAAAATTTACCAAAATTAACCAAACTGAAATCTTTTTGCCACAGTCACAAATTAATTCGAAAAATTATGAAAATTTAAACTTAGCAATAATTTGACATTCCGAATCCAACAAAAGTGGTTTCGTTGAAAACAAAGGTCGTTTGAAAAATGGCTATTTTCAAGGCATATATATTAAATATTAAAAATACATTTTTAAACAAATAATTCCCGAAACTCGAAATATATAAGTGTTTATACTTTTTAAATGCAGAAACATCATTCTGAACACAATGGAATTGGTTTCGAGACCAAATTCCTTCGTATGCAAAAAGTGGCATTTTTGACCTTTATAAATTTCTTAGCGACTTTTCTAAATTTTAATTTGGGCATAACTTTTGATTCTTGCTATAAAATTTTAATTTTTCGGATTCGTTAGAAAGATATTTTTAAATAGATTCCAATATTTTTGGTTTCACTAAAATCCGTTAAATTTTGCATCCTGTACGGTCAGTCAAAGTTCATGTTTGACTTTTCAAACTACCGCGTTATTTCTAACTCCCTTTATAATTAAAATTAAATTATTCATTCTAACTTCGATTTAAATTAATTTTTAATCATTATTATTTTAAATAAATTATTTTAAATATCAAAACCCATTAAAATTAGTTAAAAATAAATTTATAAATTTACCCCAAAATTCTGGGTTGTTACAGAAGATGATTTCCATTCAAATCCACTCCAATTCATATATTTGAAACTCTGGTTATATAAAAACTCATTCTCAATCCAATTTATTTTTTAAAAAATAATTGGATTATAATTCTAGTTAACAACTAGTTCATTTCGAAAATATATTTTTGTCTTTTCAAATATGGAATTTTTCATCCTAATTCTTTCTAAATCATTTATTATGATTTTACACAAATTATTAATATTTTTAATAATTTTATTTAGGCCCTTTCAATCGATTTCCATAAACGGTCATCGAACTGCACTTATAACGACCTTTTCCAAATTTGATTTGGAATTATTCCAAATCCAACCATTAGATTTCAAAACTCTTATATTCGTTGGAAAGCTCTTTTCAATACAAACCCAGCAGTTTCAGTTTTAGGAGAATCCGACAGTCGAATCTCCCGTAATGTCAATTAGAAGTCAATTGTCGAAGTTCGCGAACGGTTGTTGCGCGGCGCGTTCTATTCAGGCCATTAAATATATAATATATTTATATTTTATTTATATTTCGTTGATTTCCGTTTAAAACGTATTTTATAAATCGTTTGTAAATTCGTTTTAAAACGATTCTAACTTCATTTACAATTTTAAATCAAAATTGAATATTCCATATTATTATAATATTTAAATGATAATATTTCAAAATATCAGATTTTGAAATCATTTCCTTTTCGATATTCATTATAAAAATGAATAAAATTGATATAAATATTGTTCGCGTCAAAATGGCACATCTCTAATCAACACGGCTTCATACATTTCAATATTTTTGTGTCCATCCCAAATCGGACATTAAAATCACATTTTAATCATTTACAGAATATTATTTTAAAATATTCTTTAATTTACAAATTGGAATGAAACCCAATCAATTACCATAGATTTTATTTCTATGTATTTACATACTATACATGTATATAACAACAATGATAAACAATCATCCATCACCCAGAGTGCACTACTCAACTGCATAAGCATTAAATATAAATAATTAATGCTTACAACAGTCTTTCAACCAATTAATTGACAAACTAAACAATTGGGATTAGTGTATGTCAAATATCATCCCAATACCTGTGTGGGGTTTCAATCAACAAACACAGATTTTATTTGTGCAGTTGGGCGATGTGTAAACTTTATCGTTATAATCAATATCAGTTAAATGTGTGTCCATAAACAAATCGTATGATTTGTCAATGAATATCTATTTTCATTTCAGGAGAATTTTTATGTCGTTCATTTATACATTAAAAATTATATTTTTAACGATAAAATATTTTTTTTCAACACTTGACTATTTTTAACAGTTCATACATTCAATAAAAATGGTATTTTTAACAAACACATTTTATTTCAGAAAATTTCGGCATTATAACGGCGCGATATTAAAGGCGGAGTAATGTCTAGCACTACCCCTCTTCTGATACTGGCTCGCACCATACAAATCAATCACAAACAATCCACAAACCACAATACAATTCATTTACTAATACAGTCAATTTTCAACCACAATTCAATCCATACAACCAAATAAACAACTGGTTTGTACAATAAAATAGTGTCGGGGGTTCCTAAGCCCCGTCTGCATCCTAGTATACTTTTAACTGTAAGATAAATTGAGTGAGAAGGTGATCTCACATTGGGATCCACTCTGCCGTGCTTTTCGGACGTTTTGATTTGCTGTTCTGTTTCCAGAATTTGTAAACGAGCTCCAATCTTCACGTCATCTTTTTGTCTAGCCTAACGCGCTATTCCAGACGACTTTTGCCTGATGGTCTTCCTTCCGATTCTGCTCCAGTTCGCCAGAATTCGCGAAAAGACACGAATTGTACAGCAGAATATACGTGCTTTTTTCGAGCGGCTACTCAATCCAATGTATGGCTTCCATATAGCCAAATCGAAGAGAAAATCGTGCTCTTCGATTATCGCATTGTGGAGGTTTGGCCATAGAGGCTCGGTTTGGAAGATATGTGCTCGGGAAGGTCGCAGCGTTAAATATACACTGTAATTAATAAAAAGGGGATTTTTCAGAGGAGGGGGGCCCCACGTGGTGTTGACGTGGCGGGGGAGGCGGCAGGGGACTGGAGGCGGCGACAGTGGTCTGCGTGGCCGGAGTTAGGGTTTAGGCACAGTTTTAGGTGTGGCTCGATTTAGAGGAGGAGAGGGTGGAGAATAGAGGTGTGGCGATTGGAGGAGGGTCGGAGCGGTGAGGGGGAGGCGACGCGGTAGACTCCGGAGTGCGGCGGCGCCAATGGTGGCGTGGAGAGCCAGCGCGCGAGGTTTTTTTTTCTAGTTTTTTTTATTTAAAAAAAGAATTAAAGACTGAGTGGAGGAGGGAAAGGGTTTGACCCAATTATAACTATATATATATATATATATATATATTTAATTACTTTAATTTCCATAAAGTCACTTTTCATTCGAACTCCAAATCGATCCCAACGACTGTTGTCCTTAGCTAAGTACCCCCATTTCGAACACGACTGAATATGTTTCGTAAGCCAACTCGATTGTTTCGATCAGTTTTCATTAAATTAAAATATAAATCCATTTAATTGCATTTGGACGTACATTTCAATTTACCGAGGCCACATACTGACTCCAAAAATTCTAGAAAAATTATATCTGGCTTTGTTTTGTCGATACGATCCTAAAAAAACTAATTTCATCGAATTTGGAGACCGTTTGAAAAATGGTC
Source organism: Allium sativum (assembly GCA_030737875.1). Classification (NCBI taxonomy): domain Eukaryota; kingdom Viridiplantae; phylum Streptophyta; class Magnoliopsida; order Asparagales; family Amaryllidaceae; genus Allium; species Allium sativum. Next base: position 78,239,350 of record CM060925.1, read on the forward strand.
ATTTTCTGGTCGATCCAAATTGACTAAAATTTACGAAACACGTTTTCTTTTGCCACGCTCAAATATTAACTCCAAAAATTATGAAAATTGGAATCTAACAATAATTTGACATTCTGGATCCAACAAAAGTGGTTTCATCGAAAACGGAGGTCATTTGCAAAATGGCTATTTTTAAGGGCTTTATGTATGTATAAAATATATATAATTATATGTAAATTCCATAGCAACTATTTTGAATTTTAAATTGCACATATCTTTCGTTTTATATTATGAAATCTGGATTTTTTTCATTTGTTAGAAAGATATGATTAAACAGATTCAAATATTTCGTATTTTACTGAAATCCGATTTATTTTGAATCATATACATTCAATTGAAATTTAAAATCGAATTTTCAAACTGCCGCGCCATTTCAGGCTCTTTTTATAATTAAAATAAAAATTCATATTCTAATTTCGATTAAAATAAATTTTTAGTCGTTATTATTTTAAATAAATCATTTTAAATATTCAAAATTCATTAAAATAACTAAAATAAAAATTTTAAATTGGTTCTAAAATTCCGGGTTGTTACAATATTCAGGTTCATATATTTATATTAATTACATAATACAAAATTTAAACTATTTACAAAAATTTAGTTAGCTAATATTTCTAATAGATATTAAAGAACTATGATTCAACACGTATACGACTATTGTACTAACAAAAATGATAAAGTAATTTTTTTATTCAATTGCAATATATAAATCACACAAAACAACAATAGCAAGTTTAATTTTTTATTCTATTATCATTTAACTTAAAATACCAATATTTAAAATGGTTAAATTTCAAATTTCAAATGAATGTACATGATTCAAAATAAACCAGATTTTAGTGAAACCAAAAATATTAGAATCTATTTGAAAATATCTTTCCAACGAATCCGAAAAATTGAAATTTCATAGCGGGAATAAAAAGTTATGTCCAATAGAAAATTCAGAATAGTCGACGTGGAATTCTGGCCCTTAAAATTGAAAATTTTGCAAACGACCTCGTTTTTCGATGAAACCGCTTTTGTTGGTTTGGGATGTCAAGATATTTCTAGATCCAAAAATTCGTAATTTTTCGAATCAATATGTGAGTGTGGCAAAGGAAAACATGTTTTAACAGTTTTAGTCAATTTGGATTGATCAGAAAATGGCCATGTTTCAAACGGTCTCGGAATTTGACGAAATTAGTATTCACATAACCGTATCGTCAATATGAAGCTAGAAAATATTTTTTGGGAATTTTTAGAGTCCGTATGTGACCTTAGTAAATTGAAAGGTGCAATCAAATTCAATATATATTGATTTATATTTTGAATTTGATGGAAACTGATCGAAACGATCGAATTGGCTTACGAAACATATCCCATTGTGTTCAAAAGGGGGTAATTAGCTAGAGGTGACAATCGGTGGGTCTCGTTTGGAGTTCAAATTAAAAAGTTACCTTTTGGAGAATTAATTAATTAAATTATAAAATACCCCCTTCTCCCCCATTCCCTTTGCCAAATCAGGAATCGACCGAAGAAAAAAAAAAGGGCGGAACCCCATCGCCCAGCCTCCGGCTGCTCCACCTCAAGCGGCGCCACCCTCCCCAACGCGGGACCCCCTCCTCTCGCGCTCACTCTCCTCTCCCCCGTCCTCCATACACGAAGGCCCAAAACTGCACCCCCCCTTCAGCCCAAAACCGCCGCTACTACTGCCCTGGCCCACCTCAGACCACCGGTCACCTCCCTTTACCTGCACCATACCCCGACATGCCTCCCCACCTCAGGCCCGCCTCTCCACCACTGTTCAAGCCGCCATCACCCATTTCCGATGTCCACGAGAAAGTAAACCACTCCCATTTGCACCGTGAGTTTTTCTATTTTAATTTTTACTTATTTCAAAATAAAAATATATATTCTTTTTATATAAAGACCTAATTTTTAAAGAAAGGGTTAGATTTATTTATTAGCTAAAGTTTAGACTTTTGATTAGCTAAAGGTTAGGTTTTGATTAGCTAAAGGCAAGATTTTTATATAGAAAAAGGCGAGATTTTTATATAGAGAAAGGCGAGATTTTTATCATGAAGAAAAAAGGAGATTTTTAGATATACGATAGCAATGTAAAGGTATGATTTTTATTATACCATGGCATGATAAAAATATGATTTTTATATACTAGAGAATATAAAAATGTGATTTTTATATGAGTGGTGATACAAAAATATAATTTTTATTATGAAGTTAGCATGATAAAAATATGATCTTTATTATATGAACACCGTTATAAAAATAGAATTTTATCTATATAGTAGTCGTATAAAAATAGAATTTTTATCTATATAGTAGCGGTATAAAAATAGAATTTTTATCTATATAGTAGCGATATAAAAATAGAATTTTTATCTATATAGTAGCGATATAAAAATAGAATTTTTATATATATAGTACCTGTATAAAAATATGATTTTTATCCATATAGCATAGTTATAAAAATGTGATTTTTATATACATAGCAACAATATAAAGATGCGATTTTTATATATGTAGTGGATACGGACAACGAAAGTGACAAAAGCGAGCACGACAAGATTTTCTACATATGAAGAGTCGCGGTGTTTGGTTTAGCGAATCGGTGAGAACTTCTCACTTTAATTCTTGTTTTCTAGTTAAAAATATATACTAGGATGCAGACGGTGCTTAGCAGCACCCGACACCCGTTGTCCACAGACCATGGACGACTTGTTTGATTTTGTTGTGTGGTGAAAATTGATTGTGATGTGGAATGAATGGAAATATATTCATGTGTTGAAATAAATTATTTATCGTTAAAAATATAAATTTAACATGAAGGTGAATAAATAAATATTCATTTACAAATCGAACTATTTGTTTATGTACACCCATTTGAAGGATATTGATTGGGACGATAAATTTTACCCATCGCCCAACTGCACAAATAAAAATCTGTGTTTGTTGACTGAAACCCCACATGGGTATTGGGATGATATTTGATGTACACTAATCCTGATTGTTTAGTTGTATGTCAAGCGACAGGTTGACAGACAGTTGTGTAGTGCACTTTGGATGATATTTGATTATTTATCATTGCTATTATATACTTGTGTTGTATGGAATCCGTATAATTAACATTATATGGTAACCGATTCGGCCTCATTCCAATTTGGGAAATAAAGAATATTATATAGGAGATTCATGTGTTGAACAGAATAAATATTTGTTGTTGAATAAAATATATATTCATGTGTGGAATAAAATATATATTCATGTGTTGAATAAAAGAAAATTCATGTGTTGAATAAAGTATATATTCATGTGTTGAAGAAAATATTCATTTGTTGAATAGAATAACGAAGTTATTGAAATATATAGAGCTGTGTTGATTAGATTTGCGCCATTTTGACGCGAATGATATTTATATCGATTATATTCGTTTTTGTAATGAATATAAAAAAGGAAGTGATTTCAAAATCTAATATTTTGAAAATATTATCATTTATATATTAATGATATGGAATATTTAATTTTGATTTAAAATTGAATATGAAGTTGAAATTGTTTTGAAAACGAATTTAAAATGAATTATAAAATACGTTTTGAATTGAAATCGATGAAATATATATAATATATATTATATATATTAATGGCCTGAATAGAACGTGATGTGCCGCGACTGTTCGCGAATTTCAACCATTGACTTTGAATTGACCTTACGGGAGATCCGACTGTCGGATTCTTCTGAAACAGGAACCGTTGGGTTCGTATCAAAAAGAGCTTTCCAATGAATATTTGAATTTTGAAATCTAACAGTTGGATTTGGAATTATGTCCAAATCAAATTTGGAAAATGTCGCTGTAAGTGCAGTTCGACGAACGTTATTGGAAATCGACTGTACGTGCCTTGATAAAATTATTAAAAATATCAATAATTTGTGTAAAATCATAATAATTGAATTAGAAAGAATAGGGGTGAAAATCCCATATTTAAAAAGGATAAAAATATATTTTTATCAAAATGAACTAGTTATGAACTAGAATTATAATCCAATATTTTTGAATAAATAAATTGGATTTGAAGTGGTTTTGAAAATAATCAGAATTTCTAATATACGAATTGGAATGAATTTGAATCGAAATTATCTTCGGAATATTTCGATGTTGGGTATCGTGATTATACAGATATGGTTGTGGAAATTTGGAAGATATATTTATAACGTTATTTCCAATACGATATTTGTTGGTTTCAGAATTTGATATTGAATATAAACTGATATATTTTCTATTCAGAGCCTTGTATTTAATATCAAATGGGATTTTGGGTTCGTCGTGAATGGTGTCTTAAATAACACTGTTCTTGAACCCAGTTTAGAAAAGAATAAATCTTTTAATTAAGATTTGGTGAAATTGTCCAGTTAATTGGTATTTAATTGGAATTGAATTTAAATTGGTTTTTAGGTTTATCGTGAGCGGTGTTTTGAATAACACCTATTCTTTAACCCGATTAACAATGGAATGAGATTTTCGGTTGTTGTGAACCGTGTTTTAAATGACATTGGTTATTTAACCCAGTTAAAGATAAGATGAACTTCTTAGCTATGAATAATCATTAATATTGATTTGTGGGAAGATTAAAACTAAGTGGAGTTTTAATGAATCTTTAATTAGATGGAAATGATCGAGAATGGAGTATCACCAGTTTTGCTCCAAAGCGATAGTAAAATCTTTAACTAGATTTGAACGTGAAATGGTAATTAATATTTACCGATAACACAGTGGTGTTAGATATGGAGTACTACCAGTTTTGCTCCATGGGATGAATAGGTTGGGATTGGGAAATAAAATAAATAATTACTTCGGTGTGGTTCGCTAATCCCGACTAGTTTGGAAAACCTTAACATGGTTTGAAATGATACCCAAAGGAAGATTAAAGAATAAATTTAGAACAATTTACCTTTGATAAAATTAATGGGAACCTTTCCCTAAGAATGTGAATATTTGAATAAAAGAATACTCTGAATTGGAATGAGGCGTATGTTGCGTTTGTGCAACACTTGTTTATTATGTACGCGGGTTATTCGGAAAGGCCAGGTTTATACCCATTCCGAATAACCGATTCGACGATAAGTCGACGATGAAGACCGTGGTTGAAGACTGGAGGTCTTCACATCGTTTGGATGATTACCGATGATCATGATTGGGCTGTACACCCAAGAGGAGGGAATCAGTTGGTGATCGTCCAGACGTACTTGGAGATCAATGGATATGCGAGGAATAAAGTTCCTCCGGTTTCGTTCAGACCCAGAACGAACTTGTAAATGGACTGTGTGTCTGATATTGGATTTTATTCTGTGTTGATCAATCTCTATTAAATATATATCTATTTGGGGGCGGAGTATTTATTCTCTTGCTTAACGCTTTCTCTGAGACGTACGAGCTCAGAGGTTATATATTGATGGATATCAATCGCATGGCCTGAATTGCCTGTGTGGCATGCCTAAGTGGCAAATGATCAAGGCTTCTGTTGAAAAGCAAAGTCTTGTGGTTGATGATCAAAGCACGAACTGTGTGGCATATCTTTGTGTATAGCGTTAATTCGCGAGCCTCACACCTCGGTATGAGTCAAAAACGGGATCAGACTGCAAGGAGAACACGACGTTTCTTTCTAGCTAAGGGTGGTGTCAGGGACCTACTAGCCCTGACATTTACATTATTTTTCACATGTGTGGTTGTTGGAATGCGAGACGCCTCGGATATAGGTCTAATAGGAACGGGAAACGTGTGTTCAGGAATAATTAATCCTCAAAAGTAGGAGAGGACCGGCCCTGAAGCATCCAGGATCGCTGTGTGTGGTCCTGAGACATTTGCTAGAGTGTCTCGAACGGAGAAGAGCTTGCCCCTTGCCTCGAATCATGATGGAATCCAATTTCCAATACGTGACATTTCAGTTTTATTTGTAGGGCCTAGTATGGCAACATAGTGGTCTGGCGCACCTATGCCGTCTATGATTTATACATTATGATTGAAGTTGTTTTCTTCACTTATAGTAATATTAAAAGATGAAATTAGCGTATCAAGCATTCTTTGGCTATTATAAGGTAAAATCCTATCCTCCGTCTTGTTTGCATTGTGTGATGGGACCTGGGTCTTATACTAGCTTCATTGTTCTTTATTTAGCATTGCGATGTTGTTTTTGCACTGGTATTCTTGGGAGGAAACCCGTTCCATATTATACGGCGTGGTCCCTGGATTTACCTAACTTTAAAATAAAGATTAATAACTGTTTTAGTTCTCACACCAGTCACATGACTGACCTGGAGTTTATTGTTTTAACATAAACTCTGGGTGCCCCTATTTTCCATACGGGCAGCTAGTAGTTTTGGTTTTGCAGATTTATATTCACAGGATCCTAGTTTATAGCTGAAGTGATATTCGGAAAGCTCTATATCCGCGTATTTCTTTCAGTTATGTTTTGTATTATTTTTCCGCTGCAGTAATGTATTTAAATCTCTGATATTCTCTGTTGTATGATATTTATTCTTACTCTGTAATATTCTTGTACTCTGATGTACTTGTTGTAATAAGCAATGAAATGTTCTTCTGTTTGTGTTTTGATTTGTCGTGTTCTCAAAGCAATCTGGGCTTTTCTTTACGGGGAAGTTTGGGTCGCTACATTTGGTATCAGAGCTTTGGTTTACAGAGCTCGAGAACAAGACACATTAGAACCAAACGAAACAATTCATCAGAAATTGGACTAGTAATGTCCAATAAGAATGGCTCGTTAGAGATGGGATGTAACAACCCGTAAAATGCGAGCCAGTTTGAAATTTTTATTTTGGCAATTTTAGCGAATTTTGGATATTTAAAATAGATTATTTTAAATAAAATCGACGAGAAATTTATTTTGAATATAATTCGAACGTATATATTTATACGCGTCGTCGTTTGAATATAAATATTTATATATAATTATAAATAGAATTGAAAATGGCGCGGTAGTTCGATAATTCGATTTCAAACTTCAATTGAATGTACCGGGTGCAAAACAATCCGGATTTTAGTGAAACCAAAAATAATGGGATCTAATTGTGAATATCTTTCTAACGAATCCGAAGAATCAAAATTTCGTAGCGAGAATCAAAAGATATGTCCAGTTGAAAATCCTGAATAGTCGCTATGGAATTCAGGCCCTTAAAAATGGACATTTTGCAAATGACTTCGGATTTCGACGAAACCAATTTTGTTGGGTCCGTGATGTAAAGTTATTGCTAGATTCCAAATTTCATAATTTTTCGAATCAATATGTGAGCGTGGCAAAGGAAAACGCGTTTGACCAGTTTCAGTTGATTTTAATCGACTGGAAATTGGCCATTTTTCAAACGGTCTCAGAATTCGACGAAACTAGTTTTGTTAGGACCGTATAGTCAATACGAAGCTAGAAAATATTTTTCTGAAATTTTTCTAGTTAGTATGTGACCCCGGTAATTTGAAATGTGCGTTTAAAATTCAATATAGTGATTTAAATGTAAATTCAACGGAAACTGATTGTAACGATCAAACCAGCTTACGATACATATCCCATTGTGTTCGGAATGGGGGTATTTAGCTAGGGGCGACAGTCGGTGGGTTCGATTTCGAGTTCGAAATGAATGTTGCTTTTTGGAAAATTAAAATAGAATAAAATATATAAATTATATATTGCCCCCTCTCTCTCCTTATCCCAAGTCAACGTTCATTTGAATTGAAAAAAAAAAAAAAAAAACCTCGATCTGGCCGTCGCCCTTCCGTCCACCGCGCCACCAGGTCGGCCACCCCCTCTCCGACGATCGCCCCTGCCTAGTGCCGCCCTCCCCTACACTCTCTCCTCTCTCTCTTCTCTAATCCGTCGACCAAGCCCCAAACCACCAGAAAACCCACGCACCGCCCCTCCTTGCCCCGCGCCGCCGACTGTCAGACTTCCTCTACCCTCCGCTGCGCCGCCACAACCTGCCCTCCTCCTCTTCTTCACTCTCTTCCCTCTTCTCACATCCAATTCGAGCCTGATAGCTCTGAAACCCCAAACCCTCGCTGCTACAGCCAATGTGGGCCACGCCTCCGACCCGAGCACCCCCGTCGAGCCTCCCCGAGCCAATGTGAGTTTTCATGGTTGTTTTTATCCATTTACGTAGGGAAAAATTGGATTTTTATGCTTGATATAGCGCTAAATAAATAGGATTTTTTTTTATATAGGAAGTATGGATTTTATTCGTATAAAGTTTAGACCTTTATTTATATGAGGTGTAGATTTTTATTACATAAAGTTTTGATTTTTAATTTGTTAAGAGAATTTACTTATGTAAAGATTCTATTTTTAGTATGATAAAGTTACGAGTTTTATGAAAGTAAAAATACGATTTTTATATATAATAACGATATAAAAATATGGTTTTTAACGATGTAAAAGCATGACTTTTATATGTAATAAAGAGGTAAAAATATGATTTATAATGATGAAATTGAAAAGACGATATCTTTAAAATCGAAAAGGCGAAATCTTTTTATATAGAATAATGTGATAAAAATGGAATTTTTATCTATATAGTAGCGTTGTAAAAATAGAATTTTTATCCATATAATAGCGAAGTAAAAATTCGATTTTTATATATTGAACTTTGAAGTAAAAATTCGATTTTTATATATTGAACTTTGAAGTAAAAATTCGATTTTTATATTGTAACGCCCGGCCCCTAGACCCATGCTGACCAAGAGCAACACTAAGTGTTACTGTCAGAAAGCACGGAGAATGGGACTCGATAGGGCTAAAAGTTGTTCTCATTCCTTTGAACGAACACTGGCACGAGAAATTTAAAATCTCTTAACTTACCATTTGTGCTCAGTATAAGTTCAAAGAAATGGTACAAGAAAATTTCCCAGGTACATAGTGCAAAATATAATAGAATCAAGCACAGCACAATAACAACAGCAGAATACATAATACATATCATAATAGAGATGTCCAGAATACATGGTCCATCATACATAATATCACTTCCCAAAATACATAATAGTGCACATACCATAATACTACACGATACTAATAGTCTGAAGCTGCGTAGTCCAAAACCCCAAAACGTGGAAAAAGATAAGAATGCTGCTACAGTCCACGCAACCTAACCTGCAAACAATCCTCAACCTGACCCGAGGATTGTTTTAACAAAACAAATCACACGGGTCAGACTATGTCTAGTGTGAGTGAAGTAAGTATCTATGGACATCGAATTATAATAATAAATGATGCCACATGTGTAAGTCAACATGAGGCATATGAATGAACAATTTAGCAAAGTTGCCGCATTAAATAAGCCATAAAATCAGGCATCGGTATTGTATGTAAAGCAATACAATACCAAAACAATTATCATATGTAAAGCAGTATGATAATATAAAAAGTCAGATTATAGGCACAGGTATTGTATGTAAAGCAATACAATATCATAACGATTATCATATGTAAAGCAATATGATAATATAAAAAGTGAGATTAATTAAAGGCACAGGTATTGTATGTAAAACAATACAATACCATAACGATTATCATATATAAAACAATATGATAATATAATAATTGAATGTTGGTTATAATACTGGGTTTCAAATTATTTGAGTAATAGAGAATTAGGGGGACTACGGGATAAATATAATATGACCCATAACGACCAACTAAACAGACGCTAGTATTGTAAAATTACAGTGGTAGAGCTCTTGCGCGCGGAGACATCAGCACCGTAACCTACTCATAACGCCATAACGACACCTGGCGATCAACCCAGGATAACCAAGACGGTCTAAGGCGAAGGCCGTATGCTACCCGTTCACGGCACTACACGTGGCACACCCACGCCTCCATCTGATGTAGTCCGTGACCCGCCGATCGGGAATCCCGATCAAAACAACAAAATTGCCCAATGTAGCAGACCGTTTGACCTTTGGTGGTTGGTGGGCAAAATTTAAAACCACCGTGATTCAGGTAGCGAACCTGAATCAGGTCGACCAAGATGGAGTTTTGGCCCATTGGTACAACAGAGTCCAATCTATCCCAATCCCAAAATTGAAAGTATTTTTCAAATATTATTTTTAAATCATGCCTTAAAAACTCATAGTGTTTATAATGTCAAAACACTATATAAAACTTATCATGGCAACATTCATAAAAGTAAGTTTTTTACAAAACCCAGTATACTTAACAAAAAGGTTAACATCACATGTCCATAGATGGTTACACTTCCGTTTCGCTCTAATACACAAGCACCCCATAATACTTATGTATTATAACGAAACTTAATCATTGTTTAACATGTTTAATTTATTTGGAACTAAAAAATTATTTGGCCATTTAATTTATACATGATACTGTTATTTTTGCAAGTAGGAAGAATTTATTCTCAAATATTAAAGAAAACAATAATTTTTCTAATATAAAAATTGCATAATTATTTTTAAATAAAGTTTAGAAAAAAAACATATATTTTTTATTTTTATTATTATTATTATTATTATCTTTTTTTTTTTTTTTTTTTTTTTAGGTCTGCCCAGTGCAGCCTGGACTGCACAGTGCAGCCTGGACTGCACAGTCAGCCAACTGGGCTGCACTGTGCAGCCCACTGCCGGGCTGCATTGCGGCCCATAGTTGGGCTGCTGCGCAGCCCATCTGGGCTGCACTGTAGCCCAGACACGGGCTGCACTGCAGCCCGTTCTGGGCTGCTAATGCAGCCCCATCACGGGCTGCGCTGCAGCCCTTTCTGGGCTGCTATGCAGCCCGTTCTGGGCTGCACTGCAGCCCTTTCTGGGCTGCACTGCAGCCCTTTCTGGGCTGCACTGCAGCCCTTTCTGGGCTGCACTGCAGCCCGTTCTGGGCTGCTATGCAGCCCGTTCTGGGCTGCACTGCAGCCCGTTCTGGGCTGCTATGCAGCAGCCTTTTCTGGGCTGCTATGCAGCCCGTTCTGGGCTGCACTGCAGCCCGTTCTGGGCTGCTATGCAGCCCCAACGCGGGCTGCACTGCAGCCCATTCTGGGCTGCTAATGCAGCCTTTTCTGGGCTGCTATGCAGCCCGTTCTGGGCTGCACTTCAGCCCGTTCTGGGCTGCTATGCAGCCCGTTCTGGGCTGCATGGCAGCCTGAACACGGGCTGCTGCACAGCCTGCGCACGGGCTGCCTGTGCAGCCCAGTTCTGGCTGCACAGAGCAGCCTAGCTGCGCAGGACTGCACAGCAGTCCTTCCCCTCCCCCTTGCTGAAAATTTCAGCAAAAATTATATTTTTTTTTTTTATTTTTTTTTTTTTGATGGAATTGAAGTTTAACAAAGACATGTAGGTTTGTTCATCAAGGTTTAATAATGTACCTCTCTTTGAAGCAATTAAGCAAGCATTTTGCATGCATCAAAACTACATACCTACAACAATCTTCACTACATAACATTTTCTTTCAACCAATTTGCAGCAAATTCAATTAGGTAAAGATTAACCACAAAAGGGGAGGAGCCAAAATATAATTACGAAAAGGTTTTGACCTTTTCTCCCACATGCATACCTAAATCAACCAAAAAGAGAAGAAAGATTGAAACTTCACTCACCTATTGCTCCAAAAGCAAACTTTCACCTCTGAAATCAATTAGCCTTTGGGTTGAAATCCTCTACAAATAGGAATTGAATAGGAAAACAATCTTAAATCTCTATTTACAAAAATTGAAAGAACCAGAGAGAGATTAAATAGGTTTAGGGAATACTTACTGAATTGGGAGCCTACTTTTATCTCCAATTTTGTATGAGAATTGATTAAGCAGGAAGATTGAGGATGAGAGAAAAATGTAGAGTTCTCGGTGGTTTCTGAATGAGAAAAAAGAAAGATACGTACTGATGTTTTTAATCGGAGGAAGAGGGGTTATGTATTTTTATTCATAAGTCCCCCTCTAGATCTTTCCTCATAAAAATCTCCTTTTTATTTTTTTATTTTCACTCTTTTCTAAAGAAACATAATTATTACTCTTTGTCTTATTAGGAGATTTTTTTCTTTTTCCCCTTATTTTATTTGTTTCTAGAGATTTCCTACATAATCAAAATAAAATAATTTTTTTTTTCCTTTTATAATCTTTTCTTTTTATGAAAAAAAAAAGTGGACATAAAATTCTCTTTTTATCTTACATAACACACATTTTCAACATTATGTAAACTTCTCTTTTTTTTTTTCATAACTTGAAAACAACAAGAAAACATTATTTTATAAATTATTTAAAATAACACACATAACAATGAACACATTTTATGAAATCAATCAGAATTTTCCACTAAAATTTGCACTTCTCCATTGCATTCAAATTTGTCTTTTTATTTCATGCAAAAGACTTGTGCACGACTTTCACTAACTTATAAATACACTTTTTTCCTTTTTCTCTTTTTTTTTTTCATTAACAAAATGTACATTTTTTTCTTCCAAAAGTACATTTGCTACAATAAATTACATTATGCAACAAAAGATGAAATTCTTCATATTAACCATGCATAACGCATTTATTGACCGTCATCAATTTTTTTTTTCTCCTCTCATCCATTTTAATACATTATTACCATTTATTTAATTTTCAAACAATATTTAATATAATTATTAACAATTTATTATTAGATTCCCAATTCAGTCTCCCTAAAAAAATGGGGTTGTTACATATATATTGAACTTTGAAGTAAAAATTCGATTTTTATATATTGAACTTTGAAGTAAAAATTCGATTTTTATATATTGAACTTTGAAGTAAAAATTCGATTTTTACATATGTAGAGAATACGGACAACGAAGGTGACAAAAAGGCGAAACGACGAAGACTTCTACAAAAGAAGAGCCGTGGAGCTAGGATAGCTATAAGTGAGAACTTCTCACCTTTCAATTTAATTTTTCTAGTTACATATATACTAGGATGCAGACGGTGCTTAGTAGCACCCGACACCCGTCCACAGACCATGGACTTGTTTGTTTAGTTGAATGTTGGGTGATTGATTTATTCGTTTGGTTGAATTGGAAATTGATTGAAATTGATTTGTGAATGGCGTGGGCCTTCACTAGACCGGGGATAAGGCTAGGCCTTGTCCCGTTTCTAGTATCGTGCCGTTATGCCGCCGAAATTTTCTAAAATATGTTAGAAAAATAAAAATATCATTTTTATTGAATAAATGAACTGAAAAGAAAATTCATGTGTTGGAATAAATATTTTATCGTTAAAAATATAGTTTTTAACGTGAATGTGAATAAAATAAAATATTCATTTACAAACCAGACGGTTTGTTTATGTACACTGATTTGACTGATATGGATTGGGACGATAAATTTTACACATCGCCCAACTGCACGAATAAAATCTGTGTTTGATTGTTTGAAACCCCACACGGGTGTTGGGATGAAATTTGAAGTTCACTCATCCTGATTGATTAGATATGTCGATCGATTGATTGACAGGCTGTTATAAGCGTTAGATATCTATATTTGATGCTTATACAGTGTAGTGCACTTTGGTTGATGGTTGATTACTTTTCAAGGCTATTATACATGTGTTGTATGAAAATCCATATAATTAACTTTAAATGGTAATTGATTGGGCCTCATTCCAGTTTTAAAATAGAAATATTTAAAATAGAAATATTCGAAATGGAATATTTGAAAATGTCAATATATGAAGCCGTGTTGATTAGAGTGACGCCATTTTGACATGAACGATATTTATATCGATTTTATTCATTTTAAAATGAATATTAAAAAGTAATTTTGAAATCAAATATTTCGAAATGAATTGAATTGAAAACGAATTCAAAGTGAATTGAATTGAAAGTGATTTCGAAATGAATTGAATTGAAAACGAATTCAAAGTGAATTGAATTGAAAACGAATTCAAAGTGAATTGAATTGAAAGTGATTTCGAAATGAATTGAATTGAAAACGAATTCAAAGTGAATTGAATTGAAAGTGATTTCGAAATGAATTGAATTGAAAACGAATTCAAAGTGAATTGAATTGAAAACGAATTCAAAGTGAATTGAATTGAAAGTGATTTCGAAATGAATTGAATTGAAAATGAATTCAAAGTGAATTGAAAGTGATTTCGAAATGAATTGAATTGAAAACGAATTCAAAATGAATTGAAAGCAAATTGAAATGAATTCAAATTGAATTGAAATTTGAATTGAATAGAAATGAATTTTAAAACGAATTTATAGAGAAGAATTCAATTTTGCTTTGAATTGAGATGGAAGTTGAAATAGATTTTGAAACGAATTTTAAAACTATTTATATAATTCGTTTTAAATAGAAATCGACGAAGTATATATTATATATATTATATATATAATATAATGGCCTGAATAGAACGCGCCGCGCCGCGGCAGTTCGCGAATTTCGACCATTTATTTCAAACGGACATTACGGGAGATCCGACCGTCGGATTCTCCTAAAACCGGAACCGTTGGGTTCGTATCGAAAAGAGCTTTCTAACGAATATTAGAAATTTGAAATCTAACGGTTGGATTTGGAATTATGTCCAAATCAAATTTGAAAAAGGTCGCTGTAAGTGCAGTTCGATGGCCATTGATGGAAATCGACTGTACGGGCCTTGATAAAATTATTAAAAATAGTGATAATTTGTGTAAAATCATAAGAAATGATTTGTGAAGATTTGGGATGAAAGACTCCATATTTGAAAAGATAAAAATAGATTTTTATCGAAATGAACTAGTTTTGAACTAGGATTATAATTCTATTTATTTTTAAATAAATAAATTGAATTTGAAAAGGGTTTTAAAAATAACCAAAATTTCCAATGATTGCATTGGAGTGGATTTGAATCGAAATTGTCTTCGGAATATTTCGATGTTGGAATTCGTGATTATACAGATGTTGTTATGGAAATTTGAAAGATATATATTTATATCGTTATTTCCAATACGACATTTGTTAGTCGTAGAATTCGATATTGAATATAAGCCGATATATTTTCTATTCAGAGCCTTGTATTGAATATCGAATGTGATTTGAGTTTGTCGTGAATGGTGTCTTCACTAACACTGTTCTTGAACCCAGTTGAGAAATGATTAAATCTTTTTATTTAGATTTAATGAAGTGTACCAATTAAATAATATTTAATTGGAATTGAAGTGATATTGATTTTTGGGTTTATCGTGAACAGTGTTTTAAATAACACTCGTTTTTTAACCCGATAATTAATGAATGTGATTTTGGGTTTATCGTGAACCGTGTTTTGAAAGACACTGATTCTTTAACTCAGTTAACGATTAAAACTAAGTGGAGTTTTGATGAATCTTTAAATAGATTGGAAAGATCGAGAATGGAGTATCACCAGTTTTACTCCAAGCGATAGTTAAATCTTTAATTAGATTTGAACGTGAAATGGTAATTGAATTACCGATAACACTGTGGTGTTAGATATGAAGTACTACCAGTTTTACTTCATGGGATGAATAGGTTGGGATTGGGAAAATAACATAAATGATTACTTCGGTGTGGTTCGATAATCCCGACTAGTTTGAATTGATATTCAAGGGTGATTAAAGAATAAATTTAGAGAATTTATCTTGGATAAAATTAATGGGAACTTTTCCCAAAGTATAGGAATATTTGAATAAAAGAATATTCTGGATTGGAATGAGGCGTATGTTGTGTTTGTGTAACACTTTTATAATATATACGCGAGTTATTCAGAAAGACCGGGTTTATCCCATTCTGAATAACTGATTCGACGTGGTGTCGAAGATGAAGACGGTGGTCGAAGACCGGAAGTCTTCACGTCGTTTGGGTGATAACTGATGATCTTGATTGGGCTGTACACCCAAGAAGATGGAAACAGTTGGTGATCGTCCAGACGTGCTTGGAGATCGATGGATATGCGGGGTACTAGGTGCCTCCGGTTTCGTTCAGACCCAGAACGGACTTGTAAATGGACTGTGTGTCTGACATTGGATTTTAGTCTGTGTGATTGATTTCTATTAAATATATATCTGTTTGGCGGCGGAGAATTTATTCTCTTGCTTAACGCCCTTCTCTGAGACGTACGAGCTCAGGGGTTATATATTGATGGATATCAAACGCATGGAGTGAATTGCCTGTGTGGCATGCCTAAGTGGCAAATGATCGAGGCTTCTGTTGAAAAGCACAGTCTTGTGGTGATGATCAAAGCACAGCCTGTGTGGCACAGCTTTGTGTAACGTTGATTCGCGAGCCTCGCACCCCGGTTGTAAACCAAAAACGGGAGAGGACCTCAGGGAGGGCATGCGTTTCTTTCTAGTTAGAAGTGGCGTCAGTGGTTTTACATGCCCTGACGAGTTTGACTTATGTGGTTGTTGCTGTTGCGAGGCGCCTCGGTTATATCGGTTTCGGCCGATGCATTCTGGTCGGCAGACGGACCAGACTTACACCCCATAGGGTGGGGAAACGTAGTGTTCAGGCATAATAATCCACATCGGTGGACCGGCCCTGACGATCTAAAGGCTTGCCTGCGCGCTTGCCTGTGGCTCGGGCTAGAGAGTCACGAATCGGTTGAGGACTATCTTTTGCCTCGGTTCATAGACGGAAATCCAATTTCCAAATACGTGACATTTGCGGTTTTATTTGTAGAGCCTAGTATGGCGACATAGTGGGATGGGGCATTCATGCCGCCTATGATTGATACTTATGATTTGAAGTTGTTTTATACACTATGCACTTAGAATAGTATCAAACGATTTGTTTTAACCGTATCAAGCATTCTTTGGCTGTTATAAGGGAAAACCCTATCCCCGGCTTGCGTTGCATTGTGTGATAGGACCTGGGTCTTATAACAGCTTCATTTTTCTTTATTTAGCATTGCGCTGTTTGTTTATGCACTGGTATTCTTGGGAGGAAACCCGTTCCGTGTTATACGGCGTGGTCCCTTGTTTTACCTAATGATTTAAAATAAAGATTAATAACTGTTTTAGTTCTCACACCAGTCACATGACTGACCTGGAGTTTATTGTTTTAACCTAAACTCTGGGTGCCCTTATTTTGACACGGGCAGCTAGTAGTTTTGGTTTTGCAGATTTATATTCACAGGATCCTGGTTTACAGCTGGAACGATATCCGGAAAGCTTTGTATCCGTATATCTCTTCTAGTTGTGTATTGTATTATTTTCCGCTGCTATGTATTTAAATGTAATTTAAATCTCTGATATTTCTGTGTAATATTCATTTGTACTCTGTATATTCTTGTAATCTGATGAGTTGTTGTAATATACAATAAAATGTTCTTCTGTTTGTGTTCTGTTTTGTCTTGTCCTCACAGTAATTCGTTCTTTCTCATCTCTTCGGAGACCGGGGAAGTTTCGGGTCGCTTCATTTGGTATCAGAGCTTTGGTTTACAAAGCTCAGAGAACAAGACACATTAGAACCATATGAAAGAATTCATCAGATATTGGATTAGTAATATCCAATGGGAATGACTCGTTAGAGATGGGATCAGAAGTATCCTAGAACGAGTGTGAAGAGTATATTTTTAAAATGAAAACAATTTTTGTTTTGAAAATTTAAATCAATTATTCGTATTTGATTATCTATTTAGATTGATGTGGACAATCCAGTATATATAGATTTTGCGTATACGTCTGATCCGCGTGTATTCGAAATTTTAATATACTGGATAGATATAGAGTCACACTCTAGTCGCCCGGACATGATTCTGATGATGGCGCGCCATCACCAGTATTTATTTTCGTGTTTCGAAGGTGTGATTTCTATATGTTTCCATCAGACTGGTGTGAGAACCAAAATTAGATAGGGCTTATTGTTGTGATTTGGCATCAAAAACCTGATTTTTGACTATGTATCAAAGTTATCAATTTGAAACTCTAATCCACTAATTGATTGATGTTTGTGTTGTTTGTTTATTTGTTTGCTAATTTTTAGCCATTTAGCCTAATTGAAACAAATATTGAATTGTATTGAAGATTGGTTGCATTTGCTTGCGTATACATATATATCATTGAACAGGTCATAGCAAGGAGGCTAGAGCAGAGAATAAAATTTGTTTGCCCGACAAATAGGTACATGTTTACTACATAATTTCCTGTTTTGTTTGGGTGATGATGATTTTATGAGCCTATTGGCTAGCCGCTTGGCTTTTTCTTTTTCTTTTTGAGATCTGAAGGACCGGGGAAGCTATTTGAAATTCCCCGATGCTCCCGGTGCAGGGGAGGTTATGGCGAAATTTTTCGAAAATTTAGGGTGTTAGCCAAATTTTTGAAATTTTGAAAATTCTCAGAAACTGAAAAGTTGGAGAATGGAAGCCAGATCGAATGTAGAGCAGAATAATCAAACCACTTTCGACCTTGTTCCTTTTCGGGGACGAAAAGTTTTAAGTGGGGGAGATTGTAACAACCCGTAAAATTCGAGCCAGTTTGAAATTTTTATTTTGGCAATTTTAGCGAATTTTGGATATTTAAAATAGATTATTTTAAATAAAATCGACGAGAAATTTATTTTGAATATAATTCGACCGTATATATTTATACGCGTCGTCGTTTGAATATAAATATTTATATATAATTATAAATAGAATTGAAAATGGCGCGGTAGTTCGATAATTCGATTTCAAACTTCAATTGAATGTACCAGGTGCAAAACAATCCGGATTTTAGTGAAACCAAAAATAATGGGATCTAATTGTGAATATCTTTCTAACGAATCCGAAGAATCAAAATTTCGTAGCGAGAATCAAAAGATATGTCCAGTTGAAAATCCTGAATAGTCGCTATGGAATTCAGGCCCTTAAAAATGGACATTTTGCAAATGACCTCGGATTTCGACGAAACCAGTTTTGTTGGGTCCGTGATGTAAAGTTATTGCTAGATTCAAAATTTCATAATTTTTCGAATCAATATGTGAGCGTGGCAAAGGAAAACGCGTTTGACCAGTTTTAGTTGATTTTAATCGACTGGAAATTGGCCATTTTTCAAACGGTCTCAGAATTCGACGAAACTAGTTTTGTTAGGACCGTATAGTCAATACGAAGCTAGAAAATATTTTTCTGAAATTTTTCTAGTTAGTATGTGACCCCGGTAATTTGAAATGTGCGTTTAAAATTCAATATAGTGATTTAAATGTAAATTCAACGGAAACTGATTGTAACGATCAAACCAGCTTACGATACATATCCCATTGTGTTCGGAATGGGGGTATTTAGCTAGGGGCGACAGTCGGTGGGTTCGATTTCGAGTTCGAAATGAATGTTGCTTTTTGGAAAATTAAAATAGAATAAAATATATAAATTATATATTGCCCCCTCTCTCTCCTTATCCCAAGTCAACGTTCATTTGAATTGAAAAAAAAAAAAAAACCTCGATCTGGCCGTCGCCCTTCCGTCCACCGCGCCACCAGGTCGGCCACCCCCTCTCCGACGATCGCCCCTGCCTAGTGCCGCCCTCCCCTACACTCTCTCCTCTCTCTCTTCTCTAATCCGTCGACCAAGCCCCAAACCACCAGAAAACCCACGCACCGCCCCTCCTTGCCCCGCGCCGCCGACTGTCAGACTTCCTCTACCCTCCGCTGCGCCGCCACAACCTGCCCTCCTCCTCTTCTTCACTCTCTTCCCTCTTCTCACATCCAATTCGAGCCTGATAGCTCTGAAACCCCAAACCCTCGCTGCTACAGCCAATGTGGGCCACGCCTCCGACCCGAGCACCCCCGTCGAGCCTCCCCGAGCCAATGTGAGTTTTCATGGTTGTTTTTATCCATTTACGTAGGGAAAAATTGGATTTTTATGCTTGATATAGCGCTAAATAAATAGGATTTTTTTTTATATAGGAAGTATGGATTTTATTCGTATAAAGTTTAGACCTTTATTTATATGAGGTGTAGATTTTTATTACATAAAGTTTTGATTTTTAATTTGTTAAGAGAATTTACTTATGTAAAGATTCTATTTTTAGTATGATAAAGTTACGAGTTTTATGAAAGTAAAAATACGATTTTTATATATAATAACGATATAAAAATATGGTTTTTAACGATGTAAAAGCATGACTTTTATATGTAATAAAGAGGTAAAAATATGATTTATAATGATGAAATTGAAAAGACGATATCTTTAAAATCGAAAAGGCGAAATCTTTTTATATAGAATAATGTGATAAAAATGGAATTTTTATCTATATAGTAGCGTTGTAAAAATAGAATTTTTATCCATATAATAGCGAAGTAAAAATTCGATTTTTATATATTGAACTTTGAAGTAAAAATTCGATTTTTATATATTGAACTTTGAAGTAAAAATTCGATTTTTATATATTGAACTTTGAAGTAAAAATTCGATTTTTATATATTGAACTTTGAAGTAAAAATTCGATTTTTATATATTGAACTTTGAAGTAAAAATTCGATTTTTATATATTGAACTTTGAAGTAAAAATTCGATTTTTACATATGTAGAGAATACGGACAACGAAGGTGACAAAAAGGCGAAACGACGAAGACTTCTACAAAAGAAGAGCCGTGGAGCTAGGATAGCTATAAGTGAGAACTTCTCACCTTTCAATTTAATTTTTCTAGTTACATATATACTAGGATGCAGACGGTGCTTAGTAGCACCCGACACCCGTCCACAGACCATGGACTTGTTTGTTTAGTTGAATGTTGGGTGATTGATTTATTCGTTTGGTTGAATTGGAAATTGATTGAAATTGATTTGTGAATGGCGTGGGCCTTCACTAGACCGGGGATAAGGCTAGGCCTTGTCCCGTTTCTAGTATCGTGCCGTTATGCCGCCGAAATTTTCTAAAATATGTTAGAAAAATAAAAATATCATTTTTATTGAATAAATGAACTGAAAAGAAAATTCATGTGTTGGAATAAATATTTTATCGTTAAAAATATAGTTTTTAACGTGAATGTGAATAAAATAAAATATTCATTTACAAACCAGACGGTTTGTTTATGTACACTGATTTGACTGATATGGATTGGGACGATAAATTTTACACATCGCCCAACTGCACGAATAAAATCTGTGTTTGATTGTTTGAAACCCCACACGGGTGTTGGGATGAAATTTGAAGTTCACTCATCCTGATTGATTAAATATGTCGATCGATTGATTGACAGGCTGTTATAAGCGTTAGATATCTATATTTGATGCTTATACAGTGTAGTGCACTTTGGTTGATGGTTGATTACTTTTCAAGGCTATTATACATGTGTTGTATGAAAATCCATATAATTAACTTTATATGGTAATTGATTGGGCCTCATTCCAGTTTTAAAATAGAAATATTTAAAATAGAAATATTCGAAATGGAATATTTGAAAATGTCAATATATGAAGCCGTGTTGATTAGAGTGACGCCATTTTTACGTGAACAATATTTATATCGATTTTATTCATTTTAAAATGAATATTAAAAAGTAATTTTGAAATCAAATATTTCGAAATGAATTGAATTGAAAACGAATTCAAAGTGAATTGAAATGAAAGTGATTTCGAAATGAATTGAATTGAAAACGAATTCAAAGTGAATTGAATTGAAAACGAATTCAAAGTGAATTGAATTGAAAGTGATTTCGAAATGAATTGAATTGAAAACGAATTCAAAGTGAATTGAATTGAAAGTGATTTCGAAATGAATTGAATTGAAAACGAATTCAAAGTGAATTGAATTGAAAACGAATTCAAAGTGAATTGAATTGAAAGTGATTTCGAAATGAATTGAATTGAAAATGAATTCAAAGTGAATTGAAAGTGATTTCGAAATGAATTGAATTGAAAACGAATTCAAAATGAATTGAAAGCAAATTGAAATGAATTCAAATTGAATTGAAATTTGAATTGAATAGAAATGAATTTTAAAACGAATTTATAGAGAAGAATTCAATTTTGCTTTGAATTGAGATGGAAGTTGAAATAGATTTTGAAACGAATTTTAAAACTATTTATATAATTCGTTTTAAATAGAAATCGACGAAGTATATATTATATATATTATATATATAATATAATGGCCTGAATAGAACGCGCCGCGCCGCGGCAGTTCGCGAATTTCGACCATTTATTTCAAACGGACATTACGGGAGATCCGACCGTCGGATTCTCCTAAAACCGGAACCGTTGGGTTCGTATCGAAAAGAGCTTTCTAACGAATATTAGAAATTTGAAATCTAACGGTTGGATTTGGAATTATGTCCAAATCAAATTTGAAAAAGGTCGCTGTAAGTGCAGTTCGATGGCCATTGATGGAAATCGACTGTACGGGCCTTGATAAAATTATTAAAAATAGTGATAATTTGTGTAAAATCATAAGAAATGATTTGTGAAGATTTGGGATGAAAGACTCCATATTTGAAAAGATAAAAATAGATTTTTATCGAAATGAACTAGTTTTGAACTAGGATTATAATTCTATTTATTTTTAAATAAATAAATTGAATTTGAAAAGGGTTTTAAAAATAACCAAAATTTCCAATGATTGCATTGGAGTGGATTTGAATCGAAATTGTCTTCGGAATATTTCGATGTTGGAATTCGTGATTATACAGATGTTGTTATGGAAATTTGAAAGATATATATTTATATCGTTATTTCCAATACGACATTTGTTAGTCGTAGAATTCGATATTGAATATAAGCCGATATATTTTCTATTCAGAGCCTTGTATTGAATATCGAATGTGATTTGAGTTTGTCGTGAATGGTGTCTTCACTAACACTGTTCTTGAACCCAGTTGAGAAATGATTAAATCTTTTTATTTAGATTTAATGAAGTGTACCAATTAAATAATATTTAATTGGAATTGAAGTGATATTGATTTTTGGGTTTATCGTGAACAGTGTTTTAAATAACACTCGTTCTTTAACCCGATAATTAATGAATGTGATTTTGGGTTTATCGTGAACCGTGTTTTGAAAGACACTGATTCTTTAACTCAGTTAACGATTAAAACTAAGTGGAGTTTTGATGAATCTTTAAATAGATTGGAAAGATCGAGAATGGAGTATCACCAGTTTTACTCCAAGCGATAGTTAAATCTTTAATTAGATTTGAACGTGAAATGGTAATTGAATTACCGATAACACTGTGGTGTTAGATATGAAGTACTACCAGTTTTACTTCATGGGATGAATAGGTTGGGATTGGGAAAATAACATAAATGATTACTTCGGTGTGGTTCGATAATCCCGACTAGTTTGAATTGATATTCAAGGGTGATTAAAGAATAAATTTAGAGAATTTATCTTAGATAAAATTAATGGGAACTTTTCCCAAAGTATAGGAATATTTGAATAAAAGAATATTCTGGATTGGAATGAGGCGTATGTTGTGTTTGTGTAACACTTTTATAATATATACGCGAGTTATTCAGAAAGACCGGGTTTATCCCATTCTGAATAACTGATTCGACGTGGTGTCGAAGATGAAGACGGTGGTCGAAGACCGGAAGTCTTCACGTCGTTTGGGTGATAACTGATGATCTTGATTGGGCTGTACACCCAAGAAGATGGAAACAGTTGGTGATCGTCCAGACGTGCTTGGAGATCGATGGATATGCGGGGTACTAGGTGCCTCCGGTTTCGTTCAGACCCAGAACGGACTTGTAAATGGACTGTGTGTCAGACATTGGATTTTAGTCTGTGTGATTGATTTCTATTAAATATATATCTGTTTGGCGGCGGAGAATTTATTCTCTTGCTTAACGCCCTTCTCTGAGACGTACGAGCTCAGGGGTTATATATTGATGGATATCAAACGCATGGAGTGAATTGCCTGTGTGGCATGCCTAAGTGGCAAATGATCGAGGCTTCTGTTGAAAAGCACAGTCTTGTGGTGATGATCAAAGCACAGCCTGTGTGGCACAGCTTTGTGTAACGTTGATTCGCGAGCCTCGCACCCCGGTTGTAAACCAAAAACGGGAGAGGACCTCAGGGAGGGCATGCGTTTCTTTCTAGTTAGAAGTGGCGTCAGTGGTTTTACATGCCCTGACGAGTTTGACTTATGTGGTTGTTGCTGTTGCGAGGCGCCTCGGTTATATCGGTTTCGGCCGATGCATTCTGGTCGGCAGACGGACCAGACTTACACCCCATAGGGTGGGGAAACGTAGTGTTCAAGCATAATAATCCACATCGGTGGACCGGCCCTGACGATCTAAAGGCTTGCCTGCGCGCTTGCCTGTGGCTCGGGCTAGAGAGTCACGAATCGGTTGAGGACTATCTTTTGCCTCGGTTCATAGACGGAAATCCAATTTCCAAATACGTGACATTTGCGGTTTTATTTGTAGAGCCTAGTATGGCGACATAGTGGGATGGGGCATTCATGCCGCCTATGATTGATACTTATGATTTGAAGTTGTTTTATACACTATGCACTTAGAATAGTATCAAACGATTTGTTTTAACCGTATCAAGCATTCTTTGGCTGTTATAAGGGAAAACCCTATCCCCGGCTTGCGTTGCATTGTGTGATAGGACCTGGGTCTTATAACAGCTTCATTTTTCTTTATTTAGCATTGCGCTGTTTGTTTATGCACTGGTATTCTTGGGAGGAAACCCGTTCCGTGTTATACGGCGTGGTCCCTTGTTTTACCTAATGATTTAAAATAAAGATTAATAACTGTTTTAGTTCTCACACCAGTCACATGACTGACCTGGAGTTTATTGTTTTAACCTAAACTCTGGGTGCCCTTATTTTGACACGGGCAGCTAGTAGTTTTGGTTTTGCAGATTTATATTCACAGGATCCTGGTTTACAGCTGGAACGATATCCGGAAAGCTTTGTATCCGTATATCTCTTCTAGTTGTGTATTGTATTATTTTCCGCTGCTATGTATTTAAATGTAATTTAAATCTCTGATATTTCTGTGTAATATTCATTTGTACTCTGTATATTCTTGTAATCTGATGAGTTGTTGTAATATACAATAAAATGTTCTTCTGTTTGTGTTCTGTTTTGTCTTGTCCTCACAGTAATTCGTTCTTTCTCATCTCTTCGGAGACCGGGGAAGTTTCGGGTCGCTTCATGGGATCAGTAGTATCCTAGAGCGAGTCGAAAGAGTGTTATTTTTAAAATAAAAACAAGTTTTGTTTTGAAAATCTAAACAATTTTGTATGTATTTGAATTTTTTATTTGTATTGAATTTGGACAATCGAGTATATAAAGATTTTTGCATATATGCATCATGAACGTATATTCGAAGTTTTAATATACTGGATAGATATAGAATCGCACTCTAGTCGCTCGGAGATAATTCTGGTAATGTGGCCGGATTATCAGCATTTATGTTCGAGCTTTGAAAGTGAGATATCTATGTATTTCCATCAGACTAGTGTGAGAACCAAAACTAGATAGGTTTATTGTTATGATTTGGCATCAAAAACATGATTTTCTGTATATATAACAAATTATGAATTTGAAACGATAATCCACTAATTGATTGCTAGTTGTGTTGTATGATTATTGGTTTCATTTATTAAAATTTTGAACCATTTAGCCTAATGGAACCAAATTTAGAACTGAATTGAAAATTGGTTGCATTTGCATATATGCACATGTATATACATTGAACATGTCATAGCAAGGAGGCTAGAGAAGAGGAATAAAATTGTTTGCCCGACAAATAGGTACATGTTTATTGTATTTCTTGAGAATTTCATGATTTTATGAGCCGATTGGCTAGCCGCTTAGATTTTTCTTTTTCTTTTGGATTGGTGAAGGCCCTGGGAGGCTATTTGAAATATCCCGATGCTCCCGGTGCAGGGGAGGTTATGGCGAAATTTTTCGAAAATTTAGGGTGTTAGCCAAATTTTTGAAGAATTTGAAAAGTTCTTAGAAACAGAAAAGTTGAAGAACTTAAGCCATAATGAAAATAATGGAAGTTGGGTTGATTAGTTAAACAACTTTTGGTTTCGTTCCTTTTCGAGGACGAAAAGATTTTAAGCAGAGGAGATTGTAACAAACCGGAAATTCTGAGCCAATTTAAAATTTTTATTTTGGCAATTTTAATGAATTTTAAATATTTAAAATGAATTATTTTAAATAATAACGACGAGAAATTTATTTTAAATAGAATTAGAATGTATATATTTATTTGAATCGTCGTTAGAATATAAATATTTTATTTTAAATACAAAAGGAATTGGAAATGGCGCGGTAGTTTGAAAATTCGATTTCAGATTTCAAATGAATGTACAGGATTCAAAATAAACCAGATTTTAGCGAAACCAAAAATATTAGAATCTGTTTGAAAATATCTTTCCAACGAATCCGAAAAATTGAAATTTCATAACGGGAATAAAAAATTATGTCTAATTGAAAATTCAGAATAGTCGTTGTGGAATTCTGGCCGTTAAAAATGGAAATTTTGCAAACGACCTCGGTTTTCGACGAAACCACTTTTGTTGGATCCGGGATGTCAAGTTATTACTAGATCCCAAAATTCTTAACTTTTTGAATCAATATGTGAGTGTGGCAAAGGAAAACGTGTTTTAACAATTTAAGTCAATTTGGATCGACCAGAAAATGGCCATGTTTCAAACGGTCTCCGAATTTGACGAAATTAGTTTTGATAGAACCGTATCGTCAATACGAAGCTAGAAAATATTTAGAGTCCGTATGTGACCCCAGTAAATTGAAAGGTGCGTTCAAATTCAATATATTTTGATTTATATTTGAATTTGATGGAAATTGATCGAAACGATCAAATTGGCTTACGAAACATATCCCATTGTGTTCAGAATGTGGGTAATTAGCTAGGGGCGACAGTCGATGGGTCTCGTTTGGAGTTCGAATTAAAAAGTTACCTTTTGGAGAATTAATTGATTAATTAAATAAATTATAAAATACCCCCTTCTCCCCCATTCCCTTTGCCAAATCAGAAATCGACCGAAGGAAAAAAAGAAAAGGGGCGGAACCGCATCGCCCAGCCTCCGGCTGCTCCACCTCAGGCGGCGGCGCCCCTACCCAACACCGAACCCCCTTCTCTCGGGCTCACTCTCCTCTCGCCCTTCCTCCGTACATGAAGGCCCAAAACCGCACCCCCCCCCTTCAGCAATAAACCGCCGCTACCACTGCTCTGGCCCATCTTAGACCACCGGCCGCCTCCCTCTACCTGCACCGTACCCCAGCGCGCCTCCCCACCTCAGGCCCGCCCCTCCACCACTGTTCAAGCCGCCATCACCCATTTCCGACGTCCACGAGAAAGTAAACCACTCCCATTTGCACCGTGAGTTTTTCTATTCCTATTTTTACTTATTTCAGAATAAAAATATATATTCTTTTTATATAAAGACCTGATTTTTAAAGAAATGGTTAGATTTTTGATTAGCTAAAGTTTAGACTTTTGATTAGCTAAAGGTTAGATTTTTGATTAGCTAAAGGAGAGATTTTTATATAGAAAAAGGCGAGATATTTATATAGAAAAAGGCGAGATTTTTATATAGAAAAAGGTGAGATTTTTATATAGAGAAAGGATAGATTTTTATCATGAAGAAAGAGGAGATTTTTAGATATACGATAGCAATGTAAAGGTATGATTTTTATTTGTACCATAGCATGATAAAAATATGATTTTTTATATACTAGAGAATATAAAAATGTGATTTTTATATGAGTGGCGATATAAAAATAAATTTTTTATTATGAAGTTAGCGTGATAAAAATATGATCTTTATTATATGTACACCGTTATAAAAATTGAATTTTTATCTATATAGTAGAGGTAGAAAAATAGAATTTTTAACTATATAGTAGCGGTATAAAAATAGAATTTTTATCTATATAGTAGCAATATAAAAATAGAATTTTTATCTATACAGTAGCGGTATAAAAATAGAATTTTTATCTATATAGTACCAGTATAAAAATGTAATTTTTATCCATATAGCATAGTTATAAAAATGTGATTTTTATATACATAGCAATAATACAAAGATGCGATTTTTATATATGTAGTGGATACAGACAACGAAAGTGACAAAAGGCGAGCACGACAAGATTTTCTACATATGAAGAGTCGCGGTGTTTGTTTTAGCTAATCGATGAGAACTTCTCACTTTAATTCTTGTTTTCTAGTTAAAAATATATACTAGGATGCAGATGTGCTTAGCAGCACCCGACACCCGTTGTCCACAGACCATGGACGACTTGTTTGATTTTGTTGTGTGGTGAAAATTGATTGTGATGTGGAATGAATGGAAATATATTCATGTATTGAAATAAATTATTTATCGTTATAAATATAAATTTAACGTGAAGGTGAATAAATAAATATTCATTTACAAATCAAACGATTTGTTTATGTACATCCATTTGAAAGATATTGATTGGGACGATAAATTTTACACATCGCCCAACTGCACAAATAAAAGTCTGTGTTTGTTGACTGAAACCCCACACGGGTATTGGGATGATATTTGACGTACACTAATCCCGATTGTTTAGTTGTATGTCAAGTGACAGGTTGATAGACAGTTGTGTAGTCCACTTTGGATGATGGTTGATTATTTATCATTGCTATTGTATACATTATCTATATGGAATTGTAAAAACCTGTAACTTCCCCGTAAAGGAAAGTGTCGGATAGTTCGAGAACAAGCCACATCAGAACGCATATAAAAGAACATTTCATTGTATATTACAACAATGCATCAGAATACAAGAATTTACAGAGTATAAATGAATATTACACAGAAATATCAGAGATTTAAATTACATTTAAATACATAGCAGCGGAAAATAATACAATACACAACTAGAAGTAGATATACGGATACAAAGCTTTCCGGATATCGTTCCAGCTGTAAACCAGGATCCTGTGAATATAAATCTGCAAAACCAAAACTACTAGCTGCCCGTGTCAAAATAAGGGCACCCAGAGTTTAGGTTAAAACAATAAACTCCAGGTCAGTCATGTGACTGGTGTGAGAACTAAAACAGTTATTTATCTTTATTTTAAAGTTCGGTAAATCAAGGGACCACGCCGTATAACACGGAACGGGTTTCCTCCCAAGAATACCAGTGCATAAAACAAACAGCGCAATGCTAAATAAAGAAAAATGAAGCTGTTATAAGACCCAGGTCCGATCACACAATGCAACGCAAGCCGGGGGATAGGGTTTTCCCTTATAACAGCCAAAGAATGCTTGATACGTTTAAAAGAAATCATTTGATACTATTATAAGTGTATAGTGTATAAAACAACTTCAAATCATAAGTATCAATCATAGGCGGCATGAATACCATATATCATGTCGCCATACTAGTTTTACAATTAAAACCGCCAATGTCACGTATTTGGAAATTGGATTTCCATCTATGAACCGAGGCAAAAGATAGTCCTCAACCGATTCGAGACAATCTAGCCTACCATGTCTCAGGAACAGCCGCAACTTCCCCCTGGATCGTCAGGGCCGGTCCACCGATGTGGATTATTATGCCTGAACAATACGTCTCCCCGCCCTTTGGAGCGCAAACGAGCCAACGAATGACTCCATCGGACCCGGATCGTCCGATCAAACCGAGGCGCCTCGCAACAGCAACAACCACATAAGTCAAACTCGTCAGGGCGTGTAAAACCACTGACGCCACTTTTAGCTAGAAAGAAACGCAAGTCCTCCCTGAGGTCCGTCTCCCGTTTTTGGTTCATACCGGGTGTGAAACTCGCGAAGTCAGCGTTACACAAAGCTACGCCACAAAGGCCTTGCTTTGATCATCACCACAAGACTTTGCTTTTCAACAGAAGCCTCGATCAATTTCCACTTAGGCATGCCACACAGGCAATTCACTCCATGCGTTTGATATCCATCAATATATAACCCCTGAGCTCGTACGTCTCAGAGAAGGGCGTTAAGCAAGAGAATAAATTCTCCGCCGCCAAACAGATATATATTTAATAGAAATCAATCACACGGACTAAAATCCAATGTCAGACACACAGTCCATTTACAAGTCCGTTCTGGGTCTGAACGAAACCGGAGGCACCTAGTACCCCGCATATCCATCGATCTCCAAGTACGTCTGGACGATCACTAACTGTTTCCATCTTCTTGGGTGTACAACCCAATCAAGATCATCAGTAATTACCCAAACGACGTGAAGACTTCTGGTCTTCGACCACCGTCTTCATCTTCGACACCACGTCGAATCAGTTATTCAGGATGGGATAAACCCGGTCTTTCTGAATAACTCGCGTATATATTATAAAAGTGTTACACAAACACAACATACGCCTCATTTCAATTCAGAATATTCTTTTATTCAAATATTCCTATAGTTTGGGAAAAGTTCCCATTAATTTTATCCAAGATAAATTCTTTAAATTTATTCTTTAATCTCCTTTGAATATCAATTCAAACTAGTCGGGATTATCGAACCACACCGAAGTAATCATTTATTTTATTTCCCAATCCCAACCTATTCATCCCATGAAGTAAAACTGGTAATACTTCATATCTAACACCACAGTGTTATCGGTAAATTCAATTACCATTTCACGTTCAAATCTAATTAAAGATTTAACCATCGCCTGGAGCAAAACTGGTGATACTCCATTTTCGATCATTTCAATCTAATTAAAGATTCATTAAAACTCCACTTAGTTTTAATCTTTAACTGGGTTAAAGAATCAGTGTCATTTAAAAAACACGGTTCACGATAAACCCAAAATCACATTCCATTAATTATCGGGTTAAAGAACAAGTGTTATTTAAAACACTATTCACGATAAACCCAAAAATCAATACCAATTCAATTCCAATTAAATATCATTTAATTGATACACTTCATTAAATCTATATAAAAAGATTTAATCTTTTCTCAACTGGGTTCAAGAACAGTGTTAGTGAAGACACCATTCACGACAAACCCAAATCACATTTGATATTCAATATAAGGCTCTGGATAGAAAATATATCGGCTTATATTCAATATCAAATTCTACGATTAACAAATGTCGTATTGGAAATAACGATATAAATATATATCTTTCAAATTTCCATAACAACATCCGTATAATCCCGAATTCCAACATCGAAATATTCCGAAGACAATTTCGATTCAAATCCACTCCAATGCAATCATTGGAAATTCTGGTTATTTTTAAAACCCTTTTTCAAATTCAATTTATTTATTTAAAAATAAATAGAATTATATTTCTAGTTCAAAACTAGTTCATTTCGATAAAAATCTATTTTTATCTTTTCAAATATGGAGTTTTTCATCCCAATTTTTCCCAAATCATTTCTTATGATTTTACACAAATTATTACTATTTTTAATAATTTTTCGTCAAGGCCCGTACAGTCGATTTCCATCAATGGCCATCGAACTGCACTTACAGCGACCTTTTTCAAATTTGATTTGGACATAATTCCAAATCCAATCGTTAGATTTCAAATTTCTAATATTCATTAGAAAGCTCTTTTCGATACGAACCCAACGGTTCCGGTTTTAGGAGAATCCGACGGTCGGATCTCCCGTAATGTCCGTTTGAAATAAATGGTCGAAATTCACGAACTGCCGCGGCGCGGCGCGTTCTATTCAGGCCATTATATTATATATATAATATATATAATATACATTTCGTCGATTTCTATTTAAAACGAATTATATAAATAGTTTTAAAATTCGTTTCAAAAGCAATTTCAACTTCCATTTCAATTCAAATCAAAATTGAATTCTTCTTTATAAATTCGTTTTAAAATTCATTTCTATTCAAATTTCAATTCAATTTGAATTCATTTCAATTCGCTTTCAATTCAATTTGAATTCGTTTTCAATTCATTTCGAAATCGTTTTCAATTCAATTCATTTCGAAATCGTTTACAATTCATTTCATTTCGAAATCGTTTTTAATTCAATTCATTTCGAAATCGTTTTCAATTCAATTCATTTCGAAATCGTTTTCAATTCATTTCATTTCGAAATCGTTTTCAATTCAATTCATTTCGAAATCGTTTTCAATTCAATTCATTTCGAAATCGTTTTCAATTCAATTCATTTCGAAATCGTTTTCAATTCAATTCATTTCGAAATCGTTTTCAATTCATATAAATATCGTTCACGTCAAAATGGCGTCAATCTAATCAACACGGCTTCATAAATTTCTATTTTCAGATATTCTATTTCAAATATTTCTTTTTCAAAATAGTTGTTATTATCAAAATATTTCGTTCAACACATGACCAATCTCAATGGATGAGTACTGTCAACACATGAACCTTTATTTTATAATATTCTTTATTTTCTAAATTGGAATGAGGCCCAATCAATTACCATATAAAGTTAATTATATGGATTTTCATACAACACATGTATATCATGGCATTGAAAAATAATCAACCATCAACCAAAGTGCACTACACTGTATAAGCATCAAATATAGATATTCAACGCTTATAACAGCCTGTCAATCAATCGATCGACATATTTAATCAATCAGGATGAGTGAACTTCAAATTTCATCCCAATACCCGTGTGGGGTTTCAAACAATCAAACACAGATTTTATTTGTGCAGTTGGGCGATGTGTAAAAGTTATCGTCCCAATCGATGTCATTCAAATAGGTGTACATAAACAAACCATCCGGTTTGTAAATGAATATTTTATTTATTCACATTCACGTTAAAAATTATATTTTTAACGATAAAATATTTTATTTCAACACATGAATTTCTATTCAGTTCATTTATACCATAAAAATGATATTTTTATTTTTCTAACTTATTTTAGAAAATTTCGGCGGCATAACGGCACGATACTAGAAACGGGACAAGGCCTAGCCTTATCCCCGGTCTAGTGAAGGCCCACGCCATTCACACATCAATCAAATTCACCAAACAACCAATTCACATCAAGTCATCAAATTAATTCATGCAACCAAAAAACAAGTCCATGGTCTGTGGACGATTGTGTCGGGTGCTACTAAGCACCGTCTGCATCCTAGTTTATATATATAACTAGAAAAGAAATTGAAAGGTGAGAAATTCTCACCGAAAGCTATCCAAACATCTTGACTCTTCTTTGATATAAATCTTCTTCGTTCTCGCCTTTTTGTCACCTTCGTTGTCCGCTTTCACTACCTATGTAAAAATCGAATTTTTACTGGTATTCCATATATAAAAATCATATTTTTATTTCGAAGTTCAATATATAAAAATCATATTTTTAATTCGAAGTTCAATATATAAAAATCATATTTTTAATTCGAAGTTCAATATATAAAAATCATATTTTTAATTCGAAGTTCAATATATAAAAATCATATTTTTATTTCGAAGCTCAATATATAAAAATCATATTTTTAATTCGAAGCTCAATATATAAAAATCATATTTTTATTTCGAAGCTCAATATATAAAAATCATATTTTTATTTCGAAGCTCAATATATAAAAATCATATTTTTATTTCGAAGCTCAATATATAAAAATCATATTTTTATTTCGAAGCTCAATATATAAAAATCATATTTTTATTTCGAAGTTCAATATATAAAAATCATATTTTTATTTCGAAGCTCAATATATAAAAATCATATTTTTATTTCGAAGTTCAATATATAAAAATCATATTTTTACTATGTTATTCAATATATAAAAATCGAATTTTTATAGAAAACCATAGCCTTCTTTGTATAAACAAAATCACTTCTTTTTATATATGAAAATTCCTCCTTTCATGAAAAAAAATTATAATTTTTTTCTAATCAAAAGATCTGATCTTTTCCTATCATTCAAACAACTAAAAAAAAAAACCCGATCCTTCGCTTGTATAAAACTGGTTATAAATAAAATCATATCTTAAACAATAAAATCATGTCTTTACTGTGCTAAAAATCGTATTTTTATCTAAGCTATAAATAATCAAAAACCAGACTTTAGACAATGTGAATTTATATAGTAAGAAAACTGATTTAGAATTAGCGTTGAATTAAAAAGGAAAGAAAGGAAGAAGCTTACAGTTCAAACGGAGAAGGTGCTGGGTTTGCTGCCTGCGCGCGGGTCGGGGGGGGGGGGGGGAAGTTGGCGTCGAAGTGGTGGCGGCGCGGTGGTTGAACAGCGGAGAAGGGTGGTTGGAGGCCGGAGGGTCGAGGGTCTTCGATTTTAGAGTGGGGGCTGCGGGGTTCGAGGCGCCACAACTTCTAATCGGAGGAGAGAGGCACGATGGGGGAGGAGAGGGAGTTGGAGGGGGGCGCCTCACGCCGGCGGTGGCGGCGCGCCAGAGGAGGACGACGGATCGACTGGGGGGAATCGCGATTTCCCCCCTTTTTATTATTATTTTTTTTTCTCACCGTATGAATGAAATCGAGATAACAAGGGGGGTGTATGTTTTATATTTTTAATTTTAATATTTTATTATTTTGAACTCCTTAAAAGCAACTTTTTATTCTGACCTCTAAACGAGGCCCACCGCCTGTCGTCCATAACGTTTTACCCCCATTCCGAACACAATGGGATATGTATCGTGAGCTGATTCGATCGTTTGAATCAGTTTCCGTCAAAATCTACATATAACTCTATATATTGAATTTGAACGCGCATTTCAATTTACCGGGGTCACATACTAACTAGAAAAATTCCCAAAAAATATTTTCTAGCTTCGTATTGACCATACGGTCCTAACAAAACTAGTTTCGTCGAATTCTGAGACCGTTTGAAAAATGGCCAATTTCCAGTCGATTAAAATCAACTGAAACTGGTCAAACGCGTTTTCTTTTGCCACGCTCACATATTGATTTGAAAAATTATGAAATTTAAAACCTAGCAATAATTTGACACCACGGACCCAACAAAACTGGTTTCGTCGAAATCCGAGGTCGTTTGCAAAATGTCCATTTTTAAGGGCCTGAATTCCATAGCGACTATTCAGAATTTTCAACTGGACCTAACTTTTGATTCCCGCTATGAAATCTTGATTTTTCTGATTCGTTGGAAAGATATCATCAATTAGATCCTATTATTTTTGGTTTCACTAAAATCCGGATTATTTTGCACCCGGTACATTCAATTGAAGTTTGAAATCGAATTATCGAACTACCGCGCCATTTTCAATTCTATTTATAATTATATATAAATATTTATATTCTAACGACGACGTATATAATATATACGTTCTAATTATATTCAAAATAAATTCCTCGTCGATATTATTTAAAATAATTCATTTTAAATAATCAAAATTCGCTAAAATTGCCAAAATAAAAATTTTAAAATGGCCCAGATTTTCCGGGTTATTACAATCTCCCCCACTTAAAACTTTTCGTCCCCGAAAAGGAACAAAGTCGAAAGTGGTTTGATTAATCAGCTCTACGCTCGATCTGGCTTCCATTCTCCAACTCTTTAGTTTCTGAGAATTTTCAAAATTTCAAAAATTTGGCTAACACCCTAAATTTTCGAAAAATTTCGCCATAACCTCCCCTGCACCGGGAGCATCGGGGAATTTCAAATAGCTTCCCCGGTCCTTCAGATCTCAAAAATAAAAATAAAAAGCCAAGCGGCTAGCCAATAGGCTCATAAAATCATCATCACCCAAACAAAACAGTAAATTATGTAGTAAACATGTACCTATTTGTCGGGCAAACAAATTTTATTCTCTGCTCTAGCCTCCTTGCTATGACCTGTTCAATATAAGTATATGTATATGCAAGCAAATGCGACCAATTTTCAATACAATTCAATATTTGTTTCAATTAGGCTAAATGGTTCAAAATTATCAAACAAATAAACAAACAACACAAACATCAATCAATTAGTGAATTTAACGTTTCAAATTCATAATTTTGATACATATACAAAAAATCATGTTTTTGATGCCAAATCACAATAATGTATTCTAGCTATATTAGTTTTGGTTCTCACACCAGTCTAATGGAAATATATAGAAAATCACACCTTCGAAACTCGAACATAAATGTTGATGATGCGATCGCTATCATCAATATCATCTTCGGGCGACTAGAGTGTGATGCTATATCTATCCAATATATTAAAACTTTGAATATACGTTTGCAAGGCGTATATGCAAATTCTTTATATACTGAATTGTCCAAAATCAATATAAATAAATAATCAAATACGAATAGTTGATTTAAATTTTCAAAACAAAATTTGTTTTCACTTTAAAAATATACTCTTCACACTCGTTCTAGGATACTACTAATCCCATCTCTAACGAGTCACTCTCATTGGATATTACTAACCCAATATCTGATGAATTCTTTCGTATGGTTCTAACGTGCCTTGTTCTATGCTTTGTAAACCAAAGCTCTGATACCAACTGTAAAAACCCGTAACTTCCCCGTAAAGGAAAGTGTCGGATAGTTCGAGAACAAGCCACATCAGAACGCATATAAAAGAACATTTCATTGTATATTACAACAATGCATCAGAATACAAGAATATACAGAGTATAAATGAATATTACACAGAAATATCAGAGATTTAAATTACATTTAAATACATAGCAGCGGAAAATAATACAATACACAACTAGAAGTAGATATACGGATACAAAGCTTTCCGGATATCGTTCCAGCTGTAAACCAGGATCCTGTGAATATAAATCTGCAAAACCAAAACTACTAGCTGCCCGTGTCAAAATAAGGGCACCCAGAGTTTAGGTTAAAACAATAAACTCCAGGTCAGTCATGTGACTGGTGTGAGAACTAAAACAGTTATTTATCTTTATTTTAAAGTTCGGTAAATCAAGGGACCACGCCGTATAACACGGAACGGGTTTCCTCCCAAGAATACCAGTGCATAAAACAAACAGCGCAATGCTAAATAAAGAAAAATGAAGCTGTTATAAGACCCAGGTCCTATCACATAATGCAACGCAAGCCGGGGGATAGGGTTTTCCCTTATAACAGCCAAAGAATGCTTGATACGTTTAAAAGAAATCATTTGATACTATTATAAGTGTATAGTGTATAAAACAACTTCAAATCATAAGTATCAATCATAGGCGGCATGAATACCATATATCATGTCGCCATACTAGTTTTACAATTAAAACCGCCAATGTCACGTATTTGGAAATTGGATTTCCATCTATGAACCGAGGCAAAAGATAGTCCTCAACCGATTCGAGACAATCTAGCTTACCATGTCTCAGGAACAGCCGCAACTGCCCCCTGGATCGTCAGGGCCGGTCCACCGATGTGGATTATTATGCCTGAACAATACGTCTCCCCGCCCTTTGGAGCGCAAACGAGCCAACGAATGACTCCATCGGACCCGGATCGTCCGATCAAACCGAGGCGCCTCGCAACAGCAACAACCACATAAGTCAAACTCGTCAGGGCGTGTAAAACCACTGACGCCACTTTTAGCTAGAAAGAAACGCAAGTCCTCCCTGAGGTCTGTCTCCCGTTTTTGGTTCATACCGAGTGTGAAACTCGCGAAGTCAGCGTTACACAAAGCTACGCCACAAAGGCCTTGCTTTGATCATCACCACAAGACTTTGCTTTTCAACAGAAGCCTCGATCAATTTCCACTTAGGCATGCCACACAGGCAATTCACTCCATGCGTTTGATATCCATCAATATATAACCCCTGAGCTCGTACGTCTCAGAGAAGGGCGTTAAGCAAGAGAATAAATTCTCCGCCGCCAAACAGATATATATTTAATAGAAATCAATCACACGGACTAAAATCCAATGTCAGACACACAGTCCATTTACAAGTCCGTTCTGGGTCTGAACGAAACCGGAGGCACCTAGTACCCCGCATATCCATCGATCTCCAAGTACGTCTGGACGATCACTAACTGTTTCCATCTTCTTGGGTGTACAGCCCAATCAAGATCATCAGTAATTACACAAACGACGTGAAGACTTCTGGTCTTCGACCACCATCTTCATCTTCGACACCACGTCGAATCAGTTATTCAGGATGGGATAAACCCGGTCTTTCTGAATAACTCGCGTATATATTATAAAAGTGTTACACAAACACAACATACGCCTCATTTCAATTCAGAATATTCTTTTATTCAAATATTCCTATAGTTTGGGAAAAGTTCCCATTAATTTTATCCAAGATAAATTCTTTAAATTTATTCTTTAATCTCCTTTGAATATCAATTCAAACTAGTCGGGATTATCGAACCACACCGAAGTAATCATTTATTTTATTTCCCAATCCCAACCTATTCATCCCATGAAGTAAAACTGGTAATACTTCATATCTAACACCACAGTGTTATCGGTAAATTCAATTACCATTTCACGTTCAAATCTAATTAAAGATTTAACCATCGCCTGGAGCAAAACTGGTGATACTCCATTTTCGATCATTTCAATCTAATTAAAGATTCATTAAAACTCCACTTAGTTTTAATCTTTAACTGGGTTAAAGAATCAGTGTCATTTAAAAAACACGGTTCACGATAAACCCAAAATCACATTCCATTAATTATCGGGTTAAAGAACAAGTGTTATTTAAAACACTGTTCACGATAAACCCAAAAGTCAATACCAATTCAATTCCAATTAAATATCATTTAATTGATACACTTCATTAAATCTATATAAAAAGATTTAATCTTTTCTCAACTGGGTTCAAGAACAGTGTTAGTGAAGACACCATTCACGACAAACCCAAATCACATTTGATATTCAATATAAGGCTCTGGATAGAAAATATATCGGCTTATATTCAATATCAAATTCTACGATTAACAAATGTCGTATTGGAAATAACGATATAAATATATATCTTTCAAATTTCCATAACAACATCCGTATAATCCCGAATTCCAACATCGAAATATTCCGAAGACAATTTCGATTCAAATCCACTCCAATGCAATCATTGGAAATTCTGGTTATTTTTAAAACCCTTTTTCAAATTCAATTTATTTATTTAAAAATAAATAGAATTATATTTCTAGTTCAAAACTAGTTCATTTCGATAAAAATCTATTTTTATCTTTTCAAATATGGAGTTTTTCATCCCAATTTTTCCCAAATCATTTCTTATGATTTTACACAAATTATTACTATTTTTAATAATTTTTCGTCAAGGCCCGTACAGTCGATTTCCATCAATGGCCATCGAACTGCACTTACAGCGACCTTTTTCAAATTTGATTTGGACATAATTCCAAATCCAATCGTTAGATTTCAAATTTCTAATATTCATTAGAAAGCTCTTTTCGATACGAACCCAACGGTTCCGGTTTTAGGAGAATCCGACGGTCGGATCTCCCGTAATGTCCGTTTGAAATAAATGGTCGAAATTCACAAACTGCCGCGGCGCGGCGCGTTCTATTCAGGCCATTCAATTATATATATAATATATATAATATATATTTCGTCGATTTCTATTTAAAACGAATTATATAAATAGTTTTAAAATTCGTTTCAAAAGCAATTACAACTTCCATTTCAATTCAAATCAAAATTGAATTCTTCTTTATAAATTCGTTTTAAAATTCATTTCTATTCAAATTTCAATTCAATTTGAATTCATTTCAATTTGCTTTCAATTCAATTTGAATTCGTTTTCAATTCATTTCGAAATCGTTTTCAATTCAATTCATTTCGAAATCGTTTTCAATTCATTTCATTTCGAAATCGTTTTCAATTCAATTCATTTCGAAATCGTTTTCAATTCATTTCATTTCGAAATCGTTTTCAATTCAATTCATTTCGAAATCGTTTTCAATTCAATTCATTTCGAAATCGTTTTCAATTCAATTCATTTCGAAATCGTTTTCAATTCAATTCATTTCGAAATCGTTTTCAATTCAATTCATTTCGAAATCGTTTTCAATTCATATAAATATCGTTCACGTCAAAATGGCGTCAATCTAATCAACACGGCTTCATAAATTTCTATTTTCAGATATTCTATTTCAAATATTTCTTTTTCAAAATAGTTGTTATTATCAAAATATTTCGTTCAACACATGACCAATCTCAATGGATGAGTACTGTCAACACATGAACCTTTATTTTATAATATTCTTTATTTTCTAAATTGGAATGAGGCCCAATCAATTACCATATAAATTTAATTATATGGATTTTCATACAACACATGTATATCATGGCATTGAAAAATAATCAACCATCAACCAAAGTGCACTACACTGTATAAGCATCAAATATAGATATTCAACGCTTATAACAGCCTGTCAATCAATCGATCGACATATTTAATCAATCAGGATGAGTGAACTTCAAATTTCATCCCAATACCCGTGTGGGGTTTCAAACAATCAAACACAGATTTTATTTGTGCAGTTGGGCGATGTGTAAAAGTTATCGTCCCAATCGATGTCATTCAAATAGGTGTACATAAACAAACCATCCGGTTTGTAAATGAATATTTTATTTATTCACATTCACGTTAAAAATTATATTTTTAACGATAAAATATTTTATTTCAACACATGAATTTCTATTCAATTCATTTATACCATAAAAATGATATTTTTATTTTTCTAACTTATTTTAGAAAATTTCGGCGGCATAACGGCACGATACTAGAAACGGGACAAGGCCTAGCCTTATCCCCGGTCTAGTGAAGGCCCACGCCATTCACACATCAATCAAATTCACCAAACAACCAATTCACATCAAGTCATCAAATTAATTCATGCAACCAAACAAACAAGTCCATGGTCTGTGGACGATTGTGTCGGGTGCTACTAAGCACCGTCTGCATCCTAGTATATATATATAACTAGAAAAGAAATTGAAAGGTGAGAAATTCTCACCGAAAGCTATCCAAACATCTTGACTCTTCTTTGATATAAATCTTCTTCGTTCTCGCCTTTTTGTCACCTTCGTTGTCCGCTTTCACTACCTATGTAAAAATCGAATTTTTACTGGTATTCCATATATAAAAATCATATTTTTATTTCGAAGTTCAATATATAAAAATCATATTTTTAATTCGAAGTTCAATATATAAAAATCATATTTTTAATTCGAAGTTCAATATATAAAAATCATATTTTTAATTCGAAGTTCAATATATAAAAATCATATTTTTATTTCGAAGCTCAATATATAAAAATCATATTTTTAATTCGAAGTTCAATATATAAAAATCATATTTTTATTTCGAAGCTCAATATATAAAAATCATATTTTTATTTCGAAGCTCAATATATAAAAATCATATTTTTATTTCGAAGCTCAATATATAAAAATCATATTTTTATTTCGAAGCTCAATATATAAAAATCATATTTTTATTTCGAAGTTCAATATATAAAAATCATATTTTTATTTCGAAGTTCAATATATAAAAATCATATTTTTATTTCGAAGCTCAATATATAAAAATCATATTTTTATTTCGAAGTTCAATATATAAAAATCATATTTTTACTATGTTATTCAATATATAAAAATCGAATTTTTATAGAAAACCATAGCCTTC
Source organism: Allium sativum (assembly GCA_030737875.1). Taxonomy (NCBI): domain Eukaryota; kingdom Viridiplantae; phylum Streptophyta; class Magnoliopsida; order Asparagales; family Amaryllidaceae; genus Allium; species Allium sativum. Next base: position 78,280,792 of record CM060925.1, read on the forward strand.
TTTGTATAAACAAAATCACTTCTTTTTATATATAAAAATTCCTCCTTTCATGAAAAAAAATTATAATTTTTTTCTAATCAAAAGATCTGATCTTTTCCTATCATTCAAACAACTAAAAAAAAACCCCGATCCTTCGCTTGTATAAAACTGGTTATAAATAAAATCAGATCTTAAACAATAAAATCATGTCTTTACTGTGCTAAAAATCGTATTTTTATCTAAGCTATAAATAATCAAAAACCAGACTTTAGACAATGTGAATTTATATAGTAAGAAAACTGATTTAGAATTAGTGTTGAATTAAAAAGGAAAGAAATGAAGAAGCTTACAGTTCAAACGGAGAAGGTGCGGGGTTTGCTGCCTGCGCGCGGGTCGGGGGGGGGGGGGGGGGGGGAAGTTGGCGTCGAAGTGGTGGCGGCGCGGTGGTTGAACAGCGGAGAAGGGTGGTTGGAGGCCGGAGGGTCGAGGGTCTTCGATTTTAGAGGGGGGGCTGCGGGGTTCGAGGCGCCACAACTTCTAATCGGAGGAGAGAGGCACGATGGGGGAGGAGAGGGAGTTGGAGGGGGGGGCGCCTCACGCCGGCGGTGGCGGCGCGCCAGAGGAGGACGACGGATCGACTGGGGGGAATCGCGATTTCCCCCCCTTTTTTTATTATTATTTTTTTTCTCACCGTATGAATGAAATCGAGATAACAAGGGGGGTGTATGTTTTATATTTTTAATTTTAATATTTTATTATTTTAAACTCCTTAAAAGCAACTTTTTATTCTGACCTCTAAACGAGGCCCACCGCCTGTCGTCCATAACGTTTTACCCCCATTCCGAACACAATGGGATATGTATCGTGAGCTGATTCGATCGTTTGAATCAGTTTCCGTCAAAATCTACATATAACTCTATATATTGAATTTGAACGCGCATTTCAATTTACCGGGGTCACATACTAACTAGAAAAATTCCCAAAAAATATTTTCTAGCTTCGTATTGACCATACGGTCCTAACAAAACTAGTTTCGTCGAATTCTGAGACCGTTTGAAAAATGGCCAATTTCCAGTCGATTAAAATCAACTGAAACTGGTCAAACGCGTTTTCTTTTGCCACGCTCACATATTGATTTGAAAAATTATGAAATTTAAAACCTAGCAATAATTTGACACCACGGACCCAACAAAACTGGTTTCGTCGAAATCCGAGGTCGTTTGCAAAATGTCCATTTTTAAGGGCCTGAATTCCATAGCGACTATTCAGAATTTTCAACTGGACCTAACTTTTGATTCCCGCTATGAAATCTTGATTTTTCTGATTCGTTGGAAAGATATCATCAATTAGATCCTATTATTTTTGGTTTCACTAAAATCCGGATTATTTTGCACCCGGTACATTCAATTGAAGTTTGAAATCGAATTATCGAACTACCGCGCCATTTTCAATTCTATTTATAATTATATATAAATATTTATATTCTAACGACGACGTATATAATATATACGTTCTAATTATATTCAAAATAAATTCCTCGTCGATATTATTTAAAATAATTCATTTTAAATAATCAAAATTCGCTAAAATTGCCAAAATAAAAAATTTAAACTGGCCCAGATTTTCCGGGTTATTACAGGAATCCATATAATTAACATTATATGGTAATTGATTGGGCCACATTCCAATTTGGAAAATAAAGGAGATTCATGTGTTGAATAGAATAAATATTCATGTGTTGAATAAAATATATATTCATGTGTTGAATAAAATATATATTCACGTGTTGAATAAAAGAAAATTCATGTGTTGAATAAAGTATATATTCATTTGTTGAAGAAAATATTCATTTGTTGAATAGAATAGCGAAGTTATTGAAATATATAGAGCCATGTTGATTAGATTTGCGCCATTTTGATACGAATGATATTTATATCGATTATATTTGTTTTTGTAATGAATATAGGAAAGGAAGTGATTTTAAAATCTAATATTTTGAAAATATTATCATTTATATATTAATGATATGGAATATTCAATTTTGATTTAAAATTGAATATGAAGTTGAAATTGTTTTGAAAACAAATTTAAAACGAATTATAAAATATGTTTTGAATTGAAATCGACGAAATATATATAATATATATATTATATATATTAATGGCCTGAAAAGAACGTGCCGCGCCGCGACCATTCGCGAATTTCGACCATTGACTTCGAATTAACGTTACGGGAGATCCGACCGTCGGATTCTCCTGCAACCGGAACCATTGGGTTCGTATCGAAAAGAGCTTTCCAATGAATATTAGAAATTTGAAATCTAACGGTTGGATTTAGAATTATGTCTAAATCAAATTTGGAAAAGGTCACTGTAAGTGCAGTTCGACGACCGTTATTGGAAATCGACTGTACGGGCCTTGATAAAATTATTAAAAATATCATTAATTTGTGTAAAATCATAATAAATGATTTAGAAAGAAGTGGGGTGAAAATCCCATATTTAAAAAGGATAAAAATATATTTTTATCGAAATGAACTGGTTATGAACTAGAATTATAATCCAATATTTTTGAATAAATAAATTGGATTTGAAGTGATTTTGAAAATAATCAGAATTTCTAATATACGAATTGGAATGAATTTGAATCGAAATTATCTTCAGAATATTTCGATGTTGGGTATCGTGATTATACAGATATGGTTGTGGAAATTTGAAAGATATATTTATAACGTTATTTCCAATACGATATTTGTTGGTTTCAGAATTTGATATTGAATATAAACTGATATATTTTCTATTCAGAGCTTTGTATTTAATATCAAATGGGATTTTGGGTTCGTCGTGAATGATGTCTTAAATAACACTGTTCTTGAACCCGGTTTAGAAAAGAATAAATCTTTTAATTAAGATTTGGTGAAATTGTCTAGTTAATTGGTATTTAATTGGAATTGAATTTAAATTGGTTTTTGAGTTTATCGTGAGCGGTGTTTTGAATAACACCTATTCTTTAACCCGATTAACAATGTAATGAGATTTTGGGTTGTTGTGAACCGTGTTTTAAATGACATTGGTTCTTTAACCCAGATAAAGATAAGATGAACTTCTTAGCTATGAATAACCATTAATATTGATTTGTGGGAAGATTAAAACTGAGTGGAGTTTTAATGAATCTTTAATTAGATGGAAATGATCGAGAATGGAGTATCACCAGTTTTGCTCCAAAGCGATAGTAAAATCTTTAACTAGATTTGAATGTGAAATGGTAATTAATATTTACCGATAACACAGTGGTGTTAGATATGGAGTACTACCAGTTTTGCTCCCTGGGATGAATAGGTTGGGATTGGGAAATAAAATAAATAATTACTTTGGTGTGGCTCGCTAATCCCGACTAGTTTGGAAAACCTTAACATGATTTGAAATGATATCCAAAGGAAGATTAAAGAATAAATTTAGAAGAATTTATCTTTGATAAAATTAATGGGAACCTTTCCCTTAGAATGTGAATATTTGAATAAAAGAATACTCTGGATTGGAATGAGGCGTATATTGCGTTTGTGTAACACTTGTTTATAATATACGAGGGTTATTCGAAAAGGCCGGGTCAATACCCATTCTGAATAATCGATTCGACGATAAGTCGACGATGAAGACAGTGGTTGAAGACCGGAGGTCTTCATAATCGACTCGACGATAAGTCGACGATGAAGACAGTTGTTGAAGACCGGAGGTCTTCACATCGTTTGGATGATTACTGATGATCTTGATTGGGCATTACACCCAAGAGAAGGGAATCAGTTGGTGATCATCCAGACGTACTTGGAGATCGATGGATATGCGATGAATAAAGTTCCTCCGGTATCGTTCAGACCTAGAACGAACTTGTAAATGGACTGTGTATCTGACATTGGATTTTATTCTGTGTTGATTGATCTCTATTAAATATATATATGTTTGGCGGCGGAGAATTTATTCTCTTTCTTAACACACTTCTCTGAGACGTACGAGCTCAGAGGTTATATATTGATGGATATCAATCACATGGCATGAATTGCCTGTGTGGCATGCCTAAGTGGCAAATGATCAAGGCTTCTGTTGAAAAGCAAAGTCTTGTGGTTGATGATCAAAACACGGCCTGTGTGGCATAGCTTTATGTATAGCGTTAATTCACGAGCCTCACACCTCGGTATGAGTCAGAAACGGGATCGGACTGCAGGGAGAACACGACGTTTCTTTCTAGCTAAGTGTAACTACCCGGAAACTGCGAGCCAATTTAAAATTTTTATTTTGGCGAATTTAGCGAAGTTTGAACATTTAAAATGAATTATTTTAAATAATATCGACGAGAAATTTATTTTGAATAGAAATAGAACATATATATTTATATAGATCGTCGTTAGAATATAAATAATTATATATAATTATAAAAGGAATTGAAAATGGCGCGGTAGTTCGAAAATTCAATTTCAAAATTCAAATGAAGGTACAGGGTGCAAAATAAACCAGATTTTAGTGAAACCAAAAATATTAGAATCTATTTGAGAATATCTTTCCAACGAATCCGAAAAATTGAAATTTCATAGCGGAAATAAAAAGATATGTCCAGTTGAAATTTCAGAATAGTCGCTATGGAATTCAGGCCCTTAAAAGTGAAGATTTTGCAAATGACCTCGGATTTTGACGAAACCACTTTTGTTGGATCCGTGATGTCAAATTATTGCTAGGTTTCAAATTTCAAATTTTTTTGAATCAATATGTGAGCGTGACAAAGGAAAACGCGTTTGACCAGTTTTAGTTGATTTTAATCGACTGGAAAATGGCCATTTGTAACGACCCAGGCGTTTTCGGCCTCGAAAATCAACATAAATACCTTACCATATCTTATGTCGATCCTCCAATACCGAGAACACCGGATTGTTAATGAAAGAATTTAGAGGGTGAGGTAAGAAAGAAAGAAATATTAGAATAGAAGAAGAAGAAGAACCAACACAGAGTCTCATATCGCAGCGGAACAAAATATAATATAGAAACAAACATTTATTGAGAGCTTTTGAAAATACTTACAATATCAGAGTACAACACACATCTGGACAGTTTTAATAATCTGTCCTCATATATATAATCACACAGCGGAATATCATTCATCTGAACATCTTCAGCTCGTCTCCGGACTTCTCAGTATCTGATAACCTGAACCTGTACACCTCGGTCTAACCCGAGCATTTACAAAACACCGGGTCAGTCTGGTGGACCAGAGTGAGATAAACTCGCACAGCATTAAGGTATCACACAACTTGATTTTTAAGTTAAAATCCTTTCGAACGAAAAAGATAATCGTAAGACCGATCCACACATAAACACGGACGGTTTTTGCCTTACGATAACCCAAACCAGTTTTCGAAATCAATATCTTTTCTGATATTATAATAATGTCTAAATCCAAATAATTAGCAAATCTAGAGGAACGCTTGCATCTCACGCTCCCCGTATATAGTATACAATCGAAAACCGCGGGCGCTTATTGGAGATTGGATTCCAACTTGACCAGGTATGGGACCACCTTCCGCACGTGTATCTCTAGAGGCGAATACACAGGGTTCAACAAGAACGTCTTGCAACCCGGCCCTCACATGACCGACCACTCATTTCGCTTGAGTGTATCGAATGTATATCACCAACGGATGGACTCAAACCACCGTTCCCGAATGGGCAGAATCGATAGATTAAGAAACAAAAGGAATTTCTCTAGATAGGTGATTATACACCCTAATGGGAGCGACCCACATAGCCATGCTGCCTGCCCGATTTTTGTCATCTCCCGGTTGATGAGGCTTGAAGTCGGAATTTCTTCTCGAACATCTGCCGCCATTCACTTTGAATGTCACATCGTCAGATCCTCTGGATATCACTAATTGACGTCCACAAAAAATACTCTGGTTATTTGGCTAGAGAAAACCATTTCTCCGCCATCAACTATGGTACGTTTGAAGAAATCAACGTACGTAATCTCCTTTGGAAATACTTTGTCAGACACTCGTCCATACAAGTCATCCAGGAACAGGATGAACCGAAGGCACTCTCCTACTGCATCTCGTATAGGAATCACCCCATGGATCAGTAGCGAGTAGTCCTTGCAACCCGTGGATTCCAACCACGACCGAACCACAGTTCATCTCTAGGAGCTCACCAAAGATTTATTAGTAGTCCTTCCGCTTACGAAGATCCACGGTCTTCAATGCTCCATCTTGACCATCTTCAAATATCTTCACGTATTTGTTGGTCGAAATGGTTTTCGAATATAAATTCGATCCTGGTTTTTCCATACCAACAATCGTATTGGTCAGATTTTGATAGTCGGTGATTTAACTATCAAATAACACATGTGTCAATAAAATGATATCACTGATTCAGTACTTGGCATGACTTGGCCCTTTAAACATATTTTTAACAAAGTTGTTAATCAATTCTAATATTCGACTTAACTCTATTCGCTTGACTCTAGGTCGCAGCGATCACAATGGTTACGCCTGATTCCCTCAGGAAACATCCATCCGCCGTAGGCTATCTGCAGCCCTGCAAATTACGCTAGCAGTCGTACGCAATGACAACTCTTTCTGACTAACTACGTTTGATTAACTCTACTATATTCGATCAACTCTAATTAAATAACAAATGTTTGACATAAATTTTGAAATCAATATGCTTATCCCTTTTTAAACCAATATTGCAATATTCCTTAATTTCCCCAAATCCTTGCATTAGAGTTCAGTATTTCTTGTATAAGATAAAACGACTTCATCACCTTCACTCACACCAAACTAATACCGTCCCTTGATAATAGTGAAGCCAACCAAGTTGGGGTATTTTAGTTACCTCTCAGACCTTGATCGACCCGTTCTTACCTCAGAATAATATTAGCTTTATCACATCACTATCGATACAAAATCTCGTTTCAAATCTCGATTTCAAATCTGGGTTATTCAACCTTTCTCTTTATATTTGAAACTCTTGTTCGAACATCTCAACAATTTTCCCCTTTAATGTATCATTCCAATTCGGATTCGCCTTACTAAATTTGAAACATTTAGTAAAACACTTATTCAAATCTTTATACTTACCTACCAACTTTATTTACCAAGTTCGTCGAACACTTGGGTCATAAAACACTCCATAATCTCTTAATCGAATTCATCTCCACTAATTATTTCTTACTCGACTTTAAATTGAATTCACTTCTTTAAATCAATTTAAAATAAAAGCATAATTAGATTTACCATTAACCATATCAAATATAGTTAACTTGGCCCAAATCAAAAATAAGATTATTATTACTTTTCTTTATAAAATCATTTAAAAACCCATTTATATCTCAATTCGTAAATAATAAATATTTATTTCCTTTTTACAACTTTAATTCAAATAATAGATTTTCAAATCTATTTCCAGTTATAAAATATACTTTATAACTTAACTCGTCGATTTACCTGAGAGTAGATCGATATTTATAAAATGGTAAATTCACAGGCCATGTCCTGCCAACCACTCAACCAATAATACCCATTGGTTTAAACCAAGCAACTATTAAATTTCAGGTCAATATTCAACCATCAAAACAATTCAATAATGGTCTCATAACAGTTTATAATGACAATTCAAAGTCAACCACAGCAACCAGTCAAACAATTCGTTTATTAAAAACACGTTTCTTTATAAACGTGACCAGTGAGGTAAGTTACTTCTCTTGGAACCAATCGTTAAAAATAACGGTTTGGATTCACTGAAATTAAACGACGTTTAATCTCATCAGTTCAACAATAACTGAATATATATATATCAGCAAACAGTCAATTTCTAGCAATCATAGCACGCAAAATAAACACCTAGCTTATAAAATATAAGCCGGAAATAACTGAGTGAGATTAACTCACCTTTGAATTTGATTTTGACGATAAATCAGCTTGTTTTCAGTTGAATCCAACGATATTTCATTTATCCGAAAAATCCAGCTGTTGCCTGCCTTGCTCAGTCCCCTTCCATCACGAAGTGCTCGTCTCCACCGTTCCAGTATTTCTCGTTTCGTTGGATTCTGTCCACGTACGCGTTTGGAATTAAAATTTAAAGTTATAAAAACCTTTGAATAATAAACTTGAATTAAAACCTTAATTTGGGCCTTACTGATCTTGTCCGGCCCATCTCCAATATAACAAGCCCGCACCCACTTGCTCTTATACCAAAACCATCGGTTCCTTTGATCTCAAACCCTCAACTCATTTTGAAACCCTCCGCCGTCATCAAAAATTAGGGTAAAAGAAAACCCTAAATGCTGAAATCGGCTGCCTCTCGTCCATTGCTTCGTTCGATCCAAGCCAGCGACGCTCCAGTCCCCTTCTCCCTCTGCTTCAGTCACTCCTTATCCAAGAAGGACGATCGAAGCTTCAAGGCTGAAGACCGGACCTCAGTATGAAAAAGCTAAGTAATTTTACTCAATTTAATTTGCTTTCGGTTTTGATTTTCCTTGCGGTTTGAATCTGGTTTTTCTTTGCTGTGTTGATCTGGTTTGTAGTGCGAACCTACCGTGTATTTATAGTAGAAAGTATGACAGTGATTTACGTATTGTTACATCCTAGTTTAGATTTACAGTGCTTAGGATCCTAGGTGGTATTTCATTTTGGTTCTGCTATAGGCATGTGAACGAATTGTTGGTGATTGAAAACTTGGTTTCGGTGTGATGTTTAGCAGTGTAGTGTGAAGATTTGCATTGGATTTTTCATGTACTATTGGTCTGCTCAGATATGAAATTTTGCATTGAGTTGTCTGTGTAACCATTTAATGGTTTATTTGGGTTTTCAGATTTAGAATTGATGTATGTATGTACCTTAATGTCATAAGATATGCGGAATTTATTGCAAGCAGTTGGAAAAAATATAGGCCTGCTTATTTGCTTCCTCCCAATGTGCTGTACGCTTATACTTAATAGGATAGGAAGGAAGCTTCCATGTGCGAGTTAATCCTTTTTGCTGTGGTTTTTTTTTCAGTTCGTACACTGTCTTGTGTTTGAAAGAAGACATAGCCTAGGGGTAGATGTATTTGATTTAGGCAAGACTCATCAGGGAACAGGGTGTCTAGCTGTATTGTAAATTTTATTTGAATATTTGAAACTTGTGACAGGTACACCCTGTATTTGAGATAGGGTCGAATAGTCCTTGTATAGATTTGATGTACACATTTTTACTGTTTCCAGATTTGCTGTTGCATTCATTTTTCTTTTCAAATCTTTCAACTCTATATGTACATTTACCTATTTTCTAGCTACTCATAGCTATGTTTTCTTCTGTCTTCTCAGGTTTACTTGATGGTGGCAAATGGTGACTTGATGGGAATGGTGATGGCTGAGCGTAACAGTGCAGATGGTGTTGGATTTCCCCATGTGCACCCTGCTAAAGTCGTCCCTAAAATAGACTAGGTTCTATGGTTTTCTTTCTTCTTTCTCTTTTTAGGTTGATCTCGCTGAAGACAGTGGTGATGGCTGCGCCCAACCGAGGAAGACCTTTTTGTTGGAATTTACAAAATTTGATTTTACATATTTCTTGTACGGATTGTTTGGGGATTTCTTGTATCAATATTTGTCTATATATTGTGTTTTCCTTTTTGGTTAGTATAGTCACTGTTACAAATTAATGTACCCAAGCTATAATCAATATATATATATATATGTGTGTTCGTTTCATTACATATATAACTGCAATGGTCATTTATTTATTCCATTGATTTCATTAGTTGTACCATCTAACCATATATAACTAATCATACCATTGCTATATATATATGATACCGATTATTCTTGATATATATAAGGTGCAGTAGAACATAGGGAGGGCGTTCTTGTTATATATATATAAAACTGTTCGTATATACTGTTATATACCCTTCATAAGTATACAAATATATATATAAAATAGTATATACTGCTATATATAACAACAGTAAATCGATATTAAGAAATCAATGCATGCCAATATATCCATGTATATATTTTCCATATGGCAAGACATGAGTACATCCGTTTTTTTTATTGTATATATATATCTTCCTATACATACATAGATTATGTATTGAAAATATAACTTGTCTGAATGTTGTACACAAGTTGTAAAATGGGGTTATTTAAAATTCTTATAACCTGTCGGTAAAAATTAACCAATAGTTCTAAATATATTCAAACCAAAACCGTACAACTATAATTAAGGTTAAGATGGATTTTCAAATTTGACATTCAAAAGTATTTTGGTTTAGCAAATATTCGAATATATATAAAATTTAATATTGCTTAAATATTCAAATTAAAAGGGTCAAATCCCATTATTTAAAATCAAATAAATATTTTAAATAAATAAAATATTTCAAATAAACGATCAGAAAAATACGGGACATTACATTCTTTCCCCCTTAAAATAATTTCGTCCTCGAAATTGCTAAGGTAAGAAAATGTGGTAAATCCCATTAATTTTAAAAATATTTTAAATAACACTTCAATTTTTCTTCTGAGTTTCAGTTTGTTTTAACTTTTTATCAACCCATGGATGAATTCTATACTCAGCCAATCTGACAAGCAGACAACAATCAATCATGGCATAACAACTCAATCAAATTAACAAAATTCACCTTTGATATTACTATTTAATTTAATTCAACCTATTTGAATTTCCATCAATTTATATTCAATTGATTACTAATCATTAAATTTCCAAATTCCAATCAACTTTATTTATTTACAAAGTTATTTCTTAATTTAATTCCAATATAATTATTAATTATTTAATTCGATTTCACTTAACCCAGTTAAGTTCTAATCCAAAAATTTAACCATATTTTGAATTCCATTCAAATCACTCAACACACAATATCTCAATAATTTGGGAAAATTATTTATTTCTATACAAAAATAAATCACGGGTAAAATTATTTCATTTACCCTTTTCACAAAACAATATTGTGTTCCTTACCAGTTCAATGCTTTTCAACACTTGAACCGATCAACAACACATTAATACAAAACATTTGTATATAAATTTACAAATATGCTCTCATATATATATATACACTCAAACTCAATCTAGGGTGTTACTAACCCCATCTCTATCGAGTTACGCCACAGAGCCAAGGTTATTACTAAACCAATAGCTCTGATACCACTGTAACGACCACGGGATTCGAGTAGGCTTTTCAACCATCCTCTCCTCCCTCGGCACTGGGCTAACCTCCCAGCGTGGCTTACAGAGATACCTCAGAACTGCTTTTACGGCCAGCCTCTCGACTCGACCAACCCACATTGTCGGGAGATGTAGGGGTAAGAGTCTCCCGTTCGCCACCAAACGCGAAGCGAGAACCCCCTATCATCCGTACCAATTAAGCAACCAGCTCTGATACCAACTGTAACGACCACGAGATTCTGTATATTCACGATTTTTCTCTTCTATTAGAAAAATATAATCAAATTGGTTCAAACGTTTCTTGTTTCATAGAATTCTGATTTCAAACAGATTCTGTATATTCAATTAAAGTTCAGATCGAAAATTTCGAACTGCCGCGTCGTTTTCGAGCTCGTTTTAATTATATTATAAATATATATATATATTTTTGAACTCGATTTTATAAAGTAAATTCGATATAAAATCTGCTAATATTGCCAAATCAATATTTGAACAAATTTAAATATTCGTAAACAACGTTCAAAAATCTGGGATGTTACATTCTTCCCTCCTTTAAATAATTTCGTACGACTGCTATGAAGAGACGAGCTGATTTATTAGAATAGAAGAAATAATTTCGGGGTCCACAAATGGAGGAAACGAACACACATAAAATATTTATATTGTTTAAATAATAACATTATATATCCTCTTTAAATTCAAACTTGAATTTAAAAATCTAATATTACCAAATGATAATTTCCTTACAAATCATTTATACATTCAGTACTTGTTTTATTATTTAAACAAGTTATTGTTTTTCTTAGTTTATTTGAAAAATTCAAATTTTATTTCAATAAAATAAAATTTCCTTCTCGAATCTAAAAGTCACTTCTTATGATATTATAAATATCTAGGGCCAGTGATATTCTAATATCTAACACACAAATCATCCATTCAATTCACACATCACATACATATATAAATATGTGAGCAATATTCCATAAATTTTGAGGAATCCAGTTGGATCCCTCCAACCTGTTTTCCTGCATCCACAAATGTTAGTCAACAAAAACAATACTAATCCTGCTTCAAGGCAGAATATCGCAGTATAAAAAGGGGATCCACTTATGTATGTGGGCGTAGTGTCATCCGCTAATGATACTGCGGGCATCCGCTAATAGTGTTGCGGGAAATTCAATAACCACAATAATTCAACAATTCATTCATGCACCCAAGCAACCAACACATTTATTTTTATGATAAAAATAAATTTAAATATAAAATGGTGAGTGAGATTTACTCACCTTGATTTTATTTATTTGCCGAATATCCGATTAAGTTTCCATATCGTCTCGGCTTGTTTCAACCAAATCCATTTCGTACCTTGTTGCCACTGAAATCACTCGACTAACCACTAAGCAGCCCAGCAATTCACCGATCCATTCATATTGAAATCAGCCCCCCAAAACAGCTTTATCCCATTTTGACATTTTCACGAACATTTCATCGGCGATCTAAATTCCCTTTTTAATCACCTACAATCTGCTACCTTCCCACTGTTGTTCATGCCAGAAAAAGAACCAGCAACCCAACACTCCATTTACATCATGTCTGAACTCCGCCCAGCCCCCCTTTAATACATCATCGACTTCCTTCCCTGAAGCACAGGTCCGAACCCCTTCCAATCATCAACAGTTCGAACTTTAGTTCGTACTCATCGCGACCGCCCTTAGAGCCCTTCCCAGTGTATCTCTAGAGACGAATACACTGGGTTCAACAAGAACATCTTGCAACCCGGCCCTCACATGACCGACCACTCATTTCGCTTGAGTGTATCGAATGTATATCACCGACGGTTGGGATCAGCAACCGTCTCCCGATAAGGGACAGCATCGAAACATAGATTTAAGAAACAAATAGGACTTCCTCTAGATAGGTGATTATCAGTATCACTGTCCAGATTGTTAATAACGTAAGGTCTAAATTTTGATTTTAATTTTTACTAGATATAGAACGTGAAGACGAAGAGGTGCGTATAATCTTTGTCGTAATTGGTGACCGTGTTTGCGGTACGAACATGGAGCGTTCAAACAACAGTTCACGATACAGTTAATATCAAGTTAAACTTTCCTCCAAATATTACCTACCTTAAACACCACCCTCCTTTAAATAATTTCGTACCAATAATTTCGTACGGCGCTATGAAACAAGAACACTGTAACGACCCAGGGATTTCAGCCCCGGAAATCGACATAAAAACCTTTACCGTAACTCATGCCGATCCTCCAAGCACCGAAAACACTGGATAGTTATTAGAAAGAAATTAGAGGGTGAGATAAGAAAGAAAGAAATATTAGAATAGAAGAAGAAGAACACCACAACACACAGAGTCTCACATCGCAGCGGAACAAAATATAATACAGAAATAAATCTTTATTGAGAGCTTTGAAAATACTTACAGTATCAGAGTACATCATACCATGGGACAGTTATAATAGCCTGTTCCCATATACAACACACAGCGGAATAGTAGTAATATCATACGTCTGGATTCTTCCAGCTCGTCTCTTCATAGCAGTCGCTAACCTGAACCTGTACAACCCGGCCTAACCCGAGCATTTACAAAACACCGGGTCAGTCTGGTGAACCAGAGTGAGATAAACTCACACAGTAATAAGGGTGAACCATTCAATCATGATTTTAAAGTTCAAAATCTTTTCAAAAGAAAAGGATAATCGTAAGATCAAATCCACACATAAATACGGACGGTTTTTACCTTACGATAACCCAAAACATTTTTGAAACCAATATCTTGTCTGATATTATAATAATGTCTAAATACAAGTAATTAACAATCTAGTGGAACGCTTGCATCTCACGCTCCACATATATAGTATACAGTCAAAACCGCGGGCGCTTATTGGATATTATTGAGTGACTGTCGGTAACGACCCAGGCGTTTTCGGCCTCGAAAATCAACATAAATACCCTACCATATCTTATGTCGATCCTCCAATACCGAGAACACCGGATTGTTAATGAAAGAATTTAGAGGGTGAGGTAAGAAAGAAAGAAATATTAGAATAGAAGAAGAAGAAGAACCAACACAGAGTCTCATATCGCAGCGGAACAAAATATAATATAGAAACAAACATTTATTGAGAGCTTTTGAAAATACTTACAATATCAGAGTACAACACACATCTGGACAGTTTTGATAATCTGTCCTCATATATATAATCACACAGCGGAATATCATTCATCTGAACATCTTCAGCTCGTCTCCGGACTTCTCAGTATCTGATAACCTGAACCTGTACACCTCGGTCTAACCCGAGCATTTACAAAACACCGGGTCAGTCTGGTGGACCAGAGTGAGATAAACTCGCACAGCATTAAGGTATCACACAACTTGATTTTTAAGTTAAAATCCTTTCGAACGAAAAAGATAATCGTAAGACCGATCCATACATAAACACGGACGGTTTTTGCCTTACGATAACCCAAACCAGTTTTCGAAATCAATATCTTTTCTGATATTATAATAATGTCTAAATCCAAATAATTAGCAAATCTAGAGGAATGCTTGCATCTCACGCTCCCCGTATATAGTATACAATCGAAAACCGCGGGCGCTTATTGGAGATTGGATTCCAACTTGACCAGGTATGGGACCACCTTCCGCACGTGTATCTCTAGAGGCGAATACACAGGGTTCAACAAGAACATCTTGCAACCCGGCCCTCACATGACCGACCACTCATTTCGCTTGAGTGTATCGAATGTATATCACCAACGGATGGACTCAAACCACCGTTCCCGAATGGGCAGAATCGATAGATTAAGAAACAAAAGGAATTTCTCTAGATAGGTGATTATACACCCTAATGGGAGCGACCCACATAGCCATGCTGCCTGCCCGATTTTTGTCATCTCCCGGTTGATGAGGCTTGAAGTCGGAATTTCTTCTCGAACATCTGCCGCCATTCACTTTGAATGTCACATCGTCAGATCCTCTGGATATCACTAATTGACGTCCACAAAAAATACTCTAGTTATTTGGCTAGAGAAAACCATTTCTCCGCCATCAACTATGGTACGTTTGAAGAAATCAACGTACGTAATCTCCTTTGGAAATACTTTGTCAGACACTCGTCCATACAAGTCATCCAGGAACAGGATGAACCGAAGGCACTCTCCTACTGCATCTCATATAGGAATCACCCCATGGATCAGTAGCGAGTAGTCCTTGCAACCCGTGGATTCCAACCACGACCGAACCACAGTTCATCTCTAGGAGCTCACCAAAGATTTATTAGTAGTCCTTCCGCTTACGAAGATCCACGGTCTTCAATGCTCCATCTTGACCATCTTCAAATATCTTCACGTATTTGTTGGTCGGAATGGTTTTCGAATATAAATTCGATCCTGGTTTTTCCATACCAACAATCGTATTGGTCAGATTTTGATAGTCGGTGATTTAACTATCAAATAACACATGTGTCAATAAAATGATATCACTGATTCAGTACTTGGCATGACTTGGCCCTTTAAACATATTTTTAACAAAGTTGTTAATCAATTCTAATATTCGACTTAACTCTATTCGCTTGACTCTAGGTCGCAGCGATCACAATGGTTACGCCTGATTCCCTCAGGAAACATCCATCCGCCGTAGGCTATATGCAGCCCTGCAAATTACGCTAGCAGTCGTACGCAATGACAACTCTTTCTGACTAACTACGTTTGATTAACTCTACTATATTCGATCAACTCTAATTAAATAACAAATGTTTGACATAAATTTTGAAATCAATATGCTTATCCCTTTTTAAACCAATATTGCAATATTCCTTAATTTCCCCAAATCCTTGCATTAGAGTTCAGTATTTCTTGTATAAGATAAAACGACTTCATCACCTTCACTCACACCAAACTAATACCGTCCCTTGATAATAGTGAAGCCAACCAAGTTGGGGTATTTTAGTTACCTCTCAGACCTTGATCGACCCGTTCTTACCTCAGAATAATATTAGCTTTATCACATCACTATCGATACAAAATCTCGTTTCAAATCTCGATTTCAAATCTGGGTTATTCAACCTTTCTCTTTATATTTGAAACTCTTGTTCGAACATCTCATCAATTTGCCCCTTTAATGTATCATTCCAATTCGGATTCGCCTTACTAAATTTGAAACATTTAGTAAAACACTTATTCAAATCTTTATACTTACCTACCAACTTTATTTACCAAGTTCGTCGAACACTTGGGTCATAAAACACTCCATAATCTCTTAATCGAATTCATCTCCACTAATTATTTCTTACTCGACTTTAAATTGAATTCACTTCTTTAAATCAATTTAAAATAAAAGGATAATTAGATTTACCATTAACCATATCAAATATAGTTAACTTGGCCCAAATCAAAAATAAGATTATTATTACTTTTCTTTATAAAATCATTTAAAAACCCATTTATATCTCAATTCGTAAATAATAAATATTTATTTCCTTTTTACAACTTTAATTCAAATAATAGATTTTCAAATCTATTTCCAGTTATAAAATATACTTTATAACTTAACTCGTCGATTTACCTGAGAGTAGATCGATATTTATAAAATGGTAAATTCACAGGCCATGTCCTGCCAACCACTCAACCAATAATACCCATTGGTTTAAACCAAGCAACTGTTAAATTTCAGGTCAATATTCAACCATCAAAACAATTCAATAATGGTCTCATAACAGTTTATAATGACAATTCAAAGTCAACCACAGCAACCAGTCAAACAATTCGTTTATTAAAAACACGTTTCTTTATAAACGTGACCAGTGAGGTAAGTTACTTCTCTTGGAACCAATCGTTAAAAATAACGGTTTGGATTCACTGAAATTAAACGACGTTTAATCTCATCAATTCAACAATAACTGAATATATATATCAGCAAACAGTCAATTTCTAGCAATCATAGCACGCAAAAATAAACACCTAGCTTATAAAATATAAGCGGGAAATAACTGAGTGAGATTAACTCACCTTTGAATTTGATTTTGACGATAAATCAGCTTGTTTTCAGTTGAATCCAACGATATTTCATTTATCCGAAAAATCCAGCTGTTTTCAGCCTGCCTTGCTCAGTCCCCTTCCATCACGAAGTGCTCGTCTCCACCGTTCCAGTATTTCTCGTTTCGTTGGATTCTGTCCACGTACGCGTTTGGAATTAAAATTTAAAGTTATAAAAACCTTTGAATAATAAACTTGAATTAAAACCTTAATTTGGGCCTTACTGATCTCGTCCGGCCCATCTCCAATATAACAAGCCCGCACCCACTTGCTCTTATACCAAAACCATCGGTTCCTTTGATCTCAAACCCTCAACTCATTTTGAAACCCTCCGCCGTCATCAAAAATTAGGGTAAAAGAAAACCCTAAATGCTGAAATCGGCTGCCTCTCGTCCATTGCTTCGTTCGATCCAAGCCAGCGACGCTCCAGTCCCCTTCTCCCTCTGCTTCAGTCACTCCTTATCCACGAAGGACGATCGAAGCTTCAAGGCTGAAGACCGGACCTCAGTATGAAAAAGCTAAGTAATTTTACTCAATTTAATTTGCTTTCGGTTTTGATTTTCCTTGCGGTTTGAATCTGGTTTTTCTTTGCTGTGTTGATCTGGTTTGTAGTGCGAACCTACCGTGTATTTATAGTAGAAAGTATGACAGTGATTTACGTATTGTTACATCCTAGTTTAGATTTACAGTGCTTAGGATCCTAGGTGGTATTTCATTTTGGTTCTGCTATAGGCATGTGAACGAATTGTTGGTGATTGAAAACTTGGTTTCGGTGTGATGTTTAGCAGTGTAGTGTGAAGATTTGCATTGGATTTTTCATGTACTATTGGTCTGCTCAGATATGAAATTTTGCATTGAGTTGTCTGTGTAACCATTTAATGGTTTATTTGGGTTTTCAGATTTAGAATTGATGTATGTATGTACCTTAATGTCATAAGATATGCGGAATTTATTGCAAGCAGTTGGAAAAAATATAGGCCTGCTTATTTGCTTCCTCCCAATGTGCTGTACGCTTATACTTAATAGGATAGGAAGGAATGAAGCTTCCATGTGCGAGTTAATCCTTTTTGCTGTGGTTTTTTTTTCAGTTCGTACACTGTCTTGTGTTTGAAAGAAGACATAGCCTAGGGGTAGATGTATTTGATTTAGGCAAGACTCATCAGGGAACAGGGTGTCTAGCTGTATTGTAAATTTTATTTTAATATTTGAAACTTGTGACAGGTACACCCTGTATTTGAGATAGGGTCGAATAGTCCTTGTATAGATTTGATGTACACATTTTTACTGTTTCCAGATTTGCTGTTGCATTCAATTTTCTTTTCAAATCTTTCAACTCTATATGTACATTTACCTATTTTCTAGCTACTCATAGCTATGTTTTCTTCTGTCTTCTCAGGTTTACTTGATGGTGGCAAATGGTGACTTGATGGGAATGGTGATGGCTGAGCGTAACAGTGCAGATGGTGTTGGATTTCCCCATGTGCACCCTGCTAAAGTCGTCCCTAAAATAGACTAGGTTCTATGGTTTTCTTTCTTCTTTCTCTTTTCAGGTTGATCTCGCTGAAGACAGTGGTGATGGCTGCGCCCAACCGAGGAAGACCTTTTTGTTGGAATTTACAAAATTTGATTTTACATATTTCTTGTACGGATTGTTTGGGGATTTCTTGTATCAATATTTGTCTGTATATTGTGTTTTCCTTTTTGGTTAGTATAGTCACTGTTACAAATTAATGTACCCAAGCTATAATCAATATATATATATATATGTGTGTGTTCGTTTCATTACATATATAACTGCAATGGTCATTTATTTATTCCATTGATTTCATTAGTTGTACCATCTAACCATATATAACTAATCATACCATTGCTATATATATATGATACCGATTATTCTTGATATATATAAGGTGCAGTAGAACATAGAGAGGGCGTTCTTGTTATATATATATAAAACTGTTCGTATATACTGTTATATACCCTTCATAAGTATACAAATATATATATAAAATAGTATATACTGCTATATATAACAACAGTAAATCGATATTAAGAAATCAATGCATGCCAATATATCCATGTATATATTTTCCATATGGCAAGACATGAGTACATCCGTTTTTTTTTTATTGTATATATATATCTTCCTATACATACATAGATTATGTATTGAAAATATAAGTTGTCTGAATGTTGTACACAAGTTGTAAAATGGGGTTATTTAAAATTCTTATAACCTGTCGGTAAAAATTAACCAATAGTTCTAAATATATTCAAACCAAAACCGTACAACTATAATTAAGGTTAAGATGGATTTTCAAATTTGACATTCAAAAGTATTTTGGTTTAGCAAATATTCGAATATATATAAAATTTAATATTGCTTAAATATTCAAATTAAAAGGGTCAAATCCCATTATTTAAAATCAAATAAATATTTTAAATAAATAAAATATTTCAAATAAACGATCAGAAAAATACGGGACATTACACCATTTTTCTACTGGTCTCGGAATTTGACGAAATTAGTTTTGTTAGAACCATATCGTCAATACGAAGCTAGAAAATATTTTTCTGAAATTTATCTGGTTAGTATGTGACCTCGGTAGATTGAAATGCGCGTTCAAATTCAATATGTAGAGTTATATTTTGATTTTGACGAAAACTAATCGAAATGATCGAATCAGCCTACGATACATATCCCATTGTGTTCGGAATGGGGGTAATTAGCTATGGACGATAGGCGATGGGTCTCGTTTCGAAGTCAAAATAAAAAGTACCTTTTTGAAATTAAATTAATTAAATAATATATATTATTATATGTCTCCCCCTCACTTACCTCTCTCCTTCCACGTTCATTTCATTTTAAAAAAAGGGAAACAGATCGAGGAAACCCGCCGCCACCCTCCGGAGCTCCTCCACCCCGTCGCTCGTCCTCCTCCGCCTCGGTGAACGTTGCTCCCCTTCCTTCTCCCCGCGCCTCCTTCTCCCTCCTCGCCTTCTTCTTCTTCGACGCCATACACCGCAACCCTAAATCGAATCACCCACCGACCCCCTCCGCCAGTGGCCACCACAGACCACCCTAAACCCCCTCCGACCATCTGCAGGCCCCGCGCGCCCCCTCTCGCAGCAGCCGACGCCAAGATCCCCCCTCTTCTTGAAACTGCTGCCCCATCGCCCCAAATCCACCAAATCACGAAGCCGACACCTCCCTTCGCTGAAAAACAGTAAGCATTTACTTTGTTTTTATTTTTGTTTAGGGAAATTAGTTTTAAAAATATATATATAAAGATCAGTTTTTAAAATATCATAGAAGAGAAAAATGTAGCAGTTTTGTTTAAAATATAAGTTGAGATTTTTATACAAATAAAGATTCGATTTTTATATGAATAGCGGATTAAAAATATGATTTTTATATAGTGAAGATTATAAAAGAATGATTTTCATAAGATAGAGTAAATAAAATTCGATTTTTATTTGAGTAGCGAAGTAAAGATTCGATCTTTATATATGTTGTGAATCAAAAATATGATTTTTACTTGTGTAGAGTTTTAAAAATATGACCTTTTATATAATAGAAGATATAAAAATACTATTTTTATATAAGTAGTGTATTGAAAATAAAATTTCTATATAATAGAGAATATAAAAATATTATCTTTATATGTGTAGCGAAATAAAAATATGATTTTTCATTATATATAGGTTGAAATAAAAATATGAAATCTTTATATTTGAAAAGGCGAAATCTTTATATTTGAAAAGGCGAAATCTTTATTTTTGAAAAGGCGAAATCTTTATATTTGAAAAGGGGAAATCTTTATATAGAGAATAGCATGATAAAAATATAATCTTTATTATATGAACATCGATGTAAAAATAGAATTTTATCTATATAGTAGCGATGTAAAAATAGAATTTTTATCTATATAGCAGCGATGTAAAAATAGAATTTTTATCCATATGGAGTGATTATAAAAATATGATTTTTATATACATAGCAACAATATAAAAATGTGATTTTTATATATGTAGTGGCTACGGGCAGCGAAAGTGACAAAAGGCGGGAACAGCGATGACTTCTACATAAGAAGAGTCAAGGCGTTTCGATTAGCAAGTCGGTGAGAACTTCTCACTTTAAATTTTCTTTTCTAGTTAAAATATATACTAGGATGCAGACGGTGATTAGCAGCACCCGACCCCCGTCGTCCACAGACCATGGATGGCTTGTATGCTTGTTTGATGTGTTTTGAAATTTGTTTGTGATGTTGATGTGAAATAGATAATAAAATATATTCATGTGTTGAAATAAATTAATTATCGTTAAAAATATGAATATAGTGAATGTGAATAAATAAATATTCATTTACAAAGCGGACGGTTTGTTTATGTACACCTATTTGAAGGATATTGATTGGGATGATAAATTTTACACATCACCCAACTGCACAAATAATATTCAGTGTTTGTTGATTTGAAACCCCACACGGGTGTTGGGATGATATTTGACTTACACTAATCCCAATTATTTAATTATATGTCGATCGATTGGTCGACAGGCTGTGTAAGAGCTAATTATTTATATTTGATTCTTATGCAGTTGTGTGGTGCACTTTGGATGATGGTTGATTGTTTATTGTTGCTATTATATGCATGTGTTGTGTGGAATCTATATAATTAACATTATATGGTAATTGATTGGGCCTCATTCCAATTGGAAAAATAAAGAAGATTATAAAATAAAGATTCATGTGTTGAATAGAAAAATGCTCATGTGTTGAGAATATTCATGTATTGAAACTATTTATGTGTTGAGTAAAATATTTTAACAATAAAATTTACATCTTTATCATATTTAAAATTAGAATCTACTTTACGGTTGGAGTCTAATTAAAAATCAAACGATAGATACCATAATTTTATAAAATATATTACATAACAAAAATAGTCACGTGTTGACAGTGCTCATGTGTTGAGATTAGTCAGGTGTTGAAAGAAATATAGATTCATGTGTTGAATAGAATAAATATTCATTTGTTGAATAGAATAACGAATTTATTGAAATATATAAAGCCGTGTTGATTAGAGATGCGCCATTTTGACGCGAATGATATTTATATCGATTATATTCGTTTTTATAATGAATATAGAAAGGGTAGTGATTTCAAAATATAACGTTTTGAAAATATTATCATTTATATAGTAATGATAGGAAATATTCAATTTTGATTTGAAATTGAATATAGAGTTGAAATGGTTTTGAAAACGAATTTAAAACGATTTATAAAATACGTTTTAAAAGGAAATCGACGAAATATATAATATAGATATATATTATACATATATTAAATATATAATGGCCTGAATAGAACGCGCCGCGCCGTGGCAGTTCGTGAATTTCGACCACTGACTTCGAATTGACATTACGGGAGACCTGACTGTCGGATTCTCCTAAAACCGGAACCGTTGGGTTCGTATCGAAAAGAGCTTTCCAATGAATATTAGAAATTTGAAATCTAACGGTTGGATTTGGAATTATGTCCATATCAAATTTGGAAAAGGTCGTTGTAAGTGCAGTTCGATGGCCGTTGATGGAAATCGACTATATGGGCCTTGATAAAATTATTAAAAATATCAATAATTTGTGTAAAATCATAATATGTGAATTGGAAAGAACTGGGATGAAAAATTCCACATTTGAAAAGATAAAAATAGATTTTTATCGAAATGAATTAGTTTTGAACTAGAATTAAAATCAATTTATTTTTGAAATAAATAAATTGAATTTGAATTTGTTTTGAAGATAACCAGAATTTCCAATATATATAAAGTGAAGTGGATTTGAATCGAAATTGTCTTTGGAATATTTCGATCTTGGATTCCGTGATTATACAGATACTTTTATGGGAATTTGAAAGATATACTTATATCGTTATTTCCAATACGATATTTGTTGGTTTCAGAATTTGATATTGAATATAAGTCGATATATTTTCTATTCAGAGCCTTATATTTAATATCAAATGTGATTTGGGTTTGTCGTGAATCGTGTTTTAGATGACATTGGTTCTTTAACCCAGTTAAAGACAGAATATTGATTTTTGAGAAGATTAAAACTAAGTGGAGTTTTAACGAATCTTTAATTAGATTGAAAGTGAATTGGTAATTTAAATTATCAAATATGAAAAGTGATCGAGAATGGAGTATCACCAGTTTTTCTCCAAAGCGATAGTTAAATCTTTAATTAGGTTTGAATGTGAAATGGTAATTAATTTTACCGATAACACCGACTAGTTTGAAAAATCATAATATGGTTTGAAATGATATCCAAAGGAAGATTAAAGAATAAATTTAGAAGAATTTACCTTTGATAAAATTAATGGGAACCTTTCCCTAAGAATGTGATATTTGAATAAAAGAATATCCTGAATTGGAATGAGGCGTATGTTGTGTTTGTGTAACATTTGTTTATTATATACGCGAGTTATTCGGAAACGCCGGGTTTATACCCATTCTGAATAACCGATTCGACGATAAGTCGAAGATGAAGACGGTGGTTGAAGACCGGAAGTCTTCACATTGTTTGGGTGATTACTGATGATCTTGATTGGGTTGTACACCCAAGAGGAGGGAATCAGTTGGTGATCTTCCAGACGTACTTAGAGATCGATGGATATGCGAGGAAAGTGCCTCCGGTTTCGTTTAGACCCAGAACGAACTTGTAAATGGACTATGTGTCTGACATTGGATTTTATTCTATATTGATTGATCTCTATTAAATATACATCTGTTTGGCGGCGGAGAATTTATTCTCTTGCTTAACGCCCTTCTCTAAGACGTACGAGCTCAGAGGTTGTATATCGATGGACATCAGTCGCATGGAGTGAATTGCCAGTGTGGCACGCGTAAGTGGCAATTGATCAAGGCTTCTGTTGAAAAGCAAATTCTTGTGGTTGATGATCAAAGCACAGCCTGTGTGGCATAGCTTTGTGTATAACGTGAATTCGCGAGCCTCACACCTCGGTATGAGTAAAAAAGGGATGCGGGCCATTGGGAGAACACGACGATTCTTTCTAGCTATGGATGATGTTAGTGACCTACCAGCCCTGACATTTATATACCTTTTTACCTGTTTGGATGTTGGAATGCGAGGCGCCTCGGATATAGGTCTGTTAGGACCGGGAAACGTGTGTTCAAGAATTGCCAATACTCCAAAGTTAGGTGAGGACAGGCCCAACCGATTCTAAGGATCATAGTGGGGTCCTAAGACATTTTCTAGAGTGTCTTGAATGGAGAGGAGCTTGCCCCTTGCCTCGAATCATGACGGAAATCAAATTTCCAATACGTGATATTGCGGTTTTATTTGTAGAGCCTAGTATGGCGACATGATAGATGGTACCCATGCCGCCTATGATTGATATTTATGATTTAAATTGTTTTGACACTATACACTTATAATAGTATCAAATGATTTGTTTTAAACGTACCAAGCATGTTTGGCTATTATAAGGGAAAACCCTATCCTTTGGCTTGCGTTGCATTGTGTAACAACCCGGAAAATCCGAACCAATTTAAAAATTTTATTTTAAATAAATTGGTTAGAAAATGAGCCTGAATTTAAAAATTTTAATTTTAAATAATATTAGAGGCAGTGAAAATAGTGAATTTTCAAACAACCTCCGTTTTCGATGAAACCACTTTTGTTGGAACCAGAATGTCAAATTATTGCTAGGTTTCAATTTTTAGAATTTATCGATTTAATATGTGAGCGCGGCGAAAGAAACTGTGGTTGGTCAAATACAGTCAAAATTGAACGACTGGAAAATAGCCATTTTTTGAACAGTCTCAGAATTCGACGAAATTAATTTTGTTGGATTCGTATCGTCAAAGCATAGCCAAATTTTTTTTTGGATTTTTCGGAGTCCATATGTGGCTCCGGTGGATTTTTGATTATGTCAGAATTAAATAATAAAAGAATTAATTTTAAATTCGAAAAACGAGGGCTGAGATGACCTCTTGGGCCTGCGGGACATAGCTAGATGGATCCGGACTAGGGGTTATTAGCTAGGAAACACAGTCGTTGGGCTGAAATCAGAGCAAGTAGGTAAATGGACTTTTATTTGGTTAATTAAATAATTAAACCTAACCCTAAATATAATATTATTTAATCCCTGTAGCCGTCGTATTCATCTTCCCCAATCCCATTTTCAGCCGCCCCCTCTTCTATCATTCCCCCTCAAAATTCTCTCTCCACACAAACAATTACCCTATACTCCTTTGGGGTTTTATTTAGGGTTCTCCTTCCTCTTCATTTCTAGACAAGATTCACCTCCTCTCGTGCCCCGGTTTCAGAGAACCGTGCCCCCAAAACCCGGGCGTTTCAGCCACCGTCGGCCCCACCTGGTGCAGCCGCACCCTCCACCGTGCTAGGCGCACGTGCCCCTCTCCAAGCCCGACCACCTCCAACAAACCACACCCCAAACCGACCTTCCTACCTCCTGAAAACTGAGTTCAAAGTTTTGAACAATTTTGAAATTCACGGCCAAGTTATCTGAAGGAGGAAGAGAGGTTAATTCCTTAATGACTAAACTAATTTATTAATCTAGTTTATTTTATAACTTGTTTTGATCATAATTAATTCGGTTCAACTAGGAATTCGATGATATCAGCGACGTTGTGATCGTATTGAGCAGATCTACGCTTCTGGACTTATACGGAGAAATTCAGAACTACTTGAATTTTGGACAAATTTCTCAACGACTGTGAGATATCTTTTATTTTAAATTAATTAGTTAATTAATTTATTTTTATCTATAGTATTAGTTTCAGATCTGATTTGTATGGATGTGTTATGATGATTGTCTGTTGGATGTTATGAACTATCATGTTTATTGTTGTGTGTATTTGAACATTTTAATCATATATTTGATTTTATTGAATTGAGTTATGTAATCAATTCAACATTCGTTTATATGATGAAAAAAATTATAGATCTACATACAAAAAAGGAAAAAAAGAAAAAGGGGAAAATAAAATTTCCTTTTTACTTGAATAGATTTGATTCAATATGGAAAATAAAATTTCCTTTTTACTTGAATAGATTTGATTCAATATGGAAAATAAAATTTCCTTTATTTGAATGGTTTTGATTTGACAGAGAAAATAAAATTTTCTCTTTATTTTGATGGATTTGATTCAGAATAGAAAATAAAAATTTCCTTTTTATTTAAATTGATTTGATGCTACATAGAGGAAAGAAAAGGTTTATTTTATTTTGTGTTTCAACACAAATCGTAACATGCAATAAGAAATGTCTATTTTTATTTTGTGTTTTAACACAAATATTTTCACATAAATGAAAAGTTCTTTTTATTTATGTTTTAACACAAATATTAACATAGAAAATATAATATCATTTTTATTTGTGTTTCTAAACACAAATATTATATAGAACATGAGATTACCTATTTATTTGTGTCCAAAAACACAAATATATGCATTGGACATTGAAAATATATTTATTTGTGTCTTTAAACACAAATACATACACCGTCATTAAAATATATTTATTTGTGTCTTTAAACACAAATACATACACCGTCATTGAAAATATATTTATTTGTGTCTTTAAACACAAATACATGCACCGTCATTAAAACATATTTATTTGTGTCTTTAAACACAAATACATGCACCGTCATTGAAATGTATTTTATTTGTGTCTTTAAACACAAATGCATACATCGTATACTGAATTATATTTTATTTGTGTCTCTAACACAAATATATATGTCATACATTGATTAACATTTTTATTTGTGCTGCAAACCACAAATATTACGTGGAACATTGAGCGACTTTTTTTATTTATACTTTAAAACACAAATATTCAATAGAAAATTAAAAGACATTTTTATGTGATTTTCAAATACAAATTTTACATGAAGAATAAAATTTCATTTTGTTGCATTCTTTAACGCAAACAAAATGTAGAAAAATAGAATCTCATTTTATTACACTCCGTAATGCAAATGTAATGTAGAGAATAAAAAAATATGAATTACATTTTTGTGTTTGCATGCAAATGCAAACGCTACTTAAAAATATGATTTACATTTTTGTGTTTGCATACAAATGCAAACGCTACTTTAAAAATATAATTTACATTTTTGTGTTTGCATTCAAATGAAAACGCTACTTAAAAATATAATTTACATTTTTGTGTTTGCATACAAATGCAAACGCTACTTAAAAATATAATTTACATTTTTGTGCTTGCATACAAATGCAAACGCTACTTAAAAATATGATTTACATTTTTGTGTTTGCATACAAATGCAAACGCTACTTAAAAATATGATCTACATTTTTGTGTTTGCATACAAATGCAAACGCTACTTTAAAATATGATTTACATTTTTTTGTTTGCATGCAAATGCAAAAGCTACATAAAAATAAAATTTACATTTCTGTGTTTGTATTCGAATGCAAACGCTACATGTAAGAGGGAAGAGACAATTTTACTTTATGTTTACATTCTATAATGCAAACAAAAATAAGAAAAAGGATATGTTTTTGTTTGCGATTTTAGTTGCAAACAAAATTAGAAATAAAAAGATATGTGTTTTTGTTTGCAATTTTAGATGCAAACAAAGTAGAAATTAAAGTTACATTTTGTAGCAAAATTTAAATGGGGACAAATTAGAAAAAGAAAGATTATATTTTTACGTGTTTATTTACATTCCTTGGTGTAAATAAACGGAAAATAAAAGACGCTCTTTTATTTACATTCCTAGATGTAAATAAAATTTAGAAATTAAAAGCTACATTTTTATTTGAGTTCTTTGAACACAAATAAATCATGAAAATGAAAATATACGTTTTATTTGCATTCCCTAATGCAAACATAAAATGAGAGTAAAAATTTACATTTTTATGTAAATTTTAAATAATAGTAAAAGAATCATATTTAGTCTAAGAATATGTTTTACTTAAATAAAAAATAAAGAAATACATTTTTGATGTAATATTAAAAGCATAGGAAAGAAATTCTCATTTTGCTCATAAAAATGAATTGAACAAAAATATTCATTTTTGTTCATCGGAAGGAAATCAACAAATTTACTCCTTGAAATAAAATGGACAAAAATATTCGTTTTATTCGTTATGAAGGAATTTACACCTAGTATGAATAAGAAGGTTGAAATCAAGATTTAAACGTTAGAATTTATGAACAAACTAAAATATAAATTTATAATCAATTACTATAAAAATTGGTGCATGAAATAAAACACATTTTAATAGACGAGATAAACTTAAGTTGTGATTTGCATTATTCATTTCCTTTATTGGTGTGATATTCACGTGAGTGAAAGAGCTTGAAAATTTATATTTATAAATATAAATAGAATTATAACGAGTCGAGCACGGCAGTTCGCGTTTCGGCAATCGTGACTTTAAACGAGTATACCGAGAGATCCGACCGTCGGATTTTCCCAAAACTGGAGCCGTTAGGACTGCTTTGGGAAGATCTTTCCAATGAGACAAATTTTTTCAAAATCCAACCGTTAGATTTCAAGATATGTGTAAATCAAATGTTGAGAAAAACAGCGCCAAGCCACGCTTAACCCGAAGAGTCGTTTGATTCTATTTAGATATGTTAAATAAATAAAAATAGCGATAAGTCGTTACAAATAAATGTGAGCGGTATGAAATGATTTAAATAATAATTATTCGATAATTATTTGAAAGGTCCGAGTTCTACTCATTTCAAATAATTATACGTCGATGAAGAGACGAAGACGGTGTTGAAGGCCGGCGGTCTTTACATCGAACGGATGTATTGCTACTGAGGTCCTCGATAGGAGTAGCTACCCTGAAGGGATTTCAGCAGTAGTCGTCCGGACGTATGTGATGACTGTCCGGATTTACGAGAGCCTTTATGGTGTCTCCGGTTCCGTTCAGACCCAGAACGGACTTGTAAATGGATGCATGTCTGACGTTGAACTTCGTACCATGTAAACTGATTTATGTTAATATACAACCGTTGGTGGCAAGAGAATTTATTCTTCCGCTCAACACCCTTAGAGGTTGTGTATTGATAGATGTTAATTTCATGGCACGGATTGTTAATGGGACATGCTAAGATGCAAATGATCAAGGCTTTGTTGAAAAGTAGGCCTTGTGGTTGATGATCAAAGCATAGTCTATTTAGGCATAGCTTTGTGTATATCGTGACTTCGCGAGCCTCACACACCAGTTGAGTCTAAAAAGGGAGAAGGGGATGCAGGGAGTGAGCACGTTTCTTTCTAGCTTGAGAAGTGGTGTCAGTGCTTAAACTGGCTGACATTTTCTTATGTGGTTGTTGGAATATTTTTGCGAGGCCTCGGTTTATTCTTATCGGTCGCCCTCGGCCGATTTGTAGGTCCAATAGGATCGGGGGAACGTGTGTTCAGGCATAACTAATCCACTAAAGTATTTATGGACCGGCCCTGCTGTATCCAAGGGTTCGCCAGCGTCCTAATCCTGAGGCATTGCTAGAGTGTCTCCAATCGGTCAGGAGCTCCTCCCTAGCCTTGACTTATGATGGAAACCCAATTACCAATACGTCCCATGCGGTTTTGATTGCATAACTAGTATGGCGACATAGTAGATGGTAGCTATGCCATCTAGGATTAATATTATAATTGAAATATTTTCTTTAAACATATACACACTAATAATAATATCCTAGTTTGCGTATTTATCATCTTTTGGCCATTATAAGGTAAAACCTTATCCTCCGGTTTGCGTTGCATTGTGTGATGGGACTTGGGTCTTATAATGGTTTCATTTTTCTAAAAAGCATTGCGTTATTTAATGTTATACTTTATTTATTGCACTGATAATCCCATGTAATAAACCCATTCCGCGATAGCGACGTGGTCCTCGTGATTGTCCAACCCGTTAGTTAATTAAGATATCTCATACCAGTCCCATGACTGACTCGTAGTTTGTTTCACCTTTTACAAACTCGGGTGCCCTCTTCTACACGGGCAGCCAAGTGACAGGTTAGGCTTGGACATTCACAGGATGGAAGCTTGCTGATGGAGATGCTGAAGAAACTTTCTTTTTATCTTTTATTTTCTGCTTAAGACTTTGAGACAATATTTAGCTTTGATGTAATTTGAGAGATTGAGACTCTATTTCTTTCCTTTGAGACATCTATTTTGTTAAGTGTAATTCTGTGCTGCATACTCCGATGTTTCAGTGATGACATTTCTTTCCGCTGCAATGATTTATATGTTCTGCTATACTCTGAGATCTGTTATTGTTCTGGTTATGTTATATTCCATACGATTTTCCTTACTTTCGTTACACGGGAGTTTGGGGTCGTCACACATTGTGTGATGGGACCTGGGTCTTATAATAGCTTCATTTTTCTAAAAAGCATTGTGTTGTTTTGTTATATGCACTAGTATTCTTGAGAGGAAACCTGTTCCGTGTTATACGGCATGGTCCTTTGAATTACTCTCTTTTAAAGTAAAGTTTTAAATAACTGTTTTAGTTCTCACACCAGTCACATGACTGACCTGGAGTTTATTGTTTTAACCTAAACTCTGGGTGCCCCTATTTTCTACATGGGCAGCTAGTAGTTTTGGTTTTGTAGATTTATATTCACAGGATCCTGGTTTACAGCTGGAATGATATCTGGAAAGCTCTGTATCCATATATTACTTTCAGTTGTGTATTGTATTATTTTCCACTGCTATGTAATGTATTGTAATCTCTGATATTTTTTGTGTAATATTCATTTATACTCTGTATATTCTTGTATCTGATGGCATTGTTGTAATAACAATGAAATGTTCTTCTGTTTGCGTTCGGATTTGTCCTGTTCTCAAAACGATCAGGGGTTTCGAACGGTCTTAGTCGGTTTAACAATCGATTCAGAACAAGCGAAATTCCTTACCGTTACACTAAGGGTGGTGAAAGTGACCTACCAGCCCTGACATTTACATTATTTTTCACCTATGTGGTTGTTGGAATGTGAGGCACCTCGAATATAGGTCTGATAGGATTGGGAAAGGTGTATTCAGGAATAATTAATCCTAAAAAGTAGGAGAGGACCGACCCTGAAGCATCCAGGATCGCTGTGTGTGGTTCTGAGACATTTGCTAGAGTGTCTCGAACGGAGAGGAGCTTGCCCCTTGCCTCGACTCATGATGGAATCCAATTTCCAATACGTGACATTTCGGTTTTATTTGTAAAGCCTAGTATGGCGACATAGTGGTATGGGGCACTTATGCCGTCTATGATTTATACATTATGATTGAAGTTGTTTTCATCACTTATAGTAATAATAAAAGATGAAATTAGAGTATCAAGCATTCTTTGGCTATTATAAGGTAAAACCCTATCCTCCGGATTGTGTTGCATTGTGTGATGGGACCTGGGTCTTATAATAGCTTCATTGTTCTTTATTTAACATTGCGCTGTTGTTTTATGCACTGGTATTCTTGGAAGGAAACCCGTTCCGTGTTATACGGCGTGGTCCCTGGATTTACCTAACTTTAAAATAAAGATTAATAACTGTTTTAGTTCTCACACCAGTCACATGACTGACCTGGAGTTTATTGTTTTAACCTAAACTCCGGGTGCCCCTATTTTCCATACAGGCAGCTAGTAGTTTTGGTTTTGCAGATTTATATTCATAGGATCCTAGTTCATAGCTGAAGTGATATTCGGAAAGCTCTGTATCCGCGTATTTCTTTCATTTATGTTTTGCATTATTTTTCCGCTGCAGTAATGTATTTAAATCTCTGATATTCTCTGTTGTATGATATTTATTCTTACTCTGTAATATTCTTGTACTTTGAAGTAATTATTGTAATAAGCAATGAAATGTTCTTCTGTTTGTGTTCCGATTTGTCTGGTCTCAAAGCAATCCGGGCTTTCCTTTACGGGGAAGTTTGGGTCGCTACATTTATCATGCATTGCATTATAAATTTTTACATTAAACTTAAAATATCTATATTTAAAATGGTAAATATATTTACCATGCATTGCATTATAAAATTCCACATTTAACTCAAAATACCGATATTTAATATTACCACAACTATTTACAAACCCACCTCACTTTGATTTACATTTCAGTCCATGTGTATAAAGAAACTATACAGTGTTCAACATGAAATAATATGATAAATGCAGTTAAGTGATATTCATTAGTTCGGTCACTAATGACAATATGAAACTTTAAATAATACATAAATCATACATGTATCAATAAAAATTGCGTTTACATCAAACTGAAACACATAAGTCACACGACATGCAGTATAACATAAACAATAAGGAATTTTTGTAAATTACTCTCTGTAATTTCGTAATACGCATATTTTCTTTCTCAAAAATACATCTAAAAATTATTATTATTTTAGTTCTAGTTAGTTAACTATAGTAAAACAAAAATATTTCCGCGTCTGCAAAAAATTTGCACTTGCAAAGAAAAATATTTATAGAAATGTGAAATTAAGTGCAAAACTAACTTTTGAGATAAAACAAAAAATGTAGCAAAAAAATGTCAGAGAAGTATTAATAGATTCATCTTATATTACAAAATTATGTTTTGTTTTACAGAACTTTAATTTATAATTCCTACAACCTCTTACCGAACTATCTCAATTATCTTCTAATAATTTGTATTTGATTTCATATATTAGAGTTAATCAAGAATCTTAAAACTATAATAAAACTTAGTAAACTATTAGTTGTTGATGTGATAAGTAAATCATAAATATATGAAAATTTCAATATATTTGCACAAAATTCATATTAACATAAAATAGTATAAATTTCATTTGGACATACAAATACATTGATCACATAACATAATCTTATATGTAAGCAACAATTGCAAATTTAATTTATGATTCATCTATATCGATACATGATGCATTATATTGCACAATTCTTATTTTAGCTAAAGTGCATATATTATAAAATTTCTACGGATGCTTGCAAAACTCACCTTAATGTCACATAATATTGTACATTACATCAATATATTTTTAATTAACCAAGTAATCTTATTTTTAATTTAATAGAATAAATTAATTAATAAATATTTATTAATTTATCCAATAAATCCTTAAATGTGACAGTTTCAATTTTTATATCACATTAATGTCCAAAAGGCAGTTAAATAGATTTTTCGTTTAAATATAAAGATATATAATTCAGTCATCTTAAATATTTTACATCAATAACATTACCAAAGCTAATTTTATTATTCAGTTATCTCAATAAATTTATATACATTGTTGAATTCTGTTTTATAACTTTAAGTATTCATATTTTGATATTTTATAGTTATGTAAAACTTCATCGATTGTTTCCTATCATGTTTAGATCAATGTATTTAAATTGTTTAGGAAATCCTAAATTACAAAGTATTTTAATAATCTATATATTAGTCGTATATGTACACATACACTTACTGTTAAAAATAACAACAAATTTTTTGTGTCTAACTATATATATATATATATTATATACACACACATACATACATATGTGTGTACATGAACAATAATAACAACGTTAATTTGTAAATTAACTATAACCTATTTATGTACGCAAAGAATAAATTATCTTTTTATAGAACCCTTTCCAATTTATTCAAATTATTTACTAATAAATCAATATATATATTAACTAATTACCAAATTTCAAATTTATACAATATATATAAAAATATGTTAAATAATATTTGTTAATTCATCTAAAATATTTTTAATATGTTAATTTCAACTAGAGTATTTGCTCGTAGTAGTAAGAATAATAAAATTATTATTTTCCTTCAAAGAAATATAAATTACAAACATATATCATGTATAAGCAACAACAATAATTATATTATATTTATTTTGCCGAATTATCGTGTGTTGTATAATAAAGTTCCAATTTTAACATTAAAATTTTAAAATCTATATTTTATAACTTCAACGTGCTAGTACTAACTGAAACCACATTGTACATTATTATTCATTCTCCGTACAATCAAAGTAAAGCAGTAATAAAATTTTCAGTTTGTTCGATTTTCAATTGATTAACAGAGAATTTCCATTCCAATAAAATAAACTTTTCAAAAAAAATGATGTAATGAACCAAAGTTGAGAACATACCACTTAAAACCTGGTCACCACTGTTGTTGAATTACAAATACTATTTTAACTTAGGAATGAGAATATGACAAGATCCAGAGGACACTTAAAACTTTGAACAATCGGTGGGAGCAAAAGACAACTTCTTGTTCTTAAGGTCATACCCAACGTGAAAGTTCTGTTGGGCGATGTTTCCAAAAATCTGAACACTACCTCCCAATGTGCTAGTGGAAACCATTGCTAGGCAAAAGACATTATCCTGAGCTTGTACAAACGCATTCAAAGGCTTCAATGTCAACTCAGCATCGGTGAACTGAAATGTCAGATCAGGCAAACTAATCTCATCCCTTTTACTAGTGCCCGAAACATCATAGCAAAGAGAAAAGATCCGTTGCGGATCCTGCGCAGTTGGATACGTCACTACTTTGGATACTTCATCGGTCAATTGGCTCAAAACCGAATCATCCAAAATGGTCAAAGTGGTGCCAGAATCAACAATAATATTCCCTCCCTGACCATAGTCATCAACACCCGCCTCTCCACTAACGACAATTGGCTTCCCACCAGCAACGCCAACCGACTCAAGTGTCACGGTATAGTAAGTATCCAACTCTCCCTTAACAAGAGGAGTAGTCACCGCTTTTCTGTCTTTGTGAGCACTGCTGCCAAAGTAGATCGTGCTTGTTGTATTGGACTCCACAGGCACCAGACAATAAGAAAACTTGTAATCAATCGAATTGCCCAACTGAGAGACAAGTGACAATGGCCCCTCGCCAAGCCCTATAATACCCGCAGTGCTCGCATCAAAACTTCCAGCGCTGTCATGGGAGCACCCGAATAAAAGCTTGGGTATGGAAGCCGAACCGATGGAAAATGTTTCGGTGGAGAGAACTCCCACGGTGTGAGAGCCATCACCATACCTGTACGTGTACTGGCATTTGGAGCTCGAGTCACAATCTCCTTCTGGTAGCTCTGAGCAGGTCCGAGTGTTGCATGGTAAAGAGGTGTAGGTTGAGGATTTGGAGGAGTCGTAGATGGGGGCTTTTTGTCGGTAGCAGTGGAGGCAGGGTTTTCATTGGGTCCATGTCAGGTCGCTGCCCGTGTCGGCTATGGCCATGACTTTGAAGGGAGGAGAACCAATGTTCACTGACATCAAATACTCAACTCCAGCAGGAGTTATGGTGGAATTGATGTCTTCCGTGCTTATTTTCCCATAGCGTGAAATTGTACGTCTGATGGAAGCAAGCAGGCGGTCGAATGCAGTGAGGGTAGGATCGTAAAATGGGGATTGTAGGGAGTCCCTGTGGATGAGATCAGTGGAGAATCGGCCTTTACAGCTTACAAGATGAGGGATGGAGACCGAGAGGAAGATAGAGAAGAAAAGGATTAGAGTAGACATTGTGCCGTTTACTGATTCAGGGATGAGGAAAATGAAACTTTAGGGCATCTATTTATAACTGTTTATAGCATATGCATATGAACATATTGCATGTATGTCACTAAATGATTGACAATAAGGTGTTCATATATATTTCTGGCAATATGGTGTGTATCTTTGTCCTGTGAATTATTCATATGTATATTTGCTTCCAAGCGCCACTTATATTCCTTTTAATCGTCCATTTATTGTATTTGATTAAATATCCGTTGAACATACGATGCATTTATAGCATATGCAATTGAACATTATTGCATTTGTGTCAATAAATGATTGACATTAAAGTGTTCATATCTATTTCTAGCAAATTGTGTGTATATTTGTCCTGTGCATTACTTATATGTATTTGCTTCCAAGCAAATTGAATTATAGTCACTTGTATGATTGTCCTTTTAATCACTCATTTAATACATCTGAACTTATGTTGCATTCAGGGAAGATTTTCAGTTTTTGTTTTGTTTCATCTATCATCTCCCTAACGTCATCTTGGCATTAAGTTTTGTGTTAATAGCACTATGAGATCCAATTTATAATTCAATTATGCAATATAAGGCTGACATTGAATGGGATGCATCATTCAATGAATATTCAAGCTGGAAGATGAATTTAGCTATATGATCAATAAATAGTAATATATAAGGTTAGGGACTGCTAACTCTTGCTTCCCTGGAAAGAGAATTATATTACATCAATGCTCATACAGATAATTGGTAGATTTTATGTAGAATTGGAAAGATATTATATTATATCAATGTCGATTTTAAAAAATGTTTTGTTTAGTAAAATTAGGTATAATATTCATTACCTTAATTTGTATGTTTTTAAATTCTTCAGTTTTCACGCTTTCTAGTGTAAATTTGGTTCCACTATCTAGTATGTGAAAACCATTAACATAAACATGTTTTAACTTATATCCCTATGTTTTTTTTTTGTTTAAAAAGAAATTGTTTACCCTTGAAAATAAATATGAACGCTGATCTCTGTGAATAATATTTATTTTTTGAATTAATTTATATTTCCTTGAATAAGATTTTGTCTTGAATGTGGATGTCCAATATTCAAAAATGATTTTGAATGCGGATATGACACTATCTGAATTTAGAACTGTAGAGGTGTAAAAGGAAATATAATTAAACTGATAATTTAAACTATAGAGACGTAAATTTTTCACATGCAATAAGTATATTTTAATTTAAACTATAGAGGTGTAAAAGGAAAAAAAGACTACAAATAATTAATATTCGGAAAACAAAAGCCAATAAGCATCCAGCATGAGCAGATAAAAAATGTGCAACAAAGTACGAGTTAGATAACAATCATAAATAAAAAATAATAATGAGTTTCTTAATCTATTTCCAAGAATATAGAATAATAAAAATATATAAAAACTGTCTTCCCACTAAGATGACTCATATTTTGTTGCACACTCACCCATAATATTACATTATCAACTATGATTTAAATATTTTGTCATATCGCTCCTTACAATGGTCAATGTCTACGATAAAGTATTTACTAGAATTTTAGCAAACACCTTGGAAATCTTTTTTATATTCGTAAAAACTATTAATGTATTTTAATGTATGCAAATAACAACTGTTTTTGAATTTAAGCGCATAACTCGTCAAATTAAATAATTGTATGATTTTTTACGTAAGTCACTACAACAAAAATACCCTGTTACAATAGTTTTTTCAGAACGGGCAACGGTTGTCCATTATAATAGAATTTTGTTACAACGGTCATCCCATGCCGTTGTAATATATGTCATGTACGACGTCCTTTTTACAATTGGTCAGGATTACCCGTTGTAATAAAATGCTATTACACGGTTATTTCAAGCTCATTGCAATAGGTATCAATTTTACAATATTCACAAATAGACCGTTGTAATAGATGCCGATTTTACAACAGTTAAAAGATGACTGTTGTAGGAAGTACCAATTCTACAATGGGTAATGTCCGTTGTAATAAATGCTAATTTTATAACGATCATAAAATACCCGTTTTAACTGATGCCAATTTTACAGTGATCATAAAATGCCTATTGTAATAAATGTCAGTTATCCATTTTCGACTATCAATAATAAATAATTACAATACTTTCTTAAAATTAATTTTTTCATTATTTAATAATTAATCATTAATAATATTATCATTATATTAATCATTTGTTACTAATTACTAACTATAATATTATGTTACTAATAAAAATAATATTATATTACTTATTAATATTTAATAATTTTCAATTTTTTGGAGTAGACGGTACAACGATATAAAATTTTATCTGATTTAAGCTCAAAAGTGTATTTAGTGGTTAGATTCTTGTGATAAGGATCATTTTCTTTGCTTCCATTTCATCTATCATCTCCCTAACATCATCTTAATTTTAAATTGTGTTAATAGCACAATGAGATCCAATTTATAATTAAATTATGCAATAGAAGACTGGCATTGAATGGGATACATATCATTCAGTGAATATTCAACATGGAAGGAGAATTTAGCCATATGATCAATAAATAGTAAAATTTAAGATTAGGGACTGGTAAGTTGTGCTTCACTAGAAAGAGAATTACATCACATCAATTATGTTGATACTGTAACAACATAGAAAATTTGAGATTTAAAATATAAATTAAATTAAGATTCAGTGTAAAAATAAATATTTATATTTGAGATTTTGTCAATTGTTGAACAATAGGTGTGAACCATTTCATAAATTTATAAACAAACGCGATTTGCATTACTAGCCGATTATAATATTTAGCGTTAAAATTCCTTCGTTTAAAAATGAATATTATGGAAAGGGTTGTGCCGTCATAAATTTAGTTTGCAATTTAAGTAAGAAATGAATTTAATACCTATCATGCATCTTGATTAGAAGAAAATAT
This sequence comes from Allium sativum, assembly GCA_030737875.1. Taxonomy (NCBI): domain Eukaryota; kingdom Viridiplantae; phylum Streptophyta; class Magnoliopsida; order Asparagales; family Amaryllidaceae; genus Allium; species Allium sativum. The sequence goes on from CM060925.1 coordinate 78,319,521, forward strand.
ATGCTTGAAATTCAATTTGGACTGTTATTTAATGTAGTGTTCGTTCTAAAAATAAAGGCGCATTGTGAATATGGTGTCAGTATAAACATCTATCAAAATTTTATTATACCAATAAGTAGTGAGTCATTTGGAATATTTAAGACTTGACATTTAAACCAAAATCAATTTTGGAATAAATTCCGTTTGAGAAACGATTTGTTTTGAATAAAGAATCTATTTGCATAATAGAATATCGTTAAGATTAATCTATTCCCAATTAAACTGATAAGTATGAATGGAATGAAAATTAACTTTGAAATAAATTCAAAATCTAATTGAAGGAGCAAATTTATTGAAGAGAGAATTTTGTTGCAAAGAAAGACATCGTTGGGATAAATGTATTTCCAATTTAAACCGTTGAGAAAATAGTGTAATAAAAGCCTTAAATCAATTTTTAATTTACAAGTTGAAAATTTTAATATAAATAGTAATAAATTTTCTTTTGAATAAACCGTTAAAATCTAAATTTATTATGGTATTAATTGTGATTAAGTTAATGAAATTTTTATGTACAAACATGTGTAATTAAACTAAAAATATAACACATATTTATATAAGCAATGCATAATAAAAGGAAACGAATAAATTCGTTACTAATTTAATTTAATTTTCGGTGTATGATGATTGAGCTAATAACGTTCAGATAATGACATAAACAACGTTGTTAGCCTAACATATCGTTCATAGGAAACAAATCAAAATTTCCTTCTTTAAAGGAGTTATGTTAGACAACCAAATCTGAGAAAATCTATTTTTAAATCTTTCCACATCAGTGCAAGATTTTTGAAACAGTGGCCTAAGATTGTGAACAGTTCGTATTCACAGAACCCAATACCACGCGATATTCTCTGTCCCCTCTTTACATTATAAATGTGTGCCTCCTGCTTCTATGAACAAACCAAACTTTTTTTCTTCTCGGAAGCAATTCTATTTCTTCTTGGGAACAGTCCTCCCTAACAAGCTCCACTCCAACAGTCCACCGTCCAGTATAGAAGTCACGGCCTTTTCTTATGCCAAGAGGTTAACACAAACATAAAGTAGTGTAGAGAGTGTACATATCTATATACGCGTTAGTGGCCGAGAAGCAGTGCGCGACGCATGTGTAAGAGATAATAGATCATCCGAGGCTGACGGAGTTGATTTGGAACTTGAGGGTGAAAGTTTGGAAAGCAAATACAGGTGAGAATACTCAAATTTAATTTTATTATTTAATACGATTTAAAGTTATTATATACTGAGTAGTTGATGGATGGTAATTGGTTGCATGAATGGTTAATTATTGATCAGTGAATGATATTGCCATTTGAATATGGTATGTGATGTGTTATGGTTGTTAATAAATACATATCAGGGCGCGTTAGTGGTATAACGTGCATTCATAAATTGTATGTGGTATGCTTTTAAGTAATAGATGTATAAATAATTGTTTAATGTGTGATTACGCATATGTACTGATTTTCAACAGAAATTTTAGTGATTTCTTAAATTTAATTAAAGAGCGAGTTATAGATTAAATGACAATTTAAGGATTATATGGTATTTTTATTAACTTAATACTATCGATTTGTTAATTTTTATTGATTTAACAATGTTATTAAGATTCTTTGATTTGATAATAAATTATTAGTTAAGCAATATTGGACTATTTCAATCATCTTTCTAGTTAACACTTTATTAAAGATATTGAATTCATAATGTTGATTTAATTGTATGATGTTATTTAAAACGGTTGATTAACTAAGTTTTGTCAAGAATATTCTAAATATTGAATTAAATAATTGTTTGAGTAGTACTTGGGGAAAGCTGTTAATTTGATTTTAATGGCATAGAAAATTGAATTTGGAAAATAAAACTAATGAAAATGTTATGTTCAATATGAATTGATATCATAACTTATTTTAAGAGGGGCAATGAATTAAAATTGTTGATTTTGTACTTAATTACCGCTTTGATTAATGAATTGTTGTATAAATTAGGCAAACTCGAACTTTTTGATTTTCAAATCTAATATGACTTTAGATAATAATTTGAAATGATATTATAAAAATAAAAGTTGGTTGAAAAGATATATAAACTTGTATGATTTAATATTAAATTTGATATACATTTAGATAAATTTATAATGATATATTATAAATTGCTTTGGATAATAATTTGAATTTGAAGTTAAATAAGAAATGTAACTTAAGCTTCAGGTTCACAAATAGGTTAGTTCCGTTACCAATTCTGGAATGGTAAATGGGGTGCGTAACTAAGGCAAGGGAGACAGCAACCAGTGCGCTTAACTTACCTGGCCAACGTTTACTTACCTAAACTGGTAAAAGAGCAAATTGAAAGTGAATCTCAAATATTGCGAAACAAAAACTATAATAAATAGTTTTCCAATATAAAATTAGGTTAATTTGGTTGGATGTGACCTTCAGATATTTAATGTAAGTTCTGTAGATGATGACTAGTACTATTTGAGGAATTAAACGGTGGAAATATAGTAATTTTGCTTACAGTATCAGTTTAATATGGAAACATATATTGGATATAAAAAGTTTCGATTTCTAACCAGCCGTATATTAATATAAATCGTTTTGATTTTATTTGAATGTTATGATGATAATATTGTTTACCTGAATAAGTTTTAGGTCAATTATGGAAGTTTGTAACGACCCGGAAATTCTGAGCCAATTTAAAAATTTTATTTTGGCAATTTTAATGAATTTTGAATATTTAAAATGAATTATTTTAAATAATAACGATGAGAAATTTATTTTGAATAGAATTAGAACGTATATATTTATTTGAATCGTCGTTAGAATATAAATAATTATTTATAATTATAAAAGGAATTGAAAATGGCGCGGTAATTCGATAATTCGATTTCAAACTTCAAACGAATGTACAGGATTCAAAATAAACCGGATTTTAGAAAAACCAAAAATATTAGAATATATTTGAGAATATCTTTCCAACGAATCCGAAAAATTGAAATTTCATACAGGGGATCAAAAGATATGCCCAGTTGAAAATTCAGAATAGTCGCTATGGAATTCTGGCCCTTAAAAATGGAAATTTTGCAAACGACTTCTGTTTTTGATGAAACCACTTTTGTTGGATCCGCGATGACAAGTTATTGCTAGATTCCAATTTTCGTAATTTTTCGAATCAATATGTGAGCGTAGCAAAGGAAAACGCGTTAGACCAGTTTCAGTTGATTTTAATCGACTAGAAAATGGCCATTTTTCGAACGGTATCAGAATTCGACGAAATTAGTTTTGTTAGGACCGTATCGTCAATATGAAGCTAGAAAATATTTTTCTGGAATATTTCGAGTTAGTATGTGGCCCCGGTAAATTGAAATGTGCGTTTAATTTGAATATATAAAGATTTATATTTTAAATTCAATGGAAACTGATCGTAACGGTCGAATAGGCTTACGATACATATCCCATTGTGTTCGGAATGGGGGTAATTAGCTATGGGTGACGGTCGTTGGGTTCGATTTGGGGTTCAAATAAAAAGGGACTTTCATCTAGAATAAATTAATAAATAATTATATATAAAACCACCTTTCTCTCTCCTTCCTTGCTTAGTCAAACAGCTCCCCCCCCGGTTGAAACTGCTTTCAGATTGAATAAAAAAAATGATTTAAAAAAAAACCGCGCCTTCCCCAATTCGACCGGACGCCGTCGCTCCTCCAAGCCCCGCCGTCTCAAAGGAAGATTCGATTTTTACTATGAAGATAGCGGTGTAAAAATAGAATTTTTATCAATATAGTAGCGGTGTAAAAATAGAGTTTTATCTATAAAGAGCGTTGTAAAAATATAATCTTTTTATATAGAAAGTGGCGTTGTAAAAATATAAATTTTCCTTGTATGAAGTAGCGAATAAAAACGTGATTTTTATCATATATATAGCAAAGTAAAAATACGATTTTTCTATACATGAATGTAAAGTAAAAGTACGATTTTTCTATATATGAATGTAAAGTAAAAATACGATTTTTCTATGTATGAATGTAAAGTAAAAATGTGACGAAAAGGAATTTCGCTCGATCCGAATCAGTCGCTAAACCGATCAAGACCGTCTGAAACGCCAGATTGTTTCGAGAACACGACAAAATAGAACGCGGACGGAAGAACATTTCATTGTATATTACAACAATTCCATCAGAATACAAGAATATACAGAGTATAAAAGAATATTACATAGAAATATCAGAGATTACAATACATTACGTCGCAGCGGAAAATAATACAATACACAACTAGAAGAGATATATGGATACAAAGCTTTCCGGATATCATTCCAGCTGTAAACCAGGATCCTGTGAATATAAATCTGCAAAACCAAAACTACTAGCTTCCCGTGTCAAAATAAGGGCACCCAGAGTTTAGGTTAAAACAATAAACTCCAGGTCAGTCATGTGACTGGTGTGAGAACTAAAACAGTTATTAATATTTATTTTTAAAGTTAGGTAAATCAAGGGACCACGCCGTATAACACGGAACGGGTTTTCTCCCAAGAATACCAGTGCATAAAACAACACCGCAATGCTAAATAAAGAACAATGAAGCTATTATAAGACCCAATTCCCATCACAAAATGCAACGCAAGCCGGAGGATAGGGTTTTTACCTTATAATAGCCAAGAATGCTTGATACGTTTAAAACAAATCATTTGATACTATTATAAGTGCATAGTGTATAAAACAACTTCAAATCATAAGTATCAATCATAGACGGCATAAGCGCCCCACTCCACTATGTCGCCATACTAGGCTCTACAAATAAAACCGCAAATGTCACGTATTTGGAAATTGGATTTCCATCTATGAACTGAGGCAAAAGATAGTCCTCAACCGATTCGAGACGATCTAGCCCGTGTGTGACGAGAAGGAAATTTCGCTCGGTCCGAACCAGTCGCTAAACCGACCCAGACCGCTCGAAACGCCCTATCGTTTGAGAACATGACAAAATAGAACGCAGACAAAAGAACATTTCACTGTATATTACAACAATGCATCAGATTACAAGAATATACAGAGTATAAATGAATATACACAGAAATATCATAGATTTAAATTACATTTAAATACATAGCAGCGGAAAAATAATACAATACACAACTAGAATGAGATATACGGATACAAAGCTTTCCGGATATCGTTCCAGCTGTAAACCAGGATCCTGTGAATATAAATCTGCAAAACCAAAACTACTAGCTGCCCGTGTGGAAAATAGGGGCACCCAGAGTTTAGGTTAAAACAATAAACTCCAGGTCAGTCATGTGACTGGTGTGAGAACTAAAACAGTTATTAATCTTTATTTTTAAAGTTTGGTAAATCAAGGGACCACGCCGTATAACACGGAACGGGTTTCCTCCCAAGAATACCAGTGCATAAAACAAACAGCGCAATGCTAAATAAAGAAAAATGAAGCTGTTATAAGACCCAGGTCCTATCACACAATGCAACGCAAGCCGGGGGATAGGGTTTTCCCTTATAACAGCAAAAGAATGCTTGATACGTTTAAAACAGATTATTTGATACTATAATAAGTGCATAGTGTATAAAACAACTTCAAATCATAAGTATCAATCATAGACGGGATGAATGACCCATACCACTATGTCTCCATATATAAGTTTACAATCAAAACCGCAATGTCGTATTGGAAGTTGGGTTATCATCTATGGTATGAACCGAGGCTAGGGGCAAGATCCCCACCGATTCGAGACTGTCTAGTCCGAGCCTCAGGAACAGCCGCAACTGCCCCTTGGATCGTCAGGGCCGGTCCACCGATGTGGATTATAATGCCTGAACAATGCGTTTCTCCGCCCTTTGGGGCGTAAGCCTGGCCCGTCAGCCGACCAGAAGCATCGGCCGAAACCGATATCACGAGGCGCCTCGCTTTTCAGCAAGTAATAATAAGCAACATCCACATGAGTGAAACTCGTCAGCCAGTTCAAGCACTGACGCCACTCCTAACTAGAAAGAAAACACATGTCCCCCCTGAGGTCCGTCTCCCGTTTTTGGTTCATACCGGGTGTGAAACTCGCGAAGTAAACGTTACACAAAGCTACGCCACAAAGGCCTTGCTTCGATCATCAACCACATGACTTTGCTTTTCAACAGAAGCCTTGATCATTTGCCACTTAAGCATGCCACACAGGCAATTCACTCCATGCGATTGATATCCATCAATATATAACCCCTGAGCTCGTACGTCTCAGAGAAGGGCGTTAAGCAAGAGAATAAATTCTCCGCCGCCAAACAGATATATATTTAATAGAGATCAATCACATGGACTAAAATCCAATGTCAGACACATAGTCCATTTACAAGTCCGTTCTGGGGCTGAACGAAACCGGAGGCACCTAGTACCCCGCATATCCATTGATCTCCAAGTACGTCTGGACGATCACCAACTGTTTCCATCTTCTTGGGTGTACAGCCCAATCAAGATCATCAGCAATCACCCAAACGACGTGAAGACGTCCGGTCTTCGACCACCGTCTTCATCTTCGACTTATTGTCGTATCAGTTATTCAGAATGGGATAAACCCGGTCTTTCCGAATAACTCACGTATACTTTAAATAAGTGTTACACAAACACAACATACGCCTCATTCCAATTCATCAGTCACTAACCGTAAATTAATCAAGAGAATAATTCCCCAAATATTAACCCCGAAGGCCGAAACCAACATCAGATCAATATTCAGAAAACCATTCTGCTTAGCTAACCGACAGTTAGTTTCTAGTTTTCACATTCATAGGGAAAAGTTCCCATTAATTTTATCCAAGATAAATTCCTTGAATTTATTCTTTAATCATCTTTTGAATTTCGATTCAACTAGTCGGGATTAACGAACCTTACCGAAGTAATCATTTATTTTAATTTCCCAATCCCAACCTATTCATCCCATGAAGTAAAACTGGTAATACTTCATATCTAACACCACGGTGTTATCGGTAAATTCAATTACCATTTCACGTTCAAATCTAATTAAAGATTTAATTAACGCCTGGAGCAAAACTGGTGATACTCCATTTCGATTATTTCAATCTAATTAAAGATTCATTAAAACTCCACTTAGTTTTAATCGTTAACTGGGTTAAAGAATCAGTGTCATTTAAAACACGGTTCACGATAAACCCGAAATCACGTTCCATTAATTATCGGGTTAAAGAACAAGTGTTATTTAAAACACTGTCCACGATAAACCCAAAAATCAATATCAATTTAATTCCAATTAAATATTATTTAATTGGCATACTTCATTAAATCTAAATAAAAAGATTTAATCTTTTCTCAACTGGGTTCAAGAACAGTGTTAGTGAAGACACCATTCACGACAAACCCAAATCACATTTGATATTCAATATAAGGCTCTGAATAGAAAATATATCGGCTTATATTCAATATCAAATTCTACGATTAACAAATGTCGTATTGGAAATAACGGTATAAATATATATCTTTCAAATTTCCATAACAACATATGTATAATCACGAATTCCAACATCGAAATATTCCGAAGACAATTTCGATTCAAATCCACTCAAATGCAATCATTGGAAATTCTGGTTATTTTAAAACCCTTTTCAAATTCAATTTATTTATTTAGAAATAGATAGAATTATAATTCTAGTTCAAAACTAGTTCATTTCGACAAAAATCTATTTTTATCTTTTCAAATATGGAGTTTTTCATTCCAATTCTTTCTAAATCATTTATTATGATTTTAAACAAATTATTACTATTTTTAATAATTTTATCAAGGCCCGTACAGTTGATTTCCATCAATGGCCATCGAACTGCACTTACACCGACCTTTTTCAAATTTGATTTGGACGTAACTCCAAATCCAACCGTTAGATTTCAAATTTCTAATATTCGTTAGAAAGCTCTTTTCGATACGAACCCAACAGTTCCTGTTTTAGGAGAATCCGACGGTCGGATCTCCCGTAATGTCCGTTTGAAATAAATGGTCGAAATTCGCGAACTACCGCGGCGCGGCGCGTCCTATTCAGGCCATTATATTATATATATAATATATATAATATATATTTCGTCGATTTCTATTTAAAACGAAATATATAAATATTTTTAAATTCGCTTCAAAAGCAATTTCAACTTCCATTTCAATTCAAATCAAAATTGAATTCTTCTTTATAAATTCGTTTTAAAATTCATTTCTATTCAATTCAAATTTCAATCCAATTTGAATTCATTTCAATTCGCATTCAATTTAATTTGAATTCGTTTTCAATTCAATTCGGTTTCAAAGTCGTTTTCTATTCGATTCAATTCAAATTGGTTTTCTATTCAATTCATTTCGAAATCGTTTTCAATTCAATTCATTTCAAAATCGTTTTCAATTCAATTCATTTCGAAATCGTTTTCAATTCAATTCATTTCGAAATCGTTTTCAATTCAATTCATTTCGAAATCGTTTTCAATTCAATTCATTTCGAAATCGTTTTCAATTCAAATCATTTCCGTTTTCTATTCAATTCGATTCAAATTTCATTTCAAAATATGCGTTTTCGAAATCACTTTTCAATATTCAGTTTTAAAAGAATAAAATCGATATAGATATCGTTCACGTCAAAATGGCGTCAATCTAACCAACACGGCTTCATATATTTCTATTTTCAAATATTCTATTCAACAAATGAATATTTATTTTTGTCAACACACGACTAATCTCAACGAATGAGTACTGTCCACGTGTGACTATTTTTGGTTAAATTATTTCGTTCAACACATGACTAATCTCAACGGATGAGTACAGTCAACACATGAACCTTTATTTTATATTGATAAAAAAATGTAAATTTTATTATTAAAATATTTCATTCAACACATGACTAATCTCAACGGATGAGTACAGTCAACACATGAACCTTTATTTTATAATATTCTTTATTTTTCAAATTGGAATGAGGCCCAATCAATTACCATATAAAGTTAATTATATGGATTTTCATACAACACATGTATAATAGCATTGAAAAATAATCAACCATCAACCAAAGTGCACTACACTGTATAAGCATCAAATATAGATATCTAACGCTTATAACAGCCTGTCAATCAATCGATCGACATATTTAATCAATCAGGATGAGTGAACTTCAAATTTCATCCCAACACCCATGTGGGGTTTCAAATCAACAAACATTTATTTTTATTTGTGCAGTTGGGCGATGTGTAAAATTTATCGTCCCAATCAATGTCCTTCAAATAGGTGTACATAAACAAACCGTCCGGTTTGTAAATGAATATTTTATTTTATTCACTTCCACGTTAAAAATTATATTTTTAACGATAAAATATTTTATTTCAACACATGAATTTCTATTCAGTTCATTTACTCAATAAAAATGATATTTCCATCTTTCTAACATATTTTAGAAAATTTCGGCGGCATAACGGCACGATACTAGAAACGGGACGAGGCCTAGCCTTATCCCCGGTCTAGTGAAGGCCCACGCCATTCACACATCAATCAAATCCATCCATTTCACCACACAGTTCAATTTCAATCAAATGATCTAACTAATTTTTTTGCAATCAAACAAACAAGTCCATGGTCTGTGGACGATTGTGTCGGGTGCTACTAAGCACCGTCTGCATCCTAGTATATATATATAACTAGAAAATTTAAATTGAAAGGTGAGAAGTTCTCACCGATAGCTATCCAATACCACGACTCTTCATTGATAGAAATCATCGTCGTTCTTGCCTCTTATCACTTTCTTTGCCCGTATTCACTACATATATAAAAATCATATTTTTACTTCGTTATTCAATATATAAAAATCACATTTTTACTTCGATGTTCAATATATAAAAATCACATCTTTATTTGTTATCAAAATCCAACTTTTCCTTATATAAAAATATAACCTTTTTCTATATAAAAGTATCGTCTTTCCTTATACAAAAATATCGTCTTTCCTTATTTAAACAAAACCATATTTTCCTTATGTAAACAAAACCATATTTTCCTTATGTAAACAAAACCATATTTTTCTTATGTTTTCTACAATCTAAAAAAAAAAATCTTCATGGTGTTCATATACAAATAAAAAATCAAATCTTTATGGTGCTCATATACAAATAAAAAATCAAATCTTTATGGTGCTCATATACAAATAAAAAATCAAATCTTTATGGCGCTCATAAAAAAATAAAAAAATCAGTTTTTATTCAAAGCAAAAATCAGTTTTTTATTCAAAGCAAAAATCAGTTTTTATTCAAAGCAAAAATCAGTTTTTATTCAAAGCAAAAATCAGTTTTTATTTTAACATAAAACAAATGAAAATAATTAAAAAAAACGTACTGTTCGAAGAAGAGGGGGGTGGTCTGCGCGGATCGAGGAGGAGCTCGCGGTGGGTGGTTCTTGGCCTGAGGCAGCGGGCATCTTCTTGGTGGTCGGGCGGCCTTCTCGCAGTGGTGGGTTTCGGGTTCAGGGGGTGCACGATCAGACAGGGAGGAGGGTTCGTCGGGCTTCAGTGGGGGGCTCTCGATCCGACGAGGGGGGGGGGGGGGGGTAGCTGGAGATGGCGGCGGCGTCCTCCGAGGGTGGCGGCGGGTTTTCGCATTCGCATTCGCTTTCTCTTTTTCTTTTTTTCTTCTGTTTTCGAAATGATATCGGGGGGGGGGGGGCAGAATGAAATAAGGGGGAGGGGAGAGAAAACAGATATTTTATTTTTAATTTATTTAATTAATTTATTTTCAAAAAGCAACCTTTTTCATACGACCTCTAAACGAGGGCCACCGCCTGTGGTCCATAGCGTTTTACCCCCATTCCGAACACAATGGGATATGCATCGCAAGCTGATTCGATAGTTACAATCAGTTTCCATTGAATTTACATTTAAATCATTATATTGAATTTTAAACGTACATTTCAAATTACCGGGGTCACATACTAACTAGAAAAATTCCTGAAAAATATTTTCTAGCTTCGTATTGACGATACGGTCCTAACAAAACTAGTTTCGTCGAATTCTGAGACCGTTGGAAAAATGGCCAATTTCCAGTCGATTAAAATCAACTGAAACGGGTCAAACGCGTTTTCCTTTGCAACGCTCACATATTGATTCGAAAATTATGAAATTTGAAACCTAGCAATAATTTTACATCACGGACCCAACAAAAGTGGTTTCGTCGAAATCCGAGGTCGTTTGCAAAATTCCCATTTTTATGGGCCTGAATTCTATAGCGACTATTCAGAATTTTCAACTGGGCATATCTTTTGATTCCCGCTATGAAATTTTGATTTGTCGGATTCGTTGGAAAGATATTATCAATTAGATCCTATTGTTTTTGGTTTCACTAAAATCCGGATTGTTTTGCACCCGGTACATTCAATTGAAGTTTGAAATCGAATTATCGAACTACCACGCCATTTTCAATTCTATTTATAATTATATATAAATATTTATATTCTAACGACGACGCGTATAAATATATACGTTCTAAATATATTCAAAATAAATTTTCGTCGATATTATTTAAAATAATCTATTTTAAATATTCAAAATTCGCTAAAATTGCCAAAATTGCCAAAATAAAAATTTTAAACTGGCCCAGATTTTCGGTTGTTACAATCTCCCCCACTTAAAACTTTTCGTCCCCGAAAAGGAACAAAGTCGAAAGTGGTTTGATTAATCAACTCTACTTTCGATCTGGCTTCCATTCTCCAACTTTTCAATTTCTGAGAATTTTCAAAATTTCAAAAATTTGGCTAACACCCTAAATTTCGCCATAACCTCCCCTGCAATGGGAGCATCGGGAAATCTCAAATAGCTTCCCCGGTCCTTCAGATCTCAAAAAGAAAAAGAAAAAGCCAAGCGGCTAGCCAATAGGCTCATAAAATCATCATCACCCAAACAACGCAGTAAATCATGTAATAAACATGTACCTATTTGTCGGGCAAACAAATTTTATTCTCTACTCTAGCCTCCTTGCTATGACCTGTTCAATGTAAGTACATGTATATGCATGCAAATGCGACCAATTTTCAATACAATTCAATATTTGGTTCAATTAGGCTAAATGGTTCAAAATTATCAAACAAATAAACAAACAACACAAACATCAATCAATTAGTGGATTAACGTTTCAAATTCATAATTTTGATATATATAAAGAAAATCATGTTTTGATGCCAAATCACAACAATGTATTCTAGCTATATTAGTTTTGGTTCTCACACCTGTCTAATGGAAATATATAGAAAATCACACCTTCGAAACTCGAACATAAATGTTGATGATGCGATCGCTATCATCAATATCATCTTCGGGCGACTAGAGTGTGATGCTATATCTATCCAATATATTAAAACTTTGAATATACGTTTGCAAGGCGTATATGCAAATTCTTTATATACTGAACTGTCCAAATCAATACTAATAAATAATCAACTACGAATAATTGATTTAAATTTTCAAAACAAAATTGGTTTACAATTTTAAAAATATACTCTTCACACTCGTTCTAGGATACTACTGATCCTATCTCTAACGAGTCATTCCCATTGGATATTACTAACCCAATATCTGATGAATTCTTTCGTATAGTTCTAATGTGCCTTGTTCTCTAGCTTTGTAAACCAAAGCTCTGATACCAACTGTGACGAGAAGGAAATTTCGCTCGGTCCGAACCAGTCGCTAAACCGACCCAGACCGCTCGAAACGCCCTATCGTTTGAGAACATGACAAAATAGAACGCAGACAAAAGAACATTTCACTGTATATTACAACAATGCATCAGATTACGAGAATATACAGAGTATAAATGAATATACACAGAAATATCAGAGATTTAAATTACATTTAAATACATAGCAGCGGAAAAATAATACAATACACAACTAGAATGAGATATACGGATACAAAGCTTTCCGGATATCGTTCCAGCTGTAAACCAGGATCCTGTGAATATAAATCTGCAAAACCAAAACTACTAGCTGCCCGTGTGGAAAATAGGGGCACCCAGAGTTTAGGTTAAAACAATAAACTCCAGGTCAGTCATGTGACTGGTGTGAGAACTAAAACAGTTATTAATCTTTATTTTTAAAGTTTGGTAAATCAAGGGACCACGCCGTATAACACGGAACGGGTTTCCTCCCAAGAATACCAGTGCATAAAACAAACAGCGCAATGCTAAATAAAGAAAAATGAAGCTGTTATAAGACCCAGGTCCTATCACACAATGCAACGCAAGCCGGGGGATAGGGTTTTCCCTTATAACAACCAAAGAATGCTTGATACGTTTAAAACAGATTATTTGATACTATAATAAGTGTATAGTGTATAAAACAACTTCAAATCATAAGTATCAATCATAGACGGCATGAATGACCCATACCACTATGTCGCCATATATAAGTTTACAATCAAAACCGCAATGTCGTATTGGAAGTTGGGTTATCATTTATGGTATGAACCGAGGCTAGGGGCAAGATCCTCACCGATTCGAGACTGTCTAGTCCGAGCCTCAGGAACAGCCGCAACAGCCCCTTGGATCGTCAGGGCCGGTCCACCGATGTGGATTATAATGCCTGAACAATACGTTTCTCCGCCCGTTGGGGCGTAAGCCTGGCCCGTCAGCCGACCAGAAGCATCGGCCGAAACCGATATCACGAGGCGCCTCGCTTTTCAGCAAGTAATAATAAGCAACATCCACATGAGTCAAACTTGTCAGCCAGTTCAAGCACTGACGCCACTCCTAACTAGAAAGAAAACGCATGTCCCCCCCCCGAGGTCCGTCTCCCGTTTTTGGTTCATACCGGGTGTGAAACTCGCGAAGTAAACGTTACACAAAGCTACGCCACAAAGGCCTTGCTTCGATCATCAACCACAAGACTTTGCTTTTCAACAGAAGCCTTGATCATTTGCCACTTAAGCATGCCACACAGGCAATTCACTCCATGCGATTGATATCCATCAATATATAACCCCTGAGCTCGTACGTCTCAGAGAAGGGCGTTAAGCAAGAGAATAAATTCTCCGCCGCCAAACAGATATATATTTAATAGAGATCAATCACACGGACTAAAATGCAATGTCAGACACACAGTCCATTTACAAGTCCGTTCTGGGGCTGAACGAAACCGGAGGCACCTAGTACCCCGCATATCCATTGATCTCAAAGTACGTCTGGACGATCACCAACTGTTTCCATCTTCTTGGGTGTACAGCCCAATCAAGATCATCAGTAATCACCCAAACGACGTGAAGACGTCCGGTCTTCGACCACCGTCTTCATCTTCGACTTATCGTCGTATCAGTTATTCAGAATGGGATAAACCCGGTCTTTCCGAATAACTCACGTATACTTTAAATAAGTGTTACACAAACACAACATACGCCTCATTCCAATTCATCAGTCACTAACCGTAAATTAATCAAGAGAATAATTCCCCAAATATTAACCCTGAAGGCCGAAACCAACATCAGATCAATATTCAGAAAACCATTCTGCTTAGCTAACCGACAGTTAGTTTCTAGTTTTCACATTCATAGGGAAAAGTTCCCATTAATTTTATCCAAGATAAATTCCTTGAATTTATTCTTTAATCATCTTTTGAATTTCGATTCAACTAGTCGGGATTAACGAACCTTACCGAAGTAATCATTTATTTTAATTTCCCAATCCCAACCTATTCATCCCATGAAGTAAAACTGGTAATACTTCATATCTAACACCACGGTGTTATCGGTAAATTCAATTACCATTTCACGTTCAAATCTAATTAAAGATTTAATTAACGCCTGGAGCAAAACCGGTGATACTCCATTTCGATTATTTCAATCTAATTAAAGATTCATTAAAACTCCACTTAGTTTTAATCGTTAACTGGGTTAAAGAATCAGTGTCATTTAAAACACGGTTCACGATAAACCCGAAATCACGTTCCATTAATTATCGGGTTAAAGAACAAGTGTTATTTAAAACACTGTCCACGATAAACCCAAAAATCAATATCAATTTAATTCCAATTAAATATTATTTAATTGGCATACTTCATTAAATCTAAATAAAAAGATTTAATCTTTTCTCAACTGGGTTCAAGAACAGTGTTAGTGAAGACACCATTCACGACAAACCCAAATCACATTTGATATTCAATATAAGGCTCTGAATAGAAAATATATCGGCTTATATTCAATATCAAATTCTACGATTAACAAATGTCGTATTGGAAATAACGGTATAAATATATATCTTTCAAATTTCCATAACAACATATGTATAATCACGAATTCCAACATCGAAATATTCCGAAGACAATTTCGATTCAAATACACTCCAATGCAATCATTGGAAATTCTGGTTATTTTAAAACCCTTTTCAAATTCAATTTATTTATTTAGAAATAAATAGAATTATAATTCTAGTTCAAAACTAGTTCATTTCGACAAAAATCTATTTTTATCTTTTCAAATATGGAGTTTTTCATCCCAATTCTTTCTAAATCATTTCTTATGATTTTACACAAATTATTACTATTTTTAATAATTTTATCAAGGCCCGTACAGTCGATTTCCATCAATGGCCATCGAACTGCACTTACAACGACCTTTTTCAAATTTGATTTGGACGTAACTCCAAATCCAACCGTTAGATTTCAAATTTCTAATATTCGTTAGAAAGCTCTTTTCGATACGAACCCAACGGTTCCGGTTTTAGGAGAATCCGACGGTCGGATCTCCCCTAATGTCTGTTTGAAATAAATGGTCGAAATTCGCGAACTGCCGCGGCGCGGCGCGTCCTATTCAGGCCATTATATTATATATATAATATATATATAATATATATTTCGTCAATTTCTATTTAAAACGAAATATATAAATAGTTTTAAATTCGCTTCAAAAGCAATTTCAACTTCCATTTCAATTCAAATCAAAATTGAATTCTTCTTTATAAATTAGTTTTAAAATTCATTTCTATTCAATTCAAATTTCAATCCAATTTGAATTCATTTCAATTCGCATTCAATTTAATTTGAATTCGTTTTCAATTCAATTCGGTTTCAAAGTCGTTTTCTATTCGATTCAATTCAAATTGGTTTTCTATTCAATTCATTTCGAAATCGTTTTCAATTCAATTCATTTCGAAATCGTTTTCAATTCAGTTCATTTCGAAATCGTTTTCAATTCAATTCATTTCGAAATAGTTTTCAATTCAATTCATTTCGAAATCGTTTTCAATTCAATTCATTTCGAAATCGTTTTCAATTCAATTCATTTCCGTTTTCTATTCAATTTGATTCAAATTTCATTTCAAAATATGCGTTTTCGAAATCACTTTTCAATATTCATTTTTAAAAGAATAAAATCGATATAGATATCGTTCACGTCAAAATGGCGTCAATCTAACCAACACGGCTTCATATATTTCTATTTTCAAATATTCTATTCAACAAATGAATATTTATTTTTGTCAACACACGACTAATCTCAACGAATGAGTACTGTCCACGTGTGACTATTTTTGGTTAAATTATTTCGTTCAACTCATGACTAATCTCAACGGATGAGTACAGTCAACACATGAACCTTTATTTTATATTGATAAAAAAATGTAAATTTTATTATTAAAATATTTCGTTCAACACATGACTAATCTCAACGGATGAGTACAGTCAACACATGAACCTTTATTTTATAATATTCTTTATTTTTCAAATTGGAATGAGGCCCAATCAATTACCATATAAAGTTAATTATATGGATTTTCATACAACACATGTATAATAGCATTGAAAAATAATCAACCATCAACCAAAGTGCACTACACTGTATAAGCATCAAATATAGATATCTAACGCTTATAACAGCCTGTCAATCAATCGATCGACATATTTAATCAATCAGGATGAGTGAACTTCAAATTTCATCCCAACACCCGTGTGGGGTTTCAAATCAACAAACATTTATTTTTATTTGTGCAGTTGGGCGATGTGTAAAATTTATCGTCCCAATCAATGTCCTTCAAATAGGTGTACATAAACAAACCGTCCGGTTTGTAAATGAATATTTTATTTTATTCACTTCCACGTTAAAAATTATATTTTTAACGATAAAATATTTTATTTCAACACATGAATTTCTATTCAGTTCATTTACTCAATAAAAATGATATTTCCATCTTTCTAACATATTTTAGAAAATTTCGGCGGCATAACGGCACGATACTAGAAACGGGACGAGGCCTAGCCTTATCCCCGGTCTAGTGAAGGCCCACGCCATTCACACATCAATCAAATCCATCCATTTCACCACACAGTTCAATTTCAATCAAATGATCTAACTAATTTTTTTGCAATCAAACAAACAAGTCCATGGTCTGTGGACGATTGTGTCGGGTGCTACTAAGCACCGTCTGCATCCTAGTATATATATATAACTAGAAAATTTAAATTGAAAGGTGAGAAGTTCTCACCGATAGCTATCCAATACCACGACTCTTCATTGATAGAAATCATCGTCGTTCTTGCCTCTTATCACTTTCTTTGCCCGTATTCACTACATATATAAAAATCATATTTTTACTTCGTTATTCAATATATAAAAATCACATTTTTACTTCGATGTTCAATATATAAAAATCACATCTTTCTTTGTTATCAAAATCCAACTTTTCCTTATATAAAAATATAACCTTTTTCTATATAAAAGTATCGTCTTTCCTTATGCAAAAATATCGTCTTTCCTTATTTAAACAAAGCCATATCTTTCTTATGTAAACAAAACCATATTTTCCTTATGTAAACAAAACCATATTTTCCTTATGTAAACAAAACCATATTTTTCTTATGTTTTCTACAATCTAAAAAAAAAAAATCTTCAACGTGTTATGGTGCTCATATACAAATAAAAAATCAAATCTTTATGGTGCTCATATACAAATAAAAAATCAAATCTTTATGGTGCTCATATACAAATAAAAAATCAAATCTTTATGGTGCTCATATACAAATAAAAAATCAAATCTTTATGGCGCTCATAAAAAAATAAAAAAATAAATAAATCAGTTTTTATTCAAAGCAAAAATCAGTTTTTATTCAAAGCAAAAATCAGTTTTTATTCAAAGCAAAAATCAGTTTTTATTTTAACATAAAACAAATGAAAATAATTAAAAAAAACGTACTGTTCGAAGAAGAGGGGGGTGGTCTGCGCGGATCGAGGAGGAGCTCGTGGTGGGTGGTTCTTGGCCTGAGGCAGCGGGCGTCTTCTTGGTGGTCGGGCGGCCTTCTCGCGGTGGTGGGTTTCGGGTTCAGGGGGTGCACGATCAGACAGGGAGGAGGGTTCGTCGGGCTTCAGTGGGGGGCTCTCGATCCGATGAGGGGGGGGGGAGGTAGCTGGAGATGGCGGCGGTGTCCTCCGAGGGTGGCGGCGGTTTTCGCATTCGCTTTTTTTTTCTTCTTCTTCTGTTTTCGAAATGATTTCGGGGGGGGGGGGGCAGAATGAAATAAGGGGGAGGGGAGAGAAAACAGATATTTTATTTTTAATTTATTTAATTAATTTATTTTCAAAAAGCAACCTTTTTCATACGACCTCTAAACGAGGGCCATCGCCTGTGGTCCATAGCGTTTTACCCCCATTCCGAACACAATGGGATATGCATCGCAAGCTGATTCGATAGTTACAATCAGTTTCCGTTGAATTTACATTTAAATCATTATATTGAATTTTAAACGTACATTTCAAATTACCGGGGTCACATACTAACTAGAAAAATTCCTGAAAAATATTTTCTAGCTTCGTATTGACGATACGGTCCTAACAAAACTAGTTTCGTCGAATTCTGAGACAGTTGGAAAAATGGCCAATTTCCAGTCGATTAAAATCAACTGAAACGGGTCAAACGCGTTTTCCTTTGCCACGCTCACATATTGATTCGAAAATTATGAAATTTGAAACCTAGCAATAATTTTACATCACGGACCCAACAAAAGTGGTTTCGTCGAAATCCGAGGTCGTTTGCAAAATTCCCATTTTTATGGGCCTGAATTCTATAGCGACTATTCAGAATTTTCAACTGGGCATATCTTTTGATTCCCGCTATGAAATTTTGATTTGTCGGATTCGTTGGAAAGATATTATCAATTAGATCCTATTGTTTTTGGTTTCACTAAAATCCGGATTGTTTTGCACCCGGTACATTCAATTGAAGTTTGAAATCGAATTATCGAACTACCGCGCCATTTTCAATTCTATTTATAATTATATATAAATATTTATATTCTAACGACGACGCGTATAAATATATACGTTCTAAATATATTCAAAATAAATTTTCGTCGATATTATTTAAAATAATCTATTTTAAATATTCAAAATTCGCTAAAATTGCAAAAATTGCCAAAATAAAAATTTTAAACTGGCCCAGATTTTCGGGTTGTTACACCGTGTCTCAGAATCAGAGCTTGAGTGACCCTTGGATCGTTAGGGCCGGTCCACCGATGTGGATTAAAATTCCTGAACACTGCGTTTCCCCACCCTTTGGGGTGTCAATGAGCCAACAAATGACTCCATTGGACCCGGATCGTCCGATCAAACCGAGGCGCCTCGCAGCAGCAACAACCACACAGGTGAAAAGTATATAAATGTCAGGGCTGGTAGGTCACTGACACCACCCTAGCTAGAAGGAAACGCATGCCCTCCCTGCGGTCCTCTCCCGTTTCTGGTTCACGACTGGGGTGTGAGGATCGCGAATTCATGTTACACAAAGCTATGCCACACAGGCGGTGCTTTGATCATCAACCACAAGACCCTGCTTTTCAACAAAAGCCTTGATCATATGCCACTTAGGCATGCCACACAGGCAATTCACTCCATGCGATTGATATCCTTCAGTATACAACCCCTGAGCTCGTACGTCTCAGAGAAGGGCGTTAAGCAAGAGAATAAATTCTCCAACGCCAAACAGATATATTTAATAGAAATCAATCACACAGACTAAAATCCAATGTCAGACACACAGTCCATTTACAAGTTCGTTCTGGGTCTGAACGAAACCGGAGGCACCTAGTACCCCGCATATCCATCGATCTCCAAGTACGTCTTGATGATCACCAACTGTTTCCATCTTCTTGGGTGTACAGCCCAATCAAGATCATCAGTAATTACCCAAACGACGTGAAGACCTCCGGCCTTCAACCACCGTCTTCATCTTCGACACCACGTCGAATCAGTTATTCAGAATGGGATAAACCCAGTCTTTCTGAACAAATCGCGTGTATATATATATATATATAATAAACACGTGTTACACAAACACAACATACGCCTCATTCCAATTCAGAATATTCTTTTATTCAAATATTCTTATATTTTGTGAAAGATTCCTATTCATTTTATTAAAGATAAAATCTTTAAATTTATTCTTTAATCTCCTTTGAATATCAATTCAAACTAGTCGGGATTAGCGGACCACACAGGAGTAATCATTTATTTTATTCCCCAATCCCAACCTATTCATCCCATGAAGTAAAACTGGTAATACTTCATATCTAACACCACGGTGTTATCGGTAAATTCAATTACCATTTCACGTTCAAATCTAATTAAAGATTTAACTATCGCTTGGCGTAAAACTGGTGATACTCCATTCTCGATCTTTTCAATCTATTTAAAGATTCATTAAAACTCCACTTAGTTTTAATCTTTAACTGGGTTAAAGAATCAGTGTCATATAAAACACGGTTCACGATAAACCCAAAATCACATTCCATTAATTATCGGGTTAAAGAACGAGTGTTATCTAAAACACTGTCCACGATAAACCCAAAAATCAATATCAATTCAATTCCAATTAAATATTATTTAATTGGTACACTTCATTAAATCTAAATAAAAAGATTTAATCTTTTCTCAACTGGGTTCAAGAACAGTGTTAATAAAGATACCATTCACGACGAACCCAAATCACATTTGTTATTCAATACAAGGCTCTGAATAGAAAATATACTAGCTTATATTCAATATCAAATTCTACGACCAACAAATATCGCATTGGAAATAACGATATTAATATATCTTTCAAATTTCCCAAACAATATCTGTATAATCACGATATCCAACATCGAAATATTCCAAATACAATTTCGATTCAAATCCATTACAATTCAATTATTGGAAATTCTGGTTATATTCAAAACCATTTCAAATCCAATTTATTTATTTAAAAATAAATAGAATTATAATTCTAGTTCATAACTAGTTCATTTCGATAAAAATCTATTTTTATCTTTTCAAATATGGAGTTTTTCATCCCAATTCTTCCCAAATCATTTCTTATGATTTTACACAAATTATTACTATTTTTAATAATTTTATCAAGGCCCGTACAGTCGATTTCCATCAACGGCTATCGAACTGCAATTACAGCGACCTTTTCCAAATTTGATTTGGACATAATTCCAAATCCAACCGTTAGATTTATAATTTCTAATATTCGTTAGAAAGCTCTTTTCGATATGAACCCAACGGTTCCGGTTTTAGGAGAATCCGATGGTCGGATCTCCCGTAATATCTGTTCGAAGTCAATGGTCGAAATTCGCGAACTACCGCGGCGCAGTGCGTTCTATTCAGGCAATTATATTATATATATATAATATATACTTTGTCAATTTCCTTTCGAAATGAATTTTATAAATCGTTTTAAATTCGTTTTCAAAACGGTTTCTACTTCATATTCAATTTCATATCAAAATTGAATATTCCAATATAAATTCGTTTTAAATTCATTTCAATTCAATTCAAATTCGTTTTCTATTCAATTCAATTCGAATTCGTTTTCTATTCAATTCAATTCGAATTCGTTTTCTATTCAATTCAATTCGAATTCGTTTATATTCAATTTCAATTCGAATTCATTTCTATTCAATTTAATTCGAATTCATTTCTATTCAATTTAATTCGAATTTCAATTCTTTTCAAAATATCAGATTTTGAAATCACTTTCGATATTCATTATAAAATGAATAAAATCGATATAAATATCGTTCACGTCAAAATGGCGTCAATCTAATCAACACGGCTTCATATATTTCTATTTTCAAATATTCTATTTCGAATATTTCTATTTCAAATATTTCTTTTCCAAATATTTCTATTTCAAATATTCCTATTCAAATATTTCTTTTCCAAATATTTCTATTTCAAATATTTCTATTTCAAAACTGGAATGAGGCCCAATCAATTACCATATAATGTTAATTATATGGATTTTCTACAACACATGTATACAATAACAACGATGAATAATCAACCATTATCCAAAGTGCATTCTACACTGTATAAGCATCAAATATAAATATTCAACGCTTATAACATTCTGTCAATCAATCGATCGACATACAACTAACTATTGGGATTAGTGTATGTCATATATCATCCCAATACCAGTGTGGGGTTTCAATCAATCAAACACAGATTTTATTTGTGCAGTTGGGCGATGTGTAAAATTTATCATCCCAATCAATATCAGTCAAATGTGTGTATATAAACAAATCATCCGATTTGTTTATTTTTATTTCATTTCATATACACGTTAAAATTTCTATTTTTAACTATAAAATATTTTAACTATATAAATATTTTATTTCATTTCACATCACATCACACAATCAACTACACAGCAAAATCAAGCAAACAAGCATACAAGCCGTCCATGGTCTGTTGACGACGGGTGTCGGGTGCTACTAAACACCGTCTGCATCCTAGTATATATTTCTACTAGAAATAAAATAAAAAGGTGAGAAGTTCTCACAGAAAGCTAAATCCAACGCCGCGACTCTTCTTATGAAGAAATCTTCACCGTTCTTGCCTCTTGTCAATTTTCACTGCCCGCTTTCACTACATATATAAAAATCGAATTTTTACTTCGCTATTCAATATATAAAAATCGAATTTTTACTTCGCTATTCAATATATAAAAATCAAATTTTTACTTCGCTGTTCAATATATAAAAATTGAATTTTTACTTTGCTATTCAATATATAAAAATCGACTTTTTACTTCGCTATTCAATATATAAAAATCGAATTTTTACTTCGCTATTCAATATCTAAAAATCGAATTTTTACTTCCCTATTCAATATATAAAAATCGAATTTTTACTTTGCTATTCAATATATAAAAATCGAATTTTTACTTTGCTATTCAATATATAAAAATCGAATTTTTACTTCGCTATTCAATATATAAAAATCGAATTTTTACTTTGCTATTCAATATATAAAAATCGAATTTTTATCTTGCTATTCAATATATAAAAATCAATTTTTAATCTTGCTATTCAATATATAAAAATCGAATTTTTACTTCGCTATTCAATATATAAAAATCGAATTTTTACTTCGCTATTCAATATATAAAAATCGAATTTTTAGTTCGCTATTCAATATATAAAAATCGAATTTTTACTTCGCTATTCAATATATAAAAATCGAATTTTTACTTCGTTATCATGTGTATAAAAATCACATTTTTATACTACTACTATATAGATAAAAATTCTATTTTTACACCGCTAAAAATCGCATCTTTTCTATTTTAAAATCTAATCTTTTATATTTTAAAAATCTAATCTTTTCTATTTTAAAATCTAATCTTTTCTATTTTAAAAATATGATCTTTTCTATAACAAAATTTCATCTTTTCTATTATAAAATTTCGATCTTTTCACCTCTAATAATCATATGATAAAAATCAAAACTTTATGGCCTTTTATATAAATAAAAACTGATTTTATGTTTTATTTTTAAAGCTAATCATGAACAAAATAAGTAAATAAAATAAATTGAAATAAATAAAACTTACTATGGCAATTTCAGAGGGGGTGGAGGTGGGGCGTCGCTGCTGCGTCAGTCGAGGAGGGAGGAGGAGAGAGGCAACGGGAGGAGAAGGAGGAGGTGCGGTGGCAGTCGAAGGGGGGTGGCGGCGGTATTGGGTCACGGGGCTAGGGTTTTCATGGATTTGGGGGCAACGGTCGTGGAGGAGAGAGAAGAGAAGCAGAGGGGGATCGGAGGGGAGGGGTCTGGAGAGAGAAGTGGAGGGCGGGGGAAGGAGCGGTGGCCGCAACGGCCGGTGGTGGCCCAGGGAGGAGGCGGCGGGCGGGTCTTTGATTTTTTTCTTTTTTTTATTTTCTTCTGAATGAATATGGTCGGGGGAAAGAGAAGAAAGAAAGGGGGGCGGTTTAAGTGAAAATTATATTATTTAATTTATTTTAATTTTAAAAATTAACTTTTTCATTCGAACTCGAAGCGAGGCCCACCGTCTCTCGTCCATAGCTAATTACCCCCATTCCGAACACAATGGGATAGGTATCGTAGGATGATTCGACCGTTTCTATCAGTTTCCGTTAAAATCAACATATAACTCTATATATTGAATTTGAACGCGCATTTCAATTTATCGGGCCCACATACAAACTCTAAAAATTCCCAAAAAAATATTTTCTAGCTTCGTATTGACGATACGGTCCAAACAAAACTAATTTCATCGAATTCTGAGACCGTTTGAAAAATGGCCATTTTCCAGTCGATTAAAATCAACTAAAACTGGTCAAACACGTTTTCCTTTGCCACGCTCACATATTGATTCGAAAAATTATGAAATTTGAAACCGAGCAATAACTTTACATCATGGATCCAACAAAAGTGGTTTCGTCGAAATCCGAGGTCGTTTGCAAAATTTCCATTTTAAGGGCCTGAATTCCATAGCGACTATTCAGAATTTTCAACTGGACATATCTTTTGATTCCCGCTATGAAATTTCAATTTTTCGGATTCGTTGGAAAGATATCCACAAATAGATCTTATTATTTTTGGTTTCGCTAAAATCCGTTTTATTTTTCTCCCGGTATGTTCAATTGAAATTTGAAATCGAATTATCGAACTACCTCGCCATTTTCAATTCCTTTTATAAATATAAATAAATATTTATTTTCTAACGACGATCTATATAATATATACGTTCGAATTTCATTCAAAATAAATTTCTCGTCGACTTTATTTAAAATAATTCATTTTAAATAATGAAAATTCGCTAAAATTACCAAAATAAAAAAAAATTAAATTGGCCCAGATTTCCGGGTTATTACAATCTCCCCCACTTAAAACTTTTCGTCCCCGAAAAGGAACGAAGCCGAAAGTTGTTTCACAATTCAACTCAACTTCCATTATTTTGACTACGGCTTAAGTTCTTCAACTTTTCAGTTTCTAAAAACTTTTCAAATTTTTCAAAAATTTGGCTAACACCCTAAATTTTCGAAAAATTTCGCCATAACCTCCCCCGCACCGGGAGCACGGGAAAATCCCGATATTGCCATACAGGCCTTCTGATCTCAAAAAGAAAAAGAAAAAGCCAAGCGGCTAGCCAATCGGCTCATAAAATCATCATCACCCAAACAAAACAGTAAATTATGGTAAACATGTACCTATTTGTTGGGCAAACAATTTTATTCTTCTGCTCTAGCCTCCTTGCAATGACCTGTTCAATGTAAGTACATGTATATGCAAGCAAATGCGACAAATATTCAATACAATTCAATATTCGATTCAATTAGGCTAAATGGTTCAAAATTATCAAACAAATAACAAACAACACAAACATCAATCAATTAGTGGATTAACGTTTCAAATTCATAATTTCGATACATATACATATACAGAAAATCATGTTTTTGATGCCAATTCACAACGATAAGCCCTATTTAATTTCGGTTCTCACACCAGTCTAATGGAAATATATTGATGTCACACTTTCGAAACTCGAATACCAATTCTGATGATGTTCGAACTATCATCAGAATCATCTCCGGGCGACTAGAGTGTGATTCTATATCTATCCAGTATATTAAAACTTCGAATATACGTTTGCAAGGCGCATATGCAAAATCTTTATATACTGGACTGTCCAAATCAATAATAAATAAATAATCAAATACGAATAATTGATTTAAATTTCAAAACAAAATTTGTTTCATTTTAAAAATATACCATTCACACTCGTTCTAGGATATTACTGATCCCATCTCTAACGAGTCATTCTAATTGGATATTACTAATCAAATATCTGATGAATTCTTTCATATGGTTCTAATGTGTCTTGTCCTCTGAGCTTGGTAAACCAACGCTCTGATACCAACTGTGACGAAAAGGAATTTCGCTCGATCTGAATCAGTCGCTAAACCGATCAAGACCGTCCGAAACGCCTGATTGTTTCGAGAACACGACAAAATAGAACGCGGACGGAAGAACATTTCATTGTATATTACAACAATTCCATCAGAATACAAGAATATACAGAGTATAAAAGAATATTACATAGAAATATCAGATATTACAATACATTACATCGCAGCGGAGAATAATACAATACACAACTAGAAGAGATATACGGATACAAAGCTTTCCGGATATCATTCCGGCTGTAAACCAGGATCCTGTGAATATAAATCTGCAAAACCAAAACTACTAGCTGCCCGTGTCAAAATAAGGGCACCCAGAGTTTAGGTTAAAACAATAAACTCCAGGTCAGTCATGTGACTGGTGTGAGAACTAAAACAGTTATTAATCTTTATTTTTAAAGTTAGGTAAATCAAGGGACCACGCCGTATAACACGGAACGGGTTTTCTCCCAAGAATACCATTGCATAAAACAACAACGCAATGCTAAATAAAGAACAATGAAGCTATTATAAGACCCAGGTCCCATCACACAATGCAACGCAAGCCGGAGGATAGGGTTTTTACCTTATAATAGCCAAGAATGATTGATACGTTTAAAACAAATCATTTGATACTATTATAAGTGCAAAGTGTATAAAACAACTTCAAATCATAAGTATCAATCATAGAAGGCATATGCGCCCCATCCCACTATGTCGCCATACTAGGCTCTACAAATAAAACCGCAAATGTCACGTATTTGGAAATTGGATTTCCAACTATGAACCGAGGCAAAAGATAGTCCTCAACCGATTCGAGACGCTCTAGCCCGTGTTTCAGGATCAGAGCTCGAGTGACCCTTGGATCGTCAGGGCCGGTCCACCGATGTGGATTAAAATTCCTGAACACTGCGTTTCCACACCCTTTGGGGTGTCTATGAGCCAACAAATGACTCCATCGGACCCAGATCGTCCGATCAAAACAAGGCGCCTTGCAACAGCAACAACCACACAGGTGAAAAGTATATAAATGTCAGGGCTGGTAGGTCACTGACACCACCCTAGCTAGAAGGAAACGCATGCCCTCCCAGAGGTCCTCTCCCGTGTCTGGTTCACAACCGGGGTGTGAGGCTCGCGAATTCACGTTACACAAAGCTATGCCATGCAGGCGGTGCTTTGATCATCAACCACAAGACCCTGCTTTTCAACAAAAGCCTTGATCATCTGCCACTTAGGCAAGCCACACAGGCAATTCACTCCATGCGATTGATATCCATCAGTATATAACCCCTGAGCTCGTACGTCTCAGAGAAGGGCGTTAAGCAAGAGAATAAATTCTCCACCGCCAAACAGATATATATTTAATAGAAATCAATCACACAGACTAAAATCCAATGTCAGACACACAGTCCATTTACAAGTTCGTTCTGGGTGTGAACGAAACCGGAGGCACCTAGTACCCCGCATATCCATCGATCTCCAAGTACGTCTGGACGATCACCAACTGTTTCCATCTTCTTGGGTGTACAGCCCAATCATGATCATCAGTAATTACCCAAACGACGTGAAGACCTCCGGCCTTTAACCACCGTCTTCATCTTCGACACCACGTCGAATCAGTTATTCAGAATGGGATAAACCCGGTCTTTCTGAACAACTCGCGTATATATATATATATATATATATATATATATATATATATATATATAATAAACTCGTGTTACACAAACACAACATACGCCTCATTCCAATTCAGAATATTCTTTTATTCAAATATTCTTATATTTTGGGAAAGATTCCCATTCATTTTATCAAAGATAAAATCTTTAAATTTATTATTTAATCTCCTTTGAATATGAATTCAAACTAGTCGGGATTAGCGGACCACACAGGAGTAATCATTTATTTTATTCCCCAATCCCAACCTATTCATCCCACGAAGTAAAACTGGTAATACTTCATATCTAACACCACGGTGTTATCGGTAAATTCAATTACCATTTCACGTTCAAATCTAATTAAAGATTTAACTATCGCTTGGCGTAAAACTGGTGATACTCCATTCTCGATCTTTTCAATCTATTTAAAGATTCATTAAAACTCCACTTAGTTTTAATCTTTAACTGGGTTAAAGAATCAGTGTCATATAAAACACGATTCACGATAAACCCAAAATCACATTCCATTAATTATCGGGTTAAAGAAAGAGTGTTATTTAAAACACTGTCCACGACAAACCCAAAAATCAATATCAATTCAATTCCAATTAAATATTATTTAATTGGTACACTTCATTAAATCTAAATAAAAAGATTTAATCCTTTCTCAACTGGGTTCAAGAACAGTGTTAATAAAGACACCATTCACGACAAACCCAAATCACATTTGATATTCAATACAAGGCTCTGAATAGAAAATATACTGGCTTATATTCAATATCAAATTCTACGACCAACAAATATCGTATTGGAAATAACGATATTAATATATCTTTCAAATTTCCCAAACAATATCTGTATAATCACGATATCCAACATCGAAATATTCCAAAGACAATTTCGATTCAAATCCATTCCAATTCAATTATTGGAAATTCTGGTTATATTCAAAACCATTTCAAATCCAATTTATTTATTTAAAAATAAATAGAATTATAATTCTAGTTCAAAACTAGTTCATTTCGATAAAAATCTATTTTTATCTTTTCAAATATGGAGTTTTTCATCCCAATTCTTCCCAAATCATTTCTTATGATTTTACACAAATTATTACTATTTTTAATAATATTATCAAGGCCCGTACAGTCGATTTCCATCAACGGCTATCGAACTGCACTTACAACGACCTTTTCCGAATTTGATTTGGACATAATTCCAAATCCAACCGTTAGATTTCTAATTTCTAACATTCGTTAGAAAGCTCTTTTCGATACGAACCCAACTGTTCCGGTTTTAGGAGAATCCGACGGTCGTATCTCCCGTAATATCCGTTCGAAGTCAATGGTCGAAATTCGCGAACTACCGCGGCGCGGCATGTTCTATTCAGGCCATTATATTATATATATATAATATATACTTCGTCGATTTCCTTTTGAAATGAATTTTATAAATCGTTTTAAATTCGTTTTCAAAACGGTTTCAACTTCATATTCAATTTCAAATCAAAATTGAATATTCCAGTATAAATTCATTTTAAATTTCTTTCCATTCAATTCAAATTCGTTTTCTATTCAATTCATTTTGAATTCGTTTTCTATTCAATTCAATTCAATTCGAATTCGTTTATATTCAATTTCAATTTGAATTCATTTCTATTCAATTTAATTCGAATTCATTTCTATTCAATTTAATTCGAATCTCAATTCTTTTCAAAATATCAGATTTTGAAATCACTTTCGATATTCATTATAAAATGAATAAAATCGATATAAATATCGTTCACGTCAAAATGGCGTCAATCTAATCAACACGGCTTCATATATTTCTATTTTCAAATATTCTATTTCGAATATTTCTATTTCAAATATTTCTTTTCCAAATATTCCTATTCAAATATTTCTTTTCCAAATATTTCTATTTCAAAACTGGAATGAGGCCCAATCAATTACCATATAATGTTAATTATATGGATTTTCTACAACACATGTATACAATAACAACGATGAATAATCAACCATTATCCAAAGTGCATTCTACACTGTATAAGCATCAAATATAAATATTCAATGCTTATAACAGTCTGTCAATCAATCGATCGACATACAACTAACTATTGGGGTTAGTGTATGTCATATATCATCCCAATACCCGTGTGGGGTTTCAAACAATCAAACACAGATTTTATTTGTGCAGTTGGGCAATTTGTAAAATTTATCGTCCCAATCAATATCAGTCAAATGTGTGTATATAAACAAATCGTCCGATTTGTTTATTTTTATTTCATTTCATATACACGTTAAAATTTATATTTTTAACTATAAAATATTTTAACTATATAAATATTTTATTTCATTTCACATCACACAATCAACTACACAGCAAAATCAAACAAACAAGCATACAAGCCGTTCATGGTCTGTGGACGACGGGTGTCGGGTGCTACTAAACACCGTCTGCATCCTAGTATATATTTCTACTAGAAATAAAATTAAAAGGTGAGAAGTTCTCACAGAAAGCTAAATCCAACGCCGCGACTCTTCTTATGTAGAAATCTTCGCCGTTCTTGCCTCTTGTCAATTTTCACTGCCCGCTTTCACTACATATATAAAAATCACATTTTTACTTCGCTATTCAATATATAAAAATCGAATTTTTACTTCGCTATTCAATATATAAAAATCGAATTTTTACTTCGCTATTCCATATATAAAAATTGAATTTTTACTTTGCTATTCAATATATAAAAATCGAATTTTTACTTCGCTATTCAATATATAAAAATCAAATTTTTACTTCGTTATAAAATATATAAAAATCGAATTTTTACTTGGCTATTCAATATATAAAAATCGAATTTTTACTTTGCTATTCAATATATAAAAATCGAATTTTTACTTCGCTATTCAATATATAAAATTCGAATTTTTACTTTGCTATTCAATATAAAAAAAATCGAATTTTTATCTTGCTATTCAATATATAAAAATCGAATTTTTATCTTGCTATTCAAAATATAAAAATCGAATTTTTACTTTGCTATTCAATATATTAAAATCGAATTTTTACTTCGCTATTCAATATATAAAAATCGATTTTTTTACTTTGCTATTCAATATATAAAAATCGAATTTTTACTTTGCTATTCAATATATAAAAATCGAATTTTTACTTCGCTATTCAATATATAAAAATCGAATTTTTACTTCGCTATTCAATATATAAAAATCGAATTTTTATTTCGTTATCATGTGTATAAAAATCACATTTTTATACTACTACTATATAGATAAAAATTCTATTTTTACACCGCTAAAAATCGCATCTTTTCTATTTTAAAAATCTTATCTTTTCTATTTTAAAAATCTAATCTTTTCTATTTTAAAAATCTAATCTTTTCTATTTTAAAAATATGATCTTTTCTATAACAAAATTTCATCTTTTCTATTATAAAATTTCGATCTTTTCACCTCTAATAATCATATGATAAAAATCAAAACTTTATGGCCTTTTATATAAATAAAAACTGATTTTCTGTTTTATTTTTAAAGCTAATCATAAACAAAATAAGTAAATAAATTAAATTGAAATAAATAAAACTTAATATGGCAATTTCAGAAGGGGTGGAGGTGGGGCGTCGCTGCTGCATCAGTCGAGGAGGGAGGAGGAGAGAGGCAACGGGAGGAGAAAGAGGAGGTGCGGTTGCAGTCGAAGGGGGTGGCGGTGGTATTGGGTCATGCGGCTAGGGTTTTCATGGATTTGGGGGCAACGATCGCGGAGGAGAGAGAAGAGAAGCAGAGGGGGATTGGAGGGGAGGGGTCTGGAGAGAGAAGTGGAGGGCAGGGGAAGGAGCGGGGCCGCAAAGGCTGGTGGTGGCCCAGGGAGGAGGCAGCGGGCGGGTCTTCGATTTTTATTTTTTTTTATTTTCTTCTGAATGAATATGGTCGGGGGAAAGAGAAGAAAGAAAGGGGGGTTTAAGTGAAAATTATATTATTTAATTTATTTTAATTTTAAAAAGTAACTTTTTCATTCGAACTCGAAACGAGGCCTACCGCCTGTCGTCCATAGCTAATTACCCCCATTCCGAACACAATGGGATAGGTATCGTAGGCTGATTCGACCATTTCGATCAGTTTCCGTTAAAATCAACATATAACTCTATATATTGAATTTGAACGCGCATTTCAATTTACCGGGCCCACATACGAACTCTAAAAATTCCCAAAAATATATTTTCTAGCTTCGTATTGACGATACGGTCCTAACAAAACTAATTTCATCGAATTCTGAGACCATTTGAAAAATGGTCATTTTCCAGTCGATTAAAATCAACTGAAACTGGTCAAACACGTTTTCCTTTGCCACGCTCACATATTGATTCGAAAAATTATGAAATTTGAAACCTAGCAATAACTTTACATCACGGATCCAACAAAAGTGGTTTCGTCGAAATCCGAGGTCGTTTGCAAAATTTCCATTTTTAAGGGCCTGAATTCCATAGCGACTATTCAGAATTTTCAACTGGACATATCTTTTGATTCCCGCTATGAAATTTCAATTTTTCGGATTCGTTGGAAAGATATCCACAAATAGATCTTATTATTTTTGGTTTCACTAAAATCCGTTTTATTTTGCTCCCGGTATGTTCAATTGAAATTTGAAATCAAATTATCGAACTACCGCGCCATTTTCAATTCCTTTTATAAATATAAATAAATATTTATTTTCTAACGACGATCTATATAATATATACGTTCGAATTTCATTCAAAATAAATTTATCGTCGACTTTATTTAAAATAATTCATTTTAAATAATCAAAATTCGCTAAAATTACCAAAATAAAAAAAAATTAAATTGGCCCAGATTTCCGGGTTATTACAATCTCCCCCACTTAAAACTTTTCGTCCTCGAAAAGGAACGAAGCCGAAAGTTGTTTCACAATTCAACTCAACTTCCATTATTTTGACTACGGCTTAAGTTCTTCAACTTTTCAGTTTCAAAATATACCCTTCACACTCGTTCTAGGATACTACTGATCCCATCTCTAACGAGTCATTCTAATTGGATATTATTAATCCAATATCTGATGAATTCTTTCATATGGTTCTAATGTGTCTTGTCCTCTGAGCTTGGTAAACCAAAGCTCTGATACCAACTGTGACGAAAAGGAATTTCGCTCGATCCGAATCAGTCGCTAAACTGATCAAGACCGTCCGAAACGCCTGATTGTTTCGAGAACACGACAAAATAGAACGCGGACGGAAGAACATTTCATTGTATATTACAACAATTCCATCAGAATACAAGAATATACAGAGTATAAAAGAATATTACATAGAAATATCAGAGATTACAATACATTACATCGCAGCGGAAAATAATACAATACACAACTAGAAGAGATATACGGATACAAAGCTTTCCGGATATCAATCCAGCTGTAAACCAGGATCCTGTGAATATAAATCTGCAAAACCAAAACTACTAGCTGCCCGTGTCAAAATAAGGGCATCCAGAGTTTAGGTTAAAACAATAAACTCCAGGTCAGTCATGTGACTGGTGTGAGAACTAAAACAGTTATTAATCTTTATTTTTAAAGTTAGGTAAATTAAGGGACCACGCCGTATAACACGGAACGGGTTTTCTCCCAAGAATACCAGTGCATAAAACAATAGCGCAATGCTAAATAAAGAACAATGAAGCTATTATAAGACCCAGTTCCCATCACACAATGCAACGCAAGCCGGAGGATAGGGTTTTTACCTTATAATAACCAAGAATGCTTGATACGTTTAAAACAAATCATTTGATACTATTATAAGTGCATAGTGTATAAAATAACTTCAAATCATAAGTATCAATCATAGACGGCATAAGCGCCCCATCCCACTATGTCGCCATACTAGGCTCTAAAAATAAAACCGCAAATGTCACGTATTTGGAAATTGGATTTCCATCTATGAACCGAGGCAAAAGATAGTCCTCAACCGATTCGAGACGCTCTAGCCCGTGTCTCAGGATCAAAGCTCGAGTGACCCTTGGATCGTCAAGGCTGGTCCACCGATGTGGATTAAAATTCCTGAACACTGCGTTTCCCCACCCTTTGGGGGTGTCAATGAGGCAACAAATTACTCCATCGGACCCGAATCGTCCGATCAAACCGAGGCGCCTCGCAACAGCAACAACCACACATGTGAAAAGTATATAAATGTCAGGGCTGGTAGGTCACTGACACCACCCTAGCTAGAAGAAAACGCATGCCCTCCCTGAGGTCCTCTCCCGTTTCTGGTTCACAACCGGGGTGTGAGGCTCGCGAATTCACGTTACACAAAGCTATGCCACACAGGCGGTGCTTTGATCATCAACCACAAGACCCTGCTTTTCAACAAAAGCCTTGATCATCTGCCAATTAGGCATGCCACACAGGCAATTCACTCCATGCGATTGATATCCATCAGTATATAACCCCTGAGCTCGTACGTCTCAGAGAAGGGCGTTAAGCAAGAGAAAAAATTCCCCGCCGCCAAACAGATATATATTTAATAGAAATCAATCACACAGACTAAAATCCAATGTCAGACACACAGTCCATTTACAAGTTCGTTCTGGGTCTGAACGAAACTAGAGGCACCTAGTACCCCGCATATCCATCGATCTCCAAGTACGTCTGGACGATCACCAACTGTTTCCATCTTCTTGGGTGTACAACCCAATCAAGATCATCAGTAATTACCCAAACGACGTGAAGACCTCCGGCCTTCAACCACCGTCTTCATCTTCGACACCACGTCGAATCAGTTATTCAGAATGGGATAAACCCGGTCTTTCTGAACAACTCGCGTATATATATATATATATATATAATAAACACGTGTTACACAAACACAACATACGTCTCATTCCAATTCAGAATATTCTTTTATTGAAATATTCTTATATTTTGGGAAAGATTCCCATTCATTTTATCAAAGATAAAATCTTTAAATTTATTCTTTAATCTCCTTTGAATATCAATTCAAACTAGTTGGGATTAGCGGACCACACAGGAGTAATCATTTATTTTATTCCCCAATCCCAACCTATTCATCCCATGAAGTAAAACTGGTAATACTTCATAGCTAACACCACGGTGTTATTGTTAATTCAATTACCATTTCACGTTCAAATCTAATTAAAGATTTAACTATCGCTTGGAGTAAAACTGGTGATACTCCATTCTCGATCTTTTCAATCTATTTAAAGATTCATTAAAACTCCACTTAGTTTTAATCTTTAACTGGGTTAAAGAATCAGTGTCATATAAAACACGGTTCACGATAAACCCAAAATCACATTCCATTAATTATCGGGTTAAAGAACGAGTGTTATTTAAAACACTGTCCACGATAAACCCAAAAATCAATATCAATTCAATTCCAATTAAATATTATTTAATTGGTACACTTCATTAAATCTAAATAAAAAGATTTAATCTTTTCTCAACTGGGTTCAAGAACAGTGTTAATAAAGACACCATTCATGACAAACCCAAATCATATTTGATATTCAATACAAGGCTCTGAATAGAAAATATACTGGCTTATATTCAATATCAAATTCTACGACCAACAAATATCGTATTGGAAATACCGATATTAATATATATTTAAAATTTCCCAAACAATATCTGTATAATCACGATATCCAACATCAAAATATTCCAAAGACAATTGCGATTCAAATCCATTCCAATTCAATTATTGGAAATTCTGGTTATATTCAAAACTATTTCAAATCCAATTTATTTATTTAAAAATAAATAGAATTATAATTCTAGTTCAAAACTAGTTCATTTCGTTAAAAATCTATTTTTATCTTTTCAAATATGGAGTTTTTCATCCCAATTCTTCCCAAATCGTTTCTTATGATTTTACACAAATTATTACTATTTTTAATAATTTTATCAACGCCCGTACAGTCGATTTCCATCAACAGCTATCGAACTGCACTTACAACGACCTTTTCCAAATTTGATTTGGACATAATTCCAAATCCAACCGTTAGATTTCTAATTTCTAATATTCGTTAGAAAGCACTTTTCGATATGAACCCAACGGTTCCTGTTTTAGGCGAATCCGACGATCGGATCTCCCGTAATATCCGTTCGAAGTCAATGGTCGAAATTCGCGAACTGCCGCGGCGCGACGCGTTCTATTCAGGCCATTATATTATATATATATAATATATACTTCGTCGATTTCCTTTCGAAATGAATTTTATAAATTGTTTTAAATTCGTTTTCAAAACGGTTTCAACTTCATATTCAATTTCAAATCAAAATTGAATATTCCAATATAAATTCGTTTTAAATTCATTTCAATTCAATTCAAATTCGTTTTCTATTCAATTCAATTCGAATTTGTTTTCTATTCAATTCAATTCGAATTCGTTTTCTATTCAATTCAATTCGAATTCGTTTATATTCAATTTCAATTCGAATTCATTTCTATTCAATTTAATTCGAATTCATTTCTATTCAATTTAATCCGAATTTCAATTCTTTTCAAAATATCAGATTTTGAAATCACTTTCGATATTCATTATAAAATGAATAAAATCGATATAAATATCGTTCACGTCAAAATGGCGTCAATCTAATCAACACGGCTTCATATATTTCTATTTTCAAATATTCTATTTCGAATATTTCTATTTCAAATATTTCTTTTCCAAATATTTCTATTTCAAATATTCCTATTCAAAATTTTTTTTCCAAATATTTCTATTTCAAATATTTCTATTTCAAAATTGGAATAAGGCCCAATCAATTACCATATAATGTTAATTATATGGATTTTCTACAACACATGTATACAATAACAACGATGAATAATCAACCATTATCCAAAGTGCATTCTACATTGTATAAGCATCAAATATAAATATCCAACGCTTATAACAGTCTGTCAATCAATCGATCGACATACAACTAACTATTGGGATTAGTGTATGTCATATATCATCCCAATACCCGTGTGGGGTTTCAAACAATCAAACACAGATTTTATTTGTGCAGTTGGGCGATGTGTAAAATTTATCATCTCAATCAATATCAGTCAAATGTGTGTATATAAACAAATCGTCCGATTTGTTTATTTTTATTTCATTTCATATACACGTTAAAATTTCTATTTTTAACTATAAAATGTTTTAACTATATAAATATTTTATTTCATTTCACATCACATCACACAATCAACTAAACAGCAAAATCAAACAAACAAGCATACAAGCCGTCCATGGTCTGTGGACGACAGGTGTCGGGTGCTACTAAACACCGTCTGCATCCTAGTATATATTTCTACTAGAAATAAAATAAAAAGGTGAGAAGTTCTCACAGAAAGCTAAATCCAACGCCGCGACTCTTCTTATGTAGAAATCTTCGCCGTTCTTGCCTCTTGTCAATTTTCACTGCCCGCTTTCACTACATATATAAAAATCACATTTTTACTTCGCTATTCAATATATAAAAATCGAATTTTTACTTCGCTATTCAATATAGAAAAATCGAATTTTTACTTCGCTATTCAATATATAAAAACCGAATTTTTACTTCGCTATTCAATATATAATAATTGAATTTTTACTTCGCTATTCAATATATAAAAATCGAATTTTTACTTCGCTATTCAATATATAAAAATCGAATTTTTACTTCGCTATTCAATATAAAAAAATAGAATTTTTACTTCGCTATTCAATATATAAAAATCGAATTTTTACTTCGCTATTCAATATATAAAAATCGAATTTTTACTTCGCTATTCAATATATAAAAATCGAATTTTTACTTCGCTATTCAATATATAAAAATCGAATTTTTACTTCGCTATTCAATATATAAAAATCGAATTTTTACTTCGCTATTCAATATATAAAAATCGAATTTTTACTTCCCTATTCAATATATAAAAATCGAATTTTTATCTTGCTATTCAATATATAAAAATCGAATTTTTATCTTGCTATTCAATATATAAAAATCGAATTTTTACTTCGCTATTCAATATATAAAAATCGAATTTTTACTTCGCTATTCAATATATAAAAATTGAATTTTTACTTCGTTATCATGTGTATAAAAATCACATTTTTATACTACTACTATATAGATAAAAATTCTATTTTTACACCACTAAAAATCGCATCTTTTCTATTTTAAAAATCTAATCTTTTATATTTTAAAAATCTAATCTTTTCTATTTTAGAAATCTAATCTTTTCTATTTTAAAAATATGTTCTTTTCTATAACAAAATTTCATCTTTTCTATTATAAAATTTCGATCTTTTCACCTCTAATAATCATATGATAAAAATCAAAACTTTATGGCCTTTTATATAAATAAAAACTGATTTTATGTTTTATTTTTAAAGCTAATCATGAACAAAATAAGTAAATAAATTAAATTGAAATAAATAAAACTTACTATGGCAATTTCAGAGGGGGTGGAGGTGGGGCGTCGCTGCTGCGTCAGTCGAGGAGGGAGGAGGAGAGAGGCAACGGGAGGAGAAGGAGGAGGTGCGGTGGCAGTCGAAGGGGGTGGCGGCGGTATTGGGTCACG
Source organism: Allium sativum (assembly GCA_030737875.1). Classification (NCBI taxonomy): domain Eukaryota; kingdom Viridiplantae; phylum Streptophyta; class Magnoliopsida; order Asparagales; family Amaryllidaceae; genus Allium; species Allium sativum. Next base: position 78,358,020 of record CM060925.1, read on the forward strand.
GGGCTAGGGTTTTCATGGATTTGGCGGCAACGGTCGTGGAGGAGAGAGAAGAGAAGCAGAGGGGGATCGGAGGGGAGGGGTCTGAAGAGAGAAGTGGAGGGGGGAAGGAGCGGTGGCCGCAACGGCCGGTGGTGGCCCAGGGAGGAGGCGGCGGGCGGGTCTTCGAATTTTTTTTTCTTCTGAATGAATATGGTCGGGGGAAAGAGAAGAAAGAAAGGGGGCGGTTTAAGTGAAAATTATATTATTTAATTTATTTTAATTTTAAAAAGTTACTTTTTCATTTGAACTCGAAACGAGGCCCACCGCCTGTCATCCATAGCTAATTACCTCCATTCCGAACACAATGGGATAGGTATCATAGGCTGATTCGACCGTTTCTAGCAGTTTCCGTTAAAATCAACATATAACTCTATATTGAATTTGAACGCGCATTTCAATTTACCGGGCCCACATACAAACTCTAAAAATTCCCGAAAAAATATTTTCTAGCTTCGTATTGACGATACGGTCCTAACAAAACTAATTTCATCGAATTCTGAGACCGTTTGAAAAATGGCCATTTTCCAGTCGATTAAAATCAACTGAAACTGGTCAAACACATTTTCCTTTGACACGCTCACATATTGATTCGAAAAATTATGAAATTTGAAACATAGCAATAACTTTACATCACGGATCCAACAAATGTGGTTTCGTCGAAATCCGAGGTTGTTTGCAAAATTTCCATTTTTAAGGGCCTGAATTCCATAGCGACTATTCAGAATTTTCAACTGGACATATCTTTTGATTCCCGCTATGAAATTTCAATTTTTCGGATTCGTTGGAAAGATATCCACAAATAGATCCAATTATTTTTGGTTTCGCTAAAATCCGTTTTATTTTTCTCCCGGTATGTTCAATTGAAATTTGAAATCGAATTATCGAACTACCTCGCCATTTTCAATTCCTTTTATAAATATAAATAAATATTTATTTTCTAACGACGATCTATATAATATATACGTTCGAATTTCATTCAAAATAAATTTCTCGTCGACTTTATTTAAAATAATTCATTTTAAATAATCAAAATTCGCTAAAATTGCCAAATTTTTTTTTTTTTAAAATTGGCCCAGATTTCCGGGTTATTAAAATAAATATGATTTTTCTATATATGAATGTAAAGTAAAAAATACGATTTTTCTATAAATGAATGTGAAGTAAAAATTCGATTTTTATATGTAGTGGATACGAATGACGAAAGTGACAAAAGAAGAAAAGGCGAAGATTTCCTACATACGAAGAGTCGTGGTGTTTGGTTAGGCTTATTGGTGAGAACTCCTCACTTTTAATTTAATTTTCTAGTTAAAATATATACTAGGATGCAGACGGTGTTTAGTAGCACCGACCCGTCGTCCACAGACCATGGACGGCTTGTACGCTTGTTTGTTTGATTTTGATGTGTAGTTGATTGTGTGATGTGATGTGAGATGAAATAAAATATTTTATAGTGAGAAATATTTTATAGTTAAAAATAGAATTTTTAACGTGTGTTTAAAATGAAATAAATATAAACAAATCGAATGATTTGTTTATATACACACATTTGACTGATATTGATTAGGATGATAAATTTTACACATCGTCCAACTGCACAAATAAAATCTGTGTTTGATTGTTTGAAACCCCACACGGGTATTGGGATGATATATGGAATACACTAATCCCAATAATTAGTTGTATGTCGATCGATTGATTGACAGACTGTTATAAGCGTTAAATATTTAAATTTGATGCCTATACAGTGTAGAATGCACATTGGATGGTGGTTGATTATTTGTCATTGTTGATATGTACATGCGTTGTATGGAAATCCATAGAAATAAAATCTATGGTAATTGATTGGGCCTCATTCCAGTTTTGAATAGAAATATTTGAATAGAAATATTTGAAAAGAAATATTTGAATAGAAATATTTGAAAAAGAAATATTTGAAATAGAATATTTGAAAATAGAAATATATGAAGCCGTATTGATTAAACTGACGCCATTTTGACGTGAACGATATTTATATCAATTTTATTCATTTTCAATGAATTGAAAGTGATATTGAAATTCGAATTAAACTGAATAGATTTGAAATTCAAATTAAATTGAATAGAATTGGATTCGAATTTAAAATGAATTCGAATTGAAATTGAATAGAAATGAATTCGAATTGAAATTAAATAGAAATGAATTCGAATTGAAATTGAATTAAATTGAAAATGAAATGAAATTGAATTAAAAATCGATTTGAATTGAAATCAATTTGAAATGAATTTAAAACGAATTTATAAGGAAAAATTCAATTTTGATTTGAATTTGAAAAGAAGTTAAAATCGTTTTGAAAACGAATTTAAAACGATTTATACAATATGTTTTAAAAGGAAATCGACGAAGTATATATTATATATATTATATATATAATATAATGGCCTAAATAGAACGCGCCGCGCCGATGTAGTTCGTGAATTTCGACCATTGACTTCGAATGGACATTACGGGAGATCCGATCGTCGGATTCTCCTAAAACCGGAACCTTGGGTTTGTATCGAAAAGAGATTTCTAACGAATATTATAAATTGGAAATCTAACGGTTGGATTTGGAATTATGTCCAAATCAAATTTAGAAAAGGTTGCTGTAAGTGCAGTTCGATGGCCGTTGATGGAAATCGACTGTACGGGTCTTGATAAAATCATTAAAAATAATAATAATTTGTGTAAAATCATAAGAAATGATTTGGGAAGGATTGGGATGAAAAACTCCATATTTGAAAAGATAAAAATAGATTTTTATCGAAACGAACTAGTTTTGAACTAGAATAATAATTTATTTATTTTTAAAATAAATAAATTGGATTTGAAATGGTTTTGAAAATAACCAGAATTTCCAATAATTGAATTGGAATGGATTTGAACCGAAATTGTCCGTGGAATATTTTGATGTTGGATTTCGTGATGATACAGGTATTGTTATGAGAATTTGAAAGATATATTTATATCGTTATTTCCAATACGATATTTGTTGGTCGTTGAATTTGATGTTGAATATAAGCCGATATATTTTCTATTCAGAGCCTTGTATTTAATATCAAATGTGATTTGGGTTTGTCGTGAATGGTGTCTTCATTAACACTGTTCTTAAGCCCAGTTGAGAAAAAGATTAAATCTTTTTATTTAGATTTAATGAAGTGTACCAATTAAATAATGTTTAATTGGAATTGAATTGGTATTGATTTTTGGGTTTATCGTGAACAGTGTTTTAAATAACACTTGTTCTTTAACTTGATAATTAATGGAATGTGATTTTGGGTTTATCGTGAACCGTGTTTTAAATGACACTGATTCTTTAACCCAGTTAAAGATTAAAACTAAGTGGAGTTTTAATGAATCTTTAATTAGGTTGAAAAGATCGAGAATGGAGTATCACCAGTTTTACTCCAGGCGATAGTTAAATCTTTAATTAGATTTGAACGTGAAATGGTAATTGAATTTACCTATAACACCGTGGTGTTATATATGAAGTATTACCAGTTTTACTTCATGGGACGAATATGTTGGGATTGGGAAATAAATGATTACTTCGGTGTGGTTCGCTAATCCCGTCTAGTTTGAATTGATATTCAAAGAAGATTAAAGAATAAATTTAAAGAATTTATCTTTGATAAAATTGATGGGAAACTTTCCTGAAGTATAAGAATATTCTGAATTGGAATGAGACGTATGTTGTGTTTGTGTAACACTTATTTAATATATACGCGAGTTATTCAGAAAGACCTGGTTTATCCCATTCTGAATAACTGATTCGACGTGGTGTTGAAGATGAAGACGGTGGTTGAAGAACGGAGGTCTTCACGTCGTTTGGATAATTACTGATGATCTTGATTGGGCCGTACACCCAAGAGGAGGGAATCAATTAGTGGTCGTCCAGACGTACTTAGAGATCGATGGATATGCGAGGTACTAGGTGCCTCTGGTTTCGTTCAGACCCATAACGGACTTGTAAATGGACTGTGTGTCTGACATTGGATATCATTCTGTGTGATTGATAGATATCGGTTGCGTGGAGTGGTTTGCCTGTGTGGCATGCTAAGATGCAAATGATCACGGCTTCTGTTGAAAAGCAGAGTCTTGTGGTGGATGATCAAAGCACAGCCTGTGTGGCATAGCTTTGTGTAACATGAATTCGTGAGCCTCACACCCCGGTTGTGAACTAAAAACGGGAGAAGGACCTCAGGGAGGACATGCTTTTCTTTCTAGCTAGAAGTGGCGTCAGTGGTTTTACACGCCCTGAAGAGTTTTACTTATGTGGTTGTTGCTGTTGCGAGGCGCCTCGGTTTGATTGGACGATCCGGGTCCGATGGAGTCATTTGTTGGCTCATTTACGCCCCAAAGGGCGGGGAAACGTAGTGTTCAGGCATTTTAATCCACATCGGTGGACCGGCCCTGACGATCCAAAGGTCACTTGAGCTCTGACCTGAGACATGGGCTAGATTGTCTCGAATAGGTGAGGACTATCTTTTGCCTCGGTTCACAGATGGAAATCCAACTTCCAAATACGTGACTTTGCGGTTTTATTTGTAGAATCTAGTATGGCGACATAGTGGGATGGGGTGCTTATGCCGTCTGTGATTGATACTTATGATTTGAAGTTGTTTTATACACTTTGCACTTATAATAGTATCAAATGATTTGTTTTAAACGTATCAAGCATTCTTGGCTATTACAAGGTAAAAACCCTATCCTCCGGCTTGCTTTGCATTGTGTGATGGGACCTGGGTCTTATAATTACTTCATTTTTCTTTATTTAGCATTGCGCTGTTGTTTTATGCACTGGTGTTCTTGGGAGGAAACCCGTTCCGTGTTATACGGCGTGGTCCCTTGATTTACCTAACTTTGAAAACAAAGATTAATAACTGTTTTAGTTCTCACACCAGTCACATGACTGACCTGGAGTTTATTGTTTTAGCCTAAACTCTGGGTGCCCTTATTTTGACATGGGCAGCTGGTAGTTTTGGTTTTGCAGATTTATATTCACAGGATCCTGGTTTACAGCTGGAATGATACCCGAAAAGCTTTGTATCCGTATATCTCCTTCAGTTGTGTATTGTATTATTTTCCGCTGCTATGTAATTTATTTTAATCTCTGATATTTGGTAAATGTATATTATTTATTTATACTCTACATATTCTTGTATTCTGAAGAATTGTTGTAATATACAATGAAATGTTCTTCTGTCTGCGTTCTAATTTGTCGTGCTCTCAACTCAATCCGGCGTTTCGAACGGTCTTGATCGGTTTAGCGACCGATTCGGATCGAGCGAAATTCCCGGTCGTCACAGCTTGGTATCAGAGCTTTGGTTTACAAAGCTCAGAGAACAAGACACATTAGAACCATACGAAAGGATTCATCAAATATTGGATAAGTAATATCCAATGAGAATGACTCGTTAGAGATGGGATCAGCAGTATCCTAGAACTAGTGTGAAGGGTAGTGTTTTTGAAATAAAAGTGAAAACAAATTTTGTTTTGAAAAATTAAATCAACTATTCGTATATGATTATTTATTTTATATTATATTGAATTTGGACAATGCAGTATATAAAGATTTTGCATATACGTCTGATATGTGTGTATTCGAAGTTTTAATATACTGGATAGATATAGAATCACACTCTAGTCGCCCGAAGATGGTTCTGATGATCGCTAAAGCGATCGCATCATCAGTATTCATGTTCGAGTTTCGAAAGTGAGATTTCTATATATTTCCAATTGACTGGTGTGAGAACCGAAACTAGATATGGCTTATTGTTGTGATTTGGCATCAAAAATCTGATTTTTGGACTATATATCAAAGTTATGAATTTGAAAAGCTAATCAACTTATTGATTGATGGTTGTGTTGTTTGAATATTGTTTGATTAATTAAATGTTGAACCATTTAGCCAATTTGAACCAAATAGTAAATTGTATTGAAAATTAGTCGCATATGCTTGCATGTACATGTACTTACATTGAATAGGTCATAGCAAGGAGGCTAGAGCAGAAGAACAAAATTGTTTGCCTGACAAATAGGTACATATTTACCATAATTTACTGTTTTGTTTGGGTGATGATGATTTTGTGAGCCGATTGGCTAGCCTCTTGGCTTTTTCTTTTTCTTTTTGATTGAAGAAGGCCATGGGAGGCTATATGAAATATCCCGAAGTCCCCGGTGCAGGGGAGGTTGTGGCGAAATTTTTCGAAAATTTAGGGTGTTAGCCAAATTTTTGAAAAATTTGAAAAGTTCTTAGAAACTGAAAAGTTGAAGAACTTAAGCCGTAATGAAAATAAAGAAAGTTGTGTTGATTTGTAAAACAGCTTTCGGCCTCGTTCCTTTTCGGGGAAGAAAAGTTTTAATTGGGGGAGATTGTAATGATCCAGAAATTCTGAGCCAATTTAAAATTTTTAGTTTGGCAATTTTAATGAATTTTGAATATTTAAAATGAATTATTTTAAATAATAACGATGAGAAATTTATTTTGAATAGAATTAGAACGTATATATTTATTTGAATCGTCGTTAGAATATAAATAATTATTTATAATTATAAAAGGAATTGAAAATGGTGCGGTAGTTCGATAATTCGATTTCAAACTTCAAATGAATGTACATGATTCAAAATAAAACGGATTTTAGTGAAACCAAAAATATTAGAATCTATTTGAGAATATCTTTCCAACAAATCCAAAAAATTGAAATTTCATAGCGGGGATAAAAAAATATGCCCAGTTGAAAATTCAGAATAGTCGCTATGGAATTCTAGCCCTTAAAAATGGAAATTTTGCAAACGACTTCTGTTTTCGACGAAACCACTTTTGTTGGATCCTTGATGTCAAGTTATTGCTAGATTCCAATTTTCATAATTTTTCGAATCAATATGTGAGCGTGGCAAAGGAAAACGCGTTTGACCAGTTTAAGTTGATTTTAATCGACTGGAAAATCACCATTTTTCGAACGGTCTCAGAATTCGACGAAATTAGTTTTGTTAGGACTGTATCGTCAGTACGAAGCTAGAAAATATTTTTCTGGAATTTTTCGAGTTAGTATGTGGCCTTGGTAAATTGAAATGTGCGTTTAATTTGAATATATAAAGATTTATATTTTAAATTCAACGGAAACTGGTCGTAACAGTCGAATTGGCTTACGATACATATCCCATTGTGTTCGGAATAGTGTAATTAGCTATGGGCGACAGTCGTTGGGTTCGATTTGGGGTTCAAATAAAAAGGGACTTTTATTTGGAATAAATTAATAAATAATTATATATAAAACCACCTTTCTCTCTCCCGCCTGGCTTAGTCAAACAGCCCCCCCCATTCAAACCACTTTCAGATCGAATAAATAAAAAAGATAAAAAAAAATGCGCCTCCCCCAAATCGACCGGACGCCGTCGCTCCTCCAAGCCCCGCTGCCTCCGTTCCTTCCACTCCGCCTGGCCCTCCTCCTCCACCCCATTGCCTCCTCCCCCTTCTTCCATTAAAAATCCGACGCCCTAGCACCTGAAGCCCTAACCGCAGGCCAGTGAACCACCCCGCCACCACCCGGTTCCGGCGCCACCTAGGCGAGCAGCCCCTCCACCAATCCGACGCAGCCATTTCCCCCTTTCCCTTCCTCAAACGTTGTAAGTTTTTATGACTTTTTTTATTTTTTTCCTTTCTTTTTCTTTCTTCTTTTCTCTCTTTTCTTTTAGTAATAAAAACTGAATTTTCTTTTAGTAATAAAACCTAATTTTTAGTAAGTAAAAATAGAATTGATTTGTTTTAAAAATATAGAAAAAGCATAGGTTGAAAATAAAAATATACATTGATTTAGTAGTATAAATAGAAAAGGTAAATTTTTATAACTTGAGAAGGTTAAATTTTTATAACTTGAGAAAGGTTTAATTTTTATAACATGAGAATGTTTGAATTTTATAACATGAGAATGTTTGATTTTTATGACATGAAAAGAATGTTTTATTTTTAACATTGCAAAGATTTGATTTTTATAATCGAAAAGAATAGATTTTTATATGGCGAAAGATAAGATTCGTAAGAAGGAAGATTCGATTTTTACTATGAAGATAGCGGTGTAAAAATAGAATTTTTATCTATATAGTAGCGGTGTAAAAATGGAGTTTTATCTATAAAGAGCGTTGTAAAAATATAATCTTTTTATATAGAAAGTGGCGTTGTAAAAATATAAATTTTCCTTGTATGAAGTAGCGAATAAAAACGTGATTTTTATCATATATATAGCAAAGTAAAAATACGATTTTTCTATATATGAATGTAAAATAAAAATACGATTTTTCTATATATGAATGTAAAGTAAAAATACGATTTTTCTATATATGAATGTAAAGTAAAAACACGATTTTTGTATATATGAATGTAAAGTAAAAAAAATACGATTTTTCTATAAATGAATGTGAAGTAAAAATTCGATTTTTATATGTAGTGGATACGGATGACGAAAGTGACAAAAGAAGAAATGGCGAAGATTTCCTACATACGAAGAGTCGCGGTGTTTGGTTAGGCTTATGGGTGAGAACTCCTCACTTTTAATTTAATTTTCTAGTTAAAATATATACTAGGATGCAGACGGTGTTTAGTAGCACCCGACACCCGTCGTCCACAGACCATGGACGGCTTGTATGCTTGTTTGTTTGATTTTGATGTGTAGTTGATTGTGTGATGTGATGTGAGATTAAATAAAATATTTTATAGTGAGAAATATTTATAGTTAAAAATAGAATTTTTAACGTGTGTTTAAAATGAAATAAATATAAACAAATTGAACGATTTGTTTATATACACACATTTGACTGATATTGATTGGGACGATAAATTTTACATATCGCCCAACTACACAAATAAATTATGTGTTTGATTGTTTGAAACCCGCACGGGTATTGGGATGATATATGGCATACACTAATCCCAATAATTAGTTGTATGTAGATCGATTGATTCATAGACTATTATAAGCGTTAAATATTTATATTTGATGCTTATACAGTGTAGAGTGCACATTGGATGGTGGTTGATTATTTGTCATTGTTGATATGTACATGCGTTGTATGGAAATCCATAGAAATAAAATCTATGGTAATTGATTGGGCCTCATTCCAGTTTTTAATAGAAATATTTAAATAGAAATATTTGAAAACAAATATTTGAATAGAAATATTTGAAAAAGAAATATTTGAAATAGAATATTTGAAAATAGAAATATATGAAGCCGTGTTGATTAGATTGATGCCATTTTGACGTGAACGATATTTATATCGATTTTATTCATATTCAATGAATATTGCAAGTGATTTTGAAATTCGAATTAAATTTAACAGATTTGAAATTCGAATTAAATTGAATAGAATTGGATTCGAATTGAAAATGAATTCGAATTGAAATTAAATAGAAATGAATTCGAATTGAAATTGAATAGAAATGAATTCGAATTGAAATTTAATTAAATTGAAAACGAACTGAAATTGAATTAAAAATCGATTTGAATTGAAATCAATTTGAAATGAATTTAAAACGAATTTATAAGGAAAAATTCAATTTTGATTTGAATTTGAAAAGAAGTTGAAATCGTTTTGAAAACGAATTTAAAATGATTTGTATAATACATTTTAACAGGAAATCGACGAAGTATATATTATATATATTATATATATAATATAATGGCCTAAATAGAACGCGCCGCGCCGATGTAGTTCGTGAATTTCGACCATTGACTTCGTATGGAGATTACGGGAGATCCGACCGTCGGATTCTCCAAAAACCAGAACCATTGGGTTCGTATCGAAAAGAGCTTTCTAACGAATATTAGAAATTGGAAATCTAACGGTTGAATTTGGAATTATGTCCAAATCAAATTTAGAAAAGGTCGCTGTAAGTGCAGTTCGATGGCCGTTGATGGAAATCGACTGTACGGGCCTTGATAAAATTATTAAAAATAGAAATAATTTGTGTAAAATCATAAGAAATGATTTGGGAAGGATTGGGATGAAAAACTCCATATTTGAAAAGATAAAAATAGATTTTTATCGAAACGAACTAGTTTTGAAATAGAATAATAATTTATTTATTTTTAAAATAAATAAATTGGATTTGAAATGGTTTTGAAAATAACCAGAATTTCCAATAATTGAATTGGAATGGATTTGAATTGAAATTGTCTGTGAAATATTTCGATGTTGGATTTCGTGATGATACAGGTATTGTTATGGGAATTTGAAAGATATATTTATATCGTTATTTCCAATACAATATTTGTTGGTCGTAGAATTTGATGTTGAATATAAGCCGATATATTTTCTATTAAGAGCCTTGTATTTAATATCAAATGTGATTTGGGTTTGTCGTGAATCGTGTTTTAGATGACATTGGTTCTTTAACCCAATTAAAGACAGAATATTGATTTTTGAGAAGATTAAAACTAAGTGGAGTTTTAACGAATCTTTAATTAGATTGAAAGTGAATTGGTAATTTAAATTATCAAATATGAAAATTGATCGAGAATGGAGTATCACCAGTTTAGCTCCAAAGCGATAGTTAAATCTTTAATTAGATTTGAATGTGAAATGGTAATAAATTTTACCGATAACACCATGGTGTTAGATATGGAGTATTACCAGTTTTCTCCATGGGATAAATAGGTTGGGATTGGGAATGTACATCCATTTGAAAGATATTGATTGGGATGATAAATTTTACACATCGCCCAACTGCACAAATAAAAGTCTGTGTTTGTTGACTGAAACCCCACACGGGTATTGGGATGATATTTGACGTACACTAAACCCGATTGTTTAGTTGTATGTCAAGTGACAGGTTGATAGACAGTTGTGTAGTCCACTTTGGATGATGGTTGATTATTTATCATTGCTATTGTATACATTATCTATATGGAATTCATATAATTAACATTATATGGTAATTGATTGGGCCACATTCCAATTTGGAAAATAAAGAATATTATAAAGGAGATTCATGTGTTGAATAGAATAAATATTCATGTGTTGAATAAAATATATATTCATGTGTTGAATAAAATATATATTCACGTGTTGAATAAAAGAAAATTCATGTGTTCAATAAAGTATATATTCATGTGTTGAAGAAAATATTCATTTGTTGAATAGAATAGCGAAGTTATTGAAATATATAGAGCCATGTTGATTAGATTTGCGCCATTTTGATGCGAATGATATTAATATCAATTATATTCGTTTTTGTAATGAATATAGGAAAGGAAGTGATTTCAAAATCTAATATTTTGAAAATATTATCATTTATATATTAATGATATGGAATATTCAATTTTGATTTAAAATTGAATATGAAGTTGAAATTGTTTTGAAAACAAATTTAAAACGAATTATAAAATATGTTTTGAATTGAAATCGATGAAATATATATAATATATATATTATATATATTAATAGCCTGAAAAGAACGTGCCGCACCGCAACCATTCGCGAATTTCGACCATTGACTTCGAATTGACGTTACAGGAGATCCGACCGTCGGATTCTACTGCAACCGGAACCATTGGGTTCGTATCGAAAACAGCTTTCCAATGAATATTAGAAATTTGAAATCTAACGTTTGGATTTGGAATTATGTCTAAATCAGATTTGGAAAAGGTCATTGTAAGTGCAGTTCGACGACCGTTATTGGAAATCGACTGTACGGGCTTTGATAAAATTATTAAAAATATCAATAATTTGTATAAAATCATAATAAATGATTTAGAAAGAAGTGGGGTGAAAATCCCATATTTAAAAAGGATAAAATTATTATTTTTATCGAAATGAACTGGTTATGAACTAGAATTATAATCCAATATTTTTGAATAAATAAATTGGATTTGAAGTGGTTTTAAAAATAATCAGAATTTCCAATATACGAATTGGAATGGATTTGAATTGAAATTATCTTCGGAATATTTCAATGTTGGGTTTCGTGATTATATAGATATGGTTGTGGAAATTTGAAAGATATATTTATATCGTTATTCCCAATACGATATTTGTCGGTTTCAAAATTAGATATTGAATATAAGCCGATATATTTTCTATTTAGAGCCTTATATTTAATATCAAATGGGATTTTGGGTTCGTCATGAATGGTGTCTTAAATAACACTGTTCTTGAACCCAGTTTAGAAAAGAATAAATCATTTAATTAAGATTTGGTGAAATTGTCTAGTTAATTGGTATTTAATTGGAATTGAATTTAAATTGGTTTTTGGGTTTATCGTGAGCGGTGTTTTGAATAACACCTATTATTTAACCCGATTAACAATGTAATGAGATTTTGGGTTGTTGTGAACCGTTTTTTAAATGACATTGGTTCTTTAACCCAGTTAAAGATAAGATGAACTTCTTAGCTATGAATAACCATTAATATTGATTTGTGGGAAGATTAAAACTGAGTGGAGTTTTAATGAATCTTTAATTAGATGGAAATGATCGGGAATGGAGTATCACCAGTTTTGCTCCAAAGCGATAGTAAAATCTTTAACTAGATTTGAACGTGAAATGGTAATTAATATTTACAGATAACACAGTGGTGTTAGGTTTGGAGTACTACCAGTTTTGCTCCCTGGGATGAATAGGTTGGGATTGAGAAATAAAATAAATAATTACTTTGGTATGGTTCGCTAATCCCGACTAGTTTGGAAAACCTTAACATGATTTGAAATGATATCCAAAGGAAGATTAAAGAATAAATTTAGAAGAATTTATCTTTGATAAAATTAATGGGAACCTTTCCCTTAGAATGTGAATATTTGAATAAAAGAATACTCTGAATTGGAATGAGGCGTATGTTGCTTTTGTGTAACACTTGTTTATTATATACGAGGGTTATTCGAAAAGGCCGGGTCTATACCCATTCTGAATAATCGACTCGACGATAAGTCGACGATGAAGACAGTGGTTGAAGACCGGAGGTCTTCACATCGTTTGGATGATTACTGATGATCTTGATTGGGCATTACACCCAAGAGAAGGGAATCAGTTGGTGATCGTCCAGACGTACTTGGAGATCGATGGATATGCGAGGAATAAAGTTCCTCCGGTATCGTTCAGACCCAGAATGAACTTGTAAATGGACTGTGTATCCGACATTGGATTTTACTCTGTGTTGATTGATCTCTATTAAATATATATATATATATATGTTTGGCGGCAGAGAATTTATTCTCTTGCTTAACGCCCTTCTCTGAGACGTACGAGCTCAGAGGTTATATATTGATGGATATCAATCACATGGCATGAATTGCCTGTGTGGCATGCCTAAGTGGCAAATGATCAAGGCTTCTGTTGAAAAGCAAAGTCTTGTGGTTGATGATCAAAGCACGGCCTGTGTGTCATAGCTTTGTGTATAGCATTAATTCGCGAGCCTCACACCTCGGTATGAGTCAAAAAAGGGATCGGACTGCAGGGAGAACACGACGTTTCTTTCTAGCTAAGTGTAACTACCTGGAAAATGCGAGCCAATTTAAAAATTATATTTTGGCGAATTTAGCGAAGTTTGAACATTTAAAATGAATTATTTTAAATAATATCAACGAGAAATTTATTTTGAATAGAATTAGAACATATATATTTATATAGATCGTCGTTAGAATATAAATAATTATATATAATTATAAAAGGAATTGAAAATGGCGCGGTAGTTCGAAAATTCAATTTCAAAATTCAAATGAATGTACCAGGTGCAAAATAAACCAGATTTTATTGAAACCAAAAATATTAGAATCTATTTGAGAATATCTTTCCAACGAATCCGAAAAATTGAAATTTCATAGCGAGAATCAAAAGATATGTCCAGTTGAAATTTCAGAATAGTCGCTATGGAATTCAGGCCCTTAAAAGTGAAGATTTTGCAAATGACCTCGGATTTTGACGAAACCACTTTTGTTGGATCCGTGATGTCAAATTATTGCTAGGTTTCAAATTTCATAATTTTTCGAATCAATATGTGAGCGTGGCAAAGGAAAACGCATTTGACCAGTTTCAGTTGATTTTAATCGACTGGAAAATGGCCATTTTTCTAACGGTCTCGGAATTTGACGAAATTAGTTTTGTTAGGACCGTATCGTCAATACGAAGCTAGAAAATATTTTTTTGAAATTTTTCTGGTTAGTATGTGACCCTGGTAGATTGAAATGCGCGTTCAAATTCAATATATAGAGTTGTATTTTGATTTTGACGAAAACTAATTGAAATGATCGAATCAGCCTATGATACATATCCCATTGTGTTCGGAATGGGGGTAATTAGCTATGGACGACAGGCGATGGGTCTCGTTTGGAAGTAAAAATAAAAAGTACCTTTTTGAAATTAAATTAATTAAATAATATATATTATTATATGTCTCCCCCTCACTTACCTCTCTCCTTCAACGTTCATTTCATTTAAAAAAATGGGAAACGGATCGAGGAAACCCGCCGCCACCCTCCGGAGCTCCTCCACCCCGTCGCTCGTCCTCCTCCGCCTCGGTGAACGTTGCTCCCCTCCCTTCTCCCCGCGCATCCTTCTCCCTCCTCGCCCTCTTCTTCTTCTACGCCATACACCGCAACCCTAAATCGAATCACCCACCGACCCCCTCCGCCAGTGGCCACCACCGACCACCTTAAACCCCCTCCGACCATCTGCAGGCCCCGCGCGCCCCCTCTCGCAGCAGCCGACGCCAAGATTCCCCTCCCCCTCTTCTTGAAACCGCTGCCCCATCGCCCCAAATCCACCAAACCACGAAGCCAACACCTCCCTTCGCTGAAAAACAGTAAGCATTTACTTTGTTTTTATTTTTGTTTGGGGAAATTAGTTTTAAATATATATATATATATATATATATATATATATATATATAAAGATCAGTTTTTAAAATATCATAGAAAAGAAAAATGTAGCAGTTTTGTTTAAAATATAAGTTGAGATTTTTATATAAATAAAGATTCGATTTTTATATGAATAGCGGGTTAAAAATATGATTTTTATATAGTGAAGATTATAAAAGAATGATTTTTATAAGATAGAGTAAATAAAATTCGATTTTTATTTGAGTAGCGAAGTAAAGATTTGATCTTTATATATGTAGTGAATCAAAAATATGATTTTTACTTGTGTAGAGTATTAAAAATATGACCTTTTATATAATAGAAGATATAAAAATACTATTTTTATATAAGTAGTGTATTGAAAATAAAATTTCTATATAATAGAGAATATAAAAATATTATCTCTATATGTGTAGCGAAATAAAAATCTGATTTTTCATTATATATAAGTTGAAATAAAAATATGAAATCTTTATATTTGAAAAGGCTAAATCTTTATATTTGAAAATGCGAAATCTTTATATTTGAAAAGACGAAACCTTTATATTTGAAAAGGCGAAATCTTTATATTTGAAAAGGGGAAATCTTTATATAGAGAATAGCATGATAAAAATATAATCTTTATTATATGAACATCGATGTAAAAATAGAATTTTTATCTATATAGTAGCAATGTAAAAATAGAATTTTTATCTATATAGTAGCGATGTAAAAATAGAATTTTTATCCATATGGAGTGATTATAAAAATATGATTTTTATATACATAGCAACAATATAAAAATGTGATTTTTATATATGTAGTGGCTACGGGCAGCGAAAGTAACAAAAGGCGAGAACAGCGATGACTTCTATATAAGAAGAGTCGAGGCGTTTGGATTAGCTAGTCGGTGAGAACTTCTCACTTTAAATTTTCTTTTCTAGTTATAATATATACTAGGATGCAGACGGTGCTTAACAGCACCCGACCTCCGTCGTCCACAGACCATGAATGGCTTGTATGCTTGTTTGATGCATTGTGAATTTTTTTTGTGATGTTGATGTGAAATAGATAATAAAATATATTCATGTGTTGAAATAAATTAATTATCCTTAAAAATATGAATATA
Organism: Allium sativum; assembly: GCA_030737875.1. Taxonomy (NCBI): domain Eukaryota; kingdom Viridiplantae; phylum Streptophyta; class Magnoliopsida; order Asparagales; family Amaryllidaceae; genus Allium; species Allium sativum. The sequence goes on from CM060925.1 coordinate 78,374,030, forward strand.
GTGAATGTGAATAAATAAATATTCATTTACAAACCGGACGTTTTATTTATGTACACCTATTTGAAGGATATTGATTGGGATGATAAATTTTACACATCACCAAACTGCACAAATAATATTCAGTGTTTGTTGATTTGAAACCCCACACGGGTGTTGGGATGATATTTGACTTACACTAATCCCAATTATTTAATTGTATGTCAATCGATTGGTCGACAGGCTGTGTAAGCGCTAATTATTTATATTTGATTCTTATGCAGTTGTGTGGTGCACTTTGGATGATAGTTGATTGTTTATCGTTGCTATTATATGCATGTGTTGTGTGGAATCCATATAATTAACATTATATGGTAATTGATTGGGCCTCATTCCAATTGGAAAAATAAAGAAGATTATAAAATAAAGATTCATGTGTTGAATAGAAAAATGCTCATGTGTTGAGAATATTCATGTATTGAAACTATTTATGTGTTGAGTAAAATATTTTAACAATAAAATTTACATCTTTATCATATTTAAAATTAGAATCTACTTTACGGTTGGAGTCTAATTAACGATAGATACCATAATTTTATAAAATATATTACATAACAAAAATAGTCATGTGTTGACAGTACTCATGTGTTGAGATTAGTCAGGTGTTGAAAGAAATATAGATTCATGTGTTGAATAGAATAAATATTCATTTGTTGAATTGAATAACGAATTTATTGAAATATATAAAGTCGTGTTGATTAGAGATGCGCCATTTTGACGCGAACGATATTTATATCGATTATATTCGTTTTTATAATGAATATAGAAAGGGTAGTGATTTCAAAATATAACATTTTTAAAATATTATCATTTATATATTAATGATAGGAAATATTCAATTTTGATTTGAAATTGAATATAGAGTTGAAATGGTTTTGAAAACGAATTTAAAATGATTTATAAAATACGTTTTAAAAGGAAATCGACGAAATATATAATAGAGATATATAATATATATATATATTATATATATAATGGCCTGAATAGAACGCGCCGCGCCGCGGCAGTTCGTGAATTTCGGCCATTGACTTCGAATTGACATTACGGGAGACCTGACTGTCGGATTCTCCTAAAACCGGAACCGTTGGGTTCGTATCGAAAAGAGCTTTCCAATGAATACTAGAAATTTGAAATCTAACGGTTGGATTTGGAATTATGTCCAAATCAAATTTGGAAAAGGTCGTTGTAAGTGCAGTTCGATAGCCGTTGATGGAAATCGACTGTACGGGCCTTGATAAAATTATTAAAAATATCAATAATTTGTGTAAAATCATAATATGTGAATTGGAAAGAACTGGGATGAAAAATTCCACATTTGAAAAGATAAAAATAGATTTTTATCGAAATGAACTAGTTTTGAACTAGAATTAAAATCAATTTATTTTTGAAATAAATAAATTGAATTTGAATTGGTTTTGAAGATAACCAGAATTTCCAATATATATAAAGTGGAAGTGGATTTGAATCGAAATTGTCTTTGGAATATTTCGATGTTGGATTCCGTGATTATACAGATACTATTATGGGAATTTGAAAGATATACTTATATCATTATTTCCAATACGATATTTGGTTGTTTCAGAATTGATATTGAATATAAGCCGATATATTTTCTATTCAGACCCTTGTATTTAATTTTACCGATAACACCGTGGTGTTAGATATGGAGTATTAACAGTTTTCTCTATGGGATAAATAGTTTGGGATTGGGAAATAAAATAAATAATTACTTCGGTGTGGTTCGCTAATCCCGACTAGTTTGGAAAATCATAATATGGTTTGAAATGATATCCAAAGGAAGATTAAAGAATAAATTTAGAAGAATTTACCTTTGATAAAATTAATGGGAACCTTTCCCTAAGAATGAGATATTTGAATAAAAGAATATCTTGAATTGGAATGAGGCGTATGTTGTGTTTGTGTAACATTTGTTTATTATATACGCGGTTTATTCGGAAAGGTCGGGTTTATACCCATTCTGAATAACCGATTCGACGATAAGTCGAAGATGAAGACGGTGGTTGAAGACTTGAAGTCTTCACATTGTTTGGGTGATTACTGATGATCTTGATTGGGTTGTACACCCAAGAGGAGGGAATCAGTTGGTGATCGTCCAGACATACTTAGAGATCGATGGATATGCGAGGAAAGTGCCTCCGGTTTCGTTCAGATCCAGAACGAACTTGTAAATGGACTGTGTGTCTGACATTGGATTTTATTCTGTGTTGATTGATCTCTATTAAATATACATCTGTTTGGCGGCGGATAATTTATTCTCTTGCTTAACACCCTTCTCTAAGACGTACGAGCTCAGAGGTTGTATATCGATGGACATCAGTCGCATAGAGTGAATTGCCAGTGTGGCACGCGTAAGTGGCAATTGATCAAGGCTTCTGTTGAAAAGCAAAGTCTTGTGGTTGATGATCAAAGCACAGCCTGTGTGGCATAGCTTTGTGTATAACGTGAATTCGCGAGCCTCACACCTCGGTATGAGTTAAAAACGGGATACAGGTCGTTGGGAGAACACGATGTTTCTTTCTAGCTATGGATGATGTTAGTGACCTACCAACCCTGACATTTATATACTTTTTACCTGTGTGGATGTTGGAATGCGAGGCGCCTTGGATATTGGTCTGTTAGGACCGGGAAACGTGTGTTCAAGAATTGCCAATACTCCAAAGTTAGGTGAGGACAGGCCCAACCGATTCTAAGGATCATAGTGGGGTCCTAAGACATTTGCTAGAGTTTCTTGAACGGAGAGGAGCTTGCCCCTTTCCTCGACTCATGACGGAAATCAAATTTCCAATACGTGATATTGCGGTTTTATTTGTAGAGCCTAGTATGGCGACATGATAGATGGTACCCATGCCGCCTATGATTGATATTTATGATTTAAATTGTTTTGACACTATACACTTATAATAGTATCAAATGATTTGTTTTAAACGTACCAAGCATGTTTGGCTATCATAAGGGAAAACCCTATCCTCTGGCTTGTGTTGCATTGTGTAACAACCCGGAAAATCCGAACCAATTTAAAAATTTTATTTTAAATAAATTGGTTAGAAAATGAGCCTGAATTTAAAAATTTTAATTTTAAATAATATTAGAGGCAGTGAAAATAGTCAATTTTCAAACAACCTCCGTTTTCGATGAAACCACTTTTGTTGGAACCGGAATGTCAAATTATTGCTAGGTTTCAATTTTTAGAATTTTTCGATTTAATATGTGAGCGCGGCAAAAGAAACTATGGTTGGTCAAATACAGTCAAAATTGAACGACTGGAAAATAGCCATTTTTCGAACAGTCTCAGAATTCGACGAAATTAATTTTGTTGGATTCGTATCGTCAAAGCATAGCCAATTTTTTTTTTGGATTTTTCGGAGTTCGTATGTGGCTCCGGTGGATTTTTGATTATGTCAGAATTAAATAATAAAAGAATTAATTTTAAATTCGAAAAACGAGGGCTGAGATGACCTCTTGGGCCTGCGGGACATAGCTAGATGGATCCGGACTAGGGGTTATTAGCTAGGAAACACAGTCGTTGGGCTGAAATCAGAGCAAGTAGGTAAGTGGACTTTTATTGGGTTAATTAAATAATTAAACCTAACCCTAAATATAATATTATTTAATCCCTGTAGCCGTCGTATTCATCTTTCCCAATCCCATTTTCAGTCGCCCCCTCTTCTATCATTCCCCCTCAAAATTCTCTCTCCACACAAACAATTACCCTATACTCCTTTGGAGTTTTATTTTGGGTTCTCCTTCCTCTTCATTTCTAGACAAGATTCACCTCCTCTCGTGCCCCGATTTCAGAGAACCACGCCCCCAAAACCCGGGCGTTTCAGCCACCGTCGGCCCCACCTGGTGCAGCCGCACCCTCCACCGTGCTAGGCGCACGTGCCCCTCTCCAAGCCCGACCACCTCCAATAAACCACACCCCAAACCGACCTTCCTACCTCCTGCAAACTGAGTTCAAAGTTTTGAACAATTTTGAAATTCACGGCCAAGTTATCTGAAGGAGGAAGAGAGGTTAATTCCTTAATGACTAAACTAATTTATTAATCTAGTTTATTTTATAACTTGTTTTGATCATAATTAATTCGGTTCAACTCGGAATTCGATGATTTCAGCGACGTTGTGATCGTATTGTGCAGATCTACGCTTCTGGACTGAAACGGAGAAATTCAGAACTACTTGAATTTTGGACAAATTTCTCAATGACTGTGAGATATCTTTTATTTGTAATTAATTAGTTAATTAATTTATTTTTATCTATAGTATTCGTTTCAGATCTGATTTGTATGGATGTGTTATGATGATTGTCTGTTGGATGTTATGAACTATCATGTTTATTGTTCTGTGTATTTGAACATTTTAGTCATATATTTGATTTTATTGAATTGAGTTATATAATCAATTCAACATTCGTTTATATGATGAAAAAAATTATAGATCTACATACAAAAAAGGAAAAAAAGAAAAAGGGGAAAATAAAATTTCCTTTTTACTTGAATAGATTTGATTCAATATGGAAAATAAATTTCCTTTTTACTTGAATAGATTTGATTCAATATGGAAAATAAAATTTCCTTTATTTGAATGGTTTTGATTTGACAGAGAAAATAAAATTTTCTCTTTATTTAGATGGATTTGATTCAGAATAGAAAATAAAATTTTCCTTTTTATTTAAATTGATTTGATGCTACATAGAGGAAAAAAAAGGTTTATTTTATTTTGTATTTCAACACAAATTGTAACATGCAAAAAGAAATGTCTATTTTTATTTTGTGTTTTAACACAAATATTTTCACATAAATGGAAAGTTCTTTTTATTTATGTTTTAACGCAAATATTTACATAGAAAATAAAATATCATTTTTATTTGTGTTTCTAAACACAAATATTATATAGAACATGAGATTACCTATTTATTTGTGTCCAAAAACACAAATATATGCATTGGACATTGAAAATATATCTATTTGTGTCTTTAAACACAAATACATACACCGTCATTAAAGTATATTTATTTGTGTCTTTAAACACAAATACATACACCGTCATTGAAAATATATTTATTTGTGTCTTTAAACACAAATACATGCACCGTCATTAAAATATATTTATTTGTGTCTTTAAACACAAATACATGCACCGTCATTGAAATGCATTTTATTTGTGTCTTTAAACACAAATGCATACATCGTATACTGAATTATATTTTATTTATGTCTCTAACACAAATATATACGTCATACATTGATTAACATTTTTATTTGTGCTGCAAACCACAAATATTACGTGGAACATTGAGCGACATTTTTTATTTATACTTTAAAACACAAATATTCAATAGAAAATTAAAAGACATTTTTATGTGTGTTTTCAAATACAAATTTTACATGAAGAATAAAATTTCATTTTGTTGCATTCTTTAATGCAAACAAAATGTAGAAAAATAGAATCTCATTTTATTACACTCCGTAATGCAAATGTAATGTAGAGAATAAAAAAATATTAATTACATTTTTGTGTTTGCATGCAAATGCAAACGCTACTTAAAAATATGATTTACATTTTTGTGTTTGCATACAAATGCAAACGCTACTTTAAAAATATAATTTACATTTTTGTGTTTGCATTCAAATGAAAACGCTACTTAAAAATATAATTTACATTTTTGTGTTTGCATACAAATGCAAACGCTACTTAAAAATATAATTTACATTTTTGTGTTTGCATATAAATGCAAACGCTACTTAAAAATATGATTTACATTTTTGTGTTTCCATACAAATGCAAACGCTACTTAAAAATATGATCTACATTTTTGTGTTTGCATACAAATGCAAACGCTACTTTAAAATATGATTTACATTTTTGTGTTTGCATGCAAATGCAAACGCTACTTAAAAATAAAATTTACATTTCCGTGTTTGCATTCAAATGCAAACACTACATGTAAGAGGGAAGAGACGATTTTACTTTATGTTTACATTCTATAATGCAAACAAAAATAAGAAAAAGGATATGTTTTTGTTTGCGATTTTAGTTGCAAACAAAATTAGAAATAAAAAGATATGTATTTTTGTTTGCAATTTTAGATGCAAACAAAGTAGAAATTAAAGTTACATTTTGTAGCAAAATTTAAATAGGGACAAATTAGAAAAAGAAAGATTATATTTTTATGTGTTTATTTACATTCCTTGGTGTAAATAAACGGAAAATAAAAGACGCTCTTTTATTTACATTCCTAGATGTAAATAAAATTTAGAAATTAAAAGCCACATTTTTATTTGAGTTCTTTGAACACAAATAAAACATGAAAATGAAAATATACGTTTTATTTGCATTCCCTAATGCAAACATAAAATGAGAGTAAAAATTTACATTTTTATGTAAATTTTAAAGAATAGTAAAAGAATCATATTTAGTCTAAAAATATGTTTTACTTAAATAAAAAAAATAAAGAAATACATTTTTGATGTAATATTAAAAGCGCAGGAAAGAAATTCTCATTTTGCTCATAAAAATGAATTGAACAAAAATATTCATTTTTGTTCATCGGAAGGAAATCAACAAATTTACTCCTTGAAATAAAATGGACAAAAATATTCGTTTTATTCGTTGTGAAGGAATTTACACCTAGTATGAATAAGAAGGTTGAAATCAAGATTTAAACGTTAGAATTTATGAACAAACTAAAATATAAATTTATATTCAATTACTATGAAAATTGGTGCATGAAATAAAACACATTTTAATAGACGAGATAAACTTAAGTTGTGATTTGCATTATTCATTTCCTTTATTGGTGTGATATTCACGTGAGTGAAAGCGCTTGAAAATTTATATTTATAAATATAAATAGAATTATAACGAGTCGAGCATGGCAGTTCGTGTTTCGGCAATCGTGACTTTAAACGAGTATACCGAGAGATCCGACCGTCGTATTTTCCCAAAACTGGAGCCGTTAGGACCGCTTTGGGAAGATCTTTCCAATGAGACAAATTTTGTCAAAATCCAACGGTTTGATTTCAAGATATGTGTAAATCAAATGTTGAGAAAAACAACGCCAAGCCACGCTTAACCCGAAGCGTCGTTTGATTCTATTTAGATATTTTAAATAAATAAAAATAGCGATAAGTCGTTACAAATAAATGTGAGCGGTATGAAATGATTTAAATAATAATTATTTGAAAGGTCCGAGTTCTACTCATTTCAAATAATTATACGTCGATGAAGAGACGAAGACGGTGTTGAAGGCCGGCGGTCTTTACATCGAACGGATGTATTGCTACTGTGGTCCTCGATAGGAGTAGCTACCCTGAAGGGATTTCGGCAGTAGTCGTCCGGACGTATGTGATGACTGTCCGGATATACGAGAGCCTTTAAGGTGTCTCTGGTTCCGTTCAGACCCAGAACGGACTTGTAAATGGATGCATGTCTGACGTTGAACTTCGTACCATGTAAACTGATTTATGTTAATATACAACCGTTGGTGGCAAGAGAATTTATTCTTCCGCTCAACACCCTTAGAGGTTGTGTATTGATAGATGTTAATTTCATGGCATGGATTGTTAATGGGACACGCTAAGATGCAAATGATCAAGGCTTTGTTGAAAAGCAGGCCTTGTGGTTGATGATCAAAGCATAGTCTATTTAGGCATAGCTTTGTGTATATCGTGACTTCGCGGGCCTCACACACCAGTTGAGTCTAAAAAGGGAGAAGGGAATGCAGGGAGTGCACAAGTTTCTTTCTAGCTAGAGAAGTGGTGTCAGTGCTTAAACTGCCTGACATTTGCTTATGTGGTTGTTGGAATATTTTTGCGAGGCCTCGGTTTATTCTTATCGGTCGCCCTCGGCCGATTTGTAGGTCCAATAGGATCGGGGGAACGTGTGTTCAGGCATAACTAATCCACTAAAGTATTTGTGGACCGGCCCTGCTGTATCCAAGGGTTCGCCAGCGTCCGAATCCTGAGGCATTGCTAGAGTGTCTCCAATCGGTCAGGAGCTCCTCCCTAGCCTTGACTTATGATGGAAACCCAATTACCAATACGTCCCATGCGGTTTTGATTGCATAACTAGTATGGCGACATAGTAGATGGTAGCTATGCCGTCTAGGATTAATATTATAATTGAAATATTTTCTTTAAACATATACACACTAATAATAATATCGTAGTTTGCGTATTTATCATCTTTTGACCATTATAAGGTAAAACCCTATCCTCCAGTTTGCATTGCATTGTGTGATGGGACTTGGGTCTTATAATGGTTTCATTTTTCTAAAAAGCATTGCGTTATTTAATGTTATACTTTATTTATTGCACTGATAATCCCATGTAATAAACCTGTTCCGCGATAGCGGCGTCGTCCTCGTGATTGTCAAACCCGTTAGTTAATTAAGATATCTCATACCAGTCCCATGACTGACTCGTAGTTTTTTTCACCTTTTGCAAACTCGGGTGCCCTCTTCTACACGAGCAGCCAAGTGACAGGTTAGGCTTGGACATTCGCAGGATGGAAGCTTGCTGATGGAGATGCTGAAGAAACTTTCTTTTTATCTTTTATTATCTGCTTAAGACTTTGAGACAGTATTTAGATTTGATGTAATTTGAGAGATTGAGACTCTATTTCTTTCCTTTGAGACATCTATTTTGTTAAGTGTAATTCTATGCTCCATACTCTGATGTTTCAGTGATGACATTTCTTTCCACTGCAATGATTTATATGTTCTGATATACTCTGAGATCTGTTATTGTTCTGGTTATGTTATATTCCATACGATTTTCCTTGCTTTCGTTACACGGGAGTTTGGGGTCGTCACACATTGTGTGATGGGACCTGGGTCTTATAATAGCTTCATTTTTCTAAAAAGCATTGTGCTGTTTTGTTATATGACTAGTATTCTTGAGAGGAAACCCGTTCCTTGTTATACGGCATGGTCCCTTGAATTACTCTCTTTTAAAGTAAAGTTTTAAATAACTGTTTTAGTTCTCACACCAGTCACATGACTGACCTGGAGTTTATTGTTTTAACCTAAACTTTGGGTGCCCCTATTTTCTACACGGGCAGCTAGTAGTTTTGGTTTTGCAGATTTATATTCACAGGATCCTGGTTTACAGCTGGAATGATATCTGGAAAGCTCTGTATCCATATATTACTTTCAGTTGTGTATTGTATTATTTTCCCCTGCTATGTAATGTATTATAATCTCTGATATTTTCTGTGTTGTATATTCTTGTATCTGATGGCATTGCTGTAATAACAATGAAATGTTCTTCTGTAATGACCCGGATCCTTATGGGTTAATTTTAAAATATTTAATACAGATTTAAATATTGGGTGGGTAAATATAAATGGAATTTTTATATTAAGTTATCAATTTAATAATAAATTTCGATTTAAATATCGAATATATTAAATTATCGAAATACGAAGTCAATTGAATTCAAAATTTAAACTGAATTAAATCCATTTCAGAATTCTGTTCGAATCAGAATAATAATATTAATTTATTATCGCAAAATTTATTGTTTTAAAATTTGATTTATATCAATTTAAATAAATATCTTCGACAGACGATCAAATTGGACTTCGTGACCTATCTCAGTGTGTTCGGAATAGTGGTATTACCCTAGAATTGACACTTGTTTGGTTCAGAAAGGAGTTCGCAGTCAAAGAGTATTTTAATTTAAGGATATCGGTTTAATTATAAATAAAATATAATAAAAATCATAAAGAAATTCCTTTTTCTTTGTGGACACAAATGAAACAACCAGGAAGAAGTAAATGGCCAAGTATAAAACGTGTGTTCTCCTTCCTTCCACAAAATTTAAGCACGGTGCTTCCCCGATGTCCACACTTTAAATCAACACCGTGCCCTCTTTTCTTCCACTCCTCTTCTATATAAAATCGCGACAACCACTTCTCATTTCCTTTTTTCAGAGAACCAAAATCCAAATAAAAGCCGTGCCCTATTTCCTTTACTCCCACAAAACCGAGTGCGATAGCCAATCTCGAGTTCGACAGTCTTCCCAAATCAATTTAGGGGTTTAAGCTCGAACACGGTGAGATAAGGAAGGCGTTCTGAGAGGATTGTGTGAGAGGGTACATCGACGCACTCGAAGGGGCATTCAGTGTGGGTTCTGCGAAGTACAGGAAGGTCGGAGGTGGATTGAAAGACCGACAGTGGTTATTGAAAAGGCTGGTATGGTGCGATGTAAAAGGGAACTTGCGAAGGGGTTATGGAGTGATGCCTGAGGGGTGCGATGCCCTGATTTGGAAGTCGATGATCACGATAGGGAATTTGGGGCGAAGTCGAGGAATGGCTTTGCAACGGCTAGGGCATCGAGTTCAAAGAAGTGGTAAGGTTCGGAATTCCAATGGGTCTGGGATCGATTTTTCAAACCAAATCAGGAGGTGCGATGTGAAAAATGGTAGTAGTATTGGAAATTTAGGAAGGAAGATATTTAAAAGCTATTAAGGTAATTTCATTAATTATTTGACTATTCAAGAACTGGAAGAAAATTTGGTTAATAATATCGTTAGCTTATACAATTTGTATATGATTTATAAGGGGTCGGAAATCACGAGAAAAAGAAACTGTCACATGGATTCATAGCTACGGAAATTCTCAAGTTGAAGAAGAGGGATTCATGAGCATATAATTACAAAGAGGATTAAGGTATATTTCATTATTTACAATTTGAAGTTCTAAGGAGAATTGAATTATATAAGTGAGTAACCGATTAAAGCAAATTTGTTTATACGATTGGAAATGGATTAAATATATAGAAATAAAGGTTGTAGACCAATCATTTAAGTAAAATTTAGATTTACTTTGGAATTTATTTACACATGGGAAATTTATTAAATTTATAAATTTAATTAGTTAGCTACAATATAATCAGATAATTAAAATTTATAATCTTATTATACAAGGTTGATCTTGAGACTAGTCGAGAAAATTCATAGCTGAGGAAGATATAAGCGGGAATAAATTTTGAAATCAGAATGGATCGCAAATAAAAATACGGTGAGTAAACCTCACTCACCATTTATTTAGAAATTATTTTTATATTGCTAAAAATAATTGTCTGTGCTTGTTTGAATGCTGTCCGATTGTTTTAAAATATATATTAGTTATTTAGGATATATATATATATTGGGTTGATGATTGGTTGGATTCCCGCAGTTTCATTAGCGGATGCCCGCAGTTTCATAGCGGATGATTACCCTATACGCCCCATGCTATGATTAGTGGATGACCTTCTATACCGCGATATCCTGCCTCGAAGCAAGATGGATATTACTATGTCGACTAACGTCTGTGGATGCAGGAAAACAGGTTGGAGGAATCCAACTGGATTCCTCAAAATTATATTATCTGTTGTTGTTTGTTTGATTTCATATATATTCATATATGATGTGTTAAAAATCAAATGATTGAAAATTGGTTGATTTGATTGTTTAAATATCACTGGGGCTTGGGATATTGATTTATAAAATACCCTGAAAGGGTATTTGAGATTTAAAAAGTGAATTCTATTTTTATAAATAGAATTTGAATTTTTAATGAACTATAGGAAATATTTACTTGTTTTGAAGATATATAAAACGAGTATTGAATTTATAAACTTTGTTTATAAATGAAAATATGGGATTTGAATTGAATTTATAAACTTGGTTTATAAATGAAAAGGTGGGTTTTGAATCGAATTTATAAACTTTGTTTATAAAGGAAAATATGGGATTTGAACTGAATTTATAAACTTTGTTTATAAATATATAAATGTGGGATTTTAAGTGAAGTTATAAACGTTGTTTATAAATAATGCAGAGAATTCAAATAGAATTTGAATATAGAATTCAAATGGACTTTAAACTATAGAATTTGAATATAGAATTCAAATGGACTTTAAACTATAGAATTTGAAAATAGAATTCAAATGAAGTTTAAATAAAGAGAATTCAAATAGAATTGAATTGGAATTTGAATAAGAAGTCGATAAGGAAACGAGAGTATGAGTATAATTAGAATTTTGTTAATATGCAAGTTAAAATATATTTGAACATGTCATGTTCAAATATGAAGGTGAAATAGACTGAAGAGTTAAGTAACAAAATTATTTAACAAATTTAGTTAAAACGATTGGTATAGTTCAAATAGATTGGACAGGTATAAATATACAGGAGATATGTTTGGAATAAAGTGTTAGAAGGTATATAAATAGAATGCCCGACAAAAAGGTACGTATTAAATTTCCATATGAGATTTTATGCGCCGTATCGGCTAGCCGCTTGGCTTTTCTTTTTGATTGGAAAAGGCCTGTGTGGCAGTTTGGGGATTTTCCCGATGCTCCCGGTACAAAGGAGTTTATGGCGAATTTTTCCGGGAATTTAAGGAGTTAGAATATTTTTAAGATAATTTGATAGTTAGAAATCAACGTATCAATATATATAGAAGTCGATAAGAAAACGAACTTAGAAATAGAATAAATAGTATAATCAAAAAGGAAGACTAGGAATAAATCTCGAAAGAATAGAAAGAGAAAGTGTATATGTGTTTAACGGTGAACAATCAGTTGTATGGTATTGATTATTCGAGTAAGTGGTCTTATCTGTTTTGACGTTATAAATGTTATTCAGTCAAGGTCTGAGAGGTAGTTATACCCCAACTTGATTGGTTTCATTATTAACAAATAAATAGTAAGATGTCAGGCTCGAAGATCAATGTTGGATAAGATTTAGTTGAATATAGTATTTGGGTTGTCGTAACGATGTTTTACACAACATCGGTTTTAACCCAAATGAAATGTAAGATTGGAAATAGAATATAGAATATTTCCTAAGTATAGAAAAAAACGAGATCGGAAAAGAGATAAGTAATTGGAGTATTTTCCAATTATAACTAGCATATATTTTCTAAAGTTTAGAAAATAAAGGAAGGCGATATTCGGAAATGTTTTCCAAATAACGTAAAAGGCCAATATGGTTATTGAAAATATATGGTTAACAAATATTGATAAAGAAATAGAGAAGTGATTTAATTAATGGAATATTAATTAAGGGCTTAGTGATTGTTTGATAATTGGATGAATACTTGTTTTCTTCGATAGTTAAATCATCGACTATTGAAACACTTGTTTTTATTCGATAGTTAAATCACAGACTATCGGAGTTTTGACCATCGTTGTCAATATGGAGAGACCGGTTGGATTATTATCCGAAGAACCACTCCGTATTGGCAGTAGCGTGCGAATCAGATTATATAAAGATAATCGAAGACGGAGTAGAGTGCAAGGACTTTTTCTATAAATAGAAATAGTAGCTTCGGCTCATCCTGTTCCTGGGTGACTTGTATGGACGAATGTCTTACAGAGTATTTCCAGAAAGGTCACGTACATTGATTTCTTCAACCGTACCATGAGTGGAAGCGGAGAAGGAAACTTCTTTTAGCTAACAGGTAATGTACTGTTGAGGACGTCAATCAGTGATTTGATGGATTTGACGATGTGGCATTCGAAGTGAATCTGATGTGATGTTAAGGCGTAACCTCAAGCCTCATCAACCGGTAAACGACAGAAATCGGGCAAGCAGCATGGCTATGTAGGTCGCACCTATTAGGGTGTATAATCACCTGATCTAGAGTTTCATTTACTTCTAAAAATCTATTGTCGATGCTGTCCCATTCGGGAAACGGTTGCTGATCCCAACCATTGGTGATATACATTCGATACACTCAAGCCAAATGAGTGGTCGGTCATGTGTGGCTGAGTTGCAAGATGTTCTTGTTGAACTCGGTGTATTCTCCTCTAGAGATATACCAGCGGAAGGTGGTTCCATACCTTGTCATAGTTGGAAATCCATTACCCAATACGTGCTTGCGGTTTTGATTGTATATATATGTGGAACGTGAGATGCAAACGTTCCACTAGATTGTTATTTACTTGATTTAGACATTATTGTAATATCAAAAGAGTTTTGATATAAAGATAAGTCAAGTGTTTGGATCTTCATAAGGGAAAAACCCGTTCCGTGTTATACGGCGTGGTCTTATGAGATATCATTTAGTTTTCTGAAACTGTTTTAAACTGTTTACTCATACCAGTCCATGTTGCGTGCTTAGGGCATGTGTCGCATGATAAGGGGTTCTCGCTTTTCGTTAGGTGGCGAACGGGAGACTCTTACCCCTACATGTCCCGAAAATGAGGGTTGGTTGTGAAGTCGAAAGTCTGGCCGTAAAATATGGTGCTGGGGTACCAATGTAAGCCACAGTGGGGTATTACCTTACTGCTTTGTGAGGATGGGAGAGGATGGTTGCAAAGCCTACTTGAACTTCTTTGCGGGTCATTACAGTTGGTATCAGAGCCAGGTTGAGTGAATACCTAGGCTTGTTGGAATGTGCTCATTAGAGATAGGATCAGTAGTATCCTAGAATGAGTTGAGTGTGTGTGTGTATATATATATATACGAGAGAGCGTATTTGTTATTTGATATAAAAAAACTGTTTTATATTGTGTTGACTAGTCTGTTGAGTGGCTTGTGAATTCTGATCGAATCGTGGGACGCCACGATGTCGATAGGAGTTTTTAAACAGTTGAACAAAAGATTGGACACGATATTGTTTTAAATAGTTGAGTTGATTGTTAGGATTATAATCAAATTAGATTATAAAACAGAAATAGATATATAACCAATAGAATTTGTATATGAAATCAAATATACAAATGTGATAAATTGAAATTGAATTCCAACCAGAATTTAGAATTTAAAATCCTGGGAGTTTGGAAAATATTTTTCTAAATGAATGTCAAGTAATATAGCACTGGACTCATTCAGTAGCTGGGAAATAATTCTGATGATGGTCGCAACATCATCAGTGTTCATTTTCGAGTTTCTAAGTGATAAATTGCTGCCTTAGAAAAGTTTTAGATGGAATTTGTTTGAAAAGAAACAAGTTGTTTGAAAATTCAAATGTTTTGAATTTGGGATAGATATAAATATAATTATATATTTATATTACTTCAAAGGAATTTTGAAATGGGAATTGAAATATAGATTTCAAATAGAAGTGAAATGGGAATTGGAATATAGATTTCAAATAGAAGTAAAATATAAGGGAATTCAGATATAGAATTTGAACATAGAAATTTAAATAGGATTTGAATAAAGAAAATTCAAATAGAAATTGTATAAGAAAATTTGAAATGGAATTTGAATTCAAAGTAATTCAAATGGATTTGAATAAAGAAAAGTCAAATAGAGTTTTGAATATTAGAATTCAAATGGAATTTGGTTAAATATAATTTCAAAGAGAATATAAAGTGGAGGTTGAATATTAGAATTCAAAGAAAATATAAAGTTTGAAATAGAATTTTAAATAAAAGGAGTTTAAATAGATTTTGAATTCAAAGTGAAATTTAATAGGATTTGAATTCAAAGGAGTTAAAATAGAGTTTAAATTCAAAGGATTTCAAATAGAAATTGAACAAAGGAATTTAAATAGAAATTGAATAAAGGATTTCAAATGGAATTTGAATAAGGGATTTGAAATGGGTTTTGAATAAAGGATTTCAAATAGAAATTGAAGATAAGAAATTCAAATAGAATTTGAAGATAAGGAATTCAAATGAATTTGAATAGAAGAAAATTCAAATAGAAATTGAATAGAAGGAAATAATATAGAGTTTGAATAAAGAAATTCAAATGGAATTTGAATATTGTAAATATATAGGATTTGAATATTAGAAGTGAAATAGATCGGGAATATTATGTGAAATGGATTGGATATATATTTAAAATATATCAGAATGGAGTTGAATTTATTATAAACAAAGTTAAAACGTTTATATTTATAAATATAATTAAAACGAGCTCGCCGTAGCGCGACAGTTCGAAATTTTGCGATTCGAACTTCAATTTAGTATACAGAACTCAATTGAAGTCGGAATTCTTTGAAACAAGAATCATCGGGACCGGTTGAACAATAGTTTTCTAATAAAAGGGAAAAATCTGGATTTCGTCGTATAGATTTTGAGTTATGTTAAAATAAAAATTTTAGAAAAGCAGCGCCAGAACCATTATAAAACCATAACGGTTTAATTAAATAAATAAAAGGGTTTTTAGGAAATAAAATCCGAATTGGCATTAGAAAAATCCAGACTGGAGATATAAAAGAAATATGAACTCCAGTGAAGTAAGTGAAATGATTTTTAAGACAAAAATCATATTTTAAATGGTTAAATAGAATTAACTAAATTGGAGAATAATTAGTTGAAGGAAATTTGAATCGAAATTGGGTTTTTGGATAAGTGAAAGAGATTGAGAATTTATATTCGAAATCGAATATATAACTCGAGTTGAAAATATAATTAGATTAGTTTATAATTAAGTTGACATATATTTGAACAAGTTATATTCAAATAAAAAGGGTGAAATAGGCAAAACGGTTAATTAGCAACTAGTTAATGGGAATTTGAATGATTGAAATTAAATTTAACTTAAGTAAGTTAAATGGATCGAAATGAATAAATTGAGTAAAATCAATGTGAATGAAATATGAATTGGGTGTGAATAAAGGAAATATATTTGTAACACAAATACAAAGGAAGTTATGTGCAAACAAATAGAAGGAGAAATATTTGTAAAAACATTTACAAATAAAACTTAAAAGGAAATATTCGTAAAACAATTACAAATAGATTCAATGGAAACATTTATTTATAGTAAATAAATAGAATGTTATAAATGAGATATTTATTTATTAAATAAATAGAATTTAATCAAAGGAATATTTAGAAGATGAAAATAAAATGGAAATCTGTTTTTAACAGATAAATAGAAAAGATTAATTTATAAATAACAGTTTATAAATTAAATTAAATATTTATCATTCGATAAATGGAATATATAAGTCTGAACTTATATAGAGAAGAGATATTGGTTTTTAACACCGATAGTTTTAAACAGAAGGGGTACACAACACTTGTATAAGTGAAGTAACGTTATTAAAGAGAACATTTATAAAGTGAAGAACCGTTACTAAAAGTAAATCTTTATAAATGAATAAACATTATCCAATAGGAGTTATTCGAATAGGAGAAGTCGATTAGAGTTAGAAATAATCGATTAGAGTTAGAATAAATCGATTAGAGTAAGAATTAACCAGTTAGAGTTAATCAGTTAGGGTTAATCCGTAGAGTTAATTGAATATTGGTTATTCAATTAGAATTTATCGAATATTTGTTATTCAAATAAAGAGTTAACCAGATAAAGTTAATTGAACATAATTAATCGAATTAGAATTTAATTGAATGTTAGTTATTCAATTAAAGTTGATCGAATATAGTTATTGAGATAGAGTTAGTCAAACTTAGTTACTCAGGATAAGTTGTCATTTCGTACGATTGCTAGCGTAATTCGCAGGGCTGCAGATAGCCTAGGGCGGTCGGATGTTTCCTGGGGGAATCAGGCGTAACCATTGTGATTGCTGCGATCTAGAGGCCAGCGAATGGAGTTAAATCAAATACGAGTTATTCAAATAAAGTTAAAGGAGTTATCAAATATAGTTTATTCGAATAGAGTTAATAGAGTAAATTGAATATAGTTTATTCGAAAAAAGGTTTTCGAATCTAGTTATTCGAAAGAGAGATTATCGAATATAGTTATTCGAAGGGAGGAGTTATCGAATAGGGATTTATTCGAAAGAGAGTTACGTAAGGAAGTTTGGAATGTTGAGTATCAACATAAATAATTTTTGAAAAGATAAATGGGTTTGTAGCACTTTTTCTACCTTAGCAATTTCGAGGACGAAATTTTTTTAAGTGGGGAAGATTGTAATGACCCAGATCCTTATGGGTTAATTTTAAAATATTTTTTACAGATTTAAATATTGGGTGGGTAAATATAAATGGAATTTTTATATTAAGTTATCAATTTAATAATAAATTTCTATTTAAATATCGAATATATTAAATTATCGAAATACGAAGTCAACTGAATTCAAAATTTAAACTGAATTAAATCTAGTTCAGAATTCTGTTTGAATCAGAATAATAATATTAATTTATTATCGCAAAATTTATTGTTTTAAAATTTGATTTATATCAATTTAAATAAATATCTTCGACAGACGATCAAATTGGACATCGTGACCTATCTCAGTGTGTTCGGAATAGTGGTATTACCCCAGAATGGACACTTGTTTGGTTCAAAAAGGAGTTCGCAGTCAAAGAGTATTTTAATTTAAGGATATTGGTTTAATTATAAATAAAATATAATAAAAATCATAAAGAAATTCCTTTTTCTTTGTGGACACAAATGAAACAACCAGGAAGAAGTAAATGGCCAAGTATAAAACGTGTGTTCTCCTTCCTTCTACAAAATTTAAGCACGGTGCTTCCCCGATGTCCACACTTTAAATCAACACCGTGCCCTCTTTTCTTCCACTCCTCTTCTATATAAAATCGCGACAACCACTTCTCATTTCCTTTTTTCAGAGAACCAAAATCCAAATAAAAGTCGTGCCATATTTCCTTTACTCCCACAAAACTGAGTGCGATAGCCAATCTCGAGTTCGACAGTCTTCCCAAATCAATTTAGGGGTTTAAGCTCGAACACGGTGAGATAAGGAAGGCGTTCTGAGAGGATTATGTGAGAGGGTACATCGACGCACTCGAAGGGGAATTCAGTATGGGTTCTGCGAAGTACAGGAAGGTCGGAGGTGGATTGAAAGACCGATAGTGGTTATTGAAAAGGCTGGTATGGTGCGATGTAAAAGGGAACTTGCGAAGGGGTTATGTAGTGATGCCTGAGGGGTGCGATGCCCTGATTTGGAAGTCAATGATCACGGTAGGGAATTTGGGGCGAAGTTGAGGAATGGCTTTGCAACGGCTAGGGCATCAAGTTCAAAGAATTGGTAAGGTTCGGAATTCCAATGGGTCTGGGATTGATTTCTCAAACCAAATCAAGAGGTGCGATGTGAAAATTGGTAGTAGTATTGGAAATTTAGGAAGGAAGATATTTAAAAGCTATTAAGGTAATTTCATTAATTATTTGACTATTCAAGAACTGGAAGAAAATTTGGTTAATAATATCGTTAGCTTATACAATTTGTATATGATTTATAAGGGGTCGGAAATCACGAGAAAAAGAAACTGTCACATGGATTCATAGCTACGGAAATTCTCAAGTTGAAGAAGAGGGATTCATGAGCATATAATTACAAAGAGGATTAAGGTATATTTCATTATTTACAATTTGAAGTTTTAAGGAGAATTGAATTATATAAGTGAGTAACCGATTAAAGAAAATTTGTTTATACGATTGGAAATGGATTAAATATATAGAAATAAAGGTTGTAGACCAACCATTTAAGTAAAATTTAGATTTACTTTGGAATTTATTTACACATGGGAAATTTATTAAATTAAGAAATTTATTAGTTAGCTATAATATAATCAGATAATTAAAATTTATAATCTTATTATACAAGGTTGATCTTGAGACTAGTCGAGAAAATTCATAGCTGAGGAAGATATAAGCGGGAATAAATTTTGAAATCAGAATGGATCGCAAATAAAAATACGGTGAGTAAACCTCACTCACCATTTATTTAGAAATTATTTTTATATAGTTAAAAATAATTGTCTGTGCTTGTTTGAATGCTGTCCGATTGTTTTAAAATATATATTAGTTATTTAGGATATATATATATATATATATATATTGGGTTGATGATTGGTTGGATTCCCGCAGTTTCATTAGCTGATGCCCGCAGTTTCATAGCGGATGATTACCCTATACGCCCCACGCTATGATTAGTGGATGACCTTCTATACCGCAATATCCTGCCTCGAAGCAGGTTGGGTATTACTATGTCGACTAACGTCTGTGGATGCAGGAAAACAGGTTGGAGGAATCCAACTGGATTCCTCAAAAATATATTATCTGTTGTTGTTTGTTTGATTTCATATATATTCATATATGATGTGTTAAAAATCAAATGATTGAAAATTGGTTGATTTGATTGTTTAAATATCACTGGGGCTTGGGATATTGATTTATAAAATACCCTGAAAGGGTATTTGAGATTTAAAAAGTGAATTCTATTTTTATAAATAGAATTTGAATTTTTAATGAACTATAGGGAATATTTACTTGTTTTGAATATATATAAAACGAGTATTGAATTTATAAACTTTGTTTATAAATGAAAATATGGGATTTGAATTGAATTTATAAACTTGGTTTATAAATGAAAAGGTGGGTTTTGAATCGAATTTATAAACTTTGTTTATAAAGGAAAATATGGGATTTGAACTGAATTTATAAACTTTGTTTATAAATATATAAATGTGGGATTTTAAGTGAAGTTATAAACGTTGTTTATAAATAATGCAGAGAATTCAAATAGAATTTGAATATAGAATTCAAATGGACTTTAAACTATAGAATTTGAATATAGAGTTCAAATGGACTTTAAACTATAGAATTTGAAAATAGAATTCAAATGAAGTTTAAATAAAGAGAATTCAAATAGAATTGAATTGGAATTTGAATAAGAAGTCGATAAGGAAACGAGAGTATGAGTATAATTAGAATTTTGTTAATATGCAAGTTAAAATATATTTGAACATGTCATGTTCAAATATGAAGGTGAAATAGACTGAAGAGTTAAGTAACAAAATTATTTAACAAATTTAGTTAAAACGATTGGTATAGTTCAAATAGATTGGACAGGTATAAATATACAGGAGATATGTTTGGAATAAAGTGTTAGAAGGTATATAAATAGAATGCCCGACAAAAAGGTACGTATTAAATTTCCATATGAGATTTTATGCGCCGTATCGGCTAGCCGCTTGGCTTTTCTTTTTCTTTTTGATTGGAAAAGGCCTGTGTGGCAGTTTGGGGATTTTCCCGATGCTCCCGGTACAAAGGAGGTTATGGCGAATTTTTCTGGGAATTTAAGGAATTAGAATATTTTTAAGATAATTTGATAGTTAGAAATCAACGTATCAATATATATAGAAGTCGATAAGAAAACGAACTTAGAAATAGAATAGTATAATCAAAAACGAAGACTAGGAATAAAATCTCGAAAGAATAGAAAGAGAAAGTGTATATGTGTTTAACGGTGAATAATCAGTTGTATGGTATTGATTATTCGAGTAAGTGGTCTTAACTGTTTTGACGTTATAAATGTTATTCAGTCAAGGTCTGAGAGGTAGTTATACCCCAACTTGATTGGTTTCATTATTAACAAATAAATAGTAAGATGTCAGACTCGAAGATCAATGTTGGATAAGATTTAGTTGAATATAGTATTTGGGTTGTCGTAACAATGTTTTACACAACATCCGTTTTAACCCAAATGAAATGTAAGATTGGAAATAGAATGTAGAATATTTCCTAAGTATAGAAATAAACGAGATCGGAAAAGAGATAAGTAATTGGAATATTTTCCAATTATAACTAGCATATATTTTCTAAAGTTTAGAAAATAAAGGAAGGCGATAGTCGGAAATGTTTTCCAAATAACATAAAAGGCCAATATGGTTATTGAAAATATTTGGTTAACAAATATTGATAAAGAAATAGAGAAGTGATTTAATTAATGGAATATTAATTAAGGGCTTAGTGATTGTTTGATAATTGGATGAACACTTGTTTTCTTCGATAGTTAAATCATCGACTATCGAAACACTTGTTTTTATTCGATAGTTAAATCACAGACTATCGGAGTTTTGACCATCGTTGTCAATATGGAGAGACCGGTTGAATTATTATCCGAAGAACCACTCCGTATTGGCAGTAGCGTGCGAATCAGATTATATAAAGATAATCGAAGACGGAGTAGAGTGCAAGGACTTTTTCTATAAATAGAAATAGTACCTTCGGCTCATCCTGTTCCTGGGTGACTTGTATGGATGAATGTCTGACAGAGTATTTCCAAAAAGGTCACGTACATTGATTTCTTCAACCGTACCAAGAGTGGAAGCAGAGAAGGAAACTTCTTTTAGCTAACAGGTAATGTACCGTTAAGGACGTCAATCGGTGATTTGATGGATTTGACGATGTGGCATTCGAAGTGAATCTGATGTGATGTTAAGGCGTAACCTCAAGCCTCATCAACCGGTAAATGACAGAAATCGGGCAAGCATCATGGCTATGTAGGTCGCACCTATTAGGGTGTATAATCACCTGATCTAGAGTTTCATTTACTTCTAAAAATCTATTGTCGATGCTGTCCCATTCGGGAAACGGTTGCTGATCCCAACCGTTGGTGATATACATTCGATACACTCAAGCCAAATGAGTGGTCGGTCATGGGTGGCTGAGTTGCAAAATGTTCTTGTTGAACTCGGTGTATTCTCCTCTAGAGATATACCAGCGGAAGGTGGTTCCATACCTTGTCATAGTTGGAAATCCATTACCCAATACGTGCTTGCGGTTTTGATTGTATATATATGTGGAACGTGTGATGCAAACGTTCCACTAGATTGTTATTTACTTGATTTAGATATAAAGATAAGTGACGGCCGGGAATTTCGCTCGATCCGAATCAGTTGTTAAACCGATCTAGACCGTTCGAAACCCCTGAACGTTGAGAACAGGACAAATCAGAACACAAACAGAAGAACATTTCATTGCTATTACAACAATTCCATCAGATACAAGAACATACAGAGTATAAATGAATAAATTACATTCGATTGATATCAGAGATTACAATAAATTTCATAGCAGCGGAAAATAATACAAAGCACAACTAAAGGTGATATACGGATACAGAGCTTTCCGGATATCATTCCAGCTGTAAACCAGGATCCTGTGGATATAAATCTGCAAAACCAAAACTACTAGCTGCCTGTGTCAAAAATAAGGGCACCCAGAGTTTAGGTTAAAACAATAAACTCCAGGTCAGTCATGTGACTGGTGTGAGAACTAAAACAGTTATTTAAAACTTTACTTTGAAAGAAGGTAATTCAAGGGACCACGCCGTATAACACGGAACGGGTTTCCTCCCAAGAATACCAGTGCATAGAAAAGACAACGCAATGCTTTTTCGAAAAATGAAGCTATTATAAGACCCAGGTCCCATCACACAATGCAACGCAAGCCGGAGGATAGGGTTTTCCCTTATAATAGCCAAACATGCTTGGTACGTTTAAAACAAATCATTTGATACTATAATAAGTGTATAGTGTCAAAACAATTTCAATCATAAATATAAATCATAGACGGCATGGGTACCATATATCATGTCGCCATACTAGTTCTACAATTAAAACCGCAATACACGTATTGGAAATTGGATTTCCGTCATGAGTCGAGGCAAGGGGCAAGCTCCTCTCCGCGTTCGAGACACTCTAGCAAATGTCCCCGGGTTACGCACTCTGGGCAACCCCTGGATGCTTCAGGGCCGGTCCTCACTTACGTTAGAGGATTATTTATTCCTGAACACACGTTTCCCGGTCCTTACAGACCTATAATCGAGGCGCCTCATTCCAACAACCACAAAGGTGAAAAGTATATAAATGTCAGGGATGGTAAGTCACTGACACCACCAAAGCTAGAAAGAAACGTCGTGCTCTCCCTGCAGTCCGTATCCCGTTTTTAACTCATACCGAGGTGTGAGGCTCGCGAATTCACGTTATACACAAAGCTGCCACATAGGTGTGCTTTGATCATCAACCACAAGACTTTGCTTTTCAACAGAAGCCTTGATCATTGCATCTTAGCGTGCCACATAGGCAATTCATGCCATGTGATTGATATCTATCGATATACAACCTCTGAGCTCGTACGTCTCAGAGAAGGGCGTTAAGCAAAAGAATAAATTCTTCGCCGCCAAACAGATGTATATTTAATAGAAATCAATCAACACAGAATAAAATCCAATGTCAGACACACAATCCATTTACAAGTCCGTTCTGGGTCTGAACGAAACCGGAGGCACTTTCCTCGCATATCCATCCATCTCCAAGTACGTCTGGACGACCACCAACTATTTCCATCCTCTTGGGTGTACAGCCCAATCAGGATCGTCAGTAATTGCCCAAACGATGTGAAGACTTCCGGTCTTCGGCCACCGTCTTCATCTTCGACTTATCGTCGAATCGGTTATTCAGAATGGGTATAAACCCGGCCTTTCCGAACAACCCGCGTATATTAAAAACAAATGTTACACAAACTCAACATACGCCTCATTCCAATTCATTAGTCACTAACCGCAAATTAGCAAGAGAACCATTTCCCAAACATTAACCCCGAAGGCCGAAACCAACATCATATCAATACCCAGGAAACCATTCTTCTTAGCCAACCTACAGCTAGTTTCTAAATTCCACATTCTTAGGGAAAGGTTCCCATTAATTTTATCCAAGATAAATTCTTTAAAATTTATCCTGTAATCTTCCTTTGGATGTCATTTAAAACCAAATTATGGTTTTTCCAACTAGTTGAGATTAGCGAACCACACCGAAGTAATTATTTATTTTATTTCCCAATCCCAACCTATTCATCCCATGAAGCAAAATTGGTAATACTCCATATCTAATACTATGGTGTTATCGGTAAAATTAATTACCATTTCACGTTCAAATCTAATTAAAGATTTAACTATCGCTTTGGAGCAAAACTGGTGATACTCCATTCTCGCTCATTTTCTAAAGTTGAAAATTTAAATTATCAATTCACCTTTCAATCTATTTGTAGATTCGTTAAAACTCCTTTTACTGGGCTAAAGAACTAGGTGTTATTTAAAACACAGTTCACGACAAACCCAAATCACATTCTATCTATTATCGGGTTAAAGAACTAGTGTTATTTAAAACACCGTTCATGATAAACCCATTTCAAATCCAATCAAATATATTAGAAATTCCGATTATTTAAAACCCCTTTTTAAATCTAATTTATTTATTTAAAAATAATTGGGTTTTAAATTTAGTTCAAAACTAGTTCATTTCGATAAAAATCCATTTTTATTTTTTCAAATATGGAGTTTTTCATCCCAATTCTTTTTAAATCATTTCTTAAGATTTTACATAAATTATTACTATTTTTAATAATTTTATCAAGGCCCGTACAGTCGATTTCCATCAACGGCCCTCGAACTGCACTTACAGCGACCTTTTTCAAATTTGATTTGGACGTATCTCCAAATCCAACCGTTAGATTTTGAATTTCTAGTATTCGTTAGAAAGCTCTTTTCGATACGAACCCAACGGTTCCAGTTTTAGGAGAATCCGACGGTCGGATCTCCCGTAATGCCCATTTGAAATAAATGGTCGAAATTCACGAACTGCCGCGGCGCGGCGCGTTCTATTCAGGCCATTTTATTATATATATAATATATATTTCGTCGATTACTATTTAAAACGAATTATATAAATAGTTTTAAATTCGTTTCAAAAGCAATTTCAACTTTCATTTCATTTCAAATCAAAATTGAATTCTCCTTTATAAATTCGTTTTAAAATTCATTTCTATTCAATTCAAATTTCAATTCAATTTGAATTCATTTCACTTCATTTTAAATTCAATTCGAAATCGTTTTATATTCAATTCATTTCGAAATCGTTTTATATTCAATTCATTTCGAAATCGTTTTATATTCAATTCATTTCGAAATCGTTTTATATTCAATTCATTTCGAAATCGTTTTATATTCAATTCATTTCGAAATCGTTTTATATTCAATTCATTTCGAAATCGTTTTATATTCAATTCATTTCGAAATCGTTTTATATTCAATTCATTTCGAAATCATTTTATATTCAATTCATTTCGAAATCGTTTTATATTCAATTCATTTCGAAATCGTTTTATATTCAATTCATTTCGAAATCGTTTTATATTCAATTCATTTCGAAATCGTTTTATATTCAATTCATTTCGAAATCGTTTTATATTCAATTCGATTCAAATTTCATTTCAAAATATACGATTTCGAAATCACTTTTCAATATTCATTTTAAAATGAATAAAATCGATATAAATATCGTTCACTTCAAAATGGCGTCAATCTAACCAACACGGCTTCATATATTTCTATTTTCAAATATTCTATTGCAAATATTTCGTTTCAAATATTTCTTTTCTAATATTTCTTTTCAAATATTTCTTTTTGTCAACACACGACTAATCTCAATGAATGAGTACCGTCCACGTGTGACTACTTTTGTTAAATTATTTCGTTCAACACATGACTAATCTCAACGGATGAGTACAGTCAACACATGAACCTTTATTTTATATTGATAAAGATATAAATTTTATTATAAAAATATTTCGTTCAACACATGACTAATCTCAAAGGATGAGTACAGTCAACACATGAACCTTTATTTTATATTGATAAAGATATAAATTTTATTATAAAAAAATTTCGTTCAACACATGACTAATCTCAACGGATGAGTACAGTCAACACATGAACCTTTATTTTATATTGATAAAGATATAAATTTTATTATAAAAATATTTCGTTCAACACATGACTAATCTCAACGGATGAGTACAGTCAACACATGAACCTTTATTTTATATTGATAAAGATATAAATTTTATTATAAAAATATTTCGTTCAACACATGACTAATCTCAACGGATGAGTACAGTCAACACATGAACCTTTATTTTATAATATTCTTTATTTTCTAAATTGGAATGAGGCCCAATCAATCACCATATAATGTTAATTATATGGATTTTCATACATCACACGTATATGATAGCATTGAAAAATAATCAACCATCAACCAAAGTGCACTACACTGTATAAGCATCAAATATAGATATCTAACGCTTATAACAGCCTGTCCATCAATCGATCGACATATTTAATCAATCAAGATGAGTGAACTTCAAATTTCATCCCAACACCCGTGTGGGGTTTCAAACAATCAAACACAGATTTTATTTGTGCAGTTGGGCGATGTGTAAAATTTATCGACCCAGTCAATGTCAGTCAAATCAGTGTACATAAACAAACCGTCCGGTTTGTAAATGAATATTTATTTATTCATATTCACGTTAAAAATTATATTTTTAACGATAAAACATTTTATTTTAACTTATGAATTTCTATTCAGTTCATTCTTTAAATAAAATGATATTTTTATTTTTCTAACATATTTTAGAAAATTTCGGCGGCATAACGGCACGATACTAGAAACGGGACAAGGCCTAGCCTTATCCCCGGTCTAGTGAAGGCCCACGCCATTCACACATCAATCAAAATCACCCAACAACCAAATTCAAATCAAATCCTCTATCTAATCTATGTAACCAAACAAACAAGTCCATGGTCTGTGGACGATTGTGTCGGGTGCTACTAAACACCGTCTGCATCCTAGTATATATATATATATATATAACTAGAAAAGGAAATTAAAGAGTGAGAAATTCTCACAAATAGCTATCCAATCATCTTGACTCTTCTTTGATAGAAATCTTCGTCGCTATCGCATCTTCGTTGCCCGTAGCCACTACATATATAAAAATCACACATCTTTATATTTTGATGTCTTTAAAATAAAAATCACATTTTTATTTGTTCACTTACAATTTAAAAATCATAATTTAATAATCGCTTCATATATTTAAAAATCGAATTTTCACTTTGCTATTCAATATATAAAAATCGAATTTTCACTATGCTATTCAATATATAAAAATCGCATTTTTACTTTGCTATTCAATATATAAAAATCGAATTTTTACTATGATGTCATATAGATAAAAATTCCATTTCAAAAATATAAATTTCGCCTTTTCAAAAATATCATTATAAAAATCACATTTTTATTTTTCTACACATATAAAGATGATATTTCTAATTCTCTACATAAACAAAAATCATATTTCTACCACTTCTATATAGTAAAAATTATATTTTTAATACTTTAAAAATATAAAAATCATATTTTTATTACTTCTATATAGTAAAGATTATATTTTTAATACTTTAAAAATATAAAAATCATATTTTTATTATCCTCCTATATATTTAAAAATCTAACTTTGCCATTCTCATATAAACTGACTTTTTTTTTAAAGAGTAATTACTGAAAATTAACAAAATAAATAATTAACTAAATTGAAATTAAAACTTACAGTTTAATTGGAAGGGGGGAGATGGGCTGTCGCGGTCGGAGGTTGCTCAGGCGGTGGCGAGGCTGGGTGGTCGGCGATGCAGGCTGGAGGCGCTAGGGTTTGGCCAGGCGTCGGGGTTTGGGTCGTGCGGTCTTCGCGTCTCGTGGAGGAGGGTGGTGAAGCAAGGGGGCGCGCGATTTGGGGATTCGTGGGGGGGGGGTTCGATCGCATGACTGGAGGACGACTAGGAGGGGCGGCGGTCTTCCCTGCTGGCGGCGCCGGAGGTGTGGCGCCTCTGGTGGCTACGACGCTGGCCGTCTTCGTTCGCTTTCCCTTTTTTTTTTAATTCTGAGAAAAGAAAATAAACGGGGGGGCCAGAGTAAAAGGGGGAGAAGGGAGAGAGGTAATTTAATTTATTAATTTATTTTATTTTAATTGCAAAAAGTTGACTTTTACATACGACCTCTAAACGAGGTCCACCGCCTGTCGTCCATAGCATTTCACCCCCATTCCGAACACAATGGGATATGTTTCGTATGTTGATTCGATCGTTTGAATCAGTTTCCGTTAAATTTACATTTAAATCACTATATCGAATTTTAAACGTACATTTCAATTTACCGAGGTCACATACGATCTCTATAAATTCCCGAAAAATATTTTCTAGCTTCGTATTGATGATACGGTCCTAACAAAACTAGTTTCGTCGAATTCTGAGACAGTTGGAAAAATGGCCATTTTCCAGTCGATTAAAATCAACTGAAACTGGTCAAACGCGTTTTCCTTCGCCACGCTCACATATTGATTCTAAAAATTATGAAATTTGAAACCTAGCAATAATTTGACATCACGGATCCAACAAAAGTGGTTTCGTCGAAATCCGAGGTCGTTTGCAAAATGTCTATTTTTAAGGGCCTGAATTCCATAGCGACTATTCAGAATTTTCAACTGGACATATCTTTTAATTCCCGCTATGAAATTTTTATTTTTCGGATTCGTTGGAAAGATATCCTTAATTAGATCCTAATATTTTTGGTTTCACTAAAATCCGGATTGTTTTGCACCTGGTACATTCATTTGAAGTTTGAAATCGAATTATCGAACTACCGCGCCATTTTCAATTACTTTTATAATTATAAATAATTATTTATATTCTAACGACTACGTGTATATTATATACGTCGAATCATATTCAAAATAAATTTCTCGTCGACATTATTTAAAATAATTCATTTTAAATATTCAAAATTCGCTAAAATTGTCAAAACAAAAATTTTAAACTGGCTCAGATTTTGCGGGTTATTACAATCTCCCCCACTTAAAACTTTTCGTCCCCGAAAAGGAACAAAGTCGAAAGTGGTTTGATTAATCAACTCTGCGTTCGATCTGGCTTCCATTCTCCAACTTCTCAATTTCTGAGAATTTTCAAATTTTCAAAAATTTGGCTAACACCCTAAATTTTCGAAAAATTTCGCCATAACCTCCCCTGCACCGGGAGCATCGGGGAATTTCAAATAGCTTCCCCGGTCCTTCTAATCTCAAAAAGAAAAAGAAAAAGCCAAGCGGCTAGCCAATAGGCTCATAAAATCATCATCACCCAAACAAAACAGTAAATTATGTAGTAAACATGTACCTATTTGTCGGGCAAACAAATTTTATTCTCTGCTCTAGCCTCCTTGTTATGACCTGTTCAATGTAAGTATATGTATACGCAAGCAAATGCGACTAATTTTCAATACAATCCAAAATTTGATACAATTAGGCATAATGGTTCAAAATTATCAAACAAATAAACAAACAACATAAACATTAATCAATTAGTGAATTAACGTTTCAAATTCATAATTTTGATATATATACTGAAAATCTTGTTTTTGATGCCAATTCACAACAATGTGTCCTAGCTATATATATAGGTTTTGGTTCTCACACCAGTCTAATGGAAATATATAGGTATCACACCTTCGTCACTCGAAAATAAATGCTGATGATGTTTCGAACCACCATCAGAACATCTCCGGGCTACTAGAGTGCGGTCCTATATCTATCCAGTATATTAAAACTTCGAATATACGTTCATGACGCGTATATACAAAATCTTTATATATTGGAATATCCATATTCAAAATAAATAAATAATCAAATACGTTTAAAACGATTTAAATTTTCAAAACAAGATTGTTTTCATTTGAAAAATATACTCTTCACACTCGTTCTAGGATACTACTGATCCTATCTCTAACGAGTCATTCTAATTGGATATTACTAATCCAATATCTGATGAATTCTTTCGTATGGTTCTAATGTGTCTTGTTCTCGAGCTCTGTAAACCAAAGCTCTGATACCAAATGTGACGGCCGGGAATTTCGCTCGATCCGAATCAGTCGTTAAACCGATCTAGACCGTTCGAAACCCCTGAACGTTGAGAACAGGACAAATCAGAACACAAACAGAAGAACATTTCATTGCTATTACAACAATTCCATCAGATACAAGAATATACAGAGTATAAATGAATAAATTACATTCGATTTATATCAGAGATTACAATAAATTACATAGCAGCGGAAAATAATACAAAGCACAACTGAAGGTGATATACGGATACAGAGCTTTCCGGATATCATTCCAGCTGTAAACCAGGATCCTGTGGATATAAATCTGCAAAACCAAAACTACTAGCTGCCCATGTCAAAAATAGGGGCACCCAGAGTTTAGGTTAAAACAATAAACTCCAGGTCAGTCATGTGACTGGTGTGAGAACTAAAACAGTCATTTAAAACTTTACTTTGAAAGAAGGTAATTCAAGGGACCACGCCGTATAACATGGAACGGGTTTCCTCCCAAGAATACCAGTGCATAGAAAAGACAACGCAATGCTTTTTCGAAAAATGAAGCTATTATAAGACCCAGGTCCCATCACACAATGCAACGCAAGCCGGAGGATAGGGTTTTCCCTTATAATAGCCAAACATGCTTGGTACGTTTAAAACAAATCATTTGATACTATAATAAGTGTATAGTGTCAAAACAATTTCAATCATAAATATAAATCATAGACGGCATGGGTACCATATATCATGTCGCCATACTAGTTCTACAATTAAAACCGCAATACACGTATTGGAAATTGGATTTCCGTCATGAGTCGAGGCAAGGGGCAAGCTCCTCTCCGCGTTCGAGACACTCTAGCAAATGTCCCCGAGTTACGCACTCTGGGCAACCTCTGGATGCTTCAGGGCCGGTCCTCACTTACGTTAGAGGATTATTTATTCCTGAACACACGTTTCCCGGTCCTTACAGACCTATAATCGAGGCGCCTCATTCCAACAACCACAAAGGTGAAAAGTATATAAATGTCAGGGCTGGTAAGTCACTGACACCACCAAAGCTAGAAAGAAACGTCGTGCTCTCCCTGCAGTCCGTATCCCGTTTTTAACTCATACCGAGGTGTGAGGCTCGCGAATTCACGTTTACACAAAGCTGCCACATAGGTGTGCTTTGATCATCAACCACAAGACTTTGCTTTTCAACAGAAGCCTTGATCATTGCATCTTAGCGTGCCACATAGGCAATTCATGCCATGTGATTGATATCTATCGATATACAACCTCTGAGCTCGTACGTCTCAGAGAAGGGCGTTAAGCAAAAGAATAAATTCTTCGCCGCCAAACAGATGTATATTTAATAGAAATCAATCAACACAGAATAAAATCCAATGTCAGACACACAATCCATTTACAAGTCCGTTCTGGGTCTGAACGAAACCGGAGGCACTTTCCTCGCATATCCATCCATCTCCAAGTATGTCTGGACGACCACCAACTATTTCCATCCTCTTGGGTGTACAGCCCAATCAGGATCGTCAGTAATTGCCCAAACGATGTAAAGACTTCCGGTCTTCGACCACCGTCTTCATCTTCGACTTATCATCGAATCGGTTATTCAGAATGGGTATAAACCCGGCCTTTCCGAGCAACCCGCGTATATTAAAAACAAATGTTACACAAACTCAACATACGCCTCATTCCAATTCATTAGTCACTAACCGCAAATTAGCAAGAGAACAATTTCCCAAACATTAACCCCGAAGGCCGAAACCAACATCAGATCAATACCCAGGAAACCATTCTTCTTAGCCAACCTACAGCTAGTTTCTAAATTCCACATTCTTAGGGAAAGGTTCCCATTAATTTTATCCAAGATAAATTCTTTAAAATTTATCCTGTAATCTTCCTTTGGATGTCATTTAAAACCAAATTATGGTTTTTCCAACTAGTCGAGATTAGCGAACCACACCGAAGTAATTATTTATTTTATTTCCCAATCCCAACCCATTCATCCCATGAAGCAAAACTGGTAATACTCCATATCTAATACTATGGTGTTATCGGTAAAATTAATTACCATTTCACGTTCAAATCTAATTAAAGATTTAACTATCGCTTTGGAGCAAAACTGGTGATACTCCATTCTCGCTCATTTTCTAAAGTTGAAAATTTAAATTATCAATTCACCTTTCAATCTAATTGTAGATTCGTTAAAACTCCTTTTACTGGGCTAAAGAACTAGGTGTTATTTAAAACACAGTTCACGACAAACCCAAATCACATTCTATCTATTATCGGGTTAAAGAACTAGTGTTATTTAAAACACCGTTCACGATAAACCCATTTCAAATCCAATCAAATATATTAGAAATTCCGATTATTTAAAACCCCTTTTTAAATCTAATTTATTTATTTAAAAATAATTGGGTTTTAAATTTAGTTCAAAACTAGTTCATTTCGATAAAAATCCATTTTTATTTTTTCAAATATGGATTTTTTCATCCCAATTCTTTTTAAATCATTTCTTATGATTTTACATAAATTATTACTATTTTTAATAATTTTATCAAGGCCCGTACAGTCGATTTCCATCAACGGCCCTCGAACTGCACTTACAGCGACCTTTTTCAAATTTGATTTGGACGTATCTCCAAATCCAACCATTAGATTTTGAATTTCTAGTATTCGTTAGAAAGCTCTTTTCGATACGAACCCAACGGTTCCAGTTTTAGGAGAATCCGACGGTCGGATCTCCCGTAATGCCCGTTTGAAATAAATGGTCGAAATTCACGAACTGCCGCGGCGCGGCGCGTTCTATTCAGGCCATTTTATTATATATATAATATATATTTCGTCGATTACTATTTAAAACGAATTATATAAATAGTTTTAAATTCGTTTCAAAAGCAATTTCAACTTTCATTTCATTTCAAATCAAAATTGAATTCTCCTTTATAAATCCGTTTTAAAATTCATTTCTATTCAATTCAAATTTCAATTCAATTTGAATTCATTTCACTTCGTTTTAAATTCAATTCGAATTCGTTTTCAATTCAATTCAATTCAATTCATTTCGAAATCTTTTTATATTCAATTCATTTCGAAATCGTTTTATATTCAATTCATTTCGAAATCGTTTTATATTCAATTCATTTCGAAATCGTTTTATATTCAATTCATTTCGAAATCGTTTTATATTCAATTCGATTCAAATTTCATTTCAAAATATACGATTTCGAAATCACTTTTCAATATTCATTTTAAAATGAGTAAAATCGATATAAATATCGTTCACTTCAAAATGGCGTCAATCTAACCAACACGGCTTCATATATTTCTATTTTCAAATATTCTATTGCAAATATTTCGTTTCAAATATTTCTTTTCTAATATTTCTTTTCAAATATTTCTTTTTGTCAACACACGACTAATCTCAATGAATGAGTACCGTCCACGTGTGATTACTTTTGTTAAATTATTTCGTTCAACACATGACTAATCTCAACGGATGAGTACAGTCAACACATGAACCTTTATTTTATATTGATAAAGATATAAATTTTATTATAAAAATATTTCGTTCAACACATGACTAATCTCAACGGATGAGTACAGTCAACACATGAACCTTTATTTTATATTGATAAAGATATAAATTTTATTATAAAAATATTTCGTTCAACACATGACTAATCTCAACGGATGAGTACAGTCAACACATGAACCTTTATTTTATATTGATAAAGATATAAATTTTATTATAAAAATATTTCGTTCAACACATGACTAATCTCAACGGATGAGTACAGTCAACACATGAACCTTTATTTTATAATATTCTTTATTTCCTAAATTGGAATGAGGCCCAATCAATCACCATATAATGTTAATTATATGGATTTTCATACATCACACGTATATGATAGCATTGAAAAATAATCAACCATCAACCAAAGTGCACTACACTGTATAAGCATCAAATATAGATATCTAACGCTTATAACAGCCTGTATATTATATACGTCGAATCATATTCAAAATAAATTTCTCGTCGATATTATTTAAAATAATTCATTTTAAATATTCAAAATTCGCTGAAATTGTCAAAACAAAAATTTTAAACTGGCTCAAATTTTGCAGGTTATTACAAGATAAGTCAAGTGTTTGGATCTTCATAAGGGAAAAACCCGTTCCGTGTTATACGGCGTGGTCTTATGAGATATCATTTAGTTTTCTGAAACTGTTTTAAACTGTTTACTCATACCAGTCCCATGACTGACCCGGAGTTTATTTGTTTTGTCCTACCTAAACTCTTGGGTGCCTAAATTTGTACGGGCAATCAAGTAGTTCAGGATTTTACAGATCTATCTAAAGGAGCTTGGAGCAGGAGGCTTCAGCGTTAGTTATATAGAGCTTTGTTCCGCTGTGTTGTAAGTGTTGTATTCTGATAAGTGTATGTTATACAGTGAAGATTTTGTATTTCAAAGATATGATATATTATATTTTGTTCCGCTGCGATGTGAGATTCTGTGTTATTATTTCTGTTATTCTTCTATCTCTTTCTTCTAAAAAAAATGTTCCGTATTTTCGTGATATTTGGGTTGGACGTATGATGTATATAGTCACCTCTGATGTTGCGGTTTGTGGGTCATTACATCTTCTGTTTGCGTTCGGAGTTGTCCTGTTCTCAAAATGATCAGGGGTTTCGAACGGTCTTAGTCGGTTTAACGATCGATTCAGATCGAGCGAAATTCCTTACCGTTACACTAAGGGTGGTGAAAGTGACCTACCAGCCCTGACATTTACATTATTTTTCACCTATGTGGTTGTTGGAATGTGAGGCACCTCGAATTTATGTCTGATAGGATTGGGAAAGGTGTGTTCAGGAATAATTAATCCTAAAAAGTAGGAGAGGACCGGCCCTGAAGCATCCAGGATCGCTGTGTGTGGTTCTGAGACATTTGCTAGAGTGTCTCGAACGGAGACGAGCTTGCCCCTTGCATCGACTCATGATGGAATCCAATTTCCAATACGTGACATTTCGGTTTTATTTGTAAAGCCTAGTATGGCGACATAGTGGTATGGGGCACTTATGCCATCTATGATTTATACATTATGATTGAAGTTGTTTTCTTCACTTATAGTAATAATAAAAGATGAAATTAGAGTATCAAGCATTCTTTGGCTATTATAAGGTAAAACCCTATCCTCCGGCTTGTGTTGCATTGTGTGATGGGACCTGGGTTTTATAATAGCTTCATTGTTCTTTATTTAACATTGTGCTGTTGTTTTATGCACTGGTATTCTTGGAAGGAAACCCGTTCCGTGTTATACGGCGTGGTCCCTGGATTTACCTAACTTTAGAATAAAGATTAATAACTGTTTTAGTTCTCACACCAGTCACAGGACTGACCTAGAGTTTATTGTTTTAACCTAAACTCCGGGTGCCCCTATTTTCCATACGGGCAGCTAGTAGTTTTGGTTTTGCATATTTATATTCATAGGATCCTGGTTCATAGCTGAAGTGATATTCGGAAAGCTCTGTATCCGCGTATTTCTTTCAGTTATGTTTTGTATTATTTTTCCGCTGCAGTAATGTATTTAAATCTCTGATATTCTCTGTTGTATGATATTTATTCTTACTCTGTAATATTCTTGTACTCTGAAGTAATTATTGTAATAAGCAATGAAATGTTCTTCTGTTTGTGTTCTGATTTGTCTGGTCTTAAAGCAATCCGTGCTTTCCTTTACGGGGAAGTTTGGGTCGCTACATTTATCATGCATTGCATTATAAATTTTTACATTAAACTTAAAATATCTATATTTAAAATGGTAAATATATTTACCATGCATTGCGTTATAAAATTCCACATTTAACTCAAAATACCGATATTTAATATTACCGCAACTATTTACAAACCCACCTCACTTTGATTTACATTTCAGTCCATGTGTATAAAGAAACTATACAGTGTTCAGCATGAAATAATATGATAAAAGAAGTTAAGTGATATTCAATAGTTTGGTCACTAATGACAATATGAAACTTTAAATAATACATAAATCATACATGTATCAATAAAAATTGCGTTTACATCAAACTGAAATGCATAAGTCACATGGCATGCAGTATAACATAAACAATAAGGAATTTTTGTAAATTACTCTCTGTAATTTCGTAATACGCATATTTTCTTTCTCAAAAATACGTCTAAAAAATATTATTAGTTTAGTTATAGTTAGTTAACTATAGTAAAACAAAAATATTTCCGCGTCTGCAAAAAATTTGCACTTGCAAAGAAAAATATTTATAGAAATGTGAAATTAAGTGCAAAACTAACTTTTGAGATAAAACATAAAATGTAGCAAAAAAATGTCAGAGAAGTATTAATAGATTCATCTTATATTACAAAATTATGTTTTTCTTTTACAGAACTTTAATTTATAATTCCTACAACCTCTTACCGAACTGTCTCAATTATCTTCTAATAATTTGTATTTGATTTCATATATTAGAGTTAATCAAGAATCTTAAAACTATAATAAAACTTAGTAAACTATTAGTTGTTGATGTGATAAATAAGCCATAAATATATGAAAATTTCAATATATTTGCACAAAATTCATATTAACATAAAATAGTATAAATTTCATTTGGACATACAAATACATTGGTCACATAACATAATCTTATATGTAAGCAACAACTGCAAATTTAATTTATGATTCATCTATATCGATACATGATGCATTATATTGCACAATTCTTATTTTAGCTAAAGTGCATATATTATAAAATTTCTACGGATGCTTGCAAAACTCACCTTAATGTCACATAATATTGTACATTACATCAATATATTTTTAATTAACAAAGTAATCTTATTTTTAATTTAATAGAATAAAATAATTAATAAATATTTATTAATTTATCCAATAAATCCTTAAATGTGACAGTTTCAATTTGTATATCACATTAATGTCCAAAAGGCAGTTAAATAGATTTTTCATTTAAATATAAAGATATATAATTCAGTCATCTTAAATATTTTACATCAATAACATTACCAAAGCTAATTTTATTATTCAGTTATCTCAATAAATTTATATACATTGTAGAATTCTGTTTTATAACTTTAAGTATTCATATTTTGATATTTTATAGTTATGTAAAACTTCATCGACTGTGTCCTATCATGTTTAGATCAATGTATTTAAATTGTTTAGGAAATCCTAAATTACAAAGTATTTTAATAATCTATATATTAGTCGTATATGTACACATACACTTACTGATAAAAACGACAACAATTTTTTTGTGTTTAACTATATATATATATATTATATATACACACACATACATACATATGTCTGTACATGAACAATAATAACAATGTTAATTTCTAAATTAACTATAACCTATTTATGTACGCAAAGAATAAATTTATCATACTCAACATAAAAAAATTCTATTTTTAACTTTAAATAACTCCAAATTAAAATCTCTTTAATCTTTTTATAGAATCCTTTCCAATTTATTCAAATTATTTACTAATAAATCAATATATATTAACTAATTACCAAATTTCAAATTTATACAATATATATAAAAATATGTTAAATAATATTTGTTAATTCATCTAAAATATTTTTAATATGTTAATTTCAACTAGAGTATTTGCTCGTAGTAGTAAGAATAATAAAATTATTATTTTCCTTCAAAGAAATATAAATTACAAACATATATCATGTATAAGCAACAACAATAATTATATTATATTTATTTTGCCGAATTATCGTGTGTTGTATAATAAAGTTCCAATTTTAACATTAAAATTTTAAAATCCATATTTTATAACTTCGACGTGCTAGTACTAACTGAAACCACATTGTACATTATTATTCATTCTCCGTACAATCAAAGTAAAGCAGTAATAAAATTTTCAGTTTGTTCGATTTTCAATTGATTAACAGAGAATTTTCATTCCAATAAAATAAACTTTTCAAAAACAATGATGTAATGAACCAAAGTTGAGAACATACCACTTAAAATTTGGTCACCACTGTTGTTGAATTACAAATACTATTTTAACTTAGGAATGAGAATATGACAAGATCCAGAGGACACTTAAAACTTTGAACAATCGGTGGGAGCAAAAGACAACTTCTTGTTCTTAAGGTCATACCCAGCGTGAAAGTTCTGTTGGGCGATGTTTCCAAAAATCTGAACACTACCTCCCAATGTGCTAGTGGAAACCATTGCTAGGCAAAAGACATTATCCTGAGCTTGTACAAACGCATTCAAAGGCTTCAATGTCAACTCAGCATTGGTGAATTGAAATGTCAGATCAGGCAAACTAATCTCATCCCTTTTACTAGTGCCCGAAACATCATAGCAAAGAGAAAAAATCCGTTGTGGAACCTGCGCAGTTGGATACGTCACTACTTTGGATACTTCATCGGTCAATTGGCTCAAAACCGAATCATCCAAAATGGTCAAAGTGGTGCCAGAATCAACAATAATATTCCCTCCCTGACCATAGTCATCAACACCCGTGTAACACCCCACACCCGCTACGGTCACTCACTAAGGGAATGCCATAACATCGGTGGAGTATTTTAAGTGAATATAGAACAGAAAAATTACAACAAGACAAATATAAGTAATACTTGAGAATTTAAAACATCATTTCATTGCAGCGGAAAGTAAAACATGTTTGGTTACACCAAAACCATAAACAAGAGTCAAGTACATAATATCCATCCTGATAAAACAAAAGTACATAATCCCACTACATAACTTAATAGCCATATTAGAAAAGATAAACTGAGCTTTACATCCACGGTCCAAGCTCCAAAAGATAGATAAAGCAGTCTGATCAAAGCCCACTAGTGCTAGGCCCACTCTGAAAACCTGAGGGTTGGGAAAAAGATATAAAAACAACGGGGTCAGACATAAGTCTGAGCGAGTCCTATAACCTTAACAATACAATCATTAAAGTAATTAGGGTATGATATAAACAAGGTACGGTACCTCTGGGATAATGACTACACTAAGTAGCCAACTAAACACAGGATGTACTAAGATAACCGAAAAGACGCATTTACCCACCCAAGGATAATTACTACACTGCACCACCCCAGATCTACCCACCCAAGGGTAATTCCTACACTGCACCACACCAGTTCTACCCACCCAAGGGTAATTCCTACACTGCACCACACCAGTTCTACCCACCTAAGGGTAATTCCTACACTGCACCACACCAGTTCTACCCACCCAAGGGTAATTCCTACTTAAGGTTGATCCCACTAAGTGTACTTAGTAATTTTTAATAGTAGTTTCGTGTACCCCTAGCTGACTACATAGGTGCCGTCTGCCCCTATCTCCACTAGGTGTACCCACTACTCCCCAAGCGATCGGCTCCCTAACGTTGATACCCGTGCTGGCCCCACAGTGGGGTGTATCATTCCCCAAAGTGGCAACCTGATAATATCAACGGTGCACGGCTTATACCTACATGATGCAACAACGTCTTACTTACCAGCCCGGGTCCACACACGCATATGAAACCCGTTGGACTTGCGTTGCCACCGCTAACCCGTTTTGGCCTCTTACAGTCAAGCCCAATATGCGTGTCCCGTCCTCGACTTGGGTCGAGCCCACAAAGATACGTTTGGGATATTGGTTGAAATGGGCCCCCACAAGCTACACACCTAAGCTTGTCATTTCTAGTGAATCCCACTTAACCCTTTAACCATGTCCACTTACATGTTATAAATTTTGGTTAAGTCTTTTAATCATATTTTAATTGCCACTCAAGGCACCCACTAGATTTCCACATGCCACCCAAGGCACTTACTTGATTCCCACATGCCACCCAAGGCACTTACTTAACCCTTTAACCATGTTTAATTACATGTTCCACTTTGGTTAAGTATTCTAATCGTATTTTCTATTGCCACCCAAGGCAACCCACTAGTTTCCTCATGCCACCCAAGGCACCCCCACTAGTTACTACATGCCACCCAAGGCACCCACTTAACCCCTCATGCCCCACTACATGCTAATTTGGTTAAGTGTTTCTTAATTAATTAAGATCGTAACCTTTGTAAAGACCTCTCACATTAGACTGTCTTCTATGGCAGCTGGATATGCCGGTTGGTTCCGGGCAGCCTTACACCATAACAGAGTCTAACCTCGTGTCTTTACACTTGTCACGTATTTAGTTTATGACTAAGACCTCTCACATTGGGCCAATCATTTGTAGCCGCTGGATTTGCCGGTTGGTTCCGGGCAGTCTTATGCTACAAAAGGGTCCAACCTCGTGTCTTAGTCGATTAATTACACCTAATTAATCACCCCCATAATTTGTATTACTTATCCCTAATTAATTACCAATTTCAAGAATATGGGTAGACCTACCTCAATAGGTAAATTCCCAATTCCATAATATGGGTAGACCTAACTTAATAGGTAAATTCCCAATTCCATAATATGGGTAGACCTAACTTAATAGGTAAATTCCCAATTATGTCCATTCACTTTATGTTATGCTTAAGCATACCCATTTCACACCATTTTATTAACATGCATATTAACCCCATCGTTCCCCACGTAATTCGTTCTCATAACATGACATAATAAAGGGAAGATTCATCACAAATGCCATGGGTTTAACCAATCATAGCATATAACTTTATCATGGGTTTAAAAGGTGTCAACTTGCATATATGAGCATACATTAAACCCAACTAGCATTTAACCCAAACTTGCATGAAGCACATATGTCACAAAGGGGGTAACTTGCATATGATTCTTATGTCATACAAAGGTGTGAACTTGCATAGCATGTCACATGTTAACTTGCATATAACCAAACACATAACTTGCATAACATGTTACATATGAACTTGCATATAATCATGCACATAACTTGCATATAACCAAACACATAACTTGCATAACATGTTACATATGAACTTACATATAATCATGCACATAACTTGCATATAACCAAACACATAACTTGCATAACATGTTACATATGAACTTGCATATAATCATGCACATAACTTGCATATAACCAAACACATAACTTGCATAACATGTTACATATGAACTTGCATATAATCATGCACATAACTTGCATTACATGTTACATATGAACTTGCATATAATCTCACATATAGCTTGCATAACATGTTACATATGAACTTGCATATAATCTCACATATAGCTTGCATAACATGTTACATATGAATCAATGTTCAACATAGTGTTTTGCATAATGAGCATCATAAAACATAGCATTAAACTTGCATAACATATAGCATAAAACTCGCAAAACACACAACATACACTATACTAAACTTGCATAAACACATTGATCCACAAACATAGCCATATCTTATCATATCCTATCACAATCAATTTAACAATTGATTATTAAGGCTATAGAAACTCACCACTAAACTCCAATAAGCAAACCCTTGCCAAAAATCACCCAAAAACTCTAGCCTTGAAAATAAAGCTTGCAACTTGATGATGAATGCAAGCTAATGATCACTCATACAACTTAAAAATGCTTGTATGAACATGAAAGCCTTCATAGAAATAGTTTAGAAAGAGGATGGAGGCTAGGGTTTTGAGTGGAGGCCATGATCATAGAAAATTTTGGCATAGTTTAGTTAGAGGATAGGATTATGATCATTTAGGGCTAGCTTAGGGTCTTATTTATAGGATTAGGATGTGTTTTAGACCCTTAGATTAACCCTAGGTTAGTTTAGTCCGTCAGATTTCGTCCCAAGCCCTCCAACCCAGCCCAAAACTCAACCAGGTGCACCCAGGCCAGAATCAGCCGACAGGGCAAGTCGACAGCCCTGTCGACTGCCAAGTCGACAGGCATGTCGACAGGCAAGTCGACAGCCCTGTCGACAGCCAAGTCGACTTGGCTGGGCGGGAGTTTTCCCGCCTGGCCCCCATTTCTGCATGTTTCGAAATTCAAATTTCCCGAAAACTTCTTTGGGCCTTAACCGGGTCATACGGACTACGATTTACAAAATTTCGGACTCTATTTCGCGTATTTTTCTGAGACGAACACAATGACGTAACCCGTTTCCCCTGATTCTCACATCTGAGATTATTACTTCTGTAATTAGTGAATATCAGTGTTAACTGAAATTCGGGGTGTTACATTCCGCCTCTCCACTAACGACAATTGGCTTCCCACCAGAAACGCCAACCGACTCAAGTGTCACGGTATAGTAAGTATCCAACTCTCCCTTAACAAGAGGAGTAGTCACCGCTTTTCTATCTTTGTGAGCACTGCTGCCAAAGTAGATCGTGCTTGTTGTATTGGACTCCACAGGCACCAGACAATAAGAAAACTTGTAATCAATCAAATTGCCCAACTGAGAGACAAGTGACAATGGCCCCTCGCCAAGCCCTATGATACCCGCAGTGCTCGCATCAAAACTTCCAGCGCTGTCATGGGAGCACCCGAATAAAAGCTGGGGTATGGAAGCCGAACCGATGGAAAATGTTTCGGTGGAGAGAACTCCCACGGTGTGAGAGCCATCACCATACCTGTACGTGTACTGGCATTTGGAGCTCGAGTCACAATCTCCTTCTGGTAGCTCTAAGCAGGTCCGAGTGTTGCATGGTAAAGAGGTGTAGGTTGAGGATTTGGAGGAGTCGTAGATGGGGGCTTTTTGTCGGTAGCAGTGGAGGCAGGGTTTGCATTGGGTCCATGTCAGGTCGCTGCCCGTGTCGGCTATGGCCATGACTTTGAAGGGAGGAGAACCAATGTTCACTGACATCAAATACTCAGCTCCAGCAGGAGTTATGGTGGAATTGATGTCTTCCGTGCTTATTTTCCCATAGCGTGAAATTGTACGTCTGATGGAAGCAAGCAGGCGGTCGAATGCAGTGAGGGTAGGATCGTAAAATGGGGATTGTGGGGAGTCCCTGTGGATGAGATCGGTGGAGAATCGGCCTTTACAGCTTACAAGATGAGGGATGGAGGCCGAGAGGAAGATAGAGCAGAATAGGATTAGAGTAGACATTGTGCCGTTTACTGATTCAGGGATGAGCAAAATGAAACTTTAGGGCATCTATTTATAACTGTTTATAGCATATGCATCTGAACATATTGCATGTATGTCACTAAATGATTGACATTAAGGTGTTCATATATATTTCTGGCAATATGGTGTGTATCTTTGTCCTGTGAATTATTTATATGTATATTTTCTTCCAAGCAAATTGAATCTAGCCACTTATATTCCTTTTAATCGTCCATTTATTGCATTTGATTGAATATCCGTTGAACATACGATGCATTTATAGCATATGCAATTGAACATTATTGCATTTGTGTCAATAAATGATTGACATTAAAGTGTTCATATCTATTTCTAGCAAATTGTGTGTATATTTTTTATGTGCATTACTTATATGTATTTGCTTCCAAGCAAATTGAATTATAGTCACTTGTATGATTGTCCTTTTAATCACTCATTTAATACATCTGAACTTATGTTGCATTCAGGGAAGATTTTCAGTTTTTGTTTTGTTTCATCTATCATCTCCCTAACGTCATCTTGGCATTAAGTTTTGTGTTAATAGCACTATGAGATCCAATTTATAATTCAATTATGCAATATAAGGCTGACATTGAATGGGATGCATCATTCAATGAATATTCAAGCTGGAAGATGAATTTAGCTATATGATCAATAAATAGTAATATATAAGGTTAGGGACTGCTAACTCTTGCTTCCCTGGAAAGAGAATTATATTACATCAATGCTCATACAGATAATTGATAGATTTTTTGTAGAATTGGAAAGATATTATATTATATCAATGTCGATTTTAAAAAATGTTTTGTTTAGTAAAATTAGGTATAATATTCATTACCTTAATTTGTATGTTTTTAAATTCTTCAGTTTTCACGCTTTCTAGTGTAAATTTGGTTCCACTATCTAGTATGTGAAAACCATTAACATAAACATGTTTTAACTTATATCCCTATGTTTTTTTTTTTTTTGGTTTAAAAAGAAATTGTTTACCCTTGAAA
The DNA here is from genome assembly GCA_030737875.1 of Allium sativum. Taxonomy (NCBI): domain Eukaryota; kingdom Viridiplantae; phylum Streptophyta; class Magnoliopsida; order Asparagales; family Amaryllidaceae; genus Allium; species Allium sativum. Next base: position 78,418,596 of record CM060925.1, read on the forward strand.
ATAAAATATGAACGCTGATCTCTGTGAATAATATTTATTTTTGGAATTAATTTATATTTCCTTGAATAAGATTTTGTCTTGAATGTGGATGTCCAATATTCAAAAATGATTTTGAATGCGGATATGACACTATCTGAATTTAGAACTGTAGAGGTGTAAAAGGAAATATAATTAAACTGATAATTTAAACTATAGAGACGTAAAATTTTCACATGCAATAAGTATATTTTAATTTAAACTATAGAGGTGTAAAAGGAAAAAAAGACTACAAATAATTAATATTCGGAAAACAAAAGCCAATAAGCATCCAGCATGAGCAGATAAAAAATGTGCAACAAAGTACGAGTTAGATAACAATCATAAATAAAAAATAATAATGAGTTTCTTAATCTATTTCCAAGAATACAGAATAATAAAAACATATAAAAACTGTCTTCCCACTAAGATGACTCATATTTTGTAGCACACTCACCCATAATATTATATTATCAACTATGATTTAAATATTTTGTCAGATCGCTCCTTACAATGGTCAATGTCTACGATAAAGTATTTACTAGAATTTTAGCAAACACCTTGGAAATCTTTTTTATATTCGTAAAAAATATTAATGTATTTTAATGTATGCAAATAACAACTGTTTTTGAATTTAAGCGCATAACTCGTCAAATTAAATAATTGTATGATTTTTTTACGTAAGTCACTACAACAAAAATACCCTGTTACAATAGTTTTTTCACAACGGGCAACGGTTGTCCATTATAATAGAATTTTGTTACAACGGTCATCCCATGCCGTTGTAATATATGTCATGTACGACGTCCTTTTTACAATTGGTCAGGATTACCCGTTGTAATAGAATGCTATTACACGGTTATTTCAAGCTCATTGCAATAGGTATCAATTTTACAATATTCACAAATAGACCGTTGTAATAGATGCCGATTTTACAACAGTTAAAAGATGACTATTGTAGGAAGTACCAATTCTACAATGGGTAATGTCCATTGTAATAAATGCTAATTTTATAACGATCATAAAATACCCATTTTAACTGATGCCAATTTTACAGTGATCATAAAATGCCTATTGTAATAAATGTCAGTTATCCATTTTCGACTATCAATAATAAATAATTACAATACTTTCTTAAAATTAATTTTTTCATTATTTAATAATTAATCATTAATAATATTATCATTATATTAATCATTTGTTACTAATTACTAACTATAATATTATATTACTAATAAAAATAATTTTATATTACTTATTAATATTTAATAATTTTCAATTTTTTGGGGTAGACAGTACAACGATATAAAATTTTATCTGATTTAAGCTCAAAAGTGTATTTAGTGGTTAGATTCTTGTGATAAGGTTCATTTTCTTTGCTTCCATTTCATCTATCATCTCCCTAACATCATCTTAATTTTAAATTGTGTTAATAGCACAATGAGATCCAATTTATAATTAAATTATGCAATAGAAGACTGGCATTGAATGGTTTACATATCATTCAGTGAATATTCAACATGGAAGGAGAATTTAGCCATATGATCAATAGATAGTAAAATTTAAGATTAGGGACTGGTAAGTTGTGCTTCACTAGAAAGAGAATTACATCACATCAATTATGTTGATACTGTAACAACATAGAAAATTTGAGATTTAAAATATAAATTAAATTAAGATTCAGTGTAAAAATAAATATTTATATTTGAGATTTTGTCAATTGTTGAACAATAGGTGCGAACCATTTCATAAATTTATAAACAAACGCGATTTACATTACTAACCGATTATAATATTTAGCGTTAAAATTCCTTCGTTTAAAAATGAATATTATGGAAAGGGTTGTACCGTCATAAATTTAGTTTGCAATTTAAGTAAGAAATGAATTTAATACCTATCATGCAACTTGATTAGAAGAAAATATATGCTTGAAATTCAGTTTGGACTGTTATTTAATGTAGTGTTCATTCTAAAAATAAAGGCGCATTGTGAATATGGTGTCAGTATAAACATCTATCAAAATTTTATTATACCAATAAGTAGTGAGTCGTTTGGAATATTTAAGACTTGACATTTAAACCAAAATCAATTTTGGAATAAATTCCGTTTGAGAAACGATTTGTTTTGAATAAAGAATCTATTTGCATAATAGAATATCGTTAAGATTAATCTATTCCCAATTAAACTGATAAGTATGAATGGAATGAAAATTAACTTTGAAATAAATTCAAAATCTAATTGAAGGAGCAAATTTATTGAAGAGAGAATTTTGTTGCAAAGAAAGATATCGTTGGGATAAATGTATTTCCAATTTAAACCGTTGAGTAAATAGTGTAATAAAAGCCTTAAATCAATTTTTAATTTACAAGTTGAAAATTTTAATATAAATAGTAATAAATTTTCTTTTGAATAAACCGTTAAAATCTAAATTTATTATGGTATTAATTGTGATAAAGTTAATGAAATTTTTATGTACAAACATGTGTAATTAAACTAAAAATGTAACACATATTTATATAAGCAATGCATAATAAAAGGAAACGAATAAATTCGTTACTAATTGAATTTAATTTTCGGTGTATGATGATTGAGCTTATAACGTTCAGATAATGACATAAACAACGTTGTTAGCCTAACATATCGTTCATAGGAAACAAATCAAAATTTCCTTCTTTAAAGGAGTTATGTTAGACAACCAAATCTGAGAAAATCTATTTTTAAATCTTTCCATATCAGTGCAAGATTTTTGAAACAGTGGCCTAAGATTGTGAACAGTTCGTATTCACAGAACCCAATACCACGCGATATTCTCTGTCCCCTCTCTACATTATAAATGTGTGCCTCCTACTTCTATGAACAAACCAAACTTTTTTTCTTCTCGGAAGCAATTCTATTTCTTCTTGGGAATAGTCCTCCCTAACAAGCTCCACTCCAACAGTCCACCGTCCAGTATAGAAGTCGCGGCCTTTTCTTATGCCAAGAGGTTAACACAAACATAAAGTAGTGTAGAGAGTGTACATATCTATATACGCGTTAGTGGCCGAGAAGTAGTGCGCGACGCATGTGTAAGAGATAATAGATCATCCGAGGGTGACGGAGTTGATTTGGAACTTGAGGGTGAAAGTTTGGAAAGCAAATATAGGTGAGAATACTCGAATTTAATTTTATTATTTAATATGATTTAAAGTTATTATATACTGAGTAGTTGATGGATGGTAATTGGTTGCATGAATGGTTAATTACTGATTAGTGAATGATATTGCCATTTGAATATGGTATGTGATGTGTCATGGTTGTTAATAAATACATATCAGGGTGCGTTAGTGGTATAACGTGCATTCATAAATTGTATGTGGTATGCTTTTAAGTAATAGATGTATAAATAATTGTTGAATGTGTGATTACGCATATGTACTGATTTTCAACAGAAATTTTAGTGATTTCTTAAATTTAATTAAAGAGCGAGTTATAGATTAAATGACAATTTAAGGATTATGTGGTATTTTTATTAACTTAATACTATCGATTTGTTAATGTTTATTGATTTAACAATGTTATTAAGATTCTTTGATTCGATAATAAATTGTTAGTTAAGCAATATTGGACTATTTAAATCATCTTTCTAGTTAACACTTTATTAAAGATATTGAATTCATAATGTTGATTTAATTGTATGATGTTATTTAAAGCGGTTGATTAACTAAGTTTTGTCAAGAATATTCTAAATATTGAATTAAATAATTGTTTGAGTAGTACTTGGGGAAAGCTGTTAATTTGATTTTAATGGCATAGAAAATTGAATTTGGAAAATAAAACTAATGAAAATGTTATGTTCAATATGAATTGATATCATAACTTATTTTAAGAGGGGCAATGAATTAAAATTGTTGATTTTGTACTTAATTACCGCTTTGATTAATGAATTGTTGTATAAATTAGGCAAACACGAACTTTTGGATTTTCAAATCTAATATGACTTTAGATAATAATTTGAAATGATATTATAAAAATAAAAGTTGGTTGAAAAGATATATAAACTTGTATGATTTAATATGAAATTTGATATACATTTAGATAAATTTTATAATGATATATTATAAATTGCTTTGGATAATAATTTGAATTTGAAGTTAAATAAGAAATGTAACTTAAGTTTCAGGTTCACAAATAGGTTAGTTCCGTTACCAATTCTGGAACGGTAAATGGGGTGCGTAACTAAGGCAAGGGAGACAGCAACCAATGCGCTGAACTTACCTGGCCAACGTTTACTTACCTAGACTGGTAAAAGAGAAAATTGAAAGTGAATCTCAAATATTGTGAAACAAAAACTATAATAAATAGTTTTCCAATATAAAATTAGGTTAATTTGGTTGGAGGTGACCTTCAGATATTTAATGTAAGTTCTGTAGATGATGACTAGTACTATTTGAGGAATTAAACGGTGGAAATATAGTAATTTTGCTTATAGTATCAGTTTAATATGGAAACATATATTGGATATAAAAAGTTTCGATTTCTAACCAGCTGTATATTAATATAAATCGTTTTGATTTTATTTGAATGTTATGATGATAATATTGTTTACCTGAATAAGTTTTAGGTCAATTATGGAAGTTTGTAACAACCCGGAAATTCTGAGCCAATTTAAAATTTTTATTTTGGCAATTTTAATGAATTTTGAGTATTTAAAATGAATTATTTTAAATAATAACGATGAGAAATTTAATTTGAATAGAATTAGAACGTATATATTTATTTGAATCGTCGTTAGAATATAAATAATTATTTATAATTATAAAAGGAATTGAAAATGGCGCGGTAGTTCGATAAGTTGATTTCAAACTTCAAACGAATGTACAGGATTCAAAATAAACCGGATTTTAGCGAAACCAAAAATATTAGAATCTATTTGAGAATATCTTTCCAACGAATCCGAAAAATTGAAATTTCATAGAGGGGATCAAAAGATATGCCCAGTTGAAAATTCAGAATAGTCGCTATGGAATTCTGGCCCTTAAAAATGGAAATTTTGCAAACGACTTCTGTTTTCGATGAAACCACTTTTTTTGGATCCGCGATGTCAAGTTATTGCTAGATTCCAATTTTCGTAATTTTTCGAATCAATATGTAAGCGTAGCAAAGGAAAACGCGTTTGACCAGTTTCAGTTGATTTTAATCGACTGGAAAATGGCCATTTTTCGAACGGTATCAGAATTCGACGAAATTAGTTTTGTTAGGACCGTATCGTCAATACGAAGCTAGAAAATATTTTTCTGGAATATTTCGAGTTAGTATGTGGCCCCGGTAAATTGAAATGTGCGTTTAATTTGAATATATAAAGGTTTATATTTTAAATTCAATGGAAACTAATCGTAACGGTCGAATAGTCTTACGATACATATCCCATTGTGTTCGGAATGGGGTAATTAGCTATGGGCGACAGTCGTTGGGTTCGATTTGGGGTTCAAATAAAAAGGGACTTTCATCTGGAATAAATTAATAAATAATTATATATAAAACCACCTTTCTCTCTCCTTTCTTGCTTAGTCAAACAGCCCCCCCCCCCCCCCCCCCCGGTTGAAACCACTTTCAGATTGAATAAATAAAAAAGATTTAAAAAAAAACCGCGCCTCCCCCAAATCGACCGGACGCCGTCGCTCCTCCAAGCCCCGCCGCCTCCGTTCCTTCCGCTCCGCCTGGCCCTCCTCCTCCATCCCATCGCCTCCTCCCCCTTCTTCCCTTAAAAATCCAACGCCCTAGCACCTGAAGCCCAAACCGCAGGCCAGTGAACCACCCTACCACCACCCGGCTCCGGTGCCACCTCAGCGAGTAGCCTCTCCACCAATTCGACGCAGCCATTTCCCCCTTTCACTTCCTCAAACGCTGTAAGTTTTTATGACTTGTTTTATTCTTTTTCCTTTCTTTTTCTTTCTTCTTTTCTCTCTTTTCTTTTAGTGATAAAAACTGATTTTTCTTTTAGTAATAAAACCTGATTTTTAGTAAGTAAAAATAGAATTGATTTGTTTTAAAAATATAAAAAAAGCATAGGTTGAAAATAAAAATATACATCGATTTAGAAATATAAATAGAAAAGGTAAATTTTTATAACTTGAAATGGTTTAATTTTTATAACATGAGAAAGGCTTAATTTTTATAACATGAGAATGTTTGATTTTTATAACATGAGAATGTTTGATTTTTATGACATGAAAAGAATGTTTGATTTTTAACATCGCAAAGATTTGATTTTTGTAATAAAAAAGAATAGATTTTTATATGGCGAAAGATATGATTAGTAAAAAGGAAGATTCGATTTTTACCATGAAGATAGCGGTGTAAAAATAGAATTTTTATCAATATAGTAGCGGTGTAAAAATAGAGTTTTATCTATAAAGAGCGTTGTAAAAATATAATCTTTTTATATAGAAAGTGGCGTTGTAAAAATATAATTTTTCCTTGTATGAAGTAGCGAATAAAAACGTGATTTTTATCATATATATAGCAAAGTAAAAATACGATTTTTCTATATATGAATGTAAAGTAAAAGTACGATTTTTCTATATATGAATGTAAAGTAAAAATACGATTTTTCTATATATGAATGTAAAGTAAAAATGTGACGAAAAGGAATTTCGCTCGATCCGAATCAGTCGCTAAACCGATCAAGACCGTCTGAAACGCCTGATTGTTTCAAGAACACGACAAAATAGAACGCGGATGGAAGAACATTTCATTGTATATTACAACAATTCCATCAGAATACAAGAATATACAGAGTATAAAAGAATATTACATAGAAATATCAGAGATTACAATACATTACGTCGCAGCGGAAAATAATACAATACACAACTAGAAGAGATATACAGATACAAAGCTTTCCGGATATCATTCCAGCTGTAAACCAGGATCCTGTGAATATAAATCTGCAAAACCAAAACTACTAGCTTCCCGTGTCAAAATAAGGGCACCCAGAGTTTAGGTTAAAACAATAAACTCCAGGTCAGTCATGTTACTGGTGTGAGAACTAAAACAGTTATTAATCTTTATTTTTAAAGTTAGGTAAATCAAGGGACCACGCCGTATAACACGGAACGGGTTTTCTCCCAAGAATATCAGTGCATAAAACAACAGCGCAATGCTAAATAAAGAACAATGAAGCTATTATAAGACCCAGTTCCCATCACACAATGCAACGCAAGCCGGAGGATAGGGTTTTTACCTTATAATAGCCAAGAATGCTTGATACCTTTAAAACAAATCATTTGATACTATTATAAGTGCATAGTGTATAAAACAACTTCAAATCATAAGTATCAATCATAGACGGCATAAGCGCCCCACTCCACTATGTCGCCATACTAGGCTCTACAAATAAAACCGCAAATGTCACGTATTTGTAAATTGGATTTCCATCTATGAACTGAGGCAAAAGATAGTCCTCAACCGATTCGAGACGATCTGGCCCGTGTCTCAGGATCAGAGCTTGAGTGACCCTTGGATCGTCAGGGTCGGTCCACCGATGTGGATTAAAATTCCTGAACACTGCGTTTCCCCACCCTTTGGGGTGTCAATGAGCCAACAAATGACTCCATTGGACCCGGATCGTCCGATCAAACCGAGGCGCCTCGCAACAGCAACAACCACACAGGTGAAAAGTATATAAATGTTAGGGCTGGTAGGTCACTGACACCACCCTAGCTAGAAGGAAACGCGTGCCCTCCCTGAGGTCCTCTCCCGTTTCTGGTTCACAACCGGGGTGTGAGGATCGCGAATTCATGTTACACAAAGCTATGCCACAAAGGCGGTGCTTTGATCATCAACCACAAGACCCTGCTTTTCAACAAAAGCCTTGATCATCTGCCACTTAGGCATGCCACACAGGCAATTCACTCCATGCGATTGATATCCATCAGTATATAACCCCTGAGCTCGTATGTCTCAGAGAAGGGCGTTAAGCAAGAGAATAAATTCTCCGTCGCCAAACAGATATATATTTAATAGAAATCAATCACACAGACTAAAATCCAATGTCAGACACACAGTCCATTTACAAGTTCGTTCTGGGTCTGAACGAAACCGGAGGCACCTAGTACCCCGCATATCCATCGATCTCCAAGTACGTCTTGACGATCACCAACTGTTTCCATCTTCTTGGGTGTACAGCCCAATCAAGATCATCAGTAATTACCCAAACGACGTGAAGACCTCCGGCCTTCAACCACCATCTTCATCTTCGACACCACGTCGAATCAGTTATTCAGAATGAGATAAACCCGGTCTTTCTGAACAACTCGCGTATATTTATATATATATATATATATATATATATATATATATATAATAAACACGTGTTACACAAACACAACATACGCCTCATTCCAATTCAGAATATTCTTTTATTCAAATATTCTTATATTTTGGGAAAGATTCCCATTCATTTTATCAAAGATAAAATATTTAAATTTATTCTTTAATCTCCTTTGAATATCAATTCAAACTAGTCGGGATTAGCGTACCACACAGGAGTAATCATTTATTTTATTCCCCAATCCCAACCTATTCATCCCACGAAGTAAAACTGGTAATACTTCATATCTAACACCACGGTGTTATCGGTAAATTCAATTACCATTTCACGTTCAAATCTAATTAAAGATTTAACTATCGCTTGGAGTAAAACTGGTGATACTCCATTCTCGATCTTTTCAATCTATTTAAAGATTCATTAAAACTCCACTTAGTTTTAATCTTTAACTGGGTTAAAGAATTAGTGTCATATAAAACACGGTTCACGATAAACCCAAAATCACATTCCATTAATTATCGGGTTAAAGAAAGAGTGTTATTTAAAACACTGTCCACGATAAACCCAAAAATCAATATCAATTCAATTCCAATTAAATATTATTTAATTGGTACACTTCATTAAATCTAAATAAAAAGATTTAATCTTTTCTCAACTGGGTTCAAGAACAGTGTTAATAAAGACACCATTCACGACAAACCCAAATCACATTTGATATTCAATACAAGGCTCTGAATAGAAAATATACTGGCTTATATTCAATATCAAATTCTACGACCAACAAATATCGTATTGGAAATAACGATATTAATATATCTTTCAAATTTCCCAAACAATATCTGTATAATCACGATATCCAACATCGAAATATTCCAAAGACAATTTCGATTCAAATCCATTCCAATTCAATCATTGGAAATTCTGGTTATATTCAAAACCATTTCAAATCCAATTTATTTATTTAAAAATAAATAGAATTATAATTCTAGTTCAAAACTAGTTCATTTCGATAAAAATCTATTTTTATCTTTTCAAATGTGGAGTTTTTCATCCCAATTCTTCCCAAATCATTTCTTATGATTTTACACAAATTATTACTATTTTTAATAATTTTATCATGGCTTGTACAGTCGATTTCCATCAACGGCTATCGAACTGCACTTACAGCGACCTTTTCCAAATTTGAATTGGACATAATTCCAAATCCAACCGTTAGATTTATAATTTCTAATATTCGTTAGAAAGCTCTTTTCGATACGAACCCAACGGTTCCGGTTTTAGGAGAATCCGACGGTCGGATCTCCCGTAATATCCGTTCGAAGTCAATGGTCGAAATTCGTGAACTGCCGCGGCGCGGCGCGTTCTATTCAGGCCATTATATTATATAAATATATATATAATATATAATATATACTTCGTCGATTTCCTTTCGAAATGAATTTTATAAATCGTTTTAAATTCGTTTTCAAAACGGTTTCAACTTCATATTCAATTTCAAATCAAAATTGAATATTCCAATATAAATTCGTTTTAAATTCATTTCAATTCAATTCAAATTCGTTTTCTATTCAATTCAATTCGAATTCGTTTTCTATTCAATTAAATTCGAATTCGTTTTCTATTCAATTCAATTCGAATTCATTTATATTCAATTTCAATTCGAATTCATTTCTATTCAATTTAATTCGAATTCATTTCTATTCAATTTAATTCGAATTTCAATTCTTTTCAAAATATCAGATTTTGAAATCACTTTCGATATTCATTATAAAATGAATAAAATCGATATAAATATCGTTCACGTCAAAATGGCGTCAATCAAACCAACACGGCTTCATATATTTCTATTTTCAAATATTCTATTTCGAATATTTCTATTTCAAATATTTCTTTTCCAAATATTTCTATTTCAAATATTCCTATTCAAATATATCTTTTCCAAATATTTCTATTTCAAATATTTCTATTTCAAAACTGGAATGAGGCCCAACCAATTACCATATAATGTTAATTATATGGATTTTCTACAACACATGTATAAAATAACAACGATGAATATTCAACCATTATCCAAAGTGCATTCTACACTGTATAAGCATCAAATATAAATATTCAACGCTTATAACAGTCTGTCAATCAATCGATCGACATACAACTAACTATTGGGATTAGTGTATGTCATATATCATCCCAATACCAGTGTGGGGTTTCAAACAATCAAACACAGATTTTATTTGTGCAGTTGGGCGACGTGTATAATTTATCATCCCAATCAATATCAGTCAAATGTGTGTATATAAACAAATCATCCGATTTGTTTATTTTTATTTCATTTCATATACACGTTAAAATTTCTATTTTTAACTATAAAATATTTTAACTATAAAATATTTTAACTATATAAATATTTTATTTCATTTCACATCACATCACACAATCAACTACACAGCAAAATCAAAACAAACAAGCATACAAGCCGTCCATGGTCTGTTGACGACGGGTGTCGGGTGCTATTAAACACCGTCTGCAACCTAGTATATATTTCTACTAGAAATAAAATAAAAAGGTAAGAAGTTCTCACAGAAAGCTAAATCCAACGCCGCGACTCTTCTTATGTAGAAATCTTCGCCGTTCTTGCCTCTTGTCAATTTTCACTGCCCGCTTTCACAACATATATAAAAATCACATTTTTACTTCGCTATTCAATATATAAAAATCGAATTTTTACTTCGCTATTCAATATATAAAAATCAAATTTTTACTTCGCTATTCAATATATAAAAATCGAATTTTTACTTCGCTATTCAAAATATAAAAATCGAATTTTTACCTCGCTATTCAATATATAAAAATCAAATTTTTACTTCGCTATTCAATATATAAAAATCGAATTTTTACTTTGCTATTCAATATATAAAAATCGAATTTTTACTTTTCTATTCAATATATAAAAATCGAATTTTTACTTCGCTATTCAATATATAAAAATCGAATTTTTACTTTGCTATTCAATATATAAAAATCGAATTTTTATCTTGCTATTCAATATATAAAAATCGAATTTTAATCTTTCTATTCAATATATAAAAATCGAATTTTTACTTCGCTATTCAATATATAAAAATCGAATTTTTACTTCGCTATTCAATATATAAAAATCGAATTTTTACTTCGCTATTCAATATATAAAAATCAAATTTTTACTTCGCTATTCAATATATAAAAATCGAATTTTTACTTCGCTATTCAATATATAAAAATCGAATTTTTACTTCGTTATCATGTGTATAAAAATCACATTTTTATACTACTACTATATAGATAAAAATTCTATTTTTACACCGCTAAAAATCGCATCTTTTCTATTTTAAAAATCTAATCTTTTATATTTTAAAAATCTAATCTTTTCTATTTTAAAAATCTAATCTTTTCTATTTTAAAAATATGATCTTTTCTATAACAAAATTTCATCTTTTCTATTGTAAAATTTCGATCTTTTCACCTCTAATAATCATATGATAAAAATCAAAACTTTATGGCCTTTTATATAAATAAAAACTAATTTTCTGTTTTATTTTTAAAGCTAATCATGAACAAAATAAGTAAATAAATTAAATTGAAATAAATAAAACTTACTATGGCAATTTCAGAAGGGGTGGAGGTGGGGCGTCGTTGCTGCGTCAGTCGAGGAGGGAGGAGGAGAGAGGCAACGGGAGGAGAAGGAGGAGGTGCGGTGGCAGTCAAGGGGGGTGGCGGCGGTATTGGGTCACCGGGCTAGGGTTTTCATGGATTTTGGGACAACGGTCGTGGAGGAGAGAGAAGAGAAGCAGAGGGGGATCGGAGGGGAGGGGTCTGGAGAGAGAAGTGGAGGGCGGGGGAAGGAGCGGTGGCCGCAACGGCCGGTGGTGGCCCAGGGAGGAGGGGGCGGGCGGGTCTTCGATTTTTTTATTTTTTTTATTTTCTTCTGAATGAATATTGTAACCCCCGTGTATTCTATAACAATGAGATTCACAAATTAAAGTATAACTAATTTCAAATCAAAGAATTAAGGGAAACGGGATACGCCATTGCGTTCGTCTCGGAATTCTGCTTGAGATAGAGTCCGAGTTTGCGTAAAACGGATATCGTATGAAGAAGATATGGACGGACGAAGTTGGGCGAAAAACCAGAAAACGGGTCAGAATGCACTGGCGCACTTGGGAAGTGCGCCAGAACAAAAATGAACTGGCGCACTTGGGAAGTGCGCCGGTGCATTTTTGGCCTGGCACACCTGCCAGGTGCGCCCAGGTCAGAATAGGCTGGCTGGTCAGGTCTTGGCTGGCCTGGTCTGTGTTTAGTCGATTTTCTGAGCCTTGCCTTGTCACTAGGGCTAGGTGTCAGCTCCTGGTTGGCCTCTCCTTCAAACGAACGGCTATTACTGAATCAAGCTCCATCGACGGTCTAAAACAACTCACAAACATTATAAAAAGGACCAAAGACCTAGCCTAAATCATACTATTTCATTTTAGCCTCAGGCCGCCGCCATTAAACCTAGAGCTCTGAATTAAAAATACAAAGAATAAAATTATAGAAGATGGAGGACGATTCTTGAAGGCTACAACTAGAAGCTACAACAACTACGACGCTTTAGACAACGAATTTGGGACTAATTAATTTGGGATTTTTTTTATTCGGATTATTTGCTTCATATTGTAAGTTCTATGTTACTTTTTAGGCAAAAACGCTAAAACAATGTGGACATGCCATGAATTGAAACCGGATTTAGGAACTATTGTTAATCCATTGTTTATCTTTGAATTATAATTTGGGGATATTGCTATGGCAACGTTGCAAGTTAAACTTGTCATGATTTTGATGTTGTTATGAATCACTTGGGCTTAATTGTTTGGCAAGTTGGACTAATACATGTCCATGGAATCACTTTGTTTATTGAAATCTTTATGCTGATTAAACCATGCCTATGATGCTAATTGAACCATGTCTATGACCATTGATGGAATTATGCCTGTGATGTTAATATACACATCATGATTAATGAAAAATTGGGTATTGCTAGGTTATGATGAAAAGTTGGAATCATTATGTTTAAAATGTTAGATATGTTAAAAACGCTAAATTGGAATCATTATGTCTATAATGTTAGTTGGGACTCATTATGTTAAAAACGTTAAATTGGAATCATTATGTCTATAATGTTAGTTGGGAATCATTATGTTAAAAACGCTAAATTGGAATAATTATGTCTATAATGTTAGTTGGGAATCATTATGTTAAAAACGCTAAATTGGAATCATTATGCCTATAATGTTAGTTGAGAATCATTATGTTAAAAAGGCTAAGTTGGAACAATTATGGTTATAATGTTAGATGAGAATCATTATGATAAATTGGAATCATTATGTTTATGAGAATTATTATGATAAAAATGCTAAATTGGAATCCACTATGCCTATTAGGATTAATATCCCTTTAATGTTTCATGTTTGTAATAAGATTATTATTATGCCCGCAATGATTATTATTATGCGTATGATGTAAAGTTGAATCATCATGTTAAATTAAGTTGGAATCATTACTATGCCAAATTATCATCATGATAGTATTGAAACTATGTGATATGTTACAGCCTGTTTATTATGCAAGTGATGTTGGAATTGTCACATATGCCTATCACATGTTTAGTGTTATTCCCCTTTATCTCTTGAATTGTTTATGCTTGTGAACGAAGTACATTTATATACGTTGGGGATACGATTGGGTAGAATAGGCAAAACTTGAATTAATTATAAGCACAAACTGTGAAATTTGGCATAAGTAGAACATGAAATATGGCACGAAAACTTGACTTGAACCATGCCATAAATTGACCTTAAAACATGCCTTAGTTGGGCACGAAATTGACATATGAACATGCTATGGAAATATCGTAAAATCTGATAAGAACATGGGCATGACTTTAGAAAACAGGAAAGTGGCCAACTCGAGGTTGGGTTGAGTTTGTAGTGTAAATCTGCCCGGAACTGCCCGGCAAATCCAGTTGCTACAAACAATAGGATCCAATGTGGGTAGTTGGTCACATCGCGCTTGAAACCCAAGGTTGGGTTGAGTTCGTAGCGTAAACTTGCCCGGAACCGCCCGGCAAATCCAGTGGCTACGAACAATAGGATCCAATGTGAGTGGTTCGGTGCATTAACGAATCAATTAATGCCAATTAGGGTTAAGTCATGAACATGAAAAGACAACTTAACCAACTTGAACACGATTTGTAGGGCTAAGTCATGAACTTGAAAACGACAACACTTAGCCAACTTGACATGACACGTAGGCGGGTTAAGTCGCGAACTGAAATGACATACTTAACCATCTTGACATGACTAGACTGGAAAAGGGTTAAGTCACGAATTACATGACTTAATCTGTTAGGCGGGTTAGGTCACGAATTACATGACCTAATCTATTAAGCGAAACCCTAGACACGACCCCTTTCAGCAGTAACCCTCTAGATGTATCAAGGTACCCTGGGGCTAGGCCGGGTGGGGCACGATTACTGGGCTGATTGTAAGAGGTGAACGACGGCAGTGGGGTACGCTAGTGTAGGTTCGGTGGACTACGATCGTGCATGTATCCGGGGCAGACACTGGGTATCCGTAGATTTATCTGTGCATCTTGAATCGTGTCAGGGGTTGACACCCTAGGGCTGATACACCCGAAGGTGGACCCAGCACAGGTGACTACATTCGTGATTAGCCGTATGACACGGACACTTGACGAGCTAGAACTTGTAGGGAGCCGATCGACTAGATAATCGCTCCGTAGGACCCCGTACATGGGTCAGACCCCATTTCAGGGTCATTTCATGATATTGGGCCGTGGGATTTATTTCGTGATTAACTTGTGATATGGGCTTAGTATACTAGTATAGTCGATGCAACGAATCTCGAACATGTGATGCATTACTTGACTTGTCTTGACTTATCCTGATTACCTTAGTCTATCATGTTCACCTTGACACCATTCTTAAGTTTAGTTCCAGTTCATACATGACAGGTTGTTTTAACCGTTTCTACACTGAAAGTCACTAGAACTTACTCAGTCTTTATGACTGACCCTTTTTCCTTTCGCCTCTTTTTCTTCCGTTTCCCCCCCCCCCTCCCCCCAGGTTCTCTGGGAGGGAATACCGCAGCTTGACCAGTTTTCACATCCAGCTTGAAGAGAAAGAATGTATTGCTTGGATCTTTTCCGTTTTGGACTATGGCTTTGGACAGCAATTAGGGGACTTTTGCAGTTTATTTATGTTTTCTTCATGCTTCTTTAAATAATGTAATCAAGACAGTTATGATTTTGGGAAGTATTATGGCATGGTTTGTGTAACACGTATTTTTAAGAAATAAAAGTTGTTGTTTTCCGCTGTTCAAAAATATGTGTTATTTTATCTGTCTTGTATATCTGTGACTTATACTTATAAACCTCCACCAAAATTAGGGCATTCCCTTTGAGAGTGACCCTAACGGAGGTGGGGTGTTTCACTTGGTATCAGAGCATAGGTTTACCAGATAAGATAAAAGTTTCGAAAATTTATTTTCAAAGGAAAATTTAAAGAAGCATTTTTAAAAGATAAAATATTATTTTATTTTAAAGAAGGCAAAGTCCCCCAAAGCCATAGGTGTTATCTCTTATCCTTCATTTTGAATCTATCCTTCTTGTTTCAGCATGTCCG
This sequence comes from Allium sativum, assembly GCA_030737875.1. Lineage (NCBI taxonomy): Eukaryota > Viridiplantae > Streptophyta > Magnoliopsida > Asparagales > Amaryllidaceae > Allium > Allium sativum. The sequence goes on from CM060925.1 coordinate 78,434,636, forward strand.
AAGAACTTAACTTGCCAGAGGGTGTACCAATACCTGGTTGGTTTAGACGATTCTTAGAAGCAAGGGCCACCCAGCCAGGTCCTACCGTTCCTCCTCCCCCAGCTGCAGGAAATCATCCAGCTGCAGCAGCACCTCTTCCTCCACCTCCTCCGCGGGGAAACACTTTTGCTAAGATATGTAAAGATTTTAAGGCTATGGGAGGAAAGGACTTTCATGGAACTGAGTCCTTCGTGGCAGCTAGGAATTGGTTAAAGGAAACTGAGGACTTATTCGTCATCTTTGAGGTAGAAGATAGGCAGAAAGTACAACTGGCAGTGTGGCTACTAAAGGGCGAGGCTTCCTACTGGTGGGAAGTCACTAATGCAGAAAGACCAGTGGAAACATGGGAGGACTTTAGGGCAAGGTTTGAGGCTAAATTTCTCTCAGAAGCTGAAAGGTGTCTTCAGTTGGAAAAATTCTTATTTCTTAAGCAAGGGAATATGACAGTCAAAGAGTATGTTAATCAATTCGATGAGCTAGCTAGGTTCGGACTGGACCTAGTCAACACCCCGCACAAGAAGGCTCTCCGCTTTGTCAAAGGGTTGAATGAGCCATTACACAGTTTGGCCATGACCCGTATACCCATGGGAGCTACGTACGAAAGGTTGGTGCAGATGGCATTGCTGAACGAGGAAGATAAGGGCAAGAAGGAGACAGAGGCAGAAAACTCTCAAGGGAAGAAAGAGGTCAAGCCCAACGATTCTAAGAATAAGAAGGTAGACTCCGAGAAAGGAGGCAAGAACAACAACTCACGTGATAAAAGAAAATGCAATTACTGTGGTACGGAAGGGCACATAGCCAAGGATTGTAGAAAGAGGAAGAGAAAGCAAGGTGAATGTTTTCATTGTGGGAAGACTGGACACATCAGCAAAGACTGCCCTGAGAAGCAGACCGGACCTTCTGGTGGTACATCGTTAACTTATTCTAGATGCTTTGTTTTATCTTATTTCTCTCCTCGATCCTATCTTGAGAACCATAGGTAGATTCTTTTTGGATGTAAACATGTAATTGAAACATGTTATGATTGCGAAATGGTTGCAAGTGGTCGCAAGTGGTTGCTCGTGGATGCATGAATACACATTAGGCACTAGATCGGCTCAGACACATTTTCATGTTGCATATGCATGAGTGTTTATTTTGGAAACTTGGTTGTGCTATCATTTGGTTGTTGCATATGATTGAATGTTCGAGCACTCATGTAGAAATTATGAATTATAATAGGAAAATTTTTGCATACATATTGGATTCATTTCACTAAACATATTTTGCATTTAGAAGATCAATCAGGCCTGATCATTAGCATTAGCTAAGGAACATATACACACACTCTTCGCATATGATCATGAAGCATTAGAAGTCTTTTAAGGACAATGGATGTTCGTGTTTGATGGATGAGTAGATGGATGTTTGGAAGTTAGGATGTACATTCTTCCTGAACTTGAAGATTTCTGGGACGAAATCCTTTTAAGTGGGGGAGAATGTAACACCCCGTGTATTCTATAACAATGAGATTCACAAATTAAAGTATAACTAAATTCAAATCAAAGAATTAAGGGAAACGGGATACGCCATTGCGTTCGTCTCGGAATTCTTCTTGAGATAGAGTCCGAGTTTGCGTAAAACGGATATCGTATGAAGAAGATATGGACGGACGAAGTTGGGCGAAAAACCAGAAAACGGGTCAGAATGCACTGGCGCACTTGGGAAGTGCACCAGAACAAAAATGAACTGGCGCACTTGGGAAGTGCGCCAGTGCATTTTTGGCCTGGCGCACATGCCAGGTGCGCCCAGGTCAGAATAGGCTGGCTGGTCAGGTCTTAGCTGGCCTGGTCTGTGTTTGGTCGATTTTCTGAGCCTTGCCTTGTCACTAGGGCTAGGTGTCAGCTCCTGATTGGCCTCTCCTTCAAACGAACGGCTATTACTAAATCAAGCTCCATCGACGGTCTAAAACAACCCACAAACATTATAAAAAGGACCTTAGACCTAGCCTAAATCATACTATTTCATTTTAGCCTCAGGCCGCCGCCATTAAACCTAGAGCTCTGAATTAAAAATACAAAGAATAAAATTATAGAAGATGGAGGACGATTCTTGAAGGCTACAACTAGAAGCTACAACAACTACGACGCTTTAGACAACGAATTTGGGACTAATTAATTTGGGATTTTTTTTATTCGGATTATTTGCTTCATATTGTAAGTTCTATGTTACTTTTTAGGCAAAAACGCTAAAACAATATGGACATGCCATGAATTGAAACCGGATTTAGGAACTATTGTTAATCCATTGTTTATATTGTTTATCTTTGAATTATAATTTGGGGATATTGCTATGGCAACGTTGCAAGTTAAACTTGTCATGATTTTGATGTTGTTATGAATCACTTGGGCTTAATTGTTTGGCAAGTTGGACTAATACATGTCCATGGAATCACTATGTTTATTGAAATCTTTATGTTGATTAAACCATGCCTATGATGCTAATTGAACCATGTCTATGACCATTGATGGAATTATGCCTGTGATGTTAATATACCCATCATGATTAATGAAAAATTGGGTATTGCTAGGTTATGATGAAAAGTTGGAATCATTATGTTTAAAATGTTAGATATGTTAAAAACGCTAAATTGGAATCATTATGTCTATAATGTTAGTTGGGAATCATTATGTTAAAAACGCTAAATTGGAATCATTATGTCTATAATGTTAGTTGGGAATCATTATGTCAAAAACGCTAAATTGGAATCGTTATGTCTATAATGTTAGTTGGGAATCAATATGTTAAAAACGCTAAATTGGAATCATTATGTCTATAATGTTAGTTGAGAATCATTATGTTAAAAAGGCTAAGTTGGATCCATTATGTTTATAATGTTAGATGAGAATCATTATGATAAATTGGAATCATTATGTTTATGAGAATTATTATGATAAAAATGCTAAATTGGAATCCACTATGCCTATTAGGATTAATATCCCTTTAATGTTTCATGTTTGTAATAAGATTATTATTATGCCCGCAATGATTATTATTATGCCTATGATGTAAAGTTGAAATCATCATGTTAAATTAAGTTGGAATCATTACTATGCCAAATTATCATCATGCTAGTATTGAAACTATGTGATATGTTATAGCCTGTTTATTATGCAAGTGATGTTGGAATTGTCACATATGCCTATCACATGTTTAGTGTTATTCCCCTTTGTAACACCCCACCTCCGCCAGGGTGTCTCTTGCAAGCACTCTGACTTTGGAGGGGCGTTTGAATCAGGTAAACATGCATAATGATATATTAAGGCAGAACAAGAACATATGTATATATGTAAACAGAGTAAATAACATAGATAAAACAGCGGAAGATTTCAAACCATTTCAAAACAAGTCTGGTACAACATAATGTCAACTTTCCAAATACACAAGTCTAGATAAAAACAACATCTCTGAAAAACTGAAATACATAAGTACTATCCCCAAAATAGGTGATAACCATAGCTAGCTTCATGTCCAACCGTACATGAGCTAAATCCCACAAGCAAGCGATCAGAAATCCAAGCTAAGCTCCAATATTCCCACCCTGAGAACCTGGGGGGGGGGGAAACGGAAGAAAAGAGGCGAAAGAAAACAGGTCAGTCAAAAAGACTGAGTAAGCCCTACTACAATTAATGTAAACTAATAAAGTTAACTGGCATGATGAAAGCTGAGATGAACATATGGATAACTACATACTGGCATGATGATTAACTAACAAGGTAGATAAAGGTGTCATCGCATAATCAGGATTAAGGTTTTGCACCACAGGTGTACTAGCAAACTAACATGACTTGAATAAACAAGTATTGATCGCTTGGCCCAAGCTTTGGCCCAATAACATGAAGTGACCCTAATACGCGGTCCAATAACATGAAGTGACCCTAATACGCGGTCCAACCAAACGGTCTAGTCGATCGGCTCCCTACAAGCCTAACTCGTCACGTGTTGGTGTCAATGCGGCCCAAACATAATTGTAGTCAGACTGTGCAGGGTCTCCCGTCGGGTGTATCAAGCCCTAGGGTGGCAACCCCTGGACACCATAAACATGAGTGCACAGTCTCAATCTACTGGTACCCGTGCATGTTTTCCCCGGCTTCGGACTATGTGCACGACCATGGTCCGCCCGGAACTACACCGGCGTACCACTCTGCCATCGCTTTTGGTCACTTACCCCCAGTCCAGTAATCATGCTCCCTCCCTAGCCTAGACCCTAGGGTCTTAATGATACGAACTTGGGATTACTGCTGGAGTGGACCCCCATTGCTAGGATTTTCTAGTGGGTTAAGTACGGTTTAACCCTCTTGCTAATCATGGATTAACTTGGTTAAGTGTAACGATGAGTTCACGACTTAACCCTGATTAATCTACCAAGCCCAAATTGGTTAAGTATTAAGTGGACCATGACTTAACCCTAATCACGAGGCATTAATTAATTTAATGCGCCTTAACCTCTCACATTAGACCTTGTTGTGGTTACTAGTTAAGCCGGGCGGGTCCGGGTAGCTTTACACCACAACTTGGTCTAACCTCGGATTCAAGGTACAACATGACCAACTTCTCACATTGGGTCCTATTGTTTGTAGCAACTAGTTAAGCCGGTCGGTTCCGGGTAGGTTTACGCTACAAACTCAACCCAACCTCGAGTTGGTCACACTTATCTTTTCTAAGTGTCATGTCCATCATGTTTCCAAAACATATTACACTTTTCAAGCAATTGGGTAGACCTAACTTAATAGGTAAATTCCCAATGGGTAGACCTAACTTAATAGGTAAATTCCCAATCTTATGTTTTTATGTCTTTTAAGTTTACCCAACCCCAAACGCAATCCCATCGCTTACATATCGCAATTAGCGCATAAAGGATAGAAAGAGGGAACTTGGCATAATCATGAAATAAAGGTGTTGAAGCCACAAGTTCAACATGGTGGCATATGAAATGTACATATGTTCATATACTTGCATATTACATTTTTAGGCCTCAAAAGCATGCATAAAACCAAACTTAGCATATTGGTGATACATGGTGATAAATGACATGTAGAAATGGCCATAAGCTCGCATTTAGCCTCACATGCAAGTTATCATAAGGGATATGATAACTTACATGTTGCCAAAATGCAACCTTTAGCATAAAGCTTGAAGCTTTATGTTCATATACTCAAGATAAGCTTGCATAACATGATAACATGAACAAAATGATCACCCCAAACTTGCATAACCTAACATGGCAAACTTGCATATAAACTTGCATATTATAACATGATAAACTTGCATATCATAACATGGCAAACTTGCATATAAACTTGCATATCATAACATGATAAACTTGCATATCATAGCATAGCAAACTTGCATAACATAACATGGTTAACTTGCATATCATAACATGGCAAACTTGCATATAAACTTGCATATCATAACATGATAAACTTGCATATCATATCATAATGATCAAACATCACTTGCATCATTCATTAACTTTAGAGTTTAAATATGAAAGTAGAATAGGGCTTACAATGCTTATGAAGACACAAAAATATGAAAAAGCCCTTATGCAACCAATTAAACCCAAAATGCAAGCTTCAATAGAAAAACCCTTAAGCCAAAATGATCAAAACCCTTGCTTTATGATGCAAATATAGAAACTTGACTTGAATGCAAGCTAATGATGCTCATACAAGCTTGAAAACACTTGTATGCATGGAAAATCTCTTATAGAAATAATTTTAGAATTTTATGAAGAGAGTGGAGGCACTGAGAGGATTGATTTTGCCATAGTTTAGTTGTAGGATTGATTAATGATGATTTAGGGTTAGGTTAGGGGCTTATTTATAGAGATTAGGATTAGTTTCAACCTTAGGATTAAACCCTAGTTCTAATCTCAGCCCTTAAAACCGAATCTGGCCCCCAAACTCAACACAAACCCAAAATGGTGCACCAGGCAAAACTGCCCGGCTGAGCCAAGTCGACAACCAAGTCGGCAGGGCTGTCGACTTGGGTCAACCAAGTCGACTCCAAGTCGACAGGGCTGTCGACTTGGGTGCTCTGGCGGGAATTTTCCCACCTGGCCCAATCTTACCCTAATTTCCAAATTCAAACTTGAATTTGAAATCTGTTTTTACTTTGAAATTTTCTGAAAACTTCGTTGGGCCTTAATCGGGTCATACGGACTCCGATTTTCGAAAACTCGGACTCTATTTCGCATATTTTTCCGAGACGAACGCAATGGCATAGCTCGTTTCCCTTGATTCAGATTTATAAATTAAATTCTGCCTCGATTTATGTTATAACAGGTTATTGAAAATACGGGTTGTTACATTCTCCCCTCCTTAAAGGATTTCGTCCCCGAAATCTTCAAGTTAGGAAGAACGTATCCTACCATCCAACATCCATCTACTCAAAACATCATCCACGAGCAATCATTGTCCTTACAAGATTCTAAATGTTGTATGAACATATGCAAAGGTGTGTGTATATGTACTTATCTAATGCAAATATCATCAATGCAAATTATGTTAGTGAAATGAATCCATATGTATGCAATTCCTAACATAATGTATAACATCTATATGTGTGCGCATAACATACATCCATATGCAACATCCATGTGATAACACAAAAATTTTCATTCATGAATAAGCATAAACACTCATGCATATGCAATATGAGGAGTGTGTGAGCCGATCTAGTGCCTAACGTGTATAATGCATCCACGAGTAACCACTTGCAAACACTTGCAACCACTTGCAAACATCAAGCATAACATGTTTCAAACACATGTTTCATCCAAAGGGTTTCTACCTAAGGTTCTCATGACAAGATTAACACGATAAACTAGATAAACATGGATAGCAAAGAGAAAGATATGCTAACAAAGAAAAGAGATTGAGAGTGTACCCTCAAAAAGGAATGGATAAAGCCCACGCATCTTCTCCTCGGTTTCCCAAGTTGCGTCTTCTTCGGCTTCACCCCATTGAACCTTCACCAACTTGACCTCTCGATTCCTTAGCTTCTTGGTCTCCGTCCCCAAGATACGAATCGGAGCTCTCCTCAAGGTAGCCTCTTTCTCCACTTCCACATCTTTCAGAACACTTGGCTCAACAACCTCTGCTGATTCATGTAAACACTTCCGGAGATGCGAGACATGAAAAACATCGTGTACTCCGGCAAGCTTCTCGGGCAACTCCACTCTATAAGCCATCTGCCCGATCCTCTCTATAATAGGGAATGGTCCAACAAACCTCGGTGCTAACTTCCCAACGGCTCCAAATCGGACTACATTCCGCAAAGGAGAAACCTTCACGAAAACCATATCCCCAACATCAAACTCCAAATCAGTTCTTCGCTTATCAGCATAGGATTTCTGTCGGTCTTGGGCCGCTTTCATCCGTCTCCGAATCAACTCGACCTTCTCGGATGTATCTCTGATCATATCAGGCCCAAGTATAAGCTCATCTGTAGTCTCCCACCAACATGTAGGCGACTTGCACGGCCTCCCATATAAAGCTTCAAATGGTGCCATCCCTATGCTTGCCTGATAACTGTTATTATATGCAAACTCAACAAGAGGAAGATGGTCTTCCCAAGTACCACCAAAATCCAGAATACAAAGCCTCAACAGATCCTCGAGTACCCTATTCACCCTTTCGGTTTGACCGTCCGTCTGTGGGTGATAGGTCGTACTTAGATTCAACCTCGTGCCCATAGCTTCTTGCAAGCTATTCCAGAATTGACTTGTAAAGATTGGGTCACGGTCACTGACTATACTAGAAGGGACTCCATGTAGTCTCACAATCTCACGAAGATATACAGACGCTAGCCAAGATGCGGTCCTCTTGCTCTTCACCGGAATGAAATGAGCACTCTTCGTAAGTCTATCCACAATAACCCAAATGCTCGTATTCCCTTTTCTTGACCTTGGTAGCCCATCGATAAAATCCATGGAAATGCTCTCCCACTTCCATAGTGGAACGTCTAGAGGATGCAATAGCCCACCGGGCTTCTTCGACTCGGCCTTAACTTGCTGGCAAATGATACATCTAGAGACAAACTCTGCCACATCCTTCTTCATCCCAGGCCAAAAGAAAATGCGCTTCATATCTTTATACATCTTATCTCCGCCCGGATGTATAGTCAACTTAGAGCGATGCGCTTCCTCAAGAACTTTTCTTACTAAATCTTCTACCATTGGAACACATAACCTTCCGTCTCTCCTCAGCCAACCCTTGTCATCAATAGAATATCGAGCGAGATGACTAGACGCCTCTCCTCGAATCAGCTTATCCATAATCTCAACTATCTGAGGGTCTTCTCTCTGCGAAGCCCCAACTTGATCAAGAAGGGTAGGTCTGAGTTCCAGAGTTGCTAAAGAACCGGTCATCGACTCAATCGCCAAAGAGAAATCAAAGGTTGCCACATACTCTAAATTCTTCATCTCAACGAATAGAGGACTCAGAGTCAACCTTTTTCTACTCAATGCATCTGCTACCACATTCCCCTTGCCAGGGGTATAAGCTATCTCAAAATCGTAGGACGCCAAGAATTCCATCCATCTTTGTTGCCTCAGATTCAGATCCTTCTGAGAAAAGAGATACTTCAATGACTTGTGATCGGTATAAAGCTCAAATCTTTCTCCCAGAAGATAATGGCGCCAAGCCTTGAGTGCATATACTATTGCTACCAACTCTAAGTCATGAGTGGGATAATTCTTCTCATGCACTTTGAGTTGTCTACCGCCAAAGCATATCACTCTTCCTTCTTGCATCAGAACAGCTCCTAACCCCGTGCCACATGCATCGGTGTATACTGTAAATAACTTCCCTCCATCGGGCAAAGCTAGAACAGGTGCTGATGTGAGAGCTCTCTTGAGCTTCTGAAAAGCAATCTCGCATTCTATGCTCCAAGCAAAAACTAAATTCTTCTTTGTCAATTTAGTGAGAGGAGCGGAAATCTTCGCTAAGTCCTTGATGAACTTCCGGTAAAAGCCTGCAAGACCTAGAAAACTTCTCACTTCGGTTGCATTCCTTGGAGTCTTCCAATCCTGAACTGCAACTACCTTAGCGGGATCCACCGCTAAGCCTTGCTTAGATACTATATGCCCGAGGAATCTAACTTCCCTTCTCCAAAAGTGACACTTGGAGAACTTGGCCTTCAACTGATGCACTCTAAGCGTATCCATCACCTCCACGAGATGCCTTGCGTGCTCTTCTTCATCCTTGGAGAAGATCAGAATATCATCTACGAAGACCACGACAAACTTGTTCAAGAACACCCTACTCATCAAGTCCACGAAATATGCGGGTGCATTAGTCAAGCCGAACGGCATGACAAGCCATTCGAAGAATCCATCTGGAGTTCTGAATGCAGTCTTGTCTATACTATCTTCAGCTACCCTGAGCTGATGGAATCCAGTAGCAAGATCAAGCTGAGAGAAAACAGAAGCACCGATAAGCTGGTCAAAGAGATCATCAATCCTCGGTAACGGGTGTCTGTTCTTCTTAGTCAGCTTATTCAACTCTCGATAGTCAACACAAAGTCGGAGAGAACCATCTGCCTTGGTAGCAAATACCACAGGCGCTCCCCATTCAGATATACTTCGTCTAATGAAGTTCTTCTCAAGCAACTCCTTCACTTTCTTACTTAGCTCTCGCCTTTCACGCGGAGCCATGTGCCGAACGGGCAAAGAAACCGGCTTTGCATTATCCACCAGATAAATGCGGAAATCAATCTCTCGCTTAGGGGGCAACCCCCTAACTTCATCGAAAACATCCGGATACTCTCGAACCACTCTCACAGACTGAAGAGTTTCCATTGACGAGTCGAGTGATTCAAGATAGCACAACATGACGGGACCTCTCGGATTACAAGAAATTTCTAGGGTGTTTCCGAGGCGAGTCACGAGCCTCACAACCCTATGCTCACAATCAAGGATGGCTCCATATCTGGACAACCAATCCATGCCCAATATCAATCCGTATCCCCTAAAACCAAGAACATAAGCACTACACAAGAACTCAACACTCAGTATAGAGATCCTCAAATCCCCACATATCATAGATAGATGGGCGGAACCCCCAATAGGATTTGAGACACAGACGGGATCATCTACCAAGCTAGTACTAAGGTGCAAACTATCAACAAGATCAGATGAGATAAAGCTATGCGATGCACCAGAATCAAACAAGGTACGAACTGGAAAATCAGAAATATATACAAAGCTCTCAACAGAAATACTACCTTGATCGGGAACTGGAGTGACATTGAGAGCATGAACTTGCCCTCCTGAAGGTCCAGCACGCTGAGTCTGACCCTGGCCTTGCCCTTGCTTCTTCGGGCAATCCTTACTGAAATGTCCAGTCTCACCGCAGAAAAAGCATTCACCATTCTTCCTTTTCCTCTTCTTACAATCCTTAATAAGATGCCCAACTGAACCGCAATAATGGCACTTCCCCTTGTTGTTCTTTCCCTTGTTGTTGTTCCCCTTGTTGCCTTGACTCTTGTTCTTGTTCTTGTTCTGATTGCCTTGACTGCTCTGACCACTTGGATTTCCCTGATTTCCTTTCCACTGGGAATCAGTCTTTTTGGCTTGAGTATCATTCACCTTGATCTCTTTCTTAACATCTCCCTGAAGTAACGCCATATCAACCAAGCTTTCAAACGTGGCCCCATGGGGAATATGTGACATAGCCAATCCCTGCAACAGCTCATTCAATCCTCTAGCAAAACGAAGAGCCTTCTTCTGAGGAGTATTCACCATATCCAAGCCAAAACGAGCTAACTGATTGAACTTGTTCACATATTCTTTGACAGACATATCTCCTTGTTTCAAAGTTATGAACCTCTCCATTTGCAGATTCTCCTCAGCAGAAGATAGAAACTTGAGCACGAACCTTGCCCTGAAACCGGCCCAAGTCTCAACAGGCCTAGTACCATTGGTGACTTCCCACCAATAAGCGGCTTCATCCTTCATAAGCCAAACCGCCAACAAGATCTTCCTCTGATCGTCTAACCCAAAGATAGCAAATAAATCCTCGGTCTCTTTCAACCAATTTCTGGCCTCTACAAAAGTCTCAGTGCCTTGAAAGTTCTTGCCACCCATTGCTTTGAAATCTTTGCAAGTCTTTGCGAAGTCAACTTGAGGATGCTGAGGGGGAGGAGGAAGAGGAACCTCAGCGACAGGAGGAGGAGGAACATTAACTACCGGAGGAGGAGGAGCATTAACTACCGGAGGAGGAGGAGGAGGAACATCTGCGGGGACGGCTTCGGTCGCCCTAGCCTCCAAAAGTCTCCTATACCAAACAGGTACGTGAACTCCCTCCGGAATAGCAAAGTTATCGGCCATACTGAAAACGAAGAAAAAGACAGATTCAGAATGGAGAAAAACGAAGGAATTTTGCTAATGGCTTTTTGGGGAATAGCCTTTAAAATAAACTAGACTTTTCTTTGGAAAATACTTTATACTTGGTTTTGAAAATAGTTTTCCAAAAGTTTTCTAAAAAAAACCTTTTTGTTCCTTCTCGTAAACCATATGCTCTGATACCAAATATAACACCCCACCTCCGCCAGGGTGTCTCTTGCAAGCACTCTGACTTTGGAGGGGCGTTTGAATCAGGTAAACATGCATAATGATATATCAAGGCAGAACAAGAACATATGTATATATGTAAACAGAGTAAATAACATAGATAAAACAGCGGAAGATTTCAAACCATTTCAAAACAAGTCTGGTACAACATAATGTCAACTTTCCAAATACACAAGTCTAGATAAAAACAACATCTCTGAAAAACTGAAATACATAAGTACTATCCCCAAAATAAGTGATAACCATAGCTAGCTTCATGTACAACCGTACATGAGCTAAATCCCACAAGCAAGCGATCAGAAATCCAAGCTAAGCTCCAATATTCCCACCCTGAGAACCGGGGGGGGAAACGGAAGAAAAGAGGCGAAAGAAAACAGGTCAGTCAAAAAGACTGAGTAAGCCCTACTACAATCAATGTAAACTAATAAAGTTAACTGGCATGATGAAAGCTGAGATGAACATATGGATAACTACATACTGGCATGATGATTAACTAACAAGGTAGATAAATGTGTCATCGCATAATCAGGATTAAGGTTTTGCACCACAGGTGTACTAGCAAACTAACATGACTTGAATAAACAAGTATTGATCGCTTGGCCCAAGCTTTGGCCCAATAACATGAAGTGACCCTAATACGCGGTCCAATAACATGAAGTGACCCTAATACGCGGTCCAACCAAACGGTCTAGTCGATCGGCTCCCTACAAGCCTAACTCGTCACGTGTTGGTGTCAATGCGGCCCAAACATAATTGTAGTCAGACTGTGCAGGGTCTCCCGTCGGGTGTATCAAGCCCTAGGGTGGCAACCCCTGGACACCATAAACATGAGTGCACAGTCTCAATCTACTGGTACCCATGCATGTTTTCCCCGGCTTCGGACTATGTGCACGACCATGGTCCGCCCGGAACTACACCGGCGTACCACTCTGCCGTCGCTTTTGGTCACTTACCCCCAGTCCAGTAATCGTGCTCCCTCCCTAGCCTAGACCCTAGGGTCTTAATGATACGAACTTGGGATTACTGCTGGAGTGGACCCCCATTGCTAGGATTTTCTAGTGGGTTAAGTACGGTTTAACCCTCTTGCTAATCATGGATTAACTTGGTTAAGTGTAACGATGAGTTCACGACTTAACCCTGATTAATCTACCAAGCCCAAATTGGTTAAGTATTAAGTGGACCATGACTTAACCCTAATCACGAGGCATTAATTAATTTAATGCGCCTTAACCTCTCACATTAGACCTTGTTGTGGTTACTAGTTAAGCCGGGCGGGTCCGGGTAGCTTTACACCACAACTTGGTCTAACCTCGGGTTCAAGGTACAACATGACCAACTTCTCACATTGGGTCCTATTATTTGTAGCAACTAGTTAAGCCGGTCGGTTCCGGGTAGGTTTACGCTACAAACTCAACCCAACCTCGAGTTGGTCACACTTATCTTTTCTAAGTGTCATGTCCATCATGTTTCCAAAACATATTACACTTTTCAAGCAATTGGGTAGACCTAACTTAATAGGTAAATTCCCAATGGGTAGACCTAACTTAATAGGTAAATTCCCAATCTTATGTTTTTATGTCTTTTAAGTTTACCCAACCCCAAACGCAATCCCATCGCTTACATATCGCAATTAGCGCATAAAGGATAGAAAGAGGGAACTTGGCATAATCATGACATAAAGGTGTTGAAGCCACAAGTTCAACATGGTGGCATATGAAATGTACATATGTTCATATACTTGCATATTACATTTTTAGGCCTCAAAAGCATGCATAAAACCAAACTTAGCATATTGGTGATACATGGTGATAAATGACATGTAGAAATGGCCATAAGCTCGCATTTAGCCTCACATGCAAGTTATCATAAGGGATATGATAACTTACATGTTGCCAAAATGCAACCTTTAGCATAAAGCTTGAAGCTTTATGTTCATATACTCAAGATAAGCTTGCATAACATGATAACATGAACAAAATGATCACCCCAAACTTGCATAACCTAACATGGCAAACTTGCATATAAACTTGCATATTATAACATGATAAACTTGCATATCATAACATGGCAAACTTGCATATAAACTTGCATATCATAACATGACAAACTTGCATATCATAGCATAGCAAACTTGCATAACATAACATGGTTAACTTGCATATCATAACATGGCAAACTTGCATATAAACTTGCATATCATAACATGATAAACTTGCATATCATATCATAATGATCAAACATCACTTGCATCATTCATTAACTTTAGAGTTTAAATATGAAAGTAGAATAGGGCTTACAATGCTTATGAAGACACAAAAATATGACAAAGCCCTTATGCAACCAATTAAACCCAAAATGCAAGCTTCAATAGAAAAACCCTTAAGCCAAAATGATCAAAACCCTTGCTTTATGATGCAAATATAGAAACTTGACTTGAATGTAAGCTAATGATGCTCATACAAGCTTGAAAACACTTGTATGCATGGAAAATCTCTTATAGAAATAATTTTAGAATTTTATGAAGAAAGTGGAGGCCATGAGAGGATTGATTTTGCCATAGTTTAGTTGTAGGATTGATTAATGATGATTTAGGGTTAGGTTAGGGGCTTATTTATAGAGATTAGGATTAGTTTCAACCTTAGGATTAAACCCTAGTTCTAATCTCAGCCCTTAAAACCAAATCTGGCCCCCAAACTCAACACAAACCCAAAATGGTGCACCAGGAAAAACTGCCCGGCTGAGCCAAGTCGACAGGGCTGTCGACTTGGGTCAACCAAGTCGACTCCCAAGTCGACAGGGCTGTCGACTTGGGTGCTCTGGCGGGAATTTTCCCGCCTGGCCCAATCTTACCCTAATTTCCAAATTCAAACTTGAATTTGAAATCTGTTTTTACTTTGAAATTTTCTGAAAACTTCGTTGGGCCTTAATCGGGTCATACGGACTCCGATTTTCGAAAACTCGGACTCTATTTCGCGTATTTTTCCGAGACGAACGCAATGGCATAGCCCGTTTCCCTTGATTCAGATTTATAAATTAAATTCTGCCTCGATTTATGTTATAACAGGTTATTGAAAATACGGGTTGTTACACCCTTTATCTCTTGAATTGTTTATGCTTGTGAACGAAGTACGTTTATATACGTTGGGGATACGATTGGGTAGAATAGGCAAAACTTGAATTAATTATAAGCACAAACTGTGAAATTTGGCATAAGTAGAACATGAAATATGGCATGAAAACTTGACTTGAACCATGCCATAACTTGACCTTAAAACATGCCTTAGTTGGGCACGAAATTGACATATGAACATGCTATGGAAATATCGTAAAATCTGATAAGAACATGGGCATGACTTTAGAAAACAAGAAAGTGGCCAATTCGAGGTTGGGTTGAGTTTGTAGTGTAAATCTGCCCGGAACCGCCCGGCAAATCCAGTTGCTACAAACAATAGGATCCAATGTGGGTAGTTGGTCACATCGCGCTTGAAACCCGAGGTTGGGTTGAGTTTGTAGCTTAACCTGCCCGGAACCGCCCGGCAAATCCAGTGGCTACGAACAATAGGATCCAATGTGAGTGGTTCGGTGCATTAACGAATCAATTAATGCCAATTAGGGTTAAGTCATGAACATGAAAAGACAACTTAACCAACTTGAACACGATTTGTAGGGCTAAGTCATGAACTTGAAAACGACAACACTTAGCCAACTTGACATGACACGTAGACGGGTTAAGTCGCGAACTGAAATGACATACTTAACCATCGTGACATGACTAGACTGGAAAAGGGTTAAGTCACGAATTACATGACTTAATCTGTTAGGCGGGTTAGGTCACGAATTACATGACCTAATCTATTAAGCGAAACCCTAGACACGACCCCTTTCAACAGTAACCCTCTAGATGTATCAAGGTACCCTGGGGCTAGGCCGGGTGGGGCACGATTACTGGGTTGATTGTAAGAGGTGAACGACGGCAGTAGGGTACGCCAGTGTAGGTTCGGTGGACTACGATCGTGCATGTATCCGGGGCAGACACTGGGTATCCGTAGATTTATCTGTGCATCTTGAATCGTGTCAGGGGTTGACACCCTAGGGCTGATACACCCGAAGGTGGACCCATCACAGGTGACTACATTCGTGATTAGCTGTATGACACGGACACTTGACGAGCTAGAACTTGTAGGGAGCCGATCGACTAGATAATCGCTCCGTAGGACCCCGTACTTGGGTCAGACCCCATTTCAGGGTCATTTCATGATATTGGGCCGTGGGATTTATTTCGTGATTAACTTGTGATATGGGCTTAGTATACTAGTACAGTCGATGCAACAAATCTCGAACATGTGATGCTTTACTTGACTTGTCTTGACTTATCCTGATCACCTTAGTCTATCTTGTTCACCTTGACACCATTCTTAAGTTTAGTTCCAGTTCATACATGACAGGTTGTTTTAACCGTTTCTACACTGAAAGTAACTAGAACTTACTCAGTCTTTATGACTGACCCTTTTTCCTTTCGCCTCTTTTTCTTCCGTTCCCCCCCCCCTAGGTTCTCAGGGAGGGAATACCGCAGCTTGACCAGTTTTCACATCCAGCTTGAAGAGAAAGAATGTATTGCTTGGATCTTTTCCGTTTTGGACTATGGCTTTGGACAACAATTAGGGGACTTTTGCAGTTTATTTATGTTTTCTTCATGCTTCTTTAAATAATGTAATCAAGACAGTTATGATTTTGGGAAGTATTATGGCATGGTTTGTGTAACACGTATTTTGAAGAAATAAAAGTTGTTGTTTTCCGCTGTTCAAAAATATTTGTTATTATATCTGTCTTGTATATCTGTGATTTATACTTATAAACCTCCACCAAAATTAGGGCATTCCCTTTGAGAGTGACCCTAACGGAGGTGGGGAGTTTCAAATATGGTCGGGGGAAAGAGAAGAAAGAAAGGGGGGGCGGTTTAAATGAAAATTATATTATTTAATTTATTTTAATTTTAAAAATTAACTTTTTCATTCGAACTCGAAGCGAGGCCCACCGCCTGTCGTCCATAGCTAATTACCCCCATTCCGAACACAATGGGATAGGTATCGTAGGCTGATTCGACCGTTTCTATCAGTTTCCGTTAAAATCAACATATAACTCTATATATTGAATTTGAACGCGCATTTCAATTTATCGGGCCCACATACAAACTCTAAAAATTCCCAAAATATATTTTCTAGCTTCGTATTGACGATACGGTCCTAACAAAACTAATTTCATCGAATTCTGAGATCGTTCGAAAAATGGCCATTTTCCAGTCGATTAAAATCAACTAAAACTGGTCAAACACGTTTTCCTTTGCCATGCTCACATATTGATTCGAAATATTATGAAATTTGAAACCTAGCAATAACTTTACATCACGGATCCAACAAAAGTGGTTTCGTCGAAATCCGAGGTCGTTTGCAAAATTTCCATTTTTAAGGGCCTAAATTCCATAGCGACTATTCAGAATTTTCAACTAGACATATCTTTTGATTCCCGCTATGAAATTTCAATTTTTTAGATTCGTTGGAAAGATATCAACAAATAGATCCTATTATTTTTGGTTTCGCTAAAATCCGTTTTATTTTGCTCCCGGTATGTTCAATTGAAATTTGAAATCGAATTATCGAACTACCGCGCCATTGTCAATTCCTTTTATAAATATAAATAAATATTTATTTTCTAACGACGATCTATATAATATATACGTTCGAATTTCATTCAAAATAAATTTCTTGTCGACTTTATTTAAAATAATTCATTTTAAATAATCAAAATTCGCTAAAATTTCCAAAATAATTAAAAAAAAAAAAAAATAGCCCAGATTTCCGGTTTATTAAATCTCCCCCACTTAAAACTTTTCGTCCTCGAAAAGGAACGAAGCCGAAAGTTGTTTCACAATTCAACTCAACTTCCATTATTTTGACTACGGCTTAAGTTCTTCAACTTTTTAGTTTCTAAAAACTCTTCAAATTTTTCAAAAATTTGGCTAACACCCTAAATTTTCGAAAAATTTCGCCATAACCTCCCCTGCACCGGGAGCACGGGAAAATCCCGAAATTTCCATACAGGCCTTCTGATCTCAAAAAGAAAAAGAAAAAGCCAAGCGGCTAGCCAATCGGCTCATAAAATCATCATCACCGAAACAAAACAATAAATTATGGTAAACATGTACCTATTTGTCGGGCAAACAATTTTATTCTTCTGCTCTAGCCTCCTTGCAATGACCTGTTCAATGTAAGTACATGTATATGCAAGCAAATGCGACAAATTTTCAATACAATTCAATATTCGATTCAATTAGGCTAAATGGCTCAAAATTATCAAACAAATAAACAAACAACACAAACATCAATCAATTAGTGGATTAACGTTTCAAATTCATAATTTTGATACATATACATATATAGAAAATCATGTTTTTTATGCCAATTCACAACGATAAGCCCTATCTAATTTCGGTTCTCACACCAGTCTAATGGAAATATATAGATGTCACACTTTCGAAACTCGAATACCAATTCTGATGATGTTCGAACTATCATCAGAATCATCTCCGGGCGACTAGAGTGTGATTCTATATCTATCCAGTATATTAAAACTTCGAATATACGTTTGCAAGGCGCATATGCAAAATCTTTATATACTGGACTTTCCAAATCAATAATAAATAAATAATCAAATACGAATAATTGATTTAAATTTCAAAACAAAATTTGTTTCATTTTAAAAATATACAATTCACACTCGTTCTAGGATATTACTGATCCCATCTCTAACGAGTCATTCTAATTGGATATTACTAATCCAATATCTGATGAATTCTTTCGTATGGTTCTAATGTGTCTTGTCCTCTGAGCTTGGTAAACCAAAGCTCTGATACCAACTGTGACGAAAAGGAATTTCGCTCGATCCGAATCATTCAATAAACCGATCAAGACCGTCCGAAACGCCTGATTGTTTCGAGAACACGACAAAATAGAACGCGGACGGAAGAACATTTCATTGTATATTACAACAATTCCATCAGAATACAAGAATATACAGAGTATAAAAGAATATTACATAGAAATATCAGAGATTACAATACATTACATCGCAGCGGAAAATAATACAATACACAACTAGAAGAGATATACGGATACAATGCTTTCCGGATATCATTCCGGCTGTAAACCAGGATCCTGTGAATATAAATCTACAAAACCAAAACTACTAGCTGCCCGTGTCAAAATAAGGGCACCCAGAGTTTAGGTTAAAACAATAAACTCCAGGTCAATCATGTGACTGGTGTGAGAACTAAAACAGTTATTAATCTTTATTTTTAAAGTTAGGTAAATCAAGGGACCACGCCGTATAACACGGAACGGGTTTTCTCCCAAGAATACCAGTGCATAAAACAACAGCGCAATGCTAAATAAAGAACAATGAAGCTATTATAAGACCCAGTTCCCATCACACAATGTAACGCAAGCCGGAGGATAGGGTTTTTACCTTATAATAGCCAAGAATGCTTGATACGTTTAAAACAAATCATTTGATACTATTATAAGTGCATAGTGTATAAAACAACTTCAAATCATAAGTATCAATCATAGAAGGCATAAGCGCCCCATCCCACTATGTCGCCATACTAGGCTCTACAAATAAAACCGCAAATGTCACGTATTTGGAAATTGGATTTCCAACTATGAACCGAGGCAAAAGATAGTCCTCAACCGATTCGAGACGCTCTAGCCCGTGTCTCAGGATCAGAGCTCGAGTGACCCTTGGATCGTCAGGGCCGGTCCACTGATGTGGATTAAAATTCCTGAACACTGCGTTTCCACACCCTTTGGGGTGTCAATGAGCCAACAAATGACTCCATCGGACCCGGATCGTCCGATCATACCAAGGCGCCTCGCAACAGCAACAACCACACAGGTGAAAAGTATATAAATGTCAGGGCTGGTAGGTCACTGAAACCACCCTAGCTAGAAGGAAACGCATGCCCTCTCAGAGGTCCTCTCCCGTTTCTGGTTCACAACCAGGGTGTGAGGCTCGCGAATTCACGTTACACAAAGCTATGCCACACAGGCGGTGCTTTGATCATCAACCACAAGACCCTGCTTTTCAACAAAAGCCTTGATCATCTGCCACTTAGGCATGCCACACAGGCAATTCACTCCATGCGATTGATATCCATTAGTATATAACCCCTGAGCTCGTATGTCTCAGAGAAGGGCGTTAAGTAAGAGAATAAATTCTCTACCGCCAAACAGATATATATTTAATAGAAATCAATCACACAGACTAAAATCCAATGTCAGACACACAGTCCATTTACAAGTTCGTTCTGGGTGTGAACGAAACCGGAGGCACCTAGTACCCCGTATATCCATCGATCTCCAAGTACGTCTGGACGATCACCAACCGTTTCCATCTTCTTGGGTGTACAGCCCAATCATGATCACCAGTAATTACCCAAACGACGTAAAGTCCTTCGGCCTTTAACCACCGTCTTCATCTTCGACACCACGTCGAATCAGTTATTCAGAATGGGATAAACCCGGTCTTTCTGAACAACTCGCGCATATATATATATATATATATATATATATATATATAATAAACACGTGTTACACAAACACAGCATACGCCTCATTCCAATTCAGAATATTCTTTTATTCAAATATTCTTATATTTTGGGAAAGATTCCCATTCATTTTATCAAAGATAAAATCTTTAAATTTATTCTTTAATCTCCTTTGAATATCAATTCAAACTAGTCGGGATTAGCGGACCACACAGGAGTAATCATTTATTTTATTCCCCAATCCCAACCTATTCATCCCACGAAGTAAAACTGGTAATACTTCATATCTAACACCACGGTGTTATCGGTAAATTCAATTACCATTTCACGTTCAAATCTAATTAAAGATTTAACTATCGCTTGGAGTAAAACTGGTGATACTCCATTCTCGATCTTTTCAATCTATTTAAAGATTCATTAAAACTCCACTTAGTTTTAATCTTTAACTGGGTTAAAGAATCAGTGTCATATAAAACACGGTTCACGATAAACCCAAAATCACATTCCATTAATTATCGGGTTAAAGAAAGAGTGTTATTTAAAACACTGTCCACGATAAACCCAAAAATCAATATCAATTCAATTCCAAATAAATATTATTTAATTGGTACACTTCATTAAATCTAAATAAAAAGATTTAATCTTTTCTCAACTGGGTTCAAGAACAGTGTTAATAAAGACACCATTCACGACAAACCCAAATCACATTTGATATTCAATACAAGGCTCTGAATAGAAAATATACTGGCTTATATTCAATATCAAATTCTACGACCAACAAATATCGTATTGGAAATAACGATATTAATATATCTTTCAAATTTCCTAAACAATATCTGTATAATCATGATATCCAACATCGAAATATTCCAAAGACAATTTCGATTCAAATCCATTCCAATTCAATTATTGGAAATTCTGGTTATATTCAAAACCATTTCAAATCCAATTTATTTATTTAAAAATAAATAGAATTATAATTCTAGTTCAAAACTAGTTCATTTCGATAAAAATCTATTTTTATCTTTTCAAATATGGAGTTTTTCACCCCAATTCTACCCAAATCATTTCTTATGATTTTACACATATTATTACTATTTTTAATAGTATTATCAAGGCCCGTACAGTTGATTTCCATCAACGGCTATTGAACTGCACTTACAGCGACCTTTTCCAAATTTGATTTGGACATAATTCCAAATCCAACCGTTAGATTTCTAATTTCTAATATTCATTAGAAAGCACTTTTCGATACGAACCCAACGGTTCCGGTTTTAGGAGAATCCGACGATCGTATCTCATGTAATATCCGTTCGAAGTCAACGGTCGAAATTCGCGAACTGCCGCGGCGCGGCGCGTTCTATTCAGGCCATTATATTATATATATATATATATATATATATATATATATAATATAATATATACTTCGTCAATTTCCTTTTGAAATGAATTTTATAATTCGTTTTCAAAACGGTTTCAACTTCATATTCAATTTCAAATCAAAATTGAATATTCCAATATAAATTCGTTTTAAATTCATTTCAATTCAAATTCGTTTTCTATTCAATTCAATTCGAATTCGTTTTCTATTCAATTCAATTCGAATTCGTTTTCTATTCAATTCAATTCGAATTCGTTTATATTCAATTCCAATTCGAATTCATTTCTATTCAATTTAATTCGAATTCATTTCTATTCAATTTAATTCGAATCTCAATTCTTTTCAAAATATCAGATTTTGAAATCACTTTCGACATTCATTATAAAATGAATAAAATCGATATAAATATCGTTCACGTCAAAATGGCGTCAATCTAATCAACACGGCTTCATATATTTCTATTTTCAAATATTCTATTTCGAATATTTCTATTTCAAATATTTCTTTTCCAAATATTTCTATTTCAAATATTCCTATTCAAATATTTCTTTTCCAAATATTTCTATTTCAAATATTTCTATTTCAAAACTGGAATGAGGCCCAATCAATTACCATATAATGTTAATTATATGGATTTTCTACAACACATGTATACAATAACAACGATGAATAATCAACCATTATCCAAAGTGCATTCTACACTGTATAAGCATCAAATATAAATATTCAACGCTTATAACAGTCTGTCAATCAATCGATCGACATACAACTAACTATTGGGATAAGCGCCCCGTCCCACTATGTCGCCATAGGCTCTACAAATAAAACCGCAAATGTCACGTATTTGGAAATTGGATTTCCATCTATGAACCGAGGCAAAAGATAGTCCTCAACCGATTCGAGACGCTCTAGCCCGTGTCTCAGGATCAGAGCTCGAGTGACCCTTGGATCGTCAGGGCCGGTCCACCGATGTGGATTAAAATTCCTGAACACTGCGTTTCCCCATCCTTTGGGGTGTCAATGAGGCAACAAATTACTCCATCGGACCCGGATCGTCCGATCAAAACGAGGCGCCTCGCAACAGCAACAACCACACAGGTGAAAAGTATATAAATGTCAGGGCTGGTAGGTCACTGACACCACCCTAGCTAGAAGGAAACGCATGCCCTCCCTGAGGTCCTCTCCCGTTTCTGGTTCACAACCGGGGTGTGAGGCTCGCGAATTCACGTTACACAAAGCTATGCCACACAGGCGGTGCTTTGATCATCAACCACAAGACCCTGCTTTTCAACAAAAGCCTTGATCATCTGCCACTTAGGCATGCCACACAGGCAATTCGCTCCATGCAATTGATATCCATCAGTATATAACCCCTGAGCTCGTACGTCTCAGAGAAGGGCGTTAAGCAAGAGAATAAATTCTCCGCCGCCAAACAGATATATATTTAATAGAAATCAATCACACAGACTAAAATCCAATGTCAGACACACAGTCCATTTACAAGTTCGTTCTGGGTCTGAACGAAACCGGAGGCACCTAGTACCCCGCATATCCATCGATCTCCAAGTACGTCTGGACGATCACCAACTGTTTCCATCTTCTTGGGTGTACAGCCCAATCAAGATAATCAGTAATTACCCAAACGACGTGAAGACCTCCGGCCTTCTACCACCATCTTCATCTTCGACACCACGTCGAATCAGTTATTCAGAATGGGATAAACCCGGTCTTTCTGAACAACTCGCGTATATATATATATATATATATATATATATATATATATATATATAATAAACACGTGTTACACAAACACAACATACACCTCATTCCAATTCAGAATATTCTTTTATTCAAATATTCTTATATTTTGGGAAAGATTCCCATTCATTTTATCAATGATAAAATCTTTAAATTTATTCTTTAATCTCCTTTGAATATCAATTCAAACTAGTTGGGATTAGCGGACCACATAGGAGTAATCATTTATTTTATTCCTCAATCCCAACCTATTCATCCCATGAAGTAAAACTGGTAATACTTCATATCTAACACCACGGTGTTATCGGTAAATTCAATTACCATTTCACGTTCAAATCTAATTAAAGATTTAACTCTCGCTTCGAGTAAAACTAGTGATACTCCATTCTCGATCTTTTCAATCTATTTAAAGATTCATTAAAACTCCACTTAGTTTTAATCTTTAACTGGGTTAAAGAATCAGTGTCATATAAAACACGGTTCACGATAAACCCAAAATCACATTCCATTAATTATCGGGTTAAAGAACGAGTGTTATTTAAAACACTGTCCACGATAAACCCAAAAATCAATATCAATTCAATTCCAATTAAATATTATTTAATTGGTACACTTCATTAAATCTAAATAAAAAGATTTAATCTTTTCTCAACTGGGTTCAAGAACAGTGTTAATAAAGACAACATTCATGACAAACCCAAATCATATTTGATATTCAATACAAGGCTCTAAATAGAAAATATACTGGCTTATATTCAATATCTGTATAATCACGATATCCAACATCGAAATATTCCAAAGACAATTTCGATTCAAATCCATTCCAATTCAATTATTGGAAATTCTGGTTATATTCAAAACTATTTCAAATCCAATTTATTTATTTAAAAATAAATAGAATTATAATTCTAGTTCAAAACTAGTTCATTTCGATAAAAATCTATTTTTATCTTTTCAAATATGGAGTTTTCATCCCAATTCTTCCCAAATCATTTCTTATGATTTTACACAAATTATTACTATTTTTAATAATTTTATCAAGGCCCGTACAGTCGATTTCCATCAACGGCTATCGAACTGCACTTACAGCGACCTTTTCCAAATTTGATTTGGACATAATTCCAAATCCAACCGTTAGATTTCTAATTTCTAATATTCGTTAGAAAGCTCTTTTCGATATGAACCCAACGGTTCCTGTTTTAGGCGAATCCGACGGTCGGATCTCCCATAATATCCGTTTGAAGTCAATGGTCGAAATTCGCGAACTGCCGCGGCGCGACGCGTTCTATTCAGGCCATTATATTTATATATATATATATATATATATATATATATATATATATATATACTTCATCGATTTCCTTTCGAAATGAATTTTATAAATCGTTTTAAATTTGTTTTCAAAACGGTTTCAACTTCATATTCAATTTCAAATCAAAATTGAATATTCCAATATAAATTCGTTTTAAATTCATTTCAATTCAATTCAAATTCGTTTTCTATTCAATTCAATTCGAATTTGTTTTCTATTCAATTCAATTCGAATTCGTTTTCTATTCAATTCAATTCGAATTCGTTTATATTCAATTTCAATTCGAATTCATTTCTATTCAATTTAATTCGAATTCATTTCTATTCAATTTAATTCAAATTTCAATTCTTTTCAAAATATCAGATTTTGAAATCACTTTCGATATTCATTATAAAATGAATAAAATCGATATAAATATCGTTCACGTCAAAATGGCGTCAATCTAATCAACACGGCTTCATATATTTCTATTTTCAAATATTCTACTTCGAATATTTCTATTTCAAATATTTCTTTTCCAAATATTTCTATTTCAAATATTCCTATTCAAATATTTCTTTTCCAAATATTTCTATTTCAAATATTTCTATTTCAAAATTGGAATGAGGCCCAATCAATTACCATATAATGTTAATTATATGGATTTTCTACAACACATGTATACAATAACAACGAGGAATAATCAACCATTATCCAAAGTGCATTCTACACTGTATAAGCATCAAATATAAATATTCAACGCTTATAACAGTCTGTCAATCAATCGATCGACATACAACTAACTATTGGGATTAGTGTATGTCATATATCATCCCAATACCCGTGTGGGGTTTCAAACAATCAAACACAGATTTTATTTGTGCAGTTGGGCGATGTGTAAAATTTATCGTCTCAATCAATATCAGTCAAATGTGTGTATATAAATAAATCGTCTGATTTGTTTATTTTTATTTTATTTCATATACACGTTAAAATTTCTATTTTTAACTATAAAATATTTTAACTATATAAATATTTTATTTCATTTCACATCACATCACACAATCAACTAAACAGCAAAATCAAACAAACAAGCATACAAGCCGTCCATGGTCTGTGGACGACGGGTGTCGGGTGCTACTAAACACCGTCTGCATCCTAGTATATATTTCTACTAGAAATAAAATAAAAAGGTGAGAAGTTCTCACAGAAAGCTAAATTCAACGCCGCGACTCTTCTTATGTAGAAATCTTCGCCGTTCTTGCCTCTTGTCAATTTTCACTGCCCACTTTCACTACATATATAAAAATCACATTTTTACTTCGCTATTCAATATATAAAAATCGAATTTTTACTTCGCTATTCAATATATAAAAATCGAATTTTTACTTCGCTATTCAATATGTAAAAATCGAATTTTTACTTCGCTATTCAATATGTAAAAATCGAATATTTTTACTTCGCTATTCAATATATAAAAATCGAATTTTTACTTCGCTATTCAATATATAAAAATCTAATTTTTACTTCGCTATTCAGTATATAAAAATCGAATTTTTACTTCGCTATTCAATATATAAAAATCGAATTTTTACTTCGCTATTCAATATATAAAAATTGAATTTTTACTTTGCTATTCAATATATAAAAATCGAATTTTTACTTCCCTATTCAATATATAAAAATCGAATTTTTACTTTGCTATTCAATATATAAAAATCGAATTTTTATCTTGCTATTCAATATATAAAAATCGAATTTTTACTTCGCTATTCAGTATATAAAAATTGAATTTTTACTTCGCTATTCAGTATATAAAAATCGAATTTTTACTTCGCTATTCAGTATATAAAAATCGAATTTTTACTTCGCTATTCAATATATAAAAATCAAATTTTTACTTCGTTATCATGTGTATAAAAATCACATTTTTATACTACTACTATATAGATAAAAATTCTATTTTTACACCGCTAAAAATCGCATCTTTTCTATTTTAAAAATCTAATCTTTTATATTTTAAAAATCTAATCTTTTCTATTTTAAAAATCTAATCATTTCTATTTTAAAAATATGTTCTTTTCTATAACAAAATTTCATCTTTTCTATTATAAAATTTCGATCTTTTCACCTCTAATAATCATATGATAAAAATCAAAACTTTATGGCCTTTTATATAAATAAAAACTGATTTTCTGTTTTATTTTTAAAGCTAATCATGAACAAAATAAGTAAATAAATTAAATTGAAATAATAAAACTTATTATGGCAATTTCAAAGGGGGTGGAGGTGGGGCGTCGCTGCTGCGTCAGTCAAGGAGGGAGGAGGAGAGAGGAAATGGGAGGAGAAGGAGGAGGTGCGGTGGCAGTCGAAGGGGTTGGCAGTGGTATTGGGTCTTGGGGCTAGGGTTTTCATGGATTTGGGGGCAACGGTCGTGGAGGAGAGAGAAGAGAAGCAGAGGGGGATCGGAGGGGAGGGGTCTGGAGAGAGAAGTGGAGGGCGGGGGAAGGAGCGGTGGCCGCAACGGCCGGTGGTGGCCCAGGGAGGAGGCGGCGGGCGGGTCTTCGATTTTTTTTCTTCTGAATGAATATGGTCGGGGGAAAGAGAAGAAAGAAAGGGGGGCGGTTTAAGTGAAAATTATATTATTTAATTTATTTTAATTTTAAAAAGTAACTTTTTCATTTGAACTCGAAACGAGGCCCACCGCCTGTCGTCCATAGCTAATTACCCCCATTCCGAACACAATGGGATAGGTATCGTAGGCTGATTCGACCGTTTCTATCAGTTTCCGTTAAAATCAACATATAACTCTATATATTGAATTTGAACGCGCATTTCAATTTACCGGGCCCACATACAAACTCTAAAAATTCCCAAAAAAATATTTTCTAGCTTCGTATTGACGATACGGTCCTAACAAAACTAATTTCATCGAATTCTGAGACCGTTTGAAAAATGGCCATTTTCCAGTCGATTAAAATCAACTGAAACTGGTCAAACACGTTTTCCTTTGCCACGCTCACATATTGATTCGAAAAATTATGAAATTTGAAACCTAGTAATAACTTTACATCATGGATCCAACGAAAGTGGTTTCATCGAAATCCGAGGTCGTTTGCAAAATTTCCATTTTTAAGGGCCTGAATTCCATAGCGACTATTCAGAATTTTCAACTGGACATATCTTTTGATTCCCGCTATGAAATTTCAATTTTTCGGATTCGTTGGAAAGATATCCACAAATAGATCCTATTATTTTAGGTTTCGCTAAAATCCGTTTTATTTTGCTCCCGGTATGTTCAATTGAAATTTGAAATCGAATTATCGAACTACCGCGCCATTTTCAATTCCTTTTATAAATATAAATAAATATTTATTTTCTAACGACGATCTATATAATATATACGTTCGAATTTCATTCAAAATAAATTTCTCGTCGACTTTATTTAAAATAATTCATTTTAAATAATCAAAATTCGCTAAAATTGCCAAAATAAAAAAAATTAAATTGGCCCAGATTTCCGGGTTATTACAATAAATATGATTTTTCTATATATGAATGTAAAGTAAAAAATACGATTTTTCTATAAATGAATGTGAAGTAAAAATTCGATTTTTATATGTAGTGGATACGAATGACGAAAGTGACAAAAGAAGAAAAGGCGAAGATTTCCTACATACGAAGAGTCGTGGTGTTTGGTTAGGCTTATTAGTGAGAACTCCTCACTTTTAATTTAATTTTCTAGTTAAAATATATACTAGGATGCAGACGGTGTTTAGTAGCACCGACACCCGTCGTCCACAGACCATGGACGGCTTGTACGCTTGTTTGTTTGATTTTGATGTGTAGTTGATTGTGTGATGTGATGTGAGATGAAATAAAATATTTTATAGTGAGAAATATTTTATAGTTAAAAATAGAATTTTTAACGTGTGTTTAAAATGAAATAAATATAAACAAATCGAACGATTTGTTTATATACACATATTTGACTGATATTGATTGGGATGATAAATTTTACACATCGCCCAACTGCAAAAATAAAATCTGTGTTTGATTGTTTGAAACCCCACACGGGTATTGGGATGATATATGGAATACACTAATCCCAATAATTAGTTGTATGTCGATCGATTGATTAACAGACTGATATAAGCGTTAAATATTTATATTAGATGCTTATACAGTGTAGAATGCACATTGGATGGTGGTTGATTATTTGTCATTGTTGATATGTACATGCGTTGTATGGAAATCCATAGAAATAAAATCTATGGTAATTGATTGGGCCTCATTCCAGTTTTGAATAGAAATATTTGAATAGAAATATTTGAAAATAAATATTTGAATAGAAATATTTGAAAAAGAAATATTTGAAATAGAATATTTGAAAATAGAAATATATGAAGCCGTGTTGATTAAACTGACGCCATTTTGACGTGAACGATATTTATATCGATTTTATTCATTTTCAATGAATATTGAAAGTGATATTGAAATTCGAATTAAACTGAATAGATTTGAAATTCAAATTAAATTGAATAGAATTGGATTCGAATTTAAAATGAATTCGAATTGAAATTGAATAGAAATGAATTCGAATTGAAATTGAATAGAAATGAATTCGAATTGAAATTGAATTAAATTGAAAACGAACTGAAATTGAATTAAAAATCGATTTGAATTGAAATCAATTTGAAATGAATTTAAAACGAATTTATAAGGAAAAATTCAATTTTGATTTGAATTTGAAAAGAAGTTAAAATCATTTTGAAAACGAATTTAAAACGATTTATACAATATGTTTTAAAAGGAAAGCGACGAAGTATATATTATATATATAATATAATGGCCTAAATAGAACGCGCCGCGCCGCGGTAGTTCGTGAATTTCGATCATTGACTTCGTACGGAGATTACAGGAGATCCGACCGTCGGATTCTCCAAAAACCGGAACCATTGGGTTCGTATCGAAAAGAGCTTTCTAACGAATATTAGAAATTGGAAATCTAACGGTTGGATTTGGAATTTTGTCCAAATCAAATTTAGAAAAGGTCGCTGTAAGTTCAGTTCGATGGCCGTTGATGGAAATCGACTGTACGGGCCTTGATAAAATTATTAAAAATAGTAATAATTTGTGTAAAATCATAAGAAATGATTTGGGAAGGATTGGGATGAAAAACTCCATATTTGAAAAGATAAAAATAGATTTTTATCGAAACGTAATAGTTTTGAAATAAAATAATAATTTATTTATTTTTAAAATAAATAAATTGGATTTGAAATGGTTTTGAAAATATCTAGAATTTCCAATAATTGAATTGGAATGGATTTGAATTGAAATTGTCTGTGAAATATTTCGATGTTGGATTTCGTGATGATACGGGTATTGTTATGGGAATTTGAAAGATATATTTATATTGTTATTTCCAATACGATATTTGTTGGTCGTAGAATTTGATGTTGAATACAAGCCGATATATTTTCTATTAAGAGCCTTGTATTCAATATCAAATGTGATTTGGGTTTGTCGTGAATCGTGTTTTAGATGACATTGGTTCTTTAACCCAATTAAAGAGAGAATATTGATTTTTGAGAAGATTAAAACTAAGTGGAGTTTTAACGAATCTTTAATTAGATTGAAAGTGAATTGGTAATTTAAATTATCAAATATTAAAAGTGATCGAGAATGGAGTATCACCAGTTTTGCTCCAAAGCGATAGTTAAATCTTTAATTAGATTTGAATGTGAAATGGTAATTAATTTTACCGATAACACCATGGTGTTAGATATGGAGTATTACCAGTTTTCTCCATGGGATAAATAGGTTGGGATTGGGAATGTACATCCATTTGAAAGATATTGATTGGGACGATAAATTTTACACATTGCCCAACTGCACAAATAAAAGTCTGTGTTTGTTGACTGAAACCCCACACGGGTATTGGGATGATATTTGACGTACACTAAACCCGATTGTTTAGTTGTATGTCAAGTGACAGGTTGATAGACAGTTGTGTAGTCCACTTTGGATGATGGTTGATTATTTATCATTGCTATTGTATACATTATCTATATGGAATCCATATAATTAACATTATATGGTAATTGATTGGGCCACATTCCAATTTGGAAAATAAAGAATATTATAAAGGAGATTCATGTGTTGAATAGAATAAATATTCATGTGTTGAATAAAATATATATTCATGTGTTGAATAAAATATATATTCACGTGTTGAATAAAAGAAAATTCATGTGTTCAATAAAGTATATATTCATGTGTTGAAGAAAATATTCATTTGTTGAATAGAATAGCGAAGTTATTGAAATATATAGAGCCATGTTGATTAGATTTGCGCCATTTTGACGCGAATGATATTAATATCAATTATATTTGTTTTTGTAATGAATATAGGAAAGGAAGTGATTTCAAAATCTAATATTTTGAAAATATTATCATTTATATATTAATGATATGGAATATTCAATTTTGATTTAAAATTGAATATGAAGTTGAAATTGTTTTGAAAACAAATTTAAAACGAATTATAAAATATGTTTTGAATTAAAATCGATGAAATATATATAATATATATATTATATATATTAATGGCCTAAAAAGAACGTGTCGCGCCGCAACCATTCGCGAATTTCGACCATTGACTTCGAATTGACGTTACAGGAGATCCGACCGTCGGATTCTCCTGCAACCGGAACCATTGGGTTCGTATCGAAAAGAGCTTTCCAATGAGTATTAGAAATTTGAAATCTAACGGTTGGATTTGGAATTATGTCTAAATCAAATTTGGAAAAGGTCATTGTAAGTGCAGTTCGACGACCGTTATTGGAAATCGACTGTACGGGCCTTGATAAAATTATTAAAAATATCAATAATTTGTGTAAAATCATAATAAATGATTTAGAAAGAAGTGGGGTGAAAATCCCATATTTAAAAAGGATAAAATTATTTTTTTTATCGAAATGAACTGGTTATGAACTAGAATTGTAATCCAATATTTTTGAATAAATAAATTGGATTTGAAGTGGTTTTAAAAATAATCAGAATTTCCAATATACGAATTGGAATGGATTTGAATTGAAATTATCTTCGGAATATTTCGATGTTGGGTTTCGTGATTATACAGATATGGTTGTGGAAATTTGAAAGATATATTTATATCGTTATTCCCAATACGATATTTGTCGGTTTCAAAATTTGATATTGAATATAAGCCGATATATTTTCTATTTAGAGCCTTATATTTAATATCAAATGGGATTTTGGGTTCGTCATGGATGGTGTCTTAAATAACACTGTTCTTGAACCAAGTTTAGAAAAGAATAAATCTTTTAATTAAGATTTGGTGAAATTGTCTAGTTAATTGGTATTTAATTGGAATTGAATTTAAATTGGTTTTTGGGTTTATCGTGAGCGGTGTTTTGAATAACACCTATTCTTTAACCCGATTAACAATGTAATGAGATTTTGGGTTGTTGTGAACCGTGTTTTAAATGACATTGATTCTTTAACCCAGTTAAAGATAAGATAAACTTCTTAGCTATGAATAACCATTAATATTGATTTGTGGGAAGATTAAAACTGAGTGGAGTTTTAATGAATCTTTAATTAGATGGAAATGATCGGGAATGGAGTATCACCAGTTTTGCTCCAAAGCGATAGTAAAATCTTTAACTAGATTTGAACGTGAAATGGTAATTAATATTTACCGATAACACAGTGGTGTTAGACATGGAGTACTACCAGTTTTGCTCCCTGGGATGAATAGGTTGGGATTGGGAAATAATTTAAATAATTACTTTGGTGTGGTTCGCTAATCCCGACTAGTTTGGAAAACCTTAACATGATTTGAAATGATATCCAAAGGAAGATTAAAGAATAAATTTAGAAGAATTTATCTTTGATAAAATTAATGGGAACCTTCCCCTTAGAATGTGAATATTTGAATAAAAGAATACTCTGAATTGGAATGAGGCGTATGTTGCGTTTGTGTTACACTTGTTTATTATATACGAGGGTTATTCGAAAAGGCCGGGTCTATACCCATTCTGAATAATCGACTCGACGATAAGTCGACGATGAAGACAGTGGTTGAAGACCGGAGGTCTTCACATCGTTTGGATGATTACTGATGATCTTGATTGGGCATTACACCCAAGAGAAGGGAATCAGTTGGTGATCGTCCAGACGTACTTGGAGATCGATGGATATGCGAGGAATAAAGTTCCTCCGGTATCGTTCAGACCTAGAACGAACTTGTAAATGGACTGCGTATCTGACATTGGATTTTATTCTGTGTTGATTGATCTCTATTAAATATATATATATATATATATATATGTTTGGCGGCAGAGAATTTATTCTCTTGCTTAACGACCTTCTCTGAGACGTACGAGCTCAGAGGTTATATATTGATGGATATCAATCACATGGCATGAATTGCCTGTGTGGCATGCCTAAGTGGCAAATGATCAAGGCTTCTGTTGAAAAGCAAAGTCTTGTGGTTGATGATCAAAGCACGGCCTGTGTGGCATAGCTTTGTGTATAGCGTTAATTCGCGAGCCTCACACCTCGGTATGAGTCAAAAAAGGGATCGGACTGCAGGGAGAACACGACGTTTCTTTCTAGCTAAGTGTAACTACCCGGAAAATGCGAGCCAATTTAAAAATTTTATTTTGGCGAATTTAGCGAAGTTTGAACATTTAAAATGAATTATTTTAAATAATATCAACGAGAAATTTATTTTGAATAGAATTAGAACATATATATTTATATAGATCGTCGTTAGAATATAAATAATTATATATAATTATAAAAGGAATTGAAAATGGCGCGGTAGTTCGAAAATTCGATTTCAAAATTCAAATGAATGTACCGGGTGCAAAATAAACCAGATTTTAGTGAAACCAAAAATATTAGAATCTATTTGAGAATATCTTTCCAACGAATCCGAAAAATTGAAATTTCATAGCGGGAATCAATAGATATGTCCAGTTGAAATTTCAGAATAGTCGCTATGGAATTCAGGCCCTTAAAAGTGAAGATTTTGCAAATGACCTCGGATTTTGACGAAACCACTTTTGTTGGATCCGTGATGTCAAATTATTGCTAGGTTTCAAATTTCATAATTTTTTGAATCAATATGTGAGCGTGGCAAAGGAAAACGCGTTTGACCAGTTTTAGTTGATTTTAATCGACTGGAAAATGGCCATTTTTCTAACGGTCTCGGAATTTGACGAAATTAGTTTTGTTAGGACCATATCGTCAATACGAAGCTAGAAAATATTTTTTTGAAATTTTTCTGGTTAGTATGTGACCCTGGTAGATTGAAATGCGCGTTCAAATTCAATATATAGAGTTATATTTTGATTTTGATGAAAACTAATCGAAATGATCGAATCAGCCTATGATACATATCCCATTGTGTTCGAAATGGGGGTAATTAGCTATGGACGACAGGCAATGGGTCTCGTTTGGAAGTCAAAATAAAAAGTACCTTTTTGAAATTAAATTAATTAAATAATATATATTATTATATGTCTCCCCTCACTTACCTCTCTCCTTCCACGTTCATTTCATTTAAAAAAAAGGAAACAGATCGAGGAAACCCGCCGCCACCCTCCGGAGCTCCTCCACCCCGTCGCTCGTCCTCCTCCGCCTCGGTGAACGTTGCTCCCCTCCCTTCTCCCCGCGCATCCTTCTTCCTCCTCGCCTTCTTCTTCTTCAACGCCATACACCGCAACCCTAAATCGAATCACCCACCGACCCCCTCCGCCAGTGGCCACCATCGACCACCCTAAACCCCCTCCGACCATCTGCAGGCCCCGCGCGCCCCCTCTCGCAGCAGCCGACGCCAAGATTCCCCCCCCCCCTCTTCTTGAAACCGCTGCCCCATCGCCCCAAATCCACCAAACCACGAAGCCGATACCTCCCTTCGCTGAAAAACAGTAAGCATTTACTTTGTTTTTATTTTTGTTTAGGGAAATTAGTTTTAAATATATATATATATATAAAGATCAGTTTTTAAAATATCATAGAAGAGAAAAATGTAGCAGTTTTGTTTAAAATATAAGTTGAGATTTTTATATAAATAAAGATTCGATTTTTATATGAATAGCGGGTTAAAAATATGATTTTTATATAGTGAAGATTATAAAAGAATGATTTTTATAAGATAGAGTAAATAAAATTCGATTTTTATTTGAGTAGCGAAGTAAAGATTTGATCTTTATATATGTAGTGAATCAAAAATATGATTTTTACTTGTGTAGAGTATTAAAAATATGACCTTTTATATAATAGAAGATATAAAAATACTATTTTTATATAAGTAGTGTATTGAAAATAAAATTTCTATATAATAGAGAATATAAAAATATTATCTCTATATGTGTAGCGAAATAAAAATCTGATTTTTCATTATATATAGGTTGAAATAAAAATATGAAATCTTTATATTTGAAAAGGCTAAATCTTTATATTTGAAAAGGCGAAATCTTTATATTTGAAAAGACGAAATCTTTATATTTGAAAAGGCGAAATCTTTATATTTGAAAAGGGGAAATCTTTATATAGAGAATAGCATGATAAAAATATAATCTTTATTATATGAACATCGATGTAAAAATAGAATTTTTATCTATATAGTAGCAATGTAAAAATAGAATTTTTATCTATATAGTAGCGATGTAAAAATAGAATTTTTATCCATATGGAGTGATTATAAAAATATAATTTTTATATATATAGCAACAATATAAAAATGTGATTTTTATATATGTAGTGGCTACGGGCAGCGAAAGTGACAAAAGGCGAGAACAGCGATGACTTCTACATAAGAAGAGTCGAGGAGTTTGGATTAGCTAGTCGGTGAGAACTTCTCACTTTAAATTTTCTTTTCTAGTTAAAATATATACTAGGATGCAGACGGTGCTTAGCAGCACCCGACCCCCGTCGTCCACAGACCATGGATGGCTTGTATGCTTGTTTGATGTGTTGTGAAATTTGTTTGTGATGTTGATGTGAAATAGATAATAAAATATATTCATGTGTTGAAATAAATTAATTATCCTTAAAAATATGAATATAGTGAATGTGAATAAATAAATATTCATTTACAAACCGGACGGTTTGTTTATGTACACCTATTTGAAGGATATTGATTGGGATGATAAATTTTACACATCACCAAACTGCACAAATAATATTCAGTGTTTGTTGATTTGAAACCCCACACGGGTGTTGGGATGATATTTGACTAACACTAATCCCAATTATTTAATTGTATGTCGATCGATTGGTCGACAGGCTGTGTAAGCGCTAATTATTTATATTTGATTCTTATGCAGTTGTGTGGTGCACTTTGGATGATGGTTGATTGTTTATCGTTGCTATTATATGCATGCGTTGTGTGGAATCCATATAATTAACATTATATGGTAATTGATTGGGCCTCATTCCAATTGGAAAAATAAAGAAGATTATAAAATAAAGATTCATGTGTTGAATAGAAAAATGCTCATGTGTTGAGAATATTCATGTATTGAAACTATTTATGTGTTGAGTAAAATATTTTAACAATAAAATTTACATCTTTATCATATTTAAAATTAGAATCTACTTTACGGTTGGAGTCTAATTAAAAATCAAGAGATAGATACCATAATTTTATAAAATATATTACATAACAAAAATAGTTATGTGTTGACAGTACTCATGTGTTGAGATTAGTCAGGTGTTGAAAGAAATATAGATTCATGTGTTGAATAGAATAAATATTCATTTGTTGAATAGAATAACGAATTTATTGAAATATATAAAGTCGTGTTGATTAGAGATGCGCCATTTTGACGCAAACGATATTTATATCGATTATATTCGTTTTTATAATGAATATAGAAAGGGTAGTGATTTCAAAATATAACGTTTTGAAGATATTATCATTTATATAGTAATGATAGGAAATATTCAATTTTGATCTGAAATTGAATATAGAGTTGAAATGGTTTTGAAAACGAATTTAAAATGATTTATAAAATACGTTTTAAAAGGAAATCGACGAAATATATAATATAGATATATATATTATATA
Organism: Allium sativum; assembly: GCA_030737875.1. Lineage (NCBI taxonomy): Eukaryota > Viridiplantae > Streptophyta > Magnoliopsida > Asparagales > Amaryllidaceae > Allium > Allium sativum. Next base: position 78,471,439 of record CM060925.1, read on the forward strand.
TATATATATATTATATATATATATATAATGGCCTGAATAGAACGCGCCGCGCCGCGGCAATTCGTGTATTTCGACCATTGACTTCAAATTGACATTACGGGAGACCTGACTGTCGAATTCTCCTAAAACCGGGACCGTTGGGTTCGTATCGAAAAGATCTTTCCAATGAATATTAGAAATTTGAAATCTAACGGTTGGATTTGGAATTATGTCCAAATCAAATTTGGAAAATGTCATTGTAAGTGCAGTTCGATGGTCGTTGATGGAAATCGATTGTACGGGCCTTGATAAAATTATTAAAAATATCAATAATTTGTGTAAAATCATAATATGTGAATTGGAAAGAACTGGGATGAAAAATTCCACATTTGAAAAGATAAAAATAGATTTTTATCGAAATGAACTAGTTTTGAATTAGAATTAAAATCAATTTATTTTTGAAATAAATAAATTGAATTTGAATTGGTTTTGAAGATAACCAGAATTTCCAATATATATAAAGTGGAAGTGGATTTGAATCGAAATTGTCTTTGGAATATTTCGATGTTGGATTCCGTGATTATACAGATACTGTTATGGGAATTTGAAAGATATACTTATATCATTATTTCCAATACGATATTTGGAGGTTTCAGAATTTGATATTGAATATAAGACGATATATTTTCTATTCAGACCCTTGTATTTAATATCAAATGTGATTTGGGTTTGTCGTGAATCGTGTTTTAGATGACATTGGTTCTTTAACCCAGTTAAAGACAGAATATTGATTTTTGAGAAGATTAAATCTAAGTGGAGTTTTAACGAATCTTTAATTAGATTGAAAGTGAATTGGTAATTTAAATTATCAAATATGAAAAGTGATCGAGACTGGAGTATCACCAGTTTTGCTCCAAAGCGATAGTTAAATCTTTAATTAGATTTGAATGTGAAATGGTAATTAATTTTACCGATAACACCGTGGTGTTAGATATGGAGTATTACCAGTTTTCTCCATGGGATAAATAGTTTGGGATTGGGAAATAAAATAAATAATTACTTCGGTGTGGTTCGCTAATCCCGACTAGCTTGGAAAATCATAATATGGTTTGAAATGATATCCAAAGGAAGATTAAAGAATAAATTTAGAAGAATTTACCTTTGATAAAATTAATGGGAACTTTTCCCTAAGAATGAGATATTTGAATAAAAGAATATCCTGAATTGGAATGAGGCATATGTTGTGTTTGTGTAACATTTGTTTATTATATACGCGGTTTATTCGGAAAGGCCGGGTTTATACCCATTCTGAATAACCGATTCGACGATAAGTCGAAGATGAAGACGGTGGTTGAAGACTGGAAGTCTTCACATTGTTTGGGTGATTACTGATGATCTTGATTGGGCTGTACACCCAAGAGGAGGGAATCAGTTGGTGATCGTCCAGACGTACTTAGAGATCGATGGATATGCGAGGAAAGTGCCTCCGGTTTCGTTCAGACCCAGAACGAACTTGTAAATGGACTGTGTGTCTGACATTGGATTTTATTCTGTGTTGATTGATCTCTATTAAATATACATCTGTTTGGCGGCGGATAATTTATTCTCTTGCTTAACGCCCTTCTCTAAGACGTACGAGCCCAGAGGTTGTATATCGATGGACATCAATCGCATGGAGTGAATTGCCAGTGTGGCACGCGTAAGTGGCAATTGATCAAGGCTTCTGTTGAAAAGCAAAGTCTTGTGGTTGATGATCAAAGCACAACCTGTGTGGCATAGCTTTGTGTATAACGTGAATTCGCGAGCCTCACAGCTCGGTATGAGTTAAAAACGGGATACAGGTCGTTGGGAGAACACGACGTTTCTTTCTAGCTATGGATGATGTTAGTGACCTACCAGCCCTGACATTTATATACTTTTTACCTGTGTGGATGTTGGAATGTGAGGCGCCTCAGATATAGGTCTGTTAGGACCGGGAAACGTGTGTTCAAGAATTGCCAATACTCCAAAGTTAGGTGAGGACAGGCCCAACCGATTCTAAGGATCATAGTGGGGTCCTAAGACATTTGCTAGAGTGTCTTAAACGGAGAGGAGCTTGCCCCTTTCCTCGACTCATGACGGAAATCAAATTTCCAATACGTGATATTGCGGTTTTACTTGTAGAGCCTAGTATGGCGACATGATAGATGGTACCCATGCCGCCTATGATTGATATTTATGATTTAAATTGTTTTGACACTATACACTTATAATAGTATTAAATGATTTGTTTTAAACGTACCAAGCATGTTTGGCTATTGTTGACCCGCTTTTTAGTCAAAGCAGTCACACATGGAATCTCTTCTCAACAATACACTCAAGCGTTGGGAATATCGTCAGAAGACATGAAGTGATTTGGTTGAAATCGCATCACAAACAAAGAATGGCCCGAAACTCCTACCAGATGACCTTTTTTGGGTCGGAAAACAGCGATTACGGAGCTAAGCTCTGTAACTCTTGTAGATCTCTGAATTAGCTTCAGTTTGAGCTTTGGTTTGGGTCAATCGGACTTACGGTTTGAAAGTTATGCCCGTTTCCGTGAACGTATGCAGAACCGGAAAACTTGGATTTGTGTAATTGAATCAACCCCTCAGATCGGATCGGAGGTTCCTGTTCGGATCGGACCCTATCTTCATGAGTTTGGCACAACACTTCCTGGCATGTGTGATTGGTTCGGCTCGGGTGGGGATGGCGGACCCGACCCGCTGCGCTTCGGATGCTCAGAAGAGCATTGACTCTTTCACTCGAGGATACCGGCTCGGTTCGGATAGGACGATCCGACCCGATCCGCCTGTAGCGAGCTTCACCTCAGCTTTGACCGAATCTTCAGGCATAACTACCTCCTGTTAATCCGGATCGGTTGCCACCTGTATGCACACGATCTGAAGGCCACTTCTCCACTCTCTCCGAGATGTCCTCTCCGCTCACCACGTCACACCCGATCCGACCCGGATCAGAGCTCCCATCAGCTCCTCTACGCCTATAAATACACCACGAGATGGTCATTTCAAGGGACTTTTTCCGGCACTAACACCTCCCGACCTCCATTACCAAGTATTCAAGGACTTTGGGTACTCCTCAACTCAATCAAACACGAGGCTATCGTGCATAAATTCAATCTCTTTTCTCCTCTTCTTCATTACAACACAAGGTTATTGTGTATAATCGAATCTCACGGATTGTGAGACACCATTGTAATTGTAATTCCTCAGGATATGAGAAACTATAAAGTGGACGTAGGCTTGGATTGAGCCGAACAACTATAAAAATCTCGTGTGTTCCCTGTTTTTACTGCTTTTTATCTGTAATCTGTGATTTGTGAGGATTTCACATAGAGTTTGGGTGTTAGGCCCAAATTTCGGTCTAACATTTTGGCGCGCCAGGTAGGGGGGCACACGATACAACTTCTTCTACTAGCTTGAATGGAAGCGGATTATTTGGCTATTGGATCAATGGTCAAGCGAAAGAAAGACGGAACCTTCTCTCGTGCTGAGGATGTTGGCACTGAAGGCACAAGGAACGAGGCAAGCCAGGAGGCTTCCTCTCATGAAAATCCATCAGCATACTTAACCAGAGATGAAATGGATGGCGTTCTCGCTGAATTGAGAACTCAAATGGCAAGGCAAGATGATCTGCTCCGCAAACAACAGGAGATGATCGACCAATTCTTCGCTCGGATGGAAGGAAGGCCGAGCGGCAATGCGCAACTCACTGGAAATGGTACTGAAATGGCTCCAGCAGGAATAACAAACCGGATCGGTTCGGATCCGATCCGAACCGAGGGCCAAAATCTGAATCCAACGCAGATGGAAATGGGAGACATTCCCCACCGGATCGGTTCGGACCCGATCCGAACAGCAACCCTGCATGAGCCTGGGGGCAGCAGCCTCCCCTCTGGAAATCAAGGCTTCGCTCCTGTTCGACCTACATCCGCACCGGTTCGGGTCGGAAATACCACACAAATTCAGCATCAAGCTCCCCAGTTCGGAACAGGCGAACCTGTTCGGATCGGCACCTCCGATCCGAACCGTGCACCTCTCCATAACCTCCCTCGCTTCTCCGAACCGCAGCAAGGGGGCACCTCCGAACCGAACCGGATGACCTGCCAAGCTCCTTATACTCTTCCACACTCTTCTGAACTCAACGCTGGGGGCACCAGCTCTGGGCTTGTCAACCTGCAACAGCTCTTTGAAGGCGATCGGCTCGCCAATCTCATTGAACGCCTCTCGAGAGGCCGCACCTATCAAAATGACATGGATGATGTCAATCACAATCCATTCACACAGGAAATCAGGAATTCCCGCAATCCTCCGGATTTCAAACTTCCACAACTGGAACCCTACAACGGCAGAACAGATCCTATTGTGCATCTCATGCGCTACAAACGGCATATGGAAGTTCAATCGGCGTCGGAAAACGTCATGGCTAAATGTTTTCCCCTCTTTTTGACTGATATTGCTGCTATGTGGTTTCGGCAGCTGGAATCTGAATCGATCAACAGCTGGAACATGTTGGTCGCTCGCTTTATTGAACAGTTTCGGGTCCATTTTGCTCGACCCAAAAATGTCATGTCACTCACTACAATCAAGCAGAGACCCAAAGAAACTCTGCGATCATTTCTGGAAAGATTCAACATTGCAGCAGCATCAGTTGATCGGCCTGAGCCATCTATGGTATTGATGGCGGCAGTATCCGGCGTTCTAGACAACTCGGAGTTCAAGAAATCCTTGTACCGAGACCCACCAAGGAATCTCAGTGAATTCTATCTTGAATCGGATAGGTTTTTGCGTGAAGAAGACGCAACCTCCGAGAAGAAAGTTCTCGATGTTAACATGCTCAAAGACGGAGAACCGTCTGATTCTGACAAAGGCAAAGGAAAAGCTGCCGTCAAGAATGACCGCAACGCTCAGCCCCGGAGAGGGCCCAGATATGAAAAGTACACTGAACTCAATGCCCCACTCTCAGACATCTATCTGGACACAAACGGTGACGTCTCCTATCCAAAGCCTCCCAGGAGGGAGCCATCACAAAGAGAACGCGATTCTGGGAAATATTGCGTATTTCACGATATGGACGGTCATGACACAAATGACTGTAGACACTTGCGAGATCTGATTGAGGAACGGGTTAGACGTGGAGAGCTACCCGAGTATGTGAAACAACCAACACCTGTACCTGTGCTGCCACCACCTGCTCCCCGGAGAGGGAATGACCCTGGAACGAGCTCCCATCGGCTCGTCATCAAATGATCTGGATTGGATCACTCTGTGTTTTCTGCATTTCTTAGGATTTAAGATATGTCTCTTTGCTTTCTTTAGGTTTTCCGATTGGCTAAATCGGAGTACACACGTTCGGGGTTAGGATTTAGCTCCAAAACGTGCTCTGCACTCGATGACAAACCAATCAGGATTTGCTTTGGTTTTGTACTTTGAATTGAATAAGGAAGGACTTTCCGAGCATGGATTATGTTTGGAAATTTAAGTATCTTGTCAGGTTGCGGCAGGATTCTCAATCTCAGCTAAAGTATGGCTTATACTTATCTCGGACCCCTAGGCATGGATTATGCTTAGGGACAGACTGTCTTGTCAGGTCTTGGCAAGCATAGCTCTATCCCGACATGGGTATGGATTGTACTCACTAGGACTCTTAAGTATGGATTATACTCTGGAACGGCTTATTGTTTTGTCAGGATTTGGCAAAGGAACTCAATAAAACTCGGGTATGGCTTATGCTCAGTTTGAACTTCCTGGTATGGCTTGTACCCGGAAGGTTAGGTCCTTCGTCAGGTTTTGGCAGGATGATTCGAACGTCCCTTGAGTATGGTTTATGCTCAAACAAACGCCCAAGCATGGTTTATGCTCGAAAGTGTAATTAGTTTTGTCAGGATTTGACACACCTATCTGCTTTCTTTTATTCGCAGGTATGGATTATACTTGCAGCTGGCAGGCCCGGCGTGGCCTTGGATTATCCAGAACACATCTTCCTTCATTCAGAAAGATATGTTCTGAGGGGCAAAATGTTGACCCGCTTTTTAGTCAAAGCAGTCACACATGGAATCTCTTCTCAACAATACACTCAAGCGTTGGGAATATCGTCAGAAGACATGAAGTGATTTGGTTGAAATCGCATCACAAACAAAGAATGGCCCGAAACTCCTACCAGATGACCTTTTTTGGGCCGGAAAACAGCGATTACGGAGCTAAGCTCTGTAACTCTTGTAGATCTCTGAATTAGCTTCAGTTTGAGCTTTGGTTTGGCTCAATCGGACTTACGGTTTGAAAGTTATGCCCGTTTCCGTGAACGTATGCAGAACCGGAAAACTTGGATTTGTGTAATTGAATCAACCCCTCGGATCGGATCGGAGGTTCCTGTTCGGATCGGACCCTATCTTCATGAGTTTGGCACAACACTTCCTGGCATGTGTGATTGGTTCGGCTCGGGTGGGGATGGCGGACCCGACCCGCTGCGCTTCGGATGCTCAGAAGAGCATTGACTTTTTCACTCGAGGATACCGGCTCGGTTCGGATAGGACGATCCGACCCGATCCGCCTGTAGCGAGCTTCACCTCAGCTTTTACCGAATCTTCAGGCATAACTACCTCCTGTTAATCCGGATCGGTTGCCACTTGTATGCACACGATCTGAAGGCCACTTCTCCACTCTCTCCGAGATGTCCTCTCCGCTCACCACGTCACACCCGATCCGACCCGGATCAGAGCTCCCATCAGCTCCTCTACGCCTATAAATACACCACGAGATGGTCATTTCAAGGGACTTTTTCCGGCACTAACACCTCCCGACCTCCATTACCAAGTATTCAAGGACTTTGGGTACTCCTCAACTCAATCAAACACGAGGCTATCGTGCATAAATTCAATCTCTTTTCTCCTCTTCTTCATTACAACACAAGGTTATTGTGTATAATCGAATCTCACGGATTGTGAGACACCATTGTAATTGTAATTCCTCAGGATATGAGAAACTATAAAGTGGACGTAGGCTTGGATTGAGCCGAACCACTATAAAAATCTCGTGTGTTCCCTGTTTTTACTGCTTTTTATCTGTAATCTGTGATTTGTGAGGATTTCACATAGAGTTTGGGTGTTAGGCCCAAATTTCGGTCTAACAGCTATCATAAGGGAAAACCCTATCCTCTGGCTTGCGTTGCGTTGTGTAACAACCCGGAAAATCCGAACCAATTTAAAAATTTTATTTTAAATAAATTGGTTAGAAAATGAGCCTGAATTTAAAAAAATTAATTTTAAATAATATTAGAGGCAGTGAAAATAGTCAATTTTCAAACAACCTCCGTTTTCGATGAAACCACTTTTGTTGGAACCGGAATGTCAAATTATTGCTAGGTTTCAATTTTTAGAATTTTTCGATTTAATATGTGAGCGCGGCGAAAGAAACTATGGTTGGTCAAATACAGTCAAAATTGAACGACTGGAAAAAAGCCATTTTTCGAACAGTCTCAGAATTCGACGAAATTAATTTTGTTGGATTCGTATCGTCAAAGCATAGCCAAATCTTTTTTTGGATTTTTCGGAGTTCGTATGTGGCTCCGGTGGATTTTTGATTATGTCAGAATTAAATAATAAAAGAATTAATTTTAAATTCGAAAAACGAGGGCTGAGATGACCTCTTGGGCCTGCGGGACATAGCTAGATGGATCCGGACTAGGGGTTATTAGCTAGGAAACACAATCGTTGGGCTGAAATCAGAGCAAGTAGGTAAATGGACTTTTATTGGGTTAATTAAATAATTAAACCTAACCCTAAATATAATATTATTTAATCCCTGTAGCCGTCGTATTCATCTTCCCCAATCCCATTTTCAGCCGCCCCCTCTTCTATCATTCCCCCTCAAAATTTTCTCTCCACACAAACAATTACCCTATACTCCTTTGGAGTTTTATTTAGGGTTCTCCTTCCTCTTCATTTCTAGACAAGATTCACCTCCTCTCGTGCCCCGATTTCAGAGAACCGTGCCCCCAAAACCCGGGCGTTTCAGCCACTGTCGGCCCCACCTGGTGCAGCCGCACCCTCCACCGTGCTAGGCGCACGTGCCCCTCTCCAAGCCCGACCACCTCCAATAAACCACACCCCAAACCGACCTTCCTACCTCCTGAAAACTGAGTTCAAAGTTTTGAACAATTTTGAAATTCACGGCCAAGTTATCTGAAGGAGGAAGAGAGGTTAATTCCTTAATGACTAAACTAATTTATTAATCTAGCTTATTTTATAACTTGTTTTGATCATAATTAATTCGGTTCAACTCGGAATTCGATGATTTCAGCGACGTTGTGATCGTATTGAGCAGATCTACGCTTCTGGACTGAAACGGAGAAATTCAGAACTACTTGAATTTTGGACAAATTTCTCAACGACTGTGAGATATCTTTTATTTTAAATTAATTAGTTAATTAATTTATTTTTATCTATAGTATTCGTTTCAGATCTGATTTGTATGGATGTGTTATGATGATTGTCTGTTGGATGTTATGAACTATCATGTTTATTGTTCTGTGTATTTGAACATTTTAATCATATATTTGATTTTATTGAATTGAGTTATATAATCAATTCAACATTCGTTTATATGATGAAAAAAATTATAAATCTACATACAAAAAAGGAAAAAAAGAAAAAGGGGAAAATAAAATTTCCTTTTTACTTGAATAGATTTGATTCAATATGGAAAATAAATTTCCTTTTTACTTGAATAGATTTGATTCAATATGGAAAATAAAATTTCCTTTATTTGAATGGTTTTGATTTGACAGAGAAAATAAAATTTTCTCTTTATTTAGATGGATTTGATTCAGAATAGAAAATAAAATTTTCCTTTTTATTTAAATTGATTTGATGCTACATAGAGGGAAAAAAAGGTTTATTTTATTTTGTGTTTCAACACAAATCGTAACATGCAAAAAGAAATGTATATTTTTATTTTGTATTTTAACACAAATATTTTCACATAAATGAAAAGTTCTTTTTATTTATGTTTTAACGCAAATATTTACATAGAAAATAAAATATCATTTTTATTTGTGTTTCTAAACACAAATATTATATAGAATATGAGATTACCTATTTATTTATGTCCAAAAACACAAATATATGCATTGGACATTGAAAATATATTTATTTGTGTCTTTAAACACAAATACATACACCGTCATTGAAAATATATTTATTTGTGTCTTTAAACACAAATACATGCACCGTCATTAAAATATTTTATTTGTGTCTTTAAACACAAATACATGCACCGTCATTGAAATGCATTTTATTTGTGTCTTTAAACACAAATGCATACATCGTATACTGAATTATATTTTATTTATGTCTCTAACACAAATATATACGTCATACATTGATTAACATTTTTATTTGTGCTGCAAACCACAAATATTACGTGGAACATTGAGCGACATTTTTTATTTATACTTTAAAACACAAATATTCAATAGAAAATTAAAAGACATTTTTATGTGTGTTTTCAAATACAAATTTTACATGAAGAATAAAATTTCATTTTGTTGCATTCTTTAATGCAAACAAAATGTAGAAAAATAGAATCTCATTTTATTACACTCCGTAATGCAAATGTAATGTAGAGAATAAAAAAATATGAATTACATTTTTGTGTTTGCATGCAAATGCAAACGCTACTTAAAAATATGATTTACATTTTTGTGTTTGCATACAAATGCAAACGCTACTTTAAAAATATAATTTACATTTTTGTGTTTGCATTCAAATGAAAACGCTACTTAAAAATATAATTTACATTTTTGTGTTTGCATACAAATGCAAACGCTACTTAAAAATATAATTTACATTTTTGTGTTTGCATACAAATGCAAACGCTACTTAAAAATATGATTTACATTTTTGTGTTTGCATACAAATGCAAACGATACTTAAAAATATGATCTACATTTTTGTGTTTGCATACAAATGCAAACGCTACTTTAAAATATGATTTACATTTTTCTGTTTGCATGCAAATGCAAACGCTACTTAAAAATAAAATTTACATTTCCGTGTTTGCATTCAAATGCAAACGCTACATGTAAGAGGGAAGAGACGATTTTACTTTATGTTTACATTCTATAATGCAAACAAATATAAGAAAAAGGATATGTTTTTTTTTGCGATTTTAGTTGCAAACAAAATTAGAAATAAAAAGATATGTGTTTTTGTTTGCAATTTTAGATGCAAACAAAGTAGAAATTAAAGTTACATTTTGTAGCAAAATTTAAATGGGGACAAATTAGAAAAAGAAAGATTATATTTTTATGTGTTTATTTACATTCCTTGGTGTAAATAAACGGAAAATAAAAGATGCTCTTTTATTTACATTCCTAGATGTAAATAAAATTTAGAAATTAAAAGCTACATTTTTATTTGAGTTCTTTGAACACAAATAAAACATGAAAATGAAAATATACGTTTTATTTGCATTCCCTAATGCAAACATAAAATGAGAGTAAAAATTTACATTTTTATGTAAATTTTAAAGAATAATAAAAGAATCATATTTAGTCTAAAAATATGTTTTACTTAAATAAAAAAAATACATTTTTGATGTAATATTAAAAGCATAGGAAAGAAATTCTCATTTTGCTCATAAAAATGAATTGAACAAAAATATTCATTTTTGTTCATCGGAAGGAAATCAACAAATTTACTCCTTGAAATAAAACGGACAAAAATATTCGTTTTATTCGTTGTGAAGGAATTTACACCTAGTATGAATAAGAAGGTTGAAATCAAGATTTAAACGTTAGAATTTAAGAACAAACTAAAATATAAATTTATATTCAATTACTATGAAAATTGGTGCATGAAATAAAACACATTTTAATAGACGAGATAAACTTAAGTTGTGATTTGCATTATTCATTTCCTTTATTGGTGTGATATTCACGTGAGTGAAAACGCTTGAAAATTTATATTTATAAATATAAATAGAATTATAACGAGTCGAGCATGGCAGTTCGTGTTTCGGCAATCGTGACTTTAAACGAGTATACCGAGAGATTCGACCGTCGGATATTTCCAAAACTGGAGCCGTTAGGACCGCTTTGGGAAGATCTTTCCAATGAGACAAATTTTGTCAAAATCCAACGGTTAGATTTTAAGATATGTGTAAATCAAATGTTGAGAAAAACAGCGCCAAGCCACGCTTAACCCGAAGCGTCGTTTGATTCTATTTAGATATTTTAAATAAATAAAAATAACGATAAGTCGTTACAAATAAATTTGAGCGGTATGAAATGATTTAAATAATAATTATTCGATAATTATTTGAAAGGTCCGAGTTCTACTCATTTCAAATAATTATACGTCGATGAAGAGACGAAGACGGTGTTGAAGGCCGGCGGTCTTTACATCGAACGGATGTATTGCTACTGAGGTCCTCGATAGGAGTAGCTACCCTGAAGGGATTTCGGCAGTAGTCGTCCGGACGTATGTGATGACTGTCCGGATATACGAGAGCCTTTATGGTGTCTCTGGTTCCGTTCAGACCCAGAACGGACTTGTAAATGGATGCATGTCTGACGTTGAACTTCGTACCATGTAAACTGATTTATGTTAATATACAACCGTTGGTGGCAAGAGAATTTATTCTTCCGCTCAACACCCTTAGAGGTTGTGTATTGATAGATGTTAATTTCATGGCATGGATTGTTAATGGGACACACTAAGATGCAAATGATCAAGGCTTTGTTGAAAAGAAGGCCTTGTGGTTGATGATCAAAGCATAGTCTATTTAGGCATAGCTTTGTGTATATCATGACTTCGCGAGCCTCACACACCAGTTGAGTCTAAAAAGGGAGAAGGGAATGCAGGGAGTGCACACGTTTCTTTCTAGCTAGAGAAGTGGTGTCAGTGCTTAAACTGGCTGACATTTGCTTATGTGGTTGTTGGAATATTTTTGCGAGGCCTCGGTTTATTCTTATCGGTCGCCCTCGGCCTATTTGTAGGTCCAATAGGATCGGGGGAACGTGTGTTCAGGCATAACTAATCCACTAAAGTATTTGTGGACCGGCCCTGCTGTATCCAAGGGTTCGCCAGCGTCCGAATCCTGAGGCATTGCTAGAGTGTCTCCAATCGGTCAGGAGCTCCTCCCTAGCCTTGACTTATGATGGAAACCCAATTACCAATACGTCCCATGCGGTTTTGATTGCATAACTAGTATAGCGACATAGTAGATGGTAGCTATGCCGTCTAGGATTAATATTATAATTGAAATATTTTCTTTAAACATATACACACTAATAATAATATCGTAGTTTGCGTATTTATCATCTTTTGACCATTATAAGGTAAAACCCTATCCTCCAGTTTGCGTTGCATTGTGTGATGGGACTTGGGTCTTATAATGGTTTCATTTCTTTAAAAAGCATTGCGTTATTTAACGTTATACTTTATTTATTGCACTGATAATCCCATGTAATAAACCCGTTCCGCGATAGCGGCGTGGTCCTCGTGATTGTCAAACCCGTTAGTTAATTAAGATATCTCATACCAGTCCCATGACTGACTCGTAGTTTGTTTCACCTTTTGCAAACTCGGGTGCCCTCTTCTACACGGGCAGCCAAGTGACAGTTTAGGCTTGGACATTCGCAGGATGGAAGCTTGCTGATGGAGATGCTGAAGAAACTTTCTTTTTATCTTTTATTTTCTGCTTAAGACTTTGAGACAGTATTTAGATTTGATGTAATTTGAGAGATTGAGACTCTATTTCTTTCCTTTGAGACATCTATTTTGTTAAGTGTAATTCTGTGCTGCATACTCTGATGTTTCAGTGATGATGTTTCAGTGATGACATTTCTTTCCGCTGCAATGATTTATATGTTCTGATATACTCTGAGATCTGTTATTGTTCTGGTTATGTTATATTCCATACGATTTTCCTTGCTTTCGTTACACGGGAGTTAGGGGTCGTCACACATTGTGTGATGGGACCTAGGTCTTATAATAGCTTCATTTTTCTAAAAAGCATTGTGCTGTTTTGTTATATGCACTAGTATTCTTGAGAGGAAACCCGTTCCGTGTTGTACGGCATGGTCCCTTGAATTACTCTCTTTTAAAGTAAAGTTTTAAATAACTGTTTTAGTTCTCACACCAGTCACATGACTGACCTGGAGTTTATTGTTTTAACCTAAACTTTGGGTGCCCCTATTTTCTACACAGGCAGCTAGTAGTTTTGGTTTTGCAGATTTATATTCATAGGATCCTGGTTTACAGCTGGAATGATATCTGGAAAGCTTTGTATCCATATATTACTTTCAGTTGTGTATTGTATTATTTTCCCCTGCTATGTAATGTATTATAATCTCTGATATTTTCTGTGTAATATTCATTTATACTCTGTATATTCTTGTATCTGATGACATTGTTGTAATAACAATGAAATGTTCTTCTGTAATGACCCGGATCCTTATGGGTTAATTTTAAAATATTTAATACAGATTTAAATATTGGGTGGGTAAATATAAATGGAATTTTTATATTAAGTTATCAATTTAATAAAAAAATTCGATTTAAATATCGAATATATTAAATTATCGAAATACGACGTCAATTGAATTCAAAATTTAAACTGAATTAAATCCATTTTAGAATTCTGTTTGAATCAGAATAATAATATTAATTTATTATCGCAAAATTTATTGTTTTAAAATTTGATTTATATCAATTTAAATAAATATCTTCGACAGACGATCAAATTGGACTTCGTGACCTATCTCAGTGTGTTCGGAATAGTGGTATTACCCTAGAATTGACACTTGTTTGGTTCAGAAAGGAGTTCGCAGTCAAAGAGTATTTTAATTTAAGGATATCGTTTTAATTATAAATAAAATATAATAAAAATCATAAAGAAATTCATTTTTCTTTGTGGACACAAATGAAACAACCAGGAAGAAGTAAATGGCCAAGTATAAAACGTGTGTTCTCCTTCCTTCCACAAAATTTAAATCAACATCGTGCCCTCTTTTCTTCCACTCCTCTTCTATATAAAATCGCGACAACCACTTCTCATTTCCTTTTTTCAGAGAACCAAAATCCAAATAAAAGTCGTGCCCTATTTCCTTTACTCCCACAAAACCGAGTGCGATAGCCAATCTTGAGTTCGACAGTCTTCCCAAATCAATTTAGGGGTTTAAGCTCGAACACGGTGAGATAAGGAAGGCTTTCTGAGAGGATTGTGTGAGAGGGTACATCGACGCACTCGAAGGGGCATTCAGTATGGGTTCTGCGAAGTACAGGAAGGTCGGAGGTGGATTGAAAGACCAACAGTGGTTATTGAAAAGGCTAGTATGGTGCGATGTAAAAGGGAACTTGCGAAGGGGTTATGGAGTGATGCCTGAGGGGTGCGATGCCCTGATTTGGAAGTCGATGATCACGATAGGGAATTTGGGGCGAAGTCGAGGAATGGCTTTGCAATGGCTAGGGCATCGAGTTCAAAGAAGTGGTAAGGTTCGGAATTCCAATGGGTTTGGGATCGATTTCTCAAACCAAATCAGGAGGTGCGATGTGAAAAATGGTAGTAGTATTGTAAATTTAGGAAGGAAGATATTTAAAAGCTATTAAGGTAATTTCATTAATTATTTCACTATTCAAGAACTGGAAGAAAATTTGGTTAATAATATCGTTAGCTTATACAATTTGTATATGATTTATAAGGGGTCGGAAATCACAAGAAAAAGAAACTGTCACATGGATTCATAGCTACGGAAATTCTCAAGTTGAAGAAGAGGGATTCATGAGCATATAATTACAAAGAGGATTAAGGTATATTTCATTATTTACAATTTGAAGTTCTAAGGAGAATTGAATTATATAAGTGAGTAACCGATTAAAGAAAATTTGTTTATATGATTGGAAATGGATTAAATATATAGAAATAAAGGTTGTAGACCAATCATTTAAGTAAAATTTAGATTTACTTTGGAATTTATTTACACATGGGAAATTTATTAAATTTAGAAATTTAATTAGTTAGCTATAATATAATCAGATAATTAAAATTTATAATCTTATTATACAAGGTTGATCTTGAGACTAGTCGAGAAAATTCATAGCTGAGGAAGATATAAGCGTGAATAAATTTTGAAATCAGAATGGATCGCAAATAAAAATAAGGTGAGTAAACCTCACTCACCATTTATTTAAAAATTATTTTTATATAGCTAAAAATAATGTTTGTGCTTGTTTGAATGTTGTCCGATAGTTTTAAAATATATATTAGTTATTTAAGATATATATATATATATTGGGTTGATGATTGGTTGGATTCCCGCAGTTTCATTAGCGGATGCCCGCAGTTTCATAGCGGATGATTACCTTATACGCCCCACGCTATGATTAGTGGATGACCTTCTATACCGCGATATCCTGCCTCGAAGCAGGATGGGTATTACTATGTCGACTAACGTCTGTGGATGCAGGAAAACAGGTTGGAGGAATCCATCTGGATTCCTCAAAAATATATTATCTGTTGTTGTTTGTTTGATTTCATATATATTCATATATGATGTGTTAAAAATCAAATGATTGAAAATTGGTTGATTTGATTGTTTAAATATCACTAGGGCTTGGGATATTGATTTATAAAATACCCTGAAAGGGTATTTGAGATTTAAAAAGTGAATTCTATTTTTATAAATAGAATTTGAATTTTTAATGAACTATAGGAAATATTTACTTGTTTTGAAGATATATAAAACGAGTATTGAATTTATAAACTTTGTTTATAAATGAAAATATGGGATTTGAATTGAATTTATAAACTTGGTTTATAAATGAAAAGGTGGGTTTTGAATCGAATTTATAAACTTTGTTTATAAAGGAAAATATGGGATTTGAACTGAATTTATAAACTTTGTTTATAAATATATAAATGTGGGATTTTAAGTGAAGTTATAAACATTGTTTATAAATAATGCAGAGAATTCAAATAGAATTTGAATATAGAATTCAAATGGACTTTAAACTATAGAATTTGAATATAGAATTCAAATGGACTTTAAACTATAGAATTTGAAAATAGAATTCAAATGAAGTTTAAATAAAGAGAATTCAAATAGAATTGAATTGGAATTTGAATAAGAAGTCGATAAGGAAACGAGAGTATGAGTATAAATAGAATTTTGTTAATATGCAAGTTAAAATATATTTGAACATGTCATGTTCAAATATGAAGGTGAAATAGACTGAAGAGTTAAGTAACAAAATTATTTAACAAATTTAGTTAAAACGATTGGTATAGTTCAAATAGATTGGACAGGTATAAATATACAGGAGATATGTTTGGAATAAAGTGTTAGAAGGTATATAAATAGAATGCCCGACAAAAAGGTACATATTTAATTTCCATATGAGATTTTATGCGCCGTATCGGCTAGCCGCTTGGATTTTCTTTTTCTTTTTGATTGGAAAAGGCCTGCGTGGCAGTTTGGGGATTTTCCCGATGCTCCCGGTACAAAGGAGGTTATGGCGAATTATTCCGGGAATTTAAGGAGTTAGAATATTTTTAAGATAATTTGATAGTTAGAAATCAACGTATCAATATATATAGAAGTCGATAAGAAAACGAACTTAGAAATAGAATAAATAGTATAATCAAAAAGGAAGACTAGGAATAAAATCTCGAAAGAATAGAAAGAGAAAGTGTATATATGTTTAATGGTGAATAATCAGTTGTATGGTATTGATTATTCGAGTAAGTGGTCTTATCTGTTTTGACGTTATAAATGTTATTCAGTCAAGGTCTGAGAGGTAGTTATACCCCAACTTGATTGGTTTCATTATTAACAAATAAATAGTAAGATGTCAGGCTCGAAGATCAATGTTGGATAAGATTTAGTTGAATATAGTATTTGGGTTGTCGTAACGATGTTTTACACAACATCGATTTTAACCCAAATGAAATGTAAGATTGGAAATAGAATATAGAATATTTCCGAAGCATAGAAATAAACGAGATCGGAAAAGAGATAAGTAATTGGAGTATTTTCCAATTATAACTAGCATATATTTTCTAAAGTTTAGAAAATAAAGGAAGTCGATATTCGGAAATGTTTTCCAAATAACGTAAAAGGCCAATATGGTTATTGAAAATATTTGGTTAACAAATATTGATAAAGAAATAGAGAAGTGATTTAATTAATGGAATATTAATTAAGGGCTTAGTGATTGTTTGATAACTGGATGAACACTTGTTTTCTTCGATAGTTAAATCATCGACTATCGAAACACTTGTTTTTATTCGATAGTTAAATCACAGACTATCGGAGTTTTGACCATCGTTGTCAATATGGAGAGACCGGTTGGATTATTATCTGAAGAACCACTCCGTATTGGCAGTAGCGTGCGAATCGGATTATATAAAGATAATCGAAGACGGAGTAGAGTGCAAGGACTTTTTCTATAAATAGAAATAGTACCTTCGGCTCATCCTGTTCCTGGGTGACTTGTATGGATGAATGTCTGACAGAGTATTTCCAGAAAGGTCACGTACATTGATTTTTTCAACTGTACCAAGAGTGGAAGCGGAGAAGGAAACTTCTTTTAGCTAACAGGTAATGTACTGTTGAGGACGTCAATCGGTGATTTGATGGATTTGATGATGTGGCATTCGAAGTGAATCTGATGTGATGTTAAGGCGTAACCTCAAGCCTCATCAACCGGTAAATGACAGAAATCGGGCAAGCAGCATGGCTATGTAGGTCGCACCTATTAGGGTGTATAATCACCTGATCTAGAGTTTCATTTACTTCTAAAAATCTATTGTCGATGTTGTCCCATTCGGGAAACGGTTGCTGATCCCAACCATTGGTGATATACATTCGATACACTCAAGCCAAATGAGTGGTCGGTCATGTGTGGCTGGGTTGCAAGATGATCTTGTTGAACTCGGTGTATTCTCCTCTAGAGATGTACCAGCGGAAGGTGGTTCCATACCTTGTCATAGTTGGAAATCCATTTCCCAATACGTGCTTGAGGTTTTGATTGTATATATATGTGGAACGTGAGATGCAAACGTTCCACTAGATTGTTATTTACTTGATTTAGACATTATTATAATATCAAAAGAGTTTTGATATAAAGATAAGTCAAGTATTTGGATCTTCATAAGGGAAAAACCCGTTCCGTGTTATACGGCGTGGTCTTATGAGATATCATTTAGTTTTCTGAAACTGTTTTAAACTGTTTACTCATACCAGTCCATGTTGCGTGCTTAGGGCATGTGTCGCATGATAGGGGGTTCTCGCTTTTCGTTAGGTGGCGAACGGGAGACTCTTACCCCTACATGTCCCGAAAATGAGGGTTGGTTGTGAAGTCGAAAGGCTGGCCGTAAAATATGGTGCTGGGGTACCAATGTAAGCCACAGTGGGGTATTACCTTGCTGCTTTGTGAGGATGGGAGACGATGGTTGCAAAGCCTACTTGAACTTCTTTGCGGGTCATTACAGTTGGTATCAGAGCCAGGTTGAGTGAATACCTAGGCTTGTTGGAATGTGCTCATTAGAGATAGGATCAGTAGTATCCTAGAATGAGTTGAGTGTGTGTATATATATATATACGAGAGAGCGTATTTGTTATTTGATATATAAAAAAAACTGTTTTATATTGTGTTGACTAGTCTGTTGAGTGGCTTGTGAATTCTGATCGAATCGTGGGACGCCACGATGTCGATAGGAGTTTTTAAACACTTGAACAGAAGATTGGACACGATAATGTTTTAAATAGTTGAGTTGATTGTTAGGATTATAATCAAATTAGATTATAAAACACAAATAGATATATAACCAATAGAATTTGTATATGAAATCAAATATACAAATGTGATAAATTGAAATTGAATTCCAACCAGAATTCAGAATTTAAAATCCTGGGAGTTTGGAAAATATTTTTCTAAATGAATGTCAAGTAATATAGCACTGGACTCATTCAGTAGCTGGGAAATAATTCTGATGATGGTCGCAACATCATCAGTGTTCATTTTCGAGTTTCTAAGTGATAAATTGGTGCCTTAGAAAAGTTTTTGATGGAATTTGTTTGAAAAGAAACAAGTTGTTTGAAAATTCAAATGTTTTGAATTTGGGATAGATATAAATATAATTATATATTTATATTACTTCAAAGGAATTTTGAAATGGGAATTGAAATATAGATTTCAAATAGAAGTGAAATGGGAATTGGAATATAGATTTCAAATAGAAGTAAAATATAAGGGAATTCAGATATAGAATTTGAACATAGAAATTTAAATAGGATTTGAATAAAGAAAAGTCAAATAGAGATTTGAATATTAGAATTCAAATGGAATTTGGTTAAATAGAATTTCAGAGAGAATATAAAGTGGAGGTTGAATATTAGAATTCAAAGAAAATATAAAGTTTGAAATAGAATTTTAAATAAAAGGAGTTTAAATAGATTTTGAATTCAAAGTGAAATTTAATAGGATTTGAATTCAAAGGAGTTAAAATAGAGTTTAAATTCAAAGAATTTCAAATAGAAATTGAACAAAGGAATTTAAATAGAAATTGAATAAAGGATTTCAAATGGAATTTGAATAAGGGATTTGAAATGGGTTTTGAATAAAGGATTTCAAATAGAAATTGAAGATAAGAAATTCAAATAGAATTTGAAGATAAGGAATTCAAATGAATTTGAATAGAAGAAAATTCAAATAGAAATTGAATAGAAGGAAATAATATAGAGTTTGAATAAAGAAATTCAAATTGAATTTGAATATTGTAAATATATAGGATTTGAATATTAGAAGTGAAATAGATCGGGAATATTATGTGAAATGGATTGGATATATATTAAAAATATATCAGAATGGAGTTGAATTTATTATAAACAAAGTTAAAACGTTTATATTTATAAATATAATTAAAACGAGCTCGCCGTAGCGCAGCAGTTCGAACTTTGGCGATTCGAACTTCAATTTAGTATATAGAACTCAATTGAAGTCAGAATTCTTTGAAACAAGAATCATCGGGACCGGTTGAACAATAGTTTTCTAATAAAAGGGAAAAATCTGGATTTCGTCGTATAGATTTTGAGTTATGTTAAAATAAAAATTTTAGTAAAGCAGCGCCAGAACCATTATAAAACCATAACGGTTTAATTAAATAAATAAAAGGATTTTTAGGAAATAAAATCCGAATTGGCATTAGAAAAATCCAGACTGGAGATATAAAATAAATATGAACTCCAGTGAAGTAAGTGAAATGATTTTAAGATGAAAATCATATTTTAAATGGTTAAATAGAATTAACTAAATTGGAGAATAATTAGTTGAAGGAAATTTGAATCGAAATTGGGTTTTTGGATAAGTGAAAGAGATTGAGAATTTATATTCGAAATCGAATATATAACTCGAGTTGAAAATATAATTAGATTAGTTTATAATTAAGTTGACATATATTTGAACAAGTTATATTCAAATAAAAAGGGTGAAATAGGCAAAACGGTTAATTAGCAACTAGTTAATGGGAATTTAAATGATTGAAATTAAATTTAACTTAAGTAAGTTAAATGGATCGAAATGAATAAATTGAGTAAAATCAATGTGAATGAAATATGAATTGGGTGTGAATAAAGGAAATATATTTGTAACACAAATACAAAGGAAGTTATGTGCAAACAAATAGAAGGAGAAATATTTGTAAAAACATTTACGAATAAAACTTAAAAGGAAATATTCGTAAAACAATTACAAATAGATTCAATGGAAAAATTTATTTATAGTAAATAAATAGAATGTTATAAATGAGATATTTATTTATTAAATAAATAGAATTTAATCAAAGGAATATTTAGAAGATGAAAATAAAATGGAAATCTCTTTTTAACAGATAAATAGAAAAGATTAATTTATAAATAACAGTTTATAAATTAAATTAAATTAAATATTTATCATTCGATAAACGGAATATATAAGTCTGAACTTATATAGAGAAGAGATATTGGTTTTTAACACCGATAGTTTTAAATAGAAGGGGTACACAACACTTGTATAAGTGAAGTAACGTTATTAAAGAGAACATTTATAAAGTGAAGAACCGTTACTAAAAGTAAATCTTTATAAATAAATAAACGTTATCCAATAGGAGTTATTCGAATAGGAGAAGTCGATTAGAGTTAGAAATAATCGATTAGAGTTAGAATAAATCGATTAGAGTAAGAATTAACCAGTTAGAGTTAATCAGTTAGGGTTAATCCGTAGAGTTAATTGAATATTGGTTATTCAATTAGAATTTATCGAATATTTGTTATTCAAATAAAGAGTTAACCAGATAAAGTTAATTGAACATAATTAATCGAACTAGAATTTAATTGAATGTTAGTTATTCAATTAAAGTTGATCGAATATAGTTATTGAGATAGAGTTAGTCAAACTTAGTTACTCAGGATAAGTTGTCATTTCGTACGACTGCTAGCGTAATTCGCAGGGCTGCAGATAGCCTAGGGCGGTCGGATGTTTCCTGGGGGAATCAGGCGTAACCATTGTGATTGCTGCGATCTAGAGGCCAGCGAATGGAGTTAAATCAAATACGAGTTATTCGAATAAAGTTAAAGGAGTTATCGAATATAGTTTATTCGAATAGAGTTAATAGAGTAAATTGAATATAGTTTATTCGAAAAAAGGTTTTCGAATCTAGTTATTCGAAAGAGAGATTATCGAATATAGTTATTCGAAGGGAGGAGTTATCGAATAGGGATTTATTCGAAAGAGAGTTACGTAAGGAAGTTTGGAATGTTGAGTATCAACATAAATAAGTTTTGAAAAGATAAATGGGTTTGTAGCACTTTTTCTACCTTAGCAATTTCGAGGACGAAATTTTTTTAAGTGGGGAAGATTGTAATGACCCGGATCCTTATGGGTTAATTTTAAAATATTTAATACAAATTTAAATATTGGGTGGGTAAATATAAATGGAATTTTTATATTAAGTTATCAATTTAATAATAAATTTCGATTTAAATATCGAATATATTAAATTATCGAAATACGAAGTCAATTGAATTCAAAATTTAAACTGAATTAAATCTAGTTCAGAATTCCGTTTGAATCAGAATAATAATATTAATTTATTATCGCAAAATTTATTGTTTTAAAATTTGATTTATATCAATTTAAATAAATATCTTCGACAGACGATCAAATTGGACTTCGTGACTTATCTCAGTCTGTTCGGAATAGTGGTATTACCCTAGAATTGACACTTGTTTGGTTCAAAAAGGAGTTCGCAGCCAAAGAGTATTTTAATTTAAGGATATCGGTTTAATTATAAATAAAATATAATAAAAATCATAAAGAAATTCCTTTTTCTTTGTGGACACAAATGAAACAACCAGGAAGAAGTAAATGGCCAAGTATAAAACGTGTGTTCTCCTTCCTTCCACAAAATTTAAGCACGGTGCTTCCCCGATGTCCACACATTAAATCAACACCGTGCCCTCTTTTCTTCCACTCCTCTTCTATATAAAATCGCGACAACCACTTCTCATTTCCTTTTTTCAGAGAACCAAAATCCAAATAAAAGTCGTGCCATATTTCCTTTACTCCCACAAAACCGAGTGCGATAGCCAATCTCGAGTTCGACAGTCTTCCCAAATCAATTTAGGGGTTTAAGCTCAAACACGGTGAGATAAGGAAGGCGTTCTGAGAGGATTGTGTGAGAGGGTACATAGACGCACTCGAAGGGGCATTCAGTATGGGTTCTGCGAAGTGCAGGAAGGTCGGAGGTGGATTGAAAGACCGGCAGTGGTTATTGAAAAGGCTGGTATGGTGCGATGTAAAAGGGAACTTGCGAAGGGGTTATGGAGTGATGCCTGAGGGGTGCGATGCCCTGATTTGGAAGTCGATGATCACGGTAGGGAATTTGGGGCGAAGTCGAGGAATGGCTTTGCAACGGCTAGGGCATCGAGTTCAAAGAAGTGGTAAGGTTCGGAATTCCAATGGGTCTGGGATCGATTTCTCAAACCAAATCAGGAGGTGCAATGTGAAAAATGGTAGTATTATTGGAAATTTAGGAAGGAAGATATTTAAAAGCTATTAAGGTAATTTCATTAATTATTTCACTATTCAAGAACTGGAGGAAAATTTGGTTAATAATATCGTTAGCTTATACAATTTGTATATGATTTATAAGGGGTCGGAAATCACGAGAAAAAGAAACTGTCACATGGATTCATAGCTACGGAAATTCTCAAGTTGAAGAAGAGGGATTCATGAGCATATAATTACAAAGAGGATTAAGGTATATTTCATTATTTACAATTTGAAGTTCTAAGGAGAATTGAATTATATAAGTGAGTAACCGATTAAAGCAAATTTGTTTATACGATTGGAAATGGATTAAATATATAGAAATAAAGGTTGTAGACCAATCATTTAAGTAAAATTTAGATTTACTTTGGAATTTATTTACACATGGGAAATTTATTAAATTTAGAAATTTAATTAGTTAGCTATAATATAATCAGATAATTAAAATTTATAATCTTATTATACAAGGTTGATCTTGAGACTAGTCGAGAAAATTCATAGCTGAGGAAGATATAAGCGGGAATAAATTTTGAAGTCAGAATGGATCGCAAATAAAAATACGGTGAGTAAACCTCACTCACCATTTATTTAGAAATTATTTTTATATAGTTAAAAATAATTGTCTGTGCTTGTTTGAATGCTGTCCGATTGTTTTAAAATATATATTAGTTATTTAGGATATATATATATATATATATATATATTGGGTTGATGATTGGTTGGATTCCCGCAGTTTCATTAGCTGATGCCCGCAGTTTCATAGCGGATGATTACCCTATACGCCCCACGCTATGATTAGTGGATGACCTTCTATACCGCGATATCCTGCCTCGAAGTAGGTTGGGTATTACTATGTCGACTAACGTCTGTGGATGCAGGAAAACAGGTTGGAGGAATCCAACTGGATTCCTCAAAAATATATTATCTGTTGTTGTTTGTTTGATTTCATATATATTCATATATGATGTGTTAAAAATCAAATGATTGAAAATTGGTTGATTTGATTGTTTAAATATCACTAGGGCTTGGGATATTGATTTATAAAATACCCTGAAAGGGTATTTGAGATTTAAAAAGTGAATTCTATTTTTATAAATAGAATTTGAATTTTTAATGAACTATAGGAAATATTTACTTGTTTTGAAGATATATAAAACGAGTATTGAATTTATAAACTTTGTTTATAAATGAAAATATGCGATTTGAATTGAATTTATAAACTTGGTTTATAAATGAAAAGGTGGGTTTTGAGTCGAATTTATAAACTTTGTTTATAAAGGAAAATATGGGATTTGAACTGAATTTATAAACTTTGTTTATAAATATATAAATGTGGGATTTTAAGTGAAGTTATAAACGTTGTTTATAAATAATGCAGAGAATTCAAATAGAATTTGAATATAGAATTCAAATGGACTTTAAACTATAGAATTCAAATGGACTTTAAACTATAGAATTTGAAAATAGAATTCAAATGAAGTTTAAATAAAGAGAATTCAAATAGAATTGAATTGGAATTTGAATAAGAAGTCGATAAGGAAACGAGAGTATGAGTATAATTAGAATTTTGTTAATATGCAAGTTAAAATATATTTGAACATGTCATGTTCAAATATGAAGGTGAAATAGACTGAAGAGTTAAGTAACAAAATTATTTGACAAATTTAGTTAAAACGATTGGTATAGTTCAAATAGATTGGACAGGTACAAATATACAGGAGATATGTTTGTAATAAATTGTTAGAAGGTATATAAATAGAATGCCCGACAAAAAGGTACGTATTTAATTTCCATATGAGATTTTATGCGCCGTATCGGCTAGCCGCTTGGCTTTTCTTTTTCTTTTTGATTGGAAAAGGCCTGTGTGGCAGTTTGGGGATTTTCCCGATGCTCCCGGTACAAAGGAGGTTATGGCGAATTTTTCCGGGAATTTAAGGAGTTAGAATATTTTTAAGATAATTTGATAGTTTGAAATCAACGTATCAATATATATAGAAGTCGATAAGAAAACGAACTTAGAAATAGAATAGTATAATCAAAAAGGAAGACTAGGAATAAAATCTCGAAAGAATAGAAAGAGAAAGTGTATATGTGTTTAACGGTGAATAATCAGTTGTATGGTATTGATTATTCGAGTAAGTGGTCTTATCTGTTTTGACGTTATAAATGTTATTCAGTCAAGGTCTGAGAGGTAGTTATACCCCAACTTGATTGGTTTCATTATTAACAAATAAATAGTAAGATGTCAGGCTCGAAGATCAATGTTGGATAAGATTTAGTTGAATATAGTATTTGGGTTGTCGTAACAATGTTTTACACAACATCCGTTTTAACCCAAATGAAATGTAAGATTGGAAATAGAATATAGAATATTTCCTTAGTATAGAAATAAACGAGATCGGAAAAGAGATAAGTAATTGGAATATTTTCCAATTATGACTAGCATATATTTTCTAAAGTTTAGAAAATAAAGGAAGGCGATAGTCGGAAATGTTTTCCAAATAACGTAAAAGGCCAATATGGTTATTGAAAATATTTGGTTAACAAATATTGATAAAGAAATAGAGAAGTGATTTAATTAATGGAATATTAATTAAGGGCTTAGTGATTGTTTGATAATTGGATGAACACTTGTTTTCTTCGATAGTTAAATCATCGACTATCGAAACACTTGTTTTTATTCGATAGTTAAATCACAGACTATCGGAGTTTTGACCATCGTTGTCAATATGGAGAGACCGGTTGGATTATTATCCGAAGAACCACTCCGTATTGGCAGTAGCGTGCAAATCGGATTATATAAATATAATCGAAGACGCAGTAGAGTGCAAGGACTTTTTCTATAAATAGAAATAGTACCTTCGGCTCATCCTGTTCCTAGGTGACTTGTATGGTTGAATGTCTGACAGCGTATTTCTAGAAAGGTCACGTACATTGATTTCTTCAACCGTACCAAGAGTGGAAGCGGAGAAGGAAACTTCTTTTAGCTAATAGGTAATGTACCGTTAAGGACGTCAATCGGTGATTTGATGGATTTGACGATGTGGCATTCGAAGTGAATCTGATGTGATGTTAAGGCGTTACCTCAAGCCTCATCAACCGATAAATGACAGAAATCGGGCAAGCAGCATGGCTATGTAGGTCGCACCTATTAGGGTGTATAGTCACCTGATCTAGAGTTTCATTTACTTCTAAAAATCTATTGTCGATGCTGTCCATTCGGGAAACGGTTGCTGATCCCAACCGTTGGTGATATACATTCGATACACTCAAGATAAATGAGTGGTCGGTCATGTGTGGCTGAGTTGCAAGATGTTCTTGTTGAACTCGGTGTATTCTCCTCTAGAGATATACCAGCGGAAGGTGGTTCCATACCTTGTCATAGTTGGAAATCCATTACCCAATACGTGCTTGCGGTTTTGATTGTATATGTAAGAACCCGTAACTTCCCCGTGAAGGAAAGCGCGGATACTTTGAGAACAACACACAAATGAGCGCATACGGAAAAACATTTCATTGTTATTACAACAATTCCATCAGATACAAGAATATACAGAGTATAAATGAATAAATTACATTCAACACATATCAGAGATTTAAATTACATTTAAATACATCGCAGCGGAAAATAATACAAAAGCACAACTAGAAGTGATACACGGATACAGAGCTTTCCGAGCATCGTTCCAGCTGTATATCAGGAACCTGTGAATATAAATCTGCAAAACCAAAACTACTAGCTGCCCGTGTCGAAAATAAGGGCACCCAGAGTTTAGGTTAAAACAATAAACTTCAGGTCAGTCATGTGACTGGTGTGAGAACTAAAAACAATTATTTAAAACTTTACTTTAAAGGATAGTAATTCAAGGGACCACGCCGTATAACACGGAACGGGTTTCCTCCCAAGAATACTGGTGCATATAACAAAACAACGCAATGCTTTTTGGAAAAAATGAAGCTATTATAAGACCCAGGTCCCATCACACAATGCAACGCAAGCCGGAGGATAGGGTTTTCCCTTATAATAGCCAAATAATGCTTGATACGTTTAAAACAAATCATTTGATACTATCATAGGTGTATATAGTGTCAAAACAATTTCAATCATAAATATCAATCATAGGCGACATGGGTACCATATATCATGTCGCCATACTAGTTCTACAATTAAAACCGCAATATCACGTATTGGAAATTGGATTTCCGTCATGAGCCGAGGCAAGGGGCAAGCTCCTCTCCGCGTTCGAGACACTCTAGCAAATGCCTCAGGACCCCACTATGATCCTTGGATCTTCAGGGCCGGTCCTCTCTTACTTTTGAGGATTAGTTATTCCTGAACACACGTTTCCCGATCCTTACAGACCTATATCCGAGGCGCCTCGCATTCCAACAACCACACAGGTGAAAAGTATATAAATGTCAGGGCTGGTAGTTCACTGACACCACCCTAGCTAGAAAGAAACGTCGTGCTCTCCCTGCAGTCACTATCCCGTTTTTGACTCATACCGAGGTGTGAGGCTCGCGAATTCACGTTATACACAAAGCTATGCCACACAGGCCGTGCTTTGATCATCAACCACAAGACTTTGCTTTTCAACAGAAGCCTTGATCAATTGCCACTTACGCGTGCCACACTAGCAATTCACTCCATGCGACTGATGTCCATCGATATACAACCTCTGAGCTCGTACGTCTCAGAGAAGGGCGTTAAGCAAGAGAATAAATTCTCCGCCGCCAAACAGATGTATATTTAATAGAGATCAATCAACACAGAATAAAATCCAATGTCAGACACGCAATCCATTTACAAGTTCGTTCTGGGTCTGAACGAAACCGGAGGCACTTTCCTCGCATATCCATCCATCTCCAGGTACGTCTGGAAGATCACCAACTGATTCCCTCATCCTGGGTGTACAGCCCAATCAAGATCATCAGTAATCACCCAAACGATGTGAAGACTTCCGGTCTTCAACCACCATCTTTATCTTCGACATCTCGTCGAATCGGTTATTCAGAATGGGTATAAACCCGGCCTTTCTGAATAACCCACGTATATAATAAACGAATGTTACACAAACACAACAAACGCCTCATTCCAATTCAGAATATTCTTTTATTCACAAAATCACATTCTTAGGGAAATGTTCCCATTAATTTTATCCAAGATAAATTCTTCTAAATTTATCCTAAAATCTTCCTTTGGATATCATTTCAAACCATATTATGGTTTTCCAAACTAGTCGGGATTAGCGAACCACACCGAAGTAATTATTTATTTTATTTCCCAATCCCAACCTATATATCCCATGGAGCAAAACTGGTGATACTCCATTCCTAACACCACGGTGTTATCGGTAAAATTAATTACCATTTCACGTTCAAATCTAATTAAAGATTTAACTATCGCTTTGGAGCAAAACTGGTGATACTCCACTCTCGGTCACTTTTCAGATTTGATAATTTAAATTATCAATTCACATTTTAATCTAATTAAAGATTCATTAAAACTCCACTTAGTTTTAATCTTCTCAAAAATCGATATCTTGCCTTTAACTGGGTTAAAGAACCAATGTCTTCTAAAATACGATTCACGATAAACCCAAATCACATTTGATATTAAATACAAGGCTCTGAATAGAAAATATATCGGCTTATATTCAATATCAAATTCTGAAACCAACAAATATCGTATTGGAAATAACGATATGAAATATATCTTTCAAATTCCCATAACAATATCTGTATAGTCACGAAATCCAACATCGAAATATCCCGAAGATAATTTTCGATTCAACTCCAGTCCAATCCACGTATTGGGAATATTGATTATTTTTAATAATTTTATCAAGGCCCGTACAGTCGATTTCCACCAATGGCCATCGAACTGCACTTACAACGACCTTTTCAAAATTTGATTTGGACATAATTCCAAATCCAACCGTTAGATTTCAAATTTCTAATATTCATTGGAAAGCTCTTTTCGATACGAACCCAACGGTTCCGGTTTTAGGAGAATCCGACGGTCGGATCTCCCGTAACGTCGATTCGAAGTCAATGGTCGAAATTCACGAACTGCCGCGGCGCGTTCTATTCAGGCCATTATATATACAATATATATAGATATATATTATATATATAATATATATATATATATATTATATATATTTCGTCGATTTCCTTTTTAAAACGTATTTTATAAATCGTTTTAACTTCGTTTTCAAAACCATTTCAACTCTATATTCAATTTCAAATCAAAATTGGATATTTCATATCATTACTATATAAATGATAATATTTTCAAAATGTTATATTTTGAAATCACTTCTTTTCTATATTCATTATAAAAACGAATATAATCGATATAAATATCGTTCACGTCAAAATAGCGCAACTCTAATCAACACGGCTTTATATATTTCAATAAATCGTTATTCTATTCAACAAATGAATATTTATCCCATTCAACACATGAATCTATATTTCTTTCAACACATGACTAATCTCAACACATGAGTACTGTCAACACATCACTATTTTTGTTATGTAAAATATTTTATAAAACTATGGTATCTATCGTTTGATTTTCAATTAGACTTCAACCGTAAAGTAGTTCTAATTTTAAATATGATAAAGATGTAAATTTCATTGTATAAAATATTTCACTCAACACATGAACATCGTCAACACATGACTATTTTTATATTCAACACATGAATTTTCTTTTATAATATTCCTTATTTTCCCGATTGGAATGAGGCCCAATCAATCACCATATAATGTTAATTATATGGATTCCATACAACACATGTATATAATAGCATTGAAAAATAATCAACCATCAACCAAAGTGCACTACACTGTATAAGCATCAAATATAGATATCTTACGCTTATAACAGCCTGTCAATCAATCGATCGACATAATTAATCAATCAGGATGAGTGAACTTCAAATTTCATCCCAACACCCGTGTGGGGTTTCAAACAATCAAACACAGATTTTAGTTGTGCAGTTGGGCGACGTGTAAAGTTTATCGACCCAATCAATGTCCTTCAAATAGGTGTACATAAACAAACCGTCCGGTTTGTAAATGAATATTTTATTTTATTCACTTCCACGTTAAAAATTATATTTTTAACGATAAAATATTCTATTTCAACACATGAATTTCTATTCAGTTCATTTACACAATAAAAATGATATTTTTATTTTTCTAACATATTTTGGGAAATTTCGGCGGCATAACGGCACGATACTAGAAACGGGACGAGGCCTAGCCTTATCCCCGGTCTAGTGAAGGCCCACGCCATTCACACATCAATCAAATCCATTCCATTTCACCAAACAATTCAATTCCAACCAAATAAACTAACCAACTACTCAACCAAACAATTTAACAAGCAAGCCATCCATGGTCTGTGGATGACGGGTGTCGGGTGCTACTAAGCACCGTCTGCATCCTAGTATATATATAACTAGAAAAAGAGAATTTAGAGTGAGAAGTTCTCACCGACTAGCTAAACCAAACGCCACGACTCTTCTTATGTAGAAAATCTTGTCGTTCTCGCCTTTTGTCACTTTCGCCGCCCGTAGTCACTACATATATAAAAATCACATTTTTATATTGTTGCCATGTATATAAAAATCACATTTTTATATTGTTGCTATGTATATAAAAATCACGTTTTTATACTACTACTATATAGATAAAAATTCTATTTTTACAACGGTGTTCATATAATAAAGATTATATTTTTATATCGCCACTTATATAAAAATCACATCTTTGCTCCTTTTACATAATAAAGATCAAATCTTTAATACTTCTATAATGTAAAAATCATATTTTTATCATCTCTATAACATAAAAATCATATTTTTATTAACTTCATATGTCAAAAATCATAAAAGCTTTAAAGCGGAGAAAACTCACTTTTTTTCTAATGCCCGGATTCACTGTTCGGGTTCCAGAATTTGCAAACGAGCTTCAATCTTCACACCACCTTTTTTTCTAGCACAAGCACGCCATTCTGAACAACTTTTGCCTAGTGGTCTTCTTGCCGAAAATGTGCCATTTCGCCGGAAATCGTGAAAAGACAGCATTTTGACAGTGTTTGAACAGCAGATTTCGGACGCGTTTACCCAACAACTCCTCAATGCAAAATAGGACTTATCATATACCAAATCGAAGAGAATTTCGTGCTCTACAATTTTGGTCTTAAGGAACTTTGGCTAGAAACGCACGGTTTGAGAGTTATTCGGAAAATACGGTCAGGGACTTATTTGCAAAACGGGCGATTTTGGTGAAAATGGCTTTTGGGTGTAGCGGGGCCCACGGCCGGAATTGAGGGGGCTGGAGGGGGGCGCGGGCCTGATGGACGTGGGGGAGGGTGTGGGTGGCGGTGGTGGGGCCCGTGGTGGCCGCGGTGGTGGTGATTTGGGGCTTAGGGTTTGCAAATGGAGAGAGGAGGAGGAAGAGGAGGAGGGGAGGAGGAGGGGGGGGTGCGGCGCCCGGAGGGAGGCCGGCGGTGGCCGAGGGGAGGGTGGGCAGCGGCATGGTGGAGGAGCTCGCCATTAAAGAGAAAAGAGGAAGAAAAGAGGAAGAGGGAAAAGTGAATGAAGAGAAGGAGGAAAAGTGATTATATGCTAGTTTCTCGCGTATCGTCCGAACACAAACGATCTCCGATCGCCGCGGATTTCGGACACGAGATAGTAGACGTGAAGACGAGTCCAACGAAACAAGTTTCGTCGAATTCCGAGTTCGTTTGACCGTCCGTTAAAAATCACAAAAATGCTCAGATAAGCTCTAAAAATGCGATTTTGGCGCACCTTTTCTTCTCGCACGCTCACATACTAACTCAAAAAATCATGCCCTTTTAGATTTAACCATTATTAGATGATACAAATCTAGAAAAAAAAGTAGAATTGAATTCCGAGGTCGTATCAATAATGTTCCTTTGTAAAATGACTGCTCGCTTTACCCTGAATTGTTTCAGCTCGCACGGCCACATACTGACTCCGTTCGACACGCCCTTTGGAACATAACAATAATTTGTCATTATGAATCCATAAAAATTTATCTCGTCGAATTCTGAGCTCGTATGCAAAATTTCACTTTTTAAGGGCTATGTATTGTTAACCGAACAACTCCAGCTCATAGCCACTATTCCGGATATCGGAATATATCGAAGCTTATACTTTTCGGAGTTCTAAACGACATTTTGAACTCAATGGAAGTGGTTTCGAGTCAAAATTCATCCGTATGCAAAATATGACTTTTTGGGCCATGTATAATTTACATAGCGACTATTCTGAATTTTCAACTGGGCATAACTTTTGATTCCCGCTATGAAATTTCGATTTTTCGGATTCATTGGAAAGATATTCTCAAATAGATCCAGATGTTTTCAGTTTTGCTAAAATCCGGTTTGTTTTGCACCCGGTACATTCAATTGAAGTTTGAAATCGAATTATCGAACTACCGCGCCATTTTCAATTCCTTTTATAATTATATATAATTATTTATATTCTAACGACGACGTATATAGATATATACGTTCGAATTATATTCAAAATAAATTTTTCGTTGATATTATTTAAAATAATCCATTTTAAATAATCAAAATTCGTCAAAATTGCCAAAATAAAAATTTTAAACTGGCCCAGATTTTCCGGGTTATTACAATCTCCCCCACTTAAAACTTTTCGTCCCCGAAAAGGAACAAAGTCGGAAGTGGTTTGATTAATCAACTCTACGTTCGATCTGGCTTCCATTCTCCAACTTTTCAGTTTCTGAGAATTTTCAAATTTTCAAAAATTTGGCTAACACCCTAAATTTTCGAAAAATTTCGCCATAACCTCCCCTGCACCGGGAGCCACGGGAAAATCCCGAAATTGCCATATAGGCCTTCTGATCTCAAAAAGAAAAAGAAAAAGCCAAGCGGCTAGCCAATAGGCTCATAAAATCATCATCACCCAAACAAAACAGTAAATTATGTAATAAACATGTACCTATTTGTCGGGCAAACAAATTTTATTCTTCGGCTCTAGCCTCCTTGCTATGACCTGTTCAATGTAAGTATATGTATATGCAAGCAAATG
Source organism: Allium sativum (assembly GCA_030737875.1). Lineage (NCBI taxonomy): Eukaryota > Viridiplantae > Streptophyta > Magnoliopsida > Asparagales > Amaryllidaceae > Allium > Allium sativum. The sequence continues at coordinate 78,504,646 of CM060925.1, forward strand.
CGACCAATTTTCAATATAATTCAATATGTGATTCAATTTAGGCTAAATGGTTAAAAATTAGCAAACAAATAAACAAACAACACAAACATCAATCAATTAGTGAATTAACGTTGCAAATTCATAATTTTGATATATATACAGAAATCATGTTTTTGATGCCAATTCACAACAATGTATTCTAGCTATATTAGTTTTGGTTCTCACACCAGCCTAATGGAAATATATAGATATCACACCTTCGAAACACGAATATAAATACTGATGATGTGGCCACATCACCAGAATTATCCCCGGGTGTCTAGAATGTGACTCTATATCTATCCAGTATATTAAAACTTCGACTATACGTTCATGACGCGTATACGCGAAATCTATATATACTCGATTGTCCATATTCAAAATAAATAAATATTCAAATACGTATAAAACGATTTAAATTTCAAAACAAAATTGTTTTCTTTTGAAAAATATACTCTTCACACTCATTCTAGGATACTACTGATCCTATCTCTAACGAGTAATTCTAATTGGATATTGCTAATCCAATATCTGATGAATTCTTTCGTATGGTTCTAATGTGTCTTGTTCTCGAGCTCTGTAAACCAAAGCTCTGATACCAACTGTAAGAACCCGTAACTTCCCCGTGAAGGAAAGCGCGGATACTTTGAGAACAACACACAAATGAGCGCATACGGAAAAACATTTCATTGTTATTACAACAATTCCATCAGATACAAGAATATACAGAGTATAAATGAATAAATTACATTCAACACATATCAGAGATTTAAATTACATTTAAATACATCGCAGCGGAAAATAATACAAAAGCACAACTAGAAGTGATACACGGATACAGAGCTTTCCGAGCATCGTTCCAGCTGTATATCAGGAACCTGTGAATATAAATCTGCAAAACCAAAACTACTAGCTGCCCGTGTCGAAAATAAGGGCACCCAGAGTTTAGGTTAAAACAATAAACTCCAGGTCAGTCATGTGACTGGTGTGAGAACTAAAAACAATTATTTAAAACTTTACTTTAAAGGATAGTAATTCAAGGGACCACGCCGTATAACACGGAACGGGTTTCCTCCCAAGAATACTGGTGCATATAACAAAACAACGCAATGCTTTTTGGAAAAAATGAAGCTATTATAAGACCCAGGTCCCATCACACAATGCAACGCAAGCCGGAGGATAGGGTTTTCCCTTATAATAGCCAAATAATGCTTGATACGTTTAAAACAAATCATTCGATACTATCATAGGTGTATATAGTGTCAAAACAATTTCAATCATAAATATCAATCATAGGCGACATGGGTACCATATATCATGTCGCCATACTAGTTCTACAATTAAAACCGCAATATCACGTATTGGAAATTGGATTTCCGTCATGAGCCGAGGCAAGGGGCAAGCTCCTCTCCGCGTTCGAGACACTCTAGCAAATGCCTCAGGACCCCACTATGATCCTTGGATCTTCAGGGCCGGTCCTCTCTTACTTTTGAGGATTAGTTATTCCTGAACACACGTTTCCCGATCCTTACAGACCTATATCCGAGGCGCCTCGCATTCCAACAACCACACAGGTGAAAAGTATATAAATGTCAGGGCTGGTAGGTCACTGACACCACCCTAGCTAGAAAGAAACGTCGTGCTCTCCCTGCAGTCACTATCCCGTTTTTGACTCATACCGAGGTGTGAGGCTCGCGAATTCACGTTATACACAAAGCTATGCCGCACAGGCCGTGCTTTGATCATCAACCACAAGACTTTGCTTTTCAACAGAAGCCTTGATCAATTGCCACTTACGCGTGCCACACTAGCAATTCACTCCATGCGACTGATGTCCATCGATATACAACCTCTGAGCTCGTACGTCTCAGAGAAGGGCGTTAAGCAAGAGAATAAATTCTCCGCCGCCAAACAGATGTATATTTAATAGAGATCAATCAACACAGAATAAAATCCAATGTCAGACACGCAATCCATTTACAAGTTCGTTCTGGGTCTGAACGAAACCGGAGGCACTTTCCTCGCATATCCATCCATCTCCAGGTACGTCTGGACGATCACCAACTGATTCCCTCATCCTGGGTGTACAGCCCAATCAAGATCATCAGTAATCACCCAAACGATGTGAAGACTTCCGGTCTTCAACCACCGTCTTTATCTTCGACATCTCGTCGAATCGGTTATTCAGAATGGGTATAAACCCGACCTTTCTGAATAACCCACGTATATAATAAACGAATGTTACACAAACACAACAAACGCCTCATTCCAATTCAGAATATTCTTTTATTCACAAAATCACATTCTTAGGGAAATGTTCCCATTAATTTTATCCAAGATAAATTCTTCTAAATTTATCCTAAAATCTTCCTTTGGATATCATTTCAAACCATATTATGGTTTTCCAAACTAGTCGGGATTAGCGAACCACACCGAAGTAATTATTTATTTTATTTCCCAATCCCAACCTATATATCCCATGGAGCAAAACTGGTGATACTCCATTCCTAACACCACGGTGTTATCGGTAAAATTAATTACCATTTCACGTTTAAATCTAATTAAAGATTTAACTATCGCTTTGGAGCAAAACTGGTGATACTCCACTCTCGGTCACTTTTCAGATTTGATAATTTAAATTATCAATTCACATTTTAATCTAATTAAAGATTCATTAAAACTCCACTTAGTTTTAATCTTCTCAAAAATCGATATCTTGCCTTTAACTGGGTTAAAGAACCAATGTCTTCTAAAACACGATTCACGATAAACCCAAATCACATTTGATATTAAATACAAGGCTCTGAATAGAAAATATATCGGCTTATATTCAATATCAAATTCTGAAACCAACAAATATCGTATTGGAAATAACGATATGAAATATATCTTTCAAATTCCCATAACAATATCTGTATAGTCACGAAATCCAACATCGAAATATCCCGAAGATAATTTTCGATTCAACTCCAGTCCAATCCACGTATTGGGAATATTGATTATTTTTAATAATTTTATCAAGGCCCATACAGTCGATTTCCACCAATGGCCATCGAACTGCACTTACAACGACCTTTTCAAAATTTGATTTGGACATAATTCCAAATCCAACCGTTAGATTTCAAATTTCTAATATTCATTGGAAAGCTCTTTTCGATACGAACCCAACGGTTCCGGTTTTAGGAGAATCCGACGGTCGGATCTCCCGTAACGTCGATTCGAAGTCAATGGTCGAAATTCACGAACTGCCGCGGCGCGTTCTATTCAGGCCATTATATATAATATATATATATATATTATATATAATATATATATATATATTATATATAATATATATATATATATATATATTATATATTTCGTCGATTTCCTTTTTAAAACGTATTTTATAAATCGTTTTAACTTCGTTTTCAAAACCATTTCAACTCTATATTCAATTTCAAATCAAAATTGGATATTTCATATCATTACTATATAAATGATAATATTTTCAAAATGTTATATTTTGAAATCACTTCTTTTCTATATTCATTATAAAAACGAATATAATCGATATAAATATCGTTCACGTCAAAATAGCGCAACTCTAATCAACACAGCTTTATATATTTCAATAAATCGTTATTCTATTCAACAAATGAATATTTATCCCATTCAACACATGAATCTATATTTCTTTCAACACATGACTAATCTCAACACATGAGTACTGTCAACACATCACTATTTTTGTTATGTAAAATATTTTATAAAACTATGGTATCTATCGTTTGATTTTCAATTAGACTTCAACCGTAAAGTAGTTCTAATTTTAAATATGATAAAGATGTAAATTTCATTGTATAAAATATTTCACTCAACACATGACTATTTTTATATTCAACACATGAATTTTCTTTTATAATATTCATTATTTTCCCGATTGGAATGAGGCCCAATCAATCACCATAAAATATTAATTATATGGATTCCATACAACACATGTATATAATAGCATTGAAAAATAATCAACCATCAACCAAAGTGCACTACACTGTATAAGCATCAAATATAGATATCTTACGCTTATAACAGCCTGTCAATCAATCGATCGACATAATTAATCAATCAGGATGAGTGAACTTCAAATTTCATCCCAACACCCGTGTGGGGTTTCAAACAATCAAACACAGATTTTAGTTGTGCAGTTGGGCGACGTGTAAAATTTATCGACCCAATCAATGTCCTTCAAATAGGTGTACATAAACAAACCGTCCGGTTTGTAAATGAATATTTTATTTTATTCACTTCCACGTTAAAAATTATATTTTTAACGATAAAATATTCTATTTCAACACATGAATTTCTATTCAGTTCATTTACACAATAAAAATGATATTTTTATTTTTCTAACATATTTTGGGAAATTTCGGCGGCATAACGGCACGATACTAGAAACGGGACGAGGCCTAGCCTTATCCCCGGTCTAGTGAAGGCCCACGCCATTCACACATCAATCAAATCCATTCCATTTCACCAAACAATTCAATTCCAACCAAATAAACTAACCAACTACTCAACCAAACAATTTAACAAGCAAGCCATCAATGGTCTGTGGATGACGGGTGTCAGGTGCTACTAAGCACCGTCTGCATCCTAGTATATATATATAACTAGAAAAAGAGAATTTAGAGTGAGAAGTTCTCACCGACTAGCTAAACCAAACGCCACGACTCTTCTTATGTAGAAAATCTTGTCGTTCTCGCCTTTTGTCACTTTCGCCGCCCGTAGTCACTACATATATAAAAATCACATTTTTATATTGTTGCCATGTATATAAAAATCACATTTTTATATTGTTGCTATGTATATAAAAATCACGTTTTTATACTACTACTATATAGATAAAAATTCTATTTTTACAACGGTGTTCATATAATAAAGATTATATTTTTATATCGCCACTTATATAAAAATCACATCTTTGCTCCTTTTACATAATAAAGATCAAATCTTTAATACTTCTATAATGTAAAAATCATATTTTTATCATCTCTATAACATAAAAATCATATTTTTATTAACTTCATATGTCAAAAATCATAAAAGCTTTAAAGCGGAGAAAACTCACTTTTTTTCGAACGCCCGGATTCACTGTTCGGGTTCCAGAATTTGCAAACGAGCTTCAATCTTCACACCATCTTTTTTTGCTAGCACAAGCACGCCATTCTGAACAACTTTTGCCTAGTGGTCTTCTTGCCGAAAATGTGCCATTTCGCCGGAAATCGCGAAAAGACAGCATTTTGACAGTGTTTGAACAGCAGACTTCGGACGCGTTTACCCGACAACTCCTCAATGCAAAATAGGACTTATCATATACCAAATCGAAGAGAATTTTGTGTTCTACAATTTTGGTCTTGAGGAACTTTGGCTAGAAACGCACGGTTTGAGAGTTATTCGCGAAATACGGTCAGGGACTTATTTGCAAAACGGGCGATTTTGGTGAAAATGGGTTTTTGGGTGTAGCGGGGCCCACGGCCGGAATTGAGGGGGCTGGAGGGGGGCGCGGGCCTGATGGACGTGGGGGAGGGTGTGGGTGGCGGTGGTGGGGCCCGTGGTGGCCGCGGTGGTGGTGGTTGGTGATTTGGGGCTTCGGGTTTGCAAATGGAGAGAGGAGGAGGAAGAGGAGGAGGAGGGGAGGAGGAGGAGGGGGTGCGGCGCCCGGAGGGAGGCCGGCGGTGGCCGAGGGGAGGGTGGGCAGCGACATGGTGGAGGAGCTCGCCATTAAAGAGAAAAGAGGAAGAAAAGAGGAAGAGAGAAAAGTGAATGAAGAGAAGGAGGAAAAGTGATTATATGCTAGTTTCTCGCGTATCGTCCGAACACAAACGATCTCCGATCGCCGCGGATTTCGGACACGAGATAGTAGACGTGAAGACGAGTCCAACGAAATAAGTTTCGTCGAATTCCGAGTTCGTTTGACCGTCCGTTAAAAATCACAAAAATGCTCAGATAAGCTCTAAAAATGCGATTTTGGCGCACCTTTTCTTCTCGCACGCTCACATGCTAACTCAAAAAATCATGCCCTTTTAGATTTAACCATTATTAGATGATACAAATCTAGAAAAAAAAGTAGAATTGAATTCCGAGGTCGTATCAATAATGTTCCTTTGTAAAATGACTGCTCGCTTTACCCTGAACTGTTTCAGCTCGCACGGCCACATACTGACTCTGTTCGACACGCCCTTTGGAACATAACAATAATTTGTCATTATGAATCCATAAAAATTTATCTCGTCGAATTCTGAGCTCGTATGCAAAATTTCACTTTTTAAGGGCTATGTATTGTTAACCGAACAACTCCAGCCCATAGCCACTATTCCGGATATCGGAATATATCGAAGCTTATACTTTTCGGAGTTCTAAACGACATTTTGAACTCAATGGAAGTGGTTTCGAGTCCAAATTCATTCGTATGCAAAATATGACTTTTTGGGCCATGTATAATTTACATAGCGACTATTCTGAATTTTCAACTGGGCGTAACTTTTGATCTCCGCTATGAAATTTCGATTTTTCGGATTCGTTGGAAAGATATTCTCAAATAGATCCTGATGTTTTCAGTTTTGCTAAAATCCGGTTTGTTTTGCACCCGGTACATTCAATTGAAGTTTGAAATCGAATTATCGAACTGCCGCGCCATTTTCAATTCCTTTTATAATTATATATAATTATTTATATTCTAACGAAGACGTATATAGATATACACGTTCGAATTATATTCAAAATAAATTTTTCGTTGATATTATTTAAAATAATCCATTTTAAATAATCAAAATTCGTCAAAATTGCCAAAATAAAAATTTTAAACTGGCCCAGATTTTCCGGGTTATTACAGTATATATATGTGGAACGTGAGATGCAAACGTTCCACTAGATTGTTATTTACTTGATTTAGACATTATTATAGTATCTAAAGAGTTTTGATATAAAGATAAGTCAAGTGTTTGGATCTTCATAAGGGAAAAACCTGTTCCGTGTTATATGGCGTGGTCTTATGAGATATCATTTAGTTTTCTGAAACTGTTTTAAACTGTTTACTCATACCAGTCCCATGACTGACCCGGAGTTTATTTGTTTTGTCCTACCTAAACTCTTGGGTGCCTAAATTTGTACGGGCAGTCAAGTAGTTCAGGATTTTACAGATCTATCTAAAGGAGCTTGGAGCAGGAGGCTTCAGCATTAGTTATATAGAGCTTTGTTCCGCTGTGTTGTAAGTGTTGTATTCTGATAAGTGTATGTTATACAGTGAAGATTTTGTATTTCAAAGATATGATATATTATATTTTGTTCCGCTGTGATGTGAGATTCTGTGTTGTTATTTCTGTTCTTCTTCTATCTCTTTCTTCTAAAAAAAATGTTCCGTATTTTCGTGATATTTGGGTTGGACGTATGATGTATATAATCAACTCTGATGTTGCGGTTTGTGGGTCATTACATCTTCTATTTGCGTTCGGATTTGTCCTGTTCTCAAAACGATCAGGGGTTTCGAATGGTCTTAGTCGGTTTAACGATCGATTCAGATCGAGCGAAATTCCTTACCGTTACACTAAGGGTGGTGAAAGTGACCTACCAGCCCTGACATTTACATTATTTTTCACCTATGTTGTTGTTGGAATGTGAGGCACCTCGAATTTATGTCTGATAGGATTGGGAAAGGTTCGTTCAGGAATAATTAATCCTAAAAAGTAGGAGAGGACCGGCCCTGAAGCATCCAGGATCGCTGTGTGTGGTTCTGAGACATTTGCTAGAGTGTCTCGAACGGTGAGGAGCTTGCCGCTTGCCTCGACTCATGATGGAATCCAATTTCCAATACGTGTCATTTCGGTTTTATTTGTAAAGCCTAGTATGGCGACATAGTGGTATGGGGCACTTATGCCGTCTATGATTTATACATTATGATTGAAGTTGTTTTCTTCACTTATAGTAATAATAAAAGATGAAATAGAGTATCAAGCATTCTTTGGCTATTATAAGGTAAAACCCTATCCTCCGGCTTGTGTTGCATTGTGTGATGGGACCTGGGTCTTATAATAGCTTCATTGTTCTTTATTTAACATTGTGTTGTTGTTTTATGCACTGGTATTCTTGGAAGGAAACACGTTCCGTGTTATACGGCGTGGTCCCTGGATTTACCTAACTTTAGAATAAAGATTAATAACTGTTTTAGTTCTCACACCAGTCACAGGACTGACCTGGAGTTTATTGTTTTAACCTAAACTCCGGGTGCCCCTATTTTCCATACGGGCAACTAGTAGTTTTGGTTTTGCATATTTATATTCATAGGATCCTGGTTCATAGCTGAAGTGATATTCGGAAAGCTCTGTATCCGCGTATTTCTTTCAGTTATGTTTTGTATTATTTTTTCGCTGCAGTAATGTATTTAAATCTTTGATATTCTCTGTTGTATGATATTTATTCTTACTCTGTAATATTCTTGTACTCTGAAGTAATTATTGTAATAAGCAATGAAATGTTCTTCTGTTTGTGTTCTGATTTGTCTGGTCTCAAAGCAATCCGGTCTTTCCTTTACGGGGAAGTTTGGGTCGCTACATTTATCATGCATTGCATTATAAATTTTTACATTAAACTTAAAATATCTATATTTAAAATGGTAAATATATTTACCATGCATTGCGTTATAAAATTCCACATTTAACTCAAAATACCGATATTTAATATTACCACAACTATTTACAAACCCACCTCACTTTGATTTACATTTCAGTCCATGTGTATAAAGAAACTATACAGTGTTCAGCATGAAATAATATGATAAATGCAGTTAAGTGATATTCATTAGTTCGGTCGCTAATGACAATATGAAACTTTAAATAATACATAAATCATACATGTATCAATAAAAATTGCGTTTACATCAAACTGAAACGCATAAGTCACACGGCATGCAGTATAACATAAACAATAAGGAATTTTTGTAAATTACTCTCTGTAATTTCGTAATACGCATATTTTCTTTCTCAAAAATACGTCTAAAAAATATTATTATTTTAGTTCTAGTTAGTTAACTATAGTAAAACAAAAATATTTCCGCGTCTGCAAAAAATTTGCACTTGCAAAGAAAAATATTTATAGAAATGTGAAATTAAGTGCAAAACTAACTTTTGAGATAAAACAAAAAATGTAGCAAAAAAATGTCAGAGAAGTATTAATAGATTCATCTTATATTACAAAATTATGTTTTTTTTACAGAACTTTAATTTATAATTCCTACAACCTCTTACCGAACTGTCTCAATTATCTTCTAATAATTTGTATTTGATTTCATATATTAGAGTTAATCAAGAATCTTAAAACTATAATAAAACTTAGTAAACTATTAGTGGTTGATGAGATAAATAAATCATAAATATATGAAAATTTCAATATATTTGCACAAAATTCATATTAACATAAAATAGTATAAATTTCATTTGGACATACAAATACATTGGTCACATAACATAATCTTATATGTAAGCAACAATTGCAAATTTAATTTATGATTCATCTATATCGATACATGATGCATTATATTGCACAATTCTTATTTTAGCTAAAGTGCATATATTATAAAATTTCTACGGATGCTTGCAAAACTCACCTTAATGTCACATAATATTGTACATTACATCAATATATTTTTAATTAACAAAGTAATCTTATTTTTAATTTAATAGAATAAATTGATTAATAAATATTTATTAATTTATCCAATAAATCCTTAAATGTGCCAGTTTCAATTTGTATATCACATTAATATCCAAAAGGCAGTTAAATAGATTTTTCGTTTAAATATAAAGATATATAATTCAGTCATCTTAAATATTTTACATCAATAACATTACCAAAGCTAATTTTATTATTCAGTTATCTCAATAAATTTATATACATTGTAGAATTCTGTTTTATAACTTTAAGTATTCATATTTTGATATTTTATAGTTATGTAAAACTTCATCGACTGTTTCCTATCATGTTTAGATCAATGTATTTAAATTGTTTAGGAAATCCTAAATTATAAAGTATTTTAATAATCTATATATTAGTCGTATATGTACACATACACTTACTGATAAAAACGACAACAAATTTTTTGTGTTTAACTATATATATATATATATATATATTATATATACACACACATACATATATATGTATGTACATGAACAATAATAACAATGTTAATTTGTAAATTAACTATAACCTATTTATGTACGCAAAGAATAAATTTATCATACTCAACATAAAAAATTCTATTTTTAACTTTAAATAACTCCAAATTAAAATCTATTTAATCTTTTTATAGAATCCTTTCCAATTTATTCAAATTATTTACTAATAAATCAATATATATTAACTAATTACCAAATTTCGAATTTATACAATATATATAAAAATATGTTAAATAATATTTGTTAATTCATCTAAAATATTTTTAATATGTTAATTTCAACTAGAGTATTTGCTCGTAGTAGTAAGAATAATAAAATTATTATTTTCCTTCAAAGAAATATAAATTACAAACATATATCATGTATAAGCAACAACAATAATTATATTATATTTATTTTGCCGAATTATCGTGTGTTGTATAATAAAGTTCCAATTTTAACATTAAAATTTTAAAATCTATATTTTATAACTTCGACGTGCTAGTACTAACTGAAACCACATTGTACATTATTATTCATTCTCCGTACAATCAAAGTAAAGCAGTAATAAAATTTTCAGTTTGTTCGATTTTCAATTGATTAACAGAGAATTTTCATTCCAATAAAATAAACTTTTCAAAAACAATGATGTAATGAACCAAAGTTGAGAACATACCACTTAAAACCTGGTCACCACTGTTGTTGAATTACAAATACTATTTTAACTTAGGAATGAGAATATGACAAGATCCAAAGGACACTTAAAACTTTGAACAATCGGTGGGAGCAAAAGACAACTTCTTGTTCTTAAGGTCATACCCAACGTGAAAGTTCTGTTGGGCGATGTTTCCAAAAATCTGAACACTACCTCCCAATGTGCTAGTGGAAACCATTGCTAGGCAAAAGACATTATCCTGAGCTTGTACAAACGCATTCAAAGGCTTCAATGTCAACTCAGCATCGGTGAACTGAAATGTCAGATCAGGAAAACTAATCTCATCCCTTTTACTAGTGCCCGAAACATCATAGCAAAGAGAAAAAATCCGTTGCGGATCCTGCGCAGTTGGATACGTCACTACTTTGGATACTTCATCGGTCAATTGGCTCAAAACCGAATCATCCAAAATGGTCAAAGTGGTGCCAGAATCAACAATAATATTCCCTCCCTGACCATAGTCATCAACACCCGCCTCTCCACTAACGACAATTGGCTTCCCACCAGCAACGCCAACCGACTCAAGTGTCACGGTATAGTAAGTATCCAACTCTCCCTTAACAAGAGGAGTAGTCACCGCTTTTCTGTCTTTGTGAGCACTGCTGCCAAAGTAGATCGTGCTTGTTGTATTGGACTCCACAGGCACCAGACAATAAGAAAACTTGTAATCAATCGAATTGCCCAACTGAGAGACAAGTGACAATGGCCCCTCGCCAAGCCCTATAATACCCGCAGTGCTCGCATCAAAACTTCCAGCGCTGTCATGGGAGCACCCGAATAAAAGCTTGGGTATGGAAGCCGAACCGATGGAAAATGTTTCGGTGGAGAGAACTCCCACGGTGTGAGAGCCATCACCATACCTGTACGTGTACTGGCATTTGGAGCTCGAGTCACAATCTCCTTCTGGTAGCTCTGAGCAGGTCTGAGTGTTGCATGGTAAAGAGGTGTAGGTTGAGGATTTGGAGGAGTCGTAGATGGGGGCTTTTTGTCGGTAGCAGTGGAGGCAGGGTTTGCATTGGGTCCATGTCAGGTCGCTGCCCGTGTCGGCTATGGCCATGACTTTGAAGGGAGGAGAACCAATGTTCACTGACATCAAATACTCAGCTCCAGCAGGAGTTATGGTGGAATTGATGTCTTCCGTGCTTATTTTCCCATAGTGTGAAATTGTACGTCTGACGGAAGAAAGCAGGCGGTCGAATGTAGTGAGGGTAGGATCGTAAAATGGGGATTGTGGGGAGTCCCTGTGGATGAGATCGGTGGAGAATCGGCCTTTACAGCTTACAAGATGAGGGATGGAGACCGAGAGGATGATAGAGAAGAAAAGGATTAGAGTAGACATTGTGCCGTTTACTGATTCAGGGATGAGGAAAATGAAACTTTAGGGCATCTATTTATAACTGTTTATAGCATATGCATCTGAACATATTGCATGTATGTCACTAAATGATTGACATTAAGGTGTTCATATATATTTCTGGCAATATGGTGTGTATCTTTGTCCTGTGAATTATTTATATGTATATTTGCTTCCAAGCAAATTGAATCTAGCCACTTATATTCCTTTTAATCGCCCATTTATTGCATTTGATTAAATATCCGTTGAACATACGATGCATTTATAGCATATGCAATTGAAAATTATTGCATTTGTGTCAATAAATGATTGACATTAAAGTGTTCATATCTATTTCTAGCAAATTGTGTGTATATTTGTCCTGTGCATTACTTATATGTATTTGCTTCCAAGCAAATTGAATTATAGTCACTTGTATGATTGTCCTTTTAATCACTCATTTAATACATCTGAACTTATGTTGCATTCAGGGAAGATTTTCAGTTTTTGTTTTGTTTCATCTATCATCTCCCTAACGTCATCTTGGCATTAAGTTTTGTGTTAATAGCACTATGAGATCCAATTTATAATTCAATTATGCAATATAAGGCTGACATTGAATGGGATGCATCATTCAATGAATATTCAAGCTGGAAGATGAATTTAGCTATATGATCAATAAATAGTAATATATAAGGTTAGGGACTGCTAACACTTGCTTCCCTGGAAAGAGAATTATATTACATCAATGCTCATACAGATAATTGGTAGATTTTATGTAGAATTGGAAAGATATTATATTATATCAATGTCGATTTTAAAAAATGTTTTGTTTAGTAAAATTAGGTATAATATTCATTACCTTAACTTGTATGTTTTTTAATTCTTCAGTTTTCACGCTTTCTAGTGTAAATTTGGTTCCACTATCTAGTATGTGAAAACCATTAACATAAACATGTTTTAACTTATATCCCTATGTTTTTTTTTTGGTTTAAAAAGAAATTGTTTACCCTTGAAAATAAAATATGAACGCTGATCTCTGTGAATAATATTTATTTTTTGAATTAATTTATATTTCCTTGAATAAGATTTTGTCTCGAATGTGGATGTCCAATATTCAAAAATGATTTTGAATGCGGATATGACACTATCTGAATTTAGAACTGTAGAGGTGTAAAAGGAAATATAATTAAACTGATAATTTAAACTATAGAGACGTAAATTTTTCACATGCAACAAGTATATTTTAATTTAAACTATAGAGGTGTAAAAGGAAAAAAAGACTACAAATAATTAATATTTGGAAAACAAAAGCCAATAAGCATCCAGCATGAGCAGATAAAAAATGTGCAACAAAGTACGAGTTAAATAACAATCATAAATAAAAAATAATAATGAGTTTCTTAATCTATTTCCAAGAATATAGAATAAATATAAAAACTCTCTTCCCGACTAAGATGACTCATATTTTGTTGCACACTCGCCCATAATATTATATTATCAACTATGATTTAAATATTTTGTCAGATCGCTCCTTACAATGGTCAATGTCTACGATAAAGTATTTACTAGAATTTTAGCAAACACCTTGGAAATCTTTTTTATATTCGTAAGTACTATTAATGTATTTTAATGTATGCAAATAACAACTGTTTTTGACTTTAAGTGCATAACTCGTCAAATTAAATAATTGTATGATTTTTTTACGTAAGTCACTACAACAAAAATACCATGTTACAATAGTTTATTTACAACGGTCAACGGTTGTCCATTATAATAGAATTTTGTTACAACGGTCATCCCATGCCGTTGTAATATATGTCATGTACGACGTCCTTTTTACAATTGGTCAGGATTACCCGTTGTAATAGAATGCTATTACACGGTTATTTCAAGCTCATTGCAATAGGTATCAATTTTACAATATTCACAAATAGACCGTTGTAATAGATGCCGATTTTACAACAGTTAAAAGATGACTGTTGTAGGAAGTACCAATTCTACAATGGGTAATGTCCGTTGTAATAAATGCTAATTTTATAACGATCATAAAATACCCGTTTTAACTGATGCCAATTTTACAGTGATCATAAAATGCCTATTGTAATAAATGTCAGTTATCCATTTTCGACTATCAATAATAAATAATTACAATACTTTCTTAAAATTAATTTTTTCATTATTTAATAATTAATCATTAATAATATTATCATTATATTAATCATTTGTTACTAATTACTAACTATAATATTATATTACTAATAAAAATAATATTATATTACTTATTAATATTTAATAATTTTCAATTTTTTTGGGGTAGACGGTACAAAGATATAAAGTTTTATCTGATTTAAGCCCAAAAGTGTATTTAGTGGTTAGATTCTTGTGATAAGGTTCATTTTCTTTGCTTCCATTTCATCTATCATCTCCCTAACATCATCTTAATTTTAAATTGTGTTAATAGCACAATGAGATCCAATTTATAATTAAATTATGCAATAGAAGACTGGCATTGAATGGGATACATATCATTCAGTGAATATTCAACATGGAAGGTGAATTTAGCCATATGATCAATAAATAGTAAAATTTAAGATTAGGGACTGGTAAGTTGTGCTTCACTAGAAAGAGAATTACATCACATCAATTATGTTGATACTGTAACAACCTAGAAAATTTGAGATTTAAAATATAAATTAAATTAAGATTCAGTGTAAAAATAAATATTTATATTTGAGATTTTGTCAATTGTTGAACGATAGGTGCGAACCATTTCATAAATTTATAAACAAACGCGATTTGCATTACTAACCGATTATAATATTTAGCGTTAAAATTCCTTCGTTTAAAAATGAATATTATGGAAAAGGTTGTACCGTCATAAATTTAGTTTGCAATTTAAGTAAGAAATGAATTTAATATCTATCATGCAACTTTATTAGAAGAAAATATATGCTTGAAATTCAATTTGGACTGTTATTTAATGTAGTGTTCATTCTAAAAATAAAAGCGCATTGTGAATATGGTGTCAGTATAAACATCTATCAAAATTTTATTATACCAATAAGTAGTGAGTCGTTTGGAATATTTAAAACTTGACATTTAAACCAAAATCAATTTTGGAATAAATTCCGTTTGAGAAATGATTTGTTTTGAATAAAGAATCTATTTGCATAATAGAATATCGTTAAGATTAATCTATTCCCAATTAAATTGATAAGTATGAATGGAATGAAAATTAACTTTGAAATAAATTCAAAATCTAATTGAAGGAGCAAATTTATTGAAGAGAGAATTTTGTTGCAAAGAAAGATATCGTTGGGATAAATGTATTTCCAATTTAAACCGTTGAGTAAATAGTGTAATAAAAGCCTTAAATCAATTTTTAATTTACAAGTTGAAAATTTTAATATAAATAGTAATAAATTTTCTTTTGAATAAACCGTTAAAATCTAAATTTATTACGGTATTAATTGTGATAAAGTTAATGAAATTTTTATGTACAAACAGGTGTAATTAAACTAAAAATATAACACATATTTATATAAGCAATGCATAATAAAAGGAAACGAATAAATTCGTTACTAATTTAATTTAATTTTCGGTGTATGATGATTGAGCTTATAATGTTCAGATAATGACATAAACAACGTTGTTAGCCTAACATATCGTTCATAGGAAACAAATCAAAATTTCCTTCTTTAAAGGAGTTATGTTAGACAACCAAATCTGAGAAAATCTATTTTTAAATCTTGCCATATCATTGCAAGATTTTTGAAACAGTGGCCTAAGATTGTGAACAGTTCGTATTCACAGAACCCAATACCACGCGATATTCTATGGCCCCTCTCTACATTATAAATGTGTGTCTCCTGCTTCTATGAACAAACCAAACTTTTTTTCTTCTCTGAAGCAATTCTATTTCTTCTTGCGAATAGTCCTCCCTAACAAGCTCCACTCCAACAGTCCACCGTCCAGTATAGAAGTCGCGGCCTTTTCTTATGCCAAGAGGTTAACACAAACATAAAGCAGTGTAGAGAGTGTACATATCTATATACGTGTTAGTGGCCGAGAAGCAGTGCGCGACGCATGTGTAAGAGATAATAGATCATCCGAGGCTGACGGAGTTGATTTGGAACTTGACGGAGAAAGTTTGGAAAGCAAATATAGGTGAGAATACTCGAATTTAATTTTATTATTTCATATGATTTAAAGTTATTATATACTGAGTAGTTGATGGATGGTAATTGGTTGCATGAATGGTTAATTACTGATTAGTGAATGATATTGCCATTTGAATATGGTATGTGATGTGTCATGGTTGTTAATAAATACATATCAGGGCGCGTTAGTGGTATAACGTGCATTCATAAATTGTATGTGGTATGCTTTTAAGTAATAGATGTATAAATAATTGTTGAATGTGTGATTACGCATATGTACTGATTTTCAACAGAAATTTTAGTGATTTCTTAAATTTAATTAAAGAGCGAGTTATAGATTAAATGACAATTTAAGGATTATGTGGTATTTTTATTAACTTAATACTATCGATTTGTTAATGTTTATTGATTTAACAATGTTATTAAGATTCCTTGATTCGATAATAAATTGTTAGTTAAGCAATATTGGACTATTTAAATCATCTTTCTAGTTAACACTTTATTAAAGATATTGAATTCATAATGTTGATTTAATTGTATGATGTTATTTAAAACGGTTGATTAACTAAGTTTTGTCAAGAATATTCTAAATATTGAATTAAATAATTGTTTGAGTAGTACTTGGGGAAAGCTGTTAATTTGATTTTAATGGCATAGAAAATTGAATTTGGAAAATAAAACTAATGAAAATGTTATGTTCAATATGAATTGATATCATAACTTATTTTAAGAGGGGCAATGAATTAAAATTGTTGATTTTGTACTTAATTACCGCTTTGATTAATGAATTGTTGTATAAATTAGGCAAACTCGAACTTTTTGATCTTCAAATCTAATATGACTTTAGATAATAATTTGAAATGATATTATAAAAATAAAAGTTGGTTGAAAAGATATATAAACTTGTATGATTTAATATGAAATTTGATATACATTTAGATAAATTTTATAATGATATATTATAAATTGCTTTGGATAATAATTTGAATTTGAAGTTAAATAAGAAATGTAACTTAAGTTTCAGGTTCACAAATAGGTTAGTTCCGTTACCAATTCTGGAACGGTAAATGGGGTGCGTAACTAAGGCAAGGGAGACAACAACCAATGCGCTGAACTTACCTGGCCAACGTTTACTTACCTAGACTGGTAAAAGAGCAAATTGAAAGTGAATCTCAAATATTGTGAAACAAAAACTATAATAAATAGTTTTCCAATATAAAATTTGGTTAATTTGGTTGGAGGTGACCTTCAGATATTTAATGTAAGTTCTGTAGATGATGACTAGTACTATTTGAGGAATTAAACGGTGGAAATATAGTAATTTTGCTTATAGTATCAGTTTAATATGGAAACATATATTGGATATAAAAAGTTTCGATTTCTAACCAGCTGTATATTAATATAAATCGTTTTGATTTTATTTGAATGTTATGATGATAATATTGTTTACCTGAATAAGTTTTAGGTCAATTATGGAAGTTTGTAACAACCCGGAAATTCTGAGCCAATTTAAAAATTTTATTTTGGCAATTTTAATGAATTTTGAATATTTAAAATGAATTATTTTAAATAATAACGATGAGAAATTTATTTTGAATAGAATTAGAACGTATATATTTATTTGAATCGTCGTTAGAATATAAATAATTATTTATAATTATAAAAGGAATTGAAAATGGCGCGGTAGTTCGATAAGTTGATTTCAAACTTCAAACGAATGTACAGGATTCAAAATAAACCGGATTTTAGCGAAACCAAAAATATTAGAATCTATTTGAGAATATCTTTCCAACGAATCCGAAAAATTGAAATTTCATAGAGGGGATCAAAAGATATGCCCAGTTGAAAATTCAGAATAGTCGCTATGGAATTCTGGCCCTTAAAAATGGAAATTTTGCAAACGACTTCTGTTTTCGATGAAACCACTTTTGTTGGATCCGCGATGTCAAGTTATTGCTAGATTCCAATTTTCGTAATTTTTCGAATCAATATGTAAGCGTAGCAAAGGAAAACGCGTTTGACCAGTTTCAGTTGATTTTAATCGACTGGAAAATGGCCATTTTTCGAACGGTATCTGTAACGACACGGATTTTGCCCGACCCTAATCGATCACAAAATCGATCAAGACCGTTCAAAACTCGCATACGTTAACTTTGGGAATACAATACATCAGAACAAATAACAGCAGACTTTTATTACATTATAATAATATAACATCAGAGTACAGAATATCAGAGTACGAATAAAGTAAACTACAGCGGAAGATAAATTACAACAGATTTAATACATTAAACAGCGGAAGACTACTAAGCTCTGGACACAGCTTTAGGCTTCGATCCAGGATCCTGCTAAAAGAATAGATATCTGCAAAAAGCTACTCGACTGCCCGTGTGGAAAAGAGGGCACCCGAGTTTGCAAAGTGAAACAAACTACGAGTCAGTCATGAGACTGGTGTGAGAATTCTAAACTAATATAGCTAATAAGACAAATCCAAGGACCACGCCACTTTCGCGGAACGGGTTTACTCCTATGGATTGCCAGTGCATAAACCAAAGTAAATCGAGAAATAACGCAATGTCTTTTTGGAAAAATGAAACCATTATAAGACCCAGGTCCCATCACACAATGCAACGCACACCAGAGGATAGGGTTTTACCTTATAATGGTCAAAAGATGCTTGATACGTATAAAACGGATTTGATATTATTATTAGTGTATATATGTTTTAATAAAAAGATTTGAATCATAAGTATCAATCCTAGACGGCATGGTTACCATATAGCATGTCGCCAATACTAGTTCTACAATCAAAACCGCAAGGGCGTATTGGAAATTTGGATTCCATCATGAGTCGAGGCTAGGGGCAAGATCCTCTCCGATTCGAGACACTCTAGCAAATGCCTCAGGATTCCCCGCAGTGAACCCTTGGAAGCGGTAGGGCCGGTCCCCGCCTATGGGCAGTGGATTGGTTATGCCTGAACACACGTTTCCCGGTCCCTTTGGACCTATAGTATGACCACCAACGGCCTATAAAAATAACGAGGCGCCTCAAAATCCATCATCCACATAAGTAAAATGTCAGGGCTGGCAGGTCGCTGACACCACTCTAGCTAGAAAGAAACGTGTGCACTCCCTACGGTCCATATCCCGTTTTTGACTCATACCGGGGTGTGAGGCTCGCGAAGTCACGATATACACAAAGCTATGCCTAAATAGACTATGCTTTGATCATCAATCACAAGGCCCTGCTTTTCAACAAAAGCCTTGATCAATGCATCTTAGTATGCCACATTGTCAGTCCATACTATACCATTGATTTCTACCAATATATAACCTCTAAGCTCGTATGTCTCAGAGAAGGGTGTTAACCACCAAACAGATATATATTAAGAGAGATCAACGAATGTAGTATAAGGGACTACAACGTCAGACATACATTCCATTTATAAACTTATGCTCTGGGTCTGAGCGAAAGTCAAATCCGTACAAATCAACGCTACGTCCGGACGGCTACTACTGTCGCCCCTTCAAGGTAGCTACTCCCATCATGGGTCTCAATAGCAACACACCCATTCGATGTGAAGATCGTCAGTCTTCAATCACCGTCTTCAACTCTTCGAACGTCGTATCATTATTTGGAATGAGAGTAAACTCGGACTTTCCAAATAATTCTCGCATATATAAATTTGCAAACCATTCTATATCGTTATTTATTCTTTTATAAATATAAATATCGTCCATTCATTTCATATGCAGTAATACTACTCTAAACATGAATTTTTATTTCATATGCGGTTTCTTGATTATGCCTTTCATATGCGACTTCATGCTTTTTAAAACATGTTAAATTTTCATATGCGGTTCATGCTTCTAAATCATGTTTCATTTCATATTTATATCTTTTTTTTATTCGCATGTGAAATGTAAATAAAAATTTCATTCTTATTTTCATTCTTTTTATTTACATATGAAATGTAAATAAAAGTTTCATTACTTTTATTTATATAAAATATATAAATAATATAACCATTTCATGTTTTCATGTTTTCATTCATTTATAACATGAAAATATTCATTGCTTTATGGTTCATTTTCCATTTTCGATCACTTTCTTAATTCAGTGATCTTAACTACTTAATTCCTTTTCAATCAAATTGAAGATTTAATTAAAATTTTATTTAGTTTTAATCTTCCAAAGTCATTATTAAATGATTATTCAATTTCTAGGGAATTAATTCTCTCATAAATTCGGGTTAAAGAATAAATGTTATTTAAAACATAATTCACGATAAACACAAATTTAAATTTCATAAATTTCCCATTTGATATATATAATTAGACATCATTTATTTCAGAGTATTTCATTTAATCTTAAATAAAATATTAATCATCTTCGATTTCCTTTATAAAATGTATAACATAATTTATACGGGTTAAAATGGAGTTACTATTTTAAAATGGACCGAATAGCCCAATTCATTTTCCTTATCCATTTATTATGTTTATCTTTACATTTTATTATTTAATAGCGGGCCAGACCTCTCACATTAGGCCTACAGCTTGTGGATGCTGGATATGCCGGTTGGTTCCGGGCAGACTTCTACCACAGGTTGGGCTTAACCTCGTGTCTTGACCCAATTCATATTTGCGCACTTGGACCTCTCACATTAGGCCCAACATTTATGGCTGCTGGATATGCCGGTTGGTTCCGGGCAGACTTCCGCCATAAATGTGACCTAACCTCGTGTCCAGGTACAATTAAAAAAATTTATTTATAAATATTATCCAAGAATATTATTTTAAAATATTTTATATTTTAAAATATCCTACTACTTAATATCATTCCTTACTTGAAATATTCTTTCATATAAAGCTTTATTATTCCATTTCAATACATATTAACTTTCCATATTATTATGATATTATAATAATAATAATTATATAAAAAAAAACGGTTTTAATTTGTGATATTAAAACCTACCATTTCAATATTAAAATGAAATCAATTTAAAAACATTTCAAATTTTGAAATCCATCTTCCATTTTTAATGTTAACATAAAAAGTAATCTTTTCAATTTATAATCTTCTTAATATAATTGGAATGTGATTTACTAATTCCAATAATTTGTTTATAACCTTCCAAATGTTAAAGGTTTTTATCTACTTAATTCAAGCGTCAATTAATATCATTAATTGAATAATAAATGGGCATTTATTTCCTTCATTCGAAGGAAATATTGTCAATTCAAAAGCTTCTTTATTATTTCCTTTTTAAATGGAAAATTAAATCATCTAAATACTTCAACTTCCAATTTATTTCATTAATTTGCATATTTATTACTTTACTCAAAATTGGAATGAGACCCACCATTTCCATATAATTTAATTATACGTAAAATCAAACATAAATTACATAACAATTTCAGAACATCCATCCAAAGTGCATTTCTAATTATTCCAAGGGTGACGTGTATTCAAAAGTCAACCCTTGACCCGTGTGGGGTTTCAGCCAACACAATTCACATATTTAAAATAAACTGTGCTTCTGGACGATGTGTAAAAATTGATCGTTCACTCACATAAACAAGCCAGGGTCGCTTGTAAATGGCAGTGTATACAGGTGCATAAATGGAACATAGACAATTTGCACAATTTAACAATGTTCACATATTGTATATTGCCCTTTTTATTTCATTTGATTTAATGACACAAATTCACCATAAAATATATTCCTTTATCTAACTTAAAATAAAAATAAAATCTTTTATTAAAAGTCAAAATTTTAATTATTCTAAAATAAAGATCAAAACTTTATTTATTATAATCGTCTCAAAATAAAGATGAAATTTTTATAACCAAAACAAAGTTTTAATCTTTATAAACAAAACAAAATTTCAGTCTTTTATAAGCAAAAACAAGGTTTTAAATCTTTACCAACAAAACAAAGTTTTGTTCTTTTTAAACAAAACAAAATAAGGTTTGAACTTTTATTCAATAAACAAAACAAAGTTTTGTTCTTTTTCATAAACAAAATAAAGTTTGTTCTTTTCAAAAACAAAATAAAGTTTCAATTTTATACATAAAAAAAAAACGCAAACAAAGTTGTAAATTTTTTTTTTTAGAACAAAAACACAGTTGTAATCTTCTTAATCCCATTCAAAGTTATAATCTTTGTAAACATAAACAAAGTTTCATTTTTTCTGAACAACAATGAAAATTGTAACTTTTATTTAAATATAAATTTCCATACATTTTAAATAAATAAATAAAAATGAATTTATCATTTACATCATGTACATCGTTTCTATTGATTCAACAAATTTCATCAACAGTGTATGCAACAACAATTTGTCCATAATAACCCAAACAACTATCACCAATTCTCAAACAGACATCATACATCATCAATCCACAATCATGTACATACAAACATCAAAACCACAAGAAAAATAATTTAAATTTAATAAATTATAAAATAGAATCTCACATTGATTTTTGCTGAAAATTTGACTGTCTCGGATTCAGCTCTGATCTGCGCCATCGCGAAGAGCTCGGAAAGACGAGTCCAACGCAATTTACGGTTCGTCAATCGGACCTCGTACGAGAGAGTTATGATTTATTAAAGTTGGACATAATTAAATAATTAATTAATATTCGTGAAAAATACCTAAAAATTTCACTGTCTCAGAATTGGACAAAATTAGTGTCCACGCGTCCATCTCGTCGCCACGATCCCAACGCACCTGAAATCGTCGATTTTCGACTTCGTATGAGTGAGTTATGCAATTTTAAAGTTCTGGAAATTAATTAAATAATTTAAAAATAAAATAGAAAATACCCTCAGCCCATTGACCGAAAAACACTGTTCACCGCCGAACTTTGACCGCACTTTGCCGCTGCCTCGGGCCACCTGACGCCACGGGACCACCGCCAATGTCTTCGTCTTGGCGAGACGCACCACCACCAGAAAGAGCCGCCCCTAAAGCTTCTCCGATCATCGGGAAATCGCCTAGAAAGGATTTCGCCTCGCGGGTCCCACAGGCCGCCTCACACCTCCAAACTGCCTGAAATTTTCTGAGCATCTTCGTCTTGCGTAGACGAAGAACTTCCGTGTTCGTGACTTCGTCTAATTCTTCCTCGATTCACGGGAATTTCTTGATTTACGTTTTGAGTTTCTGAATTTCGAAAACAGCGAGCTTTAAGACGAGATTCCGGCGAATCCGAGCGCTGTTTGACAAAACCGACTACACCATTAGCTTCGTATCGTCGAGACCTTCGAGAAAACATATAATTTGCTATGGTTTGAAGAAATTTTATTTTTTTATGAATTTTAGAGGAAGAGGCAGCCGCCATGGAAGTTGAGAAAAAATGATGGAAAAGAGAGTGGCTGCTGTGCATTTCGAATTTCAGCCCTAAAACTCAGAAAAAAGATAATATATACCATGGGTTTTATTTTGGTTTGGGCCCAAATATCATTATGTGCCCAATTACTCAATTTTCAACTGTTTTCTTCAGTTCAAAAATTCTTATAAATACATGCTGCTTTCAAAATTAATAAAATTTTAAACATAATTATTTCAGGTCATTACGAATCCAACGAACCTGATTTCGTAATTTTCCGATTCCGTATGAATTTATTATAAATTTCCGAAGTCTGAAAATAGGCTGTATTTCCACTGTAAAAATTATACAGGCCACAAAATAATTCCAAAAATTATAAATTTTAGAATTTTACCTTAATTTAATATTCCGAATCCATAGAAACTGGTCTCGTCGAATTCGGAGTTCGTTTGCAAAAATTCTATTTTTCAGGTGTATATTTTTAATATTTTAAAAATACCAAAAATAGTGGAATTTTTTCGAAACTCAAAAATATAAGTTCTTATAGTCATTTTTATATGTAAACAACATTCTAAAACCAATGGAGATGGTTTCGGGTCCTAATTCCTTATTCTGCAAAATGTAGCATTTTGGCCCTTATAAATTTCATAGCGACCATTCTAGATTTTAATTTTGACACAACTTTTGATTCCCGTTATGAAATTTCGATTTTTCGGGTTCGTTGGAAAGATAAATTTAAATAGATTCTAATATTTTTGGTTTCACTAAAATCCGTTAAATTTTGCATCCTGTACGGTCAGTCAAAGTTCAAGTTTGACTTTTCAAACTACCGCGTTATTTCTAACTCTTTTTATAATAAAAATTAAATCATTCATTCTAACTTCGATTTGAATCAAATTTGTGATCCTTATTATTTAAATAAATTATTTTATATTGTCAAAATTCATTAAAATTTTCTAAAATAAAATTTTTAAATTGGTCCTGATTTTTGGGGGTTGTTACAATCGCCCCCACTTAAAAACTTTTCGTCCTCGAAAAGGAACGTAGCTAAAAATTGTAAAATTAACTATCTTAATTTTAAATTTTAATGGTTGATTATGTTTTCAAAATATATATAACTTTATATATATATAAATCATATTTCAAAGAATATATTATAAATATCAAAAATACGCTAATTATAAATTCGTAACTCTTAACTCGTTCTAGGACATTACTAACCCCATCTCTAACGAGTTTTCTCATTCTAGGACACTGCTGATCCTATCTCTAATGAGTATTCTTATTGGACATTACTAATCCAATCTCTGATGAGTCTTTTGTTCAGTTCTAACGAGTTGTATCCCAAAGATTTGAGCTAACCAAAGCTCTGATACCACCTGTAACGACACGGATTTTGCCCGACCCTAATCGATCACAAAATCGATCAAGACCGTTCAAAACTCGCATACGTTAACTTTGGGAATACAATACATCAGAACAAATAACAACAGACTTTTATTACATTATAATAATATAACATCAGAGTACAGAATATCAGAGTACGAATAAAGTAAACTACAGCGGAAGATAAATTACAACAGATTTAATACATTAAACAGCGGAAGACTACTAAGCTCTGGACACAGCTTTAGGCTTCGATCCAGGATCCTGCTAAAAGAATAGATATCTGCAAAAAGCTACTCGACTGCCCGTGTGGAAAAGAGGGCACCCGAGTTTGCAAAGTGAAACAAACTACGAGTCAGTCATGGGACTGGTGTGAGAATTCTAAACTAATATAGCTAATAAGACAAATCCAAGGACCACGCCACTTTCGCGGAACGGGTTTACTCCTATGGATTGCCAGTGCATAAACCAAAGTAAATCGAGAAATAACGCAATGTCTTTTTGGAAAAATGAAACCATTATAAGACCCAGGTCCCATCACACAATGCAACGCACACCAGAGGATAGGGTTTTACCTTATAATGGTCAAAAGATGCTTGATACGTATAAAACGGATTTGATATTATTATTAGTGTATATATGTTTTAATAAAAAGATTTGAATCATAAGTATCAATCCTAGACGGCATGGTTACCATATAGCATGTTGCCAATACTAGTTCTACAATCAAAACCGCAAGGGCGTATTGGAAATTTGGATTCCATCATGAGTCGAGGCTAGGGGCAAGATCCTCTCCGATTCGAGACACTCTAGCAAATGCCTCAGGATTCCCCGCAGTGAACCCTTGGAAGCGGTAGGGCCGGTCCCCGCCTATGGGCAGTGGATTGGTTATGCCTGAACACACGTTTCCCGGTCCCTTTGGACCTATAGTATGACCACCAACGGCCTATAAAAATAACGAGGCGCCTCAAAATCCATCATCCACATAAGTAAAATGTCAGGGCTGGCAGGTCGCTGACACCACTCTAGCTAGAAAGAAACGTGTGCACTCCCTACGGTCCATATCCCGTTTTTGACTCATACCGGGGTGTGAGGCTCGCGAAGTCACGATATACACAAAGCTATGCCTAAATAGACTATGCTTTGATCATCAATCACAAGGCCCTGCTTTTCAACAAAAGCCTTGATCAATGCATCTTAGTATGCCACATTGTCAGTCCATACTATACCATTGATTTCTACCAATATATAACCTCTAAGCTCGTATGTCTCAGAGAAGGGTGTTAACCACCAAACAGATATATATTAAGAGAGATCAACGAATGTAGTATAAGGGACTACAACGTCAGACATACATTCCATTTATAAACTTATGCTCTGGGTCTGAGCGAAAGTCAAATCCGTACAAATCAACGCTACGTCCGGACGGCTACTACTGTCGCCCCTTCAAGGTAGCTACTCCCATCATGGGTCTCAATAGCAACACACCCATTCGATGTGAAGATCGTCAGTCTTCAATCACCGTCTTCAACTCTTCGAACGTCGTATCATTATTTGGAATGAGAGTAAACTCGGACTTTCCAAATAATTCTCGCATATATAAATTTGCAAACCATTCTATATCGTTATTTATTCTTTTATAAATATAAATATCGTCCATTCATTTCATATGCAGTAATACTACTCTAAACATGAATTTTTATTTCATATGCGGTTTCTTGATTATGCCTTTCATATGCGACTTCATGCTTTTTAAAACATGTTAAATTTTCATATGCGGTTCATGCTTCTAAATCATGTTTCATTTCATATTTATATCTTTTTTTTATTCGCATGTGAAATGTAAATAAAAATTTCATTCTTATTTTCATTCTTTTTATTTACATATGAAATGTAAATAAAAGTTTCATTACTTTTATTTATATAAAATATATAAATAATATAACCATTTCATGTTTTCATTCATTTATAACATGAAAATATTCATTGCTTTATGGTTCATTTTCCATTTTCGATCACTTTCTTAATTCAGTGATCTTAACTACTTAATTCCTTTTCAATCAAATTGAAGATTTAATTAAAATTTTATTTAGTTTTAATCTTCCAAAGTCATTATTAAATGATTATTCAATTTCTAGGGAATTAATTCTCTCATAAATTCGGGTTAAAGAATAAATGTTATTTAAAACATAATTCACGATAAACACAAATTTAAATTTCATAAATTTCCCATTTGATATATATAATTAGACATCATTTATTTCAGAGTATTTCATTTAATCTTAAATAAAATATTAATCATCTTCGATTTCCTTTATAAAATGTATAACATAATTTATACGGGTTAAAATGGAGTTACTATTTTAAAATGGACCGAATAGCCCAATTCATTTTCCTTATCCATTTATTATGTTTATCTTTACATTTTATTATTTAATAGCGGGCCAGACCTCTCACATTAGGCCTACAGCTTGTGGATGCTGGATATGCCGGTTGGTTCCGGGCAGACTTCTACCACAGGTTGGGCTTAACCTCGTGTCTTGACCCAATTCATATTTGCGCACTTGGACCTCTCACATTAGGCCCAACATTTATGGCTGCTGGATATGCCGGTTGGTTCCGGGCAGACTTCCGCCATAAATGTGACCTAACCTCGTGTCCAGGTACAATTAAAAAAATTTATTTATAAATATTATCCAAGAATATTATTTTAAAATATTTTATATTTTAAAATATCCTACTACTTAATATCATTCCTTACTTGAAATATTCTTTCATATAAAGCTTTATTATTCCATTTCAATACATATTAACTTTCCATATTATTATGATATTATAATAATAATAATTATATAAAAAAAACGGTTTTAATTTGTGATATTAAAACCTACCATTTCAATATTAAAATGAAATCAATTTAAAAACATTTCAAATTTTGAAATCCATCTTCCATTTTTAATGTTAACATAAAAAGTAATCTTTTCAATTTATAATCTTCTTAATATAATTGGAATGTGATTTACTAATTCCAATAATTTGTTTATAACCTTCCAAATGTTAAAGGTTTTTATCTACTTAATTCAAGCGTCAATTAATATCATTAATTGAATAATAAATGGGCATTTATTTCCTTCATTCGAAGGAAATATTGTCAATTCAAAAGCTTCTTTATTATTTCCTTTTTAAATGGAAAATTAAATCATCTAAATACTTCAACTTCCAATTTATTTCATTAATTTGCATATTTATTACTTTACTCAAAATTGGAATGAGACCCACCATTTCCATATAATTTAATTATACGTAAAATCAAACATTAATTACATAACAATTTCAGAACATCCATCCAAAGTGCATTTCTAATTATTCCAAGGGTGACGTGTATTCAAAAGTCAACCCTTGACCCGTGTGGGGTTTCAGCCAACACAATTCACATATTTAAAATAAACTGTGCTTCTGGACGATGTGTAAAAATTGATCGTTCACTCACATAAACAAGCCAGGGTCGCTTGTAAATGGCAGTGTATACAGGTGCATAAATGGAACATAGACAATTTGCACAATTTAACAATGTTCACATATTGTATATTGCCCTTTTTATTTCATTTGATTTAATGACACAAATTCACCATAAAATATATTCCTTTATCTAACTTAAAATAAAAATAAAATCTTTTATTAAAAGTCAAAATTTTAATTATTCTAAAATAAAGATCAAAACTTTATTTATTATAATCGTCTCAAAATAAAGATGAAATTTTTATAACCAAAACAAAGTTTTAATCTTTATAAACAAAACAAAATTTCAGTCTTTTATAAGCAAAAACAAGGTTTTAAATCTTTACCAACAAAACAAAGTTTTGTTCTTTTTAAACAAAACAAAATAAGGTTTGAACTTTTATTCAATAAACAAAACAAAGTTTTGTTCTTTTTCATAAACAAAATAAAGTTTGTTCTTTTCAAAAACAAAATAAAGTTTCAATTTTATACATAAAAAAAACGCAAACAAAGTTGTAAATTTTTTTTTTTAGAACAAAAACACAGTTGTAATCTTCTTAATCCCATTCAAAGTTATAATCTTTGTAAACATAAACAAAGTTTCATTTTTTCTGAACAACAATGAAAATTGTAACTTTTATTTAAATATAAATTTCCATACATTTTAAATAAATAAATAAAAATGAATTTATCATTTACATCATGTACATCGTTTCTATTGATTCAACAAATTTCATCAACAGTGTATGCAACAACAATTTGTCCATAATAACCCAAACAACTATCACCAATTCTCAAACAGACATCATACATCATCAATCCACAATCATGTACATACAAACATCAAAACCACAAGAAAAATAATTTAAATTTAATAAATTATAAAATAGAATCTCACATTGATTTTTGCTGAAAATTTGACTGTCTCGGATTCAGCTCTGGTCTGCGCCATCGCGAAGAGCTCGGAAAGACGAGTCCAACGCAATTTACGGTTCGTCAATCGGACCTCGTACGAGAGAGTTATGATTTATTAAAGTTGGACATAATTAAATAATTAATTAATATTCGTGAAAAATACCTAAAAATTTCACTGTCTCGGAATTGGACAAAATTAGTGTCCACGCGTCCATCTCGTCGCCACGATCCCAACGCACCTGAAATCGTCGATTTTCGACTTCGTATGAGTGAGTTATGCAATTTTAAAGTTCTGGAAATTAATTAAATAATTTAAAAATAAAATAGAAAATACCCTCAGCCCATTGACCGAAAAACACTGTTCACCGCCGAACTTTGACCGCACTTTGCCGCTGCCTCGGGCCACCTGACGCCACGGGACCACCGCCAATGTCTTCGACTTGGCGAGACGCACCTCCACCAGAAAGAGCCGCCCCTAAAGCTTCTCCGATCATCGGGAAATCGCCTAGAAAGGATTTCGCCTCGCGGGTCCCACAGGCCGCCTCACACCTCCAAACTGCCTGAAATTTTCTGAGCATCTTCGTCTTGCGTAGACGAAGAACTTCCGTGTTCGTGACTTCGTCTAATTCTTCCTCGATTCACGGGAATTTCTTGATTTACGTTTTGAGTTTCTGAATTTCGAAAACAGCGAGCTTTAAGACGAGATTCCGGCGAATCCGAGCGCTGTTTGACAAAACCGACTACACCATTAGCTTCGTATCGTCGAGACCTTCGAGAAAACATATAATTTGCTATGGTTTGAAGAAATTTTATTTTTTTATGAATTTTAGAGGAAGAGGCAGCCGCCATGGAAGTTGAGAAAAAATGATGGAAAAGAGAGTGGCTGCTGTGCATTTCGAATTTCAGCCCTAAAACTCAGAAAAAAGATAATATATACCATGGGTTTTATTTTGGTTTGGGCCCAAATATCATTATGTGCCCAATTACTCAATTTTCAACTGTTTTCTTCAGTTCAAAAATTCTTATAAATACATGCTGCTTTCAAAATTAATAAAATTTTAAACATAATTATTTCAGGTCATTACGAATCCAACGAACCTGATTTCGTAATTTTCCGATTCCGTATGAATTTATTATAAATTTCCGAAGTCTGAAAATAGGCTGTATTTCCACTGTAAAAATTATACAGGCCACAAAATAATTCCAAAAATTATAAATTTTAGAATTTTACCTTAATTTAATATTTCGAATCCATAGAAACTGGTCTCGTCGAATTCGGAGTTCGTTTGCAAAAATTCTATTTTTCAGGTGTATATTTTTAATATTTTAAAAATACCAAAAATAGTGGAATTTTTTCGAAACTCAAAAATATAAGTTCTTATAGTCATTTTTATATGTAAACAACATTCTAAAACCAATGGAGATGGTTTCGGGTCCTAATTCCTTATTCTGCAAAATGTAGCATTTTGGCCCTTATAAATTTCATAGCGACCATTCTAGATTTTAATTTTGACACAACTTTTGATTCCCGTTATGAAATTTCGATTTTTCGGGTTCGTTGGAAAGATAAATTTAAATAGATTCTAATATTTTTGGTTTCACTAAAATCCGTTAAATTTTGCATCCTGTACGGTCAGTCAAAGTTCAAGTTTGACTTTTCAAACTACCGCGTTATTTCTAACTCTTTTTATAATAAAAATTAAATCATTCATTCTAACTTCGATTTGAATCAAATTTGTGATCCTTATTATTTAAATAAATTATTTTATATTGTCAAAATTCATTAAAATTTTCTAAAATAAAATTTTTAAATTGGTCCTTATTTTTGGGGGTTGTTACAGTATCAGAATTCGACGAAATTAGTTTTGTTAGGACCGTATCGTCAATACGAAGCTAGAAAATATTTTTCTGGAATATTTCGAGTTAGTATGTGGCCCCGGTAAATTGAAATGTGCGTTTAATTTGAATATATAAAGGTTTATATTTTAAATTCAATGGAAACTGATCGTAACGGTCGAATAGGCTTACGATACATATCCTATTGTGTTCGGAATGGGGTAATTAGCTATGGGCGACAGTCGTTGGGTTCGATTTGGGGTTCAAATAAAAAGGGACTTTCATCTGGAATAAATTAGTAAATAATTATATATAAAACCACCTTTCTCTCTCCTTCCTTGCTTAGTCAAACAGCCCCCCCCCCCCCCCGGTTGAAACCACTTTCAGATTGAATAAATAAAAAAGAATTAAAAAAAAAACCGCGCCTCCCCCAAATCGACCGGACGCCGTCGCTCCTCCAAGCCCCGCCGCCTCCGTTCCTTCCGCTCCGCCTGGCCCTCCTCCTCCATCCCATCGCCTCCTCCCCCTTCTTCCCTTAAAAATCCAACGCCCTAGCACCTGAAGCCCAAACCGCAGGCCAGTGAACCACCCTGCCACCACCCGGCTCCGGTCCACCTCAGCGAGTAGCCTCTCCACCAATTCGACGCAGCCATTTCCCCCTTTCCCTTCCTCAAACGCTGTAAGTTTTTATGACTTGTTTTATTCTTTTTCCTTTCTTTTTCTTTCTTCTTTTCTCTCTTTTCTTTTAGTGATAAAAACTGAATTTTCTTTTAGTAATAAAACCTGATTTTTAGTAAGTAAAAAAAAAATTGATTTGTTTTAAAAATATAAAAAAAGCATAGGTTGAAAATAAAAATATACATCGATTTAGAAATATAAATAGAAAAGGTAAATTTTTATAACTTGAAATGGTTTAATTTTTATAACATGAGAAAGGCTTAATTTTTATAACATGAGAATGTTTGATTTTTATAACATGAGAATGTTTGATTTTTATGACATGAAAAGAATGTTTGATTTTTAACATCGCAAAGATTTGATTTTTGTAATAAAAAAGAATAGATTTTTATATGGCGAAAGATATGATTAGTAAAAAGGAAGATTCGATTTTTACTATGAAGATAGCGGTGTAAAAATAGAATTTTTATCAATATAGTAGCGGTGTAAAAATAGAGTTTTATCTATAAAGAGCGTTGTAAAAATATAATCTTTTTATATAGAAAGTGGCGTTGTAAAAATATAAATTTTCCTTGTATGAAGTAGCGAATAAAAACGTGATTTTTATCATATATATAGCAAAGTAAAAATACGATTTTTCTATATATGAATGTAAAGTAAAAGTACGATTTTTCTATATATGAATGTAAAGTAAAAATACGATTTTTCTATATATGAATGTAAAGTAAAAATGTGACGAAAAGGAATTTCGCTCGATCCGAATCAGTCGCTAAACCGATCAAGACCGTCTGAAACGCCTGATTGTTTCGAGAACACGACAAAATAGAACGCGGATGGAAGAACATTTCATTGTATATTACAACAATTCCATCAGAATACAAGAATATACAGAGTATAAAAGAATATTACATAGAAATATTAGAGATTACAATACATTACGTCGCAGCGGAAAATAATACAATACACAACTAGAAGAGATATACAGATACAAAGCTTTCCGGATATCATTCCAGCTGTAAACCAGGATCCTGTGAATATAAATCTGCAAAACCAAAACTACTAGCTTCCCGTGTCAAAATAAGGGCACCCAGAGTTTAGGTTAAAACAATAAACTCCAGGTCAGTCATGTTACTGGTGTGAGAACTAAAACAGTTATTAATCTTTATTTTTAAAGTTAGGTAAATCAAGG
This sequence comes from Allium sativum, assembly GCA_030737875.1. Classification (NCBI taxonomy): domain Eukaryota; kingdom Viridiplantae; phylum Streptophyta; class Magnoliopsida; order Asparagales; family Amaryllidaceae; genus Allium; species Allium sativum. The sequence continues at coordinate 78,537,909 of CM060925.1, forward strand.
GACCACGCCGTATAACACGGAACGGGTTTTCTCCCAAGAATACCAGTGCATAAAACAACAGCGCAATGCTAAATAAAGAACAATGAAGCTATTATAAGACCCAGTTCCCATCACACAATGCAACGCAAGCCGGAGGATAGGGTTTTTACCTTATAATAGCCAAGAATGCTTGATACGTTTAAAACAAATCATTTGATACTATTATAAATGCATAGTGTATGAAACAACTTCAAATCATAAGTATCAATCATAGATGGCATAAGCGCCCCACTCCACTATGTCGCCATACTAGGCTCTACAAATAAAATCGCAAATGTCACGTATTTGGAAATTGGATTTCCATCTATGAACTGAGGCAAAAGATAGTCCTCAACCGATTCGAGACGATCTGGCCCGTGTCTCAGGATCAGAGCTTGAGTGACCCTTGGATCGTCAGGGTCGGTCCACCGATGTGGATTAAAATTCCTGAACACTGCGTTTCCCCACCCTTTGGGGTGTCAATGAGCCAACAAATGACTCCATTGGACCCGGATCGTCCGATCAAACCGAGGCGCCTCGCAACAGCAACAACCACACAGGTGAAAAGTATATAAATGTTAGGGCTGGTAGGTCACTGACACCACCCTAGCTAGAAGGAAACGCGTGCCCTCCCTGAGGTCCTCTCCCGTTTCTGGTTCACAACCGGGGTGTGAGGATCGCGAATTCATGTTACACAAAGCTATGCCACAAAGGCGGTGCTTTGATCATCAACCACAAGACCCTGCTTTTCAACAAAAGCCTTGATCATCTGCCACTTAGGCATGCCACACAGGCAATTCACTCCATGCGATTGATATCCATCAGTATATAACCCCTGAGCTCGTACGTCTCAGAGAAGGGCGTTAAGCAAGAGAATAAATTCTCTGTCGCCAAACAGATATATATTTAATAGAAATCAATCACACAGACTAAAATCCAATGTCAGACACACAGTCCATTTACAAGTTCGTTCTGGGTCTGAACGAAACCGGAGGCACCTAGTACCCCGCATATCCATCGATCTCCAAGTACGTCTTGACGATCACCAACTGTTTCCATCTTCTTGGGTGTACAGCCCAATCAAGATCATCAGTAATTACCCAAACGACGTGAAGACCTCCGGCCTTCAACCACCATCTTCATCTTCGACACCACGTCGAATCAGTTATTCAGAATGAGATAAACCTGGTCTTTCTGAACAACTCGCGTATATATATATATATATATATATATATATATATATATATATAATAAACACGTGTTACACAAACACAACATACGTATCATTCCAATTCAGAATATTCTTTTATTCAAATATTCTTATATTTTGGGAAAGATTCCCATTCATTTTATCAAAGATAAAATCTTTAAATTTATTCTTTAATCTCCTTTGAATATCAATTCAAACTAGTCGGGATTAGCGGACCACACAGGAGTAATCATTTATTTTATTCCCCAATCCCAACCTATTCATCCCACGAAGTAAAACTGGTAATACTTCATATCTAACACCACGGTGTTATCGGTAAATTCAATTACCATTTCACGTTCAAATCTAATTAAAGATTTAACTATCGCTTGGAGTAAAACTGGTGATACTCCATTCTCGATCTTTTCAATCTATTTAAAGATTCATTAAAACTCCACTTAGTTTTAATCTTTAACTGGGTTAAAGAATTAGTGTCATATAAAACACGGTTCACGATAAACCCAAATTCACATTCCATTAATTATCGGGTTAAAGAAAGAGTGTTATTTAAAACACTGTCCACGATAAACCCAAAAATCAATATCAATTCAATTCCAATTAAATATTATTTAATTGGTACACTTCATTAAATCTAAATAAAAAGATTTAATCTTTTCTCAACTGGGTTCAAGAACAGTGTTAATAAAGACACCATTCACGACAAACCCAAATCACATTTGATATTCAATACAAGGCTCTGAATAGAAAATATACTGGCTTATATTCAATATCAAATTCTACGACCAACAAATATCATATTGGAAATAACGATATTAATATATCTTTCAAATTTCCCAAACAATATCTGTATAATCACGATATCCAACATCGAAATATTCCAAAGACAATTTCGATTCAAATCCATTCCAATTCAATCATTGGAAATTCTGGTTATATTCAAAACCATTTCAAATCCAATTTATTTATTTAAAAATAAATAGAATTATAATTCTAGTTCAAAACTAGTTCATTTCGATAAAAATCTATTTTTATCTTTTCAAATGTGGAGTTTTTCATCCCAATTCTTCCCAAATCATTTCTTATGATTTTACACAAATTATTACTATTTTTAACAATTTTATCATGGCCTGTACAGTCGATTTCCATCAACGGCTATCGAACTGCACTTACACCGAACTTTTCCAAATTTGATTTGGACATAATTCCAAATCCAACCGTTAGATTTATAATTTCTAATATTCGTCAGAAAGCTCTTTTCGATACGAACCCAACGGTTCCGGTTTTAGGAGAATCCGACGGTCGGATCTCCCGTCATATCCGTTCGAAGTCAATGGTCGAAATTCGTGAACTGCCGCGGCGCGGCGCGTTCTATTCAGGCCATTATATTATATAAATATATATAATATATAATATATACTTCGTCGCTTTCCTTTCGAAATGAATTTTATAAATCGTTTTAAATTCGTTTTCAAAACGGTTTCAACTTCATATTCAATTTCAAATCAAAATTGAATATTCCAATATAAATTCGTTTTAAATTCATTTCAATTCAATTCAAATTCCTTTTCTATTCAATTCAATTCGAATTCGTTTTCTATTCAATTAAATTCGAATTCGTTTTCTATTCAATTCAATTCGAATTCGTTTATATTCAATTTCAATTCGAATTCATTTCTATTCAATTTAATTCGAATTCATTTCTATTCAATTTAATTCGAATTTCAATTCTTTTCAAAATATCAGATTTTGAAATCACTTTCGATATTCATTATAAAATGAATAAAATCGATATAAATATCGTTCACGTCAAAATGGCGTCAATCAAACCAACACGACTTCATATATTTCTAGTTTCAAATATTCTATTTCGAATATTTCTATTTCAAATATTTCTTTTCCAAATATTTCTATTTCAAATATTCCTATTCAAATATATCTTTTCCAAATATTTCTATTTCAAATATTTCTATTTCAAAACTGGAATGAGGCCCAATCAATTACCATATAATGTTAATTATATGGATTTTCTACAACACATGTATACAATAACAACGATGAATAATCAACCATTATCCAAAGTGCATTCTACATTGTATAAGCATCAAATATAAATATTCAACGCTTATAACAGTCTGTCAATCAATCGATCGACATACAACTAACTATTGGGATTAGTGTATGTCATATATCATCCCAATACCAGTGTGGGGTTTCAAACAATCAAACACAGATTTTATTTGTGCAGTTGGGCGACGTGTATAATTTATCATCCCAATCAATATTAGTCAAATGTGTGTATATAAACAAATCATCCGATTTGTTTATTTTTATTTCATTTCATATACACGTTAAAATTTCTATTTTTAACTATAAAATATTTTAACTATAAAATATTTTAACTATATAAATATTTTATTTCATTTCACATCACACAATCAACTACACAGCTAAATCAAAACAAACAAGCATACAAGCCGTCCATGGTCTGTTGACGACGGGTGTCGGGTGCTATTAAACACCGTCTGCATCCTAGTATATATTTCTACTAGAAATAAAATAAAAAGGTAAGAAGTTCTCACAGAAAGCTAAATCCAACGCCGCGACTCTTCTTATGTAGAAATCTTCGCCGTTCTTGCCTCTTGTCAATTTTCACTGCCCGCTTTCACAACATATATAAAAATCACATTTTTACTTCGCTATTCTACATGTATAAAAATCGAATTTTTACTTCGCTATTCAATATATAAAAATCGAATTTTTACTTCGCTATTCAATATATAAAAATCGAATTTTTACTTCGCTATTCAAAATATAAAAATCGAATTTTTACTTCGATATTCAATATATAAAAATCGAATTTTTACTTCGCTATTCAATATATAAAAATCGAATTTTTACTTTGCTATTCAATATATAAAAATCGAATTTTTACTTTTCTATTCAATATATAAAAATCGAATTTTTACTTCGCTATTCAATATATAAAAATCGAATTTTTACTTTGCTATTCAATATATAAAAATTGAATTTTTATCTTGCTATTCAATATATAAAAATCAAATTTTAATCTTGCTATTCAATATATAAAAATCAAATTTTTACTTCGCTATTCAATATATAAAAATCGAATTTTTACTTCGCTATTCAATATATAAAAATCGAATTTTTACTTCGCTATTCAATATATAAAAATCGAATTTTTACTTCGTTATCATGTGCATAAAATTCACATTTTTATACTACTACTATATAGATAAAAATTCTATTTTTACACCGCTAAAAATCGCATCTTTTCTATTTTAAAAATCTAATCTTTTATATTTTAAAAATCTAATCTTTTCTATTTTAATAATCTAATCTTTTCTATTTTAAAAATATGATCTTTTCTATAACAAATTTCATCTTTTCTATTGTAAAATTTCGATCTTTTCACCTCTAATAATCATATGATAAAAATCAAAACTTTATGGCCTTTTATATAAATAAAAACTAATTTTCTGTTTTATTTTTAAAGCTAATCATGAACAAAATAAGTAAATAAATTAAATTGAAATAAATAAAACTTACTTTGGCAATTTCAGAGGGGGTGGAGGTGGGGCGTCGCTGCTGCGTCAGTCGAGGAGGGGGGAGGAGAGAGGCAACGGGAGGAGAAGGAGGAGGTGCGGTGGCAGTCGAAGGGGGTGGCGGCGGTATTGGGTCACGGGGCTAGGGTTTTCATGGATTTTGGGACAACGGTCATGGAGGAGAGAGAAGAGAAGCAGAGGGGATCGGAGGGGAGGGGTCTGGAGAGAGAAGTGGAGGGCGGGGGAAGGAGCGGTGGCCGCAACGGCCGGTGGTGGCCCAGGGAGGAGGCGGCGGGCGGGTCTTCGATTTTTTTTTTCTTCTTCTGAATGAATATTGTAACACCCCGTGTATTCTATAACAATGAGATTCACAAATTAAAGTATAACTAATTTCAAATCAAAGAATTAAGGGAAACGGGATACGCCATTGCGTTCGTCTCGGAATTCTGCTTGAGATAGAGTCCGAGTTTGCGCAAAAGGGATATCGTATGAAGAAGATATGGACGGACGAAGTTGGGCGAAAAACCAGAAAACGGGTCAGAATGCACTGTCGCACTTGGGAAGTGCGCCAGAACAAAAATGAACTGGCACACTTGGGAAGTGCGCCGGTGCATTTTTGGCCTGGCGCACCTGCCAGGTGCGCCCAGGTCAGAATAGGCTGGCTGGTCAGGTCTTGGCTGGCCTGGTCTGTGTTTGGTCGATTTTCTGAGCCTTGCCTTGTCACTAGGGCTAGGTGTCAGCTCCTGATTGGCCTCTCCTTCAAACGAACGGCTATTACTGAATCAAGCTCCATCGACGGTCTAAAACAACTCACAAACATTATAAAAAGGACCAAAGACCGAGCCTAAATCATACTATTTCATTTTAGCCTCAGGCCGCCGCCATTAAACCTAGAGCTCTGAATTAAAAATACAAAGAATAAAATTATAGAAGATGGAGGACGATTCTTGAAGGCTACAACTAGAAGCTACAATAACTACGACGCTTTAGACAACGAATTTGGGACTAATTAATTTGGGATTTTTTTTATTCGGATTATTTGCTTCATATTGTAAGTTCTATGTTACTTTTTAGGCAAAAACGCTAAAACAATATGGACATGCCATGAATTGAAACCGGATTTAGGAACTATTGTTAATCCATTGTTTATATTGTTTATCTTTGAATTATAATTTGGGGATATTGCTATGGCAACGTTGCAAGTTAAACTTGTCATGATTTTGATGTTGTTATGAATCACTTGGGCTTAATTGTTTGGCAAGTTGGACTAATACATGTCCATGGAATCACTTTGTTTATTGAAATCTTTATGCTGATTAAACCATGCCTATGATGCTAATTGAACCATGTCTATGACCATTGATGGAATTATGCCTGTGATGTTAATATACACATCATGATTAATGAAAAATTGGGTATTGCTAGGTTATGATGAAAAGTTGGAATCATTATGTTTAAAATGTTAGATATGTTAAAAACGCTAAATTGGAATCATTATGTCTATAATGTTAGTTGGGAATCATTATGTTAAAAATGTTAAATTGGAATCATTATGTCTATAATGTTAGTTGGGAATCATTATGTTAAAAACGCTAAATTGGAATAATTATATCTATAATGTTAGTTGGGAATCATTATGTTAAAAACGCTAAATTGGAATCATTATGTCTATAATGTTAGTTGAGAATCATTATGTTAAAAAGGCTAAGTTGGAACAATTATGGTTATAATGTTAGATGAGAATCATTATGATAAATTGGAATCATTATGTTTATGAGAATTATTATGATAAAAATGCTAAATTGGAATCCACTATGCCTATTAGGATTAATATCCCTTTAATGTTTCATGTTTGTAATAAGATTATTATTATGCCCGCAATGATTATTATTAATGCCTATGATGTAAAGTTGAAATCATCATGTTAAATTAAGTTGGAATCATTACTATGCCAAATTATCATCATGCTAGTATTGAAACTATGTGATATGTTATAGCCTGTTTATTATGCAAGTGATGTTGGAATTGTCACATATGCCTATCACATGTTTAGTGTTATTCCCCTTTATCTCTTGAATTGTTTATGCTTGTGAACGAAGTACATTTATATACGTTGGGGATACGATTGGGTAGAATAGGCAAAACTTGAATTAATTATAAGCACAAACTGTGAAATTTGGCATAAGTAGAACATGAAATATGGCACGAAAACTTGACTTGAACCATGCCATAAATTGACCTTAAAACATGCCTTAGTTGGGCACGAAATTGACATATGAACATGCTATGGAAATATCGTAAAATCTGATAAGAACATGGGCATGACTTTAGAAAACAAGAAAGTGGCCAACTCGAGGTTGGGTTGAGTTTGTAGTGTAAATCTGCCTGGAACTGCCCGGCAAATCCAGTTGCTACAAACAATAGGATCCAATGTGGGTAGTTGGTCACATCGCGCTTGAAACCCGAGGTTGGGTTGAGTTCGTAGCGTAAACCTGCCCGGAACCGCGCGGCAAATCCAGTGGCTACGAACAATAGGATCCAATGTGAGTGGTTCGGTGCATTAACGAATAAATTAATGCCAATTAGGGTTAAGTCATGAACATGAATAGACAACTTAACCAACTTGAACACGATTTGTAGGGCTAAGTCATGAACTTGAAAACGACAACACTTAGCCAACTTGACATGACATGTAGGCGGGTTAAGTCGCGAACTGAAATGACATACTTAACCATCTTGACATGACTAGACTGGAAAAGGGTTAAGTCACGAATTACATGACTTAATCTGTTAGGCGGGTTAGGTCACGAATTACATGACCTAATCTATTAAGCGAAACCCTAGACACGGCCCCTTTCAGCAGTAACCCTCTAGATGTATCAAGGTACCCTGGGGCTAGGCCGGGTGGGGCACGATTACTGGGCTGATTGTAAGAGGTGAACAACGGTAGTGGGGTACGCCAGTGTAGGTTCGGTGGACTACGATCGTGCATGTATCCGGGGCAGACACTGGGTATCCGTAGATTTATCTGTGCATCTTGAATCGTGTCAGGGGTTGACACCCTAGGGCTGATACACCCGAAGGTGGACCCAGCACAGGTGACTACATTCGTGATTAGCCGTATGACACGGACACTTGACGAGCTAGAACTTGTAGGGAGCCGATCGACTAGATAATCGCTCCGTAGGACCCCGTACTTGGGTCAGACCCCATTTCAGGGTCATTTCATGATATTGGGCCGTGGGATTTATTTCGTGATTAACTTGTGATATGGGCTTAGTATACTAGTATAGTCGATGCAATGAATCTCGAACATGTGATGCATTACTTGACTTGTCTTGACTTATCCTGATCACCTTAGTCTATCATGTTCACCTTGACACCATTCTTAAGTTTAGTTCCAGTTCATACATGACAGGTTGTTTTAACCGTTTCTACACTGAAAGTCACTAGAACTTACTCAGTCTTTATGACTGACCCTTTTTCCTTTCGCCTCTTTTTCTTCCGTTTCCCCCCTCCCCCCAGGTTCTCAGGGAGGGAATACCGCAGCTTGACCAGTTTTCACATCCAGCTTGAAGAGAAAGAATGTATTGCTTGGATCTTTTCCGTTTTGGACTATGGCTTTGGACAGCAATTAGGGGACTTTTGCAGTTTATTTATGTTTTCTTCATGCTTCTTTAAATAATGTAATCAAGACAGTTATGATTTTGGGAAGTATTATGGCATGGTTTGTGTAACACGTATTTTTAAGAAATAAAAGTTGTTGTTTTCCGCTGTTCAAAAATATGTGTTATTATATCTGTCTTGTATATCTGTGACTTATACTTATAAACCTCCACCAAAATTAGGGCATTCCCTTTGAGAGTGGCCCTAACGGAGGTGGGGTGTTTCACTTGGTATCAGAGCATAGGTTTACCAGATAAGATAAAAGTTTCGAAAATTTATTTTCAAAGGAAAATTTAAAGAAGCATTTTTAAAAGATAAAATATTATTTTATTTTAAAGAAGGCAAAGTCCCCCAAAGCCATAGGTGTTATCTCTTATCCTTCGTTTTGAATCTATCCTTCTTGTTTCAGCATGTCCGAAGAACTTAACTTGCCAGAGGGTGTACCAATACCTGGTTGGTTTAGACGATTCTTAGAAGCAAGGGCCACCCAGCCAGGTCCTACCGTTCCTCCTCTCCCAGCTGCAGGAAATCATCCAGCTGCAGCAGCACCTCTTCCTCCACCTCCTCCGCGGGGAAACACTTTTGCTAAGATATGTAAAGATTTTAAGGCTATGGGAGGAAAGGACTTTCATGGAACTGAGTCCTTCGTGGCAGCTAGGAATTGGTTAAAGGAAACCGAGGACTTATTTGTCATCTTTGAGGTAGAAGATAGGCAGAAAGTACAACTGGCAGTGTGGCTACTAAAGGGCGAGGCTTCCTACTGGTGGGAAGTCACTAATGCAGAAAGACCAGTGGAAACATGGGAGGACTTTAGGGCAAGGTTTGAGGCTAAATTTCTCTTAGAAGCTGAAAGGAGTCTTCAGTTGGAAAAATTCTTATTTCTTAAGCAAGGGAATATGACAGTCAAAGAGTATGTTAATCAATTCGATGAGCTGGCTAGGTTCGGACTGGACCTAGTCAACACCCTGCACAAGAAGGCTCTCCGCTTTGTCAAAGGGTTGAATGAGCCATTACACAGTTTGGCCATGACCCGTATACCCATGGGAGCTACGTACGAAAGGTTGGTGCAGATGGCATTGCTGAACGAGGAAGATAAGGGCAAGAAGGAGACAGAGGCAGAAAACTCTCAAGGTAAGAAAGAGGTCAAGCCCAACGATTCTAAGAATAAGAAGGTAGACTCCGAGAAAGGAGGCAAGAACAACAACTCACGTGATAAAAGGAAATGCAATTACTGTGGTACGGAAGGGCACATAGCCAAGGATTGTAGAAAGAGGAAGAGAAAGCAAGGTGAATGTTTTCATTGTGGGAAGACTGGACACATCAGCAAAGACTGCCCTGAGAAGCAGACCGGACCTTCTGGTGGTACATCGTTAACTTATTCTAGATGCTTTGTTTTATCTTATTTCTCTCCTCGATCCTATCTTGAGAACCATAGGTAGATTCTTTTTGGATGTAAACATGTAATTGAAACATGTTATGATTGCGAAATGGTTGCAAGTGGTCGCAAGTGGTTGCTCGTGGATGCATGAATACACATTAGGCACTAGATCGGCTCAGACACATTTTCATGTTGCATATGCATGAGTGTTTATTTTGGAAACTTGGTTGTGCTATCATTTGGTTGTTGCATATGATTGAATGTTCGAGCACTCATGTAGAAATTATGAATTATAATAGGAAAAAATTTGCATACATATTGGATTCATTTCACGAAACATATTTTACATTTAGAAGATCAATCAGGCCTGATCATTAGCATTAGCTAAGGAACATATACACACACTCTTCGCATATGATCATGAAGCATTAGAAGTCTTTTAAGGACAATGGGTGTTCGTGTTTGATGGATGAGTAGATGGATGTTTGGAAGTTAGGATGTACATTCTTCCTGAACTTGAAGATTTCTAGGACGAAATCCTTTTAAGTGGGGGAGAATGTAACACCCCGTGTATTCTATAACAATGAGATTCACAAATTAAAGTATAACTAAATTCAAATCAAAGAATTAAGGGAAACGGGATACGCCATTGCGTTCGTCTCGGAATTCTGCTTGAGATAGAGTCCGAGTTTGCGTAAAACGGATATCGTATGAAGAAGATATGGACGGACGAAGTTGGGCGAAAAACCAGAAAACGGGTCAGAATGCACTGGCGCACTTGGGAAGTGCGCCAGAACAAAAATGAACTGGCGCACTTGGGAAGTGCGCCAGTGCATTTTTGGCCTGGCGCACATGCCAGGTGCGCCCAGGTCAGAATAGGCTGGCTGGTCAGGTCTTGGCTGGCCTGGTCTGTGTTTGGTCGATTTTCTGAGCCTTGCCTTGTCACTAGGGCTAGGTGTCAGCTCCTGATTGGCCTCTCCTTCAAACGAACAGCTATTACTGAATCAAGCTCCATCGACGGTCTAAAACAACTCACAAACATTATAAAAAGGACCTAAGACCTAGCCTAAATCATACTATTTCATTTTAGCCTCAGGCTGCCGCCATTAAACCTAGAGCTCTGAATTAAAAATACAAAGAATAAAATTATAGAAGATGGAGGACGATTCTTGAAGGCTACAACTAGAAGCTACAACAACTACGACACTTTAGACAACGAATTTGGGACTAATTAATTTGGGATTTTTTTTATTCGGATTATTTGCTTCATATTGTAAGTTCTATGTTACTTTTTAGGCAAAAACGCTAAAACAATATGGACATGCCATGAATTGAAACCGGATTTAGGAACTATTGTTAATCCATTGTTTATATTGTTTATCTTTGAATTATAATTTGGGGATATTGCTATGGCAACGTTGCAAGTTAAACTTGTCATGATTTTGATGTTGTTATGAATCACTTGGGCTTAATTGTTTGGCAAGTTGGACTAATACATGTCCATGGAATCACTATGTTTATTGAAATCTTTATGTTGATTAAACCATGCCTATGATGCTAATTGAACCATGTCTATGACCATTGATGGAATTATGCCTGTGATGTTAATATACCCATCATGATTAATGAAAAATTGGGTATTGCTAGGTTATGATGAAAAGTTGGAATCATTATGTTTAAAATGTTAGATATGTTAAAAATGCTAAATTGGAATCATTATGTCTATAATGTTAGTTGGGAATCATTATGTTAAAAACGCTAAATTGGAATCATTATGTCTATAATGTTAGTTGGGAATCATTATGTCAAAAACGCTAAATTGGAATCGTTATGTCTATAATGTTAGTTGGGAATCAATATGTTAAAAACGCTAAATTGGAATCATTATGTCTATAATGCTAGTTGAAAATCATTATGTTAAAAAGGCTAAGTTGGATCCATTATGTTTATAATGTTAGATGAGAATCATTATGATAAATTGGAATCATTATGTTTATGAGAATTATTATGATAAAAATGCTAAATTGGAATCCACTATGCCTATTAGGATTAATATCCCTTTAATGTTTCATGTTTGTAATAAGATTATTATTATGCCCGCAATGATTATTATTATGCCTATGATGTAAAGTTGAAATCATCATGTTAAATTAAGTTGGAATCATTACAATGCCAAATTATCATCATGCTAGTATTGAAACTATGTGATATGTTATAGCCTGTTTATTATGCAAGTGATGTTGGAATTGTCACATATGCCTATCACATGTTTAGTGTTATTCCCCTTTGTAACACCCCACCTCCGCCAGGGTGTCTCTTGCAAGCACTCTGACTTTGGAGGGGCGTTTGAATCAGGTAAACATGCATAATGATATATCAAGGCAGAACAAGAACATATGTATATATGTAAACAGAGTAAATAACATAGATAAAACAGCGGAAGATTTCAAACCATTTCAAAACAAGTCTGGTACAACATAATGTCAACTTTCCAAATACACAAGTCTAGATAAAAACAACATCTCTGAAAAACTGAAATACATAAGTACTATCCCCAAAATAAGTGATAACCATAGCTAGCTTCATGTCCAACCATACATGAGCTAAATCCCACAAGCAAGCGATCAGAAATCTAAGCTAAGCTCCAATATTCCCACCCTGAGAACCTTGGGGGGGGGGGGGGAAACGGAAGAAATGAGGTGAAATAAAACAGGTCAGTCAAAAAGACTGAGTAAGCCCTACTACAATCAATGTAAACTAATAAAGTTAACTGGCATGATGAAAGCTGAGATGAACATATGGATAACTACATACTGGCATGATGATTAACTAACAAGGTAGATAAAGGTGTCATCGCATAATCAGGATTAAGGTTTTGCACCACAGATGTATTAGCAAACTAACATGACTTGAATAAACAAGTATTGATCCCTTGGCCCAAGCTTTGGCCCAATAACATGAAGTGACCCTAATACGCGGTCCTATAACATGAAGTGACCCTAATACGCGGTCCAACCAAACGGTCTAGTCGATCGGCTCCCTACAAGCCTAACTCGTCACGTGTTGGTGTCAATGCGGCCCAAACATAATTGTAGTCAGACTGTGCAAGGTCTCCCGTCGGGTGTATCAAGCCCTAGGGTGGCAACCCCTGGACACCATAAACATGAGTGCACAGTCTCAATCTACTGGTACCCGTGCATGTTTTCCCCGGCTTCGGACTATGTGCACGACCATGGTCCGCCCGGAACTACACCGGCGTACCACTCTGCCGTCGCTTTTGGTCACTTACCCCCAGTCCAGTAATCGTGCTCCCTCCCTAGCCTAGACCCTAGGGTCTTAATGATACGAACTTGGGATTACTGCTGGAGTGGACCCCCATTGCTAGGATTTTCTAGTGGGTTAAGTACGGTTTAACCCTCTTGCTAATCATGGATTAACTTGGTTAAGTGTAACGATGAGTTCACGACTTAACCCTGATTAATCTACCAAGCCCAAATTGGTTAAGTATTAAGTGGACCATGACTTAACCCTAATCACGAGGCATTAATTAATTTAATGCACCTTAACCTCTCACATTAGACCTTGTTGTTGTTACTAGTTAAGCCGGGCGGGTCCGGGTAGCTTTACACCACAACTTGGTCTAACCTCGGGTTCAAGGTACAACATGACCAACTTCTCACATTGGGTCCTATTGTTTGTAGCAACTAGTTAAGCCGGTCGGTTCCGGGTAGGTTTACGCTACAAACTCAACCCAACCTCGAGTTGGTCACACTTATCTTTTCTAAGTGTCATGTCCATCATGTTTCCAAAACATATTACACTTTTCAAGCAATTGGGTAGACCTAACTTAATAGGTAAATTCCCAATGGGTAGACCTAACTTAATAGGTAAATTCCCAATCTTATGTTTTTATGTCTTTTAAGTTTACCCAACCCCAAACGCAATCCCATTGCTTACATATCGCAATTAGCGCATAAAGGATAGAAAGAGGGAACTTGGCATAATCATGACATAAAGGTGTTGAAGCCACAAGTTCAACATGGTGGCATATGAAATGTACATATGTTCATATACTTGCATATTACATTTTTAGGCCTCAAAAGCATGCATAAAACCAAACTTAGCATATTGGTGATACATGGTGATAAATGACATGTAGAAATGGCCATAAGCTCGCATTTAGCCTCACATGCAAGTTATCATAAGGGATATGATAACTTACATGTTGCCAAAATGCAACCTTTAGCATAAAGCTTGAAGATTTATGTTCATATACTCAAGATAAGCTTGCATAACATGATAACATGAACAAAATGATCACCCCAAACTTGCATAACCTAACATGGCAAACTTGCATATAAACTTGCATATTATAACATGATAAACTTGCATATCATAACATGGCAAACTTGCATATAAACTTGCATATCATACCATAATAAACTTGCATATCATAGCATAGCAAACTTGCATAACATAACATGGTTAACTTGCATATCATAACATGGCAAACTTGCATATAAACTTGCATATCATAACATGATAAACTTGCATATCATATCATAATGATCAAACATCACTTGCATCATTCATTAACTTTAGAGTTTAAATATGAAAGTAGAATAGGGCTTACAATGCTTATGAAGACACAAAAATATGACAAAGCCCTTATGCAACCAATTAAACCCAAAATGCAAGCTTCAATAGAAAAACCCTTAAGCCAAAATGATCAAAACCCTTGCTTTATGATGCAAATATAGAAACTTGACTTGAATGCAAGCTAATGATGCTCATACAAGCTTGAAAACACTTGTATGCATGGAAAATCTCTTATAGAAATAATTTTAGAATTTTATGAAGAGAGTGGAGGCCATGAGAGGATTGATTTTGCCATAGTTTAGTTGTAGGATTGATTAATGATGATTTAGGGTTAGGTTAGGGGCTTATTTATAGAGATTAGGATTAGTTTCAACCTTAGGATTAAACCCTAGTTCTAATCTCAGCCCTTAAAACCGAATCTGGCCCCCAAACTCAACACAAACCCAAAATGGTGCACCAGGCAAAACTGCCCGGCTGAGCCAAGTCGACAGCCAAGTCGACAGGGCTGTCGACTTGGGTCAACCAAGTCGACTCCAAGTCGACAGGGCTGTCGACTTGGGTGCTCTGGCGGGAATTTTCCCGCCTGGCCCAATCTTACCCTAATTTCCAAATTCAAACTTGAATTTGAAATCTGTTTTTACTTTGAAATTTTCTGAAAACTTCGTTGGGCCTTAATCGGGTCATACGGACTCCGATTTTCGAAAACTCGGACTCTATTTCGCGTATTTTTCCGAGACGAACGCAATGGCATAGCCCGCTTCCCTTGATTCAGATTTATAAATTAAATTCTGCCTCGATTTATGTTATAACAGGTTATTGAAAATACGGGTTGTTACATTCTCCCCTCCTTAAAGGATTTCGTCCCCGAAATCTTCAAGTTAGGAAGAATGTATCCTACCATCCAACATCCATCTACTCAAAACATCATCCACGAGCAATCATTGTCCTTACAAGATTCTAAATGTTGTATGAACATATGCAAATGTGTGTGTATATGTACTTATCTAATGCAAATATCATCAATGCAAATTATGTTAGTGAAATGAATCCATATGTATGCAATTCCTAACATAATGTATAACATCTATATGTGTGCGCATAACATACATCCATATGCAACATCCATGTGATAACACAAAAATTTTCATTCATGAATAAGCATAAACACTCATGCATATGCAATATGAGGAGTGTGTGAGCCGATCTAGTGCCTAACGTGTATAATGCATCCACGAGTAACCACTTGCAAACACTTGCAACCACTTGCAAACATCAAGCATAACATGTTTCAAACACATGTTTCATCCAAAGGGTTTCTACCTAAGGTTCTCATGACAAGATTAACACGATAAACTAGATAAACATGGATAGCAAAGAGAAAGATATGCTAACAAAGAAAAGAGATTGAGAGTGTACCCTCAAAAAGGAATGGATAAAGCCCACGCATCTTCTCCTCGGTTTCCCAAGTTGCGTCTTCTTCGACTTCACCCCATTGAACCTTCACCAACTTGACCTCTCGATTCCTTAGCTTCTTGGTCTCCGTCCCCAAGATACGAATCGGAGCTCTCCTCAAGGTAGCCTCTTTCTCCACTTCCACATCTTTCAGAACACTTGGCTCAACAACCTCTGCTGATTCATGTAAACACTTCCGGAGATGCGAGACATGAAAAACATCGTGTACTCCGGCAAGCTTCTCGGGCAACTCCACTCTATAAGCCATCTGCCCGATCCTCTCTATAATAGGGAATGGTCCAACAAACCTCGGTGCTAACTTCCCAACGGCTCCAAATCGGACTACATTCCGCAAAGGAGAAACCTTCACGAAAACCATATCCCCAACATCAAACTCCAAATCAGTTCTTCGCTTATCAGCATAGGATTTCTGTCGGTCTTGGGCCGCTTTCATCCGTCTCCGAATCAACTCGACCTTCTCGGATGTATCTCTGATCATATCAGGCCCAAGTATAAGCTCATCTGTAGTCTCCCACCAACATGTAGGCGACTTGCACGGCCTCCCATATAAAGCTTCAAATGGTGCCATCCCTATGCTTGCCTGATAACTGTTATTATATGCAAACTCAACAAGAGGAAGATGGTCTTCCCAAGTACCACCAAAATCCAGAATACAAAGCCTCAACAGATCCTCGAGTACCCTATTCACCCTTTCGGTTTGACCGTCCGTCTGTGGGTGATAGGTCGTACTTAGATTCAACCTCGTGCCCATAGCTTCTTGCAAGCTATTCCAGAATTGACTTGTAAAGATTGGGTCACGGTCACTGACTATACTAGAAGGGACTCCATGTAGTCTCACAATCTCACGAAGATATACAGACGCTAGCCAAGATGCGGTCCTCTTGCTCTTCACCGGAATGAAATGAGCACTCTTCGTAAGTCTATCCACAATAACCCAAATGCTCGTATTCCCTTTTCTTGACCTTGGTAGCCCATCGATAAAATCCATGGAAATACTCTCCCACTTCCATAGTGGAACGTCTAGAGGATGCAATAGCCCACCGGGCTTCTTCGACTCGGCCTTAACTTGCTGGCAAATGATACATCTAGAGACAAACTCTGCCACATCCTTCTTCATCCCAGGCCAAAAGAAAATGCGCTTCATATCTTTATACATCTTATCTCCGCCCGGATGTATAGTCAACTTAGAGCGATGCGCTTCCTCAAGAACTTTTCTTACTAAATCTTCTACCATTGGAACACATAACCTTCCGTCTCTCCTCAGCCAACCCTTGTCATCAATAGAATATCGAGCGAGATGACTAGACGCCTCTCCTCGAATCTGCTTATCCATAATCTCAACTATCTGAGGGTCTTCTCTCTGCGAAGCCCCAACTTGATCAAGAAGGGTAGGTCTGAGTTCCAGAGTTGCTAAAGAACCGGTCATCGACTCAATCGCCAAAGAGAAATCAAAGGTTGCCACATACTCTAAATTCTTCATCTCAACGAATAGAGGACTCAGAGTCAACCTTTTTCTACTCAATGCATCTGCTACCACATTCCCCTTGCCAGGGGTATAAGCTATCTCAAAATCGTAGGACGCCAAGAATTCCATCCATCTTTGTTGCCTCAGATTCAGATCCTTCTGAGAAAAGAGATACTTCAATGACTTGTGATCGGTATAAAGCTCAAATCTTTCTCCCAGAAGATAATGGCGCCAAGCCTTGAGTGCATATACTATTGCTGCCAACTCTAAGTCATGAGTGGGATAATTCTTCTCATGCACTTTGAGTTGTCTACCGCCAAAGCATATCACTCTTCCTTCTTGCATCAGAACAGCTCCTAACCCCGTGCCACATGCATCGGTGTATACTGTAAATAACTTCCCTCCATCGGGCAAAGCTAGAACAGGTGCTGATGTGAGAGCTCTCTTGAGCTTCTGAAAAGCAAGCTCGCATTCTATGCTCCAAGCAAAAACTAAATTCTTCTTCGTCAATTTAGTGAGAGGAGCGGAAATCTTCGCGAAGTCCTTGATGAACTTCCGGTAAAAGCCTGCAAGACCTAGAAAACTTCTCACTTCGGTTGCATTCCTTGGAGTCTTCCAATCCTGAACTGCAACTACCTTAGCGGGATCCACCGCTAAGCCTTGCTTAGATACTATATGCCCGAGGAATCTAACTTCCCTTCTCCAAAAGTGACACTTGGAGAACTTGGCCATCAACTGATGCGCTCTAAGCGTATCCATCACCTCCACGAGATGCCTTGCGTGCTCTTCTTCATCCTTGGAGAAGATCAGAATATCTTCTACGAAGACCACGACAAACTTGTTCAAGAACTCCCTGAACACCCTACTCATCAAGTCCACGAAATATGCGGGTGCATTAGTCAAGCCGAACGGCATGACAAGCCATTCGAAGAATCCATCTGGAGTTCTGAACGCAGTCTTGTCTATACTATCTTCAGCTACCCTGAGCTGATGGAATCCAGTAGCAAGATCAAGTTGAGAGAAAACAGAAGCACCGATAAGCTGGTCAAAGAGATCATCAATCCTCGGTAACGGGTGTCTGTTCTTCTTAGTCAGCTTATTCAACTCTCGATAGTCAACACAAAGTCGGAGAGAACCATCTGCCTTGGTAGCAAATACCACAGGCGCTCCCCATTCAGATATACTTCGTCTAATGAAGTTCTTCTCAAGCAACTACTTCACTTGCTTACTTAGCTCCCACCTTTCACGCGGAGCCATGTGCCGAACGGGCAAAGAAACCGGCTTTGCATTATCCACCAGATAAATGCGGAAATCAATCTCTCGCTTAGGGGGCAACCCCCTAACTTCATCGAAAACATCCGGATACTCTCGAACCACTCTCACAGACTGAAGAGTTTCCATTGACGAGTCGAGTGATTCAAGATAGAACAACATGACGGGACCTCTCGGATTACAAGAAATTTCTAGGGTGTTTCCGAGGCGAGTCACGAGCCTCACAACCCTATGCTCACAATCAAGGATGGCTCCATATCTGGACAACCAATCCATGCCCAATATCAATCCGTATCCCCTAAAACCAAGAACATAAGCACTACACAAGAGCTCTACACTCAGTATAGAGATCCTCAAATCCCCACATATCATAGATAGATGGGCGGAACCCCCAATAGGATTTGAGACACAGACGGGATCATCTACCAAGCTAGTACTAAGGTGCAAACTATCAACAAGATCAGATGAGATAAAGCTATGCGATGCACCAGAATCAAACAAGGTACGAACTGGAAAATCAGAAATATATACAAGGCTCTCAACAGAAATACTACCTCGATCGGGAACTGGAGTGACATTGAGAGCATGAACTTGCCCTCCTGAAGGTCCAGAACGCTGAGTCTGACCCTGGCCTTGCCCTTGCTTCTTCGGGCAATCCTTACTGAAATGTCTAGTCTCACCGCAGAAAAAGCATTCACCATTCTTCCTTTTCCTCTTCTTACAATCCTTAATAAGATGCCCAACTGAACCGCAATAATGGCACTTCCCCTTGTTGTTCTTGCCCTTGTTGTTGTTCCCCTTGTTGCCTTGACTCTTGTTCTTGTTCTTGTTCTGATTGCCTTGACTGCTCTGACCACTTGGATTTCCCTGATTTCCTTTCCACTGGGAATCAGTCTTTTTGGCTTGAGTATCATTCACCTTGATCTCTTTCTTAACATCTCCCTGAAGTAACGCCATATCAACCAAGCTTTCAAACGTGGCCCCATGGGGAATATGTGACATAGCCAATCCCTGCAACGGCTCATTCAATCCTCTAGCAAAACGAAGAGCCTTCTTCTGAGGAGTATTCACCATATCCAAGCCAAAACGAGCTAACTGATTGAACTTGTTCACATATTCTTTGACAGACATATCTCCTTGTTTCAAAGTTATGAACCTCTCCATTTGCAGATTCTCCTCAGCAGAAGATAGAAACTTGAGCACGAACCTTGCCCTGAAACCGGCCCAAGTCTCAACAGGCCTAGTACCATTGGTGACTTCCCACCAATAAGCGGCTTCATCCTTCATAAGCCAAACCACCAACAAGATCTTCCTCTGATCGTCTAACCCAAAGATAGCAAATAAATCCTCGGTCTCTTTCAACCAATTTCTGGCCTCTACAAAAGTCTCAGTGCCTTGAAAGTTCTTGCCACCCATTGCTTTGAAATCTTTGCAAGTCTTTGCGAAGTCAACTTGAGGATGCTGAGGGGGAGGAGGAAGAGGAACCTCAGCAACAGGAGGAGGAGGAACATTAACTACCGGAGGAGGAGGAGCATTAACTACCGGAGGAGGAGGAGGAACATCTGCGGGGACGGCTTCGGTCGCCCTAGCCTCCAAAAGTCTCCTATACCAAACAGGTACGTGAACTCCCTCCGGAATAGCAAAGTTATCGGCCATACTGAAAACGAAGAAAAAGACAGATTCAGAATGGAGAAAAACGAAGGAATTTTGCTAATGGCTTTTTGGGGAATAGCCTTTAAAATAAACTAGACTTTTCTTTGGAAAATACTTTATACTTGGTTTTGAAAATAGTTTTCCAAAAGTTTTCTAAAAAAAAACTTTTTGTTCCTTCTCGTAAACCATATGCTCTGATACCAAATGTAACACCCCACCTCCGCCAGGGTGTCTCTTGCAAGCACTCTGACTTTGGAGGGGCGTTTGAATCAGGTAAACATGCATAATGATATATCAAGGCAGAACAAGAACATATGTATATATGTAAACAGAGTAAATAACATAGATAAAACAGCGGAAGATTTCAAACCATTTCAAAACAAGTCTGGTAAAACATAATGTCAACTTTCCAAATACACAAGTCTAGATAAAAACAACATCTCTGAAAAACTGAAATACATAAGTACTATCCCCAAAATAAGTGATAACCATAGCTAGCTTCATGTCCAACCGTACATGAGCTAAATCCCACAAGCAAGCGATCAGAAATCCAAGCTAAGCTCCAATATTCCCACCCTGAGAACCTTGGGGGGGGGGGGAACGGAAGAAAAGAGGCGAAAGAAAACAGGTCAGTCAAAAAGACTGAGTAAGCCCTACTACAATCAATGTAAACTAATAAAGTTAACTGGCATGATGAAAGCTGAGATGAACATATGGATAACTACATACTGGCATGATGATTAACTAACAAGGTAGATAAATGTGTCATCGCATAATCAGGATTAAGGTTTTGCACCACAGGTGTACTAGCAAACTAACATGACTTGAATAAACAAGTATTGATCGCTTGGCCCAAGCTTTGGCCCAATAACATGAAGTGACCCTAATACGCGGTCCAATAACATGAAGTGACCCTAATACGCGGTCCAACCAAACGGTCTAGTCGATCGGCTCCCTACAAGCCTAACTCGTCACGTGTTGGTGTCAATGCGGCCCAAACATAATTGTAGTCAGACTGTGCAGGGTCTCCCGTCGGGTGTATCAAGCCCTAGGGTGGCAACCCCTGGACACCATAAACATGAGTGCACAGTCTCGATCTACTGGTACCCGTGCATGTTTTCCCCGGCTTCGGACTATGTGCACGACCATGGTCCGCCCGGAACTACACCGGCGTACCACTCTGCCGTCGCTTTTGGTCACTTACCCCCAGTCCAGTAATCGTGCTCCCTCCCTAGCCTAGACCCTAGGGTCTTAATGATACGAACTTGGGATTACTGCTGGAGTGGACCCCCATTGCTAGGATTTTCTAGTGGGTTAAGTACGGTTTAACCCTCTTGCTAATCATGGATTAACTTGGTTAAGTGTAACGATGAGTTCACGACTTAACCCTGATTAGTCTACCAAGCCCAAATTGGTTAAGTATTAAGTGGACCATGACTTAACCCTAATCACGAGGCATTAATTAATTTAATGCTCCTTAACCTCTCACATTAGACCTTGTTGTGGTTACTAGTTAAGC
Organism: Allium sativum; assembly: GCA_030737875.1. Taxonomy (NCBI): domain Eukaryota; kingdom Viridiplantae; phylum Streptophyta; class Magnoliopsida; order Asparagales; family Amaryllidaceae; genus Allium; species Allium sativum. The sequence goes on from CM060925.1 coordinate 78,559,725, forward strand.
CGGGCGGGTCCGGGTAGCTTTACACCACAACTTGGTCTAACCTCGGGTTCAAGGTACAACATGACCAACTTCTCACATTGGGTCCTATTGTTTGTAGCAACTAGTTAAGCCGGTCGGTTCCGGGTAGGTTTACGCTACAAACTCAACCCAACCTCGAGTTGGTCACACTTATCTTTTCTAAGTGTCATGTCCATCATGTTTCCAAAACATATTACACTTTTCAAGCAATTGGGTAGACCTAACTTAATAGGTAAATTCCCAATGGGTAGACCTAACTTAATAGGTAAATTCCCAATCTTATGTTTTTATGTCTTTTAAGTTTACCCAACCCCAAATGCAATCCCATCGCTTACATATCGCAATTAGCGCATAAAGGATAGAAAGAGGGAACTTGGCATAATCATGACATAAAGGTGTTGAAGCCACAAGTTCAACATGGTGGCATATGAAATGTACATATGTTCATATACTTGCATATTACATTTTTAGGCCTCAAAAGCATGCATAAAACCAAACTTAGCATATTGGTGATACATGGTGATAAATGACATGTAGAAATGGCCATAAGCTCGCATTTAGCCTCACATGCAAGTTATCATAAGGGATATGATAACTTACATGTTGCCAAAATGCAACCTTTAGCATAAAGCTTGAAGCTTTATGTTCATATACTCAAGATAAGCTTGCATAACATGATAACATGAACAAAATGATCACCCCAAACTTGCATAACCTAACATGGCAAACTTGCATATAAACTTGCATATTATAACATGATAAACTTGCATATCATAAAATGGCAAACTTGCAGATAAACTTGCATATCATAACATGATAAACTTGCATATCATAGCATAGCAAACTTGCATAACATAACATGGTTAACTTGCATATCATAACATGGCAAACTTGCATATAAACTTGCATATCATAACATGATAAACTTGCATATCATATCATAATGATCAAACATCACTTGCATCATTCATTAACTTTAGAGTTTAAATATGAAAGTAGAATAGGGCTTACAATGCTTATGAAGACACAAAAATATGACAAAGCCCTTATGCAACCAATTAAACCCAAAATGCAAGCTTCAATAGAAAAACCCTTAAGCCAAAATGATCAAAACCCTTGCTTTATGATGCAAATATAGAAACTTGACTTGAATGTAAGCTAATGATGCTCATACAAGCTTGAAAACACTTGTATGCATGGAAAATCTCTTATAGAAATAATTTTAGAATTTTATGAAGAGAGTGGAGGTCATGAGAGGATTGATTTTGCCATAGTTTAGTTGTAGGATTGATTAATGATGATTTAGGGTTAGGTTAGGGGCTTATTTATAGAGATTAGGATTAGTTTCAACCTTAGGATTAAACCCTAGTTCTAATCTCAGCCCTTAAAACCGAATCTGGCCCCCAAACTCAACACAAACCCAAAATGGTGCACCAGGCAAAACTGCCCGGCTGAGCCAAGTCGACAGGGCTGTCGACTTGGGTCAACCAAGTCGACTCCCAAGTCGACAGGGCTGTCGACTTGGGTGCTCTGGCGGGAATTTTCCCGCCTGGCCCAATCTTACTCTAATTTCCAAATTCAAACTTGAATTTGAAATCTGTTTTTACTTTGAAATTTTCTGAAAACTTCGTTGGGCCTTAATCGGGTCATACGGACTCCGATTTTCGAAAACTCGGACTCTATTTCGCGTATTTTTCCGAGACGAACGCAATGGCATAGCCCGTTTCCCTTGATTCAGATTTATAAATTAAATTCTGCCTCGATTTATGTTATAATAGGTTATTGAAAATACGGGTTGTTACACCCTTTATCTCTTGAATTGTTTATGCTTGTGAACGAAGTACGTTTATATACGTTGGGGATACGATTGGGTAGAATAGGCAAAACTTGAATTAATTATAAGCACAAACTGTGAAATTTGGCATAAGTAGAACATGAAATATGGCATGAAAACTTGACTTGAACCATGCCATAACTTGACCTTAAAACATGCCTTAGTTGGGCACGAAATTGACATATGAACATGCTATGGAAATATCGTAAAATCTGATAAGAACATGGGCATGACTTTAGAAAACAAGAAAGTGGCCAATTCGAGGTTGGGTTGAGTTTGTAGTGTAAATCTGCCCGGAACCGCCCGGCAAATCCAGTTGCTACAAACAATAGGATCCAATGTGGGTAGTTGGTCACATCGCGCTTGAAACCCGAGGTTGGGTTGAGTTTGTAGCTTAACCTGCCCGGAACCGCCCGGCAAATCCAGTGGCTACGAACAATAGGATCCAATGTGAGTGGTTCGGTGCATTAACGAATCAATTAATGCCAATTAGGGTTAAGTCATGAACATGAAAAGACAACTTAACCAACTTGAACACGATTTGTAGGGCTAGTCATGAACTTGAAAACGACAACACTTAGCCAACTTGACATGACACGTAGACGGGTTAAGTCGCGAACTGAAATGACATACTTAACCATCGTGACATGACTAGACTGGAAAAGGGTTAAGTCACGAATTACATGACTTAATCTGTTAGGCGGGTTAGGTCACGAATTACATGACCTAATCTATTAAGCGAAACCCTAGACACGACCCCTTTCAGCAGTAACCCTCTAGATGTATCAAGGTACCCTGGGGCTAGGACGGGTGGGGCACGATTACTGGGCTGATTGTAAGAGGTGAACGACGGCAGTAGGGTACGCCAGTGTAGGTTCGGTGGACTACGATCGTGCATGTATCCGGGGCAGACACTGGGTATCCGTAGATTTATCTGTGCATCTTGAATCGTGTCAGGGGTTGACACCCTAGGGCTGATACACCCGAAGGTGGACCCATCACATGTGACTACATTCGTGATTAGCTGTATGACACGGACACTTGACGAGCTAGAACTTGTAGGGAGCCGATCGACTAGATAATCGCTCCGTAGGACCCCGTACTTGGGTCAGACCCCATTTCAGGGTCATTTCATGATATTGGGCCGTGGGATTTATTTCGTGATTAACTTGTGATATGGGCTTAGTATACTAGTACAGTCGATGCAACGAATCTCGAACATGTGATGCTTTACTTGACTTGTCTTGACTTATCCTGATCACCTTAGTCTATCTTGTTCACCTTGACACCATTCTTAAGTTTAGTTCCAGTTCATACATGACAGGTTGTTTTAACAGTTTCTACACTGAAAGTAACTAGAACTTACTCAGTCTTTATGACTGACCCTTTTTCCTTTCGCCTCTTTTTCTTCCGTTCCCCCCCCCAGGTTCTCAGGGAGGGAATACCGCAGCTTGACCAGTTTTCACATCCAGCTTGAAGAGAAAGAATGTATTGCTTGGATCTTTTCCGTTTTGGACTATGGCTTTGGACAACAATTAGGGGACTTTTGCAGTTTATTTATGTTTTCTTCATGCTTCTTTAAATAATGTAATCAAGACAGTTATGATTTTGGGAAGTATTATGGCATGGTTTGTGTAACACGTATTTTGAAGAAATAAAAGTTGTTGTTTTCCGCTGTTCAAAAATATGTGTTATTATATCTGTCTTGTATATCTGTGATTTATACTTATAAACCTCCACCAAAATTAGGGCATTCCCTTTGAGAGTGACCCTAACGGAGGTGGGGAGTTTCAAGTATGGTCGGGGGAAAGAGAAGAAAGAAAGGGGGGCGGTTTAAATGAAAATTATATTATTTAATTTATTTTAATTTTAAAAATTAACTTTTTCATTCGAACTCGAAGCGAGGCCCACCGCCTGTCGTCCATAGCTAATTACCCCCATTCCGAACACAATGGGATAGGTATCGTAGGCTGATTCGACCGTTTCTATCAGTTTCCGTTAAAATCAACATATAACTCTATATATTGAATTTGAACGCGCATTTCAATTTATCGGGCCCACATACAAACTCTAAAAATTCCCAAAATATATTTTCTAGCTTCGTATTGACGATACGGTCCTAACAAAACTAATTTCATCGAATTCTGAGATCGTTCGAAAAATGGCCATTTTCCAGTCGATTAAAATCAACTAAAACTGGTCAAACACGTTTTCCTTTGCCATGCTCACATATTGATTCGAAATATTATGAAATTTGAAACCTAGCAATAACTTTACATCACGGATCCAACAAAAGTGGTTTCGTCGAAATCCGAGGTCGTTTGCAAAATTTCCATTTTTAAGGGCCTAAATTCCATAGCGACTATTCAGAATTTTCAACTAGACATATCTTTTGATTCCCGCTATGAAATTTCAATTTTTTAGATTCGTTGGAAAGATATCAACAAATAGATCCTATTATTTTTGGTTTCGCTAAAATCCGTTTTATTTTGCTCCCGGTATGTTCAATTGAAATTTGAAATCGAATTATCGAACTACCGCGCCATTGTCAATTCCTTTTATAAATATAAATAAATATTTATTTTCTAACGACGATCTATATAATATATACGTTCGAATTTCATTCAAAATAAATTTCTTGTCGACTTTATTTAAAATAATTCATTTTAAATAATCAAAATTCGCTAAAATTTCCAAAAAAAAAAAAAATTAGCCCAAATTTCCGGGTTATTAAATCTCCCCCACTTAAAACTTTTCGTCCTCGAAAAGGAACGAAGCCGAAAGTTGTTTCACAATTCAACTCAACTTCCATTATTTTGACTACGGCTTAAGTTCTTCAACTTTTCAAATTTTTCAAAAATTTGGCTAACACCCTAAATTTTCGAAAAATTTCGCCATAACCTCCCCTGCACCGGGAGCACGGGAAAATCCCGAAATTTCCATACAGGCCTTCTGATCTCAAAAAGAAAAAGCCAAGCGGCTAGCCAATCGGCTCATAAAATCATCATCACCCAAACAAAACAATAAATTATGGTAAACATGTACCTATTTGTCGGGCAAACAATTTTATTCTTCTGCTCTAGCCTCCTTGCAATGACCTGTTCAATGTAAGTACATGTATATGCAAGCAAATGCGACAAATTTTCAATACAATTCAATATTCGATTCAATTAGGCTAAATGGCTCAAAATTATCAAACAAATAAACAAACAACACAAACATCAATCAATTAGTGGATTAACGTTTCAAATTCATAATTTTGATACATATACATATATAGAAAATCATGTTTTTGATGCCAATTCACAACGATAAGCCCTATCTAATTTCGGTTCTCACACCAGTCTAATGGAAATATATAGATGTCACACTTTCGAAACTCGAATACCAATTCTGATGATGTTCGAACTATCATCAGAATCATCTCCGGGCGACTAGAGTGTGATTCTATATCTATCCAGTATATTAAAACTTCGAATATACGTTTGCAAGGCGCATATGCAAAATCTTTATATACTGGACTTTCCAAATCAATAATAAATAAATAATCAAATACGAATAATTGATTTAAATTTCAAAACAAAATTTGTTTCATTTTAAAAATATACAATTCACACTCGTTCTAGGATATTACTGATCCCATCTCTAACGAGTCATTCTAATTGGATATTACTAATCCAATATCTGATGAATTCTTTCGTATGGTTCTAATGTGTCTTGTCCTCTGAGCTTGGTAAACCAAAGCTCTGATACCAACTGTGACGAAAAGGAATTTCGCTCGATCCGAATCATTCACTAAACCGATCAAGACCGTCCGAAACGCCTGATTGTTTCGAGAACACGACAAAATAGAACGCGGACGGAAGAACATTTCATTGTATATTACAACAATTCCATCAGAATACAAGAATATACAGAGTATAAAAGAATATTACATAGAAATATCAGAGATTACAATACATTACATCGCAGCGGAAAATAATACAATACACAACTAGAAGAGATATACGGATACAATGCTTTCCGGATATCATTCCGGCTGTAAACCAGGATCCTGTGAATATAAATCTGCAAAACCAAAACTACTAGCTGCCCGTGTCAAAATAAGGGCACCCAGAGTTTAGGTTAAAACAATAAACTCCTGGTCAATCATGTGACTGGTGTGAGAACTAAAACAGTTATTAATCTTTATTTTTAAAGTTAGGTAAATCAAGGGACCACGCCGTATAACACGGAACGGATTTTCTCCCAAGAATACCAGTGCATAAAACAACAGCGCAATGCTAAATAAAGAACAATGAAGCTATTATAAGACCCAGTTCCCATCACACAATGCAACGCAAGCCGGAGGATAGGGTTTTTACCTTATAATAGCCAAGAATGCTTGATACGTTTAAAACAAATCATTTGATACTATTATAAGTGCATAGTGTATAAAACAACTTCAAATCATAAGTATCAATCATAGAAGGCATAAGCGCCCCATCCCACTATGTCGCCATACTAGGCTCTACAAATAAAACCGCAAATGTCACGTATTTGGAAATTGGATTTCCAACTATGAACCGAGGCAAAAGATAGTCCTCAACCGATTCGAGACGCTCTAGCCCGTGTCTCAGGATCAGAGCTCGAGTGACCCTTGGATCGTCAGGGCCGGTCCACTGATGTGGATTAAATTCCTGAACACTGCGTTTCCACACCCTTTGGGGTGTCAATGAGCCAACAAATGACTCCATCGGACCCGGATCGTCCGATCATACCAAGGCGCCTCGCAACAGCAACAACCACACAGGTGAAAAGTATATAAATGTCAGGGCTGGTATGTCACTGACACCACCCTAGCTAGAAGGAAACGCATGCCCTCTCAGAGGTCCTCTCCCGTTTCTGGTTCACAACCAGGGTGTGAGGCTCGCGAATTCACGTTACACAAAGCTATGCCACACAGGCGGTGCTTTGATCATCAACCACAAGACCCTGCTTTTCAACAAAAGCCTTGATCATCTGCCACTTAGGCATGCCACACAGGCAATTCACTCCATGCGATTGATATCCATCAGTATATAACCCCTGAGCTCGTATGTCTCAGAGAAGGGCGTTAAGCAAGAGAATAAATTCTCTACCGCCAAACAGATATATATTTAATAGAAATTAATCACACAGACTAAAATCCAATGTCAGACACACAGTCCATTTACAAGTTCGTTCTGGGGGTGAACGAAACCGGAGGCACCTAGTACCCCGTATATCCATCGATCTCCAAGTACGTCTGGACGATCACCAACCGTTTCCATCTTCTTGGGTGTACAGCCCAATCATGATCGCCAGTAATTACCCAAACGACGTAAAGTCCTCCGGCCTTTAACCACCGTCTTCATCTTCGACACCACGTCGAATCAGTTATTCAGAATGGGATAAACCCGGTCTTTCTGAACAATTCGCGTATATATATATATATATATATATAATAAACACGTGTTACACAAACACAGCATACGCCTCATTCCAATTCAGAATATTCTTTTATTCAAATATTCTTATATTTTGGGAAAGATTCCCATTCATTTTATCAAAGATAAAATCTTTAAATTTATTCTTTAATCTCCTTTGAATATCAATTCAAACTAGTCGGGATTAGCGGACCACACAGGAGTAATCATTTATTTTATTCCCCAATACCAACCTATTCATCCCACGAAGTAAAACTGGTAATACTTCATATCTAACACCACGGTGTTATCGGTAAATTCAATTACCATTTCACGTTCAAATCTAATTAAAGATTTAACTATCGCTTGGAGTAAAACTGGTGATACTCCATTCTCGATCTTTTCAATCTATTTAAAGATTCATTAAAACTCCACTTAGTTTTAATCTTTAACTGGGTTAAAGAATCAGTGTCATATAAAACACGGTTCACGATAAACCCAAAATCACATTCCATTAATTATCGGGTTAAAGAAAGAGTGTTATTTAAAACACTGTCCACGATAAACCCAAAAATCAATATCAATTCAATTCCAAATAAATATTATTTAATTGGTACACTTCATTAAATCTAAATAAAAAGATTTAATCTTTTCTCAACTGGGTTCAAGAACAGTGTTAATAAAGACACCATTCACGACAAACCCAAATCACATTTGATATTCAATACAAGGCTCTGAATAGAAAATATACTGGCTTATATTCAATATCAAATTCTACGACCAACAAATATCGTATTGGAAATAACGATATTAATATATCTTTCAAATTTCCTAAACAATATCTGTATAATCATGATATCCAACATCGAAATATTCCAAAGACAATTTCGATTCAAATCCATTCCAATTCAATTATTGGAAATTCTGGTTATATTCAAAACCATTTCAAATCCAATTTATTTATTTAAAAATAAATAGAATTATAATTCTAGTTCAAAACTAGTTCATTTCGATAAAAATCTATTTTTATCTTTTCAAATATGGAGTTTTTCACCCCAATTCTACCCAAATCATTTCTTATGATTTTACACATATTATTACTATTTTTAATAATATTATCAAGGCCCGTACAGTCGATTTCCATCAACGGCTATCGAACTGCACTTACAGCGACCTTTTCCAAATTTGATTTGGACATAATTCCAAATCCAACCGTTAGATTTCTAATTTCTATTATTCATTAGAAAGCTCTTTTCGATACGAACCCAACGGTTCCGGTTTTAGGAGAATCCGACGATCGTATCTCATGTAATATCCGTTCGAAGTCAACGGTCGAAATTCGCGAACTGCCGCGGCGCGGCGCGTTCTATTCAGGCCATTATATTATATATATAATATATAATATATACTTCGTCAATTTCCTTTTGAAATGAATTTTATAATTCGTTTTCAAAACGGTTTCAACTTCATATTCAATTTCAAATCAAAATTGAATATTCCAATATAAATTCGTTTTAAATTCATTTCAATTCAAATTCGTTTTCTATTCAATTCAATTCGAATTCGTTTTCTATTCAATTCAATTCGAATTCGTTTTCTATTCAATTCAATTTGAATTCGTTTATATTCAATTCCAATTCGAATTCATTTCTATTCAATTTAATTCGAATTCATTTCTATTCAATTTAATTCGAATCTCAATTCTTTTCAAAATATCAGATTTTGAAATCACTTTCGACATTCATTATAAAATGAATAAAATCGATATAAATATCGTTCACGTCAAAATGGCGTTAATCTAATCAACACGGCTTCATATATTTCTATTTTCAAATATTCTATTTCGAATATTTCTATTTCAAATATTTCTTTTCCAAATATTTCTATTTCAAATATTCCTATTCAAATATTTCTTTTCCAAATATTTCTATTTCAAATATTTCTATTTCAAAACTGGAATGAGGCCCAATCAATTACCATATAATGTTAATTATATGGATTTTCTACAACACATGTATACAATAACAACGATGAATAATCAACCATTATCCAAAGTGCATTCTACACTGTATAAGCATCAAATATAAATACTCAACGCTTATAACAGTCTGTCAATCAATCGATCGACATACAACTAACTATTGGGATTAGTGTATGTCATACATCCCAATACCCGTGTTGGGTTTAAAACAATCAAACACATATTTTATTTGTGCAGTTGGGCGATGTGTAAAATTTATCGTCCCAATCAATATCAGTCAAATGTGTGTATATAAACAAATCGTCCGATTTGTTTATTTTTATTTCATTTCATATACACGTTAAAATTTCTATTTTTAACTATAAAATATTTTAACTATATAAATATTTTATTTCATTTCACATCACATCACACAATCAACTACACAGCAAAATCAAACAAACAAGCATACAAGCCGTCCATGGTCTGTGGACGACGGGTGTCGGGTGCTACTAAACACCGTCTGCATCCTAGTATATATTTCTACTAGAAATAAAATAAAAAGGTGAGAAGTTCTCACAGAAAGCTAAATCCAACGCCGCGACTCTTCTTATATAGAAATCTTCGTCGTTCTTGCCTCTTGTCAATTTTCACTGCCCGCTTTCACTACATATATAAAAATCACATTTTTACTTCGCTATTCAATATATAAAAATCGAATTTTTACTTCGCTATTCAATATATAAAAATCGAATTTTTACTTCGCTATTCAATATATAAAAATTGAATTTTTACTTTGCTATTCAACATATAAAAATCGAATTTTTACTTCGCTATTCAATATATAAAAATCAAATTTTTACTTCGCTATTCAATATATAAAAATCGAATTTTTACTTCGCTATTCAATATATAAAAATCAAATTTTTACTTCGCTATTCAATATATAAAAATCGAATTTTTACTTCGCTATTCAATATATAAAAATCGAATTTTTACTTTGCTATTCAATATAAAAAAATCGAATTTTTATCTTGCTATTCAATATATAAAAATCGAATTTTTATCTTGCTATTCAATAAATAAAAATCGAATTTTTACTTCGCTATTCAATATATAAAAATCGAATTTTTACTTCGCTATTCAATATATAAAAATCGATTTTTTTACTTTGCTATTCAATATATAAAAATCGAATTTTTACTTCGCTATTTAATATATAAAAATCGAATTTTTACTTCGCTATTCAATATATAAAAATTGAATTTTTACTTCGCTATTCAATATATAAAAATCGAATTTTTATTTCGTTATCATGTGTATAAAAATCACATTTTTATACTACTACTATATAGATAAAAATTCTATTTTTACACCGCTAAAAATCGCTTTTTTTCTATTTTAAAAATCTAATCTTTTCTATTTTAAAAATCTAATCTTTTCTATTTTAAAAATATGATCTTTTCTATAACAAAATTTCATCTTTTCTATTATAAAATTTCGATCTTTTCACCTCTAATAATCATATGATAAAAATCAAAACTTTATGGCCTTTTATATAAATAAAAACTGATTTTCTGTTTTATTTTTAAAGCTAATCATGAACAAAATAAGTAAATAGATTAAATTGAAATAAATAAAACTTACTATGGCAATTTCAGAGGGGGTGGAGATGGGGCGTCGCTGCTGCGTCAGTCGAGGAGGGAGGAGGAGAGATGCAACGGGAGGAGAAAGAGGAGGTGCGGTGGCAGTCGAAGGGGGTGGCGGCGGTATTGGGTCACGGGGCTAGGGTTTTCATGGATTTGGGGGCAACGATCGCGGAGGAGAGAGAAGAGAAGCAGAGGGGGATCGGAGGGGAGGGGTCTGGAGAGAGAAGTGGAGGGCAGGGGAAGGAGCGGTGGCCGCAACGGCCGGTGGTGGCCCAGGGAGGAGGCGGAGGGCGGGTCTTCGATTTTTTTCTTTTTTTTTATTTTCTTCTGAATGAATATGGTCGGGGGAAAGAGAAGAAAGAAAGCGGGGTTTAAGTGAAAATTATATTATTTAATTTATTTAAATTTTAAAAAGTAATTTTTTCATTCGAACTCGAAACGAGGCCTACCGCCTATCGTCCATAGCTAATTACCCCCATTCCGAACACAATGGGATAGGTATCGTAGGCTGATTCGACCATTTCGATCAGTTTCCGTTAAAATCAACATATAACTCTATATATTGAATTTGAACGCGTATTTCAATTTACCGGGCCCACATACGAACTCTAAAAATTCCCGAAAAAATATTTTCTAGCTTCGTATTGACGATACGGTCCTAACAAAACTAATTTCATCGAATTCTGAGACCATTTGAAAAATGGCCATTTTCCAGTCGATTAAAATCAACTGAAACTGGTCAAACACGTTTTCCTTTGCCACACTCACATATTGATTCGAAAAATTATGAAATTTGAAACCTAGCAATAACTTTACATCATGGATCCAACAAAAGTGGTTTCGTCGAAATCCGAGGTCGTTTGCAAAGTTTCCATTTTTAAGGGCCTGAATTCCATAGCGACTATTCAGAATTTTCAACTGGACATATCTTTTGATTCCCGCTATGAAATTTCAATTTTTCGGATTCGTTAGAAAGATATCCACAAATAGATCTTATTATTTTTGGTTTCGCTAGAATCCGTTTTATTTTGCTCCCGGTATGTTCAATTGAAATTTGAAATCGAATTATCGAACTACCGCGCCATTTTCAATTCCTTTTATAAATATAAATAAATATTTATTTTCTAACGACGATCTATATAATATATATGTTCGAATTTCATTCAAAATAAATTTCTCGTCGACTTTATTTAAAATAATTCATTTTAAATAATCAAAATTCGCTAAAATTACCAAAATAAAAAAAAAATTAAATTGGCCCAGATTTCTGGGTTATTACAATCTCCCCCACTTAAAACTTTTCGTCCCCGAAAAGGAACGAAGCCGAAAGTTGTTTCACAATTCAACTCAACTTCCATTATTTTGACTACGGCTTAAGTTCTTCAAATTTTCAGTTTCTAAAAACTTTTCAAAGTTTTAAAAAATTTGGCTAACACCCTAAATTTTCGAAAAATTTCGCCATAACCTCCCCCACACCGGGAGCACGGGAAAATCCCGAAATTGCCATACAGGCCTTCTGATCTCAAAAAGAAAAAGAAAAAGAAAAAGTCAAGCGGCTAGCCAATCGGCTCATAAAATCATCATCACCCAAACAAAACAGTAAATTATGGTAAACATGTACCTATTTGTCGGGCAAACAATTTTATTCTTCTGCTCTAGCCTCCTTGCAATGACCTGTTCAATGTAAGTACATGTATATGCAAGCAAATGCGACAAATTTTCAATACAATTCAATATTCGATTCAATTAGGCTAAATGGTTCAAAATTATCAAACAAATAAACAAACAACACAAACATCAATCAATTAGTGGATTAACGTTTCAAATTCATAATTTTGATACATATACATATACAGAAAATCATGTTTTTGATGCCAATTCACAACGATAAGCCCTATTTAATTTCGGTTCTCACACTAGTCTAATGGAAATATAAAGATGTCACACTTTCGAAACTCGAATACCAATTCTGATGATGTTCGAACTATCATCAGAATCATCTCCAGGCGACTAGAGTGTGATTCTATATCTATCCAGTATATTAAAACTTCGAATATACGTTTGCAAGGCGCATATGCAAAATCTTTATATACTGGACTGTCCAAACCAATATAAAATAAATAATCAAATACGAATAATTGATTTAAATTTCAAAACAAAATTTGTTTCATTTTAAAAATATACCCTTCACACTCGTTCTAGGATACTACTGATCCCATCTCTAACGAGTCATTCTAATTGGATATTATTAATCCAATATCTGATGAATTCTTTCATATGGTTCTAATGTGTCTTGTCCTCTGAGCTTGGTAAACCAAAGCTCTAATACCAACTGTGACGAAAAGGAATTTCGCTCGATCCGAATCAGTCGCTAAACTGATCAAGACCGTCCGAAACGCCTGATTGTTTCGAGAACACGACAAAATAGAACGCGGACGGAAGAACATTTCACTGTATATTACAACAATTCCATCAAAATACAAGAATATACAGAGTATAAAAGAATATTACATAGAAATATCAGAGATTACAATACATTACATCGCAGCGGAAAATAATACAATACACAACTAGAAGAGATATACGGATACAAAGCTTTCCGGATATCATTCCAGCTGTAAACCAGGATCCTGTGAATATAAATCTGCAAAACCAAAACTACTAGCTGCCCGTGTCAAAATAAGGGCACCCAGAGTTTAGGTTAAAACAATAAACTCCAGGTCAGTCATGTGACTGGTGTGAGAACTAAAACAGTTATTAATCTTTATTTTTAAAGTTAGGTAAATCAAGGGACCACGCCGTATAACACGGAATGGGTTTTCTCCCAAGAATACCAGTGCATAAAACAACAGCGCAATGCTAAATAAAGAACAATGAAGCTATTATAAGACCCAGTTCCCATCACACAACGCAACGCAAGCCGGAGGATAGGGTTTTTACCTTATAATAACCAAGAATGCTTGATACGTTTAAAACAAATCATTTGATACTATTATAAGTGCATAGTGTATAAAACAACTTCAAATCATAAGTATCAATCATAGACGACATAAGCGCCCCGTCCCACTATGTCGCCATAGGCTCTACAAATAAAACCGCAAATGTCACGTATTTGGAAATTGGATTTCCATCTATGAACCGAGGCAAAAGATAGTCCTCAACCGATTCGAGACGCTCTAGCCCGTGTCTCAGGATCAGAGCTCGAGTGACCCTTGGATCGTCAGGGCCGGTCCACCGATGTGGATTAAAATTCCTGAACACTGCGTTTCCCCATCCTTTGGGGTGTCAATGAGGCAACAAATTACTCCATCGGACCCGGATCGTCCGATCAAAACGAGGCGCCTCGCAACAGCAACAACCACACAGGTGAAAAGTATATAAATGTCAGGGCTGGTAGGTCACTGACACCACCCTAGCTAGAAGGAAACGCATGCCCTCCCTGAGGTCCTCTCCCGTTTCTGGTTCACAACTGGGGTGTGAGGCTCGCGAATTCACGTTACACAAAGCTATGCCACACAGGCGGTGCTTTGATCATCAACCACAAGACCATGCTTTTCAACAAAAGCCTTGATCATCTGCCACTTAGGCATGCCACACAGGCAATTCACTCCATGTGATTGATATCCATCAGTATATAACCCCTGAGCTCGTACGTCTCAGAGAAGGGTGTTAAGCAAGAGAATAAATTCTCCGCCGCCAAACAGATATATATTTAATAGAAATCAATCACACAGACTAAAATCCAATGTCAGACACACAGTCCATTTACAAGTTCGTTCTGGGTCTGAACGAAACCGGAGGCACCTAGTACCCCGCATATCCATCGATCTCCAAGTACGTCTGGACGATCACCAACTGTTTCCATCTTCTTGGGTGTACAGCCCAATCAAGATCATCAGTAATTACCCAAACGACGTGAAGACCTCCGGCCTTCTACCACCATCTTCATCTTCGACACCACGTCGAATCAGTTATTCAGAATGGGATAAACCCGGTCTTTCTGAACAACTCGCGTATATATATATATATATATATATAATAAACACGTGTTACACAAACACAACATACACCTCATTCCAATTCAGAATATTCTTTTATTCAAATATTCTTATATTTTGGGAAAGATTCCCATTCATTTTATCAATGATAAAATCTTTAAATTTATTCTTTAATCTCCTTTGAATATCAATTCAAACTAGTTGGGATTAGCGGACCACATAGGAGTAATCATTTATTTTATTCCTCAATCCCAACCTATTCATCCCATGAAGTAAAACTGGTAATACTTCATATCTAACACCACGGTGTTATCGGTAAATTCAATTACCATTTCACGTTCAAATCTAATTAAAGATTTAACTATCGCTTCGAGTAAAACTAGTGATACTCCATTCTCGATCTTTTCAATCTATTTAAAGATTCATTAAAACTCCACTTAGTTTTAATCTTTAATTGGGTTAAAGAATCAGTGTCATATAAAACACGGTTCACGATAAACCCAAAATCACATTCCATTAATTATCGGGTTAAAGAACGAGTGTTATTTAAAACACTGTCCACGATAAACCCAAAAATCAATATCAATTCAATTCCAATTAAATATTATTTAATTGGTACACTTCATTAAATCTAAATAAAAAGATTTAATCTTTTCTCAACTGGGTTCAAGAACAGTGTTAATAAAGACAACATTCATGACAAACCCAAATCATATTTGATATTCAATACAAGGCTCTAAATAGAAAATATACTGGCTTATATTCAATATCAAATTCTACGACCAACAAATATCGTATTGGAAATAACGATATTAATATATCTTTCAAATTTCCCAAACAATATCTGTATAATCACGATATCCAACATCGAAATATTCCAAAGACAATTTCGATTCAAATCCATTCAAATTCAATTATTGGAAATTCTGGTTATATTCAAAACTATTTCAAATCCAATTTATTTATTTAAAAATAAATAGAATTATAATTCTAGTTCAAAACTAGTTCATTTCGATAAAAATCTATTTTTATCTTTTCAAATATGGAGTTTTCATCCCAATTCTTCCCAAATCATTTCTTATGATTTTACACAAATTATTACTATTTTTAATAATTTTATCAAGGCCCGTACAGTCGATTTCCATCAACGGCTATCGATCTGCACTTACAGCGACCTTTTCCAAATTTGATTTGGACATAATTCCAAATCCAACCGTTAGATTTCTAATTTCTAATATTCGTTAGAAAGCTCTTTTCGATATGAACCCAACGGTTCCTGTTTTAGGCGAATCCGACGGTCGGATCTCCCATAATATCCGTTCGAAGTCAATGGTCGAAATTCGCGAACTGCCGCGGCGCGACGCGTTCTATTCAGGCCATTATATTATATATATATATATATATATATAATATATATATACTTCATCGATTTCCTTTCGAAATGAATTTTATAAATCGTTTTAAATTTGTTTTCAAAACGGTTTCAACTTCATATTCAATTTCAAATCAAAATTGAATATTCCAATATAAATTCGTTTTAAATTCATTTCAATTCAATTCAAATTCGTTTTCTATTCAATTCAATTCGAATTTGTTTTCTATTCAATTCAATTCGAATTCGTTTTCTATTCAATTCAATTCGAATTCGTTTATATTCAATTTCAATTCGAATTCATTTCTATTCAATTTAATTCGAATTCATTTCTATTCAATTTAATTCAAATTTCAATTCTTTTCAAAATATCAGATTTTGAAATCACTTTCGATATTCATTATAAAATGAATAAAATCGATATAAATATCGTTCACGTCAAAATGGCGTCAATCTAATCAACACGGCTTCATATATTTCTATTTTCAAATATTCTACTTCGAATATTTCTATTTCAAATATTTCTTTTCCAAATATTTCTATTTCAAATATTCCTATTCAAATATTTCTTTTCCAAATATTTCTATTTCAAATATTTCTATTTCAAAATTGGAATGAGGCCCAATCAATTACCATATAATGTTAATTATATGGATTTTCTACAACACATGTATACAATAACAACGAGGAATAATCAACCATTATCCAAAGTGCATTCTACACTGTATAAGCGTCAAATATAAATATTCAACGCTTATAACAGTCTGTCAATCAATCGATCGACATACAACTAACTATTGGGATTAGTGTATGTCATATATCATCCCAATACCCGTGTGGGGTTTCAAACAATCAAACACAGATTTTATTTGTGCAGTTGGGCGATGTGTAAAATTTATCGTCTCAATCAATATCAGTCAAATGTGTGTATATAAATAAATCGTCTGATTTGTTTATTTTTATTTTATTTCATATACACGTTAAAATTTCTATTTTTAACTATAAAATATTTTAACTATATAAATATTTTATTTCATTTCACATCACATCACACAATCAACTAAACAGCAAAATCAAACAAACAAGCATACAAGCCGTCCATGGTCTGTGGACGACGGGTGTCGGGTGCTACTAAACACCGTCTGCATCCTAGTATATATTTCTACTAGAAATAAAATAAAAAGGTGAGAAGTTCTCACAGAAAGCTAAATTCAACGCCGCGACTCTTATGATGTAGAAATCTTCGCCGTTCTTGCCTCTTGTCAATTTTCACTGCCCACTTTCACTACATATATAAAAATCACATTTTTACTTCGTTATTCAATATATAAAAATCGAATTTTTACTTCGCTATTCAATATATAAAAATCGAATTTTTACTTCGCTATTCAATATGTAAAAATCGAATTTTTACTTCGCTATTCAATATGTAAAAATCGAATATTTTTACTTCGCTATTCAATATATAAAAATCGAATTTTTACTTCGCTATTCAGTATATAAAAATCGAATTTTTACTTCGCTATTCAATATATAAAAATCGAATTTTTACTTCGCTATTCAATATATAAAAATCGAATTTTTACTTTGCTATTCAATATATAAAAATCGAATTTTTACTTCCCTATTCAATATATAAAAATCGAATTTTTACTTTGCTATTCAATATATAAAAATCGAATTTTTATCTTGCTATTCAATATATAAAAATCGAATTTTTACTTCGATATTCAGTATATAAAAATTGAATTTTTACTTCGCTATTCAGTATATAAAAATCGAATTTTTACTTCGCTATTCAGTATATAAAAATCGAATTTTTACTTCGCTATTCAATATATAAAAATCGAATTTTTACTTCGCTATTCAATATATAAAAATCGAATTTTTACTTCGTTATCATGTGTATAAAAATCACATTTTTATACTACTACTATATAGATAAAAATTCTATTTTTACACCGCTAAAAATCGCATCTTTTCTATTTTAAAAATCTAATCTTTTATATTTTAAAAATCTAATCTTTTCTAGTTTAAAAATCTAATCATTTCTATTTTAAAAATATGATCTTTTCTATAACAAAATTTCATCTTTTCTATTATAAAATTTCGATCTTTTCACCTCTAATAATCATATGATAAAAATCAAAACTTTATGGCCTTTTATATAAATAAAAACTGATTTTCTGTTTTATTTTTAAAGCTAATCATGAACAAAATAAGTAAATAAATTAAATTGAAATAATAAAACTTATTATGGCAATTTCAAAGGGGGTGGAGGTGGGGCGTCGCTGCTGCGTCAGTCGAGGAGGGAGGAGGAGAGAGGAAATGGGAGGAGAAGGAGGAGGTGCGGTGGCAGTCGAAGGGGTTGGCAGTGGTATTGGGTCATGGGGCTAGGGTTTTCATGGATTTGGGGGCAATGGTCGTGGAGGAGAGAGAAGAGAAGCAAAGGGGGATCGGAGGGGAGGGGTCTGGAGAGAGAAGTGGAGGGCGGGGGAAGGAGCGGTGGCCGCAACGGCCGGTGGTGGCCCAGGGAGGAGGCGGCGGGCGGGTCTTCGATTTTTTTTCTTCTGAATGAATATGGTCGGGGGAAAGAGAAGAAAGAAAGGGGGGCGGTTTAAGTGAAAATTATATTATTTAATTTATTTTAATTTTAAAAAGTAACTTTTTCATTTGAACTCGAAACGAGGCCCACCGCCTGTCGTCCATAGCTAATTACCCCCATTCCGAACACAATGGGATAGGTATCGTAGGCTGATTCGACCGTTTCTATCAGTTTCCGTTAAAATCAACATATAACTCTATATATTGAATTTGAACGCGCATTTCAATTTACCGGGCCCACATACAAACTCTAAAAATTCCCGAAAAAATATTTTCTAGCTTCGTATTGACGATACGGTCCTAACAAAACTAATTTCATCGAATTCTCAGACCGTTTGAAAAATGGCCATTTTCCAGTCGATTAAAATCAACTGAAACTGGTCAAACACGTTTTCCTTTGCCACGCTCACATATTGATTCGAAAAATTATGAAATTTGAAACCTAGTAATAACTTTACATCATGGATCCAACGAAAGTGGTTTCATCGAAATCCGAGGTCGTTTGCAAAATTTCCATTTTTAAGGGCCTGAATTCCATAGCGACTATTCAGAATTTTCAACTGGACATATCTTTTGATTCCCGCTATGAAATTTCAATTTTTCGGATTCGTTGGAAAGATATCCACAAATAGATCCTATTATTTTAGGTTTCGCTAAAATCCGTTTTATTTTGCTCCCGGTATGTTCAATTGAAATTTGAAATCGAATTATCGAACTACCGCGCCTTTTTCAATTCCTTTTATAAATATAAATAAATATTTATTTTCTAACGACGATCTATATAATATATACGTTCGAATTTCATTCAAAATAAATTTCTCGTCGACTTTATTTAAAAAAATTCATTTTAAATAATCAAAATTCGCTAAAATTGCCAAAAAAAAAAAAAAAATGGCCCAGATTTCCGGGTTATTACAATAAATATGATTTTTCTATATATGAATGTAAAGTAAAAAAATACGATTTTTCTATAAATGAATGTGAAGTAAAAATTCGATTTTTATATGTAGTGGATACGAATGACGAAAGTGACAAAAGAAGAAAAGGCGAAGATTTCCTACATACGAAGAGTCGTGGTGTTTGGTTAGGCTTATTAGTGAGAACTCCTCACTTTTAATTTAATTTTCTAGTTAAAATATATACTAGGATGCAGACGGTGTTTAGTAGCACCGACACCCGTCGTCCACAGACCATGGACGGCTTGTACGCTTGTTTGTTTGATTTTGATGTGTAGTTGATTGTGTGATGTGATGTGAGATGAAATAAAATATTTTATAGTGAGAAATATTTTATAGTTAAAAATAGAATTTTTAACGTGTGTTTAAAATGAAATAAATATAAACAAATCGAACGATTTGTTTATATACACATATTTGACTGATATTGATTGGGATGATAAATTTTACACATCGCCCAACTGCAAAAATAAAATCTGTGTTTGATTGTTTGAAACCCCACACGGGTATTGGGATGATATATGGAATACACTAATCCCAATAATTAGTTGTATGTCGATCGATTGATTAACAGACTGATATAAGCGTTAAATATTTATATTAGATGCTTATACAGTGTAGAATGCACATTGGATGGTGGTTGATTATTTGTCATTGTTGATATGTACATGCGTTGTATGGAAATCCATAGAAATAAAATCTATGGTAATTGATTGGGCCTCATTCCAGTTTTGAATAGAAATATTTGAATAGAAATATTTGAAAAGAAATATTTGAATAGAAATATTTGAAAAAGAAATATTTGAAATAGAATATTTGAAAATAGAAATATATGAAGCCGTGTTGATTAAACTGACGCCATTTTGACGTGAACGATATTTATATCGATTTTATTCATTTTCAATGAATATTGAAAGTGATATTGAAATTCGAATTAAACTGAATAGATTTGAAATTCAAATTAAATTGAATAGAATTGGATTCGAATTTAAAATGAATTCGAATTGAAATTGAATAGAAATGAATTCGAATTGAAATTGAATAGAAATGAATTCGAATTGAAATTGAATTAAATTGAAAACGAACTGAAATTGAATTAAAAATCAATTTGAATTGAAATCAATTTGAAATGAATTTAAAACGAATTTATAAGGAAAAATTCAATTTTGATTTGAATTTGAAAAGAAGTTAAAATCGTTTTGAAAACGAATTTAAAACGATGTATACAATATGTTTTAAAAGGAAAGCGACGAAGTATATATTATATATATAATATAATGGCCTAAATAGAACGCGCCGCGCCGCGGTAGTTCGTGAATTTCGATCATTGACTTCGTACGGAGATTACAGGAGATCCGACCGTCGGATTCTCCAAAAACCGGAACCATTGGGTTCGTATCGAAAAGAGCTTTCTAACGAATATTAGAAATTGGAAATCTAACGGTTGGATTTGGAATTTTGTCCAAATCAAATTTAGAAAAGGTCGTTGTAAGTTCAGTTCGATGGCCGTTGATGGAAATCGACTGTACGGGCCTTGATAAAATTATTAAAAATAGTAATAATTTGTGTAAAATCATAAGAAATGATTTGGGAAGGATTGGGATTAAAAACTCCATATTTGAAAAGATAAAAATAGATTTTTATCGAAACGTAATAGTTTTGAAATAAAATAATAATTTATTTATTTTTAAAATAAATAAATTGGATTTGAAATGGTTTTGAAAATATCCAGAATTTCCAATAATTGAATTGGAATGGATTTGAATTGAAATTGTCTGTGAAATATTTCGATGTTGGATTTCGTGATGATACAGGTATTGTTATGGGAATTTGAAAGATATATTTATATTGTTATTTCCAATACGATATTTGTTGGTCGTAGAATTTGATGTTGAATACAAGCCGATATATTTTCTATTAAGAGCCTTGTATTCAATATCAAATGTGATTTGGGTTTGTCGTGAATCGTGTTTTAGATGACATTGGTTCTTTAACCCAATTAAAGAGAGAATATTGATTTTTGAGAAGATTAAAACTAAGTGGAGTTTTAACGAATCTTTAATTAGATTGAAAGTGAATTGGTAATTTAAATTATCAAATATTAAAAGTGATCGAGAATGGAGTATCACCAGTTTTGCTCCAAAGCGATAGTTAAATCTTTAATTAGATTTGAATGTGAAATGGTAATTAATTTTACCGATAACACCATGGTGTTAGATATGGAGTATTACCAGTTTTCTCCATGGGATAAATAGGTTGGGATTGGGAATGTACATCCATTTGAAAGATATTGATTGGGATGATAAATTTTACACATTGCCCAACTGCACAAATAAAAGTCTGTGTTTGTTGACTGAAACCCCACACGGGTATTGGGATGATATTTGACGTACACTAAACCCGATTGTTTAGTTGTATGTCAAGTGACAGGTTGATAGACAGTTGTGTAGTCCACTTTGGATGATGGTTGATTATTTATCATTGCTATTGTATACATTATCTATATGGAATCCATATAATTAACATTATATGGTAATTGATTGGGCCACATTCCAATTTGGAAAATAAAGAATATTATAAAGGAGATTCATGTGTTGAATAGAATAAATATTCATGTGTTGAATAAAATATATATTCATGTGTTGAATAAAATATATATTCACGTGTTGAATAAAAGAAAATTCATGTGTTCAATAAAGTATATATTCATGTGTTGAAGAAAATATTCATTTGTTGAATAGAATAGCGAAGTTATTGAAATATATAGAGCCATGTTGATTAGATTTGCGCCATTTTGACGCGAATGATATTAATATCAATTATATTTGTTTTTGTAATGAATATAGGAAAGGAAGTGATTTCAAAATCTAATATTTTGAAAATATTATCATTTATATATTAATGATATGGAATATTCAATTTTGATTTAAAATTGAATATGAAGTTGAAATTGTTTTGAAAACAAATTTAAAACGAATTATAAAATATGTTTTGAATTGAAATCGATGAAATATATATAATATATATATTATATATATTAATGGCCTGAAAAGAACGTGTCGCGCCGCAACCATTCGCGAATTTCGACCATTGACTTCGAATTGACGTTACAGGAGATCCGACCGTCGGATTCTCCTGCAACCAGAACCATTGGGTTCGTATCGAAAAGAGCTTTCCAATGAGTATTAGAAATTTGAAATCTAACGGTTGGATTTGGAATTATGTCTAAATCAAATTTGGAAAAGGTCATTGTAAGTGCAGTTCGACGACCGTTATTGGAAATCGACTGTATGGGCCTTGATAAAATTATTAAAAATATCAATAATTTGTGTAAAATCATAATAAATGATTTAGAAAGAAGTGGGGTGAAAATCCCATATTTAAAAAGGATAAAAAATTTTTTTTTTATCGAAATGAACTGGTTATGAACTAGAATTGTAATCCAATATTTTTGAATAAATAAATTGGATTTGAAGTGGTTTTAAAAATAATCAGAATTTCCAATATACGAATTGGAATGGATTTGAATTGAAATTATCTTCGGAATATTTCGATGTTGGGTTTCGTGATTATATAGATATGGTTGTGGAAATTTGAAAGATATATTTATATCGTTATTCCCAATACG
Organism: Allium sativum; assembly: GCA_030737875.1. Lineage (NCBI taxonomy): Eukaryota > Viridiplantae > Streptophyta > Magnoliopsida > Asparagales > Amaryllidaceae > Allium > Allium sativum. Next base: position 78,583,170 of record CM060925.1, read on the forward strand.
ATATTTGTCGGTTTCAAAATTTGATATTGAATATAAGCCGATATATTTTCTATTTAGAGCCTTATATTTAATATCAAATGGGATTTTGGGTTCGTCATGAATGGTGTCTTAAATAACACTGTTCTTGAACCAAGTTTAGAAAAGAATAAATCTTTTAATTAAGATTTGGTGAAATTGTCTAGTTAATTGGTATTTAATTGGAATTGAATTTAAATTGGTTTTTGGGTTTATCGTGAGCGGTGTTTTGAATAACACCTATTCTTTAACCCGATTAACAATGTAATGAGATTTTGGGTTGTTGTGAACCGTGTTTTAAATGACATTGATTCTTTAACCCAGTTAAAGATAAGATAAACTTCTTAGCTATGAATAACCATTAATATTGATTTGTGGGAAGATTAAAACTGAGTGGAGTTTTAATGAATCTTTAATTAGATGGAAATGATCGGGAATGGAGTATCACCAGTTTTGCTCCAAAGCGATAGTAAAATCTTTAACTAGATTTGAACGTGAAATGGTAATTAATATTTACCGATAACACAGTGGTGTTAGACATGGAGTACTACCAGTTTTGCTCCCTGGGATGAATAGGTTGGGATTGGGAAATAATTTAAATAATTACTTTGGTGTGGTTCGCTAATCCCGACTAGTTTGGAAAACCTTAACATGATTTGAAATGATATCCAAAGGAAGATTAAAGAATAAATTTAGAAGAATTTATCTTTGATAAAATTAATGGGAACCTTCCCCTTAGAATGTGAATATTTGAATAAAAGAATACTCTGAATTGGAATGAGGCGTATGTTGCGTTTGTGTTACACTTGTTTATTATATACGAGGGTTATTCGAAAAGGCCGGGTCTATACCCATTCTGAATAATCGACTCGACGATAAGTCGACGATGAAGACAGTGGTTGAAGACCGGAGGTCTTCACATCGTTTGGATGATTACTGATGATCTTGATTGGGCATTACACCCAAGAGAAGGGAATCAGTTGGTGATCGTCCAGACGTACTTGGAGATCGATGGATATGCGAGGAATAAAGTTCCTCCGGTATCGTTCAGACCTAGAACGAACTTGTAAATGGACTGTGTATCTGACATTGGATTTTATTCTGTGTTGATTGATCTCTATTAAATATATATATATATATGTTTGGCGGCAGAGAATTTATTCTCTTGCTTAACGACCTTCTCTGAGACGTACGAGCTCAGAGGTTATATATTGATGGATATCAATCACATGGCATGAATTGCCTGTGTGGCATGCCTAAGTGGCAAATGATCAAGGCTTCTGTTGAAAAGCAAAGTCTTGTGGTTGATGATCAAAGCACGGCCTGTGTGGCATAGCTTTGTGTATAGCGTTAATTCGCGAGCCTCACACCTCGGTATGAGTCAAAAAAGGGATCGGACTGCAGGGAGAACACGACGTTTCTTTCTAGCTAAGTGTAACTACCCGGAAAATACGAGCCAATTTAAAAATTTTATTTTGGCGAATTTAGCGAAGTTTGAACATTTAAAATGAATTATTTTAAATAATATCAACGAGAAATTTATTTTGAATAGAATTAGAACATATATATTTATATAGATCGTCGTTAGAATATAAATAATTATATATAATTATAAAAGGAATTGAAAATGGCGCGGTAGTTCGAAAATTCGATTTCAAAATTCAAATGAATGTACCGGGTGCAAAATAAACCAGATTTTAGTGAAACCAAAAATATTAGAATCTATTTGAGAATATCTTTCCAACGAATCTGAAAAATTGAAATTTCATAGCGGGAATCAAAAGATATGTCCAGTTGAAATTTCAGAATAGTCGCTATGGAATTCAGGCCCTTAAAAGTGAAGATTTTGCAAATGACCTCGGATTTGGCGAAACCACTTTTGTTGGATCCGTGATGTCAAATTATTGCTAGGTTTCAAATTTCATAATTTTTCGAATCAATATGTGAGCGTGGCAAAGGAAAACGCGTTTGACCAGTTTTAGTTGATTTTAATCGACTGGAAAATGGCCATTTTTCTAACGGTCTCGGAATTTGACGAAATTAGTTTTGTTAGGACCATATCGTCAATACGAAGCTAGAAAATATTTTTTTGAAATTTTTCTGGTTAGTATGTGACCCTGGTAGATTGAAATGCGCGTTCAAATTCAATATATAGAGTTATATTTTGATTTTGACGAAAACTAATCGAAATGATCGAATCAGCCTATGATACATATCCCATTGTGTTCGAAATGGGGGTAATTAGCTATGGACGACAGGCGATGGGTCTCGTTTGGAAGTCAAAATAAAAAGTACCTTTTTGAAATTAAATTAATTAAATAATATATATTATTATATGTCTCCCCCTCACTTACCTCTCTCCTTCCACGTTCATTTCATTTAAAAAAAGGAAACGGATCGAGGAAACCCGCCGCCACCCTCCGGAGCTCCTCCACCCCTTCGCTCGTCCTCCTCCGCCTCGGTGAACGTTGCTCCCCTCCCTTCTCCCCGCGCATCCTTCTTCCTCCTCGCCTTCTTCTTCTTCAACGCCATACACCGCAACCCTAAATCGAATCACCCACCGACCCCCTCCGCCAGTGGCCACCATCGACCACCCTAAACCCCCTCCGACCATCTGCAGGCCCCGCGCGCCCCCTCTCGCAGCAGCCGACGCCAAGATTCCCCCCCCTCTTCTTGAAACCGCTGCCCCATCGCCCCAAATCCACCAAACCACGAAGCCGATACCTCCCTTCGCTGAAAAACAGTAAGCATTTACTTTGTTTTTATTTTTGTTTAGGGAAATTAGTTTTAAAAATATATATATATATATATATATAAAGATCAGTTTTTAAAATATCATAGAAGAGAAAAATGTAGCAGTTTTGTTTAAAATATAAGTTGAGATTTTTATATAAATAAAGATTCGATTTTTATATGAATAGCGGGTTAAAAATATGATTTTTATATAGTGAAGATTATAAAAGAATGATTTTTATAAGATAGAGTAAATAAAATTCGATTTTTATTTGAGTAGCGAAGTAAAGATTTGATCTTTATATATGTAGTGAATCAAAAATATGATTTTTACTTGTGTAGAGTATTAAAAATATGACCTTTTATATAATAGAAGATATAAAAATACTATTTTTATATAAGTAGTGTATTGAAAATAAAATTTCTATATAATAGAGAATATAAAAATATTATCTCTATATGTGTAGCGAAATAAAAATCTGATTTTTCATTATATATAGGTTGAAATAAAAATATGAAATCTTTATATTTGAAAAGGCTAAATCTTTATATTTGAAAAGGCGAAATCTTTATATTTGAAAAGACGAAATCTTTATATTTGAAAAGGCGAAATCTTTATATTTGAAAAGGGGAAATCTTTATATAGAGAATAGCATGATAAAAATATAATCTTTATTATATGAACATCGATGTAAAAATAGAATTTTTATCTATATAGTAGCAATGTAAAAATAGAATTTTTATCTATATAGTAGCGATGTAAAAATAGAATTTTTATCCATATGGAGTGATTATAAAAATATAATTTTTATATACATAGCAACAATATAAAAATGTGATTTTTATATATGTAGTGGCTACGGGCATCGAAAGTGACAAAAGGCGAGAACAGCGATGACTTCTACATAAGAAGAGTCGAGGAGTTTGGATTAGCTAGTCGGTGAGAACTTCTCACTTTAAATTTTCTTTTCTAGTTAAAATATATACTAGGATGCAGACGGTGCTTAGCAGCACCCGACCCCCGTCGTCCACAGACCATGGATGGCTTGTATGCTTGTTTGATGTGTTGTGAAATTTGTTTGTGATGTTGATGTGAAATAGATAATAAAATATATTCATGTGTTGAAATAAATTAATTATCCTTAAAAATATGAATATAGTGAATGTGAATAAATAAATATTCATTTACAAACCGGACGGTTTGTTTATGTACACCTATTTGAAGGATATTGATTGGGATGATAAATTTTACACATCACCAAACTGCACAAATAATATTCAGTGTTTGTTGATTTGAAACCCCACACGGGTGTTGGGATGATATTTGACTAACACTAATCCCAATTATTTAATTGTATGTCGATCGATTGGTCGACAGGCTGTGTAAGCGCTAATTATTTATATTTGATTCTTATGCAGTTGTGTGGTGCACTTTGGATGATGGTTGATTGTTTATCGTTGCTATTATATGCATGCGTTGTGTGGAATCCATATAATTCACATTATATGGTAATTGATTGGGCCTCATTCCAATTGGAAAAATAAAGAAGATTATAAAATAAAGATTCATGTGTTGAATAGAAAAATGCTCATGTGTTGAGAATATTCATGTATTGAAACTATTTATGTGTTGAGTAAAATATTTTAACAATAAAATTTACATCTTTATCATATTTAAAATTAGAATCTACTTTACGGTTGGAGTCTAATTAAAAATCAAACGATAGATACCATAATTTTATAAAATATATTACATAACAAAAATAGTTATGTGTTGACAGTACTCATGTGTTGAGATTAGTCAGGTGTTGAAAGAAATATAGATTCATGTGTTGAATAGAATAAATATTCATTTGTTGAATAGAATAACGAATTTATTGAAATATATAAAGTCGTGTTGATTAGAGATGCGCCATTTTGACGCAAACGATATTTATATCGATTATATTCGTTTTTATAATGAATATAGAAAGGGTAGTGATTTCAAAATATAACGTTTTGAAGATATTATCATTTATATAGTAATGATAGGAAATATTCAATTTTGATCTGAAATTGAATATAGAGTTGAAATGGTTTTGAAAACGAATTTAAAATGATTTATAAAATACGTTTTAAAAGGAAATCGACGAAATATATAATATAGATATATATTATATATATATATATTATATATATAATGGCCTGAATAGAACGCGCCGCGCCGCGGCAGTTCGTGTATTTCGACCATTGACTTCAAATTGACATTACGGGAGACCTGACTGTCGGATTCTCCTAAAACCGGGACCGTTGGGTTCGTATCGAAAAGATCTTTCCAATGAATATTAGAAATTTGAAATCTAACGGTTGGATTTGGAATTATGTCCAAATCAAATTTGGAAAAGGTCATTGTAAGTGCAGTTCGATGGTCGTTGATGGAAATTGATTGTACGGGCCTTGATAAAATTATTAAAAATATCAATAATTTGTGTAAAATCATAATATGTGAATTGGAAAGAACTGGGATGAAAAATTCCACATTTGAAAAGATAAAAATAGATTTTTATCGAAATGAACTAGTTTTGAATTAGAATTAAAATCAATTTATTTTTGAAATAAATAAATTGAATTTGAATTGGTTTTGAAGATAACCAGAATTTCCAATATATATAAAGTGGAAGTGGATTTGAATCGAAATTGTCTTTGGAATATTTCGATGTTGGATTCCGTGATTATACAGATACTGTTATGGGAATTTGAAAGATATACTTATATCATTATTTCCAATACGATATTTGGAGGTTTCAGAATTTGATATTGAATATAAGACGATATATTTTCTATTCAGACCCTTGTATTTAATATCAAATGTGATTTGGGTTTGTCGTGAATCGTGTTTTAGATGACATTGGTTCTTTAACCCAGTTAAAGACAGAATATTGATTTTTGAGAAGATTAAATCTAAGTGGAGTTTTAACGAATCTTTAATTAGATTGAAAGTGAATTGGTAATTTAAATTATCAAATATGAAAAGTGATCGAGACTGGAGTATCACCAGTTTTGCTCCAAAGCGATAGTTAAATCTTTAATTAGATTTGAATGTGAAATGGTAATTAATTTTACCGATAACACCGTGGTGTTAGATATGGAGTATTACCAGTTTTCTCCATGGGATAAATAGTTTGGGATTGGGAAATAAAATAAATAATTACTTCGGTGTGGTTCGCTAATCCCGACTAGCTTGGAAAATCATAATATGGTTTGAAATGATATCCAAAGGAAGATTAAAGAATAAATTTAGAAGAATTTACCTTTGATAAAATTAATGGGAACTTTTCCCTAAGAATGAGATATTTGAATAAAAGAATATCCTGAATTGGAATGAGGCATATGTTGTGTTTGTGTAACATTTGTTTATTATATACGCGGTTTATTCGGAAAGGCCGGGTTTATACCCATTCTGAATAACCGATTCGACGATAAGTCGAAGATGAAGACGGTGGTTGAAGACTGGAAGTCTTCACATTGTTTGGGTGATTACTGATGATCTTGATTGGGCTGTACACCCAAGAGGAGGGAATCAGTTGGTGATCGTCCAGACGTACTTAGAGATCGATGGATATGCGAGGAAAGTGCCTCCGGTTTCGTTCAGACCCAGAACGAACTTGTAAATGGACTGTGTGTCTGACATTGGATTTTATTCTGTGTTGATTGATCTCTATTAAATATACATCTGTTTGGCGGCGGATAATTTATTCTCTTGCTTAACGCCCTTCTCTAAGACGTACGAGCTCAGAGGTTGTATATCGATGGACATCAATCGCATGGAGTGAATTGCCAGTGTGGCACGCGTAAGTGGCAATTGATAAAGGCTTCTGTTGAAAAGCAAAGTCTTGTGGTTGATGATCAAAGCACAACCTGTGTGGCATAGCTTTGTGTATAACGTGAATTCGCGAGCCTCACAGCTCGGTATGAGTTAAAAACGGGATACAGGTCGTTGGGAGAACACGACGTTTCTTTCTAGCTATGGATGATGTTAGTGACCTACCAGCCCTGACATTTATATACTTTTTACCTGTGTGGATGTTGGAATGCGAGGCACCTCAGATATAGGTCTGTTAGGACCGGGAAACGTGTGTTCAAGAATTGCCAATACTCCAAAGTTAGGTGAGGACAGGCCCAACCGATTCTAAGGATCATAGTGGGGTCCTAAGACATTTGCTAGAGTGTCTTAAACGGAGAGGAGCTTGCCCCTTTCCTCGACTCATGACGGAAATCAAATTTCCAATACGTGATATTGCGGTTTTACTTGTAGAGCCTAGTATGGCGACATGATAGATGGTACCCATGCCGCCTATGATTGATATTTATGATTTAAATTGTTTTGACACTATACACTTATAATAGTATTAAATGATTTGTTTTAAACGTACCAAGCATGTTTGGCTATCATAAGGGAAAACCCTATCCTCTGGCTTGCGTTGCGTTGTGTAACAACCCGGAAAATCCGAACCAATTTAAAAATTTTATTTTAAATAAATTGGTTAGAAAATGAGCCTGAATTTAAAAATTTTAATTTTAAATAATATTAGAGGCAGTGAAAATAGTCAATTTTCAAACAACCTCCGTTTTCGATGAAACCACTTTTGTTGGAACCGGAATGTCAAATTATTGCTAGGTTTCAATTTTTAGAATTTTTCGATTTAATATGTGAGCGCGGCGAAAGAAACTATGGTTGGTCAAATACAGTCAAAATTGAACGACTGGAAAAAAGCCATTTTTCGAACAGTCTCAGAATTCGACGAAATTAATTTTGTTGGATTCGTATCGTCAAAGCATAGCCAAATCTTTTTTTGGATTTTTCGGAGTTCGTATGTGGCTCCGGTGGATTTTTGATTATGTCAGATTTAAATAATAAAAGAATTAATTTTAAATTCGAAAAACGAGGGCTGAGATGACCTCTTGGGCCTGCGGGACATAGCTAGATGGATCCGGACTAGGGGTTATTAGCTAGGAAACACAATCGTTGGGCTGAAATCAGAGCAAGTAGGTAAATGGACTTTTATTGGGTTAATTAAATAATTAAACCTAACCCTAAATATAATATTATTTAATCCCTGTAGCCGTCGTATTCATCTTCCCCAATCCCATTTTCAGCCGTCCCCTCTTCTATCATTCCCCCTCAAAATTCTCTCTCCACACAAACAATTACCCTATACTCCTTTGGAGTTTTATTTAGGGTTCTCCTTCCTCTTCATTTCTAGACAAGATTCACCTCCTCTCGTGCCCCGATTTCAGAGAACCGTGCCCCCAAAACCCGGGCATTTCAGCCACTGTCGGCCCCACCTGGTGCAGCCGCACCCTCCACCGTGCTAGGCGCACGTGCCCCTCTCCAAGCCCGACCACCTCCAATAAACCACACCCCAAACCGACCTTCCTACCTCCTGAAAACTGAGTTCAAAGTTTTGAACAATTTTGAAATTCACGGCCAAGTTATCTGAAGGAGGAAGAGAGGTTAATTCCTTAGTGACTAAACTAATTTATTAATCTAGCTTATTTTATAACTTGTTTTGATCATAATTAATTCGGTTCAACTCGGAATTCGATGATTTCAGCGACGTTGTGATCGTATTGAGCAGATCTACGCTTCTGGACTGAAACGAAGAAATTCAGAACTACTTGAATTTTGGACAAATTTCTCAACGACTGTGAGATATCTTTTATTTTAAATTAATTAGTTAATTAATTTATTTTTATCTATAGTATTCGTTTCAGATCTGATTTGTATGGATGTGTTATGATGATTGTCTGTTGGATGTTATGAACTATCATGTTTATTGTTCTGTGTATTTGAACATTTTAATCATATATTTGATTTTATTGAATTGAGTTATATAATCAATTCAACATTCGTTTATATGATGAAAAAAATTATAGATCTACATACATAAAAGGAAAAAAAGAAAAAGGGGAAAATAAAATTTCCTTTTTACTTGAATAGATTTGATTCAATATGGAAAATAAATTTCCTTTTTACTTGAATAGATTTGATTCAATATGGAAAATAAAATTTCCTTTATTTGAATGGTTTTGATTTGACAGAGAAAATAAAATTTTCTCTTTATTTAGATGGATTTGATTCAGAATAGAAAATAAAATTTTCCTTTTTATTTAAATTGATTTGATGCTACATAGAGGAAAAAAAAGGTTTATTTTATTTTGTGTTTCAACACAAATCGTAACATGCAAAAAGAAATGTATATTTTTATTTTGTATTTTAACACAAATATTTTCACATAAATGAAAAGTTCTTTTTATTTATGTTTTAACGCAAATATTTACATAGAAAATAAAATATCATTTTTATTTGTGTTTCTAAACACAAATATTATATAGAACATGAGATTACCTATTTATTTATGTCCAAAAACACAAATATATGTATTGGACATTGAAAATATATTTATTTGTGTCTTTAAACACAAATACATACACCGTTATTGAAAATATATTTATTTGTGTCTTTAAACACAAATACATGCACCGTCATTAAAATATTTTATTTGTGTCTTTAAACACAAATACATGCACCGTCATTGAAATGCATTTTATTTGTGTCTTTAAACACAAATGCATACATCGTATACTGAATTATATTTTATTTATGTCTCTAACACAAATATATACGTCATACATTGATTAACATTTTTATTTGTGCTGCAAACCACAAATATTACGTGGAACATTGAGCGACATTTTTTATTTATACTTTAAAACACAAATATTCAATAGAAAATTAAAAGACATTTTTATGTGTGTTTTCAAATACAAATTTTACATGAAGAATAAAATTTCATTTTGTTGCATTCTTTAATGCAAACAAAATGTAGAAAAATAGAATCTCATTTTATTACACTCCGTAATGCAAATGTAATGTAGAGAATAAAAAAATATGAATTACATTTTTGTGTTTGCATGCAAATGCAAACGCTACTTAAAAATATGATTTACATTTTTGTGTTTGCATACAAATGGAAACGCTACTTTAAAAATATAATTTACATTTTTGTGTTTGCATTCAAATGAAAACGCTACTTAAAAATATAATTTACATTTTTGTGTTTGCATACAAATGCAAACGCTACTTAAAAATATAATTTACATTTTTGTGTTTGCATACAAATGCAAACGCTACTTAAAAATATGATTTACATTTTTGTGTTTGCATACAAATGCAAACGATACTTAAAAATATGATCTACATTTTTGTGTTTGCATACAAATGCAAACGCTACTTTAAAATATGATTTACATTTTTCTGTTTGCATGCAAATGCAAACGCTACTTAAAAATAAAATTTACATTTCCGTGTTTGCATTCAAATGCAAACGCTACATGTAAGAGGGAAGAGACGATTTTACTTTATGTTTACATTCTATAATGCAAACAAATATAAGAAAAAGGATATGTTTTTTTTTGCGATTTTAGTTGCAAACAAAATTAGAAATAAAAAGATATGTGTTTTTGTTTGCAATTTTAGATGCAAACAAAGTAGAAATTAAAGTTACATTTTGTAGCAAAATTTAAATGGGGACAAATTAGAAAAAGAAAGATTATATTTTTATGTGTTTATTTACATTCCTTGGTGTAAATAAACGGAAAATAAAAGACGCTCTTTTATTTACATTCCTAGATGTAAATAAAATTTAGAAATTAAAAGCTACATTTTTATTTGAGTTCTTTGAACACAAATAAAACATGAAAATGAAAATATACGTTTTATTTGCATTCCCTAATGCAAACATAAAATGAGAGTAAAAATTTACATTTTTATGTAAATTTTAAAGAATAATAAAAGAATCATATTTAGTCTAAAAATATGTTTTACTTAAATAAAAAAAATAAAGAAATACATTTTTGATGTAATATTAAAAGCGTAGGAAAGAAATTCTCATTTTGCTCATAAAAATGAATTGAACAAAAATATTCATTTTTGTTCATCGGAAGGAAATCAACAAATTTACTCCTTGAAATAAAACGGACAAAAATATTCGTTTTATTCGTTGTGAAGGAATTTACACCTAGTATGAATAAGAAGGTTGAAATCAAGATTTAAACGTTAGAATTTAAGAACAAACTAAAATATAAATTTATATTCAATTACTATGAAAATTGGTGCATGAAATAAAACACATTTTAATAGACGAGATAAACTTAAGTTGTGATTTGCATTATTCATTTCCTTTATTGGTGTGATATTCACGTGAGTGAAAGCGCTTGAAAATTTATATTTATAAATATAAATAGAATTATAACGAGTCGAGCATGGCAGTTCGTGTTTCGGCAATCGTGACTTTAAACAAGTATACCGAGAGATTCGACCGTCGGATTTTTCCAAAATTGGAGCCGTTAGGACCGCTTTGGGAAGATCTTTCCAATGAGACAAATTTTGTCAAAATCCAACGGTTAGATTTTAAGATATGTGTAAATCAAATGTTGAGAAAAACAGCGCCAAGCCACGCTTAACCCGAAGCGTCGTTTGATTCTATTTAGATATTTTAAATAAATAAAAATAACGATAAGTCGTTACAAATAAATTTGAGCGGTATGAAATGATTTAAATAATAATTATTCGATAATTATTTGAAAGGTCCGAGTTCTACTCATTTCAAATAATTATACGTCGATGAAGAGACGAAGACGGTGTTGAAGGCCGACGGTCTTTACATCGAATGGATGTATTGCTACTGAGGTCCTCGATAGGAGTAGCTACCCTGAAGGGATTTCGGCAGTAGTCGTCCGGACGTATGTGATGACTGTCCGGATATACGAGAGCCTTTAAGGTGTCTCTGGTTCCGTTCAGACCCAGAACAGACTTGTAAATGGATGCATGTCTGACGTTGAACTTCGTACCATGTAAACTGATTTATGTTAATATACAACCGTTGGTGGCAAGAGAATTTATTCTTCCGCTCAACACCCTTAGAGGTTGTGTATTGATAGATGTTAATTTCATGGCATGGATTGTTAATGGGACACACTAAGATGCAAATGATCAAGGCTTTGTTGAAAAGAAGGCCTTGTGGTTGATGATCAAAGCATAGTCTATTTAGGCATAGCTTTGTGTATATCGTGACTTCGCGAGCCTCACACACCAGTTGAGTCTAAAAAGGGAGAAGGGAATGCAGGGAGTGCACATGTTTCTTTCTAGCTAGAGAAGTGGTGTCAGTGCTTAAACTGGCTGACATTTGCTTATGTGGTTGTTGGAATATTTTTGCGAGGCCTCGGTTTATTCTTATCGGTCGCCCTCGGCCTATTTGTAGGTCCAATAGGATCGGGGGAACGTGTGTTCAGGCATAACTAATCCACTAAAGTATTTGTGGACCGGCCCTGCTGTATCCAAGGGTTCGCCAGCGTCCGAATCCTGAGGCATTGCTAGAGTGTCTCCAATCGGTCAGGAGCTCCTCCCTAGCCTTGACTTATGATGGAAACCCAATTACCAATACGTCCCATGCGGTTTTGATTGCATAACTAGTATGGCGACATAGTAGATGGTAGCTATGCCGTCTAGGATTAATATTATAATTGAAATATTTTCTTTAAACATATACACACTAATAATAATATCGTAGTTTGCGTATTTATCATCTTTTGACCATTATAAGGTAAAACCCTATCCTCCAGTTTGCGTTGCATTGTGTGATGGGACTTGGGTCTTATAATGGTTTCATTTCTTTAAAAAGCATTGCGTTATTTAACGTTATACTTTATTTATTGCACTGATAATCCCATGTAATAAACCCGTTCCGCGATAGCGGCGTGGTCCTCGTGATTGTCAAACCCGTTAGTTAATTAAGATATCTCATACCAGTCCCATGACTGACTCGTAGTTTGTTTCACCTTTTGCAAACTCGGGTGCCCTCTTCTACACGGGCAGCCAAGTGACAGGTTAGGCTTGGACATTCGCAGGATGGAAGCTTGCTGATGGAGATGCTGAAGAAACTATCTTTTTATCTTTTATTTTCTGCTTAAGACTTTGAGACAGTATTTAGATTTGATGTAATTTGAGAGATTGAGACTCTATTTCTTTCCTTTGAGACATCTATTTTGTTAAGTGTAATTCTGTGCTGCATACTCTGATGTTTCAGTGATGATGTTTCAGTGATGACATTTCTTTCCGCTGCAATGATTTATATGTTCTGATATACTCTGAGATCTGTTATTGTTCTGGTTATGTTATATTCCATACGATTTTCCTTGCTTTCGTTACATGGGAGTTAGGGGTCGTCACACATTGTGTGATGGGACCTAGGTCTTATAATAGCTTCATTTTTCTAAAAAGCATTGTGCTGTTTTGTTATATGCACTGGTATTCTTGAGAGGAAACCCGTTCCGTGTTGTACGGCATGGTCCCTTGAATTACTCTCTTTTAAAGTAAAGTTTTAAATAACTGTTTTAGTTCTCACACCAGTCACATGACTGACCTGGAGTTTATTGTTTTAACCTAAACTTTGGGTGCCCCTATTTTCTACACAGGCAGCTAGTAGTTTTGGTTTTGCAGATTTATATTCATAGGATCCTGGTTTACAGCTGGAATGATATCTGGAAAGCTCTGTATCCATATATTACTTTCAGTTGTGTATTGTATTATTTTCCCCTGCTATGTAATGTATTATAATCTCTGATATTTTCTGTGTAATATTCATTTATACTCTGTATATTCTTGTATCTGATGGCATTGTTGTAATAACAATGAAATGTTCTTCTGTAATGACCCGGATCCTTATGGGTTAATTTTAAAATATTTAATACAGATTTAAATATTGGGTGGGTAAATATAAATGGAATTTTTATATTAAGTTATCAATTTAATAAAAAAATTCGATTTAAATATCGAATATATTAAATTATCGAAATACGACGTCAATTGAATTCAAAATTTAAACTGAATTAAATCCATTTCAGAATTCTGTTTGAATCAGAATAATAATATTAATTTATTATCGCAAAATTTATTGTTTTAAAATTTGATTTATATCAATTTAAATAAATATCTTCGACAGACGATCAAATTGGACTTCGTGACCTATCTCAGTGTGTTCGGAATAGTGGTATTACCCTAGAATTGACACTTGTTTGGTTCAGAAAGGAGTTCGCAGTCAAAGAGTATTTTAATTTAAGGATATCGGTTTAATTATAAATAAAATATAATAAAAATCATAAAGAAATTCCTTTTTCTTTGTGGACACAAATGAAACAACCAGGAAGAAGTAAATGGCCAAGTATAAAACGTGTGTTCTCCTTCCTTCCACAAAATTTAAGCACGGTGCTTCCCCGATGTCCACACTTTAAATCAACATCGTGCCCTCTTTTCTTCCACTCCTCTTCTATATAAAATCGCGACAACCACTTCTCATTTCCTTTTTTCAGAGAACCAAAATCCAAATAAAAGTCGTGCCCTATTTCCTTTACTCCCACAAAACCGAGTGCGATAGCCAATCTTGAGTTTGACAGTCTTCCCAAATCAATTTAGGGGTTTAAGCTCGAACACGGTGAGATAAGGAAGGCTTTCTGAGAGGATTGTGTGAGAGGGTACATCGACGCACTCGAAGGGGCATTCAGTATGGGTTCTGCGAAGTACAGGAAGGTCGGAGGTGGATTGAAAGACCAACAGTGGTTATTGAAAAGGCTAGTATGGTGCGATGTAAAAGGGAACTTGCGAAGGGGTTATGGAGTGATGCCTGAGGGGTGCGATGCCCTGATTTGGAAGTCGATGATCACGATAGGGAATTTGGGGCGAAGTCGAGGAATGGCTTTGCAATGGCTAGGGCATCGAGTTCAAAGAAGTGGTAAGGTTCGGAATTCCAATGGGTTTGGGATCGATTTCTCAAACCAAATCAGGAGGTGCGATGTGAAAAATGGTAGTAGTATTGTAAATTTAGGAAGGAAGATATTTAAAAGCTATTAAGGTAATTTCATTAATTATTTCACTATTCAAGAACTGGAAGAAAATTTGGTTAATAATATCGTTAGCTTATACAATTTGTATATGATTTATAAGGGGTCGGAAATCACAAGAAAAAGAAACTGTCACATGGATTCATAGCTACGGAAATTCTCAAGTTGAAGAAGAGGGATTCATGAGCATATAATTACAAAGAGGATTAAGGTATATTTCATTATTTACAATTTGAAGTTCTAAGGAGAATTGAATTATATAAGTGAGTAACCGATTAAAGAAAATTTGTTTATATGATTGGAAATGGATTAAATATATAGAAATAAAGGTTGTAGACCAATCATTTAAGTAAAATTTAGATTTACTTTGGAATTTATTTACACATGGGAAATTTATTAAATTTAGAAATTTAATTAGTTAGCTATAATATAATCAGATAATTAAAATTTATAATCTTATTATACAAGGTTGATCTTGAGACTAGTCGAGAAAATTCATAGCTGAGAAAGATATAAGCGGGAATAAATTTTGAAATCAGAATGGATCGCAAATAAAAATACGGTGAGTAAACCTCACTCACCATTTATTTAAAAATTATTTTTATATAGCTAAAAATAATGTCTGTGCTTGTTTGAATGTTGTCCGATAGTTTTAAAATATATATTAGTTATTTAAGATATATATATATATATTGGGTTGATGATTGGTTGGATTCCCGCAGTTTCATTAGCGGATGCCCGCAGTTTCATAGCGATGATTACCTTATACGCCCCACGCTATGATTAGTGGATGACCTTCTATACCGCGATATCCTGCCTCGAAGCAGGATGGGTATTACTATGTCGACTAACGTCTGTGGATGCAGGAAAACAGGTTGGAGGAATCCATCTGGATTCCTCAAAAATATATTATCTGTTGTTGTTTATTTGATTTCATATATATTCATATATGATGTGTTAAAAATCAAATGATTGAAAATTGGTTGATTTGATTGTTTAAATATCACTGGGGCTTGGGATATTGATTTATAAAATACCCTGAAAGGGTATTTGAGATTAAAAAAGTGAATTCTATTTTTATAAATAGAATTTGAATTTTTAATGAACTATAGGAAATATTTACTTGTTTTGAAGATATATAAAACGAGTATTGAATTTATAAACTTTGTTTATAAATGAAAATATGGGATTTGAATTGAATTTATAAACTTGGTTTATAAATGAAAAGGTGGGTTTTGAATCGAATTTATAAACTTTGTTTATAAAGGAAAATATGGGATTTGAACTGAATTTATAAACTTTGTTTATAAATATATAAATGTGGGATTTTAAGTGAAGTTATAAACATTGTTTATAAATAATGCAGAGAATTCAAATAGAATTTGAATATAGAATTCAAATGGACTTTAAACTATAGAATTTGAATATAGAATTCAAATGGACTTTAAACTATAGAATTTGAAAATAGAATTCAAATGAAGTTTAAATAAAGAGAATTCAAATAGAATTGAATTGGAATTTGAATAAGAAGTCGATAAGGAAACGAGAGTATGAGTATAAATAGAATTTTGTTAATATGCAAGTTAAAATATATTTGAACATGTCATGTTCAAATATGAAGGTGAAATAGACTGAAGAGTTAAGTAACAAAATTATTTAACAAATTTAGTTAAAACGATTGGTATAGTTCAAATAGATTGGACAGGTATAAATATACAGGAGATATGTTTGGAATAAAGTGTTAGAAGGTATATAAATAGAATGCCCGACAAAAAGGTACATATTTAATTTCCATATGAGATTTTATGCGCCGTATCGGCTAGCCGCTTGGATTTTCTTTTTCTTTTTGATTGGAAAAGGCCTGCGTGGCAGTTTGGGGATTTTCCCGATGCTCCCGGTACAAAGGAGGTTATGGCAAATTATTCCGGGAATTTAAGGAGTTAGAATATTTTTAAGATAATTTGATAGTTAGAAATCAACGTATCAATATATATAGAAGTCGATAAGAAAACGAACTTAGAAATAGAATAAATAGAATAAATAGTATAATCAAAAAGGAAGACTAGGAATAAAATCTCGAAAGAATAGAAAGAGAAAGTGTATATGTGTTTAATGGTGAATAATCAGTTGTATGATATTGATTATTCGAGTAAGTGGTCTTATCTGTTTTGACGTTATAAATGTTATTCAGTCAAGGTCTGAGAGGTAGTTATACCCCAACTTGATTGGTTTCATTATTAACAAATAAATAGTAAGATGTCAGGTTCGAAGATCAATGTTGGATAAGATTTAGTTGAATATAGTATTTGGGTTGTCGTAACGATGTTTTACACAACATCGATTTTAACCCAAATGAAATGTAAGATTGGAAATAGAATATAGAATATTTCCGAAGCATAGAAATAAACGAGATCGGAAAAGAGATAAGTAATTGGAGTATTTTCCAATTATAACTAGCATATATTTTCTAAAGTTTAGAAAATAAAGGAAGTCGATATTCGGAAATGTTTTCCAAATAACGTAAAAGGCCAATATGGTTATTGAAAATATTTGGTTAACAAATATTGATAAAGAAATAGAGAAGTGATTTAATTAATGGAATATTAATTAAGGGCTTAGTGATTGTTTGATAACTGGATGAACACTTGTTTTCTTCGATAGTTAAATCATCGACTATCGAAACACTTGTTTTTATTCGATAGTTAAATCACAGACTATCGGAGTTTTGACCATCGTTGTCAATATGGAGAGACCGGTTGGATTATTATCTGAAGAACCACTCCATATTGGCAGTAGCGTGCGAATCGGATTATATAAAGATAATCGAAGACGGAGTAGAGTGCAAGGACTTTTTCTATAAATAGAAATAGTACCTTCGGCTCATCCTGTTCCTGGGTGACTTGTATGGATGAATGTCTGACAGAGTATTTCCAGAAAGGTCACGTACATTGATTTTTTCAACTGTACCAAGAGTGGAAGCGGAGAAGGAAACTTCTTTTAGCTAACAGGTAATGTACTGTTGAGGACGTCAATCGGTGATTTGATGGATTTGATGATGTGGCATTCGAAGTGAATCTGATGTGATGTTAAGGCGTAACCTCAAGCCTCATCAACCGGTAAATGACAGAAATCGGGCAAGCAGCATGGCTATGTAGGTCGCACCTATTAGGGTGTATAATCACCTGATCTAGAGTTTCATTTACTTCTAAAAATCTATTGTCGATGTTGTCCCATTCGGGAAACGGTTGCTGATCCCAACCATTGGTGATATACATTCGATACACTCAAGCTAAATGAGTGGTCGGTCATGTGTGGCTGGGTTGCAAGATGATCTTGTTGAACTCGGTGTATTCTCCTCTAGAGATGTACCAGCGGAAGGTGGTTCCATACCTTGTCATAGTTGGAAATCCATTTCCCAATACGTGCTTGAGGTTTTGATTGTATATATATGTGGAACGTGAGATGCAAACGTTCCACTAGATTGTTATTTACTTGATTTAGACATTATTATAATATCAAAAGAGTTTTGATATAAAGATAAGTCAAGTATTTGGATCTTCATAAGGGAAAAACCCGTTCCGTGTTATACGGCGTGGTCTTATGAGATATCATTTAGTTTTCTGAAACTGTTTTAAACTGTTTACTCATACCAGTCCATGTTGCGTGCTTAGGGCATGTGTCGCATGATAGGGGGTTCTCGCTTTTCGTTAGGTGGCGAACGGGAGACTCTTACCCCTACATGTCCCGAAAATGAGGGTTGGTTGTGAAGTCGAAAGGCTGGCCGTAAAATATGGTGCTGGGATACCAATGTAAGCCACAGTGGGGTATTACCTTGCTGCTTTGTGAGGATGGGAGACGATGGTTGCAAAGCCTACTTGAACTTCTTTGCGGGTCATTACAGTTGGTATCAGAGCCAGGTTGAGTGAATACCTAGGCTTGTTGGAATGTGCTCATTAGAGATAGGATCAGTAGTATCCTAGAATGAGTTGAGTGTGTGTATATATATATATATACGAGAGAGCGTATTTGTTATTTGATATAAAAAAAAACTGTTTTATATTGTGTTGACTAGTCTGTTGAGTGGCTTGTGAATTCTGATCGAATCGTGGGACGCCACGATGTCGATAGGAGTTTTTAAACACTTGAACAGAAGATTGGACACGATAATGTTTTAAATAGTTGAGTTGATTGTTAGGATTATAATCAAATTAGATTATAAAACACAAATAGATATATAACCAATAGAATTTGTATATGAAATCAAATATACAAATGTGATAAATTGAAATTGAATTCCAACCAGAATTCAGAATTTAAAATCCTGGGAGTTTGGAAAATATTTTTCTAAATGAATGTCAAGTAATATAGCACTGGACTCATTCAGTAGCTGGGAAATAATTCTGATGATGGTCGCAACATCATCAGTGTTCATTTTCGAGTTTCTAAGTGATAAATTGGTGCCTTAGAAAAGTTTTTGATGGAATTTGTTTGAAAAGAAACAAGTTGTTTGAAAATTCAAATGTTTTGAATTTGGGATAGATATAAATATAATTATATATTTATATTACTTCAAAGGAATTTTGAAATGGGAATTGAAATATAGATTTCAAATAGAAGTGAAATGGGAATTGGAATATAGATTTCAAATAGAAGTAAAATATAAGGGAATTCAGATATAGAATTTGAACATAGAAATTTAAATAGGATTTGAATAAAGAAAAGTCAAATAGAGATTTGAATATTAGAATTCAAATGGAATTTGGTTAAATAGAATTTCAGAGAGAATATAAAGTGGAGGTTGAATATTAGAATTCAAAGAAAATATAAAGTTTGAAATAGAATTTTAAATAAAAGGAGTTTAAATAGATTTTGAATTCAAAGTGAAATTTAATAGGATTTGAATTCAAAGGAGTTAAAATAGAGTTTAAATTCAAAGAATTTCAAATAGAAATTGAACAAAGGAATTTAAATAGAAATTGAATAAAGGATTTCAAATGGAATTTGAATAAGGGATTTGAAATGGGTTTTGAATAAAGGATTTCAAATAGAAATTGAAGATAAGAAATTCAAATAGAATTTGAAGATAAGGAATTCAAATGAATTTGAATAGAAGAAAATTCAAATAGAAATTGAATAGAAGGAAATAATATAGAGTTTGAATAAAGAAATTCAAATTGAATTTGAATATTGTAAATATATAGGATTTGAATATTAGAAGTGAAATAGATCGGGAATATTATGTGAAATGGATTGGATATATATTAAAAATATATCAGAATGGAGTTGAATTTATTATAAACAAAGTTAAAACGTTTATATTTATAAATATAATTAAAACGAGCTCGCCGTAGCGCAGCATTTCGAACTTTGGCGATTCGAACTTCAATTTAGTATATAGAACTCAATTGAAGTCAGAATTCTTTGAAACAAGAATCATCGGGACCGGTTGAACAATAGTTTTCTAATAAAAGGGAAAAATCTGGATTTCGTCGTATAGATTTTGAGTTATGTTAAAATAAAATTTTTAGTAAAGCAGCGCCAGAACCATTATAAAACCATAACGGTTTAATTAAATAAATAAAAGGATTTTTAGGAAATAAAATCCGAATTGGCATTAGAAAAATCCAGACTGGAGATATAAAATAAATATGAACTCCAGTGAAGTAAGTGAAATGATTTTAAGATGAAAATCATATTTTAAATGGTTAAATAGAATTAACTAAATTGGAGAATAATTAGTTGAAGGAAATTTGAATCGAAATTGGGTTTTTGGATAAGTGAAAGAGATTGAGAATTTATATTCGAAATCGAATATATAACTCGAGTTGAAAATATAATTAGATTAGTTTATAATTAAGTTGACATATATTTGAACAAGTTATATTCAAATAAAAAGGGTGAAATAGGCAAAACGGTTAATTAGCAACTAGTTAATGGGAATTTGAATGATTGAAATTAAATTTAACTTAAGTAAGTTAAATGGATCGAAATGAATAAATTGAGTAAAATCAATGTGAATGAAATATGAATTGGGTGTGAATAAAGGAAATATATTTGTAACACAAATACAAAGGAAGTTATGTGCAAACAAATAGAAGGAGAAATATTTGTAAAAACATTTACGAATAAAACTTAAAAGGAAATATTTGTAAAACAATTACAAATAGATTCAATGGAAACATTTATTTATAGTAAATAAATAGAATGTTATAAATGAGATATTTATTTATTAAATAAATAGAATTTAATCAAAGGAATATTTAGAAGATGAAAATAAAATGGAAATCTCTTTTTAACAGATAAATAGAAAAGATTAATTTATAAATAACAGTTTATAAATTAAATTAAATATTTATCATTCGATAAATGGAATATATAAGTCTGAACTTATATAGAGAAGAGATATTGGTTTTTAACACCGATAGTTTTAAATAGAAGGGGTACACAACACTTGTATAAGTGAAGTAACGTTATTAAAGAGAACATTTATAAAGTGAAGAACCGTTACTAAAAGTAAATCTTTATAAATAAATAAACGTTATCCAATAGGAGTTATTCGAATAGGAGAAGTCGATTAGAGTTAGAAATAATCGATTAGAGTTAGAATAAATCGATTAGAGTAAGAATTAACCAGTTAGAGTTAATCAGTTAGGGTTAATCCGTAGAGTTAATTGAATATTGGTTATTCAATTAGAATTTATCGAATATTTGTTATTCAAATAAAGAGTTAACCAGATAAAGTTAATTGAACATAATTAATCGAATTAGAATTTAATTGAATGTTAGTTATTCAATTAAAGTTGATCGAATATAGTTATTGAGATAGAGTTAGTCAAACTTAGTTACTCAGGATAAGTTGTCATTTCGTACGACTGCTAGCGTAATTCGCAGGGCTGCAGATAGCCTAGGGCGGTCGGATGTTTCCTGGGGGAATCAGGCGTAACCATTGTGATTGCTGCGATCTAGAGGCCAGCGAATGGAGTTAAATCAAATACGAGTTATTCGAATAAAGTTAAAGGAGTTATCGAATATAGTTTATTCGGATAGAGTTAATAGAGTAAATTGAATATAGTTTATTCGAAAAAAGTTTTTCAAATCTAGTTATTCGAAAGAGAGATTATCGAATATAGTTATTCGAAGGGAGGAGTTATCGAATAGGGATTTATTCGAAAGAGAGTTACGTAAGGAAGTTTGGAATGTTGAGTATCAACATAAATAAGTTTTGAAAAGATAAATGGGTTTGTAGCACTTTTTCTACCTTAGCAATTTCGAGGACGAAATTTTTTTAAGTGGGGAAGATTGTAATGACCCGGATCCTTATGGGTTAATTTTAAAATATTTAATACAAATTTAAATATTGGGTGGGTAAATATAAATGGAATTTTTATATTAAGTTATAAATTTAATAATAAATTTCGATTTAAATATCGAATATATTAAATTATCGAAATACGAAGTCAATTGAATTCAAAATTTAAACTGAATTAAATCTAGTTCAGAATTCTGTTTGAATCAGAATAATAATATTAATTTATTATCGCAAAATTTATTGTTTTAAAATTTGATTTATATCAATTTAAATAAATATCTTCGACAGACGATCAAATTGGACTTCGTGACTTATCTCAGTCTGTTCGGAATAGTGGTATTACCCTAGAATTGACACTTGTTTGGTTCAAAAAGGAATTCGCAGCCAAAGAGTATTTTAATTTAAGGATATCGGTTTAATTATAAATAAAATATAATAAAAATCATAAAGAAATTCCTTTTTCTTTGTGGACACAAATGAAACAACCAGGAAGAAGTAAATGGCCAAGTATAAAACGTGTGTTCTCCTTCCTTCCACAAAATTTAAGCACGGTGCTTCCCCGATGTCCACACATTAAATCAACACCGTGCCCTCTTTTCTTCCACTCCTCTTCTATATAAAATTGCGACAACCACTTCTCATTTCCTTTTTTCAGAGAACCAAAATCCAAATAAAAGTCGTGCCATATTTCCTTTACTCCCACAAAACCGAGTGCGATAGCCAATCTCGAGTTCGACAGTCTTCCCAAATCAATTTAGGGGTTTAAGCTCAAACACGGTGAGATAAGGAAGGCGTTCTGAGAGGATTGTGTGAGAGGGTACATCGACGCACTCGAAGGGGCATTCAGTATGGGTTCTGCGAAGTGCAGGAAGGTCGGAGGTGGATTGAAAGACCGGCAGTGGTTATTGAAAAGGCTGGTATGGTGCGATGTAAAAGGGAACTTGCGAAGGGGTTATGGAGTGATGCCTGAGGGGTGCGATGCCCTGATTTGGAAGTCGATGATCACGGTAGGGAATTTGGGGCGAAGTCGAGGAATGGCTTTGCAACGGCTAGGGCATCGAGTTCAAAGAAGTGGTAAGGTTCGGAATTCCAATGGGTCTGGGATCGATTTCTCAAACCAAATCAGGAGGTGCAATGTGAAAAATGGTAGTATTATTGGAAATTTAGGAAGGAAGATATTTAAAAGCTATTAAGGTAATTTCATTAATTATTTCACTATTCAAGAACTGGAAGAAAATTTGGTTAATAATATCGTTAGCTTATACAATTTGTATATGATTTATAAGGGGTCGGAAATCACGAGAAAAAGAAACTGTCACATGGATTCATAGCTACGGAAATTCTCAAGTTGAAGAAGAGGGATTCATGAGCATATAATTACAAAGAGGATTAAGGTATATTTCATTATTTACAATTTGAAGTTCTAAGGAGAATTGAATTATATAAGTGAGTAACCGATTAAAGCAAATTTGTTTATACGATTGGAAATGGATTAAATATATAGAAATAAAGGTTGTAGACCAATCATTTAAGTAAAATTTAGATTTACTTTGGAATTTATTTACACATGGGAAATTTATTAAATTTAGAAATTTAATTAGTTAGCTATAATATAATCAGATAATTAAAATTTATAATCTTATTATACAAGGTTGATCTTGAGACTAGTCGAGAAAATTCATAGCTGAGGAAGATATAAGCGGGAATAAATTTTGAAGTCAGAATGGATCGCAAATAAAAATACGGTGAGTAAACCTCACTCACCATTTATTTAGAAATTATTTTTATATAGTTAAAAATAATTGTCTGTGCTTGTTTGAATGATGTCCGATTGTTTTAAAATATATATTAGTTATTTAGGATATATATATATATTGGGTTGATGATTGGTTGGATTCCCGCAGTTTCATTAGCTGATGCCCGCAGTTTCATAGCGGATGATTACCCTATACGCCCCACGCTATGATTAGTGGATGACCTTCTATACCGCGATATCCTGCCTCGAAGTAGGTTGGGTATTACTATGTCGACTAACGTCTGTGGATGCAGGAAAACAGGTTGGAGGAATCCAACTGGATTCCTCAAAAATATATTATCTGTTGTTGTTTGTTTGATTTCATATATATTCATATATGATGTGTTAAAAATTAAATGATTGAAAATTGGTTGATTTGATTGTTTAAATATCACTAGGGCTTGGGATATTGATTTATAAAATACCCTGAAAGGGTATTTGAGATTTAAAAAGTGAATTCTATTTTTATAAATAGAATTTGAATTTTTAATGAACTATAGGAAATATTTACTTGTTTTGAAGATATATAAAAAGAGTATTGAATTTATAAACTTTGTTTATAAATGAAAATATGCGATTTGAATTGAATTTATAAACTTGGTTTATAAATGAAAAATTGGGTTTTGAGTCGAATTTATAAACT
Source organism: Allium sativum (assembly GCA_030737875.1). Classification (NCBI taxonomy): domain Eukaryota; kingdom Viridiplantae; phylum Streptophyta; class Magnoliopsida; order Asparagales; family Amaryllidaceae; genus Allium; species Allium sativum. The sequence goes on from CM060925.1 coordinate 78,607,602, forward strand.
TTGTTTATAAAGGAAAATATGGGATTTGAACTGAATTTATAAACTTTGTTTATAAATATATAAATATGGGATTTTAAGTGAAGTTATAAACGTTGTTTATAAATAATGCAGAGAATTCAAATAGAATTTGAATATAGAATTCAAATGGACTTTAAACTATAGAATTTGAATATAGAATTCAAATGGACTTTAAACTATAGAATTTGAAAATAGAATTCAAATGAAGTTTAAATAAAGAGAATTCAAATAGAATTGAATTGGAATTTGAATAAGAAGTCGATAAGGAAACGAGAGTATGAGTATAATTAGAATTTTGTTAATATGCAAGTTAAAATATATTTGAACATGTCATGTTCAAATATGAAGGTGAAATAGACTGAAGAGTTAAGTAACAAAATTATTTGACAAATTTAGTTAAAACGATTGGTATAGTTCAAATAGATTGGACAGGTACAAATATACAGGAGATATGTTTGGAATAAATTGTTAGAAGGTATATAAATAGAATGCCCGACAAAAAGGTACGTATTTAATTTCCATATGAGATTTTATGCGCCGTATCGGCTAGCCGCTTGGCTTTTCTTTTTCTTTTTGATTGGAAAAGGCCTGTGTGGCAGTTTGGGGATTTTCCCGATGCTCCCGGTACAAAGGAGGTTATGGCGAATTTTCCCGGGAATTTAAGGAGTTAGAATATTTTTAAGATAATTTGATAGTTAGAAATCAACGTATCAATATATATAGAAGTCGATAAGAAAACGAACTTAGAAATAGAATAGTATAATCAAAAAGGAAGACTAGGAATAAAATCTCGAAAGAATAGAAAGAGAAAGTGTATATGTGTTTAACGGTGAATAATCAGTTGTATGGTATTGATTATTCGAGTAAGTGGTCTTATCTGTTTTGACGTTATAAATGTTATTCAGTCAAGGTCTGAGAGGTAGTTATACCCCAACTTGATTGGTTTCATTATTAACAAATAAATAGTAAGATGTCAGGCTCGAAGATCAACGTTGGATAAGATTTAGTTGAATATAGTATTTGGGTTGTCGTAACAATGTTTTACACAACATCCGTTTTAACCCAAATGAAATGTAAGATTGGAAATAGAATATAGAATATTTCCTAAGTATAGAAATAAACGAGATCGGAAAAGAGATAAGTAATTGGAATATTTTCCAATTATGACTAGCATATATTTTCTAAAGTTTAGAAAATGAAGGAAGGCGATAGTCGGAAATGTTTTCCAAATAACGTAAAAGGCCAATATGGTTATTGAAAATATTTGGTTAACAAATATTGATAAAGAAATAGAGAAGTGATTTAATTAATGGAATATTAATTAAGGGCTTAGTGATTGTTTGATAATTGGATGAACACTTGTTTTCTTCGATAGTTAAATCATCGACTATCGAAACACTTGTTTTTATTCGATAGTTAAATCACAGACTATCGGAGTTTTGACCATCGTTGTCAATATGGAGAGACCGGTTGGATTATTATCCGAAGAACCACTCCGTATTGGCAGTAGCGTGCAAATCGGATTATATAAATATAATCGAAGACGGAGTAGAGTGCAAGGACTTTTTCTATAAATAGAAATAGTACCTTCGGCTCATCCTGTTCCTAGGTGACTTGTATGGTTGAATGTATGACAGCGTATTTCTAGAAAGGTCACGTACATTGATTTCTTCAACCGTACCAAGAGTGGAAGCGGAGAAGGAAACTTCTTTTAGCTAATAGGTAATGTACCGTTAAGGACGTCAATCAGTGATTTGATGGATTTGACGATGTGGCATTCGAAGTGAATCTGATGTGATGTTAAGGCGTTACCTCAAGCCTCATCAACCGATAAATGACAGAAATCGGGCAAGCAGCATGGCTATGTAGGTCGCACCTATTAGGGTGTATAGTCACCTGATCTAGAGTTTCATTTACTTCTAAAAATCTATTGTCGATGCTGTCCATTCGGGAAACGGTTGCTGATCCCAACCGTTGGTGATATACATTCGATACACTCAAGATAAATGAGTGGTCGGTCATGTGTGGCTGAGTTGCAAGATGTTCTTGTTGAACTCGGTGTATTCTCCTCTAGAGATATACCAGCGGAAGGTGGTTCCATACCTTGTCATAGTTGGAAATCCATTACCCAATACGTGCTTGCGGTTTTGATTGTATATGTAAGAACCCGTAACTTCCCCGTGAAGGAAAGCGCGGATACTTTGAGAACAACACACAAATGAGCGCATACGGAAAAACATTTCATTGTTATTACAACAATTCCATCAGATACAAGAATATACAGAGTATAAATGAATAAATTACATTCAACACATATCAGAGATTTAAATTACATTTAAATACATCGCAGCGGAAAATAATACAAAAGCACAACTAGAAGTGATACACGGATACAGAGCTTTCTGAGCATCGTTCCAGCTGTATATCAGGAACCTGTGAATATAAATCTGCAAAACCAAAACTACTAGCTGCCCGTGTCGAAAATAAGGGCACCCAGAGTTTAGGTTAAAACAATAAACTTCAGGTCAGTCATGTGACTGGTGTGAGAACTAAAAACAATTATTTAAAACTTTACTTTAAAGGATAGTAATTCAAGGGACCACGCCGTATAACACGGAACGGGTTTCCTCCCAAGAATACTGGTGCATATAACAAAACAACGCAATTCTTTTTGGAAAAAATGAAGCTATTATAAGACTCAGGTCCCATCACACAATGCAACGCAAGCCGGAGGATAGGGTTTTCCCTTATAATAGCCAAATAATGCTTGATACGTTTAAAACAAATCATTTGATACTATCATAGGTGTATATAGTGTCAAAACAATTTCAATCATAAATATCAATCATAGGCGACATGGGTACCATATATCATGTCGCCATACTAGTTCTACAATTAAAACCGCAATATCACGTATTGGAAATTGGATTTCCGTCATGAGCCGAGGCAAGGGGCAAGCTCCTCTCCGCGTTCGAGACACTCTAGCAAATGCCTCAGGACCCCACTATGATCCTTGGATCTTCAGGGCCGGTCCTCTCTTACTTTTGAGGATTAGTTATTCCTGAACACACGTTTCCCGATCCTTACAGACCTATATCCGAGGCGCCTCGCATTCCAACAACCACACAGGTGAAAAGTATATAAATGTCAGGGCTGGTAGGTCACTGACACCACCCTAGCTAGAAAGAAACGTCGTGCTCTCCCTGCAGTCACTATCCCGTTTTTGACTCATACCGAGGTGTGAGGCTCGCGAATTCACGTTATACACAAAGCTATGCCACACAGGCCGTGCTTTGATCATCAACCACAAGACTTTGCTTTTCAACAGAAGCCTTGATCAATTGCCACTTACGCGTGCCACACTAGCAATTCACTCCATGCGACTGATGTCCATCGATATACAACCTCTGAGCTCGTACGTCTCAGAGAAGGGCGTTAAGCAAGAGAATAAATTCTCCGCCGCCAAACAGATGTATATTTAATAGAGATCAATCAACACAGAATAAAATCCAATGTCAGACACGCAATCCATTTACAAGTTCGTTCTGGGTCTGAACGAAACCGGAGGCACTTTCCTCGCATATCCATCCATCTCCAGGTACGTCTGGACGATCACCAACTGATTCCCTCATCCTGGGTGTACAGCCCAATCAAGATCATCAGTAATCACCCAAACGATGTGAAGACTTCCGGTCTTCAACCACCATCTTTATCTTCGACATCTCGTCGAATCGGTTATTCAGAATGGGTATAAACCCGGCCTTTCTGAATAACCCACGTATATAATAAACGAATGTTACACAAACACAACAAACGCCTCATTCCAATTCAGAATATTCTTTTATTCACAAAATCACATTCTTAGGGAAATGTTCCCATTAATTTTATCCAAGATAAATTCTTCTAAATTTATCCTAAAATCTTCCTTTGGATATCATTTCAAACCATATTATGGTTTTCCAAACTAGTCGGGATTAGCGAACCACACCGAAGTAATTATTTATTTTATTTCCCAATCCCAACCTATATATCCCATGGAGCAAAACTGGTGATACTCCATTCCTAACACCACGGTGTTATCGATAAAATTAATTACCATTTCACGTTCAAATCTAATTAAAGATTTAACTATCGCTTTGGAGCAAAACTGGTGATACTCCACTCTCGGTCACTTTTCAGATTTGATAATTTAAATTATCAATTCACATTTTAATCTAATTAAAGATTCATTAAAACTCCACTTAGTTTTAATCTTCTCAAAAATCGATATCTTGCCTTTAACTGGGTTAAAGAACCAATGTCTTCTAAAACACGATTCACGATAAACCCAAATCACATTTGATATTAAATACAAGGCTCTGAATAGGAAATATATCGGCTTATATTCAATATCAAATTCTGAAACCAACAAATATCGTATTGGAAATAACGATATGAAATATATCTTTCAAATTCCCATAACAATATCTGTATAGTCACGAAATCCAACATCGAAATATCCCGAAGATAATTTTCGATTCAACTCCAGTCCAATCCACGTATTGGGAATATTGATTATTTTTAATAATTTTATCAAGGCCCGTACAGTCGATTTCCACCAATGGCCATCGAACTGCACTTACAACGACCTTTTCAAAATTTGATTTGGACATAATTCCAAATCCAACCGTTAGATTTCAAATTTCTAATATTCATTGGAAAGCTCTTTTCGATACGAACCCAACGGTTCCGGTTTTAGGAGAATCCGACGGTCGGATCTCCCGTAACGTCGATTCGAAGTCAATGGTCGAAATTCACGAACTGCCGCGGCGCGGCGCGTTCTATTCAGGCCATTGTATATACAATACATATATATATTATATATATAATATATATATATATTATATATATTTCGTCGATTTCCTTTTTAAAACGTATTTTATAAATCGTTTTAACTTCGTTTTCAAAACCATTTCAACTCTATATTCAATTTCAAATCAAAATTGGATATTTCATATCATTACTATATAAATGATAATATTTTCAAAATGTTATATTTTGAAATCACTTCTTTTCTATATTCATTATAAAAACGAATATAATCGATATAAATATCGTTCACGTCAAAATAGCGCAACTCTAATCAACACGGCTTTATATATTTCAATAAATCGTTATTCTATTCAACAAATGAATATTTATCCCATTCAACACATGAATCTATATTTCTTTCAACACATGACTAATCTCAACACATGAGTACTGTCAACACATCACTATTTTTGTTATGTAAAATATTTTATAAAACTATGGTATCTATCGTTTGATTTTCAATTAGACTTCAACCGTAAAGTAGTTCTAATTTTAAATATGATAAAGATGTAAATTTCATTGTATAAAATATTTCACTCAACACATGAACATCGTCAACACATGACTATTTTTATATTCAACACATGAATTTTCTTTTATAATATTCCTTATTTTCCCGATTGGAATGAGGCCCAATCAATCACCATATAATGTTAATTATATGGATTCCATACAACACATGTATATAATAGCATTGAAAAATAATAAACCATCAACCAAAGTGCACTACACTGTATAAGCATCAAATATAGATATCTTACGCTTATAACAGCCTGTCAATCAATCGATCGACATAATTAATCAATCAGGATGAGTGAACTTCAAATTTCATCCCAACACCCGTGTGGGGTTTCAAACAATCAAACACAGATTTTAGTTGTGCAGTTGGGCGACGTGTAAAGTTTATCGACCCAATCAATGTCCTTCAAATAGGTGTACATAAACAAACCGTCCGGTTTGTAAATGAATATTTTATTTTATTCACTTCCACGTTAAAAATTATATTTTTAACGATAAAATATTCTATTTCAACACATGAATTTCTATTCAGTTCATTTACACAATAAAAATGATATTTTTATTTTTCTAACATATTTTGGGAAATTTCGGCGGCATAACGGCACGATACTAGAAACGGGACGAGGCCTAGCCTTATCCCCGGTCTAGTGAAGGCCCACGCCATTCACACATCAATCAAATCCATTCCATTTCACCAAACAATTCAATTCCAACCAAATAAACTAACCAACTACTCAACCAAACAATTTAACAAGCAAGCCATCCATGGTCTGTGGATGACGGGTGTCGGGTGCTACTAAGCACCGTCTGCATCCTAGTATATATATATATAACTAGAAAAAGAGAATTTAGAGTGAGAAGTTCTCACCGACTAGCTAAACCAAACGCCACGACTCTTCTTATGTAGAAAATCTTGTCGTTCTCGCCTTTTGTCACTTTCGCCGCCCGTAGTCACTACATATATAAAAATCACATTTTTATATTGTTGCCATGTATATAAAAATCACATTTTTATATTGTTGCTATGTATATAAAAATCACGTTTTTATACTACTACTATATAGATAAAAATTCTATTTTTACAACGGTGTTCATATAATAAAGATTATATTTTTATATCGCCACTTATATAAAAATCACATCTTTGCTCCTTTTACATAATAAAGATCAAATCTTTAATACTTCTATAATGTAAAAATCATATTTTTATCATCTCTATAACATAAAAATCATATTTTTATTAACTTCATATGTCAAAAATCATAAAAGCTTTAAAGCGGAGAAAACTCACTTTTTTTCTAATGCCCGGATTCACTGTTCGGGTTCCAGAATTTGCAAACGAGCTTCAATCTTCACACCATCTTTTTTTCTAGCACAAGCACGTCATTCTGAACAACTTTTGCCTAGTGGTCTTCTTGCCGAAAATGTGCCATTTCGCCGGAAATCGCGAAAAGACAGCATTTTGACAGTGTTTGAACAGCAGATTTCGGACGCGTTTACCCGACAACTCCTCAATGCAAAATAGGACTTATCATATACCAAATCGAAGAGAATTTCATGCTCTAAAATTTTGGTTTTGAGGAACTTTGGCTAGAAACGCACGGTTTGAGAGTTATTCGGGAAATACGGTCAGGGACTTATTTGCAAAACGGGCGATTTTGGTGAAAATGGGTTTTTGGGTGTAGCGTGGCCCACGGCCGGAATTGAGGGGGCTGGAGGGGGGCGCGGGCCTGATGGACGTGGGGGAGGGTGTGGGTGGCGGTGGTGGGGCCCGTGGTGGCCGCGGTGGTGGTGGTTGGTGATTTGGGGCTTAGGGTTTGCAAATGGAGAGAGGAGGAGGAAGAGGAGGAGGAGGGGAGGAGGAGGAGGGGGTGCGGCGCCCGGAGGGAGGCCGGCGGTGGCCGAGGGGAGGGTGGGCAGCGGCATGGTGGAGGAGCTCGCCATTAAAGAGAAAAGAGGAAGAGAGAAAAGTGAATGAAGAGAAGGAGGAAAAGTGATTATATGCTAGTTTCTCGCGTATCGTCCGAACACAAACGATCTCCGATCGCCGCGGATTTCGGACACGAGATAGTAGACGTGAAGACGAGTCCAACGAAACAAGTTTCGTCGAATTCCGAGTTCGTTTGACCGTCCGTTAAAAATCACAAAAATGCTCAGATAAGCTCTAAAAATGCGATTTTGGCGCACCTTTTCTTTTCGCACGCTCACATGCTAACTCAAAAAATCATGCCCTTTTAGATTTAACCATTATTAGATGATACAAATCTAGAAAAAAAAGTAGAATTGAATTCCGAGGTCGTATCAATAATGTTCCTTTGTAAAATGACTGCTCGCTTTACCCTGAATTGTTTCAGCTCGCACGGCCACATACTGACTCCGTTCGACACGCCCTTTGGAACATAACAATAATTTGTCATTATGAATCCATAAAAATTTATCTCGTCGAATTCTGAGCTCGTATGCAAAATTTCACTTTTTAAGGGCTATGTATTGTTAACCGAACAACTCCAGCCCATAGCCACTATTCCGGATATCGGAATATATCGAAGCTTATACTTTTCGGAGTTCTAAACGACATTTTGAACTCAATGGAAGTGGTTTCGAGTCCAAATTCATCCGTATGCAAAATATGACTTTTTGGGCCATGTATAATTTACATAGCGACTATTCTGAATTTTCAACTGGGCATAACTTTTGATTCCCGCTATGAAATTTCGATTTTTCGGATTCATTGGAAAGATATTCTCAAATAGATCCTGATGTTTTCAGTTTTGCTAAAATCCGGTTTGTTTTGCACCCGGTACATTCAATTGAAGTTTGAAATCGAATTATCGAACTACCGCGCCATTTTCAATTCCTTTTATAATTATATATAATTATTTATATTCTAACGACGACGTATATAGATATATACGTTCGAATTATATTCAAAATAAATTTTTCGTTGATATTATTTAAAATAATCCATTTTAAATAATCAAAATTCGTCAAAATTGCCAAAATAAAAATTTTAAACTGGCCCAGATTTTCCGGGTTATTACAATCTCCCCCACTTAAAACTTTTCGTCCCCGAAAAGGAACAAAGTCGAAAGTGGTTTGATTAATCAACTCTACGTTCGATCTGGCTTCCATTCTCCAACTTTTCAGTTTCTGAGAATTTTCAAATTTTCAAAAATTTGGCTAACACCCTAAATTTTCGAAAAATTTCGCCATAACCTCCCCTGCACCGGGAGCCACGGGAAAATCCCGAAATTGCCATATAGGCCTTCTGATCTCAAAAAGAAAAAGAAAAAGCCAAGCGGCTAGCCAATAGGCTCATAAAATCATCATCACCCAAACAAAACAGTAAATTATGTAATAAACATGTACCTATTTGTCGGGCAAACAAATTTTATTCTTCGGCTCTAGCCTCCTTGCTATGACCTGTTCAATGTAAGTATATGTATATGCAAGCAAATGCGACCAATTTTCAATATAATTCAATATGTGATTCAATTTAGGCTAAATGGTTAAAAATTAGCAAACAAATAAACAAACAACACAAACATCAATCAATTAGTGAATTAACGTTGCAAATTCATAATTTTGATATATATACAGAAATCATGTTTTTGATGCCAATTCACAACAATGTATTCTAGCTATATTAGTTTTGGTTCTCACACCAGCCTAATGGAAATATATAGATATCACACCTTCGAAACACGAATATAAATACTGATGATGTGGCCACATCACCAGAATTATCCCCGGGTGTCTAGAATGTGACTCTATATCTATCCAGTATATTAAAACTTCGACTATACGTTCATGACGCGTATACGCGAAATCTATATATACTCGATTGTCCATATTCAAAATAAATAAATATTCAAATACGTATAAAACGATTTAAATTTCAAAACAAAATTGTTTTCTTTTGAAAAATATACTCTTCACACTCGTTTTAGGATACTACTGATCCTATCTCTAACGAGTAATTCTAATTGGATATTGCTAATCCAATATCTGATGAATTCTTTCGTATGGTTCTAATGTGTCTTGTTCTCGAGCTCTGTAAACCAAAGCTCTGATACCAACTGTAAGAACCCGTAACTTCCCCGTGAAGGAAAGCGCGGATACTTTGAGAACAACACACAAATGAGCGCATACGGAAAAACATTTCATTGTTATTACAACAATTCCATCAGATACAAGAATATACAGAGTATAAATGAATAAATTACATTCAACACATATCAGAGATTTATATTACATTTAAATACATCGCAGTGGAAAATAATACAAAAGCACAACTAGAAGTGATACACGGATACAGAGCTTTCCGAGCATCGTTCCAGCTGTATATCAGGAACCTGTGAATATAAATCTGCAAAACCAAAACTACTAGCTGCCCGTGTCGAAAATAAGGGCACCCAGAGTTTAGGTTAAAACAATAAACTCCAGGTCAGTCATGTGACTGGTGTGAGAACTAAAAACAATTATTTAAAACTTTACATTAAAGGATAGTAATTCAAGGGACCACGCCGTATAACACGGAACGGGTTTCCTCCCAAGAATACTGGTGCATATAACAAAACAACGCAATGCTTTTAGGAAAAAATGAAGCTATTATAAGACCCAGGTCCCATCACACAATGCAACGCAAGCCGGAGGATAGGGTTTTCCCTTATAATAGCCAAATAATGCTTGATACGTTTAAAACAAATCATTCGATACTATCGTAGGTGTATATAGTGTCAAAAAAATTTCAATCATAAATATCAATCATAGGCGACATGGGTACCATATATCATGTCGCCATACTAGTTTTACAATTAAAACCGCAATATCACGTATTGGAAATTGGATTTCCGTCATGAGCCGAGGCAAGGGGCAAGCTCCTCTCCGCGTTCGAGACACTCTAGCAAATGCCTCAGGACCCCACTATGATCCTTGGATCTTCAGGGCCGGTCCTCTCTTACTTTTGAGGATTAGTTATTCCTGAACACACGTTTCCCGATCCTTACAGACCTATATCCGAGGCGCCTCGCATTCCAACAACCACACAGGTGAAAAGTATATAAATGTCAGGGCTGGTAGGTCACTGACACCACCCTAGCTAGAAAGAAACGTCGTGCTCTCCCTGCAGTCACTATCCCGTTTTTGACTCATACCGAGGTGTGAGGCTCGCGAATTCACGTTATACACAAAGCTATGCCACACAGGCCGTGCTTTGATCATCAACCACAAGACTTTGCTTTTCAACAGAAGCCTTGATCAATTGCCACTTACGCGTGCCACACTAGCAATTCACTCCATGCGACTGATGTCCATCGATATACAACCTCTGAGCTCGTACGTCTCAGAGAAGGGCGTTAAGCAAGAGAATAAATTCTCCGCCGCCAAACAGATGTATATTTAATAGAGATCAATCAACACAGAATAAAATCCAATGTCAGACACACAATCCATTTACAAGTTCGTTCTGGGTCTGAACGAAACCGGAGGCACTTTCCTTGCATATCCATCCATCTCCAGGTACGTCTGGACGATCACCAACCGATTCCCTCATCCTGGGTGTACAGCCCAATCAAGATCATCAGTAATCACCCAAACGATGTGAAGACTTCCGATCTTCAACCACCGTCTTTATCTTCGACATCTCGTCGAATCGGTTATTCAGAATGGGTATAAACCCGGCCTTTCTGAATAACCCACGTATATAATAAACGAATGTTACACAAACACAACAAACGCCTCATTCCAATTCAGAATATTCTTTTATTCACAAAATCACATTCTTAGGGAAATGTTCCCATTAATTTTATCCAAGATAAATTCTTCTAAATTTATCCTAAAATCTTCCTTTGGATATCATTTCAAACCATATTATGGTTTTCCAAACTAGTCGGGATTTGCGAACCACACCGAAGTAATTATTTATTTTATTTCCCAATCCCAACCTATATATCCCATGGAGCAAAACTGGTGATACTCCATTCCTAACACCACGGTGTTATCGGTAAAATTAATTACCATTTCACGTTCAAATCTAATTAAAGATTTAACTATCGCTTTGGAGCAAAACTGGTGATACTCCACTCTCGGTCACTTTTCAGATTTGATAATTTAAATTATCAATTCACATTTTAATCTAATTAAAGATTCATTAAAACTCCACTTAGTTTTAATCTTCTCAAAAATCGATATCTTGCCTTTAACTGGGTTAAAGAACCAATGTCTTCTAAAACACGATTCACGATAAACCCAAATCACATTTGATATTAAATACAAGGCTCTGAATAGAAAATATATCGGCTTATATTCAATATCAAATTCTGAAACCAACAAATATCGTATTGGAAATAACGATATGAAATATATCTTTCAAATTCCCATAACAATATCTGTATAGTCACGAAATCCAACATCGAAATATCCCGAAGATAATTTTCGATTCAACTCCAGTCCAATCCACGTATTGGGAATATTGATTATTTTTAATAATTTTATCAAGGCCCGTACAGTCGATTTCCACCAATGGCCATCGAACTGCACTTACAACGACCTTTTCAAAATTTGATTTGGACATAATTCCAAATCCAACCGTTAGATTTCAAATTTCTAATATTCATTGGAAAGCTCTTTTCGATACGAACCCAACGGTTCCGGTTTTAGGAGAATCCGATGGTCGGATCTCCCGTAACGTCGATTCGAAGTCAATGGTCGAAATTCACGAACTGCCGCGGCGCGGCGCGTTCTATTCAGGCCATTATATATAATATATATATATATATTATATATATAATATATATATATATATATATATATATATATTATATATATATTTCGTCGATTTCCTTTTTAAAACGTATTTTATAAATCGTTTTAACTTCGTTTTCAAAACCATTTCAACTCTATATTCAATTTCAAATCAAAATTGGATATTTCATATCATTACTATATAAATGATAATATTTTCAAAATGTTATATTTTGAAATCACTTCTTTTCTATATTCATTATAAAAACGAATATAATCGATATAAATATCGTTCACGTCAAAATAGCGCAACTCTAATCAACACGGCTTTATATATTTCAATAAATCGTTATTCTATTCAACAAATGAATATTTATCCCATTCAACACATGAATCTATATTTCTTTCAACACATGACTAATCTCAACACATGAGTACTGTCAACACATCACTATTTTTGTTATGTAAAATATTTTATAAAACTATGGTATCTATCGTTTGATTTTCAATTAGACTTCAACCGTAAAGTAGTTCTAATTTTAAATATGATAAAGATGTAAATTTCATTGTATAAAATATTTCACTCAACACATGAACATCGTCAACACATGACTATTTTTATATTCAACACATGAATTTTCTTTTATAATATTCCTTATTTTCCCGATTGGAATGAGGCCCAATCAATCACCATAAAATGTTAATTATATGGATTCCATACAACACATGTATATAATAGCATTGAAAAATAATCAACCATCAACCAAAGTGCACTACACTGTATAAGCATCAAATATAGATATCTTACGCTTATAACAGCCTGTCAATCAATCGATCGACATAATTAATCAATCAGGATGAGTGAACTTCAAATTTCATCCCAACACCCGTGTGGGGTTTCAAACAATCAAACACAGATTTTAGTTGTGCAGTTGGGCGACGTGTAAAATTTATCTACCCAATCAATGTCCTTCAAATAGGTGTACATAAACAAACCGTCCGGTTTGTAAATGAATATTTTATTTTATTCACTTCCACGTTAAAAATTATATTTTTAACGATAAATTATTCTATTTCAACACATGAATTTCTATTCAGTTCATTTACACAATAAAAATGATATTTTTATTTTTCTAACATATTTTGGGAAATTTCGGCGGCATAACGGCACGATACTAGAAACGGGACGAGGCCTAGCCTTATCCCCGGTCTAGTGAAGGCCCACGCCATTCACACATCAATCAAATCCATTCCATTTCACCAAACAATTCAATTCCAACCAAATAAACTAACCAACTACTCAACCAAACAATTTAACAAGCAAGCCATCAATGGTCTGTGGATGACGGGTGTCGGGTGCTACTAAGCACCGTCTGCATCCTAGTATATATATATAACTAGAAAAAGAGAATTTAGAGTGAGAAGTTCTCACCGACTAGCTAAACCAAACGCCACGACTCTTCTTATGTAGAAAATCTTGTCGTTCTCGCCTTTTGTCACTTTCGCCGCCCGTAGTCACTACATATATAAAAATCACATTTTTATATTGTTGCCATGTATATAAAAATCACATTTTTATATTGTTGCTATGTATATAAAAATCACGTTTTTATACTACTACTATATAGATAAAAATTCTATTTTTACAACGGTGTTCATATAATAAAGATTATATTTTTATATCGCCACTTATATAAAAATCACATCTTTGCTCCTTTTACATAATAAAGATCAAATCTTTAATACTTCTATAATGTAAAAATCATATTTTTATCATCTCTATAACATAAAAATCATATTTTTATTAACTTCATATGTCAAAAATCATAAAAGCTTTAAAGCGGAGAAAACTCACTTTTTTTCTAACGCCCGGATTCACTGTTCGGGTTCCAGAATTTGCAAACGAGCTTCAATCTTCACACCATCTTTTTTTTCTAGCACAGGCACGCCATTCTGAACAACTTTTGCCTAGTGGTCTTCTTGCCGAAAATGTGTCATTTCGCCGGAAATCGCGAAAAGACAGCATTTTGACAGTGTTTGAACAGCAGAATTCGGACGCGTTTACCCGACAACTCCTCAATGCAAAATAGGACTTATCATATACCAAATCGAAGAAAATTTCGTGCTCTACAATTTTGGTCTTGAGGAACTTTGGCTAGAAACGCACGGTTTGAGAGTTATTCGCGAAATACTGTCAGGGACTTATTTGCAAAACGGGCGATTTTTGTGAAAATGGGTTTTTGGGTGTAGCGGGGCCCACGGCCGGAATTGAGGGGGCTGGAGGGGGGCGCGGGCCTGATGGACGTGGGGGAGGGTGTGGGTGGCGGTGGTGGGGCCCGTGGTGGCCGCGGTGGTGGTGGTTGGTGATTTGGGGCTTAGGGTTTGCAAATGGAGAGAGGAGGAGGAAGAGGAGGAGGAGGGGAGGAGGAGGAGGGGGTGCGGCGCCCGGAGGGAGGCCGGCGGTGGCCGAGGGGAGGGTGGGCAGCGGCATGGTGGAGGAGCTCGCCATTAAAGAGAAAAGAGGAAGAGAGAAAAGTGAATGAAGAGAAGGAGGAAAAGTGATTATATGCTAGTTTCTCGCGTATCGTCCGAACACAAACGATCTCCGATCGCCGCGGATTTCGGACACGAGATAGTAGACGTGAAGACGAGTCCAACGAAACAAGTTTCGTCGAATTCCGAGTTCGTTTGACCATACGTTAAAAATCACAAAAATGCTCAGATAAGCTCTAAAAATGCGATTTTGGCGCACCTTTTCTTCTTGCACGCTCACATGCTAACTCAAAAAATCATGCCCTTTTAGATTTAACCATTATTAGATGATACAAATCTAGAAAAAAAAGTAGAATTGAATTCCGAGGTCGTATCAATAATGTTCCTTTGTAAAATGACTGCTCGCTTTACCCTGAACTGTTTCAGCTCGCACGGCCACATACTGACTCCGTTCGACACGCCCTTTGGAACATAACAATAATTTGTCATTATGAATCCATAAAAATTTATCTCGTCGAATTCTGAGCTCGTATGCAAAATTTCACTTTTTAAGGGCTATGTATTGTTAACCGAACAACTCCAGCCCATAGCCACTATTCCGGATATCGGAATATATCGAAGCTTATACTTTTCGGAGTTCTAAACGACATTTTGAACTCAATGGAAGTGGTTTCGAGTCCAAATTCATCCGTATGCAAAATATGACTTTTTGGGCCATGTATAATTTACATAGCGACTATTCTGAATTTTCAACTGGGCATAACTTTTGATTCCCGCTATGAAATTTCGATTTTTCGGATTCGTTGGAAAGATATTCTCAAATAGATCCTGATGTTTTCAGTTTTGCTAAAATCCGGTTTGTTTTGCACCCGGTACATTCAATTGAAGTTTGAAATCGAATTATCGAACTACCGCGCCATTTTCAATTCCTTTTATAATTATATATAATTATTTATATTCTAACGACGACGTATATAGATATATACGTTCGAATTATATTCAAAATAAATTTTTCGTTGATATTATTTAAAATAATCCATTTTAAATAATCAAAATTCGTCAAAATTGCCAAAATAAAAATTTTAAACTGGCCCAGATTTTCCGGGTTATTACAGTATATATATGTGGAACGTGAGATGCAAACGTTCCACTAGATTGTTATTTACTTGATTTAGACATTATTATAGTATCTAAAGAGTTTTGATATAAAGATAAGTCAAGTGTTTGGATCTTCATAAGGGAAAAACCTGTTCCGTGTTATATGGTGTGGTCTTATGAGATATCATATAGTTTTCTGAAACTGTTTTAAACTGTTTACTCATACCAGTCCCATGACTGACCCGGAGTTTATTTGTTTTGTCCTACCTAAACTCTTGGGTGCCTAAATTTGTACGGGCAGTCAAGTAGTTCAGGATTTTACAGATCTATCTAAAGGAGCTTGGAGCAGGAGGCTTCAGCATTAGTTATATAGAGCTTTGTTCCGCTGTGTTGTAAGTGTTGTATTCTGATAAGTGTATGTTATACAGTGAAGATTTTGTATTTCAAAGATATGATATATTATATTTTGTTCCACTGTGATGTGAGATTCTGTGTTGTTATTTCTGTTCTTCTTCTATCTCTTTCTTCTAAAAAAAATGTTTCGTATTTTCGTGATATTTGGGTTGGACGTATGATGTATATAATCAACTCTGATGTTGCGGTTTGTGGGTCATTACATCTTCTATTTGCGTTCGGATTTGTCCTGTTCTCAAAACGATCAGGGGTTTCGAATGGTCTTAGTCGGTTTAACGATCGATTCAGATCGAGCGAAATTCCTTACCGTTACACTAAGGGTGGTGAAAGTGACCTACCAGCCCTGACATTTACATTATTTTTCACCTATGTTGTTGTTGGAATGTGAGGCACCTCGAATTTATGTCTGATAGGATTGGGAAAGGTGCGTTCAGGAATAATTAATCCTAAAAAGTAGGAGAGGACCGGCCCTGAAGCATCCAGGATCGCTGTGTGTGGTTCTGAGACATTTGCTAGAGTGTCTCGAACGGTGAGGAGCTTGCCCCTTGCCTCGACTCATGATGGAATCCAATTTCCAATACGTGACATTTCGGTTTTATTTGTAAAGCCTAGTATGGCGACATAGTGGTATGGGGCACTTATGCCGTCTATGATTTATACATTATGATTGAAGTTGTTTTCTTCACTTATAGTAATAATAAAAGATGAAATAGAGTATCAAGCATTCTTTGGCTATTATAAGGTAAAACCCTATCCTCCGGCTTGTGTTGCATTGTGTGATGGGACCTGGGTCTTATAATAGCTTCATTGTTCTTTATTTAACATTGTGCTGTTGTTTTATGCACTGGTATTCTTGGAAGGAAACACGTTCCGTGTTATACGGCGTGGTCCCTGGATTTACCTAACTTTAGAATAAAGATTAATAACTATTTTAGTTCTCACACCAGTCACAGGACTGACCTGGAGTTTATTGTTTTAACCTAAACTCCGGGTGCCCCTATTTTCCATACGGGCAACTAGTAGTTTTGGTTTTGCATATTTATATTCATAGGATCCTGGTTCATAGCTGAAGTGATATTCGGAAAGCTCTGTATCCGCGTATTTCTTTCAGTTATGTTTTGTATTATTTTTCCGCTGCAGTAATGTATTTAAATCTTTGATATTCTCTGTTGTATGATATTTATTCTTACTCTGTAATATTCTTGTACTCTGAAGTAATTATTGTAATAAGCAATGAAATGTTCTTCTGTTTGTGTTCTGATTTGTCTGTTCTCAAAGCAATCCGGTCTTTCCTTTACGGGGAAGTTTGGGTCGCTACATTTATCATGCATTGCATTATAAATTTTTACATTAAACTTAAAATATCTATATTTAAAATGGTAAATATATTTACCATGCATTGCGTTATAAAATTCCACATTTAACTCAAAATACCGATATTTAATATTACCACAACTATTTACAAACCCACCTCACTTTGATTTACATTTCAGTCCATGTGTATAAAGAAACTATACAGTGTTCAGCATGAAATAATATGATAAATGCAGTTAAGTGATATTCATTAGTTCGGTCGCTAATGACAATACGAAACTTTAAATAATACATAAATCATACATGTATCAATAAAAATTGCGTTTACATCAAACTGAAACGCATAAGTCACACGGCATGCAGTATAACATAAACAATAAGGAATTTTTGTAAATTACTCTCTGTAATTTCGTAATACGCATATTTTCTTTCTCAAAAATACGTCTAAAAAATATTATTATTTTAGTTCTAGTTAGTTAACTATAGTAAAACAAAAATATTTCCGCGTCTGCAAAAAATTTGCACTTGCAAAGAAAAATATTTATAGAAATGTGAAATTAAGTGCAAAACTAACTTTTGAGATAAAACAAAAAATGTAGCAAAAAAATGTCAGAGAAGTATTAATAGATTCATCTTATATTACAAAATTATGTTTTTTTTACAGAACTTTAATTTATAATTCCTACAACCTCTTACCGAACTGTCTCAATTATCTTCTAATAATTTGTATTTGATTTCATATATTAGAGTTAATCAAGAATCTTAAAACTATAATAAAACTTAGTAAACTATTAGTGGTTGATGAGATAAATAAATCATAAATATATGAAAATTTCAATATATTTGCACAAAATTCATATTAACATAAAATAGTATAAATTTCATTTGGACATACAAATACATTGGTCACATAACATAATCTTATATGTAAGCAACAATTGCAAATTTAATTTATGATTCATCTATATCGATACATGATGCATTATATTGCACAATTCTTATTTTAGCTAAAGTGCATATATTATAAAATTTCTACGGATGCTTGCAAAACTCACCTTAATGTCACATAATATTGTACATTACATCAATATATTTTTAATTAACAAAGTAATCTTATTTTTAATTTAATAGAATAAATTGATTAATAAATATTTATTAATTTATCCAATAAATCCTTAAATGTGCCAGTTTCAATTTGTATATCACATTAATATCCAAAAGGCAGTTAAATAGATTTTTCGTTTAAATATAAAGATATATAATTCAGTCATCTTAAATATTTTACATCAATAACATTACCAAAGCTAATTTTATTATTCAGTTGTCTCAATAAATTTATATACATTGTAGAATTCTGTTTTATAACTTTAAGTATTCATATTTTGATATTTTATAGTTATGTAAAACTTCATCGACTGTTTCCTATCATGTTTAGATCAATGTATTTAAATTGTTTAGGAAATCCTAAATTATAAAGTATTTTAATAATCTATATATTTGTCGTATATGTACACATACACTTACTGATAAAAACGACAACAAATTTTTTGTGTTTAACTATATATATATATATATTATATACACACACATACATATATATGTATGTACATGAACAATAATAACAATGTTAATTTGTAAATTAACTATAACCTATTTATGTACGCAAAGAATAAATTTATCATACTCAACATAAAAAATTCTATTTTTAACTTTAAATAACTCCAAATTAAAATCTATTTAATCTTTTTATAGAATCCTTTCCAATTTATTCAAATTATTTACTAATAAATCAATATATATTAACTAATTACCAAATTTCGAATTTATACAATATATATAAAAATATGTTAAATAATATTTGTTAATTCATCTAAAATATTTTTAATATGTTAATTTCAACTAGAGTATTTGCTCGTAGTAGTAAGAATAATAAAATTATTATTTTCCTTCAAAGAAATATAAATTACAAACATATATCATGTATAAGCAACAACAATAATTATATTATATTTATTTTGCCGAATTATCGTGTGTTGTATAATAAAGTTCCAATTTTAACATTAAAATTTTAAAATCTATATTTTATAACTTCGACGTGCTAGTACTAACTGAAACCACATTGTACATTATTATTCATTCTCCGTACAATCAAAGTAAAGCAGTAATAAAATTTTCAGTTTGTTCGATTTTCAATTGATTAACAGAGAATTTTCATTCCAATAAAATAAACTTTTCAAAAACAATGATGTAATGAACCAAAGTTGAGAACATACCACTTAAAACCTGGTCACCACTGTTGTTGAATTACAAATACTATTTTAACTTAGGAATGAGAATATGACAAGATCCAAAGGACACTTAAAACTTTGAACAATCGGTGGGAGCAAAAGACAACTTCTTGTTCTTAAGGTCATACCCAACGTGAAAGTTCTGTTGGGCGATGTTTCCAAAAATCTGAACACTACCTCCCAATGTGCTAGTGGAAACCATTGCTAGGCAAAAGACATTATCCTGAGCTTGTACAAACGCATTCAAAGGCTTCAATGTCAACTCAGCATCGGTGAACTGAAATGTCAGATCAGGAAAACTAATCTCATCCCTTTTACTAGTGCCCGAAACATCATAGCAAAGAGAAAAAATCCGTTGCGGATCCTGCGCAGTTGGATACGTCACTACTTTGGATACTTCATCGGTCAATTGGCTCAAAACCGAATCATCCAAAATGGTCAAAGTGGTGCCAGAATCAACAATAATATTCCCTCCCTGACCATAGTCATCAACACCCGCCTCTCCACTAACGACAATTGGCTTCCCACCAGCAACGCCAACCGACTCAAGTGTCACGGTATAGTAAGTATCCAACTCTCCCTTAACAAGAGGAGTAGTCACCGCTTTTCTGTCTTTGTGAGCACTGCTGCCAAAGTAGATCGTGCTTGTTGTATTGGACTCCACAGGCACCAGACAATAAGAAAACTTGTAATCAATCGAATTGCCCAACTGAGAGACAAGTGACAATGGCCCCTCGCCAAGCCCTATAATACCCGCAGTGCTCGCATCAAAACTTCCAGCGCTGTCATGGGAGCACCCGAATAAAAGCTTGGGTATGGAAGCCGAACCGATGGAAAATGTTTCGGTGGAGAGAACTCCCACGGTGTGAGAGCCATCACCATACCTGTACGTGTACTGGCATTTGGAGCTCGAGTCACAATCTCCTTCTGGTAGCTCTGAGCAGGTCTGAGTGTTGCATGGTAAAGAGGTGTAGGTTGAGGATTTGGAGGAGTCGTAGATGGGGGCTTTTTGTCGGTAGCAGTGGAGGCAGGGTTTGCATTGGGTCCATGTCAGGTCGCTGCCCGTGTCGGCTATGGCCATGACTTTGAAGGGAGGAGAACCAATGTTTACTGACATCAAATACTCAGCTCCAGCAGGAGTTATGGTGGAATTGATGTCTTCCGTGCTTATTTTCCCATAGCGTGAAATTGTACGTCTGACGGAAGAAAGCAGGCGGTCGAATGTAGTGAGGGTAGGATCGTAAAATGGGGATTGTGGGGAGTCCCTGTGGATGAGATCGGTGGAGAATCGGCCTTTACAGCTTACAAGATGAGGGATGGAGACCGAGAGGATGATAGAGAAGAAAAGGATTAGAGTAGACATTGTGCCGTTTACTGATTCAGGGATGAGGAAAATGAAACTTTAGGGCATCTATTTATAACTGTTTATAGCATATGCATCTGAACATATTGCATGTATGTCACTAAATGATTGACATTAAGGTGTTCATATATATTTCTGGCAATATGGTGTGTATCTTTGTCCTGTGAATTATTTATATGTATATTTGCTTCCAAGCAAATTGAATCTAGCCACTTATATTCCTTTTAATCGCCCATTTATTGCATTTGATTAAATATCCGTTGAACATACGATGCATTTATAGCATATGCAATTGAAAATTATTGCATTTGTGTCAATAAATGATTGACATTAAAGTGTTCATATCTATTTCTAGCAAATTGTGTGTATATTTGTCCTGTGCATTACTTATATGTATTTGCTTCCAAGCAAATTGAATTATAGTCACTTGTATGATTGTCCTTTTAATCACTCATTTAATACATCTGAACTTATGTTGCATTCAGGGAAGATTTTCAGTTTTTGTTTTGTTTCATCTATCATCTCCCTAACGTCATCTTGGCATTAAGTTTTGTGTTAATAGCACTATGAGATCCAATTTATAATTCAATTATGCAATATAAGGCTGACATTGAATGGGATGCATCATTCAATGAATATTCAAGCTGGAAGATGAATTTAGCTATATGATCAATAAATAGTAATATATAAGGTTAGGGACTGCTAACACTTGCTTCCCTGGAAAGAGAATTATATTACATCAATGCTCATACAGATAATTGGTAGATTTTATGTAGAATTGGAAAGATATTATATTATATCAATGTCGATTTTAAAAAATGTTTTGTTTAGTAAAATTAGGTATAATATTCATTACCTTAACTTGTATGTTTTTTAATTCTTCAGTTTTCACGCTTTCTAGTGTAAATTTGGTTCCACTATCTAGTATGTGAAAACCATTAACATAAACATGTTTTAACTTATATCCCTATGTTTTTTTTTTTGGTTTAAAAAGAAATTGTTTACCCTTGAAAATAAAATATGAACGCTGATCTCTGTGAATAATATTTATTTTTTGAATTAATTTATATTTCCTTGAATAAGATTTTGTCTCGAATGTGGATGTCCAATATTCAAAAATGATTTTGAATGCGGATATGACACTATCTGAATTTAGAACTGTAGAGGTGTAAAAGGAAATATAATTAAACTGATAATTTAAACTATAGAGACGTAAATTTTTCACATGCAACAAGTATATTTTAATTTAAACTATAGAGGTGTAAAAGGAAAAAAAGACTACAAATAATTAATATTTGGAAAACAAAAGCCAATAAGCATCCAGCATGAGCAGATAAAAAATGTGCAACAAAGTACGAGTTAAATAACAATCATAAATAAAAAATAATAATGAGTTTCTTAATCTATTTCCAAGAATATAGAATAAATATAAAAACTCTCTTCCCGACTAAGATGACTCATATTTTGTTGCACACTCGCCCATAATATTATATTATCAACTATGATTTAAATATTTTGTCAGATCGCTCCTTACAATGGTCAATGTCTACGATAAAGTATTTACTAGAATTTTAGCAAACACCTTGGAAATCTTTTTTATATTCGTAAGTACTATTAATGTATTTTAATGTATGCAAATAACAACTGTTTTTGACTTTAAGCGCATAACTCGTCAAATTAAATAATTGTATGATTTTTTTACGTAAGTCACTACAACAAAAATACCATGTTACAATAGTTTATTTACAACGGTCAACGGTTGTCCATTATAATAGAATTTTGTTACAACGGTCATCCCATGCCGTTGTAATATATGTCATGTACGACGTCCTTTTTACAATTGGTCAGGATTACCCGTTGTAATAGAATGCTATTACACGGTTATTTCAAGCTCATTGCAATAGGTATCAATTTTACAATATTCACAAATAGACCGTTGTAATAGATGCCGATTTTACAACAGTTAAAAGATGACTGTTGTAGGAAGTACCAATTCTACAATGGGTAATGTCCGTTGTAATAAATGCTAATTTTATAACGATCATAAAATACCCGTTTTAACTGATGCCAATTTTACAGTGATCATAAAATGCCTATTGTAATAAATGTCAGTTATCCATTTTCGACTATCAATAATAAATAATTACAATACTTTCTTAAAATTAATTTTTTCATTATTTAATAATTAATCATTAATAATATTATCATTATATTAATCATTTGTTACTAATTACTAACTATAATATTATATTACTAATAAAAATAATATTATATTACTTATTAATATTTAATAATTTTCAATTTTTTTGGGGTAGACGGTACAAAGATATAAAGTTTTATCTGATTTAAGCCCAAAAGTGTATTTAGTGGTTAGATTCTTGTGATAAGGTTCATTTTCTTTGCTTCCATTTCATCTATCATCTCCCTAACATCATCTTAATTTTAAATTGTGTTAATAGCACAATAAGATCCAATTTATAATTAAATTATGCAATAGAAGACTGGCATTGAATGGGATACATATCATTCAGTGAATATTCAACATGGAAGGTGAATTTAGCCATATGATCAATAAATAGTAAAATTTAAGATTAGGGACTGGTAAGTTGTGCTTCACTAGAAAGAGAATTACATCACATCAATTATGTTGATACTGTAACAACCTAGAAAATTTGAGATTTAAAATATAAATTAAATTAAGATTCAGTGTAAAAATAAATATTTATATTTGAGATTTTGTCAATTGTTGAACGATAGGTGCGAACCATTTCATAAATTTATAAACAAACGCGATTTGCATTACTAACCGATTATAATATTTAGCGTTAAAATTCCTTCGTTTAAAAATGAATATTATGGAAAAGGTTGTACCGTCATAAATTTAGTTTGCAATTTAAGTAAGAAATGAATTTAATACCTATCATGCAACTTTATTAGAAGAAAATATATGCTTGAAATTCAATTTGGACTGTTATTTAATGTAGTGTTCATTCTAAAAATAAAAGCGCATTGTGAATATGGTGTCAGTATAAACATCTATCAAAATTTTATTATACCAATAAGTAGTGAGTCGTTTGGAATATTTAAAACTTGACATTTAAACCAAAATCAATTTTGGAATAAATTCCATTTGAGAAATGATTTGTTTTGAATAAAGAATCTATTTGCATAATAGAATATCGTTAAGATTAATCTATTCCCAATTAAATTGATAAGTATGAATGGAATGAAAATTAACTTTGAAATAAATTCAAAATCTAATTGAAGGAGCAAATTTATTGAAGAGAGAATTTTGTTGCAAAGAAAGATATCGTTGGGATAAATGTATTTCCAATTTAAACCGTTGAGTAAATAGTGTAATAAAAGCCTTAAATCAATTTTTAATTTACAAGTTGAAAATTTTAATATAAATAGTAATAAATTTTCTTTTGAATAAACCGTTAAAATCTAAATTTATTACGGTATTAATTGTGATAAAGTTAATGAAATTTTTATGTACAAACAGGTGTAATTAAACTAAAAATATAACACATATTTATATAAGCAATGCATAATAAAAGGAAACGAATAAATTCGTTACTAATTTAATTTAATTTTCGGTGTATGATGATTGAGCTTATAATGTTCAGATAATGACATAAACAACGTTGTTAGCCTAACATATTGTTCATAGGAAACAAATCAAAATTTCCTTCTTTAAAGGAGTTATGTTAGACAACCAAATCTGAGAAAATCTATTTTTAAATCTTGCCATATCAGTGCAAGATTTTTGAAACAGTGGCCTAAGATTGTGAACAGTTCGTATTCACGGAACCCAATACCACGCGATATTCTATGTCCCCTCTTTACATTATAAATGTGTGCCTCCTGCTTCTATGAACAAACCAAACTTTTTTTCTTCTCGGAAGCAATTCTATTTCTTCTTGCGAATAGTCCTCCCTAACAAGCTCCACTCCAACAGTCCACCGTCCAGTATAGAAGTCGCGGCCTTTTCTTATGCCAAGAGGTTAACACAAACATAAAGCAGTGTAGAGAGTGTACATATCTATATACGCGTTAGTGGCCGAGAAGCAGTGCGCGACTCATGTGTAAGAGATAATAGATCATCCGAGGCTGACGGAGTTGATTTGGAACTTGACGGTGAAAGTTTGGAAAGCAAATATAGGTGAGAATACTCGAATTTAATTTTATTATTTCATATGATTTAAAGTTATTATATACTGAGTAGTTGATGGATGGTAATTGGTTGCATGAATGGTTAATTACTGATTAGTGAATGATATTGCCATTTGAATATGGTATGTGATGTGTCATGGTTGTTAATAAATACATATCAGGGCGCGTTAGTGGTATAACGTGCATTCATAAATTGTATGTGGTATGCTTTTAAGTAATAGATGTATAAATAATTGTTGAATGTGTGATTACGCATATGTACTGATTTTCAACAGAAATTTTAGTGATTTCTTAAATTTAATTAAAGAGCGAGTTATAGATTAAATGACAATTTAAGGATTATGTGGTATTTTTATTAACTTAATACTATCGATTTGTTAATGTTTATTGATTTAACAATGTTATTAAGATTCCTTGATTCGATAATAAATTGTTAGTTAAGCAATATTGGACTATTTAAATCATCTTTCTAGTTAACACTTTATTAAAGATATTGAATTCATAATGTTGATTTAGTTGTATGATGTTATTTAAAACGGTTGATTAACTAAGTTTTGTCAAGAATATTCTAAATATTGAATTAAATAATTGTTTGAGTAGTACTTGGGGAAAGCTGTTAATTTGATTTTAATGGCATAGAAAATTGAATTTGGAAAATAAAACTAATGAAAATGTTATGTTCAATATGAATTGATATCATAACTTATTTTAAGAGGGGCAATGAATTAAAATTGTTGATTTTGTACTTAATTGCCGCTTTGATTAATGAATTGTTGTATAAATTAGGCAAACTCGAACTTTTTGATCTTCAAATCTAATATGACTTTAGATAATAATTTGAAATGATATTATAAAAATAAAAGTTGGTTGAAAAGATATATAAACTTGTATGATTTAATATGAAATTTGATATACATTTAGATAAATTTTATAATGATATATTATAAATTGCTTTGGATAATAATTTGAATTTGAAGTTAAATAAGAAATGTAACTTAAGTTTCAGGTTCACAAATAGGTTAGTTCCGTTACCAATTCTGGAACGGTAAATGGGGTGCGTAACTAAGGCAAGGGAGACAGCAACCAATGCGCTGAACTTACCTGGCCAACGTTTACTTACCTAGACTGGTAAAAGAGCAAATTGAAAGTGAATCTCAAATATTGTGAAACAAAAACTATAATAAATAGTTTTCCAATATAAAATTAGGTTAATTTGGTTGGAGGTGACCTTCAGATATTTAATGTAAGTTCTGTAGATGATGACTAGTACTATTTGAGGAATTAAACGGTGGAAATATAGTAATTTTGCTTATAGTATCAGTTTAATATGGAAACATATATTGGATATAAAAAGTTTCGATTTCTAACCAGCTGTATATTAATATAAATCGTTTTGATTTTATTTGAATGTTATGATGATAATATTGTTTACCTGAATAAGTTTTAGGTCAATTATGGAAGTTTGTAACAACCCGGAAATTCTGAGCCAATTTAAAAATTTTATTTTGGCAATTTTAATGAATTTTGAATATTTAAAATGAATTATTTTAAATAATAACGATGAGAAATTTATTTTGAATAGAATTAGAACGTATATATTTATTTGAATCGTCGTTAGAATATAAATAATTATTTATAATTATAAAAGGAATTGAAAATGGCGCGGTAGTTCGATAAGTTGATTTTAAACTTCAAACGAATGTACAGGATTCAAAATAAACCGGATTTTAGCGAAACCAAAAATATTAGAATCTATTTGAGAATATCTTTCCAACGAATCCGAAAAATTGAAATTTCATAGAGGGGATCAAAAGATATGCCCAGTTGAAAATTCAGAATAGTCGCTATGGAATTCTGGCCCTTAAAAATGGAAATTTTGCAAACGACTTCTGTTTTCGATGAAACCACTTTTGTTGGATCCGCGATGTCAAGTTATTGCTAGATTCCAATTTTCGTAATTTTTCGAATCAATATGTAAGCGTAGCAAAGGAAAACGCGTTTGACCAGTTTCAGTTGATTTTAATCGACTGGAAAATGGCCATTTTTCGAACGGTATCAGAATTCGACGAAATTAGTTTTGTTAGGACCGTATCGTCAATACGAAGCTAGAAAATATTTTTCTGGAATATTTCGAGTTAGTATGTGGCCCCGGTAAATTGAAATGTGCGTTTAATTTGAATATATAAAGGTTTATATTTTAAATTCAATGGAAACTGATCGTAACGGTCGAATAGGCTTACGATACATATCCCATTGTGTTCGGAATGGGGTAATTAGCTATGGGCGACAGTCGTTGGGTTCGATTTGGGGTTCAAATAAAAAGGGACTTTCATCTGGAATAAATTAATAAATAATTATATATAAAACCACCTTTCTCTCTCCTTCCTTGCTTAGTCAAACAGCCCCCCCCCCCCGGTTGAAACCACTTTCAGATTGAATAAATAAAAAAGATTTAAAAAAAAAACCGCGCCTCCCCCAAATCGACCGGACGCCGTCGCTCCTCCAAGCCCCGCCGCCTCCGTTCCTTCCGCTCCGCCTGGCCCTCCTCCTCCATCCCATCGCCTCCTCCCCCTTCTTCCCTTAAAAATCCAACGCCCTAGCACCTGAAGCCCAAACCGCAGGCCAGTGAACCACCCTGCCACCACCCGGCTCCGGTCCACCTCAGCGAGTAGCCTCCCCACCAATTCGACGCAGCCATTTCCCCCTTTCCCTTCCTCAAACGCTGTAAGTTTTTATGACTTGTTTTATTCTTTTTCCTTTCTTTTTCTTTCTTCTTTTCTCTCTTTTCTTTTAGTGATAAAAACTGATTTTTCTTTTAGTAATAAAACCTGATTTTTAGTAAGTAAAAATAGAATTGATTTGTTTTAAAAATATAAAAAAAGCATAGGTTGAAAATAAAAATATACATCGATTTAGAAATATAAATAGAAAAGGTAAATTTTTATAACTTGAAATGGTTTAATTTTTATAACATGAGAAAGGCTTAATTTTTATAACATGAGAATGTTTGATTTTTATAACATGAGAATGTTTGATTTTTATGACATGAAAAGAATGTTTGATTTTTAACATCGCAAAGATTTGATTTTTGTAATAAAAAAGAATAGATTTTTATATGGCGAAAGATATGATTAGTAAAAAGGAAGATTCGATTTTTACTATGAAGATAGCGGTGTAAAAATAGAATTTTTATCAATATAGTAGCGGTGTAAAAATAGAGTTTTATCTATAAAGAGCGTTGTAAAAATATAATCTTTTTATATAGAAAGTGGCGTTGTAAAAATATAAATTTTCCTTGTATGAAGTAGCGAATAAAAACGTGATTTTTATCATATATATAGCAAAGTAAAAATACGATTTTTCTATATATGAATGTAAAGTAAAAGTACGATTTTTCTATATATGAATGTAAAGTAAAAATACGATTTTTCTATATATGAATGTAAAGTAAAAATGTGACGAAAAGGAATTTCGCTCGATCCGAATCAGTCGCTAAACCGATCAAGACCGTCTGAAACGCCTGATTGTTTCGAGAACACGACAAAATAGAACGCGGATGGAAGAACATTTCATTGTATATTACAACAATTCCATCAGAATACAAGAATATACAGAGTATAAAAGAATATTACATAGAAATATTAGAGATTACAATACATTACGTCGCAGCGGAAAATAATACAATACACAACTAGAAGAGATATACAGATACAAAGCTTTCCGGATATCATTCCAGCTGTAAACCAGGATCATGTGAATATAAATATGCAAAACCAAAACTACTAGCTTCCCGTGTCAAAATAAGGGCACCCAGAGTTTAGGTTAAAACAATAAACTCCAGGTCAGTCATGTTACTGGTGTGAGAACTAAAACAGTTATTAATCTTTATTTTTAAAGTTAGGTAAATCAAGGGACCACGCCGTATAACACGGAACGGGTTTTCTCCCAAGAATACCAGTGCATAAAACAACAACGCAATGCTAAATAAAGAACAATGAAGCTATTATAAGACCCAGTTCCCATCACACAATGCAACGCAAGCCGGAGGATAGGGTTTTTACCTTATAATAGCCAAGAATGCTTGATACGTTTAAAACAAATCATTTGATACTATTATAAGTGCATAGTGTATAAAACAACTTCAAATCATAAGTATCAATCATAGATGGCATAAGCGCCCCACTCCACTATGTCGCCATACTAGGCTCTACAAATAAAATCGCAAATGTCACGTATTTGGAAATTGGATTTCCATCTATGAACTGAGGCAAAAGATAGTCCTCAACCGATTCGAGACGATCTGGCCCGTGTCTCAGGATCAGAGCTTGAGT
This sequence comes from Allium sativum, assembly GCA_030737875.1. Taxonomy (NCBI): domain Eukaryota; kingdom Viridiplantae; phylum Streptophyta; class Magnoliopsida; order Asparagales; family Amaryllidaceae; genus Allium; species Allium sativum. Next base: position 78,637,211 of record CM060925.1, read on the forward strand.
GACCCTTGGATCGTCAGGGCCGGTCCACCGATGTGGATTAAAATTCCTGAACACTGCGTTTCCCCATCCTTTGGGGTGTCAATGAGCCAACAAATGACTCCATTGGACCCGGATCGTCCGATCAAAGCGAGGCGCCTCGCAACAGCAACAACCACACAGGTGAAAAGTATATAAGTGTTAGGGCTGGTAGGTCACTGACACCACCCTAGCTAGAAGGAAACGCGTGCCCTCCCTGAGGTCCTCTCCCGTTTCTGGTTCACAACCGGGGTGTGAGGATCGCGAATTCATGTTACACAAAGCTATGCCACAAAGGCGGTGCTTTGATCATCAACCACAAGACCCTGCTTTTCAACAAAAGCCTTGATCATCTGCCACTTAGGCATGCCACACAGGCAATTCACTCCATGCGATTGATATCCATCAGTATATAACCCCTGAGCTCGTACGTCTCAGAGAAGGGCGTTAAGCAAGAGAATAAATTCTCTGTCGCCAAACAGATATATATTTAATAGAAATCAATCACACAGACTAAAATCCAATGTCAGACACACAGTCCATTTACAAGTTCGTTCTGGGTCTGAACGAAACCGGAGGCACCTAGTACCCCGCATATCCATCGATCTCCAAGTACGTCTTGACGATCACCAACTGTTTCCATCTTCTTGGGTGTACAGCCCAATCAAGATCATCAGTAATTACCCAAACGACGTGAAGACCTCCGGCCTTCAACCACCATCTTCATCTTCGACACCACGTCGAATCAGTTATTCAGAATGAGATAAACCTGGTCTTTCTGAACAACTCGCGTGTATATATATATATATAATAAACACGTGTTACACAAACACAACATACGTCTCATTCCAATTTAGAATATTCTTTTATTCAAATATTCTTATATTTTGGGAAAGATTCCCATTCATTTTATCAAAGATAAAATATTTAAATTTATTCTTTAATCTCCTTTGAATATCAATTCAAACTAGTCGGGATTAGCGGACCACACAGGAGTAATCATTTATTTTATTCCCCAATCCCAACCTATTCATCCCACGAAGTAAAACTGGTAATACTTCATATCTAACACCACGGTGTTATCGGTAAATTCAATTACCATTTCACGTTCAAATCTAATTAAAGATTAACTATCGCTTGGAGTAAAACTGGTGATACTCCATTCTCGATCTTTTCAATCTATTTAAAGATTCATTAAAACTCCACTTAGTTTTAATCTTTAACTGGGTTAAAGAATTAGTGTCATATAAAACACGGTTCACGATAAACCCAAATTCACATTCCATTAATTATCGGGTTAAAGAAAGAGTGTTATTTAAAACACTGTCCACGATAAACCCAAAAATCAATATCAATTCAATTCCAATTAAATATTATTTAATTGGTACACTTCATTAAATCTAAATAAAAAGATTTAATCTTTTCTCAACTGGGTTCAAGAACAGTGTTAATAAAGACACCATTCACGACAAACCCAAATCACATTTGATATTCAATACAAGGCTCTGAATAGAAAATATACTGGCTTATATTCAATATCAAATTCTACGACCAACAAATATCATATTGGAAATAACGATATTAATATATCTTTCAAATTTCCCAAACAATATCTGTATAATCACGATATCCAACATCGAAATATTCCAAAGACAATTTCGATTCAAATCCATTCCAATTCAATCATTGGAAATTCTGGTTATATTCAAAACCATTTCAAATCCAATTTATTTATTTAAAAATAAATAAAATTATAATTCTAGTTCAAAACTAGTTCATTTCGATAAAAATCTATTTTTATCTTTTCAAATGTGGAGTTTTTCATCCCAATTCTTCCCAAATCATTTCTTATGATTCTACACAAATTATTACTATTTTTAACAATTTTATCATGGCCTGTACAGTCGATTTCCATCAACGGCTATCGAACTGCACTTACACCGACCTTTTCCAAATTTGATTTGGACATAATTCCAAATCCAACCGTTAGATTTATAATTTCTAATATTCGTCAGAAAGCTCTTTTCGATACGAACCCAACGGTTCCGGTTTTAGGAGAATCCGACGGTCGGATCTCCCGTAATATCCGTTCGAAGTCAATGGTCGAAATTCGTGAACTGCCGCGGCGCGGCGCGTTCTATTCAGGCCATTATATTATATAAATATATATATAATATATAATATATACTTCGTCGATTTCCTTTCGAAATGAATTTTATAAATCGTTTTAAATTCGTTTTCAAAACGGTTTCAACTTCATATTCAATTTCAAATCAAAATTGAATATTCCAATATAAATTCGTTTTAAATTCATTTCAATTCAATTCAAATTCGTTTTCTATTCAATTCAATTCGAATTCGTTTTCTATTCAATTAAATTCGAATTCGTTTTCTATTCAATTCAATTCGAATTCGTTTATATTCAATTTCAATTCGAATTCATTTCTATTCAATTTAATTCGAATTCATTTCTATTCAATTTAATTCGAATTTCAATTCTTTTCAAAATATCAGATTTTGAAATCACTTTCGATATTCATTATAAAATGAATAAAATCGATATAAATATCGTTCACGTCAAAATGGAGTCAATCAAACCAACACGGCTTCATATATTTCTATTTTCAAATATTCTATTTCGAATATTTCTATTTCAAATATTTCTTTTCCAAATATTTCTATTTCAAATATTCCTATTCAAATATATCTTTTCCAAATATTTCTATTTCAAATATTTCTATTTCAAAACTGGAATGAGGCCCAATCAATTACCATATAATGTTAATTATATGGATTTTCTACAACACATGTATACAATAACAACGATGAATAATCAACCATTATCCAAAGTGCATTCTACACTGTATAAGCATCAAATATAAATATTCAACGCTTATAACAGTCTGTCAATCAATCGATCGACATACAACTAACTATTGGGATTAGTGTATGTCATATATCATCCCAATACCAGTGTGGGGTTTCAAACAATCAAACACAGATTTTATTTGTGCAGTTGGGCGACGTGTATAATTTATCATCCCAATCAATATCAGTCAAATGTGTGTATATAAACAAATCATCCGATTTGTTTATTTTTATTTCATTTCATATACACGTTAAAATTTCTATTTTTAACTATAAAATATTTTAACTATAAAATATTTTAACTATATAAATATTTTATTTCATTTCACATCACACAATCAACTACACAGCAAAATCAAAACAAACAAGCATACAAGCCGTCCATGGTCTGTTGACGACGGGTGTCGGGTGCTATTAAACACCGTCTGCATCCTAGTATATATTTCTACTAGAAATAAAATAAAAAGGTAAGAAGTTCTCACAGAAAGCTAAATCCAACGCCGCGACTCTTCTTATGTAGAAATCTTCGCCGTTCTTGCCTCTTGTCAATTTTCACTGCCCGCTTTCACAACATATATAAAAATCACATTTTTACTTCGCTATTCTACATATATAAAAATCGAATTTTTACTTCGCTATTCAATATATAAAAATCGAATTTTTACTTCGCTATTCAATATATAAAAATCGAATTTTTACTTCGCTATTCAAAATATAAAAATCGAATTTTTACTTCGATATTCAATATATAAAAATCGAATTTTTACTTCGCTATTCAATATATAAAAATCGAATTTTTACTTTGCTATTCAATATATAAAAATCGAATTTTTACTTTTCTATTCAATATATAAAAATCGAATTTTTACTTCGCTATTCAATATATAAAAATCGAATTTTTACTTCGCTATTCAATATATAAAAATCGAATTTTTATCTTGCTATTCAATATATAAAAATTGAATTTTTATCTTGCTATTCAATATATAAAAATCGAATTTTAATCTTGCTATTCAATGTATAAAAATCGAATTTTTACTTCGCTATTCAATATATAAAAATCGAATTTTTACTTCGCTATTCAATATATAAAAATCGAATTTTTACTTCGTTATCATGTGTATAAAAATCACATTTTTATACTACTACTATATAGATAAAAATTCTATTTTTACACCACTAAAAATCGCATCTTTTCTATTTTAAAAATCTAATCTTTTATATTTTAAAAATCTAATCTTTTCTATTTTAAAAATCTAATCTTTTCTATTTTAAAAATATGATCTTTTCTATAACAAAATTTCATCTTTTCTATTGTAAAATTTCGATCTTTTCACCTCTAATAATCATATGATAAAAATCAAAACTTTATGGCCTTTTATATAAATAAAAACTAATTTTCTGTTTTATTTTTAAAGCTAATCATGAACAAAATAAGTAAATTAATTAAATTGAAATAAATAAAACTTACTTTGGCAATTTCAGAGGGGGTGGAGGTGGGGCGTCGCTGCTGCGTCAGTCGAGGAGGGGGGAGGAGAGAGGCAACGGGAGGAGAAGGAGGAGGTGCGGTGGCAGTCGAAGGGGGTGGCGGCGGTATTGGGTCACGGGGCTAGGGTTTTCATGGATTTTGGGACAACGGTCGTGGAGGAGAGAGAAGAGAAGCAGAGGGGGATCGGAGGGGAGGGGTCTGGAGAGAGAAGTGGAGGGCGGGGGAAGGAGCGGTGGCCGCAACGGCCGGTGGTGGCCCAGGGAGGACGCGGCGGGCGGGTCTTCGATTTTTTTCTTTTTTTTTATTTTCTTCTGAATGAATATTGTAACACCCCGTGTATTCTATAACAATGAGATTCACAAATTAAAGTATAACTAATTTCAAATCAAAGAATTAAGGGAAACGGGATACGCCATTGCGTTCGTCTCGGAATTCTTCTTGAGATAGAGTCCGAGTTTGCGCAAAAGGGATATCGTATGAAGAAGATATAGACGGACGAAGTTGGGCGAAAAACCAGAAAACGGGTCAGAATGCACTGGCGCACTTGGGAAGTGCGCCAGAACAAAAATGAACTGGCGCACTTGGGAAGTGTGCCGGTGCATTTTTGGCCTGGCGCACCTGCCAGGTGCGCCCAGGTCAGAATAGGCTGGCTGGTCAGGTCTTGGCTGGCCTGGTCTGTGTTTGGTCGATTTTCTGAGCCTTGCCTTGTCACTAGGGCTAGGTGTCAGCTCCTGATTGGCCTCTCCTTCAAACGAACGGCTATTACTGAATCAAGCTCCATCGACGGTCTAAAACAACTCACAAACATTATAAAAAGGACCAAAGACCTAGCCTAAATCATACTATTTCATTTTAGCCTCAGGCCGCCGCCATTAAACCTAGAGCTCTGAATTAAAAATACAAAGAATAAAATTATAGAAGATGGAGGACGATTCTTGAAGGCTACAACTAGAAGCTACAACAACTACGACGCTTTAGACAACGAATTTGGGACTAATTAATTTGGGATTTTTTTTATTCGGATTATTTGCTTCATATTGTAAGTTCTATGTTACTTTTTAGGCAAAAACGCTAAAACAATATGGACATGCCATGAATTGAAACCGGATTTAGGAACTATTGTTAATCCATTGTTTATATTGTTTATCTTTGAATTATAATTTGGGGATATTGCTATGGCAACGTTGCAAGTTAAACTTGTCATGATTTTGATGTTGTTATGAATCACTTGGGCTTAATTGTTTGGCAAGTTGGACTAATACATGTCCATGGAATCACTTTGTTTATTGAAATCTTTATGCTGATTAAACCATGCCTATGATGCTAATTGAACCATGTCTATGACCATTGATGGAATTATGCCTGTGATGTTAATATACACATCATGATTAATGAAAAATTGGGTATTGCTAGGTTATGATGAAAAGTTGGAATCATTATGTTTAAAATGTTAGATATGTTAAAAACGCTAAATTGGAATCATTATGTCTATAATGTTAGTTGGGAATCATTATGTTAAAAACGTTAAATTGGAATCATTATGTCTATAATGTTAGTTGGGAATCATTATGTTAAAAACGCTAAATTGGAATAATTATGTCTATAATGTTAGTTGGGAATCATTATGTTAAAAACGCTAAATTGGAATCATTATGTCTATAATGTTAGTTGAGAATCATTATGTTAAAAAGGCTAAGTTGGAACAATTATGGTTATAATGTTAGATGAGAATCATTATGATAAATTGGAATCATTATGTTTATGAGAATTATTATGATAAAAATGCTAAATTGAATCCACTATGCCTATTAGGATTAATATCCCTTTAATGTTTCATGTTTGTAATAAGATTATTATTATGCCCGCAATGATTATTATTAATGCCTATGATGTAAAGTTGAAATCATCATGTTAAATTAAGTTGGAATCATTACTATGCCAAATTATCATCATGCTAGTATTGAAACTATGTGATATGTTATAGCCTGTTTATTATGCAAGTGATGTTGGAATTGTCACATATGCCTATCACATGTTTAGTGTTATTCCCCTTTATCTCTTGAATTGTTTATGCTTGTGAACGAAGTACATTTATATACGTTGGGGATACGATTGGGTAGAATAGGCAAAACTTGAATTAATTATAAGCACAAACTGTGAAATTTGGCATAAGTAGAACATGAAATATGGCACGAAAACTTGACTTGAACCATGCCATAAATTGACCTTAAAACATGCCTTAGTTGGGCACGAAATTGACATATGAACATGCTATGGAAATATCGTAAAATCTGATAAGAACATGGGCATGACTTTAGAAAACAAGAAAGTGGCCAACTCGAGGTTGGGTTGAGTTTGTAGTGTAAATCTGCCCGGAACTGCCCGGCAAATCCAGTTGCTACAAACAATAGGATCCAATGTGGGTAGTTGGTCACATCGCGCTTGAAACCCGAGGTTGGGTTGAGTTCGTAGCGTAAACCTGCCCGGAACCGCCCGGCAAATCCAGTGGCTACGAACAATAGGATCCAATGTGAGTGGTTCGGTGCATTAACGAATAAATTAATGCCAATTAGGGTTAAGTCATGAACATGAAAAGACAACTTAACCAACTTGAACACGATTTGTAGGGCTAAGTCATGAACTTGAAAACGACAACACTTAGCCAACTTGACATGACACGTAGGCGGGTTAAGTCGCGAACTGAAATGACATACTTAACCATCTTGACATGACTAGACTGGAAAAGGGTTAAGTCACGAATTACATGACTTAATCTGTTAGGCGGGTTAGGTCACGAATTACATGACCTAATCTATTAAGCGAAACCCTAGACACGGCCCCTTTCAGCAGTAACCCTCTAGATGTATCAAGGTACCCTAGGGCTAGGCCGGGTGGGGCACGATTACTGGGCTGATTGTAAGAGGTGAACGACGGCAGTGGGGTACGCCAGTGTAGGTTCGGTGGACTACGATCGTGCATGTATCCGGGGCAGACACTGGGTATCCGTAGATTTATCTGTGCATCTTGAATCGTGTCAGGGGTTGACACCCTAGGGCTGATACACCCGAAGGTGGACCCAGCACAGGTGACTACATTCGTGATTATCCGTATGACACGGACACTTGACGAGCTAGAACTTGTAGGGAGCCGATCGACTAGATAATCGCTCCGTAGGACCCCGTACTTGGGTCAGACCCCATTTCAGGGTCATTTCATGATATTGGGCCGTGGGATTTATTTCGTGATTAACTTGTGATCTGGGCTTAGTATACTAGTATAGTCGATGCAATGAATCTCGAACATGTGATGCATTACTTGACTTGTCTTGACTTATCCTGATCACCTTAGTCTATCATGTTCACCTTGACACCATTCTTAAGTTTAGTTCCAGTTCATACATGACAGGTTGTTTTAACCGTTTCTACACTGAAAGTCACTAGAACTTACTCAGTCTTTATGACTGACCCTTTTTCCTTTCGCCTCTTTTTCTTCCGTTTCCCCCCCTCCCCCCAGGTTCTCAGGGAGGGAATACCGCAGCTTGACCAGTTTTCACATCCAGCTTGAAGAGAAAGAATGTATTGCTTGGATCTTTTCCGTTTTGGACTATGGCTTTGGACAGCAATTAGGGGACTTTTGTAGTTTATTTATGTTTTCTTCATGCTTCTTTAAATAATGTAATCAAGACAGTTATGATTTTGGGAAGTATTATGGCATGGTTTGTGTAACACGTATTTTTAAGAAATAAAAGTTGTTGTTTTCCGCTGTTCAAAAATATGTGTTATTATATCTGTCTTGTATATCTGTGACTTATACTTATAAACCTCCACCAAAATTAGGGCATTCCCTTTGAGATTGGCCCTAACGGAGGTGGGGTGTTTCACTTGGTATCAGAGCATAGGTTTACCAGATAAGATAAAAGTTTCGAAAATTTATTTTCAAAGGAAAATTTAAAGAAGCATTTTTAAAAGATAAAATATTATTTTATTTTAAAGAAGGCAAAGTCCCCCAAAGCCATAGGTGTTATCTCTTATCCTTCATTTTGAATCTATCCTTCTTGTTTCAGCATGTCCGAAGAACTTAACTTGCCAGAGGGTGTACCAATACCTGGTTGGTTTAGACGATTCTTAGAAGCAAGGGCCACCCAGCCAGGTCCTACCGTTCCTCCTCCCCCAGCTGCAGGAAATCATCCAGCTGCAGCAGCACCTCTCCCTCCACCTCCTCCACGGGGAAACACTTTTGCTAAGATATGTAAAGATTTTAAGGCTATGGGAGGAAAGGACTTTCATGGAACTGAGTCCTTCGTGGCAGCTAGGAATTGGTTAAAGGAAACCGAGGACTTATTCGTCATCTTTGAGGTAGAAGATAGGCAGAAAGTACAACTGGCAGTGTGGCTACTAAAGGGCGAGGCTTCCTACTGGTGGGAAGTCACTAATGCAGAAAGACCAGTGGAAACATGGGAGGACTTTAGGGCAAGGTTTGAGGCTAAATTTCTCTCAGAAGTTGAAAGGAGTCTTCAGTTGGAAAAATTCTTATTTCTTAAGCAAGGGAATATGACAGTCAAAGAGTATGTTAATCAATTCGATGAGCTGGCTAGGTTCGGACTGGACCTAGTCAACACCCTGCACAAGAAGGCTCTCCGCTTTGTCAAAGGGTTGAATGAGCCATTACACAGTTTGGCCATGACCCGTATACCTATGGGAGCTACGTACGAAAGGTTGGTGCAGATGGCATTGCTGAACGAGGATGATAAGGGCAAGAAGGAGACAGAGGCAGAAAACTCTCAAGGTAAGAAAGAGGTCAAGCCCAACGATTCTAAGAATAAGAAGGTAGACTCCGAGAAAGGAGGCAAGAACAACAACTCACGTGATAAAAGGAAATGCAATTACTGTGGTACGGAAGGGCACATAGCCAAGGATTGTAGAAAGAGGAAGAGAAAGCAAGGTGAATGTTTTCATTGTGGGAAGACTGGACACATCAGCAAAGACTGCCCTGAGAAGCAGACCGGACCTTCTGGTGGTACATCGTTAACTTATTCTAGATGCTTTGTTTTATCTTATTTCTCTCCTCGATCCTATCTTGAGAACCATAGGTAGATTCTTTTTGGATGTAAACATGTAATTGAAACATGTTATGATTGCGAAATGGTTGCAAGTGGTCGCAAGTGGTTGCTCGTGGATGCATGAATACACATTAGGCACTAGATCGGCTCAGACACATTTTCATGTTGCATATGCATGAGTGTTTATTTTGGAAACTTGGTTGTGCTATCATTTGGTTGTTGCATATGATTGAATGTTCGAGCACTCATGTAGAAATTATGAATTATAATAGGAAAAAATTTGCATACATATTGGATTCATTTCACTAAACATATTTTGCATTTAGAAGATCAATCAGGCCTGATCATTAGCATTAGCTAAGGAACATATACACACACTCTTCGCATATGATCATGAAGCATTAGAAGTCTTTTAAGGACAATGGATGTTCGTGTTTGATGGATGAGTAGATGGATGTTTGGAAGTTAGGATGTACATTCTTCCTGAACTTGAAGATTTCTGGGACGAAATCCTTTTAAGTGGGGGAGAATGTAACACCCCGTGTATTCTATAACAATGAGATTCACAAATTAAAGTATAACTAAATTCAAATCAAAGAATTAAGGGAAACGGGATACGCCATTGCGTTCGTCTCGGAATTCTGCTTGAGATAGAGTCCGAGTTTGCGTAAAACGGATATCGTATGAAGAAGATATGGACGGACGAAGTTGGGCGAAAAACCAGAAAACGGGTCAGAATGCACTGGCGCACTTGGGAAGTGCGCCAGAACAAAAATGAACTGGCGCACTTGGGAAGTGCGCCAGTGCATTTTTGGCCTGGCGCACATGCCAGGTGCGCCCAGGTCAGAATAGGCTGGCTGGTCAGGTCTTGGCTGGCCTGGTCTGTGTTTGGTCGATTTTCTGAGCCTTGCCTTGTCACTAGGGCTAGGTGTCAGCTCCTGATTGGCCTCTCCTTCAAACGAACAGCTATTACTGAATCAAGCTCCATCGACGGTCTAAAACAACTCACAAACATTATAAAAAGGACCTAAGACCTAGCCTAAATCATACTATTTCATTTTAGCCTCAGGCCGCCGCCATTAAACCTAGAGCTCTGAATTAAAAATACAAAGAATAAAATTATAGAAGATGGAGGACGATTCTTGAAGGCTACAACTAGAAGCTACAACAACTACGACGCTTTAGACAACGAATTTGGGACTAATTAATTTGGGATTTTTTTATTCGGATTATTTGCTTCATATTGTAAGTTCTATGTTACTTTTTAGGCAAAAACGCTAAAACAATATGGACATGCCATGAATTGAAACCGGATTTAGGAACTATTGTTAATCCATTGTTTATATTGTTTATCTTTGAATTATAATTTGGGGATATTGCTATGGCAACGTTGCAAGTTAAACTTGTCATGATTTTGATGTTGTTATGAATCACTTGGGCTTAATTGTTTGGCAAGTTGGACTAATACATGTCCATGGAATCACTATGTTTATTGAAATCTTTATGTTGATTAAACCATGCCTATGATGCTAATTGAACCATGTCTATGACCATTGATGGAATTATGCCTGTGATGTTAATATACCCATCATGATTAATGAAAAATTGGGTATTGCTAGGTTATGATGAAAAGTTGGAATCATTATGTTTAAAATGTTAGATATGTTAAAAACGCTAAATTGGAATCATTATGTCTATAATGTTAGTTGGGAATCATTATGTTAAAAACGCTAAATTGGAATCATTATGTCTATAATGTTAGTTGGGAATCATTATGTCAAAAACGCTAAATTGGAATCGTTATGTCTATAATGTTAGTTGGGAATCAATATGTTAAAAACGCTAAATTGGAATCATTATGTCTATAATGTTAGTTGAGAATCATTATGTTAAAAAGGCTAAGTTGGATCCATTATGTTTATAATGTTAGATGAGAATCATTATGATAAATTGGAATCATTATGTTTATGAGAATTATTATGATAAAAATGCTAAATTGGAATCCACTATGCCTATTAGGATTAATATCCCTTTAATGTTTCATGTTTGTAATAAGATTATTATTATGCCCACAATGATTATTATTATGCCTATGATGTAAAGTTGAAATCATCATGTTAAATTAAGTTGGAATCATTACTATGCCAAATTATCATCATGCTAGTATTGAAACTATGTGATATGTTATAGCCTGTTTATTATGCAAGTGATGTTGGAATTGTCACATATGCCTATCACATGTTTAGTGTTATTCCCCTTTGTAACACCCCACCTCCGCCAGGGTGTCTCTTGCAAGCACTCTGACTTTGGAGGGGCGTTTGAATCAGGTAAACATGCATAATGATATATCAAGGCAGAACAAGAACATATGTATATATGTAAACAGAGTAAATAACATAGATAAAACAGCGGAAGATTTCAAACCATTTCAAAACAAGTCTGGTACAACATAATGTCAACTTTCCAAATACACAAGTCTAGATAAAAACAACATCTCTGAAAAACTGAAATACATAAGTACTATCCCCAAAATAAGTGATAACCATAGCTAGCTTCATGTCCAACCATACATGAGCTAAATCCCACAAGCAAGCGATCAGAAATCTAAGCTAAGCTCCAATATTCCCACCCTGAGAACCTGGGGGGGGGGGGGAACGGAAGAAATGAGGCGAAAGAAAACAGGTCAGTCAAAAAGACTGAGTAAGCCCTACTACAATCAATGTAAACTAATAAAGTTAACTGGCATGATGAAAGCTGAGATGAACATATGGATAACTACATACTGGCATGATGATTAACTAACAAGGTAGATAAAGGTGTCATCGCATAATCAGGATTAAGGTTTTGCACCACAGGTGTATTAGCAAACTAACATGACTTGAATAAACAAGTATTGATCCCTTGGCCCAAGCTTTGGCCCAATAACATGAAGTGACCCTAATACGCGGTCCTATAACATGAAGTGACCCTAATACGCGGTCCAACCAAACGGTCTAGTCGATCGGCTCCCTACAAGCCTAACTCGTCACGTGTTGGTGTCAATGCGGCCCAAACATAAATGTAGTCAGACTGTGCAGGGTCTCCCGTCGGGTGTATCAAGCCCTAGGGTGGCAACCCCTGGACACCATAAACATGAGTGCACAGTCTCAATCTACTGGTACCCGTGCATGTTTTCCCCGGCTTCGGACTATGTGCACGACCATGGTCCGCCCGGAACTACACCGGCGTACCACTCTGCCGTCGCTTTTGGTCACTTACCCCCAGTCCAGTAATCGTGCTCCCTCCCTAGCCTAGACCCTAGGGTCTTAATGATACGAACTTGGGATTACTGCTGGAGTGGACCCCCATTGCTAGGATTTTCTAGTGGGTTAAGTACGGTTTAACCCTCTTGCTAATCATGGATTAACTTGGTTAAGTGTAACGATGAGTTCACGACTTAACCCTGATTAATCTACCAAGCCCAAATTGGTTAAGTATTAAGTGGACCATGACTTAACCCTAATCACGAGGCATTAATTAATTTAATGCGCCTTAACCTCTCACATTAGACCTTGTTGTGGTTACTAGTTAAGCCGGGCGGGTCCGGGTAGCTTTACACCACAACTTGGTCTAACCTCGGGTTCAAGGTACAACATGACCAACTTCTCACATTGGGTCCTATTGTTTGTAGCAACTAGTTAAGCCGGTCGGTTCCGGGTAGGTTTACGCTACAAACTCAACCCAACCTCGAGTTGGTCACACTTATCTTTTCTAAGTGTCATGTCCATCATGTTTCCAAAACATATTACACTTTTCAAGCAATTGGGTAGACCTAACTTAATAGGTAAATTCCCAATGGGTAGACCTAACTTAATAGGTAAATTCCCAATCTTATGTTTTTATGTCTTTTAAGTTTACCCAACCCCAAACGCAATCCCATCGCTTACATATCGCAATTAGCGCATAAAGGATAGAAAGAGGGAACTTGGCATAATCATGACATAAAGGTGTTGAAGCCACAAGTTCAACATGGTGGCATATGAAATGTACATATGTTCATATACTTGCATATTACATTTTTAGGCCTCAAAAGCATGCATAAAACCAAACTTAGCATATTGGTGATACATGGTGATAAATGACATGTAGAAATGGCCATAAGCTCGCATTTAGCCTCACATGCAAGTTATCACAAGGGATATGATAACTTACATGTTGCCAAAATGCAACCTTTAGCATAAAGCTTGAAGCTTTATGTTCATATACTCAAGATAAGCTTGCATAATATGATAACATGAACAAAATGATCACCCCAAACTTGCATAACCTAACATGGCAAACTTGCATATAAACTTGCATATTATAACATGATAAACTTGCATATCATAACATGGCAAACTTGCATATAAACTTGCATATCATACCATAATAAACTTGCATATCATAGCATAGCAAACTTGCATAACATAACATGGTTAACTTGCATATCATAACATGGCAAACTTGCATATAAACTTGCATATCATAACATGATAAACTTGCATATCATATCATAATGATCAAACATCACTTGCATCATTCATTAACTTTAGAGTTTAAATATGAAAGTAGAATAGGGCTTACAATGCTTACGAAGACACAAAAATATGACAAAGCCCTTATGCAACCAATTAAACCCAAAATGCAAGCTTCAATAGAAAAACCCTTAAGCCAAAATGATCAAAACCCTTGCTTTATGATGCAAATATAGAAACTTGACTTGAATGCAAGCTAATGATGCTCATACAAGCTTGAAAACACTTGTATGCATGGAAAATCTCTTATAGAAATAATTTTAGAATTTTATGAAGAGAGTGGAGGCCATGAGAGGATTGATTTTGCCATAGTTTAGTTGTAGGATTGATTAATGATGATTTAGGGTTAGGTTAGGGGCTTATTTATAGAGATTAGGATTAGTTTCAACCTTAGGATTAAACCCTAGTTCTAATCTCAGCCCTTAAAACCGAATCTGGCCCCCAAACTCAACACAAACCCAAAATGGTGCACCAGGCAAAACTGCCCGGCTGAGCCAAGTCGACAGGGCTGTCGACTTGGGTCAACCAAGTCGACTCCAAGTCGACAGGGCTGTCGACTTGGGTGCTCTGGCGGGAATTTTCCCGCCTGGCCCAATCTTACCCTAATTTCCAAATTCAAACTTGAATTTGAAATCTGTTTTTACTTTGAAATTTTCTGAAAACTTCGTTGGGCCTTAATCGGGTCATACGGACTCCGATTTTCGAAAACTCGGACTCTATTTCGCGTATTTTTCCGAGACGAACGCAATGGCATAGCCCATTTCCCTTGATTCAGATTTATAAATTAAATTCTGCCTCGATTTATGTTATAACAGGTTATTGAAAATACGGGTTGTTACATTCTCCCCTCCTTAAAGGATTTCGTCCCCGAAATCTCCAAGTTAGGAAGAACGTATCCTACCATCCAACATCCATCTACTCAAAACATCATCCACGAGCAATCATTGTCCTTACAAGATTCTAAATGTTGTATGAACATATGCAAAGGTGTGTGTATATGTACTTATCTAATGCAAATATCATCAATGCAAATTATGTTAGTGAAATGAATCCATATGTATGCAATTCCTAACATAATGTATAACATCTATATGTGTGCGCATAACATACATCCATATGCAACATCCATGTGATAACACAAAAATTTTCATTCATGAATAAGCATAAACACTCATGCATATGCAATATGAGGAGTGTGTGAGCCGATCTAGTGCCTAACGTGTATAATGCATCCACGAGTAACCACTTGCAAACACTTGCAACCACTTGCAAACATCAAGCATAACATGTTTCAAACACATGTTTCATCCAAAGGGTTTCTACCTAAGGTTCTCATGACAAGATTAACACGATAAACTAGATAAACATGGATAGCAAAGAGAAAGATATGCTAACAAAGAAAAGAGATTGAGAGTGTACCCTCAAAAAGGAATGGATAAAGCCCACGCATCTTCTCCTCGGTTTCCCAAGTTGCGTCTTCTTCGGCTTCACCCCATTGAACCTTCACCAACTTGACCTCTCGATTCCTTAGCTTCTTGGTCTCCGTCCCCAAGATACGAATCGGAGCTCTCCTCAAGGTAGCCTCTTTCTCCACTTCCACATCTTTCAGAACACTTGGCTCAACAACCTCTGCTGATTCATGTAAACACTTCCGGAGATGCGAGACATGAAAAACATCGTGTACTCCGGCAAGCTTCTCGGGCAACTCCACTCTATAAGCCATCTGCCCGATCCTCTCTATAATAGGGAATGGTCCAACAAACCTCGGTGCTAACTTCCCAACGGCTCCAAATCGGACTACATTCCGCAAAGGAGAAACCTTCACGAAAACCATATCCCCAACATCAAACTCCAAATCAGTTCTTCGCTTATCAGCATAGGATTTCTGTCGGTCTTGGGCCGCTTTCATCCGTCTCCGAATCAACTCGACCTTCTCGGATGTATCTCTGATCATATCAGGCCCAAGTATAAGCTCATCTGTAGTCTCCCACCAACATGTAGGCGACTTGCACGGCCTCCCATATAAAGCTTCAAATGGTGCCATCCCTATGCTTGCCTGATAACTGTTATTATATGCAAATTCAACAAGAGGAAGATGGTCTTCCCAAGTACCACCAAAATCCAGAATACAAAGCCTCAACAGATCCTCGAGTACCCTATTCACCCTTTCGGTTTGACCGTCCGTCTGTGGGTGATAGGCCGTACTTAGATTCAACCTCGTGCCCATAGCTTCTTGCAAGCTATTCCAAAATTGACTTGTAAAGATTGGGTCACGGTCACTGACTATACTAGAAGGGACTCCATGTAGTCTCACAATCTCACGAAGATATACAGACGCTAGCCAAGATGCGGTCCTCTTGCTCTTCACCGGAATGAAATGAGCACTCTTCGTAAGTCTATCCACAATAACCCAAATGCTCGTATTCCCTTTTCTTGACCTTGGTAGCCCATCGATAAAATCCATGGAAATACTCTCCCACTTCCATAGTGGAACGTCTAGAGGATGCAATAGCCCACCGGGCTTCTTCGACTCGGCCTTAACTTGCTGGCAAATGATACATCTAGAGACAAACTCTGCCACATCCTTCTTCATCCCAGGCCAAAAGAAAATGCGCTTCATATCTTTATACATCTTATCTCCGCCCGGATGTATAGTCAACTTAGAGCGATGCGCTTCCTCAAGAACTTTTCTTACTAAATCTTCTACCATTGGAACACATAACCTTCCGTCTCTCCTCAGCCAACCCTTGTCATCAATAGAATATCGAGCGAGATGACTAGACGCCTCTCCTCGAATCTGCTTATCCATAATCTCAACTATCTGAGGGTCTTCTCTCTGCGAAGCCCCAACTTGATCAAGAAGGGTAGGTCTGAGTTCCAGAGTTGCTAAAGAACCGGTCATCGACTCAATCGCCAAAGAGAAATCAAAGGTTGCCACATACTCTAAATTCTTCATCTCAACGAATAGAGGACTCAGAGTCAACCTTTTTCTACTCAATGCATCTGCTACCACATTCCCCTTGCCAGGGGTATAAGCTATCTCAAAATCGTAGGACGCCAAGAATTCCATCCATCTTTGTTGCCTCAGATTCAGATCCTTCTGAGAAAAGAGATACTTCAATGACTTGTGATTGGTATAAAGCTCAAATCTTTCTCCCAGAAGATAATGGCGCCAAGCCTTGAGTGCATATACTATTGCTGCCAACTCTAAGTCATGAGTGGGATAATTCTTCTCATGCACTTTGAGTTGTCTACCGCCAAAGCATATCACTCTTCCTTCTTGCATCAGAACAGCTCCTAACCCCGTGCCACATGCATCGGTGTATACTGTAAATAACTTCCCTCCATCGGGCAAAGCTAGAACAGGTGCTGATGTGAGAGCTCTCTTGAGCTTCTGAAAAGCAAGCTCGCATTCTATGCTCCAAGCAAAAACTAAATTCTTCTTCGTCAATTTAGTGAGAGGAGCGGAAATCTTCGCGAAGTCCTTGATGAACTTCCGGTAAAAGCCTGCAAGACCTAGAAAACTTCTCACTTCGGTTGCATTCCTTGGAGTCTTCCAATCCTGAACTGCAACTACCTTAGCGGGATCCACCGCTAAGCCTTGCTTAGATACTATATGCCCGAGGAATCTAACTTCCCTTCTCCAAAAGTGACACTTGGAGAACTTGGCCATCAACTGATGCGCTCTAAGCGTATCCATCACCTCCACGAGATGCCTTGCGTGCTCTTCTTCATCCTTGGAGAAGATCAGAATATCATCTACGAAGACCATGACAAACTTGTTCAAGAACTCCCTGAACACCCTACTCACCAAGTCCACGAAATATGCGGGTGCATTAGTCAAGCCGAACGGCATGACAAGCCATTCGAAGAATCCATCTGGAGTTCTGAACGCAGTCTTGTCTATACTATCTTCAGCTACCCTGAGCTGATGGAATCCAGTAGCAAGATCAAGCTGAGAGAAAACAGAAGCACCGATAAGCTGGTCAAAGAGATCATCAATCCTCGGTAACGGGTGTCTGTTCTTCTTAGTCAGCTTATTCAACTCTCGATAGTCAACACAAAGTCGGAGAGAACCATCTGCCTTGGTAGTAAATACCACAGGCGCTCCCCATTCAGATATACTTCGTCTAATGAAGTTCTTCTCAAGCAACTACTTCACTTGCTTACTTAGCTCCCACCTTTCACGCGGAGCCATGTGCCGAACGGGCAAAGAAACCGGCTTTGCATTATCCACCAGATAAATGCGGAAATCAATCTCTCGCTCAGGGGGCAACCCCCTAACTTCATCGAAAACATCCGGATACTCTCGAACCACTCTCACAGACTGAAGAGTTTCCATTGACGAGTCGAGTGGTTCAAGATAGCACAACATGATGGGACCTCTCGGATTACAAGAAATTTCTAGGGTGTTTCCGAGGCGAGTCACGAGCCTCACAACCCTATGCTCACAATCAAGGATGGCTCCATATCTGGACAACCAATCCATGCCCAATATCAATCCGTATCCCCTAAAACCAAGAACATAAGCACTACACAAGAACTCTACACTCAGTATAGAGATCCTCAAATCCCCACATATCATAGATAGATGGGCGGAACCCCCAATAGGATTTGAGACACAGACGGGATCATCTACCAAGCTAGTACTAAGGTGCAAACTATCAACAAGATCAGATGAGATAAAGCTATGCGATGCACCAGAATCAAACAAGGTACGAACTGGAAAATCAGAAATATATACAAGGCTCTCAACAGAAATACTACCTCGATCGGGAACTGGAGTGACATTGAGAGCATGAACTTGCCCTCCTGAAGGTCCAGCACGCTGAGTCTGACCCTGGCCTTGCCCTTGCTTCTTCGGGCAATCCTTACTGAAATGTCCAGTCTCACCGCAGAAAAAGCATTCACCATTCTTCCTTTTCCTCTTCTTACAATCCTTAATAAGATGCCCAACTGAACCGCAATAATGGCACTTCCCCTTGTTGTTCTTGCCCTTGTTGTTGTTCCCCTTGTTGCCTTGACTCTTGTTCTTGTTCTTGTTCTGATTGCCTTGACTGCTCTGACCACTTGGATTTCCCTGATTTCCTTTCCACTGGGAATCAGTCTTTTTGGCTTGAGTATCATTCACCTTGATCTCTTTCTTAACATCTCCCTGAAGTAACGCCATATCAACCAAGCTTTCAAACGTGGCCCCATGGGGAATATGTGACATAGCCAATCCCTGCAACGGCTCATTCAATCCTCTAGCAAAACGAAGAGCCTTCTTCTGAGGAGTATTCACCATATCCAAGCCAAAACGAGCTAACTGATTGAACTTGTTCACATATTATTTGACAGACATATCTCCTTGTTTCAAAGTTATGAACCTCTCCATTTGCAGATTCTCCTCAGCAGAAGATAGAAACTTGAGCACGAACCTTGCCCTGAAATCGGCCCAAGTCTCAACAGGCCTAGTACCATTGGTGACTTCCCACCAATAAGCGGCTTCATCCTTCATAAGCCAAACCGCCAACAAGATCTTCCTCTGATCGTCTAACCCAAAGATAGCAAATAAATCCTCGGTCTCTTTCAACCAATTTCTGGCCTCTACAAAAGTCTCAGTGCCGTGAAAGTTCTTGCCACCCATTGCTTTGAAATCTTTGCAAGTCTTTGCGAAGTCAACTTGAGGATGTTGAGGGGGAGGAGGAAGAGGAACCTCAGCGACAGGAGGAGGAGGAACATTAACTACCGGAGGAGGAGGAGCATTAACTACTGGAGGAGGAGGAGGAACATCTGCGGGGACGGCTTCGGTCGCCCTAGCCTCCAAAAGTCTCCTATACCAAACAGGTACGTGAACTCCCTCCGGAATAGCAAAGTTATCGGCCATACTGAAAACGAAGAAAAAGACAGATTCAGAATGGAGAAAAACGAAGGAATTTTGCTAATGGCTTTTTGGGGAATAGCCTTTAAAATAAACTAGACTTTTCTTTGGAAAATACTTTATACTTGGTTTTGAAAATAGTTTTCCAAAAGTTTTCTAAAAAAAACTTTTTGTTCCTTCTCGTAAACCATATGCTCTGATACCAAATGTAACACCCCACCTCCGCCAGGGTGTCTCTTGCAAGCACTCTGACTTTGGAGGGGCGTTTGAATCAGGTAAACATGCATAATGATATATCAAGGCAGAACAAGAACATATGTATATATGTAAACAGAGTAAATAACATAGATAAAACAGCGGAAGATTTCAAACCATTTCAAAACAAGTCTGGTACAACATAATGTCAACTTTCCAAATACACAAGTCTAGATAAAAACAACATCTCTGAAAAACTGAAATACATAAGTACTATCCCCAAAATAAGTGATAACCATAGCTAGCTTCATGTCCAACCGTACATGAGCTAAATCCCACAAGCAAGCGATCAGAAATCCAAGCTAAGCTCCAATATTCCCACCCTGAGAACCTTGGGGGGGGGGGGGAACGGAAGAAAAGAGGCGAAAGAAAACAGGTCAGTCAAAAAGACTGAGTAAGCCCTACTACAATCAATGTAAACTAATAAAGTTAACTGGCATGATGAAAGCTGAGATGAACATATGGATAACTATATACTGGCATGATGATTAACTAACAAGGTAGATAAATGTGTCATCGCATAATCAGGATTAAGGTTTTGCACCACAGGTGTACTAGCAAACTAACATGACTTGAATAAACAAGTATTGATCCCTTGGCCCAAGCTTTGGCCCAATAACATGAAGTGACCCTAATACGCGGTCCAATAACATGAAGTGACCCTAATACGCGGTCCAACCAAACGGTCTAGTCGATCGGCTCCCTACAAGCCTAACTCGTCACGTGTTGGTGTCAATGCGGCCCAAACATAATTGTAGTCAGACTGTGCAGGGTCTCCCGTCGGGTGTATCAAGCCCTAGGGTGGCAACCCCTAGACACCATAAACATGAGTGCACAGTCTCGATCTACTGGTACCCGTGCATGTTTTCCCCGGCTTCGGACTATGTGCACGACCATGGTCCGCCCGGATCTACACCGGCGTACCACTCTGCCGTCGCTTTTGGTCACTTACCCCTAGTCCAGTAATCGTGCTCCCTCCCTAGCCTAGACCCTAGGGTCTTAATGATACGAACTTGGGATTACTGCTGGAGTGGACCCCCATTTCTAGGATTTTCTAGTGGGTTAAGTACAGTTTAACCCTCTTGCTAATCATGGATTAACTTGGTTAAGTGTAACGATGAGTTCACGACTTAACCCTGATTAATCTACCAAGCCCAAATTGGTTAAGTATTAAGTGGACCATGACTTAACCCTAATCACGAGGCATTAATTAATTTAATGCGCCTTAACCTCTCACATTAGACCTTGTTGTGGTTACTAGTTAAGCCGGGCGGGTCCGGGTAGCTTTACACCACAACTTGGTCTAACCTCGGGTTCAAGGTACAACATGACCAACTTCTCACATTGGGTCCTATTGTTTGTAGCAACTAGTTAAGCCGGTCGGTTCCGGGTAGGTTTACGCTACAAACTCAACCCAACCTCGAGTTGGTCACACTTATCTTTTCTAAGTGTCATGTCCATCATGTTTCCAAAACATATTACACTTTTCAAGCAATTGGGTAGACCTAACTTAATAGGTAAATTCCCAATGGGTAGACCTAACTTA
Source organism: Allium sativum (assembly GCA_030737875.1). Taxonomy (NCBI): domain Eukaryota; kingdom Viridiplantae; phylum Streptophyta; class Magnoliopsida; order Asparagales; family Amaryllidaceae; genus Allium; species Allium sativum. The sequence goes on from CM060925.1 coordinate 78,658,859, forward strand.
ATAGGTAAATTCCCAATCTTATGTTTTTATGTCTTTTAAGTTTACCCAACCCCAAACGCAATCCCATCGCTTACATATCGCAATTAGCGCATAAAGGATAGAAAGAGGGAACTTGGCATAATCATGACATAAAGGTGTTGAAGCCACAAGTTCAACATGGTGGCATATGAAATGTACATATGTTCATATACTTGCATATTACATTTTTAGGCCTCAAAAGCATGCATAAAACCAAACTTAGCATATTGGTGATACATGGTGATAAATGACATGTAGAAATGGCCATAAGCTCGCATTTAGCCTCACATGCAAGTTATCATAAGGGATATGATAACTTACATGTTGCCAAAATGCAACCTTTAGCATAAAGCTTGAAGCTTTATGTTCATATACTCAAGATAAGCTTGCATAACATGATAACATGAACAAAATGATCACCCCAAACTTGCATAACCTAACATGGCAAACTTGCATACAAACTTGCATATTATAACATGATAAACTTGCATATCATAACATGGCAAACTTGCATATAAACTTGCATATCATAACATGATAAACTTGCATATCATAGCATAGCAAACTTGCATAACATAACATGGTTAACTTGCATATCATAACATGACAAACTTGCATATAAACTTGCATATCATAACATGATAAACTTGCATATCATATCATAATGATCAAACATCACTTGCATCATTCATTAACTTTAGAGTTTAAATATGAAAGTAGAATAGGGCTTACAATGCTTATGAAGACACAAAAATATGACAAAGCCCTTATGCAACCAATTAAACCCAAAATGCAAGCTTCAATAGAAAAACCCTTAAGCCAAAATGATCAAAACCCTTCCTTTATGATGCAAATATAGAAACTTGACTTGAATGCAAGCTAATGATGCTCATACAAGCTTGAAAACACTTGTATGCATGGAAAATCTCTTATAGAAATAATTTTAGAATTTTATGAAGAGAGTGGAGGCCATGAGAGGATTGATTTTGCCATAGTTTAGTTGTAGGATTGATTAATGATGATTTAGGGTTAGGTTAGGGGCTTATTTATAGAGATTAGGATTAGTTTCAACCTTAGGATTAAACCCTAGTTCTAATCTCAGCCCTTAAAACCGAATCTGGCCCCCAAACTCAACACAAACCCAAAATGGTGCACCAGGCAAAACTGCCCGGCTGAGCCAAGTCGACAGGGCTGTCGACTTGGGTCAACCAAGTCGACTCCCAAGTCGACAGGGCTGTCGACTTGGGTGCTCTGGCGGGAATTTTCCCGCCTGGCCCAATCTTACCCTAATTTCCAAATTCAAACTTGAATTTGAAATCTGTTTTTACTTTGAAATTTTCTGAAAACTTCGTTGGGCCTTAATCGGGTCATACGGACTCCGATTTTCGAAAACTCGGACTCTATTTCGCGTATTTTTCCGAGACGAACGCAATGGCATAGCCCGTTTCCCTTGATTCAGATTTATAAATTAAATTCTGCCTCGATTTATGTTATAACAGGTTATTGAAAATACGGGTTGTTACACCCTTTATCTCTTGAATTGTTTATGCTTGTGAACGAAGTACGTTTATATACGTTGGGGATACGATTGGGTAGAATAGGCAAAACTTGAATTAATTATAAGCACAAACTGTGAAATTTGGCATAAGTAGAACATGAAATATGGCACGAAAACTTGACTTGAACCATGCCATAACTTGACCTTAAAACATGCCTTAGTTGGGCACGAAATTGACATATGAACATGCTATGGAAATATCGTAAAATCTGATAAGAACATGGGCATGACTTTAGAAAACAAGAAAGTGGCCAATTCGAGGTTGGGTTGAGTTTGTAGTGTAAATCTACCCGGAACCGCCCGGCAAATCCAGTTGCTACAAACAATAGGATCCAATGTGGGTAGTTGGTCACATCGCGCTTGAAACCCGAGGTTGGGTTGAGTTTGTAGCGTAAACCTGCCCGGAACCGCCCGGCAAATCCAGTGGCTACGAACAATAGGATCCAATGTGAGTGGTTCGGTGCATTAACGAATCAATTAATGCCAATTAGGGTTAAGTCATGAACATGAAAAGACAACTTAACCAACTTGAACACGATTTGTAGGGCTAAGTCATGAACTTGAAAACGACAACACTTAGCCAACTTGACATGACACGTGGACGGGTTAAGTCGCGAACTGAAATGACATACTTAACCATCGTGACATGACTAGACTGGAAAAGGGTTAAGTCACGAATTACATGACTTAATCTGTTAGGCGGGTTAGGTCACGAATTACATGACCTAATCTATTAAGCGAAACCCTAGACACGACCCTTTTCAGCAGTAACCCTCTAGATGTATCAAGGTACCCTGGGGCTAGGCCGGGTGGGGCACGATTACTGGGCTGATTGTAAGAGGTGAACGACGGCAGTAGGGTACGCCAGTGTAGGTTCGGTGGACTACGATCGTGCACGTATCCGGGGAAGACACTGGGTATTCGTAGATTTATCTGTGCATCTTGAATCGTGTCAGGGGTTGACACCCTAGGGCTGATACACCCGAAGGTGGACCCATCACAGGTGACTACATTCGTGATTAGCTGTATGACACGGACACTTGACGAGCTAGAACTTGTAGGGAGCCGATCGACTAGATAATCGCTCTGTAGGACCCCGTACTTGGGTCAGATCCCATTTCAGGGTCATTTCATGATATTGGGCCGTGGGATTTATTTCGTGATTAACTTGTGATATGGGCTTAGTATACTAGTACAGTCGATGCAACGAATCTCGAACATGTGATGCTTTACTTGACTTGTCTTGACTTATCCTGATCACCTTAGTCTATCTTGTTCACCTTGACACCATTCTTAAGTTTAGTTCCAGTTCATACATGACAGGTTGTTTTAAACGTTTCTACACTGAAAGTCACTAGAACTTACTCAGTCTTTATGACTGACCCATTTTCCTTTCGTCTCTTTTTCTTCCGTTCCCCCCCAGGTTCTCAGGGAGGGAATACCGTAGCTTGACCAGTTTTCACATCCAGCTTGAAGAGAAAGAATGTATTGCTTGGATCTTTTCCGTTTTGGACTATGGCTTTGGACAACAATTAGGGGACTTTTGCAGTTTATTTATGTTTTCTTCATGCTTCTTTAAATAATGTAATCAAGACAGTTATGATTTTGGGAAGTATTATGGCATGGTTTGTGTAACACATATTTTGAAGAAATAAAAGTTGTTGTTTTCCGCTGTTCAAAAATATGTGTTATTATATCTGTCTTGTATATCTGTGACTTATACTTATAAACCTCCACCAAAATTAGGGCATTCCCTTTGAGAGTGACCCTAACGGAGGTGGGGTGTTTCAAATATGGTCGGGGGAAAGAGAAGAAAGAAAGGGGGGCGGTTTAAATGAAAATTATATTATTTAATTTATTTTAATTCTAAAAATTAACTTTTTCATTCGAACTCGAAGCGAGGCCCACCGCCTGTCGTCCATAGCTAATTACCCCCATTCCGAACACAATGGGATAGGTATCGTAGGCAGATTCGACCGTTACTATCAGTTTCCGTTAAAATCAACATATAACTCTATATATTGAATTTGAACGCGCATTTCAATTTATCGGGCCCACATACAAACTCTAAAAATTCCCAAAATATATTTTCTAGCTTCGTATTGACGATACGGTCCTAACAAAACTAATTTCATCGAATTCTGAGATCGTTCGAAAAATGGCCATTTTCCAGTCGATTAAAATCAACTAAAACTGGTCAAACACGTTTTCCTTTGCCATGCTCACATATTGATTCGAAAAATTATGAAATTTGAAACCTAGCAATAACTTTACATCACGGATCCAACAAAAGTTGTTTCGTCGAAATCCGAGGTCGTTTGCAAAATTTCCATTTTTAAGGGCCTAAATTCCATAGCGACTATTCAGAATTTTCAACTAGACATATCTTTTGATTCCCGCTATGAAATTTCGATTTTTTGGATTCGTTGGAAAGATATCAACAAATAGATCCTATTATTTTTGGTTTCGCTAAAATCCGTTTTATTTTGCTCCCGGTATGTTCAATTGAAATTTGAAATCGAATTATCGAACTACAGCGCCATTGTCAATTCCTTTTATAAATATAAATAAATATTTATTTTCTAACGACGATCTATATAATATATACGTTCGAATTTCATTCAAAATAAATTTCTTGTCGACTTTATTTAAAATAATTCATTTTAAATAATCAAAATTCGCTAAAATTTCCAAAATAAAAAAATTTAAATTAGCCTAGATTTCCAGGTTATTAAATCTCCCCCACTTAAAACTTTTCGTCCTCGAAAAGGAACGAAGCCGAAAGTTGTTTCACAATTCAACTCAACTTCCATTATTTTGACTACGGCTTAAGTTCTTCAACTTTTCAGTTTCTAAAAACTTTTCAAAATTTTCAAAAATTTGGCTAACACCCTAAATTTTCGAAAAATTTCGCCATAACCGCCCCTGCACCGGGAGCACGGGAAAATCCCGAAATTTCCATACAGGCCTTCTGATCTCAAAAAGAAAAAGAAAAAGCCAATCGGCTCATAAAATCATCATCACCCAAACAAAACAATAAATTATGGTAAACATGTACCTATTTGTCGGGCAAACAATTTTATTCTTCTGCTCTAGCCTCCTTGCAATGACCTGTTCAATGTAAGTACATGTATATGCAAGCAAATGCGACAAATTTTCAATACAATTCAATATTCGATTCAATTAGGCTAAATGGTTCAAAATTATCAAACAAATAAACAAACAACACAAACATCAATCAATTAGTGGATTAACGTTTCAAATTCATAATTTTGATACATATACATATACAGAAAATCATGTTTTTGATGCCAATTCACAACGATAAGCCCTATCTAATTTCGGTTCTCACACCAGTCTAATGGAAATATATAGATGTCACACTTTCGAAACTCGAATACCAATTCTGATGATGTTCGAACTATCATCAGAATCATCTCCGGGCGACTAGAGTGTGATTCTATATCTATCCAGTATATTAAAACTTCGAATATACGTTTGCAAGGCGCATAAGCAAAATCTTTATATACTGGACTTTCCAAATCAATAATAAATAAATAATCAAATACGAATAATTGATTTAAATTTCAAAACAAAATTTGTTTCATTTTAAAAATATACAATTCACACTCATTCTAGGATATTACTGATCCCATCTCTAACGAGTCATTCTAATTGGATATTACTAATCCAATATCTGATGAATTCTTTCGTATGGTTCTAATGTGTCTTGTCCTCTGAGCTTGGTAAACCAAAGCTCTGATACCAACTGTGACGAAAAGGAATTTCGCTCGATCCGAATCATTCACTAAACCGATCAAGACCGTCCGAAACGCCTGATTGTTTCGAGAACACGACAAAATAGAACGCGGACGGAAGAACATTTCATTGTATATTACAACAATTCCATCAGAATACAAGAATATACAGAGTATAAAAGAATATTACATAGAAATATCAGAGATTACAATACATTACATCGCAGCGGAAAATAATAAAATACACAACTAGAAGAGATATACAAATACAATGCTTTCCGGATATCATTCCGGCTGTAAACCAGGATCCTGTGAATATAAATCTGCAAAACCAAAACTACTAGCTGCCCGTGTCAAAATAAGGGCACCCAGAGTTTAGGTTAAAACAATAAACTCCAGGTCAATCATGTGACTGGTGTGAGAACTAAAACAGTTATTAATCTTTATTTTTAAAGTTAGGTAAATCAAGGGACCACGCCGTACAACACGAAACGGGTTTTCTCCCAAGAATACCAGTGCATAAAACAACAGCGCAATGCTTAATAAAGAACAATGAAGCTATTATAAGACCCATTTCCCATCACACAATGCAACGCAAGCCGGAGGATAGGGTTTTTACCTTATAATAGCCAAGAATGCTTGATACGTTTAAAACAAATCATTTGATACTATTATAAGTGCATAGTGTATAAAACAACTTCAAATCATAAGTATCAATCATAGAAGGCATAAGCGCCCCATCCCACTATGTCGCCATACTAGGCTCTACAAATAAAACCTCAAATGTAACGTATTTGGAAATTGGATTTCCAACTATGAACTGAGGCAAAAGATAGTCCTCAACCGATTCGAGACGCTCTAGCCCGTGTCTCAGGATCAGAGCTCGAGTGACCCTTGGATCGTCAGGGCCGGTCCACTGATGTGGATTAAAATCCTGAACACTGCGTTTCCACACCCTTTGGGGTGTCAATGAGCCAACAAATGACTCCATCGGACCCGGATCGTCCGATCATACCAAGGCGCCTCGCAACAGCAACAACCACACAGGTGAAAAGTATATAAATGTCAGGGCTGGTAGGTCACTGACACCACCCTAGCTAGAAGGAAACGCATGCCCTCCCTGAGGTCCTCTCCCGTTTCTGGTTCACAACCGGGGTGTGAGGCTCGCGAATTCACGTTACACAAAGCTATGCCACACAGGCGGTGCTTTGATCATCAACCACAAGACCCTGCTTTTCAACAAAAGCCTTGATCATCTGCCACTTAGGCATGCCACACAGGCAATTCACTCCATGCGATTGATATCCATCAGTATATAACCCCTGAGCTCGTATGTCTCAGAGAAGGGCGTTAATAAAGAGAATAAATTCTCTACCGCCAAACAGATATATATTTAATAGAAATCAATCACACAGACCAAAATCCAATGTCAGACACACAGTCCATTTACAAGTTCGTTCTAGGTGTGAACGAAACCGGAGGCACCTAGTACCCCGCATATCCATCGATCTCCAAGTACGTCTGGACGATCACCAACCGTTTCCATCTTCTTGGGTGTACAGCCCAATCATGATCATCAGTAATTACCCAAACGACGTAAAGTCCTCCGGCCTTTAACCACCGTCTTCATCTTCGACACCACGTCGAATCAGTTATTCAGAATGGGATAAACCCGGTCTTTCTGAACAACTCGCGTATATATATATAATAAACACGTGTTACACAAACACAGCGTACGCCTCATTCCAATTCAGAATATTCTTTTATTCAAATATTTTTATATTTTGGGAAAGATTCCCATTCATTTTATCAAAGATAAAATCTTTAAATTTATTCTTTAATCTCCTTTGAATATCAATTCAAACTAGTCGGGATTAGCGGACCACACAGGAGTAATCATTTATTTTATTCCCCAATCCCAACCTATTCGTCCCACGAAGTAAAACTGGTAATACTTCATATCTAACACCACGGTGTTATCGGTAAATTCAATTACCATTTCACGTTCAAATCTAATTAAAGATTTAACTATCGCTTGGAGTAAAACTGGTGATACTCCATTCTAGATCTTTTCAATCTATTTAAAGATTCATTAAAACTCCACTTAGTTTTAATCTTTAACTGGGTTAAAGAATCAGTGTCATATAAAACACGGTTCACGATAAACCCAAAATCACATTCCATTAATTATCGGGTTAAAGAAAGAGTGTTATTTAAAACACTGTCCACGATAAACCCAAAAATCAATATCAATTCAATTCCAAATAAATATTATTTAATTGGTACACTTCATTAAATCTAAATAAAAAGATTTAATCTTTTCTCAACTGGGTTCAAGAACAGTGTTAATAAAGACACCATTCACGACAAACCCAAATCACATTTGATATTCAATACAAGGCTCTGAATAGAAAATATACTGGCTTATATTCAATATCAAATTCTACGACCAACAAATATCGTATTGGAAATAACGATATTAATATATGTTTCAAATTTCCTAAACAATATCTGTATAATCATGATATCCAACATCGAAATATTCCAAAGATAATTTCGATTCAAATCCATTCCAATTCAATTATTGGAAATTCTGGATATATTCAAAACCATTTCAAATCCAATTTATTTATTTAAAAATAAATAGAATTATAATTCTAGTTCAAAACTAGTTCATTTCGATAAAAATCTATTTTTATCTTTTCAAATATGGAGTTTTTCACCCCAATTCTTCCCAAATCATTTCTTATGATTTTACACATATTATTACTATTTTTAATAATATTATCAAGGCCCGTACAGTCGATTTCCATCAACGGCTATCGAACTGCACTTACAGCGACCTTTTCCAAATTTGATTTGGACATAATTCCAAATCCAACCGTTAGATTTCTAATTTCTAATATTCATTAGAAAGCTCTTTTCGATACGAACCCAACGGTTCCGGTTTTAGGAGAATCCGACGATCTTATCTAATGTAATATCCGTTCGAAGTCAACGGTCGAAATTCGCGAACTGCCGCGGCGCGTTCTATTCAGGCCATTATATTATATATATATATATATAATATATAATATATACTTCGTCGATTTCCTTTTGAAATGAATTTTATAATTCGTTTTCAAAACGGTTTCAACTTCATATTCAATTTCAAATCAAAATTGAATATTCCAATATAAATTCGTTTTAAATTCATTTCAATTCAAATTCGTTTTCTATTCAATTTAATTCGAATTCGTTTTCTATTCAATTCAATTCGAATTCGTTTTCTATTCAATTCAATTCGAATTCGTTTATATTCAATTCCAATTCGAATTCATTTCTATTCAATTTAATTCGAATTCATTTCTATTCAATTTAATTCGAATCTCAATTCTTTTGAAAATATCAGATTTTGAAATCACTTTCGACATTCATTATTATAAAATGAATAAAATCGATATAAATATCGTTCACGTCAAAATGGCGTCAATCTAATCAACACGGCTTCATATATTTCTATTTTCAAATATTCTATTTCGAATATTTCTATTTCAAATATTTCTTTTCCAAATATTTCTATTTCAAATATTCCTATTCAAATATTTCTTTTCCAAATATTTCTATTTCAAATATTTCTATTTCAAAACTGGAATGAGGCCCAATCAATTACCATATAATGTTAATTATATGGATTTTCTACAACACATGTATACAATAACAACGATGAATAATCAACCATTATCCAAAGTGCATTCTATACTGTATAAGCATCAAATATAAATATTCAACGCTTATAACAGTCTGTCAATCAATCGATCGACATACAACTAAATATTGGGATTAGTGTATGTCATATATCATCCCAATACCCGTGTGGGGTTTAAAACAATCAAACACATATTTTATTTGTGCAGTTGGGCGATGTGTAAAATTTATCATCCCAATCAATATCAGTCAAATGTGTGTATATAAACAAATCGTCCGATTTGTTTATTTTTATTTCATTTCATATACACGTTAAAATTTCTATTTTTAACTATAAAATATTTTAACTATATAAATATTTTATTTCATTTCACATCACATCACACAATCAACTACACAGCAAAATCAAACAAACAAGCATACAAGCCGTCCATGGTCTGTGGACAACGGGTGTCGGGTGCTACTAAACACCGTCTGCATCCTAGTATATATTTCTACTAGAAATAAAATAAAAAGGTGAGAAGTTCTCACAGAAAGCTAAATCCAACGCCGCGACTCTTCTTATGTAGAAATCTTCGTCGTTCTTGCCTCTTGTCAATTTTCACTGCCCGCTTTCACTACATATATAAAAATCACATTTTTACTTCGCTATTCAATATATAAAAATCGAATTTTTACTTCGCTATTCAATATATAAAAATCGAATTTTTACTTCGCTATTCAATATATAAAAATCGAATTTTTACTTTGCTATTCAATATATAAAAATCGAATTTTTACTTCGCTATTCAATATATAAAAATCGAATTTTTACTTCGCTATTCAATATATAAAAATCGAATTTTTACTTCGCTATTCAATATATAAAAATCGAATTTTTACTTCGCTATTCAATATATAAAAATCGAATTTTTACTTCGCTATTCAATATATAAAAATCGAATTTTTACTTTGCTATTCAATATAAAAAAATCGAATTTTTATCTTGCTATTCAATATATAAAAATCGAATTTTTATCTTGCTATTCAATATATAAAAATCGAATTTTTACTTCGCTATTCAATATATAAAAATCGAATTTTTACTTCGCTATTCAATATATAAAAATCGATTTTTTTACTTTGCTATTCAATATATAAAAATCGAATTTTTACTTCGCTATTCAATATATAAAAATCGAATTTTTACTTCGCTATTCAATATATAAAAATTGAATTTTTACTTCGCTATTCAATATATAAAAATCGAATTTTTATTTCGTTATCATGTGTATAAAAATCACATTTTTATACTACTACTATATAGATAAAAATTCTATTTTTACACCGCTAAAAATCGCTTTTTTTCTATTTTAAAAATTTAATCTTTTCTATTTTAAAAATCTAATCTTTTCTATTTTAAAAATCTAATCTTTTCTATTTTAAAAATATGATCTTTTCTATAACAAAATTTCGTCTTTTCTATTATAAAATTTCGATCTTTTCACCTCTAATAATCATATGATAAAAATCAAAACTTTATGGCCTTTTATATAAATAAAAACTGATTTTCTGTTTTATTTTTAAAGCTAATCATGAACAAAATAAGTAAATAAATTAAATTGAAATAAATAAAACTTACTATGGCAATTTCAGAGGGGGTGGAGGTGGGGCGTCGCTGCTGCGTCAGTCGAGGAGGGAGGAGGAGAGAGGCAACGGGAGGAGAAAGAGGAGGTGCGGTGGCAGTCGAAGGGGGTGGCGGCGGTATTGGGTCACGGGGCTAGGGTTTTCATGGATTTGGGGGCAACGATCGCGGAGGAGAGAGAAGAGAAGCAGAGGGGGATCGGAGGGGAGGGGTCTGGAGAGAGAAGTGGTGGGCAGGGGAAGGAGCGGTGGCCGCAACGGCCGGTGGTGGCCCAGGGAGGAGGCGGCGGGCGGGTCTTCGATTTTTTTCTTTTTTTTTATTTTCTTCTGAATGAATATGGTCGGGGGAAAGAGAAGAAAGAAAGCGGGGTTTAAGTGAAAATTATATTATTTAATTTATTTAAATTTTAAAAAGTAATTTTTTCATTCGAACTCGAAACGAGGCCTACCGCCTATCGTCCATAGCTAATTACCCCCATTCCGAACACAATGGGATAGGTATCGTAGGCTGATTCGACCATTTCGATCAGTTTCCGTTAAAATCAACATATAACTCTATATATTGAATTTGAACGCGTATTTCAATTTTCCGGGCCCACATACGAACTCTAAAAATTCCCGAAAAAATATTTTCTAGCTTCGTATTGACGATACGGTCCTAACAAAACTAATTTCATCGAATTCTGAGACCATTTGAAAAATGGTCATTTTCCAGTCGATTAAAATCAACTGAAACTGGTCAAACACGTTTTCCTTTGCCACACTCACATATTGATTCGAAAAATTATGAAATTTGAAACCTAGCAATAACTTTACATCACGGATCCAACAAAAGTGGTTTCGTCGAAATCCGAGGTCGTTTGCAAAGTTTCCATTTTTAAGGGCCTGAATTCCATAGCGACTATTCAGAATTTTCAACTGGACATATCTTTTGATTCCCGCTATGAAATTTCAATTTTTCGGATTCGTTGGAAAGATATCCACAAATAGATCTTATTATTTTTGGTTTCGCTAGAATCCGTTTTATTTTGCTCCCGGTATGTTCAATTGAAATTTGAAATCGAATTATCGAACTACCGCGCCATTTTCAATTCCTTTTATAAATATAAACAAATATTTATTTTCTAACGACGATCTATATAATATATATGTTCGAATTTCATTCAAAATAAATTTCTCGTCGACTTTATTTAAAATAATTCATTTTAAATAATCAAAATTCGCTAAAATTACCAAAATAAAAAAAAATTAAATTGGCCCAGATTTCTGGGTTATTACAATCTCCCCCACTTAAAACTTTTCGTCCCCGAAAAGGAACGAAGCCGAAAGTTGTTTCACAATTCAACTCAACTTCCATTATTTTGACTACGGCTTAAGTTCTTCAACTTTTCAGTTTCTAAAAACTTTTCAAATTTTTAAAAAATTTGGTTAACACCCTAAATTTTCGAAAAATTTCGCCATAACCTCCCCCGCACCGAGAGCACGGGAAAATCCCGAAATTGCCATACAGGCCTTCTGATCTCAAAAAGAAAAAGAAAAAGCCAAGCGGCTAGCCAATCGGCTCATAAAATCATCATCACCCAAACAAAATAGTAAATTATGGTAAACATGTACCTATTTGTCGGGCAAACAATTTTATTCTTCTGCTCTAGCCTCCTTGCATTGACCTGTTCAATGTAAGTACATGTATATGCAAGCAAATGCGACAAATTTTCAATACAATTCAATATTCGATTCAATTAGGCTAAATGGTTCAAAATTATCAAACAAATAAACAAACAACACAAACATCAATCAATTAGTGGATTAACGTTTCAAATTCATAATTTTGATACATATACATATACAGAAAATCATGTTTTTGATGCCAATTCACAACGATAAGCCCTATTTAATTTCGGTTCTCACACTAGTCTAATGGAAATATATAGATGTCACACTTTCGAAACTCGAATACCAATTCTGATGATGTTCGAACTATCATCAGAATCATCTCCAGGCGACTAGAGTGTGATTCTATATCTATCCAGTATATTAAAACTTCGAATATACGTTTGCAAGGCGCATATGCAAAATCTTTATATACTGGACTGTCCAAACCAATATAAAATAAATAATCAAATACGAATAATTGATTTAAATTTCAAAACAAAATTTGTTTCATTTTAAAAATATAGCCTTCACACTCGTTCTAGGATACTACTGATCCCATCTCTAACGAGTCATTCTAATTGGATATTATTAATCCAATATCTGATGAATTCTTTCATATGGTTCTAATGTGTCTTGTCCTCTGAGCTTGGTAAACCAAAGCTCTGATACCAACTGTGATGAAAAGGAATTTCGCTCGATCCGAATCAGTCGCTAAACTGATCAAGACCGTCCGAAACGCCTGATTGTTTCGAGAACACGACAAAATAGAACGCGGACGGAAGAACATTTCACTGTATATTACAACAATTCCATCAAAATACAAGAATATACAGAGTATAAAAGAATATTACATAGAAATATCAGAGATTACAATACATTACATCGCAGCGGAAAATAATACAATACACAACTAGAAGAGATATACGGATACAAAGCTTTCCGGATATCATTCCAGCTGTAAACCAGGATCCTGTGAATATAAATCTGCAAAACCAAAACTACTAGCTGCCCGTGTCAAAATAAGGGCACCCAGAGTTTAGGTTAAAACAATAAACTCCAGGTCAGTCATGTGACTGGTGTGAGAACTAAAACAGTTATTAATCCTTATTTTTAAAGTTAGGTAAATCAAGGGACCACGCCGTATAACACGGAATGGGTTTTCTCCCAAGAATACCAGTGCATAAAACAACAGCGCAATGCTAAATAAAGAACAATGAAGCTATTATAAGACCCATTTCCCATCACACAACGCAACGCAAGCCGGAGGATAGGGTTTTTACCTTATAATAACCAAGAATGCTTGATACGTTTAAAACAAATCATTTGATACTATTATAAGTGCATAGTGTATAAAACAACTTCAAATCGTAAGTATCAATCATAGACGACATAAGCGCCCCGTCCCACTATGTCGCCATAGGCTCTACAAATAAAACCGCAAATGTCACGTATTTGGAAATTGGATTTCCATCTATGAACCGAGGCAAAAGATAGTCCTCAACCGATTCGAGACGCTCTAGCCCGTGTCTCAGGATCAGAGCTCGAGTGACCCTTGGATCGTCAGGGCCGGTCCACCGATGTGGATTAAAATTCCTGAACACTGCGTTTCCCCATCCTTTGGGGTGTCAATGAGGCAACAAATTACTCCATCGGACCCGGATCGTCCGATCAAAACGAGGCGCCTCGCAACAGCAACAACCACACAGGTGAAAAGTATATAAATGTCAGGGCTGGTAGGTCACTGACACCACCCTAGCTAGAAGGAAACGCATGCCCTCCCTGAGGTCCTCTCCCGTTTCTGGTTCACAACCGGGGTGTGAGGCTCGCGAATTCACGTTACACAAAGCTATGCCACACAGGCGGTGCTTTGATCATCAACCACAAGACCCTGCTTTTCAACAAAAGCCTTGATCATCTGCCACTTAGGCATGCCACACAGGCAAATCACTCCATGCGATTGATATCCATCAGTATATAACCCCTGAGCTCGTACGTCTCAGAGAAGGGCGTTAAGCAAGAGAATAAATTCTCCGCCGCCAAACAGATATATATTTAATAGAAATCAATCACACAGACTAAAATCCAAAGTCAGACACACAGTCCATTTACAAGTTCGTTCTGGGTCTGAACGAAACTGGAGGCACCTAGTACCCCGCATATCCATCGATCTCCAAGTACGTCTGGACGATCACCAACTGTTTCCATCTTCTTGGGTGTACAGCCCAATCAAGATCATCAGTAATTACCCAAACGACGTGAAGACCTCCGGCCTTCAACCACCATCTTCATCTTCGACACCACGTCGAATCAGTTATTCAGAATGGGATAAACCCGGTCTTTCTGAACAACTCGCATATATATATATATATATATATATATATATTTATATATATATAATAAACACGTGTTACACAAACACAACATACACCTCATTCCAATTCAGAATATTCTTTTATTCAAATATTCTTATATTTTGGGAAAGATTCCCATTCATTTTATCAATGATAAAATCTTTAAATTTATTCTTTAATCTCCTTTGAATATCAATTCAAACTAGTTGGGATTAGCGGACCACACAGGAGTAATCATTTATTTTATTCCTCAATCCCAACCTATTCATCCCATGAAGTAAAACTGGTAATACTTCATATCAAACTCCACGGTGTTATCGGTAAATTCAATTACCATTTCACGTTCAAATCTAATTAAAGATTTAACTATCGCTTGGAGTAAAACTAGTGATACTCCATTCTCGATCTTTTCAATCTATTTAAAGATTCATTAAAACTCCACTTAGTTTTAATATTTAACTGGGTTAAAGAATCAGTGTCATATAAAACACGGTTCACGATAAACCCAAAATCACATTCCATTTATTATCGGGTTAAAGAACGAGTGTTATTTAAAACACTGTCCACGATAAACCCAAAAATCAATATCAATTCAATTCCAATTAAATATTATTTAATTGGTACACTTCATTAAATCTAAATAAAAAGATTTAATCTTTTCTCAACTGGGTTCAAGAACAGTGTTAATAAAGACAACATTCATGACAAACCCAAATCATATTTGATATTCAATACAAGGCTCTAAATAGAAAATATACTGGCTTATATTCAATATCAAATTCTACGACCAACAAATATCGTATTGGAAATAACGATATTAATATATCTTTCAAATTTCCCAAACAATATCTGTATAATCACGATATCCAACATCGAAATATTCCAAAGACAATTTCGATTCAAATCCATTCCAATTCAATTATTGGAAATTCTGGTTATATTCAAAACTATTTCAAATCCAATTTATTTATTTAAAAATAAATAGAATTATAATTCTAGTTCAAAACTAGTTCATTTCGATAAAAATCTATTTTTATCTTTTCAAATATGGAGTTTTCATCCCAATTCTTCCCAAATCATTTCTTATGATTTTACACAAATTATTACTATTTTTAATAATTATATCAAGGCCCGTACAGTCGATTTCCATCAACGGCTATCGAACTGCACTTACAGCGACCTTTTCCAAATTTGATTTGGACATAATTCCAAATCCAACCGTTAGATTTCTAATTTCTAATATTCGTTAGAAAGCTCTTTTCGATATGAACCCAACGGTTCCTGTTTTAGGCGAATCTGACGGTCGGATCTCCCGTAATATCCGTTCGAAGTCAATGGTCGAAATTCGCGAACTGCCACGGCGCGACGCGTTCTATTCAGGCCATTATATTATATTATATATATATATTATATATACTTCGTCGATTTCCTTTCGAAATGAATTTTATAAATCGTTTTAAATTTGTTTTCAAAACGGTTTCAACTTCATATTCAATTTCAAATCAAAATTGAATATTCCAATATAAATTCGTTTTAAATTCATTTCAATTCAATTCAAATTCGTTTTCTATTCAATTCAATTCGAATTTGTTTTCTATTCAATTCAATTCGAATTCGTTTTCTATTCAATTCAATTCGAATTCGTTTATATTCAATTTCAATTCGAATTCATTTCTATTCAATTTAATTCGAATTCATTTCTATTCAATTTAATTCAAATTTCAATTCTTTTCAAAATATCAGATTTTGAAATCACTTTCGATATTCATTGTAAAATGAATAAAATCGATATAAATATCGTTCACGTCAAAATGGCGTCAATCTAATCAACACGGCTTCATATATTTCTATTTTCAAATATTCTACTTCGAATATTTCTATTTCAAATATTTCTTTTCCAAATATTTCTATTTCAAATATTCCTATTCAAATATTTCTTTTCCAAATATTTCTATTTCAAATATTTCTATTTCAAAATTGGAATGAGGCCCAATCAATTACCATATAATGTAAATTATATGGATTTTCTACAACACATGTATACAATAACAACGAGGAATAATCAACCATTATCCAAAGTGCATTCTACACTGTATAAGCGTCAAATATAAATATTCAACGCTTATAACAGTCTGTCAATCAATCGATCGACATACAACTAACTATTGGGATTAGTGTATGTCATATATCATCCCAATACCCGTGTGGGGTTTCAAACAATCAAACACAGATTTTATTTGTGCAGTTGGGCGATGTGTAAAATTTATCGTCTCAATCAATATCAGTCAAATGTGTGTATATAAATAAATCGTCTGATTTGTTTATTTTTATTTCATTTCATATACACGTTAAAATTTCTATTTTTAACTATAAAATATTTTAACTATATAAATATTTTATTTCATTTCACATCACATCACACAATCAACTAAACAGCAAAATCAAACAAACAAGCATACAAGCCGTCCATGGTCTGTGGACGACGGGTGTCGGGTGCTACTAAACACCGTCTGCATCCTAGTATATATTTCTACTAGAAATAAAATAAAAAGGTGAGAAGTTCTCACAGAAAGCTAAATTCAACGCCGCGACTCTTCTTATGTAGAAATCTTCGCCGTTCTTGCCTCTTGTCAATTTTCACTGCCCGCTTTCACTACATATATAAAAATCACATTTTTACTTCGCTATTCAATATATAAAAATCGAATTTTTACTTCGCTATTCAATATATAAAAATCGAATTTTTACTTCGCTATTCAATATGTAAAAATCGAATTTTTACTTCGCTATTCAATATGTAAAAATCGAATATTTTTACTTCGCTATTCAATATATAAAAATCGAATTTTTACTTCGCTATTCAATATATAAAAATCGAATTTTTACTTCGCTATTCAGTATATAAAAATCGAATTTTTACTTCGCTATTCAATATATAAAAATCGAATTTTTACTTCGCTATTCAATATATAAAAATCGAATTTTTACTTCGCTATTCAATATATAAAAATCGAATTTTTACTTTGCTATTCAATATATAAAAATTGAATTTTTACTTTGCTATTCAATATATAAAAATCGAATTTTTACTTCCCTATTCAATATATAAAAATCGAATTTTTACTTTGCTATTCAATATATAAAAATCGAATTTTTATCTTGCTATTCAATATATAAAAATCGAATGTTTACTTCGCTATTCAGTATATAAAAATCAAATTTTTACTTCGCTATTCAGTATATAAAAATCGAATTTTTACTTCGCTATTCAATATATAAAAATCGAATTTTTACTTCGTTATCATGTGTATAAAAATCACATTTTTATACTACTACTATATAGATAAAAATTCAATTTTTACACCGCTAAAAATCGCATCTTTTCTATTTTAAAAATCTAATCTTTTCTATTTTAAAAATCTAATCTTTTCTATTTTAAAAATCTAATCATTTCTATTTTAAAAATATGATCTTTTCTATAACAAAATTTCATCTTTTCTATTATAAAATTTCGATCTTTTCACCTCTAATAATCATATGATAAAAATCAAAACTTTATGGCCTTTTATATAAATAAAAACTGATTTTCTGTTTTATTTTTAAAGCTAATCATGAACAAAATAAGTAAATAAATTAAATTGAAATAATAAAACTTATTATGGCAATTTCAAAGGGGGTGGAGGTGGGGCGTCGCTGCTGCGTCAGTCGAGGAGGGAGGAGGAGAGAGGAAATGGGAGGAGAAGGAGGAGGTGCGGTGGCAGTCGAAGGGGTTGGCAGTGGTATTGGGTCACGGGGCTAGGGTTTTCATGGATTTGGGGGCAACGGTCGTGGAGGAGAGAGAAGAGAAGCAGAGGGGGATCGGAGGGGAGGGGTCTGGAGAGAGAAGTGGAGGGCGGGGGAAGGAGCGGTGGCCGCAACGGCCGGTGGTGGCCCAGGGAGGAGGCGGCGGGCGGGTCTTCGATTTTTTTTCTCTTCTGAATGAATATGGTCGGGGGAAAGAGAAGAAAGAAAGGGGGGTGGTTTAAGTGAAAATTATATTATTTAATTTATTTTAATTTTAAAAAGTAACTTTTTCATTTGAACTCGAAACGAGGCCCACCGCCTGTCGTCCATAGCTAATTACCCCCATTCCGAACACAATGGGATAGGTATCGTAGGCTGATTCGACCGTTTCTATCAGTTTCCGTTAAAATCAACATATAACTCTATATATTGAATTTGAACGCGCATTTCAATTTACCGGGCCCACATACAAACTCTAAAAATTCCTGAAAAAATATTTTCTAGCTTCGTATTGACGATACGGTCCTAACAAAACTAATTTCATCGAATTCTGAGACCGTTTGAAAAATGGCCATTTTCCAGTCGATTAAAATCAACTGAAACTGGTCAAACACATTTTCCTTTGCCACGCTCACATATTGATTCGAAAAATTATGAAATTTGAAACCTAGTAATAACTTTACATCATGGATCCAACAAAAGTGGTTTCATCGAAATCCGAGGTCGTTTGCAAAATTTCCATTTTTAAGGGCCTGAATTCCATAGCGACTATTCAGAATTTTCAACTGGACATATCTTTTGATTCCCACTATGAAATTTCAATTTTTCGGATTCGTTGGAAAGATATCCACAAATAGATCCTATTATTTTAGGTTTCGCTAAAATCCGTTTTATTTTGCTCCCGGTATGTTCAATTGAAATTTGAAATCGAATTATCGAACTACCGCGCCATTTTCAATTCCTTTTATAAATATAAATAAATATTTATTTTCTAACGACGATCTATATAATATATACGTTCGAATTTCATTCAAAATAAATTTCTCGTCGACTTTATTTAAAATAATTCATTTTAAATAATCAAAATTCGCTAAAATTGCCAAAATAAAAAAAAATTAAATTGGCCCAGATTTCCGGGTTATTACAATAAATATGATTTTTCTATATATGAATGTAAAGTAAAAAATACGATTTTTCTATAAATGAATGTGAAGTAAAAATTCGATTTTTATATGTAGTGGATACGAATGACGAAAGTGACAAAAGAAGAAAAGGCGAAGATTTCCTACATACGAAGAGTAATGGTGTTTGGTTAGGCTTATTAGTGAGAACTCCTCACTTTTAATTTAATTTTCTAGTTAAAATATATACTAGGATGCAGACGGTGTTTAGTAGCACCGACACCCATCGTCCACAGACCATGGACGGCTTGTACGCTTGTTTGTTTGATTTTGATGTGTAGTTGATTGTGTGATGTGATGTGAGATGAAATAAAATATTTTATAGTGAGAAATATTTTATAGTTAAAAATAGAATTTTTAACGTGTGTTTAAAATGAAATAAATATAAACAAATCAAACGATTTGTTTATATACACATATTTGACCGATATTGATTGGGATGATAAATTTTACACATCGCCCAACTGCAAAAATAAAATCTGTGTTTGATTGTTTGAAACCCCACACGGGTATTGGGATGATATATGGAATACACTAATCCCAATAATTAGTTGTATGTCGATCGATTGATTAACAGACTGATATAAGCGTTAAATATTTATATTTGATGCTTATACAGTGTAGAATGCACATTGGATGGTGGTTGATTATTTGTCATTGTTGATATGTACATGCGTTGTATGGAAATCCATAGAAATAAAATCTATGGTAATTGATTGGGCCTCATTCCAGTTTTGAATAGAAATATTTGAATAGAAATATTTGAAAAGAAATATTTGAATAGAAATATTTGAAAAAGAAATATTTGAAATAGAATATTTGAAAATAGAAATATATGAAGCCGTGTTGATTAAACTGACGCCATTTTGACGTGAACGATATTTATATCGATTTTATTCATTTTCAATGAATATTGAAAGTGATATTGAAATTCGAATTAAACTGAATAGATTTGAAATTCAAATTAAATTGAATAGAATTGGATTCGAATTTAAAATGAATTCGAATTGAAATTGAATAGAAATGAATTCGAATTGAAATTGAATAGAAATGAATTCGAATTGAAATTGAATTAAATTGAAAACGAACTGAAATTGAATTAAAAATCGATTTGAATTGAAATCAATTTGAAATGAATTTAAAACGAATTTATAAGGAAAAATTCAATTTTGATTTGAATTTGAAAAGAAGTTAAAATCGTTTTGAAAACGAATTTAAAACGATTTATACAATATGTTTTAAAAGGAAAGCGACGAAGTATATATTATATATATAATATAATGGCCTAAATAGAACGCGCCGCGCCGCGGTAGTTCGTGAATTTCGATCATTGACTTCGTACGGAGATTACAGGAGATCCGACCGTCGGATTCTCCAAAAACCGGAACAATTGGGTTCGTATCGAAAAGATCTTTCTAACGAATATTAGAAATTGGAAATCTAACGGTTGGATTTGGAATTTTGTCCGAATCAAATTTAGAAAAGGTCGCTGTAAGTGCAGTTCGATGGCCGTTGATGGAAATCGACTGTACGGGCCTTGATAAAATTATTAAAAATAGTAATAATTTGTGTAAAATCATAAGAAATGATTTGGGAAGGATTGGGATGAAAAACTCCATATTTGAAAAGATAAAAATAGATTTTTATCGAAACGTAATAGTTTTGAAATAGAATAATAATTTATTTATTTTTAAAATAAATAAATTGGATTTGAAATGGTTTTGAAAATAACCAGAATTTCCAATAATTGAATTGGAATGGATTTGAATTGAAATTGTCTGTGAAATATTTCGATGTTGGATTTCGTGATGATACAGGTATTGTTATGGGAATTTGAAAGATATATTTATATTGTTATTTCCAATACGATATTTGTTGGTCGTAGAATTTGATGTTGAATACAAGCCGATATATTTTCTATTAAGAGCCTTGTATTCAATATCAAATGTGATTTGGGTTTGTCGTGAATCGTGTTTTAGATGACATTGGTTCTTTAACCCAATTAAAGACAGAATATTGATTTTTGAGAAGATTAAAACTAAGTGGAGTTTTAACGAATCTTTAATTAGATTGAAAGTGAATTGGTAATTTAAATTATCAAATATTAAAAGTGATCGAGAATGGAGTATCACCAGTTTTGCTCCAAAGCGATAGTTAAATCTTTAATTAGATTTGAATGTGAAATGGTAATTAATTTTACCGATAACACCGTGGTGTTAGATATGGAGTATTACCAGTTTTCTCCATGGGATAAATAGGTTGGGATTGGGAATGTACATCCATTTGAAAGATATTGATTGGGACGATAAATTTTACACATTGCCCAACTGCACAAATAAAAGTCTGTGTTTGTTGACTGAAACCCCACACGGGTATTGGGATGATATTTGACGAACACTAAACCCGATTGTTTAGTTGTATGTCAAGTGACAGGTTGATAGACAGTTGTGTAGTCCACTTTGGATGATGGTTGATTATTTATCATTGCTATTGTATACATTATCTATATGGAATCCATATAATTAACATTATATGGTAATTGATTGGGCCACATTCCAATTTGGAAAATAAAGAATATTATAAAGGAGATTCATGTGTTGAATTGAATAAATATTCATGTGTTGAATAAAATATATATTCATGTGTTGAATAAAATATATATTAACGTGTTGAATAAAAGAAAATTCATGTGTTCAATAAAGTATATATTCATGTGTTGAAGAAAATATTCATTTGTTGAATAGAATAGCGAAGTTATTGAAATATATAGAGCCATGTTGATTAGATTTGCGCCATTTTGACGCGAATGATATTAATATCAATTATATTTGTTTTTGTAATGAATATAGGAAAGGAAGTGATTTCAAAATCTAATATTTTGAAAATATTATCATTTATATATTAATGATATGGAATATTCAATTTTGATTTAAAATTGAATATGAAGTTGAAATTGTTTTGAAAACAAATTTAAAACGAATTATAAAATATGTTTTGAATTGAAATCGATGTAATATATATAATATATATATTATATATATTAATGGCCTGAAAAGAACGTGCCGCGCCGCAACCGTTCGCGAATTTCGACCATTGACTTCGAATTGACGTTACAGGAGATCCGACCGTCGGATTCTCCTGCAACCGGAACCATTGGGTTCGTATCGAAAAGAGCTTTCCAATGAGTATTAGAAATTTGAAATCTAACGGTTGGATTTGGAATTATGTCTAAATCAAATTTGGAAAAGGTCATTGTAAGTGCAGTTCGACGACCGTTATTGGAAATCGACTGTACGGGCCTTGATAAAATTATTAAAAATATCAATAATTTGTGTAAAATCATAATAAATGATTTAGAAAGAAGTGGGGTGAAAATCCCATATTTAAAAAGGATAAAATTTTTTTTTTATCGAAATGAACTGGTTATGAACTAGAATTGTAATCCAATATTTTTGAATAAATAAATTGGATTTGAAGTGGTTTTAAAAATAATCAGAATTTCCAATATACGAATTGGAATGGATTTGAATTGAAATTATCTTCGGAATATTTCGATGTTGGGTTTCATGATTATATAGATATGGTTGTGGAAATTTGAAAGATATATTTATATCGTTATTCCCAATACGATATTTGTCGGTTTCAAAATTTGATATTGAATATAAGCTGATATATTTTCTATTTAGAGCCTTATATTTAATATCAAATGGGATTTTGGGTTCGTCATGAATGGTGTGTTAAATAACACTGTTCTTGAACCAAGTTTAGAAAAGAATAAATCTTTTAATTAAGATTTGGTGAAATTGTCTAGTTAATTGGTATTTAATTGGAATTGAATTTAAATTGGTTTTTGGGTTTATCGTGAGCGGTGTTTTGAATAACACCTATTCTTTAACCCGATTAACAATGTAATGAGATTTTGGGTTGTTGTGAACCGTGTTTTAAATGACATTGATTCTTTAACCCAGTTAAAGATAAGATGAACTTCTTAGCTATGAATAACCATTAATATTGATTTGTGGGAAGATTAAAACTGAGTGGAGTTTTAATGAATCTTTAATTAGATGGAAATGATCGGGAATGGAGTATCACCAGTTTTGCTCCAAAGCGATAGTAAAATCTTTAACTAGATTTGAACGTGAAATGGTAATTAATATTTACCGTTAACACAGTGGTGTTAGATATGGAGTACTACCAGTTTTGCTCCCTGGGATGAATAGGTTGGGATTGGGAAATAATTTAAATAATTACTTTGGTGTGGTTCGCTAATCCCGACTAGTTTGGAAAACCTTAACATGATTTGAAATGATATCCAAATGAAGATTAAAGAATAAATTTAGAAGAATTTATCTTTGATAAAATTAATGGGAACCTTCCCCTTAGAATGTGAATATTTGAATAAAAGAATACTATGAATTGGAATGAGGCGTATGTTGCGTTTGTGTTACACTTGTTTATTATATACGAGGGTTATTCGAAAAGGCCGGGTCTATACCCATTCTGAATAATCGACTCGACGATAAGTCGACGATGAAGACAGTGGTTGAAGACCGGAGGTCTTCACATTGTTTGGATGATTACTGATGATCTTGATTGGGCATTACACCCAAGAGAAGGGAATCAGTTGGTGATCGTCCAGACGTACTTGGAGATCGATGGATATGCGAGGAATAAAGTTCCTCCGGTATCGTTCAGACCTAGAACGAACTTGTAAATGGACTGTGTATCTGACATTGGATTTTATTCTTTGTTGATTGATCTCTATTAAATATATATATGTTTGGCGGCAGAGAATTTATTCTCTTGCTTAACGACCTTCTCTGAGACGTACGAGCTCAGAGGTTATATATTGATGGATATCAATCACATGGCATGAATTACCTGTGTGGCATGCCTAAGTGGCAAATGATCAAGGCTTCTGTTGAAAAGCAAAGTCTTGTGGTTGATGATCAAAGCATGGCCTGTGTGCCATAGCTTTGTGTATAGCGTTAATTCGCGAGCCTCACACCTCGGTATGAGTCAAAAAAGGGATCGGACTGCAGGGAGAACACGACGTTTCTTTCTAGCTAAGTGTAACTACCCGGAAAATGCGAGCCAATTTAAAAATTTTATTTTGGCGAATTTAGCGAAGTTTGAACATTTAAAATGAATTATTTTAAATAATATCAACGAGAAATTTATTTTGAATAGAATTAGAACATATATATTTATATAGATCGTCGTTAGAATATAAATAATTATATATAATTATAAAAGGAATTGAAAATGGCGCGGTAGTTCGAAAATTCGATTTCAAAATTCAAATGAATGTACCGGGTGCAAAATAAACCAGATTTTAGTGAAACCAAAAATATTAGAATCTATTTGAGAATATCTTTCCAACAAATCCGAAAAATTGAAATTTCATAGCGGGAATCAAAAGATATGTCCAGTTGAAATTTCAGAATAGTCGCTATGGAATTCAGGCCCTTAAAAGTGAAGATTTTGCAAATGACCTCGGATTTTGACGAAACCACTTTTGTTGGATCCGTGATGTCAAATTATTGCTAGGTTTCAAATTTCATAATTTTTCGAATCAATATGTGAGCGTGGCAAAGGAAAACGCGTTTGACCAGTTTTAGTTGATTTTAATCGACTGGAAAATGGCCATTTTTCTAACGGTCTCGGAATTTGACGAAATTAGTTTTTTTAGGACCATATCGTCAATACGAAGCTAGAAAATATTTTTTTGAAATTTTTCTGGTTAGTATGTGACCCTGGTAGATTGAAATGCGCGTTCAAATTCAATATATAGAGTTATATTTTGATTTTGACGAAAACTAATCGAAATGATCGAATCAGCCTATGATACATATCCCATTGTGTTCGGAATGGGGGTAATTATCTATGGATGACAGGCGATGGGTCTCGTTTGGAAGTCAAAATAATTAGTACCTTTTTGAAATTAAATTAATTAAATAATATATATTATTATATGTCTCCCCCTCACTTACCTCTCTCCTTCCACGTTCATTTCATTTAAAAAAAGGAAACGGATCGAGGAAACCCGCCGCCACCCTCCGGAGCTCCTCCACCCCGTCGCTCGTCCTCCTCCGCCTCGGTGAACGTTGCTCCCCTCCCTTCTCCCCGCGCATCCTTCTTCCTCCTCGCCTTCTTCTTCTTCGACGCCATACACCGCAACCCTAAATCGAATCACCCACCGACCCCCTCCGCCAGTGGCCACCACCGACCACCCTAAACCTCCTCCGACCATCTGCAGGCCCCGCGCGCCCCCTCTCGCAGCAGCCGACGCCAAGATTCCCCCCCCTCTTCTTGAAACCGCTGCCCCATCGCCCCAAATCCACCAAACCACGAAGCCGATACCTCCCTTCGCTGAAAAACAGTAAGAATTTACTTTGTTTTTATTTTTGTTTAGGGAAATTAGTTTTAAAAATATATATATAAAGATCAGTTTTTAAAATATCATAGAAGAGAAAAATGTAGCAGTTTTGTTTAAAATATAAGTTGAGATTTTTATATAAATAAAGATTCGATTTTTATATGAATACCGGGTTAAAAATATGATTTTTATATAGTGAAGATTATAAAAGAATGATTTTTATAAGATAGAGTAAATAAAATTCGATTTTTATTTGAGTAGCGAAGTAAAGATTTGATCTTTATATATGTAGTGAATCAAAAATATGATTTTTACTTGTGTAGAGTATTAAAAATATGACCTTTTATATAATAGAAGATATAAAAATACTATTTTTATATAAGTAGTGTATTGAAAATAAAATTTCTATATAATAGAGAATATAAAAATATTATCTCTATATGTGTAGCGAAATAAAAATCTGATTTTTCATTATATATAGGTTGAAATAAAAATATGAAATCTTTATATTTGAAAAGGCTAAATCTTTATATTTGAAAAGGCGAAATCTTTATATTTGAAAAGACGAAATCTTTATATTTGAAAAGGCGAAATCTTTATATTTGAAAAGAGGAAATCTTTATATAGAGAATAGCATGATAAAAATATAATCTTTATTATATGAATATCGTTGTAAAAATAGAATTTTTATCTATATAGTAGCAATGTAAAAATAGAATTTTTATCTATACAGTAGCGATGTAAAAATAGAATTTTTATCCATATGGAGTGATTATAAAAATATAATTTTTATATACATAGCAACAATATAAAAATGTGATTTTTATATATGTAGTGGCTACGGGCAGCGAAAGTGACAAAAGGCGAGAACAGCGATGACTTCTACATAAGAAGAGTCGAGGAGTTTGGATTAGCTAGTCGGTGAGAACTTCTCACTTTAAATTTTCTTTTCTAGTTAAAATATATACTAGGATGCAGACGGTGCTTAGCAGCACCCGATCCCCGTCGTCCACAGACCATGGATGGCTTGTATGCTTGTTTGATGTGTTGTGAAATTTGTTTGTGATGTTGATGTGAAATAGATAATAAAATATATTCATGTGTTGAAATAAATTAATTATTCTTAAAAATATGAATATAGTGAATGTGAATAAATAAATATCCATTTACAAACCGGACGGTTTGTTTATGTACACCTATTTGAAGGATATTGATTGGGATGATAAATTTTACACATCACCAAACTGCACAAATAATATTCAGTGTTTGTTGATTTGAAACCCCACACGGGTGTTGGGATGATATTTGACTAACACTAATCCCAATTATTTAATTGTATGTCGATCGATTGGTCGACAGGCTGTGTAAGCGCTAATTATTTATATTTGATTCTTATGCAGTTGTGTGGTGCACTTTGGATGATGGTTGATTGTTTATCGTTGCTATTATATCCATGCGTTGTGTGGAATCCATATAATTAACATTATATGGTAATTGATTGGGCCTCATTCCAATTGGAAAAATAAAGAAGATTATAAAATAAAGATTCATGTGTTGAATAGAAAAATGCTCATGTGTTGAGAATATTCATGTATTGAAACTATTTATGTGTTGAGTAAAATATTTTAACAATAAAATTTACATCTTTATCATATTTAAAATTAGAATCTACTTTACGGTTGGAGTCTAATTAAAAATCAAACGATAGATACCATAATTTTATAAAATATATTACATAACAAAAATAGTTATGTGTTGACAGTACTCATGTGTTGAGATTAGTCAGGTGTTGAAAGAAATATAGATTCATGTGTTGAATAGAATAAATATTCATTTGTTGAATAGAATAACGAATTTATTGAAATATATAAAGTCGTGTTGATTAGAGATGCGCCATTTTGACGCAAACGATATTTATATCGATTATATTCGTTTTTATAATGAATATAGAAATGGTAGTGATTTCAAAATATAACGTTTTGAAGATATTATCATTTATATAGTAATGACAGGAAATATTCAATTTTGATTTGAAATTGAATATAGAGTTGAAATGGTTTTGAAAACGAATTTAAAATGATTTATAAAATACGTTTTAAAAGGAAATCGACGAAATATATAATATAGATATATATTATATATATATTATATATATAATGGCCTGAATAGAACGCGCCGCGCCGCGGCAGTTCGTGTATTTCGACCATTGACTTCAAATTGACATTACGGGAGACCTGACTGTCGGATTCTCCTAAAACCGGAACCGTTGGGTTCGTATCGAAAAGATCTTTCCAATGAATATTAGAAATTTGAAATCTAAGGGTTGGATTTGGAATTATGTCCAAATCAAATTTGGAAAAGGCCATTGTAAGTGCAGTCCGATGGCCGTTGATGGAAATCGATTGTACGGGCCTTGATAAAATTATTAAAAATATCAATAATTTGTGTAAAATCATAATATGTGAATTCGAAAGAACTGGGATGAAAAATTCCACATTTGAAAAGATAAAAATAGATTTTTATC
Source organism: Allium sativum (assembly GCA_030737875.1). Taxonomy (NCBI): domain Eukaryota; kingdom Viridiplantae; phylum Streptophyta; class Magnoliopsida; order Asparagales; family Amaryllidaceae; genus Allium; species Allium sativum. The sequence goes on from CM060925.1 coordinate 78,687,374, forward strand.
GAAATGAACTAGTTTTGAATTAGAATTAAAATCAATTTATTTTTGAAATAAATAAATTGAATTCGAATTGGTTTTGAAGATAACAAGAATTTCCAATATATATAAAGTGGAAGTGGATTTGAATCGAAATTGTCTTTGGAATATTTCGATGTTGGATTCCGTGATTATACAGATACTGTTATGGGAATTTGAAAGATATACTTATATCATTATTTCCAATACGATATTTGGAGGTTTCAGAATTTGATATTGAATATAAGACGATATATTTTCTATTCAGACCCTTGTATTTAATATCAAATGTGATTTGGGTTTGTCGTGAATCGTGTTTTAGATGACATTGGTTCTTTAACCCAGTTAAAGACAGAATATTGATTTTTGAGAAGATTAAATCTAAGTGGAGTTTTAACGAATCTTTAATTAGATTGAAAGTGAATTGGTAATTTAAATTATCAAATATGAAAAGTGATCGAGACTGGAGTATCACCAGTTTTGCTCCAAAGCGATAGTTAAATCTTTAATTAGATTTGAATGTGAAATGGTAATTAATTTTACCGATAACACCGTGGTGTTAGATATGGAGTATTACCAGTTTTCTCCATGGGATAAATAGTTTGGGATTGGGAAATAAAATAAATAATTACTTCGGTGTGGTTCGCTAATCCCGACTAGCTTGGAAAATCATAATATGGTTTGAAATGATATCCAAAGGAAGATTAAAGAATAAATTTAGAAGAATTTACCTTTGATAAAATTAATGGGAACTTTTCCCTAAGAATGAGATATTTGAATAAAAGAATATCCTGAATTGGAATGAGGCGTATGTTGTGTTTGTGTAACATTTGTTTATTATATACGCGGTTTATTCGGAAAGGCCAGGTTTATACCCATTCTGAATAACCGATTCGACGATAAGTCGAAGATGAAGACGGTAGTTGAAGACTGGAAGTCTTTACATTGTTTGGGTGATTACTGATGATCTTGATTGGGCTGTACACCCAAGAGGAGGGAATCAGTTGATGATCGTCCAGACGTACTTAGAGATCGATGGATATGCGAGGAAAGTGCCTCCGGTTTCATTTAGACCAAGAACGAACTTGTAAATGGACTGTGTGTCTGACATTGGATTTTATTCTGTGTTGATTGATCTCTATTAAATATACATCTGTTTGGTGGCGGATAATTTATTCTCTTGCTTAACGCCCTTCTCTAAGACGTACGAGCTCAGAGGTTGTATATCGATGGACATCAATCGCATGGAGTGAATTGCCAGTGTGGCACGCGTAAGTGGCAATTGATCAAGGCTTCTGTTGAAAAGCAAAGTCTTGTGGTTGATGATCAAAGCACAACCTGTGTGGCATAGTGTAACGACCCAGAAAATCTGAACCAATTTAAAATTTTTAAATTGGCTAAAATAATGGATTTTAAATATTTAAAATAAATATTTTAAATAATGGCAATGAAAACTGAGTTTGAATCGACAATTGAAAACGAATATAATTAATTATAATTATAAACAAGGCCTGAAATGGCGTGGTAGTTTCAAAAATTGAATTCAAACTTTGTCGGACTGTACCGGGTGCAAAACAATCCGGATTTTAGTGAAACCAAAAATAATAGGATCTAATTGATAATATCTTTCCAACGAATCCGACAAATCGAAATTTCATAGCGGGAATCAAAAGATATGTCCAGTTGAAAATTCTGAATAGTCGCTATGGAATTCAGGCCCTTAAAAATGGACATTTTGCATACGACCTCGGATTTCGACGAAACCACTTTTGTTGGGTCCGGGATGTGAAGTTATTGCTAGGTTTCAAATTTCATAATTTTTCGAATCAATATGTGAGCGTGGCAAAGGAAAACGCGTTTGACCGATTTCAGTTGATTTTAATCGACTGGAAATTGGCCATTTTTCAAACGGTCTCAGAATTTGTCGAAACTAGTTTTGTTAGGACCGTATCGTCAATACGAAGCTAGAAAATATTTTTCGGGAATTTTTCTAGTTAGTATGTGACCCCGGTAATTTGAAATGTACGTTTAGAATTCAATATAGTGATTTAAAATGTAAATTCAACGGAAACTGATTGTAACGATCAAATCAGCTTGCGATACATATCCCATTGTGTTCGGAATGGGGGTAAAACGCTATGGACGACAGGCGGTGGGCCTCGTTTCGAGGTCGTGGGTAAAAGTCAACTTTATGCAATTAAATTAATTAATAATAAAAAAAAATAACTCCTTCCCTTTTTATCTTTCTGCCCCCCCCCCCGATTTCATTAAATCAGAAATCAAAATAAAAAAAAAAGAAGAAAAAAAAACGCGCTCCAGCCTCGCCGTCGCTCAGGCGATCGCCACCTCCAGCCCCGCCGCGTCAGCCTCCCGATCCTCCTCCTTCCCACCGCCTCTCCTCCTCTCTCGCGTGGAACCCCAGACCCGCGCCCACATCGAAGAATCCTCCGTCGAGACCAACGACCACCGCCCTCCTCCACAAGCCACCGCCTGCTCCTCCTCCTGCCGCCGACCCTGACATCACCCCCCCTTCTTCGCAGCAATGTAAGTTGTTTTTATTTTATTTTGAGATTTAAAAAGAAAAAGATTTGAGATTTAAAAAGAAAAAGATTTGAAATTTAAAAAGGAAAAGATTTGAACTTTAAAAAGAAAAAGATTTGAACTTTAAAAAGGAAAAGATTTGAACATCGAAGCATAATAAAAATTCGATTTTTATATATTGAATAACATAGAAAAAATTCGATCTTTAGATATGTAGTGGCTACGGGCGAAAGCGACGAAAGGCGAGATTGGCGAAGATTTCTATAAAGGAAGAGTCGTGTAATTGGATAGCTATTGGTGAGAATTTCTCACTCTTCAATTTCTTTTACTATATATATATATGTGTTGAAATAAAAGTGAATTGCTATATATAAATATATAAATATATATATATATATACGCCCCTCGTCCACAAACCATGGACGATATTTATTGGTTGAAACTGTTGTGAAAATTGATTGACAGCGAATGATTGTTTGGGATTGTTTGTGATTGATATTGGTTGATTGTGGTTGAAAAATACCCATTTGTGGTTGAGAAATATTTGGTTGAAACCACATAGGATTAGTTTGTGGAAATGAAATAAATATATACATGTCGCCTGCGTGCGAACTAGATGCATGATCCCCATTGTCAAAAACCGCGAGGTTTTAAGGTAGAGCGAGGAGCCGTACTAGGGACGGTCCCGGTTTTAACTACCCTGCCGTTATGCTGCCGAAATTTTGAATAATATTCGTGTGTTTGAATTATTTTCATATGCTTAAACTATATTTATTCATTGTATAGAAAACATTCATGTGTTGAATTGATATTCATTCGTTGATTAGAAATTCATGTGTTGAATGGTATTCATATTTTGAAATAAATTGTTTGATAATAAAAATCACATTTTTATCTGTATATAGAAACTATAGAAAACATTCATGTGTTGAATTGATATTCATTCGTTGATTAGAAATTCATGTGTTGAATGGTATTCATATTTTGAAATAAATTGTTTGATAATGAAAATCACATTTTTATCTATATATAGAAACTATAGAAAACATTCATGTGTTGAATTGATATTCATTCGTTGATTAGAAATTCATGTGTTGAATGGTATTCATATTTTGAAATAAATTGTTTGATAATAAAAATCACATTTTTATCTATATATAGAAACTATAGAAAACATTCATGTGTTGAATTGATATTCATTCGTTGATTAGAAATTCATGTGTTGAATGGTATTCATATTTTGAAATAAATTGTTTGATAATAAAAATCACATTTTAATTTATATATAGAAACTATAGAAAACATTCATGTGTTGAATTGATATTCATTCGTTGATTAGAAATTCATGTGTTGAATGGTATTCATATTTTGAAATAAATTGTTGGATAATAAAAATCACATTTTTATCTATATATAGAAACTATAGAAAACATTCATGTGTTGAATTGATATTCATTCGTTGATTAGAAATTCATGTGTTGAATGGTATTCATATTTTGAAATAAATTGTTTGATAATAAAAATCACCTTTTATCGACTATATGAACTGTGTAAAATAATCTCGTTTTAAAAGAAATTGTTTTATGATAAAAATCCTATTTTTGTCACCTATATGAATTATATAGAAAAATAGTGTTTAGAAATGAATTGTTTTACAATAAAAATCGCATTTTTATTGTATGCATGAATCGTTGAAATGTGAAATGTTAAAAATAGCCACTTGTTCAAAATAAACATATATGAGTTGAAATATTCATTAATTAGCCAATGAAATGATTTGCACCTATTTATGTAACATTAGAATGAATGGTGTTTTTAAACCAAATAGAAATCAAATATGAAGTTAAATAGAAAATGATAAATGATAAGAACTGTATATATATGTACATGCATATTCATTGAACAGGTTATAGCAAAGGGGCTAGAGAAGAGGAATAAAATTTTGTGCCCGACAAATAGGTACACATTTACTGTTTTGTTTGGGTGATGATTTTATGAGCCTGTTGGCTAGCCGCTTGGCTTTTTCTTTTTCTTTTTGAGATTAGAAGGACCGGGAAAGCTATTTGCGATTTCCCGATGCTCCCGGTGCAGGGGAGGTTATGGCGAAATTTTCCCAAAAATTTAAGGCGTTAGTGAAATATTTGAGGTGAAAACGATATTGAAATCATTGAATGAACTATATTTATATAATTATATAAATATAAATAAAATTAAAACGAAACGTGGCCGTGCAGTTCGCATTTTGAAATCGTGATTTCAAACAACTAGTACGGGGAATTCGACCATTGGATTTTCCCGAAACCGCAACCGTCGGGTTCGCCTTGGAAATATCTTTCCAACGGCACCAACCTTGTAAAAATCCAACGGTTGGATTGTCTGGAATGTTTAATTCAAATCTGATGAAAAACAGCGCCAGAAGCGATTATATATATATATATATATATAAATATAATTATATATTTAATCGAATAACGACGCTGCAGTTCGTATTTTGAAATCGAAACTTCAAACGATTGTACCGGGAGATCCGACCGTCGGATTTTCCCGAAACTGGAACCGTTGGATTCGTTTTAAAAAGACCTTTCTAATGATGTAAATTTTGTGAAGATCCAACGGTTAGATTTTCAGATATGTGTAAATCAAATCTGAAGAAAATCAGCGCCACGGCCGCGTTATGGCCCGAAGCGTCGTTTTGAATAAATGGGCTATTTTAAAATAAATAAAAATAGCGATAAATCATTATAAAGTACCATAAACAATATGGAGTGGAAATAAACTGAATTTGCTCGATTTATGTTGTATTTGATGGTTGAATGTGTTTGGTGTGAAAATTACATTAAAGAACAATATTGGTGTTGTCGAATAATTTAACTATTTAAATAAATCGATTTGAAATTCTAAATATACGTGAATTATTTGAAAAGGCCGAGTTAATTCTCATTTCGAATAATTGACCGACAATTGAAATTCGAAGATGAAGACGACGGTCGAAGACCGGAGATCTTCACCTCGTTTGGATGGTAACCGAGGTCCTGATTGGGAGGCATCCCGAAATATGGATAATGAGTGGTTATCGTCCAGACGTACGTGGTGATCGAAGGGTTTGCGAGGTATTTAGTGCCTCCGGTTTCGTTCAGACCCAGAACGGACTTGTAAATGGACTGTGTGTCTGACATTGGATTTATTCTGTGTGGCATGCTAAGATGCAGTGATCAGGGCTTCTGTTGAAAAGCAAAGTCTTGTGGTGATGATCAAAGCACCGCCTGTGTGGCGTAGCTTTGTGTATAACGTGAATTCGCGAGCCTCACACCCCGGTATGAACCAGAAACGGGAGCAGGACCTCAGGGGGGGACGTGCGTTTTCTTTCTAGCTAGGGTGGTGTCAGTGACCTACCAGCCCTAACATTTATATACTTTTCACCTATGTGGTTGTTGCTGTTGCGAGGCGCCTCGGTTTGATCGGACGATCCGGGTCCGATGGAGTCATTCGTTGGCTCATTTACACCCCAAAGGGTGGAGAAACGCATTGTTCAGGCATTATAATTCACTTCGTGTGGACCGACCCTGACGATCCAAGGGGCAGTTGCGGCTGTTCCTGAGGGGCGGGCTAGAGCGTCTCGAATTCGGTAAGGACTATCTTTTGCCTTGGTTCATGACGGAAATCCAATTTCCAAATACGACACCGTGCGGTTTTGATTGTACATATATATGGCGACATGATATATGGTACCCATGCCGTCTATGATTGATAGTTATGATTTGAAATTGTTTTCAAAACATATAAACACTAGCAATAATATCAAATGCCTTTGTTTTATTCGTATCAATCATATTTTGGCCATTATAAGGTAAAACTCTATCCTCCGGTTTGCGTTGCATTGTGTGATGGGAACTGAGTCTTATAACGGCTTCATTTTTATAAAAAGCATAGCGATGTTTAAGAGAAAGATTTGTTTTAAAGCACTGGCAATCCAATGGAGTAAACCCGTTCCACGAAACTGGCGTGGTCCTGTGATTTGCCATATTATATATGTGTTGAGTAGATTTCTCATACCAGTCCCATGACTGACTCGTAGTTTGTTTCACTCTCAAACTCGGGTGCCCCTTTTTCTACACGGGCAGCCTTGTATTCAGGTTTAGCTGGTTCTTTCTGGATAGCTGGAGCTGAAGATGGATTCTATCATTTATCTCTTTTTATGTTGTTCAGCTCCTATTGTACATATTTTGTTTATTTCCGCTGTAGACATTTATGTATAGCTGAACTGTATTTGTACTAAGATCCTGTATACTGTGTAACTCTGATGATTACTTTTATCCAGTATATTCTATTGTTCATTATCTGGTGTATTTATCTAATTCTGTTCTGCTATTATCTGTTTCTGTGTTATATTCCAAAGATAACCCTCGTTTCCGTCTGAACGGGATTTCGGGTCGTCTCACATAGCTTTGTGTATAACGTGAATTCGCGAGCCTCACAGCTCGGTATGAGTTAAAAACGGGATACAGGTCGTTGGGAGAACACGACGTTTCTTTCTAGCTATGGATGATGTTAGTGACCTACCAGCCCTGACATTTATATACTTTTTACCTGTGTGGATGTTGGAATGCGAGGCGCCTCAGATATAGGTCTGTTAGGACCGGGAAACGTGTGTTCAAGAATTGCCAATACTCCAAAGTTAGGTGAGGACAGGCCCAACCGATTCTAAGGATCATAGTGGGGTCCTAAGACATTTGCTAGAGTGTCTTAAACGGAGAGGAGCTTGCCCCTTTCCTCGACTCATGACGGAAATCAAATTTCCAATACGTGATATTACGGTTTTACTTGTAGAGCCTAGTATGGCGACATGATAGATGGTACCCATGCCGCCTATGATTGATATTTATGATTTAAATTGTTTTGACACTATACACTTATAATAGTATTAAAGGATTTGTTTTAAACGTACCAAGCATGTTTGGCTATCATAAGGGAAAACCCTATCCTCTGGCTTGCGTTGCGTTGTGTAACAACCCGGAAAATCCGAACCAATTTAAAATTTTTATTTTAAATAAATTGGTTAGAAAATGAGCCTGAATTTAAAAATTTTAATTTTAAATAATATTAGAGGCAGTGAAAATAGTCAATTTTCAAACAACCTCCGTTTTCGACGAAACCACTTTTGTTGGAACCGGAATGTCAAATTATTGCTAGGTTTCAATTTTTAGAATTTTTCGATTTAATATGTGAGCGCGGCGAAAGAAACTATGGTTGGTCAAATACAGTCAAAATTGAACGACTGGAAAAAAGCCATTTTTCGAACAGTCTCAGAATTCGACGAAATTAATTTTGTTGGATTCGTATCGTCAAAGCATAGCCAATTTTTTTTTTGGATTTTTCGGAGTTCGTATGTGGCTCCGGTGGATTTTTGATTATGTCAGAATTAAATAATAAAAGAATTAATTTTAAATTCGAAAAACGAGGGCTGAGATGACCTCTTGGGCCTGCGGGACATAGCTAGATGGATCCGGACTAGGGGTTATTAGCTAGGAAACACAATCGTTGGGCTGAAATCAGAGCAAATAGGTAAATGGACTTTTATTGGGTTAATTAAATAATTAAACCTAACCCTAAATATAATATTATTTAATCCCTGTAGCCGTCGTATTCATCTTCCCCAATCCCATTTTCAGCCGCCCCCTCTTCTATCATTCCCCCTCAAAATTCTCTCTCCACACAAACAATTACCCTATACTCCTTTGGAGTTTTATTTAGGGTTCTCCTTCCTCTTCATTTCTAGACAAGATTCACCTCCTCTCGTGCCCCGATTTCAGAGAACCGTGCCCCCAAAACCCGGGCGTTTCAGCCACTGTCGGCCCCACCTGGTGCAGCCGCACCCTCCACCGTGCTAGGCGCACGTGCCCCTCTCCAAGCCCGACCACCTCCAATAAACCACACCCCAAACCGACCTTCCTACCTCCTGAAAACTGAGTTCAAAGTTTTGAACAATTTTGAAATTCACGGCCAAGTTATCTGAAGGAGGAAGAGAGGTTAATTCCTTAATGACTAAACTAATTTATTAATCTAGTTTATTTTATAACTTGTTTTGATCATAATTAATTCGGTTCAACTCGGAATTCGATGATTTCAGCGACGTTGTGATCGTATTGAGCAGATCTACGCTTCTGGACTGAAACGGAGAAATTCAGAACTACTTGAATTTTGGACAAATTTCTCAACGACTGTGAGATATCTTTTATTTTAAATTAATTAGTTAATTAATTTATTTTTATCTATAGTATTCGTTTCAGATCTGATTTGTATGGATGTGTTATGATGATTGTCTGTTGGATGTTATGAACTATCATGTTTATTGTTCTGTGTATTTGAACATTTTAATCATATATTTGATTTTATTGAATTGAGTTATATAATCAATTCAACATTCGTTTATATGATGAAAAAAATTATAGATCTACATACAAAAAAGGAAAAAAAAGAAAAAGGGGAAAATAAAATTTCCTTTTTACTTGAATAGATTTGATTCAATATGGAAAATAAATTTCCTTTTTACTTGAATAGATTTGATTCAATATGGAAAATAAAATTTCCTTTATTTGAATGGTTTTGATTTGACAGAGAAAATAATATTTTCTCTTTATTTAGATGGATTTGATTCAGAATAGAAAATAAAATTTTCCTTTTTATTTAAATTGATTTGATGCTACATAGAGGAAAAAAAAGGTTTATTTTATTTTGTGTTTCAACACAAATCGTAACATGCAAAAAGAAATGTCTATTTTTATTTTGTATTTTAACACAAATATTTTCACATAAATGAAAAGTTCTTTTTATTTATGTTTTAACGCAAATATTTACATAGAAAATAAAATATCATTTTTATTTGTGTTTCTAAACACAAATATTATATAGAACATGAGATTACCTATTTATTTATGTCCAAAAACACAAATATATGCATTGGACATTGAAAATATATTTATTTGTGTCTTTAAACACAAATACATACACCGTCATTAAAGTATATTTATTTGTGTCTTTAAACACAAATACATACACCGTCATTGAAAATATATTTATTTGTGTCTTTAAACACAAATACATGCACCGTCGTTAAAATATTTTATTTGTGTCTTTAAACACAAATACATGCACCGTCATTGAAATGCATTTTATTTGTGTCTTTAAACACAAATGCATACATCGTATACTGAATTATATTTTATTTGTGTCTCTAACACAAATATATACGTCATACATTGAATAACATTTTTATTTGTGCTGCAAACCACAAATATTACGTGGAACATTGAGCGACATTTTTTATTTATACTTTAAAACACAAATATTCAATAGAAAATTAAAAGACATTTTTATGTGTGTTTTCAAATACAAATTTTACATGAAGAATAAAATTTCATTTTGTTGCATTCTTTAATGCAAACAAAATGTAGAAAAATAGAATCTCATTTTATTACACTCCGTAATGCAAATGTAATGTAGAGAATAAAAATATATGAATTACATTTTTGTGTTTGCATGCAAATGCAAACGCTACTTAAAAATATGATTTACATTTTTGTGTTTGCATACAAATGCAAACGCTACTTTAAAAATATAATTTACATTTTTGTGTTTGCATTCAAATGAAAACACTACTTAAAAATATAATTTACATTTTTGTGTTTGCATACAAATGCAAACGCTACTTAAAAATATAATTTACATTTTTGTGTTTGCATACAAATGCAAACGCTACTTAAAAATATGATTTACATTTTTGTGTTTGCATACAAATGCAAACGATACTTAAAAATATGATCTACATTTTTGTGTTTGCATACAAATGCAAACGCTACTTTAAAATATGATTTACATTTTTCTGTTTGCATGCAAATGCAAACGCTACTTAAAAATAAAATTTACATTTCCGTGTTTGCATTCAAATGCAAACGCTACATGTAAGAGGGAAGAGACGATTTTACTTTATGTTTACATTCTATAATGCAAACAAATATAAGAAAAAGGATATGTTTTTTTTTGCGATTTTAGTTGCAAACAAAATTAGAAATAAAAAGATATGTGTTTTTGTTTGCAATTTTAGATGCAAACAAAGTAGAAATTAAAGTTACATTTTGTAGCAAAATTTAAATGGGGACAAATTAGAAAAAGAAAGATTATATTTTTATGTGTTTATTTACATTCCTTGGTGTAAATAAACGGAAAATAAAAGACGCTCTTTTATTTACATTCCTAGATGTAAATAAAATTTAGAAATTAAAAGCTACATTTTTATTTGAGTTCTTTGAACACAAATAAAACATGAAAATGAAAATATACGTTTTATTTGCATTCCCTAATGCAAACATAAAATGAGAGTAAAAATTTACATTTTTATGTAAATTTTAAAGAATAATAAAAGAATCATATTTAGTCTAAAAATATGTTTTACTTAAATAAAAAAAAATACATTTTTGATGTAATATTAAAAGCATAGGAAAGAAATTCTCATTTTGCTCATAAAAATGAATTGAACAAAAATATTCATTTTTGTTCATCGGAAGGAAATCAACAAATTTACTCCTTGAAATAAAATGGACAAAAATATTCGTTTTATTCGTTGTGAAGGAATTTACACCTAGTATGAATAAGAAGGTTGAAATCAAGATTTAAACGTTAGAATTTAAGAACAAACTAAAATATAAATTTATATTCAATTACTATGAAAATTGGTGCATGAAATAAAACACATTTTAATAGACGAGATAAACTTAAGTTGTGATTTGCATTATTCATTTCCTTTATTGGTGTGATATTCACGTGAGTGAAAGCGCTTGAAAATTTATATTTATAAATATAAATAGAATTATAACGAGTCGAGCATGGCAGTTCGTGTTTCGGCAATCGTGACTTTAAACGAGTATACCGAGAGATTCGACCGTCGGATTTTTCCAAAACTGGAGCCGTTAGGACCGCTTTGGGAAGATCTTTCCAATGAGACAAATTTTGTCAAAATCCAACGGTTAGATTTTAAGATATGTGTAAATCAAATGTTGAGAAAAACAGCGCCAAGCCACGCTTAACCCGAAGCGTCGTTTGATTCTATTTAGATATTTTAAATAAATAAAAATAGCGATAAGTCGTTACAAATAAATTTGAGCGGTATGAAATGATTTAAATAATAATTATTCGATAATTATTTGAAAGGTCCGAGTTCTGCTCATTTCAAATAATTATACGTCGATGAAGAGACGAAGACGGTGTTGAAGGCCGGCGGTCTTTACATCGAACGGATGTATTGCTACTGAGGTCCTCGATAGGAGTAGCTACCCTGAAGGGATTTCGGCAGTAGTCGTCCGGACGTATGTGATGACTGTCCGGATATACGAGAGCCTTTAAGGTGTCTCTGGTTCCGTTCAGACCCAGAACGGACTTGTAAATGGATGCATGTCTGACGTTGAACTTCGTACCATGTAAACTGATTTATGTTAATATACAACCGTTGGTAGCAAGAGAATTTATTCTTCCGCTCAACACCCTTAGAGGTTGTGTATTGATAGATGTTAATTTCATGGCATGGATTGTTAATGGGACACACTAAGATGCAAATGATCAAGGCTTTGTTGAAAAGAAGGCCTTGTGGTTAATGATCAAAGCATAGTCTATTTAGGCATAGCTTTGTGTATATCGTGACTTCGCGAGCCTCACACACCAGTTGATTCTAAAAAGGGAGAAGGGAATGCAGGGAGTGCACACGTTTCTTTCTAGCTAGAGAAGTGGTGTCAGTGCTTAAACTGGCTGACATTTGCTTATGTGGTTATTGGAATATTTTTGCGAGGCCTCGGTTTATTCTTATCTGTCGCCCTCGGCCTATTTGTAGGTCCAATAGGATCGGGGGAACGTGTGTTCAGGCATAACTAATCCACTAAAGTATTTGTGGACCGGCCCTGCTGTATCCAAGGGTTCGCTAGCGTCCGAATCCTGAGGCATTGCTAGAGTGTCTCCAATCGGTCAGGAGCTCCTCCCTAGCCTTGACTTATGATGGAAACCCAATTACCAATACGTCCCATGCGGTTTTGATTGCATAACTAGTATGGCGACATAGTAGATGGTAGCTATGCCGTCTAGGATTAATATTATAATTGAAATATTTTCTTTAAACATATACACACTAATAATAATATCGTAGTTTGCGTATTTATCATCTTTTGACCATTATAAGGTAAAACCCTATCCTCCAGTTTGCGTTGCATTGTGTGATGGGACTTGGGTCTTATAATGGTTTCATTTCTTTAAAAAGCATTGCGTTATTTAACGTTATACTTTATTTATTGCACTGATAATCCCATGTAATAAACCCGTTCCGCGATAGCGGCGTGGTCCTCGTGATTGTCAAACCCGTTAGTTAATTAAGATATCTCATACCAGTCCCATGACTGACTCGTAGTTTGTTTCACCTTTTGCAAACTCGGGTGCCCTCTTCTACACGGGCAGCCAAGTGACAGGTTAGGCTTGGACATTCGCAGGATGGAAGCTTGCTGATGGAGATGCTGAAGAAACTTTCTTTTTATCTTTTATTTTCTGCTTAAGACTTTGAGACAGTATTTAGATTTGATGTAATTTGAGAGATTGAGACTCTATTTCTTTCCTTTGAGACATCTATTTTGTTAAGTGTAATTCTGTGCTGCATACTCTGATGTTTCAGTGATGACATTTCTTTCCGCTGCAATGATTTATATGTTCTGATATACTCTGAGATCTGTTATTGTTCTGGTTATGTTATATTCCATACGATTTTCCTTGCTTTCGTTACACGGGAGTTAGGGGTCGTCACACATTGTGTGATGGGACCTAGGTCTTATAATAGCTTCATTTTTCTAAAAAGCATTGTGCTGTTTTGTTATATGCACTAGTATTCTTGAGAGGAAACCCGTTCCGTGTTATACGGCATGGTCCCTTGAATTACTCTCTTTTAAAGTAAAGTTTTAAATAACTGTTTTAGTTCTCACACCAGTCACATGACTGACCTGGAGTTTATTGTTTTAACCTAAACTTTGGGTGCCCCTATTTTCTACACAGGCAGCTAGTAGTTTTGGTTTTGCAGATTTATATTCATAGGATCCTGGTTTACAGCTGGAATGATATCTGGAAAGCTCTGTATCCATATATTACTTTTAGTTGTGTATTGTATTATTTTCCCCTGCTATGTAATGTATTATAATCTCTGATATTTTCTGTGTAATATTCATTTATACTCTGTATATTCTTGTATCTGATGGCATTGTTGTAATAACAATGAAATGTTCTTCTGTAATGACCCGGATCCTTATGGGTTAATTTTAAAATATTTAATACAGATTTAAATGTTGGGTGGGTAAATATAAATGGAATTTTTATATTAAGTTATCAATTTAATAATAAATTTCGATTTAAATATCGAATATATTAAATTATCGAAATACGACGTCAATTGAATTCAAAATTTAAACTGAATTAAATCCATTTCAGAATTCTGTTTGAATCAGAATAATAATATTAATTTATTATCGCAAAATTTATTGTTTTAAAATTTGATTTATATCAATTTAAATAAATATCTTCGACAGACGATCAAATTGGACTTCGTGACCTATCTCAGTGTGTTCGGAATAGTGGTATTACCCTAGAATTGACACTTGTTTGGTTCAGAAAGGAGTTCGCAGTCAAAGAGTATTTTAATTTAAGGATATCGGTTTAATTATAAATAAAATATAATAAAAATCATAAAGAAATTCCTTTTTCTTTGTGGACACAAATGAAACAACCAGGAAGAAGTAAATGGCCAAGTATAAAACGTGTGTTCTCCTTCCTTCCACAAAATTTAAGCACGGTGCTTCCCCGATGTCCACACTTTAAATCAACATCGTGCCCTCTTTTCTTCCACTCCTCTTCTATATAAAATCGCGACAACCACTTCTCATTTCCTATTTTCAGAGAACCAAAATCCAAATAAAAGTCGTGCCCTATTTCCTTTACTCCCACAAAACCGAGTGCGATAGCCAATCTCGAGTTCGACAGTCTTCCCAAATCAATTTAGGGGTTTAAGCTCGAAAACGGTGAGATAAGGAAGGCTTTCTGAGAGGATTGTGTGAGAGGGTACATCGACGCACTCGAAGGGGCATTCAGTATGGGTTCTGCGAAGTACAGGAAGGTCGGAGGTGGATTGAAAGACCAACAGTGGTTATTGAAAAGGCTAGTATGGTGCGATGTAAAAGGGAACTTGCGAAGGGGTTATGGAGTGATGCCTGAGGGGTGCGATGCCCTGATTTGGAAGTCGATGATCACGATAGGGAATTTGGGGCGAAGTCGAGGAATGGCTTTGCAATGGCTAGGGCATCGAGTTCAAAGAAGTGGTAAGGTTCGGAATTCCAATGGGTTTGGGATCGATTTCTCAAACCAAATCAGGAGGTGCGATGTGAAAAATGGTAGTAGTATTGGAAATTTAGGAAGGAAGATATTTAAAAGCTATTAAGGTAATTTCATTAATTATTTCACTATTCAAGAACTGGAAGAAAATTTGGTTAATAATATCGTTAGCTTATACAATTTGTATATGATTTATAAGGGGTCGGAAATCACAAGAAAAAGAAACTGTCACATGGATTCATAGCTACGGAAATTCTCAAGTTGAAGAAGAGGGATTCATGAGCATATAATTACAAAGAGGATTAAGGTATATTTCATTATTTACAATTTGAAGTTCTAAGGAGAATTGAATTATATAAGTGAGTAACCGATTAAAGAAAATTTGTTTATATGATTGGAAATGGATTAAATATATAGAAATAAAGGTTGTAGACCAATCATTTAAGTAAAATTTAGATTTACTTTGGAATCTTTTTACACATGGGAAATTTATTAAATTTAGAAATTTAATTAGTTAGCTATAATATAATCAGATAATTAAAATTTATAATCTTATCATACAAGGTTGATCTTGAGACTAGTCGAGAAAATTCATAGCTGAGGAAGATATAAGCGGGAATAAATTTTGAAATCAGAATGGATCGCAAATAAAAATACGGTGAGTAAACCTCACTCACCATTTATTTAGAAATTATTTTTATATAGCTAAAAATAATTGTCTGTGCTTGTTTGAATGTTGTCCGATAGTTTTAAAATATATATTAGTTATTTAAGATATATATATATATATATATATTGGGTTGATGATTGGTTGGATTCCCGCAGTTTCATTAGCGGATGCCCGCAGTTTCATAGCGGATGATTACCCTATACGCCCCACGCTATGATTAGTGGATGACCTTCTATACCGCGATATCCTGCCTTGAAGCAGGATGGGTATTACTATGTCGACTAACGTCAGTGGATGCAGGAAAACAGGTTGGAGGAATCCATCTGGATTCCTCAAAAATATATTATCTGTTGTTGTTTGTTTGATTTCATATATATTCATATATGATGTGTTAAAAATCAAATGATTGAAAATTGGTTGATTTGATTGTTTAAATATCACTGGGGCTTGGGATATTGATTTATAAAATACCCTGAAAGGGTATTTGAGATTTAAAAAGTGAATTCTATTTTTATAAATAGAATTTGAATTTTTAATGAACTATAGGAAATATTTACTTGTATTGAAGATATATAAAACGAGTATTGAATTTATAAACTTTGTTTATAAATGAAAATATGGGATTTGAATTGAATTTATAAACTTGGTTTATAAATGAAAAGGTGGGTTTTGAATCGAATTTATAAACTTTGTTTATAAAGGAAAATATGGGATTTGAACTGAATTTATAAACTTTGTTTATAAATATATAAATGTGGGATTTTAAGTGAAGTTATAAACGTTGTTTATAAATAATGCAGAGAATTCAAATAGAATTTGAATATAGAATTCAAATGGACTTTAAACTATAGAATTTGAATATAGAATTCAAATGGACTTTAAACTATAGAATTTGAAAATAGAATTCAAATGAAGTTTAAATAAAGAGAATTCAAATAGAATTGAATTGGAATTTGAATAAGAAGTCGATAAGGAAACGAGAGTATGAGTATAAATAGAATTTTGTTAATATGCAAGTTAAAATATATTTGAACATGTCATGTTCAAATATGAAGGTGAAATAGACTGAAGAGTTAAGTAACAAAATTATTTAACAAATTTAGTTAAAACGATTGGTATAGTTCAAATAGATTGGACAGGTATAAATATACAGGAGATATGTTTGGAATAAAGTGTTAGAAGGTATATAAATAGAATGCCCGACAAAAAGGTACATATTTAATTTCCATATGAGATTTTATGCGCCGTATCAGCTAGCCGCTTGGCTTTTCTTTTTCTTTTTGATTGGAAAAGGCCTGTGTGGCAGTTTGGGGATTTTCCCGATGCTCCCGGTACAAAGGAGGTTATGGCGAATTATTCCGGGAATTTAAGGAGTTAGAATATTTTTAAGATAATTTGATAGTTAGAAATCAACGTATCAATATATATAGAAGTCGATAAGAAAAAGAACTTAGAAATAGAATAAATAGTATAATCAAAAAGGAAGACTAGGAATAAAATCTCGAAAGAATAGAAAGAGAAAGTGTATATGTGTTTAATGGTGAATAATCTGTTGTATGGTATTGATTATTCGAGTAAGTGGTCTTATCTGTTTTGACGTTATAAATGTTATTCAGTCAAGGTCTGAGAGGTAGTTATACCCCAACTTGATTGGTTTCATTATTAACAAATAAATAGTAAGATGTCAGGCTCGAAGATCAATGTTGGATAAGATTTAGTTGAATATAGTATTTGGGTTGTCGTAACGATGTTTTACACAACATCGGTTTTAACCCAAATGAAATGTAAGATTGGAAATAGAATATAGAATATTTCCGAAGCATAGAAATAAACGAGATCGGAAAAGAGATAAGTAATTGGAGTATTTTCCAATTATAACTAGCATATATTTTCTAAAGTTTAGAAAATAAAGGAAGTCGATATTCGGAAATGTTTTCCAAATAACGTAAAAGGCCAATATGGTTATTGAAAATATTTGGTTAACAAATATTGATAAAGAAATAGAGAAGTGATTTAATTAATGGAATATTAATTAAGGGCTTAGTGATTGTTTGATAACTGGATGAACACTTGTTTTCTTCGATAGTTAAATCATCGACTATCGAAACACTTGTTTTTATTCGATAGTTAAATCACAGACTATCGGAGTTTTGACCATCGTTGTCAATATGGAGAGACCGGTTGGATTATTATCTGAAGAACCACTCCGTATTGGCAGTAGCGTGCGAATCAGATTATATAAAGATAATCGAAGACGGAGTAGAGTGCAAGGACTTTTTCTATAAATAGAAATAGTACCTTCGGCTCATCCTGTTCCTGGGTGACTTGTATGGATGAATGTCTGACAGAGTATTTCCAGAAAGGTCACGTACATTGATTTTTTCAACTGTACCAAGAGTGGAAGCGGAGAAGGAAACTTCTTTTAGCTAACAGGTAATGTACTGTTGAGGACGTCAATGTAAAAACCCGTAACTTCCCCGTAAAGGAAAGCGCCGGATAGTTCGAGAACAAGCCACAACAGAACGCAGACGGAAGAACATTTCATTGTATATTACAACAATGCATCAGATTACAAGAATATACGGAGTATAAACGAATATTACACAGAAATATCAGAGATTTAAATTACATTTGATTACATAGCAGCGGAAAATAATACAATACACAACTAGAATGAGATATACGGATACAAAGCTTTCCGGATATCGTTCCAGCTGTAAACCAGGATCCTGTGAATATAAATCTGCAAAACCAAAACTACTAGCTGCCCGTGTCAAAATAAGGGCACCCAGAGTTTAGGTTAAAACAATAAACTCCAGGTCAGTCATGTGACTGGTGTGAGAACTAAAACAGTTATAAATCTTTATTTTAAAGTTAGGCAAATCAAGGGACCACGCCGTATAACACGGAACGGGTTTCCTCCCAAGAATACCAGTGCATAAAACAAACAACGCAATGCTAAATAAAGAAAAATGAAGCTGTTATAAGACCCAGGTCCCATCACACAATGCAACGCAGCCGAGGATAGGGTTTTCCCTTATAACAGCCAAAGAATGCTTGATACGTTTAAAACAAATCGTTTGATACTATTATAAGTGCATAGTGTATAGAACAACTTCAAATCATAAGTATCAATCATAGGCGACATGAGCGTCCCATGCCACTATGTCGCCATACTAGGCTCTACAAATAAAACCGCAAATGTCACGTATTTGGAAATTGGATTTCCGTCTATGAACCGAGGCAAAAGATAGTCCTCTACCGATTCGTGACTCTCTAGCCCGAGCCACAGGACCCAGACTCAGGTGGGCCCTTGGAGCGACAGGGCCGGTCCACCGATGTGGATTAAAATGCCTGAACACTACGTTTCCCCGCCCTTTGGGGCGTAAATGAGCCAACGAATGACTCCATCGGACCCGGATCGTCCGATCAAACCGAGGCGCCTCGCAACAGCAACAACCACACAGGTGAAAAGTATATAAATGTCAGGGCTGGAAGGTCACTGACACCACCCTAGCTAGAAAGAAACGCATGCCCTCCCTGAGGTCCTCTCCCGTTTTTGGTTCACAACCGGGGTGCGAAACTCGCGAAGTAAACGTTACACAAAGCTACGCCACAAAGGCCGTGCTTTGATCATCACCACAAGACTTTGCTTTTCAACAGAAGCCTTGATCATTTGCCACTTAGGCATGCCACACAGGCAATTCACTCCATGCGATTGATATCCATCAATATATAACCCCTAAGCTCGTACGTCTCAGAGAAGGGCGTTAAGCAAGAGAATAAATTCTCCGCCGCCAAACAGATATACATTTAATAGAAATCAATCACACAGACTAAAATCCAATGTCAGACACACAGTCCATTTACAAGTCCGTTCTGGGTCTGAACGAAACCGGAGGCACCTAGTACCCCGCATATCCATCGATCTCCAAGCACGTCTGGACGATCACCAACTGTTTCCATCTTCTTGGGTGTACAGCCCAATCAAGATTATCAGTAATCACCCAAACGACGTGAAGACTTCCGGTCTTCGACCACCGTCTTCATCTTCGACACCACGTCGAATCAGTTATTCAGAATGGGATAAACCCGGTCTTTCTGAATAACTCGCGTATATATTATAAAAGTGTTACACAAACACAACATACGCCTCATTCCAATTCAGAATATTCTTTTATTCAAATATTCCTATACTTTGGGAAAAGTTCCCATTAATTTTATCCAAGATAAATTCTTTAAATTTATTCTTTAATCTCCTTTGAATATCAATTCAAACTAGTCGGGATTAGCGAACCACACCGAAGTAATCATTTATTTTATTTCCCAATCCCAACCTATTCATCCCATGAAGTAAAACTGGTAGTACTTCATATCTAACACCACAGTGTTATCGGTAATTCAATTACCATTTCACGTTCAAATCTAATTAAAGATTTAACTATCGCCTGGAGTAAAACTGGTGATACTCCATTCTCGATCTTTTCAATCTAATTAAAGATTCATTAAAACTCCACTTAGTTTTAATCGTTATCTGGGTTAAAGAATCAGTGTCATTTAAAACACGATTCACGATAAACCCAAAATCACATTCCATTAATTATCGGGTTAAAGAACAAGTGTTATTTAAAACACTGTTCACGATAAACCCAAAAATCAATACCAATTCAATTCCAATTAAATATCATTTAATTGGTACACTTCATTAAATCTAAATAAAAAGATTTAATCTTTTCTCAACTGGGTTCAAGAACAGTGTTAGTGAAGACACCATTCACGACAAACCCAAATCACATTTGATATTCAATACAAGGCTCTGAATAGAAAATATACCGGCTTATATTCAATATCAAATTCTACGACTAACAAATGTCGTATTGGAAATAACGATATAAATATATATCTTTCAAATTTCCATAACAACATCTGTATAATCACGAATTCCAACATCGAAATATTCCGAAGACAATTTCGATTCAAATCCACTCCAATGCAATCATTGGAAATTCTGGTTATTTTCAAAACCCTTTTCAAATTCAATTTATTTATTTAAAAATAAATAGAATTATATTTCTAGTTCAAAACTAGTTCATTTCGATAAAAATCTATTTTTATCTTTTCAAATATGGAGTTTTTCATCCCAAATCTTGACAAATCATTTCTTATGATTTTACACAAATTATTACTATTTTTAATAATTTTATCAAGGCCCGTACAGTCGATTTCCATCAACGGCCATCGAACTGCACTTACAGCGACCTTTTTCAAATTTGATTTGGACATAATTCCAAATCCAACCGTTAGATTTCAAATTTCTAATATTCGTTAGAAAGCTCTTTTCGATACGAACCCAACGGTTCCGGTTTTAGGAGAATCCGACGGTCGGATCTCCCGTAATGTCCGTTTGAAATAAATGGTCGAAATTCACGAACTGCCGCGGCGCGGCACGTTCTATTCAGGCCATTATATTATATATATAATATATATAATATACACTTCGTCGATTTCCATTTAAAACGAATTATATAAATAGTTTTAAATTCGTTTCAAAAGCAATTTCAAGTTCCTTTTCAATTCAAATCAAAATTGAATTCTTCTTTATAAATTCGTTTTAAAATTCATTTCTATTCAATTCAAATTTCAATTCAATTTGAATTCATTTCAATTCACTTTCAATTCAATTCGAATTCGTTTTCAATTCAATTCATTTCGAAATCGTTTTCAATTCAATTCATTTCGAAATCGTTTTCAATTCAATTCATTTCGAAATCGTTTTCAATTCAATTCATTTCGAAATCGTTTTCAATTCAATTCATTTCGAAATCGTTTTCAATTCAATTCATTTCTAAATCGTTTTCAATTCAATTCATTTCGAAATCGTTTTCAATTCAATTCATTTCGAAATCGTTTAAAATCGATATAAATATCGTTCACGTCAAAATGGCGTCAATCTAATCATCACGGCTTCACATATTTCTATTTTCAAATATTCTATTTCAAATATTTCCTATTATCAAAATATTTGTTATTATCAAAATATTCTTTATTTTCACGATTGGAATGAGGCCCAATCAATCACCATATAAAGTTAATTATATGGATTCCATACAACACATGTATATAATATCATTGAAAAATAATCAACCATCAACCAAAGTGCACTACACTGTATAAGCATCAAATATAGATATCTAACGCTTATAACAGCTTGTCAATCGATCGATCGACATATTTAATCAATCAGGATGAGTGAACTTCAAATTTCATCCCAACACCCGTGTGGGGTTTCAAACAATCAAACACATATTTTATTTGTGCTATTGGGCGATGTGTAAAATTTATCGTCCCAATCAATGTCATTCAAATAGGTGTACATAAACAAACCGTCTGGTTTATAAATGAATATTTTATTTTATTCACTTCACGTTAAAATTATATTTTTAACGATAAAACATTTTATTTCAACCTATGAATTTCTATTCAATTCATTTACACAATAAAATGATATTTTTATTTTCTAACATATTTTAGAAAATTTCGGCGGCATAACGGCACGATACTAGAAACGGGACGAGGCCTCGCCTTATCCCCGGTCTAGTGAAGGCCCACGCCATTCACACATCAATCAAATCAATTTCATTTCACCAAACAATTTCCATTCAATCAAATATTCTAACTAACTACTCAACCAAACAATTTAACAAACAAGCCATCCATGGTCTGTGGATGACGGGTGTCGGGTGCTACTAAGCACCGTCTGCATCCTAGTATATAAATATAACTAGAAAATTAAATTGAAAGGTGAGAAGTTCTCACCGATAGCTATCCAACTTCACGACATTTCATTGATAGAAATCTCCATCGTTATCCCATCTTCGTCATCTTCGTTGCCCGTAGTCACTATATATATAAAAATCACCTTCGATGTTCAATAAATAAAAATCATATTTTTACTTCGATGTTCAATATACAAAAATTGAATTTTTACTTCCGCTACTATATAAAAAGATTTCGCCTTTTCAATAATATAGATTTCATCATTATAAAAATCATCACTTTATTTCAACGTATATAAAATAAAAATCAGATTTTTATTTTGCTAACTATATAAAGATAATATTTTTATATTCTCTATTATATAAAAATCATATTTTTAATACTTCTATATTATAAAAATTATATTTTTAACTCGCTACTTATATAATAGAAATTCTGTCTTTATAGTGTTAAAAATCAAATCTTTATCTTTTCAAAAATCATATCTTTATTTCGTATATATAAAAGTTATATCTTTAACCTTTTTATAAATTATATATTTTATTTTCCTTTTTCTTTTTTTTTTATTACCTTTCTGAAATATAGAAATCACATTCTATTTTCTTCATGGGTTAAAATCTATAAAAATCCTAACTTTATTTCAAAAATCCTATTTTCCTATGGCTTGAATTCACAGGTTTATTATATGAATGTAAATTAAATAATAAACAACTAAGAAAATAAAGAAAAGAAAATAAATAAATAAAAACCAAAATTAAACTTACAGCCGTGCGTGGGGGGGGGGGGGGTCTTCCTGCATCGTCGGAGGAGGGGGCTCTCGAGTAGGCGGGGTGGGGGTGGTGGATCGCGAGGGGGGGTGCGGGTTCCTGGCGACTTCGATTCGGCTGGAGGAGGGCGTCGAGAGAGGGGAGGGGAAGGGAGGTGGGGGTGGCGCGCCTTGGACGCCGGCGGCGGTGGTCTCGGGGAGGGCGGCGGCTGCTAGGTCGTCGCGATTTCCTGGGTTTCTCTCTTTTTTTTTTTTATAGTTTTAGATTCTGAGAAAAAAAATAAACGGGGGGGGGGGGGGGGCAGAGTTAAAAAGGGGGAAAATATTTTTTTTTTTTTTAATTATTTAATTCGAAAAAAAATTGACCTTTATATACGAACTCGAAACGAGGCCCACCGCCTGTCGTCCATAGCGTTTCACCCCCATTCCGAACACAATGGGACATGTATCGTAAGCTGATTCGGCTGTTACAATCAATTTCCGTTAAATTTACATTTAAATTACTATATTCAATTTTAAACGTACATTTCAATTTACCGGGGCCACATACTAACTAGAAAAATTCCCGAAAAATATTTTCTAGCTTCGTATTGACGATACGGTCCTAACAAAACTAGTTTCGTCGAATTCTGAGACCGTTGGAAAAATGGCCAATTTCCAGTCGATTAAAATCAACTGAAACTGGTCAAACGCGTTTTCCTTTGCCACGCTCACATATTGATTCGAAAAATTATGAAATTTGGAATCTAGCAATAATTTGACAACACGGACCTAACAAAAGTGGTTTCGCCGAAATCCGAGGTAATTTGCAAAAATGGCTATTTTTAAGGGCCTGAATTCCATAGCGACTATTTAGAATTTTCAACTGGACATATCTTTTGACTCCCGCTATGAAACCTCGATTATTCAGATTCGTTGGAAAGATATTATCAATTAGATCCTATCATTTTTGGTTTCACTAAAATCTGGATTGTTTTGCACCCGGTACATTCAATTGAAGTTTGAAATCGAATTATCGAACTACCGCGCCATTTTCAATTCTATTTATAATTATATATAAATATTTATATTCTAACGACGACGCGTATAAATATATACGTCGAATTATATTCAAAATAAATTTCTCGTCGATATTATTTAAAATAATTCATTTTAAATAATCAAAATTCGCTAAAATTGCCAAAATAAAAATTTTAAACTGGCCCAGATTTTCGGGTTATTACAATCTCCCCCACTTAAAACTTTTCGTCCCCGAAAAGGAACAAAGTCGAAAGTGGTTTGATTAATCAACTCTACGTTCGATCTGGCTTCCATTCTCCAACTCTTTAGTTTCTGAGAATTTTCAAAATTTCAAAAATTTGGCTAACACCCTAAATTTTCGAAAAATTTCGCCATAACCTCCCCTGCAATGGGAGCATCGGGGAATTTCAAATAGCTTCCCCGGTCCTCCAGATCTCAAAAAGAAAAAGAAAAAGCCAAGCGGCTAGCCAATAGGCTCATAAAATCATCATCACCCAAACAAAACAGTAAATTATGTAGTAAACATGTACCTATTTGTCGGGCAAACAAATTTTATTCTCTGCTCTAGCCTCCTTGCTATGACCTGTTCAATGTATATACATGTATATGCAAGCAAATGCGACCAATTTTCAATAAAATTCAATATTTGATTCAATTAGGCATAATAGTTCTAAATTAGCAAACAAATAAACAAACAACACAAACATCAATCAATTAGTGAATTAGAGTTTCAAATTCATAATTTTGATATATAGTCAAAAATCTCATTTTTGATGCCAAATCACAACAATAAGCCCTATCTAATTTTGGTTCTCACACCAGTCAATAGGAGATATATAGAAATCTCACTTTCGTCACTCGAAAATAAATACTGGCGACAGTGCCCCATCACCAGAATTATCCCCGGGCAACTAGAGTACGATTCTATAACCATCCAGTATATTAAAACTTCGAATACACGTTTGCAAGACGCATATGCAAAATCTTTATATATCGGATTGTCCAAATCAATATAAATAAATAATCAAATACGAATAATTGATTTAAATTTTCAAAACAAAATGAGTTTTCATTTTAAAAATATACTCTTCACACTCGTTCTAGGATACTACTGATCCTATCTCTAACGAGTCATCCTCATTGGATATTACTAATCCAATATCTGATGAATTCTTTCGTACGGTTCTAATGTGCCTTGTTCTCTGAGCTTCGTAAACCAAAGCTCTGATACCAAATGTAAAAACCCGTAACTTCCCCGTAAAGGAAAGCGCCGGATAGTTCGAGAACAAGCCACAACAGAACGCAGACGGAAGAACATTTCATTGTATATTACAACAATGCATCAGATTACAAGAATATACGGAGTATAAACGAATATTACACAGAAATATCAGAGATTTAAATTACATTTGATTACATAGCAGCGGAAAATAATACAATACACAACTAGAATGAGATATACGGATACAAAGCTTTCCGGATATCGTTCCAGCTGTAAACCAGGATCCTGTGAATATAAATCTGCAAAACCAAAACTACTAGCTGCCCGTGTCAAAATAAGGGCACCCAGAGTTTAGGTTAAAACAATAAACTCCAGGTCAGTCATGTGACTGGTGTGAGAACTAAAACAGTTATAAATCTTTATTTTAAAGTTAGGCAAATCAAGGGACCACGCCGTATAACACGGAACGGGTTTCCTCCCAAGAATACCAGTGCATAAAACAAACAGCGCAATGCTAAATAAAGAAAAATGAAGCTGTTATAAGACCCAGGTCCCATCACACAATGCAACGCAGCCGAGGATAGGGTTTTCCCTTATAACAACCAAAGAATGCTTGATACGTTTAAAACAAATCGTTTGATACTATTATAAGTGCATAGTGTATAGAACAACTTCAAATCATAAGTATCAATCATAGGCGACATGAGCGTCCCATGCCACTATGTCGCCATACTAGGCTCTACAAATAAAACCGCAAATGTCACGTATTTGGAAATTGGATTTCCGTCTATGAACCGAGGCAAAAGATAGTCCTCTACCGATTCGTGACTCTCTAGCTCGAGCCACAGGACCCAGACTCAGGTGGGCCCTTGGAGCGACAGGGCCGGTCCACCGATGTGGATTAAAATGCCTGAACACTACGTTTCCCCGCCCTTTGGGGCGTAAATGAGCCAACGAATGACTCCATCGGACCCGGATCGTCCGATCAAACCGAGGCGCCTCGCAACAGCAACAACCACACAGGTGAAAAGTATATAAATGTCAGGGCTGGAAGGTCACTGACACCACCCTAGCTAGAAAGAAACGCATGCCCTCCCTGAGGTCCTCTCCCGTTTTTGGTTCACAACCGGGGTGCGAAACTCGCGAAGTAAACGTTACACAAAGCTACGCCACAAAGGCCGTGCTTTGATCATCACCACAAGACTTTGCTTTTCAACAGAAGCCTTAATCATTTGCCACTTAGGCATGCCACACAGGCAATTCACTCCATGCGATTGATATCCATCAATATATAACCCCTGAGCTCGTACGTCTCAGAGAAGGGCGTTAAGCAAGAGAATAAATTCTCCGCCGCCAAACAGATATATATTTAATAGAAATCAATCACACAGACTAAAATCCAATGTCAGACACACAGTCCATTTACAAGTCCGTTCTGGGTCTGAACGAAACCAGAGGCACCTAGTACCCCGCATATCCATCGATCTCCAAGTACGTCTGGACGATCACCAACTGTTTCCATCTTCTTGGGTGTACAGCCCAATCAAGATTATCAGTAATCACCCAAACGACGTGAAGACTTCCGGTCTTCGACCACCGTCTTCATCTTCGACACCACGTCGAATCAGTTATTCAGAATGGGATAAACCCGGTCTTTTTGAATAACTCGCGTATATATTATAAAAGTGTTACACAAACACAACATACGCCTCATTCCAATTCAGAATATTCTTTTATTCAAATATTCCTATACTTTGGGAAAAGTTCCCATTAATTTTATCCAAGATAAATTCTTTAAATTTATTCTTTAATCTCCTTTGAATATCAATTCAAACTAGTCGGGATTAGCGAACCACACCGAAGTAATCATTTATTTTATTTCCCAATCCCAACCTATTCATCCCATGAAGTAAAACTGGTAGTACTTCATATCTAACACCACAGTGTTATCGGTAATTCAATTACCATTTCACGTTCAAATCTAATTAAAGATTTAACTATCGCCTGGAGTAAAACTGGTGATACTCCATTCTCCATCTTTTCAATCTAATTAAAGATTCATTAAAACTCCACTTAGTTTTAATCGTTATCTGGGTTAAAGAATCAGTGTCATTTAAAACACGATTCACGATAAACCCAAAATCACATTCCATTAATTATCGGGTTAAAGAACAAGTGTTATTTAAAACACTGTTCACGATAAACCCAAAAATCAATACCAATTCAATTCCAATTAAATATCATTTAATTGGTACACTTCATTAAATCTAAATAAAAAGATTTAATCTTTTCTCAACTGGGTTCAAGAACAGTGTTAGTGAAGACACCATTCACGACAAACCCAAATCACATTTGATATTCAATACAAGGCTCTGAATAGAAAATATACCGGCTTATATTCAATATCAAATTGTACGACTAACAAATGTCGTATTGGAAATAACGATATAAATATATATCTTTCAAATTTCCATAACAACATCTGTATAATCACGAATTCCAACATCGAAATATTCCGAAGACGATTTCGATTCAAATCCACTCCAATGCAATCATTGGAAATTCTGGTTATTTTCAAAACCCTTTTCAAATTCAATTTATTTATTTAAAAATAAATAGAATTATATTTCTAGTTCAAAACTAGTTCATTTCGATAAAAATCTATTTTTATCTTTTCAAATATGGAGTTTTTCATCCTAAATCTTGACAAATCATTTCTTATGATTTTACACAAATTATTACTATTTTTAATAATTTTATCAAGGCCCGTACAGTCGATTTCCATCAACGGCCATCGAACTGCACTTACAGCGACCTTTTTCAAATTTGATTTGGACATAATTCCAAATCCAACCGTTAGATTTCAAATTTCTAATATTCGTTAGAAAGCTCTTTTCGATACGAACCTAACGGTTCCGGTTTTAGGAGAATCCGACGGTCGGATCTCCCGTAATGTCCGTTTGAAATAAATGGTCGAAATTCACGAACTGCCGCGGCGCGGCACGTTCTATTCAGGCCATTATATTATATATATAATATATATAATATACACTTCGTCGATTTCCATTTAAAACGAATTATATAAATAGTTTTAAATTCGTTTCAAAAGCAATTTCAACTTCCTTTTCAATTCAAATCAAAATTGAATTCTTCTTTATAAATTCGTTTTAAAATTCATTTCTATTCAATTCAAATTTCAATTCAATTTGAATTCATTTCAATTCACTTTCAATTCGAATTCGTTTTCAATTCAATTCATTTCGAAATCGTTTTCAATTCAATTCATTTCGAAATCGTTTTCAATTCAATTCATTTCGAAATCGTTTTCAATTCAATTCATTTCGAAATCGTTTTCAATTCAATTCATTTCGAAATCGTTTTCAATTCAATTCATTTCGAAATCGTTTTCAATTCAATTCATTTCGAAATCGTTTTCAATTCAATTCATTTCGAAATCGTTTTCAATTCAATTCATTTCGAAATCGTTTTCAATTCAATTCATTTCGAAATCATTTAAAATCGATATAAATATCGTTCGGTGATTTGATGGATTTGACGATGTGGCATTCGAAGTGAATCTGATGTGATGTTAAGGCGTAACCTCAAGCCTCA
Organism: Allium sativum; assembly: GCA_030737875.1. Lineage (NCBI taxonomy): Eukaryota > Viridiplantae > Streptophyta > Magnoliopsida > Asparagales > Amaryllidaceae > Allium > Allium sativum. Next base: position 78,716,396 of record CM060925.1, read on the forward strand.
TCAACCAGTAAATGACAGAAATCGGGCAAGCAGCATGGCTATGTAGGTCGCACCTATTAGGGTGTATAATCACCTGATCTAGAGTTTCATTTACTTCTAAAAATCTATTGTCGATGTTGTCCCATTCGGGAAACGGTTGCTGATCCCAACCATTGGTGATATACATTCGATACACTCAAGCCAAATGAGTGGTCGGTCATGTGTGGCTGAGTTGCAAGATGTTCTTGTTGAACTCGGTGTATTCTCCTCTAGAGATATACCAGCGGAAGGTGGTTCCATACCTTGTCATAGTTGGAAATCCATTTCCCAATACGTGCTTGAGGTTTTGATTGTATATATATGTGGAACGTGAGATGCAAATGTTCCACTAGATTGTTATTTACTTGATTTAGACATTATTATAATATCAAAAGAGTTTTGATATAAAGATAAGTCAAGTGTTTGGATCTTCATAAGGGAAAAACCCGTTCCGTGTTATACGGCGTGGTCTTATGAGATATCATTTAGTTTTCTGAAACTGTTTTAAACTGTTTACTCATACCAGTCCATGTTGCGTGCTTAGGGCATGTGTCGCATGATGGGGGTTCTCGCTTTTCGTTAGGTGGCGAACGAGAGACTCTTACCCCTACATGTCCCGAAAATGAGGGTTGGTTGTGAAGTCGAATGGCTGGCCGTAAAATATGGTGCTGGGGTACCAATGTAAGCCACAGTGGGGTATTACCTTGCTGCTTTGTGAGGATGGGAGACGATGGTTGCAAAGCCTACTTGAACTTCTTTGCGGGTCATTACAGTTGGTATCAGAGCCAGGTTGAGTGAATACCTAGGCTTGTTGGAATGTGCTCATTAGAGATAGGATCAGTAGTATCCTAGAATGAGTTGAGTGTGTGTGTATATATATATATAGGAGAGAGCGTATTTGTTATTTGATATAAAAAAAACTGTTTTATATTGTGTTGACTAGTCTGTTGAGTGGCTTGTGAATTCTGATCGAATCGTGGGACGCCACGATGTCGATAGGAGTTTTTAAACACTTGAACAGAAGATTGGACACGATAATGTTTTAAATAGTTGAGTTGATTGTTAGGATTATAATCAAATTAGATTATAAAACACAAATAGATATATAACCAATAGAATTTGTATATGAAATCAAATATACAAATGTGATAAATTGAAATTGAATTCCAACCAAAATTCAGAATTTAAAATCCTGGGAGTTTGGAAAATATTTTTCTAAATGAATGTCAAGTAATATAGCACTGGACTCATTCAATAGCTGGGAAATAATTCTGATGATGGTCGCAACATCATCAGTGTTCATTTTCGAGTTTCTAAGTGATAAATTGGTGCCTTAGAAAAGTTTTTGATGGAATTTGTTTGAAAAGAAACAAGTTGTTTGAAAATTCAAATGTTTTGAATTTGGGATAGATATAAATATAATTATATATTTATATTACTTCAAAGGAATTTTGAAATGCGAATTGAAATATAGATTTCAAATAGAAGTGAAATGGGAATTGGAATATAGATTTCAAATAGAAGTAAAATATAAGGGAATTCAGATATAGAATTTGAACATAGAAATTTAAATAGGATTTGATAAAGAAAAGTCAAATAGAGATTTGAATATTAGAATTCAAATGGAATTTGGTTAAATAGAATTTCAAAGAGAATATAAAGTGGAGGTTGAATATTAGAATTCAAAGAAAATATAAAGTTTGAAATAGAATTTTAAATAAAAGGAGTTTAAATAGATTTTGAATTCAAAGTGAAATTTAATAGGATTTGAATTCAAAGGAGTTAAAATAGAGTTTAAATTCAAAGAATTTCAAATAGAAATTGAACAAAGGAATTTAAATAGAAATTGAATAAAGGATTTCAAATGGAATTTGAATAAGGGATTTGAAATGGGTTTTGAATAAAGGATTTCAAATAGAAATTGAAGATAAGAAATTCAAATAGAATTTGAAGATAAGGAATTCAAATGAATTTGAATAGAAGAAAATTCAAATAGAAATTGAATAGAAGGAAATAATATAGAGTTTGAATAAAGAAATTCAAATGGAATTTGAATATTGTAAATATATAGGATTTGAATATTAGAAGTGAAATAGATCGGGAATATTATGTGAAATGGATTGGATATATATTAAAAATATATCAGAATGGAGTTGAATTTATTATAAACAAAGTTAAAACATTTATATTTATAAATATAATTAAAACGAGCTCGCCGTAGCGCAGCAGTTCGAACTTTGGCGATTCGAACTTCAATTTAGTATATAGAACTCAATTGAAGTCAGAATTCTTTGAAACAAGAATCATCGGGACCGGTTGAACAATAGTTTTCTAATAAAAGGGAAAAATCTGGATTTCGTCGTATAGATTTTGAGTTATGTTAAAATAAAATTTTTAGTAAAGCAGTGCTAGAACCATTATAAAACCATAACGGTTTAATTAAATAAATAAAAGGATTTTTAGGAAATAAAATCCGAATTGGCATTAGAAAAATCCAGACTGGAGATATAAAATAAATATGAACTCCAGTGAAGTAAGTGAAATGATTTTTAAGATGAAAATCATATTTTAAATGGTTAAATAGAATTAACTAAATTGGAGAATAATTAGTTGAAGGAAATTTGAATCGAAATTGGGTTTTTGGATAAGTGAAAGAGATTGAGAATTTATATTCGAAATCGAATATATAACTCGAGTTGAAAATATAATTAGATTAGTTTATAATTAAGTTGACATATATTTGAACAAGTTATATTCAAATAAAAAGGGTGAAATAGGCAAAACGGTTAATTAGCAACTAGTTAATGGGAATTTGAATGATTGAAATTAAATTTAACTTAAGTAAGTTAAATGGATCGAAATGAATAAGTTGAGTAAAATCAATGTGAATGAAATATGAATTGGGTGTGAATAAAGGAAATATATTTGTAACACAAATACAAAGGAAGTTATGTGCAAACAAATAGAAGGAGAAATATTTGTAAAAACATTTACGAATAAAACTTAAAAGGAAATATTCGTAAAACAATTACAAATAGATTCAATGGAAACATTTATTTATAGTAAATAAATAGAATGTTATAAATGAGATATTTGTTTATTAAATAAATAGAATTTAATCAAAGGAATATTTAGAAGATGAAAATAAAATGGAAATCTCTTTTTAACAGATAAATAGAAAAGATTAATTTATAAATAACAGTTTATAAATTAAATTAAATATTTATCATTCGATAAATGGAATATATAAGTCTGAACTTATATAGAGAAGAGATATTGGTTTTTAACACCGATAGTTTTAAATAGCAGGGGTACACAACACTTGTATAAGTGAAGTAACGTTATTAAAGAGAACATTTATAAAGTGAAGAACCGTTACTAAAAGTAAATTTTTATAAATAAATAAACGTTATCCAATAGGAGTTATTCGAATAGGAGAAGTCGATTAGAGTTAGAAATAATCGATTAGAGTTAGAATAAATCGATTAGAGTAAGAATTAACCAGTTAGAGTTAATCAGTTAGGGTTAATCCGTAGAGTTAATTGAATATTGGTTATTCAATTAGAATTTATCGAATATTTGTTATTCAAATAAAGAGTTAACCAGATAAAGTTAATTGAACATAATTAATCGAATTAGAATTTAATTGAATGTTAGTTATTCAATTAAAGTTGATCGAATATAGTTATTGAGATAGAGTTAGTCAAACTTAGTTACTCAGGATAAGTTGTCATTTCGTACGACTGCTAGCGTAATTCGCAGGGCTGCAGATAGCCTAGGGCGGTCGGATGTTTCCTGAGGACGAAATTTTTTTAAGTGGGGAAGATTGTAATGACCCGGATCCTTATGGGTTAATTTTAAAATATTTAATACAGATTTAAATATTGGGTGGGTAAATATAAATGGAATTTTTATATTAATTTATCAATTTAATAATAAATTTCGATTTAAATATCGAAAATATTAAATTATCGAAACACGAAGTCAATTGAATTCAAAATTTAAACTGAATTAAATCTAGTTCAGAATTCTGTTTGAATCAGAATAATAATATTAATTTATTATCGCAAAATTTATTGTTTTAAAATTTGATTTATATCAATTTAAATAAATATCTTCGACAGACGATCAAATTGGACTTCGTGACTTATCTCAGTCTGTTCGGAATAGTGGTATTACCCTAGAATTGACACTTGTTTGGTTCAAAAAGGAGTTCGCAGTCAAAGAGTATTTTAATTTAAGGATATCGGTTTAATTATAAATAAAATATAATAAAAATCATAAAGAAATTCCTTTTTCTTTGTGGACACAAATGAAACAACCAGGAAGAAGTAAATGGCCAAGTATAAAACGTGTGTTCTCCTTCCTTCCACAAAATTTAAGCACGGTGCTTCCCCGATGTCCACACATTAAATCAACACCGTGCCCTCTTTTCTTCCACTCCTCTTCTATATAAAATGGCGACAACCACTTCTCATTTCCTTTTTTTAGAGAACCAAAATCCAAATAAAAGTCGTGCCATATTTCCTTTACTCCCACAAAACTGAGTGCGATAGCCAATCTCGAGTTCGACAGTCTTCCCAAATCAATTTAGGGGTTTAAGCTCAAACACGGTGAGATAAGGAAGGCGTTCTGAGAGGATTGTGTGAGAGGGTACATCGACGCACTCGAAGGGGCATTCAGTATGGGTTCTGCGAAGTGCAGGAAGGTCGGAGGTGGATTGAAAGACCGATAGTGGTTATTGAAAAGGCTGGTATGGTGCGATGTAAAAGGGAACTTGCGAAGGGGTTATGGAGTGATGCCTGAGGGGTGCGATGCCCTGATTTGGAAGTCGATGATCACGGTAGGGAATTTGGGGCGAAGTCGAGGAATGGCTTTGCAACGGCTAGGGCATCGAGTTCAAAGAAGTGGTAAGGTTCGGAATTCCAATGGGTCTGGGATCGATTTCTCAAACCAAATCAGGAGGTGCAATGTGAAAAATGGTAGTATTATTGGAAATTTAGGAAGGAAGATATTTAAAAGCTATTAAGGTAATTTCATTAATTATTTCACTATTCAAGAACTGGAAGAAAATTTGGTTAATAATATCGTTAGCTTATACAATTTGTATATGATTTATAAGGGGTCGGAAATCACGAGAAAAAGAAACTGTCACATGGATTCATAGCTACGGAAATTCTCAAGTTGAAGAAGAGGGATTCATGAGCATATAATTACAAAGAGGATTAAGGTATATTTCATTATTTACAATTTGAAGTTCTAAGGAGAATTGAATTATATAAGTGAGTAACCGATTAAAGCAAATTTGTTTATACGATTGGAAATGGATTAAATATATAGAAATAAAGGTTGTAGACCAATCATTTAAGTAAAATTTAGATTTACTTTGGAATTTATTTACACATGGGAAATTTATTAAATTTAGAAATTTAATTAGTTAGCTATAATATAATCAGATAATTAAAATTTATAATCTTATTATACAAGGTTGATCTTGAGACTAGTCGAGAAAATTCATAGCTGAGGAAGATATAAGCGGGAATAAATTTTGAAGTCAGAATGGATCGCAAATAAAAATACGGTGAGTAAACCTCACTCACCATTTATTTAGAAATTATTTTTATATAGTTAAAAATAATTGTCTGTGCTTGTTTGAATGCTGTCCGATTGTTTTAAAATATATATTAGTTATTTAGGATATATATATATATATATATATTGGGTTGATGATTGGTTGGATTCCCGCAGTTTCATTAGCTGATGCCCGCAGTTTCATAGCGGATGATTACCCTATACGCCCCACGCTATGATTAGTGGATGACCTTCTATACCGCAATATCCTGCCTCGAAGTAGGTTGGGTATTACTATGTCGACTAACGTCTGTGGATGCAGGAAAACAGGTTGGAGGAATCCAACTGGATTCCTCAAAAATATATTATCTGTTGTTGTTTGTTTGATTTCATATATATTCATATATGATGTGTTAAAAATCAAATGATTGAAAATTGGTTGATTTGATTGTTTAAATATCACTAGGGCTTGGGATATTGATTTATAAAATACCCTGAAAGGGTATTTGAGATTTAAAAAGTGAATTCTATTTTTATAAATAGAATTTGAATTTTTAATGAACTATAGGAAATATTTACTTGTTTTGAAGATATATAAAACGAGTATTGAATTTATAAACTTTGTTTATAAATGAAAATATGCGATTTGAATTGAATTTATAAACTTGGTTTATAAATGAAAAGGTGGGTTTTGAGTCGAATTTATAAACTTTGTTTATAAAGGAAAATATGGGATTTGAACTGAATTTATAAACTTTGTTTATAAATATATAAATGTGGGATTTTAAGTGAAGTTATAAACGTTGTTTATAAATAATGCAGAGAATTCAAATAGAATTTGAATATAGAATTCAAATGGACTTTAAACTATAGAATTTGAATATAGAATTCAAATGGACTTTAAACTATAGAATTTGAAAATAGAATTCAAATGAAGTTTAAATAAAGAGAATTCAAATAGAATTGAATTGGAATTTGAATAAGGAGTCGATAAGGAAACGAGAGTATGAGTATAATTAGAATTTTGTTAATATGCAAGTTAAAATATATTTGAACATGTCATGTTCAAATATGAAGGTGAAATAGACTGAAGAGTTAAGTAACAAAATTATTTGACAAATTTAGTTAAAACGATTGGTATAGTTCAAATAGATTGGATAGGTATAAATATACAGGAGATATGTTTGGAATAAATTGTTAGAAGGTATATAAATAGAATGCCCGACAAAAAGGTACGTATTTAATTTCCATATGAGATTTTATGCGCCGTATCGGCTAGCCGCTTGGCTTTTCTTTTTCTTTTTGATTGGAAAAGGCCTGTGTGGCAGTTTGGGGATTTTCCCGATGCTGCCGGTACAAAGGAGGTTATGGCGAATTTTTCCGGGAATTTAAGGAGTTAGAATATTTTTAAGATAATTTGATAGTTAGAAATCAACGTATCAATATATATAGAAGTCGATAAGAAAACGAACTTAGAAATAGAATAGTATAATCAAAAAGGAAGACTAGGAATAAAATCTCGAAAGAATAGAAAGAGAAAGTGTATATGTGTTTAACGGTGAATAATCAGTTGTATGGTATTGATTATTCGAGTAAGTGGTCTTATCTGTTTTGACGTTATAAATGTTATTCAGTCAAGGTCTGAGAGGTAGTTATACCCCAACTTGATTGGTTTCATTATTAACAAATAAATAGTAAGATGTCAGGCTCGAAGATCAATGTTGGATAAGATTTAGTTGAATATAGTATTTGGGTTGTCGTAACAATGTTTTACACAACATCCGTTTTAACCCAAATGAAATGTAAGATTGGAAATAGAATATAGAATATTTCCTAAGTATAGAAATAAACGAGATCGGAAAAGAGATAAGTAATTGGAATATTTTCCAATTATGACTAGCATATATTTTCTAAAGTTTAGAAAATAAAGGAAGGCGATAGTCGGAAATGTTTTCCAAATAACGTAAAAGGCCAATATGGTTATTGAAAATATTTGGTTAACAAATATTGATAAAGAAATAGAGAAGTGATTTAATTAATGGAATATTAATTAAGGGCTTAGTGATTGTTTGATAATTGGATGAACACTTGTTTTCTTCGATAGTTAAATCATCGACTATCGAAACACTTGTTTTTATTCGATAGTTAAATCACAGACTATCGGAGTTTTGACCATCGTTGTCAATATGGAGAGACAGGTTGGATTATTATCCGAAGAACCACTCCGTATTGGCAGTAGCGTGCAAATCAGATTATATAAATATAATCGAAGACGGAGTAGAGTGCAAGGACTTTTTCTATAAATAGAAATAGTACCTTCAGCTCATCCTGTTCCTAGGTGACTTGTATGGATGAATGTCTGACAGAGTATTTCCAGAAAGGTCACGTACATTGATTTTTTCAACTGTACCAAGAGTGGAAGCGGAGAAGGAAACTTCTTTTAGCTAACAGGTAATGTACCGTTAAGGACGTCAATCGGTGATTTGATGGATTTGACGATGTGGCATTCGAAGTGAATCTGATGTGATGTTAAGGCGTTACCTCAAGCCTCATCAACCGATAAATGACAGAAATCGGGCAAGCAGCATGGCTATGTAGGTCGCACCTATTAGGGTGTATAGTCACCTGATCTAGAGTTTCATTTACTTCTAAAAATCTATTGTCGATGCTGTCCATTCGGGAAACGGTTGCTGATCCCAACCGTTGGTGATATACATTCGATACACTCAAGATAAATGAGTGGTCGGTCATGTGTGGCTGAGTTGCAAGATGTTCTTGTTGAACTCGGTGTATTCTCCTCTAGAGATATACCAGCGGAAGGTGGTTCCATACCTTGTCATAGTTGGAAATCCATTACCCAATACGTGCTTGCGGTTTTGATTGTATATATATGTGGAACGTGAGATGCAAACGTTCCACTAGATTGTTATTTACTTGATTTAGACATTATTATAGTATCTAAAGAGTTTTGATATAAAGATAAGTCAAGTGTTTGGATCTTCATAAGGGAAAAACCTGTTCCGTGTTATATGGCGTGGTCTTATGAGATATCATTTAGTTTTCTGAAACTGTTTTAAACTGTTTACTCATACCAGTCCCATGACTGACCCGCTGTTTATTTGTTTTGTCCTACCTAAATTCTTGGGTGCCTAAATTTGTACGGGCAGTCAAGTAGTTCAGGATTTTACAGATCTATCTAAAGGAGCTTGGAGCAGGAGGCTTCAGCATTAGTTATATAGAGCTTTGTTCCGCTGTGTTGTAAGTGTTGTATTCTGATAAGTGTATGTTATACAGTGAAGATTTTGTATTTCAAAGATATGATATATTATATTTTGTTCCGCTGTGATGTGAGATTCTGTGTTGTTATTTCTGTTCTTCTTCTATCTCTTTCTTCTAAAAAAAATGTTCCGTATTTTCGTGATATTTGGGTTAGACGTATGATGTATATAGTCAACTCTGATGTTGCGGTTTGTGGGTCATTACATCTTCTATTTGCGTTCGGATTTGTCCTGTTCTCAAAACGATCAGGGGTTTCGAATGGTCTTAGTCGGTTTAACGATCGATTCAGATCGAGCGAAATTCCTTACCGTTACACTAAGGGTGGTGAAAGTGACCTACCAGCCCTGACATTTACATTATTTTTCACCTATGTTGTTGTTGGAATGTGAGGCACCTTGAATTTATGTCTGATAGGATTGGGAAAGGTGCGTTCAGGAATAATTAATCCTAAAAAGTAGGAGAGGACCGACCCTGAAGCATCCAGGATCGCTGTGTGTGGTTCTGAGACATTTGCTAGAGTGTCTCGAACGGTGAGGAGCTTGCCCCTTGCCTCGACTCATGATGGAATCCAATTTCCAATACGTGACATTTCGGTTTTATTTGTAAAGCCTAGTATGGCGACATAGTGGTATGGGGCACTTATGCCGTCTATGATTTATACATTATGATTGAAGTTGTTTTCTTCACTTATAGTAATAATAAAAGATGAAATAGAGTATCAAGCATTCTTTGGCTACTATAAGGTAAAACCCTATCCTCCGGCTTGTGTTGCATTGTGTGATGGGACCTGGGTCTTATAATAGCTTCATTGTTCTTTATTTAACATTGTGCTGTTGTTTTATGCACTGGTATTCTTGGAAGGAAACACGTTCCGTGTTATACGGCGTGGTCCCTGGATTTACCTAATTTTAGAATAAAGATTAATAACTGTTTTAGTTCTCACACCAGTCACAGGACTGACCTGGAGTTTATTGTTTTAACCTAAACTCCGGGTGCCCCTATTTTCCATACGGGCAACTAGTAGTTTTGGTTTTGCATATTTATATTCATAGGATCCTGGTTCATAGCTGAAGTGATATTCGGAAAGCTCTGTATCCGCGTATTTCTTTCAGTTATGTTTTGTATTATTTTTCCGCTGCAGTAATGTATTTAAATCTTTGATATTCTCTGTTGTATGATATTTATTCTTACTCTGTAATATTCTTGTACTCTGAAGTAATTATTGTAATAAGCAATGAAATGTTCTTCTGTTTGTGTTCTGATTTGTCTGGTCTCAAAGCAATCCGGTCTTTCCTTTACGGGGAAGTTTGGGTCGCTACATTTATCATGCATTGCATTATAAATTTTTACATTAAACTTAAAATATCTATATTTAAAATGGTAAATATATTTACCATGCATTGCGTTATAAAATTCCACATTTAACTCAAAATACCGATATTTAATATTACCACAACTATTTACAAACCCACCTCACTTTGATTTACATTTCAGTCCATGTGTATAAAGAAACTATACAGTGTTCAGCATGAAATAATATGATAAATGCAGTTAAGTGATATTCATTAGTTCGGTCGCTAATGACAATACGAAACTTTAAATAATACATAAATCATACATGTATCAATAAAAATTGCGTTTACATCAAACTGAAACGCATAAGTCACACGGCATGCAGTATAACATAAACAATAAGGAATTTTTGTAAATTACTCTCTGTAATTTCGTAATACGCATATTTTCTTTCTCAAAAATACGTCTAAAAAATATTATTATTTTAGTTCTAGTTAGTTAACTATAGTAAAACAAAAATATTTCCGCGTCTGCAAAAAATTTGCACTTGCAAAGAAAAATATTTATAGAAATGTGAAATTAAGTGCAAAACTAACTTTTGAGATAAAACAAAAAATGTAGCAAAAAAATGTCAGAGAAGTATTAATAGATTCATCTTCTATTACAAAATTATGTTTTTTTTACAGAACTTTAATTTATAATTCCTACAACCTCTTACCGAACTGTCTCAATTATCTTCTAATAATTTGTATTTGATTTCATATATTAGAGTTAATCAAGAATCTTAAAACTGTAATAAAACTTAGTAAACTATTAGTTGTTGATGTGATAAATAAATCATAAATATATGAAAATTTCAATATATTTGCACAAAATTCATATTAACATAAAATAGTATAAATTTCATTTGGACATACAAATACATTGGTCACATAACATAATCTTATATGTAAGCAACAATTGCAAATTTAATTTATGATTCATCTATATCGATACATGATGCATTATATTGCACAATTCTTATTTTAGCTAAAGTGCATATATTATAAAATTTCTACGGATGCTTGCAAAACTCACCTTAATGTCACATAATATTGTACATTACATCAATATATTTTTAATTAACAAAGTAATCTTATTTTTAATTTAATAGAATAAATTGATTAATAAATATTTATTAATTTATCCAATAAATCCTTAAATGTGCCAGTTTCAATTTGTATATCACATTAATATCCAAAAGGCAGTTAAATAGATTTTTCGTTTAAATATAAAGATATATAATTCAGTCATCTTAAATATTTTACATCAATAACATTACCAAAGCTAATTTTATTATTCAGTTATCTCAATAAATTTATATACATTGTAGAATTCTGTTTTATAACTTTAAGTATTCATATTTTGATATTTTATAGTTATGTAAAACTTCATCGACTGTTTCCTATCATGTTTAGATCAATGTATTTAAATTGTTTAGGAAATCCTAAATTATAAAGTATTTTAATAATCTATATATTAGTCGTATATGTACACATACACTTACTGATAAAAATGACAACAAATTTTTTGTGTTTAACTATATATATATATATATATATTATATACACACACATACATATATATGTATGTACATGAACAATAATAACAATGTTAATTTGTAAATTAACTATAACCTATTTATGTACGCAAAGAATAAATTTATCATACTCAACATAAAAAATTCTATTTTTAACTTTAAATAACTCCAAATTAAAATCTATTTAATCTTTTTATAGAATCCTTTCCAATTTATTCAAATTATTTACTAATAAATCAATATATATTAACTAATTACCAAATTTCGAATTTATACAATATATATAAAAATATGTTAAATAATATTTGTTAATTCATCTAAAATATTTTTAATATGTTAATTTCAACTAGAGTATTTGCTCGTAGTAGTAAGAATACTAAAATTATTATTTTCCTTCAAAGAAATATAAATTACAAACATATATCATGTATAAGCAACAACAATAATTATATTATATTTATTTTGCCGAATTATCGTGTGTTGTATAATAAAGTTCCAATTTTAACATTAAAATTTTAAAATCTATATTTTATAACTTCGACGTGCTAGTACTAACTGAAACCACATTGTACATTATTATTCATTCTCCGTACAATCAAAGTAAAGCAGTAATAAAATTTTCAGTTTGTTCGATTTTCATTTGATTAACAGAGAATTTTCATTCCAATAAAATAAACTTTTCAAAAACAATGATGTAATGAACCAAAGTTGAGAACATACCACTTAAAACCTGGTCACCACTGTTGTTGAATTACAAATACTATTTTAACTTAGGAATGAGAATATGACAAGATCCAAAGGACACTTAAAACTTTGAACAATCGGTGGGAGCAAAAGACAACTTCTTGTTCTTAAGGTCATACCCAACGTGAAAGTTCTGTTGGGCGATGTTTCCAAAAATCTGAACACTACCTCCCAATGTGCTAGTGGAAACCATTGCTAGGCAAAAGACATTATCCTGAGCTTGTACAAACGCATTCAAAGGCTTCAATGTCAACTCAGCATCGGTGAACTGAAATGTCAGATCAGGAAAACTAATCTCATCCCTTTTACTAGTGCCCGAAACATCATAGCAAAGAGAAAAAATCCGTTGCGGATCCTGCGCAGTTGGATACGTCACTACTTTGGATACTTCATCGGTCAATTGGCTCAAAACCGAATCATCCAAAATGGTCAAAGTGGTGCCAGAATCAACAATAATATTCCCTCCCTGACCATAGTCATCAACACCCGCCTCTCCACTAACGACAATTGGCTTCCCACCAGCAACGCCAACCGACTCAAGTGTCACGGTATAGTAAGTATCCAACTCTCCCTTAACAAGAGGAGTAGTCACCGCTTTTCTGTCTTTGTGAGCACTGCTGCCAAAGTAGATCGTGCTTGTTGTATTGGACTCCACAGGCACCAGACAATAAGAAAACTTGTAATCAATCGAATTGCCCAACTGAGAGACAAGTGACAATGGCCCCTCGCCAAGCCCTATAATACCCGCAGTGCTCGCATCAAAACTTCCAGCGCTGTCATGGGAGCACCCGAATAAAAGCTTGGGTATGGAAGCCGAACCGATGGAAAATGTTTCGGTGGAGAGAACTCCCACGGTGTGAGAGCCATCACCATACCTGTACGTGTACTGGCATTTGGAGCTCGAGTCACAATCTCCTTCTGGTAGCTCTGAGCAGGTCTGAGTGTTGCATGGTAAAGAGGTGTAGGTTGAGGATTTGGAGGAGTCGTAGATGGGGGCTTTTTGTCGGTAGCAGTGGAGGCAGGGTTTGCATTGGGTCCATGTCAGGTCGCTGCCCGTGTCGGCTATGGCCATGACTTTGAAGGGAGGAGAACCAATGTTCACTGACATCAAATACTCAGCTCCAGCAGGAGTTATGGTGGAATTGATGTCTTCCGTGCTTATTTTCCCATAGCGTGAAATTGTACGTCTGACGGAAGAAAGCAGGCGGTCGAATGTAGTGAGGGTAGGATCGTAAAATGGGGATTGTGGGGAGTCCCTGTGGATGAGATCGGTGGAGAATCGGCCTTTACAGCTTACAAGACGAGGGATGGAGACCGAGAGGATGATAGAGAAGAAAAGGATTAGAGTAGACATTGTGCCGTTTACTGATTCAGGGATGAGGAAAATGAAACTTTAGGGCATCTATTTATAACTGTTTATAGCATATGCATCTGAACATATTGCATGTATGTCACTAAATGATTGACATTAAGGTGTTCATATATATTTCTGGCAATATGGTGTGTATCTTTGTCCTGTGAATTATTTATATGTATATTTGCTTCCAAGCAAATTGAATCTAGCCACTTATATTCCTTTTAATCGCCCATTTATTGCATTTGATTAAATATCCGTTGAACATACGATGCATTTATAGCATATGCAATTGAAAATTATTGCATTTGTGTCAATAAATGATTGACATTAAAGTGTTCATATCTATTTCTAGCAAATTGTGTGTATATTTGTCCTGTGCATTACTTATATGTATTTGCTTCCAAGCAAATTGAATTATAGTCACTTGTATGATTGTCCTTTTAATCACTCATTTAATACATCTGAACTTATGTTGCATTCAGGGAAGATTTTCAGTTTTTGTTTTGTTTCATCTATCATCTCCCTAACGTCATCTTGGCATTAAGTTTTGTGTTAATAGCACTATGAGATCCAATTTATAATTCAATTATGCAATATAAGGCTGACATTGAATGGGATGCATCATTCAATGAATATTCAAGCTGGAAGATGAATTTAGCTATATGATCAATAAATAGTAATATATAAGGTTAGGGACTGCTAACACTTGCTTCCCTGGAAAGAGAATTATATTACATCAATGCTCATACAGATAATTGGTAGATTTTATGTAGAATTGGAAAGATATTATATTATATCAATGTCGATTTTAAAAAATGTTTTGTTTAGTAAAATTAGGTATAATATTCATTACCTTAACTTGTATGTTTTTTAATTCTTCAGTTTTCACGCTTTCTAGTGTAAATTTGGTTCCACTATCTAGTATGTGAAAACCATTAACATAAACATGTTTTAACTTATATCCCTATGTTTTTTTTTTTTTGGTTTAAAAAGAAATTGTTTACCCTTGAAAATAAAATATGAACGCTGATCTCTGTGAATAATATTTATTTTTTGAATTAATTTATATTTCCTTGAATAAGATTTTGTCTCGAATGTGGATGTCCAATATTCAAAAATGATTTTGAATGCGGATATGACACTATCTGAATTTAGAACTGTAGAGGTGTAAAAGGAAATATAATTAAACTGATAATTTAAACTATAGAGACGTAAATTTTTCACATGCAACAAGTATATTTTAATTTAAATTATAGAGGTGTAAAAGGAAAAAAAGACTACAAATAATTAATATTTGGAAAACAAAAGCCAATAAGCATCCAGCATGAGCAGATAAAAAATGTGCAACAAAGTACGAGTTAAATAACAATCATAAATAAAAAATAATAATGAGTTTCTTAATCTATTTCCAAGAATATAGAATAAATATAAAAACTCTCTTCCCGACTAAGATGACTCATATTTTGTTGCACACTCGCCCATAATATTATATTATCAACTATGATTTAAATATTTTGTCAGATCGCTCCTTACAATGGTCAATGTCTACGATAAAGTATTTACTAGAATTTTAGCAAACACCTTGGAAATCTTTTTTATATTCGTAAGTACTATTAATGTATTTTAATGTATGCAAATAACAACTGTTTTTGACTTTAAGCGCATAACTCATCAAATTAAATAATTGTATGATTTTTTTACGTAAGTCACTACAACAAAAATACCATGTTACAATAGTTTATTTACAACGGTCAACGGTTGTCCATTATAATAGAATTTTGTTACAACGGTCATCCCATGCCGTTGTAATATATGTCATGTACGACGTCCTTTTTACAATTGGTCAGGATTACCCGTTGTAATAGAATGCTATTACACGGTTATTTCAAGCTCATTGCAATAGGTATCAATTTTACAATATTCACAAATAGACCGTTGTAATAGATGCCGATTTTACAACAGTTAAAAGATGACTGTTGTAGGAAGTACCAATTCTACAATGGGTAATGTCCGTTGTAATAAATGCTAATTTTATAACGATCATAAAATACCCGTTTTAACTGATGCCAATTTTACAGTGATCATAAAATGCCTATTGTAATAAATGTCAGTTATCCATTTTCGACTATCAATAATAAATAATTACAATACTTTCTTAAAATTAATTTTTTCATTATTTAATAATTAATCATTAATAATATTATCATTATATTAATCATTTGTTACTAATTACTAACTATAATATTATATTACTAATAAAAATAATATTATATTACTTATTAATATTTAATAATTTTCAATTTTTTTTGGGGTAGACGGTACAAAGATATAAAGTTTTATCTGATTTAAGCCCAAAAGTGTATTTAGTGGTTAGATTCTTGTGATAAGGTTCATTTTCTTTGCTTCCATTTCATCTATCATCTCCCTAACATCATCTTAATTTTAAATTGTGTTAATAGCACAATGAGATCCAATTTATAATTAAATTATGCAATAGAAGACTGGCATTGAATGGGATACATATCATTCAGTGAATATTCAACATGGAAGGTGAATTTAGCCATATGATCAATAAATAGTAAAATTTAAGATTAGGGACTGGTAAGTTGTGCTTCACTAGAAAGAGAATTACATCACATCAATTATGTTGATACTGTAACAACCTAGAAAATTTGAGATTTAAAATATAAATTAAATTAAGATTCAGTGTAAAAATAAATATTTATATTTGAGATTTTGTCAATTGTTGAACAATAGGTGCGAACCATTTCATAAATTTATAAACAAACGCGATTTGCATTACTAACCGATTATAATATTTAGCGTTAAAATTCCTTCGTTTAAAAATGAATATTATGGAAAAGGTTGTACCGTCATAAATTTAGTTTGCAATTTAAGTAAGAAATGAATTTAATACCTATCATGCAACTTGATTAGAAGAAAATATATGCTTGAAATTCAATTTGGACTGTTATTTAATGTAGTGTTCATTCTAAAAATAAAAGCGCATTGTGAATATGGTGTCAGTATAAACATCTATCAAAATTTTATTATACCAATAAGTAGTGAGTCGTTTGGAATATTTAAAACTTGACATTTAAACCAAAATCAATTTTGGAATAAATTCCGTTTGAGAAACGATTTGTTTTGAATAAAGAATCTATTTGCATAATAGAATATCGTTAAGATTAATCTATTCCCAATTAAACTGATAAGTATGAATGGAATGAAAATTAACTTTGAAATAAATTCAAAATCTAATTGAAGGAGCAAATTTATTGAAGAGAGAATTTTGTTGCAAAGAAAGATATCGTTGGGATAAATGTATTTCCAATTTAAACCGTTGAGTAAATAGTGTAATAAAAGCCTTAAATCAATTTTTAATTTACAAGTTGAAAATTTTAATATAAATAGTAATAAATTTTCTTTTGAATAAACCGTTAAAATCTAAATTTATGATGGTATTAATTGTGATAAAGTTAATGAAATTTTTATGTACAAACAGGTGTAATTAAACTAAAAATATAACACATATTTATATAAGCAATGCATAATAAAAGGAAACGAATAAATTCGGTACTAATTTAATTTAATTTTCGGTGTATGATGATTGAGCTTATAATGTTCAGATAATGACATAAACAACGTTGTTAGCCTAACATATCGTTCATAGGAAACAAATCAAAATTTCCTTCTTTAAAGGAGTTATGTAAGACAACCAAATCTGAGAAAATCTATTTTTAAATCTTGCCATATCAGTGCAAGATTTTTGAAACAGTGGCCTAAGATTGTGAACAGTTCGTATTCACAGAACCCAATACCACGCGATATTCTATGTCCCCTCTCTACATTATAAATGTGTGCCTCCTGCTTCTATGAACAAACCAAACTTTTTTTCTTCTCGGAAGCAATTCTATTTCTTCTTGCGAATAGTCCTCCCTAACAAGCTCCACTCCAACAGTCCACCGTCCAGTATAGAAGTCGCGGCCTTTTCTTATGCCAAGAGGTTAACACAAACATAAAGCAGTGTAGAGAGTGTACATATCTATATACGCGTTAGTGGCCGAGAAGTAGTGCGCGACGCATGTGTAAGAGATAATAGATCATCTGAGGCTGACGGAGTTGATTTGGAACTTGACGGTGAAAGTTTGGAAAGCAAATATAGGTGAGAATACTCGAATTTAATTTTATTATTTCATATGATTTAAAGTTATTATATACTGAGTAGTTGATGGATGGCAATTGGTTGCATGAATGGTTAATTACTGATTAGTGAATGGTATTGCCATTTGAATATGGTATGTGATGTGTCATGGTTGTTAATAAATACATATCAGGGCGCGTTAGTGGTATAACGTGCATCCATAAATTGTATGTGGTATGCTTTTAAGTAATAGATGTATAAATAATTGTTGAATGTGTGATTACGCATATGTACTGATTTTCAACAGAAATTTTAGTGATTTCTTAAATTTAATTAAAGAGCGAGTTATAGATTAAATGACAATTTAAGGATTATGTGGTATTTTTATTAACTTAATACTATCGATTTGTTAATGTTTATTGATTTAACAATGTTATTAAGATTCCTTGATTCGATAATAAATTGTTAGTTAAGCAATATTGGACTATTTAAATCATCTTTCTAGTTAACACTTTATTAAAGATATTGAATTCATAATGTTGATTTAATTGTATGATGTTATTTAAAACGGTTGATTAACTAAGTTTTGTCAAGAATATTCTAAATATTGAATTAAATAATTGTTTGAGTAGTACTTGGGGAAAGCTGTTAATTTGATTTTAATGGCATAGAAAATTGAATTTGGAAAATAAAACTAATGAAAATGTTATGTTCAATATGAATTGATATCATAACTTATTTTAAGAGGGGCAATGAATTAAAATTGTTGATTTTGTACTTAATTACCGCTTTGATTAATGAATTGTTGTATAAATTAGGCAAACTCGAACTTTTTGATTTTCAAATCTAATATGACTTTAGATAATAATTTGAAATGATATTATAAAAATAAAAGTTGGTTGAAAAGATATATAAACTTGTATGATTTAATATGAAATTTGATATACGTTTAGATAAATTTTATAATGATATATTATAAATTGCTTTGGATAATAATTTGAATTTGAAGTTAAATAAGAAATGTAACTTAAGTTTCAGGTTCACAAATAGGTTAGTTCCGTTACCAATTCTGGAACGGTAAATGGGGTGCGTAACTAAGGAAAGGGAGACAACAACCAGTGCGCTGAACTTACCTGGCCAACGTTTACTTACCTAGACTGGTAAAAGAGCAAATTGAAAGTGAATCTCAAATATTGTGAAACAAAAACTATAATAAATAGTTTTCCAATATAAAATTAGGTTAATTTGGTTGGAGGTGACCTTCAGATATTTAATGTAAGTTCTGTAGATGATGACCAGTACTATTTGAGGAATTAAACGGTGGAATTATAGTAATTTTGCTTATAGTATCAGTTTAATATGGAAACATATATTGGATATAAAAAGTTTCGATTTACCAGCTGTATATTAATATAAATCGTTTTGATTTTATTTGAATGTTATGATGATAATATTGTTTACCCGAATAAATTTTAGGTCAATTATGGAAGTTTGTAACGACCCGGAAATTCTGAGCCAATTTAAAAATTTTATTTTGGCAGTTTTAATGAATTTTGAATATTTAAAATGAATTATTTTAAATAATAACGATGAGAAATTTGTTTTGAATAGAATTAGAACGTATATATTTATTTGAATCGTCGTTAGAATATAAATAATTATTTATAATTATAAAAGGAATTAAAATGGTGCGGTAGTTCGATAATTCGATTTCAAACTTCAAACGAATGTACAGGATTCAAAATAAACCGGATTTTAGCGAAACCAAAAATATTAGAATCTATTTGAGAATATCTTTCCAACGAATCCGAAAAATTGAAATTTCATAGCGGGGATCAAAAGATATGCCCAGTTGAAAATTCAGAATAGTCGCTATGGAATTCTGGCCCTTAAAAATGAAAATTTTGCAAACGACTTCTGTTTTTGATGAAACCACTTTTGTTGGATCCGAGATGTCAAGTTATTGCTAGATTCCAATTTTCGTAATTTTTCGAATCAATATGTGAGCGTAGCAAAGGAAAACGCGTTTGACCAGTTTCAGTTGATTTTAATCGACTGGAAAATGGCCATTTTTCGAACGGTCTCAGAATTCGACGAAATTTGTTTTGTTAGGACCGTATCGTCAATACGAAGCTAGAAAATATTTTTTTGGAATTTTTCGAGTTAGTATGTGGCCGCGGTAAATTGAAATGTGCTTTTATTTTGAATATATAAAGATTTATATTTTAAATTCAATGGAAACTGATCGTAACGGTCGAATAGGCTTACGATACATATCCCATTATGTTCGGAATGAGGGTAATTAGCTATGGGCGACAGTCGTTGGGTTCGATTTGGGGTTCAAATAAAAAGGGACTTTTATTTGGAATATATTAATAAATAATTATATATAAAACCACCTTCCTCTCTCCTTCCTTGCTTAGTCAAACAGACCCCCTCCCCCCCCCCCCCCCCCCGCGGTTGAAACCACTTTCAGATTGAATAAATAAAAAAGATTAAAAAAACCGTGCCTCCCCCAAATCGACCGGGCGCCGTCGCCCCTCCAAGCCCTGCCGCCTCCGTTCCTTCCGCTCCATCTGGCCCTCCTCCTCCATCCCATCGCCTCCTCCCCCTTCTTCCCTTAAAAAACCAACGCCCTAGCACCTGAAGCCCAAACCGCAGGCCAGTGAACCACCCTGCCACCACCCGGCTCCGGCGCCACCTCAACAAGCATCCCCTCCACCAATCCGACGCAGCCATTTCCCCCTTTCCCTTCCTCAAACGCTGTAAGTTTTTATGACTTGTTTTATTCTTTTTCCTTTCTTTTTTTTTCTTCTTTTCTCTCTTTTCTTTTAGTGATAAAAACTGATTTTTCTTTTAGTAATAAAACATGATTTTTAGTAAGTAAAAATAGAATTGATTTGTTTTAAAAATATAAAAAAAGCATAGGTTGAAAATAAAAATATACATTGATTTAGAAATATAAATAGAAAAGGTAAATTTTTATAACTTGAAATGGTTTAATTTTTATAACATGAGAAAGGCTTAATTTTTATAACATGAGAATGTTTGATTTTTATAACAGGAGAATGCTTGATTTTTATGACATGAAAAGAATGTTTGATTTTTAACATCGCAAAGATTTGATTTTTGTAATAAAAAAGAATAGATTTTTATATGGCGAAAGATATGATTAGTAAAAAGGAAGATTCGATTTTTACTATGAAGATAGCGGTGTAAAAATAGAATTTTTTATCAATATAGTAGCGGTGTAAAAATAGAGTTTTATCTATAAAGAGCGTTGTAAAAATATAATCTTTTTATATAGAAAGTGGCGTTGTAAAAATATAAATTTTCCTTGTATGAAGTAGCGAATAAAAACGTGATTTTTATCATATATATATAGCAAAGTAAAAATACGATTTTTCTATATATGAATGTAAAGTAAAAATACGATTTTTCTATACGAATGTAAAGTAAAAATACGATTTTTCTATATATGAATGTAAAGTAAAAATATGATTTTTCTATATATGAATGTAAAGTAAAAAATACGATTTTTCTATAAATAAATGTGAAGTAAAAATTCGATTTTTATATGTAGTGGATACGAATGACGGAAGTGACAAAAGAAGAAAAGGCGAAGATTTCCTACATACGAAGAGTCGTGGTGTTTGGTTAGGCTTATGGGTGAGAACTCCTCACTTTTAATTTAATTTTCGAGTTAAAATATATACTAGGATGCAGACGGTGTTTAGTAGCACCGACACCCATCGTCCACAGACCATGGACGGCTTGTACGCTTGTTTGTTTGATTTTGATGTGTATTTGATTGTGTGATGTGATGTGAGATGAAATAAAATATTTTATAGTGAGAAATATTTTATAGTTAAAAATAGAATTTTTAACGTGTGTTTAAAATGAAATAAATATAATACACACATTTGACTGATATTGATTGGGATGATAAATTTTACACATCGCCCAACTACACAAATAAAATCTGTGTTTGATTGTTTGAAACCCCACACGGGTATTGGGATGATATATGGAATACACTAATCCCAATAATTAGTTGTATGTCGATCGATTGATTGACAGACTGTTATAAGCGTTAAATATTTATATTTGATGCTTATAAAGTGTAGAATGCACATTGGATGGTGGTTGATTACTTGTCATTGTTGATATGTACATGCGTTGTATGGAAATCCATAGAAATAAAATCTATGGTAATTGATTGGGCCTCATTCCAGTTTTGAATAGAAATATTTGAATAGAAATATTTGAAAATAAATATTTGAATAGAAATATTTGAAAAAGAAATATTTGAAATAGAATATTTGAAAATATAAATATATGAAGCCGTGTTGATTAAACTGACGCCATTTTGACGTGAACGATATTTATATCGATTTTATTCATTTTCAATGAATATTAAAAGTGATATTGAAATTCGAATTAAATTGAATAGATTTGAAATTCGAATTAAATGGAATAGAATTGTATTTGAATTGAAATTGAATAGAAATGAATTCGATTTGAAATTGAATAGAAATAAATTCGAATTGAAATTGAATTAAATTGAAAACAAACTGAAATTGAATTAAAAATCGATTTGAATTGAAATCAATTTGAAATGAATTTAAAATGAATTTATAAGGAAAAATTCAATTTTGATTTGAATTTGAAAAGAAGTTAAAATCGTTTTGAAAACGAATTTAAAACGATTTATATAATATGTTTTAAAAGGAAATTGACGAAGTATATATTATATATATTATATAATGGCCTAAATAGAACGCGCCGCGCCGCGGTAGTTCTTGAATTTCGACCATTGACTTCGAACGGACATTACGGGAGATCCGACCGTCGGATTCTCCTAAAACCGGAACCTTGGGTTCGTATCGAAAAGAGATTTCTAACAAAGATTAGAAATTGGAAATCTAACGGTTGGATTTGGAATTATGTCCAAATCAAATTTAGAAAAGGTCGTTTTAAGTGCAGTTCGATGGCCGTTGATGGAAATCGACTGTACGGGCCTTGATAAAATCATTAAAAATAGTAATAATTTGTGTGAAATCATAAGAAATGATTTGGGAAGGATTGGGATGAAAAACTCCATATTTGAAAAGATAAAAATAGTTTTTTATCGAAACGAACTAGTTTTGAACTAGAATAATAATTTATTTATTTTTAAAATAAATAAATTGGATTTGAAATGGTTTTGAAAATAACCAGAATTTCCAATAATTGAATTGGAATGGATTTGAACCGAAATTGTCTGTGGAATATTTCGATGTTGGATTTCGTGATGATACAGGTATTGTTATGGGAATTTGAAAGATATATTTATATCGTTATTTCCAATACGATATTTGTTGGTCGTAGAATTTGATGTTGAATATAAGCCGATATATTTTCTATTCAGAGCCTTGTATTTAATATCAAATGTGATTTGGGTTTGTCGTGAATGGTGTCTTCATTAACACTGTTCTTAAGCCCAGCTGAGAAAAAGATTAAATCTTTTTATTTAGATTTAATGAAGTGTACCAATTAAATAATATTTAATTGGAATTGAATTGGTATTGATTTTTGGGTTTAGAACAGTGTTTTAAATAACACTTGTTCTTTAACCTGATAATTAATGGAATGTGATTTTGGGTTTATCGTGAACCATGTTTTAAATGACACTGATTCTTTAACCCAGTTAAAGATTAAAACTAAGTGGAGTTTTAATGAATCTTTAATTAGGTTGAAAAGATCGAGAATGGAGTATCACCAGTTTTACTCCAGGCGATAGTTAAATATTTAATTAGATTTGAACGTGAAATGGTAATTGAATTTACCGATAACACCGTGGTGTTAGATATGAAGTATTACCAGTTTTACTTCATGGGACGAATAGGTTGGGATTGGGAAATAAATGATTACTTCGGTGTGGTTCGCTAATCCCGTCTAGTTTGAATTGATATTCAAAGAAGATTAAAGAATAAATTTAATGAATTTATCTTTGATAAAATTAATGGGAAACTTTCCCAAAGTATAAGAATATTATGAATTAGAATGAGACGTATGTTGTGTTTGTGTAACACTTATTTAATATATACGCGATTTATTCAGAAAGACCGGGTTTATCCCATTCTGAATAACAGATTCGACGTGGTGTCGAAGATGAAGACGGTGGTTGAAGACCGGAGGTCTTCACGTCGTTTGGATAATTACTGATGATCTTGATTGGGCCGTACACCCAAGAGGAGGGAATCAATTAGTGGTCGTCCAGTCGTACTTAGAGATCGATGGATATGCGAGGTACTAGGTGCCTCTGGTTTCGTTCAGACCCAGAATGGACTTGTAAATGGACTGTGTGTCTGACATTGGATATCATTCTGTGTGATTGATAGATATCGGTTGCATGGAGTGGTTTGCCTGTGTGGCATGCTAAGATGCAAATGATCAAGGCTTCTGTAGAAAAGCAGAGTCTTGTGGTGGATGATCAAAGCATAGCCTGTGTGGCATAGCTTTGTGTAACATGAATTCGCGAGCCTCACACCCCGGTTGTGAACTAAAAACGGGAGAAGGACCTCAGGGAGGACATGCTTTTCTTTCTAGCTAGAAGTGGCGCCAGTGGTTTTACATGTCCTGAAGAGTTTTACTTATGTGGTTGTTGCTGTTGCAAGGCGCCTCGGTTTGATTGGACGATCCGGGTCCGATGGAGTCATTTGTTGGCTCGTTTACGCCCCAAAGGGAGGGGAAACATAGTGTTCAGGCATTTTAATCCACATCGGTGGACCGGCCCTAATGATCCAAAGGTCACTTTAGCTCTGGCCTGAGACATGGGCTAGATTGTCTCGAATGTGAGGACTATCTTTTGCCTCGGTTCACAGATGGAAATCCAACTTCCAAATATGTGACTTTGCGGTTTTATTTGTAGAATCTAGTATGGCGTCATAGTGGGATGGAGTGCTTATGCCGTCTATGATTGATACTTATGATTTGAAGTTGTTTTATACACTATGCACTTATAATAGTATCAAATGATTTGTTTTAAACGTATCAAGCATTCTTGGCTATTACAAGGTAAAAACCCTATCCTCCGGCTTGCTTTGCATTGTGTGATGGGACCTGGGTCTTATAATTGCTTCATTTTTCTTTATTTAGCATTGTGCTGTTGTTTTATGCACTGGTGTTCTTGGGAGGAAACCCGTTCCGTGTTATACGGCGTGGTCCCTTGATTTACCTAACTTTGAAAACAAAGATTAATAACTGTTTTAGTTCTCACACCAGTCACATGACTGACCTGGAGTTTATTGTTTTAGCCTAAACTCTGGGTGCCCTTATTTTGACACGGGCAGCTAGTAGTTTTGGTTTTGCAGATTTATATTCACAGGATCCTGGTTTACAGCTGGAATGATATCTGAAAAGCTTTGTATCCGTATATCTCCTTCAGTTGTGTATTGTATTATTTTCCGCTGCTATGTAATTTATTTTAATCTCTGATATTTGGTAAATGTATATTATTTTTTTATACTCTATATATTCTTGTATTCTGATGAATTGTTGTAATATACAATGAAATGTTCTTCCGTTTGCGTTCTAATTTGTCGTGCTCTCAACTCAATCCGGCATTTCGAACGGTCTTGATCGGTTTAGCGACCGATTCGGATCAAGTGAAATTCCCGGTCGTCACAGCTTGGTATCAGAGCTTTGGTTTACAAAGCTCAGAGAACAAGACACATTAGAACCATACGAAAGGATTCATCAGATATTGGATAAGTAATATCCAATGAGAATGACTCGTTAGAGATGGGATCAGCAGTATCCTAGAACGAGTGTGAAGGGTAGTGTATTTGAAATAAAAGTGAAAACAAATTTTGTTTTGAAAATTTAAATCAACTAATCATATGTGATTATTTATTTTATACTATATTGAATTCGGACAATGCAGTATATAAAGATTTTGCATATACATCTGATCCGTGTGTATTCGAAGTTTTAATATACTGGATAGATATAGAATCACACTCTAGTCGCCCGAAGATGGTTCTGATGATCGCTAAAGCGATCGCATCATCAGTATTCATGTTCGAGTTTCGAAAGTGAGATTTCTATATATTTCCAATTGACTGGTGTGAGAACCGAAACTAGATATGGCTTATTGTTGTGATTTGGCATCAAAAATCTGATTTTTGGACTATATATCAAAGTTATGAATTTGAAAAGCTAATCAACTAATTGATTGATGGTTGTGTTGTTTAAATATTGTTTGATTAATTAAATGTTGAACCATTTAGCCAATTTGAACCAAATAGTAAATTGTATTGAAAATTAGTCGCATATGCTTGCATGTACATGTACTTACATTGAATAGGTCATAGCAAGGAGGCTAGAGCAGAAGAATAAAATTGTTTGCCTGACAAATAGGTACATGTTTACCATAATTTACTATTTTGTTTGGGTGATGATTATTTCGTGAGCCGATTGGCTAGCCTCTTGGCTTTTTCTTTTTCTTTTTGATTGAAGAAGGCCATGGGAGGCTATATGAAATATCCCGAAGTCCCCGGTGCAAGGGGAGGTTATGGCGAAATTTTTCGAAAATTTAGGGTGTTAGCCAAATTTTTGAAAAATTTGAAAAGTTCTTAGAAACTGAAAAGTTGAAGAACTTAAGCCGAAATGATAATAAAGAAAGTTGTGTTGATTTGTAAAACAGCTTTCGTCTTTGTTCCTTTTCGGGGACGAAAAGTTTTAATTGGGGGAGATTGTAACGACCCGGAAATTCTGAGCCAATTTAAAATTTTTATTTTGGCAATTTTAATGAATTTTGAATATTTAAAATGAATTATTTTAAATAATAACGATGAGAAATTTATTTTGAATAGAATTAAAACGTATATATTTATTTGAATCGTCATTAGAATATAAATAATTATTTATAATTATAAAAGGAATTGAAAATGGCGCGGTAGTTCGATAATTCAATTTCAAACTTCAAATGAATGTACATGATTCAAAATAAACCGGATTTTAGTGAAACCAAAAATATTAGAATCTATTTGAGAATATCTTTCCAACGAATCCGAAAAATTGAAATTTCATAGCGGGGATCAAAAAATATGCCCAGTTGAAAATTCAGAATAGTCGCTATGGAATTCTGGCCCTTAAAAATGGAAATTTTGCAAACGACTTCTGATTTCGACGAAACCACTTTTGTTGGACCCTTGATGTCAAGTTATTACTAGATTCCAATTTTCATAATTTTTCGAATCAATATGTGAGCGTGGCAAAGGAAAACGCGTTTGACCAGTTTCAGTTGATTTTAATCGATTGAAAAATCACCATTTTTCGAACGGTCTCAGAATTCTACGAAATTAGTTTTGTTAGGACTGTATCGTCAGTACGAAGCTAGAAGATATTTTTCTGGAATTTTTCGAGTTATTATGTGGCCCCGGTAAATTGAAATGTGCGTTTAATTTGAATATATAAAGATTTATATTTTAAATTCAACGGAAACTGGTCGTAACTGTCGAATTGGTTTACGATACATATCCCATTGTGTTCGGAATGGGATAATTAGCTATGAGCGACAGTTGTTGGGTTCGATTTGGGGTTCAAATAAAAAGGGACTTTTATTTGGAATATATTAATAAATAATTATATATAAAACCACCTTTCTCTCTCCCTCCTTGCTTAGTCAAACAGTGTAACGACCCAGATTTTTGAATAATTTATTTTAAATATTTAATATTATCTTAAATATTTAGTTGATAATATAAATGATATTTTTATTGAATTTTCAATTTAATATGGCCGTTTATATTTACATTCGAATTTAAATTTCAATATCAGTTCCGTTGAGTTCGGAATAGCGTTATAATCTGGTATCGTCGGTCGTCACGGTTGAATAGGGGTTCGGGATTACTAGTTAAGGACCGCGAGATATTTTAATTATTTAATTAAATTAAAAAAGAAAGAAAAAAAAAGAACGCAGACCTAAGTAATTAATTCCGCAGCCTATATTTCTCCTCGAGCCCAAATTCCTGTCTTCCATTTTCTATATCAACGAAACAAAGAATTAATGGTCTCGTACTAATTGTTTACTACCACATCTATATAATCAGCTCGGAGCTTCATCATTTCTCCATTTGTAAAACCCGAAATAACTAAATCCTTCCCTCTTCATTCTTTTGCCAGTTATAGCAAATCAAAACCCACCGTAAGAAGGGAAAAAGGGGGAAAAGGGATTTGCGTTCGAAACCATGGAGTTCGAATCAAAGGGAGGCGTGCGACAAGGGGGAGTTCGACTAAGTTTAACGGTGGACTGGAGGGTTAAGGGTTCGGCGGTTGAGGAGATTAAATCTCTGATTTTTAGGGTTGTGAAGCTCGATTATTCTGAGATGGATTGAGTGGAGGTCGACCTGGGGTTACCGATGAGTGCGAAAGTGGGATTTATGAGGGGAGCGGTCTGTGCGAACTTGGTAATGTCGGGGTTCTGATGTTGGTTTGATGATGAAGGAGGTGCGACAGTATCTTCGTGGTGAGGTTTGGGAGGATAGCTTGGTGGAGATGACTGCGATGAGGGTTCAGGGAGCGCGACAGTACTGATCTCATCGGTGGAAGCTGATGTGAGGAAATTGTAGGGGTCGGCCTGGAAAACAACGCCATCACAGGGAGGTTCAGGAAGAAGGGTGACCCTGTCTGTTTAGTAAAGGAAATAGAGATGCTTGCAAAGCGTTCGATGAATTGTCATAATGGAGAATAGCGGTTTTAGGGGCTGATGAAGTGAAGAGGATGAATTTAGGTAATTTATAAATTTTTTTTTAGTTAGTTAATAATTTATTTATTTAGTTAGTCTAGTTTAGTTAAAGAATTAATTAGTGTGTCATAAAATTTAAATAGAGAATTAGTTGTCATGTATTTAAAGAAAATCAATTTATAAAATCAGTTATATAAAGAAATAAATTGGTATAGAAATAAAATCCATAGACTAAAAGTTGAGTATGCAAATTTATGTTTAACTTGGTTAATTAAAATATATAGGAAAATTAGTTATTCGTTTGAATAGTAAATTTAAATGAATAGATGTTTAACCTGTAAATTTAAATAAAATTATCATAGGTACACGATAAAATTCATTCGAGGCGATTCGAAGCAGTAAGATTTGAATTTCACAGGATATTCGGCAAAGGAAAATCCTGGTGAGTAAATCTCACTCACCTTTTATTTTAATTATTTTTATTTCGTTAAAAATAATTGTTGTTGCTTGTTTGGATTTTTCTGCTGGTTTTATATATATTAGTTATTTAGGCTATATATATATATATTGGGTTGATTGATTGGTTGGATTCCCGCAGTCTCATTAGCGGATGCCCGCAGTTTCATAGCGGATGATTACCCTATACGCCCCACGCTATGATTAGTGGATGACCTTCTATACCGCGATATTCTGCCACGAAGCAGAATGGGTATTATTTATGTGCTAACGTCTGTGGATGCAGGAAAACAGGTTGGAGGAATCCAACTGGATTCCTCAAAAATATATTATCTGTTTGTTTATTTGTTTGCATATATATTTTTATATATGACGTGTTAGAAAAATAAATAATTCGTTGCTTTGTGGG
Source organism: Allium sativum (assembly GCA_030737875.1). NCBI lineage: Eukaryota > Viridiplantae > Streptophyta > Magnoliopsida > Asparagales > Amaryllidaceae > Allium > Allium sativum. Next base: position 78,745,978 of record CM060925.1, read on the forward strand.
TTTAAATATCACTGGGCCAAATAAAAAGGATATTTGAAATTTAAAAAGGGAAAATTCTATTTTTAAATAGAATTTGAATTTTTAAAGGAAATAAAATATAAACTTGTTTTTGAAAAATAAAACAAGTAGTTCTTGTTTAAACGAAGTTTATAAATAGTTCTTTTATAACGAAGTTATAAATGAAGTGAAAAAGAATTATCATTTGATAATTCAGAAATGGAAATATAAGCGTGAAATTGGGATTTGAAATGAAATTTCAAAATAGGATTTGAAATGGAATTTTTTAAATATATAATTCAAATGGAATTTGAGTATAACATTTGAATTTTAAAAGGGGTTTAAATGTTTGAATTTTAAAAGGAAATTTAATATTAGAAATTCAATTAGAGATTTCAATGTAAAATTTCAAAATAGAATTTGAAATATAGTATTTCAAAGAAGAATTCAAATGTGAAATGTGAATAGAGATTTGAATTGGAATTCAAATATGAAATTTGAATTGAGGTTTGAAATAGAAATTCGAGTATTGAATTTGAACGTGGAATTAAATACAGAAATTCCAGTAGAAATTTGAATATGAAATTTCAAAATAGAATTTGAAATAAACTTTGAAAATAGGATTTCAAAGTAGAATGGGAAATGGAATTTCAAAAATAGGATTTCAAATAGAAAATCCAAATGGTTTTGAAATGGAATTTGAATTTAAGGGAATTCAAATGGATTTGAGTAAAGAAATTCAAATGGTGTTAAAAATGAATTTGAATATTAGAATTCAAATGGGGCTGGAAATGAATTTGAATATTAAAATTCAAATGAAAATGAAATTTGAATATAAGAGATTCAAATTGAATTCAAATAGGATTGATCTATGGGATTTGAATATGAAATTCAAATGGGTTTTTACTATGGAATTTTGAATATAGAATTTGAAAGGAGTTTGAATATTTGAATTTCAATAGAATTCAAATATAGAAATTGGGATATAGAAGTTCAAATGGGATTTGAAACATTTAGAATTTCAAATAGAATTTAAAATGGAGTTTGAATATCTAGATTCAAGTATGAATTTCAAATATAGAAATTCAAAAAGGAATTGAATTAAAGTGAAAATTAAATAAAGGATTTGAAATGGAATTCGAAATAAAGAATTTGAAATGGAATTCGAATAAAGGATTTCAAATGGGATTTGAATACAGGATTTAAAACTATGGAATTTGAAATATAAAGATTCAAATGGAAATTGAAATATATATGAATATATATATATTGGACGAAGTTGAATTCATTTTTAAGAGGTTTAAAAGGTTTATATTTATAAATATAATTAAAACGAACTCGCCGCAGCGCTGCAGTTCGAAAAATAGCGATTCGAACTTCAATTGAATATATAGAACTCGATTGAAGTCGGAATTCTTCGAAACAAGAAACGTCAGGACCGGTTTGATAATAGTTTTCTAATGAAAGAGAAAAATATGAATTTCGTCGTATAGATTTTGAGTTATGTCAAAATCAAATTTTCAGAAAAACAGCGCCAGAATCGTTTTAAAACCATAATGGTTTATTTAATATTATAAAAGGATTTTTAAGCAAATGAAATCCGAAGTTCGATTTAGAAAATTTCAGAGTGAGTTGTAAAATATATGTGAATTCAAGTTGTGTAAATGAATATGATTTTTGAAACAGAAACCAGATTTTGATTTATTGAATAGAATTTACTAATTTGAACGGGAATTAGTTAAATGAGATTTTGAATGGATATTGAACTTTAAATAAGAAAATTCGATTTGAAATTTATATTCGAAATAGAAAAGAGAACTAGAATTGAAATTGAAATTCAATTTAGTTATGAACGAGTTAAACATTTTGTTCGAACATGTTATGTTCAACAAAGAAGTGAAATAGGCAAAATGGCCGATTTAAAGAGTAAACGGGCAAAACTGAATTCAAACGATTAGATGGTATTGAATTGAATTAGAAACAGGTGAACAGGTGTTAAATAGATATGGGATAAAGTATATGAAGATTTAAATGTATGTGCTCGACAAAAAGGTACATGTTTAATTCATATATGGGTTTTATGCGCCGTATCGGCAAGTCGCTTGGCTTTTCCTTTTTCTTTTCGATTGAGGAAGATACCGGGAAGCTATTTGAAATTTCCCGATGCTCCCGATACAGGGGAGGTTATGGCGAATTTTTCCGGAAATTTAAGGAGTTAGAATATTTTTAAGAAATTTGACAAATAGAAATCTATATATCGATATATATATAGAAGTCGATAAAGAAACGAAATCAAAAATGGCATAAGGGCCAAGATGGATTATTGAAATATTTGGTAAACAAATATTGATAGAGAAAATGGAGAAGAAATTTAATTAATGGAATATTAATTAAAGAGCCCAGTGATTTATTTGATATGTTTGGATGAACACTTGTTTTTATTCGATAGTTAAATCACAGACTATCGAAGTTTTGACCATCGTTGTCAATATGGAGAGACCGGTTGGATTATTATCCGAAGAACCACTCCGTATCGGCATAAGCGTTGCGAACCAAGTATGCTGGATATATTGAAGACGGAGTGAAGTGCAAGGGCTTTTCTATTAATAGAAATAGTGCCTTCGGTTTCGTTCAATCCCAGAACGAACGTATATGGACGAATGTCTGACAGAATATTTCCAATGATCAAATGGGTTGGTCTGTATGAATATAGATGGTTGCAACGGATTTATCCCTTAGCATAATATCCAGAATATTTGTGCAAACTCAACTAGTGATTAACGGATCTGACGATGTGGTATTCAAAGTGATTGTGTTATCGATGAATGGTAAGTATGCGTAGCCTCAGGCCTCAACAACCGGGAAAAGACAAAAATCGGGCAGGCAGCATGGCTATGTGGGTCGCACCCATTAGGGTGTATAATCACCGATCTAGAGAAATTCCTTTTGTTCTAAATCTATCGATTCTGCCCATTCGGGAACGGTGGTTTGAGTCCAACCGTTGGTGATATACATTCGATACACTCAAGCGAAATGAGTGGTCGGTCATGTGTGGGCCGGGTTGCAAGATGTTCTTGTTGAACCCAGGTGTATTTGCCTCTAGAGATACATCATCGGAAGGTGGTCCCATACCTTGTCATAGTTGGAATCCGATCTCCAATAAGCGCCATGCGGTTTTTGATTTTATAATATATATGTGGAGCGTGAGATGCAAGCGTTCTGCTATTTGGTTATTTACTTGATGTAGACATTATTATAATATCATTGGATTTGATATCAAAGTGTTTTGGGTTATAGTAAGGTAAAAACCGTCCATGTTTATGTGTGGGCTGGTCTTACTATTATCTTTTCTTTCGAAAAAGATTTTGAAAGTTAAACAAGTGGTTGGAGTTTACTCACACCAGTCCCATGACTGACCCAGAGTTTGTTTTGTTTTGTTTTCCCTAAACTCTTGGGTGCCCAAATTTGTACGGGCAGTCAAGTGTTTCAGGCTTTTACAGATACACTTGGAGGAGCTTGAAGCAGGAGGCCTCAACGTTAGTATTTGGAGTTACTTCCGCTGAATCAAATGTTATGTGTACTCTGATGATGGTATGTATATATGTACAAACCAGATTTGTATTTCAAAGCTTATGTTATATAATATATTTTATTCGTTCCGCTGTGAGTTTTGTGATCTTCGTTTTCTCCTATTCTAAGTTTTCTATCTTATCTATTCTCACCCTCTATCTTCTTTCTAATAATGAGTCGTATTTCTGTGTTATTTGAGTTGGACGTGTGGTGTTTTAGTCAACTCAGATAGCTCGGATTTGCGGGTCGTTTCAGTTGGTATCAGAGCTTAGGTTGAGCGAATACCTAGGCTTTGTTGGGATTGTGCTCATTAGAGATAGGGTCAGCAGTGCCCTAGAATGAGTTGAGTGTATATATATGAGAGAGCGTATTTGTATGTTGATATAAAATTGTTTTATATTGTGTTGGCTAGTCTGTTGAGTGGTTTATGAATTCTGGTCGAATCGTGGGACGCCACGAAATCGATAGGAATTTCTAAACACTTGAACAGAAGATTGAACACGATATTGTTTTAAAGTGGGTAAATGAAGTAATTTTACCCAAATTTCTATTTTGATATAGAAAGAATAATTTTTGAAATTATTATATTATATGGATGTGTTGATTGTTAAGATTATAATCCAACAAGATTATAAAATTTAGAATGGTTATTTATAACCAAATAGAATTTGTATAGAGATTAAATATACAAATGAGATGAATTAGAATTAAATTCAAACCAGAATTTAGAATTTCAAAATCCTGGGAAATTGAAAAAAAATACTTTTCAAATAATATAGTTTTATTTTGAAAGGGTTTCTGAATGAAAATCATTTTGAATTGATTTTTAAAATGATAAAGCACTGAACTCACTTCAGTGGCTGGGAGATAATTCTGATAATGATTGCAACATCCTCAGTGTTCATTTCCGAGTTTCTAAGTGATAGGTTGCTACCTTGGAAAAGTTTTGATGGAAATTTGTTTGAAAGAAAACAAGTGGTTTGAATATTTAAATGTTTTGAATTTGAAATGGAAATAAATATATATATTTAAGTGATTTCAAAAGGATTTGAAATAAAAATCCTGGGAATTGAATTCTGGAATTGAAATTTAAATTAAGCTAGTTAAATGGATTGAAGTGAATCAATTAACTAGAATCAATTTGAATAGTTTAATAGAACATAGATTGGATATAAATGAATTGATCATAGATCATTCGAATCAAATGTGTGAAGACCAAAGGTTTTGGTTGAAATTAAAGTCATAGAAATATGAGGAGTTGAGTTTCAGCATAAGTGAGATGTTGGAAAGAAATAGATTTGTACCATTTTTCCTAACTTAGCAATTTCGAGGACGAAATTATTTTAAGGGGGGAAGAATGTAACGACCCAGATTTTTGAATAATTTATTTTAAATATTTAATATTATCTTAAATATTTAGTTGATAATATAAATGATATTTTTATTGAATTTTCAATTTAATATGGCCGTTTATATTTACATTCGAATTTAAATTTCAATATCAGTTCCGTTGAGTTCGGAATAGCGTTATAATCTGGTATCGTCGGTCGTCACGGTTGAATAGGGGTTCGGGATTACTAGTTAAGGACCGCGAGATATTTTAATTATTTAATTAAATTAAAAAAGAAAAAAAAAAAGAACGCAGACCTAAGTAATTAATTCCGCAGCCTATATTTCTCCTCGAGCCCAAATTCCTGTCTTCCATTTTCTATATCAACGAAACAAAGAATTAATGGTCTCGTACTAATTGTTTACTACCACATCTATATAATCAGCTCGGAGCTTCATCATTTCTCCATTTGTAAAACCCGAAATAACTAAATCCTTCCCTCTTCATTCTTTTGCCAGTTATAGCAAATCAAAACCCACCGTAAGAAGGGAAAAAGGGGGAAAAGGGATTTGCGTTCGAAACCATGGAGTTCGAATCAAAGGGAGGCGTGCGACAAGGGGGAGTTCGACTAAGTTTAACGGTGGACTGGAGGGTTAAGGGTTCGGCGGTTGAGGAGATTAAATCTCTGATTTTTAGGGTTGTGAAGCTCGATTATTCTGAGATGGATTGAGTGGAGGTCGACCTGGGGTTACCGATGAGTGCGAAAGTGGGATTTATGAGGGGAGCGGTCTGTGCGAACTTGGTAATGTCGGGGTTCTGATGTTGGTTTGATGATGAAGGAGGTGCGACAGTATCTTCGTGGTGAGGTTTGGGAGGATAGCTTGGTGGAGATGACTGCGATGAGGGTTCAGGGAGCGCGACAGTACTGATCTCATCGGTGGAAGCTGATGTGAGGAAATTGTAGGGGTCGGCCTGGAAAACAACGCCATCACAGGGAGGTTCAGGAAGAAGGGTGACCCTGTCTATTTAGTAAAGGAAATAGAGATGCTTGCAAAGCGTTCGATGAATTGTCATAATGGAGAATAGCGGTTTTAGGGGCTGATGAAGTGAAGAGGATGAATTTAGGTAATTTATAAAATTTTTTTTAGTTAGTTAATAATTTATTTATTTAGTTAGTCTAGTTTAGTTAAAGAATTAATTAGTGTGTCATAAAATTTAAATAGAGAATTAGTTGTCATGTATTTAAAGAAAATCAATTTATAAAATCAGTTATATAAAGAAATAAATTGGTATAGAAATAAAATCCATAGACTAAAAGTTGAGTATGCAAATTTATGTTTAACTTGGTTAATTAAAATATATAGGAAAATTAGTTATTCGTTTGAATAGTAAATTTAAATGAATAGATGTTTAACCTGTAAATTTAAATAAAATTATCATAGGTACACGATAAAATTCATTCGAGGCGATTCGAAGCAGTAAGATTTGAATTTCACAGGATATTCGGCAAAGGAAAATCCTGGTGAGTAAATCTCACTCACCTTTTATTTTAATTATTTTTATTTCGTTAAAAATAATTGTTGTTGCTTGTTTGGATTTTTCTGCTGGTTTTATATATATTAGTTATTTAGGCTATATATATATATATTGGGTTGATTGATTGGTTGGATTCCCGCAGTCTCATTAGCGGATGCCCGCAGTTTCATAGCGGATGATTACCCTATACGCCCCACGCTATGATTAGTGGATGACCTTCTATACCGCGATATTCTGCCACGAAGCAGAATGGGTATTATTTATGTGCTAACGTCTGTGGATGCAGGAAAACAGGTTGGAGGAATCCAACTGGATTCCTCAAAAATATATTATCTGTTTGTTTATTTGTTTGCATATATATTTTTATATATGACGTGTTAGAAAAATAAATAATTCGTTGCTTTGTGGGTTTAAATATCACTGGGCCAAATAAAAAGGATATTTGAAATTTAAAAAGGGAAAATTCTATTTTTAAATAGAATTTGAATTTTTAAAGGAAATAAAATATAAACTTGTTTTTGAAAAATAAAACAAGTAGTTCTTGTTTAAACGAAGTTTATAAATAGTTCTTTTATAACGAAGTTATAAATGAAGTGAAAAAGAATTATCATTTGATAATTCAGAAATGGAAATATAAGCGTGAAATTGGGATTTGAAATGAAATTTCAAAATAGGATTTGAAATGGAATTTTTTAAATATATAATTCAAATGGAATTTGAGTATAACATTTGAATTTTAAAAGGGGTTTAAATGTTTGAATTTTAAAAGGAAATTTAATATTAGAAATTCAATTAGAGATTTCAATGTAAAATTTCAAAATAGAATTTGAAATATAGTATTTCAAAGAAGAATTCAAATGTGAAATGTGAATAGAGATTTGAATTGGAATTCAAATATGAAATTTGAATTGAGGTTTGAAATAGAAATTCGAGTATTGAATTTGAACGTGGAATTAAATACAGAAATTCCAGTAGAAATTTGAATATGAAATTTCAAAATAGAATTTGAAATAAACTTTGAAAATAGGATTTCAAAGTAGAATGGGAAATGGAATTTCAAAAATAGGATTTCAAATAGAAAATCCAAATGGTTTTGAAATGGAATTTGAATTTAAGGGAATTCAAATGGATTTGAGTAAAGAAATTCAAATGGTGTTAAAAATGAATTTGAATATTAGAATTCAAATGGGGCTGGAAATGAATTTGAATATTAAAATTCAAATGAAAATGAAATTTGAATATAAGAGATTCAAATTGAATTCAAATAGGATTGATCTATGGGATTTGAATATGAAATTCAAATGGGTTTTTACTATGGAATTTTGAATATAGAATTTGAAAGGAGTTTGAATATTTGAATTTCAATAGAATTCAAATATAGAAATTGGGATATAGAAGTTCAAATGGGATTTGAAACATTTAGAATTTCAAATAGAATTTAAAATGGAGTTTGAATATCTAGATTCAAGTATGAATTTCAAATATAGAAATTCAAAAAGGAATTGAATTAAAGTGAAAATTAAATAAAGGATTTGAAATGGAATTCGAAATAAAGAATTTGAAATGGAATTCGAATAAAGGATTTCAAATGGGATTTGAATACAGGATTTAAAACTATGGAATTTGAAATATAAAGATTCAAATGGAAATTGAAATATATATGAATATATATATATTGGACGAAGTTGAATTCATTTTTAAGAGGTTTAAAAGGTTTATATTTATAAATATAATTAAAACGAACTCGCCGCAGCGCTGCAGTTCGAAAAATAGCGATTCGAACATCAATTGAATATATAGAACTCGATTGAAGTCGGAATTCTTCGAAACAAGAAACGTCAGGACCGGTTTGATAATAGTTTTCTAATGAAAGAGAAAAATATGAATTTCGTCGTATAGATTTTGAGTTATGTCAAAATCAAATTTTCAGAAAAACAGCGCCAGAATCGTTTTAAAACCATAATGGTTTATTTAATATTATAAAAGGATTTTTAAGCAAATGAAATCCGAAGTTCGATTTAGAAAATTTCAGAGTGAGTTGTAAAATATATGTGAATTCAAGTTGTGTAAATGAATATGATTTTTGAAACAGAAACCAGATTTTGATTTATTGAATAGAATTTACTAATTTGAACGGGAATTAGTTAAATGAGATTTTGAATGGATATTGAACTTTAAATAAGAAAATTCGATTTGAAATTTATATTCGAAATAGAAAAGAGAACTAGAATTGAAATTGAAATTCAATTTAGTTATGAACGAGTTAAACATTTTGTTCGAACATGTTATGTTCAACAAAGAAGTGAAATAGGCAAAATGGCCGATTTAAAGAGTAAACGGGCAAAACTGAATTCAAACGATTAGATGGTATTGAATTGAATTAGAAACAGGTGAACAGGTGTTAAATAGATATGGGATAAAGTATATGAAGATTTAAATGTATGTGCTCGACAAAAAGGTACATGTTTAATTCATATATGGGTTTTATGCGCCGTATCGGCAAGTCGCTTGGCTTTTCCTTTTTCTTTTCGATTGAGGAAGATACCGGGAAGCTATTTGAAATTTCCCGATGCTCCCGATACAGGGGAGGTTATGGCGAATTTTTCCGGAAATTTAAGGAGTTAGAATATTTTTAAGAAATTTGACAAATAGAAATCTATATATCGATATATATATAGAAGTCGATAAAGAAACGAAATCAAAAATGGCATAAGGGCCAAGATGGATTATTGAAATATTTGGTAAACAAATATTGATAGAGAAAATGGAGAAGAAATTTAATTAATGGAATATTAATTAAAGAGCCCAGTGATTTATTTGATATGTTTGGATGAACACTTGTTTTTATTCGATAGTTAAATCACAGACTATCGAAGTTTTGACCATCGTTGTCAATATGGAGAGACCGGTTGGATTATTATCCGAAGAACCACTCCGTATCGGCATAAGCGTTGCGAACCAAGTATGCTGGATATATTGAAGACGGAGTGAAGTGCAAGGGCTTTTCTATTAATAGAAATAGTGCCTTCGGTTTCGTTCAATCCCAGAACGAACGTATATGGACGAATGTCTGACAGAATATTTCCAATGATCAAATGGGTTGGTCTGTATGAATATAGATGGTTGCAACGGATTTATCCCTTAGCATAATATCCAGAATATTTGTGCAAACTCAACTAGTGATTAACGGATCTGACGATGTGGTATTCAAAGTGATTGTGTTATCGATGAATGGTAAGTATGCGTAGCCTCAGGCCTCAACAACCGGGAAAAGACAAAAATCGGGCAGGCAGCATGGCTATGTGGGTCGCACCCATTAGGGTGTATAATCACCGATCTAGAGAAATTCCTTTTGTTCTAAATCTATCGATTCTGCCCATTCGGGAACGGTGGTTTGAGTCCAACCGTTGGTGATATACATTCGATACACTCAAGCGAAATGAGTGGTCGGTCATGTGTGGGCCGGGTTGCAAGATGTTCTTGTTGAACCCAGGTGTATTTGCCTCTAGAGATACATCATCGGAAGGTGGTCCCATACCTTGTCATAGTTGGAATCCGATCTCCAATAAGCGCCATGCGGTTTTTGATTTTATAATATATATGTGGAGCGTGAGATGCAAGCGTTCTGCTATTTGGTTATTTACTTGATGTAGACATTATTATAATATCATTGGATTTGATATCAAAGTGTTTTGGGTTATAGTAAGGTAAAAACCGTCCATGTTTATGTGTGGGCTGGTCTTACTATTATCTTTTCTTTCGAAAAAGATTTTGAAAGTTAAACAAGTGGTTGGAGTTTACTCACACCAGTCCCATGACTGACCCAGAGTTTGTTTTGTTTTGTTTTCCCTAAACTCTTGGGTGCCCAAATTTGTACGGGCAGTCAAGTGTTTCAGGCTTTTACAGATACACTTGGAGGAGCTTGAAGCAGGAGGCCTCAACGTTAGTATTTGGAGTTACTTCCGCTGAATCAAATGTTATGTGTACTCTGATGATGGTATGTATATATGTACAAACCAGATTTGTATTTCAAAGCTTATGTTATATAATATATTTTATTCGTTCCGCTGTGAGTTTTGTGATCTTCGTTTTCTCCTATTCTAAGTTTTCTATCTTATCTATTCTCACCCTCTATCTTCTTTCTAATAATGAGTCGTATTTCTGTGTTATTTGAGTTGGACGTGTGGTGTTTTAGTCAACTCAGATAGCTCGGATTTGCGGGTCGTTTCAAACAGCCCCCCCTCCCCCCCCCCCCGTTAAAACCACTTTCAGATCGAATAAATAAAAAAGATAAAAAAAACGCGCCTCCCCCAAATCGACCGGACGCCGTCGCTCCTCCAAGCCCCGCTGCCTCCGTTCCTTCCACTCCGCCTGGCCCGTCTCCTCCACCCCATCACCTCCTCCCCTTTCTTCCCATAAAAATCCGACGCCCTAGCACCTGAAGCCCTAACCACCGGCCAGTGAACCACCCCGCCACCACCCGGTTCCGGCGCCACCTCAGCGAGCAACCCCTCCACCAATCCGACGCAGCCATTTCCCCCTTTACCTTCCTCAAACGTTGTAAGTTTTTATGACTTGTTTTATTCTTTTTCCTTTCTTTATCTTTCTTCTTTTCTCTCTTTACTTTTAGTGATAAAAACTGATTTTTCTTTTAGTAATAAAACCTGATTTTTAGTAAGTAAAAATAGAATTCATTTGTTTTAAAAATATAGAAAAAGCATAGGTTGAAAATAAAAATATACATTGATTTAGAAATATAAATAGAAAAGGTAAATTTTTATAACTTGAGAAGGTTTAATTTTTATAACATGAGAAAGGTTTAATTTTTATAACATGAGAATGTTTGAATTTTATAACATGAGAATGTTTGATTTTTATGACATGAAAAGAATGTTTGATTTTTAACATCGCAAAGATTTGATTTTTATAATCGAAAAAATAGATTTTTATATGGTGAAAGATATGATTCGTAAAAAGGAAGATTTGATTTTTACTATGAAGATAGCGGTGTAAAAATAGAATTTTTATCTATATAGTAGCAGTGTAAAAATGGAGTTTTATCTATAAAGAGCGTTGTAAAAATATAATCTTTTTATATAGAAAGTTGCGTTGTAAAAATATAAACTTTCCTTGTATGAAGTAGCGAATGAAAACGTGATTTTTATCATATATATAGCAAAGTAAAAATATGATTTTTCTATATATGAATGTAATGTAAAAATACGATTTTTCTATATATGAATGTAAAGTAAAAATATGATTTTTCTATATATGAATGTAAAGTAAAAACACGATTTTTCTATATATGAATGTAAAGTAAAAAATACGATTTTTCTATAAATGAATGTGAAGTAAAAATTCGATTTTTATATGTAGTGGATACGGATGACGAAAGTGACAAAAGAAGAAACGGCGAAGATTTCCTACATACGAAGAGTCGTGGTGTTTGGTTAGGCTTATGGGTGAGAACTCCTCACTTTTAATTTAATTTTCTAGTTAAAATATATACTAGGATGCATACGGTGTTTAGTAGCACCCGGCACCCGTCGTCCACAGACCATGGATGGCTTGTATGCTTGTTTGTTTGATTTTGATGTGTAGTTGATTGTGTGATGTGATGTGAGATTAAATAAAATATTTTATAGTGAGAAATATTTATAGTTAAAAATAGAATTTTTAACGTGTGTTTAAAATGAAATAAATATAAACAAATCGAATGGTTTGTTTATATACACACATTTGACTGATATTGATTGGGACGATAAATTTTACATATCGCCCAACTACACAAATAAATTCTGTGTTTGATTGTTTGAAACCCCACACGGGTATTGGAATGATATATGGCATACACTAATCCCAATAATTAGTTGTATGTCGATCGATTGATTGACAGACTGTTATAAGTGTTAAATATTTATATTTGATGCTTATATAGTGTAGAATGCACATTGGATGGTGGTTGATTTTTTGTCATTGTTGATATGTACATGCGTTGTATGGAAATCCATAGAAATAAAATCTATGGTAATTGATTAGGCCTCATTCCAGTTTTGAATAGAAATATTTAAATAGAAATATTTGAAAAGAAATATTTGAATAGAAATATTAGAAAAAGAAATATTTGAAATAGAATATTTGAAAATAGAAATATATGAAGCCGTGTTGATTAGATTGACGCCATTTTAACGTGAACGATATTTATATCGATTTTATTCATTTTCAATGAATATTGCAAGTGATTTTGAAATTCGAATTAAATTGAATAGATTTGAAATTCGAATTAAATTGAATAGAATTGGATTCGAATTGAAAATGAATTCGAATTGAAATTGAATATAAATGAATTCGAATAGAAATTGAATAGAAATGAATTCGAATTGAAATTGAATAAATTGAAAATGAACTGAAATTGAATTAAAAATCGATTTGAATTGAAATCAATTTGAAATGAATTTAAAATGAATTTATAAGGAAAAACTCAATTTTGATTTGAATTTGAAAAGAAGTTGAAATCGTTTTGAAAACGAATTTAAAATGATTTGTATAATACATTTTAACAGGAAATCGACGAAGTATATATTATATATATTATATATATAATATAATGGCCTAAATAGAACGCACCGCGCCGCGGTAGTTCGTGAATTTCGACCATTGACTTCGTACGGACATTACGGGAGATCCGACCGTCGGATTCTCCTAAAACCGGAACCATTGGGTTCGTATCGAAAAGAGATTTCTAAACAATATTAGAAATTGGAAATCTAACAGTTGGATTTGGAATTATGCCCAAATTTTTTTTAGAAAAGGTCGCTGTAAGTGCAGTTCGATGGCCGTTGACGGAAATCGACTGTACGGGCCTTGATAAAATTATTAAAAATAGTAATAATTTGTGTAAAATCATAAGAAATGATTTGGGAAGGATTGGGATGAAAAACTCCATATTTGAAAAGATAAAAATAGATTTTTATCGAAACGAACTAGTTTTGAACTAGAATAATAATTTATTTATTTTTAAAATAAATAAATTGGATTTGAAACGGTTTTGAAAATAACCAGAATTTCCAATAATTGAATTGGAATGGATTTGAATTGAAATTGTCTATGAAATATTTCGATGTTGGATTTCGTGATGATACAGGTATTGTTATGGAATTTGAAAGATATATTTATATCGTTATTTCCAATACGATATTTGTTGGTCGTAGAATTTGATGTTGAATATAAGCTGATATATTTTCTATTCAGAGCCTTGTATTTAATATCAAATGTGATTTGGGTTTGTCGTGAATGGTGTCTTCATTACACTGTTCTTAAGCCCAGTTGAGAAAAAGATTAAATCTTTTTATTTAGATTTAATGAAGTGTACCAATTAAATAATATTTAATAGGAATTGAATTGGTATTGATTTTTGGGTTTATCGTGAACAGTGTTTTAATAACACTTGTTCTTTAACCTGATAATTAATGGAACGTGATTTTGGGTTTATCATGAACCGTGTTTTAAATGACACTGATTCTTTAACCCATTTAAAGATTAAAACTAAGTGGAGTTTTAATGAATCTTTAATTAGATTGAAAAGATCGAGAATGGAGTATCACCAGTTTTACTCCAAGCGATAGTTAAATCTTTAATTAGATTTGAACGTGAAATGGTAATTGAATTTACCGATAACACAGTGGTGTTAGATATGAAGTATTACCAGTTTTACTTCATGGGACTAGGTTGGGATTGGGAAATAAATGATTACTTCGGTGTGGTTCACTAATCCCGTCTAGTTTGAATTGATATTCAAAGAAGTTTAAAGAATAAATTTAAAGAATTTGTCTTTGATAAAATTAATGAGAGCCTTTCCCAAAGTATAAGAATATTTGAATTAAAGAATATTCTGAATTGGAATGAGACGTATGTTGCGTTTGTGTAACACTTATTTATTATATACGCGAGTTATTCAGAAAGATTGGGTTTATCCCATTCTGAATAACTGAATCAGCGTGGTCTCGAAGATGAAGACGGTGGTTGAAGACCGGAGGTCTTCACGACGTTTTGATAATTACTGATGATCTTGATTGGGCCGTACACCCAAGAGGAGGGAATCAGTTAGTGGTCGTCCAGACGTACTTGGAGATCGATGGATATGCGGGGTACTAGGTGCCTCCGGTTTCGTTCAGACCCAGAACGGACTTGTAAATGGACTGTGTGTCTGACATTGGATATCATTCTGTGTGATTGATAGATATCGGTTGCATGGAGTGGTTTGCCTGTGTGGCATGCTAAGATGCAAATGATCAAGGCTTCTGTTGAAAAGCAGAGTCTTGTGGTGGATGATCAAAGCACAGCCTGTGTGGCATAGCTTTGTGTAACGTGAATTCGCGAGCCTCACACCCCGGTTGTGAACTAAAAATGGGAGAAGGACCTCAGGGAGGACATGCTTTTCTTTCTAGCTAGAAGTGGCGTCAGTGGTTTTACACGCCCTGACGAGTTTGACTTATGTGGTTGTTGTTGTTGCGAGGCGCCTCGGTTTGATCGGACGATCCGGGTCCGATGGAGTCATTTGTGGGCTCACTTACGCCCCAAAGGGCGGGGAAACGTAGTGTTCAGGCATTTTAATCCACATCGGTGGACCGGCCATGACGATCCAAAGGTCACTCGAGCTCTGACCTGAGACATGGGCTAGATTGTCTCGAATCGGTGAGGACTATCTTTTGCCTTGGTTCATAGATGGAAATCCAACTTCCAAATACGTGACTTTGCGTTTTTATTTGTAGAGCCTAGTGCGGCGACATAGTGGGATGGGGCGCTTATTCCGTCTATGATTGATACTTTTGATTTGAAGTTGTTTTATACACTATGTACTTATAATAGTATCAAATGATTTGTTTTAAACGTATCAAGCATTCTTGGTTATTATAAGGTAAAAACCCTATCCTCCGGCTTGCGTTGCATTGTGTGATGGAACCTGGGTCTTATAATAGCTTCATTTTTCTTTATTTAGCATTGCGATGTTGTTTTATGCACTGGTGTTCTTGGGAGGAAACCCGTTCCGTGTTATACGGCGTGGTCCCTTGATTTACCTAACTTTGAAAATAAAGATTAATAACTGTTTTAGTTCTCACACCAGTCAGATGACTGACCTGGAGTTTATTGTTTTAACCTAAACTCTGGGTGCCCTTATTTTGACATGGGCAGCTAGTAGTTTTGGTTTTGCAGATTTATATTCACAGGATCCTGGTTTACAACAGGAATGATATCCGGAAAGCTTTGTATCCGTATATCTCCTTCAGTTGTGTATTGTATTATTTTCCGCTGCTATGTAATTTATTGTAATCTCTGATATTTGGTAAATGTATATTATTTGTTTATACTCTGTTTATTCTTGTATTCTGATGAGTTGTTATAATATACAATGAAATGTTCTTCCATTTGCGATCTTCTGTGTATTGTCCTCGAAGTATCCGGGCTTTCCTTACCGGGGAAGTTATGGGTCTTCTCAAAGTTAATATTGAACTAAGTGAACGAAAGTAAATAAGTTGAATGTCTTTGAGATCGATTGGATGAACTCAAGATTATCAAAACCAGTTGTACTTTTCGAATATGAATATAAATTCAAGTCATCGGCATGGAAAGGGAATGATTCCGGTTTAAAGTATTTGTATATTTATATTGGTTTTTAACAGTGTAAAATATGGTATGTTAATTTCAAATATTTTAATAAGACTTATTTGATTTAAAGGATATGTATATGTTTAAATCATTTTATTTATTTCTTCAAACTGTAATATATAGTAGGTAATTGTTTTAATCATTTTTATTTTAAGATTTTCTAAATTGATATATAAATTAGTTTATAACAAATTTATTATTTCAAATATTTTATTTAATTAAATTGGGAATTGTTCCAGTCCTGAAACCTTTGATTCGAATATGACCAATCCATGATTAAATAAACTCAACGAGTTTGAATTAAAGAAATAATATAAATCTTGAACCTTGATTTATAAATGATTTTTGACAATCATTCTAAATTTAGAATGAATTAAGTTATGCACATATATGATGGAAAGAACTTAATTTGAAATTTTATAGTCTATAGAATGCGTTAGTTATTTGGAAAGACTGGGATCAAATGTAAGTCAGAAAACCATTCCAAGTAGTAATACGATGCTATGAAGGAAATTGAAGAATTGGATATGGCAAATGAAGACCGGGAATCTTTGGACTTATTTGGATTGATTGCTGATGTCTCAAATCGGGTCGTACACCCGATAAGAGGTTATAAGTGACATGAGGTCTAAATATATTTGAGGATTTTTGGATTTTGTTCCTTGTAGACCCAGAACGGACTTGTATGGCTTGTGTGTCTGACAATGTAATTGACTGCATAGCACTGATTTCTGTTGGTATATATATCGGACTGTGGAAATTAATTGTTTCCATCTCTATGTTTTACGTGCTTAGAGGTCATGTATTGATAGAAATCAGTGACATGTCGTAAATTGACAATGTGGCATACTCAAGTTACGAAATGAGCTAGTGATGATAGCATTGTGTATACCGTTACTTCAACGAACCTCACACCCTGGATTGATGGTAAATTGGCGGTTAGGTTGTATACATTTTATTGGAACTTGAAAGCTTCGGTGGTAAATCTAATTTGAAACTTGCGAAAAAAGGTTATGTTCGGTATCCGTGTCTGGATGTTAACCGGTGATTTACCTGGTGTTTGGTGTCCGAGCCTGGATGAAAACCATGAACCATGAGGTTGCACCTAGTTACGGATTGATCTTTCGTGTCAGAAACCATCATATTGGAACCCAACAACCAATATGAGCCTTTCGTTTTGTTTGTAAACTATGTATGTGGGCATAGTCACCATGCTTGCTAAGATTAACATATTTATTTGCGAAATGGTTTTCTACACTATGCGCTAATAAATAGTATTAAAAGATGATTTTCACGTACGAAAGCATGTTTTGTTACCATAAGACAAAACTCGCCCATTTGGTGTGCGCTAGCATTGTGTGATGTGGAACGAGCTTATGATAGCTTCATTTTCCAAAAGTCATTACGAATTTGTATGCACGGGCATTCACATGGAGTAAACCCATTCCGCATTAGCAGCGTAGTCCGGTGAATCTCCCAACTTTAAATTAAATCTTAAAAATAACTGTTTTATGTTCTCACACCAGTCCCATGGCTGACCTGGAGTTCATTGTTCCTTCTTAAACTCTGGGTGCCCACTAATTTCCACACGGGCAGCTAGAGGTTCAGTTTTACAGTTATAGACCCTTGGAGCAAGAGTTGGTGTGCTTTCTGAATTGGAGCTTCGAGCTAAAGTTAGAGTTTCCGCTATATCACATCGCTTCTTCCGTTGAGAGTATATTTATGTTTCCGCTGCTATATGTATGTAACTCTGATATTCTATGTAACTCTAATGAAATATTGCATCATGATATAAAAAGTTCTGTTGTTTTGTTCAATATTTGTTAGTACCCATAACAATCCACCTTTGTGAATGGTTTAAGTTGGTTTACCGGCAAAAACCTGGAAGAAAGACGGTATGTTACATATACAGAGAATGGAATTGGTAGATTCTATATAGATTGGAAGGATATTATATTATATCAATCTCGATTTAAAAAAGTTTATCAATTTGTAATTTATTGTTCATCATAAAATCCAGAGCAATAATAACAGGTTTAATTTTTAACTCATTTTGTAATTTAACTTTAAACACTAGTATTTAAAATGGAAAAATATATTTATCATGCATTCCATTAAGATTCTACATTTAACTTAAAATACATATATTTATACCACAATTATCTATAAAACCCAACTTTCGTTCTCCTATGATTTATGTTTCAGTCCATATATATATAAATTAATTATGCAGTGTTAAGTTTAAAATAATAAAATAAATGTAATTATGTGTTATATATCAATTCTGTCACCAATGACAATATGAAATTTTCAATAATATCTACTCATCATATCTATATTCGTACAATATGATAAAATTTCATTTTAATTAAACTAAAATATATTAGTCACTCAACATGCAATATAACATAAACAATAAGTAAATTTTACAAAATACACTCTTTAAATTTTGAAATACACAATTTTTTTTCTTAATAACATGTTTAAGAAACACTATTACTTTTACTTCTAGCCAATCTGTAAACAGTTGCAGTAGAAACAAAAAAATATTTTCACATTTGAAAAAAAAAATCGTTCATAGAAACATGAGATTATGTACAAATTTAAATTTTGAGATGAAACAAAAAAATAATATAAGAATAATTATCAATAAATTCTCCATAAATTGAAAAATTATGTTTTTAATAGAAAAAATCTTGATTTTAAAATTCGTACAACCTCTTACCGAACTAGCTCAATTCTCTTTTAATATTTTATATTAGACTTCATATATTATAGTTAATCAAGAATCTTAAAACTATGATTAAACTTAGTAAATTATTTGTTGTTGATGTGTCAAATAAATCATAAAAATTTCAATATTGGCACAATATTCATATTAACAAAAAAAAGCGGATAAAATTCATTCGAATATACATAACATAATTACATACATAAGCAATGAATGCGAATTTAATTGGTGATTCACCGATATCGATACAGTGATGATTACGTTGTAAAATTCTTATTTTAACTAAAAGTGCTTACATTCTGAAAGTTCTAGAATTGCTTACAAAACCCATATCATTGTCACATAATTTTGTATGTTTACATGAATATGTTTTTAATTAACAATGTAACCTTAGTCCTATTTTATTAAAATAAATTTAATTAATAAATATTTATTGATTCATCTAATAAATCCGTAAAGGAAAATTCTATTTGGACACAAAATTGAACACAACAAATCTCAACCATTAAATCCTCCCAAAATTCCACTGTCCACATAAATACAAACATATCCAATGGTTCATGGTTTATGTGCCTTGTTTTGTGTTAATTTTGTTTTTCAATAGCCGCTCCCATCTGTAAATGTGATAGTTTCAATTTGTATGTCACATTCATACTAAGAAAAACAGTTAAATAGAGTTTTCATTTAAATATAAAGATATATAATTCATATATGCTAAATATTTTACATGGATAACAATTGTAAAATTAATTTATTATTCATTTACCTCAATAAATTTATCTATATTTTTTAATCTAGTTTTTAACTTTAAATATCAATATTTTGACGTTTCTATGGTTATGCACAACTTCATCGATTGTTTACTAATCTTTCATGTTTAGATCCATGTATTTAAATTGCTTACGAAATCTCAAATTTAAAGTATTTTAATAACCTATATATCAATCTTATATGCATACACACACGTACTAGTAAAAACAACGAAAAATTTGTGTTTGACTATATATATATACACACACACACACATACACACATATACATATTTTGAAAATTGGTTCACTTTATTAACTTCTGAAAAAAGGTACAAGAAAGGTTAGCAAACTAACCATTACAAAAGCAAAAATACATGAAAAAAAATCAAGTAACAAAAACCTAAATCAACACACATCCGCCCATGATGAGGCAAGACATCCCGCTGGCGTGCACCATTTTACACATCTCATGAGCCCAACGCTCATCATGAGCACGATCATAACTCGATCATTCCCCATAAAATATCAATCTAATATAGCCTTTTATTTCAGTGTAGAAAGCAAAGACACCATCAACATGTCCCTTAGCAAAACCAGTGTAACTTTTCGTACAGCATATCAACTGTAACCGATCATATTTGTCCATCCAAACCAGCATATTGAAAACAAAACCATACACCTTGGCCGTAAGTACAGAAAAATGCTTCCTAGATTCCAAATAGCTGATTGGATATTACATATCAACCTTCAAAGCTGTTGTATAACAAATGTTGAAGCTACAGCAAAGTCTTCAATAGCTCATATAAATCCATACTGATGAAATCCCATATGATCTTCAATATCAGCCCCTGGGTCTGGTTGATGATTCATAAACATTTATGAATCAATCCTAGGACTAGAATCGACAAGTTTAAAAATAGATCTCATCAAATCTGTAGAAGACCCAGTCCACCATCTTAACAGCTATATCAGCACTGTTTTGTTAAACTAAGAACCATCTTCCAGTCTTAAACATGCCTATACGAACCAAACTCAACTCAATAATGGAGAATCGGTTGGAAAACTTGGATCTGAAATGATTCAGATGCGCCGGCAATGACGAAACCCAAATTAACAATGTCTTGGTTATCCGTAACTAAACCAGAAAGAGTCGTAACTGTTAGGCAAGTAAAAATAGAATAGATCTCAAGGTTGCATAGATATGGAGAATTGATGAGATTTGGGTTATTAAGTGAGATGAAAAGTTGGAATATCAACAATTAGAAAATCGTTCATAGTTAGCGGAATCACAAAAACGTTTTAGAAGGCGAAATAATTCTTCAAGTTTGCGGATCTGATTTAAGTGTGAAAAACGAAAGGAAAATTAGTGGAAAACGATAGAAGCAGTAATTGCAAAGCAATTATGGGATTAGGGTTAAAAAGGTGAAAAAAAAGTCTTCAGAACTGAAATAAGATGCGGACAAAAACTTGGTGAAGTAAAAATCGCATAGCGGTTTGAGGAAGGAGAAGAAAGGTGAAGATGGAGAGGATGCTCACGCGTGACGAAAACTGGAGAGGATTTCACCAGTTGCCATTAACGAGCATCGCTCCCCTACATATATATATGTATATATATATGTATATATATAAGTATATATATATCACTTGCATATATTTATGTACATAAAAAATGATAACAGCGTTAATTTTTAAATTAATTATAGTCATTTATGTAAATGAACATTAAATTTATCATACACAACATCAAAAAGTTCTATTTTTTACTTCACATAATACCACGTAAAAATCTTCGCAACCTTTTACAAAATCCGTCTCAGTCTATTCATACAATTTACCCTTAAGTCACTATACTTTAACTAATTATAAATTTTCAAATTTAACATATATAAAAGAAAAAAGTTAAATAATATTTGTTTATTCATCTAAAAAATTATAATATATCAAATTCAACAAGAATACTCGCTCATCTATTAAATAATTGTAAAGCAGTTTCTCCTTAATTCTAGAAGTTTCATCTGTTCTCCTTAATTTTCTCGGAATATTTTATTTTTAAATCAGTTTATAATTTCACACTTATTTACCAATTCTCTCCCATTAGTTTACCTCTTCCATCATTTTACATTCTAATTTGGTCATTTTAAAGTTCACACTATTATTTAGTATTATTTATCTTCAAATATTTTGTATCTAAGTCCAGCGAAACCCACAATTTAAGTAATATAAATAAATTTAATTTAATAATATTTATTTTAAATACTAAAAAATGAAAAAATTTATGTTTTCTTTGGCTTCAAACACCTATACTTCATGTTTTCAATGATCATTTAAGTCTCTCTCAATTCTTTTTTAATATTTTACATTTAATAACATATTTTACAGTTAATTGCATTATATTAAAATTATTTAAAATACCTAAGCAGATTATTATTCATTGATTCACATAATAAAACACATCAATATTAATCATATTCATATTAACAAAAATGATAAAAATAATAATTCAAATATATAAATACGCCAATCATATAACATATGATATACACATAATGAAACGACCTAAACTTCCCCTTTCGGGAAAGCCAGGATTACATAATGAAACGACCTAAACGACCTAAACGACCTAAGCTCCAGCTATAATCCAGGATCCCCAAAAAAAAGTATCTGTGAAAACCAAAACTACAAGCTGCCCCTGTGAAAAATAAGGGCACCCAGAGTTTAGGTTAAAAAAATAAATTCCAAGTCAGTCATGGGACTGGTGTGAGAACTAAAACATTTATTAATTTGATTTTAAACTTAGGTAAATTTTGGGACCACGCCGTATAACATGGAACGGGTTTACCCCCAAGAATACTAGTGCATAAAACAAACAACGCAATGCTAATTAAAGAAAAATGAAGCTATTATAAGACTCAGGTCCCATCACACAATGCAATGCAAGTCGGAGGATAGAGTTTTACCTTATAAGACTCAGGTCCCATCACACAATGCGACGCAAGCCAAGTATGCTTGATACGCGAAATTTATCTTTTAATATTACTATAAGTGTATAGTGTAGAAATCAATTTTGAAAGTAAATGTATCAATCATAGGCGGCATAGGTACCATATATTATGTCCCCATATATAGGTTTACAATTAAAACCGCAAAGCTCGTATTGGAAGTTTGGATTTCCATACAGATGGCTCCTAATTCAAAAGATCTATCACGTAGTGCAATTCCCAACGGCTTACATCCCGTGCATGAGAAAACACCATAATGCACATCCGCACTATCTTGGAAATCAAGTATCTCAACGACTTACGTCCCGTGCATGAGAAAACGCCGTACACCCTATCCAATATGGGAATCGGGGGGTGTGCCCTATCCCTCTGAGCGTGGAGCGACCACACTCAACTGATCTCAGTCGACCGAGTCCATCCTCATATCGAAAGCATACTGATGTGACCATCAGTTCACCATCATACCGGGGTGTGAGGCTCGCGAAGTAACGCTACACAAAGCTATCCTAATTAAAGCTGTGCTTTGATCATCATCCACAAGGCTCTGCTTTTCAACAAAAGCCTTGATCCATGCATCTCAACATGTCACATTGTCAATCCATACCATACCATTGTTTTCTGCCGATATATAACCTCTAAGCTCATACGTCTCAGAGAAGGGTGTTAAGCAAGAGAATAAATTCTCCACCACCAAACAAATGTATATTTAGCAGTGATCAACGAATACATCATAAAGGAATACAATGTCAGGCATACCATCCATTTACAAGTCCGTTCTTGGTCAGAACGAAACCAGAGGCACCTTATTCTTCGTCGCGTATGTCCAATACAAGAGAGAGACCCTCGCATAATCCGTACAATCAACCAGTACGTCTGGACGGCTACCACTGTAGCCCCTTCAAGGTAGCTACTCCAAACATGGGCATCAGTGGCAACCCATCCATTCGATGTGAAGATCACCGGTCTTGCACCGTCTTCAATCTCTTTGACTGTTAGTCGTCGAATCAGTTATTCAGAATGGGCATAAACTGGGTCTTTCTGAATAACCCGCGTATCTTATAATCATGTGCTATAACAACACATCATACACCTCATTCCAATCCAAAATATTCTTTTATTCAAATATTCTTTTCATAATTTAAACCAAATTAAGGTTTTCCAAACTAGTCGGGATTAGCGAACCTTACCGAAGTAATCATTTGTTTGTTTTTCCTAGTCCCAACCTATTCATCCCATGGAGCAAAACGGGTAATACTCCATATCTAACACCACGGTGTTATCAGTAAAAATTAATTACCATTTCACGTTCAAATCTAATTAAAGATTTAATTATCGCTTGAAGCAAAACTGGTGATACTCCATTCTCGATCATTTCACGAATTTGATAATTTAAATTATCATATTCACATTCCAATCTAATTAAAGATTCATTAAAACTCCACTTAGTTTTAATCTTCCCAAAAATCATTATTAATGATTATTTAACTTTGGGAAATTAAACATGTCGCATCGACAATCTATACCGTACCGTTGATTTCTACTGATATATAACCTCTAAGCTCGTACTTCTCAGAGAAGGGTGTTAAGCAAGAGAATTAATTCTCCGCCACCAAACAGATATATATTTAGCAGCGGTCAACGAATACAGGTCGAAATACGATGTCATACATGTAATCCTATCTTTAACTAGGTTAAAGAACCAATGTCATTTAAAACACAGTTCACAATAAACCCAAAATCACATTCCATTAATTATGTAATCTTCACAGAAAACAGATCAATATATATAATTGATACAAATTTCCGTGTCCGAATAATAATATAAATGGAATAACGACGAAGCCTTTTAAATTCCATATATATTAACACTCTTCCTCCATTGAAGCTCATCTCGATTATTACCAAATCGAATTCCATTCAATTCCAATTTAATATATTAAATTGGAAATCTTTACTTCGGAAAATTCCATAAATCTTAATTAAAAGATTATAAATTCCAAGTCATAGTCTTCACTGTTAGTTGGGTTAAAGAACACGTGTCATTTAAAACATCGTTGATGATAAACCCAAAAATCCAATTCTTTCATTAAATTCCAATTAAATATTAATTAATTGGAAAACTTCACTAAATCTTAATTTAAAGATTTATTTTTTTCTCAATTGGGTTTAAGAACAATGTTAATGAAGACACCGTTCACGACAAACCCAAAATCCAATTTCAATCCAATTAAATATTATATAATTGGTAAAATTTCACTAAATATTAATTAAATGATTTATTCTTTTCTCAACTGGGTTTAAGTTCAGTGATAATGAAGACACTTTTCATGAAAAATCCAAAATCCAATTTGATATCAAATACAAGGCTCTGAATAGAAATTATATCGGCTTATATTCAACATCAAATTCTGGAACCAACGAATATCGTATTAGGAATAACGATATATATATCTTCCAAATTTCTCAATAATATCTGTATAATCACGGAATCCAATATCAAAATATTCCGAAGATTATTTCAATTTCGAATCCATTCCAATTTATTCATTGGATATTTCTAGTTATATTGAAACCATTTTCAAATCCAATTTATTTATTTTTTAAAAATGATTGGATTATTTTTCTAGTTATAAACTAGTTCGTTTTGATAAAAATATATTTTTATCTTTCAAAAACTGAATTTTTTCATTAAAAATCTTTCCAAATCATTTATTATAATTTTACATAATTTCTCTCATATTTTTAATAATTTTAATATCGCCCGTACAGTTGGTTTCCAATAACGGCCACCAAACTGCATTCATAGCGACCTTTTCTGAAATCGATTTGGACATGTCTTAAAATCCAACCATTAGATTTCAAATCTCTTGTATTCATTGGAAAGCTCTTTTCGATATGAACCCAAGGGTTCCGGTTTTAGGAGAATCCGACGGTCGGATCTCCCGTTACGTCCATTTGAAATTAGTGGTCGAAATTCGCAACTGGTCGCTGCACGGCGCGTTTTATTCAGGCATTATAATATATATATATATATATATACACATATATATATATATATATATTGTCGATTTCCATTTAAAATGAATTTTATTAATCGTTTTAAATTCGTTTTAAAAACGATATCCATTTCCACTTCAATTTTTAATCAAAATTGAATATTCCTTTATAAATTCGTTTTAAATTCATTTTAAAATGATTTCAATTTGGTTTTCAAATTTAAATCAAAATTGGATATTCCATTATAAATTCATTTTAAATTCATTTTAATTCGATTTCCATTTCATTTTCAAATTGAATATTCCATTAAAAATTCGTTCTAAATTCATTTTAAAACGATTTCCATTCCATTTTAAAATTTAAATCAAAATTGAATATTCCATTATAAATTCGTTTTAAATTCATTTTAAAAATGATTTCAATTTCATTTCAATTTTTCAAATCAAAATTGAATATTCCTTTATAAATTCGTTTTAAATTCATTTTAAAATGATTTCAATTTCATTTCAATTTATTTATCAAAATGGAATATTCCTTATCATTTTAATATTAAAATAATAATATTTTCAAAATATCAGATTTTGAAATCACTTTTTGATATTCATTATAAAATGAATAAAATCGACAGAAAATCCCGTTTGTGTTAAAATGGCGTTTAACTACTTAACACGGCTTCACATTTCAATATTTACTGAATATTATTTTAAAATATTCGTTAATTCTAAACTGGAATCAGACTCAATCAATTACCATATAATTTCAGTTATATGGTTTTCATACATCGCATGTATACGACAATAGTGATAAACAATCATTAAAAATTCATACAACATCCAGAGGGCATTTTACAACTGTATAAGCATTAAAATAAATAAATAACGCTTATACAGTATGTCAACCCATCGATTGACATAACACTAATTATTGGGATCAATGTATGTCAAATATTATCCCAATACCCGTGTAGGGTTTTCAAACAACAAATACTATTTATTATTGGTGCAATTGGGCGATGTGTAAAAATTATCATCCCAATCAATATTAGTAAAATGGGTGTACATAAACAAACCGTCCGATTTGTAAATGAATATTTATTTTATTTTCATTTCATGATAATTTTTATATACAGTTTATATAAATAATTTTTATACACAACAATATCAATACAGGACAATCCAATCACAATCCAAATAAACAATCAACTAGTTTGTACAAAAAAATATAGTGTCGGGCGCTACTAAGCTCCGTCTGCAACCTATTATATAATGACAGGAAAATAATTTGAGTGTGAGAGAGTTCTCACATTCGTTTCCACTCCTCCATATTTTATTTTTGAATTTCAGTTCTGTTTGAATTTAAATTCGCTTCAAATTATGATTTGCTCCTTTTTGATTCTGGTCTTTTTTGTGTTGTAATTCTCTTCATGAGGATTCCAACGCACCTGAAATTATTCGATTTCGTTTCCATTCGAAAAAGTTATGGCTAGTTAAATATTGAACAATTTTAATATATACTTTAATTAGTTAATTAATTAATAATCAGTTAATTTTCCTTAACCTCACTTTTGATTACTCTTCTTCGATGAGAATTGCTCCAGGAGTTAAGCCGCTTCATCGAAAACCCATCATCCCCTAGGGCATCAAATCGCAACGCCCACATATGATTTTCCAATGATCTGTCTTCACTACAACGACGAGCATCGCGTTTTCCTCCGGCGCCCTGACTGCCGCAAATTCCGATGCCCCCCTGTCTCTCCGTTTTTCCTTCGAACGGCGCACCATTTAGACGTGATTTCCGCCAAATCACGATATAAAAATGGATCAAAACTGTATGTTTCTGAAGGTCAGTTATTGGTCTTTGATTTGTGTTTTGAAAGTGGTATTTAATTCGAGCTATATTAGATGCGATTAAGAATTTATTTTCAGAGCTTTTCTACCACTAAAACCAATTGATGGTGGCTCATTGAAGAAAGGAGAGAGAGAATAGGGTTTTTGGTCCATTTATAGTAATTATTTATTTCAATTTAATTTTTAAAAGTGAATTTCATATTCGAATTCCAAACGAATCCCAACGACTGTCGCCCGTGCTAATTACCCCAATTCCGAACACAATGAGATATTTTTCGTAAGCCAATTCTTCTCTTGCGATCAATTTTTTTAAAATTAAAATATAAATCAATATATATTTAATTTAAATGTACATTTTAATTTACCCGGGCCACATACTGACTCCAAAAATTCCCGAAAAATAAATCTAGCTATGTTTTGACGATACGGTCGTAACAAAACTAATTTCGTCGAATTTGGAGACCGTTTGAAAAATGGTCACAGGTCGATCTAATTCAAATTTAAATTACCAAACACATTTAAATTTATTACGCTCACATATTAGTTCCAAAAATTATGAAATTTGTAACCAAGCAATAATTTGACATTCTGGATCGAACAAAAGTGGTCTCGTCGAAAACTGAGGTCGTTTGCAAAATGGCATTATATTATATTATATTAAAATATACATATAAATTCCATAGCGACTATTTTAAATTTTAAACTGGACATAACTTTCAATCCCTGTTATGAAATCTGGATTTTTCACATTTGTTGGAAATATATAATTACACAGATTCAAATATTTTTGGTTTTACTGAAATTCGATTTATTTTGAATCTTGTATATTCAATTGAAATTTAATATCGAATTTTCAAACTACCACGCTATTTTAGGCTCATTTTATAATTAAAACAAATTTATTCATTCTAACTTCATTTATAATAAATTTTTCGTCGTTATTATTTAAAATAAATCATTTTAAATATTCAAAATCCATTAAAATAGCTAAAATAAAATTTTTAGTTGGTTCAGAAATTTCGGGTTGATACAATCTCCTCCACTTAAAAATCTTTTCGTCCTCAAAAAGGAACGAAGCTGAAAGTTGTTTAACCAACCTACTCATCTTTCATTCTGGCTTTCATTCTTCAACTTTTCAGTTTCTAAGAACTTTCTAATTTCTCAAAAATTTAGCTAACGCCCTAAATTTTCGAACAATTTCGCCATAACCTCCTTTGTACGGGGTGATATTTAAAACCTCAACTATCCACTCAAGGCCCTCATCAATCAAAAAGAAAAATAAAAAGCGAATCGGCTCATAAAATCATCGAAACCCAAGAAAATAGTAAACATGTACCTATTTGTCGGGGATACAATTTTATTCCTCTTCTTAGCTTCCATGCTATGACTTGTTCACATATATACGTACATATATGCAATTCAAATCAATTTTCAATTCAATGTTTGATGCTAAATTCGACTTAGTACAGCATTTTTCTTACATTAGTTGAATTATATAGTACCGATACATTTTTAAAACAAAATGCATCCATACATTCATATAAGCATCATACATATATCCAAAATCCTAGTTCATTACATTAGAACCCAACTTTCTAGGAAGTCGTGCCTCCTTCTTGCATAATTTCCAAAGTAGATAGCTCCTTTCCTTTGGATTTCTTATCACCTTTCTTTAACGGACAATCTCGGGTTAGATGCCCTACTTCTTTGCATCGGAAGCTCTTCCTTTCTTTTCCTAGTTTTATGGATTTTTTCTTTACGTTTGGACACTTATGTATAAAATGTCCCGTCTCTTTGCACTTGAAGCAAACTATGTCCACTCTTACCTGTTTTTCTTTTTTCTTCTTTTTAACAGGACACAAAATTGCATAATGGCCTTCTTTTCTGCATTTACGATAATAAACAACTTTGTGTGTTCCTAAGTTCAACTCTCTTTCCTTTTCTGCTCGCTGATGAGCCCTTCTAGCTTGTTTTGGAGTCATCTAGAATTCAGTACTAGATAAGCCATAGTCGTCCATATCCTACATAATGTTTTGAGGATTTTATCAAGAGAGTTCATATTATTTTTCCCTTAGCAAATATTTTGATTTATACTTTATTTATCACTCCCATATTTTTATTAGGGGAATCAATAATCAAACAACACAGCCAACAATCAATTGTGTTAATTAGCTTTTCAAATATATAATTTTTATATATAAAAATCAATTTTTAGTGCCAAATCACAATAATAAACCCTATCTAAGTTTGGGTTCTCACACCGGTCGATTGGAAATATATAGATATCCTATTTTTGAGACCCGGACATAAACACAGATGATGAGGCCTCAATCATCAGAATCATCTCCGGGCAACTAGAATGTGATTCTATATCTACCCAGTATATTTGAGACTTCGTATACACGCTAGCTAGGCATATATACAAAATCTTCATATACTCGATTGTCCAAAATCAATTTAAAATAAAATATTCAATTACGTGTAATTGATATAATTTCAAAATTGAAATCATTTTCATTTTTATTTTTAATAAATAATACTCTTCCAACTCATTCTAGGATACTACTGATCCCATCTCTAACGAGTCATTCTTATTGGATATTACTAATCCAATCTATGATGAATTCTTTCATTTGGTTCTAACATGTCTAGTTCTCGAGCTCTATAAACCAAAGCTCTGATACCATGTTGAAACGACCCAAACTTCCCCTTTCGGGAAAGCCCGGATTGAGTTGAGAACACGACACATCAGAACACAAACAACAGAATATTTCACTGTTATTACAACAATTTGCATTAGAGTACAAGAATATTCCAGAGAATGAGTAATTATACAACAGAAAATAATACTAGAGATTTAAATTACATAGCAGCGAAAATTTAAATGTATAAATACAATGACTAACACAATTGAATGAAATACACGGATACAAAGCTTTTCGAATATAGCTCCAGCTGTAATCCAGGATCCTGGAAAAAAAGAAGTAACTGCGAAAACCAAAACTACAAGCTGCCCCTGTGGAAAATAAGGGCACCAGAGTCTAGGTTAAAACAATAAACTCCAAATTAGTCATGGGGCTGGTGTGAGAACTAAAACAGTTATTAATTTGATTATAAAGTTAGGTAAATTATGGACCACCCCGTATAACACGAAACGGGTTTACCCCCAAGAATACCAGTGCATAAAACAAACAACGCAATGCTAATTAAAGAAAATGAAGCTATTATAAGACTCTTGTCCCATCACACAATGAAACACAAGCCGAAGGATAGAGTTTTACCTTATAAGACTCAAGTCTCATCTTACAATGCAACGTAAGAAAAATATGCTTGATACGGGTTATCTTTTAATATTACTATAAGTGTATAGTGTAGAAATCAATTTCGAAAGTAAATGTATCAATCATAGGCGGCATAGGTATCATATATTATGTCTCCATATATAGGTTGTGACAGCCCGCCCCGCACTAGCCGACATTTCCCTAAAATACACTGTGCAGATGTCCAACCAGCACGAGACGGTCGCCAAAGAAAGTAAAATAGAGGAATTTGAACTAATAAGGAACCTGTAGTATATCTCACAGCGCGTGGAATAAAATATAATAATATCATAGCTTTGACATAAAACAGGTGAGACAGTGCATAAGCTGAAAACTAAACCGTCATAGCAGCGGAAAATCCAAAATTACAGCTTATGTTCCACATCATCATTTTTACAACTTTTAAAAACTGTCTCCAAAGCAAAGTAAAGAAAGGTACACTACTAATGCCCAAAGTAGTGACTAGCAGCGACACAGGGAGAATATATATATATATATATATATATATATATATATATATATATATATATATCATACGTGGAAGCCTCCTGCTCGTCTCCGGTACAGCTACTCGTGCATACCACCTAACCTGTCTCTAGTCTGCCATTTAAGAGCACCTAGAGTAATAAGAAGAGACATAAAACTCTAGGTCAGACAAAAGTCTGGTATGAGCGATAAGCAGCAAAACAGAACAATAACAGGTACACTAAACCATACCTGAACCTGGACCTGCAACCTAAGAGTTAGCATAACAGGATGTACAACACTCTAGGGTGACACTAACATATGGTGTAAAGATACGGGGGAGGGGGTGTGCATGTCATAGTGATGTCAAATAATCCAACATAGCAACTGTAACGACCCGCATTCTACGCATCATAGGATCATGGAATATTTATTTCTTTCACATATGAAGTCGTATGGTCATGTAACTTTGGGAGACGATTATTGGGGTCATTTCCCATGTTCATGATTTTTGTCGATTTTTAAATGACCGTTTTGCCCCCTAGTTGGTACTGTTTTGGCCATAACTTTTGATTGGAAAGGAATTTTGACCTGAAACCACTTCCATTGGATTTGAATGATGGTTTCTCTTTCCGTAGAGTGGTTACAATAGCCAAACGGACTTACCGTTTGGGAGATATGGCTGAAACAAGGTTTAGAAGGTGAAAAACAGCTAATCGGGCTTAACCGGGTGATTAGCAACTAGGCCCAATGGGGGATTTCGGGATTTGGGGTATTTAAGGGCTGCTAGGTTTAAGATTTCGGTTTTAGACTCATTTTTCCAGCCGCCACTTACCTCCTTCAAGCTCTAGCAATGGCCTTCACCTTCTAATTTCATCCCAAATCATCTCTAATCACTTTCTAATCGAAGATTAAGCAAAACTACATCAAATCAAGGGAGGGTAGCACCAAATCAGAGAGAGAGCTGCTGGAACACATAGGGATTGGATCCAAATCAGAGATTATTTCAGATCTAAAGTTTGTTTGTGGCTAAGGTGAGTGATTTGCATTGTTTTTCACTAATTAAGGCTAATTATGGTAATTAGCGAAATTATGGCTCAGAAAAATCTAGAAAAATTCCTAAAATTCTAAAACATCATTTTATGCCTCTGATATGAATTTGGGTTAATTTCAACTAATTTTGCAAATCCCGGAATTTGGGGGATTAAGGGGTGATTAGTGGAAATTAGCGAATTTATGCATGTTAAAAATCTGGAAAAATATTCATAAATTCTGAAATATTGTTTTAGACCTCTGATGTGAATTTTGGATAATTTGGTTAAGTTTTGCTAATCATATCATAAGTTTCACCCAAACATGCTTAAGGGAAAATACGGGGTTTTGGCTATGTTTGATCCATTTTAACCTATCATATTGTTGTTTTGGTGTTTGTGGTTGATTATACATGTTGCTATGACTGTATGTTATGCTTTGTGATTGATTAGAAAAGTTAGAATGGTCGAAAACGCCGTCGTATGGCGTAAAACAGTCGCTAGAAGAGTTGCAGGAAATATGAAGGACCCGGATCGGATCGCCTCTTTTTCCATGAGACGAACCGCTTCTTCTCAAGTTGCACAACCTGAATACTCTGATCCGAACCGCCTTCCACGATTCAAAAGCACCGATCCGCTCGCGCTTCGCACCCGATCCGACCAGAGGAAGACAACATCCACGATCCACTTGTACTTGAACGCTCCGACCCGAATGCTCACCCACGAGTTGAAGGCACCACGAAAGAGCACCCGATCCGATCCGTGGAAAGCTGAAGACCCCGACCCGATCCGCCAGGGGTGGTGACGGCCCGATCCGTATGGCGCGATGCGATCCGATGGAGGGAGCACGACCGACCCGATCCGAGATGCTTGGACTTGAAGTGAAGACCACGATCCGACCCGAGCGAGGGTGATGACCACGATCCGAAGCAAGGTGAAGTGAAGACCGATCCGGAGGAGATGCTGACCAAAACCCGAGATGCAAAGGTAGTCCAAAACAGGTACACTAAACCATACCTGAACCTGGACCTGCAACCTAAGAGTTAGCATAACAAGATGTACAACACTCTAGGGTGACACTAACATATGGTGTAAAGATACGGGGGAGGGGGTGTGCATGTCATAGTGATGTCAAATAATCCAACATAGCAACCGTCCTCACATCTCTCACTCAGTGCGTAAAGTATACGATATCCATCGCTTTGACCACCCAATTCTTTGCTACAATCGCTCTGCCCCATGGAGTCATGATGACTCCACTGCACTGATCCATAGGCACTAGTCCTTGTTGTGTCCACTCTTCCCTGTGAAGTCATGACGACTCCACATCACTGGCTCATAGCTATGTTGCGATCACTCTGCCCCATGGAGTAATAACTACCCCACTGAACTGATATGTAGCCTAACATCTGTCTTAGTGGTGAATCAAAGTTATGGATGTCGATAACCCCTTAGCACACGACCCGCAGCAAAGCCCAACTCATGAAGTTGACTCATTGGTTCCCAACTGGATCCTGAGTACTAATTGCCATTTGGACTACCTTTGCATCTCGGGTTTTGGTCTCCTCCGGATCGATTCGGTTCTTCACTTCACTTTGCTTCCATTCATGCTTCCTTAAGTGGTTTGGTTCGTACATCATGTTGCTCATCGGTTCGTGATTCCTCTTCCTTAGCACCATATCGGTTCGCCTCGTGACCCCTTCTCCTGTTCGGTTCGGTCTTCTCTTGCTCATGGTCAAGCTCCCTGGTCGTGGCACTTCGTGGAGGAATCGGTTCGGTTCGGGGTAATGCACCGGTTCGGGTCGTGAGCTCGGGTAGGTTCAGAGCTTTTGGTTCGTGGTGCTAGAGCTGGAGCGGTTCGGTTCATGGCTACTCTTCACGAGTGGGTCGGGTCGGAGAACTTCAGATGTGAGCGGGCCGGGTCGTGGAATGCTCTACGAGCGGGTCGGTTCGTCCTCCACCGATCCGATCTGGTTCCTGCATAGTTTATCTACAACTTTTCCAGCGACTATTTTACGCCATATGACGGCGTTTTTGACCAATCTAACTTTCCTATGCAATCACGAATCATTCCAAACAATAATAGCAATATGTATAATCATCCACAAATAGCAAAACAATAATTTAACATGTTTATACGGATCAATCATACCAAAAAACCTATGCTTTTCCCTTAATCCCCCCTAATCATGTTTAAGCATACATTTAGCAAAACTTATCTAAATTACCCCAAATTCTATTAGAGCCCTAAAATAATATTTTAGAATTTTACAATTTTTTCCAGATTTTTCTGAGTTATAATTTCGCTAATTATCACTAATCACCCCTCATTAGCCGTAATTAGTGAAAAACAATGCTAATCACTCACCTTAGCCACAAATTACTTATAGAACTGAAAGTATCTCTGATTTGGGTTGAATCTCCATGCAACACAGCAGCTCTATTCCCAATTTGATGCTAAGTTGCCTTGATTAGGTGTAGATTAAGCTAAACTTGATTAAATGGTGATTTGGGATGAAATTTGAAGGTGGAGGTCATTGTTAGGGTTAGGGAAATGTTTTAGGCGGCTGAAAAATGAGATAAAAATCGTTTCCTAACTGTTCTCAGCCTCCCCATAAGCCTAGTCCCGAAATGGGTTATGGGCCCTCTTGCTGATCACCCTAATTAGGCCCGGTTAAGTTGTTTTTCACCTTCTATACCTTGTTTCAGCCATATCTCCCAAACGATGAGTCTGTTTGGCTAATGTGACCACTCTACGGAATTGTAAACCATCATCCGAATCCAATGGAAGTGGTTTTAGATCAAAACTCCTTTCCAATCAAAAGTTATGGCCGAAACAAAATCAGTTAGGGGCAAAATGGTCATTTAAAAATCGGCAAAAATCATGAACATGGGAAATGACACCAATAGTCATCTCCAAAAGTTACATGGCTATACAACTTCACATGAGAAAGAAATAAATATTCTACGATCCCTTGATGCGTAGAATGCGGGTCGTTACATAGGTTTACAATTAAAATCGCAAAGCTCGTATTGGAAGTTTGGATTTCCAACTGATGGCTCATGATTCGAAAGATCTATCGCGTAGTGCAATTCCCAACGGCTTACGTCCTGTGCATGAGAAAATGTCGTAATGCACATCTGCATTATCTTGGAAATCAAGTATCTCGACGGCTTACGTCCCGTGTATGAGAAAACGCCGTAATGCACATCCGCTCTATCCTGGAAATCAAGTATCTCGACGACTTACATCCGGTGCATGAGAAAATGTCGTATACCCTATCCAATATGGGAATCGGGGGTGTGCCCTATCTCTCTGAGCGTGGAGCGACCACACTCAGCTCATCTCGGTCGACCGTATCCATCCTCATAGCGAAAGCATACTGATCTGACCATCAATTCACCATCATACCGGGGTGTGTGGCTCGCGAAGTTACGCTACACAAAACTATGCTAATTAAAGCTATGCTTTGATCATCATCCACATGGCTCTACTTTTCAACAAAAGCGTTGATCCATGCAACTCTGCATGTCACATTTTCAGTCCATACCATACCACTGATTTCTGCCGATATATAACCTCTAAGCTCATACGTCTCAGAGAAGGGTTTTAAGCAAGAGAATAAATTCTTCACCACCAAACAGATGTATATTTTGCAGAGATCAACGAATACAGCATAAAGGAATACAATGTCAGGCACACCATCCATTTACAAGTCCGTTCTGGGCCTGAACGAAACCGAAGGCACCTTATTCCTCGTCCCATATGTCCAACATAGGAGAGAGTCCCTCGCATAATCCGTACAATCAATAAGTACGTCCGGACGGCTATCACTGTAGCCCTCTCAAGGTAGCTACTCCAATCATGGGCATCAGAAGCAACCCATCCATTCGATGTGAAGATCGATGGTCTTGCACTGTCTTCAATCTCTTCGACTGTTAGTTGTCGAATCGGTTATTCAAAATGGGCATAAACCGGGTCTATTTGAATAACTCGCGTATTTTATAATCAAGTGCTATAACAACACATCATACGCCTCATTCCAATCTAGAATATTCTTTTATTCAAATACTCTTTTCACAATTTAAACCACATTAAGGTTTTCCAAACTAGTTGGGATTAGCGAACCATACCGAAGTAATCATTTGTTTATTTTTCCCAATCCCAACATATTCATCCCATGGAGCAAAACTGGTAATACTCCATATCTAACACCACGGTGTTATCGGTAAAAATTAATTACCATTTCACGTTCAAATCTAATTAAAGATTTAACTATCGCTTGGAGCAAAACTAGTGATACTCCATTCTCCATCATTTCACAAATTTGATAATTTAAATTATCATATTCACATTCCAATCTAATTAAAGATTCATTAAACTCCACTTAGTTTTAATCTTCCCAAAAATCATTATTAGTGATTATTTAACTTTGGGAAATCAAACATGCCGCATCGACAATCTACACCGTAACGTTGATTTCTGCCGATATATAACCTCTAAGTTCGTACGTCTCAGAGAAGGGTGTTAAGCAAGAGAATAAATTCTCCTCCACCAAACAGATATATATTTAGCAGAGATCAACGAATATAGGTCGATATACAATGTCAGACATGTAATCCTGTCTTTAACTGGGTTAAAGAACTAATGTCATTTAAAACACAGTTCATAATAAACCCAAAATCACATTCCATTAATTATGGAATCTTCACGGAAAACAGATCAATATATATGATCGATACAAATTTCCCTGTCCGACTAATAATATAAATGGAATAACGACGAAGCCTTCTAAATTGCATATATATATATATATATATATATATATATATATATATATATATATATATATAAAACAGTCTTTCTCCACATAAGCTCATCTCGATTACTACCAAATCAAATTCCATTCAATTCTAATTTAATATATTAAATTGGAAATCTTTACTTCAGAAAATTCCATAAAATCTTAATTAAAAGATTATAAATTCCAAATCATATTCTTCACTGTTAACTAGGTTAAAGAACAAGTGTTATTTAAAACATCATTCACGATAAACCTAAAAATCCAATTCTTTTATTAAATTCGAATTAAATATTAATTAATTGGAAAACTTCACTAAATCTTAATTTAAAGATTTATTTTTTTCTCAACCGGGTTTAAGAACAGTGTTAATGAAGACAACGTTCACGACAAACCCAAAATCCAATTTCAATCCAATTAAATATTAATTAATTGGTAAAATTGCACTAAATCTTAATTTAAAGATTTATTCTTTTCACAACTTGGTTTAAGAATAGTGTTAATGAAGATACCGTTCTCGACAAAATCCAATTGGATATCAAATACAAGGCTCTGAATAGAAATTATATCGGCTTATATTCAACATCAAATTCTGAAATCAACAAATATCGTATTAGGAATAACGATATATATATCTTCAAAATTCCTCAATAATATCTATATAATCATGGAATCCAATATCGAAATATTCCGAAGATTATTTCCATTCCAAATTCATTCCAATTTATTCATTGGAAATTTCTGGTTATATTAAAATCATTTTCAAATCCAATTTATTTATTTTTAAAAATGATTGGATTATTTTTCTAGTTATTAATTAGTTCATTTCGTCTATAATATATTTTTATCTTTCCAAAACTGAAAATTTCCATTCAAAATCTTTCCAACTAATTTTTATGATTTTACATAATTTTTCCCATATTTTTAATAATTTTAATATCGCCCGTACAGTCGGTTTCCGATAACGGCCACCGAACTGCATTCATAGCGACCTTTTGTGAAATTGATTTAGACATATCTTAAAATCCAAAGGTTAGATTTCAAGTCCCTTGTATTCATGGAAATTTCTTTTCGATACGAACCCAACAGTTCCGGTTTTAGGAAAATCCGACGGTCGGATCTCCCGTTACGTCGGTTTGAAGTTAATGGTCGAAATTCGCAAACGGTCGCTGCGCGACGCGTTCTATTCAGGCCATTATAATATATATGTGTATATATATATCATCGATTTCCATTTAAAACGAATTTTATAAATCGTTTTAAATTCGTTTTAAAAACGATTTCCATTTCCATTTCAATTTCTAATCAACATTTAATATTACTTTATAAATTCGTTTTAAATTCATTTTAAAACGATTTCAATTTGATTTTCAAATTTAAATCAAAATTGAACATTCCATTATAAATTCATTTTAAATTCATTTTAAAACGATTTCCATTTCATTTTCAAATTGAATTTTCCATTGTAAATTCGTTCTAAACTCTTAAAACGATTTCCATTTCATTTTAAAATTAAGAATATTCCATTATAAATTCGTTTTAAATTCATTTTAAAAACGATTTCAATTTCATTTCAATTTTTCAAATCAAAATTGAATATTCCTTTATAAATCCATTTTAAATTCATTTTAAAACGATTTCAATTTCATTTCAATTTATTTATCAAAATTGAATATTCCTTATAATTTTAATATTAAAATAATAATATTTTCAAAATACCAGATTTTGAAATCACTTTTTGATATCCATTATAAAATGAATAAAATCGACAGAAAATCCCGTTCGTGTTAAAATGGCGTTTAACTACTTAACACGGCTTCACATTTCGATATTTACTGGATATTATTTTAAAATATTCATTAATTTTGAACTGGAATCAGACTCAATCAATTACCATATAATTTCAATTATATGGGTTTCGTACATCGCATGTATACGACAATAGTGATAAATAATCATTAAAAATTCATACAACATCCAGAGTGCATTTACAATTGTATAAGCATTAAAATAAATAAATAATGTTTATATAGTCTGTCAACCCATCGATTGACGTACCACTAATTATTGGGATCGGTGTATGTCAAATATTATCCCAATACCCGTGTGGGGATTTCAAACAACAAATATTGTTTATTATTTGTGCAGTTAGGCGATGTGTAAAAATTATCGTCCCAATCAATATTAGTAAAATGGGTGTACATAAACAAACCATCCGATTTGTAAATGAATATTTATTTTATTTTCATTTCATGATAATTTTTATATATAGTTTATATAAATAATTTTTATACACAACAGTATCAATTCACGACAATCCAATCACAATCCAAACAAACAATCAACTGATTTGTACAAAGAAAGATAGTGTCGGGAGCTACTAAGCTCCGTCTGCAACCTATTATATAATAACTGAAAAATAATTTGACTGTGAGAGAGTTCTCACATTCGTTTCCACTCCTCCATTCTTTTATTTCTGAATTCCAGTTCTGTTTAAATTTAAATTCGCTTCAAATTCTGATTTGCTCCTTTTTGATTCTGGTCTGTTTTGTGTTGTAGTGCTCTTCATGAGGATTCCAACGCACCTGAAATTATTCGATTTCGTTTCCGTTCGAAAAAGTTATGGCCAGTTAAACATTGGATAATTTTAATATATATTTTACTTAGTTAGTTAATTAATAACTAGTTAATTTTCCAAAACCTCGCTTTTAATTACTCTTCTTCGTTGAGAATTGCTCCAGGCTTTAAGCCACTTCATTGAAAACCCATCAGCCCCTAGGGCATCAAATCGCAACCCCCACATTTGATTTTCTGATGATCTGACTTCACCATAACGACGAGCATCACGTTCTCCTCCGGCGCCCTCGCCGCCGCAAATTACGATGCCCCGCAGTCTCTTTGGTTTGCCTTCGAACGAAACACCATTTAGATGCTATTTCCGCCAAATCACGATATAAAAACAGATCAAAACCATATGTTTTTGAAGATCATTTATTGGTCTTTGATTTGTGTTTTGAAAGTGGTATTAAATTCGAGCTATACTTGATGCGATTAAGGATTTATTTTGAGAGCTTTTCTACTGCTAAAACCAACTGATGGCGGCTCATTGAAGAAAGGAGAGAGGGAATAGGGTTTTCAGGGTTTTTGGTCCATTTATAGTAATTATTTATTTCAATTTAATTTTTAAAAGTGAATTTCATATTCGAATTCCAAAGAATCCCAACGGCTGTTGCCCCTAGCTAATTACTCCTATTCTGAATACAATGGGATATGTTTCGTAAGACAATTCGACTATTACGATCAGTTTTTCTTTAAATTAAAATATAAATCAAAATATATTGAATTTAAACGTACATTTCAATTTACCGGGGCCACATACTGACTCCTAAAATTCCTGAAAAATAAATCCAGCTATGTTTTGATGATACGGTCCTAACAAATCTAATTTCGTCGAATTTGGAGACCATTTGAAAAATAGTCTCGATCCAATTCAAATTTAAATTACCAAACACATTTAAATTTACCGCACTGACATATTAATTCCAAAAATTATGAAATTTGAAACCTAGCAATAATTTGACATTCAGGATCCAACAAAAGTGGTCTCGTCGAAAACGGAGGTCATTTGCAAAATGGCTATAGTTTATATTAATATTAATATATATATATATATATATATATATATATATATTCCATAGCGCCTATTTTAAATTTTAAACTGGACATAACTTTCAATTCCCGTTATGAAATCTGGATTTTTCACGTTCGTTAGAAAGATATAATTAAACATTCAAATATTTATGGTTTTACTGAAATTCGATTTATTTGGAATCTTGTACATTCAATTGAAATTTAATATCGAATTTTCAAACTGTCGTGCCATTTCAGGCTCGTTTTATAATTAAAATAAATTTATTTTTTATAACTTCATTTAAAATAAATTTTTAGTCGTTATTATTTAAAATAAATCATTTTAAATATTCAAAATCATTAAAATAGCTAAAATACAAATTTTAAATTGGTTCAGAAATTCCGAGTTGTTACACATAAATAACCGTCACAAGTTCAATGTTTAACACACTTACATCAATATATTTGCTTTATATTGCAATAATGTCAAGCGCCTACATTATAACTTATTTAGTTATTTACAAAACACTGCATAGTATCACTTGACATTGTACATTTAAGTTAATATGTTTATATTAGTTATGAAATTATTAATTTAACAAATAAATTCAATCAATAAGTTATTGTCAGTTCATCTAATTTTCGTTGAGTATGATGTTTTAAAATGTATATCATGTTCATATCAAAAAAGAAGGCAGTTTAATTTTTTTATTTCAAATATGAAGTTAAATAAATGACACAAACTAAATAATATATGTAAATAATAATAGCAGATTTAATATATTAAACACTTCTCTCAATAAATTGATCATAAATTAAAGAAAGCAATTTCAGCTTTAAATACCTACATTTCTACAATTATTACTAAACTTGCTCAATTGTTTCATGATATTTTATATTTAAATATGTATGTTTAAACTACTCATGTAATCTTAAATTCAATTATTTGAATAATCTTAGTGAATATTTTGTTCATTTTTTCTAATACCTCTTAAAAATATACGCCAATGTTACTATAAATATTCATGTTAAAAAAGGATAGCTTTCTTGCAATTAGAAAGATGCATAAATCTCATAACATCAATTATGTACATCAAAATAATTATAAAGAAAATCTATCAATTATAATTCGTTTATATCAGAAATTTACAAAATTATATCATAAAATTCATTTTTAACGTCAAAAACTCCGTATTTTTTTTTACTTTTTTGAATTTTATTTTCAATTCCTTCTTCTATATTATATAGTTAAACTAAGTACTTAATTTTACATTTAACTTATTTAAACAAATTCTATTAAATATATTTGCTAATTCATCGAATAAATTTCTAACATACATCAATTTCACTTCGTATATATACATACCAATATTAGCAAAACTAATTAAAAATATTTTCAATATTGTTTGTGTAAGCTATAAAATAAAATACACACATACAACAATGATAATTTTAATTAATAGTATGTATTTCACATCAAAAATTATTGTATAATACATAATAAATTTCTCAGTTTAAAACTAAAATAATAAATAATATATTTAATAATATTGTCATGTGCAACGCATGGGTTACACACTAGTTTCTGCTATATAATAAAACAAAATAAATAAATAGGAGAAGCCATTAGAGACAGAACCTAAGATATTAGGGAGAGACTTTTCATTTCTATTGATTCAAGTGTGACTTACAATGTAAAAAATCCCTCTATTTATGCAGACTACATGTCATGTAAATTTCAGTAAAGCTCTTAGCATATTCACCATTAT
This sequence comes from Allium sativum, assembly GCA_030737875.1. Lineage (NCBI taxonomy): Eukaryota > Viridiplantae > Streptophyta > Magnoliopsida > Asparagales > Amaryllidaceae > Allium > Allium sativum. The sequence goes on from CM060925.1 coordinate 78,788,420, forward strand.
TACTTTTACATATTACAACACTACCCCTTGAATATATGTATGCAAAGATGACAAAATTAATTTGCTTCATTAAAAATCTTTTTATGAAAAACCCAGTGGTAAAAATCTTAAACAAGGAAAACAGTGTAATTTCATCTTTAGGTAACATGTTTTACAATGTTACAATAAGGGTTGATACTTCAGGATCAAGATAATGACTCATTAAAAATCTTACTAGTAAAAAGCCTGTGCGAAAAATATTAATGAAGGAAAAGAGTATTTTATAGCCTAATTTATATGCTCCCCTGATTTATAACGCATTATTCAATTATTCTATTGATTTCATCGGCACATGCCAATTTCGTACACCATCTTCTGAAATGTTGATTTGGAAATATCCTTTGAAAACAGATCTACCCGCTTTTCTTGAAACTAGATTTGTTTCTCCTCTTTCTTGTTGTCCCTTCATATTTCATGTATGAAGAGAAATTTAGAAGAAATGTGCTCTGGCCTATCATCCTTGATATAATTCACTTGAATCCGAGCCATGCAAGCTGCATTGTCTTCATAAATAATAGATTACTGCATTAAAAGATGTTTGATACTTCTGAATCAAAATGTAGCCTCGTTAAAACCTTACTAAGAAAAACCCGATGAGAAAAATCTTAATGAAGAAAAAAGAGTACAATAAAAAATGTCATATTTCAATAATTTACTTCGTTAAATGTAGTATGATGCTTCCAGATCAATGCAATACCTCGATAAAACCTTAATAAGAAAAACCCAATGAGAAAAATCTTAAATAAGGAAAAAGACTACATTATAACTTATTTTCATATGTTACTTCTTATGTTGATACTTCTGGATCAAGTACATTTTCATCATCTCCTTATGGACGGTATGGGTCCTTTTTAATATCCGATGATCTGACAACCATAGGCGTACTAAGTAGATATGCTTTATTCATTCAAAAATGCTTCAGAATTTTCTCAATGTAATTTGATTAGTGGGTTAATATGTCATTTGTACTATGCTCGATCCATAGACCAAGACATTATTTAGTTTTGCCCAAATCTTCCATTTCAAACTGATGTTTCAAGTAATCTATATTTCATCAATCTCTTCTGGAGTCCCAATCAAAATTATATCATCAACATGTACTGCTAAAATAGCAAATCCCTTTGCTGATTTATTTATAAAAACACATAGATAAATGAGATTGTTTTCATACCCAGCTTTTACCAAATATTCCCTAAGACGGTTATACAACATTATTTTGGATTATTTAAAACCTTATAGTGATCGTGTCAGTTTTAATGTGTACATCGACTTTGATTTGGCTTCATGCAACTTATATCTATCTGAGATTATCATGTAATATCGACATTCAATTCACCGTAAAGGTAAGTTGTTACAACATCAATTAATCTTATATCAAGCTTTTCAGGAATTACAAAGCTTATCAAAATTCGAAACGTTAGGACATCCATATTAGGAGAATTTATTTCTCTAAAGTCAAAACCTTGTCTCTGCAGGAAACCATGTGCAACAAGTCGTGCCTTGAATTTCACAACTTCATTTTTATCATTTCGATTTCTTATTTAAAAACGCCTTTCTTTTTCAATTTGTATGCAACTAATATTCATTTTTGATTACACTTTATATAATTATAATTTTGTCTTTCAATCAGGTTTGCATATTGCAATCCACATTTGATGAACATGACAAGTTTCATTACAATAAATGTTATTTATATTCTTCAGGTACACATCTATCGTACATGTCCTTGTCATTATTTATAACCACAAATGTTATTTATATTCTTCAGGAACATAGATATTTTAATAAGTTGTGCATATCGCAACTACCACTTCAATGGATACTAAGAGTTTCATGTTAACAATTCTTGAAAGTAGGAAGTGATCTACTCATCATGAACTATATCAAGATTTTCATCACAACACTACTTAAAAGAAAATTATAATCTACATTTCTTGCTTTTTGCATTCTTTATCACTACCAAAGTTATTCATCGTTTATACCTTCAGGGTATTGTAAACGTTTTAAACACTTTCACTACTTTAAAAAATTCAGTCATCTCTAAAAGTAAAAAACTCATTGTAACGTCCCATATTTTCCGTAGTCAGATATTTAATTTATTTTATTATATTAAATTTTGATTTGGAATTTTAAATGGATTTAAAATATATAATTCATTCATATAACGAAGTTTAAACATTTAATTTATACATAATTATAAATCGAGATCGAAATGGCGTGGTAGTTCGTAATTTGAGTTTCAAACTTCAATTGAATATACCAAATCTGATATTAAGTCGGAATTCGGTGAAACAAGAAACGTTTGAATCTATTTCATAATAATTTTCTAATGAAAGAGAAAAATCGAGATTGTGTATTATAGTTTATTAGTTATGTCCAATTCTAATTTTCAAATAGTCGCTGTGGAATTATTTATAAATTATAGCGATTAACTTAATAATTTAATTCGATTTAAAAGGGTTTGTGATCATAACATGAGATAACGATCGAATATAACAACAAAACGAATTCCATTGAATTCGTATTGACGTTTGAAGTTGGGATAGATATATTGTTTGTTATTTTTGGAGACCAGGTATTTTTGGTGTTCAAAATAGCGTTGTTTTATGCGTAAATTTGATAACGGAATATAAAACAAACTTTGTTTTCAGCGAAACTAATTTTATTAAATCCGTAATGATGAGGTGTTGTAGTGTTTTAAGTTTCAGGTTACTTTTATTTATTTTGTGATCGTGAGAAATTCAAATGTGTGTTTTTCACCTGTAATTTATAAAGGAATTTTTACAAATGTGCTCGGAATTCGACGAAACCTATCCCATTGTGTCCGGAATAATTTCTATGCTAAGATTACAATTTTTGTCGAAAACAAAGATTGTATATGGCGGTTTTAACACGTTACTTTTTTGCTAAGTTTCGTTATAATATTATTTTAATATATTGGTTCCCTTATATAAACACCACATCAGTCAACAACCCTAAACATTTTTCATTCGTGGTCCACGCAACTAAAGCCGCCACCCAATTGAAACAAGGACCGCTTTCCCCTCAACTTCTTCCCTCTAAATCCATTTATCCACTTTTCAATTCAAGAAACCCTCAACTGAAACATTATAGAGATCAACGAGTACCTTAATTTGGATGGCTGTGATCTGAAATTGAGAGTTGTGGTGACTATAGCAGTGCTCGAACCCTACGGTTATTACTGACCAATCATGGGCGAATGGGGGCGTCAGATTAAAAGGGGTTTTAGGAGAGGTTCGACGACAGAGGTCTACTCGTGTCGGCAATGGTAGATGGACTCCTGGCGCTCGGATTCTGAAATACTGGAGAAGGAAAAGTGATCGTGCATGGCTCGTATATGAGGAAACTGGAGAGAAACGAGGTAAAACAAATACAAAGTTTTGGGTTCATTTTTGTGAAGGCATAAGAAGTAAATGACGGGAAACTCAGTACAAAAGAAATTGGGTGTACGTGGCTGTATGGCACCATGAGAAATGGGATAGGGAAAAGGGACGTGGCATTGTAGATTCAAGGAAAAATTGGGTACATTAGATTTCGGAACAAATGTGAATAGTGGGAAAGATTTAAATAAAAAAAGAAGTAATATCGGGTGCAATGAAGTATAACGTGAGAGAAGGATTATTGTACAGGTGAGCAGTTTAGCATTTTGAAGTGGGAACTCCTATTTTGCAGCTGGGAAGATGAAGATGGGTAGGAGCAGCGGGTGTAGGGGACTGCAAAGTAGAGATTTCGATGGTGACGTAAGTGATGATCACGGTGGAGGAATAAGGTTTGGTGTTATAAAAGGGGAAGTTGGCACATTTTGGTAAATACATGAAGCAAGAAAACATAATGGGGTACCTTTAGTAAACATGGACCTGATGATGGGTTTCATCAAGCAAAACAAATGAAGACGTGGGGGAAGGTTATATATTCGAACGTATGTACTGTTCAAATAAGGGCGGGAACAACGAAGAGCCACAGTTTAACTAGTACTTGAAGAAAGAAGATGTTTTACCTTTATATAATTACAACATAATTTATGCTTACAATGATCCAATTAAGTGTTGAATTGTTAATTAAAAACATTCATTAATTTTAACCATTTTGTTTCCAAATGGGAAAATTAATAACAATGGGAAGTCCAGATTGAAGCATACGAGACAGGCGGCCTGTATTCCCTTAATCAGTTGTTAAGGTTTAACTAAGATAACAAGTTTAAAGATTATTTCATTAAGGAATCTTTAATCAAATAAATTTTCCTAAACAGAATCGTAATGTTTTTCAGGCCTGAGGTATGAAGTCTGGAACATGGGAAAGATAAGAATAAGCATTGGCTAGATTAAAAACCCTTAAAGCGTAAATAGTTTTGATCAAACATGATTAGTAGTTAAGTAAATTATAATGTGTATATGACCTATAACATTTACATCATGACATGCTTAAACGAACTTGGTTAGAGTCCTACAATGGTGCTAGTGCTTTTTTGAGCTAGCAGCGAAGAACAGAAAGGAATCAACCTGTTAGATAACTAAAACGTGATTATCGTTTTAAATTATTATTAAGGAAATAAGTTATATATTAACTTAATCAATAATTATATCGTTTATAACCCTTTTATCTATTAACAGAATTTGAATGAAATAAACTATGCTGGACCGTAGTATAGTGCTTTATATTCTGAAACTGATCTGGACAATGCAGGGGACGACATGAATTTACGGTTAAATTAAACGACTGTTTAATTTAATTTTAGCCGAACTGTTTCAACGAACAAAATCAAAATGAGTTTAACTCACTCATTTTACCCACTTATATTTATACAAGCCGAGTATATTATTTGTGTGCTATGTCTGTTAATTGTTTGATGGATGCTATATATATTTATATGTGTTGAACTGATCTGATTAAATTAAATGTTCGTTTAATTTAATTTGAACCAATCGTTATTTTTAACAATTATTTCCAAGTGAGGTAATTTACCTCGTTGGTTACGTTTATAGTAATATAAACGTATTAAATTATAATAAAGATGACTGGATTGCTGTGATTTATTTATTGTTGAATATCATATCTGTTTATTGAATTGAATAATACTATTTGAGATAACGTATTTGGATGTAGGGAAAACAGGTTGTAGGGATCCAACTGGATTCCTCAAATTTATTGTTATATTCATATTACAATTATATGAACTATTTCACCAATATGGATTGGACAATTGATTTGGTTGTTGACTATTGTACCGAAATTCAATGATCGTTTGTTTTAACCAATGGATTATATTGGCTGCGTAAATGGCATCAGATGGCTTGAAAATCAATTGGTTTATAAATATGAAATTACCGTCAGGTGAATCGACATAAATGAAGTTATAAAATATATTTCATAACTGAGAATAGATTTTTAAAATATATTATTTTGAATTGAAATTTATTTAAAAATAAATAAATATTTATTATTTTAGTTATAAGTAATTATTAAAGGGTTTTATAAGGAAAATTTTTATGTTAATAAGATTTGTAAAGTAAATGAGCAGAAATTAAAATAACAATTAAGAATTTGATTTATTATTCTAATAAACAATTAAATGAAGTTATTTAAATTAATTATATTATTAATTAATTTAAAGGTGGCATTAATTGGAATAGGTTTAAGAATTAATCGTGTTTTGAGTTAACCAAGTCGACCATTTCAACTGGGGTTGAGTATCAAGTTAAAATAGTTTATTTTCAAGTAATATATTGAAATAGCCTAACAAATATTTGTTTAAATCTTAATAAGAGTTTTAAAAAGGAAATTTATTATTTATTTTAGTTAGATAAGCAGTTAACTAATTTTATAATAGTTAATGTTGAAGTAAATTATTATTTTTAATGATAACAACTTAAGTAATTACCTTGTAAATCAAATTCATCGAAGTAAGGAAATCGAAGATTGAAACGAAAACAAGTTGGAATATAAAGGAGATTATGAATGGGTTTATATTAAAACCCGAGTTTTATGAATTAAGTTATAAAAGGAATTCTAAGAAAACACGATATCTTAAAAATAAATATTTAATTAACATTTGAATTAAGTAAAAGAAGCTAAGATAAGGAGTTTATATTAAACTTGAGATTTTATAAACAAGGTTTATAAAAGAGATGTGAAGTCGAAGTGTTGATTTCGAATTGATGATACTTAATAATGAGATTAAGTAAATGAATGGAATTGAAATGAGATTTTCAAAGTGGAAAAGGGTCGAATGAATTAGAAATGGAATAGTATGGGTTGATAACGAGTTAAGATAAGAATTGAAACCTAACCGGAGATTGGTTGAGTTGAGTGATTTTCTAAATATTAATCTGATGTTGATTTCAGTCTTCGGGTTAATACTTAGGGAATTGTTCACTTACCAACTTACGGTCAAGAATTAATGAATGTTGAAGAATAAAGATTTGAGAATATATGTAGGGATATCCAAAGTAATGGAAATGAAAAAAACTTGAGAATGTGTGTGTATATATATAGGTATATAATAATATTTCCAATGTAAAGGAAATTAAAGTAAGGTGTATGAAATTATAACGTTGTTTTCGAAGGAAAAAGGAAATGAAAAGTGGAGTTTTGAAATGAGTTTATTTTAAAGAGAACAAGGTTGTTATTGTTTTCAAGTAATATAACAAAAGGGATTCTGGTAATGATAATTTTACGAATATTAAGTTAAACTAGTTTCCGGTTTTAGATAATGAATATTGTGGTGCAAATGATACTGAATGGAGGAATTAGATATTGGTAAGTGTTAAAATATAATTGTTTTGAGGATAATCATATATTAAATTAAGAAGTGAAAAACTATATTCGAATTATTAAAAGTTTCAGAGATTTATTGAACGAATATTTTTAATTAAAGAAGCCAAGTGATGTTGAGTACTGAATCAGTAAATTCATTTTGTTTATGATTGAATGGTTGTTTATTTTATAGTTAAATAACTGACTATCAAATCTGGCCTATACGATTGTTGGTACGAAAAGACCAAGATCGAATTTATATTCGAAAACCATTCCGACCAGCAAATACGAAATGTTGATGAATTCAGATATTGATCAAGATGGAGAAATTGAAGACTACTCGCTGCCTATAGAGATGGAGATATTGATCGAGATCGAACCTATGATTACAAACGTATTTCTGTTAGTGGAGGAGAATAGCCCTTCTCTTAGCTTAACTACTAGAGTATTTTTGTGAACGTCAATTAGTGGTTTGGAGGATCTGAAAATGTCGCATTCAAAGTGAATGGTGATGTGGTGTTCTGAAGGTAGTGTCAAACCTCAAGCCTCTTCAACTGGGAAATGACAAAAATCGGGCAGGTAGCATGACTAAGTGGGTAGCTCCAAGTAGGATGTATAATCACCTATCTAGAGAAAATTCATTTCCTTCTTTAATCTATTTTGATGTTGTCCCTCATCGGGAAACGATGGGTCACACCCAATCGTTGGTGATATACATTCGATACACTCAAGCGAAATGAGTGGTCGGTCATGTGTGGTCGGGTCGCAAGATGTTGTTGTTGAACCCAGTGTATTCACCTGTAGAGATAAACTATCAAAAGGTGGTTCCAGACCTTGTCATAGTTGGAAATCCAATCTCTAATAAGATCCCGCGTTTTTCGATTATATACTATGTGGAACGTGAGATGCAAGCGTTTCACTAAATTGTTATTCAATTATGTTTAGACACAATTATAATATCAGAATAAACTATGATTCCAAAATGAAATCGTTTGACTTTAAAATCAAGTTGTGTGATGTTTTTAAACTTAGCGAGTTTTCTCACTCTGGTTCACCAGACTGATCCGGTGTTTGAAATGCTCCGGTTAAACCAGGTTGTACTGGTTCAGGTTATCGGATGCAGTGAAGTCTGAAGATAAGCTGGAGGAGTTTAGACATATGGTATCTAGTAATTATTCTGCTGTGTGTTGTATATGGGGATAGATTACTATAACTGTCCAGATGTGTTGATGTACTCTGATGATTGTAAGTTTGATTTTCAAAGCTCAATAAAGTTTTATTTCTGTATTATATTTTGTTCTGCTACGATGTGAGACTCTGATGTTGTTGTGTTCTTCTTCTATTCTAAATTTTCTTTCTTTCTTATCTCACCCTATATATTCTTTCATTAACTATTTGGTGTTTTCGATACTTGAATTCTGGCAAGTAATATGATTTATGTATTATTGTTAGAATTCAGGCATCAAATTTCCCCAGGTCGTTACAGTGGTATCAGAGCTATTGGTTTAGTAATAACCTTGGCTCTGTGGCGTAACTTGATAAAGATGGGGTTAGAAATACCCCAGATTTAGTTGGAGTGTATATGTGAGAGCGTATTTGCAAATTTTACATACAAATGTTTTGTATTATGTTATTTGATCGGTTCGATTTAGAACTGGCAACTGATACGATATTGTTTTGTAAAGAGGGCAAATGAGAAAATTTTGCACAAGCTATATTTTTGTATAGGAAAACAATAATTTTATCAAATTATTTAGAAATTGATTTGTTTGATTGGTTTTAATTGAATTCAAATTGGATTTTGAATTTGAAATGGTTTAATACAACCAGAAGATTTCACATATGGGATTTGTGAATGTGAATTTTAAATTGGAATTAAATATGATAAATTTGGAATTGAATTAATAATGATTGAAATGGAAATCAATCGGATATTAATCAATTGATAATTTTAGTCTGTAAACCCCAAGTAAATATTAATATTTAATATTAATTAAAGTTAATCAAACTTGAATAACTTGCTTATGTTGATTGTGTATCATTTGTTGGTTGTTTATTAGATTGATTGAATATATAATTTATAAACGGTTTAATAAGAAATTGAATGAACTGTAAGTTAAATAAAGGAATTCTAGAATTATAAGTTGGACTTGATCGTATACAAATTGAATTTGGATGATTTAATCTTTTTTTAGTTTTAGAATTTTTTGTTGTTAACCTGTTGATTAATGAATTGTCATTTATAATTTCATGTACTGGTTACTAACATGATGAATTGAGTTGAGTACATGTGCCAAAAGGCTACGAGGTTGGTTTTGGTTGAGTATATCGAAATAAATTGAGCAAGTATGCTCAATAGCGCTCGAATAAGGTACGCTTTTGTGAAAATATAATTTCTGGGTTTTGAATTTTGTTTTTCGACCGTGTGGGTCGATGTATATATATTATTTGATCCTGCGATATCGTAGAAGTCACTCCGTACAAGGGAGAATCTGCCGAATTATTCAGGGAATTTAATGTGTTAGAAAATTTTCAACTTTTTTTTGAAATTTTTATTTACAATAGGGAATTGGTTTCCGATTAGAAATAAATTGGAGTTTGAAAAGTTTATGGGTTGAAATATTTATTCTACCTTAGTAATTTCGAGGATGAAATTCTTTTAAGAGGGAAGGAATGTAACGTCCCGTATTTTTCATAGTCAGATATTTAATTTATTTTATTATATTAAATATTAATTTGGAATTTGAATGGATTTAAAATATATAATTCTTTCATATAACGAAGTCTAAACATTCAATTTATATATAATTATAAATCGATCTCGAAATGGAGTGGTATTTCGTAATATTGAGCTTTGAACTTCAATTGAATATACCGAATCTGATGTAAGTCGGAATTCGGTGAAACAAGAAACGTTTGAACCTATTTGATAATAATTTTCTAATGAAAGAGAAAAATCGAGATTTTGTATTATAGTTTGTAAGTTATATCCAATTCAAAATTTCAAATAGTCGCTATGAAATTATTTATTTATAAATTATAACGATTAATTTAATAATTTAATTCGATTTAAAAGGGTTTGTGATCATAATTTGAGTTAATGATCGAATAAAGCCACGAAACGAATTCCATTGACGTTTAAGGTTAGGATAGATATTTTTTTATTTTTGGAGATCGGGTAATTTTGGTATTCAAAACAGCATTGTTTTATGCATAAATTTGAACAACGGATTATCAAACGAACTCCATTTTCAGCGAAACTAATTTTATTAAATCCTCAATGGTGAGATGTTGTAGTGATTTAAGTTTCAGGTTATTTGGATTTATTTTGTGATCGTGGGAAATTCAAACGTGTGCTTTTCACCTGTAATTTATAAAGGAGTTTTACAAATGACCTCGGAATTCGAGAAACCTGTCCCATTATGTTCGTAATATTTTCTATGCTAAGATTACAATTTTTGTCAAAAACAAAGATTGTATATGGCAGTTTTAACGCGTTACTTCGTCGCTATGTTTCATTATAATATTATTCTAATATATTGGTTCCCTTATATAAACACCACATCGGTCAACAACCCTAAACATTTTAATCCGTCGTCCACGCAACTGAAGCCGCTACCCAATTGAAACAAGGACTGATTTCCTCTCAACTTCTTCCCTCTAAATCCATTTATCCACTTTACAATTCAAGAAACCCTCAACTGAAACATTGTAGAATCGAAGAGTACCCTAATCTGGACGACTGTGATCTGAAATTGAGAGTTGTGGTGACAATAACAGTGCTCAAACACCCCGGAGATTACTGACCAATCATGGGAGAATGGGTCGTCGGATAAAAAGGGGTTTTAGGAGAGGTTTAGAAATGGTAGATGGACTCCTAGCGATCGGATTTCGGAACGTTGGTGAAGGAAAACCGATCATACGTGGCTCATATATGAGGAAACATGAGAGAAATAAGGTGAAACAAATACAAAGTTTTGGGTTCATTTTTGGGAAGGCAGAAGAAGCAAATGACGGGAAACTCAGTATAAAAGAACTTGGGTGTACGTGGCTGTATGGAAACGTGAGTATGGGATAGGGAATGGTGACGTGACAGTGTAGATTCAAGGAAAAGTTAGGCACATTAGATCTGGGAATAAACGTGAATAGTGGGAAAGATTTAATAAAAAAAAGTAATATGGGGTGAGATGAAGTATAACGTGGGAGAAGGATTATTGTACAGGTGAGCAATTTTGCATTTTGAAGTGGGCATTCGTATTTTGCAGTTAGGAAGATAAAGCTGGGTAGGAGCAGCGAGTGTAGGGGGCATCGAAGTAGAGATTTTGATGGTGACGTAAGTGATGAGTACGGTGGAGGAAGAAGGTTCGGTGCTATAAAAGGGGAAGTTCGCACATTTTAGTAAATGCGTGAAGCAGGAAAACATAATGGGGCACATTTCAGTAAATACGTGAAGCAGCAAAACATAATGGGGCAACTTTTGTAAACATGGACTTGATGACGGGTTTCAGCAGGCAAAACAAATGAAGACATGGGAGGAAGGTTATACATTCGAATGTATGTACTATTCGAATGAGGGAGGGAACAATGAAGGGTCGTAGTTTAATGGTTACTTGAAGAAAGAAAACGTTCTGCCTTTATATATCTACCATGTAATTTTTGTTTTCAATGATACAATTAAGTGTTGAACTGTTAATTAAAAACATCCATTAATTTTATCCATTTTGCTTCCATGTGGAAAATTTTAAAACAATGGGAAGTCCGGATTGAAGCATAAGAGACAGGCGGCCTGTATTCCCTTAATCAGCTGTTAAGGTTTAACTAAGATAACAAATTTAAAGATTATTTCATTAAGGAATCTTGGATCAAAAAATTTGCCTGAACTGAGTCATAATGTTTTTCAGGCCTGAGGTATGAAGTCTGCAACACGGGAAAGAAAAGAACAAGCATCGGCCAGATTAGAAACCCTTATAGCGTAAATAGGTTTGATCAAACATGATTAGTAGTTAAGTATATTACAATGTGTAGATGACCTATTACATTTACATCATAACAGGTTTAAACGGACTTGGTTAGAGTCCTGGAATGGTGCTCGTGCTTTTTTGAGCGAGCAGTGAAGAACATAAAGGAAATAACCTGTTAGATAACTAAAACATGATTATCGTTTTAAATTATTATTAAGGAAATAAGTTATATATTAACTTAATCAATAATTATATCATTTATAACCCTTGTATCTATTAACAGAATTTAAACGAAATAAACTACGCTGGGACCATAGTATTGAGCTTTATATTCTGAAACTGATCTGGACAGTGCATGAAACAACCCAAACTTCCCCTTATGGGCAACCCCGGATTGAGTTGAGAAGGTGACTCATTGGAACACACCCAATCTAACATTTATTGCTATTACAATAATTTACATCAGAGTACAAGAATATATCAGAGTATAAATTAATAGTTTACAACTGAAAAATAAATATATGAGACTTACAAATTACAAAAGCAGCGGAAAATAATATATAAGTATAATGGGCAGCGGAAAACATCAACTAGTACAAATGAATGAAATACATGGATACAAAGCTTTCCGAATGTAGCTCCAGCTATAATCCAGGATCCTGTGTAAAGAAATATCTGCAAAATCGAAACTACCGACTGCTGTGTGGAAAATATGGACACCCAGAGTTTATGTTAAAACAATAAACTCTGAGTTAGTCATGAGACTGGTATGAGAACTAAAACAGTTATTAAATCTTTACTTTAAAAGTTAGGAAATCATGGGACCACGCCGTATAACACGGACGGGTTTACTCCACATGAACCTTAGTTAAAACAAAGCAGCGCAATGCTTTTTGAAAAATGAAGCTATTATAAGACTCAGGTCCCATCACACAATGCAACCCAAGCCGGAGGATAGAGTTTTCCCTTATAATAGCCAAACATACTTGGTATGTTTAAAAAAGATCATCTTGATATTACTATAAGTGTATAGTGTCAAAATCAACTATAAATATAAATGTATCAATCATAGACGGCATATGTACTATATATTATGTTGCTATACTAGTTTTACAATCAAAACCGCAAAATGTCTTATTGGAAATTGGATTTCTGTCATGAACCAAGGCAATGGATCGTCCTTACCGAATTCGAGAGAATCTAGCTCATGTCTCAGGACTCGCACTCAGTCGAGCTCTTAGGATCTTCAGGGCCGGTGCACAATTACTTTAGTGGATTGGTTATTCCTGAACAATACGTTTCCCCACCCAATGGGGCGTAAAATCTGGTCAGTATGTCGACCATCATCAAGAGCCACTAGGGACTCAAATCCGAGGTACCTCGCTTTCCAACAACCACATAAGTAAAATGTCTGGGCTTCATACCATGACACCACTCCTAGCTAGAAAGAAACGCATGTTCTCCCTGCAGTCCTTCATCCCGTTTTTGGTTCATACCGTGGTGTGAAGCTCGCGAATTAAAGTTATACAAAAAGTTGTGCTAATTAAAGTTGTGCTTTGATCATCATCCACAAGACTCTGCTTTTCAACAAAAGCCTTGATCGTTTGCATCTCAGCCTGCCACACTGACATTTACGCCATGCGACTGATGTCTATCAATCTATAACCTTTAAGCTCGTATGTCTCAGAGAAGGGTGTTAAGAAAGAGAATAATTTCTCCGCCACCAAACAGATATATATGTTTAATTGAAATCAATCAACACAGAATGAAATCCAATGTTAAATACACATAAATTTACAAGTCCGTTTTGGGTCTGAACGAAACCGGAGGCACCTTATTCCTTGTTCCGTGTGTCCAATATAGGATAGAGGTCCTCGCATATCCGGTCGATCTCCAAGTACGTCTGGACGATCACCACTTATTACCTTGTCTCGTGTGTACAGTCCAATCAAGACATCGGTAATCATCTGAACGATGTGAAGATATTTGGTCTTCAACCATCGTCTTCATCGTCGACATTTAGTCGTCGTATTAGTTATTCTAAATGGGTTAATCCCGGTCTTTCCGAATAACTTACGTATTTTATAATCAATAATCAAGTGCTATAAAAACACATCATACGCCTCATTCCAATTCTGAATATTCTTTTTATTCAAATATTCACTTCTTTTAGGGGAGGGTTCCCATTAATTTAATCAAAGGCAAATTCTTTTAAAATTATACTTTAATCATCCTTTGGATATAATTTCAAAAGATTTTACTTTATCATTTCACACTCTAAACCAAGACAAGGTTTATTAACTAGTCGGGATTAGCGAACCTTACCGAAGTAATCGTTTATTTTATTACCCCAATCCCAACCTATTCATCCCATGGAGAAAAACTGGTAGTACTCCATATCTAACACCCACAGTATTAACGGTAAATTTAATTATCATTTCTCGTTCAAATCTAATTAAAGATTTAACTGTCGCCTGGAGTAAAACTGGCGGTACTCCATTCTCGATCATCTCATGAATTCGATAAATTTAATTATCCTATTCTCATTTTAATCTACTTAAAGATTCGTTAAAACTCTAGTTCAGTTTTAATCTCAAGGATCATTACTTAATGATTATTCGAATTTTAGGAAATAAATCTTGTCTTTGCTTGGGTTAAAGAATCAATATTGTTTAAAACATTATTCACGATAAACCCAAAATCCTCTTCCATTAAAATGGAACTTTCACGGAAAAAAGACCAATATATAATCGATATAAATTTCCGTATCAGACCAATAATACAAATGGAATAATGACAAAGCCTTTTAAATTCCATATATAGTAATGGTCTTCCTTTACCGAAGCTCATCTCGATTATTACCAAATCGAATTCCAAACAAATCCAATTTAACATATTAAATTGGAAACTTTACTTTGGAAATTTTTCATTAAATCTTAATAAAAAGATTTATAAATTCCTAATTATATCTTCATTGTTAACTGGGTTAAAGAACAAATATTATTAAAAACACTATTCATGATTGTAACAACCCACTTTTCTTAGGGATATTGAATTGGGAATCAACTAATTGATTTGGTAATTTAGAGGAAAAATATATATAATAATGAATAAATAAATAAATAAAAGCAAAACATATATTTTTGGGATGAGAGGAAAATACATGTTTTATGAATTATTGGACGTATGTAGTTGATGTAAAATGTTGCACGTTTTGTTGTAACAATGTTAAAGTTTATTGTTTTAGGTTAAATGACAATTTTTTTAAAAAAAGAAAAAAAATAAAAAAAAATATTTCTTTATGATTACATAAAGAAGTTTTAATTTTATGTATGAGAAGTTTAAACAACACACTATTTTTTGTGCGTGTTAGTTTTCAAGAGTGCATTTAAAAAAAAAAGAGAAAGAACTTTTATATTAAAGAAAAAAAATGTAAACAAAAATAAAATAAAAATAAGTATGCATTTTAAAGATATTTTGTAGGAATACTCTAGAAACTAAATTTAAAAAGGGGGAAAACAAAAATATCTCATAAAGAGACAAATAGTAATCATTATGTACATAAGAAGAGAAGGGGTAAAAAAACAAAAGAAAATATAAAAAGAAAGGCGGAAAAGGTAGATTTTTCTTGAGAAGAATCTAGAGAAGGGACTAAGGATAAAAATCCTTCCCATCCTCATTCCCCGATTACTTACAGTACGTATCTTTCTTTCTCATTCAGAAACCACCGAGAACGAATACCAGAAACATAAAGGAAAAAAATTAGATCCTCTTATCTCAATCAAAATAAAAATCAAAAAAATTTGCAATCAAGATTGAAGTAAAATTCCCAATTCTTCAAGTAAGTATTCCCTAAACCTATTCAATCTTCTAGCATTCTTTCAATCCTTCTAAATTGAGATCTTAGGCTTGTTTTCCTATTCAAATCCTTTTTGTAGAGGGCTTCAATCGAGAGATTAGTCGATTTCCGAGCTGAAAGATTGCATTTTGGAGTTGTAGGTGAGTGAAGTTTTGCCCTTTTTAATATTTTGAGTTTGCATGTAATCAAAGGGGTGAGATCTATGCATATGATTGTTGCATAGCTTCTCCCCTATGTCATAATTCACTGTTTGGGGTATTGGAACCCTAAATTGAATAAGAAATTGCTATTGCTATTTTCAATATGTTGGATATGATATAGGAAAGATTAAGGTTGAACAAATTTGTTTGATATGGGTAAAATATATGTAGGCATAAAGATACAATCTTTACGTAATTGATTGAAAGTTGGCTCCCTCCCCCTAAAGCTTTTGATTTATTCTATGAACATCTAGACATTAAAATTGGATTTGAAAAGATGTTCTTGTTGTAGTTTAAATTGAAGAAATTGTACTTTCAAAATTTGTTGCATGTAAGATAAATGTATGTTTGTCTCATACATGTTGCATGCATACAATTTTAATGCATGTAAGGTGTATGTAAAATTGTCTCAGAGGGAGACAATATATTGATTATTTATTAAAAAAAAGTTTTATTTTCCATTAAAAAAAATTGCTGAATGTTTCAGCAAGGGGAGGGGGAGGACTGCTGTGCAGTCCTGTGCAGCTAGGCTGCATTGTGCACTCAGAACTGGACTGCACAGGCAGCCCAGATGCAGGCTGCACAACAGCCCTGGGGTGGGCTGCACAGCAGCCTGCGTTTGGGCTGCCATGCAGCCCAGAAAGGGCTGCAGTGCAGCCCGCATGCGGGCTGCATTGTGCAGCCACGTGCGGGCTGTAGTGTAGCCCAAAACGGGCTGCAATGCAGCCAAGAACGGGCTGCACCAGCCCGTATCTGGGCTGCATGCGGCAGCCCAAAAATGGGCTGCCATGCAGCCCGTATCTGGGCTGCATGCGGCAGCCCAGAATGGGCTGCCATGCAGCCCGTGACTGGGCTGCATGCAGCAGCCCAGCATGGGCTGCAGTGCAGCCCAAAATGGGCTACGGTGCAGCCCAAACAGGCTGTGCAGCAGCCCAAACATGGGCTGCACAGTGCAGCCCAGCACAGAAGTTTTTTTTTTAGAAAAAAAGTTTAAATTTTATTTAGTTTAAAATAAGATTTTCTTTAAAGCAATTATATGTTTTATATTAGAAAACTATTATTTTCTTTAAAAATTTTGAAAACAAAGTTTTTTTCCTATGAGCAAAAATAATAGTATTATGTACAAATTAAATGGTCAAATAAATTTGTTAATCTCAAACAAGTTTAACATGCTAAACAATGCTTATGTTTTGTTATAATACATAAGTATTATGGGGTACTTGTGTATTAGAGCGAAACGGTAGTGTAACCATCTATGGACAAGCGTTGTTAAGCTTTTCGCAAAATATACTGGGTTTATAAAACTTAGTTTTATGAATATTGCCATGATTGGTTTTATATAGTGTTTTGGTGTTATAAACACTATGAACTGTTAAGGCATAATTTTACAAAATAATATTTTAAAAATACTTTTAATTTTGGGATTGGGATAGATTGGACTCTATTGTATCAATGGGCCAAAACTCCATCTTGGTCGACCTGATTCAGGTTCGCTACCTGAATCATAGTGGTTTTAAATTTCGCCCACCTACCATCAAAGGTCAAACGGTCTGCTACATTGGGCAATTTTGTTGTTTGATCGGGATTCCCGATCGGCGGGTCACGGACTACATCAGATGGAGGCGTGGGTGTGCCACGTGTAGTGTCGTGAATGGGTAGCGTACGGCCTTCGCCTTAGACCCTCTTGGTTATCCTGGGTTGATCGCCAGGTGTCGTTATGGCGTTATGAGTAGGTTACGGTGCTGATGTCTCCGCGCGCGCTCGAGCTCTACCACTGTGATTTTACAATACTAGCGTCTGTTTATTTGGTATCAGTTATGAGTCATATTATATTTATCCCGTAGTTCCCATAATTCTTTATTACCCTCTTATTTACTTGAATAAGGTTGGAATATTACCCAAGTTAATTTGGAAACCCAGTATTATATTATCATATTGTTTTATATATGATAGTTGCTTGGTATTGTATTGCTTTACATACAATACCCGTGCCTTTTAATCTTACTTTTTACATATTATCATATTGCTTTACATATGATAATTGGTTGGTATTGTATTGCTTTACATACAATGCCGATGCCTGAGATTATGGCATATTAATGCGATGACTATGTTAAATTGTTCATCTATTGTAACATTCATATGCCTCATGTTGACTTATACATGTGGCACCTTTACTTCTTTGTTAAATTATTTGATGTCCATAGATACTTACTTCACTCACACCAGACATAGTCTGACCCGTGTGATTTGTTTTGTTAAAACAATCCTCGGGTTAGGCTGAGGATTATTGGCAGGTGTAATGACCCGGATTTTTAGCGACTTGGGTTATCGCCATAAACTCAATGATGACTAACCAAACATCGAAAAATACCAGTCACTAGTGAAAGAAATTAGAGGGTGAGGAAAGATAAGATAGAAAATTAGAATAGAAGAAGAACACAACATCAGAGTAACACGAATCTCACAGCGGAACGAATAAATATATTTCATAACATAACTTTGAAATACAAATCTGTACTTGAATATACATATCATTATCAAGGTACAACACTTACAACACAGCGGAAATAACTATAGCTATATGATCCTGAAGCCTCCTACTCCTAGCTCTTCCAGTATATCTGTAAAATTCTTGACTACTTGACTGCCCGTACAAATTTAGGCACCCAAGAGTTTAGGGAAACAAACAAAATAAACTTTGGGTCAGTCATGGGACTGGTATGAGTAAAACAGTTTAAAACAGTTCAACAAGTAAACGATATCTCATAAGACCACGCAGTATAACGGAACGGGTTTTTCCCTTATGAGAATCCAAAATATCTTTATATCAAAAACCTTTTGATATTATAATAATGTCTATCAGCACAATATAATGATCATCTAGCAGAAACGCTTTCATCTCATGTTCTACATATATATATATATACAATCAAAACACAAGCACATATTGGGTAATGGATTTCCAACTATGACAAGGTATGGAACCACCTTTCGCTAGTGTACCTCTAGAGTGGAATACACTGGGTTTAACAAGAACATCTTGCAACCCGGCCACACATGACCGACCACTCATTTCGCTTGAGTGTATCGAATGTATATCACCAACGGTTGGGATCAACAACCGTTTCCCGAATGGGATAGTATCGACAATAGATTTTTAGAAGTAAATGAAACTCTAGATCAGGTGATTATACACCCTACTTCGGTGCGACCGACTTGGCCATGCTGCCTGTCCGATTTCTGTCATTTACCGGATGTGAGGCTAGAAGCTACGCTTTATCATCACATCAGATTCACTTTGAATGCCACATCGTCAAATCCATCAAATCACCGATTGACGTCCTCAACCATACATTATGTGTTAGCTAAAAGAAGTTTCCTTATTCGCTTCCACTCTTGGTACGGTTGGAGAAATCAATATACGTGATCGTCTGGAAATACTCTGTCAGACATCTGTCCATACAAGTCATCTAGGAACAGGATGAACCGAAGGCACTATTCTGTAAACAGGATAGCCCTTGCATAACTCCGTCTTCAATTTCCTTTGGCATATATGATTCGCGACGCTTATGCCAATACAGAGTGGTTCTTTGGATAATAATCCAACCGGTCTCTCCATATTAACAACGTTAAAATGGTCAAACTTCGATAGTCTGTGATTTAACTATCGAATAAAAACAGGTGTGCAGACAACGATATTATTTCCAAATGGAAATTTATATCGATCAAACATCATTCAACATTTATCTCTTTATTTCATTAATTTACTTATCTCCTGTTTCCCTATATTCAATTTTTCTTATTTTCTAAATTTGGAAAATATATGTTATTAACAATGGAAAACATTTCCTTTTCTTGTTTTCTTTATTAGAAAACATTTTTGGTTTCTTATTTGGAAAACATTTCCAAAGCTTCTTCATTGGACTTAGACAGATGTTTACACAAACCATCGCGATGCCAACTCAAACCATTTCCTTTAATTACTAAATTCACTTAACCATCCTTTACTATCGAACCTTAACCATTCCTTAGTTAAAATGAAGTCAATCAAGTTGGGGTAATACTACCTCTCAGACCTTAACTGAGCACCGTTTGTAACCTTGAAATAGAAAAAGTTCACCCTTCTAATTCTTTAACAAGCTTCCTTACGTAACTCTCTTTCAAATCTTTTCAATTCGATAATTCTTTCCTTCGATATGGTATATTCGATAACTCTATTCAATTTATTCTATTCACTTAACCCTTTTGATTTAACTCTAACTCTATTCACTTAACTCCTATCGAATAAACTATATTCGATAACTCTTTTAATTCTATTTGAATAAACTATATATTTGATTAACTCCTTTATTCTATCTGAATAAACTATATTCGATTAACTCCTTTTACTATTCGAATAAACTATATTCGATTAACTCCTTTTGCTATACGAATAAACTATATTCGATTAACTCCTTTTACTATACGAATAAATTATATTCGATTAACTCCTTTACTTTAACTCTAATCAATTAAACTAACATCGATTTACTCCTTTCGATTAAACTAACATCGATTAACTCCTTTTAACTCGATTAAACTATTCATTTATAAAGATTTACTTTTAGTAACGATTCTTCACTTTACAAATGATTTCTTTTTTTTAATTCTATTCGTAAATGGTTTTACAAATATCCCCTATTCAAATCTCATTTGTAAATGGTTTACAAACATTTCTCTTCCTGATTGATTTGTAAATGGTTTACAAACCTTCCTCGTTCTAATCTATTTGCTAATGGTTTTACACTATTTCCTTTCCAATCCTGTTTGTAAATGGTTTACAAATATTTCCTTGTTTGTCTTTATTTATTCTACTCTAGTTATTTCCTTTTTTCTATTCTATTCGTTTTATCAACGTTTTTCCCTTTTATAAATCTCTATTCGTTTTATAAACATTTCCCCTTTTATTTACTTTCGAAATATTTCCTTTTATAAAATCTATTGATTTTATACAATCCCTTTATTTCAATATACATTGAAATAATTCTTTTTACATCCCAAGGTCTTTTACGATATTTAAAATATCGAATAACAAGGATCAATATCATTCCAACACACATAATCCACACCAGATTATATAACACATCATATATTACAATATATGAAAATAGTAAAATAATTGTTGAGGAATCTAGTCGGATTCCTCGAACCTGTTTCCCTGCATCACAGATGTTAAACAATATAGATAACATCATTTTCAGTTCCATATGATATATTCTATTAAACAAAATCAATGTAGAAATTCAACTAACTGACTAGCAGTTCAATCAAACAGTCAACACACAGTCAATCAGCCAATATTTAACAGTTCTAAAAATACAACATGAAATTATTAACTGTTCGGAGTTTAGTGAGATTTACTCACATTTGCAGTTCATCGTTAAAGAACGATAAACTGTTTGTTTGATTTGAATCAAACAATTTATTTCACCATAAATTCAAACGAGCTCCAATGGACTTCCAGTCAATTTCATTGTGGAGTGCTCATCCATACGATCCCAATGCAACTTACGGTTCGTCAATCTGATATCATATGACAAAGATATAAAGGTTACAAGTTAATATACCAATTTGACTTTAAATTAAACTTTTAATTAATTATAAACCAGGCTTCACCTTAACAAATCCGGCCCACTATCTTTAAAAGCCCGAACCCGTTCAAGCCTTAATCCTTCTTCCCCGATGCTAAAACCCAGTCGCTCCTCACCATTACAGAAACCTGAACCGCTCCAAACCCCATCGTTTCCATCACGAACTCCAACAACGATCGCACCACTCTCCTTCTTGTTCTGAACTCAGTCTCCCTATACCAATTTCTCAAAGCTCGGACCACCACAGCGAACGGCGATGCTCGCCTTCCCACTACAGGTACCGACGTCTTTTGTCGGGAATCCCTTCTGAACTTCAACAGTACATGCGCCTCCTCAACCCCGAGTCAATGCCACCATCGAGAACCTCCATCGTCGCCTCTATCTCCCGATAATCCCAACCCTAGCTGACGCCGGCTCCAGACCAGCGTACCTGTAAGAACCCATAACTTCCCCGTGAAGGAAAGCACGGATACTTTGAGAACAATACACAAAATAGAACGCAGACGGAAGAACATTTCATTGTTATTACAACAATTCCATCAGATACAAGAATATACAGAGTATAAATGAATAAATTACATTCGATAAATATCAGAGATTACAATAAATTACATAGCAGCGGAAAATAATACAAAATACAACTGAAAGTGATACACGGATACAGAGCTTCCCGAGCATCGTTCCAGCTGTAAATCAGGACCCTGTGGATATAAATCTGCAAAACCAAAACTACTAGCTGCCCGTGCGGAAAATAGGGGCACCCAGAGTTTAGGTTAAAACAATAAACTCCAGGTCAGTCATGTGACTGGTGTGAGAACTAAAGCAGTTATTAATCTTTATTTTTAAAGTTAGGTAAATCAAGGGACCACGCCGTATAACACGGAACGGGTTTCCTCCCAAGAATACCAGTGCATAAAACAAACAGCGCAATGCTAAATAAAGAAAAATGAAGCTGTTATAAGACCCAGGTCCCATCACACAATGCAACGCAAGCCGGAGGATAGGGTTTTCCCTTATAACAGCCAAAGCATGCTTGATACGTTTAAAACAAATCATTTGATACTATTTTAGGTGCATAGTGTCAAAACAATTTCAATCATAAATATCAATCATAGACGGCATGGGTACCATATATCATGTCGCCATACTAGTTCTACAATTAAAACCGCAATATCACGTATTGGAAATTGGATTTCCGTCATGAGCCGAGGCAAGGGGCAAGCTCCTCTCCGCGTTCGAGACACTCTAGCAAATGTCTCAGGACCCCACTATGATCCTTGGATCTTCAGGGTCGGTCCTCTCTTACTTTTGAGGATTGGCAATTCCTGAACACACGTTTCCCGGTCCTTACAGACCTATATCCGAGGCGCCTCGCATTCCAACAACCACACAGGTGAAAAGTATATAAATGTCAGGGCTGGTAGGTCACTGACACCACCCTAGCTAGAAAGAAACGTCGTGCTCTCCCTGCAGTCACTATCCCGTTTTTGACTCATACCGAGGTGTGAGGCTCGCGAATTCACGTTATACACAAAGCTATGCCACACAGGCCGTGCTTTGATCATCAACCACAAGACTTTGCTTTTCAACAGAAGCCTTGATCAATTGCCACTTACGCGTGCCACACTAGCAATTCACTCCATGCGACTGATGTCCATCGATATACAACCTCTGAGCTCGTACGTCTCAGAGAAGGGCGTTAAGCAAGAGAATAAATTCTCCGCCGCCAAACAGATGTATATTTAATAGAGATCAATCAACACAGAATAAAATCCAATGTCAGACACACAATCCATTTACAAGTTCGTTCTGGGTCTGAACGAAACCGGAGGCACTTTCCTCGCATATCCATCGATCTCCAAGTACGTCTGGACGATCACCAACTGTTTCCCTCATCTTGGGTGTACAGCCCAATCAAGATCATCAGTAATCACCCAAACGATGTGAAGACTTCCGGTCTTCAACCACCGTCTTCATCTTCGACATCTCGTCGAATCGGTTATTCAGAATGGGTATAAACCCGGCCTTTCTGAATAACCCACGTATTAATAAACGAATGTTACACAAACACAATAAACGCCTCATTCCAATTCAGAATATTCTTTTATTCACAAAATCACATTTTTAGGGAAATGTTCCCATTAATTTTATCCAAGATAAATTCTTCTAAATTTATCCTATAATCTTCCTTTGGATATCATTTCAAACTAGTCGGGATTAACGAACCACACCGAAGTAATTATTTATTTTATTTCCCAATCCCAACCTATATATCCCATGGAGAAAACTGGTAATACTCCACATCTAACACCACGGTGTTATCGGTAAAATTAATTACCATTTCACGTTCAAATCTAATTAAAGATTTAACTATCGCATTGGAGCAAAACTGGTGGTACTCCATTCTCGACCACCTTTCAGATTTGATAATTTAAATTATCAATTCACTTTTCGATCTAATTAAAGATTCATCAGATCTCCACTTAGTTTTAATCTTTTCAAAAATCAATATCCTGTCTTTAACTGGGTTAAAGAACCAATGTCTTCTAAAACACGATTCACGATAAACCCAAATCACATTTGATATTAAATACAAGGCTTTGAATAGAAAATATATCGGCTTATATTGAATATCAAATTCTGAAACCAACATATATCGTATTGGAAATAACGATATAAAATATATCTTTCAAATTCCCATAACAATATCTGTATAGTCACAAAATCCAACATCGAAATATCCCGAAGATAATTTCGATTCAACTCCAGTCCAATCCACGTATTGGGAATATTGATTATTTTTAATATTCTTATCACTTTTAAATTCAATTTATTTATTTCAAAAATAAATTGATTTTAATTCTAGTTCAAAACTAGTTCATTTCGATAAAAATCTATTTTTATCCTTTCAAATGTGGAATTCTTCAGCTCAATTTTTCCCAAATCATATATTATGATTTTACACAAATTATAGATATTTTTAATAATTTTATCAAGGCTCGTACATTCGATTTCCATCTACGGCCGTCGAACTGCACTTACAGCGACCTTTTCTGAAATTGATTTGGACATAATTCCAAATCCAACCGTTAGATTTCAAATTTCTAATATTCATTAGAAAGCTCTTTTCGATACGAACCCAACGGTTCCGGTTTTAGGAGAATCCGACGGTCGGATCTCCCGTAATGTCCGTTTGAAATAAATGGTCGAAATTCACGAACTGCCGCGGCGCGGCGCGTTCTATTCAGGCCATTATATTATATATATAATATATATTTCGTCGATTTCTATTTAAAACGAATTTTATAAATCGTTTTAGATTCGTTTCTAAAACAATTCAACTTCTATATTCAATTTCAAATCGATTTGATTTCAATTCAACTCGAATTCATTTCAATTTTATTTAATTCGAATTCAAATTCGTTTCAATTCAATTCAGATTCAAATTCGTTTCAATTCAAATTGATTTCAATTTAATTTCGATTCGAATTCAATTAAATTTCAGTTCGTTTTCAATTCAACTTGAATTTGTTTTATATTCAATTCCATTCGAAGTCCTTTTATATTCAATTCAAATTCGTTTTCTTTTCAATTCGAATTCGCTATAATATTCATTTCAATGTGAATAAAATCGATATAAATATCGTTCACGTCAAAATGGCGCAAAATTAATCAACACGGCTTTATATTTTTCACAACTTCTTTATTCTATTCAACAAATGAATATTTATCCCATTCAACACATGAATCTATATTTCTTTCAACACACGACTAATCTCAACACATGAGTACTGTCAACACATCACTATTTTTGTTATGTAAAATATTTTATAAAACTAAGGTATCTATCGTTTGATTTTAATAAGACTCCACCGTAAAGTAGTTCTAATTTTAAATATGATAAAGATGTAAATTTCATTATTTAAAATATTTTACTCAACACACGAACATCGTCAACACATGACTATTTTTATATTCAACACATGAATTTTCTTTTATAATATTCATTGTTTTCCCGATTGGAATGAGGCCCAATCAATCACCATATAACGTTAATTATATGGATTCCATACAACACATGTATATAATAGCATTGATAAACAATCAACCATCATCCAAAGTGCACCACACAACTGCATAAGCATCAAATATAAATAATCGACGCTTACACAGTCTGTCGACCAATCGATCGACAATAATTAAAAAAATTGGGATTAGTATACGCCAAATATCATCCTAACACCCGTGTGGGGTTTCAAATCAACAAACACATATTTTTGTTTGTGCAGTTGGGCGATGTGTAAAATTTATCGACCCAATCAATATCAGTCAAATCAGTGTATATAAACAAATCGGTCGATTATTTATTTATTCATTTATTCACTTTCACGTTAAAAATTATATTTTTAACGATAAACGTTTTATTTTAACACTTGAATTTCTATTCAGTTCATTTATTCAATAAATGATATTTTTATTTTTCTAACATATTTTAGAAAATTTCGGCGGCATTACGGCACGATACTAGAAACGGGACGAGGCCTAGCCTTATCCCCGGTCTAGTGAAGGCCCACGCCATTCACACATCAATCAAATCCATTTCAATTCACCAAACAATTCAATTCAAACCAAATAATCTATCCAACTACACAACCAAACAATTTTACAATCAAGCCATCCATGGTCTGTGGATGACGGGTGTCGGGTGCTACTAAGCACCGTCTACATCCTAGTATATATATATATAACTAGAAAAAGAGAATTTAGAGTGAGAAGTTCTCACCAAAAGCTATCCAATCATCTTGACTCTTCTTTAATAGAAATCTTCTTCGTTATCCCATCTTCGTCATCTTCGTTGCCCGTAGTCACTATATATATAAAAATCACACATTTTTATATTTCGATGTCTTTAAAATAAAAATCACATTTTTATTTATTCACTTTCAATTTAAAAGTCATATTTTTATAATCACTTCATATATTTAAAAATCGAATTTTCACTTCGCTATTCAATATATAAAAATAAGCATATTTTCACAACGCTACTATATAGATAAAAATTATTTTTTTATCCCCTTATTCTTCATATAAAAATTTCACCCTTTCAAAAAAAATAAAGTTTTCGCCTTTATAAAAATAAAGTTTTCGCCTTTATAAAAATAAAGTTTTCGCCTTTATAAAAATAAAGTTTTCGCCTTTTCACCTTTTTAAAATAAAGATCTCGCCTTTTCACCTTTTTAAAATAAAGATCTCGCCTTTTCACTTTTTTAAAATAAAGATCTCGCCTTTTCACTTTTTTAAAATAAAGATCTCGCCTTTTCACTTTTTTAAAATAAAGATCTCGCCTTTTCACTTTTTAAAATAAAGATCTCGCCTTTTCACTTTTTTAAAATAAAGATCTCGCCTTTTCACTTTTTTAAAATAAAGATCTCGCCTTTTCACTTTTTTAAAATAAAGATCTCGCCTTTAATACGTCTATCATGTAAAAATTATATTTTCACATCTTCTACATGGTAAAGATCATATTTTTAATATTTTTAAAAATATAAAAATCATATTTTTATTACTTTAAAAATATAAAGATCATATTTTTAATATTTTTAAAAATATAAAAATCATATTTTTATTACTTTAAAAATATAAAGATCATATTTTTAATATTCCTATCATGTAAAATTTATATTTTTAATTCTTTACTTATACAAAAATCATATTTTTAATCGTCTACTTTATAAAAATCATATTTTTAATCTATTTAAAAATCCCGTCTTTACTAAATTAAAAATATCATCTTTGCTATATTAAAAATCGATTCTTTACTAAATTAAAAATCGAACCTTTATTTTATAATAAAAATCGTATATTTCCCTAACCAAATTCAACTAGAAATAAATAAAAATAGAGTAAAAACACTCACATTTGGGTGCTACAGGTCGAGGGAGCCACTGCAGTGGTGGCGGCGAACATAGGGTTCGGTTTAGGGTTGATTTGGGCGGCAGCGGGCTTCGTCGGGGGAAGGGAGAACGGAGGGGAGCAGTTGGCGGTGGGCGGCTTTGGTGGGGCTTCGCCTGTGGAGGCGCGTCGTCGTTAATGGCGAAAGGGGTCGGGGGTTCGATGGATTGGGGTTTCGAGGGGGAGGGCAAGGCTAGAGGGAGGCGGGAGTTGGTGGAGGGGCGGTGGCCTGACGACGAGGTGGCGGGGAGGGAGGCGGCGACGGGCTCGAGGTCTGGTTTTTTTTTTCTTTTCTTTTGATTTCCGATTATGAATCGGGGGGGGGGGCAAAGCGAGATTAAGGGGAAGAAAGTTTTTTTTTTTCTTTCTAAAAAGTTGACTTTTACATACGACCTCTAAACGAGGCCCACCGCCTGTCGTCCATAGCGTTTTACCCCCATTCCGAACACAATGGGATATGTATCGCAAGCTGATTCGGCTGTTACAATCAGTTTCCGTTAAATTTACATTTAAATCACTATTTTGAATTTTAGACGTACATTTCAAATTACCGAGGTCACATACTAACTCTATAAATTCCATAAAAATATTTTCTAGCTTCGTATTGACGATACGGTCCTAACAAAACTAGTTTCGTCGAATTCTGAGACCGTTGGAAAAATGGCCATTTTCCAGTCGATTAAAATCAACTGAAACTGGTCAAACGCGTTTTCCTTTGCCACGCTCACATATTGATTCGAAAAATTATGAAATCCGAAACCTAGCAATAATATGACATCACGGACCCAACAAAAGTGGTTTCGTCGAAAT
Source organism: Allium sativum (assembly GCA_030737875.1). Classification (NCBI taxonomy): domain Eukaryota; kingdom Viridiplantae; phylum Streptophyta; class Magnoliopsida; order Asparagales; family Amaryllidaceae; genus Allium; species Allium sativum. The sequence continues at coordinate 78,816,648 of CM060925.1, forward strand.
CCGAGGTCGTTTGCAAAATTCCCATTTTTAAGGGCCTGAATTCCATAGCGACTATTCAGAATTTTCAACTGGACATATCTTTTTGATTCCCGCTATCAAATCTTGATCTGTCGGATTCGTTGGAAAGATATCCACAATTAGATTCCATTATTTTTGGTTTCACTAAAATCCGGATTGTTTTGCACCCGGTACATTCAATTGAAGTTTGAAATCGAATTATCGAACTACCGCGCCATTTTCCATTCTATTAATAATTATATATAATTATTTATATTCTAACGACGACGTATAAAATATATACGTATTAATTATATTCAAAATAAATTTCTCGTTGATATTATTTAAAATAATCTATTTTAAATATGCAAAATTCGCTAAAATTGCAAAAATAAAATTTTTAAACTGGCCCAGATTTTACGGGTTGTTACAGTACCTCCTTGACATCGGGCCGACAACGAAGCCCACCAGAATGTAGAGGATCTCTCTACGATCTCGAATATGTTTGATTTAGGATTTTTAGATTTTGTTTTGCATTTCTTTGATTTTTCTTTTGATTGAAACTTTACTGGAGAAGTTTGAAAAGTGGAGGTGTGAATTTCATTTGACCAGAGAACTTTTGAGATTAGGTTTAGAATTTTTTTGGCGTATTTATAGGAAAAATAAATATCTAGATATTTTATAACGGGAATATTCCCGGTATATTCTCATATATATATTCATTTTGCTTTCTGAAAATTCTCGTGATTACATACGATACCCAAAAATCACGAAACTGGACATGTAGCTAGATTTCGATATTACTGTCCCAACGAAACTGGTTTCGTCGAATTCCGACTTCGTATGCTCACATAGCATATTTTTAACCGTCGAAATACTGACTGTTTTTCACTCTAAAAATCCGTATGGCCACACAGTGACTCTAAAAATCACGAAACTGGAAATCTAACAACTATTTGACATTGCGGATCCAACAAAACTAGTTTCGTCGAATTCCGACTTTGTTTGCAAAACCGGCTATTTTTAAAGCTCTGAATGACCCATTTAAATATATAAATATATTTTAAATATAATTAAATTAAATATTTATAAATAAATATTATCGTATATATCCACATCAGAATATCAATACAGCTCCACTGGGATTTATAACTCGATCCTTCACATCCCGATTAAATCGATATTCGATTTAAAATGAAATTCCTTTTTAAAATATAAATAATTCCTTTATAAATTATAAAGGAATTCCACAACGTCTTTTCTAAAATTTGATTTGGACGTGAATCAAAATCTACACGACAAAATCCCAATTTTTCTCTTCCACTAGAAAGATATACTCCACCAGCTCCACACGTTTCTTGTTTCACAGAAATCCGGCTTAAAATGAATCATGTACATTCGGTTGAAGTTCGAATTGCCAATTTACGAAGTGCAGCGCCATTTCAAGCTCGATTTTAATTATATTATAATTCTATGTTCAAACTGTCGTTTATATAATATATTCGTTATTCAAATTCAATTCCAAGCTGAATTAAATATCACAGATGATTCGGTTCACACCATATCGACATTTCAGCCAATTCTGATTATTTCAGAATTAAATATATTATTTAATTTATTATTTTAATTAAATATTCATCATTATTTAATTCAATTATCATTAAATTCACAAATCACCATTAATATAATTAAATAAATAAATTATAATACCCTCTGCCAATGCGGGTCTTTACAATCTTCCCCACTTAAAATAATTTCGTCCTCGAAATTGCTAAAAGGTAGAGGACGACCCTATCGACTGGTTAGAACATATTTGTTCATTTCTAAATCTTCAGTTTCAACCGAACCAATTTAATTTCAATTAAATTATTAATTAATTCTTATCAACGAAAATTTTCAAAAATCCTGAAAATTTTCTAATGCCTTAACTTTTCGAAAAATTTCGCCAGCACCTCCTTTGTACTGGTCAATCAGTCAAACTCCAACTCGCCTCTCTAGGCCATCTCCATCCCAAAAGAAAATCAAGCAGCCAAGCGGCTTACCAATTCGGCTCATAAATCTTATATCCAATAGAAATATAAACTTGTACCTTTTTGTCGGGTATATCATTATATCCTTTCCACCGGTTATCAATTCAGCAGATACAAGGGTTATCCCAATCAAATTCCAATCTGCTTTTATCCACAACACAACTATTCGCTTATATCCGAGCCAAATATCTTTTCAACTCGAGTTTCTTCTCGATTCCCAACTCTTAACTTGACTATCACATTTCACTTCAAATTCGAATCTCACAATCCAATTTGTCTTGATAGCATTCTAATTCAATCTCAGTTACCACTTTACTGGCTTTACTTTAATTCAAATTTGCTTTCACAAATTTCTGTTAAATTTGTTTTTAATTCAAACAGTCTTTTCCTGGGAGTTTTTAAACAGTTTACTCTTCTCAAAAATCAATTTTTCCTTTTGAACATGTCACTGAGCCCTTAATTAATATTCTATTAATTAAATCACTTTTCTATTTCTTTATCAATATTTTTTAACCAAATATTTCAATACCCATATCGGCCTTTTATGTTATTTGGAAAACATTTCCGAATATCGCCTTCCTTTATTTTCTAAATTTTAGAAAATATATGCTATTTATAATTGGAAAATATTCCAATTACTTATCTCTTTTCCGATCTCGTTTATTTCTATACTTAGGAAATATTCTTTATTATATTTCCAAGCTTACACTTATTTGGGTTAGAACGGATGTTGTGTAAAACATTGTTACGACAACCCAAATACTATATTCAACTAACTCTTACTCAACATTGATCTTCGAGCCTGAAATCTTACTATTTATTTGTTAATAATGAAATCAATCAAGTTGGGGTATAACTACCTCTCAGACCTTCATTGAATAACATTTATAACTTCAAAACAGATATGACTACTTACTCGAATAATCAATACCATATAACTACTTATTCACTTTTAATTACTAGATTTTTTTTCTTAGTCTTCCTTTTTGATTTTTACTATTCTCTTTTTAAGTTCGTTTCCTTATCGACTTCTATATATATATCGTTACGTTGATTTTTTTTGACTATCAAATTATCTTTAAAATATTCTAACTCCTTAAATTCCCGGAAATATTCGCCATAACCTCCTTTGTACCAAGAGCATCGGGATATTTCAAATAGCCTCCCATGGCCCTCACCAATCCAAAAGAAAAAGAAAAAGCCAAGCGGCTAGCCGATACGGCTCATAAAATCTCATATATGAATTAAATACATACCTTTCCGTCGAGCATTCTATTTATATACCTTCATACCTTATCCATGTATTTATACCTGCCCAATCTATTTTAACTATACCTGTGTAACAACCCGAAAATCTGGGCCAGTTTAAAATTTTTATTTTGGCAGTTTTAGCGAATTTTAAATATTTAAAATAAATTATTTTAAATAAAATCGACGAGAAATTTATTTTGAATGGAATTCGACGTATATATTATATACGTCGTCGTTAGAATATAAATATTTATATATAAATTATAAATAGAATTGAAAATGGCGCGGTAGTTCGATAATTCGATTTCAAACTTCAATTGAATGTACCGGGTGCAAAACAATCCGGATTTTAGTGAAACCAAAAATAATGGGATCTAATTGATAATATCTTTCCAACGAATCCGAAAAATCAAAAGTTCGTAGCGGGAATCAAAAGATATGTCCAGTTGAAAATTCTGAATAGTCGCTATGGAATTCAGGCCCTTAAAAATGGACATTTTGCAAATGACCTCGGATTTCGACGAAACCAGTTTTGTTGGGTCCGTGATGTCAAGTTATTGCTAGGTTTCAAATTTCATAATTTTTCGAATCAATATGTGAGCGTGACAAAGGAAAACGCGTTTGACCAGTTTCAGTTGATTTTAATCGACTGGAAATTGGCCATTTTTCTAACGATCTCAGAATTCGACGAAACTAGTTTTGTTAGGACCGTATCGTCAATACGAAGCTAGAAAATATTTTTCGAGAATTTTTAGAGTTCGTATGCGACCCCGGTAATTTGAAATGTACGTTTAAAATTCAATATAATGATTTAAATGGAAATTCAACGGAAGCTATTCGAGACAATCGAATCAGCTTACGATACATATCCCATTGAGTTCGGAATGGGGGTAAAACGCTAGGGACGACAGGCGGTGGGCCTCGTTTCGAGGTCGTATGTAAAAGTCAACTTTTTTCGAATAAAATAATTAATTAAAAATAAAAAAAATATAATCCTTCCCCCCCTATTTCTCTCTGGCCCCCCCCCTTTCGATTTCTTAAATCAGAAAAAAAAAGAAAAAAAAAAAAAACCCGCCGCTGCCTCGATCCGCTTCCCCCCACGCTCGTCGCCGAGCCTACGCTCCGCCCCCTGCCTCCCGCTCTCTCCTCCGCCTCGTAGGACCCAACCTCCCCTCCTCCAGTAGTTCGAACGCCTCCCCTTGATGTTGTCGCGCCCCCCTCTTCAATCCCTCCTCCATCTCGCGCAAGCTCTAGCAGCTCGAGCCCCAATTCGGAAATCAACCACCCTCGCCTCCGGTTGCCACCGCAGCACCGCACCCAGTCGGATCCCCTACCTCCGGCGACGGCCCCTGCTCCACTACAAACCCTCCTCCCTCTTCGATTTCAGTGAGTTTATTTGTTTTTTTTTTCTATTTGTTAATTTAGTTTTAAATCTGAGAAAACATTGTTTTAAAAACTAAGTTTTTATATATATAAATCTTTGAAATATAAAAACTTTGATTTTAGAAATTTAAAAAGATTATATTTTTGTTAAAGAAGTGATTTTTATCATCTTGAAGAAATGACTTTTATTTTGTTTATGGAGTAATTTCTATAAATGTTAAAGTTAGGATTTTTCAAATAGAAAAGTTAGGATTTTTCAAATAGAAAAGTTAGGATTTTTCAAATAGAAAAGATGATATTTTTAAATATGGAAAGTAAAGGTTTGATTTTGAATTGTGGAAGTTAAAAATATAATTTTTACATGATAGGAAAAATAAAAATATCATCTTTGTATATGTAGCAAAATAAAAATCTGATTTTTATTTTATATACGTTGGAATCAAGTGATGATTTTTATAAAGGCGAAAACTTTAATTTTTTTTATAAGGGCGAAATCTTTATATAGAGAATAGCAGGATAAAAATATAATCTTTACTATATGAACATCGGTGTGAAAATAATTTTTTTATCCATAAAGCGTGATAGTAAAAATGTGATTTCTATATATTGAACTTCGAATTGAAAATATCAATATATGAAGTGATTATAAAAATATGATTTTTAAATTGAAAGTGAATAAATAAAAATGTGATTTTTATTTTAAAGACATCGAAATATAAAAATGTGTGATTTCTATATGTAGTGGCTACGGGCAACAAAGGAGAAGAAAAGGCGAGAACGACGAAGATCTCTACAATAGGAGTGTCGTGGTATTGGATAGCTTTCGGTGAGAATTTCTCACCTTTCAATTTATTTTTCTAGTTATATATATATATACTAGGATGCAGACGGTGCTTAGTAGCACCCGACACAATCGTCCACAAACCATGGACTTGTTTGTTTGGCTGTGTTGTTAGTTAGATTGTTTGAGTTGATTTGAATTGTTTGGTGAGATGAAATTGATATGATTGATGTGTGAATGGCGTGGGCCTTCACTAGACCGGGGATAAGGCTAGGCCTCGTCCCGTTTCTAGTATCGTGCCGTTATGCCGCCGAAATTTTCTAAAATATGTTAGTAAAATAAAAATGTCATTTATTGAATAAATGAACTGAAAAAAAATTCATGTGTTGGAATAAATATTTTATCGTTAAAAATATAGTTTTTAACGTGAATGTGAATAAAATAAAATATTCATTTACAAACCAGACGGTTTGTTTATGTACACTGATTTGACTGATATTGATTGGGACGATAAATTTTACACATCGCCCAACAGCATAAATAAAATATGTGTTTGATTGTTTGAAACCCCACACGGGTGTTAGGATGAAATTTGAAGTTCACTCATCCTGATTGATTAAATATGTCGATCGATTGATTGACATGCTGTTATAAGCGTTAGATATCTTTATTGGATGCTTATACAGTGTAGTGCACTTTGGTTGATGGTTGATTATTTTTCAATGCTATTATATACATGTGTTGTATGAAAATCCATATAATTAATTTTATATGGTAATTGATTGGGCCTCATTCCAGTTTAGAAATAGAAATATTTGAAATAGAAATATTTGAAATAGAATATTTGAAAATAGAAATTTATGAAGCCGTGTTGATTAGATTGACGCCATTTTGACGTGAACGATATTTATATCAATTTTAAACGATTTCGAAATGAATTGAATTGAAAACGAATTCAAAATGAATTGAATTGAAAACGAATTCAAAGTGAATTGAATTGAAAGTGATTTCGAAATGAATTGAATTGAAAACGATTTCGAAATGAATTGAATTGAAAACGAATTCAAAATGAATTGAATTGAAAACGAATTCAAAATGAATTGAATTGAAAACGAATTCAAAGTGAATTGAATTGAAAGTGGTTTCGAAATGAATTGAATTGAAAGTGATTTCGAAATGAATTAAATTGAAAGCGATTTCGAAATGAATTGAATTGAAAACGAATTCAAATTGAATTGAAAGCGAATTGAAATGAATTCAAATTGAATTGAAATTTGAATTGAATAGAAATGAATTTTAAAACGAATTTATAAAGGAGAATTCAATTTTGATTTGAATTGAAATGGAAGTTGAAATAGATTTTGAAACGAATTTTAAAACTATTTATATAATTCGTTTTAAATAGAAATCGACGAAATATATTATATATATAATATAATGGCCTGAATAGAACGTGCCGCGCAGCGGCAGTTCGTGAATTTCGACCATTTATTTCAAACGGACATTACGGGAGATCCGACCGTCGGATTCTCCTAAAACCGGAACCGTTGGGTTCGTATCGAAAAGAGCTTTCTAGCGAATGTTAGAAATTTGAAATCTAACGGTTGGATTTGGAATTATGTCCAAATCAAATTTGAAAAAGGTCGCTGTAAGTGCAGTTCGATGGCCATTGATGGAAATCGACTGTACGGGCCTTGATAAAATTATTAAAAATAGTAATAATTTGTGTAAAATCATAAGAAATGATTTGTGAAGATTTGGGATGAAAAACTCCATATTTGAAAAGATAAAAATAGATTTTTATCGAAATAAACTAGTTTTGAACTAGAATTATAATTCTATTTATTTTTAAATAAATAAATTGAATTTGAAATGGTTTTGAAAATAACCAAAATTTCCAATGATTGCATTGGAGTGGATTTGAATCGAAATTGTCTTCGGAATATTTCGATGTTGGAATTCGTGATTATACAGGTGTGGTTATGGAAATTTGAAAGATATATATTTATATCGTTATTTCCAATACGACATTTGTTGGTCGTAGAATTTGATATTGAATATAAGCCGATATATTTTCTATTCAGAGCCTTGTATTGAATATCAAATGTGATTTGGGTTTGTCGTGAATGGTGTCTTCACTAACACTGTTCTTGAACCCAGTTGAGAAAAGATTAAATCTTTTTATTTAGATTTAATGAAGTGTGCCAATTAAATAATATTTAATTGGAATTGAATTGATATTGATTTTTGGGTTTATCGTGAACAGTGTTTTAAACAACACTCGTTCTTTAACCCGATAATTAATGGAATGTGATTTTGGGTTTATCGTGAACCGTGTTTTAAATGACACTGATTCTTTAACCCAGTTAAAGATTAAAACTAAGTGGAGTTTTAATGAATCTTTAAATAGATTGAAAAGATCGAGAATGGAGTATCACCAGTTTTACTCCAAGCGATAGTTAAATCTTTAATTAGATTTGAACGTGAAATGGTAATTGAATTACCGATAACACTGTGGTGTTAAATATGAAGTACTACCAGTTTTACTTCATGGGATGAATAGATTGGGATTGGGAAATAAAATAAATGATTACTTCGGTGTGGTTCGCTAATCCCGACTAGTTTGAATTGATATTCAAAGGAGATTAAAGAATAAATTTAAAGAATTTATCTTGGATAAAATTAATGGGAACTTTTCCCAAAGTATAGGAATATTTGAATAAAAGAATATTCTGAATTGGAATGAGGCGTATGTTGTGTTTGTGTAACACTTTTATAATATATACGCGAGTTATTCAGAAAGACCGGGTTTATCCCATTCTGAATAACTGATTCGACGTGGTGTCGAAGATGAAGACGGTGGTCGAAGACCGGAAGTCTTCACGTCGTTTGGGTGATAACTGATGATCTTGATTGGGCTGTACACCCAAGAATATGGAAACAGTTGGTGATCGTCCAGACGTACTTGGAGATCGATGGATATGCGGGGTACTAGGTGCCTCCGGTTTCGTTCAGACCCAGAACGGACTTGTAAATGGACTGTGTGTCTGACATTGGATTTTAGTCTGTGTGATTGATTTCTATTAAATATATATCTGTTTGGCGGCAGAGAATTTATTCTCTTGCTTAACGCCCTTCTCTGAGACGTACGAGCTCAGGGGTTATATACTGATGGATATCAAACACATAGAGTGAATTGCCTGTGTGGCATGCCTAAGTGGCAATAGATCGAGGCTTCTGTTGAAAAGCAAAGTCTTGTGGTGATGATCAAAGCACGGCCTTTGTGGCGTAGCTTTGTGTAACGTTTACTTCGCGTGTTTCACACCCGGTATGAACCAAAAACGGGAGACGGACGTCAGGGAGGGCATACGTTTCTTTCTAGCTAGAAGTGGCGTCAGTGGTTTTACACGCCCTGACGAGTTTGACTTATGTGGTTGTTGCGGTTGCGAGGCGCCTCGGTTATATCGGTTTCGGCCGATGCATTCTGGTCGGCTGACGGACCAGACTTACACCCCATAGGGTGGGGAGACGTAGTGTTCAGGCATAATAATCCACATCGGTGGACCGGCCCTGAGGATCCAAGGGGCAGTTGCGGCTGTTCCTGAGGCTCGGGCTAGACAATCTCGAATCGGTTGAGGACTATCTTTTGCCTCGGTTCATAGACGGAAATCCAATTTCCAAATACGTGACTTTGCGGTTTTATTTGTAAACCTATATATGGTGACATAGTGGCATGGGACGCTCATGTCGCCTATGATTGATACTTATGATTTGAAGTTGTTTTATACACTATACACTTATTATAGTATCAAATGATTTCTTTTAAACGTATCAAGCATTCTTGGCTATTATAAGGTAAAAACCCTATCCCCCGGCTTGCGTTGCATTGTGTGATAGGACCTGGGTCTTATAATAGCTTCATTTTTCTTTATTTAGCATTGCGCTGTTGTTTTATGCACTGGTGTTCTTGGGAGGAAACCCGTTCCGTGTTATACGGCGTGGTCCCTTGATTTACCTAACTTTGAAAATAAAGATTAATAACTGTTTTAGTTCTCACACCAGTCACATGACTGACCTGGAGTTTATTGTTTTAACCTAAACTCTGGGTGCCCCTATTTTCGACACGGGCAGCTAGTAGTTTTGGTTTTGCAGATTTATATTCACAGGATCCTGGTTTACAGCTGGAACGATATCCGGAAAGCTTTGTATCCGTATATCTCCTTCTAGTTGTGTATTGTATTATTTTCCGCTGCGATGTATTTAAATGTAATTTAAATCTCTGATATTTCTGTGTAATATTTATTCATTTTTACTCTGTATATTCTTGTAATCTGATGCATTGTTGTAATATACAATGAGATGTTCTTCTGTTTGAGTTCTGTTGTGGCTTGTTCTCGAACTATCCGACACTTTCCTTTACGGGGAAGTTGCGGGTCTTTACACGTGGTATCAGAGCTTTGGTTTACAAAGCTCAGAGAACAAGGCACATTAGAACCATACGAAAGAATTCATCAGATATTGGATTAGTAAAATCCAATGGGAATGACTCGTTAGAGATGGGATCAGTAGTATCCTAGGACGAGTGTGAAGAGTATATTTTTGAAATTGAAAACAAATTTTTGTTTTGAAAATTTAAATCAATTATTCGTATCTGATTATCCATTTATATTGAGTTGGACAATGCAGTATATAAAGATTTTGGGTATACGTCTGATCCACGTGTATTCGAAGTTTTAATATACTGGATAGATATAGATTCACACTCTAGTCGCCCGAAGATGATTCTGATGATTGTAGCTACATCATCAGAATTAGTGTTCGAGTGTTGAAGGTGTGATTTTCTATATATTTCCATTAGGCTGGTGTGAGAACCAAAACTTATATATAGTTAGAACACATTGTTGTGAACTGGCATCAAAAACATGATTTTTTGTATATGTATCAAAATTATGAATTTGAAACTCTAATTCACTAATTGATTGATGTTTGTGTTGTTTGTTTATTTGTTTGCTAATTTTGAACTATTATGCCTAATTGAATCAAATATTGGAATTTGGTCGCATTTGCTTGCATATACATATATATCATTGAACAGGTCATAGCAAGGAGGCTAGAGCCAGAGAATAAAATTTGTTTGCCCGACAAATAGGTACATGTTTACTACATAATTTCCTGTTTTGTTTGGGTGATGATGATTTTGTGAGCCTATTGGCTAGCCGCTTGGCTTTTTCTTTTTCTTTTTGAGATCTGAAGGACCGGGGAAGCTATTTGAAATTCCCCGATGCTCCCGGTGCAGGGGAGGTTATGGCGAAATTTTTCGAAAATTTAGGGTGTTAGCCAAATTTTTGAAAATTTGGAAATTCTCAGAAACTAAAAAGTTGGAGAATGCAAGCCAGACCGAACGTAGAGTTGATTAATCAAACCACTTTCGACTTTGTTCCTTTTCGGGGACGAAAAGTTTTAAGTGGGGGAGATTGTAACAACCCGAAAATCTGGGCCAGTTTAAAATTTTTATTTTGGCAGTTTTAGCGAATTTTAAATATTTAAAATAAATTATTTTAAATAAAATCGACGAGAAATTTATTTTGAATGGAATTCGACGTATATATTATATACGTCGTCGTTAGAATATAAATATTTATATATAAATTATAAATAGAATTGAAAATGGCGCGGTAGTTCGATAATTCGATTTCAAACTTCAATTGAATGTACCGGGTGCAAAACAATCCGGATTTTAGTGAAACCAAAAATAATGGGATCTAATTGATAATATCTTTCCAACGAATACGAAAAATCAAAAGTTCGTAGCGGGAATCAAAAGATATGTCCAGTTGAAAATTCTGAATAGTCGCTATGGAATTCAGGCCCTTAAAAATGGACATTTTGCAAATGACCTCGGATTTCGACGAAACCAGTTTTGTTGGGTCCGTGATGTCAAGTTATTGCTAGGTTTCAAATTTCATAATTTTTCGAATCAATATGTGAGCGTGACAAAGGAAAACGCGTTTGACCAGTTTCAGTTGATTTTAATCGACTGGAAATTGGCCATTTTTCTAACGATCTCAGAATTCGACGAAACTAGTTTTGTTAGGACCGTATCGTCAATACGAAGCTAGAAAATATTTTTCGAGAATTTTTAGAGTTCGTATGCGACCCCGGTAATTTGAAATGTACGTTTAAAATTCAATATAATGATTTAAATGGAAATTCAACGGAAGCTATTCGAGACAATCGAATCAGCTTACGATACATATCCCATTGAGTTCGGAATGGGGGTAAAACGCTAGGGACGACAGGCGGTGGGCCTCGTTTCGAGGTCGTATGTAAAAGTCAACTTTTTTCGAATAAAATAATTAATTAAAAATAAAAAAATATAATCCTTCCCCCCTATTTCTCTCTGCCCCCCCCTTTCGATTTCTTAAATCAGAAAAAAAAAAGAAAAAAAAAACCCGCCGCTGCCTCGATCCGCTTCCCCCCACGCTCGTCGCCGAGCCTACGCTCTGCCCCCTGCCTCCCGCTCTCTCCTCCGCCTCGTAGGACCCAACCTCCCCTCCTCCAGTAGTTCGAACGCCTCCCCTTGATGTTGTCGCGCCCCCCTCTTCAATCCCTCCTCCATCTCGCGCAAGCTCTAGCAGCTCGAGCCCCAATTCGGAAATCAACCACCCTCGCCTCCGGTTGCCACCGCAGCACCGCACCCAGTCGGATCCCCTACCTCCGGCGACGGCCCCTGCTCCACTACAAACCCTCCTCCCTCTTCGATTTCGGTGAGTTTATTTGTTTTTTTTTTCTATTTGTTAATTTAGTTTTAAATCTGAGATAACATTGTTTTAAAAACTAAGTTTTTATATATATAAATCTTTGAAATATAAAAACTTTGATTTTAGAAATTTAAAAAGATTATATTTTTGTTAAAGAAGTGATTTTTATCATCTTGAAGAAATGACTTTTATTTTGTTTATGGAGTAATTTCTATAAATGTTAAAGTTAGGATTTTTCAAATAGAAAAGTTAGGATTTTTCAAATAGAAAAGTTAGGATTTTTCAAATAGAAAAGATGATATTTTTAAATATGGAAAGTAAAGGTTTGATTTTGAATTGTGGAAGTTAAAAATATAATTTTTACATGATAGGAAAAATAAAAATATCATCTTTGTATATGTAGCAAAATAAAAATCTGATTTTTATTTTATATACGTTGGAATCAAGTGATGATTTTTATAAAGGCGAAAACTTTATTTTTTTTTATAAGGGCGAAATCTTTATATAGAGAATAGCAGGATAAAAATATAATCTTTATTATATGAACATCGGTGTGAAAATAAATTTTTTATCCATAAAGCGTGATAGTAAAAATGTGATTTCTATATATTGAACTTCGAATTGAAAATATCAATATATGAAGTGATTATAAAAATATGATTTTTAAATTGAAAGTGAATAAATAAAAATGTGATTTTTATTTTAAAGACATCGAAATATAAAAATGTGTGATTTCTATATGTAGTGGCTACGGGCAACAAAGGAGAAGAAAAGGCGAGAACGACGAAGATCTCTACAATAGGAGTGTCGTGGTATTGGATAGCTTTCGGTGAGAATTTCTCACCTTTCAATTTATTTTTCTAGTTATATATATATATACTAGGATGCAGACGGTGCTTAGTAGCACCTGACACAATCGTCCACAAACCATGGACTTGTTTGTTTGGCTGTGTTGTTAGTTAGATTGTTTGAGTTGATTTGAATTGTTTGGTGAGATGAAATTGATATGATTGATGTGTGAATGGCGTGGGCCTTCACTAGACCGGGGATAAGGCTAGGCCTCGTCCCGTTTCTAGTATCGTGCCGTTATGCCGCCGAAATTTTCTAAAATATGTTAGTAAAATAAAAATGTCATTTATTGAATAAATGAACTGAAAAAAAATTCATGTGTTGGAATAAATATTTTATCGTTAAAAATATAGTTTTTAACGTGAATGTGAATAAAATAAAATATTCATTTACAAACCAGACGGTTTGTTTATGTACACTGATTTGACTGATATTGATTGGGACGATAAATTTTACACATCGCCCAACAGCACAAATAAAATATGTGTTTGATTGTTTGAAACCCCACACGGGTGTTAGGATGAAATTTGAAGTTCACTCATCCTGATTGATTAAATATGTCGATCGATTGATTGACATGCTGTTATAAGCGTTAGATATCTTTATTGGATGCTTATACAGTGTAGTGCACTTTGGTTGATGGTTGATTATTTTTCAATGCTATTATATACATGTGTTGTATGAAAATCCATATAATTAATTTTATATGGTAATTGATTGGGCCTCATTCCAGTTTAGAAATAGAAATATTTGAAATAGAAATATTTGAAATAGAATATTTGAAAATAGAAATTTATGAAGCCGTGTTGATTAGATTGACGCCATTTTGATGTGAACGATATTTATATCAATTTTAAACGATTTCGAAATGAATTGAATTGAAAACGAATTCAAAATGAATTGAATTGAAAACGAATTCAAAGTGAATTGAATTGAAAGTGATTTCGAAATGAATTGAATTGAAAACGATTTCGAAATGAATTGAATTGAAAACGAATTCAAAATGAATTGAATTGAAAACGAATTCAAAATGAATTGAATTGAAAACGAATTCAAAGTGAATTGAATTGAAAGTGGTTTCGAAATGAATTGAATTGAAAGTGATTTCGAAATGAATTAAATTGAAAGCGATTTCGAAATGAATTGAATTGAAAACGAATTCAAATTGAATTGAAAGCGAATTGAAATGAATTCAAATTGAATTGAAATTTGAATTGAATAGAAATGAATTTTAAAACGAATTTATAAAGGAGAATTCAATTTTGATTTGAATTGAAATGGAAGTTGAAATAGATTTTGAAACGAATTTTAAAACTATTTATATAATTCGTTTTAAATAGAAATCGACGAAATATATTATATATGTTATATATATAATATAATGGCCTGAATAGAACGCGCCGCGCAGCGGCAGTTCGTGAATTTCGACCATTTATTTCAAACGGACATTACGGGAGATCCGACCGTCGGATTCTCCTAAAACTGGAACCGTTGGGTTCGTATCGAAAAGAGCTTTCTAGCGAATGTTAGAAATTTGAAATCTAACGGTTGGATTTGGAATTATGTCCAAATCAAATTTGAAAAAGGTCGCTGTAAGTGCAGTTCGATGGCCATTGATGGAAATCGACTGTACGGGCCTTGATAAAATTATTAAAAATATTAATAATTTGTGTAAAATCATAAGAAATGATTTGTGAAGATTTGGGATGAAAAACTCCATATTTGAAAAGATAAAAATAGATTTTTATCGAAATAAACTAGTTTTGAACTAGAATTATAATTCTATTTATTTTTAAATAAATAAATTGAATTTGAAATGGTTTTGAAAATAACCAAAATTTCCAATGATTGCATTGGAGTGTATTTGAATCGAAATTGTCTTCGGAATATTTCGATGTTGGAATTCGTGATTATACAGGTGTGGTTATGGAAATTTGAAAGATATATATTTATATCGTTATTTCCAATACGACATTTGTTGGTCGTAGAATTTGATATTGAATATAAGCCGATATATTTTCTATTCAGAGCCTTGTATTGAATATCAAATGTGATTTGGGTTTGTCGTGAATGGTGTCTTCACTAACACTGTTCTTGAACCCAGTTGAGAAAAGATTAAATCTTTTTATTTAGATTTAATGAAGTGTGCCAATTAAATAATATTTAATTGGAATTGAATTGATATTGATTTTTGGGTTTATCGTGAACAGTGTTTTAAACAACACTCGTTCTTTAACCCGATAATTAATGGAATGTGATTTTGGGTTTATCGTGAACCGTGTTTTAAATGACACTGATTCTTTAACCCAGTTAAAGATTAAAACTAAGTGGAGTTTTAATGAATCTTTAAATAGATTGAAAAGATCGAGAATGGAGTATCACCAGTTTTACTCTAAGCGATAGTTAAATCTTTAATTAGATTTGAACGTGAAATGGTAATTGAATTACCGATAACACTGTGGTGTTAGATATGAAGTACTACCAGTTTTACTTCATGGGATGAATAGATTGGGATTGGGAAATAAAATAAATGATTACTTCGGTGTGGTTCGCTAATCCCGACTAGTTTGAATTGATATTCAAAGGAGATTAAAGAATAAATTTAAAGAATTTATCTTGGATAAAATTAATGGGAACTTTTACCAAAGTATAGGAATATTTGAATAAAAGAATATTCTGAATTGGAATGAGGCGTATGTTGTGTTTGTGTAACACTTTTATAATATATACGCGAGTTATTCAGAAAGACCGGGTTTATCCCATTCTGAATAACTGATTCGACGTGGTGTCGAAGATGAAGACGGTGGTCGAAGACCGGAAGTCTTCACGTCGTTTGGGTGATAACTGATGATCTTGATTGGGCTGTACACCCAAGAAGATGGAAACAGTTGGTGATCGTCCAGACGTACTTGGAGATCGATGGATATGCGGGGTACTAGGTGCCTCCGGTTTCGTTCAGACCCAGAACGGACTTGTAAATGGACTGTGTGTCTGACATTGGATTTTAGTCTGTGTGATTGATTTCTATTAAATATATATCTGTTTGGCGGCAGAGAATTTATTCTCTTGCTTAACGCCCTTCTCTGAGACGTACGAGCTCAGGGGTTATATACTGATGGATATCAAACACATAGAGTGAATTGCCTGTGTGGCATGCCTAAGTGGCAATAGATCGAGGCTTCTGTTGAAAAGCAAAGTCTTGTGGTGATGATCAAAGCACGGCCTTTGTGGCGTAGCTTTGTGTAACGTTTACTTCGCGTGTTTCACACCCGGTATGAACCAAAAACGGGAGACGGACGTCAGGGAGGGCATACGTTTCTTTCTAGCTAGAAGTGGCGTCAGTGGTTTTACACGCCCTGACGAGTTTGACTTTTGTGGTTGTTGCGGTTGCGAGGCGCCTCGGTTATATCGGTTTCGGCCGATGCATTCTGGTCGGCTGACGGACCAGACTTACACCCCATAGGGTGGGGAGACGTAGTGTTCAGGCATAATAATCCACATCGGTGGACCGGCCCTGAGGATCCAAGGGGCAGTTGCGGCTGTTCCTGAGGCTCGGGCTAGACAGTCTCGAATCGGTTGAGGACTATCTTTTGCCTCGGTTCATAGACGGAAATCCAATTTCCAAATACGTGACTTTGCGGTTTTATTTGTAAACCTATATATGGTGACATAGTGGCATGGGACGCTCATGTCGCCTATGATTGATACTTATGATTTGAAGTTGTTTTATACACTATACACTTATTATAGTATCAAATGATTTCTTTTAAATGTATCAAGCATTCTTGGCTATTATAAGGTAAAAACCCTATCCCCCGGCTTGCGTTGCATTGTGTGATAGGACCTGGGTCTTATAATAGCTTCATTTTTCTTTATTTAGCATTGCGCTGTTGTTTTATGCACTGGTGTTCTTGGGAGGAAACCCGTTCCGTGTTATACGGCGTGGTCCCTTGATTTACCTAACTTTGAAAATAAAGATTAATAACTGTTTTAGTTCTCACACCAGTCACATGACTGACCTGGAGTTTATTGTTTTAACCTAAACTCTGGGTGCCCCTATTTTCGACACGGGCAGCTAGTAGTTTTGGTTTTGCAGATTTATATTCACAGGATCCTGGTTTACAGCTGGAACGATATCCGGAAAGCTTTGTATCTGTATATCTCCTTCTAGTTGTGTATTGTATTATTTTCCGCTGCGATGTATTTAAATGTAATTTAAATCTCTGATATTTCTGTGTAATATTTATTCATTTTTACTCTGTATATTCTTGTAATCTGATGCATTGTTGTAATATACAATGAGATGTTCTTCTGTTTGAGTTCTGTTGTGGCTTGTTCTCGAACTATCCGACACTTTCCTTTACGGGGAAGTTGCGGGTCTTTACAACCTGATCGTTTTAACTCAATTCGTTAGTTAATTTGTTAGTTTACTCTTTAGTATATTTCACTTTTATATTTGAACATGACATGTTCAAATATATTTTAACTTGCTTATTAACTAATTTGAATCCAAATTTCAAATTTAAGTTCTATATTTGATTTTGAATATCCATTTACAAATCCAATTCACCTTTCAAAGTTCAACTTCAAATTCAAAACTCGATTAACTAATTCCTCTTCGACTTAGTTAATTCTATTCAATTTCTATTCAAATTTTATATTATAAATCCCATTTGAATTTCTATATTCAAATTCTATATATTCAAATACTATATTTGAATTCCATTTGAATTCTATATTCCAATTCCCATTTCAACTCTATTTGAATTCTATATTCAAATTCCTATTTCAAATTCTATATTTGAAATTCTATTTTCAAATTTCCATTATTCAAATCTTCGTTATTCAAATCTCATTTGAATTTCTATATTCAAATCCCCTTTGAATTTTCTATATTCAAATCCCCTTTGAATTTTCTATATTCAAATTCTATTTCAATTCCATTGAATTTCATATATTCAAACTCCCTTTGAATTTCTATATTCAATTCTATTTCAATTCCATTGAATTTCATATATTCAAACTCCCTTTGAATTTCTATATTCAATTCTATTTCAATTCCATTGAATTTCATATATTCAAACTCCCTTTGAATTTTTATATTCAACTTCTACTTGAATTCTCTTTATTCAAATTCTATATTCAAATCTATTTGAATTCTCTTTATTCAAACTCTATATTCAAATCTATTTTATAAATCCCATTTTGAAATTCAACACAACTTGTCTTTCCCAAAACAAATTCGAAACAGTATCTCTGGTAGTAATTCGTCACTTACAACTCGAAAATGAATACTGATGATGCAGCTGTCATCATCAGAATCTATTTTCCAGTGATCGAAGTGAGTTCAATACTATAAAACCATTTCTAAACATTTCCACTTTGAAATTCATTTCAAAATATAATTCACACTGCTTGTAAAACAATTTAAAATCACCCAGGATCTTAAATTTTCCTTACTTTTAATCCAAATCCATTTACAAACACTTATCCAATTTTCCCGAATTTTAATTCAATTTCTGGTTTTAAATTTCAGATTTAACTCATCTGATTTCACGTATTTCACTTGTATGAATTCTGATTGGTTATTTACATAACCATTTAATTTATAATCTTACTCGATTATAATAACAACCAATATATCCAATATATTAAAATTTTGAGATATAAATATCTTCTTTATATCATGATATACTGAAACGACCCAAACTTCCCCGTAAAGGAAAGCCTAGATTGCCTTGAGAATAATACATATCAGAACACAAACTAAAGAGCATTTTATTGCTGATTACAACAATTACATCAGAGTACAAGAATATATCAGAGTATGAATACTTATTACATAAAAGAAATACAATGATATCAGAGATTTAAATTGCATTTACAAAGCAGCGGAAAAATATTACAAATATACAACTGAAAGGAATACACGGATACAGAGCTTTCTGAATACCGCTTCAGCTGTAAACCAGGATCCTGTAAATATATCTGCAAAAAGCTACTCGACTGCCCGTGTGGAAAATATGGGCACCCGAGTTTGCCAGTGAAACAAACTACAGGTCAGTCATGGGACTGGTATGAGAAATTTTAACTAGACTTATCTAATAATAGGGCGAATCACAAGACCACGCCGCTAATACGGAACGGGTTTACTCCATTGGATTGCCAGTGCATAAATTAAAGTAAATCGTTAAACAACGCAATGCTTTATAGGAAAAATGAAACCATTATAAGACTCAAGTCCCATCACACAATGCAACGCAAACCGGAGGATAGAGTTTTACCTTATAATGGTCAAAAGATGCTTGATACGATAAAACGAATTTAATATTAGTGTGTATATCTATGGGTATATATATTTCAAAAACAATTTCAATCGTAATGTATTAATCATAGACGGCATAGTACCCCATCCTACTATGTCGCCATACTAGTTCTACAATCAAAATCGTAAGGTCGTATTGGAAATTGGATTTCCATCATGAGTCGAGGCTAGGGGCAAGCTCCTCTCCGATTCGAGACACTCTAGCAAATGCCTCAGGATCCCCCGCAGTGAACCCTTGGAGCGGTAGGGCCGGTCCCCGCCTATGGGCAGTGGATTGGTTATGCCTGAACACACGCTTCCCGGTCCCTTTGGACCTATAGTATGACCACTAACGGCCTATAAAAATCCGAGGCGCCTCAAAATCCATCATCCACATAAGTAAAATGTCAGCGCTGGTAGGTCCCTAACATCACTCTAGCTAGAAAGAAACATGTGCACTCCCTACGGTCCGTATCCCGTTTTTGACTCATACCGGGGTGTGAGGCTCGCGAAGTCATGATATACACAAAGCTATGCCGTGATAGGCTATACTTTGATCATCCCACAAGGCCCTGCTTTTCAACAAAAGCCTTGATCAATTGCATCTTAGCGTGCCACATTGACAATTCACGCCATGCGATCAATCACTATTAATATATACCAGGGTGTTAAGCAGAGAATAAATTCTCCACCACCAATCAGATATACATTAATAAAGATCAATTTAATTCACATGGAACGAAATCCAATGTCAGACACACATCCATTTACTAGCTTATGCTCTGGGTTTGAGCGAAAACCAAATCCGAATAATCAACAATAGTCCGGACGGCCACCACTGAAGCCCCTTCAAGGTAGCTACTCCCATCAAGGGTCTCAGCAGCAACACATCCATCCGATGTGAAGATCGTCGGTCTTCAATCACCGTCTTCATCTTCGACTCTTCATCGTCGTAGAAATTATTCGGAATGGGTTAAACCTGGTCTTTCCGAATAACTCTCGTATTTTTATAATTAAAAATCAAATACTATAAAAACACATCCAACGCCACAATCCAATTCAGAATTATTCTTCTAATGAATTATTCGCATTATCTTATCAAAGATAAATTCTTCAAATTTATTCTTAAATCTTTCTTTTAAAGATTTATTAAAAACTCCAATTTGGTTTTAAATATCAAAATCATTATTTAATGATTTTTTTTAAATTTTAATAAATTAATCTTATCTTATTTGAGTTAAAGAACTAATATCATTGAAAACATTGTTCACGATAAACTCAAATTCATCTTCCATTAAATATAGAATTTTTATAGAAATCGGACCAATGTATAATCGATATAAATTTCTGTATCGGACTATTAATATAAATGGAATAATGGCAAAGCCTTTTAAATTCCATATATATTAACAGCCTTCTTTTACAGAAGCTCATCTCGAATATTATTAAATCAAATTCCATTCAATCCCAATTTAATATATTAAATTGGAAAACTTTACTTTGGAAAAATTTCTATTAAATCTTAATAAAAGATTTATAAATTCCAAGTTATATTCTCACTGTAAATTGAGTTAAAGAACAGATGTCGTTTAAAAACATTGTTCACGATAAACTCAATTCACAAATCATTTTATTCAAATTATTAAATATAATTGAAACTCTAATAATCTTAATTAAAAGATTTATTCTTATCTTAACTGGGGTTAAGAACAGTGTTATTTAAGACACCATTCACGACAACCCAAAAATCCAATTTATTATATTTAATTCCAAGTAAATATTAATTTATTGGAAAACTTTCTTAAATCTTAATTATAAGATTTATTCTAGTTAACCATTAAATCATTATATATATTATATTGTCGATTTCCATTTTAACACACTTTATAAAATAGTTATAAATTCATTTAAAACGATTTTAACTTCATTGCAATTTAAAGTCTAAATTGAATATTTTATTTTCTTTTCATATTAAAATATTAACATTCTCAAAATAGTCTATTTTGAAAATCACTTCTTATATTCATTTAAAGTGAATTAAATTGATCGATAATCCATTCGGGTTAAAATGGCGTTGTTATATAAAACAGATTAAATAGCCCAATTACTTCTTATTCAGTTATATTTTATACTGGGCCAGACCTCCCACATTAAGCCTGCGACTTATGGATGCTGGATATGCCGGTTGGTTCCGGGCAGACTTATCCCATAAGTTGGGCTTAACCTCGTGTCATGGCCCAATTCATATTTTAATTCAACCTTTTTCATTGTAACTTTTTAACAAACAAAACAGATTAAATGGCCCAATTCATGTTTTATAAAATGGCGTTGTTATATAAAATAGATTAAATAGCCCAATTACTTCTTATTCATTTATATTTTAAACTGGGCCAGACCTCCCACATTAAGCCTGCGACTTATGGATGTTGGATATGCCGGTTGGTTCCGGGCAGACTTATCCCATAAGTTGGGCTTAACCTCGTGTCATGGCCCAATTCATATTTTAATTCAACCTTTTTCATTGTAACTTTTTAACAAACAAAACAAAATCTTTTGAATTCAAAACATCAAAGTCATTATTTGTTTTCTTTAACTAAATATTAAATTAAATATTCTTTTAATTCAAAATTGGAATGAGACCTAAAACAATTACCATATAATTTAATTATATGGATTTCAAACATCGCAATGTATTCTACACTAATGATAAGATCATTAATAACATACAAAGTGAATATTAATACTGTATAAGCGTCAAATAAATAACGCTTATAACTAATCACAAGGGCGATGTGTGGATATCAACCCAAGACCCGTGTGGGGTTTCAACCAACACATACACATAACAAATAATTAAATAAATTATTTGTGCACTTGGGCGATTGTGTAAAAATTTATCGTCCAATCAACATAAACAAGTCAGGAAACTTGTTATGGCTGTGTAAACATGTTTTTGTGTTAATCATTTTTAATAACGAACATTGTATGTTTTGGTTTAATCCCGTTTTAAATGACAAAGTGAATGTTTTGAATTCACTCTAATAAAGTGAAAAAAGGAATGTTTTTAATTTGTAAACAATTTCTATATATATTTATAACAAATAAATGAATATTTATTTATAAACAATATGCTATGTTTTTAATGACAAATAAATGAATGGCATTTATTTGCGTACATGCTCTAATGACGAATAAAAGAAAAAAAAAATTGTGTGCATTTTCTAATTCAACTTAACAAATAAAAGATGATGATTTATTTGTTTACCATTTTTAATCCAATCTTAACAAATAAAAAAAATGTAAATTTTATTTGTTTACCATTTCTGTCTACAAAAATGATAATTTTATATGTCCATTCTAATTTTGGCAAAAAGCGACAAATTTATATGTTAATACTAAATTTAACCAAAGTGACAAATTTATATGTTAATACTAATCTTAACCAAAAATGACTAATTTAGTCTAGTATGACATTTCTAACCAAAGGCCATATTTTATTCTAAATAACACTTTTGACAAAAGCAATGTTTTTATTCTAAATAAACATTTTTGACAAGAGCGGTATATTAATCTAAATGCGCGTTTTTAACCAAATGCAATGTTCATTTTTAACTAAAGCAGTGTTTTCTATTCTAAATGAATATTTTAACAAAAGCGGTGTTTTAATCTAAATGCGCATTTTTAACTAAATGCAATGTTTTTATTCTAAGATTACATTTTTGACTAAATGGATGTTTTTAATCCTTACATTGCTAACATGTCATAAAAGATATATTTTTATTCTAAATAAACATTATATAACAAAAATGTACTTTTATTCTATTTCAACATTTTATAACTAAAATGGCATTTAATCCTAGTGTACATTTTATACTAAATGGCATTTTCACTTCTAATGTATATTTTCTAAGAAAACGTTCTTTTTAATTTCAAAAGAGAATGACGCTAGAAATGTTCTTTTTAGTTGAATCAACATGACGCTAAAAACATGTTATTTTTAATTGAAATAACATAACACTAAAAATATGTTCACTTTTAATATTTCAACATGACACTAAAAATATGTTCATTTTTAATGAAATGACATAAAGCTAAATATAATTTCATTTTAAATGAAATCACATAACTCTAATACACAATTTTAACCAAAATTGTTATTTTCGTCAACACAAAAATATTCTAACTAAGAATGTGATTTTTTGTTTACACATTTCATTTTATAAATAAAATGATATTTTAATCCTTACAAATCATTTCATACAAAAATTATGGTTTAAATCTAATATGTCATTTTCAACATTTTATTACAACACAATAAGTATCAAATAAACAGATCAACATACAACATCAATCATCAACCTATATTAAATCACGAATAGCAACAAATACAATATCATACATCGCAGGTCTGAATAAATTAGCATTCATACATGGAATTAAATTAACAAGAGATAATTAAATTTTATTTATTTTAAAATATAGAAATCTCACCTCGATTGTCTGAATTTTCAAAGTACTCCATTTCGATTCTAGTTCGTTCTATGTTGTGGAGCTCGCCAAGAGGGTTCCAACGCATCTGAAATCGGGCGATTTCGTTGCTTCTTTGTTCAGACCGTTGAAATTGAAGATCTCCTCGAGCTCAAAGTTTTTCCCCTTGAAGACGATCGAAGTTGATGAGGGAATGGAGAGAAAATTCGGGAAGAAGAAGAGAGGGCACCGACCATTGATTTAAAGCATGGCGGCTACTGTATGTTTTAGGGTTATGGGTAAAGACAAAAATGTATTTTTATAATATTTTAATTGTAAATTTTTGTGAAGCATGGTTATGTGTAGATACATATTATTAAATAACAATTGCTAATCTTCTTCCAACCATTTATTGTATCCCGTTAATGACGCATTTATTTTATTCTGGAAAGATAATCTTAATTCATGCGATTAATTACAAGATATAATTTTACTACCATAATTAGAATGATGTCATAAAGAAAACAATTTTTTTTTTCCATGCACAGAGGTTTATACATTGCCTTCCTTTGTTTCATTTATCTCCTTTTTTATTTTATCAAGTTAATGACAATTATTACATAATATTTCATGCCTTTATTGCCCAAAATTTATGTTAAAACAAATAAGTGATAGTAAATATTTATGCATGAGCCTGTATGTAAAATGCATTAAAAGAAATTTTACCAATAGGAAAAAGTTAACATACGTTAACCAAATGAATGACTAAGTAATTAAAGCCGACATTTATGAAAAAAAAAGATGTAGTATTTTCCTTATTATTTGCACACTCATTCAAGTTAGTTATTGAACTCTAAATTATATGTATGCGTATAAAATGAAATTTAACCTTTGTCATAATTTGAAAACTGGAATTACAAAATATAATCAAGCTTTAGTTTAGGAATATTTATAAGATTAAAATTGTAGTTTCTCGTAAAAGGAAAAAAATAAATTAAACCTTGAATTAAAATGACGCATGTACTAGGATTAATTAATTACTTGATAGTTTAAATCATTATAAAATAACAAATAAATATGTGAAGTTTTGATTTAGTATGTATTAAAATTAGAATTTAACAAACATACATAAAAGTCTAATTATGATGATTATTTTTCTGACAAATGAATACGATAAAAAAATCAAGCATAAAACATATAAAATCATATTTATTTCTCCTATAATTTAAAATAGATAAATATGAGTTGAAAAATAAAATCGTATAATAAATTATATCAAACAGGTTAATAAAGGAGACAACTTTGGCACATTTAAATTTGTATTTTTTTCAAATACGAACTATAAAAACAGTATGAAGGAAAAATTGAACGAGACATAATATATGATGTAACGACCCGCATTCTACGCATCATAGGATCGTAGAATATTTATTTCTGTCACATACAAAGTCGTATGGTCATGTAACTTTGGGAGACGACTATTGTGGTCATTTCCCATGTTCATGATTTTTCCCGATTTTTAAATGACCGTTTTACCCCTAGTTGAACTTGTTTTGACCATAACTTTTGAACGGAAAGGAATTTTGACATGAAACCACTTCCATTGGATCCGGATGATGGTTTACAATTCCGTAGAGTGGTCATATTAGCCAAACAGACTCACCGTTTGGGAGATATGGCTGAAACAAGTTTCAGATGGTGAAAAACAGCTTAATTGGGCTTAACCGGGTGATTAACAGCTAGGCCCAAAGGGGAATTTCGGGTTTAGGAGTTTAAAAGGGCTGTTAGGGTTTGGAGAATACCTTTTTCTCATTTTTCAGCCGTCACTATTCATTCCTCTAAACCTAGCCATGGCCTCCACCCTCTAAATCTCTTCAAAACATCTCTTAATCACTTTCTAATTGAAGATTAGGCTTAGCAAACATCAAATCAAGGAGTATTAGCACGAGAACCGAGGTAGAGCTGCTGTGTAAGATTGGGAACATCGCCAAATCAGAGAATATTTCAGTTTCGGGGTTTAAGTTGTGGCAAAGGTGAGTGATTTGCATAGTTTTTGCACTAATTACAGTAATTAAGGGTAATTAGTGAAGATTAGCGAATTTACACACTAATAAATTCTAGAAAAATGTCTATAAATTCTTAAATAATATTTTATGCCTCTGTTAGAAAATGTGGACGATTTGATTAAGTTTTACTAAGTATGTGCTTAAACATGATTAAGAAGGATTAAGGGGAAAACATGGGTTTTGGGTATGTTTGATCCAAAGTATTTCATGTAAATGATGTTTTAATGTTTTTGATTGATTCTATATGTTGTTACTGCTATTTGGAATGTTTTGTAATGTCATAGGAAGTTTAGAATGGTTGAAAACGCCGTCGTTCGGCGAAAATAGCTTGCTGGAAAAAGTTGCAGATTTTCAGAACCGGTTATGAAGAACACCCGATCCGAACCGGATAGGAGGAGGAGATCCGATCTGAACCGGATAGAAGGAGGAGATCCGATCCGAACCGGATAGGAGGAGGAGATCCGAACCGAATCGAGTAGGAAGAACACTCGATCCGAACCGGATAGGAGGAGGAGATCCGAACCGAATCGAGTAGGAAGAACACCCGATCCGAACCGGATAGGAGGAGACACCCGAACCGAACCGAATAGAAGGAGGAGATCCGAACCGAACCGGATAGGAGGAGACACCCAAACCGAACCGAATAGAAGGGGGAGATCCGAACCGAACCGGATAGGAGGAGACACCCGAACCGAACCGGATTGGAGCCGCGATTACGCGACGACTCTTTTGAAGACCAACTCCAACTCGATCAAAACCCGAGATGCAAAGGAAGTCCAAATGGGAAGTTAGAGCTCAGGATCTAGTTGGGAACCAATGAGTTCGCTTCATGGTTGGACTTTGCTGCGGGACGCGTGCTAAGGGGTTTACGATGTCTATAGCTTTGGACCACTATGGTAGGAGGTACGGAGGCGGATTCAGGGCCATTATAGCATTGGTAGAACCAAGGGCTACGATCAATGAAATGGGTCATTGAAATGTTTGGTCATGACACCATATGTTTAGCTTGGTCACAGCAGGGTTTCTACAAGTCGGGATCCGTCGTTACCTCAATTTGTCTAGTATTCCAAGGTGGTAGATGTCGTATGCTTTACGTACTGAGTGAGTGATGTGAGGATGGTTGCTATGGATGGTTTGTTTGCTATCATTATGACATACACACCCCACCCCCGTATTCTTTACACTATTCATTATGGCACCTTAGAGTACTGTACGGTATGTGGTACTAACTCTTTGGTTGCAGGTCTAGGTTCAGGTATGGTTTAGTATACCTGTTATTATTCTGTTTAGATGCTTATCGCTCATACCAGACTTTTTGTCTGACCCAGAGTTTTATGTCTCTTCTTATTACTCTGGGTGCTCACACGAGCAGACTAGAGACAGGTTAGGAGGTATGCACGAGTAGCTGATCCGGAGACGAGCAGGAGGCTTCCACGTATGATATAGATATTCTCCCTGTGTTGTTGAAGATCACTGCTTGGGCATTGGTGGTGCATCTTCTATTTTAGCTTCCTTTTGTTTAGAGACAGTAAATTTGGAAAGTTGTAATAAGCTGTATTTGGATTTTCGCTACTCTGATGTTGATATTGGTTTTAGTTATCAGCTTATGCACTGTCTCACCTGTTTTATGTCAAGTATATTATTATTATTATATTTTATCCCATGCGCTGTGAGACATTCTACAGGTTCCTTGATTAGTTCATTCCCTTCTTTCCTTTCCTTGGCGACCGTTCTATGCTAGTCGGGCATGTGTACATCGCACTTTCGGAGGAAATGCCGGCTGGTGCGGGGCGGGCCGTCACACTTGGTATCAGAGCTCTAGGTTGCGTAGTTAACCTAGGGAAGTTATCAGGGAGAGATAATATACGTATACGAGAGAGCGTATTTGTGATTACTTTGGTTTTTAAAAGCTATATATATATACTATTACTAGTATAAGGATGAAGTCATACTACACTAGCACCACTATGGAGTCGTTAATCGTTTCCTTTTCCAGATTGACGATGAGCCGAGATACTAAAGGTGCTGGTAGGGGAGCCAATAATGGGAATGTTGCTGACATGAGGACGATGTTTACTGACCTCATGAGAGAGATGCTTAGAGATGTACAGAGGGCAGCTCCCAATGGTGGAAATGGTGGTGGTCCAATAGTGCTGCGCCGAGGGTCGACTTCGCCAAGCTGAATAAGGATTATACTAGCCTTGGTGGGAAGCCATTTCACGGAACGGAGTCGGCCACGGATGTTCAAGATTGTTTGGATAGTTGCGAACGTATCTTCGAGGATTTGGGTATCGAGGATGCGATGAAGAGAAAGCTAGCGTCCCGTCAGCTGCAAGGGCGGGCAATGAATTGGTGAAATGCTATAAAGGCAGCTACTCCCGAAGATCAGATTACTTGGGAGCAGTTTAAAGCTCGCTTTAGCGAGAAGTTCATTCCAGCTGCTCAGAAGTCAGTGCTGTTTAAGAAATTCTTGGAGCTCAAGCAAAATGGCAAAGCTGTCTCGGAGTACATTGCTGAATTTGACACTTTGTCAAAATATGGGTTATCTCTTATTGATACTGCCGAGAAAAAGAATGAGAAATTCATAACTGGTTTGGATCAGTACTTGGGGGAAAGACTTATTAACCACATCGATGAGACGTTTGAATCGATTGTGGGGAAAGCATTAAGATCAGAAAGTCTCTACCCTAAGCCGAAGACTGAGGTTGCGTCCGCAGGTGAGCCAAAGCCACAAGCAAGTGGTGAAGGCAAGGGTGGTTCCCAGAATAAGAGAAAGCAGAATCAGACTAAGGATGGCCAGAAGAAAAAGAATAAGCAAGATGTTGAGTGCTTCAGCTGTGGTAAGAAGGGCCATTATGCTAGTAATTGTCGGGCCAAGCCAGCGGATAGGAAGTGCTTCAATTGTGGCCAAATGGGACATCACAAGGACAAGTGTCCGCAACCCCCTAAAGAAAAGCAAATGGTGAAAGCCTACGCCCTTAATGCTATTCCTTCTTCGTCGAATGCCCCAACTGCGGCGGAGAAAGGAAAGAATGTCGTCATCCAAGGTATGCTTTCTGCTTACGATGTTCCTGTTAGAGTTTTGTTTGATACCGGAGCTTCCAGTTCTTTCATATCTAGTGACCTGGTAGATAGGTTGGGATTGGAGCCCGAGATTGTCGATAGACCTTTAGTAGTGACGAACCCGATTGGTGGTTCGACTAGCCTTAGCATGATCTGTCGTAATGTGGTCTTATCGAGTCATGGATGCATGTTTGTTTGTGATTGCTTTGTTTTGGGCTTTACTGGGTTTGGCATTATTTTGGGAGTAGATTGGCTCCAAAGATACGGGGTGGTGGTAGACTGTGAGGGCTTTTTGGTGACAGCTAGAGCGGATGATGGACGGAGGATAGTGTTTGGTGGTCTACCCAGTGAGGGGGTATTGGCTAGTTTTCTAAACTCCCTTGACATTCTGCATAGTGAGTTGTCAGGTTTGTCCGTGGTTGGCCAGTATCCGGATGTTTTCAAAGAAGTGACCGGACTTCCACCACACCGAGAGATTGAGTTCCGTATTGATTTGGTAAAAGATGCCAGACCTATAGTGATGCCACTTCGTCGTATGGCACCAAGAGAGCAGCGAGAGCTCGAGGTGCAAGTCAGCGATCTTTTGAAGAAGGGATTTATCAGAAGGAGTGTTTCTGAATGGGAAGCACCAGTTGTGTTTGCTACCAAGGCGGATGGTTCCCTTCGTTTGTGTGTAGACTACCGCGAGTTGAATAAAGTGACGAGGAAGAACAAGTATCCTTTACCGCGGATAGATGATTTGTTCGATCAGTTGAGTGGTGCGAGAGTATTTTCTCAGTTGGATCTCGCGACAGGTTTTCATCGGCTTAGAGTGGAAGCTGAGAGTATAGCTAAAACGGCATTTCGAATGCCGTCTGGATTTTATGAGTGGTTGGTCATGCCATTCGGACTGACCAATGCCCCAACATATTTTGTGGATCTTATGAATAGGATATTCAGAGATCAGTTGAATAAGTTTGTCCTTGTGTTCGTTGATGATATTTTGGTCTATTCAAGGACAGAGGAAGAACACAAGGAACATTTAAGAGTAGTGATGGAGGTGTTGAGAAAACACCAATTGAAAGCAAAGTTTTCTAAGTGTCACTTCTGGAAGAGGGAAGTGAGGTTCTTGGGCCATGTTGTATCAGAGAATGGTATTGCCGTGGACCCGGCAAAGGTGGCTACGGTACAGGATTGGCCTACGCCCAAGAATGCGACAGACGTAAGAAGTTTCTTGGGATTACCTGGATATTATCGTAAGTTTATCCAGGACTTCTCCAAGATTGCAGCACCGTTGACTCAATTGACTAAGAAGAATCAGTCCTTCGTCTGGGACGGAGTGTGTGAGGATGCCTTCAAGAGTCTAAAGGAGAGGTTGACGCGTGCGCCAGTGTTAGTCATTCCTAAAGGGAATGAAGAGATGACGGTATACACAGATGCTTGTGGTACCGGACTGGGTGCAGTATTGATGCAAGGAGGTAGGGTTGTAGCTTATGCTAGTCGACAGCTAAAGCCGCATGAGAAGAAGTATCCTACCCATGATTTGGAATTGGCAGCGATTGTATTTGCGCTAAAAATGTGGAGACATTACCTCTTGGGAGAAAGATTCGAGTTGTTTACTGATCATAAATCGTTAAAGTATCTCTTCTCTCAGAAAGATCTGAATCTTTGTCAGCAGAGATAGTTAGAGTTCTTGGCTTCGTATGATTTTGATATCGCGTATACACCTGGGAAGGGTAATGCGGTAGCCGATGCCTTGAGTAGGAGACATGCCAGCTTAGGGGCAATGTTTCTTGAATGGAAACAGCTGGAGTATATCGCGGGGTTTGATTTCAGACCAAGGTGCGAATTGGATCCAGTTATGCTAGCTAGTTTGACGATCAGACCCACTTTGATAGAGCGGATTGGTTCCAGCCAGAGGGACGATCCAAACCTATTAGAAATCATCTCCAAGTTAGAGATGGGTATCGATGAGGAGGTGAATGTGTATGGGCTTGATCGAGATGGATGGCTTCGGAAGAATGGAAGACTAGTTGTGCCCAACGTGAATGGTTTGAGAGATAAAGTGCTCAGAGAATGTCATCACTCAAAACTGACTATACATCCCGGTGGTAATAAGATGTATCGAGACATGAGACAGACTTACTACTGGGAAGGGATGAAAAGAGACGTTGGGAAGTTTATATCCAAATGCATGAATTGCCAGCTAGTTAAAGCCGAGCAAAAGAAGCCTAGTGGGTTGTTGCAACCATTAGAAATTCCCGAATGGAAATGGGAGCAAGTCTCGATGGATTTCATCGATGGCCTACCAAGGACTAGATCGGGATATGATAGCATTTGGGTAATTGTGGATCGATTGACTAAAAGCGCAAGATTTATACCAGTCAAATCGACCAGAACGGCAGCCAAGTTGGCAGAATTGTATATGAAGTGGGTAGTGAGATTTCATGGAGTACCTAAAAGCATTGTGAGTGACCGAGACCCGTTGTTTACTAGTGGGTTTTGGAAGAGCTTACAAGAGGCTCTAGGGTCAGAGTTACATCTCAGTACCGCATATCATCCTCAGACCGACGGTCAGACGGAGAGGGTGAATCGTATTTTGGAAGATCACTTGAGAGCATGTATATTGGATTTTGGTGGATCATGGGATGACCATTTGCATCTAGTAGAGTTTGCATATAATAATAGCTACCAATCCAGTATCGGTATGGCTCCGTTTGAAGCTTTGTACGGAAGACCATGCAACTCACCATCATGTTGGATAGAGAATGGCGAGAAGTTTATGCTTGGACCAGATGTGGTGAGGGAAACTTTAGATAAAATCAAGACCATTCAACAACGAATGAAGGCTGCCCAAGATAGGCAGAAGAGTTATGCTGATAGAGGAGAAGAGACTTAAAATTCTCCGTTGGCGACTTGGTGTTTGTCAAGATTTCTCCGTTGAAGAGCGTAATACGATTTGGCAGGAGAGGCAAGTTGGCACCAAGATTTGTTGGCCTATTCCCTGTTCTTGAACTAGTCGGGAATTTGGCATATAGAATTGACTTACCAGAGAAGATGGCAGGAGTTCACAACGTATTTCATGTTTCCCAACTAAGGAAGTTCGTTCACGACTCAGATATGACTATTTCACCTGATCAGTTAGAGGACTTCGAAGTAGAACCCGAGGCGGTTGGGAACCGCAAGCTGGCCCGTATTGTTGAACACGACAAGAAGCAACTTCGAAGGAAGGCGGTGAAGCTAGTCAAGGTTCAGTGGGGCGAGGACGAGAATGATTGTACTTGGGAGACAGAGGAGAACATTAGGAAGACACACCCAGAACTCTTTGCCTGGTAAGATTTTGACTTCGATTTAGTTTTCCGCATGCTTGGATAGGCTTGTTTGCTTGTTTTGCATGTTGATTGTTGTATGTGGTTGTTAGGCATGCGAGATCCTTTGTATGTTTTGGGTTAAGGAATTTCGGGGACGAAATTTCTTAAGGGGGGGGAGAGTGTAACGACCTGCATTCTACGCATCATAGGATCGTAGAATATTTATTTCTATCACATACAAAGTCGTATGGTCATGTAACTTTGGGATACGACTATTGTGGTCATTTCCCATGTTCATAATTTTTCCCGATTTTTAAATGACCGTTTTACCCCTAGTTGAACTTGTTTTGACCATAACTTTTGACTGGAAAGGAATTTTGACATGAAACCACTTCCATTGGATCCGGATGATGGTTTACAATTCCGTAGAGTGGTCATATTAGCCAAACAGACTCACCATTTGGGAGATATGGCTGAAACAAGTTTCAGATGGTGAAAAACAGCTTAATTGGGCTTAACCGGGTGATTAACAGCTAGGCCCAAAGGGGAATTTCGGGTTTAGGAGTTTAAAAGGGCTGTTAGGGTTTGGAGAATACATTTTTCTCATTTTTCAGCCGTCACTATTCATTCCTCTTAACCAAGCCATGGCCTCCACCCTCTAAATCTCTTCAAAACATCTCTTAATCACTTTCTAATTGAAGATTAGGCTTAGCAAACATCAAATCAAGGAGTATTAGCACGAGAACCGAGGTAGAGCTGCTGTGTAAGATTGGGAACAGCGCCAAATCAGAGAATATTTCAGTTTCGGGGTTTTAGTTGTGGCAAAGGTGAGTGATTTGCATAGTTTTTGCACTAATTACAGTAATTAAGGGTAATTAGTGAAGATTAGCGAATTTACACACTAATAAATTCTGGAAAAATGACTATAAATTCTTAAATAATATTTTATGCCTCTGTTAGAAAATTTGGACGATTTGATTAAGTTTTACTAAGTATGTGCTTAAACATGATTAAGAAGGATTAAGGGGAAAACATGGGTTTTGGGTATGTTTGATCCAAAGTATTTCATGTAAATGATGTTTTAATGTTTTTGATTGATTCTATATGTTGTTACTGCTGTTTGGAATGTTTTGTAATGTCATAGGAAGTTTAGAATGGTTGAAAACGCCGTCGTTCGGCGAAAATAGCTTGCTGGAAAAAGTTGCAGATTTTCAGAACCGGTTAGGAAGAACACCCGATCTGAACCGGATAGGAGGAGGAGATCCGAAACGAACCGGATAGAAGGAGGAGATCCGATCCGAACCGGATAGGAGGAGGAGATCCGAACCGAATCGAGTAGGAAGAACACCCGATCCGAACCGGATAGGAGGAGGAGATCCGAACCGAATCGAGTAGGAAGAACACCCGATCCGAACCGGATCGGAGGAGACACCCGAACCGAACCGAATAGAAGGAGGAGATCCGAACCGAACCGGATAGGAGGAGACACCCGAACTGAACCGAATAGAAGGGGGAGACCCGAACCGAACCGGATAGGAGGAGACACCCGAACCGAACCGGATTGGAGCTGCGATTACGCGACGACTCTTTTGAAGACCAACTCCAACTCGATCAAAACCCGAGATGCAAAGGAAGTCCAAATGGGAAGTTAGAGCTCAGGATCTAGTTGGGAACCAATGAGTTCGCTTCATGGTTGGACTTTACTGCGGGACGCGTGCTAAGGGGTTTACGATGTCTATAGCTTTGGACCACTATGGTAGGAGGTACGGAGGCGGATTCAGGGCCATTATAGCATTGGTAGAACCAAGGGCTACGATCAATGAAATGGGTCATTGAAATGTTTGGTCATGACTCCATATGTTTAGCTTGGTCACAGCAGGTTTCTACAAGTCGGGATCCGTCGTTACCTCAATTTGTCTAGTATTCCAAGGTGGTAGATGTCGTATGCTTTACGTACTGAGTGAGTGATGTGAGGATGGTTGCTATGGATGGTTTGTTTGCTATCATTATGACATACACACCCCACCCCCGTATTCTTTACACTATTCATTATGGCACCTTAGAGTACTGTACGGTATGTGGTACTAACTCTTTGGTTGCAGGTCCAGGTTCAGGTATGGTTTAGTATACCTGTTATTATTCTGTTTAGATGCTTATCGCTCATACCAGACTTTTTGTCTGACCCAGAGTTTTATGTCTCTTCTTATTACTCTGGGTGCTCACACGAGCAGACTAGAGACAGGTTAGGAGGTATGCACGAGTAGCTGATCCGGAGACGAGCAGGAGGCTTCCACGTATGATATAGATATTCTCCCTGTTATGTTGAAGATCACTGCTTGGGCATTGGTGGTGCATCTTCTATTTTAGCTTCCTTTTGTTTAGAGACAGTAAATTTGGAAAGTTGTAATAAGCTGTATTTGGATTTCCGCTACTCTGATGTTGATATTGGTTTTAGTTATCAGCTTATGCACTGTCTCACCTGTTTTATGTCAAGTATATTATTATTATTATATTTTATCCCATGCGCTGTGAGACATTCTACAGGTTCCTTGATTAGTTCATTCCCTTCTTTCCTTTCCTTGGCGACCGTTCTATGCTAGTCGGGCATGTGTACAGCGCACTTTCGGAGGAAATGCCGGCTGGTGCGGGGCGGGCCGTCACATATGAACATAAACCTGACCCCAAAATGGAATAGTATGAAATAGATAAGAATCTTTAGATAATATAAACATATATTATAAGAGAAGATGTGATAAAAAAAAGGAATAGAATCACCAAAATTATTTACAATCAATACATGCTATAATTATCAAATAAGTTAAAATTAATCACTTAAACAATTTATTTAAGTTATTCTATTTTTTTTTATTTCGTAAAAATAACCAATTTATACTCCATATACCTAAAAATAGTTTAATTTAAAAAAAAAAATTGATTCTGAAATTCTGGGTTGTTACATATACCTTGGGTAAACTTACTTTAATTTACCATCTTTTAAAAACATATCGTGCCGACCCATCGTATTCGAGTGTTTATAAACTCCTACCGATACAGTGGATCAAACTGATCGACCAAAACCCATAAACAACTCAACCAATAAATCTCCACAATATAAAACAATTTTTTTATATCAATAACAAATACGTTCACTCGCATATATACACTCAACTCAATCTAGGGTATTACTAACCCTATCTTTACCGAGTCACGCCATAAAGCCAAAGTAATTCACTTAAACTTAAGCTCTGATACCAACTGTAATGACCCGGATTTTTAGCAACTTTGGCTATCGCCATAAACTCAATGATGACTAACCAAACATTGAAAAATACCAGTTATTAGTGAAAGAAATTAGAGAGTGAGGAAAGATAAGATAGAAAATTAGAATAGAAGAAGAAGAAGAACACATCATCAGAGTAACACGAATCTCACAGCGGAACGAATAAATATATTTCATAACATATCTTTGAAATACAAATCTGTACTTGAATATACATATCATTATCAAGGTACAACACTTACAACACAGCGGAAATAACTATAGCTATATGATCCTGAAGCCTCCTGCTCCTAGATCTTCCAGTATATCTGTAAAATTTCTGACTACTTGACTGCCCATACAAATTTAGGCCCCCAAGAGTTTAGGGAAACAAACAAAATAATCTTCGGGTCAGTCATGGGACTGGTATGAGTAAAACAATTTAAAACAGTTCAACAAGTAAACGTTATCTCATAAGACCACGCCATATAACGGAACGGGTTTCTCCCTTATGAGAATCCAAAATATCTTTATATCAAAAACCTTTTGATATTATAATAATGTCTATCAACACAATATAATGATCATCTAGCAGAAACGCTTTCATCTCACGTTCTACATATATATATATATATATATATATATATAATCAAAACCGCAAGCACGCATTAGGTAATGGATTTCCAACTATGACAAGGTATGGAACCACCTTTCGCTAGTGTACCTCTAGAGAGGAATACACTGGGTTCAACAAGAACATCTTGCAACCCGGCCACATATGACCGACCACTCATTTCGCTTGAGTGTATCGAATGTATATCACCAACGGTTGGGATCAGCAACCGTTTCCCGAATGGGACAGTATCGACAATAGATTTTTAGAAGTAAATGAAACTCTAGATCAGGTGATTATACACCCTACTTTGGTGCGACCGAATTGGCCATGTTGCCTGTCCGAATTCTGTCATTTACCGGATGTGAGGCTAGAAGCTATGCTTTATCATCACATCAGATTCACTTTGAATGCCACATCGTCAAATCCATCAAATCACCGATTGACGTCCTCAACCATACATTATGTGTTAGCTAAAAGAAGTTTCCTTCTTCGCTTCCACTCTTGGTACGGTTGGAGAAATCAATATACGTGATCGTCTGGAAATACTCTGTCAGACATCCGTCCATACAAGTCATCTAGGAACAGGATGAACCGAAGGCACTATTCTGTAAACAGGATAGCCCTTGCATAACTCCGTCTTCAATTTCCTTTGGCATATATGATTCGCAACGCTTATGCCAATACAGAGTGATTCTTTGGATAATAATCCAACCGGTCTCTCCATATTAACAACGTTAAAATGGTCAAACTTCGATAGTCTGTGATTTAACTATCAAATAAAAACAGGTGTGCAGACAACGATATTATTTCCAAATGGAAATTTATATCGATCAAACATCATTCAACATTTATCTCTTTATTTCATTAATTTACTTATCTCCTGTTTCCCTATATTCAATATTTCTTATTTTCTAAATTTGGAAAATATACGTTATTAACAATGGAATACATTTCCATTTCTTGTTTTCTTTATTAGAAAACATTTTTGGTTTCTTATTTGGAAAACATTTCCAAAGCTTCTTTATTGGACTTAGACAGATGTTTAAACAAACCATCGCGATGCCAACTCAAACCATTTCCTTTAATTACTAAATTCACTTAACCATCCTTTACTATCGAACCTTAACCATTCCTTAGTTAAAATGAATTCAATCAAGTTGGGGTAATACTACCTCTCAGACCTTAACTGAACAACGTTTCTAACCTTGAAATAGAAAAAGTTCACCTTTCTAATTCTTTAACAAACTTCCTTACGTAACTCTCTTTCAAATCTTTTCTATTCGATAATTCTTTCCTTCGATAAGGTATATTCGATAACTCTATTCAATTTATTCTATTCACTTAACCCTTTTGATTTAACTCTAACTCTATTCACTTAACTCCTATCGAATAAACTATATTCGATAACTCTTTTAATTCTATTTGAATAAACTATATATTCGATTAACTCCTTTATTCTATCTGAATAAACTATATTCGATTTAGTCCTTTTACTATTCGAATAAACTATATTCGATTAACTCCTTTTACTATACGAATAAACAATATTCGAATAAACTATACTCCTTTGCTTTAACTCTAATCAATTAAACTAACATCGATTTACTCCTTTCGATTAAACTAACATCGATTAACTCCTTTTAACCCGATTAAACTATTCATTTATAAAGATTTACTTTTAGTAACGGTTCTTCACTTTACAAATGATTTCTTTTTTTAAATTCTATTCGTAAATGGTTTTACAAATATCCCCTATTCAAATCTCATTTGTAAATGGTTTACAAACATTTCTTTTTCTGATTGATTTGTAAATGGTTTACAAACCTTCCTCGTTCTAATCTATTTGCTAATGGTTTTACACTATTTCCTTTTCAATCCTATTTGTAAATGGTTTACAAATATTTCCTTGTATATCTTTATTTATTCTACTCTAGTTATTTCCTTTTTTCTATTATATTCGATTTATCAACATTTTTCCCTTTTATAAAACTCTATATGTTTTATAAACATTTCCCCTTTTATTTACTTTCGAAATATTTCCTTTTATAAAATCTATTGATTTTATACAATCCCTTTATTTCAATATACATTGAAATAATTCTTTTTACATCCCAGGGTCTTTTACGATATTTAAAATATCGAATAACAAGGATCAATATCATTCCAACACACATAATCCATAACAGATTATATAACACATCATATATTACAATATATGAAAATAGTAAAATAATTGTTGAGGAATCCAGTCGGATTCCTCCAACCTGTTTCACTGCATCAATATAGAATCAATATAGAAATTCAACTAACTGACTAGCAGTTCAATCAAACAGTCAACACACAGTTAATCAGCCAATATTTAACAGTTCTAAAAATACAACATGAAATTATAAACTGTTCAGAGTTTAGTGAGATTTACTCACATTTGCAGTTCATCGTTAAAGAACGATAAACTGTTTGTTTGATTTGAATCAAACAATTTATTTCGCCATAATTTCAAATGAGCTCCAATGGACTTCCAGTCAGTTTCATTTTGGAGTGCTCGTCCATACGATCCCAACGCAACTTACGGTTCGTCAATCTGATATCGTATGACCGAGATATAAAGATTACAAGTTAATATACCAATTTGACTTTAAATTAAACTTTTGATTAATTATAAACCAGGCTTCACCTTAACAAATCCGGCCCACTATCTTTAAAAGCCCAAACCCGTTCAAGCCTTAATCCTTCTTCCCCGATGCTAAAACCCAGTCGCTCCTCACCATTACAGAAACCTGAACCGCTCCAAACCCCATCGTTTCCATCACGAACTCCAACAACGATCGCACCACTCTCCTTCTTGTTCTTAACTCAGTCTCCCTATACCAATTTCTCAAAGCTCGGACCACCACAGCGAAGGGCGATGCTCGCCTTCCCACTATAGGTACCGACGTCTTTTGTCCAGAATCCCTTCTGAACTTCAACAGTACATGCGCCTCCTCAACCCCGAGTCAATGCCACCATCGAGAACCTCCATCGTCGCCTCTATCTCCCGATAATCCCAACCCTAGCTGACGCCGGCTCCAGACCAGCGTACCTCCTTGACATCGGACTGACAACGAAGCCCACCAGAATGTAGAGGATCCCTCTACGATCTCGAATATGTTTGATTTAGGATTTTTAGATTTTGTTTTGCATTTCTTTGATTTTTCTTTTGATTGAAACTTTACTGGAGAAGTTTGAAAAGTGGAGGCGTGAATTTCATTTGACCAGAGAACTTTTGAGATTAGGTTTAGGATTTTTTTTGGAGTATTTATAGGAAAAATAAATATCTAGATATTTTATAAATGGAATATTCCCGGTATATTCTCATTTATATATTCATTTTGCTTTCTAAAAATTCTTGTGATTACATACGATACCCAAAAATCACGAAACTGGACACGTAGCTATATTTCGATATTACGGTCCTAACGAAACTGGTTTCGTCGTATTCCGACTTCGTATGCTCGCACAGCATATTTTTAACCATCGAAATACTGACTATTTTTCACTCTAAAAATCCATACGGCCACACAGTGACTCTAAAAATCACGAAACTGGAAATCTAATAACTATTTGACATTGCGGATCCAACAAAACTAGTTTCGTCGAATTTCGACTTTGTTTGCAAAACCGGCTATTTTTAAAGCTCTGAATGACCCATTTAAATATATAAATATATTTTAAATATAATTAAATTAAATAAAATAAATATTATCGTATATATCCATATTAGAATATCAATACAGCTCCACTGGGATTTATAACTCGATCCTTCACATCCCGATTAAATCGATATTCGATTTAAAATGAAATTCCTTTTTAAAATATAAATAATTCCTTTATAAATTATAAAGTAATTCCACAGCGACTTTTCTAAAATTTGATTTTGACATGAATCAAAATCTACACGACGAAATCCCGATTTTTCTCTTCCACTAGAAAGATATACTCCACCAGCTCCACACGTTTCTTGTTTCACAGAATTCTGGCTTAAAACGAATCCTGTACATTCAGTTGAAGTTCGAATCGCCAATTTACGAACTGCAGCGCCATTTCAAGCTCGATTTTAATTATATTATAATTCTATGTTCAAACTGTCGTTTATATAGTATATTCGTTATTCAAATTCAATTCCAAGCTGAATTAAATATCACAGATGATCCGGTTCACACCATATCGATATTTCAGCCAATTTTGATTATTTTAGAATTAAATATATTACTTAATTTATTATTTTAATTAAATATTCATCATTATTTAATTCAACAATCATTAAATTCACTAATCACCATTAATATAATTAAATAGATTAATTATAATACCCTCTGCCAATGCGGGTCATTACAGCAGGTTAGGTTTGCGTGGACTGCAGCGTCACTTTTATCTTTTTCCACGTTTTGGGGTTTTGGACTATGCAGCTCAGACTATCAGTAGCATGTAGTATTATGGTATGTACACTATTATGTATTTTGGGAAGTGATATTATGTATGATGGACTATGTATTTGGACATCTCTATTATGACATGTACTATGTATTCTGCTGTTATTATTGTGCTACGCTTGATGCTATTATATTTTGTACTATGTAACTTGGGAAATTTTCTTGTACCATTCCTTTGAACTTATATTGAGCACGAATGGTAAGTTGAGAAATTTTAAAAAAATTCTCGTGTCAGTGTTCATTCAAGGGACTGAGTACAACTTTTAGCCCTATCGAGTCCCATTCTCCGTGCTTTCCGATAGTAATACTTAGTGTTGCTCTTGGTTAGTATGGGTCTAGGGGCCGGGTGTTACAATGATAAACCCAAAAATCATTACCATTTAATTCCACTTATATCAATTAATTGGGAGACTTCATTAAATCTTGATTAAAAGATTTATCCTTTCTCAACTGGGCTTAAGAACAGTGTTATAAAAGACACCATTCACGACTATACCAATTATTAAGACTCGCCAAACTTTATGTCTGGCCCTTTTTGTTTCTCCTTGTTTCTTCCATTCCCCCTCCCCCTCCTTAGGTTCTCAGGGAGGAAACACTCAGGCTTGACCTTGATTCTGCTTATTTTGTTAGAGCTACTGATATGTATGGCTCAAGCTCCTATCCTTATTGCTATGGTTATATTTTGTTCTTAGGGAATTTTACTTCTTTTATGTACTCTGATATTTTTGAAGTACAAGACAATAACGTTTATGTTGAATGGGCTTTTATGTTTCAGACATGTGATGTTTTTGGACCACAGTATCTTATGATAAATAATTTTTTTATTCCGTTGTTATTCTATATATCTGTCTTGTAATATTCTATATATGTTTACCTACAATGCTTCACGAAACTTAATGTATTCCCTTTATGAGTGACATTAACGAACGTGGGGTGTCACACTTGGTATCAGAGCTGAAGGTTACCAGATTGGATAAAAGTTTCTGAAAATTATTTTCAAGAAGGTTTTAAATGAAAGCATTTTCAAAAAGAAAATTCAGTTTTGAAAAACATTCCCCAAAAAAGCCATATGTAATATCCTTTAGTCCTATGTCTAAATCTCTTCCTTTTCCTTTTCAGCATGTCTGGGGAACAAAACATTCCTAACATCCCAGAAGGCGTTACGATACCCGGATGGTTCCGTAGGTATCTGGAGGCCACGGCGCCTGCCGAAGGCCAAGGAAACGTTCCTCCCCCAGCTGCACCAGTCATTCCTCCTCCTCCCCCTCTAAGAGAAATAACTTCCCCAAGATCTTCGAAGACTTCCATGCTATGGGAGGGAAGCCATTCCATGGGAACGACACAAGCGTAGAATTGTCTCAAGGAGACCGAGGACTTGTTTGTAATCTTTCAAGTAGAGGATAGAAGGAAGGTTCAGTTAGCTGCCTGGCTACTGAAAGACGAAGCCTCATTTTGGTGGGAGGTCACCAAAGTTGAACGTCTGGTGGAAACTTGGGAAGATTTTAGACAGAGGTTCGAAATGAAATTTCTTTCCCAAGCCGAAAGAAGCATGCAGATTGAGAGGTTCTTAGCGCTCAAACAAGGAAACTTGATAGTGAAAGAGTATGTGAATAAATTCAACCAGCTAGCAAGGTTTGGGTTAGAGTTGGTGGATACGCCGCACAAAAGGGTTTTGCGGTTTGCCAAAGGTATGAATGAACCTCTGCATGGGTTAGCCATGTCTCATATTCCAATGAGGGCCACTTTTAAAAAGCTTGTCGACACGGCCCTTATGCATGAGGAAGACAAGGGAGAAAAGAAGAAAGCAAAGGCTGAGGAGACATCGCAAAATAGGAAGGTGTGGCCCAAGAAAGGGCAGCAGCAATAACAACCACAGCAGAAGAAAGGAGGGATGAATGGCAAAGGCAAGGATAAGAGAAAATGTCATAGTTGTGGGAAGGAAGGTCACTTGATCTAAGAATGTAAGAGAAGGAAGAACACTTTCTTTAATTGCAGAGAGGTCAGACACTTTGCTAGAGAGTGCCTGAAGAAATAGGGATCACAGGGACAAGGTCAATGGGAAGGACAGGTGCATGTTCTCACGACTAGTGCTCCTGATAGAGGTAGAAAAATTTCTGTGGAAGGTTTAACTTCTCTTTCAAATCATCCTATTAGAACACTTTTTGATTCTGGCGCTTCACATTCATTTATATCAAGTTCTGTAGTTGAATCTCTGCACTTAATACTAGCATGGTAGTGGATCCCATAGTTGTTTCAAACACCATAGGTGGTTCGGCCCATTTATTTATGATTTGTCTGGGTTTGAAAATATATGTGCTAGGCGTCGAGTTTGAATGCGACGAGTATGTGCTCGGGTTTATGGGCTATGGGTTGATTCTAGGAATGGATTTCCTTACCACGCATGGTGCCATTCTAGATTGTGAGAAGAGGGCCGTTAGGCTTCTAACTTGTCATGGAAGGACCCTCGAGATTTCTTGTGACCCACAAGGCTCGGTTATGCTTAGTTTCCTAGAGTCTCTTGATGCGTCTATCGATGACTTGCAATATGTTCCAGTTGTCCGAGATTATTCTGAAGTTTCCGATGAAGTACAGGGCTTACCTCCGAGGCGCAAGATCGACATTCGTATATATTTGGTGGACAATGCAAAACTAGTTGCATTGCCAGTGCACCACATGGCTCCGAGGAAAATTAGGCAGATGAGTAAGCAAATAGGGGAGCTACTTGAGAAAGGATTTATTAGATGAAACGTATCTAAATGGGGTGCTCCAGTAGTATTTGCGAGTAAGGCGGATGGTTCGCTTCGTTTGTGTATTGACTATAGAGAGCTGAATAAACTCACTAAGAAGAATAGGCACCCGCTTCTCAGGATTGATGATTTATTTGATCAGCTTGTTAGTGCCTCGGTATTTTCCTAGTTAGACTTGACCATGGCGTTTCATCAGTTAAGGGTGGTCGAGGATAGCATAGATAAGACTGCTTTTAGAACTCCTGACGGTTTCTTTGAATGGCTGGTTATGCCTTTTGAGCTGACGAATGCACCCACCTATTTTGTTGATCAAATGAGTAGGGTATTTTGGGAGTTTCTAAACAAAATTTTCATGGTCTTTGTTGACGATATCTTGATCTTCTCTAAAAGTGAAGAAAAGCATGCCCAAAATTTGAGAGAAGTCTTGAAAACTCTCTGTGCGCATCAGCTTAAGGCGAAATTCTCGAAATGCCATTTTTGGAGAAAAGAGGAGAGACTCTTAGGGCATGTAATTTCCAAAGAAGGTATAGCTGCGGATCCCGCGAAAGTAGTTGCGGTGCAAGATTGGCAGATTCCTAAAAATGCAATAGAGGTGAGAAGTTTCTTGGGTTGGTAGGTTACTATAGGAAGTTCATTAAGGACTTCGCAAAGATATCATCCCCACTCACCAGGCTGACAAAGAAGAACATGGCATTTTCATGGGATATAGACTGTGACGTTGCTTTCCAACGACCGAAGAGGTCTCTAACAACAGCCCTAGTCTTGACCTTGCCTAAAGGGGGTAAGGTATTTACGATTTACACTGATGCATGTGGTAAAGGGCTTGGTGCGGTTCTGATGCAAGAAGGGAAAGTAGTATGTTATGGGGGTAGACAGTTGAGAGTTCATCAAAAGAACTACCCCACCCATGATCTAGAGCAAGCTGCCATAGTATTCACGTGAAAGACATAGCGTCATTATTTACTTGGAGAGAAGTTCGAGTAATACACCAATCATAAGTCTCTCAAGTATCTGTTCTTGCAGAAAGACCTCAATTTTAGGCAATAACGGTGGATAGAGTTTCTAGCTTCTTATGATTTTGAGATCGCTTATACCCCTGGTAAGGGTAATGTGGTGGAAGACGCACTAAATAGGAAGAGGATGGCCCTGAGTCCTCTGTTTGTGGAAAGAAAGAACTTGGAGTTCATATCAGCTTTTGGCTGTGGACCCTCCATCGGGATTTTGCCTGATTTGTTTGCATCCTTGGAGATACGACCAACTCTTATGGA
Source organism: Allium sativum (assembly GCA_030737875.1). NCBI lineage: Eukaryota > Viridiplantae > Streptophyta > Magnoliopsida > Asparagales > Amaryllidaceae > Allium > Allium sativum. The sequence goes on from CM060925.1 coordinate 78,861,249, forward strand.
CCAGATAGGAGCTTCGCAACAAGGTGACCCACAGATTTTAGACATCATAGAGAAGCTCAGAAAAGAGGAGACTTCAAGTCACCTCAGTAGATATGCTATAGATGAAAAGGGGTGGTTGCGACGAGATGGAAGGCTTTGTTTTCCTCAAAATGGAAGCTTGATAAAGGCAGTCCTAGAAGAAGCCCACCATTCTAAGATGACCCATTCATCCAGGCGGTGGTAAGATGTACAAAGGCATGAAGAGGGTTTTCTTTTGGGCTGGGATGAAGAAAGATGTGGCTGAATTTGTTTCTTAATGTCTAGTTTGCCAGCAAGTTAAAGTTGAGAAAAATAAGCCCAGTGGACTACTTCATTCTTTGGAGGTTCCTCAGTGGTAATGGGAGAGCGTCTCTATGGATTTCATAGATGGTTCCCTAGATCTAAGAAAGGAAACACCAATATCTGGGTTGTGGTGGATAGACTCACTAAGAGCGCTCACTTTATTCCAGTTAAGAGTAAGAGGACGACATCATGGTTGGCAACAATTTATGTTCGTGAGATAATTCGTCTTCATGGGGTGCCTTCCAGCATCGTAAGCGAACCCCATCTTTACCAGCGAATTTTAGAGAAGCTTGCAAGAAGCATTAGGTACACAGTCGTGTTTGAGCACTGCTTATCATCCTTAGACCGATGGACAGAGGGAGAGGGTGAACAGGATTCTTGAAGATTCTTTGAGGTTGTGTATCCTAGAGTTCGGAGGGACTTGGGAAGAGTACCTTCCTTTAGTAGGGGTTGCCTATAACAATAGCTATCAGTCCAACATCGGCATGGCACCCTTCGAAGCATTGTATGGGCGACCCTGTAAATCACCAACTTGTTGGTGGGAATCTACAGAAAGATTATTACTTGGACTAGATATGGTTAGAGAAACATCCGAAAAGATTGACCTTATTCGATGGTGGATAAAGACAGCTCAAGATAGGCAAAAGTCCTATGTAGACAAGAGAAGGACTGACATCGAATTTGAAGTTGGAGACTTAGTTTTTATCAAATTATCACCTTTGAGGAATGTGGTTCGCTTTGGATCGGTAGAGAATTTGGCACCTAGGTTTATAGGACCATTTCCCATAACCGAGAGAATTGGTCAAATGGCCTATAGAGTAAAGCTCCCAGAAAATCTGTCTGTCGTTCATGATGTTTTCCACGTTTCTCATCTATGGAAGTGGCTGCATGACACCGCAATAATTGTTGAGCGAGTATGTTGGAAGAAGTAGAAGTGGAACAGGAGGCGACAGTCAGGTGAGTCCCTACCCATATTCTTGGATCAGAAGTTAAGAAGCTATGCAATAAAGAGATCAAGTTGCTAAAGGTTCAATGTGGAGATAACCCAGAGGATGCGACTTGGGAGACAGAAGACAAGATTCGTGCTTCGTACCCTTTCCTTTTCGAGGGTATAAATCCGTTTTCAAATTTTTATCAGTGCTTGTTTCTATCATTTGAGTATATCTTATCCATTGTATTTTTCAACCGTTAGATAGAAATCCTATGGATGTAAACATGTGTTTGAAACATGTTATGTTTGATGGATGCAAGTGGATGCAAGCGTTTGCTAGTGGTTTCCTGTGGACGCATATACACACACATTAGGCACTAGATCGGCTCAATCACTCTCATACTGCATATGGTTGTGTGTGCATTTTCTTTTATTTCATGGATGGAAATGGATGAATTAGCATATGGATGTTGCATTTAGACGAATGAGTGTGCACACATATTGAGCTTACAGGTTATAATAGGATTGTTTGCATACATATTGGATTCATGGCACTAACATACATTGCATTAAGGAGGTCAACTGAATAAGTAGACCGCCTGATTTTCGCATTAGTATTGGGACATATACACACACCTTTTCATATATTCATATAAGTATTAGAAATCTTTAAGGACAATGGATGCCAGTGATTGATGGATGAGTAAATGGATGATGGATGGTAGGATATGCATTCTTCTCAACTTGGAGATTTCGGGGACGAAATCCTTTAAGTAAGGGGAATGTAACACCTCGTAATTTTATTAACATTAAAGAGGATAAATCAAATAATAACTAATTTAATATTCAAAATTAAGGAAAATGGACTATGCCATTGCGTCTGTCTCGAAATTCTGGTCAAGATAGACATTTTGTTTGCGTAAAATGGATACCGTATGGAGAAGTTATAAGGGTTTTAAGTTCGTATATGCATAGAAAGAATATATATACACATATGGGTCATATAGGAGTCAGATTTGAATCAGCACCTTATCTCGAACAGTTCGAATTTGAAAAAGAAAACGAGGCGACAACTTTCCCTCTCTAGGGGGTCGACCCCCTAGAAGGGTGTCGACACCGGGGTCGACCCCAAGGGGTGTTGACACCGGGGTGTCGAAACCTCTAGAGCTGATGTGGCATAGTCGGTTTGGGGGCTGGAAGCTATAAATAAAGGTCCATTTTCACTTGTTTTCTGTCCTGAAATGCAATGTAGGCTAGATGCTCTCAGTAGATAGACTAAACCTAATTCTATTCATCTTCTGCAAATCAAATTCTGAGATTCATGCATAGATTCAACACCAACTTCTTTTCTATCTTCTTAACAATCCAAACACTGTGAGTTGGTTACTTTTAGGTTTAAACCAATAAAAGTAAATTGTGAAAGACTGTGATTTGGATATGTTGTAAACTATGAATCTATTCTATTATTAAACCTTATACTATGTCATGATTGATCTACTTCTCTAGATCTAATTCAATTATGGTTATTCTATTATGTCGCCTTTGTGGGTACTGATTTTTCACTATATTGTGGTTACTGTAAATCTGTTATTTTGGACAGTTACAACATTGTTTTCATCTAATTCTTTATGTAAATCACCTTTCAGCTGTCATATTGTGGTCAATTTAGATATGTTATAATTTGGACATTTGAATCCATATTTAGATCTAAACATGCTACTATGTCATCCTAATTATGTTAGATCTATTTTTATGTCCACCTTATAATTATGCTAGATCTGTTATTATGCCTACCTTATTATTATGCCAAAACATGTCTATGCCAGTATATATGTTCATGTCACCCTTGTTAGAATGATCACTATTGTCATTTTTCCCATCACCTTTCCCTTATTAATGTATATGTGTTCGCCACTTTCTAGCCTAGGTATGCCGCCAAATATATGCGAATGCTCTAGTTAGGGGACAGGGGTAAATATTAGATTTGGCATAACTTGATACAGACATATAATCCATTATGAGTATAATTGGACATTTAGGCATAATTGGAAATTTGAATGTTAATTTGGTTATTAATTGGAGTAATGAATATGAATAAATTAAGCATAAAATCAAATGGACATAATTGGGAAAAAGGGGCATAAAACCTATAATTGACATGGGTATAATTAATAATAAATGCCTAGGATTACAGTTAGAAATTGTAATGGCACTTATGACACGAGGTTAGGTTGCATTAGTGGTGGAAGTCTGCTCGGACCCGACCGGCATATCCAGCAGCCACTAATGTTGAACTTAATGTGAGAGGTCTAAGTGCGCAAATACGAATCGGGCTATGACACGAGGTTAGGCCAAACAGTGGAATAAGTCTACCCGGACCTGGCCGGCATATCCAGCATCCACACGTTGTAGGCCTAATGTGGGAGGTCTAGCCCATTATAAACCATAAATGGATATAGTAATAAATTGGGTTAAGCAAATCTGGAGGGGGTGGGTAATATTTATATATAGGCCCATGAACTTAACCCAATAAGGTTATGTAATTAAAGACACCTAGTAGTATACAAAACTGGAGGAAAATATAAAAGTTATGTAATTAAAGACACCTTTTAGGGTAAGCATAACTAGCAGAAATGAATAGGGCTATGTAATTAAAGATACCTAGTGGTATACATAGTCGGTGAAAACCTAGTGGGGGATACAAGACAAAGGGGAGAGCTTGTATCATATTGTGCGGGACCCATTTAAGTCAGTAACCCGGAGTAGGTATCAAATAAAGTACTCCATACTAGGCGGAAAGGGGATACACTTACTGACTGATTGTAAGAGATCCAAACGTGGAGGACAATGTGGGTGGCGCAAACCGACCAGGCCATGTGCGTTCTTGATCCGGGCAGAGGGGGATACGACGACCGTGACACCTGTAGATATGGGGCTGTGCATATCAGTGAGGGGTTGCCACTTTAGGACGTGATACATCCTACTTTGCGGCCGACACAGAGTATCTACGGAGTAGGGAGCCGATCGATTAGGGTAGTAGTTAGGGTATATTTGGACGTATGCCCAAGTCTACTACCTTATAGTGGAAGGGATCATCTCATTTTGGTTATACTAGTAATAGTGCAGAGTAATCATTAGGGAAGCATATACACCTTATCCTGTCTACTTTGTCACACCTACCATCTATGTAGTGATCTCTCTTATCCACTTTATATGCATGAATTGCTACATTTATTAATTTACTTGCTAAAAGTAACTAGACTCGCCAGATTTTACTTCTTTAATGTACTCTGATATTTTTGAAGTACAAGTCAGTAACTTTTATGTTGTAATGGGCTTTTATGTTTCAGACATATGATGTTTTTGGACCACGGTATCTTATGATAAATAAAGTTTTTTATTCCGCTGTTACTCTATATATCTATCTTGTAATATTCTTTGTCTGTTTACCTATAAAGCTTTACGAAACTTAATACATTCCCTTTGTGAGTGACATTAACGGACGCGGGGTGTCACATCAACACATAATGAATTCCAATGCCAGACACACATCCATTTACAAGTCCATTCTGGGTCTGAACGAAACAGGAGGCACCTTATTCCTCATCCCATATGTCCGATATAGGAGAGAGGTCCTCCCATATCTGGTCGACATTTAGTCATCGTATTAGTTATTCAGAATGGGCTAAACCGGGTCTTTCCGAATAACTCGCGTATTTTATAATCAATAATCAAGTGCTACAAAACATATCATATGCCTCATTCCAATTCAGAATATTCTTTTTATTCAAATATCCGCTTCTTTTAGGGAAGGGTTCCCATTAATTTTATCAAAGATAAATTCTTTTAAAATTATTCTTTAATCATGCTTTGGATATCATTTCAAAAGATTTTACTTTTTTCTTTCACACTCTAAACCAAAACAAGGTTTATTGACCAGTCGGGATTAGTGAACCTTACCAAAGTAATCATTTATATTATTATCCTAATCCTAACTTATTCACCCCATGGAGCAAAACTGGTAGTACTCCATATCTAACACCCACAGTGTTATCGGTAAATTTAATTACCATTTCTCGTTCAAATCTAATTAAAGATTTAACTATCGCATGGAGTAAAACTGGCGGTACTCCATTCTCGATCATCTCATGAATTCGATAAATTTAATTATCCTATTATCATTTTAATCTACTTAAAGATTCATTAAAAGTCTAGTTTAGTTTTAATCTCAAGGATCATTACTTAATTATTATTCGAATTTTAGGAAATAAGTCCTGTCTTTGCTTCGATTAAAGAATCAATGTTGTTTAAAACATTATTCACGATAAACCCAAAATCCTCTTCCATTAAAATGTAACTTTCACGGAAAACAGATCAATGTATAATCGATATAAATTTTCATATCAGACCAATAATACAAATGGAATAACGGCTAAGCCTTTTAAATTCCATATATAGTAATGGTCTTCCTTTACCGAAGCTCATCTCGATTATTACCAAATCGAATTCCATTCAATTCCAATTCAATATATTAAATTGGAAACTTTACTTTGGAACATTTTCATTAAATCTTAACAAAAAGATTTGTAAATTCCAAATCATATCTTGACTGTTAACTGGTTTAAAGAATAAATGTTATTCAGAACACTTTTCACGATAAACCCAAAAATCATTACCATTTAATTACAATTATACCAATTAATTGGGAAACATCATTCATTCTTGATTAAAAGATATATCCATTCTCAACTGGGTTTAAGAACAGTGTTATTAAAGACACCTTTCTTGAAGAACCCAAAATCTAATTTGATATTAAATACAAGGCTCTAAATAGAAAATAATATCGGCTTATATTCAATATCAAGTTCTGAAACCAACAGATATCATATTGGGAATAATGATATCTGTATCTTCTGAATTCTTTACAATATCCGTATAATCACGGAATCCAATATTGACATATTCCAAAGATTATTTCCATTCCAAATTCATTCCAATTTATTCATTGGGAAATTCTGGTTAATTAAAAACCATATACAGATCTAATTTATTTATTTTAAAAACCATTGGATTATTATTCTAGTTATAACTAGTTCATTTCGATAAAAATATATTCTTTTATCTTTTCAAAATTGGAGTTTTTCATCCAAAATCTTTCCAAATCAGTTATTATGATTTTACGTAATTTTCCCATATTTTTAATAATTTTATTAAGGCCTTTACATTCGGTTTCCAATAACATTGACCGAACCGCATCCATAGCGGCCTTTTCTAAAATTGATTTGGACATATTTCCAAATCTAACCGTTAGATTTCAAATCTCTTATATTCATTGGAAACTCTTTTTGATACGAACCCAACGGTTCCGGTTTTAGGAGAATCCGACGGTCGGATCTCCCGTTACATCAATTTGAATTTAATGGTTGAAATTCGTGAAGGTCGATGCGCGGTGCGTTCTATTCAGGCCATTTAAATATATAGTGTATATATATATATTATATGTATTTCACCAATTTCAATTCAAAACGTATTTTATAAATCGTTTATAATTTCGTTTTAAAACGATTTCAACTTCATTTTTCAATTTTAAATCAACTGAATATTCCATATCATTATTATATTAAAATGATAATATTTTCAAAATATCTGATTTTGAAATCAATTATTTTCAATATTCATTACAAAATGAATAAGATCGATCGATAAACCCATTTGGGTTAAAATAACATTTCTATACTTAACCCGGCTTCATATTTTTATATATTTTCGTGTCCATCCAAAATCGAACATCAAAATCACATTTTGGTACTTCACTGAATATTATTTTAAAATATTTGTTATTTTAACATATTCGTTATTTTAAAATTTTCTTTATTTTAAAATATTCTTTATTTCTGAATCGAAATGCGACTTAACCAATTACCATATAGTTTCAGTTATATGGATTTCATACATCACATGTATTCCACAATAATGATAAATAATCCTCAAACAGTCAATTCACATCCAGAGTGCAATTTACATTTGTATAAGCATTAAAATAAACAAATAACGCTTATCCCAGTCTATCAACCAATCGATTGACATATAACTAAATATTGAGATTAGTGTATGTCAAATATCATCCCAATACCCGTGTGGGGTTTTCAAATAAAATAGTTTATTTAAAATAATCACTGGTTAGTAAATTTAACAAGTTCTAATTTAATTTGAATTATTTTTCTAATTAACCAATTTTCACTGTTTAAATTATAAATGAATATTTATAATTTAATTTCAACTACCACAAAATAATATTAAATTATTTTTAATATTTTAAACATTTCAGCATAACAATCAAAACACAATACAGTCAATTAAATCGTCCATGGTCTGTGGACGAGGGAGGTGACCTAACAGGCACCGTATACAATTTATAATGATTAAAACTGATAAAAATCTAAACTGGCAATTCTATATATTTTTATACATGAATACAATAACATGATAAAATATAATTTAGTGAGAAGGAGTTCTCACCCTGATCGGATTCAAAAATCGATAAAATGATTATTTCAATCAAATTAAACAGTACGTTCAATTTGATCAAAAATATCAACTAGCTCCAAAATTCTTCTAGTCAGTCCTAGAACGTAGTGCTCGTCGAGAAGATTCCAATGGACCTGAAATTGTCGAATTCCGACGTCGCATGAACTAGTTATAAGTTTCTAAACTTTAATTCCAGAAATTAATTGTTAGATTTATAATTAAATTACTAAGCCTTCCCTAATCATCTTCCAAACTCCTCGTTACCCTTTGTATACGCTCTAACCCATCCACCAGTTTCTAGGGTTCCAATTAGCACGCGAAGCAAAGTGCTGGCCACTGATCCATGACCACCATAACGTAGAGCATCGCGCCGCCTACCCAGCGCCGTCAGGATGGTTGAACTCGGTGGAACCCCCTGCAGTGAAACTTGGTGCGAACGGCGGCGGTTTTTGCCCCAAATTCGAATGGTATAGAAAAAGAAACACAATCAAACAAGTATGGATTTGAAGCTTGTTCTTTACTCTATAATTTTCATTCAGAAGTTGGATTGAATTTCGAAACAGTTTGGGAGATTTTTGGAGGAGAAGTTTGGAAGAATATCACCCATCGGTTGAAGGAAGCGGCGGATTTCTGAGAATGAATTAAGTTTAATTCCATTAGCCAGAATATATATATATTATTTATTTCACAAAAAATGTGTTTTTTTCCTTCCGAACTCTAGGTCAAACCCAACGACTATTTCCCTTGGTCAAATAACACCATTCCGAACACAATGGGATATATTTCGTATGCCAACTCGCCTGTTTCGACCAGTTTTCATCAAAATTAAAATATGAACCAATATATATTGAACTTAAATGTACATTTTAATTTACTGGGGCCACATATTGACTAAAAAAATTACAGAAAAATAAATCTAGTTATGTTTTGATGATACGATCTAACAAAAATAATTTCATCGAATTTGGAGACCATTTGAAAATTAGCCCTTTTTCCAGTCAATTAAATTCAAACTGAAATTTCAAAACACATTAAATTTAACATGCTCACATATTAATTCCAAAAATCATGAAATTTGAAACCTAACAACTATTTGACATTCCGGATCCAACAAATGGGGTTTCATAAAAAACGGAGGTCGTGTGCAAAATGGCTATTTTAAGGGCTATATATTATATTAAAATATATATAAATTCCATAGAGACTATTTCTAATTTTAAACTGGACATAACTTTCAATTTATAAAGTAAAATCTTTGTTTCTTACATTCGTTAGAAAGATATAGTTAAACAGATTCAAAATTTCTTGTTTCGTCCAATTCTGATTTATTTTGAATTCTATATATTCATTTGAAATCCAAAACCGAATATTCAAACTACCGCGCCATTTCAGGCTCATTTTATAATTAAAATAAATTTATACATTCTAACTTCGATTTAAATAAATTTTTAGTTATTATTATTGTAAAATAAATCACTTTTAAGTTCTCAAAATCCATTTAAATTGCTAAAATAAATATTTTAAATTGGTTCAAAAATTCCGGGTTGTTACATTGCAGGGGACGACATGAATTTATGGTTAAATTAAACGACTGTTTAATTTAATTTTAACCGAACTATTTGAATGAACGAGATCAAAGTGAGTTTAACTCACTCGGTTTACCCACTTATATTTATATATGTTGGGTTTATTATTTGTGTGCTATGTTTGTTAATTGTTTGATGGATGCTATATATATTTATATGTATTGAACTGATCTGATTAAATTAAACATTTGTTTAATTTAATTTGAACCAATCGTTATTTTTAACTATTATTTCCAAATGAGGTAACTTACCTCGTTGGTTGCGATTATAATGATATAAAGGTATTAAATTATAATAGGGATTACTGGATTGTTGTGATTTATTTATTGTTGAATAACATATTTGTTTATTGAATTGAATAATACCATTTGAGATAGTGTATTTGGATGCAGGGAAAACAGGTTGGAGCGATCCAACTGGATTGCTCAAATTATTGTTATATTCATATTATAATTATATGAACTATTTCACCACTATGGATTGGACAATTTATTTGGTTGTTGACTGTTGAACTAAAATTCAATGGTTATTTGTTTTAACCAATGGGTTATATTAGTTGATTAAATGGCATCAGATGGCTTGAAAATCAGTTGGTTTATAAATATGGATTTACCGTCAGGTGAATCGACAGAAATGAAGTTATAAAATATATTTTATAACTGAGAATAGATTTTTCGAATCTATTATTTTGAATTGAAATTTATTTAAAAAAATAAATATTTATTATTTACTATTTTAGTTATAAGTAATTATTAAAGGGTTTTATAAGGAAAATTCTTATGTTAATATGATTTGTAAAGTAGAAGAAATTAAAATAACGGTTAAGAATTTGATTAATTGCGCTAAGAAACAATTAAATGAATTTATTTAAATTAATTATATTATTAATTAATTTAAAGGTGGCATAAATTGGAATCGGGTTTAAGAAATAATCGTGTTTTCAGTTAATCAAGTCGTCCATTTCAACTTGGGTTGAGTATCAAGTTAAAACAATTTATCGTCAAATAATATATAGAAATAGCTTAACAAATATTTGTTTAAATCTTAATATGAGTTTTAAAAAGGAAATTTATTATTTATTTTAGTTAAATAAGCAATTAACTAATTTTGTAATAGTTAATGTTGAAGTAAATTATTATTTTTAATAATAATAATTTACCTTGTAAGTGAAATTCATCGAAGTGAGGATATCGAGGATTGAAATGAAAACAAGTTGGATTTAAAGGAGATTATGAATGGGTTTTATATTAAAACCTGAGTTTTATGAATTTAGTTATAAAAGGAATTTTAAGCATACACGATAGCTTAAAAATAAATATTTACTTAACATTTGAATTAAGTAAATGAAGTCGAGATAAGGAGTTTATATAAAACTAGAGATTTTATAAACATGGTTTATAAAAGAGATGTGAAGTAGAATTGTTGATTTCGAATTGACGATACTTAATAATGAGATTAAGTAAACGAATGGAACTGAAACGAGATTTTCAAAGTGGAAAATGGTCGAATGAATTAGAAATGGAATAGTATGGGTTGATAACGAGTTAAGATAAGAATTGAAACCTAACCGGAGATTAGTTGAATTGAGTGATTATCTGAATATTAATCTGATGTTGATTTCGGTCTTTGGGGTTGATACTTAGGGAGTTGTTCGCTTACCAATTTACGGCCAGGAATTAATGAATGTTGAAGAATAAAGATTTGAGAATATATATAGGGATTTCCAAAGTAACGGAAATGAAAAAAACTTGAGAATGTGTGTGTGTGTGTGTATATATATATATAATGATATTTCCAATATAAAGGAAGTAAAAGTAAGTTGTGTGAAATTATAACGTTGTTTTTGAAGGAAAAAGGAAATGAAAAGTGGAGTTTTGAAATGATTTAGTTTTAAAGAGAACAAGGGTTGTTATTGTTTTAAGTAATATAACAAAAGAGATCCTGGTAATGATTATTTTACGAATAATAAGTTAAACTAGTTTCCTGTTTTAGATAATGAATATTGTGGTGCAAATGATAATGAATGGAGGAATTGGATATTGGTAAGTGTTAAAATAAAATTGTTTTAAGGATATTCTTATATTAAATTAAGAAGTGAAAAACCATATTCGAATTATTAAAAGATTCAGAGATTTATTGAACGAATTTTTTTAATTAAAGAAGCCAAGTGATGTTGAGTACTGAATCTGTAAATTCATTTTGTTTATGATTGAATGGTTATTTATTTGATAGTTAAATAACCGACTATCAAATCTGGACTATACGATTATTGGTACGAAAAGACCGGGATTGAATTTATATTCGAAAACCATTCCGACTAGCAAATACGAAATGTTGATTATTTCAGATATTGATCGAGATGGAGAAATTGAAGACTGTGGATATTTATAAAATGGTCGAATTACTTAAAATCTCCAGTTTAGCAGCTGGAGATAGACCGTAATGCTGTCGTGGTTGAAATCTACGGATTTGCAAGGACTACTCGCTACCGATCTATAGGGTGACACCTAGGATGTAGACGGAGAGTGCCTTCGGTTCATCCTGTTCCTGGATGACTTGTATGGATGAATACCTGACAGAATATTTCTTAAAAATCACATATGTTGATTTTTACAAACGTATTTCTGTTAGTAGCGGAGAATGCCCCCCTCTTAGCTTACGAGCAAAGTATTTTTGTGAACGTCAATTAGTGATTTGGAGGATCTGACAATGTGGCATTCAAAGTCAATAGTGATGTAGTGTTCTAAAGGTAGTGTTAAACCTCAAGTGAAACGACCCAAATTCGCTAGCCTTCGAGGAGACCGGAAAACATGGATTGTAATGAGAACACGACAATCAGAACACAAACAACAGAACATTTCATTGCTATTACAACAATTACATCAAAGTACAAGAATATAACAGAGTGTGGATAAATATTATACATTGAAAAATATCAGAGGTTTAAAATTACAATGCAGCGGAAAATAATACATAACACAACTGAAAGAAATACACGGATACAGAGATTTCCGAATATGACTCCAGTTGTAAATCCAGGATCCTGTGAAAATAAATATCTGCAAAAAAACCAAAACTACTAGCTGGCCGTGCGGAAAATAGGGGCACCCAGAGTTTAGGTTAAAACAATAAATTCCTGGCCAGTCATGGAACTGGTATGAGAACTAAAACAGTTATTAACTCGTTTTTAAAGTAGCATAAATTAAGGGACTACGCCGTATAACACGGAATGGGTTTACCCCTAAGAATACCAGTGCATAAAACAGACAGCGGAATGCTAATTAAACAAAATGAAGCTATTATAAGACTCAGGTCCCATCAAACAATGCAACGCAAGCCGGAGGATAGAGTTATTCCTAAAAATAACCAAATATGCTTGGTACATTTTAAAACGAATCATTTTGATATTACTATAAGTGTATAGAGTCGAAATCAACTTCAAATATAAATGTATCAATCATAGACGACATAGTATCCCATCCTACTATGTCGCCATACTAGTTCTGCAATTAAAACCGAAATGTCACGTATTGGAAGTTGGATTTCCATTGTGAACAAGGCTCGGGATCGTCATTACCGAATTCGAGACAATCTAGCCCATGTCTCAGGATCAGAACACATCGACCCTTGGAGCGTCAGGGTTGGTCCACACTTATGTTAGTGGATTCACAATTCCTGAACAATACGTTTCCCCGCCCTATGGGGCGTAAATCTGGTCCGTATGTCGACCATGTCATCCATCGGCCCCGTAGTGACCGATATATCCGAGGCGCCTCGCTATCCATCAAATAATATGCAACATCCACATGAGTAAAATGCATGGGCTTCATACCATGACACCACTCCTAGCTAGAAGGAAACGCATGCCCTTCCTAAGGTTCTCTCCCGTTTCTGGTTCACACCGGGGTGTGAGGCTCGCGAATTAATGTTATACACAAAGCTATGCTATTTAAAGTCGTGCTTTGATCATCAACCACAAGACTCTTCGTTTCAACAAAGGCCTTGATCATTTGCATTTCAGTGTGCCACACTGACAATTCAAGCCATGCGACTGATATCTATCAATATATAACCTCTAAGCTCGTACGTCTCAGATAAGGGTGTTAAGCAAGAGAATAAATTTTTCGTCACCAAACAGATATATATTTAATAGAAATCAATCAATACAGAATAAAATCCAATGTCAAACACACATCCATTTACTAGTTTGTTCTGGGTCTGAACGAAACCGGAGGCACCTTGTTCCTCGTCCCATATGTCCAACACAGGAGAGAGGTCCTCGCATATCCGGTCAACCTCCAAGTACATCTGGACGATCACCACTTATTACCTTGTCTTGGGTGTACAGCCCAATCAAGACATCCGTAATCATCCAAATGATGTGAAGATCTTCGATCTTCAATTACCGTCTTCATCGTCGACTTATCATCATATCAGTTCAGAATAGGATAAACCCGGTCTTTCCGAATAACTCGCGTATTTCTTAAACAAGTACTATACAAACACAACATACGCCTCATTCTAATCCAGAATATTCTTTTATTCAAATATTCTTTTCACAGTTTAAATCAAAATAAGGTTTTTCCAAACTAGTCGGGATTAGCGTACCTTACCGAAGAAATCATTCATTTTATTTCCCAATCCCAACCTATTCATCCCAATCCCAATCCCAACCAATGTCATTTAAAACACAATTAACGATAAACCCTAAAATCATATTCCATCAAAATGGAATATTCACGGAAAGCAGAACAATATATATATATATATATATATATAATTGATATAAATTTCAGTATCAAACTAATAATATAAATGGTATAACAGCAAAGCCTTTTAAATTTCATATATATTAGCGGTCTTCCTTTACGGAAACTCATCTCGATTATAACCAAATCGAATTCCATTCAATTCCAATTTATTATATTAAATTGGAAACCTTTATTTTGGAAAATTTCCAATAAATCTTAATAAAAAGATTTATAAATTCTAGATCATATCTTCAATGTTAATTGGGTTAAAGAACAAACGTTATTTAAAACACCGTTCACGATAAACCGAAAAATCCAATTTTCAATTCAGTTCCAATTAAATATTAATTAATTGTTAAACATCTCTAAATCTTATTTAAAAGATTTATTCTTTCCTCATCGGGGTTTAAGAAAAGTGTTAATAAAGATACCATTCACGACAAACCCAAAGTCCAATTTGATATTAAATACAAGGCTCTAAATAGAAATTATATCGGCTTATATTCAACATCAAATTCTAAAACCAACAAATATCGTATTGGGAATAACGATATATATATATATATATATATATATATTCCAAATTCCCATAACAACATTTTATAACCACAGAATCCAATATCGAAATAATCCGAAGATTATTTCCATTCCAATTTATTCATTGGAAAATTCTGGTTATTTTAAAACCATTTCAAATCCAATTTATTTCTTTTAAAAATATTGGATTATTATACTAGTTAAAAACTAGTTAATTTTGATAAAAATGTATTTTTATCTTTACAAACGTGGAATTTTTCATCCCAATTCTTTCCAAATCATTTATTATGATTTGACACAAATTATTAATATCTTTAATAATTTTATCAAGGCCCGTACAGATGGTTTCCAATAACGGCCACTGAACTGCATCCATAGTTGTGACAACCCGAATTCAGACGGACCGAATTTTTTTTCAAAATTCCAATCCATCGAAACTCAATTTGTTGTGCTCTGGTATCCTGCAGAAAAGACAGAGACATAAAATATATCAGAGCTTAGAAAATATCTCACACAATAATGGGTAAAATACGGTATAATTAAAACATAGCCTTACCATATTATTAATACTGCCTAACCATTGTCCAAAGCTATCATATCTCTGCCACAAGACTAAACTGTGAGTATGTTATGGGGAGGGGGTCAGAACACAAGTTCTGGTCACTGGATTTAAACTATACACTTTGGACAATCCCACATATACCGTTCAATAATATTTTCTTATTTATTAGGTTACTTGAGTTAACAGCACTCAAGGCTTACACACACGTCATACCCATTTACTTCCCGAATTAACCTAATACAGTATATGTGTAGCTACCCCCAATATCGAGGTACAACCCATGGTACCCCGCTCGCACGGTCTCCACAGTAATGCCACCGAAATGCCATCGAAATGCTCGCAGTCCCTCATCCTACGTTGGAGTGACATACGGATCTCTATATAACAATGTTACGATCAACATATATCTACCATCACTACGCTATGTAAGCGTACGGATTGCCACCCTCGATCAAATCAGATCTCATACCGTAGTAATGCCCTCAAGTCTATGTTACACCACCCAGAGCAGATATGCATGTATCTGGACTATCCCTCGTACGTACTGTTAATTGTAGCTCGGTGCCTCAATTGCACGTCCTCTAATGTGCACCGAGTTCCATGGCAGTGCGATACAAGAAACACGGAACTCGGTCGGGATCTTTTCCATATCTGTACATGCCCGTCTTTAAAGAGCCTCTATATACAGAAATACCTAGGATCTGTCTTTACAGTGGCTATGGCCCCACCTCGGCCCCTTCCTTAACTATTAAAGACTATAAGAGCCAAGTGACATGCCCCTAGTAATAAACAATCTAAACATCCATTTGGCATCTCCCCTCAAACCATTACCTCGATAGTGAAAGGTGAATGGTATCTTGGTTTTAGCTCTATTCTTTTCGCATCCTACTGGCTGCCGATAATGGGTATTCGACGATCTACTATCCTCGTTGGTCGTGACCCTCCGCCTCCCCATTGAGGCAACCGCCGAATCCCCCTAGTGTCACCGTGTTACAGCATTCTGACTGCATCGCTACTTCTGCAGTCAGGGCCACCACCTAGTAATTACGCGCAGACCCAACCTCTATGAGCACAGCCTAAGACATCTTCCACCGCACAGAGGACTACTAGGAGCACCTTACGTACCTCAGGAAGCCGCATGCTTCCCTTTCCAGTCCGTCGGAGCCTTCAGAACAATCAGATGAATGTGCGCTCCCCTCGTACCTTATAACATCTCGATGATCTTCCCCGTTGGGTTATTCACCCTAAAACGTACGTACTGGTCCAAGCGCCTCACTTTAATATGTTGTTAGACCCTACGTCTGAACATTCTTTTACGTGCTTGCCTTACCTCACCCAGTTTCCATTTAACTTGGTTATTCCTTTTCATATTGAATTCTTATTCAAATTACCAAGTTTCTCTTGCTTATTAATTTCAAGCATATAACTTAACCCATTTAAGTTGATTAATAAGCCCACAACATGTTATTCTCTAGATTGTGGCCCAAGGTCTATAATCCACATCCCTTTTATATTCTTTTTTTTATTTCATCATTACAATAACATGTTTTACTTAATATGTAATTAAGTATATCTCAGTTCACATGTTTTCTGGATATATTTATTTAATATATATACATATAAGCTCCTTATATGTATACAAACTTCTAACGCTCATCACTTCTTCATATGGTGTCCGATTTACGCAAACTAGGTGTTTATCTTGATCAGAATTTCGAGACGGACGCAATGGCGTAGTCCGTTTTACTTAATTCTGAATATTTAATTAAGTTATTCTTATTTTATTATCTTAAGTTAAAAATGCGGGGTGTTACATTCTCCCACCCTTAGGAAATTTCGTCTCCGAAATTTAATAATGGTAAACTCAATTAACCCCTCGCATAATATACATCCATCATGTGTGCATCCAATTTTTGCAAACATCTTGCACTTGTGCAAAGTGAAATACAACATAATAATGCATGTATGCCTAAGCGGTACCTTCTATGTGTATGCAAAATTTTCAAAAATCCTTTTTTAAAATATGATGCTCACATCCTAAATATACTGGCAGTTTTACATGAATGCAATATTTTGAAAATCAAAAAGCTTTTTCATCCAAATTTTCCCCACACTCTTACTAAGTAAGAGCATAGTTCATCCAATTGTTGCATCCATAATTCTACTTACCAACTTTATTTTTCGAATTTCAGAAAATTCTAATTTTCTAAATTTGATTTCTTATGTTATGAAAAGGTGGAAAACGGAAAACTTCGCATCTCCTGCTTTTTTTCATCTTTTTTCTAACTGTACTTGGATTTTTATGTAACTATTTATAAAGACTCCCTATTTTCCTATCCAAGCACAGCCCACATAAGAAAATTTTTCTTTGTTACTTATTTTCTTTTTCGTCTTATCTTGGATTTTTTTTCTTTATCCATCTCTTCTCATAATTCCATTTTTGTTGCTTTACTGAATTTTTGTTTCCTTTTTAGTTGTACCATTTCTCTTTCCTTAGCTTATTTAATCTTCTTATCTTAGTTTAAATTTAAATAGGCTTCTAGTCTTTCAACTAAAACAGGAGAACAGACACCCTACACAACTACTACTAAGGGCCAAGAATCTCGGGACTATGTCTCCTTTAGACAGAAATGTCCAAACTATGGGATCTACAACAGGTTTAGGTGTTACCCTAACTACCCAACAAGAACAAAATTATGGGATAATCCCAACAGAAATGCAGTAATGGGTCTTACCCCTAACATGAAAATTAGTAACAGGATCTAAACACTTACTTGCCCTTTTTTCTATATAGTAGTCGCCACTAGTCCTAGCTGTATACCAACAATTATCTCAAGCAACATCCTAGACTTTCCAATGCTTACGCATTCTACGGGAACTCATTATTATTCCAAGATAATTCTCGCTATTTACTTTATAGTCTCAAAACTTTTCCCGTCTTTCCTAGGCACTAATCCTTAACTACTCCATACATTTTAAAACATGGTTTGGCCCTTTTCCTTCAGAAATTAAAAGTGCCAAAACTTTGTTTTCCTCATGAAAACTATCTTTTTCCAAACCATAAAAACATGTCATCTTAAAAATGTAAATCATCATTTTTTTCAAATTACAAAACTGGAGTAGATACGGACAACTATTTTCTCCATCGGGTTTATGACTTGTTCTTACCTATAAGGTCGGTTTAGTCTCTTACTACAAGGTGCAGACATCCACTCTAATCTTAATTTCTACACTTATTTTGTCCACCCAACAAAACTATCTTGTCAAAGTAATTTATCCAAAAAGGATTGTCACAAGAATAGAGATTTCAAATCTTTCTTTATTAAAAACTCTTGTATGAAATATAATAAGAAAACCAGCGAGCTATACATGCTCTATAATATGCACCTTTTTTAGAGAGAATTTTTCTTTAAAACTCAATATGTGTACTTCTTTACATATTTTAAAATTAAAACTTTTTAGATTAAAACTTGAAAACACCATAAACCATTTTCCCAAAACTTTTATAATTCCAAGTTCTTAAAAGTTATAATGGGGTTAGACTCAAAGCAGGTTTCCAATTTTTTTAGGCTTTCCTCGACACTCCCCAAGGTCAATTCCCTCAACTATATATATTCCTAATCCATTTTGTTTTTCTCTTTTTAACACTTCCCAATTTGTAAGGTTTTACTGCCAAACCCACTAACCCAAAATACTAATCATATGGGATTCACTTTCCTTCCATACAAAGTATATTGTACACTTCCCAACCAATCTTCCTAAAGGTCTCAAATTTCCATATTATTTCATTTAGTGTATAAAACAAGAATCCCATTTCTTACCATATTATACTCTTTCTATTTAGTGGGTTCCTCTATGGATATAGGTAAATTTATAATTTTTTTTTTAAAATACAAATACGTTCACTCACTATTTATATAGAAATCCTAAACCTAAGCTCTGATGCCAGATGTGACAACCCGAATTCCGACAGACCGATTTTTTTTCAAAATTCCAATCCATTGAAACTCAAGTTGTTGTGCTCTGGTATCCTGCAGAAAAGACAGAGATATAAAATATGTCAAAGCTCAGAAAATATCTCATAGCGGAATGGGTAAAATATAATATAATCAAAACATAGCCTTATCGTATTATTAATACTGCCTAACCACTATCCAAAGCTGTCATGTCTCTTCCACAAGTCTAACTGGCGAGTATGTTATGATGAGGGGGTCAAAACACAAGTTCTAGTGAGTGGATTTAAACTATATACTTTGGATAATCCTATATATATCGTTCAATCATATTTTCTTATTTATTAGGTTACTTGGGTAAACAACACTCAAGGCTTACACACACGTCGTACCCATTTACTTCCCAGTTGA
This sequence comes from Allium sativum, assembly GCA_030737875.1. Classification (NCBI taxonomy): domain Eukaryota; kingdom Viridiplantae; phylum Streptophyta; class Magnoliopsida; order Asparagales; family Amaryllidaceae; genus Allium; species Allium sativum. The sequence continues at coordinate 78,880,829 of CM060925.1, forward strand.
TTAACCTAATACAGTATATGTGTAGCTACCCCCAATATTGAGGTACACCCCATGGTACCGCACTAGCATGGTCTCTACTGTAATGCCACCGAAATGCTCGCAGTCCCTCATCCTATACCGAAGTGACTTACGGATCCATATATTACAATGTTACGATAAGCATATATTTGCCATCACTACGCTATGTAAGTGTACGGATTGCCACCCTTGGTCGAATCAGATCTCATACCAGGGTAATGCCCTCAAGTCTACAATACACCACCCAGAGTAGATACGCATGTATCTAGACTGCCCCTCGTACATACTGTTAATTGAAGCTCGATGCCTCAATCGCACGTCCTCTAATGTGCATCGGGTTCCATGGTAGGGCAATACAAGAAAAATGAAACTCAGTTGGGAGCTTTTCCATATCTGTATATGCTCATCTTTAAAGAGCCTTTATATACAGATATACCTAGGGTCCGACCCCTCCCTTAACTAGTAAAGACTACAAGAGCTAAGCGACATGCCCCTAATAACAAATAATCTAAACATTCATTTGGCTTCTCCCCTCAACCGCTTACCTCGATAGTGAAAGATTAACGGTATCTTGGGTTTAGCTCTAGTCTTTTCGCATCCCGCTGGAAGCTGATGACGGGTATCCGACAATCTACTATCCTTGTTGGTCGTGACCCTCCGCCTCCCCGTTGAGGCAACCACCGAATCTGTAATGACCCGTATTTTGACAGTGTAATAATTAACTTATTTATTTATTTAAATAATGAATATATTATTTAAATAACGACGGTTGAATGTAAAATATATATATTAATTAAAATCGAGCTTGAAATGGCGCTGCAGTTCGTAATTTGGCGATTCGAACTTCAATTGAGTGTACAGGATTCGTTTTAAATCGGATTTCTGTGAAACAAGAAACGTACGGAGCTGGTGGAGTATATCTTTCTAGTGGAAGAGAAAAATTAGGATTTCGTCGTGTAGATTTTGAGATATGTCCAAATCAAATTTTAAAATAGTCGCTATAGATTCGTTTATCAACCGTAATGGGTTATTCGATATAACTAGAGATAGGGTTTGAATTTAGAAAAGGTTCTTTTAGGAAACAGTGATAAAATAATTTTTAGAATTTTACTGTAATTTTTAATTAATTTAATAAGGAACTTTTTATTTGGAGTATTTGGCACCCTGTATCGACATTTCGGGGTTCCACAATATGAGTTAATCTATCGGTATTATTATATTTTTGGGATTATGGCACCGAGCTCGATACAACGATACCTTTATTTCAGTCGGTACGTGAAGGAAATTTTATGAAAACAAGATACATTAGATTTTATATTCTAAAACTTAGGAGCAAAGGGAAAGGGTACCGCATAAGAATATATATACATTATTTTGTCTGCCGACATCCCTTCAAATTTTATGGCTAAGTTTAAGCCACGTAGAGCTTAGATAACCAAGGAAATCGAAAACATACCCTATAAATAACCCCGCTGTGTTTAGTTAAGACCTAATTTCATTCGGTGATAACAAAATACCGCCGCCACCCAGACAAAATGGACGACGAGAATCTCATGTCTTTCTCCTCCAATCTTCTTTTGATCGGATATCTGTTTTAGAATCCCTCAGCAGCCAACCTGATCAGCTCCTCAAGAGCTACCTTTTCGACAGCGGTGATCCGATCTGAAGCGACGAGTTGGCCGGGATTTCACCTGAAGCTGCCGACTTTCGAAGACTGTTGGGAGAGAACCGAAGCACTGAGTTGAAAGTCGTTTCTGGAGAAGGGCAGAGGGAGTGGGGCGCGACTTTTGGTGATGGCAGATGTTATTCTGATGCCGGAAATTAGGCGCGGTGGCTTGTTGTTGGTGGGGGAGCGAGTTGTTGAAGCTGACGATGAAGTTTGAAAGGTGAAGCATTGATGTGGCATATGCGTGAAAGGTGGGGTGCCTGAGAGTGTGAAGATGAGGATGCGCAGATCATAAGGGATGGAGCGGCACTGTTTCATGTAGGAAAGAAGGAAAAAGGAAGAAGGCTAGGCAGGTTTCGTTGATTTGCATGGCAGTGGTGTTATTGGACTGGTTTTAAGATTTCACGTGAGGTCCCAAGTACAAAAGAAGAAAGAAAGAAAAAAATATATGTTACAGCGTACCAAATGGGATGGTGAGAGTTTATGTATTGGTCTTCTGCATAGTGTGGGTTGAGGATATAGTACACGTTGGGACAGAGAGTGAATGAAGATTAAAGGGGACGTTGGGGTACTTTGAGCAGTGTTGTTGGATGAGGAGTGGCTTTTGTTTTGGATTTCCTGAAGTATGGTGTTGGTGAAAGTTGAAGCAAATGGAAGGTGGGCGCTATTTTTAATAATAGTGTACTGGAAAAAATTTAGGTGAAGTACTGCTGTTTTAACGAAGTAAGGGAATTGGGTATCAAAAACAAGTAGGGGAGGTGCGTGATCAATGTAAGAGGAGGAGGGCTGTTTCGATATGTACACGTATAGAATATAAAGTAGTCGGCCTGGTACTTGTATTTGGGAAGTAGAAACCCTTGAAGACCGAAGACACGTGTATTGGGGAACCGACGTGAAAACATAAAGAAGAAATTTAGGTGACGTGAACAACGGTTTTACCTATTGAGAAGCCCAGGTATTTTTACAAGAAAAGACAAAAGAAAGAAGTAAAGACTTCAGGGGCTGTTTTGATTTGATAAGGGCCCGGGTTATTTTTAATAAATTAAATAAAGAAGAAGGAAAAAGGAAACAAGGAGGAGTGGGTTTTCTGAGTTTCAAATTGGGTTTCATATGTTCATGGGCCGAGACAAAGAGAGGAAGCCCAACGTTTAAAAAGGGTTATTGTTTAAAAACACGAAATGTTGAACGTGGGATACCAGGGAAGATCGGGAATCAGCTGCGTTCTTTTTACTAGAACAGACGATTGGAAATGGGTTGGAGCTCGACTGAATTTATAGCGGAATGAATCGTATGATCAGAACCATCGACCGTTATTCGTTAGTTAACGATTACGGACAATGTGAGTAAAACTCACTAACTCTCCTCAATTTATATTTTAATATAAATTGTACTTTATTTAATTGACTGTTGTATATTGATTGTTAAACTGGACTGTTAAATAGATTTGATTGAAAACGTAGTTATAGTTAATCTATGTACTGTTAATCAAATATGATTCTGTACAGCAGGATATTTCATTTCAAAATGAAATATGATATATATTATACTGTGTAACATCTGTGGATGCAGGGAGATAGGTTGGAGGAATCCGACTGGGTTCCTCAATAATTATTTTACTGTTTACATATATTGTGATGTATGTTGTGATTTATAATCTGCTATTGATTATGGATGTTAGAACGATATTGATCATCGTTGTTTGATATTTTAAATACCATAAGAAACCCTGAGTTGTAAAAAGGAATATTTCAATGTATATCGAAATAAAGGAGTTTTATAAAATCAACCGATTTTATAAAAGGAAACAATTTGAAAATAGATTATTTATAAAACGAACACGGTTTTATTAAAGGAAGTATTTATAAAACAAATAGAGTTTTATAAAAGGGGTATTTATTTAGAAAATAAATAGGAATAAGGAATATTTATTTAGAAAATAAATAAACAGTTTTAAATAAGGAATATTTGTAACGGTAAATAGAAGTTGTAAATAGGAATATTTGTAAAGATAAATAGAAGTTGTAAATAGGAAATATTTGTAACGGTAAATAGAAGTTGTAAATAGGAAATATTTGTAACGGTAAGTAAACGTTATAAAAAGGAAATAGTTGTAACGGAAAACGTAGTTTATCAAAAGGAGTTAATCAAACGTAGTTTATCAAAAGGAGTTAATCAAATGTAGTTTATCAAAAGGAGTTAATCAAATGTAGTTTATCAAAAGGAGTTAATCAAACGTAGTTTATAAAAGGGGTTAATCGAATATAGAAATTAAGAAGTGAAGTTAAACAAAAATTAGAAACTGACTAAAGATTAGTAAGTTGAATAGTTTTCTGAGTGTTGATCTGATGTTGGTTTCGGCCTTCGGGGTTTATACTTAGAGAATTGTTCTCTTACTAGTTTACAGTTAGGGACTAATAGTTGTGGAATGATAGTGATGCATAAATGAGGATTGGAAATGTTTTCCAATGTTGAAAATGTATATTTTCTAGTTTTAGAAAATAAGGAAATATGAATATATATATATATGACTGATGATTGGATCGATAATTCCATTTGGAATTAAGATCGTTGTTTGTACACCGACATATTTTCATTTGATAGTTAAATCACAGACTATCGAAGTTTTGACCATTTTACGTTGTTAATATGGAGAGACCGGTTGGATTATTATCTGAAGAACCACTCCGTATCGACATAAGCGTTGTGATCAAATACGATGAAGAAATTGAAGACGGAGTAAAGTGCAAGGGCAGTCCTGTTTACAGAATAGTGCCTTCGGTTTCGTTCAGTCCCAGAACGAACGTATATGGACGAATGTCTGACAGAATAGTTCCAATGATCGAAAGAGTTGGACTGTACAAATATATATGGTGGCCAACGGATTTATTCCCTTCGGATAATATCCAGAATCTATTTGTGCAGATCCAACTAATGATTAACGGATCTGATAATGTGGCATTCAAAGTGATCGTGTTATCAATGAATGGAAAGTAATCGTAGCTTCTAGCCTCACATCTGGTAAATGACAAAAATCGGGCAGGCAGCATGGCTAAGTCGGTCGCTCCGAAGTAGGGTGTATAATCACCTATCTAGAGAATATTCATTTGCTTCTTTAATCTATCAATGCTGTCCCATATATATATACGGGAACGGTTGCTGATCCTAACTGTTGGTGATGTACATTCGATACACTCAAGCGAAATGAGTGGTCGGTCATGTGTGGCTGAGTTGCAAGATGTTCTTGTTGAACTCCAGTGTATCGTTCCTAGAGTACACTGATCGGAAGGTGGTTCCATACCTTGTCATAGTTGGAAACCCAATCATCCAATACGCACCTGCGGTTTTGATTGTATACTATATATGTAGAACTTGAGATGCAAGCGTTTCTACTAGACTGATATCTATTTGTATTTAGACATTATCATAATATCAGAATGATATTGCTTTTCAAAGATGTTTGGATTCTCATAAGGGAAAAACCCGTTCCGTATTCACGGCGTGGTCTTATGAGATATCATATACCTGTTTAAATGATTTAAGTTTACTCACACCAGTCACATGACTGACCCGAAGTTTATTTGTTTTGTCTTCCCTAAACTCTTGGGTGCCTAAATTTGTACGGGCAGTCAAGTAGTCGGGATTTACATATGCACTTGGAGAGCTTGGAGCAGGAGGCTTCAGCAGTCGATAGCTATTATTTATTCCGCTGTGATGTTATATGTTGTACTCTGAAAATGGTATGTATAAACAGTTATAACTTTGTATTTCAAAAGTTATGTTATATTTTATTCGTTCCGCTGTGAGATTCGTGTTACTCTGATGATGATGTTCTTCTTCTTCTTCTATTCTAAGTTTCGATCTTATCTATCCTCACCCTCTGTCTTCTTTCTATTAGTTTCTTGAATTTCCAGTGTAATTTGGGGTTGGACTTGTGTTATTTAGTCAGCTCAAATTGGACCGGATTTTCGGGTCACTACAGTTGGTATCAGAGCTTAAGTTAAGCGAATTACCTTGGCTCTGTGGCGTGACTCAGTAGAGATGGGGTTAGTAATACCCTAGACTGAGATTGAGTGTATATATACGAGTGAACGTATTTGTTATTAGATATAAAAATTTGTTTTATATTGTGGAGATTTATTGGTCGAGTAGTTTATGAATTCTGGTCGATACAGTAATGCAAACTGTGTTGATAGGAGTTACTAAACACTTGAATACGATGAACCGACATGGTATGTTTTGAAAAGAGGGTAAATGAAATAATTTTACCCAAGTATATATATTGGAAATATTAATGTGTTGGTTGTTATTATAATTGAATAAGATTATAAAGGTGAAATGGTTATAAATAACTAAACAGAATTCATATAAGTAAAGTATATGAAATAAGATGAATTAAATCTGAAATTAAATCAGGATTCGGAATTAAAATAAGGAAATTTTAAGTTCCTGAGAGATTTTGAAAATGTTTTCAAATTGGAAGTGTTATAGTATTGAACTCACTTCGATAAACTGGGAAATAACCCTGATGAGTGTGGCCACATCATCAGTGTTCATTTTCGAGTTCTAAGTGACGGATTACTACCAAAGGTTGTGTTTTTGAATTGTTTAAGGAAAACAAGTGTTTAGAAATTCAAAGGTTTTGAATTGGTATTATGGTTTCAAATTGATTTGAAATAAACCCAGGAATTTAAATTCTGGAATTAAGATTTAACTTATGAAGTTAAATAGATTAAAATATTGAAAGTGAATAAATTAATTTGAATTAAACTTGGACAAGGTTATATATAATATGGAATTATATTGGGATGATATCGAGTAAGTTGATTGATTTTATAAGGATTTGGAATCCAGAATTGTACTTAAGTTTGAAATGGAATTTGACTTGAGTATAAGCAATTTCTTGAGTTTGAGGATAAAAACTGACAGGAGATGGATTGGAATGACATTGGTATATGTTAAGTTGATAACCAATGGGAATGGTATAATGATATGGTCAGCAAAAAGGTACAAGTTTATATTTCATATGAGTTGGAATTTATGAGCCGATTTGGCAAGCCGCTTGGCGTTTTGATTTTCTTTTGGGTTGGAGAAGGCCTAGAGAGGCGAGTTGTGGTTTTACCGATAGGGCTGTACAAAGGAGGTTATGGCAAAATTTTCCGAAAATTTAAGCTTTAGAAAATTTTCAGAATTTTTGAAAATTTAGGTTAGTCGGAAGGAATTAATATTTTAGTCAATATTAATTGGTTTAGTTGAAATCAGAAATAAGGGGTAAACAAATCTTAGGAATTCCAATAGATAGGGTCGTCCTCTACCTTAGCAATTTCGAGGACGAAATTATTTTAAGTGGGGAAGAATGTAATGACCCGTATTTTGACAGTGTAATAATTAACTTATTTAATTATTTAAATAATGAATATATTATTTAAATAACGACGGTTGAATGTAAAATATATATATTAATTAAAATCGAGCTTGAAATGGCGCTGCAGTTCGTAATTTGGCGATTCGAACTTCAATTGAGTGTACATGATTCGTTTTAAATCGGATTTCTGTGAAACAAGAAACGTACGGAGCTGGTGGAGTATATCTTTCTAGTGGAAGAGAAAAATCAGGATTTCGTCGTGTAGATTTTGAGATATGTCCAAATCAAATTTTAAAATAGTCGTTATAGATTCGTTTATCGACCGTAATGGGTTATTCGATATAACTAGAGATAGGGTTTGAATTTAGACAAGGTTCTTTTAGGAAATAGTGATAAAATAATTTTTAGAATTTTACTGTAATTTTTAATTAATTTAATAAGCAACTTTTTATTTGGAGTATTTGGCACCCTGTATCGACATTTCGGGGTTCCACAATATGAGTTAATCTACCGGTATTATTATATTTTTGGGATTATGGCACCGAGCTCGATACAACGATACCTTTATTTCAGTCGGTACGTGAAGGAAATTTTATGAAAACAAGATACATTAGATTTTATATTCTAAAACTTAGGAGCAAAGGGAAAGGGTACCGCATAAGAATATATATACATTATTTTGTCTGCCGACATCCCTTCAAATTTTATGGCTAAGTTTAAGCCACGTAGAGCTTAGATAACCAAGGAAATCGAAAACATACCCTATAAATAACCCCGCTGTGTTTAGTTAAGACCTAATTTCATTCGGTGATAACAAAATACCGCCGCCACCCAGACAAAATGGACGACGAGAATCTCATGTCTTTCTCCTCCAATCTTCTTTCGATCGGATATCTGTTTTAGAATCCCTCAGCAGCCAACCTGATCAGCTCCTCAAGAGCTACCTTTTCGACAGCGGTGATCCGATCTGAAGCGACGAGTTGGCCGGGATTTCACCTGAAGCTGCCGACTTTCGAAGACTGTTGGGAGAGAACCGAAGCACTGAGTTGAAAGCCGTTTCTGGCGAAGGGTAGAGGGAGTGGGGCGCGACTTTTGGTGATGGCAGATGTTATTCTAATGTCGGAAATTAGGCGCGGTGGCTTGTTGTTGGTGGGGGAGCGAGTTGTTGAAGCTGACGATGAAGTTTGAAAGGTGAAGCATTGATGTGGCATATGCGTGAAAGGTGGGGTGCCTGAGAGTGTGAAGATGAGGATGCGCAGATCATAAGGGATGGAGCGGCACTGTTTCATGTAGGAAAGAAGGAAAAAGGAAGAAGGCTAGGCAGGTTTCGTTGATTTGCATGGCAGTGGTGTTATTGGACTGGTTTTAAGATTTCACGTGAGGTCCCAAGTACAAAAGAAGAAAGAAAAATATATATGTTACAGCGTACCAAATGGGATGGTGAGAGTTTATGTATTGGTCTTCTGCATAGTGTGGGTTGAGGATATAGTACACGTTGGGACAGAGAGTGAATGAAGATTAAAGGGGGCGTTGGGGTACTTTGAGCAGTGTTGTTGGATGAGGAGTGGCTTTTGTTTTGGATTTCCTGAAGTATGGTGTTGGTGAAAGTTGAAGCAAATGGAAGGTGGGCGCTATTTTTAATAATAGTGTACTGGAAAGAATTTAGGTGAAGTACTGTTGTTTTAACGAAGTAAGGGAATTGGGTATCAAAAACAAGTAGGGGAGGTGCGTGATCAATGTAAGAGGAGGAGGGCTGTTTCGATATGTACACGTACAGAATATAAAGTAGTCGGCCTGGTACTTGTATTTGGGAAGTAGAAACCCTTGAAGACCGAAGACACGTGTATTGGGGAACCGACGTGAAAACATAAAGAAGAAATTTAGGTGACATGAACAACGGTTTTACCTATTGAGAAGCCCAGGTATTTTTACAAGAAAAGACAAAAGAAAGAAGTAAAGACTTCAGGGGCTGTTTTGATTTGATAAGGGCCCAGTTTATTTTTAATAAATTAAATAAAGAAGAAGGAAAAAGGAAACAAGGAGGAGTGGGTTTTCTGAGTTTCAAATTGGGTTTCATATGTTCATGGGCCGAGACAAAGAGAGGAAGCCCAACGTTTAAAAAGGGTTATTGTTTAAAAACACGAAATGTTGAACGTGGGATACCAGGGAAGATCGGGAATCAGTTGCGTTCTTTTTACTAGAACAGACGATTGGTAATGGGTTGGAGCTCGACTGAATTTATAGCGGAATGAATCGTATGATCAGAACCATCGACCGTTATTCGTTAGTTAACGATTACGGACAATGTGAGTAAAACTCACTAACTCTCCTCAATTTATATTTTAATATAAATTGTACTTTATTTAATTGACTGCTGTATATTGATTGTTAAACTGGACTGTTAAATAGATTTGATTGAAAACGTAGTTATAGTTAGTCTATGTACTGTTAATCAAATATGATTCTGTACAGCAGGATATTTCATTTCAAAATGAAATATGATATATATTATACTGTGTAACATCTGTGGATGTAGGGAGACAGGTTGGAGGAATCCGACTGGGTTCCTCAATAATTATTTTACTGTTTACATATATTGTGATATATGTTGTGATTTATAATCTGCTATTGATTATGGATGTTAGAACGATATTGATCATCGTTGTTTGATATTTTAAATACCATAAGAAACCCTGAGTTGTAAAAAGGAATATTTCAATGTATATCGAAATAAAGAAGTTTTATAAAATCAACCGATTTTATAAAAGGAAACAATTTGAAAATAGATTATTTATAAAACGAACACGGTTTTATAAAAGGAAGTATTTATAAAACAAATAGAGTTTTATAAAAGGGGTATTTATTTAGAAAATAAATAGGAATAAGGAATATTTATTTAGAAAATAAATAAACAGTTGTAAATAAGGAATATTTGTAACGATAAATAGAAGTTGTAAATAGGAATATTTGTAAAGATAAATAGAAGTTGTAAATAGGAAATACTTGTAACGGTAAATAGAAGTTGTAAATAGGAAATATTTGTAACGGTAAGTAAACGTTATAAAAAGGAAATAGTTGTAACGGAAAACGTAGTTTATCAAAATGAGTTAATCAAACGTAGTTTATCAAAAGGAGTTAATCAAATGTAGTTTATCAAAAGGAGTTAATCAAATGTAGTTTATCAAAAGGAGTTAATCAAACGTAGTTTATAAAAAGGGGTTAATCGAATATAGAAATTAAGAAGTGAAGTTAAACAAAAATTAGAAACTGACTAAAGATTAGTAAGTTGAATAGTTTTCTGAGTGTTGATCTGATGTTGGTTTCGGCCTTCGGGGTTTATACATAGAGAATTGTTCTCTTACTAGTTACAGTTAGGGACTAATAGTTGTGGAATGATAGTGATGCATAAATGAGGATTGGAAATGTTTTCCAATGTTGAAAATGTATATTTTCTAGTTTTAGAAAATAAGGAAATATGAATATATATATATATATGATTGATGATTGGATCGATAATTCCATTTGGAATTAAGGTCGTTGTTTGTACACCGACATATTTTCATTTGATAGTTAAATCACAGACTATCGAAGTTTTGACCATTTTACGTTGTTAATATGGAGAGACCGGTTGGATTATTATCCGAAGAACCACTCCATATCGACATAAGCGTTGTGATCAAATACGATGAAGAAATTGAAGACGGAGTAAAGTGCAAGGGCTATCCTGTTTACAGAATAGTGCCTTCGGTTTCGTTCAGTCCCAGAACGAACGTATATGGACGAATGTCTGACAGAATAGTTCCAATGATCGAAAGAGTTGGACTGTACAAATATATATGGTGGCCAACGGATTTATTCCCTTCGCATAATATCCAGAATCTATTTGTGCAGATCCAACTAATGATTAACGGATCTGATAATGTGGCATTCAAAGTGATCGTGTTATCAATGAATGGAAAGTAAGCGTAGCTTCTAGCCTCACATCTGGTAAATGACAAAAATCGGGCAGGCGGCATGGCTAAGTCGGTCGCTCCGAAGTAGGGTGTATAATCACCTATCTAGAGAATATTCATTTGCTTCTTTAATCTATCAATGCTGTCCCATATATATATACGGGAACGGTTGCTGATCCCAACCGTTGGTGATGTACATTCGATACACTCAAGCGAAATGAGTGGTCGGTCATGTGTGGCTGAGTTGCAAGATGTTCTTGTTGAACTCCAGTGTATCGTTCCTAGAGTACACTGATCGGAAGGTGGTTCCATACCTTGTCATAGTTGGAAACCCAATCATCCAATACGCACCTGCGGTTTTGATTGTATACTATATATGTAGAACGTGAGATGCAAGCGTTTCTACTAGACTGATATCTATTTGTATTTAGACATTATCATAATATCAGAATGATATTGCTTTTCAAAGATGTTTGGATTCTCATAAGGGAAAAACCCGTTCCGTATTCACGGCGTGGTCTTATGAGATATCATATACCTGTTTAAATGATTTAAGTTTACTCACACCAGTCACATGACTGACCCGGAGTTTATTTGTTTTGTCTTCCCTAAACTCTTGGGTGCCTAAATTTGTACGGGCAGTCAAGTAGTCGGGATTTACAGATGCACTTGGAGAGCTTGGAGCAGGAGGCTTCAGCAGTCGATAGCTATTATTTATTCCGCTGTGATGTTATATGTTGTACTCTGAAAATGGTATGTATAAACAGTTATAACTTTGTATTTCAAAAGTTATGTTATATTTTATTCGTTCCGCTGTGAGATTCGTGTTACTCTGATGATGATGTTCTTCTTCTTCTTCTATTCTAAGTTTCTATCTTATCTATCCTCACCCTCTGTCTTCTTTCTATTAGTTTCTTGAATTTCCAGTGTAATTTGGGGTTGGACTTGTGTTATTTAGTCAGCTCAAATTGGACCGGATTTTCGGGTCACTACAGAATCACCCTGGTGTCACCGCCTTACAGCATTCTGACTGCATAGCAACTTCTGCAGTCAAGGCCCACCCCCCAGTAGTTACGCGCAAACCCAACCTCTGCAAGCATAGTCTAAGACATCTTCCACCGCATAGAGGACTACTAGGAGCACCTTACGTACCTCAGGAAGCCGCGTGCTTTCCCTTCTAGTCCTTCGGAGCCGTCAGAACAATCATATGAATGTGCGCTCCCCTCGTGCCTTATAACACCACGTTGATCTACCCCGTTGGGTTATTCACCCTCAAACGTACGGACTGGTCCAAGCGTGTAACATCCCGAAAATTTCAACAACTAAAATAAGGAATTAATTAGTAATGGTCAAATTTATATTGATAGTTGGGTTTAAAAATCAAATATATTGTTTTTGTATGAATTAAAATTCAATATTTAATTCAGAGTGGGTAACTGGAATCAACTATTTATTGTAGAATATTTGAATTATAGCTGGTCGGATATTTGAATTGATTTGGAATTCGGTTGATAAATATAAATAGTTGAATTTTAAAAATATACGTCGTTGACGTTAAACAAATTTAAATTTTTATTTGTTTGATCATATTGACAATTGGCTGTCTATGTGTGTATTTGTATATATAAAGAGACTGAACTTAACGAAGGGAGTTGTTGGACAAACGTAATAAAATCAAAGAACTAATAAATAATATTAAATTAAATTAATGTCATACAAACAACGTCAAATTCCAACCAAAATAATTTTATTAAATTTGGCACGTTGTGAAGAAAGAGTACGTATAATTTTTGTCACATTTGGAGATTGGGTTGGGGTTCGAGTTTAGAGTGTTCAGTAATATTCTCGGTAGAAAATAATATTTTATTCAATCAAAACAAACCTTCACCGGATTATTTCGCACCGATCTGTCACGCAGCTACCCTAAATCTACGGATTTAACATGGTTCTAATCCACGCATTTGCTTCTTCGATAAGCTTCTCTACCCTTTTATATTCCTACCGTCCCCTTTATTTTTCATTTGTTCAGCAAAAAGAAAATCCCTAAATCGAAAATCAATAGCTACTGAAAATCAGTCCATTTGAAATCCATCGCCCATTTCTTCAACTTGCAAATGCAGAAGCCACCCTCCTTAGCCCTAAATCGGTCATCTCCTCTTCCTTGCAAGTCGAAGCCAACCTCCACGCCATCACCATAGGACCGACCAGGCACCTACTTTCTCTCGAATACTGAAATCAACGGTCGTTATCCACCGGGAGTGCCAAACCACTGCAAGTATGGCCACTGCGAACCTTTGCTCGCCCCTCTGTCATCTCCGTCGTTGAAATGTGAGTTATTAGCTCATGATTTTCTTTAATTCAAGTAGATCGATTTCAGCTTAAACTAAATATACGTGGTTAATCATTTTCGATTTACGTTGAAGCTGGCTTGGTGTTTGAACTGTTGTGATCCATATTTATGCAGTTATTGTCATCCTTGTTAATTATTGAGAACCCACTATTTAATGGATTTACTGACCCCTTCTAATTGTCCAAAATGATTGCAATTTTTACAAAGCCGGAACGCATATTGTATCCTGATATATATTGACACCTATATCACTTTTAGTGACCTTAAATGTGACAACGTCAGCTCTTTTCCATGATCTGAAACTATAAAATAAATTAACCCATGTATTTGGACATAAATTCGAAGTGCCAGAAGGGGTAATTTAGGATTTCATAAATGAGAATGAAACGACCTGAAATCCCCCTTACGGGAAATCACGGATTGAGTTGACAACAAGCCACATCAGAACACAGACGAAAGAACATTTCATTGTATATTTCAACAATTCCATCAGATACAAGAATATACAGAGTATAAATGAATAAAATACATTCGATAAATATCAGAGATTGCAATAAATTACATAGCAACGGAAAAACAATATAAAACAAAACTGAAAGTAATACACGGATACAGAGCTTTCCGAGCTTCGTTCCAGCTGTAAATCAGGATCCTATGAATATAAATCTGCAAAACCAAAACTACTAGCTGCCCGTGTCGAAATAAGGGCACCCAGAGTTTAGGTTAAAACAATAAACTCCAGGCCAGTCATGTGACTGGTGTGAGAACTAAAACAGTTATTAATCTTTATTTTAAAGTTAGGTAAATCAAGGGATCACGACGTATAACACGGAACGGGTTTCCTCCCAAGAACATCGGTGCATAAAAAAAACAGCGCAATGCTAAATAAAGAACAATGAAGCTATTATAAGACCCATCTCCCATCACACAATGCAACGCAAGCCGGAGGATAGGGTTTTTACCTTATGACAGCCAAAGAATGCTTGATACGCTAAATTTCATGTTTTAATTCTTAATTAAACTCCAACCGCAAATTAGTAAGAGAACGATTCCCTAAGTATTAACCCTGAAGGCCGAAACCAACATCAGACCAATACCCAGGAAACCACCCATCTTAGCTTGTTTCCAGTTAGTTTCTGATTTTATATACAATCATAAATATCAATCATAGGCGGCATGAATGTCCCATACCACTATGTCGCTATATATAGGTATACAATCAAAACTGCAAAATGTCGTATTGGAAGTTGGGTTATCATTTATGGTATGAACCGAGGCTAGGGATCGTCCTCACCGATTCGAGACAATCTAGCCCATGTCTCGGGAACAGCCGCAACTGCACCATGGATCGTCCGGGCCGGTCCACACGGATTGGATTATAGTTCCTGAACAATACGTCTCCCCGCCCTATGGGGCGTAAATGAGCCAACGAATGACTCCATCGGCTTCGCATAGTCATCGATAAATCCGAGGCGCCTTGCAAACCAACAACCACATAAGTCAAACTCGTCAGGGCGTGTAAAACCACTGGCGCCACTTATAACTAGAAGGAAACGTATGCCCTCCCTGATGTCCTCTCCCGTTTCTGGTTCATACCGGGTGTGAAACTCGCGAAGTAAACGTTACACAAAGTTATGCCACAAAGGCGGTGCTTTGATCCTCAACCACAAGACTTTGATTTTCAACAGAAGCCTTGATTAATTGCCACTTAGACATGCCACACAGGCAATTCACTCCATGCGATGGATATCCATCAATATATAACCCCTGAGCTCGTATGTCTCAGAGAAGGGCATTAAGCAAGAGAATAAATTCTCTGCCGCCAAACAGATATATATTTAATAGAAATCAATCACACAGAATGAAATCCAATGTCAGACACACAGTCCATTTACAAGTTCGTTCTGGGTCTGAACGAAACCGAAAGCACCTAGTACCCCGCACATCCATCGATCTCCAAGTACATCTGGACGATCACTAACTGATTCCCTTCTCTTGGGTGTATGGCCCAATCAATATCATCAGTAATTATCCAAACGACGTGAAGACCTCTGGTCTTCTACCATCGTCTTCATCTTCGACTTGTCGTCGTATCAGTTATTCAGAATGGGATAAACCCGGTCTTTCTGAATAACTCGCATATATAATAAACACGTGTTACACAAACACAACATACGCCTCATTCCAGCTCATCAGTCACTAACCGTAAATTAATCAAGAGAATAATTCACCAAATATTAACCCTGAAGGCCGAAACCAACATCAGATCAATAACCAAGAAACCATTCTTCTCAGCTAACCGACCGTTAGTTTCTAAATTTCACATTCTTAGGGAAATGTTCTCATTAATTTTAACAAAGATAAATCCTTTTAAATTTATTCTTTAATCTTCTTTCGAATATCGATTCAACTAGTCGGGATTAACGAACCTTACCGAAGTAATCATTTGTTTTAATTTCCTAACCTCAGCCTATTCATCCTATAAAGTAAAACTGGTAATACTTCATATCTAACACCATGGTGTTATCGGTAAATTCAATTACCATTTCACGTTCAAACCTAATTAAAGATTTAACTATCGCCTGGAGCGAAGCTGGGGATACTCCATTTTCTTTCAATCTAATTAAAGATTCATTAAAACTCCCTTTAGTTTTAATCTTTAACTGGGTTAAAGAATCAGTGTCATTTAAAACATGGTTCACGATAAACCCCAAAGTCACATCACATTTCAATCAGTCCCTAAACGTAAATTAACAAGTGAGCAATTCCCTAAGTATTAACCCCGAAGGCCAAAACCAACATCAGATCAATACCGCAGAAACCATTCAACTTAACTAATCTCCAGTTAGTTTCTGATTTTCTTAACTCCTTTGGGTCTAAGAACAGTATTATTGAAGATACCGTTGACGACAACCCAAAATCACATTTTATTAATTATCGGGTTAAAGAACAAGTGTTATTAAAAACACTGTTCACGATAAACCCAAAAATCAATACCAATTCAATTCCAATTAAATACTATTTGATTGGTACACTTCATTAAATCTAAATAAAAAGATTTAATCTTTTTCTCAACTGGGCTTAAGAACAGTGTTAATGAAGACACCATTCACGACAAACCCAAATCACATTTGATATTAAATACAAGGCTCTGAATGGAAAATATATCGACTTATATTCAATATCAAATTCTACGACCAACAAATATCGTATTGGAAATAATGATATATATATATATATCTTTCAAATTTCCATAACAACATCTGTATAATCACGAAATCCCACATCAAACTATTCCGAAGATGATTTCAATTCAAATCCATTCCAATTCAATCATTCGAAATCCTGGTCAATTTCAAAACCCTTTCAAATCCAATTTATTTATTTTAAAAATAAATAAATTATTATTCAAGTTCAAAACTAGTTCATTTCGATAAAAATCTATTTTTATCTTTTCAAATACGGATTTATCCATCCCAATTTTTCCCAAATCATTTCTTATGATTTTACACAAATTATTACTATTTTTAATAATTTTATCAAGGTACGTACAGTCGATTTCCATCAACGGCCATCGAACTGCACTTACAACGAACTTTTCCAAATTTGATTTGGACATAATTCCAAATCCAACCGTTAGATTTCAAATTTCTAATATTCATTGGGAAGCTCTTCTCGATACGAACCCAACGGTTCCGGTTTAAGGAGAATCCGACGGTCGGATCTCCCGTAATGTCCGTTCGAAGTCAATGGTCGAAATTCGCGAACTACCGCAGCGTGACACGTTCTATTCAGGCCATTATATATATAATATATATATTATATATATATTTCGTTGATTTCCTTTTAAAACGTATTTTATAAATCGTTTTAAATTCATTTTCAAAACGATTTCAACATCCTTTCAAATTCAAATCAAAATTGAATTTTTCCTTATATATTCGTTTTAAATTCATTTCAAATTGATTTCAATTCAAATCGATATTCTGTTCAATTTCAATACGTTTTAAATTCAATTCAAAATGATTTCAATCCTATTTCAGTTTAATTCGAATTTCAATTCTATTCAGTTTAATTCGAATTTCAATTCTTTTCAATTTAATTTGAATTTCTGTTCTTTTAAATTTAATTCGAATTTCAATTCTTCTCAATATAATTCAAATTTCAAAATCACTTTCAATATTCATTATAAAATCGACTAAATTCCCGCTCGTGTTAAAATGGCATGTAACTACTTAACACGGCTTCGCATTTCTATTTTCAAATATTCTATTTCAAATATTTTTTTTTCAAATATTTCTATTTCAAATATTTCTATTTTAAATATTTATATTTCAAATATTTCTATTTCAAATATTTCTTTTTCAAATATTTCTATTTCAAAACTGGAATGAGGCTCAATCAATTTCAATAGATTTTATTTCAATGGATTTCCATACAACGCATGTATATATCAACAATGACAAATAATCAACCATCATCCAAAGTGCATTCTACACTGTATAAGCATCAAATATAAATATTTAACGCTTATAACATCCAACTAATTATTGGGATTAGTGTACGTCATATATCATCCCAATACCCATGTGGGGTTTCAAACAATCAAACGCGAATTTTATTTGTGCAGTTGGGCGATGTGTAATATTTATCGTCCCAATCCATATCAGTCAAATGTGTGTATATAAACAAATCGTATGATTTGTTTATATTTCATTTTAAATACACGTTAAAATTTCTATTTTCAACTATAGAATATTTTCCACTATAAAATATTTAATTTAGTTTCACATCACGTCACACAATCAACTACACATCAAAATCAAACAAACAAGCATACAAGCCGTCCATGGTCTGTGGACGATGGGTGTCGGGTGCTACTAAACACCGTCTGCATCCTCGTACATATTTTTAACTTGAAATTTAAATTAAAGGTGAGAAGTTCTCACAGAGGGTTCCACTCCGCCATGCTTTGCTTCTGAACTGCTGAACCGTCTGGATCTGTTTGCAATTCTAATGCAATCCTTTTCGCGCTGTTCACAATAAAAATTATATCTTTATCACTTCATTTTAATAAATAAAAATCATATTTTTGTTTCTACTTCATATATTGTTTTCCCGACGCTTCATTCTATATAAAAATTATATTTTTATATTTCTTCTTCATATCTAAAGATCAAATTTTTACTAGTTACATAATATAAAAAATGTATCTTTATACTTTCTACTAATTAAAAATCGAATTTTATTCTTTCCAAAATATAAAAATCATATTTTTGAATATACGATAAAAATCTTGTCTTTCTCAATTCACTGTCATTATAAAAATCACAATTTCTATTATATAAAAAAAATATTTTTATTCGACTAAAATTTATATCTTCTTCTAATCAAAGATTATATTTCTAATTTGCTACTAACTATATAAAGATAACATTTTTAATTACCTACTAACTATATAAAGATAACATTTTTAATTTTCAAACCAAAGCGAACTTATATAAAATAAAAAAGAAAATTTTAAACACTCACTTTTTCATCGTTCGGAGGAGTGCTGAATGGGTGGGGTTACTCGTTGGTGGTCATCGATTGGAAGGGGGAGGAGAGGCGCCGAGCTGCTGGAGGGGGGGGTCGCGGCTGTGTTTAAGGCGGAGGCTCGCGTAGGGGGAGTGGGTGGCATACGAGGGGTGCTGGGTTTCGATAGGAAGGAGGTGAGAGGCGGAGAGAGAGAGAGTGAGGCGGTGGTGAGGTTGCGTCAGCTAGGGTTGGAAGGGGGGCTAATCGATGGAATGGAGAGAGAAGGGGGTCGCCGTCTTCTTGGGTGGCGGCGCCGGAGGTGCACCGCCCCTGGTGGCCGCAGCGGCGGTCTTCCCCGACCATTGTTCGCCCTTTTTTTGTTGATTTTTAAAAGTAAACGGGGGGGGGGGGGGGGCTGAGAGATAAAAGGGATGGGGCTAATTATATAAATAAATATATTTTAATATTTTAAAATTCCTAAAAGCAACTTTTCAACTCGACCTCGAAATCGAACCCACTGCCTGTCGCCCATAGCTAATTACCCCCATTCCGTACACAATGGGATATGTATCGTAAGCTGATTCGACCATTTCGATCAGTTTTCATCAAAATCAAAATATAACTCTATATATTGAACTTGAACGCGCATTTCAATTTACCAGGGTCACATACTAACTCGAAAAATTCCAAAAAAATATTTTCTAGCTTCGTATTGACGATACGGTCCTAACAAAACTAGTTTCGTCAAATTCTGAGACCGTTTGAAAAATGGCCATTTTCCAGTCGATTAAGATCAACTGAAACTGGTCAAACGCGTTTTCCTTTGCCACGCTCACATATTGATTCAAAAAATTATGAAAATAGGAATCTAGCAATAAATTGACATCACGGATCCAACAAAAGTGGATTCGTCGAAAACCGAGGTCGTTTGCAAAATGACTATCTTTAAGGGCCGAGATTCCATAGCGACTATTCTGAATTTTCAACTAGGCATAACTTTTTATCCCCACTATGAAATTTCAATTTTTGGATTCGTTGGAAAGATATCTTCAATTAGATTCCAATATTTTTGGTTTCGCTAAAATCCGGTTTATTTTGCACCCGGTACATTCATTTGAATTTTGAAATCGAATTATCGAACTACCGCGCCATTTTTAATTCCTTTTATAATTTAAAATAAATATATATATATATTCTAACGATGATTCGAATAAATATATACATTCGAATTCTATTCAAATTAAATTTCTCGTCGATATTATTTAAAATATTTCATTTTAAATAATCAAAATTCACTAAAATTGCCAAAATAAAATTTTTAAATTGGCTCGGATTTCCAGGTTATTACAATCTCCCCCACTTAAAACTTTTCGTCCCCGAAAAGGAACGAAGCCGAAAGTTGTTTAACTAATCAACTCAACTTTCAATATTTTCATTACGGCTTAAGTTCTTCAAGTTTTCATTTTCTAAGAACTTTTCAAATTTTTCAAAAATTTGGCTAACACCCTAAATTTTCGAAAAATTTCGTCATAACCTCCCCTACACCGGGGACTTCGGGATATTTCATATAGCCTCCCATGGCCTTCTTCAATCCAAAAGAAAAAGAAAAGGCCAAGCGACTAGCCAATCGGCTCACAAATTCATCATCACCCAAACAAAACAGTAAATTATGGAAAACATGTACCTATTTGTCGGGCAAACAATTTTATTCTTCTGCTCTAGGCTCCTTGCTGTGACCTGTTTAGTGTAAGTACATGTACATGCAAGCATATGCGACTAATTTTCAATACAATTTACTATTTGGTTCAAATTGGTTATAGGTTCAACATTTAAATAATCAAACAACACAACCAGCAATCAATTAATTGATTAGCTTTTCAAATTCATAACTTGGATATATAGTCTAAAAATCATATTTTGATGCCAAATAACAACAATATATTCTAACTATATTTTGGTTCTCACACCAGTCTAATGGAAATATATAGATATCATGCTTTCGGCACTCGGATATAAATACTGATGATGCAGCCACATCATCAGAATTATCCCCGGGCGACTAGAGTGTGACTCTATATCTATCCAGTATATTGGAGGCTTCTAATACACGTGGAACAGACGTATATTAAAATATCTATATACCTGATAGTCCAAATCAATATAAAATAAATAATCAAATACAAATAATTGATTTAAATTTTCAAAACAAAACTTGTTTTCTATTTTATTTTAAAAACATTACTCTTCACACTCGTTCTAGGATACTACTGATCCCTTCTCCAACGAGTCATTCCTATTGGATATAACTAATCCAATCTCTGATGAATTCTTTTGTATGGTTCTAACGTGCCTTGTTCTCTGAGCTCTGTAAACCAACGCTCTGATACCACGATGAAACGACCCGAAATCCCCCTTACGGGAAACCACGGATTGAGTTGAGAACAAGCCACATCGGAACGCAGATGGAAGAACATTTCATTGTATATTTCAACAATTCCATCAGATACAAGAATATACAGAGTATAAATGAATAAAATACATTCGATAAATATCAGAGATTACAATAAATTACATAGCAGCGGAAAATCAATATAAAACACAAATGAAAGTAATACTCGGATACAGAGCTTTCTGAGCATCGTTCCAGCTGTAAATCAGGATCCTGTGAATATAAATCTGCAAAACCAAAACTACTAGCAGCCCATGTCGAAATAAGGGCACCCAGAGTTTAGGTTAAAACAATAAACTCCAGGTCAGTCATGTGACTGGTGTGAGAACTAAAACGGTTATTAATCTTTATTTTAATGTTAGGTAAATCAAGGGACGACGCCGTATAACACGGAACGAGTTTCCTCCCAAGAACACTGGTGCATAAAACAAACAGCGCAATGCTAAATAAAGAACAATGAAGCTATTATAAGATCCAGGTCCCATCACACAATGCAACGCAAGCCGGAGGATAGGTTTTTTACCTTATAATAGCCAAAGAATGCTTGATACACTAAATTTCATGTTTTAATTCTTAATCAGACTCCAACCGCAAATTAGTAAGAGAACGATTCCCTAAGTATTAACCCCGAAGGCCGAAACCAACATCAGACCGATACCCAGGAAACCACCCATCTTAGCTCGTTTCCAGTTAGTTACTGATTTTATATACAATCATAAATATCAATCATAGGCGGCATGAATGTCCCATTCCAGTATGTCGCCATATATAGGTATACAATCAAAACCGCAAAATGTCGTATTGGAAGTTGGGTTATCATTTATGGTATGAACCGAGGCTAGGGATCGTCCTCACCGATTCGAGACAATCTAGCCCATGTCTAAGGAGCAGTCGCAACTGCACCATGGATTGTCAGGGCCGGTCCACACGGAGTGGATTATAGTGCCTGAACAATACGTCTCCCCGCCCTATGGGGCGTAAATGAGACAACGAATGACTCAATCGGCTTCACATAGTCACCGATAAATCCGAGACGCCTCGCAAACCAACAACCACATAAGTCAAAATCGTCAAGGCGTGTAAAACCACTGATGCCACTTCTAACTAGAAGGAAACGCATGCCCTCCCTGATGTCCTCTCCCTTTTCTGGTTCATACCGGGTGTGAAACTCGCGAAGTAAACGTTACACAAACCTATGCCACAAAGGCGGTGCTTTGATCCTCAACGACAAGACTTTGCTTTTCAACAGAAGCCTTGATCAATTGCCACTTAGACATGCCACACAGGCAATTCACTCCATGCGATGGATATCCATCAATATATAACCCCTGAGCTCGTACGTCTCAGAGAAGGGCGTTAAGCAAGAGAATAAATTCTCCACCGCCAAACAGATATATATTTAATAGAAATCAATCACACAGAATGAAATCCAATGTCAGACACACAGTCCATTTACAAGTTCGTTCTGGGTCTGAACGAAACCGGAGGCACCTAGTACCCCGCATATCCATCGATCTCCAAGTACATCTGGACGATCACTAACTGATTCCCTCCTCTTGGGTGTACGGCCCAATCAAGATCATCAGTAATTATCCAAACGACGTGAAGACCTACGGTCTTCTACCATCGACTTCATCTTCGACTTGTCGTCGTATCAGTTATTCAGAATGGGATAAACCTGGTCTTTCTGAATAACTCGCGTATATAATAAATACGTGTTACACAAACACAACATAAGCCTCATTCTAGCTCATCAGTCACTAACCGTAAATTAATCAAGAGAATAATTCCCTAAATTTTAACCCCGAAGGCCGAAACCAACATCAGATCAATACCCAGGAAACCATTCTTCTCAGCTAACCGACCGTTAGTTTCTAAATCACATTCTTAGGGAAATGTTCCCATTAATTTTATCAAAGATAAATCCTTTTAAATTTATTATTTAATCTTCTTTCGAATATCGATTCAACTAGTCGGGATTAACGAACCTTACCGAAGTAATCATTTGTTTTAATTTCTCAACCCCAACCTATTCATCCCATGAAGTAAAACTGGTAATACTTCATATCTAACACCACAGTGTTATCGGTAAATTCAATTACCATTTCACGTTCAAATCTAATTAAAGATTTAACTATCGCCTGGAGCGAAACTGGGGATACTCCATTCTCGTTCCTTTCAATCTAATTAAAGATTCATTAAAACTCCCTTTAGTTTTAATCTTTAACTGGGTTAAAGAATCAGTGTCATTTAAAACACGGTTCACGATAAACCCCAAAATCACATCACATTTCAATCAATCCCTAAACGTAAATTAACAAGTGAGCAATTCCCTAAGTATTAACCCCGAAGGCCGAAACCAACATCAGATCATGTAACAACCCGAAAATCTGGGCCAGTTTAAAATTTTTATTTTGACAATTTTGGCGAATTTTGATTATTTAAAATAGATTATTTTAAATAATATCGACGAGAAATTTATTTTGAATATAATTCGACGTATATATTATATACGTCGTCGTTAGAATATAAATATTTATATATAATTATAAATAGAATTGAAAATGGCGCGGTAGTTCGATAATTCGATTTCAAACTTCAATTGAATGTACCGGGTGCAAAACAATCCGGATTTTAGTGAAACCAAAAATAATGGGATCTAATTGATAATATCTTTCCAACGAATCCGAATAATCAAGATTTCATATCGGGAATCAAAAGATGTGTCCAGTTGAAAATTCTGAATTGTCGCTATGGAATTCAGGCCCTTAAAAATGGACATTTTGCAAATGACCTCGGATTTCGATGAAACCAGTTTTGTTGGGTCCGTGGTGCCAAGTTATTGCTAGGTTTCAAATTTCATAATTTTTCGAATCAATATGTGAGCGTGGCAAAAGAAAACGCGTTTAACCAGTTTCAGTTGATTTTAATCGACTGGAAATTGGCCATTTTTCAAACGGTCTCAGAATTCGACGAAACTAGTTTTGTTAGGACCGTATCGTCAATACGAAGCTAGAAAATATTTTTCTGGAATTTTTCCAGTTAGTATGCGGCCCCGGTAATTTGAAATGTGCGTTTAAAATTCAATATAGTGATTTAAATGTAAATTTAACGGAAACTGATTGTAACAATCAAATCAGCTTGCGATATATATCCCATTGTGTTCGGAATGGGGGTAAAACGCTATGGACGACAGGCGGTGGGCCTCGTTTCGAGGTCGTATGTGAAAGTCAACTCTTTAGGATAAAATTAATTAATTAATTAATAAAAAAAAAAAATATTATCTTCCCCTTAACTACCCAGGCCCCCCCCCCCCCCCGTTTCTACAGATCGGGATCCAAATAAAAAAAAAAAAAAAAAGAAAGAAAGAGGGGCGGAGCCATCGCGCGATGGCGACAGCCACCGCCGCCGATCAGGCCACAAACCCCCCCCCCCCAGTCTCCTTCCCCCGTCGCGCGCAAGCGCGAAGCCACAAAACCCCCCCCCAAACCCTCGAAGACTCCACCGCGGATCCACCAACCGAGGCCGCCGTTGCCCTGCTGTCGCACCACCACGACCACGACATCTTCCCTGACCCACCTCCGACGCTCCAGCCCCCCCCCCCCCCCCCCCCCCCCCCGTAAGTGACTTTTTTTTTTTTTTATTATTATTTTATTTATCTTAAAATCTGAATTTTATTTTATCTTAAATCTGAATTTTGTTTATCTTAGAAAACTGATTTATTTATAGTATATAAAAACTGATTTTATTAAAAGATTTTAAAACTGTATTTTGAAAAAGAAAACTGAATTTGGGAAAAATAATAAAAACTGATTTTTTTTAGTTAAAAATAAAAACATGATTTTTAAAGTGAACATATGATTTTTAAAAATAAAGCTAGGAGGTTGAAAATAAAATTAGAACTTTTTTGAAAATAAAATTAGAATTGGTTTTTAAATTTATATATAGCATCGATTTCGAAATATATAAATTTGTTAAAGAAAAATATAAACTTTGCTAAGAAAGAAATATATAAACTTTGCTAAGGAAAATATATTTTGTTTTGAAATATAAAAATGTACATTGTTTTAAAATTAAATTTAACATTGGGTTTTTATAATGAAGTAGAACTAAAAATTCGATTTTTATATATTGAACTTTGAACTAAAAATTCGATTTTTATATATTGAACTTTGAACTAAAAATTCGATTTTTATATATTGAACTTTGAACTAAAAATTCGATTTTTATATATTGAACTTTGAACTAAAAATTCGATTTTTATATATTGAACTTTGAACTAAAAATTCGATTTTTATATATTGAACTTTGAACTAAAAATTCGATTTTTATATATTGAACTTTGAACTGAAAATTCGATTTTTATATATTGAACTTCGAACTAAAAATATGATTTTTATATATTGAATAGCGATGTAAAAATTCGATTTTTACATATGTAGTGAAAGCAGCAACGAAGGTGACAAAAAGGCGAAACGACGAAGACTTCTGCAAAAGAAGAGCCGTGGAGCTAGGATAGCTATAAGTGAGAATTTCTCACCTTTCAATTTATTTTTCTAGTTATATATATATATACTAGGATGCAGACGGTGCTTAGTAGCACCCGACACAATCGTCCACAGACCATGGACTTGTTTGTTTGGTTGCATAGATTAGTTGAGTTATTTGTTTGAATTGAATTGTTTGGTGAGATGAAATTGATATGATTGATGTGTGAATGGCGTGGGCCTTCACTAGACCGGGGATAAGGCTAGGCCTTGTCCCGTTTCTAGTATCGTGCCGTTATGCCGCCGAAATTTTCTAAAATATGTTAGAAAAATAAAAATATCATTTTATTGAATAAGTGAATTGAATAGAAATTCATAGGTTGAAATAAAATGTTTTATCGTTAAAAATAATTTTTAACGTGAATATGAAAATAGTGAAGTGAATAAATAAATATTCGTTTACAAACCAGATGGTTTGTTTATGTACACTTATTTGAATGACATTGATTGGGACGATAAATTTTACACATCGCCCAACTGCACAACTAAAATCTGTGTTTGATTGTTTGAAACCCCACACGGGTGTTGGGATGAAATATGAATTTCACTCATCCTGATTGATTAAATATGTCGATCGATTGATTGACAGGCTGTTACGAGCGTTGAATATCTATATTTGATGCTTATACAGTGTAGTGCACTTTGGTTGATGGTTGATTATTTTCAATGTTATTATATACATGTGTTGTATGAAAATCCATATAATTAATTTTATATGGTAATTGATTGGGCCTCATTCCAATCGTGAAAATAAAGAATATTTTGATAATAACAAATATTTTGATAATAGGAAATATTTGAAATAGAATATTTGAAAATAGAAATTTATGAAGCCGTGTTGATTAGATTGACACCATTTTGACGTAAACGATATTTATATCGATTTTATTCATTTTAAAATGAATATTGAAAAGTAATCTCGAAATCGACGATTTCGAAATGAATTGAATATATAACGATTTCGAAATGAATTGAATTGAAAACGATTTCGAAATGAATTGAATTGAAAACGATTTCGAAATGAATTGAATTGAAAACGATTTCGAAATGAATTGAATATATAACGATTTCGAAATGAATTGAATTGAAAACGATTTCGAAATGAATTGAATTGAAAACAATTTCGAAATGAATTGAATTGAAAACGATTTCGAAATGAATTGAATATATAACGATTTCGAAATGAATTGAATTGAAAACGATTTCGAAATGAATTGAATTGAAAGCGATTTCGAAATGAATTGAATTGAAAACGATTTCGAAATGAATTGAAAACGAATTCAAATTGAATTGAAAGCAAATTGAAATGAATTCAAATTGAATTGAAATTTGAATTGAATAGAAATGAATTTTAAAACGAATTTATAAAGAAGAATTCAATTTTGATTTGAATTGAAATGGAAGTTGAAAAGGTTTTTGAAACGAATTCAAAACTATTTATATAATTCGTTTTAAATAGAAATCGATGAAATATATATTATATATATAATATAATGGCCTGAATAGAACGCGCCGCGCCGCGGCAGTTCGCGAATTTCGACCATTTATTTCAAACGGATATTACGGGAGATCCGACCGTCGGATTCTCCTAAAACCGGAACCGTTGGGTTCGTATCGAAAAGAGCTTTCTAACGGATATTAGAAATTTGAAATCTAACGGTTGGATTTGGAATTATGTCCAAATCAAATTCGAAAAAGGTCGCTGTAAGTGCAGTTCGATGGCCGTTGATGGAAATCGACTGTACGGGCCTTGATAAAATTATTAAAAATAGCAATAATTTGTGTAAAATCATAAGAAATGATTTAGAAAGAATTGGGATGAAAAACTCCATATTTGAAAAGATAAAAATGGATTTTTATCGAAATGAACTAGTTTTGAACTAGAAATATAATTCTATTTATTTTTAAATAAATAAATTGAATTTAAAAAGGGTTTTAAAAATAACCAAAATTTCCAATGATTGCATTGGAGTGGATTTGAATCGAAATTGTCTTCGGAATATTTCGATGTTGGAATTCGTGATTATACAGGTGTTGTTATGGAAATTTGAAAGATATATATATTTATATCGTTATTTCCAATACGACATTTGTTAGTCGTAGAATTTGATATTGAATATAAGCCGATATATTTTCTATTCAGAGCCTTGTATTGAATATCGAATGTGATTTGGGTTTGTCGTGAATGGTGTCTTCACTAACACTGTTCTTGAACCCAGTTGAGAAAAGATTAAATCTTTTTATTTAGATTTAATGAAGTGTACCAATTAAATAATATTTAATTGGAATTGAATTGATATTGATTTTTGGGTTTATCGTGAACAGTGTTTTAAATAACACTTGTTCTTTAACCCGATAATTAATGAATGTGATTTGGGTTTGTCGTGAATGGTGTCTTCACTAACACTGTTCTTGAACCCAGTTGAGAAAAGATTAAATCTTTTTATTTAGATTTAATGAAGTGTACCAATTAAATAATATTTAATTGGAATTGAATGGATATTGATTTTTGGGTTTATCGTGAACAGTGTTTTAAATAACACTTGTTCTTTAACCCGATAATTAATGGGATGTGACTTTGGGTTTATCGTGAACCGTGTTTTAAATGACACTGATTCTTTAACCCAGTCACAGATTAAAACTAAGTGGAGTTTTAATGAATCTTTAATTAGATTGAAAAGATCGAGAATGGAGTATCACCAGTTTTGCTCCAGGCGATAGTTAAATCTTTAATTAGATTTGAACGTGAAATTTAGAAACTAACTGTCGGTTAGCTAAGTAGAATGGTTTTCTGGATATTGATCTGATGTTGGTTTCGGCCTTCGGGGTTAATATTTGGGGAATTATTCTCTTGATTAATTTACGGTTAATGACTAATGAGTTGGAATGAGGCGTATGTTGTGTTTGTGTAACACTTTTATAATATATACGCGAGTTATTCGGAAAGACCGGGTTTATCCCATTCTGAATAACTGATACGACGATAAGTCGAAGATGAAGACGATGGTCGAAGACCGGAGGTCTTCACGTCGTTTGGGTAATTACTGATGATCTTGATTGGGCTGTACACCCAAGAAGATGGAAACAGTTAGTGATCGTCCAGACGTACTTGGAGATCGATGGATATGCGGGGTACTAGGTGCCTCCGGTTTCGTTCAGACCCAGAACGGACTTGTAAATGGACTGTGTGTCTGACATCGGATTTCATTCTGTGTGACTGATATCGGTTGCATAGGATGGTTTGCCTGTGTGGCATGCTAAGATGCAAATGATCAAGGCTTCTGTTGAAAAGCAAAGTCTTGTGGTGATGATCAAAGCACGGCCTTTGTGGCGTAGCTTTGTGTAACGTTTACCTCGCGTGTTTCACACCAGGTATGAACCAAAAACGGGAGACGGACCTCAGGGAGGGCCTGCGTTTCCTCCTAGCTAGAAGTGGCGTCAGTGGTTTTACACGCCCTGACGAGTTTGACTTATGTGGTTGTTGCTGTTGCGAGGCGCCTCGGTTTGATCGGACGATCCGGGTCCGATGGAGTCATTCGTTGGCTCATTTACGCCCCAAAGGGCGGGGAAACGCAGTGTTCAGGCATTTTAATCCACATCGGTGGACCGGCCCTGACGATCCAAGGGTCACTCGAGCTCTGATCCTGAGACTCGGGCTAGGCAGTCTCGAATCGGTTGAGGACTATCTTTTGCCTCGGTTCATAGACGGAAATCCAATTTCCAAATACGTGACTTTGCGGTTTTATTTGTAAACCTATATATGGCGACATAGTGGCATGGGACGCTCATGCCGCCTATGATTGATACTTATGATTTGAAGTTGTTTTATACACTATACACTTATAGTAGTATCAAATGATTTGTTTTAAACGTATCAAGCATTCTTTGGCTGTTATAAGGGAAAACCCTATCCTCGGCTGCGTTGCATTGTGTGATGGGACCTGGGTCTTATAACAGCTTCATTTTTCTTCATTTAGCATTGCGCTGTTGTTTTATGCACTGGTATTCTTGGGAGGAAACCCATTCCGTGTTATACGGCGTGGTCCCTTGATTTACCTTTGAAAATAAAGATTAATAACTGTTTTGTTCTCACACCAGTCACATGACTGACCTGGAGTTTATTGTTTTAACCTAAACTCTGGGTGCCCTTATTTTGACACGGGCAGCTAGTAGTTTTGGGTTTTGCAGATTTATATTCACAGGATCCTGGTTTACAGCTGGAACGATATCCGGAAAGCTTTGTATCCGTATATCTTCTCCTAGTTGTGTATTGTATTATTTTCCGCTGCAATGTATTTAAATGTAATTTAAATCTCTGATATTTCTGTGTAATATTTATTCATACTCTGTATATTCTTGTAATCTGATGCATTGTTGTAATATACAGTGAAAGGTTCTTCTATATGCGTTCTGTTGTGGTTTGTTCTCGAACTATCCGACGCTTTCCTTTACGGGGAAGTTGCGGGTCTTCACAGTTGGTATCAGAGCTTTGGTTTACAAAGCTCAGAGAACAAGACACATTAGAACCATACGAAAGGATTCATCAGATATTGGATTAGTAATATCCAATAGGAATGACTCGTTAGAGATAGGATCAGTAGTATCCTAGAACGAGTGTGAAGAGTATATTTTTAAAATGAAAGTCAAATTTGTTTGGAAAATTTAAATCAATTATTCGTATTTGATTATTTATTTATATTGATTAGGACAGTCCAATATATAAAGATTTCGCGTATGCGCCTAGCTAGCGTCTATTCGAAGTTTTAATATACTGGATAGATATAGAATCACACTCTAGTCGCCCGGGGGTGATTCTGATGATTGATATATCATCATCAGAGTTTATATTCGAGTGACGAACGTGTAACATCTATATATTTCCTATTGACTGGTGTGAGAACCAAAATTAGATAGGGCTAATTGTTGTGATTTGGCATCAAAAACATGATTTTTGTATATGTATCAAAATTGTGAATTTGAAACTCTAATTCACTAATTGATTGATGTTTGTGTTGTTTGTTTATTTTGTTTGATAATTTTGAACCATTATGCCTAATATAACCCAATATTGAACTGTATCGAAAATTGGTTGTTTTTGCTTGCATATACGTATATACATTGAACAGGTCATAGCAAGGAGGCTAGAGCCGAAGAATAAAATTTGTTTGCCCGACAAATAGGTACATGTTTACTACATAATTTACTGTTTTGTTTGGGTGATGATGATTTTGTGAGCCTATTGGCTAGCCGCTTGGCTTTTTCTTTTTCTTTTTGAGATCTGAAGGACCGGGGAAGCTATTTGAAATTCCCCGATGCTCCCGGTGCAGGGGAGGTTATGGCGAAATTTTTCGAAAATTTAGGGTGTTAGCCAAATTTTTGAAATTTTTGAAAATTCTCAGAAACTGAAAAGTTGGAGAATGGAAGCCAGACCGAACGTAGAGTTGATTAATCAAACCACTTTCGACTTTGTTCCTTTTCGGGGACGAAAAGTTTTAAGTGGGGGAGATTGTAACAACCCGAAAATCTGGGCCAGTTTAAAATTTTTATTTTGACAATTTTGGCGAATTTTGATTATTTAAAATAGATTATTTTAAATAATATCGACGAGAAATTTATTTTGAATATAATTCGACGTATATATTATATACGTCGTCGTTAGAATATAAATATTTATATATAATTATAAATAGAATTGAAAATGGCGCGGTAGTTCGATAATTCGATTTCAAACTTCAATTGAATGTACCGGGTGCAAAACAATCCGGATTTTAGTGAAACCAAAAATAATGGGATCTAATTGATAATATCTTTCCAACGAATCCGAATAATCAAGATTTCATATCGGGAATCAAAAGATGTGTCCAGTTGAAAATTCTGAATAGTCGCTATGGAATTCAGGCCCTTAAAAATGGACATTTTGCAAATGACCTCGGATTTCGATGAAACCAGTTTTGTTGGGTCCGTGGTGCCAAGTTATTGCTAGGTTTCAAATTTCATAATTTTTCGAATCAATATGTGAGCGTGGCAAAAGAAAACGCGTTTGACCAGTTTCAGTTGATTTTAATCGACTGGAAATTGGCCATTTTTCAAACGGTCTCAGAATTCGACGAAACTAGTTTTGTTAGGACCGTATCGTCAATACGAAGCTAGAAAATATTTTTCTGGAATTTTTCCAGTTAGTATGCGGCCCCGGTAATTTGAAATGTGCGTTTAAAATTCAATATAGTGATTTAAATGTAAATTTAACGGAAACTGATTGTAACAATCAAATCAGCTTGCGATATATATCCCATTGTGTTCGGAATGGGGGTAAAACGCTATGGACGACAGGCGGTGGGCCTCGTTTCGAGGTCGTATGTGAAAGTCAACTCTTTAGGATAAAATTAATTAATTAATTAATAAAAAAAAAAATATTATCTTCCCCTTAACTACCCAGGCCCCCCCCCCCCCGTTTCTACAGATCGGGATCCAAATAAAAAAAAAAAAAAAAAAAGAAAGAAAGAGGGGCGGAGCCATCGCGCGATGGCGACAGCCACCGCCGCCGATCAGGCCACAAACCCCCCCCCCCAGTCTCCTTCCCCCGTCGCGCGCAAGCGCGAAGCCACAAAACCCCCCCCCAAACCCTCGAAGACTCCACCGCGGATCCACCAACCGAGGCCGCCGTTGCCCTGCTGTCGCACCACCACGACCACGACATCTTCCCTGACCCACCTCCGACGCTCCAGCCCCCCCCCTGTAAGTGACTTTTTTTTTTTTATTATTATTTTATTTATCTTAAAATCTGAATTTTATTTTATCTTAAATCTGAATTTTGTTTATCTTAGAAAACTGATTTATTTATAGTATATAAAAACTGATTTTATTAAAAGATTTTAAAACTGTATTTTGAAAAAGAAAACTGAATTTGGGAAAAATAATAAAAACTGATTTTTTTTAGTTAAAAATAAAAACATGATTTTTAAAGTGAACATATGATTTTTAAAAATAAAGCTAGGAGGTTGAAAATAAAATTAGAACTTTTTTGAAAATAAAATTAGAATTGGTTTTTAAATTTATATATAGCATCGATTTCGAAATATATAAATTTGTTAAAGAAAAATATAAACTTTGCTAAGAAAGAAATATATAAACTTTGCTAAGGAAAATATATTTTGTTTTGAAATATAAAAATGTACATTGTTTTAAAATTAAATTTAACATTGGGTTTTTATAATGAAGTAGAACTAAAAATTCGATTTTTATATATTGAACTTTGAACTAAAAATTCGATTTTTATATATTGAACTTTGAACTAAAAATTCGATTTTTATATATTGAACTTTGAACTAAAAATTCGATTTTTATATATTGAACTTTGAACTAAAAATTCGATTTTTATATATTGAACTTTGAACTAAAAATTCGATTTTTATATATTGAACTTTGAACTAAAAATTCGATTTTTATATATTGAACTTTGAACTGAAAATTCGATTTTTATATATTGAACTTCGAACTAAAAATATGATTTTTATATATTGAATAGCGATGTAAAAATTCGATTTTTACATATGTAGTGAAAGCAGCAACGAAGGTGACAAAAAGGCGAAACGACGAAGACTTCTGCAAAAGAAGAGCCGTGGAGCTAGGATAGCTATAAGTGAGAATTTCTCACCTTTCAATTTATTTTTCTAGTTATATATATATATACTAGGATGCAGACGGTGCTTAGTAGCACCCGACACAATCGTCCACAGACCATGGACTTGTTTGTTTGGTTGCATAGATTAGTTGAGTTATTTGTTTGAATTGAATTGTTTGGTGAGATGAAATTGATATGATTGATGTGTGAATGGCGTGGGCCTTCACTAGACCGGGGATAAGGCTAGGCCTTGTCCCGTTTCTAGTATCGTGCCGTTATGCCGCCGAAATTTTCTAAAATATGTTAGAAAAATAAAAATATCATTTTATTGAATAAGTGAATTGAATAGAAATTCATAGGTTGAAATAAAATGTTTTATCGTTAAAAATAATTTTTAACGTGAATATGAAAATAGTGAAGTGAATAAATAAATATTCGTTTACAAACCAGATGGTTTGTTTATGTACACTTATTTGAATGACATTGATTGGGACGATAAATTTTACACATCGCCCAACTGCACAACTAAAATCTGTGTTTGATTGTTTGAAACCCCACACGGGTGTTGGGATGAAATATGAATTTCACTCATCCTGATTGATTAAATATGTCGATCGATTGATTGACAGGCTGTTACGAGCGTTGAATATCTATATTTGATGCTTATACAGTGTAGTGCACTTTGGTTGATGGTTGATTATTTTCAATGTTATTATATACATGTGTTGTATGAAAATCCATATAATTAATTTTATATGGTAATTGATTGGGCCTCATTCCAATCGTGAAAATAAAGAATATTTTGATAATAACAAATATTTTGATAATAGGAAATATTTGAAATAGAATATTTGAAAATAGAAATTTATGAAGCCGTGTTGATTAGATTGACGCCATTTTGACGTAAACGATATTTATATCGATTTTATTCATTTTAAAATGAATATTGAAAAGTAATCTCGAAATCGACGATTTCGAAATGAATTGAATATATAACGATTTCGAAATGAATTGAATTGAAAACGATTTCGAAATGAATTGAATTGAAAACGATTTCGAAATGAATTGAATTGAAAACGATTTCGAAATGAATTGAATATATAACGATTTCGAAATGAATTGAATTGAAAACGATTTCGAAATGAATTGAATTGAAAACGATTTCGAAATGAATTGAATTGAAAACGATTTCGAAATGAATTGAATATATAACGATTTCGAAATGAATTGAATTGAAAACGATTTCGAAATGAATTGAATTGAAAGCGATTTCGAAATGAATTGAATTGAAAACGATTTCGAAATGAATTGAAAACGAATTCAAATTGAATTGAAAGCAAATTGAAATGAATTCAAATTGAATTGAAATTTGAATTGAATAGAAATGAATTTTAAAACGAATTTATAAAGAAGAATTCAATTTTGATTTGAATTGAAATGGAAGTTGAAAAGGTTTTTGAAACGAATTCAAAACTATTTATATAATTCGTTTTAAATAGAAATCGACGAAATATATATTATATATATAATATAATGGCCTGAATAGAACGCGCCGCGCCGCGGCAGTTCGCGAATTTCGACCATTTATTTCAAACGGATATTACGGGAGATCCGACCGTCGGATTCTCCTAAAACCGGAACCGTTGGGTTCGTATCGAAAAGAGCTTTCTAACGGATATTAGAAATTTGAAATCTAACGGTTGGATTTGGAATTATGTCCAAATCAAATTCGAAAAAGGTCGCTGTAAGTGCAGTTCGATGGCCGTTGATGGAAATCGACTGTACGGGCCTTGATAAAATTATTAAAAATAGCAATAATTTGTGTAAAATCATAAGAAATGATTTAGAAAGAATTGGGATGAAAAACTCCATATTTGAAAAGATAAAAATGGATTTTTATCGAAATGAACTAGTTTTGAACTAGAAATATAATTCTATTTATTTTTAAATAAATAAATTGAATTTAAAAAGGGTTTTAAAAATAACCAAAATTTCCAATGATTGCATTGGAGTGGATTTGAATCGAAATTGTCTTCGGAATATTTCGATGTTGGAATTCGTGATTATACAGGTGTTGTTATGGAAATTTGAAAGATATATATATTTATATCGTTATTTCCAATACGACATTTGTTAGTCGTAGAATTTGATATTGAATATAAGCCGATATATTTTCTATTCAGAGCCTTGTATTGAATATCGAATGTGATTTGGGTTTGTCGTGAATGGTGTCTTCACTAACACTGTTCTTGAACCCAGTTGAGAAAAGATTAAATCTTTTTATTTAGATTTAATGAAGTGTACCAATTAAATAATATTTAATTGGAATTGAATTGATATTGATTTTTGGGTTTATCGTGAACAGTGTTTTAAATAACACTTGTTCTTTAACCCGATAATTAATGAATGTGATTTGGGTTTGTCGTGAATGGTGTCTTCACTAACACTGTTCTTGAACCCAGTTGAGAAAAGATTAAATCTTTTTATTTAGATTTAATGAAGTGTACCAATTAAATAATATTTAATTGGAATTGAATGGATATTGATTTTTGGGTTTATCGTGAACAGTGTTTTAAATAACACTTGTTCTTTAACCCGATAATTAATGGGATGTGACTTTGGGTTTATCGTGAACCGTGTTTTAAATGACACTGATTCTTTAACCCAGTCACAGATTAAAACTAAGTGGAGTTTTAATGAATCTTTAATTAGATTGAAAAGATCGAGAATGGAGTATCACCAGTTTTGCTCCAGGCGATAGTTAAATCTTTAATTAGATTTGAACGTGAAATTTAGAAACTAACTGTCGGTTAGCTAAGTAGAATGGTTTTCTGGATATTGATCTGATGTTGGTTTCGGCCTTCGGGGTTAATATTTGGGGAATTATTCTCTTGATTAATTTACGGTTAATGACTAATGAGTTGGAATGAGGCGTATGTTGTGTTTGTGTAACACTTTTATAATATATACGCGAGTTATTCGGAAAGACCGGGTTTATCCCATTCTGAATAACTGATACGACGATAAGTCGAAGATGAAGACGATGGTCGAAGACCGGAGGTCTTCACGTCGTTTGGGTAATTACTGATGATCTTGATTGGGCTGTACACCCAAGAAGATGGAAACAGTTAGTGATCGTCCAGACGTACTTGGAGATCGATGGATATGCGGGGTACTAGGTGCCTCCGGTTTCGTTCAGACCCAGAACGGACTTGTAAATGGACTGTGTGTCTGACATCGGATTTCATTCTGTGTGACTGATATCGGTTGCATAGGATGGTTTGCCTGTGTGGCATGCTAAGATGCAAATGATCAAGGCTTCTGTTGAAAAGCAAAGTCTTGTGGTGATGATCAAAGCACGGCCTTTGTGGCGTAGCTTTGTGTAACGTTTACCTCGCGTGTTTCACACCAGGTATGAACCAAAAACGGGAGACGGACCTCAGGGAGGGCCTGCGTTTCCTCCTAGCTAGAAGTGGCGTCAGTGGTTTTACACGCCCTGACGAGTTTGACTTATGTGGTTGTTGCTGTTGCGAGGCGCCTCGGTTTGATCGGACGATCCGGGTCCGATGGAGTCATTCGTTGGCTCATTTACGCCCCAAAGGGCGGGGAAACGCAGTGTTCAGGCATTTTAATCCACATCGGTGGACCGGCCCTGACGATCCAAGGGTCACTCGAGCTCTGATCCTGAGACTCGGGCTAGGCAGTCTCGAATCGGTTGAGGACTATCTTTTGCCTCGGTTCATAGACGGAAATCCAATTTCCAAATACGTGACTTTGCGGTTTTATTTGTAAACCTATATATGGCGACATAGTGGCATGGGACGCTCATGCCGCCTATGATTGATACTTATGATTTGAAGTTGTTTTATACACTATACACTTATAGTAGTATCAAATGATTTGTTTTAAACGTATCAAGCATTCTTTGGCTGTTATAAGGGAAAACCCTATCCTCGGCTGCGTTGCATTGTGTGATGGGACCTGGGTCTTATAACAGCTTCATTTTTCTTCATTTAGCATTGCGCTGTTGTTTTATGCACTGGTATTCTTGGGAGGAAACCCGTTCCGTGTTATACGGCGTGGTCCCTTGATTTACCTTTGAAAATAAAGATTAATAACTGTTTTGTTCTCACACCAGTCACATGACTGACCTGGAGTTTATTGTTTTAACCTAAACTCTGGGTGCCCTTATTTTGACACGGGCAGCTAGTAGTTTTGGGTTTTGCAGATTTATATTCACAGGATCCTGGTTTACAGCTGGAACGATATCCGGAAAGCTTTGTATCCGTATATCTTCTCCTAGTTGTGTATTGTATTATTTTCCGCTGCAATGTATTTAAATGTAATTTAAATCTCTGATATTTCTGTGTAATATTTATTCATACTCTGTATATTCTTGTAATCTGATGCATTGTTGTAATATACAGTGAAAGGTTCTTCTATATGCGTTCTGTTGTGGTTTGTTCTCGAACTATCCGACGCTTTCCTTTACGGGGAAGTTGCGGGTCTTCACAGATCAATACCCCAGAAACCATTCAACTTAACTAATCTCCAGTTAGTTTCTGATTTTCTTAACTCCTTTGGGTCTAAGAACAGTATTATGGAAGATACCATTCACGACAACCCAAAATCACATTTCATTAATTAACGGGTTAAAGAATAAGTGTTATTTAAAACACTCTTCACGATAAACCCAAAAATCAATACCAATTCAATTCCAATTAAATACTATTTAATTGGTACACTTCATTAAATCTAAATAAAAAGATTTAATCTTTTTCTCAACTGGGCTTAAGAACAGTGTTAATGAAGACACCATTCACGACAAACCCAAATCACATTTGATATTAAATACAAGGCTCTGAATAGAAAATATATCGACTTTTATTCAATATCAAATTCTACGACCAACAAATATCGTATTGGAAATAACGATATATATATATCTTTCAAATTTCCATAACAACATCTGTATAATCACGAAATCCAACATCGAACTATTCCGAAGATGATTTCGGTTCAAATCCATTCCAATTCAATCATTGGAAATCCTGGTTAATTTCGAAACCCTTTCAAATCCAATTTATTTATTTTAAAAATAAATAAATTATTATTCTAGTTCAAAACTTGTTCATTTCGATAAAAATCTATTTTTATCTTTTTAAATATAGAGTTTTCCATCCCAATTCTTCCCAAATCATTTATTATGATTTTACACAAATTATTACTATTTTTAATAATTTTATCAAGGCCCGTACAGTCGATTTCCATCAACGGCCATCGAACTGCACTTACAACGACCTTTTCCAAATTTGATTTGGACATAATTCCAAATCCAATGAGACGACCCCAAACCACGTACTGATGGTGGCAAGGGTAATCCTTGGAATATAACACAGAAACAGATAATAGCAGAACAGAAGTAAATGAATACACCAGATAATGAACAATAGAATATACTGGATAAAAGTAATCATCAGAGTTACACAGTATATAGGATCATACTTAGTACGAATACAGTTCAACTATACATATATGTCTACAGCAGAAAACAAACATAATGTACAATAGGAGCTGAACAACATAAAAAGAGATAAATGATAGAATCCATCTTCAGCTCCAGCTATCCAGAAAGAACCATCTAAACCTGAATACAAGGCTGCCCGTGTAGAAAAAGGGGCACCCGAGTTTGAAAGTGAAACAAACTACGAGCCAGTCATGGGACTGGTATGAGAAATCTACTCAACACATTTATAATATGGCTAATCACAGGACCACGCCACTTTTGTGGAACGGGTTTACTCCATTGGATTGCCAGTGCTTTAAAAACAAATCATCCTTTTTAACATCGCCATGCTTTTTATAAAAATGAAGCCAATATAAGACTCAGTTCCCATCACACAATGCAACGCAAACCAGAGGATAGAGTTTTACCTTATAATGGCCAAAATATGGTTGATACGAATAAAACAAAAGCATTTGATATTATTACTAGTGTTTACATGTTTTGAAAACAATTTCAAATCATAACTATCAATTATAGACGGCATTAATGCCCCATACCACTATGTCGCCATATATAGGTATACAATCAAATTCGCACAATCACGTATTTGGAAATTGGATTTCCGTCATGAACCAAGGCAAAAGATAGTCCTTACCGAATTCGAGACTGCCTAGCCCGAGTCTCAGGATCAGAGCTCGAGTGACCCTTGGATCGTCAGGGCCGGTCCACCGATGTGGATTAAAATGCCTGAACACTGCGTTTCGCCGCCCTTTGGGGCGTAAGCGAGCCAACAAATGACTCCATCGGACCCGGATCGTCCGATCAAACCGAGGCGCCTCGCAACAGCAACAACCACATAAGTCAAACTCGTCAGGGCGTGTAAAACCACTGACGCCACTTCTAGCTAGGAGGAAACGCAGGCCCTCCCTGAGGTCCTTTCTCCCGTTTCTGGTTCATACCGGGGTGTGAGGCTCGCGATTTAACGTTATACACAAAGCTACGCCACACGGGCGGGGCTTTGATCATCACCACAAGACTTTGCTTTTCAACAGAAGCCCTGATCACTGCATCTTAGCATGCCACACAGGCAATTCACACCGTGCAACTGATGGCTATCAATCACACCGAATAAATTCCAATGTCAGACACACTTTCCATTTGCAAGTCCGTTCTGGGTCTGAACGAAACCGGAGGCACTAAATACATCGCAAACCCATCGATCACCACGTACGTCTGGGCGATCACCACTCATTATCCATATTTCGAGATGCCTCCCAATCAGGACCTCGGTTACCATCTAAACGAGGTGAAGATCTCCGGTCTTCGACCACCGTCTTCATCTTCGATTTCTTATCGTCGATTTAGTTATTCAGAATGGGATAAACCCGGTCTTTCTAAGAAACTCGTGTATGTAATAAACAAGTGCAACCCTAACATATACACGCATCATTTTAATTCATTAGTCACTAACCGTCAATCAGTAAGAGAATGATTTCCCAAATATTAACCCCGAAGGCCGAAACCAACATCAGATCAACACCCAGGAAACCATTCGACTTAGCCAACCTTCAGTTAATTTCTAAATCACATCCATATCGTTTATAATATTTTATAATCATTTATTGCTATTTTTATTTATTTTAAAATAGCCAATTTATTTAAAACGACGCTTCGGGCCACAACGCGGCCGTGGTGCTGTTTTTCTTCAGATTTGATTTACATATATCTGAAAATCTAACCATTGGATCTTCACAAAATTTACATCATTAGAAAGATATTTTCAAAAAGAATCCAACGGTTCCAGTTTTGGCAAAATCCGACGGTCGGATCTCCCGGTACAATCATTTGAAGTTTCGATTTCAAGATACGAACTGCAGTGTCGTTATTCGATTAATTATAATTATATATATATAATCGTTTATGGCGTTGTTTTTCTTCAGATTTGAATTAAACATTCCAGTCAATCCAACCGTTGGATTTTTACAAAGTTGGTGCCGTTGGAAAGACATTTCCAAAGCGAACCCAACGGTTGCGATTTCAGGAAAATCCGATGGTCGAATCTCCCGGTATAATCGTTTGAAATCACGGTTTCAAAATACGAACTGCAGCGTCGTTATTCGATATATTTTAATTATATTTATATATATATATCGATTCTTCAATTTCAAAGCGATATTCCTTTCATACATTTGATAAAAATGATATTTTTATGTAACTGTCTTCTATTTCAACACTTCGTTATATTTAACAATTCATGTATATAATAAAAATGTGATTTTTATTGTAAAACAATTCATTTCAAAACTCTATTATTTTATATAGTTTATATACGTAATAAAAATAGGATTTTTATTACAAAACAATTTCTTTCAAAACAAGATTATTTTATATAGTCCATATCGATGATAAAAATGTGATTTTTATTATAGAACAATTTATTTCAAAATATGAGTACCATTCAACACATGAATTTCAATTCAACGAATGAATTTCGATTCAACACATGAAGGTTTCCTATAGTTTGTATAAATAGATAAAAAGGTGATTTTTATATTTAAAACACGAATACCATTCAACACATGAATTTCTATCCAACGAATGTATATCGATTCAACACATGAAGGTTTTCTATAGTTTGTATAAATAGATAAAAAGGTGATTTTTATATTTAAAACACGAATACCATTCAACACATGAATTTCTATCCAACGAATGAATATCAATTCAACATATGAAGGTTTTCTATAGTTTGTATAAATAGATAAAAAGGTGATTTTAATATTTAAAACACGGATACCATTCAACACATGAATTTCTATCCAACGAATGAATACCGATTCAACACATGAAGGTTTTCTATAGTTTCTATATATAGATAAAAATGTGATTTTTATATTTAAAAACACAAATACCGTTCAACACATGAATTTCAAATCAACGAATGAGTTTCAATTCAACACATTGAAGGTTTTCTATTCAACGAACAAATATAGTTTCAACAAATGAAAATAATTCAAACACATGAATATTATTCAAAATTTCGGCAGCATAACGGCAGGGTAGTTAAAACCGGGACCGTCCCTAGTACGATTCCTCGCTCTACCTTAAAACCTCGCGGTTTTTGACAATGGGGATCATGCATCTATTTCGCACGCAGGCGGCATGTATATATTTATTTCATTTCCACAAACTAATCCTATGTGGTTTCAACCAAATAATTCTCAACCACAAATGGGTATTTTTCAACCACAATCAATCAATATCAACCACAAACAATTCCAATCAACCATTCGCTATCAAACAATTTTCACACCAATCACAACAAATAAATATCATCCATGGTTTGTGCACGAGGGGCGTATATATATATATATATATATATATATAT
This sequence comes from Allium sativum, assembly GCA_030737875.1. NCBI lineage: Eukaryota > Viridiplantae > Streptophyta > Magnoliopsida > Asparagales > Amaryllidaceae > Allium > Allium sativum. The sequence goes on from CM060925.1 coordinate 78,923,206, forward strand.
ATAGCAATTCACTTCTATTTCAACACATATATAATTTTTACAATGCATATATAACTTATACATCGAACGTACAACTTATACAACGCTTATACATGAGGTGTACAACGCTTATATAACTCATACATCGAGTATATAATTTATACATCGTCGTTTTTCCATATCGTTTATAAATTAGAAATCTCACATTGGGTTCCACTCCACCAAAAATAGCAGAAGGCTCCGAAAAATATGCGGTCTCTTCAAAAATGTAGAAGACGTCCACACGAGTCCACTGTCTCTTGTTTCACTGGATTTCGACAAGAAATGAAAAAGATATGATTTTTCAAAGTTTGCAACGGTTTAAAGGTGTTAAAACAGTTGAAAATAAAACAAGCCGTATACCTTGCTTCGAGGTTCAAAACTAGGTCAGCGATTATCTCCAAATCCGAGCGACTAGAGAATGATCGGCCGATGCCACGACGTAGGGCTCCGAAACCCGCGCCAGGGGGTCCCCACCGCTGTCAACTCGATCGCGGCTGGAGAGAGGAATCGGGCGAGGTACGGCGGCACTTCAGAGCGTCAGATCTTGCGAAATACTGAACGAGGGAGGGCGAATCCTATATGGATTTGAAGAGGAGGCTCGGATCTTCAAAAAGTTCGAAAGGGGTGTGTGGTTTCGTTGAGAGATGGAAGAGAAAAAGAGGAGGGAAGAATCGGAGGTCTTTCGCCGTTGATCGAGAGGAGCGGGAGAGAGAAAAGAGAGAGAGAGAGATGAGGTGGCCCAATGAGAATATTTTATTTATTTATATATTTTTAAATTTCGAAAATACCCTCTTTCACTTACGAACCCCAATCCAGACCCAACGACTGTCGTCCCTAGCGTTTTACCCCCTTCCGAACACAATGGGATATGTTTCGAAGGCCCATTCGAAAGTTTCAGTCAGTTTTCCTTCAAATTAAAATATAAAACATTCAATATTTAATTTGAACGTACATTTCAATTTGCTGGGGCCACAAACTGATTCGAAAAATTCCAGAAAAATAAATCTGGCTATGTTTTGACGATACAGTCCCAACAAAACTAGTTTCGTCGAATTCTGAGACCGTTTGCAAAAAGGCCCTTTTCTGGTCGATTCAATTTAACTGTAATTGACCAAACACGTTTTCCTTTGCCACGCTCACATACTAGCTTCAAAAATTATGAAATTTGAAACCTAGCAATAACTTCTCATCCCGGATCCAACAAAAGAGGTTTCGTCGAATTCTGAGGTCGTTTGCAAAATGGCCAATTTCACGGGCTATATAAATTCCATAGCGACCTTTCTGAAAATTCATTTGGCCATAACTTTTGCTTTCCGCTATGAAAATTCGATTTTTCAGATTCGTTAGAAAGGTATTCACTAACAGATTTAAATATTTTTGGTTTTGCTCAAATCCGCTTTGTTTTGCACCCGGTACAGTCCGACAAAGTTTGAATTCAAATTTTGAAACTGCAGCGCCCTATTAGGCCTTGTTTATAATTATAATTAACTATATTCGTTTTCAAACGACAATTCAGACTCACTTTTCATTGCTATTATTTAAAATATTTATTTTAAATATTTAAAATCCATTATTTTAGCCAATTTAAAATTTTTAAATTGGTTCAGATTTTCCGGGTCGTTACAATCTCCCCCACTTAAAACTTTTCGTCCCCGAAAAGGAACAAAGTCGAAAGTGGTTTGATTAATCAACTCTACGTTCTATCTGGCTTCCATTCTCCAACTTTTCAGTTTCTGAGAAATTTCAAATTCTTCAAAAATTTGGCTAACACCCGGAATTTTCAAAAAATTTCGCCATAACCTCCTTTGTACGGGGAGAGGTTTGGAAATTTATTGGGCCATATTAGGTACCCAATAAATCCTAATAAGCATACACATATTTATAGTGATATATTCTGGTTTTTACAGGGGAGCGTGTATTGATAATAACTCCAGAGAATAAATTCTTGTCACCCTGTCAAAGCCTGAGGGAGTGCGTATTTTAAATGCTCCAGAGGATAAATCCTCGTCACCTCATCCCGTGTGGGAAATAGATAGTCCATGTGCCGGATCTAATAACTAGAGAGGCGTGATTATTGTCAAATCCAGACCCGTGTGGGGTTTTTATTAATCTGGAAATTTAATCGTTACAATTTAAATAGTGCATATCAGTCATCAGTTCAACCTGTAAAATATAGTCATCGCCATACAAGCCTCTCGCTCGTATGGTAAATCTTCCACCTCGTCACACAAGCTCCAAATGCTTATGTGGTATATGATGAAGTATGCCTATCTTCAGAAGTATGCCATGTAATGTAGTTCAAAATTAATTGTTACTATCCTATGGCGATATTTATTATTTCACACAGAATAACCAGCACTCCGCATCCAATGGCATTCACAGGAGTTGATATAATAATATTTCGCATCCAACTCATTAAGGTTTACCTATTTGTCGGGCACGCAAATAATATCTTTACTCAACAGCTAATCCATGTACCTGTTCAAACATATATAATACACAAGTATATATATTTCTATCTATTTTTAAATCAGTTCAATGTGTGATTTAAATGAATAAATTCTACCATTATTCTATTGTTGATTAAATTAACTATCGTTTCAATAATTTAATTAATCAAATCTACAATCACAAACACAACCAACAATCAAATTGTTCTTAACTTTTCAAAATCATACAAATCAATTTTTATATTCTTTTAAAATCATTCAGAATACATAATTAAAAGTGCACATCCATGGAAAGAAAATAACAATAGAATAGAGCACTAATTGGTAAACAAAAGTATGGTAAATGTACCTTGCACCGGAGTCATTCAGAGATATCCACTCGGCATCTAGGATAAGCTTTCTAAATGCTCTCCTCAGTTTCCCAAGTACAATCTCGCGGATCTCCACTCCATTGCACTTTGACTAAGTGCACCTTCTTGTTCCTCAGCTCTTTGGTTTCTTTGCCGATGATCTTTAGCGGCTCTCTTCTCACAGCTAATTCAGGGGTAATTTCAATATCCTGTTGAGCTGCTTCTTCCACGATCAAGTCTGGATCATGAACGTGCTTTCGAAGTTGAGATATGTGAAATACATCATGAACTCCAGGCAACCAATCAGGCAGTTTGACCCTATAAGCGAGAGTTCCGATCCGTTCCAGGATAGGAAACGGACCAACGAATTTGGGCGCCAACTTTCCAGTCTTACCGAAACGGATAACTCCTCTCATCGGCGATACTTTCAAATATACGTAGTCGCCAACAACAAATGACACATCTCTTCTTCTTCTATCGGCATAGCTCTTTTTTTGACTTTGGGCGGCCAGTAATCGCTTCTTAGTAAAATCGACCTTGTCGGCAGCTTCTCGGATCATATCGGGCCCTAACACAAGTCTATTACCGGGTTCGACCCAACAAGCAGGAGATCGACACGGTCTACCATATAATGCTTCGAATGGCGACATTGTCAGACTCGCCTTGTAGTTGTTGTTATATGAGAATTCAGCCAAATGCAGATGGTCTTCCCATGATCCACCGAAATCTATAACACAAGCCCGCAATAGATCTTCTAAAATACGTTTCACCCTCTCAGTCTGACCGTCTGTCTGAGGATGATAAGCGGTGCTTAAGTTCAACTTTGTTCCCAGCTCGACTTGAAATGCTTCCCAGAATTTGCTAGTGAATATTGTATCTCTATCACTGACTATACTGAGCGGCACTCCATGTAGTCTAACTATTTCCTTGAAGTAAATCTGCGCCAGACTCTGAGCAGTTCTGTTTGATCTGACAGGTATGAAATGGGCGGTCTTCGTGAAACGATCTACGATCACCCGGTTACTGTCATTTCCTTTTTTGGTTCTGGGCAAACCATCAATGAAATCCATGGAAATATGTTCCTACTTCCAACCAGGAACGTCTAGCGGTTGTAAAAATCCAGCCAGTTTCTGTTGGTCGCTTTTGACAAGCTGGCAAGTAGGGCATCGGCTAACGTATATTGAAACGTCCCTTTTCATAGCCTTCCCCCATAATGTTCGCTTGAGATCGTTGTACATTTTGGCTACACCAGGATGGATACTCAGCTTGGACTTGTAACACTCGTCTAACACTTCCCTTTTGAGCTCGGGGATGTCAGGAACACAAATCCTTCCTTTCAACCTCAGGGTCTCATCGTTATCAATTTGAAAACACGAGGGTTTGCCTTTTTGAATCCTTTTGATCATATCCTTAATAAAATTATCCTCCTTCTGAAGAATAGATATTTTGTCAATCAAGGAAGTCGTGATAATAAAGCTGGCGATCATTACATTCTTTCGGCTCAGTGCATCGGCCACGACATTGGCTTTCCCTGGAGTGTATAGAATTTCAAAATCGTATGCTGCAAGAAACTCCAGCCAACGTTGCTGCCTCAGATTCAAGTCTTTCTGGGTGAACAGATATTTTAACGACTGATGGTCTGTATACAACTCGAATTTCTCACCCAGAAGATAGTGTCTCCAGATTTTCAATGCGAATACTATAGCCAATAACTCAAGATCATGAGTTACGTAGCTCTTCTCTTGAGGCTTCAGCTGACGGCTAGCGTCAGCAATCACTTGACCCCTTTGCATTAACACTGCACCAGGGCCTTCTCTAGAAGCGTCAGTCCGGACTTTCAAATCCTGATTACCATCGATGATGGTTAACACTGGAGCAGTCGTTAGTCTTAACTTTAGCTCTTCAAACGCCTCCTCACTTTCTGGAGTCCATTTGAATTTAGAGTGCTTCTTTGTAAGCTTCGTTAAATGACCAGATATCTTCGAAAAGTTTTTAATGAACTTCCGGTAATAGCTAGCCAATCCGAGAAAACTGCGAACTTCAGTGGGGATGCTAGGCTGCTTCCAGTTTTGAATAGCTGTGATTTTGCTTGGATCCATAGAAATTCCTTCTTTCGATACGACGTGGCCTAGAAATTTTACTTCATCTTGCCAGAATATACATTTGGAAAACTTTGCTTTCAATACATTCCTTCTCAGAATTTCTAGAACCTGTTCCAAATGCTTTTCATGTTCGGCCTTTGACTTAGAGAAGATTAGAATATCGTCAATAAAAACCAGAACAAAATTATTCAAAACCCCTCTGAACACCCTATTCATCAGATCGACGAAGTAAGCAGGAGCGTTACATAAGCCGAACGGCATTACTAACCACTCGTAGAATAAGTCGGGACCTCTGAATGCTGTCATTGAAACACACTCTTCGGCAATTCGAAGTTGATGGAAGCCTGTAGCTAGGTCCATCCTTGAGAATACTTGTGCGCCATTTAATCGATCCAACAAATCATCAATCCGCGGCAATGGATATTTGTTCTTTATTGTCTGTTTGTTCATATCACGATAATCCACACATAGACGTAGAGTACTGTCAGATTTTGGGACAAACACCACTGTTGCACCCCAATCAGAGAAACTAGGTCTGATCAGACCCTTCCATACTAGCTGTCGTGTTTGATTGTCAAGTTCTTCTTTCTCTTTCAAGGACATTCTTCAAATAGCGTGAACTACCGGCCTTGCATTAGGAATCAATGCGATCTTGAAATCTATTTCTCTCTGCGGAGGTAAGCGAACAACTTCCTCGAACACATCCGCATAGTTCTTAACGACGGGAATATCTTTCACTAGGTCGGGAATATTCTCTGTGATTTCAGGGACATTTTCTATTTGGGCTGGAGAAACATTCAAAGCTGCCCAGAAGTCTTTTCTATTAGCATTCTGACCTTCACAGGGAATGGTTATATAGTCACCTGATTTAATCTTCGCCTTTACGACTCTGTCGGCGCATTTAACTTCAGCTTCATATTTGGTCAACCAGTCTGACCCCAAGATAAGATCAAACTCTTTAAAATTCATGACGACCACGATGGTAGGAAACCGATAACGAGAAAAAGAAACCGGCACTCCACAAACCCAACTGAGATCAATGGAACCCCCAACTGGATTCTGGACATTCATTGGTTCCTTGAGCTTTTTCAAATTCAAATCCAGTTTCTTAGCTGCATCCTTTGCAATGAAGCTTCGTGACGCGCCTGTGTCAAACAGTACTTTAACTGGAATATCTTTGACAGTTAGCGTGCTTTCTAAAACATCCGGCCTTTCCAGAACATCTGAGGGCCCAGAAGTTTTTGCTATTTCATTTATACGTACTGCTTCAGGTTTTCGGAATAGCGGGCAGGCCTTTGAAAGATGACCAGTCTGATGGCACTGACTGCACTTTCAATTCTCTTGAAACTTCTTATCGGGTTTAAACCACTTCTTTCGTTTCTTCGAGGTTTTACACTTCCTGGTCAAATGCCCTGGTTTCCTGCAGTTAGAGCAGGTGGTCGTCGTTGCTGGTTCCTTTTCAGATCTGGCCCTTTTTCGATTGACTTTGGGCTTCTTACTGACCTCAGACATCGTACTGGCCTCAGGACGATCAGTTTCTGACTCAACTTTCTTACTAGAGCTGACCTCTTCTTCATAAGGTAACATTCCTTTCTTGTCGAGATCTTCATACTGATAAGCCATAAAGATCATTTCTGAGAAAGGAAGTTTCACATTCCTCATCACACTATTCTGATATTTTCTTTGCAAGCCATGAATAAATCTCAGATTCTTCCTCTTTGGGTCTTTAATCAGATAAGGAGCAAAGTGAGAAAGTTCATTGAACTTCTTATGATATTCTGGGATGGTCATATCACCTTGTATCAGATAAGAAAATTCATCGCATAATCGCTCAGTCGCTTCTGGAGGAGTAAATCTTTCTAGGAAAATCACTTTGAATCTGTCCCAGGTGATATCACCTTCTGGATTATTCTCAATAACCGAATCCCACCAGAACAAAGCTTCATCTTTGAGTGCCCAGGATGCTAGTAACCTTTTCTGGTCATCCCTCAGCTTTAAACCGTCAAAGATCTTTTCAGCAGAACGAATCCAAGCTTGTGTCTTCATAATAGATTCTTCACCAAAGAAGGTATTTCACCCATATTTCGATATTTGATTAATAGGGCCTCAATATCCGGTTCTGCATTCCTTCTGTTTCTAACACTCATTTTCTAGTACTTCTGCAAATAACAGATCAAGTGTCAGGTCAACAGAAAAGATATTTTAAAATATAGAGACAAATACTTGAATGTAAATGTGTCTATCGAGGTGTAATTTCATTCTGCTTTATCATACTAGGATATTACTGATCCTATCTGTATAGAGTTACCCATCCTAGAACACTACTGGTTCTATTTCTGACGAGTTCGTTAATATGTTATATCCCAGAACTAAGCTTAACCAAGGCTCTGATACCAAATGAGACGACCCCAAACCCCGTACTGACCGTGGCAAGGGTAATCCTTGGAATATAACACAGAAACAGATAACAGCAGAACAGAAATAATAAATACACCAGATAATGAACAATAGAATATACTGGATAAAAGTAATCATCAGAGTTACACAGTATACAGGATCATACTTAGTACGAATACAGTTCAACTATACATATATGTCTACAGCGGAAAACAAACATAATGTACAATAGGAGCTGAACAGCATAAAAAGAGATAAATGATAGAATCCATCTTCAGCTCCAGCTATCCAGAAAGAACCATCTAAACCTGAATACAAGGCTGCCCATGTAGAAAAAGGGGCACCCGAGTTTGAAAGTGAAACAAACTACGAGTCAGTCATGGGACTGTTATGAGAAATCTACTCAACACATTTATAATATGGCTAATCATAGGACTACGCCACTTTCGTGGAACGGGTTTACTCCGTTGGATTGCCAGTGCTTTAAAAACAAATCATCCTTTTTAACATCGCTATGCTTTTTATAAAAATGAAGCCATTATAAGACTCAGTTCCCATCACACAATGCAACGCAAACCGGAGGATAGAGTTTTACCTTATAATGGCCAAAATATGGTTGATACGAATAAAACAAAAGCATTTGATATTATTACTAGTGTTTACATGTTTTGAAAACAATTTCAAATCATAACTATCAATCATAGACGGCATTAATGCGCCATACCACTATGTCGCCATATATAGGTATACAATCAAATTCGCACAGTCATGTATTTGGAAATTGGATTTCCGTCATGAACCAAGGCAAAAGATAGTCCTTACCGAATTCGAGACTGCCTAGCCCGAGTCTCAGGATCAGAGCCCGAGTGACCCTTGGATCGTCAGGGCCGGTCCACCGATGTGGATTAAAACGCCTGAACACTGCGTTTCGCCGCCCTTTGGGGCGTAAGCGAGCCAACAAATGACTCCATCGCACCCGGATCGTCCGATCAAACCGAGGCGCCTCGCAACAGCAACAACCACATAAGTCAAACTCGTCAAGGCATGTAAAACCACTGATGCTACTTCTAGCTAGGAGGAAACGCAGGCCCTCCCTGAGGTCCTTTCTCCCGTTTCTGGTTCATACCGGGGTGTGAGGCTCGCGATTTCACGTTATACACAAAGCTACGCCACACGGGCGGGGCTTTGATCATCACCACAAGACTTTGCTTTTCAACAGAAGCCCTTATCACTGCATCTTAGCATGCCACACAGGCAATTCACACCGTGCAACTGATGGCTATCAATCACACCGAATAAATTCCAATGTCAGACACACTTTCCATTTGCAAGTCTGTTCTGGGTCTGAACGAAACCGGAGGCACTAAATACCTCGCAAACCCATCGATCACCACGTACGTCTGGATGATCACCACTCATTATCCATATTTCGGGATTCCTCCCAATCAGGACCTCGGTTACCATCCAAACGAGGTGAAGATCTCCGGTCTTTGACCACCGTCTTCATCTTCGATTTCTTATCGTCGATTTAGTTATTCAGAATGGGATAAACCCGGTCTTTCTGAGCAACTCGTGTATATAATAAACAAGTGCAACCCTAATATATACACGCATCATTTTAATTCATTAGTCACTAACCGTCAATCAGTAAGAGGACGATTTCCCAAATATTAACCCCGAAGGTCGAAACCAACATCAGATCAACACCCAGGAAACCATTCGACTTAGCCAACCTTCAGTTAATTTCTAAATCACATCCATATCGTTTATAATATTTTATAATGATTTATCGCTATTTTTATTTATTTTAAAATAGCCAATTTATTTAAAACGACGCTTCGGGCCATAACACGGCCGTGGCGCTGTTTTTCTTCAGATTTGATTTACACATATCTGAAAATCTAACCGTTGGATCTTCACAAAATTTACATCATTAGAAATATCTTTTCAAAACGAATCCAACGGTTCCAGTTTCGGGAAAATCCAACGGTCGGATCTCCCGGTACAATCATTTGAAGTTTCGATTTCAAAATACGAACTGCAGCGTCGTTATTCGATTAATTATAATTATATTTATATGTATATATATATAATCGTTTCTGGCGCTGTTTTTCTTCAGATTTGAATTAAACATTCCAGACAATCCAACCGTTGGATTTTTACAAAGTTGGTGCCGTTGGAAAGATATTTCCAAAGCGAACCCAACGGTTGCGATTTCAGGAAAATCCGATGGTCAGATCTCCCGGTATAATCGTTTGAAATCACGGTTTCTAAATACGAACTGCAGCGTCGTTATTCGATATATTTTAATTCTATTTATATATATATATATCGATTCTTCGATTTCAAAGTGATATTCCTTTCATACATTTGATAAAAATGATATTTTTATCTAACTATCTTCTATTTCAACACTTCGTTATATTTAACAATTCATGTATATAATAAAAATGTGATTTTTATTGTAAAACAATTCATTTCAAAACACTATTATTTTATATAGTTTATACACGTAATAAAATAGGATTTTTATTAAAAAACAGTTTCTTTCAAAACAAGATTATTTTATATAGTCCATATAGATGATAAAAATGTGATTTTTATTATAGAATAATTTATTTCAAAATATGAGTACCATTCAACACATGATTTCAATTCAATGAATGAATTTTGATTCAACACATGAAGGTTTCCTATAGTTTGTATAAATAGATAAAAAGGTGATTTTTATATTTAAAACACGAATACCATTCAACACATGAATTTCTATCCAACGAATGAATATCGATTCAACACATGAAGGTTTTCTATAGTTTGTATAAATAGATAAAAAGGTGATTTTTATATTTAAAACACGAATACCATTCAACACATGAATTTCTATCCAACGAATGAATATCGATTCAACACATGAAGGTTTTCTATAGTTTGTATAAATAGATAAAAAGGTGATTTTTATATTTAAAACACGGATACCATTCAATACATGAATTTCTATCTAACGAATGAATATCGATTCAACACATGAAGGTTTTCTATAGTTTCTATATATAGATAAAAATGTGATTTTTATATTTAAAAACACGAATACCAATCAACGCATGAATTTCAAATCAACGAATGAGTTTCAATTCAACACATGAAGGTTTTCTATTCAACGAATAAATATAGTTTCAACAAATGAAAATAATTCAAACACATGAATATTATTTAAAATTTCGGTAGCATAACGGCAGGGTAGTTAAAATCGGGACCGTCCCTAGTACGGCTCCTCGCTCTACCTTAAAACCTCGCGGTTTTTGACAATGGGGATCATGCATCTAGTTCGCACGCAGGCGGCATGTATATATTTATTTCATTTCCACAAACTAATCCTATGTGGTTTCAACCAAATATTTCTCAACCACAAATGGGTATTTTTCAACCACAATCAATCCATATCAACCATAAACAATTCCAATCAACCATTCGCTATCAATCAATTTTCACACCAATCACAACCAATAAATATCGTCCATGGTTTGTGGACGAGGGGCGTGTATATATATATATATATATATATATATATATATATAGCAATTCACTTCTATTTCAACACATATATAATTTTTACAATGCATATATAACTTATACATCGAACGTACAACTTATACAACGCTTATACATGAGGTGTACAACGCTAATATAACTCATACATCGACTATATAATTTATACATCGTCGTTTTTCCATATCGTTTATAAATTAGAAATCTCACATTGGGTTCCACTCCACCAAAAATAGCAGAAGGCTCCGAAAAATATGCGGTCTCTTCAAAAATGTAGAAGACGTCCACACGAGTCCACTGTCTCTTGTTTCACAGGATTTCGACAAGAAACGAAAAAGATATGATTTTTCAAAGTTTGCAACGGTTTAAAGGTGTTAAAATAGTTGAAAATATAACAAGCCGTATACCTTGCTTCGAGGTTCAAAACTAGGTCAGCGATTATCTCCAAATCTGAGCGACTAGAGGATGATCGGCCGATGCCACGACGTAGGGCTCCGAAACCCGCGCCAGGGGGTCCCCACCGCTGTCAACTCGATCGCGGCTGGAGAGAGGAATCGGGCGAGGTACGGCGGCACTTCAGAGCGTCAGATCTTGCGAAATACTGAACGAGGGAGGGAGAATCCTATATGGATTTGAAGAGGAGGCTCAGATCTTCAAAAAGTTCCAAAGGGGTGTGTGGTTTCGTTGAGAGATGGAAGAGGAAAAGAGGAGGGAAGAATCGGAGGTCTTTCGCCGTTGATCGAGAGGAGCGGGAGAGAGAAAAGAGAGAGAGAGATGAGGTGGCCCAATGAGAATATTTTATTTATTTATATATTTTTAAATTTCGAAAATACCCTCTTTCACTTACGAACCCCAATCCAGACCCAACGACTGTCGTCACTAGTGTTTTACAACCATTCCGAACTCAATTGGATATGTTTCGAAGGCCCATTCGAAAGTTTCAGTCAGTTTTCCTTCAAATTAAAATATAAAACATTCAATATTTAATTTGAACGTACATTTCAATTTGCCGGGGCCACAAACTGATTCGAAAAATTCCAGAAAAATAAATCTGGCTATGTTTTGACGATACGGTCCCAACAAAACTAGTTTCGTCGAATTCTGAGACCGTTTGCAAAAAGGCCCTTTTCTGGTCGATCCAATTTAACTGTAATTGACCAAAACACGTTTTCCTTTGCCACGCTCACATACTAGCTTCAAAAATTATGAAATTTGAAACCTAGCAATTACTTCTCATCCGGGATCGAACAAAAATGGTTTCGTCGAATTCCGAGGTCGTTTGCAAAATGGCCAATTTCACGGGCTATATAAATTCCATAGCGACCTTTCTGAAAATTCATTTGGCCATTACTTTTGCTTTCCACTATGAAAATTCGATTTTTCAGATTCATTAGAAAGGTATTCACTAACAGATTTAAATATTTTTGGTTTCGCTCAAATCCGCTTTGTTTTGCACCCGGTACAGTCCGACAAAGTTTGAATTCAAATTTTGAAACTACAGCGCCCTTTCAGACCTTGTTTATAATTATAATTAATTATATTCGTTTTCAAACGCCAATTCAAACTCACTTTTCATTACTATTATTTAAAATATTTATTTTAAATATTTAAAATCCATTATTTTAGCCAATTTAAAAATTTTAAATTGGTTCAGATTTTCCGGGTCATTACATCCAACCATTAGATTTCAAATTTCTAATATTCATTGGGAAGCTCTTTTCGATACGAACCCAACGGTTCCGGTTTTAGGAGAATCCGACGGTCGGATCTTCCGTAATGTCCGTTTGAAGTCAATGGACGAAATTCGCGAACTTATTCAGGCCATTATATAGATAATATATATATATTATATATATATTTCGTCGATTTCCATTTAAAACGTATTTTATAAATCATTTTAAATTCGTTTTCAAAACGATTTCAACTTCCTTTCAAATTCAAATCAAAATTGAATTTTTCCTTATAAATTCGTTTTAAATTCATTTCAAATTGATTTCAATTCAAATCGATTTTTAGTTCAATTTCAATACGTTTTAAATTCAATTCAAAACGATTTCAATACTATTTCAATCTAATTCGAATTTCAATTCTATTCAGTTTAATTCGAATTTCAATTCTTTTCAATTTAATTTGAATTTCTATTCTTTTCAATTTAATTCGAATTTCAATTCTTCTCAATATAATTCGAATTTCAAAATCACTTTCAATATTCATTTTAAAATCGACTAAATTCTCATTCATGTTTAAATGGCGTGTAACTACTTAACACGGCTTCGCATTTCTATTTTCAAATATTCTATTTCAGATATTTCTATTTCAAATATTTATTTTTCAAATATTTCTATTTCAAATATTTCTATTTCAAATATTTGTTTTTCAAATATTTCTATTTCAAAACTTGAATGTGGCCCAATCAATTTCCATATATTTTATTTCTATGGATTTCCATACAACGCATGTATATATCAACAATGACAAATAATTAACCATCATCCAAAGTGCATTCTACACTGTATAAGCATCAAATATAAATATTTAATGCTTATAACATCCAACTAATTATTGGGATTAGTGTAAGTCATATATCATCCCAATACCCGTGTGGGGTTTCAAACAATCAAACACAGATTTTATTTGTGCAGTTGGGCGATGTGTAAAATTTATCGTCCCAATCCATATCAGTCAAATGTGTGTATATAAACAAATCGTCTGATTTGTTTATATTTCATTTTAAATACACGTTAAAAATTCTATTTTCAACTATGGAATATTTTCCACTATAAAATATTTTATTTCGTTTCACATCACGTCACACAATCAACTACACATCAAAATCAAACAAACAAGCATACAAGTCATCCATGGTCTGTGGACGACGGGTGTCGGATGCTACTAAACACCGTCTGCATCCTAGTATATATTTTTAACTAGAAATTTAAATTAATGGTAAGAAGTTCTCACAGAGGGTTCCACTCCGCCCTGCTTTGCTTCTAAACTGCTGAACCGTCTGGATCTATTTGCAACTCTAATGTAGTCCTTTTCACGCTGTTCACAATAAAAATTATATCTTTATCACTTCATTTTAATAAATAAAAATCATATTTTTGTTTCTACTTCATATATTGTTTTCCCGACGCTTCATTCTATATAAAAATTATATTTTTATATTTCTTCTTCATATCTAAAGATCAAATTTTTACTAGTTACATAATATAAAAAACGTATCTTTATACTTTCTACTAATTAAAAATTGAATTTTAATTCTTTCCAAAATATAAAAAAATCATATTTTTGAATATACGATAAAAATCTTGTCTTTCTCAATTCACTTTCATTATAAAAATCACAATTTCTATTATATAAAAAATATATTTTTATTCGACTAAAATTCATATCTTCTTCTAATCAAAGATTATACTTCTAATTTGCTACTAACTATTAAAGATAACATTTTTAATTAGTTACTAACTATGTAAAGATAACATTTTTAATTTTCAAACCAAAGCGAATTTATATAAAAGAAAAAAGAAAAATTTAAACACTCACTTTTTCATCGTTCGGAGGAGTGCTGAATGGGCGGGGTTACTCGCTGGTGGTCATCGATTGGAAGGGGGAGGAGAGGCGCAGAGCTGCTGAAGGGGGGTCGCGGCTGTGTTGAAGGCGGAGGCTCGCGCAGGGGGAGGGAGTGGCGTACGAGGGGTGCTGGGTTTCGATAGGAAGGAGGTGAGAGGCGGAGAGAGAGAGAGAGAGTGAGGTGGTGGTGAGGTTGCGTCAGCTAGGGTTGGAAGGGGGGCTAATCGATGGAGTGGAGAGAGAAGGGGGTCGCCGTCTTCTTGGGTGGCGACGCCGGAGGTGCGCCGCGGCGGCGGTCTTCCCCGACCGTCTTCCCCGACCGTCGTCGCCCTTTTTTTGTTGATTTTGAAAAGTAACGGGGGGGGGGGGGGGGGGTTGAGAGATAAAAGGGATGGGGCTAATTATATAAATAAATATATTTTATTATTTTAAAATTCCTAAAAGCAACTTTTTAACTCGACCTCGAAATCGAACCCACCGCCTGTCGCCCATAGCTAATTACCCCTATTCCGAACACAATGGGATATGTATCGCAAGCTGATTCAGCCATTTCGATCAGTTTTCGTCAAAATCAAAATATAACACTATATATTGAATTTGAACGCGCATTTCAATTTACCGGGGTCACATACTAACTCGAAAAATTCCAAAAAAAATATTTTCTAGCTTCGTATTGACGATACGGTCCTAACAAAACTAGTTTCGTCAAATTCTGAGACCGTTTGGAAAATGGCCATTTTCCAGTCGATTAAAATCAACTGAAACAGGTCAAACGCGTTTTCCTTTGCCACGCTCACACATTGATTCGAAAAATTATGAAAATAGGAAACTAGCAATAACTTGACATCACGGATCCAACAAAAGTGGTTTCATCGAAAACCGAGGTCGTTTGCAAAATGGCTATTTTTAAGGGCCAAAATTCCATAGCGACTATTCTGAATTTTCATATGGGCATAACTTTTTATCCCCGCTATGAAATTTCAATTTTTCGGATTTGTTGGAAAGATATCTTCAATTAGATTCCAATATTTTTGGTTTCGCTAAAATCCGCTTTATTTTGCACCCGGTAGATTCATTTGAATTTTGAAATCGAATTATCGAACTACTGCGCCATTTTCAATTCCTTTTATAATTTAAAATAATTATATATATTTTAATGACGATTCGAATTAATATATACATTCGAATTCTATTCAAATTAAATTTCTCGTCGATATTATTTAAAATTTAAATAATCAAAATTCACTAAAATTGCCAAAATAAAATTTTTAAATTGGCTCGGATTTCCAGGTTATTACAGAGATAGTAAGGTCGTATGCTTGGTTGAGCACCAAGTTAAAAGATAAATATATGTGTGTTTTGTTTGGCCTAAGAGAAAAATGTCACTAAACTCATATTAAATGGTTGTTATTGCATATTTGCAAAATTTTGGACCTAAGCGAGGTCAGCAATTTACTATAATAAAGTGGAGCTGGATAGTAATGAGTCTTGGTGTATGTTTTATAAAATGTTGGATTTTCGCAGGCCAAAATTTGGGTATTCAAGTATTCACCAATTTCTTTAAAAAAATGATTACTATTATAATTTTGGGAACTCTCAAATCACTTTCTTTGAACTTTAAACTATACTTTGATTTTTTAGGAAAGAATATGAAAAATGGAAATCATTCTTGCTTTAAATAACATGAGTATAATTGATGATCTTTGCATGTATTTAATTCGTGTATATACTTCATTGACTTATGTATTTGGTTCCAGGCATATATATGCTACATTAACATGTAGTTTGTCATATTTTTGTCACCATATCATACTCTTAAACATACTGCACCTAATTAATGCCATGAAACAGGTCGTGCACGTGCATAAATCAAAGGATATATATATGAGTACTCTTGTTCATATATGTGTTTACATTCCTATACATCAGAATGTCTGGTAATCATATATAGTATTTATGACTACTTCATTCTTGTAGTAACCTAGCAAGAAAAGAGAAAAAGAAAAGCACACAGGAAAACCCAACTTTTGCTGTGTTTAAACTTGAACCTAGATTTATGCATTTCATATATTGACTTAAGTTAGTAAAATGGGCCTAATAGTTTAGGTAGTTGGAGAAAGTAATGGTCACGTTTCAGTATAGCCAGAGATATACATGTTGGAATTACTGAGTAAATAGTTTTACTGATATGACCAATTACATTATAAAATGTTCAAAAAAAATATCGATAACTGATGTAAAAATGCTTATTGAAAATGGCTTTAATATTGATATGTATACTTAATTTTGTACACACTTAAAGTTGTATGGGTCCATACTGCCACAAGTTAATAATTCTCAGTATAAAAGAGTACGGCGGTTTTCAAAAAGATAGATTGTATTAGTCTGATTGGTTTATATATAATTGCATGGTTCCATGTAATAGGTACACTTATTTTATATAGCCATGCTCATATATATAATGTCTTAACTGTCATTGAAGTACCAAAATATTAGTTAACATGCTATGGAAAATTCCCCTCCCCTTTGAGTGGTGTCAGTGTGCTTGCCTTATTCTTTGTCTCCCTTCCAAGACTGACCTCATGTCTGCGCATGGATTTTGGTTTGAAAATTTTGTGCCTTGATTAAAATGTTACACTGACCTTATGCCTTATAAATTTATCCTGACGTGAGCCCTTTGAAAATTAAATATGTACCCTTGCTCGCTTGGAAATTCATAGTGACCAAGTATCCTGAGTGTGGTTAATTTTTTAATGAAAGTTAGGATATAAATATGGTATTCTTTGAGTAATTGAAGTGAAGCTCTGTCAAACCATTATGTTATGCAGGCTCCCTCAATTTTTTTGACTTGTATGTACAAAATCACCTTGCTATATGCTAGTCAAGAACCCTAATTTTGGTTGTATACATTTCGTTGGTGACTTGCAGTAGCACCATCACCCATGATATTGTTACATTTCTAACTTGATTGCACTAGCTTTTCGGCTACTTTGATATCTACATTAAATCGAGGACCTGCGTTTTTGTGTAGTCTGTGTGTGTGTATATATATATATATATATATACACATACATATATAAGTTGTTCCTGCACTGATCAGTTTACACATGCATTCCATGTTTTATTTTAACATACACTTCATGTTCTAGTGAACTACGCTGTCAATTCTAAATCTGGAGGTGTATATTTTTGACCTTGATACTAAAACTACTCTTATTTTCAAGCTTTATAAGAACTGTATTGACCTTGAAACTAAAAATACTTTTATTTTCAAGCTTTATTGTTTTGACCATGAAACTAAAACTGCCTTCATTTTCAAACTTTATAAGAACTATTTTGACATTGAAACTTGTGCACCCTTGGCATTCTAGTCTGCCGGGATATGATGCATACATATGTCACTTGCTTTAGCTTAGTTCATTCTCTTGCTTGTTGACCTCTGCCTTGATCAACTGTTCCCTTTGTGTTGTTCATGGACCCCTGACCCATGCACCATGAATGCGTGTCGGGCTTCACCTGAACATTACCTTCTTGATATATTTGAGCCTTGTAAAATTGATATGAACATATACCACACTTGATCTCGTCATTAACATAGAACTTCCTTGAATGCATTGCATATGTCATGAAACTGAAGTTTCAATTAACTGTTATATTTCAGTTTATATTGAAGTTAATTTAATTGAACTATGATTTAATCCTGACTCGAGTGTTTTATGTTTTTGCATAGAACGCTCGTGTCAGACCCGAGTATTCCAAATTTAAAGATCACAACTTAGGATTTGACGATTGGCGAAGCTGGGGATTCCGGAGACAGCATACTCTGAAGTTTTCAAACCAGTAAAGATTTTTCTTGTGTTATTTCTAAATTCCGTCGTATGTAAAATTCTGCTGTATGTAAAATTCTTATTATATATAAAAATTATTTTTATTGTTCAATACTGTGTATTTATTTATTTTGTGCTGATTTTGTCTTTAAACTCTGTAAGCTAAACAACGATCTGTCGATTTGGACGTTTTGAATTGGTTTAATTACCAGTTTGAAGCAGTCAAAAAGGTGGGACGTTACAAGTGGTATTAGAGCTTTGGTTTATTCAAAGCTTAGCTTATAGAGTTTAAATGGGTAAGATCGGCATTAGAAAAACAGAATTTGAAAGAAAAAAGATTTTGTAATATAAATTTTGAAAACGAAAATGATTTTAGAAGAAATTTTAAAAAGGCAAATTAATTTGGAAATATATTTTGAAAATTAGTATTTCGAAATTAATACATCAAAAATAAAAATTATTTTGAAATTTAAAATTTGTTCGGAATCCACAATCTTCGGATCTAGATAGGCGAGTACTATTCTTCGGTAAACCCCCTTAGATTTGAATCTCGAATTCATCATCAGATGGTATATAAGGAAGATAAGTATAGGAGAAACAATGAATAAATTTCTCTAATCGTATATTTTAACAATCTAACACAGCTGAAATGAGAATTCAAATGGGAATTTGAATAAAAAATTGAGATCGTTTCAAGGATGAAACAATGAATTCATTTCGATATCCGGAATATAAGTTAATGAAATTAAAAACCAAAAAGGTTATAATTGCAATTCGATGATATTCCTAATTTATTTGAATTATTCAGAATGTGGTAAGATGATTTATAACTGGGTTCAAACTAATAATGTATAATCGAATACAAGAATTCAATAGTGAAGTAAAAACTTGTTAATTATTTAACAAGAAGTGAATTGTAGACGAGAGTTGTAAATAAAGCGAAACCAGGATGAAAATTTTTAACGGGATTTGAACCAATATTTAAATGAAATCAAAACTAATTTGGTATGACAATTCTAGATTCGTATAAAAGGGATGATATTTACTTTTTAGAAGTAAATAATGTTTGAAAGCAAAAAGGTTGCAAATACAATTGGGAATAAAAGGAAATGGAGTTGGCCAGTACAGTGTGGTTATTCTGAAGTTCAAAATGCAAGTCAAGTGAGATTTTTCCGAAGTTCGGAATATATTATCGGATAGGAGATTATCTAAAAGGAAATTATTTATGGGAGTGGATTATGTTAAATTTCAAGGAAATACTATTTACTTTCTTTGTTAATTAAAAATTTAATATATTATTAATACATTGGTTGCTCAAATTAAAAGAATAAAGTATATTTTAAAGTTAAATACCTCGAAGTTGTGAATTATTGTTAAAATCAACGATTATTGTAAAGGAAATAAATTATTAATTTAAAATCGGAAATTTCGAGAATTAAATGTTTTGTTAGTGTTTGAAATGGTTAATTTTATCTGTTTTAAAGTTAATAATGTTGTTTAGTTAAGGTCTGAGAGCTAAATATACCCCAACTTGATTGACTTCATGTTGACTAAGAAATGGTTAAGGTTCAATAGCCCAATTGGTTGAATGGAGTAAGAAATGAGTGTAATCAGTTAACTGAAAATAACGGTGTATATTTAATATTTGTTTTAGTCCAAATAACGAATTTAGAAATATTTCCTCTTGAGAATAAATTATATTTCTATCAAAATTAAAGATTTGCAAATATATGGAAATGTTTTCTAATGGTAATAGGAGATTTTCTAGAATTGTAGAAAATGAGTATGAATTGTTTTTCAAGGATTGGGAGAATTTACCGGGTTTTGACAAATCAAAATGGTGAGAACTGAAGAACAAAGAGCCGCACATCGAAAACGAAGGGCGGCAGAATGTAAGAGAAATGAAACTGTAATTTGAATTTGAGAATTTCGTAAGCGATAATTTGATAAGAAATTAGAAATAGAGTTAAGGAAACTAAAAACTGACAGAAGATAGTTGAGTTAAATGTCTTTCTTAGTGTTGATCTGATGTTGGTTTCGGCCGCCTTCGGGGTTGATACTTACGAAGTTGTTCGCTTGCTAATTTACAGTCGAAAACAAATGAATATGGAGGAGTAATAATGTGTGAATGAGAAATTTGTTATAAAGATGGAGAAAAGAAGTCTGGAATTTTGGAAGTATTAAAATGTGAATGAAGTGAGGAACTTAGTAATTGGAAATTTGGGGGAAATTTGGTTTATAAATCTGAGTTTTAAAGGATATAAATTATCTGAATTAATTGAGAGATGAAAACTAGAGTTTTGAAAATCAGAATGAATTTTGAGAATATTTGATTTTGGATATTGGTGAAATAAGATTCCGTAACTTGTATGGAAAAGTATATATGGATTTAGTGAATTTGAAAATTACTGGATTGGAAGGTGATCGATTTGAGATAAAATCTTATAAGAATGAGATGTTTGGAAATATGATTTAAAAGGAAATTTTTATGATTTATGAGAAGTATGAAATGAAGTACTATATGTACATAGTATTATATGTTTTCAAAGCAAAATAGGGAAAGTACCTTCCTTCTCCTTTGAATTTCGAGCTTAGTGAGATGTGCTGCTAGTGGTAGTAGGTTGTTCGGACATAAAACTCGAGTTGTCTGAAAGAACACGACCGTGTAGCGTAATTCGCAGGGCTGTAGATGGCCTACGGCGAACGGATGTTTCTTGGGAGAATCAAGCATAACCATTGTGTCTGCCGCGATCTACAATCGTGGTAATGGCGTAATCTGTAGAGCTGTGAAAGCTTAAGGGTATGGATGTTTCCTGGGGGACCCAAGCGTAACCATTGTATACCTGCGGTCCACATGGCATATCTGCAAGTGAAAGAGATGTAGCCACTAGAGTTACTAAAGGTAAAATGGAGACATGCAGTGTTTGAGATATCTTAGTGATAGTGAGCCACTTGTTTGATGTAGCATCATGTCTCCGTGACTTGATTCATCTTCATGACGTGAATTGTCCTTGTGACTTGATTGATCTTCGTGATTTAATTTGACTTCATTTGATAATTTGATTTCGTGATTTTGAGATAGAGCAGCCAACGCTCGATGACCTTATATCTTCTTTTGATTCTTAAATATCTTCCGCTGATCGGTCCATGATGAAATTCACAAGGAAGTGATTTCCTACGGATACGGATGTTTTCTGGGGGATCCAGACGAAACCATTATGTATCTGCAAACAATCGACATATCAATATCACTTTGGTACTTTCCGTATCTGTTTTTAAAGGAAATTTTGAATTATTTTCGCTGGGAGTTAAAGCAAGAATATTTAGTACTTGGAGATTTTAGTCGTGTGCCTGGCCAGCGTATGCCTAACATCTGTAAGAACGATAATAGGCTTGTCAAGCTTCAAGTTATCAAATATTTTAAAATTAAATATACCCGTTTCAGAGTGTTTTCAGATCCATATCATCGAGATAATAATACAAATAAATATTTTCTATAAAAAATGTGTAGGTGATTTCGATTTTCGAAAATTTTCAAGTCGACATCTTATAACTTGAAGAGGAGATGTTATTTACACTCTTCAATGAGAGTTTGGAAATAAAATTGAATGGAATGAATTGGTTGAACTGAGATTTTAAGGAATAAGTGGAACAATAGATAAGTAAATATTGACAGATGAGGTTTATAAAGAGATTTGGGATAATTTGAAATGCATAAATCCGACTTATGCGGGATTTGAAATTTAATAATATAATGGTTTGAAAAAGAATTATACGGTTTTGTATCGCTTGGAAGTTTAGATAGAATGAGGAATTAGGAAATATCTCAATATACTTTGAGTTAGAAGTTGGTCTGAGAAAAATTGAGTATAGTTCAAAGAGCATGGAAATAAACAAAACCAATTCGGAAAATAAATAAAATCGTGTTTGATTAAAAATTGATCTCTAACTATAAGTAAGGAAAACTGATTTCCGAGTTTTAAAGGGGGGGGGAGATTGTTACGTCCCGGAAATTTCGACAACTGTAATACGGAATTAATTGGAGATTTAATTATTAATGATCAAATTTATATTGATATTTAGGTTTAAAATCAAATATATTGTTTGTGTATGAATTAGAATTCAATATTTAATATCAGAATGGGTGATTGGAATCAAATATTTATTGTAGACTATTTGAATTGTAGCTGGTCAGATATTTGAATTGATTTGGAATTCGACTGATAAATATAAATAGTTGAATTTTAAAAATATACGTCGTTGACATTAAACAAATTTAAATTTTTATTTGTTTGATCATATTAACAATTGGCTGGCTATGTGTGTATTTGTATATATAAAGAGACTGAACTTAACGAACGGAATTGTTGGACAAATGCAATAAAATCGAAGAACTGATAAATAATATAAAATTAAATTAATGTCATATACAAACAACGTCAAATTCCAACCAAAATAATTTTATTAAATTCGGAACGTTGTGACGAAAGAGTACGTATAATTTTTGTCGCATTTGGAAATTGGGTCGACGGTTCGAGTTTAGAGTGTTCAGTAGTATTCATGGTAGAAAATAATATTTTATTCAATCAAAACAAACCTTCACCAAATTATTACGAGCCGATCTATCATGCAGCTACCCTAAAGCTACAGATTTAACATTGTTCTGATCCATGCATCTGCTTCTTCGATAAGCTTCTCTACCCTTTTATATTCCTACCGTCCCCTTTCTTTTTCATTTGTTCAGCAAAAAGAAAATCCCTAAATCGAAAATCAATGGCTACTGAAAATTAGTCCATTCGAAATCTGTCGCCCATTTCTTCAACTCGCAAACGCAGAAGCCACCATCCTCATCCCTAAATCAGTCGTTTACTCTTCCTTTCAAGTCGAAGCCAACCTCCATGCCATCACCACAGGACCGACCAGGCACCTACTTTCCCTCGAATACTGAAACCAACGGTCATCATCTACCGGGAGTGCCAAACCACCGCAAGTGTGGCCACTGCGAACCCTTTCTGCCGTCTCTGCCGTTGAAATGTGAGTTATTAGCTCACGATTATCTTTAATTCAAGTAGATTGATTTCAGCTTAAACTAAATATACGTGGTTTATCATTTTCGACTTAAGTTGATATTATAAGATGGCTTGGTGTTTGAACTGTTGTGATCCATATTTATGCAGTTACTATCATCCTTGTTAATTACTGAGAACCCACTGTTTAATGGATTTACAGACCCGTTCTAACTTTCCTAAATGATTGCAATTTTTTCAAAGCCGGAACGCATGTTGTATCCTGATATATATATTGACACCTATATCACTTCTAGTGACCTAAAATGTGACAACGTCAGCTCTTTTCCAATATCTGAAACTATAAAATAAATTAATCAATGTATTTGGACATAAATTCGAAGTGTCAAAAGGGGCAATTTACGATTTCGTAAATGAGATAGTAAGGTCGTATGCTTGGTTGAGAACTAAGTTAAAAGATAAATATATGTATGTTGTGTTTGGCCTTAGAGAAAAATGTCATTTAACTCATATTAAATGGTAGTTATAACATATTTGAAAAATTTTGGACCTAGGTGAGGTCAGCAATTTATTGTAACAAAGTGGAGCTGGATAATAACGAGCCTTGGTTTATGTTTTATAAAATGTTGGATTTTCGTAGGCCAAAATTTGGGTATTCTAGTTGTAACGACCCGGAAAATCTGAACCAATTTAAAAATTTTAAATTGGCTATTTTAGTAGATTTTAAATATTTAAAATAAATATTTTAAATAATATCGATTAAAATTGAGTTTGAATCGACATTGAAAATAAATATAATTACTTTGAAATATAAACAAGGCCTGAAATGGCGCAGTAGTTTCAAAATTTGAATTCAAACTTTGACTGACTGTACCGGGTGCAAAACAAAATGGATTTAAGTGAAACCAAAAATATTTAAATCTGTTAGTGAATACCTTTCTAACGAATTTTAAAAATCAAAGTTTCATAGCGGGAAGCAAAAGTTATGGCCATATGAATTTTCTGAAAGGTCGCTATGGAGTTTATATAGCCCGTGAAAATGGCCATTTTGCAAACGACCTCGGAATTCGACGAAACCACTTTTTTTGGATCCGGGATGTCAAACTATTGCTAAGTTTCAAATTTCCTAATTATTGAAGCTAGAATGTGAGCATGGAAAAGGAAAATATGTTTGGTCGATTTCTATTAAATTGGGTCGACCAGAAAATGACCATTTTGCAAACGACCTCAGAATTCGACGAAACCACTTTTGTTGGATCCGGGATGTCAAATTATTGCTAGGTTTCAAATTTCATAATTTTTGAAGTTAATATGTGAGTATAGCAAAGGAAAATGTGTTTTGGTCAATTATAGCTAAATTGGATCAACTAGAAATGGGCCATTTTTCAAACGGTCTCAGAATTCGACGAAACTATTTTTGTTGGGACCGTATCATCAAAATATAGCTAGATTTATTTTTCTGGAATTTTTAGAATCAGTTTGTGGCCCTGGCAAATTGAAATGTACGCTCAAATCGAATATTGAATGTTTTATACTTTAATTTGAAGGAAAACTTACTGAAACAATCAAATGGGCCAACGAAACATATCCCATTGTGTTCAGAATAAGGGTAAAATGCTAGGGACGACAGTTGTTGGGTTTGAATTGGGGTTCGTGTATGAAAGAGGGTATTTTCGAAATTTAAAAATATATAAATAATAAAAAAATCTCATTGGTCAACGCCACTCTTCTTCCCCGATACCTATGAACTCGAATGGCGGAAAAACTTCGATTCTTCCCTCCTCCTTTTCTCTTCAATCTCTCAACGAAACTACCTACTCCTTTGGAACTTTTTGAAAATCTCAAAACGGGCTTCAAATCCATACCAGGATTGGATTTTTTCGTGGAGTTTTAGGGGAGATATGGGGCTTGAAAGTCGAGCCCTTTGGATCGCCGCCGCGGCCACGTCTGGCCACCGAACTGGGGCCCACTTCCGGTGAGCAGGCGCCTCTCCTCCCCCTTCGACCTCGCGCAACCCGATCCCCGTATCGATCAACGGATTGCGAGAAAATTTGAAACCTAGTTTCGAATCCAAAACTGAGAGGTATGGCTATTTTAATTTCAACTATATTATAGCACTTTAAAGCGCTATGGTTTTTGATTTCACTGTAAAAATCATATCTTTTTCGTTTCTTGACGAAATTCAGTGAAACAAGAGATAGTGGACTCGTGTGGATGCCTTCTACATTCTAGAAGAGACCGCATATTTTTCTGAGCCTTCTGCTATTTTTGGTGGAGTGGAACCCAATGTGAGATTTCTAAATTATAAACGATATGGAAAACGATGATGTATAAATTATATAGTCGATGTATGAGTTATATAAGTGTTGTACACCTCTTGTATAAACGTATAATAAGTTGTATGTTTGATATATAAGTTATATACGCGTTGTAAAAATTATATATGTGTTGAAATAGAAGTGAAATGCTTATATAAATATATATAAATATATATATATATATATATATATATATATATATGCGCCCCTCGTCCACAAACCATGACGATATTTATTGGTTGTGATTGGTGTGAAAATTGGTTGATTACGAATGGTTGATTGGAATTGTTTGTGGTTGAAATTGATTGATTGTGGTTGAAAAATACCCGTTTGTGGTTGAGAAATATTTGGTTGAAACCACATAGGATTAGTTTGTGGAAATGAAAAAATTATACATGCCGCCTGCGTGCGAACTAGATGCATGAAATCCCCATTGTCAAAAGCTGCGAGGCTTTAAGGTAGAGCGAGGAGCCGTACTAGGGACGGTCCCGGTTTTAACTACCCTGCAGTTATGCTGTCGAAATTTTCTGAAATATTCGTGTGTTAGAATGATTTTCATTTGTTGAAATTATTTTCATATGTTGAAACCCTTCATGTGTTGCATAGAAATGCATTCGTTGAATAGAAATTCATGTGTTGAATGGTATTCATGTTTGAAATAAATTGTTTTATAATAAAAATCCTATTTTTATCATCTATATGAACTATATAAAATATTAATGTTTTGAAATAAATTGCTTTGCAATAAAAATCACATTTTTACTATATATATACAAACTATAGAAAACCGTTCATGTGTTGAATAGAAATTCATTCGTTGAATAGAAATTCATGTGTTGAATGGTATTCGTGTTTGAAATAAATTGTTTTATAATAAAAATCCTATTTTTATCATCTATATGAACTATATCAAATAGTAGTGTTTTGAAATAAATTGTTTTGCAATAAAAGTCACATTTTTACTATATATATACAAACTATAGGAAACTGTTCATGTGTTGAATAGAAATTCATGTGTTGAATGGTATTCGTGTTCGAAATAAATTGTTTTATAATAAAAATCCTATTTTTATCATCTATATGAATTATATCAAATAGTAGTGTTTTGAAATAAATTGTTTTGCAATAAAAATCACATTTTTACTATATATATACAAACTATAGAAAACATTCATGTGTTGAATAGAAATTCATTCGTTGAATAGAAATTCATGGGTTGAATGGTATTCATGTTTTAAAATAAATTGTTTTATAATAAAAATCATATTTTTATCGTCTATATGAACTATATAAAATAGTCGTGTTTTGAAATAAATCGTTTTACAATAAAAATCACATTTTTACTATATACATGAGTTGTTAAAAATAGGGAAGTGTCGAAGTGAATGTCTGTGGGATAAAAAAATCATTTTTATCAAATGTATGAAAAGCATATAGTTTTGAAATCGAAGAATCGATTATATTTATATATATATATAATTAAAATATATCGAATAACGAAACTGCAGTTCGTGTTTTGAAACCGTGATTTCAAACGATTAGTGTGGGAGATCGGACCATCGGAATTTCCCGAAACTGAAACCATTGGGTTTGCTTTGGAAATATCTTTCCAACGACACCAACTTTGTAAAGATCCAACGGTTGGATTGTCTGGAATGTTTAATTCAAATCTAAATAAAAACAATGCCATAATCGATTATATATATATATATATATATAATTAAATTAAATCGAATAACGACGCTGTAGTTCGTATTTTGAAATCGAAACTTCAAACGATCGTACCGGGAGATCCGATCGTCGGATTTTCCCAAAACTGGAACCGTTGGATTCGTTTTGAAAAGATCTTTCTAATGATGTAAATTTTGTGAAGATCCAACTGTTAGATTTTCAGATATGTGTAAATCAAATTTGAAGAAAAACAGCGACATGGCCGCGTTATGGCCCGAAGCGTCGTTTGAATAAATTGGCTATTTTAAAATAAATAAAAATAGCGATAAATCTTTATAAAATATTATAAACGATATGGAATGAGAAATTTAGAAACTAACTGAAGGTTAGCTAAGTCGAATGGTTTCCTGGGTTTTGATCTGATGTTGGTTTCGGCCTTCGGGGTTAATATTTGGGAAATCGTTCTCTTACTAATTGACGGTTAGTGACTTATGAATTGGGATAAGGCGTATGTTGTGTTTGTGTAGCACTAGTTCATTATATATGTGAATTGCTCAGAAAGACCGGTTTTATCCCATTCTGAATAACTGAATCGATGATAAGTAATCGAAGATGAAGACGGTGGTCGAAGACTGGAGATCTTCACCTCGTTTGGATGGTAATTGATGTCCTGATTGGGAGGCATCCCGAAATATGGATAATGAGTGGTGATCGTCCAGACGTACATGGAGATCGATGGGTTTGTGAGGTATATAGTGCCTCCGGTTTCGTTCAAACCCAGAATGGACTTGTAAATGGACTGTGTGACTGACATTAGAATTCATTCTGTGTGATAGATAGCCATCGGTTACATGGCGTGAATTGCCTATGTGGCATGCTAAGATGCAGTGATCAGGGCTTCTATTGAAAAGGAAAGTCTTGTGGTTGATGATCAAAGCACCGCCTGTGTGGCATAGCTTTGTGTATAACATGAATTCGCAAACCTCACATCCCGGTATGAACCAGAAACGGGAGAGGACCTCAGGGAGGACATGCGTTTCTTTCTAGCTAGAGGTGGTGTCGGTGCTTAAACTGGTTGACATTTATATTATTTTCACCTATGTGGTTGTTGCTGTTGCGAGGCGCCTCAGATATATCGGTCGATCCGGGACCGATAGAGTCATTCGTTGGCTCACTTACGCACCAAAGGGCGGGAAAACGCAGTGTTCAGGAATTTTAATCCACATCGGTGGACCGGCCCTGTCGCTCCAAAGGCTTGACTGAGTACTTGTCTGAGGCTAGGGCTAGACAGTCTCGAAGTCGGTAAGGACTATCCTTTGCCTTGGTTCATGATGGAAATCCAATTTCCAAATACATGATTGTGCGATTTTGATTGTATACCTATATATGGCGACATAGTGGTATGGGGAATTAATGCCGCCTATGATTGATACTTATGATTTGGAATTGTTTTTGAAACATATAAACACTTGTAATAATATCAAATGCTTTTGTTTTATTCGTATCAAGCATATTTTGGCCGTTATAAGGTAAAAACTCTATCCTCTGGTTTGCGTTGCATTGTGTGATGGGAACTGAGTCTTATAATGGCTTCATTTTATAAAAAGCATTGCGTTGTTTAAAAGAATTATTTGTTTTAAAGCACTGGCAATCCGATAGAGTAAAACCGTTCCACGAAAGTGGCGTGGTCCTGTGATTTGCCATATTTTAAATGTGTTGAGTAGATTTCTCATACCAGACTGACTGACTCGTAGTTTGTTTCACTTGCAAACTCGGGTGCCCCTTTTTCTACACGGGCAGCCTTATATTCACATTTTAGCTGGCTCTTTCTGGATAGTTGGAGCTGAAGATGGATTCTTCATTTATCTCTTTTTATGTTGTTCAGTTCCTATTATACATATTATGTTTGTTTTCCGCTATTGACATTTATGTATAGTTGAACTGTATTTGTACTAAGTATGATCCTGTATACTGTGTTACTCTGATGATTACGTTTATTTAGGGTATTATTTGTGCTTTATCTGGTGTATTTATTTATTCCTGTTCTGCTATTATCTGTTTATGTGTTATATTCTAAAGATTACCCTTAACATCGTCGTACGGGGTTTTGGGGTCGTCACACTAGTATTCACCAATTTCTTTTAAAAAAATGATAATCGTTAAAATTTTGGGAACTTTCAAATTACTTTCTTTGAACTTTAAACTATACTTTGAATTTTCAAGAAAGAATATGAAAAATGGGAATCATTCTTGCTTTAAATAACAGGAGTATAATTGATGATCTTTACATGTATTTAATTGGTGTATATACTTCATTGACTTATGTATTAGGTTCCATGCATATATATGCTACATTGACATGTAGCTTGTCATATTTTTGTCACCATATCATACTCTTAAACATATTGCACCTAATTAATGCCATGAAACTGGTCTTGCACGTGCATACATCAAAGGATATATATATATACATGAACATACTTGTTAATATATGTGTTTAGATTCCTATACATCGAACTGTCTGGTAATTATATATAGTATTTGTGACTACTTCATTCTTGTAGTAACCTAGCTAGAAAAGAGAAAAAGAAAAGCACCCAACTTTTGCTATGTTTAAACTTGAACCCAGATTTTTGCATTTCATATAGAGACTTAAGTTGGTAGAAGGGACCTAACATCTTAGGCAGTTGGAGAAAGTAATGGTCATGTTTCAGTATATCCAGAGATATATGTTGGGATTACTGAGTAAATGGTTTTACTGATATGACCAATTACATTATAAAATGTTAGAAAAAAATATCGATAATTGACGTAAAAATGCTAATTGAAAATGGCTTTAATATTGATATGTATACTCAAGTTTATATACACTTAAAGTTGTATGGGTCCATACTACCACAAGTTAATAATTCTCAGTATAAAAGAGTACAGTGGTTTTCAAAAAGATAGATTATATTAGTCTGATTGGATTATATATAATTGCATGGTTCCACGTAAAGGGTACACTTATTTTATATAGCCATGCTTATATATATAATGTCTTAGTTGTCAATGAAGTACCAAAATATTAGTTAAGATGCTATGGAAAATTCCCCTCCCCTTTGAGTGGTGTCAGCGTGCTTGCCTTATTCTTTGTCTCCCTTCCAAGTTTGACCTCATGTCTGTGCATGGATTTTGGTTTGAAAATTTTGTGTCTTGATTAAAATGTTATACTGATCTTATGACTTATAAATTTATCCTGACGTGAGCCCCTTGGAAATTAAATATGTACCCTTGCTCGCTTGGAAATTCATAGTGACCAAGTATTCTAAGTATGGTTAATATTTTTTTTATGAAAGTTAGGATATAATATGGTATTCTTAGAGTAATTGAAGTGAAGCTCTGTCAAACCATTATGTTATGCAGGCTCCCTCAATTTTTTTGACTTGTATGTACAAAATCACCTTGCTATATGCTAGTCTAGAACCATGATTTTGGTTGTATACATTTCGTTGGTGCCTTGCAGTAGCACCATCACCTATGACATTGTTACATTTCTAACTTGATTGCACTAGCTTTTCGGCCACTTTGATATCTACATTAAATCGAGGACCTGCATTTTGTGTAGCCTGTGTATATATATAAGTTGTACCTGCAACGATCAGTTTACATATGCATTCCATATTCTATTTTAACATACACTTCATGTTTTAGTGAACTACACTGTCAATTCTAAATCTAAAGATGTATGTTTTTTACCTTGATACTAAAACTTTTATTTTCAAGCTTTATAAGAACTGTTTTGACCTTGAAACTAAGACTGCTTTTATTTTCAAGCTTTATGAGAACTGTTTTGACCTTGAAACTAAAACTACCTTTATTTTCAAACTTTATAAGAACTGTTTCCACATTGAAACTTGTGCACCCTTAGCATTCTAGTCTGGCGGGATATCATGCATACATATGTCACTTGCTTTGGCTTAATTCATTCCCATTCTTGTTCACCTCTGCCTTGATCATGTCTTATTGTTCCCATTGTGTTTTTCATGGACACCTGACCCATGCACCATGAATGCGTGTCGGGCTTCACCAGAACATAACCTGCTTGATATATTTGAGCCTTGTAAAATTGATATGAACAGATACCACACTTGATCTCGTCATTAACATAGAACATATACTATTTCCTTTAATACTTTGCACATGTCATGAAACTAAAGTTACGATTAACTGTTATATATTTCAGTTTATATTGAAGTTAATTTACTTGAACTATAATTTAATCCTGACTCGAGTGTTTTATGTTTTTGCATGGAACGCTCGGGTCAGATCCGAGTGTTTCAGATTTGAAGATCACAACTAAGGATTTGACGATTGGCGAAGCCGGGGATTCCAGAGATAACGTACTCTGAAGTTATCAAACCAGTAAAGATTTTTCTTGTCTTATTTTTAAATTCCGCTGTATATAAAATTCTGATTATATATAAAAGTTATTTTTACCATTCAATGCTGTGTATTTATTTATTTTGTGTTGATTCTGTCTTTAAACTCTATAAGCTAAATAATGATCCATCGATTTGGATGTTTTGAATTGGTTTAATTACCAGTTTGAAGCGGTCAAAAAGGCGGGACGTTACAAAGCGCCTCACATTAATATGTTACTAGAACCTATGTCTAAACATTCTTTTACGTGCTTGCCTTACCTGACCAGGTTTCCATTTATCTTTGTTATTCCCTTTCATATTGAATTCTTATTCAAATTACCAAGTTTCTCCTGCTTATTAATTTCAGTCATGTAACTTAACCCATTTAAGTTTATTAATAAGCCCACAACATGTTATTCTGTAGATTGTAGCCTAAGGTCTATAACCCACAATCCCTTTTATATTCTTGTTTGATTTCATCATGTTTTACTTAATATGTAGTTAAGTATATCTCAATTCACATGTTTTCTAGATATATATATTTAATACACACACACACACACACACACATATATATATATATATATATAAATATATAAGCTCCTTATATGTGTGCAATCTTCTAACGCTCCGATTTATGCAAACCAGGTGTCTACCTTGACCAGAATTCCGAGATGGACGCAATGACGCAGTCCATTTTACTTAACTCTGAATATTTAATTAGTTTTTTCTTGTTTTGTTATCTTAATTTAAAAATGCAGGGTGTTACAATAGCGACCTTTTCCAATTTTGATTTGGACATAATTCCAAATCCAATAGTTAGATTTCCAAGCTATTAAATTCGTTCGAAAGCTCTTTTCGATACAAACCCAACGGTTCCGGTTTTAGGAGAATCCGACGGTCAGATCTGTCGTAATGTCAATTCGAAGTCAATGGTCGAAATTCGCGAACAGTCATGGCACTGCGCCTTCTATTCAGGCCATTATAATAAATATAATATGTATTTAATATATAATATATATTTCATTCAAAATTTATTTTATAAATTCGTTTTAAAATCGATTCCCACTTTCATTTTAATTTTAAATCAAAATTGAATATTCCTTATCATTATAATATTTAAATGATAATATTTTCAAAACATCGGATTTTGAAATCATTTCCTTTTCGATATTCATTATAAAAATGAATTAAATTGAAATAAATATCATTTGCATTAAAATGGCGCAAATCTAATCAACACGGCTTCACATATTTCAATACTTTCGTGTCCATCCCAAATCAAACATCAAATTCACATTTTAATCCTTTACTGAACATTATTTTAAAATATTCGTTATTTTAAAATATTCATTATCTTAAAATATTCGTTCTTTTTGAATTGGAATCTGACATAATCAATTACCACATAATGTTATTTATATGTATTTCATACACACATGTACACAACAATAATTATACACAGTCAACCATCATCCAGAGTGCATTTGTAACACCCCGTATTTCTGTTAACATTATAGTAACAAATTAAAGAATAACCAATCTCATATGTGAGAATTAAGGGAAACGGGTTGCGTCATTGTGTTCGTCTCGGAATTCTGGTTGAGATAGAGTCTGAGTTTGCGAGAATTGGACTTCGTATGAAGAAGTTATGGCCATCGGAAGTTTCAGAAAATTCAAAACTGATTTCGAAAAATTCAAAATTTCAGAGTCAGATGGGCTAGGCGGGAAAATTCCCGCCAGGGCCAGGTCGACTTGGGGGTCGACCTACCCTGACCAGTTCGACCATAGGGTCGACCTAGTGGTCGACCTACCCTGACCAGTTCGACCATAGGGTCGACCTGCCCCCCTCCCCCCACCTCTCCCGGGCAGATTTGATTGATGACCCGTTTATGACTGTGTGCTGACTCATTAGGGTTTCTGATCTGCTCTGATTAGCTGGGATTAATTTTGGGTTGATCGGACGGCCTAAACTAATCCTAAAATCTATAAAAACACATGTAGACTCAAACCCTAAAATCAAAAATAAAATTAGACTTATGGCCTCCATGCCGTCACCTAGCAACTCAGAATAGCCGCTACCAATTAGAGAGGAAGAAAGCTAATCAAATTCAATTCAACTCTAACAACGAATCTACTTCAAAGGAAAGCTAATACAACTTTAGAACTCAGAATTCAGAACTCAAGACCTTCTTTGAGTTGTGAGTTCGATTTCTTTAATAAAATAATTAGCAATTTAATTGGATTAAGTTATGATGTGGATTATATGGATATGATGTGAATTATTGATCGCACGTTATAATTATGTTGTAAAGTTGTGATGTTATCATATATGTTGTAAATTCTATGATGTTATGTTGTGATGTTATCATCTATATTGTAACGACCTGGAAAATCTGAACCAATTTAAATTTTTTTTATTGGCTATTTTAGTGGATTTTAAATATTTAAAATAAATATTTTAAATAATAGCGATGAAAACTGAGTTTAAATCGACAATTGAAAAGGAATATAATTAATTCTAATTATAAACAAGGCCCGAAATGGTGCGGTAGTTTCTAAATTTGAATTCAAACTTTGACTGACTGTACCGGGTGCAAAACAAAACGGATTTGAGTGAAACCAAAAATATTTAAATCTGTTAGTGAATACCTTTCCAACGAATCTGAAAAATCGAAGTTTTATAGCGGAAAGCAAGAGCTATGGCCAAATGAATTTTCAGAAAAGTTGCTATAGAAATTATATAGCCCGTGAAAATGGCCGTTTTGCAAACGACCTTGGAATTCGACAAAACCAGTTTTGTTGGATCCAGGATGTGAAGTTATTGCTAGGTTTCAAATTTCATAATTTTTGAAGCTAGTATGTGAGAATTACAATTAAATTGGATCGACTAGAAATGGGCCATTTTTCAACCGGTCTCAGAATTCGACGAAACTAGTTTTGTTGGGACCGTATCGTCAAAACATAGCTAGATTTATTTTTCGGGAATTTTTAGAATCAGTTTGTGGCCTTGGCAAATTGAAATGTACATTCAAATCGAATATTGAATGTTATATATTTTAAATTGAATGAAAACTGACTGAAACAGTCGAATGGGCCTATGAAACATATCCCATTGTGTTCGGAATGGGGGTAAAACGCTAGGGACGGCAGTCGTTGGGTCTGGATTGGGGTTCGTGAGAGAAAGAGGGTATTTTCGAAATTTAAAAATATTTAAATAAAATAAAAAAAATTTGATTGGCCCTCACTTTTTCTCTCTCCCCGCTTCTTCCCAGATACCCTCGAAGTCGACGGCGAAACTCCTCCCCCGCTTCCCAGCCATTTTCTGATCGATTCATGCACCAAAACCATATAGTCCTTAGGAGATTTTTGAAGAGCTTCGAATCCTCTTCAAATCCATAGCAACCTCACCCTCTATCGTTCGTCGTACGTCGAGTTTCGAGCCTAGGAAGATCTGGACTTTCCGCCGCTGCAACGAACACTAGGGTCCACTGAGCTGGCCCATTCCCCCACGTGCGCGAAGCTCTCTCCTAGCCCTTCGACGCTGCGAAGGCCGATCGTCGAATAGCTACGCGGATTTCGAGATAAATGCAAACTTAGTTTTGAACAGTTTGCTGAAGGTACGACTATGATAATTTTAAACTGATTTTAACATTTAAAAGCGTAGCGAACTTCTAAAAATCATATCTTTTTCGTTTCTTGACGAAATTCAGTGAAACAAGAGATAGTGGACTCGTGTGGACGTCTTCTACATTTTAGAAGAGACCGCATATTTTTCTGAGCCTTCTTCTATTTTTGGTGGAGTGGAACCCAATGTGAGATTTCTAATTTATAAACGATATGGAAAACGACAATGTATAAATTATATAGTCGATGTATGAGTTATATAAGCGTTGTACACCTCTTGTATAAGTGTTGTATAAGTTGTACGTTCGATGTATAAGTTGTATATGCGTTGTAAAAATTATATATGTGTTGAAATAGAAGTGAAATGCTATATATATATATATATATATATATATATTTATACGCCCCTCGTTCACAAACCATGGACGATATTTATTGGTTGTGATTGGTGTGAAAATTGATTGATAGCGAATGGTTGATTGAAATTGTTTGTGGTTGAAATTGATTGATTGTGGTTGAAAAATACCCGTTTGTGGTTGAGGAATATTTGGTTGAAACCACATAGGATTAGTTTGTGGAAATGAAAAAAAAAATATACATTTCGCCAGCGTGCGAACTAGATGCATGATTCCGCATTGTCAAAAGCTGCGAGGCTTTAAGGTAGAGCGAGGAGCCGTACTAGGGACGGTCCCGGTTTTAACTACCCTGCCGTTATGCTGCCGAAACTTTGAATAATATTCATGTGTTAGAATTATTTTCATTTGTTGAAACTATATTTATTCGTTGAATAGAAAACCTTCATGTGTTGAACTGAAATTCATTCATTGAATGGAAATTCATGTGTTGAATGGTATTCGTGTTTAAATATAAAAATCACCTTTTTATCTATATATATAAACTATAGAAAACCTTCATGTGTTGAATCGATATTCATTCGTTGATTTGAAATTCATGTGTTGAAAGGTATTTGTGTTTTAAATATAAAAATCACCTTTTTATCTATATATATAAACTATAGAAAACATTCATGTGTTGAATCGAAATTCATTTGTTGAATTGAAATTCATGTGTTGAATGGTATTCATATTTTGAAAGAAATTGTTTTATAATAAAAATCCTATTTTTATCATCAATATGAACTATATAAAATAATCTGGTTTTGAAATAAATTGTTTTATAATAAAAATACTATTTTGATCACCTATATTAACTACATAAAATAGTCGTGTTTTGAAATAAATCGTTTTACAACAAAAATCACATTTTTACTATATACATGAATTGTTAAAAATAGTGAAGTGTTGAAATAGAAGACAGTTAGATAAAAATATTATTTTTATCAAATGTATGAAAATCATATAGTTTTGAAATCGAAGAATAGATATATATATAAATAGAATTGAAATATATCGAATAACGAAGCTGCATTTCGTATTTTGAAACCGTGATTTCAAACGATTAGTGCGGGAGATCCGACCATCGGATTTTCCCGAAACCACCACCATTGGGTTTGCTTTGGAAATATCTTTCCAACAGCACCAACTTTGTAAAAATCCAACGGTTGGATTGTCTGGAATGTTTAATTCAAATCTGAAGAGAAACAGCGCCAGAATCGATTATATATATAAATATATTAAATCAAATAACGACGCTGCAGTTCGTATTTCGAAATCGAAACTTCAAACGATTATACCGGGAGATCCGACCGTCGGATTTTCCCGAAACTGGAACCGTTGGATTCGTTTTGAAAAGATCTTTCTAATGATGTAAATTTTATGAAGATCCAACGGTTAGATTTTCAGATATGTGTAAATCAAATATGAAGAAAAACAGTGCCACGGCCGCATTATGGCCCGAAGCGTCGTTTTGAATAAATTGGCTATTTTAAAATAAATAAAAATAGCGATAAATCATTATAAAATATTATAAACGATATGGATGTGAAATTTAGAGACTAACTGAAGGTTGGCTAAGTCGAATGGTTTCCTGGATGTTGATCTGATGTTGGTTTCGGCCTTCGGGGTTAATATTTGGGAAATCATTCTCTTACTGATTGACGGTTAGTGACTAATGAATTGAAATGATGCGTATGTATGTTTGTGTTGCACTTGTTTATTATATATGCGAGTTGCTCAGAAAGACCGGGTTTATCCCATTCTGAATAACTGAATCGGCGATAAGAAGTCGAAGATGAAGACGGGGGTTGGGCTCTGATACCAAATGTAATGGCCCGTAACTTCCCCGTGAAGGAAAGAGCGGATACTTTGAGAACAACACACAAAAGAACGCATACAGAAGAACATTTCATTAATTATTACAACAATTCATCAAAATACAAGAATAAACAGAGTATTTAACAAATAAAATACATTCGATAAATATCAGAGATTACAATAAATCACATAGCAGTGGAAAAAAATACAAAACACAACTGAAGGAGATATACGGATACAAAGCTTCCCAGATATCATTCCAGCTGTAAATTAGGATCCTATGGGTGTAAATCTGCAAAACCAAAACTACTAGCTACCCGTGTCAAAAATAGGGGCACCCAGAGTTTAGGTTAAAACAATAAACTCCAGGTCAGTCATGTGACTGTTGTGAGAACTAAAACAGTTATTAATCTTTATTTTAAAGTTAGGTAAATCAAGGGACCACGCCGTATAACACGGAACGGGTTTCCTCCCAAGAATACCAGTGCATAAAACAACAGCGCAATGCTAAGTAAAGAACAATGAAGCTATTATAAGACCCAGGTCCCATCACACAATGCAACATAAACCAGAGGATAGGGTTTTACCTTATAATAGACAAAGAATGCTTGATACGTTTTAAAACATATTATTTTGATAATACTATAAGTGTATAGTGTCAAAACAATTTCAATCATAAGTATCAATCATAGGAGGCATGAATGCCCCATACCGCTATGTCGCCATATATAGGTATACAATCAAAACCGCATAGTCATGTATTTGGAAATTGGATCTATGAACCGAGGCAAGGCATACTTCATCATATACCACATAAGCATTTGGAGCTTGTATGACGAGGTGGAAGATTTACCATACGAGCGAGAGGCTTGTATGGCGATGTCTATATTTTCCAGGTTGAACTGATGACTGATATGGACTATTTAAAATGTAACGATAAATTGCCAGATTAATAAAAACCCCACACGGGTCTGGAGTTGACAATAATCACGTCTCTCTAGTCATTAGATACGACACATGGATTATTTATTTCCCACACGGGACGAGGTGACGAGGATTTATCCTCTAGAGCAAATTAAATACACACTCCCTCAGCCTTTGACAGGGTGACGAGAATTTATTCTCTGGAGTTATTATCTATACATGCTCCCCTGTAAACACCAGTTTATATCACTATAAATATGTGTATGCTTTATAGGATTTATTGGGTACCTAATACGGCCCAATAAATTTCCAAACCTCTCCCCGTACAAAGGAGGTTATGGCGAAATTTTTCGAAAATTCCGGGTGTTAGCCAAATTTAACATAGAGTTTATCAATCAAACCACTTTCGACTTTGTTCCTTTTCGGGGGGCGAAAAGTTTTAAGTGGGGCAGATTGTATCGACCCGGAAAATCTGAACCAATTTAAAAAAAATTTATTGGCTATTTTAGTGGATTTTAAATATTTAAACTAAATATTTTAAATAATAGCGATGAAAACTGAGTTTGAATCGACAATTAAAAAGGAATATAATTAATTCTAATTATAAACAAGGCATGAAATGGCGCGGTAGTTTCAAAATTTGAATTCAAAATTTGACTGACTGTACCGGGTGCAAAACATAACAGATTTGAGTGAAACCAAAAATATTTAAATCTGTTAGTGAGTACCTTTCTAACGAATCTGAAAAATCAAAGTTTCATAGCGGAAAGCAAAAGTTTTGGCCAAATGAATTTTCAGAAAAGTCGCTATGGAATTTATATAGCATGAAAATGGCCGTTTTGCAAACGACCTCGGAATTCGACGATACCACTTTTGTTGGATCCGGGATGTGAAGTTATTGCTAAGTTTCAAATTTCATAATTTTTGAAGCTAGTATGTGAGTGTGGCAAAGGAAAACGTGTTTTGGTCAATTACAGTTAAATTGGATCGACCAGAAATGGGCCATTTTTCAAACTGTCTCAGAATTTGACGAAACTAGTTTTGTTGGGACCGTATCGTCAAAACATAGCTAGATTTATTTTTTGGGAATTTTTAGAATCAGTTTATGGCCCTGGCAAATTGAAATGTACGTTCAAATCGAATATTGAATGTTACATATTTTAAATTGAATGAAAACTGACTGAAATAGTCGATTGGGCCTACGAAACATATCCCGTTGTGTTCGGAATGGGGGTAAAACGCTAGGGACGACAGTCGTTGGGTCTGGATTGGGGTTCGTGAGAGAAAGAGAGTATTTTCGAAATTTAAAAATATATAAATAAAATAAAAAAAATATGATTGGCCCTCGCTTTTTCTCTCTCCCCGCTTCTTCCCAGATACCCTCGAAGTCGATGGCGAAACTCCTCCCCCGCTTCACAGCCATTTTCCAATCGATCCATGCACCAAAACCATATGGTCCTTTGGAGATTTTTGAAGAGCTTCGAATCCTCTTCAAATCTATAGCAACCTCACCCCCTATCGTTCACCGTACCTCGAGTTTCGAGTCCAGGAAGATCTGGACTTTCCGCTGCCGCCATTAACACTAGGGTCCACCGAGCTGGCCCACTCCCACACGCGCGCGAAGCTCTTTCCTAGCCCTTCGATGTTGCGAAGGCCGATCGTCGAATAGCTATGCGAATTTCGAGATAAATGCAAACCTAGTTTTGAACAGTTTGCTGAAGGTACGACTATGATAATTTTAAACTGATTTTAACATTTAAAAGCATAGCGAACTTCTAAAAATCAT
This sequence comes from Allium sativum, assembly GCA_030737875.1. Classification (NCBI taxonomy): domain Eukaryota; kingdom Viridiplantae; phylum Streptophyta; class Magnoliopsida; order Asparagales; family Amaryllidaceae; genus Allium; species Allium sativum. The sequence goes on from CM060925.1 coordinate 78,963,441, forward strand.
ATATTTTTCGTTTCTTGACGAAATTCAGTGAAACAAGAGACAGTGGACTCGTGTGGATGTAATAACCCGAAAATCTGGGCCAGTTTAAAATTTTTATTTTGGCCATTTTAGCGAATTTTGACTATTTAAAATGAATTATTTTAAATAATATCGACGGAAATTTATTTTGAATATAATTCGAACGTATATATTTATACGCGTCGTCGTTAGAATATAAATATTTATATATAATTATAAATAGAATTGAAAATGGCGCGGTAGTTCGATAATTCGATTTCAAACTTCAATTGAATGTACCGGGTGCAAAACAATCCGGATTTTAGCGAAACCAAAAACATTATGATCTAATTGATGATATCTTTCCAACGAATCCGACAAATTGAGATTTCATGGCGGGAATCAAAAGATATGTCCAGTTGAAAATTCTGAATAGTCGCTATGGAATTCAGGCCCTTAAAAATAGACATTTTGCAAACGACCTCGGATTTCGACGAAACCAGTTTTGTTGGGTCAGTGATGTCGAATTATTGCTAGGTTTCAAATTTCACAATTTTTCGAATCAATATGTGAGCGTGGCAAAGGAAAACGCATTTGACCGGTTTCAGTTGATTTTAATCGACTGGAAATTGGCCATTTTTCATACGGTCTCAGAATTCGATGAAACTAGTTTTGTTAGGACCGTATCTTCAATACGAAGCTAGAAAATATTTTTCTGGGAATTTTCGAGTTAGTTTGTGACCCCGGTAATTTGAAATGTACGTTTAAAATTCAATATAGTGATTTAAATATAAATTCAGCGGAAACTGATCAAAATGATCGAACCAGCCTACGATACATATCCCATTGTGTTCGGAATGGGGGTAATTAGCTAGGGACGGCAGGCGGTGGGCCTCGTTTCGAAATCGAAATAAAAAGTTACTTTTAAAAAAAAAAATATTAATTAAATAATAAAGTCAACCATACACTCTTCTCTCTCTCTATACCCTCCCCCGTTCAGATCTAAAACAAAAAAAAAAGAGAAAAAAAAAGAAGAAAATCGCGCGCTCCTCCTCGTCAGCCTCCCACCGCCGGCGATGACCCCCTCCAGTTCGCCAGTCCCCTCCGCCCTCTCCTTCTGTCTCGCCTTCGACAATCGAGCACCCAGTTCAAGAACAGCGCACCTCCCCAAAGCTGCTCTATTCACCAGCCAATCGTGACGCGGGGAAGGCGGCGAGTGGGCCCTCCTTTCAGGCGAAGGTGGAGCAAGCCATGGGCTTCGACGTGGGCCCACCTGATGGAAGTTCGGTGCCTCGAGGGATGAGCAAGGCGGAACCCTAACTTGGTGCGGTATGGGTTCAACAGAAAGCCTAGAGAACGTAGAGAAAGGTAGTTTTTACTGATTTATTTATTTACTATATACATTGTTTTATAAATAAATATTTGTTTTAACACAAAAATCTTTGTTTTTAAATAAATTTGCATTGTTTTAAATTTAAAATTAGCATATGGTTGTAGAAAAATATATATACATATATGATTTTTAGAAATAAAAATCAGATTTTTATAAATATGATTTATAAAAATAAAATAGCGTTGTTTATAAAAATATTAGTTTAAAAATATGGTTTTTGGTTGTATATCCCTGTTGTAAAAATACGAACTTTATAAATATATCGGTGTTTTAGAAACACGATTTTAGCATAGTTAAAAATACGATTTTTAATGGTTTGAAAATAAAGTGGTGATTTTCAGAAAAGGTGAAATCTTTAAATTAGAAAAGGTGAAATCTTTAAATTTGAAAAGGCGAAATATTTGAAAAGACGAGATCTTTATATAGAAAACATCGTAGTAAAAATTCGATTTTTAAATATATGAAGTGATTATAAAAATATGATTTTTAAAATTGAAAGTAAACAAATAAAAACGTGACTTTTAATTTAAAGACATCAAAATATAAAAATGTGTGATTTTTATATATGTAGTGACTACGGGCAACGAAGATGATAAAAAGGCGAGAAGAAGAGTCAAGATGATTGGATAGCTATCGGTGAGAATTTCTCACCTTTCAATTTAATTTTTCTAGTTATATATATATACTAGGATGCAGACGGTGCTTAGTAGCACCCGACACAATCGTCCACAGACCATGGACTTGTTTGTTTGGTTGCGTAGATTAGTTGGATTATTTGATTGAAATTGAATTGTGTGGTGAAATGAATTGATTTGATTGATGTGTGAATGGCGTGGGCCTTCACTAGACCGGGGATAAGGCTAGGCCTTGTCCCGTTTCTAGTATCGTGTCGTTATGCCGCCGAAATTTTCTAAAATATGTTAGAAAATAAAAATATCATTTTATTTGTGTAAATGAATAATAGAAATTCATATGTTGAAATAAAATGTTTTATCGTTAAAAATATAATTTTTAACGTGAATATGAATATAGTGAAAGTGAATAAAATAAATATTCATTTACAAACCAGACGGTTTGTTTATGTACACCTATTTGAAGGACATTGATTGGGTCGATAAATTTTACACATCGCCCAACAGCACAAATAAAATATGTGTTTGATTGTTTGAAACCCCACACGGGTGTTGGGATGAAATTTGAAGTTCACTCATCCCGATTGATTGAATATGTCGATCGGTTGATTGACAGGCTGTTTTAAGCGTTGGATATCTATATTTGATGCTTTTACAGTGTAGTGCACTTTGGTTGATGGTTGATTATTTTTCCATGCTATTATATACATGTGTTGTATGAAAATCCATATAATTAACTTTATATGGTAATTGATTGGGCCTCATTCCAGTTTTAAAATAGAAATATTTGAAATAGAAATATTCGAAATGGAATATTTGAAAATATCAATATATGAAGCCGTGTTGATTAGATCGACGCCATTTTGACGTGAACGATATTTATATCGATTTTATTCATTTTGAAATGAATTGAATTGGAATTGAATTGAAAACGAATTCGAATTGAATTGAAAGTGAATTGAAATGAATTCAAATTGAATTGAAATTTGAATTGAATAGAAATGAATTTTAAAACGAATTTATAAAGAAGAATTCAATTTTGATTTGAATTGAAAAGGAAGTTGAAATTGCTTTTGAAACGAATTTAAAACTATTTATATAATTCGTTTTAAATAGAAATCGACGAAGTATATATTATATATATTATATATATAATATAATGGCCTGAATAGAACGCGCCGCGCCGCGGCAGTTCGTGAATTTCGACCATTTATTTCAAACGGACATTGCGGGAGATCCGACCGTCGGATTCTCCTGAAACCGGAACCGTTGGGTTCGTATCTTAAAACTATTTATATAATTCGTTTTAAATAGAAATCGACGAAGTATATATTATATATATTATATATATAATATAATGGCCTGAATAGAACGCGCCGCGCCGCGGCAGTTCGTGAATTTCGACCATTTATTTCAAACGGACATTGCGGGAGATCCGACCGTCGGATTCTCCTGAAACCGGAACCGTTGGGTTCGTATCGAAAAGAGCTTTCTAACGAATGTGATAAATTAGAAATCTAACAGTTGGATTTGGGATTATGTCCAAATCAAATTGGAAAAAGGTCGCTATACGTGCAGTTCGATGGCCATTGGTGGAAATCGACTGTACGGGCCTTGATAAAATTATTAAAAATAGTAATAATTTGTGTAAAATCATAAGAAATGATTTGTGAAGATTTGGGATGGAAAACTCCATATTTGAAAAGATAAAAATAGATTTTTATCGAAATGAACTAGTTTTAAACTAGAAATAAATTGAATTTGAAAAGGGTTTTGAAAATAACCAGAATTTCCAATGATTGCATTGGAGTGGATTTGAATCGAAATTATCTTCGGAATATTTCGATGTTGGAATTCGTGATTATACAGACGTTGTTATGGAAATTTGAAAGATATATATTTATATCGTTATTTCCAATACGACATTTGTTAGTCGTAGAATTTGATATTGAATATAAGCCGGTATATTTTCTATTCAGAGCCTTGTATTGAATATCAAATGTGATTTGGGTTTGTCGTGAATGGTGTCTTCACTAACACTGTTCTTGAACCCAGTTGAGAAAAGATTAAATCTTTTTATTTAGATTTAATGAAGTGTACCAATTAAATGATATTTAATTGGAATTGAATTGGTATTGATTTTTGGGTTTATCGTGAATAGTGTTTTAAATAACACTTGTTCTTTAACCCGATAATTAATGGAATGTGATTTTGGGTTTATCGTGAATCGTGTTTTAAATGACACTGATTCTTTAACCCAGATAACGATTAAAACTAAGTGGAGTTTTAATGAATCTTTAATTAGATTGAAAAGTTCGAGAATGGAGTATCACCAGTTTTACTCCAGGCGATAGTTAAATCTTTAATTAGATTTGAACGTGAAATGGTAATTGAATTACCGATAACACTGTGGTGTTAGATATGAAGTACTACCAGTTTTACTTCATGGGATGAATAGGTTGGGATTGGGAAATAAAATAAATGATTACTTCGGTGTGGTTCGCTAATCCCGACTAGTTTGAATTGATATTCAAAGGAGATTAAAGAATAAATTTAAAGAATTTGTCTTGGATAAAATTAATGGGAACTTTTCCCAAAGTATAGGAATATTTGAATAAAAGAATATTCTAAAGTGGAATGAGGCGTATGTTGTGTTTGTGTTACACTTTTATAATATATACGCGAGTTATTCAGAAAGACCGGGTTTATCCCATTCTGAACAACTGATTCGACGTGGTGTCGAAGATGAAGACGGTGGTCGAAGACCAGAAGTCTTCACGTCGTTTGGGTGATTACTGATGATCTTGATTGGGCTGTACACCCAAGAAGATGGAAACAGTTAGTGATCGTCCAGACGTACTTGGAGATCGATGGATATGCGGGGTTACTAGGTGCCTCCGGTTTCGTTCAGACCCAGAACGGACTTGTAAATGGACTGTGTGTCTGACATTGGATTTTAGTCTGTGTGATTGATTTCTATTAAATATATATATGTTTGGCGGCGGAGAATTTATTCTCTTGCTTAACGCCCTTCTCTGAGACGTACGAGCTCCGGGGTTATATACTGATGGATATCAAACACATAGAGTGAATTGCCTGTGTGGCATGCCTAAGTGGCAATAGATCGAGGCTTCTGTTGAAAAGAAAAGTCTTGTGGTGATGATCAAAGCACAGCCTGTGTGGCACAGCTTTGTGTAACGTGAATTCGCGAGTTTCACACCCGGTACGAACCAAAAACGGGAGACGGACCTCAGGGAGGACTTGCGTTTCTTTCTAGTTAGAAGTGGCGTCAGTGGTTTTACACGCCCTGACGAGTTTGACTTATGTGGTTGTTGCTGTTGCGAGGCGCCTCGGTTATATCGGTTTCGGCCGATGCATTCTGGTCGGCTGACGGGCCAGATTTACGCCCCATAGGGCGGGGGAACGCATGTTCAGGGTTTAAGTTTAATCCACATCGGTGGACCGGCCCTGACGATCCAAGGGTCACTCGAGCTCTGATCCTGAGGGGCGGGCTAGAGCGTCTCGAATTCGGTGAGGACTATCTTTTGCCTCGGTTCATAGATGGAAATCCAACTTCCAAATACGTGACATTTGCGGTTTTATTTGTAGAGCCTAGTATGGCGACATAGTGGGATGGGGCATTCATGCCGCCTATGATTGATACTTATGATTTGAAGATTTTTTCTACAATATGCACTTATAATAGTATCAAATGATTTGTTTTAAACGTATCAAGCATTCTTGGCTATTATATGGTAAAAACCCTATCCTCCGGCATGCGTTGCATTGTGTGATGGGAACTGGGTCTTATAATAGCTTCATTTTTCTTTATTTAGCATTGCGCTGTTTGTTTTATGCACTGGTATTCTTGGGAGGAAACCCGTTCCGTGTTATACGGCGTGGTCCCTTGATTTACCTAACTTTGAAAATAAAGATTCATAACTGTTTTAGTTCTCACACCAGTCACATGACTGACCTGGAGTTTATTGTTTTAACCTAAACTCTGGGTGCCCTTATTTTGACACGGGCAGCTAGTAGTTTTGGTTTTGCAGATTTATATTCACAGGATCCTGGTTTACAGCTGGAACGATATCCGGAAAGCTTTGTATCCGTATATCCCTTCTAGTTGTGTATTGTATTATTTTCCGCTGCTGTGTATTTAAATGTAATTTAAATCTCTGATAATTCTGTGTAATATTCATTTATACTCTGTATATTCTTGTAATCTGATGCATTGTTGTAATATACAGTGAAATGTTCTTCTGTATGCGTTCTGTTTTGTCGTGTTCTCAAACGATAGGGCGTTTCGAACGGTCTGGGTCGGTTTAGCGACTGGTTCGGACCGAGCGAAATTCCTTGCCGTCACACGTGGTATCAGAGCTTTGGTTTACAAAGCTCAGAGAACAAGGCACATTAGAACCTTACGAAAGAATTCATCAGATATTGGATTAGTAATATCCAATGAGAATGACTCGTTAGAGATGGGATCAGTAGTATCCTAGAACGGGTGTGAAGAGTATATTTTTCAAATGAAAACAATTTTGTTTTGAAAAAATAAATCAACTATTCGTATTTGATTATTTGTTTATATTGATTTTGGGCAGTCCAGTATATAAAGATTTTGCATATACGCCTTGCAAACGTGTATTTGAAATTTTAATATATTGGATAGATATAGCAGCACACTCTAGTCGCCCGGAGATGATATTGATGATAGCGATCGCATCATCAACATTTATGTTCGAGTTTCGAAGGTGTGATTTTCTATATATTTCCATTAGACTGGTGTGAGAACCAAAACTTATATAGCTAGAACACATTGTTGTGGATTGGCATCAAAAACATGATTTTCTTTATATGTAGTAAAATTTATGAATTTGAAACTCTAATTCACTAATTGATTGATGTTTTGTGTTGTTTGTTTATTTGTTTGCTAATTTTGAACCATTTAGCCTAATTGAACCAAATATTGAACTCTATTGAAAATTGGTCGCATTTGCTTGCATATACCTATACTTACATTGAACAGGTCATAGCAAGGAGGCTAGAGCCGAAGAATAAAATTTGTTTGCCCGACAAATAGGTACATGTTTACTACATAATTTCCTGTTTTGCTTGGGTGATGATGATTTTGTGAGCCTATTGGCTAGCCGCTTGGCTTTTTCTTTTTCTTTTTGAGATCTGAAGGACCGGGGAAGCTATTTGAAATTCCCCGATGCTCCCGGTGCAGGGGAGGTTATGGCGAAATTTTTCGAAAATTTAGGGTGTTAGCCAAATTTTTGAAATTTTTGAAAAGTTCTTAGAAACTGAAAAGTTGAAGAACTTAAGCCGTAATCAAAAACAATGGAAGTTGAGTTGAATTGTTAAACAACTTTCGACTTTGTTCCTTTTCGGGGACGAAAAGTTTTAAGTGGGGGAGATTGTAATAACCCGAAAATCTGGGCCAGTTTAAAATTTTTATTTTGGCCATTTTAGCGAATTTTGACTATTTAAAATGAATTATTTTAAATAATATCGACGGAAATTTATTTTGAATATAATTCGAACGTATATATTTATACGCGTCGTCGTTAGAATATAAATATTTATATATAATTATAAATAGAATTGAAAATGGCGCGGTAGTTCGATAATTCGATTTCAAACTTCAATTGAATGTACCGGGTGCAAAACAATCCGGATTTTAGCGAAACCAAAAACATTATGATCTAATTGATGATATCTTTCCAACGAATCCGACAAATTGAGATTTCATGGCGGGAATCAAAAGATATGTCCAGTTGAAAATTCTGAATAGTCGCTATGGAATTCAGGCCCTTAAAAATAGACATTTTGCAAACGACCTCGGATTTCGACGAAACCAGTTTTGTTGGGTCCATGATGTCGAATTATTGCTAGGTTTCAAATTTCACAATTTTTCGAATCAATATGTGAGCGTGGCAAAGGAAAACGCATTTGACTGGTTTCAGTTGATTTTAATCGACTGGAAATTGGCCATTTTTCATACGGTCTCAGAATTCGATGAAACTAGTTTTGTTAGGACCGTATCGTCAATACGAAGCTAGAAAATATTTTTCTGGAAATTTTCGAGTTAGTTTGTGACCCCGGTAATTTGAAATGTACGTTTAAAATTCAATATAGTGATTTAAATATAAATTCAGCGGAAACTGATCAAAATGATCGAACCAGCCTACGATACATATCCCATTGTGTTCGGAATGGGGGTAATTAGCTAGGCACGGCAGGCGGTGGGCCTCGTTTCGAAATCGAAATAAAAAGTTGCTTTTAAAAAAAAAATATTAATTAAATAATAAAGTCAACCATACACTCTTCTCTCTCTCTATACCCTCCCCCGTTCAGATCTAAAACAAAAAAAAAGAGAAAAAAAAAAGAAGAAAATCGCGCGCTCCTCCTCGTCAGCCTCCCACCGCCGGCGATGACCCCCTCCAGTTCGCCAGTCCCCTCCGCCCTCTCCTTCTGTCTCGCCTTCGACAATCGAGCACCCAGTTCAAGAACAGCGCACCTCCCCAAAGCTGCTCTATTCACCAGCCAATCGTGACGCAGGGAAGGCGGCGAGTGGGCCCTCCTTTCAGGCGAAGGTGGAGCAAGCCATGGGCTTCGACGTGGGCCCACCTGATGGAAGTTCGGTGCCTCGAGGGATGAGCAAGGCGGAACCCTAACTTGGTGCGGTATGGGTTCAACAGAAAGCCTAGAGAACGTAGAGAAAGGTAGTTTTTACTGATTTATTTATTTACTATATACATTGTTTTATAAATAAATATTTGTTTTAACGCAAAAATCTTTGTTTTTAAATAAATTTGCATTGTTTTAAATTTAAAATTAGCATATGGTTGTAGAAAAATATATATACATATATGATTTTTAGAAATAAAAATCAGATTTTTATAAATATGATTTATAAAAATAAAATAGCGTTGTTTATAAAAATATAAAAATATTAGTTTAAAAATATGGTTTTTGGTTGTATATCCCTGTTGTAAAAATACGAACTTTATAAATATATCGGTGTTTTAGAAACACGATTTTAGCATAGTTAAAAATACGATTTTTAATGGTTTGAAAATAAAGTGGTGATTTTCAGAAAAGGTGAAATCTTTAAATTAGAAAAGGTGAAATCTTTAAATTTGAAAAGGCGAAATATTTGAAAAGACGAGATCTTTATATAGAAAACATCGTAGTAAAAATTCGATTTTTAAATATATGAAGTGATTATAAAAATATGATTTTTAAAATTGAAAGTAAACAAATAAAAACGTGACTTTTAATTTAAAGACATCAAAATATAAAAATGTGTGATTTTTATATATGTAGTGACTACGGGCAACGAAGATGATAAAAAGGCGAGAAGAAGAGTCAAGATGATTGGATAGCTATCGGTGAGAATTTCTCACCTTTCAATTTAATTTTTCTAGTTATATATATATACTAGGATGCAGACGGTGCTTAGTAGCACCCGACACAATCGTCCACAGACCATGGACTTGTTTGTTTGGTTGCGTAGATTAGTTGGATTATTTGATTGAAATTGAATTGTGTGGTGAAATGAATTGATTTGATTGATGTGTGAATGGCGTGGGCCTTCACTAGACCGGGGATAAGGCTAGGCCTTGTCCCGTTTCTAGTATCGTGCCGTTATGCCGCCGAAATTTTCTAAAATATGTTAGAAAATAAAAATATCATTTTATTTGTGTAAATGAATAATAGAAATTCATATGTTGAAATAAAATGTTTTATCGTTAAAAATATAATTTTTAACGTGAATATGAATATAGTGAAAGTGAATAAAATAAATATTCATTTACAAACCAGACGGTTTGTTTATGTACACCTATTTGAAGGACATTGATTGGGTCGATAAATTTTACACATCGCCCAACAGCACAAATAAAATATGTGTTTGATTGTTTGAAACCCCACACGGGTGTTGGGATGAAATTTGAAGTTCACTCATCCCGATTGATTGAATATGTCGATCGGTTGATTGACAGGCTGTTTTAAGCGTTGGATATCTATATTTGATGCTTATACAGTGTAGTGCACTTTGGTTGATGGTTGATTATTTTTCCATGCTATTATATACATGTGTTGTATGAAAATCCATATAATTAACTTTATATGGTAATTGATTGGGCCTCATTCCAGTTTTAAAATAGAAATATTTGAAATAGAAATATTCGAAATGGAATATTTGAAAATATCAATATATGAAGCCGTGTTGATTAGATCGACGCCATTTTGACGTGAACGATATTTATATCGATTTTATTCATTTTGAAATGAATTGAATTGAAAACGAATTCGAATTGAATTGAAAGTGAATTGAAATGAATTCAAATTGAATTGAAATTTGAATTGAATAGAAATGAATTTTAAAACGAATTTATAAAGAAGAATTCAATTTTGATTTGAATTGAAAAGGAAGTTGAAATTGCTTTTGAAACGAATTTAAAACTATTTATATAATTCGTTTTAAATAGAAATCGACGAAGTATATATTATATATATTATATATATAATATAATGGCCTGAATAGAACGCGCCGCGCCGCGGCAGTTCGTGAATTTCGACCATTTATTTCAAACGGACATTGCGGGAGATCCGACCGTCGGATTCTCCTGAAACCGGAACCGTTGGGTTCGTATCGAAAAGAGATTTCTAACGAATGTGATAAATTAGAAATCTAACGGTTGGATTTGGGATTATGTCCAAATCAAATTGGAAAAAGGTCGCTATACGTGCAGTTCGATGGCCATTGGTGGAAATCGACTGTACGGGCCTTGATAAAATTATTAAAAATAGTAATAATTTGTGTAAAATCATAAGAAATGATTTGTGAAGATTTGGGATGGAAAACTCCATATTTGAAAAGATAAAAATAGATTTTTATCGAAATGAACTAGTTTTAAACTAGAAATAAATTGAATTTGAAAAGGGTTTTGAAAATAACCAGAATTTCCAATGATTGCATTGGAGTGGATTTGAATCGAAATTATCTTCGGAATATTTCGATGTTGGAATTCGTGATTATACAGACGTTGTTATGGAAATTTGAAAGATATATATTTATATCGTTATTTCCAATACGACATTTGTTAGTCGTAGAATTTGATATTGAATATAAGCCGGTATATTTTCTATTCAGAGCCTTGTATTGAATATCAAATGTGATTTGGGTTTATCGTGAATGGTGTCTTCACTAACACTGTTCTTGAACCCAGTTGAGAAAAGATTAAACCTTTTTATTTAGATTTAATGAAGTGTACCAATTAAATGATATTTAATTGGAATTGAATTGGTATTGATTTTTGGGTTTATCGTGAACAGTGTTTTAAATAACACTTGTTCTTTAACCCGATAATTAATGGAATGTGATTTTGAGTTTATCGTGAAAAGTGTTTTAAATGAAACTGATTCTTTAACCCAGATAACGATTAAAACTAAGTGGAGTTTTAATGAATCTTTAATTAGATTGAAAAGATCGAGAATGGAGTATCACCAGTTTTACTCCAGGCGATAGTTAAATCTTTAATTAGATTTGAACGTGAAATGGTAATTGAATTACCGATAACACTGTGGTGTTAGATATGAAGTACTACCAGTTTTACTTCATGGGATGAATAGGTTGGGATTGGGAAATAAAATAAATGATTACTTCGGATTGGTTCGCTAATCCCGACTAGTTTGAATTGATATTCAAAGGAGATTAAAGAATAAATTTAAAGAATTTATCTTGGATAAAATTAATGGGAACTTTTCCCAAAGTATAGGAATATTTGAATAAAAGAATATTCTAAAGTGGAATGAGGCGTATGTTGTGTTTGTGTTACACTTTTATAATATATACGCGAGTTATTCAGAAAGACCGGGTTTATCCCATTCTGAACAACTGATTCGACGTGGTGTCGAAGATGAAGACGGTGGTCGAAGACCAGAAGTCTTCACGTCGTTTGGGTGATTACTGATGATCTTGATTGGGCTGTACACCCAAGAAGATGGAAACAGTTAGTGATCGTCCAGACGTACTTGGAGATCGATGGATATGCGGGGTTACTAGGTGCCTCCGGTTTCGTTCAGACCCAGAACGGACTTGTAAATGGACTGTGTGTCTGACATTGAATTTTAGTCTGTGTGATTGATTTCTATTAAATATATATCTGTTTGGCGGCGGAGAATTTATTCTCTTGCTTAACGCCCTTCTCTGAGACGTACGAGCTCAGGGGTTATATACTGATGGATATCAAACACATAGAGTGAATTGCCTGTGTGGCATGCCTAAGTGGCAATAGATCGAGGCTTCTGTTGAAAAGCAAAGTCTTGTGGTGATGATCAAAGCACAGCCTGTGTGGCACAGCTTTGTGTAACGTGAATTCGCGAGTTTCACACCCGGTATGAACCAAAAACGGGAGACGGACCTCAGGGAGGACTTGCGTTTCTTTCTAGTTAGAAGTGGCGTCAGTGGTTTTACACCCCCTGACGAGTTTGACTTATGTGGTTGTTGCTGTTGCGAGGCGCCTCGGTTATATCGGTTTCGGCCGATGCATTCTGGTCGGCTGACGGGCCAGATTTACGCCCCATAGGGCGGGGGAACGCATGTTCAGGGTTTAAGTTTAATCCACATCGGTGGACCGGCCCTGACGATCCAAGGGTCACTCGAGCTCTGATCCTGAGGGGCGGGCTAGAGCGTCTCGAATTCGGTGAGGACTATCTTTTGCCTCGGTTCATAGATGGAAATCCAACTTCCAAATACGTGACATTTGCGGTTTTATTTGTAGAGCCTAGTATGGCGACATAGTGGGATGGGGCATTCATGCCGCCTATGATTGATACTTATGATTTGAAGATGTTTTCTACAATATGCACTTATAATAGTATCAAATGATTTGTTTTAAACGTATCAAGCATTCTTGGCTATTATAAGGTAAAAACCCTATCCTCCGGCTTGCGTTGCATTGTGTGATGGGAACTGGGTCTTATAATAGCTTCATTTTTCTTTATTTAGCATTGCGCTGTTTGTTTTATGCACTGGTATTCTTGGGAGGAAACCCGTTCCGTGTTATACGGCGTGGTCCCTTGATTTACCTAACTTTGAAAATAAAGATTCATAACTGTTTTAGTTCTCACACCAGTCACATGACTGACCTGGAGTTTATTGTTTTAACCTAAACTCTGGGTGCCCTTATTTTGACACGGGCAGCTAGTAGTTTTGGTTTTGCAGATTTATATTCACAGGATCCTGGTTTACAACTGGAACGATATCCGGAAAGCTTTGTATCCGTATATCCCTTCTAGTTGTGTATTGTATTATTTTCCGCTGCTGTGTATTTAAATGTAATTTAAATCTCTGATATTTCTGTGTAATATTCATTTATACTCTGTATATTCTTGTAATCTGATGCATTGTTGTAATATACAGTGAAATGTTCTTCTGTATGCGTTCTGTTTTGTCGTGTTCTCAAACGATAGGGCGTTTCGAACGGTCTGGGTCGGTTTAGCGACTGGTTCGGACCGAGCGAAATTCCTTGCCGTCACAGTGGACGTCTTTTACATTTTAAAAGAGACCGCATATTTTTCTGAGCCTTCTGCTATTTTTGGTGGAGTGGAATCCAATGTGAGATTTCTAATTTATAAACGATATGGAAAACGATGATGTATAAATTATATAGTCGATGTATGAGTTATATAAGCGTTGTACACCTCTTGTATAAGTGTTGTATAAGTTGTACGTTCGATGTATAAGTTGTATATGCGTTGTAAAAATTATATATGTGTTGAAATAGAAGTGAAATGCTATATATAAATATATATATATATATATTTATACGCCCCTCGTTCACAAACCATGGACGATATTTATTGGTTGTGATTGGTGTGAAAATTGATTGATAGCGAATGGTTGATTGAAATTGTTTGTGGTTGAAATTGATTGATTGTGGTTGAAAAATACCTGTTTGTGGTTGAGGAATATTTGGTTGAAACCACATAGGATTAGTTTGTGGAAATGAAAAAAAAATATACATGCCGCCTGCGTGCGAACTAGATGCATGATTCCCCATTGTCAAAAGCTGCGAGGCTTTAAGGTAGAGCGAGGAGCTGTACTAGGGCGGTCCCGGTTTTAACTACCCTGCCGTTATGCTGTCGAAATTTTGAATAATATTCATGTGTTAGAATTATTTTCATTTGTTGAAACTATATTTATTCATTGAATAGAAAACCTTCATGTGTTGAATTGAAATTCATTCATTGAATGGAAATTCATGTGTTGAATGGTATTCGTGTTTTAAATATAAAAATCACCTTTTTATATATATATATATATATATATATAAACTATAGAAAACCTTCATGTGTTGAATCGATATTCATTCGTTGAATTGAAATTCATGTGTTGAAAGGTATTCGTGTTTTAAATATATAAATCACCTTTTCATCTATATATATAAACTATAGAAAACCTTCATGTGTTGAATCGAAATTCATTTGTTGAATTGAAATTCATGTGTTGTATGGTATTCATATTTTGAAAGAAATTGTTTTATAATAAAAATCCTATTTTTATCATCAATATGAACTATATAAAATAATCTGGTTTTGAAACAAATTGTTTTACAATAAAAATCCTATTTTGATCACCTATATTAACTATATAAAATAGTCGTGTTTTGAAATAAACCGTTTTACAATAAAAATCACATTTTTACTATATATATGAATTGTTAAAAATAGTGAAGTGTTGAAATAGAAGACAGTTAGATAAAAATATCATTTTTATCAAATGTATGAAAATCATATAGTTTTGAAATTGAAGTATCGATATATATATATATATATATATAGAATTGAAATATATCGAATAATGAAGCTGCAGTTCGTATTTTGAAACTGTGATTTGAAACGATTAGTGCGGGAGATCCGACCAGCGGATTTTCCCAAAACCATCACTGTTGGGTTCGCTTTGGAAACACCTTTCCAACGGCGCCAACTTTTAAAAATCCAACGGTTGGATTGTCTGGAATGTTTAATTCAAATTTGAAGAAAAACAGCGCCAGAATCGATTATATTTATATATATAAATATAATTATATTAAATCGAATAACGACGCTGCTGTTCGTATTTTGAAATCGAAACTTCAAACGATTATACCTGGAGATCAGACCATCGGATTTTCCCGAAACTGGAACCGTTGGATTCGTTTTGAAAAGATCTTTCTAATGATGTAAATTTTGTGAGGATCCAATGGTTAGATTTTTAGATATGTGTAAATCAATTCTGAACAAAAACAGAACCACGACCGCGTTATGGCCCGAAGCGTCGTTTTGAATAAATTGGCTATTTTAAAATAAATAAAAATAGCGATAAATCGTTATAAAATAATATAAATGATATGGATGTGAAATTTAGAGACTAACTGAAGGTTGGCTAAGTCGAATGGTTTCCTGGATGTTGATCTGATGTTGGTTTCGGCCTTCGGGGTTAATATTTGGGAAATCGTTCTCTTACTGATTGACGGTTAGTGACTAATGAATTGAAATGATGCGTATGTATGTGAGACGACCCGAATTCCCTCTACCAAATTTCGATTGGTCGGATTCATTAGAAAGATATTCACTAACAGATTTAAATGTTTTTGGTTTCACTAAAATACGGATTGTTTTGCACCCGGTATATTCAATTGACGTTTGAAATCGAATTATCGAACTACCGCGCCCTTTTCAATTCTATATATAATTATAATTAATTATATTGGTTTTCAAATGTCGATTTAAACTCAGTTTTCATCGCCATTATCTAAAATATTTATTTTAAATATTTAAAATCCATTATTTTAGCCAATTTAAAAATTTTAAATTGGTTCAGATTTTCTGGGTCGTTACAGTATGTTTGTGTTGCACTTGTTTATTATATACGCGAGTTGCTCAGAAAGACCGGTTTTATCCCATTCTGAATAACTGAATCGGCGATAAGAAGTTGAAGATGAAGACGGGGTTTGGGGTCGTCTCATTTATTGTAAAGTTATGATGCTACCATCTATGTTGTAATTCTATGATGGCTTATGTATAATCAAATCATCATGTTGTTCATATGCTAGTTTGGTTATGTTGATTCATATGATAAATCATATGTATGTATGCAAGTTTAGATTTTGATTTAGACATGAATCATATGCAAGTTAGGGAAAATTATATGTAACCTTACATGTTTCATGACATCTAGTTTATGTGAAAATTTGATCTAAAGTTAGGCTATGACATGTGTGACTTCTATGATAAATTCTACATGCTAGTTTACATGTTTAGATGTAAGTTTACACCATTGTTATGTTGCATAAATCACATATGCAAGTTTATATAAATATATGAGTTTGGAATATGAATCATGTTATGCAAGTTTTTGGTTATTGCCTATTCAAGTTTACACCTTTAGATGTAGATCCATGACATACATGATTTATGCAAGTTTGTGACTATTACTTAAACAAGTTCACACCTTTAGATTTGGATTTATGACATATGCAGTTTCACGCAAGTTGTAACTTTGGCCTATGCAAGTTTTAGATGTAGAACATAATTCACACATGCAAGTCACCCCTTATGTTTAGATCTAGTTTTATCTATATGTATGTTGTGATGTTTTCTCTTTATTCCATGAGTTAGACTATTCGAGTCTAACGTATGTTTTACGTTAAACGAACGAACGTACAACAGGGGTAAAAGGGGATAATATCAAAAGATTTAATATTAAGAATTGGCATAAATGCCTTAAATGGCATAAAATAAATTTGTGATGAAAATTGGTATGATTTTACATACCATAAATAGATGGACATAATTGAGTCAATTATAGCCATAGTTAAATTTGGAATTGATAATTTGAATAGGGAAATTAATTCAAATTAGGGAATGATTAATTAGGTGCAATTAATCGTTTAAGACACGAGGTTAGGCTCTTTTGTGGTGTAAGACTGCCCGGACCCGCCCGACAAATCCAGCTGCCACAAATGCCAGTCTAATGTAGGAGGTCTTAGGCATAAATTAAATACGTAACAATTGTAAAGACACGAGGTTAGGCTCGTTTGTGGTGTAAGACTGCCCGGACCCGCCCGGCAAATCCAACTGCCACAAATGTCAGTCTAATGTGAGAGGTCTTTATAAGGTTAAGGTCTTAACGAATTAAGAAACACTTAACCAGATAAACATGTAGTGGGGCATGAGGGGGTTAAGTGGGTGCCTTGGGTGGCATGTGGAATCTAATGGGTGCCTTGGGTGGCATTTGAAATACGATTAGAAACACTTAACCAAAATTTGAAACATGTAAGTGAACATGAATAAGAAGAGGGTTAAGTGGGATATACTAGAGGGGACCAAGCTTAGGTGGTTGGCTTGTGTCAAGTAATAGGGGTTCATTTCAACCAGTAACCCATACGTATCTTTGTGGGCTCGACCCAAGTCGAGGACGGGACACGCATACTGGGCTTGACTGTAAGAGGCCAAAACGGGTTAGCGGTGGCAACGCAAGTCCAACAGGTTCATGTGCGTGTGTGGACCCGGGCTGGTAGGTAAGACGTTGTTGCATCGTGTAGGTATAAGTCGTGAATTATTGGTGGTATCGGGTTGCCACTATGGGGAGTGATACACCCCACTGTGGGGCCAACACGGGTATCTACGAGTTAGGGAGCCGATCGCTTGGTGGTAGTTGGTACACCTAGTGGAGATAGGGGCAGGCGGCACCTACGAAGGCAGCTAGGGGTGCACGAAACTACCATTATCATTATTAAGTTCTGTAGGCGGGATCAACCTTAGGGTAACTAGTGGTGGTGCAGTATAGTAGTGGTGGTGCAGTATAGTAATTATCTTATAGTGGTTTAGGTGCGCTTTAACATTATCTTAGTTCAATCTTATTTCCTTGTTTACTCTGTCTTACTCAATTGTTCACAGTCATTTCGTTATTTTCCAACTTATGCCTTAGCCTAGTTATTTTGGTAATTATATTGTTAAAGTTATCGCACTCGCCAAACTTTATGTCTGACCCCCCTTTGTTTCCTCCTCTTTTCTTCCCCCCCCCCCCCCCCCCTCCAAAGGTGCTCAGGTTGGAACTAGCACCAGTGGAGTTTGATTTTGGACAGTTATATCTCTGCTTTTAGAAGTTGCTTGTATCGTTGAAGTAAATTTCAGCCTCTCTTATTTATTGCTATTTTGTACTGGGGTGATATCTTTCAATTTATGTACTTTGATTTAGTCAAGATGGATATTATGTACTTTGACTTTGGTTTTTGATGATGTAATCAAACTTATGTGTTTACCGCTGCAATAAATAAAGTTTTAAATTTTTAAGTACAGTTTATATATGTCTTGTTGTTAAGTTTCTGTTCTATACACACTTAAAATGCTCTATGGAAGTTAATGCATTCCCTTTGTTAGTGACATTAATGGACGTGTGGTGTTACAGCATTACACAACTGCATAAGCATTAAATATAAATAATTGATGCTTACAACAGTCTGTCAACCAATCGATTGACATACAACTAAACAATTAGGATTATGTATGCCAAATATCATCCCAATACCCGTGTAAGGTTTCAACCAACAAATACTGAATATTATTTGTGTAGTTGGGCGATGTGTAAAATGTATCGTCCCAATCAATATCAGTTAAATGAGTGTACATAAACAAATCGTCCGATTTATAAATGAATATTTATTTTCTTTTTAGGAGAATTGTATGCCGTTTGTACATACGTTAAAGTTATATTTTTAACAATAAATTATTTATTTTAACATATGAATATTTTTAATGGTTCATACATTCAATAAAAATGGTATATTTATTGTTCAAATATTTTATTCAACACATGAATATTTTTAATAGTTCATACATTCAATAAAAATGATATTTTTATTGTTCAAATATTCTATTCGCAATCAATTCACAATCAATTTTACAACCATAATCCAAATTTCCACAATACAATTCAGATAAACAACCATGGTTTGTACAATAAATAGTGTCGGGGGTTCCTAAGCCCCATCTGCATCCTAAAATATATTTAACTGTAAAAATAATTAGAGTGAGAAGTAGTTCTCACATCGGGTTCCACTCCACCCGTTTTAATTTCTGAATTTCTTATATGGTTCGGGTTTGAATTTCCTTGAAATTCCAACGTGCTCCGTTTCCGTCCCAGTCGGTTTCATGTTGTAGTGCTCAACTCCACGATTGCAGTGCAATTGAAATCATCAGATTTGGACCTCTTATGAAATGATATGAGTTTTAACGCGTTAATTACATTTTTTACATAATTAAATAATTAATTAATGTTAATTACTTTCTTAGTTACCTCCCCCCTTACAAAACAGTCAAACCCATACTCCATCAGCAAATTCCGCCATCGCTCCTCCTCGATACCGCCTGGACCCTATCCAACCACCCTACGATGTGCGCCTATGAGAGGGCCACCACCTACCCCGACCACGTTCAATTTGGTGGCCTCTTTACCGCGAAAACCCGCCCCGAACAGATGCAGTTCGAGCTCGAAATTCGAGCCTAGGCTCAATGAAAATTGCTCATAATTATATGGATTTAAAGAGCTAGAACAGTACAACGATTTTGCTTTCGAAAGATCTGAATTTTATTGCGTGGATTTTGCGAAAAATGAAGGAGAAAATTCGAACCATTTCCGCCTTACAATCACTGAAACACGACTGATAATGGGGTTGACCACGGGTATGAAGAAGATAGGGTTTGACCCCCCCCCCCATTTGACCTTTATATTAATTTGATTTAATTCTCCTTTTAGTTCATTTCCTTTCGAACTCCAAACCAAACCCAACGACTGTCGCCCTAGTGAAATAACCCCATTCCGGACACAATGGGATATGTTCATAAGCCAATTCGATTGTTTCAATCAATTTTTATCAAAATTAAAATATAAATTAATATAATGTTCAAAATTGATTTTAACGTACATTTTAATTTACTGGGGCCACATACTAACTCCAAAAATTCCACAAAAATAAATCTAGCAATGTTTTGATGATACGGTCCTAACAAAACTAATTTCGTCGAATTTGGAGACCATTTGAAAAATGATCATTTTCTAGTCGATTAAATTCATACTGAAATTACCAAATACGTTTAAATTCACCACGCTCACATATCAATTCCAAAAATTATGAAAATTGGAATATAAAAATAATTTGGCATTCTGGGACCAACAAAAGTGATTTAATCGAAAACGGAGGTCGTTCGAAAATGGCTATTTTTAAAGGCTATAGATTATATAAAATATATGTATATTCCGTAGCAACTATTCTAAATTTTAAACTGGACATAACTTTCAATTCTCGTTATGAAATCTGGATTTTTCACATTCATTAGAAAGATATAATTGAATAGATTCAAATACTTCTGATTTTACTGAAATCCGATTTATTTTGAATCATGTACATTAATTTGAAATTTAAAATCGAATTTTCAAACTGTTGCGCCATTTCAGGCTCGTTTTATAATTAAAATAAATTTTTTTGTTCTAACTTCGATTTAAATAAATTTTAAATCGTTATTATTTAAAATAAATCATTTTAAATATTCAAAATTCATTAAAATTGCTAGAATAAAAATTTTAAATTGGTTCTGAAAATCTGGGTTCTTACAATCTCCCCCACTTAACATCTTTTCGTCCTCGAAAAGGAAAGGAACTGAAAGTTGTTTAACCAACCAAACCAACTTTTATTCATGCTTTCATTCTTCAACTTTTTAGTTTTTAAGAATTTTCTAATTTCTCAAAATTTTGGCTAACACACTAAATTTTCTAATTTTTTTTCCATAACCTCCTTTGTACGGGGAGACATTTAAAACCACAGCTTGCCTCACAGGGCCCTCATAAATCCGAAAGAAAACGAAAACCAGAAGTGGCTAGCCAATCGGCTCATAAAATCATCAAACCCAAGAAATACAGTAAATATGTACCTATTTGTCGAGCATACAATTTTATTCCTCTTCTTAGCTTCCATGCTATGACCTGTTCAATGTATATACATGTACATATATGCAATTCCAATCAATTTCCAATTTAGTTCAATATTAATTTAATTTGGCTAAATTTACCATTCATTCATATGTTGGTTAAATTAATTATCATTCCAATATTTTTATTAGTTAAACTAATAATCAAACAACACAACCAGCAATCAATTAATTGATTAACTTTTCAAACATATAACTTTAATATATACTCAAAATCATATTTTTAATACCAAATCACAACAGTAACCCTATCTAGTTTTTGGTCCTCACACCAGTCAATTGGAAATATATAGGTATCCCACTTTCGAGACTCGAACATAGATACTGATGGCAATCGATTAATCACCAGGATCATCTCCGGGGCGACTAGAGTGTGATTCTATATCCATCCAGTATATTTGAGACTTCGTGCACCCACTAGCTGGGCGTATATGCAAAATCTTCATATAACCGATAGTCCAAATTCAAAATAAAATAAATATTCAAATACGTATAATAAGATTTAAATTTTCAAAACAAAATTTGTTTTCATTTTTATTTTAAAAATAACACTCTTCGAAACTCATTCTAGGATACTATTGATCCCATCTCTAACGAGTCGTTCTTATTGGAAATTACTAATCTAATCCCCAATGAATTCTTTCATTTGGTTCTAATGTGTCTTGTTCTTGAGCTCTGTAAACCAAAGCTCTGATACCACAAATGAAATGACCCGAATTCGCTAGCCTTTGAGGAGACCGGAAAACATGGATTGTAATGAGAACACGACAATCAGAACACAAACAACAGAACATTTCATTGCTATTACAACAATACATCAGAGTACAAGAATATAACAGAGTATGAATAAATATTACACATTGATAAATATCAGAGGTTTAAAACTACAATGCAGTGGAAAATAATACATAACACAACTGAAAGAAATACACAGATACAGAGCTTTCTGAATATAACTCCAGCTGTAAGTCTAGGATCCTATGAAAATAAATATTTGCAAAAAAAACCAAAACTACTAGCTGCCCGTGTGGAAAATAGGGGCACCCAGAGTTTAGGTTAAAACAATAAACTCCAGGTCAGTCATGGGACTGGTGTGAGAACTAAAACAGTTATTAACTTGTTTTTAAAGTAGAGTAAATCAAGGGACCACGCCGCATAACATGGAACAGGTTTAGCCCTAAGAATACCAATGCATAAAACAGACAGCGCAATGCTAATTAAAGAAAATGAAGCTATTATAAGATTTATGTCCCATCACACAATGCAAAGCAAGACGGAGGATAAAGTTTTTCTTTATAATAGCCAAATATGCTTGGTACATTTTAAAACAAATCATTTTGATATTACTATAAGTGTATAGTGTCGAAATCAACTTCAAATATAAATGTATCAATCATAGACGAGATAATACCCCATCCTACTATGTCACCATACTAGTTCTGCAATTAAAACCAAAATGTCACGTATTGGAAGTTGGATTTCCATTAGGAACAAGAGAAAGGGATCGTCCTTACTGAATTCGAGACAATCTAGCCCATGTCTCAGGACAGAACACATCGACCCTTGGAGCGTCAGGGTCGGTCCACACTTACGTTAGTGGATTAATAATTCCTAAATAATATGTTTCCCCGCCCTAAGGGGCGTAAATATGGTTCGTATGTCGACTATGTCATCCTTCGGCTCCGTAGTGACCGATATCTCTGACGCGCCTTGCTATCCATCAAATAATATGCAACATCCACATGAGTAAAACGTCTAGGCTCCATACCATGACACCACTCCTAGCTAGAAGGAAAATCATGCCCTCCCTGAGGTCCTCTCCCATTTCTGGTTCACACCGGGGTGTGAGGCTCGCGAATTAACGCTATACACAAAGCTATGCTATTCAAAGTCGTGCTTTGATCATCAACCACAAGACTCTACTTTCCAACAAAAGCCTTGATCATTTGCATCTCAGCATGCCACATTGACAATTTACGCCGTGCGACTGATGTCTAATGATATATAACCTCTAAGCTCGTACGACTTAAAGAATGGTGTTAAGCAAGAGAATAAATTCTCCGCCACCAAACAGATATATATTTAATAGAAATCAATTAACACAGAATAAAATCCAATGTCATACACACATCCATTTGCTAGTTCGTTCTGGGTCTAAACGAAACCATAGGCACCTTATTCCTCCTCCCATATGTCCAATACAGGAGAGAGGTCCTCGCATATTCGGTCGATCTCCAAGTACGTCTGGACACTACAACAAAATATAATATTTATAACGCTTTTTTATAACATACTATTCTAAACTGTTATTGATTAGACTTATTTATTTCTTTCAACCTGAATTTGCTTTGTAATTAGAGCGTAACGCTGGCTTATTTTCACATAACTAAGGATAATGCTGGTTTCTTTTCACGGTCGCTACTTCACAAATAATTTTTCAGTCTTCCCCGATTATCCATTCTAGATCTGCTTCCTCCAAAAACTTACATTGTACCTCACAAATCATCAACCGATTGCGAAAACCTTGTCCATCTCGAATCTCGTCAACTCTTATACACGATGTCCCTTCAAAACTTCTTCCATCTCCAATCTCTATCGAAGCTAGGGCGCGGCGCGGTTTGGATCTAATATTCAATTGGATTTTGGTAAGCGATCCCGATTCTTTGTTTGTGTGTGCTGTAGATCTGAATTTACGATTATGCGTTTACGATTATGGATTTACGATATTGTTTTAGGGTAAACACCTTGAATAATTTTAGGGTAAGCTAGGTTTAAATTTTAGGGTTGCTGTTTGGTAAGCTAGGGTTGCTGTTTGGTAAGTTAGGGTTTCTGTTTTAGGGTAAACAAAATGTTATTTTTAAATTTTAGGGTAGGAGTTAGTAAGGAAAATTTTAAATGAGAGATACTCCATAAAAAAACTAGGTTTTTCTGCATAATTTATAATTTAATAATTTCTATTTTAACTAAGGATAAATTTGTTTTCATCCACCATTTTTATTAGTTGATCCACACTGGATTTCATCAACACCTAATTTGTAGTTTATCCACATGGACATAGAAAACCATCACTTAGAAAGTATAATATTACCCTAGTATTTCACAGCATAGGTGGCAAGCTCCTTCAACTCATGAACACCTTGAATAGAATCACTGCTATTGAAATCAGGATTCTTCATTGCCTTCGACATTTGTTGGGGCTGAGCCAAATTTGCTTCTCATAACAATGAAGGCGGTTCATGGAGTTTTCTAATACTTAATTAGAACATCAGTGGCATTTATAAATGTCTTTACTGCATTTATTTTTAGTAGTGAACAGTTAGCTAGAATGCTTGGATTTACGTTTTTACAAATTATCTTTAATAAAACAGGCCAACCATTTTTTTTTATTAAATTCATAATTAAGACAAACAATTAACAAATTAGTTTTTTATTACTATACAATTTAAAGGTTGGTTTTCTCCATCGCTGTACGATAATATTAGTAGCTTTGTTATAAGTGCGGACAAATGCATTAAGTTGTTGAACTTCGACTCATATATAAACTGCATAAAAATTCAAATATGGCGGGGTATGCTGTGACGCATGAACCATTTATAAACCAGAATATGGTATTCAGTCCCCTACTTCCCATTCATTCCGTTTTCAACTGTCCATTCATTGCAACTATTCTATGGTAACCCTCACAAAAATCACTTATGACCACTCGTTTATACGGTATCACTATCACCACACGAACTTAATTAAACGCCTTTACTGACATCACATATTATACAAGTCCTACTGACATTTCCGCAAAACAAATTACATCACTTACATTACATCGTTATAAACTACTTACTGACACATGTGCATAATGTTGACTTGTCCACGGATATTATTATGGAAAAAGCTACAACACATAGGATTGTCGACGGATATTCTCCACCTGCCATGACAAAATGCATCTGCACATATATATTGGAAAATGTCTATATATATTTGCCTAGATATGTCTGATAGGATCATACAGTAATATATGTGTACTTTTGATCCTATATGCTACTGTTATTTGTTTTGATACATATATCACATATAACATATATATATTTGCTTTTATTGAGTTGTTTAACAAACTGACTCGATAAAACATGGGTCAATATGGACAAAGTTATATACATTTTATTGCAAAACTTGTTTTGTAATTTTGAAACAAAAAGATACTTTTCAATTTGCAATTTTTGGTAATCTGAACTGTTTGTATTAAAGTTTATAGTATTCCTGAGACTCTTAGTCTAAATGGTTAGATATATATATATCTATATGCCATGTACATCTCGAAATATATATAAGATATTTGTTTTGAGAATGCCTTTTTCATTATGCCCATATATGTATATAATGATGTTTCTTAGGTTAATAATAATTAAAGTCATTAAATAGATGAATAGAACACATAAAACCTGCTATGTGCATAAGATGTAATGTATGTTTTATATAAAGCTATTTGTGACACAGTGCCTTTATAATGCAAATATGATTTGGTGAATGTAACAACCCGTATTTTCAATAACCTGTTATAACATAAATGGAGGCAAAATTAAACTGTAAAATCTGAATCAAGGGAAACGGGCTATGCCATTGCGTTCGTCTCGGGAAAATACGCGAAATAGAGTCCGAGTTTTCGAAAATCGGAGTCCGTATGACCAAGATATGGCCTCGCGAAGTTTCATGAAAAATTCCCAAATTAAAGTATACTTAATTAAGTGAAATGGGTTGCGCAGAGAAATATATATATATTGATATATATATATATAATTGAAAATTAAATAAATAAATATGCAAAAATGTTCAAAACAGTGAATTGGGAGAGGGGAATAACCGAACCGGCCGATTTTTGAGGTCGACCCGAGCTCGCTGGGTCGACTAGGGGTTAATCCAGGGTGTTTGGCTGTCAACCCGTGGGCCGATTCGCTCAAATGCAGATTTTGCATTTGGATGGTTCTCATGGTTCATCTTTAATCTAAAGGCCCTAGATGGTTCCTACACTTGACTTCTTCCCCAAGACATGCTTTAATGGCTTGGATTGAATCTAGGTTTAATCCTATGGCCTAAAACACTTGCCTAATCTATAAATAAGACCCTAACCTATCCTAAATCCTCATTATTCATTCATGCAACTAAACTATGGCAAAATTTCTACTCTCATGGCCTCCACTCAACTATCCTAGCCTCCACTTCATTTCTATGAAAAGTTTCATGATCATGAGAGTGTTAGAGAGTCCCTATGTTAGTATGAGAGCCTCTCAAGTTGATTTCAAGGCAAAAGCTTTGATCTTTGTTCATAAAGATGGTGTTTTTGTTGATTTGGGGCATCCATCTTTGGGTTTTTGGGTGATGGCATGCATAGGCTTCCTCACAAGCTTTAGTTTAATCGATTTAGGCCTTCAAAGCAATGTAAGCCCTTTTCCTACTCTTAGATATTAACTATGAAGTTAAATGTTCATGTTGCAAGTTTGGGTTTGATCATTGAGAATGATACATGCTATCATGTCATGCAAGTTTATGAAGTCATTATCTTGATCTTATGAGCTAAAAGCTACAACCTTTATGTTGAAATGTTGCATTATGCAACATGAGAACCTTCATACCCTTTTTTTGTCAACTTGCATATGAAGTCATAACCCTTATATGATGATATATGCGAGTTTCTAGTCATCATTCCATGTCTTTTGTCACCATGATTCGCTTATGTGCCAAGTTTGGGTTTATGCATGTTTTTGAGGCTTAAGAATGTAACATGCAAGCTAATGAACACATTTGTGCCTCATTTGCCACCATGATTAACTTGTGGCTTAATATCCATTTTTGTCATGCCTTTGCCAAGTCTCTTCTTTTAATCCATTACGTTGTTGCGAACGTATATGCGAGTTTAAAAAGCGTTGGGGTCACATTATGGGAAAACATAATGATATGAACATGATTTGGGTAAATGGGTATAAACATGACAACGTGTAACGTTAAATATGACATGTGTTTATACTTGAAAACATGACTTGAAATATAACATGGAAGTGACATGTAAGTATGCATAAAAACATAAGCTTGGGAATTTACCTATTAAGTTAGGTCTACCCATTGGGAATTTACCTATTAAGTTAGGTCTACCCAATTGCTTGAAAACTTGAATATGAACTTGACACTAGACTAAACATGAAAGTGGCCAACTTGAGGTTGGGTTGAGTTTGCAACATAAAGCTACCCGGAACCGACCGGCCTAACTAGTAGTTGCAAACAATAGGACCCAATGTGAGAAGTTGGTCATGTTGTGCTTGAACACGAGGTTAGACCAAGTTGTGGTGTAAAGCTACCCGGAACCGACCGGCTTAACTAGTAACCACAACAAAGTCTAATGTGAGAGGTTGGGGTGCATTAAGAAATTAATGCCACATGATAGGGTTAAGTTAATTTGATTAATGACTCTTAACCAAATATGACATGGACAAATGGGTTAAGTAATTGGATTAGGCTAATGATACTTAACAAAACATGACAAGGTTGGGTAGTTTAAGTAACTTGATTTGCCTAATGACACTTAACCATTTTTATACGACTAGTGGACGGGGATTAAGTTAACCAACACTTAATCAATCCAACACGATAATTTGGTAAGGTTAAGTAAGTTTTCTTAATGACACTTAACCAAAAGATACAGTTAATGGATGGGGTTAAGATTAGACTCAACTAGTCTAAACATGATAATCAGATGGGGTAAAGTTAGCCTAGACTTAATTAATCCCACTTGGTAGTTTAATGGGGTTAAGTTAAATACTTAACTAATCTAACACGATGATTTGAAGTGGTTAAGTGACCTATACTTAACCAATCTCACCCATTAATTTGAAGAGGTTAAGTGACCTAAACTTAACCAATCTAACTCGTTAATTTGATGTGGTTAAGTGATCTATTCTTAACCAATCTAACTCGTGAATTTATTGAGGTTAAGTTAACCCATACTTAACCAATATAACGTGAAAACATGATAAGGCTAAGTCATGAATCGCTTGAATACACTTGACCGGTTTGACTAAGTAATTTCATAGGGTCAAGTTAATATATACTTAACCAACTTGAGCATGGTTTGTAGGGTTAAGTCTTGGACTTGGATACTTAGCCAATTTTGACATGATTTGTAGACGGGTTAAGCCTTGAACTTGGATACTTAGCCAATTTTGACATGATTTGTAGACGGGATTAAGTCATGAACTTAAGTGACACTTAATCTATTATGTAAACCCTAATTCGGAGAATTAGGTGGGTAACCGTAATTAACAAGGATAACGGGAATAAGGCTAAGTCGTAAACCTTGGTTGAAGGATAACTAAGTAATGATTCTTAGTCAAGGAAATTTAGACCAGTTCATAGATAGATGAGTAACCTGATATGGTAGGTCATCGTTTAAGTATACGAGTAGGAGCAAGTGTATGATTTAGATAAAGGCTCCAGCGAACTGGGTAACGAAGCAGCGGCTTCGGGGAACGTGAGGATATTCTTGGGATCCCTCTGTGGGCTGCCAGGTAATTATACTAGGCTCATGAGAGGTTAAGGTCTGTGTTAGAAGAACCAAGAGTATGCCTTGGTTGCTATACGAGCGACCTAAAGACGGGGATGGATAGGGTATAGTCGACGAAACACGGTCGTACCCTAGATAGCATTTTTCGTCAGGCTACCTACCATCTTTGGTCAAGCGTGTACGTACGGAAAGGCAGAGAACACCCAAAAGACCATAATTGCTATCTAATTATGGTTGCGGTAAGGCTTGGATGTGGGTTGGCCAGTGTTGTGTTCTCATACAGGATTTATCCTGTCTTGTCTTTCACTAGTTGAGGGAGTGGTCTCGTGGGACCATAGCCACGTATAAGAAAAACATACCTTAGCATCTGCATCGGCAGATAAATCGAAAGCTCCCGACCGAGTCCTGTATTTCTTGATTTTCCCTGTGACAGGACTCGGATGGCACGATGTGATACATGTGCATACAGTCATGGAAAAGCGATTCACGATGAATGCGTGGGAAAAAGGGCGCAGTTGGCGGTTAGCGTAATCCCTAGTGGCCCTAGGTGGTTGAACCCAAACCGAGATACGAAAACGTGCAATAGGTAAGCGTAATCCCTAGTAGCCCTAGGTAGCATAAGTCCTAGTTGTACAGACGCTAATTCATGTTGGAAGACCCTAGCTAGGTTTAGGGTAACAGTCCAAACCGATCTTAAGGATCATGGAACTATGTAAAGTAATATAGAATCTCATGGGAAAGCCCGTATGGCCTACGGAAAGGGACTGAACATTTACATGGAATAAAACATACGAGTTGAGTAACCTATATATGCGATATATTAGGTTGACATGGACCACTACACGACTTTTGAGTAAGGGTCATTCACGGATAACACGTGATACAGTTGGGATACTAGTACAGTGGGTGCAGAGCAGATGTACAAGATAGATACCATGGGACGTTATACGTGATAGATATCTTTGGATATTATACTTGATAGAAACCTGACGATGTGATACCTTGTTTTATCTTGACATCGTAATTTATCATGACACCTTAGTTCACCTGAGTTCAGTAGTTCATCCTGTTATTTTGATTTAGCTTATCTATCTTGTTATCATGCTTATGTTCATCTCAGCTTCTCATGTCAGTTAACTTTACTAGTTTTTATACTAATAGTAGATAGGGCTTACTCAGTCTTTTTGACTGACCCGTTTTGTTTCGCCTCTTTTCTTCCGTTTCCCCCCTAGGTTACAGGGAGGAAATACTGCTGTTTAGTTTGGACTTCTTCTGCTTGAAGGTCATCATGGATGGCTTGGACTTTTCTTGGCTATGGCTACTTTACTGTCTTTACTTGGGGAATAATTTATGAAAAAGTCTTTATGCTTCTTTACTATTGCAAGACAGGTTTTGATGTACTCTGATGTAAAAGGCTTTAGACCTTAATTATAAATGTTTATGAAAGTTCGATTTTACTTCCGCTATTTTATATGTTCTGTCTTGTGATATTTCTGTGCATGTTTACCGATAATGCCCCTCTAAAGCTAGTGCATTCCTTTGTGAGTGACCCTAGCGGAGGCGGGGTGTTACACGTGGTATCAGAGCAGAAGGTTACCAGACTGGGCAAAAGTTTTTAAAGACCTTCTGAAAACTATTTGAAAAAAAAACCGTTTACAAAGAAGCATTTTTCAAGAAAATTTTCTTTTAAAAGAAAAAGGCTATTCCCCAAAGGCCATTAGCACTATCCTTGTTTCCTTAATTGAGTCTCTTTTCCTTTCTTTCCTCCATCTGTAGTCACAGTAGTTTTAACTGCGACTAGTCTTTTCTACCTACGAAAGTGCTTTCCATACGATGGAGGTGGTTCTCGAGAGACCAGTGGCCGCGTTATAAGAAAGGATCGTGAGAAAGAAGGATAAAGGATACGAGCTTAAGGATGAGCAACTTGTTGGTATGGCTTAGTCCTCAAAGGAGGGAGAAAGATGAACAATGAAACCCATGACGAGAGAGTACCTTTGGCATGGTAAAACAGGGCGGATAGTTAAGTATTATGGGACAAGGACAAGATCATCGGGAGGGCAGTAGTATGCTCTCATTTCTAGAGTACCTCGGAAGGAGGGTAACGATCTTGTTAAAGGTTTAGCTTTTCTTCTCTATCATCCCGTTAGGACTTCGTTGTTCGTATCATTTAAGTCTGCTTCGATAGTTGAGTCTCTGCACCTTAAGTACTAGCGTAATAGAGAATCCCATTTTTGTCTCAAAGTCCTATTGGAGAATCAGTCCATTTATACATGACTTGTTTGGATTTGGGAATGTCTATGCCAAGTGTTGAGTTTGGAAATAATGCTTATGTTTATAAGCTATGGATGGATTCTAGGGATGAAGTGGTTACCCAGTAGGGGGTGCCACTCTCGGTTTTGATAGGAGGGTAGTTAGACCTTTTGACTAGCCTTAGTAATGCCCTCGAAGTATCGGGTAACCTTTTTGAGGTTCTGTCATGACTAGTTACTTAGAATCCCTTGATGCCTTTATTGGAAATTTGAAGCCCGATCGAGTGGTGTTCGCCAATAAGACGGATGGTTTACTTCATTTATGCATGGGTTATAGAGATCACCCTAGTAAGTGCGCATGATAACCTGATTGACATCTGTTTACTTTCAAGAGAAAGTTCTTCTACATGGAATGCCTTATAGTATATAAACGAGATCCAAGATTCACTAGTGAATTTTGGAAAGCTTGCATGAGATCATGAGTACGCAGTCATGTTTGCGTCAAGTATTCTAGGAAAAGGATAAGTGCAAGTGGAACGAGAGGCGACGAAGAAATGAGTTCCAGCTCATGTTATGGAAACAGGAATAAGAAGCTACAAAATCGCGAAGTTAAAAGACGACTTTGATGGTCAAAGACTAGATACACGCATGATATCTCTTTTTGGGAGTATATCCTTGATCCCTGTTTTCTGTAGAGCTTACTTGTAGGCTATCTTTTGTGGACATCCTCTCGGTCCTATTCTCCGTTACAAACCCTGTAAGGAGTTTGTCCTGTTTATCTTCTCGACCCTGTTTCAGGGAATTCTAGGTAGAACCCTATGGATGTAAACATGTATTTGAAACATGTTATGATTGATATGGTTACAAGTGGTTGCAAGTGGTTGCTCGTGGATGCGCGAATACACATTAGATACTAGCTCGACTCGGTCACATTTCATATTGCATATGCACGAGTATTTATACTTGTTTATGGATGAAATCGAATGTATTATCATGCGGTTGTTGCATATGAATGAATGATTGTGCACGCATATAGTATCTATATGACTAGGACTATTTGCATACATGTTGGATTCATGGCACTATACATATTTTGCATTAGAAAGATTATTCAGGCCTGATCATTAGCATTAGCTAAGGAACATGTACACACACGTTTTGCATATATTCATACAGCATTAGAAATCATCTAAGGACAATGGTTGCTTGTGGATGATGTTTTGAGTAGATGGATGATGGATGGTAGGATATGTTCTTCCTAACTTGGAGATTTCGGGGACGAAATCCTAAAAGGTGGGGAGAATGTAACAACCCGTATTTTCAATAACCTGTTATAACATAAATGGAGGCAGAATTAAACTGTAAAATCTGAATCAAGGGAAACGGGCTATGCCATTGCGTTCGTCTCGGGAAAATACGCGAAATAGAGTCCGAGTTTTCGAAAATCGGAGTCCGTATGACCAAGATATGGCCTCGCGAAGTTTCACGAAAAATTCCCAAATTAAAGTATACTTAATTAAGTGAAATGGGTTGCGCAGAGAAATATATATATATATATTATATATATATATAATTGAAAATTAAATAAATAAATATGCAAAAATGTTCAAAACAGCGAATTGGGAGAGGGGAATAACCGAACCGGCCGATTTTTGAGGTCGACCCGAGCCCGCTGGGTCGACTAGGGGTTAATCCCGGGTGTTTGGCTGTCAACCCGTGGGCCGATTCGCTCAAATGCAGATTTTGCATTTGGATGGTTCTCATGGTTCATCTTTAATCTAAAGGCCCTAGATGGTTCCTACACTTGACTTCTTCCCCAAGACATGCTTTGATGGCTTGGATTGAATCTAGGTTTAATCCTATGGCCTAAAACACTTGCCTAATCTATAAATAAGACCCTAACCTATCCTAAATCCTCATTATTCATTCATGCAACTAAACTATGGCAAAATTTCTACTCTCATGGCCTCCACTCAACTATCCTAGCCTCCACTTCATTTCTATGAAAGGTTTCATGATCATGAGAGTGTTAGAGAGTCCCTATGTTAGTATGAGAGCCTCTCAAGTTGATTTCAAGGCAAAAGCTTTGATCTTTGTTCATAAAGATGGTGTTTTTGTTGATTTGGGGCATCCATCTTTGGGTTTTTGGGTGATGGCATGCATAGGCTTCCTCACAAGCTTTAGTTTAATCGATTTAGGCCTTCAAAGCAATGTAAGCCCTTTTCCTACTCTTAGATATTAACTATGAAGTTAAATGTTCATGTTGCAAGTTTGGGTTTGATCATTGAGAATGATACATGCTATCATGTCATGCAAGTTTATGAAGTCATTATCTTGATCTTATGAGCTAAAAGCTACAACCTTTATGTTGAAATGTTGCATTATGCAACATGAGAACCTTCATACCCTTTTTTTGTCAACTTGCATATGAAGTCATAACCCTTATATGATGATATATGCGGGTTTCTAGTCATCATTCCATGTCTTTTGTCACCATGATTCGCTTATGTGCCAAGTTTGGGTTTATGCATGTTTTTGAGGCTTAAGAATGTAACATGCAAGCTAATGAACACATTTGTGCCTCATTTGCCACCATGATTAACTTGTGGCTTAATATCCATTTTTGTCATGCCTTTGCCAAGTCTCTTCTTTTAATCCATTACGTTGTTGCGAACGTATATGCGAGTTTAAAAAGCGTTGGGGTCACATTATGGGAAAACATAATGATATGAACAAGATTTGGGTAAATGGGTATAAACATGACAACGTGTAACGTTAAATATGACATGTGTTTATACTTGAAAACATGACTTGAAATATAACATGGAAGTGACATGTAAGTATGCATAAAAACATAAGCTTGGGAATTTACCTATTAAGTTAGGTCTACCCATTGGGAATTTACCTACTAAGTTAGGTCTACCCAATTGCTTAAAAACTTGAATATGAACATGACACTAGACTAAACATGAAAGTGGCCAACTCGAGGTTGGGTTGAGTTTGCAACATAAAGCTACCCGGAACCGACCGGCCTAACTAGTAGTTGCAAACAATAGGACCCAATGTGAGAAGTTGGTCATGTTGTGCTTGAACCCGAGGTTAGACCAAGTTGTGGTGTAAAGCTACCCGGAACCGACCGGCTTAACTAGTAACCACAACAAAGTCTAATGTGAGAGGTTGGGGTGCATTAAGAAATTAATGCCACATGATAGGGTTAAGTTAATTTGATTAATGACTCTTAACCAAATATGACATGGACAAATGGGTTAAGTAATTGGATTAGGCTAATGATACTTAACAAAACATGACAAGGTTGGGTAGGTTAAGTAACTTGATTTGCCTAATGACACTTAACCATTTTTATACGACTAGTGGACGGGGATTAAGTTAACCAACACTTAATCAATCCAACACGATAATTTGGTAAGGTTAAGTAAGTTTTCTTAATGACACTTAACCAAAAGATACAGTTAATGGATGGGGTTAAGATTAGACTCAACTAGTCTAAACATGATAATCGGATGGGGTAAAGTTAGCCTAGACTTAATTAATCCCACTTGGTAGTTTAATGGGGTTAAGTTAAATACTTAACTAATCTAACACGATGATTTGAAGTGGTTAAGTGACCTATACTTAACCAATCTCACCCGTTAATTTGAAGAGGTTAAGTGACCTAAACTTAACCAATCTAGCTCGTTAATTTGATGTGGTTAAGTGATCTATGCTTAACCAATCTAACTCGTGAATTTATTGAGGTTAAGTTAACCCATACTTAACCAATATAACGTGAAAACATGATAAGGCTAAGTCATGAATCGCTTGAATACACTTGACCGGTTTGACTAAGTAATTTCATAGGGTCAAGTTAATATATACTTAACCAACTTGAGCATGGTTTGTAGGGTTAAGTCTTGGACTTGGATACTTAGCCAATTTTGACATGATTTGTAGACGGGTTAAGCCTTGAACTTGGATACTTAGCCAATTTTGACATGATTTGTAGATGGATTAAGTCATGAACTTAAGTGACACTTAATCTATTATGTAAACCCTAATTCGGAGAATTAGGTGGGTAACCGTAATTAACAAGGATAACGGGAATAAGGCTAAGTCGTAAACCTTGGTTGAAGGATAACTAAGTAATGATTCTTAGTCAAGGAAATTTAGACCAGTTCATAGATAGATGAGAAACCTGATACGGTAGGTCATCGTTTAAGTATACGAGTAGGAGCAAGTATCTGATTTAGATAAAGGCTCCAGCGAACTGGGTAACGAAGCAGCGGCTTCGGGGAACGTGAGGATATTCTTGGGATCCCTCTGTGGGCTGCCAGGTAATTATACTAGGCTCATGAGAGGTTAAGGTCTGCGTTAGAAGAACCAAGAGTATGCCTTGGTTGCTATACGAGCGACCTAAAGACGGGGATGGATAGTGTATAGTCGACGAAACACGGTCGTACCCTAGATAGCATTTTTCGTCAGGCTACCTACCATCTTTGGTCAAGCGTGTACGTACGGAAAGGAAGAGAACACCCAAAAGACCATAATTGCTATCTAATTATGGTTGTGGTAAGGCTTGGATGTGGGTTGGCCAGTGTTGTGTTCTCATACAGGATTTATCCTGTCTTGTCTTTCACTAGTTGAGGGAGTGGTCTCGTGGGACCATAGCCACGTATAAGAAAAACAGACCTTAGCATCTTCATCGGCAGATAAATCGAAAGCTCCCGACCGAGTCCTGTATTTCTTGATTTGCCCTGTGATAGGACTCGGATGGCACGATGTGATACATGTGCATACAGTCATGGAAAAGCGATTCACGATGAATGCGTGGGAAAAAGGGCGCGGTTGGCGGTTAACGTAATCCCTAGTGGCCCTAGGTGGTTGAACCCAAACCGAGATACGAAAACGTGCAATAGGTAAGCGTAATCCCTAGTAGCCCTAGGTAGCATAAGTCCTAGTTGTACAGACGCTAATTCATGTTGGAAGACCCTAGCTAGGTTTAGGGTAACAGTCCAAACCGATCTTAAGGATCATGGAACTATGTAAAGTAATATAGAATCTCATGGGAAAGCCCGTATGGCCTACGACAAGGGACTGAACATTTACATGTAATAAAACATATGAGTTGAGTAACCTATATATGCGATATATTAGGTTGACATGGACCACTACACGACTTTTGAGTAAGGGTCATTCACGGATAACACGTGATACAGTTGGGATACTAGTACGGTTGGTGCAGAGCAGATGTACAGGATAGATACCATGGGACGTTATACGTGATAGATATCTTGGGATATTATACTTGATAGAAACCTGACGATGTGATACCTTGTTTTATCTTGACATCGTAATTTATCATGACACCTTAGTTCACCTGAGTTCAGTAGTTCATCCTGTTATTTTGATTTAGCTTATCTATCTTGTTATCATGCTGATGTTCATCTCAGCTTCTCATGTCAGTTAACTTTACTAGTTTTTATACTAATAGTAGATAGGGCTTACTCAGTCTTTTTGACTGACCCGTTTTGTTTTGCCTCTTTTCTTCCGTTTCCCCCCAGGTTATAGGGAGGAAATACTGCTGTTTAGTTTGGACTTCTTCTGCTTGAAGGTCATCATGGATGGCTTGGACTTTTCTTGGCTATGGCTACTTTACTGTCTTTACTTGGGGAATAATTTATGAAAAAGTCTTTATGCTTCTTTACTATTGCAAGACAGGTTTTGATGTACTCTGATGTAAAAGGCTTTAGACCTTAATTATAAATGTTTATGAAAGTTCGATTTTACTTCCGCTATTTTATATGTTCTGTCTTGTGATATTTCTGTGCATGTTTACCAATAATGCCCCTCTAAAGCTAGTGCATTCCTTTGTGAGTGACCCTAGCGGAGGCGGGGTGTTACAGTGAAGCTCTTGCACCATTTCAAAAGATAAGATTCTTCTGCTCATATATTTGAATTATATTCATGGTCACTAGGCAATGGATATAAGACATTTGTTTTAAACTGTTAAAATAATATGTTTATTGCCTTGCTATAACTGATAGATTATAACATAAATTTTATTTACATTTGATAACATGCTATGTGTTTAATTCAAATGGTAAGCCAGTGGTGTTCATAATAATAAATGTTCTAATATGTCCTATTATTTAAAAACAAGTGTGACTTTATTATTTCCATGAACATACTGATTTATAGACTGCTTGGACATACATATATGCACCAAGACAAGAATTGGATTTAAAAGACCAATTCTCATCTTATATCTGTATCATATACTTGACAAATCATGTTTAATAGATTAGGATATTAATGAGCTGTTTGTATATTTATTTTGATAAATATACATGATCCAAATTAGATTTAAAAGTTCAGTGAATATAACATGATATTTGCCTTTATACTACATGTATAAACAAATATGTCAAAATTGAATTGGTTTTAGATTAATTCATAAACTTCTAATTTGGTCCATATATGAACATTAATGAATGATTTTCATGTTTATATATATGCGTCTCCATTACCATATCTTTTAATACATATTTCATTAACATAGCAATTATTCCTATACTTGTATATTTACAAGAATCATTTTTGAACTGAAATTTTTTTGTCTGTAACATCATAGTATATAGATAATAAATTCTGATCAGCCATCATAATTAATGATATGCATACATACATATATATATATATATATGGTTATGTTTGCACACCGATGCAACAAAATGCACTGTACTTTTATAACATGGGAAAAGGCTCTTGCACACTGATGCACCAAATTTTTTATAACATGCTGGCATTTTTACAACAAAATAAAATAAACCTGTACTTTTTATAACATTCAACAAAATCCTCTGTCATTGCACATATATAATTAGAAATATGCTGGCATTTTTTTAGTCATTTTTTTTTACCTAATTCTTAATTTTATTTATGTGGTAGGTCTACCCACTGTTTGCTGCTGTTGGCTAAGTTGTGGGTATCTGCGTGTATTCTCTTTATAGTAACATTACCATCAATCCTGAAGTCAGGTAATTTTATGCTGTCATTATTTTTGCTTTATTGGTTAGATTAATGTTTTGGTTAGTTGGTTATGAATATTTTATGAGTAGAACGATATTTTTTTCCAACTAATGACCTGTAGAACCCTGTTTTTAGAACATTATACCACTTGTATTTTCACTTTCATATTTTAGTACAAATAATTTCTTTTTAGAAAAGAAATCCATACCTGTTTTCGCTGAATTATATATATTTTGGTGCATACGCACTGTTAGCTCTAAAATCCTCCTTGACATAAATGTTTTTATGCCTATGCATGTATGTATCATTGTTGTTGGAGTGAGATATCTATTGAAATTGTCAATGTTGATGATCCATAAAGAAATATGCCATTGGTTTGAACTTTGATACAAATTTTAAATAGGTTATCTAATTGCTATATCGTTATAGTTTCGGGAGTCGTGTACTAATGTCTCTTTTTTAAGACATTTTGCTGCCATATCGAAATCGTGCAAAGTGGTTAGTAGTGTTTCATAGTTTCTAGGATAAAACTACCTTGTAGGCCAATATCAGTGGTCTCTTGAACAAAGATTGGGGATGAATAATATGCATGAAAACTTGTTTAGAAAACTGATGATATTTACTGTGTCAATAGCTCGGTTTACATAGAGAAAAATCCGAGAGAGAAACATGGTTGAGTCATGAGAGAATGTATCCTTTGAGCGTACTGGATGTTATTACCAAAACAAAATCAGTTTGAAAAATATAGATTCGGAAATACAAAGTAATTAGAAATTAATAATTATACTTAGTTAACTTAGTTAACAAAATCAGTTTGAAAACATGGTATGTCCAATAGAAATCTTTAGTATTCCTTTCTAGAGTTCTCCGAGTGTGGGAATTAATGTAAACCTTTTTTTATATGGAATAATACTGATGCTTTTATTCAAATATAACACTCATTTTGAAGTCTTGACCGCTTGAACCCATAACCTCTAGAACTCAAGAATTCGGTCTAGAGCTTCATATCACTTGCCACTTGATCTAGCGGTGCTTTGACAATAAAGCATTAATTTTATTTCTAAAATTTTCTTTGCAAATCAAGTATACAGTGAACTCTCCTCCTCTATGTTCACAATCAAGCCTTCATCCAAGGACCCAAACAAGAAAGAAAGTAAGCTATATATTGAAAAGTGAAAGACAATGAATAGTAAAAATTAGTGTAAGAGAGAATTATTGTAAATATATATACATATATATATATATAACTTTACTAAATCTATCTATTATTTCATTACAAAACCTTATGCCTTAAAAACTTCGAAGTTTACGTCTCGCCTGGTGGGAATAAAAAAGTTTCAAATAAGCTTTTAATTTTAAAACTTCTATTGTAGTCACTATGAAACAGGATTTCAGTACTGGGCCAGATTTGTCATCAATGCTTTCAGGTTGCATGATTCATACTGCACTATCATTCTCTTCTTTGCTAACTCCTTGGAGGAGTGTCTTTTTACCTTGGGTTAATACTGGAATTTCCTCCTTGTTTTGGATTCGATCTCTATTGTTGTCGCTATTTGGGCCATGTCCATCAATTGTAGTAGCAAACGTATGTGCTTACAAACCGATGGGTTGAACGATATCTTAATCTAATCCAACCATCTTTAGCACATGGGTTTTGTTCCTTTTCAATTGCAAACTGCTACGAGGCTACATTAATCAACTCGACTTTGTTGTGCTCTAGGTATTGCTTGATTCAAACAAATCTCACCACATTTTGATAAATTCATAACATGCATTAGACTCTAATGACATCTTAGGTAAATAAAAAAAAGTTGTAAGTAATGTTTTTTGTTCACTCGATTAGTACCAGCAAGAAAAACTTGAATGACAATCATCATTGAATTAACATTTAAACATGGAAGTTCTATTAAACAAAATCACTTCAATAGCAAAAGCATTTTTTACTGCCTAGGAATGAGATCTCACCACGGTTGAATTAACGAGGTTTATTATCAACATATCATTCGCTTAAAGTTATGATAATATATATAGTAAAAAAATAAGCGTACATAAGAGAGTATGTAGGCTTTTCTATTGCCTAGGAATGAGATCTCACACGGTTGTTACCATTTGGTCTGAGATTAATAACAATAATTGAAGTGTGCAGGAATAGCAAATGAGCAGCTGAGGTTGATGACGTTGATATGAATTTAATGTACTTTATGTTGTAGCAATCTTTTTTCTATGTAGTTTTGGAGCTTGAGCACTCTTTCTTCCCGTGTGTATCCTAAATTGTATGTCGATGGAAAACGGTTGGGTTTATTTACACAGGCAAATAGATAATTCAATATTCTCAACTGTGTTTAATTTCAGAAAATAAAAATATTTGACGTTAAAACTCAACTATTTTGTCGATTTTTTTCATTATAGAACTTCCAAAGAGTACTCGCAAGGGGCAAGAAGCTTCGTAGATGCTGCAAAGAGAAATATAAGAAATGTAGAGAAACTTCTATGCCCTTGTTTAGATTGCCGAAATCTTAGTCGACAAGTTGATGACGTTATTATTAAGCATTTAATTATAAGGGGGATGGATCCTACGTACAAGAGCAGTACTAAGTGGTATCATCATAGCGAACAATTAAATGTGGGTGTAGACATGAAGTTGGACAATACATTTGATCTACTTAAAGCTATTCATTTTGAAGATGAAGATTTTACGAATCATGCTTTTTTTTTATGTTAATGAAGACGAGGATGTTCAAAAAAGTGAGGATGAATCACTTAAGAATTTGGAGGATGTAGAAACCCCCTTATATCCTGATTGTGTAGATCAAACTAGACTATCCGCCATCACTGTTTTGTGTAATCTTAAATGTGAGGTTGGATTATCCGATAGAGGTTTTGATAAGCTTTTGAAGGTACTACAGTTGTTGTTGCCGGTGAATAATGTACTTCCTAAGACTTTGTATGATGTAAAAAAATTTCTCAAAGTCTTTGACATGGGGTTTGAAAAGATTCATGCTTGTAAGAAGGATTGTTGTCTTTTTAGAAAAGAGTTTCAAGATTTAGAAAGTTGTCTGAAATGTAACTCTTCGAGGTGGAAGATAAATGAGGATACTAAGGAGATTATACGTGGTGTTCCAGCTAAAGTGTTGAGGTATTTTCCAATCATTCTAAGATTTAGGAGAATGTATAGATCGCAACAAATGGCAGAAGACCTAAGGTGGCATTTCAACAATAAAAGCAATGATGGAAAAATGCGACATCCTGTAGATTCTGTAACATGGAATGCAGTGGACGAGAGGTGGAAATCATTTTCATCCGATCTACGCAATCTCAGACTTGGTTTTGCTTCAGATGGTGTCAATCCATTTGCGTCGATGAGCTCCAAATATAGTTGTTGGCCAGTAATGCTTGTGACATATAATCTCTCGCCTATGTTATGTATGAAAAAAAAATATGATGCTAACATTAATAATTCCTGGACCAAAGCAACCTGGAAATGATATTGATGTGTACTTGGCGCCATTGGTAGAAGACTTAAATTATTTATGGAATAATGGAATTGATATATATGATGCATTCAGTAAATCAGTTTTTAATTTAAGAGCAATTTCACTATGGACAATAAACGACTTTCCAGCGTATGGAAATCTTGCAGGATGTTGTGTAAAAGGCGAAAAAGCTTGTCCATTATGCGGTGTTAACACTCATCATCGATGGTTGAAGCATTGTCGGAAAAGTGTTTATATGGGACATAGAAGGTTTCTAGACCCTTCACATCTATGGAGAGAAAAAAAAACATGGTTTGATAACACTGTAGAGGAGGGTTATAGACCTAGAATTCTAATGGGACGAAACATTTCTGCTATTTTGTATGGTTTTCCAAATGTTTTTGGAAAAGATAAGAATGAAGCAATAAAAAGGAGGATGAGTAAGAAGAAGTTAAAGACAGAGTTGAGTAAGAAGTTAAAAAGTAAAAAGAGGAAGGGGAAGAGTACTCACAATAAAGAAGACGAAGATGATGGGAAAAAAAGCTATTAAGGTGGAAAAAAGATCAATTTTTTTGATTTGCCGTATTGGAAGGTTAGTATTAAAATTATATTTTTTAAATAGACCTAACAATATAAAAGTTAACAAATTGTTGTATTATCAATATTTGTAGGAACTTCCGTTGCGACATAATTTAGATGTGATGCATGTTGAGAAAAATGTCACTGAAAGCCTAATAAGCACGATGTTGCATGACTGTAAATCGAAAGACGGAATTAATTCAAGGAAGGATTTGGAGGAATGGGGGATTTGTCAAAGTCTTTATGCACAACCTCGTGGGAATAGAACATATCTACCACCGGCTCCATATATGTTGTCATTGTCCGAAAAAAATATTTTGTAAAAAGTTACATGATTTTAAAGGTCCCGATGGTTATTGCTCAAATTTCAAAAGTTTTGTATCATTAGAAGAGTGCAAACTTAGTGGGTTGAAGTCAAATGATTATCATGTCCTAATGCAGCAAATGCTACCTGTTGCGGTTAGAGATTTGTTACCGAAAAAAGTTAGAACACTAATAATTCGTTTGTGTTCGTTTTTCAATCAAATATGTCAACGTGTTCTTGAAAGAGAGACATTGAGGCGACTTAATGATGAGATTGTTGAAATTTTGTGTGGATTCGAGAGATATTTTCCACCTTCCTTTTTCGATATAATGGTACATTTGACAATTCATCTTGGAAGAGAAGCGCAATTATGTGGTCCGGTTCATTTTCGTTGGATGTATTGTAACACCCCACCTCCGCCAGGGTGCCTCTTGCAAGCACTCTGACTTTGGAGGGGCGTTTGTACCGGGTAAACATGCATAATGATGTATCAAGGCAGAACAAGAACATATGTATATATGTAAACAGAGTAAATAAGATAAGTAAAACAGCGGAAGATTTCAAACTATTTCAAAACAAGTCTGGTACACATAATGTCAACTTTCCAAATACACAAGTCTAGATAAAAACAACATCACTGAAAAACTGAAATACATAAGTACTATCCCCAAAATAAGTGATAACCATAGCTAGCTTCATGTCAAGACCGTACATGAGCTAAAATCCCATAAGCAAGCGATCAGAAATCCAAGCTAAGCTCCAATATTCCCACCCTGAGAACCTGGGGGGGGGGGAACGGAAGAAAAGAGGCGAAAGAAAAACAGGTCAGTCAAAAAGACTGAGTAAGCCCCACTACAATCAATGTAAACTGATAAAGTTAACTGGCATGAGAAGCAGGGATGAACATAAGGATAACAACATACTAGCATGATGATT
The DNA here is from genome assembly GCA_030737875.1 of Allium sativum. Classification (NCBI taxonomy): domain Eukaryota; kingdom Viridiplantae; phylum Streptophyta; class Magnoliopsida; order Asparagales; family Amaryllidaceae; genus Allium; species Allium sativum. The sequence goes on from CM060925.1 coordinate 79,006,620, forward strand.
AACTAACAAGGTAAATAAAGGTGTCATCGCATAATCAGGTTTAAGGTTTTTGCACCACAGGTGTACTAGCAAACTAACATGACTTGAATAAACAAGTATTGATCCCTTGGCCCAAGCTTTGGCCCAATAACATGAAGTGACCCTAATACGCGGTCCAACCAAACGGTCTAGTCGATCGGCTCCCTATAAGCCTAACTCGTCACGTGTTGGTGTCAATACGGCCCAAACATAATTGTAGTCAGACTGTGCAGGGTCTCCCGTCGGGTGTATCAAGCCCTAGGGTGTCAACCCCTAGACACCATAAACATAAGTGCACAGTCTCGATCTACTGGTACCCGTGCATGTTTTCCCCGGCTTCGGACTATGTGCACGACCATAGTCCGCCCGGAACTACACGGCGTACCATTCTGCCGTCGTTTTTGGTCACTTACCTCAAGTCCAGTAATCGTGCCCCACCCTAGCCTAGTCCCTAGGGTCATAATGATACAAACTTGGGATTACTGCTGGAGTGGACCCCCATTGCTAGGATTTTCTAGTGGGTTAAGTACGGTTTAACCCTCTTGCTAATCATGGATTAACTTGGTTAAGTGTAACGATGAGTTCACGACTTAACCCTGATTAATCTACCAAGTCCAAATTGGTTAAGTATTAAGTGGACCATGACTTAACCCTAATCATGAGGCATTAATTAATTAATGTGCCTTAACCTCTCACATTAGACTTTGTTGCGGTTACTAGTTAAGCCGGTCGGTTCCGGGTAGCTTTACACCACAACTTGGTCTAACCTCGGGTTCAAGGTACAACATGACCAACTTCTCACATTGGGTCCTATTGTTTGTAGCAACTAGTTAAGCCGGTCGGTTCCGGGTAGTTTTACGCTACAAACTCAACCCAACCTCGAGTTGTTCACACTTATATTTTCTAAGTGTCATGTCCATTATGTTTCCAAAACATATTACAAGTTTTCAAACATTTGGGTAGACCTAACTTAATAGGTAAATTCCCAATGGGTAGACCTAACTTAATAGGTAAATTCCCAATCTTATGTTTTTATGTCTTTTAAATTTACCCAACCCCAAACGCAATCCCATCGCTTACATATCGCAATAGCGCATAAAGGATAGAAAGAGGGAACTTGGCATAATCATGATATAAAGGTGTTGAAGCCACAAGTTTAACATGGTGGCATATGACATGTACATATGTTCATATACTTGCATATTACATTTTTAGGCCTCAAAAACATGCATAAAACCAAACTTAGCATATAAGTGATACATGGTGATAAATGACATGTAGAAGTTGCCATAAGTTCGCATTTAGCCTCACATGCAAGTTATCATAAGAGATATGATAACTTACATGTTGCCAAAATGCAACCTTTAGCATAAAGCTTGAAGCTTTATGTTCATATACTCAAGGTAAGCTTGCATAACATGATAACATGAACAAAATGATCAACCCAAACTTGCATAACATAACTTGCATATCATATGACAAACTTGCATATCAAACTTGCATGATAAACTTGCATATCATAACATGGCAAACTTGCATAACATAACATGATAAACTTGCATATCATAACATGGCAAACTTGCATAGCATAACATGGTAAACTTGCATATCATAACATGGCATACTTGCATAACATAACATGATAAACTTGCATATCATAACATGGCAAACTTGCATAGCATAACATGGTAAACTTGCATATCATAACATGGCATACTTGCATAACATAACGTGATAAACTTGCATATCATAACATATCAAACTTGCATAACATGACATGGTAAACTTGCATATCATGGCAAACTTGCATATCATAATGATCAACCAAACTTGCATCATTCATTTAACTTTAGAGTTTAAATATGAAAGTAGAAAAGGGCTTACAATGCTTATGAAGACTCAAATGAGTATAAGCAAATATAAGATTGAGACAAAGCCCTTATGCAATCAAATAAACCCAAAATGCAAGCTCCAATAGAAAAACCCTTGAGCAAAAATGATCAAAACCCTTGCTTTATGATGTAAATATGGAAACTTGACTTGAATGCAAGCTAATGACACTCATACAAGCTTGAAAACACTTGTATGCATGGAAAATCTCTCATAGAAATAACTTAGGAAATTTATGAAGAGGGTGGAGGCCATGAGAGGAATGATTTTGCCATAGTTTAGTTGTATGAGTGAATAATGTTGATTTAGGCTTAGGTTAGGGTCTTATTTATAGAGATTAGGATTAGTTCTAGCCTTAGGATTAAACCCTAGTTCCAATCTCAGCCCTCAAAACCGAATCTGGCCCCCAAACTCAACACAACTCCAAGATGGTGCACCAGGCAAAACTGCCCGGCTGAACCAAGTCGACAGCCAAGTCGACAGGGCTGTCGACTTGGGTCCAACCAAGTCGACTCCCAAGTCGACAGGGCTGTCGACTTGGGTGCTCTGGCGGGAATTTTCCCGCCTGGCCCAATCTGACCTAATTTCCAAATTCAAACTTGAATTTGAAATCTGTTTTTACTTTGAATTTTTCTGAAAACTTCGTTGGGCCTTAATCGGGTCATACGGACTCCGATTTTCGAAAACTCGGACTCTATTTCGCGTATTTTTCCGAGTCGAACGCAATGGCATAGCCCGTTTCCCTTGATTCAGATTTATAAATTAAATTCTGCCTCGATTTATGTTATAACAGGTTATTGAAAATACGGGTTGTTACATTTTCCCCTCCTTAAAGGATTTCGTCCCCGAAATCTTCAAGTTAGGAAGAACGTATCCTACCATCCAACATCCATCTACTCAAAACATCATCCACGAGCAATCATTGTCCTTACAAGATTCTAAATGTTGCATGAACATATGCAAAGGTGTGTGTATATGTACTTATCTAATGCAAATATCATCAATGCAAATTATGTTAGTGAAATGAATCCATATGTATGCAATTCCTAACATAATATATAACATCTACATGTGTGCACATAACATACATCCATATGCAACATCCATGTGATAACACAAAAATTTTCATCCATGAATAAGCGTAAACACTCATGCATATGCAATATGAGGAGTGTGTGAGCCGATCTAGTGCCTAATGTGTATAATGCATCCACGAGTAACCACTTGCAAACACTTGCAACCACTTGCAACCACCAAGCATAACATGTTTCAAACACATGTTTCATCCAAAGGGTTTCTACCTAAGGTTCTCATGACAAGATTAACATGATAAACTAGATAATCAAGACAAACATGGATAGCAAAAGATATGCTACAAAGAGATCGGGAAGATAAGCAAGATATACTCCTTTTGGATTACAAGAAATCCCTTCCTAACTTAACCCCAATCCTATAAAAGCCCAAAAGGTTTATTCAACCTAACGGACCCCTTCAAACCTTGACATGTATTACTAACCGATGAGTCATACCCCCTTATGGAGTTTACAACAGAAATGGGATCGAGAATGGGACCGAGAGGATATATGTAAAAGATAACATGCAAGTAAGTTCCACAGGAAAACAAGGATCAAGGATATACTCATAATAAAAAGGATATGATGCGCGTATCCAGCCTTCAATCTTCTAAGTCACGTTTCCTTGAGTTTAACTCCACTATGCTTTGACCATCTTTTACCTCATGATTTCTTAGCTTCTTAACTCTTATTTCCAAATATGAGTTGGAACCCATTTCATTGTCGCCTCTCGTCTTCCTCTTTCACTTACTCTTCTATCATTCTTGGCTTAAACATAACTATGACCTCATGATTTCATGCAAGCTCTCCAAAATTCATCAGTGAATCCTGGATCTCGTTTACTTACTATAAAGTATTCCACGCAGCAGAACTTTTCTTGAAAATACCAATCCATGTTGCCAATTGCTCTTACTAACGTGATTTTCTATAACTCATGCTTGAACGAAATGAACCATCTACCTGTGAATGATAGGACGTCCTTAGATTCAGCCATTTGCCCATGACTTCCCGTAGACTATCTCAAAACTAGCTGGTGAAGATTGAGTCATGGTTACTAACTATACTTTAGGGAACCTCGTGCAACCGCTTTATTTCTTGAAAGTAAACTGTCGCTAGTTATGATGCAGTCCTTTCGCTCTTTACCGGAGTGAAATGAGCACTCTTCGTAAGTCTACCTACTATGACCCACATGCTCGTATTCTCTTTCCTTGACCTAGGCAGTCCATCCACGAAATCCTTCGTGACGCTTTACTACTTCCATTGCGGGGACCTCCAATGGATGTAATAGCCCACCGGGCTTTTTATGACTCGGCCTTAATCTGTTGGCACAACATGCACCTTGGGACAAACTCGGCCACCTCCTCGAGTGATGTGCATCTTCAAGAGCCTTCTTTCTCTCATTGCGTCTTAGCCATCCCTTGCCATCTATAGCGAGGTGTCTTAACATCTCGCCTCGAATCAACTTGTCCATGATCTCGACTAACTGCGGGTCTTCTTTCTGCGAAGTCCCTACTTGATCCAGAAGGGTAGGTCTAAGCTCAATGGACGCTAACTAACTAATTAAACTGAGAGAACTTCTTACTTCAATTGTCCTCGTCGGAGCTTTCCGGTCTTGAACCGCGACCACTTTAGCAGGATCCGCCACTAAGCCTTGCTTAGAAACTATGTGCCCAAGAAATCTAACTCCTTTTTCTCCAAAATGACATTTGGAGGACTTGGCTTTCAACTGATGCGCTCTAAGCGTATCCATCACCTCCTTGAGATGTCTAGCATGTTCTTCCTCGTTCTTTAAGAAAGTGAGGATATCGTCTACAAAGACTACCACAAACTCGTTCAGGAACTCCCTAGACACCCTACTCATCAAGTCCACGAAGTAGGCGGGTGCATTAGTCAAACCAAATGGCATGACCAGCCATTCTAAGAATCCATCTGGAGTTCTGAACGCAGTTTTGTCTATACTATCCTCAGCTACTCTGAGCTGATGGAATTCAGTAGCAAGATCAAGAGAAAACAGATGTTCCTACAAGCTGAACAAATCATCGATCCTTGGTAATGGTTGTCTATTCTTCTTGTTCAACTCACGATAATCCACACACGGGCGAAGCGAACTGTCCACATTAGTAGCGCATACTACTAGAGCACCCTCCTCGGAAATGCTTCATCGTATGAAGTTCTTCTCAAGCAACTCCTTGACTTGCTTTCTTAACTCTCATCTCGCGGGACCATGTGCCTAACCGGCCACATAACTGGCTTGGCATTATCAACCAGATAAATGCGGAAATCAATCTCTCGCTTAGGGGTAACCCCCCCTTCACTTCACCCAAGATATCAGGATATTCTCGGACCACCCTCACCGATTGCAAACTATCGATAGACGAGTTGAGGGGTTCAAGATAACACAACATGACGGGACCCATAGGGTTACAAGAAATTTTTAAGGTATTACCGAGGCGAGTCATGAGCCTCACAACCCTATGCTCAAAAATCAAGGATGGCTCCAAAACTGGACAACCCATCCATGCCCAAAATCAACCCATACCCCATGAAACCGAGAATATAAGCATCACACGAGAACTCTACACTAAAGATAGAGATTTTCAAATCCACGTAGATAATAGACAAATGGGCGGAAACCCCAATTGGATTTGAAACACACACGGGATCATTAACTAGACTAGTACTTAGGTGCAAACTTTCAACTAGATCAGATGAAATAAACAAAGCGATGCACCAAAATCATACAAAGTACAAACAGGAAAATCAGAAATGTAAACAAGACTTTTAACAGAAACACTACCTCGATCAAGAGCTGGAAGAACGATGTTGAGGGGGTGAACTCGCCCTTCAGACGGTCTTGCACACTGAGTCTGACCTTGCCCTTGCTTCTTCGGGCAATCTTTGCTGAAATGTCCAAACTCACCACAACGATAGCATTCACCACTCTTCCTTTTCCTCTTCTTACAATCCTTAATAAGATGCCCAACTGAAACGCAATAATGGCACTTCCTCTTGTCGTTATTGCCCTTGTTGTTGTTCCCCTTTTTGCCTTGACTCTTGTTCTTGTTCTTATTGCCTTGACTGCTCTGACCGCTTGGATTACCCTGATTTCCTTTCCACTGGGAATCAGTCTTCTTGGCTTGAGTATCATTCATCTTGATCTCTTTCTTGTCACTCCTATTCTCTTCATTGAGTAGGGCCATATTCACCAAACTCTCGAAAGTTTCCCCCAAGGGTATATGAGTCATGGCTAAACCATGTAATGGCTCGTTTAATCCTAGAGCAAAGTATAGGGCCTTCTTCTGAGCTGTGTTAACCAAGTCTAAACCGACCCGAGCCAGTTGATTAAACTTATCTATGTATTCCCTAATAGTCATGTCCCCTTGCTTCAGTGATAGGAACCTTATTCCAAACTTACCCCGAAAGTCATCCCAAGTCTCAATTGGCCTAGTAGCGGTGGTGACCACCCACCAACGTGCAGCTTCTTCCTTTAGCAACCATACTGCCAATAAAACCTTCCTACGGTCATCTATATCAAAGAAGGCAAAAAGATCTTTGGTTTCATTCAACCAATTCCTTGCCTCTACATAAGTCTCGGTTCCAAAGAAATTCTTGCCACCCATTGCTTTGAAATCTTTACAAGTCTTTGCGAAGTCAGCTTGAGGATGCTAAGGGGGAGGAGGAAGAGGAACCTCAGCGACAGGAGGAGGAGGAACATTAACTACCGGAGGAGGAGGAGGAGGAACATCTGCGGGGCCGGCTTCGGTCGCCCTAGCCTCCAAAAGTCTCCTATACCAAACAGGTACGTGTACTCCCTCCGGAATAGCAAAGTTATCGGCCATACTGAAAACGAAGAAAAAGACAGATTCAGAATGGAGAAAAACGAAGGAATTTTGCTAATGGCTTTTTGGGGAATAGCCTTTAAAATAAACTAGACTTTTCTTTGGAAAATACTTTATACTTGGTTTTGAAAATAGTTTTCCAAAAGTTTTAAAAACCTTTTTGTTCCTTCTCGTAAACCATATGCTCTGATACCAAATGTAACACCCCACCTCCGCCAGGGTGCCTCTTGCAAGCACTCTGACTTTGGAGGGGCGTTTGTACCGGGTAAACATGCATAATGATGTATCAAGGCAGAACAAGAACATATGTATATATGTAAACAGAGTAAATAAGATAAGTAAAACAGCGGAAGATTTCAAACTATTTCAAAACAAGTCTGGTACACATAATGTCAACTTTCCAAATACACAAGTCTAGATAAAAACAACATCACTGAAAAACTGAAATACATAAGTACTATCCCCAAAATAAGTGATAACCATAGCTAGCTTCATGTCAAGACCGTACATGAGCTAAAATCCCACAAGAAAGCGATCAGAAATCCAAGCTAAGCTCCAATATTCCCACCCTGAGAACCTGGGGGGGGGGGGGAACGGAAGAAAAGAGGCGAAAGAAAAACAGGTCAGTCAAAAAGACTGAGTAAGCCCCACTACAATCAATGTAAACTGATAAAGTTAACTGGCATGAGAAGCAGGGATGAACATAAGGATAACAACATACTAGCATGATGATTAACTAACAAGGTAAATAAAGGTGTCATCGCATAATCAGGTTTAAGGTTTTTGCACCACAGGTGTACTAGCAAACTAACATGACTTGAATAAACAAGTATTGATCCCTTGGCCCAAGCTTTGGCCCAATAACATGAAATGACCCTAATACGCGGTCCAACCAAACGGTCTAGTCGATCGGCTCCCTATAAGCCTAACTCGTCACGTGTTGGTGTCAATACGGCCCAAACATAATTGTAGTCAGACTGTGCAGGGTCTCCCGTCGGGTGTATCAAGCCCTAGGGTGTCAACCCCTGGACACCATAAACATAAGTGTACAGTCTCGATCTACTCGTACCCGTGCATGTTTTCCCCGGCTTCGGACTATGTGCACGACCATAGTCCGCCCGGAACTACACCGGCGTACCATTCTGCCGTCGTTTTTGGTCACTTACCTCAAGTCCAGTAATCGTGCCCCACCCTAGCCTAGTCCCTAGGGTCATAATGATACAAACTTGGGAATACTGCTGGAGTGGACCCCCATTGCTAGGATTTTCTAGTGGGTTAAGTACGGTTTAACCCTCTTGCTAATCATGGATTAACTTGGTTAAGTGTAACGATGAGTTCACGACTTAACCCTGATTAATCTACCAAGCCCAAATTGGTTAAGTATTAAGTGGACCATGACTTAACCCTAATCATGAGGCATTAATTAATTAATGTGCCTTAACCTCTCACATTAGACTTTGTTGCGGTTACTAGTTAAGCCGGTCGGTTCCGGGTAGCTTTACACTACAACTTGGTCTAACCTCGGGTTCAAGGTACAACATGACCAACTTCTCACATTGGGTCCTATTGTTTGTAGCAACTAGTTAAGCCGGTCGGTTCCGGGTAGTTTTACGCTACAAACTCAACCCAACCTCGAGTTGTTCACACTTATATTTTCTAAGTGTCATGTCCATTATGTTTCCAAAACATATTACAAGTTTTCAAACATTTGGGTAGACCTAACTTAATAGGTAAATTCCCAATGGGTAGACCTAATTAATAGGTAAATTCCCAATCTTATGTTTTTATGTCTTTTAAATTTACCCAACCCCAAACGCAATCCCATCGCTTACATATCGCAATAGCGCATAAAGGATAGAAAGAGGGAACTTGGCATAATCATGACATAAAGGTGTTGAAGCCACAAGTTTAACATGGTGGCATATGAAATGTACATATGTTCATATACTTGCATATTACATTTTTAGGCCTCAAAAACATGCATAAAACCAAACTTAGCATATAAGTGATACATGGTGATAAATGACATGTAGAAGTTGCCATAAGTTCGCATTTAGCCTCACATGCAAGTTATCATAAGAGATATGATAACTTACATGTTGCCAAAATGCAACCTTTAGCATAAAGCTTGAAGCTTTATGTTCATATACTCAAGGTAAGCTTGCATAACATGATAACATGAACAAAATGATCAACCCAAACTTGCATAACATAACTTGCATATCATATGACAAACTTGCATATCAAACTTGCATGATAAACTTGCATATCATAACATGGCAAACTTGCATAACATAACATGATAAACTTGCATATCATAACATGACAAACTTGCATAGCATAACATGGTAAACTTGCATATCATAACATGGCATACTTGCATAACATAACATGATAAACTTGCATATCATAACATGGCAAACTTGCATAGCATAACATGGTAAACTTGCATATCATAACACGGCATACTTGCATAACATAACATGATAAACTTGCATATCATAACATATCAAACTTGCATAACATGACATGGTAAACTTGCATATCATGGCAAACTTGCATATCATAATGATCAACCAAACTTGCATCATTCATTTAACTTTAGAGTTTAAATATGAAAGTAGAAAAGGGCTTACAATGCTTATGAAGACTCAAATGAGTATAAGCAAATATAAGATTGAGACAAAGCCCTTATGCAATCAAATAAACCCAAAATGCAAGCTCCAATAGAAAAACCCTTGAGCAAAAATGATCAAAACCCTTGCTTTATGATGTAAATATGGAAACTTGACTTGAATGCAAGCTAATGACACTCATACAAGCTTGAAAACACTTGTATGCATGGAAAATCTCTCATAGAAATAACTTAGGAAATTTATGAAGAGGGTGGAGGCCGTGAGAGGAATGATTTTGCCATAGTTTTGTTGTATGAGTGAATAATGTTGATTTAGGCTTAGGCTAGGGTCTTATTTATAGAGATTAGGATTAGTTCTAGCCTTAGGATTAAACCCTAGTTCCAATCTCAGCCCTCAAAACCGAATCTGGCCCCCAAACTCAACACAACTCCAAGATGGTGCACCAGGCAAAACTGCCCGGCTGAACCAAGTCGACAGGGCTGTCGACTTGGGTCCAACCAAGTCGACTCCCAAGTCGACAGGGCTGTCGACTTGGGTGCTCTGGCGGGAATTTTCCCGCCTGGCCCAATCTGACCTAATTTCCAAATTCAAACTTGAATTTGAAATCTGTTTTTACTTTGAATTTTTCTGAAAACTTCGTTGGGCCTTAATCGGGTCATACGGACTCCGATTTTCGAAAACTCGGACTCTATTTCGCGTATTTTTCCGAGACGAACGCAATGGCATAGCTCGTTTCCCTTGATTCAGATTTACAAATTAAATTCTGCCTCGATTTATGTTATAACAGGTTATTGAAAATACGGGTTGTTACATGTATCCTTTAGAAAGGTATATGAAAACGAATAAAGATTATGTAATGAATTATGCACGACCTGAAGGGTGTATTGCAGAATCTTATCTTGTAGAAAAATCAATGAGATTTTTTAGTGAATTTCTACAGAAGAAAGTACAAATGGAGGGGAAAGAAGTCCGAAATGAAGATTATGAAAACAAAGCGATACTTGAAGACGTCCAATTTCAAAACCGAAGACAATTACATTGTCATCGAATGAAAAAGATATTGCTCATAATATATTTTGTTTATACCTTTTTATTAAATTTTTGATGTGGAATATAACTTGGGTAAAATTATTTAAACACCAGTATGCATTTGGAGGAGTTACAAAATTCTGATAAGCGTTTGGAAAAAAATGCGACGTTGCCGTGGAAAAACATACAGATAATTTTTCAGATTGGATTAAACAGAAGGTTAGTTTAATTTTAATTATCCTTCCATGGACAAAAAAATTTCCGTTTTACTTCAAATTTTATGTATAACGATTTGATTCCAGGTACCTTTCCAATCAACAAGTGATGAAATACTAAGATGGATTGCTTTTGGCCCAAGTAGTAATGCATTGTCCTATAAAGGTTATATAATTAACGGACAACGTTTTCATAGAAAAGACATTGAAAGAGAAACCCAAAACTACGGAGTCACTTACGATGCGACCACCATGTGTAGGGCAAGTGCAAAAGATATTTCTCAAAGAGTTGATGTGGTCACTTATTATGGGGTATTGACAGACATAATCTTGCTAGACTATCATGTTTTCTATATTCCTGTATTCAAGTGTCACTGGGAAAATATAGGAAACGGAGTGAAGGTCGAAGATGGATTCACTCTTGTCAATTTACAAAAAATCAAGTTTCATTTGTAAAAGATCCATATATCCTTGCATCTCAAGCAAAACAAGTTTTTTATTCTAGAGAGAATGACCATTCTAATTGGTATGTTGTAATGAAAGCACCACCAAGAGGCTATCATGAGTTAGAGACAGATGATCCTATTACGGAAGTTAGCTTTGTTAGGAAATATTGTGAAGAAACCGACATGGACATTGATTCAGTTGAGAATGTTAGCTATGTTAGAGAAGATTGTGAAGGCATATTTGAGTAGATTTCCATACTTATTTGCTTGTGAGGTTTGTAATTCCTACATAATTGCTAGTATACGATAATAGTACAGATTTAGGGCGTAATATTAACAAATAAACGGGTTTGTGCATTTTTTAAAGACGGAGTTAAAAAGTACACAAAATACTTCATTATTCATTCTACATGCCGGAAAAGATGTGTGTGCCTGCATATCGCTTAAAAGTAGAAAAATTTGATTGTAAGCTACTATTGTTGCTTTGGCGTCTCAACTATATATAAAATTTATATTATTTGAATTTTGAATAAATTTCCAACTGCTATGTGTCTTCATGCTTCCAAGCTTCACTCTTTGCTACTTAATTAGTCTTCAGTGAAATAACTTTTAGTAGATCTAAAATTGAAATTTATCAATTTGAAAAGGTTATGGCTTAAAGCTGTCATAACTCTATGACACTAAAGTAAATTCCCCACCAATTCTAATATGATCTTGATTGTATTAGATTTTAAGCTACCGTCATTTGGTAAGGTACCATTTCCTTTAACAGTCATATTATCTGAAATAAAAGTGTTACAATGCAAAACTTGGTAGATTAATGCTTTTATTTTTCAATAGCTTACTCAAGCCTGTAATGCCGGTTTGCTGTTAAAACTTGGTTAATTTAAACAAAATTTTGATGAATATGATCCTAAATAATGAAAAGTCGATGTCCATATGTCACAACCAACCTCAAAATATTGGCAGCCTATTATTTTAAATCTTTGTTTGTTCAGGTATAGTTATTACTTAATCTATGTACACTACAAGAAGATGTTCTATTAATTAGTCATAAGTATTCTGTAATTTTATTTGTTTGTGGTGCTTGATTTAATCTTGGTCTAGTTCTATTTCTTTAATATGCATAAGTATTTTGACATTAATTTGATTTTATGTACTTTTCCATTAAAGCATTGTTTGACTTCACAAACCTCATCTTATTAGTTAGTCATAAGACGAAGTTAAAAGCTACAAATATGCATAAGTATTCTGTAATTTTCCATTAAAGCATTGTTTGAATTTATGTGTCATGATTAACGGTGACCATTTTAAGATACACCTTTTTTTTCTCCTGTATCGAGATGTTTGATGAGATCAAACATGTCTACAAGCGATTGATCATTCAAAAAATTATGCATACTGAATCATAAAAGCGATTGTGTTGTTATAACAAACACTTATGCAAATGTAGAAAGGAATAATAATTCAAATATTTTCATGAATGGTATGCATCAATTTTTATGCAGGTGTATACAGGAATTATTGTTTTTTTGTCATCTAGACTTGTCCAATTTTCCTTTAGCAAGCAAATAACTTTTTAGGTAATTTATTTAGCAATGTTCACAATTAGCGCATAATGAATAAATATAAAAAGGCATCCAATGTTACATATTATTTCCCCACTATACTTGAAAGCCGAGTAATCCAATGTACAAGCATTAAAGCCTGATAAACCTAACAGTCCCTACCAAAGCAAATATATCAAAAATAGAAAAGGCTGGCTTTTTAAAAAACTTTCAGTGTCAAAAATTAAACAAAAGAAGCCATCCACCCTGATATGCCTTTTGCCCCTTAATCCATCTGCAAACACAGTGAATAGCTCATGGAAATAAGAATATGTATGTAGGACTTGGAATGATAAAGTGGTCAAAAGACTGCATGATAATAGGAGAATATTTGTAGCTGGAATGTGTTTTCTTTTATGTGAGTGTGTGAAAGTCGCTGTACTCACACCACCAGCGATGTTCCCTTCTTTTGACACTTTCCTTTTTTGAGATACTGCTCATCATATACTATGTGATATATGTGAATGTGTTTTCTTTTATGTGAGTGTTGTCCAAAATTATGATAATCCTGAGATGCGTCGGATTTGATTGCTAAGCAACGATTTGATTGCACACCAATTTTTTAAATTCTTGATATTGGAAATAATTAGGAAATAATTAGCAAATCATCTAATTACAGTATTTAATACATGCACCAATTTTTTTAATTCTTGATGATATGTTTTCGAATAAAGTTATATTGCGTTTATTGCTCTCATTTTTTGGGGTCTATGTCTTCCCTTGTTTTGCTTCATCATACTAAAAGCAGACAACGACAACTAATTTTATGTATGTACAAACCATAGATAGTGTTATTATAGGACTTGAACATAATTAAGACACAAGCTTGTTGTCATACAGTGCTTTATATGATACTGTTATTTTTTTCTTGATGATACTCTGCAAATAATTTGTATGCCTTGTTTGAATTTGCAAATAATGAGTTCATTGCTTATGGTACAGAAAATGAGCAACTGTGGGAATGTACGAACTCGGCACATGCAAAAAGAATTCGACGAGCATAAAAAGAAAAGCACTACAAATAAGCAGCTTGGAGACAATCAAGCAGACGATGAGATTACGCTTTCTAAATTGGTAGGTTCATTCATTTTTTATACATGCATTTGAGGGGCTATATATGTAATGTCCCGCATTGGCAGAGGTATTATAATTAATTTATTTAATTATATAAATAGTGATATAGTGAATTAAATGGTCGTGGAATTAAATAAGGTTGAATATTTAATTAAAATAATAAATTAAATAATATATTTAATTCTGAAATAATCAGAATTGGCTGAAATGGCGATATGGTGTGAACTGGATCATCTGTGATATTTAATTCAGCTCGGAATTGAATTTGAATAACGAATATATTATGTAAACGACAGTTTGAACGTAGAGTTATAATATAATTAAAATCGAGCTTGAAATGGCGCTGAAGTTCATAATTTGGCAATTTGAACTTCAACTGAATGTACAGGATTCGTTTTAAGTCGAATTTCTGTGAAACAAGAAACGTATGGAGCTGGTGAAGTATATCTTTCTAGTGAAAGAGAAAACTCGGGATTTCGTTGTGTAGATTTTGAGATATGTCCAAATTAATTTTTAGAAAAGTCGCTGTGGAATTCCTTTATAATTTATAAAGGAATTATTTATATTTTAAAAAGGAATTTCAATATAAATCGAATATCGGGTTGACCCAGATTTGAAATATCGAGTTAGAAACCCATATAGGATTTTCTGAAGCTGTATGGTATTCCATTGTGAATATATACGATAATATTTATTTATAAATATTTAAAATAATTATATTTAAAAATATTTATATATTTAAATGGGTTATTTAGGACTTTAAAAATAACCACTTTTGCGAACGAGGTCGGAATTCGACGAAACTAATTTTGTTGGATCCGCAACATAAAATTATTGCTAGATTCCAAGTTCCTTGATTTTTAGAGTCACTGTGTGGCCATACCGATTTTTATAGTGAAAAATAATTGGTATTTCGACGGTTAAAAATACGCTGTGTGAGCAAACGGAGTCGGAATTCGACGAAACCAGTTTCGTTGGGACCGTAATGTCGAACTCTAGCTACATGTCCAGATTCGTGATTTTTGGGTAGTGTATGTGATCACAGGAATTTTTAAAGATGAATAAACTAAATGACCGCTTAAATATAGAATTTAAAAATAATAAAATTCTTTCTATAAATAACCCCATAAAATTTCTAAACCTAAAATAATTCATTCCAAAGTCAACAGACAATCCGCCGTAACTTTTCTCCTTTCAAGAAAAATGAATTCGATCTTCAAAAAATTCTTAACAATCCAAATAAATTCTTTAAATTCTTGAAACCAACTCCATGAGCTTACCAACGTCTAGCTCTTCAACCTGATATTTAATTCGTGGGGGATCGAACACCTTTCTGTTTGAGCTGCGTCTGTACAGGCGCGACTTAGGGTTGGAGTTGTAGCCAAAATTTGTGAGCGATGGTTCGATTGGTTGCTGTTTTTGGAGTGAGGGGTATAAACCGATTCTATAAGCAAAGTTTTGGGGATTTCCGCACTAGAAAAGGTCACGACTGTGACTGTGTTCAGTTGGATACACCGGAAGTCGCGATCCAGGAAGTAGGTGCGAGTTTGAGGGAAATTGGTTGGTGGTGGAGAGGGTCGAACGAGATGAAGATCTTTTTTAGTTTGAGGTTAAGTCGCTGATAATCGAAGGAGGTGTATGGGTTTAAGTGGGCGGTAATGGCCATTGAGAAGGTCTGGAGCTCGCGTAAAATGTGTTGGAGAAAGATGATGAGGGTGGACGTCGAATAGGATGTTAATGGTTGGCAAGGGAGGGTCTGGATGCTGAGTTGAATGGTTGGTTGTGTTTGAATATCTATGAAGAAGAGAAGGATCGAATGGCAAATGTTTGGAGTAGTTGGAATTTGCTGAAGTCGGATTCTTATTTGAGAAAGAAGAAGTGTTGGAACAGGCTTGGGTATTCACGAGAAGATGGGCCGGAGAAAATACAAGGTTAAAACCCAATGATAAAAAGAGTTAGTTTTAATATAAGTTTAAATATTCGTATTAACTTATAATATCAATAAATTATTCATATGAAACCAGAATCACGAACCGTAAGTTGCATTGGGATCGTATGGACGGTGGCTACACCATGGAACTGACTGGGAGCGAATCGAAGCTCGTTACAATTTATTGCAAAATAAATTGTCCATCTGAATCAAAGACAGTTAATCGTTTTTAACGATAACAGTCCAATGTGAGTAAATCTCACTAACTCTGAACAGTTTATAATTTCTTGTTGTATTTTTAGAACTGTTAAATATTAACTGATTGACTGTGTGTTGACTGTTTGATTGAACTGCTAGTCAGTTAGTTAAATTTCTATATTGATTCTGTTTAACAGAATATATCATATGGAACTGGAAGTGATGTTGATTTTATATTGTATAACATCTGTGGATGCAGGGAGACAGGTTGGAGGAATCCAACCTGATTCCTCAACCTTTATTTTACTGTTTTTCATATATTGTGATATATGATGTGATATATAATTTGTTGTCGATTATATGTGTTTGGACGATACTGATCATCGTGATTTGATATGTTGAATACCATAACATACCGTAATGTTGATAAGGGAATATTTTCAAAGTGATATTTGAAAATAAGATATTTATAAACGGAATATTTATAAATAAGAAATATTTATAAATTGAAATATTTATAAATAGGAGATATTTAGAAAAAAGGTAATTATAAAATCAAAGAATAGATTTGGAAAGGAAATATTTGCAAACCATTTGCAAATAGAATATTAGAAAAAGAAATATTTGTAAATCATTTATAAATAAAATTGATAGGAAATATTTAGAAAATAAACAGAGTTAAGAAGGGAAATGTATTTATAACGGAATAGGACGTTATAAAAAGGGAAAACGTTATAAAAAGGAAACTGTATAAGAAGGACATCATTTTAAAGTGGAGAACCGTTACTAAAAGTAAATCTTTAAAAATGAATAAACGTTGTTAAAAGGGAAATCTTTATAAAGCGAATAAAGGAGTTAAATCGAATATGGTATTCGAAAGGAGTTAAATTGAATATGGTATTCGGAAGTAGTAAATCGAATTAGTTATTCGAAAGGGGGTAGTCGAGTCGAGTTAGTTGAATAGAGTTAATCGAATATTTGTTATTCGAATAAGAGTTAATCAGTTAGAGTTAATCAATTAGAGTTAACCAGTTAGAGTTAAACCAGTTAGAGTTAATCAGTCAGAGTTAATCAATTAGAGTTAACCAGTTAGAGTTAAACCAGTTAGAGTTAATCAGTTAGAGTTAATCAATTAGAGTTAACCAGTTAGAGTTAAACCAGTTAGAGTTAATCAGCTAGAGTAAATCAAACAAGAGTTATTCAAATGGAGTTATCGAATATTAGTTTATTCGAATAGAGTTAAAGGAAAGGATTCATCGATTATAGTTTAATCGAAAGGAGTTATCGATTATAGTTTAATCGAAAGGAGTTATCGATTATAGTTTAATCGAAAGGAGTTATCGATTATAGTTTAATCAAAAGGGTTTATCAATTATAGTTTAATCGAAAGGAGTTAAGTAAAAAGAGTTAATCGATTAGGGTTAAATAAATAGAGTTAATCGAATTTAGTTTATTTGAAGAAAGATTTTCGAATCTAATTATTCGTAAGAGATATTATCAAATATAGTTATTCGAAGGGAGGAGTTATCCAATAGAGATTTATTCGAATGAGAGTTACGTAAGGAAGTGTTAAAGGGTTAAAAGATGAACTTACCCTATTTCGAGATTTGAAATGTTGTTCAGTTAAGGTCTGAGAGGTAGTTATACCCCAACTTGATTGACTTCGTTTTTAATTTAGAAATGGGTAAGGTTCGAGAGTGGAAATGGTTAAGTGAATTTAGTAATTAAAGGAAATGGTTGAGTTGGCATAGCGATGTTTTATCTAAACATCTGCTTAATCCAAACGTAGGAGTTTTGGAAATGTTTTCCAAACAAGAATCAGAAATGTTTTCTAATATAGAAAACAAGAAATGGGAATGTTTTCCAGTGTTAATAACATATATTTTCTAAACATAGAAAATAAGGATATATATACATACATATATATATATATATATATATGGTTGATGATTGATTGATAGAATTTCCATTTGGAAATAATATTGTTGTTTGCACACCTGTTTTTCTTCGATAGTTAAATCACAGACTATTGAAGTTTTGACTATTTTAACGCCGGTTGGATTATTATCCAAAGAACCACTCTGTATTGGCATAAGCGTTGCGAATCAATATATGCCAAAGGAATTTGAAGACGAAGATATGCAAAGTGAAGACCCCAAACCCCGTACTGACGGCGGCAAGGGTAATCTTTGGAATATAACACAGAAACAGATAATAGCAGAACATAAATAAATAAATACACCAGATAATGCACAATAGAATATACTGGATAAACGTAATCATCAGAGTTACACAGTATATAGGATCATACTTAGTACAAATACAGTTCATCTATACATAAATGTCTACAGCGGAAAACAAACATAATATGTACAATAGGAGCTGAACAGCATAAAAAGAGATAAATGATAGAATCCATCTTCAGCTCCAGCTATCCAGAAAGAGCCAGCTAAACATGAATACAAGGCTGCCCATGTAGAAAAAGGGGCACCCGAGTTTGAAAGTGAAACAAACTACGAGTCAGTCATGGGACTGGTATGAGAAATCTACTCAACACATTTATAATATGGCTAATCACATGACCACGCCACTTTCGTGGAACAGGTTTACTCCATTGGATTGCCAGTGCTTTAAAAACAAATCTTTCTTTTAAACATCGCAATGCTTTTTATAAAAATGAAGCCATTATAAGACTCAGTTCCCATCACACAATGCAACGCAAACCGGAGGATAGAGTTTTACCTTATAATGGCCAAACTATGCTTGATACGAATAAAACAAAAGCATTTGATATTACTACTAGTGTTTATATGTTTCAAAAACAATTTCAAATCATAACTATCAATCATAGACGATATGAGCGTCCCATGCCACTATGCCGCCAAATATAGGTATACAATCAAAACCGCACAGTCACGTATTTGGAAATTGGATTTCCGTCATGAACCAAGACAAAAGATAGTCCTTACCGAATTCGAGACGCTCTAGCCCGCCCCTCAGGAACAGCCGCAACTGCCCCTTGGATCGTCAGGGCCGGTCCACCGATGTGGATTATTATGCCTGAACAATATGTTTCCCCGCCCTATGGGACGTAAATGAGCCAATGAATAGTTCCATCGGTCTCGGATCGACCGATATATCCGAGGAGCCTCGCTATCCATCATCCACATAAGTAAAATGTCAGGCCGTGTAAAAACACCGACATAACTCCTAGCTAGAAAGAAACGCATGCCCTCCCTGAGGTCCTTCTCCCGTTTCTGGTTCATACCGGGGTGTGAGGCTCGCGAAATCACGTTATACACAAAGCTACGCCACATAGGCGGTGCTTTGATCATCAATCACAAGACTTTGCTTTTTAACAGAAGCCCTGATCACTGCATCTTAGCATGTCACACAGGCAATTCACACCATGCAACTGATGGCTATCAATCACACAGAATGAATTCCAATGTCAGACACACAGCCCATTTACAAGTCCATCCTGGGTCTGAACAAAACCGGAGGCACTATATACCTCGCAAACCCATCGATCTCCACGTACGTCTGGACGATCACCACTCATTATCCATATTTCGGGATGCCTCCCAATCAGGACATCGGTTACTATCCAAACGAGGTGAAGATCTCCTGTCTTCGACCACCGTCTTCATGTTCTATTTCTTATCGTCGATTTAGTTATTTAGAATGGGATAAACCCGGTCTTTCTGAGCAACTCGCGTATATAATAAACAAGTGCTACACAAACACTACTACGCATCATTTCAATTCATTAGTCATTAACCGTCAATCAGTAAGAGAACGATTTCCCAAATATTAACCCCGAAGGCCGAAACTAACATCAGATCAATACCCAAGAAACCATTCGACTTAGCCAACCTTCAGTTAGTTTCTAAATTTCACATCCATATCGTTTATAATATTTTATAACGATTTATCGCTATTTTTATTTATTTTAAAATAGCCAATTTATTCAAAACGACGCTTCGGGCCATAACGCGGCCGTAGCGCTGTTTTTCTTCAGATTTGATTTACACATATCTGAAAATCTATCCATTGGATCATCACTAAATTTATATCAATAGAAAGATCTTTTCAAAACGAATCCAAAGGTTCCAGTTTCGGGAAAATCCGATGGTCGGATCTCCCGATATAATCGTTTGAAGTTTCGATTTCAAAATACGAACTACAGCGTCGTTATTCGATTTAATATAATTATATTTATATATATAGATAAATATAATCGATTCTGGCGCTGTTTTTCTTCAGATTTGAATTAAACATTCCAGACGATCCAACCGTTGGATTTTTACAAAGTTGGTGCCGTTGGAAAGATATTTCCAAAGCGAACCCAACGGTTGCGATTTCAGGAAAATCCGATGGTCGGATCTCCCACACTAATCGTTTGAAATCACGGTTTCGAAATATGAACTGCAGCTTCGTTATTTGATATATTTCAATTCTATTTATATATATATATATATATATCGATTCTTCGATTTCAAAACCATATGATTTTCATACATTTGATAAAAATGATGTTTTTATCTAACTGTCTTCTATTTCAACACTTCACTATTTTTTTAACAATTCATGTATATAATAAATGTGGGATTTTTAATGTAAAACAATTTATTTCAAAACTCTACTATTTTATATAGTTAATATAGGTGATAAAAATAGGATTTTTATTATAAAACAATTTATTTCAAAACTCGACTATTTTATATAGTCAATATAGGTGATAAAAATAGGATTTTTATTATAAAACAATTTATTTCAAAATAGGGATACCATTCAACACATGAATTTCAATTCAACGAATGAATTTCGATTCAACACATGAAGGTTTTCTATAGTTTGTATATATAGATAAAAAGGTGATTTTTATATTTAAAACCACGAATACCATTAAATACATGAATTCTATTCAACGAATGAATTTCAATTCAACACATGAAGGTTTTCTATAGTTTGTATATATAGATAAAAAGGTGATTTTTATATTTAAAAACACGAATACCATTCAACACATGAATTCTATTCAACGAATGAATTTCAATTCAACACATGAAGGTTTTCTATAGTTTGTATATATAGATAAAAAGGTGATTTTTATATTTAAAAACACGAATACCATTCAACACATGAATTCTATTCAACGAATGAATTTCAATTCAACATATGAAGGTTTTCTATAGTTTGTATATATAGATAAAAAGGCGATTTTTAAATTTAAAACACGAATACCATTCAACACATGAATTTCTATCCAACGAATGAATATCGATTCAACACATAAAGGTTTTCTATTCAACAGACGAATATAATTTCAACACAGGAAAATAATTCTAACACATGAATATTATTCAAAATTTCGGCAGCATAACGGCAGGGTAGTTAAAACCGGGACCGTCCCTAGTACGGCTCCTCTCTCTACCTTAAAGCGTCGCAGCTTTTGACAATGGGGAATCATGCATCTAGTTCGCACGCAGGCGGCATGTATATTTTTTTCATTTCCACAAACTAATCCTATGTGGTTTCAACCAAATATTTCTCAACCACAAACGGGTTTTTTTCAACCACAATCAATCAATTTCAACCACAAACAATTTCAATCAACCATTCGCTATCAATCAATTTTCACACCAATCACAACCAATAAATATCGTCCATGGTTTGTGGACGAGGGGCGTATATATATATATATATATATATATATAGCATTTCACTTCTATTTCAACACATATATAATTTTTACAATGCATATACAACTTATACATCGAACATACAACTTATACAATGCTTATACAAGAGGTGTACAATGCTTATATAACTCATACATCGATTATATAATTTATACATCATCGTTTTCCATATCGTTTATAAATTAGAAATCTCATATTGGGTTCCACTCCACCAAAAATAGCAGAAGGCTCAGAAAAATATGCGGTCTCTTCTAAAATGTAGAAGACGTCCACCTGAGTCCACTATCTCTTGTTTCACTGAATTTCGTCAAGAAACGAAAAAGATATGATTTTTACAAGTTTGCAACACTTAAAAGTGTAAAAATCAGTTCAAAATAAATTAGCCGAACCTTTTCTGAAATGGTTCCAAACTAGGTTTGGATTTTTCGATCAATCCGTGCAATGGTTCCACGATCGGGTTGCGCGAGGTCGAAGGGGGAGGAGAGGCGCTCAGGCGCCAGAAGTGGGGTCCACTTCGGTGGTCTGGCATGGCCATGGAAGAGCTGCAAAGCTCCGAACTTCCCACTCGCGGTTCTCTTCAAATATACTTCGAAAAAATGCAAATCCTATATGGATTTGAAGCTTGAGAGGTGCTCTGCAAAACCCTAACTTGAGCACTTGATTTTACTGAGTGTGGAAGGAGGAATCGAGGAGAGAAGGAACTTGAAGATTTCCGCCGTGCGTCCGGGTAGACTACGGAGAGAGAGAAACAGCTTTGACCAATTAAATTTATTTATTTATTTATATATTTTAAAAATCCGAAAATACCCCTTGCCACACACGAACACCAATCCAAACCCAACGACTGTCGTCCCTAGCGTTTTACCCACATTCCGAACACAATGGGATATGTTTCGAAGGCCAATTCGACTGTTTCAGTCAGTTTTCCTTCAAATTAAAATATAAAACATTCAATATTTGATTTGAACGTACATTTCAATTTGCCAGGGCCACAAACTGATTCGAAAAATTCCAGAAAAATAAATCTAGCTATGTTTTGACGATACGGTCCCAACAAAACTAATTTCGTCGAATTCTGAGACCGTTTGCAAAATGGCCCATTTCTGGTCGATCCAATTTAACTTTAATTGACCAAAACACATTTTCCTTTGCCACGCTCACATACTAGCTTCAAAAATTATGAAATTTGAAATCTAGCCATAATTTCTCATCCCGGATCCAACAAAATTGGTTTCGTCGAATTCCGAGGTCGTTTGCAAAATGGCCAATTTCACGGGCTATGTAAATTCCATAGCGACCTTTCAGAAAATTCATTTGGCCATAACTTTTGGATCCCGCTTTGAAACTTCGATTTTTCAGATTTTTTAGAAAGGTATTCACTAATAGATTTAAATATTTTTGGTTTCACTCAAATCCGTTTTGTTTTGCACCCAGTACAGTCAGTCGAAGTTTGAATTCAAATTTTGAAACTACCGCGCCATTTCAGGCCTTATTTATATTTCAAAGCAACTATATTTATTTTCAAACATCGATTCAAACTTACTTTTCATTGCTATTATTTAAAATAATTATTTTAAATATTTAAAATCCACTATTTTAGCCAATTTAAAATTTTTAAATTGGTTCAGATTTTCCGGGTCGTTACAATCTCCCCCACTTAAAACTTTTCGTCCCCGAAAAGGAACAAAGTCGAAAGTGGTTTGATTAATCAACTCTACGTTCGATCTGGCTTCCATTCTCCAAATTTTCAGTTTCTGAGAATTTTCAAATTCTTCAAAAAATTTGGCTAACACCCGGAATTTTCGAAAAATTTCGCCATAACCTCCTTTGTACGGGGAGAGGTTTGGAAATTTATCGGGCCGTATTAGGTACCCAATAAATCCTATAAAGCATACACATATTTATAGTGATATATTATGGTGTTTACAGGGGAGCATGTATAGATAATAACTCCAGAGAATAAATTCTCGTCACCCTGTCAAAGCCTGAGAGAGTGTGTATTTTAATTGCTCCAGAGGATAAATCCTCGTCACCTCATCCCGTATGGGAAATAAATAATCCATGTGTCGTATCTAATGACTAGAGAGACGTGATTATTGTCAACTCCAGAGCAGTGTGGGGTTTTTATTAATCTGACAATTTATCGTTACAAATTTTATATGGTCATATCAGTCATCAGTACAACCTGTAAAATATAGTCATCGCCATACAGGCCTCTCGCTCGTATGGTAAATCTTCCACCTCGTCACACAAGCTCCAAATGCTTATGTGGTATATGATGAAGTATGCCTATCTTTAGAAGTATGCCATGTAATGTAGTTCAAAATTAATTGTTACTATCCTATGGCGACGTTTATTATTACACACAGAATAACCAGCAATCCGCATCCAATGGCATTCACAGGAATTGATATAATAATATTTCGCATCCAACTCATTAAGGTTTACCTATTTTTCGGGCACGCAAATAAAATCTTTACTCAACAGCTGTCCATTTACCTGTTCAAACATATATGATGCACATGTATATATATTTCTATCTAATTTCAAATCGGTTCAATGTGTGATAATATCGAATAAATTCTACCATTATTCTATTATTGATTAAATTAACTATCGTTTCTATAATTTAATTAATCCAATTTACTATCACATAATGCAAACAACAAGCAATTTGTTTTTAACTTTTCTAAAATATACTAATCGATTCATATACTCTTTTACTTTTCAAATATATATCTTTTATATATTCAAAAATCATATTTCTAAAACCAGCCTATATATATGATCACAAATACGTTATTTACAAACATATAACTCTCGACTCGTTCTGAGGCACTTCTGACCCCATCTCTAACGAGTTATCCTGATTCTGGTGTACTCATACTTGGATATTGCTGATCCTATCTGTATTGAGTTACCCGTCCTAGAACACTACTGGTTCTATTTTTGACGAGTTCGTTAATATGTTATATTCCAGAACTAAGCTTAACCAAAGCTCTGATACCACGAGTGAAGACCCCAAACCCCGTACTGACGGCGACAAGGGTAATCTTTGGAATATAACACAGAAACAGATAATAGCAGAACAGAAATAAATAAATACACCAGATAATGCACAATAGAATATACTGGATAAACGTAATCATCAGAGTTACACAATATACAGGATCATACTTAGTACAAATACAGTTCAGCTATACATAAATGTCTACAGCGGAAAACAAACATAATATGTACAATAGGAGCTGAACAGCATAAAAAGAGATAAATGATAGAATCCATCTTCAGCTCCAGCTATCCAGAAAGAGCCAGCTAAACCTGAATACAAGGCTGCCCGTGTAGAAAAAGGGGCACCCGAGTTTGAAAGTGAAACAAACTACGAGTCAGTCATGGGACTGGTATGAGAAATCTACTCAACACATTTATAATATGGCTAATCACATGACCACGCCACTTTCGTGGAACAGGTTTACTCCATTGGATTGCCAGTGCTTTAAAAACAAATCTTTCTTTTAAACATCGCAATGCTTTTTATAAAAATGAAGCCATTATAAGACTCAGTTCCCATCACACAATGCAACGCAAACCGGAGGATAGAGTTTTACCTTATAATGGCCAAAATATGCTTGATACGAATAAAACAAAAGCATTTGATATTACTACTAGTGTTTATATGTTTCAAAAACAATTTCAAATCATAACTATCAATCATAAACGACATGAGCGTCCCATGCCACTATGCCGCCAAATATAGGTATACAATCAAAACCGCACAGTCACGTATTTGGAAATTGGATTTCCGTCATGAACCAAGGCAAAAGATAGTCCTTACCGAATTCGAGACGCTCTAGCCCGCCCCTCAGGAACAGCCGCAACTGCCCCTTGGATCGTCAGGGCCTGTCCACCAATGTGGATTATTATGCCTGAACAATACGTTTCCACGCCCTATGGGGCGTAAATGAGCCAACGAATGGCTCCATCGGTCCCGATCGACCGATATATCCGAGGCGCCTCGCTATCCATCATCCACATAAGTAAAATGTCAGGCCGTGTAAAAACAACGACACAACTCCTAGCTAGAAAGAAACGCATGCCCTCCCTGAGGTCCTTCTCCCGTTTCTGGTTCATACCAGGGTGTGAGGCTCGCGAATTCATGTTATACACAAAGCTATGCCACACAGGCGGTGCTTTGATCATCAATCACAAGACTTTGCTTTTCAACAGAAGCCCTGATCACTGCATCTTAGCATGTTACACAGGCAATTCACACCATGCAACTGATGGCTATCAATCACACAGAATAAATTCCAATGTCAGACACACAGTTCATTTACATGTCCGTCCTGGGTCTGAACGAAACCGGAGGCACTATATACCTCGCAAACCCATCAATCTCCACATACGTCTGGACGATCACCACTCATTATCCATATTTCGGGATGCCTCCCAATCAGGACATCGGTTACCATCCAAACGAGGTGAAGTAATGGCAAGGAATTTTGCTAGATTCGAATCAGTCGTTAAACCGATCTAGACCGTTCGAAACCCCTGATCGTTTTGAGAATAGGACAAATCGGAACGCAAACGGAAGAACATTTCATTGTATATTACAACAATTCCATTAGAATACGAGAATATACAGAATATAAATGAATGAATTACATTCGATAAATATGAGAGATTACAATTAATTACATAGCAGCGGAAAATAATACAAAGCACAACTGAAGGTGATATACGGATACAGAGCTTTCCGGATATCATTCCAGCTGTAAACCAGGATCCTGTGAATATAAATCTGCAAAACCAAAACTACTAGCTACCCGTGTAGAAAATAGGGGCACCCAGAGTTTAGGTTAAAACCATAAACTCCAGGTCAGTCATGTGACTGGTGTGAGAACTAAACCAGTTATTTAAAACTTTACTTTAAAAGAGAGTAATTCAAGGGACCACGCCGTATAATACGGAACGGGTTTCCTCCCAAGAATACTAGTGCATATCAATAAACCACGCAATGCTTTTTCAAAAAATGAAGCTATTATAAGACCCATGTTGAAGCGACCCGAACTTCCCCGGTCTCCGAAGAGATGAGAAAGAACGAATTACTGTGAGGACAAGACAAAACAGAACGCAGACGGAAGAACATTTCATTGCTATTACAACAATTCCATCAGATACAAGAATATACAGAGTATAAATGAATAAATTACATTCGATAAATATCAGAGATTACAATAAATTACATAGCAGCGGAAAATAATACAAAGCACAACTGAAGGTGATATACGGATACAGAGCTTTCCGGATATCATTCCAGCTGTAAACCAGGATCCCGTGAATATAAATCTGCAAAACCAAAACTACTGGCTGCCCGTGTCGAAAATAGGGGCACCCAGAGTTTAGGTTAAAACAATAAACTCCAGGTCAGTCATGTGACTAGTGTGAGAACTAAAATAGTTATTTAAAGCTTTACTTTAAAGGAGAGTAATTCAAGGTCCCATCACACAATGCAACGCAAGCCGGAGGATAGGGTTTTCCCTTATAATAGCCAAACATGCTTGGTACGTTTTTAAAAACAAATCATTTGATACTATGATAAGTGTATAGTGTCAAAACAATTTCAATCATAAATATCAATCCTAGGCGGCATGGGTACCACTATCATGTCGCCATACTAGGCTCTACAAATAAAACCGAGATACAGGTATTGGAAATTGGATTTCCGTCATGAGTCGAGGCAAGGGGCAAGCTACTCTCCGCTTCGAGACACTCTAGCAAATGCCTCGGGACTACACACTCTGGGTAACCCCTGGATGCTTCAGGGCCGGTCCTCTCTTACCTTTGAGGATTAGTACTCCTGAACACACGTTTCCCGGTCCTTACAGACCTAAAATCGAGGCGCCTCATCCAACAACCACATAGGTGAAAAGTATATAAATGTCAGGGCCGGTAAGTCACTGACAACACCAAAGCTAGAAAGAAACGTCATGCTCTCCCTGCAGTCCTTATCCCATTTTTAACTCATACCGAGGTGTGAGGCTCGCGAATCCACGCTATACACAAAGCTGCCACGTAGGCCGTGCTTTGATCATCAACCACAAGACTTTTCTTTTCAACAGAAGCCTTGATCTATGCAACTCAGCGTGCCATACAGGCAATTCATGCCATGCGATTGATACCTATCGATATATAACCTCTAAGCTCGTACGTCTCAGAGAAGGGCGTTAAGCAAGAGAATAAATTCTCCGCCGCCAAACAGATATATATTTAACAGAAATCAATCAACACAGAATAAAATCCAATGTCAGACACACAATCCATTTACAAGTTCGTTCTGGGTCTGAACGAAACCGGAGGCACTTTCCTCGCATATCCATCGATCTCCAAGTACGTCTGGACGACCACCAACTATTTCCATCCTCTTGGGTGTACAGCCCAATCAAGATCATCAGTAATCACCCAAACGATGTGAAGACTTCCGGTCTTCGACCACCGTGTTCGTCTTCGACATATCGTCGAATCGGTTATTCAGAATGGGTATAAACCCGGCCTTTCCGAACAACCCGCGTATATAGTAAACAAATGTTACACAAACACAACATACGCCTCATTCCAATTCAGCATCTACTAACCGCAAATTAGCAAGAGAATAATTTCCCAAATATTAACCCCGAAGGCCGAAACCAACATCAGATCAACATCCAGGAAACCATTCTTCTTAACTAACCTACAGCTAGTTTCTAATTTCGTATTCTTAGGGAAAGGTTCCCATTAATTTTATCCAAGACAAATTCTTTAAATTTATTCTTTAATCTTCTTTTAGATGTCATTTCAAACCAAATTATGGTTTTCCAAACTAGTCGAGATTAGCGAACCACACCGAAGTAATTATTTATTTTATTTCCCAATCCCAACCTATTCATCCCATGAAGCAAAACTGGTGATACTCCATATCTAATACCACGGTGTTATCGGTAAAGTTAATTACCATTCCACGTTCAAATCTAATTAAAGATTTGACTATCGTTTTGGAGCAAAACTGGTGATACTCCCTTCTCGCTCACTTTCTAAATTTGATAATTTAGATTATCAATTCACATTTCAATCTAATTACAGATTCATTAAAACTCTTTTACTGGGTTAAAGAACTAATGTCATTTAAAACACAGTTCACGACAAACCCAAATCACATTCTATTTATTTATCGGGTTAAAGGACAAGTGTTATTTAAAACACCCTTCATGATAAACCCACAAATCAATTCTATTTACAACCCATTTCAAATCCAATTTATTTATTTAAAAATAAATGGGTTTTTAATTTTTAGTTCAAAACTAGTTCATTTCGATAAAAATCTATTTTTATCTTTTCAAATATGGAGTTTTTCCTCCTAATTTTTCCCAAATCATTT
Source organism: Allium sativum (assembly GCA_030737875.1). NCBI lineage: Eukaryota > Viridiplantae > Streptophyta > Magnoliopsida > Asparagales > Amaryllidaceae > Allium > Allium sativum. Next base: position 79,035,694 of record CM060925.1, read on the forward strand.
CTTTTGATTTTACGCAAATTATTACTATTTTTAATAATTTTATCAAGGCCCGTACAGTCGATTTCCAACAATGGCCATCGAACTGCACTTACAACGACCTTTTTCAAATTTGATTTGGACGTATCTCCAAATCCAACCGTTAGATTTCAAATTTCTAATATTCATTAGAATGCTCTTTTCGATACGAACTCAACGGTTCCGGTTTTAGGAGAATCCGACGGTCGGATCTCCCGTAATGTCCGTTCGAAGTTAATGGTCGAAATTCGCGAACTATCGCGACGCGTTCTATTCAGGCCATTATATTATATATATAATATATATTTCTTCGATTTCTATTTAAAACGAATTTTATAAATAGTTTTAAATTTGTTTCAAAAACAATTTCAACTCCCATTTCCAATTCAAATCAAAATTGAATTTTTCCTTATAAATTCGTTTTAAAATTCATTTGAATTCAATTCCAAATTCAATTCAATTTGAATTCATTTCAAATTGATTTTAATTCTATTTCAATTCGTTTTCAATTCAATTCGAATTCGTTATATGTTCAATTCAATTCTATAATAACGAATATAATCGATATAAATATCGTTCGCGTCAAAATAGCGCATCTCTAATCAACACGGCTTTATATATTTCAATAATTCCGTTATTTTATTCAACAAATGAATATTTATCCTATTCAGTACATAAATCTATATTTTTGTCAACACATGACTATTCTCAACGAATGGGTACTGTCCACGTGTGACTACTTTTATTATTTAATATATTTTATAAAAATCATGGTATCTATCGTTTGATTTAAATCAGACTTCAACTGTAAATTAGTAATAGAACGATTCCCTAAATATTAACCCCGAAGGCCGAAACCAACATCAGATCAATATCCAGGAGACCACTCATCTTATCTATTTTCCAGTTAGTTTCTAATTTTATATATGATAAAGATGTAAATTTTATTGTTAAAATATTTCGTTCAACACATGACTAATCTCAACGGATGAGTACTGTCAACACATGAACCTTTATTTTATAAAATTCTTTATTTTCTAAATTGGAATGAGGCCCAATCAATTACCATATAAAGTTAATTATACGGATTCCATACAACACATGTATATAATAGCAATGATAAATAATCAACCATCATCCAAAGTGCACTACACTGTATAAACATCAAATATAGATATCTAACGCTTATGACAGCCTGTCAATCAATCGATCGACATACAACTAATTATTGGGATTAGTGTATGTATTATTTTATCCCAATACCGGGTGGGGTTTCAAACAATCAAACACAGATTTTATTTGTGCAGTTGGGCGATGTGTAAAATTTATCATCCCAATCAATGTCCGTCAAATCAGTGTACATAAACAAATCGTTCGATTTGTAAATGAATATTTATTTGTTCGCATTCACGTTAAAAATTATATTTTTAACGATAAAACATTTTATTTCAACACCTGAATTTCTATTCAGTTCGTTTACACAATAAAATGATATCTTTATTTTTCTAACTTATTTTAGGAAATTTCGGCGGCATAACGGCACGATACTAGAAACGGGACGAGGCCTAGCCTTATCCCCGGTCTAATAATGGCCCACGCCATACACATATCAATCCAATTCATTTCATTTCACCAAACAATCAAATTCAAATCAAATAATCTAACCAACTACACAACCAAACAAACAAGTCCATGGTCTGTGGACGATGGTGTCGGGTGCTACTAAACACCGTCTGCATCCTAGTATATATTTATAACTAGAAAAGGAAATTTAAAGTGAGAAGTTCTCACCAATAGCTAAACCAAACGCCACGACTCTTCTTATGTTGAAATCTTCGTCGTTCTCTCCCTTTGTCACTTTCGTTGCCCGTATCCACTACATATATAAAAATCGAATTTTTACTTTGCTATTCAATATATAAAAATCAAATTTTTACTTCGCTATTCAATATATAAAAATCGAATTTTTACTTCGCTATTCAATATATAAAAATCGAATTTTTACTTCGCTATTCAATATATAAAAATTGAATTTTTACTTCGCTATTCAATATATAAAAATCGAATTGTTACTTCGCTATTCAATATATAAAAATCTTATTTTTACTTCGCTATTCAATATATAAAAATCATATTCTTACTTCGCTATTCAATATATAAAAATCCTATTCTTACTTCGCTATTCAATATATAAAAATCCTATTTTTACTTCGCTACTCAATATATAAAAATCCTATTTTTACTTCGCTATTCAATATATAAAAATCCTATTTTTACTTCGCTATTCAATATATAAAAATCCTATTTTTACTTCGCTATTCAATATATAAAAATCCTATTTTTACTTCGCTACTATATAGATAAAAATTCTATTTTCACACCGCTACTATATAGATAAAAATTCTATTTTTTCATCGATACTATATAGATAAAAATTCTATTTTTACATCGATACTATATAGATAAAAATTCTATTTTTTCATCGATACTATATAGATAAAAATTCTATTTTTACATCGCTATTTTCTATATAAAGATTTCGCCCTTTCAAATATAAAGTTTATATTTTTAATCTTCCACCTCAACAAAAATTATATTTTTAACTTTTCTATATTATAAAAATTATATTTTTAACCACCTCCTTATATAAAAATTATATTTTTATTATTTACATCATATAAAAATCATATTTTTATTATTGTAATGACCCGCATTCTACGCATCGGAGGATCGTAGAATATTTATTTCTTTCTCGTATGAGTTTGTATGGTCATGTAACTTTGGGAAATGTCTATTAGAGTCATTTCCCATGTTCATGATTTTTATCGCTTTTTAAATGACCATTTTGCCCCTAGCTGATCTTGTTTTGGCCATAACTTTTGATTGGAAAGGAATTTTGGCCTGAAACCACTTCCATTAGATTCGTTTGATGGTTTACCATTCCGTAGAGTGGTCATAATAGCCAAACGGACTTACCGTTTGGGAGATATGGCTGAAATAAGCTTTGGAGGATGAAAAACTGCTTAACCGGGCCAAATAGGGTGATTAGTGAGTAGGCCCATAACCCATTTCGGGATTAGGGTTATGGGGAGGCTGAAATGAAGTAGAGAATCATTCCATTTCAGTTTTCTAGCCTCCACTTATCACCAAGGAACCCTAAAAATGGCCTCCAACCTCTAAATCTCCTCCAAATCATCTTTTGGTCAAGGATTAAGCTTAGCAACCTCTAATCAAGGAAGATCTACACCAAACTAACATTGGAGCTGCTGTTTAGCATTGGGATTTGCATCAAATCAGAGATTTATTTCAGATCTTAGTTTATTTGTGGCTAAGGTGAGTGATTTGCATAGTTTTACACTAATCATGGCTAGTTAAGGGTAATTAGTGTTAATTAGCGAATTTAAGCATGATAAAATTCTGGAAAAATGTTCATAAATTCCTAAATGATGTTTCAGACATCTGATATGAATTTGGGTTAATTTGGTTGAGTTTTGCTTATCCTATCATTAGTTTCACCTAAATATGCTTAAGGGGAAATTTGGGATTTTGTGTATGTTTGATCCATTTTAACCTATCATATTGATGTTTTGATGTTTGTGGTTGATTATGCATGTTGCTATGACTGTATGAAATACTTTGTGATTGATTTCAATAGTTAGAATGGTCGAAAACGTCGTCGAATGGCGTAAACACTTGCTGGAACAGTTTCAGAAAACAGTGCAGGGTTCGGATCGGATCGGATATGGGGCTCGGATCGGATATGTTGAACTGGGCAAGGGATTCGATCGGATCGGAACCTGACACGTGAGAAAATTGGCAAAAAGGAAGGCCACGCTAACTGAACTGGGATCGGATCGGATTAAGGAGGACGGATCGGAGCGGAAGCACGAAGATGGATCGGATTAGAGCACGTAAAGGATGAGGAGGCGGATCGGTGCGGAAGCACGAACTGGAGGGGAAATGGCACCCGACCCGACCCGTGGAGAAACACCCGACCCGAACCGTACCAGAAGAAGACCCGACCCGAACCGATGAAGGATACCCGACACGAACCGATGGCTTGAGGAGGAACCCGACCCGACCCAGTATTGACCAATAACCCGAGATGCAAAGGTAGTCCAATATGGGAAGTTAGAGCTCAGGATCCAGTTGGGAACCGATGAGTTCACTTCATGGTTGGACTTTGCTGCGGGACGTGTGCTAAGGAGTTGTCGACGTTCATAACTTCGATTCACCACTAAAAATGGATGATGGGCTACTTATCAGTGCAGTAGAGTCATTATGACTCGAGGGGCGAGGTGATGGTAGCAAGACTACGTTATCAGTGCAGTAGAGTCATTATGACTTGAGGGGCAAGGTGATGCGTAGTAAGACTATGAGCCAGCACAGATGGGGTGGATAACTCCATGGGGCAAGTGGACATAGTAAAGGATTGGTAAGAATATGAGCCAGCGCAGATGGGGTGAATAACTCCATAGGCAAGTAAGGTTGAGTAAGGCTATGAGCCAGCGCAGATGGGGTGAACAACTCCATGGAGCAAGTGGACATAGCGAAGGATTAGTGGCTACGTTATCAGTGCAGTGAAGCCATTTATGACTTCATGGGGAAAAGTGATCGTAGCAAGGTATGTTAGGTGATCGAAGTGGTGAATATCGTATACTTTACGCACTGAGTGAGAGATGTGAGGATGGATGCTATGTTTGATTGTTTTCCATCCCTATGACATGCACACCTCCCCCACCTCCGTATCTTTACACTGTTTGATATGTCACCTTAGAGTGTTGTACGGTATGTAGTGCTAACTCTTTGGTTGCAGGTCCAGGTTCGGGTATGTTTCTAGTCTACCTGTTATTGTTCACTTTAGATGCTTATTGCTCATACCAGGCTTTATGTCTGACCCAGAGTTTTATGTCTCCTCTTATTACTCTGGGTGCTCACACGAGTAGACTAGAGACAGGTTAGCTGGTGATGCGCGAGTAGCTGATTCGGAGGCGGGCAGGAGGCTTCCACGTATGATATATATATATATATATATATATATATATATACATATATATTCCCCCTGTGTCGTTGGTGGTCGCTACTTGGGCATTAGTAGTGTACCTCCTTTATCTTGATTTTGCTTTGAGACAGTTTGAAAAGTTGTAATAAGCTGTATTTTGGATTTCCGCTGCTATGATGTTTAGTTCTGGTTTTCAGCTTATGCACTGTCTCACCTGTTTTATGTCAAGTATGTTATTATTATATTTTATTCTATGCGCTGTGAGACATTCTACAGGTTCCTTGTATGTTCATTTCCTTCTTCCTTTTTCCTTATGACGACCCGCTCCGTGCTAACTGGACATGTGTACAGCGCACTTTTGGAGTAAATGTCGGTTGGTGCGGGGCGGGCCGTCACACTTGATATCAGAGCTCTAGGTTGCGTAGTTAACCTAGGGAAAGACACCAGGGAGAGATAGTACGTATATGAGAGCGCGTATTTGTGATTACTTTGGTTTTCAAAAGCTATATATATATACTATTGGTAGTATAAGAATGAAGTCGCACTGCACTAGCACCACTATGGGGTCGTTAATCGTTTCCCTTTTCAGATTGACGATGAGCCGAGACACGAGAGGTGCTGGTAGAGGGACCAACCAGGGGAATGCCGCTGACATGAGGGCAATGTTTACTAACCTCATGAGGGACATGCTTAGAGAAGTGCAAGGGGCAGTTCCCAATCCCGGAGCTGGTGTTGGCCCAGTAGTGCAGGCGCCTAGGGTCGATTTCGTCAAGTTGTGCAAGGATTACACTAACCTTGGTGGGAAGCCGTTCCACGGGACAGAGTCGGCCACATATGTTCAAGACTAGATGGATAGCTGTGATCGTATCTTCGATGACTTGGGTCTTGAGGATGCGATGAAGAGAAGGCTAGCGTCTTGTCAGCTGCAAGGGCGAGCGATGAATTGGTGGAATGCCATTAGAACAGCTACTCCAGAAGATCAAGTTACTTAGGTTCAGTTCAAGGCTCGCTTTAGCGAGAAGTTTATTCCAGCTTCCCAGAAGTCAGTATTGTTCAAGAGGTTCTTGGAACTCAAGCAGAGTGGAAGGGCAGTTTCTAACTATATTGCTGAGTTCGACACTTTGTCAAAGTATGGACTATCTCTTATTGATACTCCTGAGAAGAAGAATGAGAAGTTCATTACTGGTTTGGATGGATACTTGGGGGAAAGGCTTATCAATCACATCGATGAAACTTTTGAATCGATTGTGGGGAAAGCTTTGAGATCAGAGAGTCTTTACCCTAAGTCAAAGACTGAGGCTGCATCTGCAGAAGGGCCAAAGCCGCAAGCAGGCGGTGGAGGAAGAATAACTCTCAGAATAAGAGGAAGCAGGACCAATCTAAGGGTGGCCAGAAAAAGAGCAAGAAGGATGTTGAGTGCTTCAGCTGTGGTAAGAAGGGCCATTATGCCAAAGATTGTCGGGCCAAGCCAGCAGATAAGAAGTGCTTCAACTGTGGTCAAGTGGGACATTTCAAGGATAAGTGTCCGTAACCTCTTAAGGAGAAGCAGATTGTGAAAGCATATGCTATTGATGTTGTTCCTTCTTCGTCGAACGCCCCAACTGCGGCGGAGAAAGGAAAGAATGTTGTTATTCAAGGTATGCTTTCTATTTATGATATACCAGTTCGAGTTTCGTTTGATACTGGGGCTTCCCGTTCCTTCATATCTAGTGACCTGGTAGATAGGTTGGGACTGGAACCCGAGATAGTCGATAGACCATTGGTTGTGACGAACCCGATTGGTGGTTCGACTAGCCTTAGTATGATTTGCAGAAATTTGGTCTTATCGAGTCATGGATGTATGTTTGTTTGTGATTGCTTTGTTTTGGGCTTTACTGGGTATGGCATTATATTAGGAGTCGATTGGCTCCAAAGGTACGGGGTGGTGGTAGACTGTGAGGGCTTTTTGGTGATAGTGAGGGCGGATGATGGGCGGAGGGTAGTGTTTGGTAGTCTACCTAGTGATTGGGTTATGGCTAGTTTTGTAAATTCCCTCGACATCCCGCAGGATGAGTTGTCAGATGTGCCCGTGGTTGGCCAGTATCCGGACGTCTTCGAGGAGGTGACCGTGCTTCCACCACACCGAGAGATTGAGTTCCGTATTGATTTAGTGAAAGATGCCAGACCTATAGTGATGTAACTTCGTCGTATGGCACCAAGAGAGAAGCGAGAGATCGGGGTGCAAGTCAGCAATCTTTTGAGGAAGGGATTTATTAGAAGGAGTGTCTCCGAGTGGGGAGCACTAGTTGTATTTTCCACTAAGGCAGATGGTTCCCTTCGTTTGTGTGTGGACTATCGCGAGTTGAATAAGGTGACGAGGAAGAATAAGTATCCTCTACCGCGGATAGATGATTTGTTTGATCAACTGGAAGGAGCAAGAGTGTTCTCCCAGTTGGACCTCACGACAGGATTTCATCAGCTACGAGTAGCGGATGAGAGTGTTCCGAAAACGGCATTTAGGACGCTGTCTGGATTTTATGAGTGGTTGGTCATGCCATTTGGGTTGACCAATGCACCAGCCTATTTTGTGGATCTTATGAATCGAGTATTTAGAGATCAGTTGAATAAGTTTGTTCTTGTGTTCGTAGATGATATCCTTGTTTACTCAAGGACAGAGGAGGAACACAAGGGACACTTGAGGATAGTGATGGAGGTGTTGAGGAAACACCAATTGAAAGCGAAATTCTCTAAGTGTCACTTTTGGAGAAGGGAAGTGAGATTCTTGGGTCATGTTGTTTCAGAGAGTGGTATTGCCGTGGACCCTGCGAAGGTGGCTAGGGTACAGATTGGCCTACGCCCAAGAATGCAACAGATGTAAGAAGTTTCTTGGGGTTAGCTGGATATTATCGTAAGTTTATCTAGGACTTCTCCAAGATAGCAGCACCGTTGACTCAATTGACTAAGAAGAATCAGTCCTTCGTCTAGGACAGAGCGTGTGAGGATGCCTTCAAGAGTCTAAAGGAGAAGTTGACGCGTGCGCCAGTGTTAGTCATTCCTGAAGGGAATGAAGAGATGATGGTATACACGGATGCTTGTGGTACCGGACTGGGTGCTGTATTGATGCAAGGAGGTAGGGTTGTAGCTTATGCTAGTCGACAGCTAAAGCCGCATGAGAAGAAGTATCCTACCCATGATTTGGAATTAGCAGCGATCGTGTTTGCGCTGAAGATGTGGAGACACTATCTCTTGGGAGAAAGATTTGAGTTGTTTACCAATCATAAATCGTTAAAGTATCTCTTCTCCCAGAAAGATCTGAATCTCCATCAGCAGAGATAGTTAGAGTTCTTGGCTTCGTATGATTTTGAGATCGCATATACACCAGGGAAAGGTAATGCGGTAGCCGATGCCTTGAGTAGGAGACATGCCAGCTTAGGGGCTATGTTTCTTGAATGGAAGCAACTGGAGTATATCGCAGGGTTTGATTTTAGACCAAAGTGTGAATTGGATCCAGTCATGCTAGCTAGTTTGACGGTCAGACCCACTTTGATAGAGGGGATCGGTTCTAGTTAGAGGGACGATCCTAACCTATTGGAAATCATCTCCAAGTTAGAGATGGGTATCGATGAGGAGATGAATGTGTATGGGCTTGATCGAGATGGATGGCTTCGAAAGAATGGAAGACTAGTTGTGCCCAACGTAAATAGTTTGAGAGATGAAGTGCTTAGAGAATGTCATCGCTCAAAACTGACTATGCATCCCGGTGGTAATAAGATGTACCAAGACATGAAGCGGACTTACTACTGGGAAGGGATGAAAAGAGACGTTGGGAAGTTTATATCCAAATGCATGAATTGCCAGCTAGTTAAAGCCGAGCAAAAGAAGCCTAGTGGGTTGTTGCAACCATTAGAGATTCCCAAGTGGAAATGGGAGCAAGTCTCGATGGATTTCATCGATGGTTTACCAAGGACTAGATCGGGACATGATAGCATTTGGGTAATTGTGGATCGATTGACTAAGAGTGCAAGATTTATACCAGTCAAATCGACCAGAATGGCAGCCAAGTTGGCGGAATTGTATATGAAGTGGGTAGTGAGATTCCATGGAGTACCTAAAAGCATTGTGAGCGACCGAGACCCGTTGTTCACTAGTGCGTTTTGGAAGAGCTTACAAGAGGCTGTAGGGTCAGGATTACATCTCAGTACCGCATATCATCCTCAGACCGACGGTCAAACGGAGAGGGTGAATCGTATATTGGAAGATCTTTTGAGAGCTTGTATATTGGATTTTGGTGGATCATGGGATGACCATTTGCATCTAGTAGAGTTTGCATATAATAATAGCTACAAATCCAGTATCGGTATGGCTCCATATGAAGCTTTGTACGGAAGACCGTGCAACTCAACATCATGTTGGATAGAGACTGGCGAGAAATTTATGCTTGGACCGGATGTGGTGAGGGAAACTTAAGATAAGATTAAGGTCATTCAGCAACGAATGAAGGCTGCCCAAGATAGGCAGAAAAGTTATACTGATAAAAGGAGAAGAGACTTAAAATTCTCCGCTGGTGACTTGGTGTTTGTCAAGATCTCTCCGTTAAAGAGCATGATTCGATTCGGCAGGAGAGGCAAGTTGGCACCAAGATTTGTTGGCCCATTCCCTGTTCTTGAACTAGTCGGGAATTTGGCGTATAGAGTTGGCTTACCAGAGAAGATGGCGGGAGTTCACAATGTATTTCATGTTTCCCAACTAAGGAAGTTCGTTCACGACTCAGATATGACTATTTCACCTGATCAGTTAGAGGACTTCGAAGTAGAACCCGAGGCGGTTGGGAACCGCAAGCCGATTCGTATTGCGGGGCACGATACGAAGAAACTTCGAGAAAGGCGGTGAAGCTAGTCAAGGTTCAGTGGGGCGAGAACGAGAATGATTGTACTTGGGAGACAGAGGAGAGCATTAGGAAGGCGTATCCAGAACTCATTACCTGGTAAGACTTACTTCATAATTTAGTTTTTCCGCATGCTAGGGTAGACTTGTTTTGCTTGTTTTGCATGTCTGATTGTTGTTCTATGATTCATAAGCATGCGGGACCTTTGTGTGTGTTTTGATTAGGGAATTTCAGGGGCGAAATTTCTTAAGGGGGGGAGAGTGTAATGACCCGCATTCTACGCATCGGAGGATCGTAGAATATTTATTTCTTTCCCATATGAGTTTGTATGGTCATGTAACTTTGGGAAACGTCTATTAGAGTCATTTCCCATGTTCATGATTTTTGTCGATTTTTAAATGACCATTTTGCCCCTAGTTGATCTTGTTTTGGCCATAACTTTTGATTGGAAAGGGATTTTGACCTGAAACAACTTCCATTAGATTCGTTTGATGGTTTACCTTTCCGTAGAGTGGTCATAATTGCCAAACGGACTTACCGTTTGGGAGATATGGCTGAAATAAGGTTTGGAGGATGAAAAACTGCTTAACCGGGCCAAATAGGGTGATTAGTTTGTAGGCCCATAACCCATTTCGGGATTAGGGTTATGGGGAGTCTGAAATGAAGTAGAGAATCCTTCCATTTCAGTTTTCTAGCCTCCACTTATCACCAAGGAACCCTAAAAATGGCCTCCAACCTCTAAATCACCTCCAAATCATCTTTTGGTCAAGTATTAAGCTTAGCAACCTCTAATCAAGGAAGATCTGCCAAACTAACATTGGAGCTACTGTTTAGCATTGGGATTTGCATCAAATCAGAGATTTATTTCAGATCTTAGTTTATTTGTGGCTAAGGTGAGTGATTTGCATAGTTTTACACTAATCTTGGCTAGTTAAGGGTAATTAGTGTTAATTAGCGAATTTAAGCATGATAAAATTCTGGAAAAATGTTCATAAATTCCTAAATGATGTTTTAGACCTCTGATATGAATTTGGGTTAATTTGGTTGAGTTTTGCTAATCCTATCATTAGTTTCACCTAAATATGCTTAAGGGGAAATGTGGGATTATGGGTATGTTTGATCCATTTTAACCTATCATATTGATGTTTTGATGTTTGTGGTTGATTATGCATGTTGCTATGACTGTATGAAATGCTTTGTGATTGATTTCAATAGTTAGAATGGTCGAAAACGTCGTCGAATGGCGTAAACACTTGCTGGAACAATTTCAGAAAACAGTGCAGGGTTCGGATCGGATCGGATATAGGGCTCGGATCAGATATGTTGAACTGGGCAAGGGATTTGATCGGATCGGAACTTGACACTTGAGAAAATTGGCAAAAAGGAAGGCCACGCTAACTGAACTGGAATCGGATCGGATTAAGGAGGACGGATCGGAGCGGAAGCACGAAGATGGATCGGATTGGAGCACGTGAAGGATGAGGAGGCGGATCGGAGCGGAAGCACGAACTGGAGGGGAAATGGCACCCGACCCGACCCGTGGAGAAACACCCGACCCGAACCGTACCAGAAGAAGACCCGACCCGAACCGATGAAGGATACCAGACTCAAACCGATGGCTTGAGGAGGAACCGGACCCGACCCAGTATTGACCAATAACCAGAGATGCAAAGGTAGTCCAATATGGGAAGTTAGAGCTCAGGATCCAGTTGGGAACCGATGAGTTCACTTCATGGTTGGACTTTGCTGCGGGACGTGTGCTAAGGAGTTGTCGACGTTCATAACTTCGATTCACCACTAAAAATGAATGATGGGCTACTTATCAGTGCAGTAGAGTCATTATGACTCGAGGGGCGATGTGATGGTAGCAAGACTACGTTATCGTGGCAGTAGAGTCATTATGACTTGAGGGGCAAGGTGATGCGTAGTAAGACTATGAGCTAGCGCAGATGGGGTGGATAACTCCATGGGGCAAGTGGACATAGTAAAGGATTGGTAAGACTATGAGCCAGCGCAGATGGGGTGAATAACTCCATGGGGCAAGTGGACATAGTAAGGATTAGTATGGTTATGAGCCAGCGCAGATGGGGGGAACAACTCCTTGGGGCAAGTGGACATAGCGAAGGATTAGTGGCTACGTTATCAGTGCAGTGAAGCCATTTATGACTTCATGGGGAAAAGTGATCGTCGCAAGGTATGTTAGGTGATCGAAGTGGTGAATATCGTATACTTTACGCACTGGGTGAGAGATGTGAGGATGGATGCTATGTTTGATTGTTTGCCATCCCTATGACATGCACACCTCCCCCACCTCCGTATCTTTACACTATTTGATATGGCACCTTAGAGTGTTGTACGGTATCTAGTACTAACTCTTTGGTTGCAGGTCCAGGTTTAGGTATGTTTCTAGTCTACCTGTTATTGTTCACTTTAGATGCTTATCGCTCATACCAGGCTTTATGTCTGACCCAGAGTTTTATGTCTCCTCTTATTACTCTGGTGCTCACACGAGCAGACTTGAGACGGGTTAGCTGGTGATGCGCGAGTAGTTGATTCGGAGGCGGGCAGGAGGCTTCCACGTATGATATATATATATATATATATATATTCTCCCTGTGTCGTTGGTGGTCAATACTTGGGCATTAGTAGTGTACCTCCTTTATCTTGCTTTTGCTTTGAGACAGTTTGAAAAGTTGTAATAAGTTGTATTTTGGATTTCCGCTGCTATAATGTTTAGTTCTGGTTTTCAGCTTATGCACTGTCTCACCTATTTTATGTCAAGTATGTTATTATTATATTTTATTCTATGCGCTGTGAGACATTCTACAGGTTCCTTTTATGTTCGTTTCCTTCTTCCTTTTTCCTTCTGACGACCCGCTCCGTGCTAACTGGACATGTGTACAGCGCACTTTTGGAGTAAATGTCGGTTGGTGCGGGACAGGCCGTCACAATTATTTACGGTAATAAAAATCATATTTTTATTACTAAAAATTTATACCTTTGTTTTTGTTAACGATGGATATTCGCAATCATAAGAACACGATTTTTGAATGAATTAAAACAAATAAACAAAAGCAAAAGGTTAATTTAAAAATAGAAATCACCTTACTATAGTCGAAGGAGGGTGCTCACTGTCGAATGCAGGTCGTGCGGGTCCGGCCAGAGGCGGTGTCAGAGCTGCGTTGGTCAGGAGGGGGTCGGATTCGGCTGTGGTGGTGGAATGGGGTCCTTGCGTCGGTGTTGGAGGGGGTTGGGGTGCTCAAAGTGCTGGAGGGGGGGTTTCGTCGGAGGAGTCGTCACTGGTGGGGTCGGCTAGGGCTAGGTGGATGCGGTGGCGATTTGGTCAAGGGGGCGCGGTGTTCGAGCGACAGAGGAGGGAGTCGGGGAAGAAGAAGAGGGGGCGGCGACGTGGGCGTCGGGGTGTGGTGGCTCCCCGGTTGAGGAGCGACAGCTCTCCCCTTTCTTTCTCTTTTTTTTCATTTCGATTTTGAAATCGATTTTAACGGCAGGGGGGGCTGACAGAGATAAGGGGGATAGGGGAGGATTTATTTTTATTTTATTTAATTTAATTTCTAAAAGTTGACTTTTTCATATGACCTCTAAACGAGGCCCACCGCCTGTCATCCATAGCTAATTACCCCCATTCCGAACACAATGGGATATGTATCGCCGGCTGATTCGGTCATTACGATCAGTTTTCGTTAAAATCAACATATAACTCTATATATTGATTTTGAACGCGCATTTCAATTTACCGGGGTCACATACTAACTCTACAAATTCCAGAAAAATATTTTCTAGCTTCGTATTGACGATACGGTCCTAACAAAACTAGTTTCGTCGAATTCTGAGACCGTTGGAAAAATGGCCATTTCCCAGTCAATTAAAATCAACTGAAACTGGTCAAACGCGTTTTCCTTTGCCACGCTCACATATTGATTCGAAAAATTATGAAATTTGGAATCTAGCAATAATTTGACACTGCGGATCCAACAAAAGTAGTTTCGTCGAAATCCGAGGTCGTTTGCAAAATATCTATTTTTAAGGGCCTGAATTCCATAGCGACTATTCAGAATTTTCAACTGGACATATCTTTTGATTCCCGCTATGAAATCTTGATTTTTCGGATTCGTTGGAAAGATATTCTCAAAATAGATCCTAATATTTTCGGTTTTGCTAAAATCCAGATTGTTTTGCACCCGGTACCTTCAATTGAAGTTTGAAATCGAAATATCGAACTACCGCGCCATTTTCAATTCTATTTATAATTATATATATAATTATTTATATTCCAACGACGACGTATATAATATATACGTTCTAAATATATTCAAAAATAAATTTCTCATCGATATTATTTTAAATAATCTATTTTAAATGTTCAAAATTCGCTAAAATTGAAATTTTTTAAATTGGCCCAGATTCTCCGGTTGTTACAATCTCCCCCACTTAAAACTTTTCGTCCCCGAAAAGGAACAAAGTCGAAAGTGGTTTGATTAATCAACTCTAAGTTCGATCTGGCTTCCATTCTCCAACTTTTCAGTTTCTGAGAATTTTCAAATTCTTCAAAAATTTGGCTAACACCCGGAATTTTCGAAAAATTTCGCCATAACCTCCCCTGCACCGGGAGCCACAGGAAAATCCCGAAATTGCCATATAGGCCTTCTGATCTCAAAAAGAAAAAGAAAAAGCCAGGCGGCTAGCCAATCGGCTCATAAAATCATCATCACCCAAACAAAACAGTAAATTATGATAAACGTATACCTATTTGTTGGGCAAACAAATTTTATTCTCTGCTCTAGCCTCCTTGCTATGACCTGTTCAATGTAAGTACATGTATATGCAAGCAAATGCGACCAATTTTCAATATAATTCAATATTTGATGCAATTAGGCATAATGGTTCAAAATTTATCAAACAACTAAACAAGCAACACAAACATCAATCAATTAGTGGATTAACGTTTCAAATACATAAATTTGATATATAGTCAAAAATCATGTTTTTGATGCCAATTCACAACAATAAAACTATCTGTATTAGTTTTGGTTCTCACACCAGTCTAATGGAAATATATAGATATCACACCTTCGTTACTCGAAAATAAATGCTGACGACGAGTACTCAACCATCAGAATCATCTTCGGGCCACTAGAGTACGATTCTATATCTATCTAGTATATTAAAACCTCGAATATACGTTCATGACGCGTATATGCAAAATATTTATATACTCGACTGTCCAAATTCAAAATAAACAAATATTCAAATACGTATAAAACGATTTAAATTTTCAAAACAAAATTGTTTTCATTTGAAAAATATACTCTTCACACTCGTTCTAGGATACTACTGATCCTATCTCTAACAAGTAATTCTAATTGGATATTACTAATCCAATATCTGATGAATTCTTTCGTATGGTTCTAATGTGTCTTGTTCTCGAGCTCTGTAAACAATAGCTCTGATACCAACTGAAGCGACCCGAATTTCCCCGGTCTCCGAAGAGATGAGAAAGAACGAATTACTGTGAGGACAAGACAAAACAGAACGCAGACGGAAGAACATTTCATTGCTATTACAACAATTCCATCAGATACAAGAATATACAGAGTATAAATGAATAAATTACATTCGATAAATATCAGAGATTACAATAAATTACGTAGTAGCGGAAAATAATACAAAGCACAACTGAAGGTGATATACAGATACAGAGCTTTCCGGATACCATTCCAGCTGTAAACCAGGATCCTGTGAATATAAATCTGCAAAACCAAAACTACTAGCTGCCCGTGTCGAAAATAGGGGCACCCAGAGTTTAGGTTAAAACAATAAACTCCAGGTCAGTCATGTGACTGGTGTGAGAACTAAAACAGTTATTTAAAGCTTTACTTTAAAGGAGAGTAATTCAAGGGACCACGCCGTATAACACGGAACGGGTTTCCTCCCAAGAATACCAGTGCATAGAATAAACAGCGCAATGCTTTTTCGAAAAATGAAGCAATTATAAGACCCAGGTCCCATCACACAATGCAACGCAAGCCGGAGGATAGGGTTTTCCCTTATAATAGCCAAACATGCTTGGTACGTTTTTAAAAACAAATCATTTGATACTATGATAAGTGTATAGTATCAAAACAATTTCAATCATAAATATCAATCCTAGGCGGCATGGGTACCATCTATCATGTCGCCATATTAGGCTCTACAAATAAAACCGAGATACACGTATTGGAAATTGGATTTCCGTCATGAGTCGATGCAAGGGGCAAGCTCCTCTCCGCTTCGAGACACTCAAGCAAATGCCTCGGGACTACACACTCTGGGTAACCCCTGGGTGCTTCAGGGCCGGTCCTCTCTTACGTTTGAGGATTAGTATTCCTGAACACACGTTTCCCAGTCCTTACAGTCCAAAAATCGAGGCGCCTCATCCAACAACCACATAGGTGAAAAGTATATAAATGTCAGGGCTGGTAAGTCACTGACACCACCAAAGCAAGAAAGAAACATCGTGCTCTCCCTGCAGTCCTTATCCCATTTTTAACTCATACCGAGGTGTGAGGCTCGCGAATCCACGCTATACACAAAGCTGCCACGTAGGCCGTGCTTTGATCATCAACCACAAGACTTTGCTTTTCAACAGAAGCCTTGATCTATGCAACTCAGCGTGCCACACAGGCAATTCATGCCATGCGATTGATACTTATCGATATATAACCTCTAAGCTCGTACGTCTCAGAGAAGGGCGTTAAGCAAGAGAATAAATTCTCCGCCGCCAAACAGATATATATTTAACAGAAATCAATCAACACGGAATAAAATCCAATGTCAGACATACAATCCATTTACAAGTTTGTTCTGGGTCTGAACGAAACCGGAGGCACTTTCCTCGCATATCCATCGATCTCCAAGTACGTCTGGACGACCACCAACTATTTCCATCCTCTTGGGTGTACAGCCCAATCAAGATCATCAGTAATCACCCAAACGATGTGAAGACTTCCAGTCTTCGATCACCGTCTTTGTCTTCGACATATCATCGAATCGGTTATTCAGAATGGGTATAAACCCGGCCTTTCTGAACAACCCGCGTATATAGTAAATAAATGTTACACAAACACAACATACGCCTCATTCTAATTCAGCAGCCACTAATCGCAAATTAGCAAGAGAACAATTTCCCAAATATTAACCCCGAAGGTCGAAACCAACATCAGATCAACATCCAGGAAACCATTCTTCTTAACTAACCTACAGCTAGTTTCTAATTTCGTATTCTTCGGGAAAGGTTCCCATTAATTTTATCCAAGATAAATTCTTTAAATTTATTCTTTAATCTTCTTTTGGATGTCATTTCAAACCAAATTATGGTTTTCCAAACTAGTCGAGATTAGCGAACCACACCGAAGTAATTATTTATTTTATTTCCCAATCCCAACCTATTCATCCCATGAAGCAAAACTGGTGATACTCCATATCTAATACCACGGTGTTATCGGTAAAGTTAATTATCATTCCACGTTCAAATCTAATTAAAGATTTGACTATCGTTTTGGAGCAAAACTGGTGATACTCCCTTCTTGCTCACTTTCTAAATTTGATAATTTAGATTATCAATTCACATTTCAATCTAATTACAGATTCATTAAAACTCCTTTTACTGGGTTAAAGAACTAATGTCATTTAAAACACAGTTCACGACAAACCCAAATCACATTCTATTTATTTATTGGGTTAAAGGACAAGTGTTATTTAAAACACCATTCATGACCAAACCACAAATCTATTCTATTTACAACCCATTTCAAATCCAATTTATTTATTTAAAAATAAATGGGTTTTTAATTTTTAGTTCAAAACTAGTTCATTTCGATAAAAATCTATTTTTATCTTTTCAAATATGGAGTTTTTCCTCCTAATTTTCCCCAAATCATTTCTTTTGATTTTACGCAAATTATTACTATTTTTAATAATTTTATCAAGGCCCGTACAGTCGATTTCCAACAATGGCCATCGAACTGCACTTAGAGCGACCTTTTTCAAATTTGATTTGGACGTATCTCCAAATCCAAACGTTAGATTTCAAATTTCTAATATTCGTTAGAAAGCTCTTTTCGATATGAACCCAACGGTTCCGGTTTTAGGAGATTCCGACGGTCGGATCTCCTGAAATGTCCGTTCGAAGTTAATGGTCGAAATTCGCAAACTGTCGCGACGCGGCGCGTTCTATTCAGGCCATTATATTATATATATATAATATATATAATATATATTTCGTCGATTTCTATTTAAAATGAATTTTATAAATAGTTTTAAATTCGTTTCAAAAACAATTTCAACTCCCAGTTCCAATTCAAATAAAAATTTATTTTTTCCTTATAAATTCGTTTTAAAATTCATTTGAATTCAATTCAAATTTCAATTCAATTTGAATTCATTTCAAATTGATTTTAATTCTATTTCAATTCGTTTCAATTCAATTCGAATTCGTTTTCTATTCAATTCAATTCGAATTCGTTATATATTCAATTCAATTTTATAAAAACGAATATAATCGATATAAATATCGTTCGCGTCAAAATAGCGCATCTCTAATCAACACGGCTTTATATATTTCAATAATTCCGTTATTTTATTCAACAAATGAATATTTATCCTATTCAGTACATAAATCTATATTTTTGTCAACACATGACTAATCTCAATGAATGAGTACTGTCCACGTGTGACTACTTTTATTATTTAATATATTTTATAAAAATCATGGTATCTATCGTTTGATTTAAATCAGACTTCAACCTTAAATTAGTAAGAGAACGATTCCCTAAATATTAACCCCGAAGGCCGAAACCAACATCAGATCAATATCCAGGAGACCACTCATCTTATCTATTTTCCAGTTAGTTTCTAATTTTGTATATGATAAAGATGTAAATTTTATTGTTAAAATATTTCGTTCAACACATGACTAATCTCAACGGATGAGTACTGTCAACACATGAACCTTTATTTTATAAAATTCTTTATTTTCTAAATTGGAATGAGGGCCAATCAATTACCATATAAAGTTAATTATACGGATTCCATACAACACATGTATATAATAGCAATGATAAATAATCAACCATCATCCAAAGTGCACTACACTGTATAAGCATCAAATATAGATATCTAATGCTTATGACAGCCTGTCAATCAATCGATCGACATACAACTAATTATTGGGATTAGTGTATGCCATATTTTATCCCAATATCTATGTGGGGTTTCAAACAATCAAACACAGATTTTATTTGTGCAGTTGGGCGATGTGTAAAATTTATCGTCCCAATCAATGTCCGTCAAATCAGTGTACATAAACAAATCGTTCGATTTGTAAACGAATATTTATTTGTTCGCATTCACGTTAAAAATTATATTTTTAACGATAAAACATTTTGTTTCAACACCTGAATTTCTATTCAGTTCATTTACACAATAAAATGATATCTTTATTTTTCTAACTTATTTTAGGAAATTTCGGCGGCATAACGGCACGATACTAGAAACGGGACGAGGCCTAGCCTTATCCCCGGTCTAATAATGGCCCACGCCATACACATATCAATCCAATTCATTTCATTTCACCAGACAATCAAATTCAAATCAAATAATCTAACCAACTACACAACCAAACAAACAAGTCCATGGTCTGTGGACGATGGTGTCGGGTGCTACTAAACACCGTCTGCATCCTAGTATATATTTATAACTAGAAAAGGAAATTTAAAGTGAGAAGTTCTCACCAATAGCTATACCAAATGCCACGACTCTTCTTATGTAGAAATCTTCGTCGTTCTCTCCCTTTGTCACTTTCGTTGCCCGTATCCACTACATATATAAAAAATGAATTTTTACTTCGCTATTCAATATATAAAAATCGAATTTTTACTTCGCTGTTCAATATATAAAAATCGAATTTTTACTTCGCTATTCAATATATAAAAATCGAATTTTTACTTTGCTATTCAATATATAAAAATCCTATTTTTACTTTGCTATTCAATATATAAAAATCCTATTCTTACTTCGCTATTCAATATATAAAAATCATATTCTTACTTCGCTATTCAATATATAAAAATCCTATTCTTACTTCGCTATTAAATATATAAAAATCCTATTTTTACTTCGCTATTCAATATATAAAAATCCTATTTTTACTTCGCTATTCAATATATAAAAATCCTATTTTTACTTCGCTACTATATAGATAAAAATTCTATTTTCACACCGCTACTATATAGATAAAAATTCTATTTTTTCATCGATACTATATAGATAAAAATTCTATTTTTACATCGATACTATATAGATAAAAATTCTATTTTTTCATCGATACTATATAGATAAAAATTCTATTTTTACATCGCTATTTTCTATATAAAGATTTCTCCCTTTCAAATATAAAGTTTATATTTTTAATCTTCCACCTCAATAAAAATTATATTTTTAACTTTTCTATAATATAAAAATTATATTTTTAACCACCTCCTTATATAAAAATTATATTTTTAACTTTTCTATATTATAAAAATTATATTTTTAACCACCTCCTTATATAAAAATTATATTTTCATTATTTACATCATATAAAAATCATATTTTTATTATTTACGCTAATAAAAATCATATTTTTATTACTAAAAATTTATACCTTTGTTTTTGTTAACGATGGATATTCGCAATCATAAGAACACGATTTCTGAATGAATTAAAACAAAGAAACAAAAGCAAAAGGTTATTTTAAAAATAGAAATCACCTTACTATAGTCGAAGGAGGGTGCTCACTATCGAATGCAGGTCGTGCGGGTCCGGCCAGAGGCGGTGTCGGAGCTGCATTGGTCAGGAGGGGGTCGGATTCGGCTGTGGTGGTGGAATGGGGTCCTTGCGTCGGTGTTGGAGGGGGTTGGGGTGCTCGAAGTGCTGGAGGGGGGGGCTCGCCGGAGGAGTCCTCGCTGGTGGGGTCGGCTAGGGCTAGGTGGATGCGGTGGCGATTTGGTCAAGGGGGGCGCGGTGTTCGAGCGACAGAGGAGGGAGTCAGGGAAGAAGGAGGAGGTGGGGGAAGAAGAAGAGGGGGCGGCGGCGTGGGCGTCGGGGTGCGGTGGCTCCCCGGTGGAGGAGCAACAGCTCCTCACCTTTCTTTCTCTTTTTTTTCATTTTGATTTTGAAATCGATTTTAACGGGGGCGGGGGGGGGGGGGGGGGGGGCTGACAGGGATAAGGGGGAGAGGGGAGGATTTATTTTTATTTAATTTCTAAAAGTTGACTTTTTCATACGACCTCTAAACGAGGCCCACCGCCTGTCGTCCATAGCTAATTACCCCCATTCCGAACATAATGGGATATGTATTGCAGGATGATTCGGTCGTTACGATCAGTTTTCGTTAAAATCAACATATAACTCTATATATTGATTTTGAACGCGCATTTCAATTTACTGGGGTCACATACTAACTCTACAAATTCCATAAAAATATTTTCTAGCTTCGTATTGACGATACGGTCCTAACAAAACTAGTTTCGTCGAATTCTGAGAACATGGGAAAAATGGCCATTTCCCAGTCGATTAAAATCAACTGAAACTGGTCAAACGCGTTTTCCTTTGCCACGCTCACATATTGATTCGAAAAATTATGAAATTTGGAATCTAGCAATAATTTGACACTTTGGATCCAACAAAAGTGGTTTCGTCGAAATCCGAGGTCGTTAGCAAAATATCTATTTTTAAGGGCCTGAATTCCGTAGCGACTATTCAGAATTTTCAACTGGACATATCTTTTGATTCCCGCTATGAAATCTTGATTTTTCGGATTCGTTGGAAAGATATTCTCAAATAAATCCTAATATTTTTGGTTTCGCTAAAATCTGGATTGTTTTGCACCCGGTACCTTCAATTGAAGTTTGAAATCGAATTATCTAACTACCACGCCATTTTCAATTCTATTTATAATTATATATATAATTATTTATATTCCAACGACGACGTATATAATATATACGTTCTAAATATATTCAAAATAAATTTCTCGTCGATATTATTTAAAATAATCTATTTTAAATGTTCAAAATTCGCTAAAATTGCCAAAATAAAAATTTTAAATTGGCCCAGATTTTCGGGTTGTTACACATGTCCCATCACACAATGCAACGCAAGTCGGAGGATAGGGTTTTCCCTTATAATAGCCAAACATGCTTGATACGTTTAAAACAAATCATTTGATACTATAATAAGTGTATAGTGTCAAAACATTTTTAATCATAAATATCAATCCTAGGCGGCATGGGTACCATCTATCATGTCGCCATACTAGGCTATACAAATAAAACCAAAATATCTCGTATTGGAAATTGGATTTTCGTCATGAGTCGAGGCAAGGGGCAAGCTCCTCTCCGCTTTGAGACACTCTAGCAAATGCCTCGGGATTACACACTCTGGGCAACCCCTGGATGCTTCAGGGCCGGTCCTCTCTTACGTTTGATGATTAGTATTCCTGAACACACGTTTCCCGGTCCTTACAGACCTAAAATCGAGGCGCCTCATCCAACAACCACATAGGTGAAAAGTATATAAATGTCAGGGCTGGTAAGTCACTGACACCACCAAAGCTAGAAAGAAACGTCGTGCTCTCCCTGCAGTCCTTATCCCGTTTTTAACTCATACCGAGGTGTGAGGCTCGCAACTTCACGTTATACACAAAGTTGCCACGTAGGCTGTGCTTTGATCATCAACCACAAGACTTTGCTTTTCAACAGAAGCCTTGATCCATGCAACTCAGCGTGCCACATAGGAAATTCATGCCATGCGATTGATATCTATCGATATATAACCTCTAAGCTCGTACGTCTCAGAGAAGGGCGTTAAGCAAGAGAATAAATTCTCCGCCGCCAAACAAATATATATTTAACAGAAATCAATCAACACAGAATAAAATCCAATGTCAGACACACAATCCATTTACAAGTTTGTTCTGCGTCTGAACGAAACCGGAGGCACTTTCCTCGCATATCCATCGATCTCCAAGTACGTCTGGACGACCACCAACTATTTCCATCCTCTTGGGTGTACAGCCCAATCAGGATCATCAGTAATTATCCAAACGATGTGAAGACTTCCGGTCTTCGACCACCGTCATCATCTTCGAATTATCATCGAATCGGTTATTCAGAATGGGTATAAACCCGGCCTTTCCGAACAACCCGCGTATATTAAAAACAAATTTTACAAAAACACAACATACGCCTCATTCCAATTCATTAGTCACTAACCGTAAATCAGTAAGAGAGCAATTCCCCAAATATTAACCCCGAAGGCCGAAACCAACATCAGATCAATACCCAGGAAACCATTCTTCTTAACTAACCTACAGCTAGTTTCTAAATTTCACATTCTTAGGGAAAGGTTCCCATTAATTTTATCAAAGATAAATTCTTTAAATTTATTCTTTAATCTTCCTTTGGATGTCATTTCAAACCAAATTATGGTTTTCCAAACTAGTCGAGATTAGCGAACCACACCGAAGTAATTATTTATTTTATTTCCCAACCCCAACCTATTCATCCCATGAAGCAAAACTGGTAATACTCCATATCTAACACCACGGTGTTATCGGTAAAATTAATTACCATTCCGCGTTCAAATCTAATTAAAGATTTAACTATCGCTTTGGAGCTAAACTGGTGATACTCCATTCTCGCTCATTTTCCAAATTTGATAATTTAAATTATCAATTCACATTTCAATCTAATTGCAGATTCATTAAAACTCCCTTTTACTGGGTTAAAGAACTATTGTCATTTTAAACACAGTTCACCATAAACCCAAATCACATACTATTTATTATCGGGTTAAAGAACAAGTATTATTTAAAACACCCTTCACGATAAACCCACAAATCAATTCTATTTAAAACCCATTTCAAATCCAATTTATTTATTTAAAAATAAGTGGGTTTTAATTTCAGTTCAAAACTAGTTCATTTCGATAAAAATCTATTTTTATCTTTTCAAATGTGGAGTTTTTCATCCCAATTTTTCCCAAATCATTTCTTATGATTTTACACAAATTATTACTATTTTTTATAATTTTATCGAGGCCAGTACAGTCGATTTCCAATAACGGCCATCGAACTTCACTTACAGCGACCTTTTCCAAATTTGATTTGGACGTATCTCCAAATCCAACCGTTAGATTTCAAATTTCTAATATTCGTTAGAAAGCTCTTTTCGATACGAACCCAACGGTTCCGGTTATAGGAGAATCCGACAGTCGAATCTCCCGTACTGTCCGTTCGAAGTCAATGGTCGAAATTTACGAACTACCGCAGCGCGGCGCGTTCTATTCAGACCATTATATTATATATATAATATATATTTCGTCGATTTCCTTTTTTTAAAACGAATTTTATAAATCGTTTCAAATTTGTTTCAAAAAAAAAATTCAACTTCCATTTCAAATTCAAATCAAAATTGAATTTTTCCTTATTAATTCGTTTTAAATTCATTTCAATTCAATTCAATTTGAATTCATTTCTAATTGATTTTTATTCTATTTCAATTCGTTTTCAATTCAATTCGAACTCATTTTCTATTCAATTCAATTCGAATTCGCTTTCTTTTCAATTCAATTCAAATTCGTTTTCTATTCAATTCAAATCAAATTCGTTTTCTTTTCAATTCAAATCAAATTCCTGTTATAAATATTCGATTTTTATCTCTTTTCAATATTCATTATAAAACGAATATAATCGATATAAATATCGTTTGCGTCAAAATAGCGCATCTCTAATCAACACAGCTTTATATTTTTCAATAACTTCGGTATTCTATTCAACAAATGAGTTTATATTTCCTTCGATACATAACTCTATATTTTTGTCAACACATGACTAATCTCAATGAATGAGTAATGTCCATGTGTGACTATTTTTGTTTTATAATATATTTTATAAAAATTATGGCATCTATCGTTTGATTTCAAATCAGACTCCAACCGTAAATTAGTAAGAGAACGTTTCCCTAAATATTAACCCCGAAGGCCGAAACCAACATCAGGTCAATATCTAGGAGACCACTCATCTTATCTATTTTCCAGTTAGTTTCTAATTTTATATGATAAAGATGTAAATTTTATTGTTAAAATATTTGGTTCAATACATGACTAATCTCAACGGATGAGTACTGTCAACACATGAACCCTTATTTTATAAAGAAGTTAGTTTCTAATTTTATAGTATTCTTTATTTTCTAAATTGGAATGAGGCCCAATCAATCACCATATAAAGTTAATTATATGGATTCCATACAACACATGTATATAATAGCAACGATACATAATCAACCATCATCCAAAGTGCACTACACTGTATAAGCATCAAATATAGATATCTAACGCTTATAACAGCCTGTCAATCAATCGATCGACATACAACTAATTATTGGGATTAGTGTATGCCGTATTTTATCCCAATACCCGTGTGGGGTTTCAAACAATCAAAGACAGATTTTATTTGTGCAGTTGGGCGACGTGTAAAATTTATCGTCCCAATCAATGTCCTTCAAATAGGTGTACATAAACAAACCGTCCGGTTTGTAAATGAATATTTATTTATTCACATTCACGTTAAAAATTATATTTTTAACGACCAAATTATTTTATTCAACCTATGAATATTCTATTTGGTTCATTTATTAAATAAAATGATATCTTTATTTTTCTAACTTATTTTAGAAAATTTCGGCGGCATAACGGCACGATACTAGAAATGGGACAAGGCCTAGCCTTATCCCCAGTCTAATAATGGCCCACGCCATACACACATCAATCAAATCAATTTTATTATTCACACCACAAAATTTCAAAAAATATTCTAATCAATCACCAAACAACCAAACAAACAAGTCCATGGTCTGTGGACGATGGTGTCGGGTGCTACTAAACACCGTCTGCATCCTAGTATATATTCATAACTAGAAAAGAAATTTTAAGGAAAGAAGTTCTCACCAAGAGCTAATCCAAATGCCATGACTCTTCATATGTAGGAAATCTTCATCGTGCTCGCCTCTAGTTACTTTCGTCGTCCGCATTCACTACATATATAAAAATCACATTTTTATCTTGCTTTCCATATAGTAAAATTCCAATCTTTCTGTTTTGAAAGATCTAATCTTTTTGTTCTCAAAATTCCAGTTTTTTTGTTTTGAAAATTCCAATCTTTTTGTTTTCAAAATCTAATCTTTTCAGCATTAAAAATCTCGCCTTTTCAACATTAACAATCTAAACTGTTTATATTT
This sequence comes from Allium sativum, assembly GCA_030737875.1. Lineage (NCBI taxonomy): Eukaryota > Viridiplantae > Streptophyta > Magnoliopsida > Asparagales > Amaryllidaceae > Allium > Allium sativum. Next base: position 79,061,909 of record CM060925.1, read on the forward strand.
ACAATCATATCATTCTTATTCTATGTAAATCTTAAAAATCAAATGTTTATTCGTATAAAATCTATATAAAAAACTAATTTTTATTTGTATAAAATCATACTTTTCCTATATGAAGATTCCAACTTTTCTGATATAAAAATTCAAACTTTACTATTATAAAGATTCAAACTTTACGTTAATAAAAATATAAATCTAAGCTTTCTTCATATAAAAATTTAATCTTTTTAATATTCTAAAATATAATTTTTCTAATTCAAAGCTATAATCTTTTTCTACATAAAACTCTATATTTTCTACAATTAAAAATCGAAGAAAAATTGGTAAACTCACTGTGGTGGCCGGAGGTGGATCGGAGGGGCTGGTGGAGGCGCTGTCGAGGTGGAGCAGGGCCCGGGGCTACGCCAGGGTGCTAGAATTTGCTGTCCAAGGGGGCTGGGAGATTTAAAGCGAACGGTGGTGCACTTGTGGGGCCAGCAGCGACGGGATTGGTGGAGGGGGGCTGTCAGGCCGGCGGGGTTCGTGGGTGGTAGCGCTACTGGCGGTGGGGCCGAGAAGGGGGGTTGGCGTGGCAGCTCAAATCGATTTGGGGGGGTCTGGGGCTCGAAATGGGTGACGGTGGAGAGGAGAAGTGCGTGGGGAAGGGTCGACGAGGTCCGGCGGTTGGAGAGGCGCGCCTCTGGCGTGGTGGTGGCGGACGACTGCGAGGGTGACGGGGGAATTAGGGCGCAGTTTTAATTTTGCTAATTTTGTTTTTTTTATTTCTGGTCAACGGTTTTAAATAGGAAGGGGGAGAGTGTGAGGAGTGAAAGGGGGGTCAACGGTATATATTATATTATATTTATTTATTAAATTTTAAAAAGCAACTTTTTAATTTTGACCTCTAAACGAGACTCACAGCCTGTCGTCCCTAGCTAATTACCCCCATTCCTATCACAATGGGATATGTATCGTAAGCTGATTCGACCATTTCGATCAGTTTTCGTCAAAATTTACATTTAAATCATTATATTGAATTTAAAACGTACATTTCAAATTACCGGGGCCACATACGAACCCTATAAATTCCAGAATAATATTTTCTAGCTTCGTACTGACGATACGGTCCTAACAAAACTAGTTTCGTCGAATTCTGAGATCGTTTGAAAAATGGCCATTTTCCAGTCGATTAAAATCAACTTAAATTGGTCAAACGCGATTTCCTTTTCCATGCTCACATATTGATTCTAAAAATTATGAAAATTGGAATCTAGCTATAATTTGACGTCACGGATCCAACAAAAGTGGTTTCGTCGAAATCCGAGGTCGTTTGCAAAATTCCCATTTTAAAGGCCTGAATTCCATAGCGACTATTCAGAATTTTCAACTGGACATATCTTTTTATCCCCGCTATGAAATTTTTATTTCTCGGATTCATTGGAAATATATTATCAATTTGATCCTATTATTTCTGGTTTCGTTAAAATCCGGTTTATTTTGCACCCGGTACATTCATTTGAACTTTGAAATCGAATTATCGAACTACCGCGCCATTTTCAATTCCTTTTATAATTAAAATAAAATTTTATATTCTAACGACGATCCATATAATATATACGTTCGATTTCTATTCAAAATAAATTTCCCGTCGATATTATTTAAAATAATCTATTTTAAATGCGCAAAATTCATTAAAATTGCCAAAATAAAAATTTTAAACTGCCTCGCATTTCCGGGTTGTTACAATCTCCCCCACTTAAAACTTTTCGTCCCCAAAAAGGAATGAAGCCGAAAGTTGTTTAACAATTCAACTCAACTTCCATTATTTTGATTACGGCTTAAGTTCTTCAACTTTTCAGTTTCTAAGAACGTTTTAAATTTTCAAAAATTTGGCTAACACCCTAAATTTTCGAAAAATTTCGCCATAACCTCCCCTGCACCGTGTAACACCCCGTGTATTCTATAACAGTGAAATTCATAAATTAAAGCATAACTAATTTCAAATCAAAGAATTAAGGGAAACGGGATACGCCATTGTGTTCGTCTCGGAAAAATACGCGAAATAGAGTCCGAGTTTTCGAAGAACGGAGTCCGTATGAAGAAGATATGGCCTCCGGAAGTTTCAGAATTCTGGTTAAAATTCAAACAGACGAAAACAGCTCAGAAAAACAAGTTTAAAATTCAAAAATCGGGCCCAATTGGCCAGGGTGGGAAAATTCCCGCCTAAGGTACCCAGGTCGACTTGGCATTCGACCTGGGCTAGCCAGGTCGACAGGGCTGTCGACCTGGGTGTCGACTGGGCTGTCGACCTGGCCCCAGAGCCAGGTCGAACCCAGCCCATCCTGGCTGGCCAGGTCTGTGTTTAGTCGATTTTCTGACCCTTGCCTTGTCATTAGGGATAGGTGTCAGCTCCTGGTTGGTCTCTCCTTCAAACGAACGGCTATCATTGAACCAAGCTTCATCGACGGTCTAAATCAACTCACAAATTCTATAAAAAGGACCTAACTCTAACCCTAATTCACACAAACTAAAATGGAGCTGAGACCGTCATGTTGCTGAGGAGAGACTAAAGATAGCCATCGGAAATTGAGAGGCAATTAGGAGAATAAACAAAAGCTTAAAGCAACGTCAAATCAATCAAAGCAACGCCTACAACAAAGGATAGCATCTCCAAATTCAGAATTCAGATTTCTGAATTGAAGATTCGTCATACGCTGTAAGTAGAGTGCTATTCCAATATGAATTAAATAATTGTGTTGATTTGTGTAAAGAAAGAAATGGAATTGTGGCGATAATAATTTATATTTGTATGATGCTTTGATGCTAAACGATTTGGGAATATTGTGGTATACGATTGGATATTCGCAAGAACGTGATTTGCGAAATGGAATTGTGGCGATAATAATCTATATTTGTATGTTATTTTGATTCTAACGATTTGGCAATACTATGGTGTACGATTGGATTCATACAAGTATATGATTTATGTTGACAACCACATGTTGTGGAAATTTACTCCAAGCATATGATTCATATTGAAAACTACATGTTTGTGGTAGTTATTTACAACACCCATTTGATAACTGCAAGCAAATGATTCATGTTAACAACTATATGTTGTAATAATTTATTTAAGATTCATGCAAGTATATGATTCATGTTAACAACTATATGTTGTAATAATTTATTTAAGATTCATGCAAGTATATGATTCATGTTAACAACTATATGTTATGACATTCTAATTGGAATTCATGCAAGTATATGATTCGTTATTATGCTAATATGATGAACATACTTTTATGATATTCTAAAATCATATTTTTGTGATAGTGACAAAAGCTCGCATCTTTGTAAATTTGTATTAATTTTATGAACATGACTAAACTATGTTCGTTATTATGCCCAATCGAAAAACATGTTTTTAGGCTCATGTTGTTATCATAAGTTACATTAGAATTACATTCCTCTTGCAAGTTTACATAGATAAAATAAAAACCATGATGTAAGTTTAGATATGTTTATGCTATAATTCTATGAATAGAATGAAAACCATAATTCATATAAGAATTAGGTTGGGATAATTTTAGTTGAACCATACTTTTGTATTAGTGACAAAAGTAAGCACCTTTTTGTTAACATGTAGTGATTTTATGAACACGATTAGTTTATGCCTAAATAAAAATATAGGCTTATATTTCTAGTCAAGACCCAGTGCCAATAATAATGATATCTAATTTAGTTAGATTCTTAATTTCAAGTTTACAAGGTTAGTTGAACCTATGATTCATGTTTAAGTTTATGCCATTATCATATGACTAGAATAATTCATGTTTAAGTACTGCTTATGCCATCATCATATGAATAAAATAATTCATGTTTAAGTATTGTCTATGCCTTAACCCTATGAATAGAATGATTTATGTTTAAGTATTGTTTATGCTATGATTATATGGATAAAATGATTCATGTTATGCCATGATTGTATGATGTTACAATTGCAAGTTCACATGTGCCTATTTTATGTTAATTGAATCGTTCATTACAAGTTCATGCGTTCACACTCCCCTTTTTCATGTTACCTTATAAACACCGGGTTATAAGCCTCCCCTTTTCATTTGGCTAAATTGGGTTTAAGTATTAAACCCAACACACCTTACGTTGGAGCGAACGTATAATACGGGGTAATGACGTTTGGGCTAAAATATAGAACATATGTGTTGGCCTGTTTGACGCACGCCAATAACTTTGAAAAACAATTAAGTGGCATAAATAAATCTTAATCAATAAAGATGAATTTGAATAATGGGCCACAAATATTTACATATAAAAAGAAAAGAGACAAAATATGTAAATGTAGAAAATACGATGTGTTTAACCCGAGGTTGGATTGAGTTGTGATGTAAACCTGCCCGGAACCGCCCGGCTGTCCAGTAGTCACAACAATACCTATCCAATGTGGGTGGTTAAACATGGAGCCCAATAAGGACCCGAGGTTAGACTGAGTTGTGGCGTAAGACTGCCCGGACCCAACCGACAACAGGCAGCCACAACAATACCTGTCTAATGTGAGAGGTCAAGGCTTTAATAAGACAATTAAGACTGAGTCAGGATTGATAGGATTAAGTAAATTATATTAATACTTAATCAAAATGGAACATGCTAAACTAAACAGACTGATTGGGTGGTTAGGTTTATAAAACACTTAACCAACTTAGCATGTTGGCTAGAAATAGAAAACCTAGTAGCGGAGGACCCTTTTTGCAGTAACCCTACAAGGTATCATGATACCCTGAAACTAGGCAGGGTGGGGCACGATTACTGGGCTGATTGTAAGAGGTCAAATCGACGGCGGTGGTGCAGCAGTGTAGGTTCTAACGGGGTGCGGGCGTGCACACACTCCGGCGCAGAAAAATAAGGCACTGGGCACCAGTAGCATACTTGTGCATTCTAGGATTGTGTCGGGCCGCCACCATGGGACTTGATACACCCCATGGTGGGACCAGCATAGGTAACTACAACATCGGGGGCCGTAAGACACATGTAACTATGCGAGTAGGAGCCGATCATCATAAAATGGATCACTTCACCCTGATTATGGGGTGCCTGTTGGGAACTAGTTTATACGGGTACAGAGATTAATATGGGGTACGATAGTATATTCGACCCTAGACAACTTAACTAAGTATATAGTGCTTTCCCATTTCTAGTTTATACTTATCATACCCAGTTCTTTATTCATAGACTGAATAGTCCTAGACTTACTCAGGCTTTATGTCTGACTCTACTTTTCTTTCGTCTTCCTTTCTTCCGTTTCCCCCCCCCCCCCCAGGTCCACAGGGAGGGAATACCGCAGCTTGACCAGTCTTCATATCCAGCTTGAAGAGAAAGAATGTATTGCATGGATCTTTTCGTTTTGGACTATGGCTTTGGACAGCAACTATGGGACTTTTGCAGTTTATTTATGTTTTCTTTATGCTTCTTTAAATAATGTAATCAAGACTGTTATGAAGATGTTATGTTTTTGGAAGTATTGTAAGACAATTATGGTATGGTTGTTGTAACACGTATTTTTAATGAAATAAAAGTTGTTGTTTTTCCGCTATTCAAAAATATGTGTTCTTATATCTGTCTTGTATATCTGTGACTTATACTTATAAACCTCCACCAAAATTAGGGCATTCCCTTTGAGAGTGACCCTAACGGAGGTGGGGTGTTTCACTTGGTATCAGAGCATAGGTTTACCAGATAAGATAAAAAGTTTTGGAAATTTATTTTCAAAAAGGAAATTTAAAGAAGCATTTTTTTAAAAAGATAAAATATTATTTTATTTTAAAAGGCAAAGTCCCCCCAAAGCCATAGGTGCTATCTCTTATCCTTCGTTTTGAATCTATCCTTTCTGTTTCAGCATGTCTGGAGACCTTACTCCCCAGCTGCTGACGCTTTCACTCCTCCTCCTCCACGTGAACCAGCAAGCGGAAGAGTCCCAGAGTAGGGAGACGAATAATAGTCAAACAAGAAAGGATCGTAACAGTAATAATAAGAAACGAGAAAAAGAAATGCAATTTTTGTGGTACGGAAGGGCACATAGCCAAGGATTGTAGAAAAAGGAAAAGAAAGCAAGGAGAATGTTTTCATTGTGGGGAGACTGGACACATCAGCAAAGACTGCCCTGAGAAGATAGACTTTGAGAAGGACGGGAAAGACAACAAGTCCCGAGAGAAGAGGAAGTGTAAATTCTGTGGCAAAGTGGGGCACTTAGTGAAAGATTGCCGGAAAAAGAAGGCCAAGATGAATGGTGGGTGCTTTTCTTGCGGTGAAACAGGCCACATGGCTAGGGACTGCCCAAAGATACGAGGTATAAATACTTCTGTAGAAAGTGTAGTTTATCTTTATGATCACCCCGTTCGCACTTTATTTGATTCCGGCGCGTCACACTCCTTTATCTCGTCTGCTTTAGTAGAATCTCTGCACCTAAAAACTAGTATGGTAGAGGACCCCTTAATTGTTTCAAACCCAATTGGGGGCCCAGCTCATTTGTCTATGATCTGTTTGGGATTGAAAATTTCTATTCTAAGCGTAGAATTTAAATGTAGTGCCTTTGTTTTGGGCTTTTCGGGATATGGTTTGATTTTGGGCATGGATTGGCTATCCAGTAATGGGGCCATCCTTGATTGTGAGAAAAGGGTTGTTAGGCTCCTAACCCAGCTCGGTAATACTTTGGAAATTTCTTGTAATCTCTCGTATGCGGTTATGCTTAGTTACCTTGAATCGCTAGATGCCTCTGTTGAAAATTTGCAATCGATTAGAGTGGTCCGGGAATATCCGGATGTCTTTGAAGAGGTGAAGGGCTTGCCTCCGAAGCGGGAGATAGACTTCCGTATACATCTTGTAGATAATGAAAAGCCTGTTGCGTTTCCCGTTAGACACATGGCTCCACGGGAAAGGTAAGAGCTCAATAAACAGATTAAAGAGCTTCTAGAAAAGGGGTTCATTAGGAGGAGCATTTCAGAATGGGGCGCTCCAGTAGTGTTCGCCACTAAGGCAGAAGGTTCATTTCGCTTATACATGAGTTGTGGAGAATCACCTTAGTAAGTACATTTGGCAACATGGCTGGCATTTATTTCCAAGGGATAGTTCTGCTATGTGGAATACCTGATAGTAAGTGGACGAGATCTAAAATTCACTAGTGAATTTTGGAGAGCCTGCATGAAACCATGAGTACGTCGTTATGTTTGAGCCAAGTATACTAGAAGTAGAGTAAGAGAAAGAGGAACGAGAGGCAACAGCGAAATAGGTTCCAACTCATATTTTGGAAACAAGAATTAAGAAGCTACGAAATTGTGAAGTTAAAGACGGACAAAGCATAATGGAGTTAAGCTCAAGAAATGCGACTTAGAAGATTGAAGACTAGATTCGTATATCCTTGATCCCTCTCTTCCTGTAGAGCTTACTTGCATGCTATCTTTTGTGTATATCCTCTCGGTCCCATTCTCAATCCAATTTCTGTTGCAAACCCCATAGGGAGTATAACTCATCTGTTAGTAACACATGTTGGGGCTTGAGGGTGTTCGTTAGTTTGACTAAACTTTTTGGGTTTTATAGGATAAGGGTTGGTCTTAGGAAGGGACTCCCATGTGACCTAAAAGGAGTCCATCATGCTTAGTTTCCTAGAATCATATATAGTGGTTGGGTTGAGTAATTCTTTGGGTGTCAGTCTGATGTTGATTTCGGTCTTCGGGGCTGATGCTTAGAGAGTTCTTCTCCTAATCAATATATATGTGGCATAGATTTCCAGTTTTGACATTGCCTAATGGGCACAAAGTTTTTACTTGCTTCTATCATTCGACTATATCTTTAGGTAGGACCATTTCCTATCATTGAGAAAATTGGGAAAATGGCCTATAGATTAGAGCTACCCGGAAAAATTGGCTGGAGTTCACAACGTCTTTCACGTTTCGCATCTCCGAAAATGTCTACATGAGTCTACTGAAGTGGTAGAGCCAAATATCCTAGAAGAAGCTGAAGTGGAACGCGAAGCAACCATAAGGAAAGTTCCAACCCGCATATTAGGAACTGAAGTGAAGAAGCTACGCAACCGCGAAGTCAAGCTCGTCAAAGTTCGGTGGAGCGACGCCGAAGAAGATGCAACTTGGGAAACTGAAGCTAAAATACGCGCAGCCTACCCTTTTCTTTTCGAGGGTACATCTTTGATCTTTCCTTTTTCCTTAAGTTGCGCTTTTATCTATCTTTTTAGGTATATCTCCTCGACCTTATCTTTTAGGTAGAAACTCTTTGGATGAAAACATGTAATTGAAACATGTTATGGATGATGGTTGCAAGTGGTTGCAAGTAATTGCTAGTGGTTGCTCGTGGTTGCATATACACACACAATCTAGGTTTTAGATCGGCTCAGTCACTTCATATTGCATATGCATATATGTTTGCATTCGTATATGGTTGAACTTTAATGTGTTATCATATGGATGTTGCATTTGTATGAATGATTGTGCACTCATGTAGAATCATGAATAGGAAAAATTTGCATACATAATGGATTCATGGCACTTACATAATTCGCATTAAGGAGGTCAACTGAATCAGTAGACCGCCTGATTTTGCATTAGATAAGTACATGTACACACACACTTCGCATATGATCATGAAGCACTAGAAGTCTTTTAAGGACAATGGATGCTCGTGTTTGATGGATGAGTAGATGGATGTTTGGATGTTAGGATATACATTCTTCCTAACGTGAAAATTTCGGGGACGAAATCCTTTTAAGTGGGGGAGAATGTAACACCCCGTGTATTCTATAACAGTGAAATTCATAAATTAAAGCATAACTAATTTCAAATCAAAGAATTAAGGGAAACGGGATACGACATTGTGTTCGTCTCGGAAAAATACGCGAAATAGAGTCCGAGTTTTCGAAGAACGAAGTCCGTATGAAGAAGATATGGCCTCCAGAAGTTTCAGAATTCTGGTTAAAATTCAAACAGACGAAAACAGCTCAGAAAAACAAGTTTAAAATTCAAAAATCGAGCCCAATTGGCAAGGGTGGGAGAATTCCCGCCTAAGGTACCCAGGTCGACTTGGCAGTCGACCTGGGCTAGCCAGGTCGACAGGGCTGTCGACCTGGGTGTCGACTGGGCTGTCGACCTGGCCCCAGAGCCAGGTCGAACCCAGCCCATCCTGGCTGGCCAGGTCTGTGTTTAGTCGATTTTCTGAGCCTTGCCTTGTCATTAGGGCTAGGTGTCAGCTCCTGGTTGGTCTCTCCTTCAAACGAACGGCTATCATTGAACCAAGCTTCATCGACGGTCTAAATCAGCTCACAAACTCTATAAAAAGGACCTAAGTCTAACCCTAATTCACACAAACTAAAATGGAGCTGAGACCGTCATGTTGCTGAGGAGAGACTAAAGATAGCCGTCGGAAATTGAGAGGCAATTAGGAGAATAAACAAAAGCTTAAAGCAACGTCAAATCAATCAAAGCAACTCCTACAACAAAGGATAGCATCTCCAAATTCAGAATTCAGAATTCAGATTTTTGAATTGAAGATTCGTCATACGCTGTAAGTAGAGTGCTATTCCGATATGAATTAAATAATTGTGTTGATTTGTGTAAAGAAAGAAATGGAATTGTGGTGATAATAATTTATATTTGTATGATGCTTTGATGCTAAACGATTTGGGAATATTGTGGTATACGATTGGATATTCGCAAGAACGTGATTTGCGAAATGGAATTGTGGCGATAATAATCTATATTTGTATGTTATTTTGATTCTAACGATTTGGCAATACTATGGTGTACGATTGGATTCATACAAGTATATGATTTATGTTGACAACCACATGTTGTGGAAATTTAATCCAAGCATATGATTCATATTGAAAACTACATGTTTGTGGTAGTTATTTACAACACCCATTTGATAACTGCAAGCATATGATTCATGTTAACAACTATATGTTGTAATAATTTATTTAAGATTCATGCAAGTATATGATTCATGTTAACAACTATATGTTGTAATAATTTATTTAAGATTCATGCAAGTATATGATTCATGTTAACAACTATATGTTATGACATTCTAATTGGAATTCATGCAAGTATATGATTCGTTATTATGCTAATATGATGAACATACTTTTATGATATTCTAAAATCATATTTTTGTGATAGTGACAAAAGCATGCATCTTTGTAAATTTGTATTAATTTTATGAACATGACTAAACTATGTTCGTTATTATGCCCAATCGAAAAACATGTTTTTAGGCTCATGTTGTTATCATAAGTTACATTAGAATTACATTAGAATTACATTCCTCTTGCAAGTTTACATAGATAAAATAAAAACCATGATGTAAGTTTAGATATGTTTATGCTATAATTCTATAAATAGAATGAAAACCATAATTCATATAAGAATTAGGTTGGGATAATTTTAGTTGAACCATACTTTTGTATTAGTGACAAAAGTAAGCACCTTTTTGTTAACATGTAGTGATTTTATGAACACGATTAGTTTATGCCTAAATAAAAATATAGGCTTATATTTCTAGTCAAGACCCTGTGCCAATAATAATGATATCTAATTTATTTAGATTCTTAATTTCAAGTTTACAAGGTTAGTTGAACCTATGATTCATGTTTATGTTTATGCCATTATCATATGACTAGAATAATTCATGTTTAAGTACTGCTTATGCCATCATCATATGAATAAAATAATTCATGTTTAAGTATTGTCTATGCATTAACCCTATGAATAGAATGATTTATGTTTAAGTATTGTTTATGCTATGATTATATGGATAAAATGATTCATGTTATGCTATGATTGTATGATGTTACAATTGCAAGTTCACATGTGCCTATTTTATGTTAATTGAATCGTTCGTTACAAGTTCATGCGTTCACACTCCCCTTTTTCATGTTACCTTATAAACACCGTGTTATAAGCCTCCCCTTTTCATTTGGCTAAATTGGGTTTAAGTATTAAACCCAACACACCTTACGTTGGAGCGAACGTATAATACGGGGTAATGACGTTTGGGCTAAAATATAGAACATATGTGTTGGCCTGTTTGACGCACGCCAATAACTTTGAAAAACAATTAAGTGGCATAAATAAATCTTAAACGATAAAGATGAATTTGAATAATGGGCCGCAAATATTTACATATAAAAAGAAAAGAGACAAAATATGTAAATGTAGAAAATACGATGTGTTTAACCCGAGGTTGGATTGAGTTGTGATGTAAACCTGCCCGGAACCGCCCGGCTGTCCAGTAGTCACAACAATACCTATCCAATGTGGGTGGTTAAACATGGAGCCCAATAAGGACCCGAGGTTAGACATAGTTGTGGCGTAAGACTGCCCGGACCCAACCGACAACAGGCAGCCACAACAATACCTGTCTAATGTGAGAGGTCAAGGCTTTAATAAGACAATTAAGGCTGAGTCAGGATTGATAGGATTAAGTAAATTATATTAATACTTAATCAAAATGGAACATGCTAAACTAAACAGACTGATTGGGGGGTTAGGTTTATAAAACACTTAACCAACTTAGCATGTTGGCTAGAAATAGAAAACCTAGTAGCGGAGGACCCTTTTCGCAGTAACCCTACAAGGTATCATGATACCCTGAAACTAGGCAGGGTGGGGCACGATTACTGGGCTGATTGTAAGAGGTCAAATCGACGGCGGTGGTGCAGCAGTGTAGGTTCTAACGGGGTGCGGGCGTGCACACACTCCGGCGCAGAAAAATAAGGCACTGGGCACCAGTAGCATACCTGTGCATTCTAGGTTTGTGTGGGGCCGCCACCATGGGACTTGATACACCCCATGGTGGGACCAGCATAGGTAACTACAACATCGGGGGCCGTAAGACACATGTAACTATGCGAGTAGGAGCCGATCATCATAAAATGGATCACTTCACCCGGATTATGGGGTGCCTGTTGGGAACTAGTTTATACGGGTACAGAGATTAATATGGGGTACGATAGTATATTCGACCCTAGACAACTTAACTAAGTATATGGTGCTTTCCCATTTCTAGTTTATACTTATCATACCCAGTTCTTTATTCATAGACTGAATAGTCCTAGACTTACTCAGGCTTTATGTCTGACTCTACTTTTCTTTCGTCTTCTTTTCTTCCGTTTCCCCCCCCCCCCCCCCAGGTCCACAGGGAGGGAATACCGCAGCTTGACTAGCCTTCATATCCAGCTTGAAGAGAAAGAATGTATTGCTTGGATCTTTTCATTTTGGACTATGGCTTTGGACAGCAACTATGGGACTTTTGCAGTTTATTTATGTTTTCTTTATGCTTCTTTAAATAATGTAATCAAGACAGTTATGAAGATGTTATGTTTTTGGAAGTATTGCAAGACAATTATGGTATGGTTGTTGTAACACGTATTTTTAATGAAATAAAAGTTGTTGTTTTTCCGCTGTTCAAAAATATGTGTTCTTATATCTGTCTTGTATATCTGTGACTTATACTTATAAACCTCCACCAAAATTAGGGCATTCCCTTTGAGAGTGACCCTAACGGAGGTGGGGTGTTTCACTCCGGGAGCACCTGGAAAATCCCGAAATTGCCATACAGGCCTTCTGATCTCAAAAAGAAAAAGAAAAGGCCAAGCGGCTAGCCAATCGGCTCATAAAATCATCATCACCCAAAAAAACAGTAAATTATGGTAAACATGTAGCTATTTGTCGGGCAAACAAATTTTATTCTCTGCTCTAGCCTCCTTGCTATGACCTGTTCAATGTAAGTACATGTATATGCTAGCAAATGCGACAAATTTTCAATACAGTTCAATATTTGATTCTATTAGGCGTAATGGTTCAAAATTATCAAACAAATAAACAAACAACACAAACATCAATCAATTAGCGGATTAACGTTTCAAATTCATAATTTTGATACATATAAAGAAAATCATGTTTTTGATGCCAAAACACAACAATAAATCGTATCTATATAAGTTTTGGTTCTCACACCAGTCTGATGGAAATATATAGATATCACACCATCGAAACACGAAAATAAATACAGGTGATGGCGCGCCATCATCAGAATCATGTCCGGGCGACTAGAGTGTGATTCTATATCTATCCAATATATTAAAACTTCGAATATACGTTCATGACGCGTATATGCAAAATCTTTATATATTGGATTGTCCAAATTCAAAATAAATAAATATTCAAATACATATAAAAACGATTTAAATTTTCAAAACAAAATTGTTTTCATTTGAAAAATATACACTTCACACTCGTTCTAGGATTCTACTGATCCTATCTCTAACGAGTCATTCTAATTGGATATTACTAATCCAATATCTGATGAATTCTTTCGTATGGTTCTAATGTGTCTTGTTCTCGAGCTCTGTAAACCAAAGCTCTGATACCAAATGTAACGGCAAGGAATTTCGCTTGATCCGAATCAGTCGTTAAACCGATCTAGACCGTTCGAAACCCCTGATCGTTTTGAGAACAGGACAAATCGGAACGCAAACAGAAGAACATTTCATTGTATATTACAATAATTCCATCAGAATACGAGAATATACAGAATATAAATGAATGAATTACATTCGATAAATATCAGAGATTACAATTAATTACATAGCAGCGGAAAATAATACAAAGCACAACTGAAGGTGATATACGGGTACATAGCTTTCCGGATATCATTCCAGCTGTAAACCAGGATCTTGTGAATATAAATCTGCAAAACCAAAACTACTAGCTGCCCGTGTAGAAAACAGGGGCACCCAGAGTTTAGGTTAAAACAATAAACTCCAGGTCAGTCATTTGACTGGTGTAAGAACTAAAACAGTTATTTAAAACTTTACTTTAAAAGAGAGTAATTCAAGGGACCACGCCGTATAACACGGAACAGGTTTTCGCCCAAGAATACTAGTGCACATCAATAAACCACGCAATGCTTTTTCGAAAAATGAAGCTATTATAAGACCCAGGTCCCATCACACAATGCAACGCAAGCCGGAGGATAGGGTTTTCCCTTATAATAGCCAAACATGCTTGATACGTTTAAAACAAATCATTTGATACTATAATAAGTGTATAGTGTCAAAACATTTTCAATCATAAATATCAATCCTAGGCGGCATGGGTACCATCTATCATGTCGCCATACTAGGCTCTACAAATAAAACCGAAATATCTCGTATTTGAAATTGGATTTCCGTCATGAGTCGAGGCAAGGGGAAAGCTCCTCTCCGCTTCGAGACACTCTAGCAAATGCCTCGGGATTACACACTCTGGGCAACCCCTGGATGCTTCAAGGTCAGTCCTCTCTTACGTTTGAGGATTAATATTCCTGAACACATGTTTCCCGGTCCTTACAGACCTAAAATCGAGGCGCCTCATCCAACAATCACATAGGTGAAAAGTATATAAATGTCAGGGCTGGTAAGTCACTGACACCACCAAAGCTAGAAAGAAACGTCGTGCTCTCCCTGCAGTCCTTATCTCGTTTTTAACTCATACCGAGGTGTGAGGCTCGCGAATTCACGTTATACACAAAGCTGCCACGTAGGTTGTGCTTTGATCATCAACCACAAGACTTTGCTTTTCAACAGAAGCCTTGATCCATGCAACTCAGCGTGCCACACAGGCAATTCATGCCATGCGATTGATATCTATCGATATATAACCTCTAAGCTCGTACGTCTCAGAGAAGGGCGTTAAGCAAGAGAATAAATTCTCCGCCGCCAAACAGATATATATTTAACAGAAATCAATCAACACAGAATAAAATCCAATGTCAGACACACAATCCATTTACAAGTTTGTTCTGGGTCTGAACGAAACCGGAGGCACTTTCCTCGCATATCCATCGATCTCCAAGTACGTCTGGACGACCACCTACTATTTCCATCCTCTAGGGTGTACAACCCAATCAGGATCATCGGTAATTATCCAAACGATGTGAAGACTTCCGGTCTTCGACCACCGTCATCATCTTCGACTTAACGTCGAATTGGTTATTCAGAATGGGTATAAACCTGGCGTTTCCGAACAACCCGCGTATATTAAAAACAAATGTTACACAAACACAACATACTCCTCATTCCAATTCATTAGTCACTAATCGTAAATCAGTAAGAGAGCAATTCCCCAAATATTAACCCCGAAGGCCGAAACCAACATCAGATCAATACCCAGGAAACCATTCTTCTTAACTAACCTACAACTAGTTTCTAAATTTCACATTCTTAGGGAAAGGTTCCCATTAATTTTATCAAAGATAAATTCTTTAAATTTATTCTTTAATCTTCCTTTGGATGTCATTTCAAACCAAATTATGGTTTTCGAAACTAGTCGAGATTAGCGAACCACACCGAAGTAATTATTTATTTTATTTCCCAACCCCAACCTATTCATCCCATGAAGCAAAACTGGTAATACACCATATCTAACACCACGGTGTTATCGGTAAAATTAATTACCATTTCGCGTTCAAATCTAATTAAAGATTTAACTATCGCTTTGGAGATAAACTGGTGATGCTCCATTCCCGCTCATTTTCCAAATTTGATAATTTAAATTATCAATTCACATTTCAATCTAATTGAAGATTCATTAAAACTCCCTTTTACTGGGTTAAAGAACTATTGTCATTTTAAACACAGTTCACGATAAACCCAAATCACATTCTATTTATTATCGGGTTAAAGAACAAGTGTTATTTAAAACACCCTTCACGATAAACCCACAAATCAGTTCTATTTAAAACCCATTTCTAATCCAATTTATTTATTTAAAAATAAATGGGTTTTAATTTCAGTTCAAAACTAGTTCATTTCGATAAAAATATATTTTTATCTTTTCAAATGTGGAGTTTTTCATCCCAATTTTTCCCAAATCATTTCTTATGATTTTAAACAAATTATTACTGTTTTTAATAATTTTATCGAGGCCCGTACAGTCGATTTCCAACAACGGCCATCGAACTTCACTTACAGCGACCTTTTCCAAATTATATTTGGATGTATCTCCAAATACAACCGTTAGATTTCAAATTTATAATATTCGTTAGAAAGCTCTTTTCGATACGAACCCAACGGTTCCGGTTTTAGGAGAATCCGACGGTCGGATCTCCTGTAATGTCTGTTCGAAGTCAATGGTCGAAATTTACGAACTACCGCGGCGCGGCGCGTTCTATTCAGACCTTTATATTATATATATATATATAATATATATATATAATATATATAATATATATATATATAATATATAATATATATATATAATATATATTTCGTCGATTTCCTTTTTTTTTAAATGAATTTTATAAATCGTTTCAAATTTGTTTCAAAAACAATTTAAACTTCCATTTCAAATTCAAATCAAAATTGAATTTTTCCTTATAAATTCGTTTTAAATTCATTTCAATTCATTTCAATTCAATTCAATTCAATTTGAATTCATTTCTAATTGATTTTTATTCTATTTCAATTCGTTTTCAATTCAATTTGAACTCATTTTCTATTCAATTCAATTCGAATTCGCTTTCTTTTCAATTCAATTCAAATTCATTTTCTATTCAATTCAAATCAAATTCGTTTTCTTTTCAATTCAAATCAAATTCCTGTTATAAATATTCGATTTTTATCTTTTGTCAATATTCATTATAAAATGAATATAATCGATATAAATATCGTTCGCGTTAAAATAGCGCATCTCTAATCAACACGGCTTTATATTTTTCAATAACTTCGTTATTCTATTCAACAAATGAGTTTATATTTCTTTCAATACATGTGTAATAACCCGAAAATCTGGGCCAGTTTAAATTTTTTATTTTGGCTATTTTAGCGAATTTTGATTATTTAAAATGAATTATTTTAAATAATATCGACGAGAAATTTATTTTGAATATAAATCGAACGTATATATTATATAGATCATCGATAGAATATAAATATTTATTTTTATTTATATTTATAAAAGGAATTGAAAATGGCGCAGTAGTTCGATAATTCGATTTCAAACTTCAAATGAATGTACCAGGTGCAAAATAAACCGGATTTTAGTGAAACCAAAAATAATGGAATCTAATTGTGACTATCTTTCCAACGAACCCGAAAAATCGAAATTTGATAGCGGGAATCAAAAGATATGTCCAGTTGAAATTTCTGAATAGTCGCTATGGAATTCAGGCCCTTAAAAATGGAAATTTTGCAAACGACCTCGGATTTCGACAAAACCACTTTTGTTGGATCCGCGATGTCAAGTTATTGCTAGGTTTCAAATTTCATAATTTTTGAATCAATATGTGAGCGTGGCAAAAGAAAACGCGTTTGACCAGTTTTAGTTGATTTTAATCGACTGGAAAATGGCCATTTTTCAAACGGTCTCAGAATTCGACGAAATTAATTTTGTTAGGACCGTAACGTCAATACGAAGCTAGAAAATATTTTTTCTGGAATTTTTCGAGTTAGTATGTCACCCCAGTAAATTGAAATGCGCGTTCAAATTCAATATATAGAGTTATATGTTGACTTTGACAGAAACTAATCGAAACAATCGAATCAGCTTGCGATACATATCCCATTTTGTTCGGAATGGGGGTAATTAGCTAGGGAGGACAGGCGGTGGGTATTGTTTCGAGGTCGAATTAAAAACTTACTTTTTGGATTAAAATAAAATAAAAAAATATATATTTATATAAAGGCCCCCCCTCATTTCCCTCTTCTCTCTCTCCCCTACCGTTCATTCCCAAAATAAAAAAAAACAAAAAAAAGAAAGAACGGATCGCGCCGCCACCCTGGGCCCCCGAGCCTCACGCCCCCCCTACCTACGCCGCCGGAGATCGACCCCCGTCCTGCTGTCGATCGCGACTACCCCCCCCCCTTTCCCTGCTGAGACGCGCACACCCCCCCTTTCAACTCCACCGCAGCCCCAAAACTCCACCTGTTGCCGCCCCCTCCGACGCCGACGAGCATCTACAGCACCCCCACGCAGCAGCTCCGCCCCTTCCTTGCCCGATTCGAAGTACGTATTTCAATTTGAAGTTTATTCGCAGATTTTTAATTATTGTATGATGATAAAGACCCGATCTTTATATAGTTATTAGTGAAATACAAATTCAATTTTATTTTTATACGTATGAAAGCAAATGAAAAATGGGTTTTTATATAGGAAAAATGTTGTATTTTTTTTATAGAGGAAGTTTAAATTTTGATTGATATGAAGTTACGATTTTTAAACAAAGAAAAGATTTGATTTTATAACAAAGAAAAAGATAGATTTTTATTCGTGTAAGGAGTAGATTTTTAACGATATAAAGAAGTGATTTTTAATCTAGGAAAGACGATATTTTTATATGATGCAAAAATTAAAAATATAATTTTTAATTAAGTAGTGAAGTAAAAATACGTTTTTTACTTCGATAAAAATAGGGTTTTCATTGATGTAGAAATATAAAAATATAATTTTTTCATAGGTAAGATAGTAAAAATATCACCTTTATATTTGAAAAGGCGAAATCTTTATATTTGAAAAGGCGAAATCTTTATATTTGAAAAGGCGAAATCTCTATATAGTAGCGATGTAAAAATAGAGTTTTTATCTATATAGTAGCGAAGTAAAAATTCGATTTTTATATAGTGAATAGCAAAGTAAAAATTTGATTTTTATATATTGAATTGCAAAGTAAAAATTCGATTTTTATATATTGAATAGCGAAGTAAAAATTCGATTTTTATATATTGAATAGCGAAGTAAAAATTCGATTTTTATATATTGAATAGCGAAGTAAAAATGTGATTTTTACATATGTAGAGAATACGGATGAAGAAAGTGACGAAAGAAGAACGGCGGAGATTTTCTACATATGAAGAGCCGTGGAATTGGATTAGCGAATCAGTGAGAACTTCTCACCTTAAATTTTATTTTTCTAGTTGAAATATATACTAGGATGCAGATGGTGTTTAGTAGCACCTGACACCCGTCGTCCACAGACCATGGACGGCTTGTATGCTTGTTTGTTTGATTTTGATGTGTGGTTGATTGTGTGATGTGATGTGAAATGAAACAAAATATTTATATAGTTAAAAATATTTCATAGTTAAAAATAGAATTTTTAACGTGTATTTAAAATGAAATAAAAATAAACAAATCGGACGATTTGTTTATATACACACATTTGACTGATATTGATTGGGACGATAAATTTTACACATCGCCCAACTACACAAATAAAATCTGTGTTTGATTGTTTGAAACCCCACACGGGTATTGGGATGATATTTGACGTACACTAATCCCAATAATTAGTTGTATGTCGATCGATTGATTGACAGACTGTTATAAGCGTTGAATATTTATATTTGATGCTTATACAATGTAGAATGCACTTTGGATGATGGTTGATTATTCATCGTTGTTATTGTATACATGTGTTGTAGAAAATCCATATAACTAAAATTATATGGTAATTGGTTGGGCCTCATTCCAGTTTTGAAATAGAAATATTTGAAATAGAAAGATTTGATAAAGAAATATTCGAAATAGAATATTTGAAAATTAGGAATATTTGAAAATTAGAAAGATTTGAAAAAGAAATATTTGAAGTAGAATATTTGAAAATCGAAATATATGAAACCGCATTGATAGATTGACGCCATTTTGACGTGAACGATATTTATATCGATTTTATTCGAAATGAAGTGAATATTAAAGTGAATTGAAATTCGAATTTAATTGAATTGATTTGAAATTCGAAATAAACTGAAATGGTTTGAAATTCGAATAGAATTGAAATCGTTTTGAAATGAATTCGAATTGAAACTGACTAGAAATGAATTCGAATTGAAATTGAATAGAAATGAATTCGAATTAAATTGAATATAAATGAATTCGAATTTAAATTGAAAAGAAATGAATTCGAATTGAAATTGAATAGAATTGAATTCGAATTGAAATCGAAAGGAATTGCATTCGAATAGAATTGAAATTGAATGGAAATCAATTTGAAAGGAATTTAAAACGATTTATAAAATACGTTTTGAATTGAAATCGACGAAGTATATATTATATATATTATATATATTATATAATGGCCGGAATAGAACGCGCCGCGCCGCGGCAGTTCGCGAATTTCGACCATTGACTTCGAACGGACATTGCGGGAGATCCGACCGTCGGATTCTCCTAAAACCGGAACCGTTGGGTTCGTATCGAAAAGAGCTTTCTAACGAATATTAGAAATTTGAAATCTAACGGTTCGATTTGGAATTATGTCCAAATCAAATTTGGAAAAGGTCGTTGTAAGTGCAGCTCGATGGCCGTTGATGGAAATCGACTGTACGGGCCTTGATAAAATTATTAAAAATAGTAATAATTTGTGTAAAATCATAAAAAATGATTTGGGAAGAATTGGGATGAAAAACTCCCTATTTGAAAAGATAAAAATAGATTTTTATCGAAATGAACTAGTTTTGAACAAGAATTGTAATTTAATTATTTTTAAATAAATAAATTGAATTTGAAATGGTTTTGAAAATAACCAGAATTTCCAATGATTGCATTGGAATGGATTTGAATCGAAATTGTCTTCGGAATATTTCGATATTGGATTTCGTGATTATGCAGATGTTGTTATGGAAATTTGAAAGATATAGATATAAATATCGTTATTTCCAATACGATATTTGTTGGTCGTAGAATTTGATATTGAATATAAGCCGGTATATTTTCTATTCAGAGCCTTGTATTTAATATCAAATGTGATTTGGGTTTGTCGTGAATGGTGTTTTGACTAACACTGTTCTTGAACCCAGTTGAGAAAAGATTAAATCGTTTTATTTAGATTTATTGAAGTGTACCAATTAAATAATATTTAATTGGAATTGAATTGATATTGATTTTTGGGTTTATCATGAACAGTGTTTTAAATAACACTTGTTCTTTAACCCGATAATTAATTGAATGTGATTTTGGGTTTATCTTGAACCGTGTTTTAAAGGACCCTGATTCTTTAACCCAGTTAAAGATTAAATCTAAGTGGAGTTTTAATGAATCTTTAATTAGATTGAAAAGATCGAGAATGGAGTATCACCAGTTTTGCTCCAGGCGATAGTTAAATCTTTAATTAGATTTGAACGTGAAATGGTAATTGAATTTACCGATAACACAGTGGTGTTAGATATGAAGTATGACCAGATTTACTTCATGGGATGAATAGGTTGGGATTGAGAAATTAAAATAAATGATTACTTCGGTGCGGTTCGCTAATCCTGACTAGTTTGAATTGATATTCAAAAGAGATTATAGAATAAATTTTAAAGAATTTATCTTTGATGAAATTAATGGGAACCTTTCCCAAAATATAAGAATATTTGAATAAAAGAATATTCTGAATTGGAATAAGGCGTATGCTGTGTTTGTGTAACACGTGTTTATTATATATATACGCGAGTTGTTCAGAAAGACCGGGTTTATCCCATTCTGAATAACTGATTCGACGTGGTGTCGAAGATGAAGACGGTGGTCGAAGACCGGAGGTCTTCACGTCGCTTGGGTAATTACTGATGATCTTGATTGGGCTGTACACCCAAGAAGATGGAAACAGTTGGTGATCGTCCAGATGTATTTGGAGATCGATGGATATGCGGGGTACTAGGTGCCTCCGGTTTCGTTCAGACCCAGAACGAAATTTTAAATGGACTGTGTGTCTGACATTGGATTTTAGTCTGTGTGATTGATTTCTATTAAATATATATCTGTTTGACGGCGGAGAATTTATTCTCTTGCTTAACGCCCTTCTTTGAGACGTACGAGCTCAGGGGTTATATATTGATGGATATCAATCGCTTGGAGTGAATTGCCTGTGTGGCATGCCTAAGTGGCAATTGATCAAGGCTTCTGTTGAAAAGCAAAGTCTTGTGGATGATGATCAAAGCAAGGCCTGTGTGGCATAGCTTTGTGTAGCGTGGATTCGCGAGCCTCGCACCCCGGTTGTGAACCAAAAATGGGAGAAGGACCTCAGGAAGGGCATGCGTTTCTTTCTAGCTAGGGTGGTGTCAGTGACCTACCATCCCTGACATTTATATACTTTTCACCTGTGTGGTTGTTGTTGTTGCGAGGCGCCTCGGTTTGATCGGACGATCCGGGTCCGATGGAGTTATTTAGTTGTCTCACCTACACCCCAAAGGGCGGGGAAACGCAGTGTTCAGGATTTCGTCTAATACACATCAGTGGACCGGCCCTGTCGCTGCAAGGGACGATGCGTTCTGTTCCTGAGGGGCGGGCTAGAGCGTCTCGAATCGGTAGAGGACTATCTTTTGCCTCGGTTCATAGATGGAAATCCAATTTCCAAATACGTGACATTTGCGGTTTTATTTGTAGAACCTAGTATGGCGACATAGTGGGATGGGGCGCTTTTGCCGTCTACGATTGATACTTATGATTTGAAGAATGTTTTATACACCATGCACTTATGATAGTATCAAATGATTTGTTTTAAACGTATCAAGCATTCTTGGCTATTATAAGGTAAAAACCCTATCCTCCGGCTTGTGTTGCATTGTGTGATGGGAACTGGGTCTTATAATAGCTTCATTTTTCCTTATTTAGCATTGCGCTGTTTGTTTTATGCACTGGTGTTCTTGGGAGGAAACCCGTTCCGTGTTATACGGCGTGGTCCCTTGATTTACCGAACTTTAAAATAAAGATTAATAACTGTTTTAGTTCTCACACCAATCCCATGACTGACCTGGAGTTTATTGTTTTAACCTAAACTCTGGGTGCCCTTATTTTGATACGGGCAGCTAGTAGTTTTGGTTTTGCAGATTTATATTCACAGGATCCTGGTTTACAGCTGGAACGATATCCGGAAAGCTTTGTATCCGTGTATCTCTTCTAGTTGTGTATTGTATTATTTTCCGCTGCTATGTAATTTATTGTAATCTCTGATAGTTTCTGTGTAATATTCACTTATTCATACTCTGTGTATTCTTGTATCCTGATGGATTTGTTGTAATAACAATGTAATGTTCTTCCGTCCGCGTTCTATTTTGTCGTGTTCTCAAAACAATCAAACGTTTCGAACGGTCTAGATCGGTTTAGCGACTGATTCGGATCGAGCGAAATTACCGGTCGTCACAGGTTGGTATCAGAGCTTTGGTTTACAAATCTCAGAGAACAAGGCACATTAGAACCATACGAAAGAATTCATCAGATATTGGATTAGTAATATCCAATGGGAATGACTCGTTAGAGATGGGATCAGTAGTATCCTTGAACGAGTGTGAAGAGTATATTTTTGAAATACAAAACGAAAACAAGTTTTGTTTTGAAATTTAAATCACTTATTCGTATTTGATTATTTATTTTATAATGAATTTGGACAGTCCAATATATAGAGATTTTGCATATATGTCTTGCAAACGTGTATTCGAAGTTTTAATATACTGGATAGTTAAAGAATCATACTATAGTGCCCGGGGATAATTCTGGTGATGGGGCACCGTCGCCAGTATTTATTTTCGAGTAACGAAAGTGAGATTTCTATATATTTCCAATTGACTGGTGTGAGAACCGAAACTAGATAGGGCTTATTGTTGTGATTTTGCATCAAAAATGTGATTTTTGACTATATAGCAAAATTATGAATTTGAAACGTTAATCCACTAATTGATTGATGTTTGTGCTGTTTTTTATTTGTTTGCTAATTTTTAGCCTAATTGTATCAAATATTGAATTGTATTGAAAATTGGTCGCATTTTCTTGCATATACTTGTACTTACATTGAACAGGTCATAGCAAAGAGGCTAGAGCAGAGAAATAAAATTGTTTACCCGACAAATAGGTACATGTTTACCATAATTTACTGTTTTGTTTGGGTGAAGATGATTTTATGAGCCGATTGGCTAGCCGCTTGGCTTTTTCTTTTTCTTTTTGAGATCAGAAGGCTTATATGGCAATTTCGGGATTTTCCCGTGCTCCCGGAGCAGGGGAAGTTATGGCGAAATTTTTCGAAAATTTAGGGTGTTAGCCAAATTTTTGAAATTTTTGAAAAGTTTTTAGAAACTGAAAAGTTGAAGAACTTAAGCCATAATAAAAATAATGAAAGTTGAGTTGGTATTTAAAACAACTTTCGGCTTTGTTCCTTTTCGGGGACGAAAAGTTTTAAGTGGGGGAGATTGTAATAACCCGAAAATCTGGGCCAGTTAAAAAATTTTATTTTGGCTATTTTAGTGAATTTTGATTATTTAAAATGAATTATTTTAAATAATATCGACGAGAAATTTATTTTGAATATAAATCGAACGTATATATTTTATAGATCGTCGATAGAATATAAATATTAATTTATATTTATATTTATAAAAGGAATTGAAAATGGCGCAGTAGTTCGATAATTCGATTTCAAACTTCAAATGAATGTATCGGGTGCAAAATAAACCGGATTTTAGTGAAACCAAAAATAATGGAATCTAATTGTGACTATCTTTCCAACGAACCCGAAAAACCGAAATTTGATAGCGGGAATCAAAAGATATGTCCAGTTGAAATTTCTGAATAGTCGCTATGGAATTCAGGCCCTTAAAAATGGAAATTTTGCAAATGACCTCGGATTTCGACGAAACCACTTTTGTTGGATCCACGATGTCAAGTTATTGCTAGGTTTCAAATTTCATAATTTTTCGAATCAATATGTGAGCGTGGCAAAAGAAAACGCGTTTGACCAGTTTCAGTTGATTTTAATCGACTGGAAAATGGCCATTTTTCAAATGGTCTTAGAATTCGATGAAATTAGTTTGGTTAGGACCGTATCGTCAATACGAAGCTAGAAAATATTTTTCTGTAATTTTTCGAGTTAGTATGTAACCCCAGTAAATTGAAATGCGCGTTCAAATTCAATATATAGAGTTATATGTTGACTTTGACAGAAACTGATCGAAATAGTCGAATCCGCTTGCGATACATATCCCATTGTGTTCAGAATGGGGGTAATTAGCTAGGGACGACAGGCGGTGGGTCTCGTTTCGAGGTCGAATTAAAAACTTACTTATTGGATTAAAATAAAATAATATATATATATATTTATATAAAAGCCCCCCCTCATTTCCCTCTTCTCTCTCTCCCCTACCGTTCATTCCCAAAATCAAAATAAACAAACAAAACAAAACAAAAAGAAAGAACGGATCGCGCCGCCGCCCTGGGCCCCCGAGCCTCACGCCCCCCCCCCCCCCATCCACCTGCGCCGCCGGAGATCGACCCCCCCTCCTGCTGTCGATCGCGACTACCCCCCCTTTCCCTGCTGAGACGCGCACACCCCCCCTTTCAGCTCTACCGCAGCCCCAAAACTCCGCCCGCCTCCACATGTTGCCGCCCCCTCCGACGCCGACGAGCATCTCCAGCACCCCCACGCAGCAGCTCCGCCCCTTCCTTGCCCGATTCGAAGTACGTATTTCAATTTGAAGTGTATTCGCAGATTTTTAATTATTGTATGATGATAAAGACCCGATCTTTATATAGTTATTAGTGAAATAAAAATTCAATTTTATTTTTATTTTTATACGTATGAAAGAAAATGAAAAATGGGTTTTTATATAGGAAAAAGGTTGTATTTTTTTTATAGAGGAAGTTTAGATTTTGATTGATATGAAGTTACGATTTTTAAACAAAGAAAAGATTTGATCTTATAACAAAGAAAAAGATAGATTTTTATTCGTGTAAGGAGTAGATTTTTAACGATATAAAGAAGTGATTTTTTATCTAGGAAAGACGATATTTTTATATGATGCGAAAATTAAAAATATAATTTTTAATTAAGTAGAGAAGTAAAAATACGTTTTTTACTTCGATAAAAATAGGGTTTTCATTGATGTAGAAGTATAAAAATATAATTTTTTTCATAGGTAAGATAGTAAAAATATCACCTTTATATTTGAAAAGGCGAAATCTTTATATTTGAAAAGGCGAAATCCCTATATAGTAGCGATGTAAAAATAGAGTTTTTATCTATATAGTAGCGAAGTAAAAATTCGATTTTTATATAGTGAATAGCAAAGTAAAAATTCGATTTTTATATATTGAATAGCAAAGTAAAAATTCAATGTTTATATATTGAATAGCGAAGTAACAATTCGATTTTTATATATTGAATAGCGAAGTAAAAATTCGATTTTTATATATTGAATAGCGAAGTAAAAATGTGATTTTTACATATGTAGAGAATACGGATGAAGAAAGTGACGAAAGAAGAACGGCGGAGATTTTCTACATATGAAGAGTCGTGGCATTGGATTAGCTAATCAGTGAGAACTTCTCACCTTAAATTTTATTTTTCTAGTTGAAATATATACTAGGATGCAGACGGTGTTTAGTAGCACCGAACACCCGTCGTCCACAGACCATGGACGGCTTGTATGCTTGTTTGTTTGATTTTGATGTGTGGTTGATTGTGTGATGTGATGTGAAATGAAATAAAATATTTATATAGTTAAAAATAGAATTTTTAACGTGTATTTAAAATGAAATAAAAATAAACAAATCGGACGATTTGTTTATATACACACATTTGACTGATATTGATTGGGACGATAAATTTTACACATCGCCCAACTACACAAATAAAATCTGTGTTTGATTGTTTGAAACCCCACACGGGTATTGGGATGATATTTGACGTAAACTAATCCCAATAATTAGTTGTATGTCGATCGATTGATTGACAGACTGTTATAAGCGTTGAATATTTATATTTGATGCTTATACAATGTAGAATGCACTTTGGATGATGGTTGATTATTCATCGTTGTTATTGTATACATGTGTTGTAGAAAATCCATATAACTAAAATTATATGGTAATTGGTTGGGCCTCATTCCAGTTTTGAAATAGAAATATTTGAAAAAGAAAGATTTGAAAAAGAAATAGTCGAAATAGAATATTTGAAAATTAGGAATATTTGAAAATTAGAAAGATTTGAAAAAGAAATATTTGAAGTAGAATATTTGAAAATCGAAATATATGAAACCGCGTTGATAGAGTGACGCCATTTTGACGTGAACGATATTTATATCGATTTTATTCGAATTGAAGTGAATATTAAAGTGAATTGAAATTCGAATTTAATTGAATTGATTTGAAATTCGAAATAAACTAAAATGGTTTGAAATTCGAATAGAATTGAAATAGAATTGAAATCGTTTTGAAATTAATTCGAATTGAAACTGAATAGAAATGAATTCGAATTGAAATTGAATAGAAATGAATTCGAATTAAATTGAATAGAAATGAATTCGAATTGAAATTGAATAGAAATGAATTCGAATTGAAATTGAATTGAATTCGAATTGAAATCGAAAGGAATTGCATTCGAATAGAACTGAAATTGAATGGAAATCAATTTGAAATGAATTTAAAACGATTTATAAAATACGTTTTGAATTGAAATCGACGAAGTATATATTATATATATAATATAATGGCCTGAATAGAACGCGCCGCGCCGCGGCAGTTCGCGAATTTCGACCATTGACTTCGGACGGATATTGCGGGAGATCTGACCGTCAGATTCTCCTAAAACCAAAACCGTTGGGTTCGCATCGAAAAGAGCTTTCTAACGAATATTAGAAATTTGAAATCTAACGGTTGGATTTGGAATTATGTCCAAATCAAATTTGGAAAAGGTCGCTGTAAGTGTAGTTCGATGGCCGTTGATGGAAATCGACTGTACGGGCCTTAATAAAATTATTAAAAATAGTAATAATTTGTGTAGAATCATAAGAAATGATTTGGGAAGAATTGGGATGAAAACTCCCTATTTGAAAAGATAAAAATAGATTTTTTATCAAAATGAACTAGTTTTGAACTAGAATTGCAATTTATTTATTTTTAAATAAATAAATTGAATTCGAAATGGTTTTGAAAATAACCAGAATTTCCAATGATTGCATTGGAATGGATTTGAATCGAAATTGTCTTCGGAATATTTCAATGTTGGATTTCGTGATTATGCAGATGTTGTTATGGAAATTTGAAAGATATAGATATAAATATCGTTATTTCGAATACGATATTTGTTGGTCGTAGAATTTGATATTGAATATAAGCCGGTATATTTTCTATTCAGAGCCTTGTATTTAATATCAAATGTGATTTGGGTTTGTCGTGAATGGTGTTTTGACTAACACTGTTCTTGAACCCAGTTGAGAAAAGATTAAATCTTTTTATTTAGATTTAATGAAGTGTACCAATTAAATAATATTTAATTGGAATTGAATTGATATTGATTTTTGGGTTTATCATGAACAGTGTTTTAAATAACACTTGTTCTTTAACCTGATAATTAATGAAATGTGATTTTGGGTTTATCGTGAACCGTGTTTTAAATGACCCTGATTCTTTAGCCCAGTTAAAGATTAAAACTAAGTGGAGTTTTAATGAATCTTTAATTAGATTGAAAAGATCGAGAATGGAGTATCACCAGTTTTGCTCCAGGCGATAGTTAAATCTTTAATTAGATTTGAATGTGAAATGGTAATTGAATTTACCGATAACACCGTGGTGTTAGATATGAAGTATGACCAGTTTTACTTCATGGGATGAATAGGTTGGGATTGAGAAATTAAAATAAATGATTACTTCGGTGTGGTTCGCTAATCCCGACTAGTTTGAAATGATATTCAAAGGAGATTAAAGAATAAATTTTAAAGAATTTATCTTTGATGAAATTAATGGGAACCTTTCCCAAAATATTAGAATATTTGAATAAAATAATATTCTGAATTGGAATGAGGCGTATGTTGTGTTTGTGTAACACGTGTTTATTATATATAAACGCAAGTTGGTCAGAAAGACCGGGTTTATCCCATTCTGAATAACTGATTCGACGTGGTGTCGAAGATGAAGACGGTGGTCGAAGACCGGAGGTCTTCACGTCGCTTGAGTAATTACTGATGATCTTGATTGGGCTGTACACCCAAGAAGATGGAAACAGTTGGTGATCGTCCAGACGTATTTGGAGATCGATGGATATGCGGGGTACTAGGTGCCTCCGGTTTCGTTCAGACCCAGAACGAACTTGTAAATGGACTGTGTGTCTGACATTGGATTTTAGTCTGTGTGATTGATTTCTATTAAATATATATCTGTTTGGCGGTGGAGAATTTATTCTCTTGCTTAACAACCTTCTCTGAGACATACGAGCTCAGGGGTTATATATTGATGGATATCAATCGCATGGAGTGAATTGCCTGTGTGGCATGCCTAAGTGGAAATTGATCAAGGCTTCTGTTGAAAAGCAAAGTCTTGTGGATGATGATCAAAGCAAGGCCTATGTGGCATAGCTTTGTGGAGCGTGGATTCGCGAGCCTCGCACCCCGGTTGTGAACCAAAAACGGGAGAAGGACCTCAGGGAGGGTATGCGTTTCTTTCTAGCTAGGGTGGTGTTAGTGACCTACCAGCCCTGACATTTATATACTTTTCACCTGTGTGGTTGTTGCTGTTGCGAGGCGCCTCGGTTTGATCGGACGATCCGGGTCCGATGGAGTTATTTAGTTGGCTCACCTACGCCCCAAAGGGCGGGGAAACGCAGTGTTCAGGATTTCGTCTAATCCACATCGGTGGACCGGCCCTGTCGCTCCAAGGGACGATGCGTTCTGTTCCTGAGGGGCAGGCTAGAGCGTCTCAAATCGGTAGAGGACTATCTTTTGCCTCGGTTCATAGATGGAAATCCAATTTCCAAATACGTGACATTTGTGGTTTTATTTGTAGAACCTAGTATGGCGACATAGTGGGATGGGGCGCTTATGCCGTTTATGATTGATACTTATGATTTGAAGAATGTTTTATACACTATGCACTTATGATAGTATCAAATGATTTGTTTTAAACATATCAAGCATTCTTGGCTATTATAAGGTAAAAACCCTATCCTCCGGCTTGTGTTGCATTGTGTGATGGGAACTGGGTCTTATAATAGCTTCATTTTTCCTTATTTAGCATTGCGCTGTTTGTTTTATGCACTGGTGTTCTTGGGAGGAAACCCGTTCCGTGTTATACGGCGTGGTCCCTTGATTTACCGAACTTTAAAATAAAGATTAATAACTGTTTTAGTTCTCACACCAGTCCCATGACTGACCTGGAGTTTATTGTTTTAACCTAAACTCTAGGTGCCCTTATTTTGACACGGGCAGCTAGTAGTTTTGGTTTTGTAGATTTATATTCACAGGATCCTGGTTTACAGCTGGAACGATATCCGGAAAGCTTTGTATCCGTGTATCTCTTCTAGTTGTGTAATGTATTATTTTCCGCTACTATGTAATTTATTGTAATCTCTGATAGTTTCTGTGTAATATTCACTTATTCATACTCTGTATATTCTTGTATCCTGATGGAATTGTCGTAATAACAATGAAATGTTCTTCCGTCCGCATTCTATATTGTCGTGTTCTCAAAACAATCAGGCGTTTCGAACGGTCTAGATCGGTTTAGCGACTGATTCGGATCGAGCGAAATTCCCGGTCGTCACAACATGACTCTATATTTTTGTCAACACATGATTATTCTCAACGAATGAGTACTGTCCACGTGTGACTATTTTTGTTTTATAATATATTTTATAAAAATTATGGTATCTATCGTTTGATTTCAAATCAGAATCCAACCGTAAATTAGTAAGAGAATGATTCCCTAAATATTAACCCCGAAGGCCGAAACCAACATCAGGTCAATATCCAGGAGACACTCATCTTATCTATTTTCCAGTTAGTTTCTAATTTTATATGATAAAGATGTAAATTTTATTGTTAAAATATTTCGTTCAACACATGACTAATCTCAACGGATGAGTACTGTCAACACATGAACCTTTATTTTATAAAGAAGTTAGTTTCTAATTTTATAGTATTCTTTATTTTCTAAATTGGAATGAGGCCCAATCAATCACCATATAAAGTTAATTATATGGATTCCATACAACACATGTATATAATAGCAACGATACATAATCAACTGTAATGACCCGTATTTTCTGCGATATATAATTAACTTATTTAATTATATAAATAGTAATTTAGAATTTAAATGGTCGTTTAATTAAATTATATTGAATATTTAATTAAAATAAATAATATATTTAATTCTGAAATAATCAGAATTGGCCGAAATGGCGATATGGTGTGAATGGGGAAATTCAAAATATATAATTCAGTTTAGAAATTGAATTACGATAACGAATATATTTAAATAACGACGGTTTGAACGTATAATTATATTATAATTAAAATCGAGCTCGAAATGGCGCTGTAGTTCGCAATTTGGCGATTCGAACTTCAACTGAATGTACAGGATTCGTTTTAAGCCGGATTTCTGTGAAACAAGAAACGTTCGGAGCTGGTGAAGTATATCTTTCTGATGGAAGAGAAAAATCGGGATTTCGTCGTGTAGATTTTGATTTATGTCCAAATCAAATTTTAGAAAAGTCGCTGTGGAATTCCTTTATAATTTATAACGATTTATTTATAGGGGATTTTTCCCACAAGGACAAACTCATCAAATTATTTGCCCAAAAGGACAACCAACAAAAAACTTGCCCAAAATGACAAGTTTTAGTGCAAATGGTGAATTTCAGGGGGTCCTATGTTTTTCCACTTTGCACTAAAACTTGTCCTTTTGGACAAGTTTTTTGCCCTTTGTCCTTTTGGACAATTTTTTTGGTTTTTTTGTCCTTCACAATTTTTTCCTGTTATTTATATTTATAAAAGGAATTTCATTTTAAATCGAATATCGATTTAATCGGGATTTGAAATATCGAGTTAGAAATTCATATAGGAATATTCTAGAGCTGTATGATATTCTACATGGATATATACGATAATATTTATTTATAAATATTTAAATTAATTATATTTAAATATATTTAAATATTTAAATGGGTTATTTAGAGCTTTAAAAATAGCCACTTTTGCAAACGAAGTCGGAATTCGACGAAACTAATTTTGTTGGATCCGCAACATCAAATTATTGATATATTCCAAGTTCCGTGATGTTTAGGGTCAGTATGTGGCCGTACGGATTTTTAGAGTGAAAAACAGTTAGTGTTTTGACGGTTAAAAATACGCTGTGTGAACAAACGGAGTCGGAATTCGACAAAACCAGTTTCGTTGGGTCCGTAATGTCAAACTCTAGTGGCATGTCCATTTCCGTGATTTTAGGATACCGTATGCGGTAGCAGGGATTTTTAAGGACGAGAGACAAGTGTAAATTATAGAAAAGAAAATAAAAATTAAATAGAAAAAAATATCTAAATCATGTGTATGGACTGAGGGAGGCCACGCAGTGATCAGTTTTGGCCACAAACCATACCTACCCAAACCCGAGCTTATGAATACCGTAAAAACCCATTCCAGTAAAACTTAGAAAAAATCTAAACCTTCCCAATACTTCACAAAAAAATCAACAGAAAATATATAAATCATTCGATATTTACATTGGCATCCACTGTTCGTGAGCTACCCATTCATACCAATACTTCAACACTCGACATCAAATTTTGGGGGCATCGGTCTCTTCTACCTGGACCAGCGGGGCCGTCGAGTTTGGGTTTGGACAGACGATTGGGTAGGAGGAAGAACGGGGATGGTTGGATGGCATCGGCAGCAGGTACAGGTGGCCAGAGGTCGGAGTAATTTCAGCAAGGATCGGTTTTGGCTAGGGTTTTATGTTTTGAGTTAGAACGGAGGCTGTATGCTATCGGAGAAGCTCGAGGATCATCGGAGTGGAGGTTCTGTCGATGGCAGTCAGACCGGTGCTGACTTGGTGGCCTCTGGCGATGTGAAGGAGCAACGATGATTGGTTATTCGAGGAGGGTGTTATTCGATTTTTCCTGGAGTTGGTGGTTTGAGAGGATCGGGTACTGTTGAGGGAGATAAAGCGGGTCTGGTATTATAAAGGGAAATGGGGCAGTCAAAGTAAGTTAAGCCCAAGTGGAAATTAATTAAGTTTTATTTTAATTTAAATTGTATACGACCTTATGAAATGTTGTAACTTTCACATACGATATCAGAATTAGACGAAATAAGATCCGACAGGATCGTATGGACGGACACTACCAATTGGGACTGACTGGGAGTGGATTGGAGCTCGTTTGAATTTATGACGAAATAAATTGTTTGATTCAAATCAAACAAACAGTTTATCGTTCTTTAACGATGAACTGCCAATGTGAGTAAAACTCACCAACTCTGAACAGTTATATTTTTCTAACGTATATTTAGAACCGTTAATTATCTGTTGATTGATGTGTGTTAACTGTTTGGTTGAATTGTTGATGTATTGGTTGAAATTACAGATAACGATATAGATATATATCATTAATCAAATATCGATTCTGTTTATCAGAATATTTCATATCGAAATGAAATCGATGTTAATTATATTGTTTAACATCTGTGATGCAGGGAAACAGGTCGTAGGAATCCAACTGGATTCCTCAACATTTATTTTACTGTTTTTCATATATTGTAATATATGATGTGATATATGATATGTTGATGATTATGTGTGTTTGGATGATATAAATCACCATTGTTTGGTAATTTAAATACCGTAAGAAATACTAGGATGTAAAAAGGGAATTTTCAAAGTATATTTTGAAAATAAATTAGTTATATAAAATCAATGGATTTTATATAGAAACGGAAAAAGGGATTTTTTTAAAAGAAAACATTCATAAAATCGAAAGAGTTTTGAAAAGGAAATATTTATTGAAAATAAATATGATAAAGATGAAAAGGGAATTATTTGTAAAATCAAAGGATTTTATAAAGAGAAATATTTATTGGGATAATAAATAGAAGTATAAAGGGATTATTTATTTGGGAAAATAAATAAGAGTTATAAAGGAAATATATTTGTAAAACAAATATAAAGGGAATATATTTGTAAAACAAATACAAAGGAAGATATTTGCAAAACAAATAGAAAGAGAAATATTTGTAAAACATTTACAAATAGAATTTAAAAAGGAAATATTTGTAAAACCGTTATAAATAGATTAAATGGAAATATTTATTTATAGGAAATAAATAGAATGTTATAAATGAGATATTTAATTGTTAAATAAATATAATTGAAGGGAATATTTATTGGTTAAATAAATAGAATTGAAGGGAATATTTATTGGTTAAATAAATAGAATTGAAGGGAATATTTATTTGTTAAATAAATAGAATTGAAAGGGAATAGTTATTTGTTAAGTAAACAAATAGAAAAGGAATTATTTGTATAAACACACAGAAAAGGATTTAATCGAAGGAGTGAATTCAAAGGAATTAATCGAAGGAGTTAATTCAAAGGAATAATTCGAAAGTAGTTAATCGAAATGAGTTAATCGAATATTAGTTATTCAATTAGAATTTATCGAATATTTGTTATTCAAATTAAGAGTTAACCAGAAAGAGTTAATTGAACATAGTTTATTCGAATCAAGTTAAAAGGAGTTATCGAATATTAGTTATTCGAATAGAGTTAAAGGAGTTATCGAATATAGTTTATTCGAAAGGAGTTAAGTGAAGAGAGTTAATCAATTAGAGTTAAATCAAATAGAGTTAATCCAATAGAGTTAATCCAATAGAGTTAATCGGTAAGAGTAAATTGATAAGAGTTAACTGAATAGAGTTAATCGAATATAGTTTATTCGAAGAAAGGTTTTCGAATCTAGTTATTCGTAAGAGAGATTATCGAATATAGTTATTCGAAGGGAGGAGTTATCGAATAGAGATTATTCGAAAGAGAGTTACGTAAGGAAGTTTGTTAAAGGTTTAAAAGATAAACTTTGCCTATTATGAAGTTAAAACGTTGTCCAGTTAAGGTCTGAGAGGTAATTATACCCCAACTTGATTGACTTCCTTCTTAACTAAGGAATGGTAAGGTTTGATAGTGAATGATGGTTAAGTGAATTTAGTAAACGGTTTGAGTTGGCGTAGCGATGTTTTATTCAAACATCTGTTTAAATCCAATGAAGGAACCTCGGAAATGTTTTCCAAATAAGAATCAGAAATGTTGAATATATGGAAACAGGAAATGGAAATTTTTTCCATTGTTAATAACGTATATTTTCTAAAATTAGAAAATAAGAAATGTTGAATATATGGAAACAGGAAATGACAAATGAAATAAATTAATGATAGATTAATTTAATGGATAAAAGTTGAGTGGTGATTGATCGATGTAATTTCCATCTGGAAATAATATCGTTGTTTGCACACGTGTTTTTCTTTGATAGTTAACTCACCGACTATCGAAGTTTTCGACCATTTTGACGTTGTTAATATGGTGAGACCGGTTGGATTATTATCCAAAGAACCACTCTATATTGGCATAAGCGTTGCGAATCATATATGCCAAAGATAATTGAAGACGCAGTCGAGTGCAAGGGCTGTTGTATAAATCTTAGGTAAAGATTGCCTAAGATGGATGTACTGAACAGTGCCTTCGGTTTGTGCAGTCCCAGGACGACCTGTATGGAAGAATGTCTGACCGAGTATATTTAATAGATCGCGTAAGTTGATCTCTTCAAACGTATTTTCGTTTGGTGGCGGAGGAATTCGTTTCTCTTAACTGTATACCCATGGTATTTTTGGGGAAATCAATTTGTGATTTGGCGGGTATGACAATGTGACATTCAATGTGAATAAATGTGTGATCTGTAAGAGATAAGCGTGGCATCTAGCCTCACATCTGGGAGATGACAAAAATCGGGCAGGCAACATGGTTATGTAGGTCGCACCTATTAGGGTGTATAATCACCTGATCTAGAGTTTCATTTACATCTAAAAATCTATTGTCGATGCTGTCCCATTCGGGAAACGATTGTTGATCCCAACCGTTGGTGATATACATTCGATACACTCAAGCGAAATGAGTGGTCGGTCATGTGTGGCCGGGTTGCAAGATGTTCTGGTTGAATCCAGTGTATTCTTCTCTAGAGGTACACTAGCGAAAGGTGGTTCCATACCTTGTCATACTTGGAAATCCATTACCCAATACGTGCTTGCGGTTTTGATTGTATACTATATATGCAGAACGTGAGATGAAAGCGTTTCTGCTAGATGATTATTATATTGTGGTTGATAGACATTATTATAATATCAAATGAGTTTTGATATAAAGATTATTTTGGATTCTCATAAGGGAAAAACCCGTTCCGTTATAACGGCGTGGTTTTATGAGATATCGTTTAATGGCTCAAACTATTTTAACTGTTTTACTCATACCAGTCCATGTTGCGTGCTTTGCATGTGTCGCATGATAGGGGGTTCTCGCTTTTCGTTAGGTGGCGAACGGGAGACTCTTACACCTACATGTCCCTTTGGTAGGGTTGGTTTTGAAGTCGAAAGGCTGGCCGTAAAATGTGGTGCTGGGGTACCAGTGTAGCCACAGTGGGTTTTACCTGCTGCTTTGGAGGATGGGGAGAGGACGGTTGCAAAGACTACTTAACTCAAAAACCGGGTCGTTACAGTTGGTATCAGAGCAAAGGTTAAGTATTACCTTGGCTCTGTGGCGTGACTCAGTAGAGATGGGGTGTAATAACCCGGAAAATACGGGCCAATTTAAAATCTTTAAATTGGTGATTTCAAAGAAATTTGAACAATTGAAATAGAATATTTCAATAAAATAGTGAATTAGAAATTGTGAGTCAGTTTGAAAATTTGAATTCAAACTTTGACTGACTATGCAGGGTGGAGAATATAACGGATTTTAGCGAAACCAAAAATATCTAAATCTGTTCATCAATACCTTTCTAACGAATCTGAAAAATCGAAGTTTCATAACGGGAATCAAAAGTTATGGCCGAATGAATTTTCAGAATGGTCTCTATATAGAACATATAGCCCTGGAAAATTGATATTTTGCATACGACCTCGGAATTCGACGAAACCACTTTTGTTGGGTCCGGGATGTCAAACTATTGCTAGGTTTCAAATTTCATAATTTTTGAAGCTAGTATGTGAGCGTGGCAAAAGAAAATGTGTTTGGTCAATTTCTATTAAATTGGATCGACCAGAAAATGGCCATTTTTCAAACGATCTCAGAATTCGACGAAACTAGTTTTGTTGGGACCGTAGCGTCAAAACATAGCTAGATTTATTTTTTTTGGAATTTTTCGAATCAGTTTGTGGCCCTGGAAAACTGAAATGTACGTTCAAAGTTAAAATTAAATGTTTTATACTTTAATTTAAAGAATAACTGACTGTAACAGTCGAATTGGCCAACGAAACATATCCCATTATGTCCGGGATGGGGGTATTTAGTTAGGGGCGACAGTCGTTGGGTTTGAAAAGAAGTTCGTTTGAGAAAACACTATTTAAAAATTTACTAAAACCTTCGACCAATCATATTTCTCCATTCATAAAAAAATATATATATATATCAGAAAACCCCGACCCCCCCTCCTCGACATCACGGAACCGCCTTCCTCCCTTCCCTGGCGATTTCCGATCGCCACAGCCCAAATCAGCCCCTCCCCTAGTTCAACTTTTGTTAGTTCTCCTTCCCCTCTTCAAATCCATATAAGGAGCTCCCCTTATCGTTGCTCCTACGTCGAGATATCTCCCTCCGAAATCCCGACCTTCTAGCCATCGCCGTGAGTTCTGGGCCCCACCGAGTCGCCTCCAACCGCCGCGCGCCTGAAGCCCTCTCCTCCCTCTTCCACGTCCAACCCGCCGATCATCCCCTCGTGCCTCGGTTCTCGCGAAAACCGCAAACCTAGTTTTGAACCATCATGAAAGGTGAGTTCTTTTTGATGTCTGCACTTTGAAAAATCATATCTTTTTGGTGTGTTGATGAAATTCGATGAAACAGGAAACTTCGGGACCGCAAGGAAGCTCTCTACCCAATAGAAGAAGCCGCGGATTTTTCTGAGTCATCTACGATTTTTAGCACTCCACAAACCAATGTGAGAAATCTAAATTAAAAGAATTTGAATGGAAAATGTCGTGTATAAATTATATAAGCGAAATATAACTTACACACGTGTTGTATACCTCATGTACATGCGTAGTGTAAGCTATATAAGCGAAGTATGAATTATACATGCATAGAATAATTGATATATGTGTTGAAATACCAGTGAAATATAGCAATAATATATATATATATACTCCCTTCGTCTACAAACCATGGACGATATTTATTGTTGTGAATTGGTGTGAAATATTGGATGAAAAATACGAATGGTTGAATGATTGTTTATGGTTGATATTGTTTGGTTGTGGTTGAAAAATACCTATTGGTGATTGAAATGAATTGGAAATATTTGTGGAAATAAAAATAAAACATGCCGCCTGCGTGCGAATTAGATGCATGAATCCCCATTGTCAAAAACCGCGAGGTTTTAAGGTAGAGCGAGGAGCCGTACTAGGGACGGTGCCGGTTTTAACTACCCTGCCGTTATGCTGCCGAAATTTTGAATAATCTTTATGTGTTAGAATTATTTTCATATGTTGAAATTATTTTCATGCGTTGAAATTAAAGTCATATTTTGAAACTATATCCATGTGTGGAGATGTTCATGTGTTGAAAAGTGATGTGTGAAAATTAAATTCATTTGTGAATGAATGAAGTGTTTAAACAATAAAAATCACATTTTTATAATATATATGAAGTATGAAAAATATTCGCCTTATATAAATAGTTTCAACAATAAAAATTCCATCTTTCTAATATGAACAACATAAATAAAATATCCATGTGTGGAAGTGCTCATGTGTTGAGAAGTGTGTGTAGTGGAAAAGTTCATGTGTTGAATAAAAAGATCGAACAATAAAAATTACATTTTTATTGAAACTATGAAGTGTTGAAAACATCCATTTGTCGAATGAATATTTTAAATGATAAAAATATCATTTTTATCATATATGTGATATGCTAGAGATATGCGGACGTTGAAATAAATATTCGTGAAGAAATATTATTTTTAACATCCATAGGAACTAAATAAAATAGTCATGTGTTGAAATCCATTTTAGTTCGCCAAAATTATCATCTTTGAAATGTGAAGTGTTAAAAATAGCCACTTGTTCAAATAAAGGTGCATGAGTTGAAATATACATTAATTAGCTAATGATATGATTTTAGCCTATGCATGCAACATTAGAATGAATGGTGTTTTTAAACCAAAGTAAATTGAATATGAAGTTGAATGGAAAATGATAAGTGATAAAAATTGTATATATGTACATGCATATTTATTGAACAGGTTATAGCAAAGGGGCTAGAGAATAGGAATAAAATTTTGTGCCCGACAAATAGGTACACATTTACTGTTTTGTTTGGGTGATGATTTTATGAGCCTGTTGGCTAGCCGCTTGGCTTTTTCTTTTTCTTTTTGACATGAGACGCCCGTGTGGCTATTTGGGAATTTTCCTAGCCCCTCCCATACAAAGGAGGTTATGGCGAAATTTTCCAAAATTTAAAGGCGTTAGTGAAAAATTTGAAGTGAAAACGATATAGGAATTTATGAATGAACTAAATTTATATAAATATATAAATATAAATAAAATTAAAACGAAACGTGGCCGTGTAGTTCGTGTTTTGAAACCATGATTTCAAACGACTAGTGCGGGAGATCCAACCATTGGATTTTCTCGAAACTGCAACCGTTGGGTTCGCCTTGGAAATATCTTTCCAATGGCACCAACTTTGTGAAGATCCGACGGTTGGATTGTCTGGAATGTTTAATTCAAATCTGAAGAAAAACAGCGCCAGAAACGATTATATTTATATATATATTGTGACGGCCCGCCCCGCACCAGCCGACATTTACTCCAAATGTGCGTTGTACACGTGCCCAGTTAGCACGGAACGGGTCGTAAAAAGGAAAGGGAAGAAGGAAATGAACTAACAAAGAACCTGTAGAATGTCTCACAGCGCATAGAATAAAATATAATAATAACATACTTGACATAAAACAGGTGAGACAGTGCATAAGCTGAAAACCAGAACTAAACATCATAGCAACGGAAATCCAAAATATAGCTTATTACAACTTTTAAAACTGTCTCAAAGCAAAAGTAAGATAAAGGAGGTACACTATTAATGCCCAAGTAGCGACCACCAACGACACAGGGAGAATATATATATATCATACGTGGAAGCCTCCTGCCGCCTCCGAATCAGCTACTCGCGCATCACCAGCTAACCTGTCTCTAGTCTGCTCGTGTGAGCACCCAGAGTAATAAGAGGAGACATAAAACTCTGGGTCAGACATAAAGCCTGGTATGAGCGATAAGCATCTAAAGTGAACAATAACAGGTAGACTAGAAACATACCTGAACCTGGGCCTGCAACCAAAGAGTTAGCACTACATACTGTACAACACTCTAAGGTGCCATATCAAACGGTGTAAAGATACGGAGGTGGGGGTGTGCATGTCATAGTGATGGAAAACAATCAAACATAGCATCCATCCTCACATCCCTCACTCAGTGCGTAAAGCATACGATATTCACCACTTCGATCATCCAACATACCTTGCTACGATCACTTTGCCCCCATGAAGTCATAAATGGCTTCACTGCACTGATAACGTAGCCACAAATCCTTTTCTATGTCCACTTTGCCCCATGGAGTTATTCACCCCATCTGCGCTGGCTCATAGCCTTACCAATCCTTACTATGTCCACTTTGCCCCATGGAGTTATTCACCCCATCTGCGCTGGCTCATAGTCTTACTACGCATCACCTTGCCCCCCGGGTCATAATGACCCTACTGCACTGATAACGTAGTCTTGCTACCATCACCTTGCCCCTCAGGTCATAATGACCCTACTGCACTGATAAGTAGCCATCATTCATTTTTAGTGGTGAATCGAAGTTATGAACGTCGACAACTCCTTAGCACACGTCCCCAGCAAAGGCCAACCATGAAGTGAACTCATTGGTTCCCAACTGGATCCTGAGCTCTAACTTCCCATATTGGACTACCTTTGCATCTCGGGTTATTGGTCAATACTGGGTCTGTTCGGATCTCCCCCTAATCATCAGTTCGGTTCGGATCAGAATGCTCCTTCCTCACTGGATCGGGTCGGGTCGTCATCACCCCTGGCGGATCGGGTCGAGGTCTCCATCTTGCCACGGTTCGGGTCGGTGCTCTCTTCAGATCGGTTCATGGCGCCTTCAACTCGTAGGGGCAATCGGGTCGGAGCGTTTAAGTACAATTGGATCGTGGATGCTGTCTCCCTCTGTCGGATCGGGGTACGAAACACGAGCGGATCGGGTACGAGAGGCAGTTCACGGTTGATGTTCGTGGACCTTGCGCAGATGGTTCGGCTCGGAGGAGATGACTTGACTCGTGGTGATGTCCCACGATCCCATAGGGCGATCCGATCGACCCTCAATCCCCATCCAAACCGAATTCCTGCACCTTGTCCAGCGAGTTGTTTACACCCCTCGATGGCATTTTCGACCATTCCAACTGTTCTAATCAATCACAAAGCATACCATACAGTCATAGAAACATATATAATCAACCACAAACATCAAAAAAACAATATGATAGGTTAAAATGGATCGAACATAGCCAAGACCCCATATTTTCCCTTAAGCATGTTTAGGTGAAACTTATGATACGATTTGCAAAACTTAACCAAATTAACCCAAATTCATATCAGAGGTCTAAAACATCATTCCGAATTTTATAAACATTTTTCCAGAATTTTATCATGTTTAAATTCGCTGATTAACACTAATTACCCCTAATTAGCCATAATTAGTGCAAAACTATGCAATTCACTCACCTTAGCCACAAATAAACTAAGATCTGAAATAAATCTCTGATTTGATGTGAATCCCAATGCTAAACAGCAACTCAAATGTTGACTTGGTGTAGATCTCCCTTGATTAGATGTTGCTAAGCCAAATCCTTGACCAAAAGATGATTTGGAGGTGATTTAGAGGTTGGAGGCCATTTTTAAGGTTCCTTGGTGATAAGTGGAGGCTAGAAAACTGAAATGGAATGATTCTCTATCTCATTTCAGCCTTCCCATAACCCTAATCCCGAAATGGGTTATGGGCCTACTCACTAATCACCCGATTTGGCCCGGTTAAGCAGTTTTTCACCTTCCAAACTTTATTTCAGCCATATCTCCCAAACGGTAAGTCTATTTGGCTATTATGACCACTCTACGGAAAGGTAAACCATCAAACGAATCTAATGGAAGTCGTTTCAGGTCAAAATCCCTTTCCAATCAAAAGTTATGGCCAAAACAGTACCAACTAGGGGCAAAATGGTCATTTAAAAATCGACAAAAATCATGAACATGGGAAATGACTCTAATAGATGTTTTCCAAAGTCACATGACCATACGACTTCATACGGGAAGGAAATAAATATTCTACGATACCCCGATGCGTAGAATGCGGGTCGTTACACTCTCCCCCCCCCCTCCCCCATAAGAAATTTCGCCCCCGAAATTCCCTAATCAAAACACACCTAAAGGTCCCGCATGCCTATCAATCGTAAAACAACAATCAAACATGCAAACAAGCAAAACAAGTCTACCCTAGCATGCGGAAAACTAAATTGCAAAGTAAATCTTACCAGGCAAAGAGTTCTGGATATGCCTTCCTAACGCTCTCTTCTGTTTCCCAAGTACAATCATTCTCGTCCTCACCCCACTGAACCTTGACTAGCTTCACCACGTTCCTTCGAAGTTGCTTCGTATCGTGCCCCACGATACGAATCGGCTTGCGGTTCCCAACCGCTTCGGGTTCTACTTCGAAGTCCTCTAACTGATCAGGTGAAATAGTCACATCAGAGTCGTGAACGAACTTCCTTAGTTGGGAAACATGAAATACATTGTGAACTCCCGCCATCTTCTCTGGTAAGCCAACTCTATATGCCAAATTCCCGACTAGCTCAAGAACAGGGAATGGGCTAACAAATCTTGGTGCCAACTTTCCTCTCCTGCCAAATCGAATCACGCTCTTTAATGGAGAGATCTTGACAAACACCAAGTCGCCCACGGAGAATTTTAAGTCTCTTCTCCTTTTATCAGCATAACTTTTCTGCCTATCTTGGGCAGCCTTCATTCGTTGCTGAATGATCTTAATCTTATCTGAGGTTTCTCTCACCACATCCGGTCCAAGCACAAACTTCTCACCAGTCTCTATCCAACATGATGGTGAGTTGCACGGTCTTCCGTACAAAGCTTCATATGGAGCCATACCGATACTGGATTGGTAGCTATTATTATATGCAAACTCTACTAGATGCAAATGGTCATCCCATAATCCATCAAAATCCA
The DNA here is from genome assembly GCA_030737875.1 of Allium sativum. Classification (NCBI taxonomy): domain Eukaryota; kingdom Viridiplantae; phylum Streptophyta; class Magnoliopsida; order Asparagales; family Amaryllidaceae; genus Allium; species Allium sativum. The sequence continues at coordinate 79,105,218 of CM060925.1, forward strand.
ATATACAAGCTCTCAAGAGATCTTCCAATATACGATTCACCCTCTCCGTCTGACCGTCGGTGTGAGGATGATATGCGGTACTGAGATGTAATCCTGACCCTAGAGCCTCTTGTAAGCTCTTCCAAAACCCACTAGTAAACAACGGGTCTCGGTCACTCACAATGCTTTTAGGTACTCCATGAAATCTCACTACCCACTTCATATACAATTTTGCCAACTTGGCTGCCGTTCTGGTCGATTTGACTGGTATAAATCTTGCACTTTTAGTCAATCGATCCACAATTACCCAAATGCTATCATGTCCCGATCTAGTCCTTGGTAAACCATCGAGACTTGCTCCCATTTCCATTCGGGAATTTCTAATGGTTGCAACAACCCACTAGGCTTCTTTTGCTCGGCTTTAACTAGCTGGCAATTCATGCATTTGGATATAAACTTCCCAACGTCTCTTTTTATCCCTTCCCAGTAGTAAGTCTGCTTCATATCTCGATACATCTTATTACCACCGGGGTGTATAGTCAGTTTTGAGTAATGACATTCTCTAAGCACTTCATCTCTCAAACCATTTACGTTGGGTATGACTAGTCTTCCATTCTTCCGAAGCCATCCATCTCGATCAAGCCCATACATATTCATCTCCTCATCGTCGATGTCCATCTCTAACTTGGAGATGATTTCCAATAGATTAGGATCGTCCCTCTGGCTGGAACCAATCCGCTCTATCTAAGTGGGTCTGATCACCAAACTAGCTAGCATAACTGGATCCAATTCGCACTTTGGTCTGAAATCAAACCCCGCGATATACTCCAGTTGCTTCCATTCAAGAAACATTGCCCCTAAACTGGCATGTCTCTACTCAAGGCATCGGCTACCGCATTACCTTTCCCAGGTGTATATGCGATATCAAAATCATACGAAGCCAAGAACTCTAACCATCTTTGCTGACGGAGATTCAGATCTTTCTGAGAGAAGAGATATTTTAACGATTTATGATCGGTAAACAACTCAAATCTTTCTCCCAAGAGATAATGTCTCCATATCTTCAGCGCAAACACGATCGCTGCTAGTTCCAAATCATGGGTAGGATACTTCTTCTCATGCGGCTTTAGCTGTCGACTAGCATAAGCTACAACCCTACCTCCTCGCATCAATACAGCACCCAGTCCAGTACCACAAGCATCCGTGTATACCGTCATCTCTTCACTCCCTTTAGGAATGACTAACACTAGCGCACGCGTCAACTTCTCCTTTAGACTCTTGAAGGCATCCTCACACACTCCGTCCCAGACGAAGGACTGATTCTTCTTAGTCAATTGAATCAACGGTGCTGCTACCTTGGAGAAGTCCTGGATAAACTTACGATAATATCCAGCTAACCCCAAGAAACTTCCTACATCCGTTGCATTCTTGGGCGTAGGCCAATCCTGTACCGTAGCCACCTTCGCAGGGTCCACGGCAATACCACTCTCTGAAACAACATGACCCAAGAATCTCACTTCCCTTCTCTAAAAGTGACACTTAGAGAATTTCGCTTTCAATTGGTATTTCCTCAACACCTCCATCACTATCCTCAAGTGCCCCTTGTGTTCCTCTTCTGTCCTTGAGTAAACAAGGATATCATCCACGAACACAAGAACAAACTTATTCAATTGATCTCTGAATACTCAATTCATAAGATCCACAAAGTAGGCTGGTGCATTGGTCAACCCAAATGGCATGACCAACCACTCATAGAACCCAGACGGCGTCCTAAATGCCGTTTTCGGAACACTCTCATCCGCTACTTGTAGGTGATGAAATCCTGTCGCGAGGTCCAACTGGGAGAACACTCTTGCTCCTTCCAGTTGATCAAACAAATCATCTATCCACGGTAGAGGATACTTATTCTTCCTCGTCACCTTATTCAACTCGCGATAGTCAACACACAAACGAAGGGAACCATCTGCCTTAGTGGCAAACACAACTGGTGTTCCCCACTCGGAGACACTCCTTCTAATAAATCCCTTCTTCAAAAGATTGCTGACTTGCACCCCGAGCTCTCGCTGCTCCCTTGGTGCCATACGACGAAGTGGCATCACTATAGGTCTGGCATCTTTCACTAAATCAATACGGAACTCAATCTCTCGGTGTGGTGGAAGCCCGGTCACCTCCTCGAAGACGTCCGGATACTGGCCAACCACGGGCACATCTGACAACTCATCCTGCGGGATGTCGAGAGAATTTACAAAACTAGCCATAACCCCATCACTAGGTAGACTACCAAACACTACCCTCCGCCCATCATCCGCCCTTACTGTCACCAAAAAGCCCTCACAGTCTACCACCACCCCGTATCTTTGGAGCCAATCGACTCCCTATATAATGCCATACCCAGTAAAGCCCAAATCAAAGCAATCACAAACAAACATACATCCATGACTCGATAAGACCAAATTCCTGCAAATCATACTAAGGCTAGTCGAACCACCAATCGGGTTCGTCACAACAGATGGTCTATCGACTATCTCGGGTTCCAGTCCCAACCTATCTACCAGGTCACTAGATATGAAGGAACGGGAAGCCCCAGTATCAAACAAAACTCGAACTGGTACATCATAAATAGAAAGCATACCTTGAATAACAACATTCTTTCCTTTCTCTGCCGCAGTTGGGCCATTCGACGAAGAAGGAACATCATCAATAGCATATGCTTTCACAATCTGCTTCTCCTTAATAGGTTGCGGACACTTATCCTTATGATGTCCCACTTGACCACAGTTGTAGCACTTCCTTTCCGCTGGCTTGGCCCGACATTGTTTAGCATAATGGCCCTTCTTACCATAGCTGAAGCACTCAACATCCTTCTTGCTCTTTTTCTGGCCACCTTTAGATTGGTCCTGCTTCCTCTTATTCTGAGAGTTATTCTTGCCTCCACTGCCTGCTTGCGGCTTTGGCCCTTCTGCAGATGCAGCCTTAATCTTTGACTTAGGGTAAAGACTCTCTGATCTCAAAGCTTTCCCCACAATCGATTCAAAAGTCTCATCGATGTGGTTGATAAGCCTTTCCCCCAAGTACCTATCCAAACCAGTAATGAACATCTCATTCTTCTTCTCAGGAGTATCGATAAGAGATAGCCCATACTTCGACAAAGTGTCAAACTCAGCAATATAATCAGAAACTGCCCTTCCGTTCTGCTTGAGTTCCAAGAACCTCTTGAACAACACTGACTTCTGGGCAGCTGGAATAAACTTCTCGCTAAAGCGGGCCTTGAACTGAAACCAAGTAACCTGGTCTTCCAGAGTAGCTGTTCTAACGGCATTCCACCAATTCATCGCTCGCCCTTGCAGCTGACGAGACGCTAGCCTTCTCTTCATCGCATCTTCAAGACCCAAATCATCGAAGATACGGTCGCAGCTATCCATCCAATCTTGAACATCTGTGGCCGACTCCGTCCCATGGAACGGCTTCCCACCAAGGTTAGTGTAATCCTTGCACAACTTGGCGAAATCGACCCTAGGCGCCTGCACTACTGGGCCAACACCAACTCCGGGATTGGGAACTGCCCCTTGCACTTCTCTAAGCATGTCTCTCATGAGGTTAGTAAACATCGCCCTCATGTCAGCGGCATTCCCCTGGTTGGTCCCTCTACCAGCACCCCTCGTGTCTCGGCTCATCGTCAATCTGAAAAGGGGAAACGATTAACGACCCCATAGTGGTGCTAGTGCAGTGCGACTTCATTCTTATACTACTAATAGTATATACATATATAGCTTTTGAAAACCAAAGTAATCACAAATACGCACTCTCATATACGTATTATCTCTCCCTAGTGTCTTTCCCTAGGTTAACTACGCAACCTAGAGCTCTGATACCAAGTGTGACGGCCCGCCCCGCACCAACCGACATTTACTCCAAATGTGCGCTGTACACGTGTCCAGTTAGCACGGAACGGGTCGTAAAAAGGAAAGGGAAGAAGGAAATGAACTAACAAAGAACCTGTAGAATGTCTCACAGCGCATAGAATAAAATATAATAATAACATACTTGACATAAAACAGGTGAGACAGTGCATAAGCTGAAAACCAGAACTAAACATCATAGCAGCGGAAATCCAAAATACAACTTATTACAACTTTTCAAACTGTCTCAAAGCAAAAGTAAGATAAAGGAGGTACACTACTAATGCCCAAGTAGCGACCACCAACGACACAGGGAGAATATATATATATCATACGTGGAAGCCTCCTGCCACCTCCGAATCAGCTACTCGCGCATCACCAACTAACCTGTCTCTAGTCTGCTCGTGTGAGCACCCAGAGTAATAAGAGGAGACATAAAACTCTGGGTCAGACATAAAGCCTGGTATGAGCGATAAGCATCTAAAGTGAACAATAACAGGTAGACTAGAAACATACCTGAACCTGGGCCTGCAACCAAAGAGTTAGCACTACATACTGTACAACACTCTATGGTGCCATATCAAACGGTGTAAAGATACGGAGGTGAGGGTGTGCATGTCATAGTGATGGCAAACAATCAAACATAGCATCCATCCTCACATTCCTCACTCAGTGCGTAAACCATACGATATTCACCACTTCGATCACCCAACATACCGTGCTACGATCACTTTGCCCCATGAAGTCATAAATGGCTTCACTGCACTGATAACGTAGCCACAAATCCTTCGCTATGTCCACTTTGCCCCATGGAGTTATTCACCCCATCTGCGCTGGCTCATAGCCTTACTAATCCTTACTATGTCCACTTTGCCCCATGGAGTTATTCACCCCATCTGCGCTGGCTCATAGTCTTACTACGCATCACCTTGCCCCTCGGGTCATAATGACCCTACTGCACTGATAACGTAGTCTTGCTACCATCACCTTGCCCCTCAGGTCATAATGACCGTACTGCACTGATAAGTAGCCATCATTCATTTTTAGTGGTGAATCGAAGTTATGAACGTCGACAACTCCTTAGCACAAGTCCCGCAGCAAAGCCCAACCATGAAGTGAACTCATTGGTTCCCAACTGGATCCTGAGCTCTAACTTCCCATATTGGACTACCTTTGCATCTCGGGTTATTGGTCAATACTGGGTCGGTTCGGATCTCCCCCTAATCATCAGTTCGGTTCGGATCAGAATGCTCCTTCCTCATTGGATCAGGTCGGGTCGTCATCACCCCTGGAGGATCGGATCGAGGTCTCCAGTTTGCCACGGTTCGTGTCGGTGCTCTCTTCAGATCGGTTCATGGCGCCTTCAACTCGTGGGGGCAATCGTGTCGGAGCGTTTAAGTACAATTGGATCGTGGATGCTGCCTCCCTCTGTCGGATCGGAGTACGAAACACGAGCTGATCGGGTACGAGAGGCAGTTCACGGTTGATGTTCGTGGACCTTGCGCAGATGGTTCGGCTCGGAGGAGATGACTTGACTCGTGGTGATGTCCCACGATCCCATAGGGCGATCCGATCGACCCTCAATCCCCATCCGATCCGAATTCCTGCACCTTGTCCAGCGAGTTGTTTACACCCCTCGACGGCGTTTTCGACCATTCCAACTATTCTAATCAATCACAAAGCATACCATACAGTCATAGAAACATATATAATCAACCACAAACATCAAAACAACAATATGATAGGTTAAAATGGATCGAACATAGCCAAGACCCCATATTTTCCCTTAAGCATGTTTAGGTGAAACTTATGATATGATTTGCAAAACTTAACCAAATTAACCCAAATTCATATCAGAGGTCTAAAACATCATTCCGAATTTTATAAACATTTTTTCAGAATTTTATCATGTTTAAATTCGCTGATTAACACTAATTACCCCTAATTAGCCATAATTAGTGCAAAACAATGCAATTCACTCAGCTTAGCCACAAATAAACTAAGATCTGACATAAATCTCTGATTTGATGTGAATCCTAATGCTAAACAGCAACTCAAATGTTGATTTGGTGTAGATCTCCCTTGATTAGATGTTGCTAAGCCAAATCCTTGACCAAAAGATGATTTGGAGGTGATTTAGAGGTTGGAGGCCATTTTTAGGGTTCCTTGGTGATAAGTGGAGGCTAGAAAACTGAAATGGAATGATTCTCTATCTCATTTCAGCCTTCCCATAAACCTAATCCCGAAATGGGTTATGGGCCTACTCACTAATCACCCGATTTGGCCCGGTTAAGCAGTTTTTCACCTTCCAAACCTTATTTCAGCCATATCTCCCAAACGGTAAGTCTATTTGGCTATTATGACCACTCTACGGAAAGGTAAACCATCAAACGAATCTAATGGAAGTGGTTTCAGGTCAAAATCCCATTCCAATCAAAAGTTATGGCCAAAACAGTACCAACTAGGGGCAAAATGGTCATTTAAAAATCGACAAAAATCATGAACATGGAAATGACTCTAATAGATGTTTTCCAAAGTTACATGACCATACGACTTCATATGGGAAGGAAATAAATATTCTACGATCCCCCGATGCGTAGAATGCGGGTCGTTACATATATATATATAATTAATTAAATTAAATCGAATAACGACGCTGCAGTTCGTAAATTGAAATCGTAACTTCAAATGACTAGTGTGGAAGATCCGACCGTCGGATTTTCCCAAAACTGAAACCGTTGGATTCGTTTTGAAATGACCTTCCTAATGATATAAATTTGTGAAGATCCAACGGTTAGATTTCCAGATATGTGTAAAACAAAATTAGTGAAAAGAAGCGCCAGTGCATCAACACGACCTGAAACGTCGTTTAATTAAATAGGGCCGTTTTAATTAAATAAAAATGGCGATATATCGTTATAAAATACTATAGACGATATAGAGTGGAAATAAACCAATTTTGTTATGTTTTCTTGATATGTGATGGTTGAATGTATTTAACATGAAAATTATAACTAAAGAACTGAAATGTGAATGTTGAATAGTCCAACCATGGGATAAATTGATTTGAAAATTTAAATATACGTGGGTTATTTGAAAAGGCCGAGTTCATCTCATTTCAAATAATCGATCGACGTTGAGAAGTCGAAGAGTCGAAGACGGTTGAAGACCGACGATCTTCACATTGGATGGATGGGCGCTAATGATGCTCGTGATTGGAGTAGCTACTGTGAAGGAGCTGAAGTGGTAGACGTCCAAACATACTGTTGGTTGTAAGGATATGCGAGGAATTGGTGCCTCCGGTTTCGTTCAGACCCAGAACGGACTTGTAAATGGACTGTGTGTCTGACATTGGATTTTGTTCTGTGCTGACTGATCTCTATTAAATATATATCTGTTTGGCGGCGGAGAATTTTTGTAACGAGAAAGGAATTTCGCTCGGTCCGAACCAGTCGCTAAACCGACCCAAACCGTTCGAAACGCCCTATCGTTTGAGAACAGGACAAAATAGAACGCAAACAGAAGAACATTTCATTGTATATTACAACAATGCATCAGATTACAAGAATATACAGAGTATGAATAAATATTACACAGAAATATCAGAGATTTAAATTACATTTAAATACATAGCAGCGGAAAATAATACAATACACAACTAGAAGGAGATATACGGATACAAAGCTTTCCGGATATCGTTCCAGCTGTAAACCAGGATCCTGTGAATATAAATCTGCAAAACCAAAACTACTAGCTGCCCGTGCCAAAAATAGGGGCACCCAGAGTTTAGGTTAAAACAATAAACTCCAGGTCAGTCATGTGACTGGTGTGAGAACTAAAACAGTTATTAATTCTTTATTTTAAAGTTAGGTAAATCAAGGGACCACGCCGTATAACACGGAACGGGTTTCCTCCCAAGAACACCAGTGCATAAACAAACAGCGCAATGCTAAATAAAGAAGAATGAAACTATTATAAGACCCAGTTCCCATCACACAATGCAACGCAAGCCGGAGGATAGGGTTTTTACCTTATAATAGCCAAAGAATGCTTGATACGTTTAAACAAATCATTTGATACTATTATAAGTGCATAGTGTATAAAACAATTTCAAATCATAAGTATCAATCATAGACGGCATAAGCGCCCCATCCCACTATGTCGCCATACTAGGCTCTACAAATAAAACCGCAAATGTCACGTATTTGGAAATTGGATTTCCGTCTATGAACCGAGGCAAAAGATAGTCCTCAACCGATTCGAGACGCTCTAGCCCGTGTCTCAGGAACAGCCGCAACTGCCCCTTGGATCGTCAGGGCCGGTCCACCGATGTGGATTATTATGCCTGAACACTACGTCTCCCCACCCTATGGGGTGTAAGTGAGCCAACTAAATGACTCCATCGGTTCGAGAACGACCGATCAATCCGAGGCGCCTCGCAACAGCAACAACCACATAAGTCAAACTCGTCAGGGCGTGTAAAACCACTGACGCCACTTTTTAGCTAGAAGGAAACGCATGCCCTCCCTGAGGTCCGTCTCCCGTTTTTGGTTCATACCGGGTGTGAAACTCGCGAAGTAAACGTTACACAAAGCTACGCCACAAAGGCCGTGCTTTGATCATCACCACAAGACTTTGCTTTTCAACAGAAGCCTCGATCAATTGCCACTTAGGCATGCCACACAGGCAATTCACTCCATGCGTTTGATATCCATCAATATATAACCCCTGAGCTCGTACGTCTCAGAGAAGGGCGTTAAGCAAGAGAATAAATTCTCCGCCGCCAAACAGATATATATTTAATAGAGATCAATCACACGGACTAAAATCCAATGTCAGACACACAGTCCATTTACAAGTCCGTTCTGGGTCTGAACGAAACCGGAGGCACCTAGCACCCCGCATATCCATCGATCTCCAAGTACGTCTGGACGATCACTAACTGTTTCCATCTTCTTGGGTGTACAGCCCAATCAAGATCATCAGTAATTACCCAAACGACGTGAAGACTTCCGGTCTTCGACCATCGTCTTCATCTTCGACTTATCGTCGTATCAGTTATTCAGAATGGGATAAATCCGGTCTTTCCGAATAACTCGCGTATATTTTAAATAAGTGTTACACAAACACAACATACGCCTCATTCCAATTCATCAGTCACTAACAGTAAATTAATCAAGAGAATGATTCCCCAAATATTAACCCCGAAGGCCGAAACCAACATCAGATCAATATCCAGAAAATCATTCTGCTTGGCTAACCGACAATTAGTTTCTAAATTTCACATTCATAGGGAAAGGTTCCCATTAATTTTATCAAAGATAAATTCTTTAATTTATTCTTGAATCTACTTTTGAATATCAATTCAAATTAGTCGGGATTAACGAACTTTACCGAAGTAATCATTTGTTTTAATTTCCCAATCCCAACCTATTCATCCCATGAAGTAAAACTGGTTATACTTCATATCTAACACCACAGTGTTATCGGTAAATTCAATTACCATTTCACGTCTAAATCTAATTAAAGATTTAATTAACGCCTGGAGCAAAACTGGTGATACTCCATTTCGATTATTTCAATCTAATTAAAGATTCATTAAAACTCCACTTAGTTTTAATCTTTGACTGGGTTAAAGAATCAGTGTCATTTAAAACACGGTTCACGATAAACCCAAAATCACATTTCCATTAATTATCGAGTTAAAGAACGAGTGTTATTTAAAACACCATTCACGATAAACCCAAGAATCAATATCAATTCAATTCCAATTAAATATTGTTTAATTGGTACACTTCATTAAATCTAAATAAAAAGATTTAATCTTTTCTCAACTGGGTTCAAGAACAGTGTTAGTGAAGACACCATTCACGACAAACCCAAAATCACATTTGATATTCAATACAAGGCTCTGAATAGAAAATATCCCGGCTTATATTCAATATCAAATTCTACGATTAACAAATGTCATATTGGAAATAACGATATAAATATGTATCTTTCAAATTTCCATAACACATCTGTATAATCACGAATTCCAACATCGAAATATTCCGAAGACAATTTCGATTCAAATCCACTCCAATGCAATCATTGGAAATTCTGGTTATTTTTAAAACCCTTTTCAAATTCAATTTATTTATTTAAAAATAAATAGAATTATATTTCTAGTTCAAAACTAGTTCATTTCGATAAAAATCTATTTTTATCTTTTCAAACATGAAGTTTTTCATCCCAAATCTTCACAAATCATTTCTTATGATTTTACACAAATTATTACTATTTTTAATAATTTTATCAAGGCCCGTACAGTCGATTTCCATCAATGGCCATCGAACTGCACTTACAGCGACCTTTTTCAAATTTGATTTGGACATAATTCCAAATCCAACCGTTAGATTTCAATTTTCTAACATTCGCTAGAAAGCTCTTTTCGATACGAACCCAACGGTTCCGGTTTTAGGAGAATCCGACGGTCGGATCTCCCGTAATGTCCATTTGAAATCAATGGTCGAAATTCGCGAACTGCCGCGGCGCGGCGCGTTCTATTCAGGCCATTATATTATATATATATATAATATATATAATATATACTTCGTCGATTTCTATTTAAAACGAATTATATAAATAGTTTTAAATTCGTTTCAAAAGCAATTTCAACTTCCTTTTTCAATTCAAATCAAAATTGAATTCTTCTTTATAAATTCGTTTTAAAATTCATTTCTATTCAATTCAAATTTCAATTCAATTTGAATTCATTTCAATTCGCTTTCATTTCAATTTGAATTCGTTTTCAATTCAATTCATTTCGAAATCGTTTTCAATTCAATTTATTTCGAAATCGTTTTCAATTCAATTCCTTTCGAAATCGTTTTCAATTCAATTTATTTCGAAATCGTTTTCAATTCAATTTATTTCGAAATCGTTTTATATTCAATTCATTTCGAAATCGTTTTCAATTTAATTCATTTCGAAATCGTTATAAATCGATATAAATATCGTTCATGTCAAAATGGCGTCATCTGATCAACACGGCTTCATAAATTTCTATTTTCGAATATTCTATTTCAAATATTTCTTTTTCAAAATATTTCGTTCAACACATGACCAATCTCAATGGATGAGTACTGTCAACACATGAACCTTTATTTTATATTATTCTTTATTTTTCAAATTGGAATGAGGCCCAATCAATTACCATATAACGTTAATTATATGGATTTTCATACATCACATGTATATAATAGCATTGAAAAATAATCAACCATCAACCAAAGTGCACTACACTGTATAAGCATCAAATATAAATATCTAACGCTTATAACAGCCTGTCAATCAATCGATCGACATATTTAATCAATCAGGATGAGTGAACTTCAAATTTCATCCCAACACCCGTGTGGGGTTTCAAACAATCAAACTCAGATTTTATTTGTGCAGTTGGGCGATGTGTAAAATTTATCGACCCAATCAATGTCCTTCAAATAGGTGTACATAAACAAACCATCTGGTTTGTAAATGAATATTTATTTATTCACATTCACTATATTCATATTCACGTTAAAAATTATATTTTTAACGATATAACATTTTATTTTGACATATGAATTTCTATTCAGTTCATTCTTTAAATAAAATGATATTTTTATTTTCTAACATATTTTAGAAAATTTCGGCGGCATAACGGCACGATACTAGAAACGGGACAAGGCCTAGCCTTATCCCCAGTCTAGTGAAGGCCCACGCCATTCACACATCAATCCAATCCATTTATTTCACCAAACAATTCAATTCAAACCAAATGAACTAACCAACTACACATCCAAACAATTTAACAAACAAGTCATCCATGGTCTGTGGATGACGGGTGTCGGGTGCTACTAAGCACCGTCTGCATCCTAGTATATATATAACTAGAAAAATTAAATTGAAAGGTGAGAAGTTCTCACCGAGGGATCCACTCCTTCATTTCATTTCTGAATTTCTGACTGGCTTGGATTTGCCCGTACTTCCAACACCATCTGTTTCACGAAATTTATATTATAAATCATATTTTTAATAACGCCAGTTCTATTTAAAAAAACCTATTTTTAAATCAATGTTAATTTCTTTTTATACTGTTCTATATATTTTAAAAACAATATTTTCATCCTATTTTTATTTATATCTCTCCTTTAAAAATAACTTCTTTTTATATTTTTAAAACAAATGTTGTTCATATCTTTTCAAACCACATTTTAAAAACAAAGCTATTTCTATTTTAAAACCATGCGAATTTTATTTTGAAAAATAGTTCTAACTTTATTTTCAAAACAGTACGACCTGTATATTCAAAACTTTACGATATATATATTTTCAAAGCATTAACATAATATATATATATTCAAACTTTACGATATATATATTTTCAAAACAATTTCTATTTTATGTTTTCAAAAATCAAATTCTATGCTATATTTTAAAAACAATTCTCTTTTCATTTTTAAAAACATTTCTCTTTTCATTTTTAAAAACATGAATATTTTTATCAAAACTGATTTTAAGCAATGTCATTTTTTTTCTTCACAACAATGACAATTTTTATTAAAAAAAAAAAAAAAATCCTTGCTTTTAGATTTTTAAAGCTCCTACGATATATATATAATTTTAAAAAAAATCCCATTTATATCTCTATGGTATATATAAAAATCATATTTTTATATAACCTAAAATCAAATTTTTATCTAAGTAGAAATCATATTTTAATATTTTCAAAATCCTACTATTTTTACTTTCAAAACTCTGCTAATTTTATTTTCAAAACTCAGCTGTATTTATTTTCAAAACCATTGTAGATTTAGAAAAATCCGATTTTTACTATGTTATTTATAAATAGACAGAACTGTAAAAACTCACTGTTTCTGTTGTTTTCGCTGAACCCATCAGCGTTCACCACCTAGGGCTGCCATCGCATGTCACATCAGCCCGCCGGAGTTCGATCCGACCTTGTCACCTGGTAGAGGGCTGCGCCACCTCCCTGCCGCCTTAACCACGTTGAATTCGAACTGCCCCTTCGCCAGAAAATCCAGCTCGATGGCGAGCCCTTGAAGGACGGCGCTTCGCGCTCTATTATTAAACAGCTCCCAAATCGGATCTCGAACAAACCCTTATCAGCTTCAAGATCGCGGATTCCCCTTGAATGTTTGCGTTGGAGGACTGGAACGATGATTCATGGATTGGAAAAGAAGGGGGATTTAATTTGGAAGAATATCGGCCTTTGAACGAGATGGAGGTGCGATGATGCGGGTTTGACCAAACGTTAAGAAAATGTTAGGGTTTTGACCCAAGGGAATTATATATTTAAATAATAATTTATTCTAATATTGCTCGTTTAACCTCATGAACTCCAAACAACCTCCAACGACTGTCGTCCCTAGCTAATTACCCCATTCCGAACACATTGGGATTTGAATCGTAGGCCAATTCGACTGTTTCGATAGGTTTTCAATCAATTTAAAGTATAAATCAATATATATTCAGTTTGAACGTACATTTTAAATTACCGGGGCCACATACTGATTCAGAAAATTCCAGAAAAATATTTTCTAGCTTCGTGTTGACGATACGGTCCTAACAAAACTAATTTCGTCGAAATCCGAGGTCGTTTGCAAAATGTCCATTTTTAAGGGCCTGAATTCCATAGCGACTATTCAGAATTTTCAACTGGACATATCTTTTGATTCCCGCTATGAAATTTTGATTTTTTGGATTCGTTGGAAAGATATTATCAAATAGATTCTATGATTTTTGGTTTCACTAAAATCCGGATTGTTTTGCACCCGGTACATTCAATTGAAGTGTGAAATCGGATTATCGAACTACCGCGCCATTTTCAATTCTATTTATAATTATATATAAATATTTATATTCTAACGACGACGCGTATATAATATATACGTTCGATTTATATTCAAAATAAATTTCTCGTCGATATTATTTAAAATAATTCATTTTAAATAGTCAAAACTCGCTAAAATTGCCAAAATAAAATTTTTAAACTGGCCCAGATTTTCCGGGTTATTACAATCTCCCCCACTTAAAACTTTTCGTCCCCGAAAAGGAACAAAGTCGAAAGTGGTTTGATTATTCAGCTCTATGCTCGATTTGGCTTCCATTCTCCAACTCTTTAGTTTCTGAGAATTTTCAAAATTTCAAAAATTTGGCTAACACCCTAAATTTTCGAAAAATTTCGCCATAACCTCCCCTGCACCGGGAGCATCGGGGAATTTCAAATAGCTTCCCCGGTCCTTCAGATCTCAAAAAGAAAAAGAAAAAGCCAATAGGCTCATAAAATCATCATCACCCAAACAAAACAGTAAATTATGTAGTAAACATGTACCTATTTGTCGGGCAAACAAATTTTATTCTCTGGCTCTAGCCTCCTTGCTATGACCTGTTCAATATAAGTATATGTATATGCAAGCAAATGCGACCAATTTTCAATACAATTCAATATTTGTTTCAATTAGGCTAAATGGTTAAAATTTAGCAAACAAATAAACAAACAACACAAACATCAATCAATTAGTGAATTAACGTTTCAAATTCATAATTTTGATATATATGCTGAAAATCTTGTTTTTGATGCCAATTCACAATAAAGTGTTCTAGCTATAAAAGATTTGGTTCTCACACCAGTCTAATGGAAATATATAGAAATCACACCTTCGAAACACGAATATAAATGTTGATGATGCGATCGCTATCATCAATATCATCTTCGGGCGACTAGAGTGTGTTGCTATATCTATCCAATATATTAAAATTTCAAATACACGTGGATCAGACGTATACGCAAAATCTTTATATACTGGATTGTCCACATCAATATAAATAGATAATCAAATACGAATAATTGATTTATATTTCAAAACAAAATTTGTTTTCATTTTCAAAAATATACTCTTCACACTCGTTCTAGGATACTACTAATCCTATCTCTAACGAGTCATCCCATTGGATATTACTAATCCAATTATCTGATGAATTCTTTCGTATGGTTCTAATGTGCCTTGTTCTCGAGCTTTGTAAACCAAAGCTCTGATACCAACTGTAACGAGAAAGGAATTTCGCTCGGTCCGAACCAGTCGCTAAACCGACCCAAACCGTTCGAAACGCTCTATCGTTTGAGAACAGGACAAAATAGAACGCAAACAGAAGAACATTTCATTGTATATTACAACAATGCATCAGATTACAAGAATATACAGAGTATGAATAAATATTACACAGAAATATCAGAGATTTAAATTACATTTAAATACATAGCAGCGGAAAATAATACAATACACAACTAGAAGGAGATATACGGATACAAAGCTTTCCGGATATCGTTCCAGCTGTAAACCAGGATCCTGTGAATATAAATCTGCAAAACCAAAACTACTAGCTGCCCGTGCGAAAAATAGGGGCACCCAGAGTTTAGGTTAAAACAATAAACTCCAGGTCAGTCATGTGACTGGTGTGAGAACTAAAACAGTTATTAATTCTTTATTTTAAAGTTAGGTAAATCAAGGGACCACGCCGTATAACACGGAACGGGTTTCCTCCCAAGAACACCAGTGCATAAACAAACAGCGCAATGCTAAATAAAGAAGAATGAAACTATTATAAGACCCAGTTCCCATCACACAATGCAACGCAAGCCGGAGGATAGGGTTTTTACCTTATAATAGCCAAAGAATGCTTGATACGTTTAAACAAATCATTTGATACTATTATAAGTGCATAGTGTATAAAACAATTTCAAATCATAAGTATCAATCATAGACGGCATAAGCGCCCCATCCCACTATGTCGCCATACTAGGCTCTACAAATAAAACCGCAAATGTCACGTATTTGGAAATTGGATTTCCGTCTATGAACCGAGGCAAAAGATAGTCCTCAACCGATTCGAGACGCTCTAGCCCGTGTCTCAGGAACAGCCGCAACTGCCCCTTGGATCGTCAGGGCCGGTCCACCGATGTGGATTATTATGCCTGAACACTACGTCTCCCCACCCTATGGGGTGTAAGTGAGCCAACTAAATGACTCCATCGGTTCGAGAACGACCGATCAATCCGAGGCGCATCGCAACAGCAACAACCACATAAGTCAAACTCGTCAGGGCGTGTAAAACCACTGACGCCACTTTTTAGCTAGAAGGAAACGCATGCCCTCCCTGAGGTCCGTCTCCCGTTTTTGGTTCATACCGGGTGTGAAACTCGCGAAGTAAACGTTACACAAAGCTACGCCACAAAGGCCGTGATTTGATCATCACCACAAGACTTTGCTTTTAAACAGAAGCCTCGATCAATTGCCACTTAGGCATGCCACACAGGCAATTCACTCCATGCGTTTGATATCCATCAATATATAACCCCTGAGCTCGTACGTCTCAGAGAAGGGCGTTAAGCAAGAGAATAAATTCTCCGCCGCCAAACAGATATATATTTAATAGAGATCAATCACACGGACTAAAATCCAATGTCAGACACACAGTCCATTTACAAGTCCGTTCTGGGTCTGAACGAAACCGGAGGCACCTAGTACCCCGCATATCCATCGATCTCCAAGTACGTCTGGACGATCACTAACTGTTTCTGTAATGACCCGCATTGGCAGGGGTATTATGATTAATTTATTTAATTGTATAAATGGTAGGTTAGTGAATTTAATGGTCGTGGAATTAAATAATGATGAATATTTAATAAAAATAATAAATTAAATAATATATTTAATTCTGAAATAAACAGAATTGGCTGAAATAGCGATATGGTGTGAACTGGGCAAATTCAAATTATATAATTCAGTTTAGAATTGAATTTGAATAACGAATATATTCAATCATCGACAGTTGAACGTATAGTTTATAATATAATAATAAACGAGCTCGAAATGGCGCTGCAGTTCGCTATTTGGCGATTCGAACTACAACTGAATGTACATGATTCGTTTTAAACCGGATTTCTGTGAAACAAGAAACGTACGGAGCTGGTGGAGTATATCTTTCTAGTGGAAGAGAAAAATCGGGATTTCGTCGTGTGGATTTTGAGATATGTCCAAATCAAATTTTAAAATAGTCGTTATAGAATCATTTATCGACCGTAATGGTTTATTCGAAATAACTAGATATCGGGTTTGAATTTAGACAAGGTTCTTTTGGGAAGTAGTGATAATTTAATTTTTAGAATTTTATGGTAATTTTTAATTAATTTAATAAGCGACTTTTTATTTGAAGTATTTCGCACCCTGAAATCAACATTTTGAAGTTTCAAAATATGAGTCCACCTACCGGTATTATTATATTTTTGGGATCGTGGCACACTGTTGATTCCAACGGTATCTTTAGTTTTGTCCGTAACAGAACACGTATGGATTCGTTAAGGGGGTAATTCATCATTCAGGAAATAGAATAAAATAAGAAAATATCCTAAGTATTTCTAAGGTATAGGAAGAGGCGACGTCTCTTATGCTCGGCCACAAATTGGATCAACGAAAGAGCAACTAATACTATAAATAACCCCCCTAACCAAATTCCTAACCCAAAAAGCTATTCACAAAGATCAGCCGCCACTTCAAGGAGAAAATATTCTCCAGCAAAAAAAAAAAAGAAGGGGAAACCGAAATTTCCAATGCAAAACAAATCCAAGAAAATTCCTCTAAAATCCCATAAATCAAAACACTCATATATTCGAACTCCTCCTAAATTACTCCTCCGATTTGTATGAGTTTGGAAGGCTGCGAAGTTCTTCTTGTTCGCTGTTCTTAATCCAGCGATAGATAGGGTTCGATGTTTTAGCTAGTTGGATCGTTAATACTCGTTGTGGGTATGATATTTGGACTGAGCGGATTTAAGGGAAGTTGCTTGCGAAGTTTGGTTTGAATCGAGAGGAAAAAAGTGTCGAGGTCCACTGTTCACGGCGTTGGTATCTGCTGTTCGACGCGAAGAGGAAGGAGGACCCGAACTGTACACGAGTGGTATGAATTGAAAGAGGATCGAAGAAGATGGGTTATGGTGATTTTTATTGATGTAATTATGGTAAGATGAAGGTGTTACAGTGAGTATGGAAGCATGCTATTCAAACTATTTGGATAAGGATTTTCTTACTGTAATTTTTCTTTAAATGATTTGAGGATGAGTTCGGGTGGGTTTTCTTTGGTAATAGTGCTTTGCAGTTCCTGTAGTTGATGAGGAACGACAGGGGTTGTTTTGTTGAGGGGTTAGTTGGTCTTTGGTTTGAAGTGGTGAAGGAGTGTTACTGCAGGAAAGAATTGTTGGGGAGGAATAGTTTGAAATGGGAGCGGGACTGTGCGTTTAGTTTGGTGAAGGAAAATAGTTAAGGGAATAGTCGGTTGTTGTTTAGTGGCGTATGATGGTGAAGAAGAAGTGTCCGGGTGCGAATGGAAATAAAGACGTGGGTTTTGAAAACTAAATGGACACGTGATTTTCATACTTAAAGAAGGAGTGACATTCTTGTGTTCACGTGAGCAACATGAGTTGGGTTCGAGGATTTTTTTCTAACGAATGGATGAAGCCAAATAATGTCGGTCACTTTATTTTGTTTGTGTTGAAGCGTTTTGGACAGCTAGTGAATACGAACTGGGTAGTTCGCAGAAGGATGAACAAGCGGGATTGGAAACAAATTTATTATCCCCAAGGTTTTGGTTCTTATTCAAAGTCGGGTGATGGTCGTAGTGTGTCGAGTTCGTTTTGATGAAAGACAGTGGGAAGGAATTAAAAAGAACCGGGCTTGATATTTTAGGCTAAACAAATGGCGTGGAATGAGTTGCAAAGGAGTCACGGGATCTGACTGGGAGTGAATTTGAGCTCGCTACAACTTATGGCGAAATAAATTGTCCGACTGAGTCAAATAACGCAAACCGTTATTTAACGGCTAACGCGCCAATGTGAGTAAATCTCACTAACTCTGAACAGTTTATAATTTCATGCTGTATTTTTAGAACTGTTATATATTGGCTGATTGACTGTATGTTGACCGTTTGATTGAACTGCTAGTCAGTTAGTTGATTTCTATATTTGATTCTGTTTAACAGAATATATCATATAGAACTGAAAGTGATGTTATCTATATTGTTTAACATCTGTGATGCAGGGAAACAGGTTGGAGGAATCCAACTGGATTCCTCAACATTTATTTTACCGTTTTCATATATTGTGATATATGATGTGGTATATAATCTGTTATGGATTATGGGCATTGGAATGATATTGATCATTGTTATTCGATATTTTAAATATCATAAAAGACCCTGGGATGTAAAAAGAAGTATTTCAATGTATATTGAAATAAAGGAATTTTATAAAATCACAGGATTTTATAAAAGGGAATATTTATAAAACGAACACGGTTTTATAAAAGGAAATATTTGTAACGGTAAATAGAAGTTATAAATAGGAAATATTTGTAACGGTAAATAGAAGTTATAAATAGGAAATATTTGTAACGGTAAATAGAAGTTATAAATAGGATATATTTGTAACGGTAAGTAAACGTTGTAAAAAAGGAAATAATTGTAACGGAAAACGTAGTTTATCAAAATAAAGTTAAAAAGAAGTTAATCGATGTTAGTTAATCGATTAGAGAATAAAGTTGAAAGGAGATAATCGATGTTAGTTAATCGATTAGTGTTAAAGTAAAAGAAGTTAATCGATGTTAGTTAATCGATTAGAGAATAAAGTTAAAAAGAAGTTAATCGATGTTAGTTAATCGATTAGAGAATAAAGTTGAAAGGAGATAATCGATGTTAGTTTAATCGATTAGAATAGAAGCAAATGAGTAAATCGAATATAGCTATTCGAAGGAGGGTTAAGTAAGGAAGTTAGTAAATGGGATACAAAGTGAACTTTGCCTATTTCAAAGTTAGAAATGTTGTTCAGTTAAGGTCTGAGAGGTAGTTCTACCCCAACTTGATTGGCTTCGTTTTAACTAAGGGATAGTTAAGGTTCGGCAGTAAAGGGAATGGTTTGAGTTGGCATCGCGATGGTTTGTTTAAACATCTGTCTAAGTCCAATGAAGGAGCTTTGGAAATGTTTTCCAAATAAGAAACCAGAAATGTTTTCTAATAAAGAAAACAAGAAATGGAAATGTTTTCCATTGTTAATAACGTATATTTTCCCAATTTAGAAAAATAAGAAATATTGAACATAGGGAAACAGGAGATAAGTAAATTTATGAAATTAAGAGATAAATGTTGAATGATGTTTGATCGATATAAATTTCCATCTGGAAATAATATCGTTGTTTGCACACTTGTTTTTATTCGATAGTTAAATCACAGACTATCGAAGTTTTGACCATTTTAACGTTGTTAATATGGAGAGACCGGTTGGATTATTATCCAAAGAACCACTCTGTATTGGCATAAGCGTTGCGAATCATATATGCCAAAGGAAATTGAAGACGGAGTTATGCAAGGGCTATCCTGTTTACAGAATAGTGCCTTCGGTTCATCCTGTTCCTGGATGACTTGTATGGACGGATGTCTGACAGAATATGTCCAGACGATCACGTATATTGATTTCTCCAACTGTACCAAGAGTGGAAGCGGAGAAGGAAACTTCTCTTAGCTAACACATAATGTATGGTTGAGGACGTCAATCGGTTATTTGATGGATTTGACGATGTGGCATTCAAAGTGAATTTGATGTGATGATAAAGCGTAGCTTCTAGCCTCATCATCCGGTAAATGACAGAAATCGGGCAGGCAGCATGGCTAAGTCGGTCGCACCGAAGTAGGGTGTATAATCACCTGATCTAGAGTTTCATTTACTTCTAAAAATCTATTGTTGATGCTGTCCCATTCGGGAAACGGTTGCTGATCCCAACTGTTGGTGATATACATTCGATACACTCAAGCGAAATGAGTGGTCGGTCATGTGTGGCCGGGTTGCAAGATGTTCTTGTTAAACCCAGTGTATTCCTCTCTAGAGGTACACGAGCGAAAGGTGGATCCATACCTTGTCATAGTTGGAAACCCATTACCCAATACGTGCTTGCGGTTTTGATTGTATACTATATATGTAGAACGTGAGATGAAAGCGTTTCTGCTAGATGATTATATATATACTGTGGTTGATAGACATTATTATAATATCAAAAGGTTTTTGATATAAAGATATTTTGGATTCTCATAAGGGAAAAACCCGTTCCGTTATGCGGCGTGGTCTTATGAGATATCATTTACTTGTTCAACTGTTTTTAAACTGTTTTACTCATACCAGTCCCATGACTGACCCGGAGTTTACTTTGTTGTTTTCCCTAAAGTCTTGGGTGCCTAAATTTGTACGGGCAGTCAAGTAGTCGGGATTTTACAGATACACTTGAAGAGCTTGGAGCAGGAGGCTTCAGGATCATATAGCTATTATTATTCCGCTGTGTTGTAAGTGCTGTACTTTGATAATGATATGTATATGCAAGTACAGATTTGTATTTCAAAGTTATGTTATGAAATATATTTATTCGTTCCGCTGTGAGATTCGTGTTACTCTGATATTGTGTTCTTCTTCTTCTTCTATTCTAAGTTTCTATCTTATCTTTCCTCACCCTCTAATTTCTTTCACTAATTACCAGGATTTTTCGGTGTTTTGGTTATCGACGTCGTGCTTATGTCGATAACCAAAGTCGCTCGAAATCCGGGTCGTTACAGTTGGTATCAGAGCTTAAGTTAAGAATTACTTGGCTCTGTGGCGTGACTCGGTAGAGATAGGGTTAGTAATACCCTAGATTGAGTTTGAGTGTATATATACGAGTGAACTTATTTGTTATTCGATATAAAAAAAAATTGTTTTATATTGTGGAGATTCATTGGTTGAGTTGTTTATGAGTTCTGGTCGATCAGTTTGATCCACTGTATCGGTAGGAGTTACTAAACACTTGAATACGATGAAACGTCATGGTATGTTTTGAAAGAGGGTAAATGAAAATAGTTTACCCAACGTATATTTTGATATATATTGGATATATTGGTTGTTATTATAATCGAGTAAGATTATAAATTAAATGGTTATGTAAATAATCAATCAGAATTCATATAAGTGAAATGCGTGAATCAGATGAGTTAAATCTGAAATTTAAAACCAGAAATTGAATTAGAACTCTGGAGAATTGGATAAATGTTTGTAAATGGATTGGGATTAAAAATAAGGAAAATTTAAGATCCTGGGAGATTTTAAATTGTTTTACAAGCAGTGTGAATTATATTTTGAAATGAATTTCAAAGTGGAAATGTTTAAAAATGGTTTTATAGTATTGAACTCACTTCGATCGCTGGAAAATAGATTCTGATGATGACAGCTGCATCATCAGTATTCATTTTCGAGTTGTAAGTGACGAATTACTACCAGAGATACTGTTTTGAATTTGTTTTGGGAAAGACAGGTTATATTGAAATTCAAAATGGGATTTAAAATATAGAATTTGAACTTTTAAATAGATTGGAAATATTAACTTGTTTTAAGAGAAATAAAACAAGAGGTTCCTTTATAAACGAAGTTTATAAATAGTTCTTTTATAAACGAAGTTTATAAACGAAGTGAAAAGAATTATCATTGGATAATTCAGAAAAAAAAATATACAAGTGTGAAATGGAAAGGGAATCTATTTTCCAAAGGTAGACATATCGATTTCAAAAGGAATTGAAATAGAGACTTATTTAAAGGAATTTGAAGAAAGGAAGTTCAAACATAAAATTTGAATATAGAAAATTCAAAGGGGATTTGAATATAGAAATTCAAATGAGATTTGAATAAAGGAGATTTAAATAATGGAAAATTGAATATAGAATTCATATAGAGTAATAATGAAATTTGAATATAGAATTCAAATAATTTGAAATATAAATTGAATATAGAAAATATAAAGGAATTCAAATATAGGATTTGAATATCGAGAGTGAAAATGAAATTTGAATAAAGAAGATTCAAATAGAATTGAAATGAAATTCAAATATAGAATTTGAATAGAGGAAATTCGAATATAGAAATCAAATAGAATTTGAATAGAGGAAATTTGAATATAGAAATTCAAAGGGAGTTTGAATATATGAAATTCAATGGAATTGAAATAGAGTTTGAATATAGAAATTCAAATGGAATTCAAATATAGAATTTGAATATAGAAAATATAAAGGAATTCAAATATAGAAATTGAATAGAATTAACTAAGTCGAGAGGAATTAGTTAATCGAGTTTTGAAGTTGAAGTTGAACTTTGAAAGGTGGATTGGATCTGTAAATGGATATTCGAAATCAAATATAGAACATAAAATTGAAATGGAATTCAATTAGTGGATAAACAAGTTAAACCTATATTTGAACATGTAAATTCAAATAAAAAGGTGAAATGGGCAAACCAGTAATTTGAAAATCACTTAACGAACTAAGTTAAAATGATTGGATTAAGTTGAAATGAATTAGAAATGTATGGATATACATGAGGCAGGTTTGGAACAAGGTATGAAGGTATATAAATAGAATGCTCGACGAAAAGGTATGTATTTAATTCATATATGAGATTTTATGCGCCGTATCGGCTAGCCGCTTGGCTTTTCTTTTTCTTTTTGATTGGAGAAGGCCTGTGTGGCAGTTTGGGGATTTTCCCGATGCTCCTAGTGCAAAGGAGGTTATGGCGAATTTTTCCAGGAATTTAAGGAGTTAGAATATTTTTTAAGATAATTTGATAATTAGAAATCAACGTATCGATATATATAGAAGTCGATAAGAAAACGAACTTAGAAATAGAATAGTAAAATCAAAAAGGAAGAGTAAGAATAAAATCTAGTAAGAATAGAAAGAGGAAGAGTATACGTGTTTAAAAGTGAATCAGTAGTTGTATGGTATTGATTATTCGAATAAGTAGTCATATCTGTTTTGACGTTATAAATGTTATTCAGTCAAGGTCTGAGAGGTAGTTATACCCCAACTTGATTGATTCCATTATTAACAAATAAATAGTAAGATTTCAGGCTCGAAAATCAATGTTGAATAAGAGATAGTTGAATATAGTATTTGGGTTGTCGTAACAATGTTTTACACAACATCCGTTTTAACCCAAATAAGTGTGAACGTGGATATAGAATAATAAATATTTCCTAAGTATAGAAATAAACGAGATCGAAAAAGAGATAAGTAATTGGAATATTTTCCAATTAGAAATAGCACATATTTTCTAAAGTTTAGAAAATAAAGGAAGGCGATATTCAGAAATGTTTTCCAAATAACATAGTAGGCCAATATGGTTATTGAAAATATTTGGTAAACAAATATTGATAAAGAAATGGAGAAGTGATTTAACTAATGGAATATTGATTATGGGCTCAGTTGAATTTCAAAAGGAAAATTTGATTTTTGAAAAAGTAAACTGTTTGAAAACTCCCTGGGAAAGACTGTTTAAATTAAAAACAAATTTAACAAGAAATTTGTGAAAGCAAAATTTGAATAAAAGTAAAGTTAGTAAAGTGGTAATTGAGATTGAATTAGAATGATATCGAGACAAATGGGATTTGGGAGATTCGAATTTGAAGTGAATTTGGTAACCAAGTTAAGAGTTTGAAATCGAGAATCAAACTCGAGGTTGAAACGATATTTAGCTTGGATATAACACGAATGGTTGTGTTGGAAATAAAAGTGATTCTAGAATTTGATTGGGATAACATTGGTATATGCTGAGTTGATAGCATATGGAAGTGACAGAATTGATTTGCCTGACAAAAAGGTACAAGTTTATATTTCTATTGGATATAAGATTTATGAGCCGAATTGGCAAGCCGCTTGGCTGTTTGATTTTCTTTGAGATGGAGATGGCCCAGAGAGGCAAGTGGTGGTTTGACCGATTGACCAGTACAAAGGAGGTGCTGGCGAAATTTTTCGAAGAATAAGGAGTTAGAAAATTTTCCGGATTTTTGAAATTTTTTGATGATAAGAATTAATTAATAATTTAATTGAATTTAAATTGGTTCGGTTGAACTGAAGTTAAGAAGTGAACAAATATGTTCTAAACGGTCGATAGGGTCGTTCTCTACCTTTTAGCAATTTCGAGGACGAAATTATTTTAAGTGGGGAAGATTGTAATGACCCGCATTGGCAGGGGTATTATGATTAATTTATTTAATTGTATAAATGGTAGGTTAGTGAATTTAATGGTCGTGGAATTAAATAATGATGAATATTTAATAAAAATAATAAATTAAATAATATATTTAATTCTGAAATAAACAGAATTGGCTGAAATAGCGATATGGTGTGAACTAGGCAAATTCAAATTATATAATTCAGTTTAGAATTGAATTTGAATAACGAATATATTCAATCGTCGACAGTTGAACGTATAGTTTATAATATAATTATAAACGAGCTCGAAATGGCGCTGCAGTTCGCTATTTGGCGATTCGAACTTCAACTGAATGTACATGATTCGTTTTAAACCGGATTTCTGTGAAACAAGAAACGTACGGAGCTGGTGGAGTATATCTTTCTAGTGGAAGAGAAAAATCGGGATTTCGTCGTGTGGATTTTGAGATATGTCCAAATCAAATTTTAAAATAGTCGCTATAGAATCATTTATCGACCGTAATGGTTTATTCGAAATAACTAGATATCGGGTTTGAATTTAGACAAGGTTCTTTTGGGAAGTAGTGATAATTTAATTTTTAGAATTTTATGGTAATTTTTAATTAATTTAATAAGCGACTTTTTATTTGAAGTATTTCGCACCCTGAAATCAACATTTTGAAGTTTCAAAATATGAGTCCACCTACCGGTATTATTATATTTTTGGGATCGTGGCACACTGTTGATTCCAACGGTATCTTTAGTTTTGTCCGTAACAGAACACGTATGGATTCGTTAAGGGGGTAATTCATCATTCAGGAAATAGAATAAAATAAGAAAATATCCTAAGTATTTCTAAGGTATAGGAAGAGGCGACGTCTCTTATGCTCGGCCACAAATTGGATCAACGAAAGAGCAACTAATACTATAAATAACCCCCCTAACCAAATTCCTAACCCAAAAAGCTATTCACAAAGATCAGCCGCCACTTCAAGGAGAAAATATTCTCCAGCAAAA
Organism: Allium sativum; assembly: GCA_030737875.1. NCBI lineage: Eukaryota > Viridiplantae > Streptophyta > Magnoliopsida > Asparagales > Amaryllidaceae > Allium > Allium sativum. Next base: position 79,131,202 of record CM060925.1, read on the forward strand.
AAAAAAAAGAAGAAGAAGGGGAAACCGAAATTTCCAATGCAAAACAAATCCAAGAAAATTCCTCTAAAATCCCATAAATCAAAACACTCATATATTAGAACTCCTCCTAAATTACTCCTCCGATTTGTATGAGTTTGGAAGGCTGCGAAGTTCTTCTTGTTCGCTGTTCTTAATCCAGCGATAGATAGGGTTCGATGTTTTAGCTAGTTGGATCGTTAATACTCGTTGTGGGTATGATATTTGGACTGAGCGGATTTAAGGGAAGTTGCTTGCGAAGTTTGGTTTGAATCGAGAGGAAAAAAGTGTCGAGGTCCACTGTTCACGGCGTTGGTATCTGCTGTTCGACGCGAAGAGGAAGGAGGACCCGAACTGTACACGAGTGGTATGAATTGAAAGAGGATCGAAGAAGATGGGTTATGGTGATTTTTATTGATGTAATTATGGTAAGATGAAGGTGTTACAGTGAGTATGGAAGCATGCTATTCAAACTATTTGGATAAGGATTTTCTTACTGTAATTTTTCTTTAAATGATTTGAGGATGAGTTCGGGTGGGTTTTCTTTGGTAATAGTGCTTTGCAGTTCCTGTAGTTGATGAGGAACGACAGGGGTTGTTTTGTTGAGGGGTTAGTTGGTCTTTGGTTTGAAGTGGTGAAGGAGTGTTACTGCAGGAAAGAATTGTTGGGGAGGAATAGTTTGAAATGGGAGCGGGACTGTGTGTTTAGTTTGGTGAAGGAAAATAGTTAAGGGAATAGTCGGTTGTTGTTTAGTGGTGTATGATGGTGAAGAAGAAGTGTCCGGGTGCGAATGGAAATAAAGACGTGGGTTTTGAAAACTAAATGGACACGTGATTTTCATACTTAAAGAAGGAGTGACATTCTTGTGTTCACGTGAGCAACATGAGTTGGGTTCGAGGATTTTTTTCTAACGAATGGATGAAGCCAAATAATGTCGGTCACTTTATTTTGTTTGTGTTGAAGCGTTTTGGACAGCTAGTGAATACGAACTGGGTAGTTCGCAGAAGGATGAACAAGCGGGATTGGAAACAAATTTATTATCCCCAAGGTTTTGGTTCTTATTCAAAGTCGGGTGATGGTCGTAGTGTGTCGAGTTCGTTTTGATGAAAGACAGTGGGAAGGAATTAAAAAGAACCGGGCTTGATATTTTAGGCTAAACAAATGGCGTGGAATGAGTTGCAAAGGAGTCACGGGATCTGACTGGGAGTGAATTTGAGCTCGCTACAACTTATGGCGAAATAAATTGTCCGACTGAGTCAAATAACGCAAACCGTTATTTAACGGCTAACGCGCCAATGTGAGTAAATCTCACTAACTCTGAACAGTTTATAATTTCATGCTGTATTTTTAGAACTGTTATATATTGGCTGATTGACTGTATGTTGACCGTTTGATTGAACTGCTAGTCAGTTAGTTGATTTCTATATTTGATTCTGTTTAACAGAATATATCATATAGAACTGAAAGTGATGTTATCTATATTGTTTAACATCTGTGATGCAGGGAAACAGGTTGGAGGAATCCAACTGGATTCCTCAACATTTATTTTACCGTTTTCATATATTGTGATATATGATGTGGTATATAATCTATTATGGATTATGGGCATTGGAATGATATTGATCATTGTTATTCGATATTTTAAATATCATAAAAGACCCTGGGATGTAAAAAGAAGTATTTCAATGTATATTGAAATAAAGGAATTTTATAAAATCACAGGATTTTATAAAAGGGAATATTTATAAAACGAACACGGTTTTATAAAAGGAAATATTTGTAACGGTAAATAGAAGTTATAAATAGGAAATATTTGTAACGGTAAATAGAAGTTATAAATAGGAAATATTTGTAACGGTAAATAGAAGTTATAAATAGGATATATTTGTAACGGTAAGTAAACGTTGTAAAAAAGGAAATAGTTGTAACGGAAAACGTAGTTTATCAAAATAAAGTTAAAAAGAAGTTAATCGATGTTAGTTAATCGATTAGAGAATAAAGTTGAAAGGAGATAATCGATGTTAGTTAATCGATTAGTGTTAAAGTAAAAGAAGTTAATCGATGTTAGTTAATCGATTAGAGAATAAAGTTAAAAAGAAGTTAATCGATGTTAGTTAATCGATTAGAGAATAAAGTTGAAAGGAGATAATCGATGTTAGTTTAATCGATTAGAATAGAAGCAAATGAGTAAATCGAATATAGCTATTCGAAGGAGGGTTAAGTAAGGAAGTTAGTAAATGGGATACAAAGTGAACTTTGCCTATTTCAAAGTTAGAAATGTTGTTCAGTTAAGGTCTGAGAGGTAGTTCTACCCCAACTTGATTGGCTTCGTTTTAACTAAGGGATAGTTAAGGTTCGGCAGTAAAGGGAATGGTTTGAGTTGGCATCGCGATGGTTTGTTTAAACATCTGTCTAAGTCCAATGAAGGAGCTTTGGAAATGTTTTCCAAATAAGAAACCAGAAATGTTTTCTAATAAAGAAAACAAGAAATGGAAATGTTTTCCATTGTTAATAACGTATATTTTCCCAATTTAGAAAAATAAGAAATATTGAACATAGGGAAACATGAGATAAGTAAATTTATGAAATTAAGAGATAAATGTTGAATGATGTTTGATCGATATAAATTTCCATCTGGAAATAATATCGTTGTTTGCACACTTGTTTTTATTCGATAGTTAAATCACAGACTATCGAAGTTTTGACCATTTTAACGTTGTTAATATGGAGAGACCGGTTGGATTATTATCCAAAGAACCACTCTGTATTGGCATAAGCGTTGCGAATCATATATGCCAAAGGAAATTGAAGACGGAGTTATGCAAGGGCTATCCTGTTTACAGAATAGTGCCTTCGGTTCATCCTGTTCCTGGATGACTTGTATGGACGGATGTCTGACAGAATATGTCCAGACGATCACGTATATTGATTTCTCCAACTGTACCAAGAGTGGAAGCGGAGAAGGAAACTTCTCTTAGCTAACACATAATGTATGGTTGAGGACGTCAATCGGTGATTTGATGGATTTGACGATGTGGCATTCAAAGTGAATTTGATGTGATGATAAAGCGTAGCTTCTAGCCTCATCATCCGGTAAATGACAGAAATCGGGCAGGCAGCATGGCTAAGTCGGTCGCACCGAAGTAGGGTGTATAATCACCTGATCTAGAGTTTCATTTACTTCTAAAAATCTATTGTTGATGCTGTCCCATTCGGGAAACGGTTGCTGATCCCAACTGTTGGTGATATACATTCGATACACTCAAGCGAAATGAGTGGTCGGTCATGTGTGGCCGGGTTGCAAGATGTTCTTGTTAAACCCAGTGTATTCCTCTCTAGAGGTACACGAGCGAAAGGTGGATCCATACCTTGTCATAGTTGGAAACCCATTACCCAATACGTGCTTGCGGTTTTGATTGTATACTATATATGTAGAACGTGAGATGAAAGCGTTTCTGCTAGATGATTATATATATACTGTGGTTGATAGACATTATTATAATATCAAAAGGTTTTTGATATAAAGATATTTTGGATTCTCATAAGGGAAAAACCTGTTCCGTTATGCGGCGTGGTCTTATGAGATATCATTTACTTGTTCAACTGTTTTTAAACTGTTTTACTCATACCAGTCCCATGACTGACCCGGAGTTTACTTTGTTGTTTTCCCTAAACTCTTGGGTGCCTAAATTTGTACGGGCAGGCAAGTAGTCGGGATTTTACAGATACACTTGAAGAGCTTGGAGCAGGAGGCTTCAGGATCGTATAGCTATTATTATTCCGCTGTGTTGTAAGTGCTGTACTTTGATAATGATATGTATATGCAAGTACAGATTTGTATTTCAAAGTTATGTTATGAAATATATTTATTCGTTCCGCTGTGAGATTCGTGTAACTCTGATATTGTGTTCTTCTTCTTCTATTCTAGGTTTCTATCTTATCTTTCCTCACCCTCTAATTTCTTTCACTAATTACCAGGATTTTACGGTGTTTTGGTTATCGACGTCGTGCTTATGTCGATAACCAAAGTCGCTCGAAATCCGGGTCGTTACAGTTTCCATCTTCTTGGGTGTACAGCCCAATCAAGATCATCAGTAATTACCCAAACGACGTGAAGACTTCCGGTCTTCGACCATCGTCTTCATCTTCGACTTATCGTCGTATCAGTTATTCAGAATGGGATAAATCCGGTCTTTCCGAATAACTCGCGTATATTTTAAATAAGTGTTACACAAACACAACATACGCCTCATTCCAATTCATCAGTCACTAACAGTAAATTAATCAAGAGAATGATTCCCCAAATATTAACCCCGAAGGCCGAAACCAACATCAGATCAATATCCAGAAAATCATTCTGCTTGGCTAACCGACAATTAGTTTCTAAATTTCACATTCATAGGGAAAGGTTCCCATTAATTTTATCAAAGATAAATTCTTTAATTTATTCTTGAATCTACTTTTGAATATCAATTCAAATTAGTCGGGATTAACGAACTTTACCGAAGTAATCATTTGTTTTAATTTCCCAATCCCAACCTATTCATCCCATGAAGTAAAACTGGTTATACTTCATATCTAACACCACAGTGTTATCGGTAAATTCAATTACCATTTCACGTCTAAATCTAATTAAAGATTTAATTAACGCCTGGAGCAAAACTGGTGATACTCCATTTCGATTATTTCAATCTAATTAAAGATTCATTAAAACTCCACTTAGTTTTAATCTTTGACTGGGTTAAAGAATCAGTGTCATTTAAAACACGGTTCACGATAAACCCAAAATCACATTTCCATTAATTATCGAGTTAAAGAACGAGTGTTATTTAAAACACCATTCACGATAAACCCAAGAATCAATATCAATTCAATTCCAATTAAATATTGTTTAATTGGTACACATCATTAAATCTAAATAAAAAGATTTAATCTTTTCTCAACTGGGTTCAAGAACAGTGTTAGTGAAGACACCATTCACGACAAACCCAAAATCACATTTGATATTCAATACAAGGCTCTGAATAGAAAATATCCCGGCTTATATTCAATATCAAATTCTACGATTAACAAATGTCATATTGGAAATAACGATATAAATATGTATCTTTCAAATTTCCATAACACATCTGTATAATCACGAATTCCAACATCGAAATATTCCGAAGACAATTTCGATTCAAATCCACTCCAATGCAATCATTGGAAATTCTGGTTATTTTTAAAACCCTTTTCAAATTCAATTTATTTATTTAAAAATAAATAGAATTATATTTCTAGTTCAAAACTAGTTCATTTCGATAAAAATCTATTTTTATCTTTTCAAACATGAAGTTTTTCATCCCAAATCTTCACAAATCATTTCTTATGATTTTACACAAATTATTACTATTTTTAATAATTTTATCAAGGCCCGTACAGTCGATTTCCATCAATGGCCATCGAACTGCACTTACAGCGACCTTTTTCAAATTTGATTTGGACATAATTCCAAATCCAACCGTTAGATTTCAATTTTCTAACATTCGCTAGAAAGCTCTTTTCGATACGAACCCAACGGTTCCGGTTTTAGGAGAATCCGACGGTCGGATCTCCCGTAATGTCCATTTGAAATCAATGGTCGAAATTCGCGAACTGCCGCGGCGCGGCGCGTTCTATTCAGGCCATTATATTATATATATATATAATATATATAATATATACTTCGTCGATTTCTATTTAAAACGAATTATATAAATAGTTTTAAATTCGTTTCAAAAGCAATTTCAACTTCCTTTTTCAATTCAAATCAAAATTGAATTCTTCTTTATAAATTCGTTTTAAAATTCATTTCTATTCAATTCAAATTTCAATTCAATTTGAATTCATTTCAATTCGCTTTCATTTCAATTTGAATTCGTTTTCAATTCAATTCATTTCGAAATCGTTTTCAATTCAATTTATTTCGAAATCGTTTTCAATTCAATTCCTTTCGAAATCGTTTTCAATTCAATTTATTTCGAAATCGTTTTCAATTCAATTTATTTCGAAATCGTTTTATATTCAATTCATTTCGAAATCGTTTTCAATTCAATTCATTTCGAAATCGTTATAAATCGATATAAATATCGTTCACGTCAAAATGGCGTCATCTGATCAACACGGCTTCATAAATTTCTATTTTCGAATATTCTATTTCAAATATTTCTTTTTCAAAATATTTCGTTCAACACATGACCAATCTCAATGGATGAGTACTGTCAACACATGAACCTTTATTTTATATTATTCTTTATTTTTCAAATTGGAATGAGGCCCAATCAATTACCATATAACGTTAATTATATGGATTTTCATACATCACATGTGTATAATAGCATTGAAAAATAATCAACCATCAACCAAAGTGCACTACACTGTATAAGCATCAAATATAAATATCTAACGCTTATAACAGCCTGTCAATCAATCGATCGACATATTTAATCAATCAGGATGAGTGAACTTCAAATTTCATCCCAACACCCGTGTGGGGTTTCAAACAATCAAACTCAGATTTTATTTGTGCAGTTGGGCGATGTGTAAAATTTATCGACCCAATCAATGTCCTTCAAATAGGTGTACATAAACAAACCATCTGGTTTGTAAATGAATATTTATTTATTCACATTCACTATATTCATATTCACGTTAAAAATTATATTTTTAACGATATAACATTTTATTTTGACATATGAATTTCTATTCAGTTCATTCTTTAAATAAAATGATATTTTTATTTTCTAACATATTTTAGAAAATTTCGGCGGCATAACGGCACGATACTAGAAACGGGACAAGGCCTAGCCTTATCCCCGGTCTAGTGAAGGCCCACGCCATTCACACATCAATCCAATCCATTTATTTCACCAAACAATTCAATTCAAACCAAATGAACTAACCAACTACACATCCAAACAATTTAACAAACAAGCCATCCATGGTCTGTGGATGACGGGTGTCGGGTGCTACTAAGCACCGTCTGCATCCTAGTATATATATAACTAGAAAAATTAAATTGAAAGGTGAGAAGTTCTCACCGAGGGATCCACTCCTTCATTTCATTTCTGAATTTCTGACTGGCTTGGATTTGCCCGTACTTCCAACACCATCTGTTTCACGAAATTTATATTATAAATCATATTTTTAATAACGCCAGTTCTATTTAAAAAAACCTATTTTTAAATCAATGTTAATTTCTTTTTATACTGTTCTATATATTTTAAAAACAATATTTTCATCCTATTTTTATTTATATCTCTCCTTTAAAAATAACTTCTTTTTATATTTTTAAAACAAATGTTGTTCATATCTTTTCAAACCACATTTTAAAAACAAAGCTATTTCTATTTTAAAACCATGCGAATTTTATTTTGAAAAATAGTTCTAACTTTATTTTCAAAACAGTACGACCTGTATATTCAAAACTTTACGATATATATATTTTCAAAGCATTAACATAATATATATATATTCAAACTTTACGATATATATATTTTCAAAACAATTTCTATTTTATGTTTTCAAAAATCAAATTCTATGCTATATTTTAAAAACAATTCTCTTTTCATTTTTAAAAACATTTCTCTTTTCATTTTTAAAAACATGAATATTTTTATCAAAACTGATTTTAAGCAATGTCATTTTTTTTCTTCACAACAATGACAATTTTTATTAAAAAAAAAAAAAAAAATCCTTTCTTTTAGATTTTTAAAGCTCCTACGATATATATATAATTTTAAAAAAAATCCCATTTATATCTCTATGGTATATATAAAAATCATATTTTTATATAACCTAAAATCAAATTTTTATCTAAGTAGAAATCATATTTTAATATTTTCAAAATCCTACTATTTTTACTTTCAAAACTCTGCTAATTTTATTTTCAAAACTCAGCTGTATTTATTTTCAAAACCATTGTAGATTTAGAAAAATCTGATTTTTACTATGTTATTTATAAATAGACAGAACTGTAAAAACTCACTGTTTCTGTTGTTTTCGCTGAACCCATCAGCGTTCACCACCTAGGGCTGCCATCGCATGTCACATCAGCCCGCCGGAGTTCGATCCGACCTCGCCACCTGGTAGAGGGCTGCGCCACCTCCCTGCCGCCTTAACCACGTTGAATTCGAACTGCCCCTTCGCCAGAAAATCCAGCTCGACGGCGAGCCCTTGAAGGACGGCGAGCCCTTGAAGGACGGCGCTTCGCGCTCTATTATTAAACAGCTCCCAAATCGGATCTCGAACAAACCCTTATCAGCTTCAAGATCGCGGATTCCCCTTGAATGTTTGCGTTGGAGGACTGGAACGATGATTCATGGATTGGAAAAGAAGGGGGATTTAATTTGGAAGAATATCGGCCTTTGAACGAGATGGAGGCGCGATGATGCGGGTTTGACCAAACGTTAAGAAAATGTTAGGGTTTTGACCCAAGGGAATTATATATTTAAATAATAATTTATTCTAATATTGCTCGTTTAACCTCACGAACTCCAAACAACCTCCAACGACTGTCGTCCCTAGCTAATTACCCCATTCCGAACACATTGGGATATGAATCGTAGGCCAATTCGACTGTTTCGATAGGTTTTCAATCAATTTAAAGTATAAATCAATATATATTCAGTTTGAACGTACATTTTAAATTACCGGGGCCACATACTGATTCAGAAAATTCCAGAAAAATATTTTCTATCTTCGTGTTGACGATACGGTCCTAAAAAAACTAATTTCGTCGAAATCCGAGGTCGTTTGCAAAATGTCCATTTTTAAGGGCCTGAATTTCATAGCGACTATTCAGAATTTTCAACTGGACATATCTTTTGATTCCCGCTATGAAATTTTGATTTTTCGGATTCGTTGGAAATATATTATCAAATAGATTCTATGATTTTTGGTTTCACTAAAATCCGGATTGTTTTGCACCCGGTACATTCAATTGAAGTTTGAAATCGGATTATCGAACTACCGCGCCATTTTCAATTCTATTTATAATTATATATAAATATTTATATTCTAACGACGACGCGTATATAATATATACGTTCGATTTATATTCAAGATAAATTTCTCGTCGATATTATTTAAAATAATTCATTTTAAATAGTCAAAACTCGCTAAAATTGCCAAAATAAAAATTTTAAACTGGCCCAGATTTTCCGGGTTATTACAATTTTTCTCTTGCTTAACGCCCTTCTCTGAGACGTACGAGCTCAGAGGTTATGTATTGATAGAAATCAGTCGCATGGAGTGGATTGCCTGTGTGGCACGCCTAAGTGGCATATGATCAAGGCCTCTTTTGCAAAGCAAAGTCTTGTGGTTGATGATCAAAGCATAGTCTGTGTGACGTAGCTTTGTGTATGACGTGAATTCGCGAGCCTCACACCTCGATATGAGTCAAAAACGGGAGACGGACCGTTGGGAGTGCACAATGTTTCTTTCTAGCTAGGGTGGTGTCAGTGACCTACCAGCCCTGACATTATATACTTTTCACCTGTGTGGTTGTTGGAATGCGAGGTGCCTCGATTATAGGTCTGTAAGGACCGGGAAACGTGTGTTCAGGAATTGCCAATCCTCAAAAGTAAGAGAGGACCGGCCCAGCCGATTCCAAGGATCATAGTGGGGTCCTGGGACATTTGCTAGAGTGTCTCGAACGAAGAGGAGCTTGCCCCTTGCCTCGACTCATGAAGGAATCCAATTTCCAATACGAAATATGCGAATGTGATTGTATTACTAGTACGGCGACATGATATATAGTACCCATGCCGTATAGGATTGATATTTATGATTGAATTTGCTTTTGAAACATATATGCACTAGTAATAATATCAAACACTTTTGTTTTATACGTATGAATCATTTTTGGCCATTATAAGGTAAAACTCTATCCTCCGGCTTGCGTTGCATTGTGTGATGGGACCTAAGTCTTATAATGGTTTCATTTTATAAAAAGCATTGCGGTGATTTAATCATTTACTTTATTTCATGCACTAGCACTCATTGGAGTAAACCCGTTCCGCGAAAGTGGTGTGGTCCTTTGATTTGCCTTATTATTGTTGTTAATAAGTTAAGTAGATTTCTCATAACAGTCCCATGACTGACTCGTAGTTTGTTTCACCTTGCAAACTCGGGTGCCCTCATTTTCACACGGGCAGCCTAATTACAGGTTTCTGACGCACCTTTTGGCTCATGGCGAGGCTTGACTACACCGTGCTGACTTGGATTTTCTCCGCCATTATTGTATCTATATTATGATTCCTCCATTGGCGATGTAGACTGATATTTATTTTGTGTACTCTTTATGTATGATTCTACCTCAGGCGATGGTGACTGACTGTGTATCATTATGCACTAAGTTGTATCCTGTACTGTGCTTCTCTGATGTGATGATATCTATATGATTCCGCTATCATATGTGTGTAAATTATTCTAATTTCTGTTTATGCTATTATCTGTGATCTGCTAATGATGATTAATGTGTTATATTCCAATGATTATCCTTAACACCGTGTCACGGGGTTTTGGGATCGTCACAGCTGGTATCAGAGCTTTGGTTAACCTTAGTTCTGGAGTCTAACACATTAAACACTTCGTCAAAATAGAATCAGTAGTATCCTAAGGCGAGTCGCTCATTAGAGATAGGACTAGTAAAGTCCTAGAATGAGCCGAGCAGAATAGCAAAACAATTTGATCAGTCCATCGCTATCTTTCCTTAGATTTTCTGCTTAACTATGCAATAAACTATCATTTATGTTAGCTGACTCTTTCCTTGCTTATACAGAAATTGACAAATGGCTACCAGAGCAGCCGCCGCTAGAGGAGGCCGTGCCGGCCGAGCCCGAGGAAGGGGAGAAGCCCCAGTTCAAGAAGGACCTTTGATACAACCTCCGGCCGCTCAATACTTCGAGCTAGACGTGTAGCTAAGAGATACAAAAACTTAGGAGGCAAGACCTTCTCGGGAACTGGCACAGTAATAGAGGCCCTTGCATGGCTCAAAACATGCGAGAAAATTCTTGAAGGCCTAAGGCTTGGAGACGAAGATAAAGCTATTATGGGCGCCTGGCTTATGCGGGAACAAGCTGAACTATGGTGGGAATCTCTCACCGCCGGGAATAGAGAAGCAGGAAGAACATGGGATGGATTCAAAGAACTCTTCAAGGAGAAATATGTCCCAGAACAAGCTCTTGAGCGAATGCACGATGAATTCGCCAACCTCCAGCAGGGGGATCTTTCCGTGCAGGATTATCTGAATAAATTTACACTGTTGTCGCCCTATGCTCCGTAGCTCGTCGCCACTGCAAAGTCCAAAAATAAGAGGTTTATCCTTGGGTTAAGGCGACAGTATCATGATAGAGCCATGACCCATGTCAAGCTGGAATTTAACGAATTGGTTGGAAATGGGAACATATTTCCATGGATTTCATAGATGGCTTGCCGCGAACCAGGAAAGGTAATGACAGCAGTTGGGTAATCGTAGATCGCTTCACGAAGATTGCCCATTTTATACCTGTCAGATCCAATAGAACTGCTCAAAGTCTAGCACAGATATATTTCAAATAAATTGTTAAGCTGCATGGAATTCCCATCAACATAGTCAATGATAGAGACCCAATATTTGCTAGCAAATTCTGGGAGGCTTTCCAGATAGAATTGGGAACGAAACTGAATATGAGCACCGCTTATCACCCTCAAACAGATGGCCAAACTGAGCGGGTGAATATAATTCAAGAAGATTTATTGCGGGCTTGTATAATTGATTTTGGTGGGTCATGGGAAGATCACTTGCATTTGGCAGAATTCTCATATAACAATAGCTATCAAGCAAGTTTGGGAATGTCGCCATTTGAAGCATTATATGGCAGACCGTGCAGATCTCCAGCATGTCGGGTAGAACCTGGCAACAAACATGTGTTAGGACCCGATATGATTAGAGAAGCATCTGATAAAGTCGACTTCATCAAAAAGCATTTGAGAACCGCGCAAAGCCGACAGAAAAGTTATGCAGATTCTAGAAGGAGAGATTTGACATTTGCTGTTGGTGACCATGTTTATTTGAAAGTTTCTCCGATGAGATGAGTAATCAGATTTGGCAAGAATGGGAAGTTGGAACCGAGATTTATTGGTCCCTTTCCTATACTCGAACGAATTGGAACTCTTGCTTATAGGGTTCAATTACCAGATTGGTTGCCTGGAGTGCATGATGTATTTCACATATCTCAACTTAGAAGACATGTGCATGATCCAGATCTTGTTGTAGAAGAAGCAACGCAACAGGATATAGACATAACTCCAGAATTAGCACTCATAAGAGAGCCATTAAAGATTGTTGGCAAAGAAACTAGAGAACTAAGAAGCAAAAAGGTTCATTTAGTTAAAGTGCAGTGGAGCAGTGATCCTAGAGACTGTACTTGGGAGACTGAGGAAAGCATTAAGCAAGCTTACCCGAAATGCAGAGTGGATATCTCTGACTAACTCCGGTGCAAGGTACCTTTATAATACTTTGCATTTACATTTTGTTTCCTACTTTACTGTTGTTTCCTTTTCGAGGACGAAAAGTTTTAAGTGGGGGAGATTGTAATAACCCGGAAAATACGGTCCAATTTAAAATTTTTAAATTGGTGATTTCAAAGAAATTTGAACAATTGAAATAGAATATTTCAATAAAATAGTGAATTAGAAATAGTGAGTCGGTTTGAAAATTTGAATTCAAACTTTGACTGATTGTGCAGGGTGGAGAATATAACGGATTTTAGCGAAACCAAAAATATCTAAATCTGTTCATCAATACCTTTCTAACGAATCTGAAAAATCGAAGTTTCATAACGGGAATCATAAGTTATGGCCGAATGAATTTTCAGAATGGTCGCTATATAGAACATATAGCCCTGGAAAATTGATATTTTGCATACGACCTCGGAATTCGACGAAACCACCTTTGTTGGGTCCGGGATGTCAAACTATTGCTAGGTTTCAAATTTCATAATTTTTGAAGCTAGTATGTGAGCGTGGCAAAAGAAAATGTGTTTGGTCAATTTTTGTTAAATTGAATCGACCAGAAAATGGCCATTTTTCAAACGATCTCAGAATTCGACGAAACTAGTTTTGTTGGGACCGTAGCATCAAAACATAGCTAGATTTATTTTTCTGGAATTTTTCGAATCAGTTTGTGGCCCTGGCAAACTGAAATGTACGTTCAAAGTTAAAATTAAATGTTTTATACTTTAATTTAAAGAATAACTGACTGTAACAGTCGAATTGGCCAACGAAACATATCCCATTGTGTCCGGGATGGGGGTATTTAGCTAGGGGCGATAGTCGTTGGGTTTGAAAAGAAGTTCGTTTGAGAAAACACTATTTAAAAATTTAATAAAACCTTCGACCAATCATATTTCTCCATTCATAAAAAAATATATCAGAAAACCCCGACCCCCCCTCGACATCGACGGAACCGCCTTCCTCCCTTCCCTGGCGATTTCCGATCGCCACAGCCCGAATCAGCCCCTTCCCCAATTCAACTTTTTGTAGTTCTCCTTCCCCTCTTCAAATCCATATAAGGAGCTCCCCCTATCGTTGCTCCTACGTCGAGATATCTCCCTCCGAAATCCCGACCTTCTAGCCACCGCCGCGAGTTCTGGGCCCCACCGAGTCGCCTCCAACCGCCGCGCGCCTGTAGCCCTCTCCTCCCTCTTCCACGTCTAACTCGCCGATCATCCCTTCGTGCCTCGGTTCTCGTGAAAACCACAAACCTAGTTTTGAACCATCGTGAAAGGTGAGTTCTTTTTTATGTCTGCACTTTGAAAAATCATATCTTTTTGGTGTGTTGACGAAATTCGATGAAACAGGAAACATCGGGACCGCAAGGAAGCTCTCTACCCAATAGAAGAAGCCGCGGATTTTTCTGAGTCGTCTACGATTTTTAGCACTCCGCAAACCAATGTGAGAAATCTACATTAAAAGAATTTGAATGGAAAATGTCGTGTATAAATTATATAAGCGAAATATAAAATACACACGTGTTGTATATCTCATGTACCTACGTAGTGTAAGCTATATAAGCGAAGTATGAATTATACATGCATAGAATAATTGATATATGTGTTGAAATACCAGTGAAATATAGCAATAATATATATATATATATATACATACTCCCCTCGTCCACAAACCATGGACGATATTTATTGTTGTGAATTGGTGTGAAATATTGGATGAAAAATACGAATGGTTGAATAATTGTTTATGGTTGATATTGTTTGGTTGTGGTTGAAAAATACCCATTGGTGATTGAAATGAATTGGAAATATTTGTGGAAATAAAAATAAAACATGCCGCCTGCGTGCGAATTAGATGCATGAATCCCCATTGTCAAAAACCGCGAGGTTTTAAGGTAGAGCGAGGTGCCGTACTAGGGATGGTGCCGGTTTTAACTACCCTGCCGTTATGCTGACGAAATTTTGAATAATCTTTATGTGTTAGAATTATTTTCATATGTTGAAATTATTTTCATGCGTTGAAATTAAAGTCATATGTTGAAACTATATCCATGTGTGGAGATGTTCATGTGTTGAAAAGTGATGTGTGAAAATTAAATTCATTTGTGAATGAATGAAGTGTTTAAACAATAAAAATCACATTTTTATAATATATATGAAGTATGAAAAATATTCTCCTTATATAAATAGTTTCAACAATAAAAATTCCATCTTTCTAATATGAACAACATAAATAAAATATCCATGTGTGGAAGTGCTCATTTGTTGAGAAGCGTGTGTAGTGTAAAAGTTCATGTGTTGAATAAAAAGATCGAACAATAAAAATTACATTTTTATTGAAACTATGAAGTGTTGAAAACATCCATTTGTCGAATGAATATTTTAAATGATAAAAATATCATTTTTATCATATATGTGATATGCTAGAGATATGCGGACGTTGAAATAAATATTCGTGAAGAAATATTATTTTTAACATCCATAGGAACTAAATAAAATAGTCATGTGTTGAAATCCATTTTAGTTCGCCAAAATTATCATCTTTGAAATGTGAAGTGTTAAAAATAGCCACTTGTTCAAATAAAGGTGCATGAGTTGAAATATACATTAATTAGCTAATGATATGATTTTAGCCTATGCATGCAACATTAGAATGAATGGTGTTTTTAAACCAAAGTAAATTGAATATGAAGTTGAATGGAAAATGATAAGTGATAAAAATTGTATATATGTACATGCATATTTATTGAACAGGTTATAGCAAAGGGGCTAGAGAAGAGGAATAAAATTTTGTGCCCGACAAATAGGTACACATTTACTGTTTTGTTTGGGTGATGATTTTATGAGCCTGTTGGCTAGCCGCTTGGCTTTTTCTTTTTCTTTTTGACATGAGACGCCCGTGTGGCTATTTGGGAATTTTCCCAGCCCCTCCCGTACAAAGGAGGTTATGGCGAAATTTTCCAAAATTTAAAGGCGTTAGTGAAAATTTTGAAGTGAAAATGATATAGGAATTTTTGAATGAACTATATTTATATAAATATATAAATAAAAATAAAATTAAAACGAAACGTGGCCGTGCAGTTCGTGTTTTTAAACCATGATTTCAAATGACTAGTGCGGGAGATCCGACCATTGGATTTTCCCGAAACCGCAACCGTTGGGTTCGCCTTGGAAATATCTTTCCAACGGCACCAACTTTGTGAAGATCCGACGGTTGGATTGTCTGGAATGTTTAATTCAAATCTGAAGAAAAACAGCGCCAGAAACAATTATATTTATATATATATATAAATATAATTAAATTAAATCGAATAACGACGCTGCAGTTCGTAAATTGAAATCGTAACTTCAAATGACTAGTGTGGATGATCCGACCGTCGGATTTTCCCAAAACTGAAACCGTTGGATTCGTTTTGAAATGACCTTCCTAATGATATAAAATTTGTGAAGATCCAACGGTTAGATTTCCAAATATGCGTAAAACAAAATTAGTGAAAAGCAGCGCCAGTGCATCGACACGACCTGAAACGTCGTTTAATTAAATAGGGCCGTTTTAAATTAAATAAAAATGGCGATATATCGTTATAAAATACTATAGACGATATAGAGTGGAAATAAACCAATTTTGTTGTGTTTGCTTGATATGTGATGGTTGAATGTATTTAACATGAAAATTATAACTAAAGAACTGAAATGTGATTGTTGAATAGTCCAACCATGGGATAAATTGATTTGAAAATCTAAATATACGTGGGTTATTTGAAAAGGCCAAGTTCATCTCATTTCAAATAATCGATCGACGTTGAGAAGTCGAAGAGTTGAAGACGGTTGAAGACCGACGATCTTCACATTGGATGGATGGGCGCTACTGATGCTCGTGATTGGAGTAGCTACCGTGAAGGAGCTGAAGTGGTAGCCGTCCAAACATATTGTTGGTTGTACGGATATGCGAGGAATTGGTGCCTCCGGTTTCGTTCAGACCTAGAACGGACTTGTAAATGGACTGTGTGTCTGACATTGGATTTTGTTCTGTGCTGATTGATCTCTGTTAAATATATATCTGTTTGGCAGCGGAGAATTTATTCTCTTGCTTAACGCCCTTCTCTGAGACGTACGAGCTCAGAGGTTATGTATTGATAGAAATCAGTCGCATGGAGTGGATTGCCTGTGTGGCACGCCTAAGTGGCATATGATCAAGGCCTCTGTTGCAAAGCAAAGTCTTGTGGTCGATGATCAAAGCATGGTCTGTGTGACGTAGCTTTGTGTATGACGTGAATTCGCGAGCCTCACACCTTGGTATGAGTCAAAAATGGGAGACGGACCGCTGGGAGTGCACTACGTTTCTTTCTAGCTAGGGTGGTGTCAGTGACCTACCAGCCCTGACATTATATATACTTTTCACCTGTGTGGTTGTTGGAATGCGAGGCGCCTCGATTATAGGTCTGTAAGGACCGGGAAACGTGTGTTCAGGAATTGCCAATCCTCAAAAGTAAGAGAGGACCGGCCCAGCCGATTCCAAGGATCATAGTGGGGTCCTGGGACATTTGCTAGAGTGTCTTAAATGGAGAGGAGCTTGCCCCTTGCCTCGACTCATGAAGGAATCCAATTTCCAATACGAAATATGCGAATGTGATTGTATTACTAGTATGGCGACATGATATATGGTACCCATGCCGTCTAGGATTGATATTTATGATTGAATTTGCTTTTGAAACATATATGCACTAGTAATAATATCAAACACTTTTGTTTTATACGTATGAATCATTTTTGGCCATTATAAGGTAAAACTCTATCCTCCGGCTTACGTTGCATTGTGTGATGGGACCTGAGTCTTATAATGGTTTCATTTTATAAAAATCATTGCGATGATTTAATCATTTACTTTATTTCATGCACTAGCACTCATTGGAGTAAACCCATTCCGCGAAAGTGGCGTGGTCCTTTGATTTGACTTATTATTGTTGTTAATAAGTTAAGTAGATTTCTCATACCAGTCCCATGACTGGCTCGTAGTTTGTTTCACCTTGCAAACTCGGGTGCCCTCATTTTCACACGGGCAGCCTAGTTACAGGTTTCTGACGCACCTTTTAGCTCATGGCGAGGCTTGACTACACCGTGCTGACTTGGATTTTCTCCACCATTATTGTATCTATATTATGATTCCGCCATTGGCGATGTAAACTGATATTTATTTTGTGTACTCTTTATGTATGATTCCGCCTCAGGCGATGGTGACTGACTATGTATCATTATGCACTAAGTTATATTCTGTACTGTGCTTCTCTGATGTGATGATATCTATATGATTATGCTGTCATATGTGTGTAAATTATTCTAATTTCTGTTTATGCTATTATCAGTGATCTGCTAATGATGATTAATGTGTTATATTACAATGGTTATCCTTAACACTGTGTCACGGGGTTTTGGGATCGTCACATGGGGTTAGTAATACCCTAGATTGAGTTGCGTGTATATATATGAGTGAACGTATTTGTTATTTGATATAAATGGTTTTATATTGAGCAGATTTATTGGTTGAGTTGTTTATGGATTTTGGTCGATGGTGGGGCACCACAATATCAATAGGGGTTTCTAAACACTCAAATTCGATGGGTCGACATGATATGTTTTGAAAAGAGGGTAAACGAAAATAAGTTTACCCAAAGTATATTTTGATATAAGGAAGATATATATATATTGGAATTATAATATATTTGATATATTGGTGGTTATTATAATCGAGTAAGATTATAAATTAAACGGTTATGTAAATAACCGATCAGAATTCATATAAGTGAAATACGTGGAATCAGATGAATTAAATCTGAATTTAAATCAGAAATGAAATTAAAACTCTGGAAATTTGTAAAAGTGTTTGTAATTGGATTTGGATTAAAAATAGGATCTTAAACTATAATTAAAAAAAGGGGAATGACAAAGCATCGGGGAATAAACGATTAATTTCTAATGATCCCGGCCGATTGCTTTCTGTCCATATAATGCATACGGCTCTAGTTTCCGGTTGGGCCGGTTCGATGGCTCTATATGAATTGTTAGAATCAATAGGTGTTCAAATCGTTCATTTGAATAAATTGAAACCCTTCTTATTGGATGATCGTGATACTTCCCAAAAAAAATAAAAGAATATCCTCTGGTTTCGAAGGAATTGGAATTTCGCGTATAGAAATTAAAAAAAGAATTGAATTTTTACTACTTTTTAATGCGTATAAAATAAAACCGTGGATCATACCTACCAAATTACTTATTTTTAATTTTCATTTTTATGAAAATATTAAAAGTAAAAAGATTAATGTAAATAAAATTTTAAAATCCTGGGAGATTTTAAATTGGTTTACAAACTTTGGGAATAGTATTTTGAAAATGGATTTCAAAATAGAAGTGGTTAGACATGGTTTTGAAAGTGATATAGTATTGAACTCACTTCGATCACTGGGAAATAACTCTGATGAGTGTGGCCACATCATCAGTGTTCATTTTCGAGTTCTAAGTGACGGATTACTACCAAAGATTTTGTTTTTGAATTGTTTTAAGAAAAGCAAGTTGTATTGAAATTCCAGAAAAGGATATTTGATTTTTGGGAAAGCTAAGTTATTTGAAACTCCCAGGTAAAGATTGTTTGAAATTAAAACAAATTTAAATAGAAATTTGTGAAAGTAAGCTGGAATTGAATTGAAATCGAACAGGATTGGATTTGTGAAAATTTGAATTTGAAATGTGATTGGATAATCGAGTTAAGAGTTTGGAATCAAGAATTGAACTTGAGTTGAAATGGGATTTGCTTTGGATATAAGCGAATAGTCGTGTTAATGATAAATTGATCAGAATTTGATTGGGAAAACATTGGTATATGTTGAGTTGATAGCATATGGAAGTGATAGAGTTGATATGCCCGACAAAAAGGTACAAGTTTATATTTTATATGGGTTTGAGATTTTGATGAGACGAATTGGCAAGCCGCTTGGCTGTTTGATTTTCTTTTGGGTTGGAGATGGCCCAGAGAGGCGAGTTGTGGTTGTACCAATTGAGCCATACAAAGGAGGTTATGGCGAAATTTTTCGAAAAGTTAAGATGTTAGAAAATTTTCAGGATTTTTGAAAATATTCGTTAATAGAATTGAATTAATAATTTAATTAGAATTAAATTAGTCCAGTGGAAACCGAAGTTGAGAAGTGAACAAATAAGTCTGGCCAGTCGATAGGGTTTGTTTTCTACCTTAGCAATTTCGAGGCGAAATTATTTTAAGTGGGGAAGAATGTAATGACCCGTATTTTCTGCGATATATAATTAACTTATTTAATTATATAAATAGTGATTTAGAATTTAAATGGTCGTTTAATTAAATTATATTGAATATTTAATTAAAATAAATAATATAATAATATATTTAATTCTGAAATAATCAGAATTGGCCGAAATGGCGATATGGTGTGAATGGGGAAATTCAAAATATATAATTCAGTTTAGAATTTGAATTACGATAACGAATATATTTAAATAACGACGGTTTGAACGTATAATTATATTATAATAAAATCGAGCTCGAAATGGCGCTGTAGTTCGCAATTTGGCGATTCGAACTTCAACTGAATGTACATGATTCGTTTTAAGCCGGATTTCTGTGAAATAAGAAACGTTCGGAGCTGGTGAAGTATATCTTTCTGATGGAAGAGAAAAATCAGGATTTCGTCGTGTAGATTTTAATTTATATCCAAATCAAATTTTAGAAAAGTCGCTGTGGAATTCCTTTATAATTTATAACGATTTATTTATATTTATAAAAGGAGTTTCATTTTAAATCGAATATCGATTTAATCGGGATTTGAAATATCGAGTTAGAAATTCATATAGGAATATTCTAGAGCTGTATGATATTCTGCGTGGATATATACGATAATATTTATTTATAAATATTTAATTTAATTATATTTAAATATATTTATATATTTGAATGGGTTATTTAGAGCTTTAAAAATAGCCACTTTTGGAAATGAAGTCGGAATTCGACGAAACTAATTTTGTTGGATCCGCAACATCAAATTATTGCTATATTCCCAGTTCCGTGATTTTTGAGGTCAGTATGTGGCCGTACGGATTTTTAGAGTGAAAAACAGTTAGTGTTTTGACGGTTAAAAATACGCTGTGTGAACAAACGGAGTCGGAATT
Organism: Allium sativum; assembly: GCA_030737875.1. Lineage (NCBI taxonomy): Eukaryota > Viridiplantae > Streptophyta > Magnoliopsida > Asparagales > Amaryllidaceae > Allium > Allium sativum. The sequence goes on from CM060925.1 coordinate 79,151,919, forward strand.
CGACGAAACCAGTTTCGTTGGGTCCGTAATATCAAACTCTAGTGGCATGTCTGTTTCCGTGATTTTAGGATACCGTATGCGGTCGCAGGGATTTTTAAGGACGAGAGACAAGTGTAAATTATAGAAAAGAAAATAAAAATTAAATAGAAAAAATATCTAAATCATGTGTATGGACTGAGGGAGGCCACGCAGTGATCAGTTTTGGCCACAAACCATACCTACCCAAACCCGAGCTTATGAATACCGTAAAAACCCATTCTAGTAAAACTTAGAAAAAATCAAAACCTTTCCAATACTTCACAAAAAAATCAACAGAAAATATATAAATCATTCGATATTTACATTGGCATCCACTGTTCGTGAGCTACCCATTCATACCAATACTTCAACACTCGACATCAAATTTTTGGGGCATCGGTCTCTTCTACCTAGACCAGCGGGGCCGTCGAGTTTGGGTTTGGACAGACGATTGGGTAGGAGGAAGAACGGGGATGGTTGGATGGTATCGACAGCAGGTACAGGTGGCCAGAGGTCGGAGTAATTTCAACAAGGATCGGTTTTGGCTAGGGTTTTGTGTTTTGAGTTAGAAAGGAGGCTGTAGGCTATCGGAGAAGCTCGAGGATCATCGGGGTGGAGGTTCTGTCGATGTCGGTCAGACCGGTGCTGACTTGGTGGCCTCCGACGATGTGAAGGAGCAACGATGATTGGTTATTCGAGGAGGGTGTTATTCGATTTTTCCTAGAGTTGGTGGTTTGAGAGGATCGGGTATTGTTGAGGGAGATAAAGCGGGTCTGGTATTATAAAGGGAAATGGGCCAGTCAAAGTAAGTTAAGCCCAAGTGGAAATTAATTAAGTTTTATTTTAATTTAAATTGTATACGACCTTATGAAATGTTGTAACTTTCACATACGATATCAGAATTGGACGAAATAAGATCCGATAGGATCGTATGGACGGACACTACCCAATGGGACTGACTGGGAGTGGATTGGAGCTCGTTTGAATTTATGACGAAATAAATTGTTTGATTCAAATCAAACAAACAGTTTATCGTTCTTTAACGATGAACTGCCAATGTGAGTAAAACTCACCAACTCTGAATAATTATATTTTTCTAACGTATATTTAGAACTGATAATTATCTGTTGATTGATGTGTGTTAACTGTTTGGTTGAATTGTTGATGTATTGGTTGAAATTACAGATAACAATATAGATATATATCGTTAATCAAATATCGATTCTGTTTATCAGAATATTTCATATCGAAATGAAATCGATGTTAATTATATTGTTTAACATCTGTGATGCAGGGAAATAGGTCGGAGGAATCCAACTGGATTCCTCAATATTTATTTTACTGTTTTTCATATATTGTAATATATGATGTGATATATGATATGTTGATGATTATGTGTGTTTGGATGGAATAAATCACCGTTGTTTGGTAATTTAAATACCTTAAGAAATACTAGGATGTAAAAAGGGAATTTTTAAAGTATATTTTGAAAATAAATTAGTTATATAAAATCAATGGATTTTATATACTAAAGGAAAAAGTGATTTTTTAAAAGAAAACATTCATAAAATCGAAAGAGTTTTGAAAAGGAAATATTTATTGAAAATAAATATGATAAAGATGAAAAGGGAATTATTTATAAAATCAAAGGATTTTATAAAGAGAAATATTTATTGGGATAATAAATAGAAGTATAAAGGGATTATTTATTTGGGAAAATAAATAAGAGTTATAAAGGAAATATATTTGTAAAACAAATATAAAGGGAATATATTTGTAAAACAAATACAAAGGAAGATATTTGCAAAACAAATAGAAAGAGAAATATTTGTAAAACATTTACAAATAGAATTTAAAAAGGAAATATTTGTAAAACCGTTACAAATAGATTAAATGGAAATATTTATTTATAGGAAATAAATAGAATGTTATAAATGAGATATTTAATTGTTAAATAAATATAATTGAAGGGAATATTTATTGGTTAAATAAATAGAATTTAAGGGAATATTTATTGGTTAAATAAATAGAATTGACGGGAATATTTATTGGTTAAATAAATAGAATTGAAGGGAATATTTATTTGTTAAATAAATAGAATTGAAAGGGAATAGTTATTTGTTAAGTAAACAAATAGAAAAGGAATTATTTGTATAAACACACAGAAAAGGAATTAATCGAAGGAGTGAATTCAAAGGAATTAATCAAAGGAGTTAATTCAAAGGAATAATTCGAAAGTAGTTAATCGAAATGAGTTAATCGAATATTAGTTATTCAATTAGAATTTATCGAATATTTGTTATTTAAATTAAGAGTTAACCAGATAGAGTTAGTTGAACATAGTTTATTCGAATCAAGTTAAAAAGAGTTATCGAATATTAGTTATTCGAATAGAGTTAAAGGAGTTATCGAATATAGTTTATTCGAAAGGAGTTAAGTGAAGAGAGTTAATCGATTAGAGTTAAATCAAATAGAGTTAATCCAATAGAGTTAATCCAATAGAGTTAATCGGTAAGAGTAAATTGATAAGAGTTAATTGAATAGAGTTAATCGAATGTAGTTTATTCGAAGAAAGGTTTTCGAATCTAGTTATTCGTAAGAGAGATTATCGAATATAGTTATTCGAAGGGAGGAGTTATCGAATAGAGATTATTCGAAAGAGAGTTACGTAAGGAAGTTTGTTAAAGGTTTAAAAGATAAACTTTTCCTATTCTGAAGTTAAAACGTTGTCCAGTTAAGGTCTGAGAGGTAATTATACCCCAACTTGATTGACTTCCTTCTTAACTAAGGAATGGTAAGGTTTGATAGTGAATGATGGTTAAGTGAATTTAGTAAACGGTTTGAGTTGGCGTAGCGATGTTTTATTCAAACATCTGTTTAAATCCAATGAAGGAACCTCGGAAATGTTTTCCAAATAAGAATCAGAAATGTTGAATATATGGAAACAGGAAATGGAAATGTTTTCCATTGTTAATAACGTATATTTTCTAAAATTAGAAAATAAGAAATGTTGGATATATGGAAACAGGAAATGACAAATGAAATAAATTAATGATAGATTAATTTAATGGATAAAAGTTGAGTGGTGATTGATCGATGTAATTTCCATCTGGAAATAAGATCGTTGTTTGCACACGTGTTTTTCTTTGATAGTTAACTCACCGACTATCGAAGTTTTCGACCATTTTGACATTGTTAATATGGAGAGACCGATTGGATTATTATCCAAAGAACCACTCTGTATTGGCATAAGTGTTGCGAATCATATATGCCAAAGATAATTGAAGACGGAGTCGAGTGCAAGGGTTGTTGTATAAATCTTAGGTAAAGATTGCCTAAGATGGATGTACTGAACAGTGCATTCGGTTTGTGAAGTCTCAGGACGACCTGTATGGAAGAATGTCTGACCGAGTATATTTAATAGATCGCGTAAGTTGATCTCTTCAAACGTATTTACGTTTGGTGGCGGAGGAATTCGTTTCTCTTAACTGTATACCTGTGGTATTTTTGGGGAAATCAATTTGTGATTTGGCGGGTATGACGATGTGACATTCAAAGTGAATAAATGTGTGATCTGTCAGAGATAAGCGTGGCATCTAGCCTCACATCTGGGAGATGACAAAAATCGGGCAGGCAGCATGGTTATGTAGGTCGCACCTATTAGGGTGTATAATCACCTGATCTAGAGTTTCATTTACTTCTAAAAATCTATTGTCGATGTTGTCCCATTCGGGAAACGTTTGCTGATCCCAACCGTTGGTGATATACATTCGATACACTCAAGCGAAAAGAGTGGTCGGTCATGTGTGGCCGGGTTGCAAGATGTTCTTGTTGAATCCAGCGTATTCTTCTCTAGAGGTACACTAGCGAAAGGTGGTTCCATACCTTGTCATACTTGGAAATCCATTACCCAATACGTGCTTGCGGTTTTGATTGTATACTATATATGTAGAACGTGAGATGAAAGCATTTCTGCTAGATGATTATTATATTGTGGTTGATAGACATTATTATAATATCAAATGAGTTTTGATATAAAGATTATTTTGGATTCTCATAAGGGAAAAACCCGTTCCGTTATAACGGCGTGGTCTTATGAGATATCGTTTAATGGCTCAAACTGTTTTAAACTGTTTTACTCATACCAGTCCCATGACTGACCCGGAGTTTATTTTGTTTTGTTTTCCCTAAACTCTTGGGTGCCCAATTTTGTATGGGCAGTCAAGTAGTCGGGATTTACAGATATCGAAGAGCTGGAGTAGGAGGCTTCAGGATCATATAGCTATTGTTTATTTCTGCTATGTTGTAAGTGTTGTACTTTGATAATGATGTATATTCAAGTACAGATGTATATTTCAAAGTTATGTTACATATATTATATGTTATTCATTCCGCTGTGAGGTTCGTGTTACTCTGATGTTGTGTTCTTCTTCTTCTTCTATTCTAAGTTTCTATCTTATCTTTCCTCACCCTCTAATTTCTTTCATTAACTACCGGTATTTTTCGATGTTTGGTTAGTCATCATTGAGTTTATGGCGATAACCAAAGTCGTCAAAAACCGGGTCGTTACATCAACCATCATCCAAAGTGCACCACACTATATAAGCATCAAATATAGATACTAAATGCTTATAACAGCCTGTCAATCAATCGATCGACATATAACTAATTATTGGGATTAGTGTATGCCGTATTTTATCCCAATACCCGTGTGGGGTTTCAAACAATCAAACACAGATTTTATTTGTGCAATTGGGCGATGTGTAAAATTTATCGTCCCAATCAATGTCCTTCAAATAGGTGTACATAAACAAACCGTCCGGTTTGTAAATGAATATTTATTTATTCACATTCACGTTAAAAATTATATTTTTAACGGCCAAATTATTTTATTCAACCTATGAATATTCTATTCGGTTCATTTATTAAATAAAATGATATCTTTATTTTTCTAACTTATTTTAGAAAATTTCGGCAGCATAACGGCACGATACTAGAAACGGGACAAGGCCTAGCCTTATCCCCGGTCTAATAATGGCCCATGCCATACACATATCGATCAAATCAATTTTATTATTCACACCACAAAATTTCAACAAATATTCTAATCAATCACCAAACAACCAAACAAACAAGTCCATGGTCTGTGGACGATGGTGTCGGGTGCTAATAAACACCGTCTACATCCTAGTATATATTTATAACTAGAAAAGAAATTTTAACGTAAGAAGTTCTCACCAAGAGATAATCCAAACACCATGACTCTTCATATGTAGGAAATCTTCATCGTGCTCGCCTCTAGTTACTTTCGTCGTCCGCATTCACTACATATATAAAAATCACATTTTTATCTTGCTTTCCATATAGTAAAAATCCAATCTTTCTGTTTTGAAAGATCTAATCTTTTGGTTCTCAAAATTCCAATCTTTTTGTTTTGAAAATTCCAATGTTTTTGTTTTCAAAATCTAATCTTTTTAGCATTAAAAATCTCGCCTTTTCAACATTAACAATCTAAAATGTTTATATTTACAATCATATAATTCTTATTCTATGTAAATCTTAAAAATCAAATGTTTATTCGTATAAAATCTATATAAAAATCTAATTTTTATTTGTATAAAATCATACTTTTCCTATATGAAGATTCCACCTTTTCTGATATAAAAATTCAAACTTTACTATTATAAAGATTCAAACTTTACGTTAATAAAAATATAAATATAAGCTTTCTTCATTTAAAAATGTAATCTTTTTAATTTTCTAAAATATAATTTTTCTAATTCAAAGCTATACACTTTTTCTACATAAAACTCTATATTTTCTACAATTAAAAATCGAAGAAAAATTGGTAAACTCACTGTGGTGGCCGGAGGTGGATCGAAGGGGCTGGTGGAGGCGCTGTCGAGGTGGAGCAGGGCCCGGGGCTGCGCTAGGGTGCTGGAATTTGCTGTCCAAGGGGGCTGGGAGGTTTAAAGCGAACGGTGGCGCACTTGTGGGGCCAGCAGCGACGGGTTTGGTGGAGGGGGGCTGTCAGGCCGGCGGGGTTCGTGGGTGATAGCGCTACTGGCAGTGGGGCCGAGAGGGGGGTTGGCGTGGCAGTTCAAATCGATTTGGGGGGGTCTGGGGCTCGAAATGGGTGATGGTGGAGGGGAGAAGCACGAGGGGGAGGGTCGACGAGGTCCGGCGGCTGGGGAGGCGCGCCTCCGGCGTGGTGGTGGCGGACGACTGCAAGGGCGACGGGGGAATTAGGGCGCAGTTTTAATTTTTCTAATTGTTTTTCATTTTTATTTTTGGTCAACGGTTTTAAATAGGAAGGGGGGAGAGTGTGAGGAGTGAAAGGGGGGTCAACGATATATATTATATTATATTATATTTATTTATTAAATTTTAAAAAGCAACTTTTTAATTTCGACCTCTAAACGAGATCCACAGCCTGTCGTCCCTAGCTAATTATCCTCATTCTGATCACAATGGGATAGGTGTCGTAAGCTGATTCGACCATTTCGATCAGTTTTCGTCAAAATTTACATTTAAATCATTATATTGAATTTAAAACGTACATTTCAAATTACCGGGGCCACATACGAACCCTATAAATTCCAGAATAATATTTTCTAGCTTCGTATTGACGATATGGTCCTAACAAAACTAGTTTCGTCGAATTCTGAGACCGTTTGAAAAATAGCCATTTTCCAGTCGATTAAAATCAACTGAAATTGGTCAAACGCGATTTCCTTTGCCACACTCACATATTGATTCTAAAAATTATGAAAATTGGAATTTAGCAATAATTTGACGTCACGGATCCAACAAAAGTGGTTTCGTCGAAATCCGAGGTTGTTTGCAAAATTCCCATTTTTAAGGGCCTGAATTCCATAGCGACTATTCAGAATTTTCAACTGGACATATCTTTCTATCCCCGCTATGAAATTTTGATTTCTCAGATTCGTTGGAAAGATATTATCAATTTGATCCTATTATTTCGGGTTTCGTTAAAATCCGGTTTATTTTGCACCCGGTACATTCATTTGAACTTTGAAATCGAATTATCGAACTACCGCGCCATTTTAAATTCCTTTTATAATTAAAATAAAATTTTATATTCAAACGACGATCCATATAATATATACGTTCGATTTCTATTCAAAATAAATTTCCCGTCGATATTATTTAAAATAATCTATTTTAAATGCGCAAAATTCATTAAAATTGCCAAAATAAAAATTTTAAACTGGCTCGCATTTCCGGGTTGTTACATGAAGATCTCCGTTCTTCGACCACCGTCTTCTTCTTCGATTTCTTATCGTCGATTCAGTTATTCAGAATGGGATAAACCCGGTCTTTCTGAGCAACTCGCGTATATAATAAACAAGTGCTACACAAACACTACTACGCATCATTTCAGTTCATTAGTCATTAACCGTCAATCAGTAAGAGAACGATTTCCCAAATATTAACCCCGAAGGCTGAAACCAACATCAGATCAATACCCAAGAAACCATTCGACTTAGCCAACCTTGAGTTAGTTTCTAAATTTCACATCCATATCGTTTTTAATATTTTATAACGATTTATCGCTATTTTTATTTATTTTAAAATAACCAATTTATTCAAAACGACGCTTCGGGCCATAACGCGGCCGTGGCGCTGTTTTTCTTCAGATTTGATTTACACATATCTGAAAATCTAACCGTTGGATCATCACTAAATTTATATCATTAGAAAGATCTTTTCAAAACGAATCCAACAGTTCTAGTTTTGGGAAAACAATTTATTTCAAAATAGGGATACCATTCAACACATGAATTTCAATTCAACGAATGAATTTCGATTCAACACATGAAGGTTTTCTATAGTTTGTATATATAGATAAAAAAGTGATTTTTATATTTAAAAACACGAATACCATTCAACACATGAATTCTATTCAACGAATGAATTTCAATTCAACACATGAAGGTTTTCTATAGTTTGTATATATAGATAAAAAGGTGATTTTTATATTTAAAAACACGAATACCATTCAACACATGAATTCTATTCAACGAATGAATTTCAATTCAACACATGAAGGTTTTCTATAGTTTGTATATATAGATAAAAAGGTGATTTTTATATTTAAAAACACGAATACCAATCAACACATGAATTCTATTCAACGAATGAATTTCAATTCAACACATGAAGGTTTTCTATAGTTTGTATATATAGATAAAAAGGTGATTTTTATATTTAAAACTCGAATACCATTCAACACATGAATTTCTATCCAACGAATGAATATCAATTCAACACATGAAGGTTTTCTATTCAACAGACGAATATAATTTCAACACAGGAAAATAATTCTAACACATGAATATTATTCAAAATTTCGGCATCATAACGGCAGGGTAGTTAAAACCGGGACCGTCCCTAGTACGGCTCCTCGCTCTACCTTAAAGCCTCGCAGCTTTTGACAATGGGGAATCATGCATCTAGTTCGCACGCAGGCGGCATGTATTTTTTTTCATTTCCACAAACTAATCCTATGTGGTTTCAACCAAATATTTCTCAACCACAAACGGGTATTTTTCAACCACAATCAATCAATTTCAACCACAAACAATTTCAATCAACCATTCGCTATCAATCAATTTTCACACCAATCACAACCAATAAATATCGTCCATGGTTTGTGGACGAGGGGCATATATATATATATATATTTATATATTTATATATAGCATTTCACTTCTATTTCAACACATATATAATTTTTACAACGCGTATACAACTTATACACTGAACGTACAACTTATACAACGCTTATACAAGAGGTGTACAATGCTTATATAACTCATACATCGATTATATAATTTTTACATTATCGTTTTCCATATTTTTTATAAATTAGAAATCTCACATTGGGTTCCACTCCACCAAAAATAGCAGAAGGCTCGGAAAAATATGCGGTCTCTTCTAAAATGTAGAAGACGCCCACGTGAGTCCACTGTCTCTTGTTTCACTGTATTTCGTCAAGAAACGGAAAAGATATGATTTTTACAAGTTTGCAACACTTAAAAGTGTAAAAATCAATTCAAAATAAATTAGCCGAACCTTTTCTGAAATGGTTCCAAACTAGGTTTGGATTTTTCGATCAATCAGTGCAATGGTTCCACGATCGGGTTGCGCGAGGTCGAAGGGGGAGGAGAGGCGCTCAGGCGCCGGAAGTGGGGTCCACTTCGGTGGTCTGGCATGGCCACGGCGGAGCTTCAAAGCTCCGAACTTCCCACTCGCAGTTCTCTTCAAATATACTTCGAAAAAATGCAAATCCTATATGGATTTGAAGCTTGAGAGGTGCTCTGCAAAATCCCTAACTTGAGCACTTGATTTTACTGAGTGTGGAAGGAGGAATCAAGAAGAGAAGGAACTTGATGGTTTCCGCCGTGCGTCGAGGTAGATTACGGGGAGAGAGAAACAACTTTGACCAATTAGATTTTTTATTTATATATTTTAAAAATCCGAAAATACCCCTTGCCACACACGAACACCCATCCAAACCCAATGACTGTCGTCCGTAGCGTTTTACCCCCATTCCGAACACAATGGGATATGTTTCGAAGGCCCATTCGACTGTTTCAATCAGTTTTCCTTCAAATTAAAATATAAAACATTCAATATTTGATTTGAACGTACATTTCAATTTGCCAGGGCCACAAACTGATTCAAAAAATTCCAGAAAAATAAATCTAGCTATGTTTTGATGATACAGTCCCAACAAAACTAGTTTCGTCGAATTCTGAGACCTTTTGCAAAATGGCCCATTTCTGGTCGATCCAATTTAACTATAATTGACCAAAACACATTTTCCTTTGCCACGCTCACATACTAGCTTCAAAAATTATGAAATTTGAAACCTAGCAATAACTTCTCATCCCGGATCCAACAAAATTGGTTTCGTCGAATTCCGAGGTCGTTTGCAAAATGGCCAATTTCACGGGCTATATAAATTCCATAGTGACCTTTCAGAAAATTCATTTGGCCATAACTTTTGCATCCCGCTATGAAACTTCGATTTTTCAGATTCGTTAGAAAGGTATTCACTAACAAATTTAAATATATTTGGTTTCACTCAAATCCGTTTTGTTTTGCACCCGGCAGTCGAAGTTTGAATTCAAATTTTGAAACTACCGCGCCATTTTAGGCCTTGTTTAAAATTCAAAGTAACTATATTTATTTTCAAACGTCGATTCAAACTCACTTTTCATTGCTATTATTTAAAATATTTATTTTAAATATTTAAAATCCACTATTTCAGCCAATTTAAAAAAATTTAATTGGTTCAGATTTTTCGGGTCGTTACATGCAAGGGCTATCCTATTTACAGAATAGTGCCTTCGGTTCATCCTGTTCCTGGATGATTTGTATGGATGAATGTCTGACAGAGTATTTCCAGACGATCTCGTATATTGATTTCGCCAACCATACCAAGAGTGAAAGCGGAGAAGGAAACTTCTTTTAGCTAACACATAATGTATTGTTGTAGACGTCAATCGGTGATTTGATGGATTTGACGATGTGACATTCGAAGTGAATCTGATGTGATGGTAAAGTGTAGCTTCTAGCCTCACAACCGGTAAATGACAGAAATCGGGCAGGCAGCATGGCTAAGTCGGTCGCACCGAAGTAGGGTGTATAATCACCTGATCTAGAGTTTCATTTACTTCTAAAAATCTATTGTTGATGCTATCCCATTTGGGAAACGGTTGTTGATCCCAACCGTTGGTGATATACATTCGATACACTCAAGCGAAATGAGTGGTCGGTCATGTGTGGCCGGGTTGCAAGATGTTCTTGTTGAACCCAGTGTATTCCTCTCTAGATGTACACTAGCAAAAGGTGGTTCCATACCTTGTCATACTTGGAAATCCATTACCCAATACGTGCTTGCGGTTTTGATTGTATACTATATATGTAGAACGTGAGATGAAAGCGTTTCTGCTAGATGATTATTATATTGTGGTTGATAGACATTATTATAATATCAAATGAGTTTTGATATAAAGATTATTTTGGATTCTCATAAGGGAAAAACCCGTTCTGTTATAACGGCGTGGTCTTATGAGATATCGATTACCTGCTTGAACTGTTTTAAACTGTTTTACTCACACCAGTCCCATGACTGACCTGGAGTTTATTTTGTTTGTTTTCCCTAAACTCTTGGGTGCCTAAATTTGTACGGGCAGTCAAGTAGTCGGGATTTACAGATATACTGGAAGAGCTTGGAGCAGGAGGCTTCAGGATCATATAGTTATAGTTATTTCCGTTGTGTTGTAAGTGTTGTACTTTGAAATGATATGTATATGCAAGTACAAAGTTATATTTCAAAGTTATATTATATGTTATTCGTTCCACTGTGAGATTCGTGTTACCTGATATTGTGTTCTTCTTCTTCTTCTATTCTAAGTTTCTATCTTATCTTTCCTCACCCTCTATTTTCTTTCTATTAATTTCCTGATTTTCAGTTTAATTTGGGGTTGGACTTGTGTTTTTGGTCAGCTCAAATTAGACCGGAATTTTTGGGTCATTACAGTTGGTATCAGAGCTTAAGTTAAGTGAATTACCTTGGCCCTGTGGTGTGACTCAGTAGAGATGGGGTTAGAAATACCCTAGATTGAGTTGAGTGTATATATAGGAGTGAACATATTTTGTATTTGATATAAAAATTTGTTTTATATTGTGGAGATTCATTGGTTGAGTATTTTATGAGTTCTGGTCGATCAGTTTGATCCACTGTATCGATAGGAGTTACTAAACACACGAGTACGATGGGTCGACACGATATGTTTTGAAAAAAAGGGGTAAATTAAAATATGTTTACCCAAAGTATATCTTGATATAGAGAAGATATATATATGTCAAAATTATAATATAGTGGATATATTGGTTGTTATTATAATCGAGTAAGATTATAAATTAAATGGTTATGTAAATAGCCAATCAGAATTCATGTAAGTGAAATACGTGAAATCGGATGAGTTAAATCTGAAATTTTAAACCAGAAATTGGGTTAAAACTCTGGAGAATTGGATAAGTGTTTGTAAATGGATTTGGATTAAGAATAAGGAAAATTTTAAGATCCTGGGAGATTTTAAATTGTTTTACAAGCAATGTGAATTATATTTTGAAATGAATTTCAAAGTGGAATGTTTAGAAATGGTTTTATAGTATTGAACTCACTTCGATCGCTGGAAAATAGATTCCGATGATGACAGCTGCATCATCAGTATTCATTTTCGAGTTGTAAGTGACGAATTACTACAAAAGATACTGTTTTGAATTTGTTTTGGAAAAGACAAGTTGTGTTGAATTTCAGAATGGGATTTATAATATAGAATTGTATATAGAATTTGAATAAAGAGAATTCAAATAGAATCGAATATATGTAACGACCCGGATTTTGCCTGACCCCAATCGATCGCAAGATCGATCAAGACCGTTCAAATTCCGCATACGTTAACTTTGGGCATACAACACATCAGGACAAAAACACAGACTTTTATAACATCAATAATAAAGTTACATCAGAGTACAGAAGATCAGAGTACATCGATAAATAATACAGCGGAAGATACATTACAATAAATTAATACATTGCAGCGGAACTAATCTCAGCGAAAGGCTACCAATATTCTGGACCCAGCTTCAGACTTCAATCCAGGATTCTGCTTAACTATATCTGCAAAAAGCTACTCGACTGCCTGTGTGAAAAGAGGGCACCCGAGTTTGCAAAGTGAAACAAACTACCGGTCAGTCGTGGGACTGGTATGAGAATTCTTAACTTAACTTGTCTAATAAGTAGGCTAATCACAGGACCATGCCGCTAACGCAGAACGGGTTTACTCCATTGGATTGCCAGTGCATAAATAAAGTAAATCGTCAAATAATGTTATGCTTTTTAGAAAAATGAAACCATTATAAGACCCAGGTCCCATCACACAATGCAACGCAAACCGGAGGATAGGGTTTTACCTTATAATGGTCTAAAGATGCTTGATATGTAAAAACGATATTATTATTAGTGTGTATATATAGATATTTAAAACATTTTAAATATAATATCAATCCTAGACGGCATAGCTACCATCTACTATGTCGCCATACTAGTTATACAATCAAAACCGCAAGGGGTGTATCGGAAATTGGGTTTCCATTATGAGTCAAGGCTAGGGAGGAGCTCCTGACTGATTCGAGACACTCTAGCAATGTCCCAGGATTCGGACGCTGGCGAACCCTTGGATACAGCAGGGCCGGTCCACAAATACTTTAGTGGATTAGTTATGCCTGAACACACGCTCCCCGATCCTATTGGACCTACAAGTCAGCCGAGGGCGACCGATAAGAATAAACCGAGGCCTCGCAAAAATTCCATCAACCACATAAGCAAATGTCGGGCCATGTTAAAGCCCAACACCACTTCTAGCTAGAAAGAAACGTGTGCACTCCCTGCGTTCCCTTCTCCCGTTTTAGACTCAACCGGTGTGTGAGGCTCACGAAGTCACGATATACACAAAGCTATGCCTAAATAGATTGTGCTTTGATCATCAACCACAAGGCCTGCTTTTCAACAAAGCCTTGATCATTCGCATCTTGGCATGTCACATTGTCAGACCCTACCATATACTGTAACAACCCTGAATTTTGGGGCTAATTTAAAATTTATTTTAAGTTATATTAATGAGTTTTGGCTATTTAAAATAATTTATTTAAATAATAACGGGGAAAAAATCAAAAAAATGTTATTTTGTGATTATACGTTGGATGAAAACAAATAAATGTTCTTTATTTTGATACTAGGATATATAGAAAAATGTGAACATGTTAATTATACCTTTATATGATAATTAGATTGCATAGAAAATGTAAACAAATAGAAATATCCTTTCATATGTCATTAGTATTCATAGAAGAATGTGAATATATAAAATTTATTTTTATATGTCATTCATGTTAGCACAAATTTTGTCAATTATGTTAGGAGTTAAATTAAGTCATTTATGATAGAACATACATTTACCATTTATGTTATACATGTAGTATTAGTATAAAAATGTCAAGCTTGTCGTGTTAGAAATGTAGAATAAAAATACCCTTTGTGTTAAATTATGTCATATTAGAAATAAAATAAAGAAAAAGAATTAATAATTTTTTTTCATGTAATTCTGTTTCTATATTTTATTTCTAATATGACATAATTTAACACAAAGGGTATTTTTATTCTACATGTCTAACACGACAAGCTTGACATTTTTATACTAATACTACATGTATAACATAAATGGTAAATGTATGTTCTATCATAAATGACATAATTTAACTCCTAACATAATTGACAAAATTTGTGCTAACATGAATGACATATAAAAATAAATTTTATATATTCACATTCTTCTATGATTACTAATGACATATGAAAGGATATTTCTATTTGTTTACATTTTCTATGCAGTCTAATTATCATATAAAGGTATAATTAACATGTTCACATTTTTCTATATATCCTAGTATCAAAATAAAGAACATTTATTTGTTTTCATCCAATGTATAATCACAAAACGACATTTTTTTAATTTTTTTCCCCGTTATTATTTAAATAAATTATTTTAAATAGCCAAAACTCATTAATATAACTTAAAATAAATTTTAAATTAGCCCCAAAATTCAGGGTTGTTACAATATAGAATTTAAATAAAGAGAATTCAAATAGAATTGAATATAGAAATTCAAAGGGAGTTTGAATATATGAAATTCAATGGAATTGAAATAGAGTTTGAATATAGAAATTCAAACGGAATTTGAATATAGAATTCAAATGGAATTCAAATATAGGATTTGAATATATAGGACTTGAATATAGAATTCAAATGGAATTCAAATATAGGATTTGAATGTATAGAATTTGAATATAGAATTAAAATGGAATTTAAACTATAGAATTTGAATAGAATTTGATCTATAGAATTTGAATATATAGAATTTGAATAAAATTTGAATAGAAATTGAATAGAATTAACTAAGTCGAAGAGGAATTAGTTAATCGAGTTTTGAATTTGAAGTTGAACTTTGAGAGGTGAATTGGATTTGTAAATGGATATTCGAAATTGAATATAGAACTTAAATTTGAAATTTGGATTCAAATTAGTTAATAAGCAAGTTAAAATATATTTGAACATGTCATGTTCAAATATAAAAGTGAAATAGACTAAAGAGTTAATTAACAAATTAATTAACGAATTGAGTTAAAACGATCAGGTATAGTTAAAATAGATTGGGCAGGTATAAATATACATGAGATAGGTATGGATAAGGTATGAAGGTATATAAATAGAATGCTCAACGAAAAGGTATGTATTTAATTCATATATGAGATTTTATGCGCCGTATCGGCTAGCCGCTTGGCTTTTTCTTTTTCTTTTGGATTGGTGAGGGCCATGAGAGGCTATTTGAAATATCTCGATGCTCCTGGTACAAAGGAGGTTATGGCGAATTTTTCCGGGAATTTAAGGAGTTAGAATATTTTTAAGATAATTTGATAGTTAGAAATCAACGTATCGATATATATATATATATAAGTCGATAAGGAAACGAACTTAGAAATAAAATAGTAAAATCAAAAAGGAAGACTAAGAATAAAATCTAGTAAGAATAGAAAGAGGAAGCATATACATGTTTAAAAGTGAATATGTAGTTGTATGGTATTGATTATTCGAGTAAGTAGTCATATCTGTTTTGACGTTATAAATGTTATTCAGTCAAGGTCTGAGAGGTAGTTATACCCCCAACTTGATTGATTTCATTGTTAACAAGTAAATAGTAAGATTTCAGGCTCGAAGATCAATGTTGAATAAGAGTTAGTTGAATATAGTATTTGGGTTGTCGTAACGATGTTTTACACAACATCTGTTTTAACCCAAATAAGTGTAAGCTTGGAAATATAATAAAGAATATTTCCTAAGTATATAAATAAACGAGGTTGGAAAAGAGATAAGTAATTGGAATATTTTCCAATTATAAATAGCATATATTTTATAAAGTTTAGAAAATAAAGGAAGGAGATATTCGGAAATGTTTTCCAAATAACATAAAAGGCCAATATGGTTATTGAAAATATTTGGTTATCAAATATTGATAAAGAAATAGAGAAGTGATTTAACTAATGGAATATTAATTAAGGGCTCAGTGACATGTTCAAAAAGGAAAATTTGATTTTTTGAAAAAGTAAACTATTTAAAAACTCCCTGGGAAAGACTGTTTGAATAAAAAACAAATTTAACAGAAATTTGTGAAAGAAAAAAAATTGAATTAAAGTAAAGCCAGTAAAGTGGTAACTGAGATTGAATTAGAATGATATCAAGACAAATTGGATTGTAAGATTCGAATTTGAAGTGTAATGGGATAATCAAGTTAAGAGTTGGGAATCGAGAAGAAACTCGAGTTAAAATGATATTTGGCTCAGATATAAGCAAATGGTTGTGTTGTGGATAATAGCAGATTGGAATTTGATTGGGATGACCCTTGTATCAGCTGAATTGATAACAGGTAGAAAGGATATAAAATGATATGCCGACAAAAGGTACAAGTTTATATTTCTATTGGATATAAGATTTATGAGCCGAATTGGCAAGTCGCTTGGCTGTTTGATTTTCTTTTAGGATGGAGATGGTCCAGAGAGGCGAGTGGAGTTTGACCTATTGACCAGTACAAAGGAGGTGCTGGCGAAATTCTTCGAAAAGTTTAGGCATTAGAAAATTTTCAGGATTTTTGAAAATTTTCATTGATAAGAATCAATTAATAATTTAATTGAAATTAAATTGGTTCAGTTGAAACTGAAGTTGAGATGTGAACAAATATGTTCTAACCAGTCGATAGGGTCGTCCTCTACCTTTTAGCAATTTCGAGGACGAAATTATTTTAAGTGGGGAAGATTGTAATGACCCGCATTGG
The DNA here is from genome assembly GCA_030737875.1 of Allium sativum. NCBI lineage: Eukaryota > Viridiplantae > Streptophyta > Magnoliopsida > Asparagales > Amaryllidaceae > Allium > Allium sativum. Next base: position 79,168,923 of record CM060925.1, read on the forward strand.
CAAAGGTATTATAATTAATTTATTTAATTATATAAATAGTGATATACTGAATTAAATGGTCGTGGAATTAAATAAGGTTGAATATTTAATTAAAATAATAAATTAAATAATATATTAATTCTGAAATAATCAGAATTGGCTGAAATGGCGATATGGTTTGAACTGGATCATCTGTGATATTTAATTCAGCTTGGAATTGAATTTGAATAACGAATATATTATATAAACGAGAGTTTGAACGTAGAGTTATAATATAATTAAAATCGAGCTTGAAATGGCGATGTAGTACGAAATTTGGCGATTTGAACTTCAACTGAATGTACATGATTCGTTTTAAGTTGGATTTCTGTGAAACAAGACACGTATGGAGCTGGTGAAGTATATCTTTCTAGTGGAAGAGAAAAATCGGGATTTCGTCGTGTAGATTTTGAGATATGTCCAAATCAAATTTTAGAAAAGTCGCTGTGGAGTTCCTTTATAATTTATAAAGGAATTATTTATATTTTAAAAAGGAATTTCAATATAAATCGAATATCGGGTTGACCCAGATTTGAAATATCAAGTTAGAAACCCATATAGGATTTTCTGAAGCTGTATGGTATTCCACTGTGAATATATACGATAATATTTATTTATAAATATTTAAAATAATTATATTTAAATATATTTATATATTTAAATGTGTTATTTAGGACTTTAAAATTAACCACTTTTGCAAACGAGGTCGGAATTCGACGAAACTAATTTTGTTGGATCCGCAACATCAAATTATTGCTAGATTCCAAGTTCCGTGATTTTTAAAGTCACTTTGTGGCCGTACCGATTTTTAGAGTGAAAAATAGTCAGTATTTCGACGGTTCTGTGTGAGCAAAAGGAGTCGGAATTCGATGAAACTAGTTTCGTTGGGACCGTAATGTCGAACTCTAGCTACATGTCCAGTTTCGTGATTTTTGGGTAGTGTATGTGATCACAGGAATTTTTAAAGACGAATAAACTAAATGACCGCTTAAATATAGAATTTAAAAATAATAAAATTCTTTCTATGAATAACCCCACAAAATTTCTAAACCTAAAATAATTCATTCCAAAGTAAATAGACAATCCGCCGTAACTTTTCTCCTTTCCAGAAAAATGAATTCGATCTTCAAAAAATTCTTAACAATCCAAATAAATTCTTTAAATTCTTGAAACCAACTCCATGAGCATACCAACGTCTAGCTCTTCAACCTGATATTTAATTCGTGGGGGATCGAACACCTTTCTGTTCGAGCTGCGTCTGTACAAGCGCGACTTAGGGTTGAAGTTGTAGCCAAAATTTGTGAGCGATGGTTCGATTGGTTGCTGTTTTTGGAGTGAGGGGTATAAACCGATTATGTAAGAAAAATTTTGGGGATTTCTGCACTAGAAAAGGTCGCGGCTGTCACTGTGTTCGGTTGGATACACCGGAAGTCGCGATCCAGGAAGTAGGTGCGATTTTGAGGGAAATTGGTTGGTGGTGGAGAGGGTCGAACGAGATGAAGATCTGTTTTGGTTTGAGGTTAAATCGTTGACAATCGAAGGAGGTGTATGGGTTTAAGTGGGCGTTAATGGCCATTTGAGAAGGTCTGGAGCTCGCGTAAAATGTGTTGGAGAAAGAAGATGAGGGTGGACGTCGAATAGGATGTTAATGGTTGGCAAGGGAGGGTCTGGATGATGAGTTAAATAGTTGGTTGTGTTTGAATATTTATGAAGAAGAGAAGGATCGAATGGCAAATGTTTGGAGTAGTTGGAATTTGTTGAAGTCGGATTCTTATTTGAGAAAGAAGAAGTGTTGGAATAGGCTTGGGTATTCACGAGAAGATGGGCCAGAGAAAATATAAGGTTAAAGTCCAATGATAAAAAGAGTTAGTTTTAATTTAAGTTTAAATATTTGTATTAACTTATTCATATGAAACCAGAATCACGAACCGTAAGTTGCGTTGGGTTCGTATGGACGGTGGCTACACCATGGAATTGACTGGGAGCGAATCGAAGCTCGTTACAATTTATTGCAAAATAAATTGTCCGTCTGAATCAAAGACAGATAATCGTTTTTAACGATAACAGTCCAATGTGAGTAAATCTCACTAACTCTGAACAGTTTATAATTTCATGTTATATTTTTAGAACTGTTAAATATTGGCTGATTGACTGTGTGTTGACTATTTGATTGAACTGCTAGTCAGTTAGTTAAATTTCTATATTGATTCTGTTTAACAGAATATATCATACGGAACTGGAAGTGATGTTGATTTTATGTTGTATAACATCTGTTGATGCAGGGAGACAGGTTGGAGGAATCCAACTGGATTCCTCAACATTTATTTTACTGTTTTTCATATATTGTGATGTATGATGTGATATATAATCTGTTGTCGATTATATGTGTTTGGACAATACTGATCATCGTGATTTGATATGTTGAATACCATAACATTCCGGAATGCTGAAATAAGATATTTTCAAATTGAAATTTGAAAATAAGATATTTATAAATGGAATATTTATAAATAAGAAATATTTATAAATTGAATTATTTATAAATAGGAGATATTTAGAAAAAAGGAAATTATAAAATCAAAGAATAGATTTGGAAAGGAAATATTTACAAACCATTTGCAAATAGAAGATTAGAAAAGGAAATATTTGTAAATCATTTATAAATAGAATTGATAAGAAATATTTAGAAAATAAATAGAGTTAAAAAGGGAAATGTATTTATAATGGAATAGGACGTTATAAAAAGGGAAGACGTTATAAAAAGGAAACTGTATAAGAAGGAAATCATTTTAAAGTGGAGAACCGTTACTAAAAGTAAATCTTTAAAAATGAATAAATGTTGTTAAAAGGGAAATCTTTATAAAGCGAATAAAGGAGTTAAATCGAATATGGTATTCGAAAGGAGTTAAATCGAATATGGTATTCGGAAGTAGTAAATTGAATTAGTTATTTGAAAGGGGGTAGTCGAGTCGAGTTAGTTGAATAGAGTTAATCGAATATTTGTTATTCGAATAAGAGTTAATCAGTTAGTGTAACAACCCGAAAATCTGGGCCAGTTTAAAATTTTTATTTTGGCAATTTTAGCGAATTTTGAATATTTAAAATAGATAATTTTAAAATAATATCGGCGTGAAATTTATTTTGAATAGAATTCAACGTATATATTTATACGCGTCGTCATTAGAATATAAATAATTATATATAATTATAAAAGGAATTGAAAATGGCGCGGTAGTTCGATAACTCGATTTTAAACTTCAATTGAATGTACCGGGTGCAAAACAATCCGGATTTTAGTGAAACCAAAAACATTAGGATCTATTTGAGAATATCTTTCCAACGAATCTGAGAGATCAAAATTTCATAGCGGGAATCAAAAGATAAGTCCAGTTGAAAATTCTGAATAGTCGCTATGGAATTCAGGCCCTTAAAAATAGACATTTTGCAAACGACCTCGGATTTCGACGAAACCACTTTTGTTGGGTCCATGATGTCAAATTATTGCTAGGTTTCAAATTTCATAATTTTTCGAATCAATATGTGAGCGTGGCAAAGGAAAACGCGTTTGACCATTTCAGTTGATTTTAATCGACTGGAAAATAGCCATTTTTCCAACGGTCTTAGAATTCGGCGAACCTAGTTTTGTTAGGACCGTATCGTCAATACGAAGCTAGAAAATATTTTTCTGGAATTTTTCTAGTTAGTATGTGAACCCGGTAATTTGAAATGTACGTTTAAAATTCAATATAGGGATTTAAATGTAAATTCAACGGAAACTGATTCAAACGATCGAATCAACCTACGAAACATGTCCCATTGTGTTCGGAATGGGGGTAAAACGCTATGGACGACTGGCAGTGGGCCTCGTTTAGAGGTCGTATGAAAAAGTCAACATAGGGTTTGGTGAATAGAATAAAAATATATATATTTATATTAACTTTGCAATAAAACCCACCCCCCTCCTTCGTTACTTTCCAAACCCGTCCCCAACCCTCAGACCCAAAATCGCACCTCCCCAAATCCATCGTCGCGTCGCTCCAGGCCTCCCCGCCACCGTCGCCGTTAATCCGCCTCCCACCTCTCCTCCATAGGCCGCCACCTCCTCCTCTAGCCCACGCAGGCCAACGCGAAGCCCTCCACGACCCTAACCACCACCGCCATGTTCAGGTGCAACAGCGCCTCCTCCAGGCCTCGCGCGAGAAAACCCTTCCCCTCGCAGACCCGCGCCTCCACCTTCCCACTCCGCCTGACCGCCGCTGGTGAGACAATGCCGCTGCAATCGAACACCTCAAGCTACAGACAACATCGCTGCTTCGATTAATCAACGCTCCACCACCCATCACCTTGGAGCGCGCCTTCCTCTCCAAACCGCGATCGATCCCAGCAGTCACCGTGAGCAATTCGGACTGCCGGGAAGAAGGAAATTGTGAGCTTTATACTCCTTTTATATTATTTTATTTCTTTGATTAAAAAAAAATGAGATTTTTTTTAATTTGTGTAAAAAGGTGATTTTTATTTAAATAAGGATCTGAATTTTATTGTATAAAGTTAGGATTTTTAGGTAGATAAAGATTAGATCTTTAACTTTGCAAAGATACGATGTTTAACATGAGAAAGATTTCAGTTTTTAGCTAGAAAAAGATTCGATTTTTATTCATTTGAAAACCGTATAAAGGATAAAAATATAATCTTTTATATTGTAAAAAGATAAAAATATAATCTTTTATATTGTGAAAAGATAAAAATATGATTTTTACATGGTAGGAACTATAAAAATATAATCTTTATGAAATATAGAATATAAAAATATCATCTTTTTCTATGTAGCAAAATAAAAATCAGATTTTTATTATATATACATTGAAATAAAGAGGTGATTTTTATAATGAGGAAATAAAAGCAAAATCTATATTTTTGAAAAGATGAAGTCTTTATATTTGGAAAGGAGAAATCTTTATAGTTGAAAAGGCAAACTCTTTATATGAAGAATAGCAATGTAAAAATTCGATTTTTATATATTGAATAGCATAGTAAAAATTCGATTTTTATATATTGAATAGCATAGTAAAAATTCGATTTTTATATATTGAATAGCGAAGTAAAAATTCGATTTTTATATATGTAGTGGCTACGGGGAACGAAAGCGACAAAAAGGCGAGAATGGCGATGATTTCTCTAAAAGAAGTGTCGTGAAGTTGGATAGCTATCGGTGAGAACTTCTCACTCTAAATTCTCTTTTTCTAGTTATATATATATATACTAGGATGCAGACGGTGCTTAGTAGCACCCGACACCCGTCATCCACAGACCATGGATGGCTTGCTTGTTAAATTGTTTGGTTGAGTAGTTGGTTAGTTTATTTGGTTGGAATTGAATTGTTTGGTGAAATGGAATGGATTTGATTGATGTGTGAATGGCGTGGGCCTTCACTAGACCGGGGATAAGGCTAGGCCTCGTCCCGTTTCTAGTATCGTGCCGTTATGCCGCCGAAATTTCCCAAAATATGTTAGAAAAATAAAAATATCATTTTTATTGTGTAAATGAACTGAATAGAAATTCATGTGTTGAAATAGAATATTTAATCGTTAAAAATATAATTTTTAACGTGGAAGTGAATAAAATAAAATATTCATTTACAAACCGGACAGTTTGATTATGTACACCTATTTGAAGGATATTGAAGGAGACGATAAATTTTACACATCGCCCAACTGCACAAATAAAATCTGTGTTTGATTGTTTGAAACCCCACACGGGTGTTGGGATGAAATTTGAAGTTCACTCATCCTGATTGATTAAATATGTCGATCGATTGATTGACAGGCTGTTATAAGCGTTAGATAACTATATTTGATGCTTATACAGTGTAGTGCACTTTGGTTGATGGTTGATTATTTTTCAATGCTATTATATACATGTGTTGTATGGAATCCCTATAATTAACATTATATGGTGATTGATTGGGCCTCATTCCAACCGGGAAAATAATGAATATTATAAAAGAAAATTCATGTGTTGAATATAAAAATAGTCATGTGTTGACGATGATCATGTGTTGAAACTATTCATGTGTTGAGTAAAATATTTTAAATAAAATAAATTACATCTTTATCATATTTACAATTAGAATCTACTTTACGGTGGAGTCTAATTAAAATCAAACGATAGATACCATAATTTCATAAAATATTTTACATAACAAAAATAGTCGTGTGTTGAAAGAAATATAGATTCATGTGTTGAATAGAATAAATATTCCTTTGTTGGATAGAATAAAGAAGTTTTTGAAAACTATAAAGTCGTGTGGATTAGAGATGCGCTATTTTGACGTGAACGATATTTATATCGATTTTATTCGATTTATAATGAATATTGAAAAGTGATTTCGAAATATAATATTTTGAAATGAAATTCAAATTAAATTAGATCAAAAATTCAAATTGAAATTTTGTTGAATCCATTTGAAATGAATTCGAATCGAATAGAAAATGAATTCGATTCGAATTGGATAGAAAGTGAATTTGAATTCGAATTGAATAGAAATGAATTCAAATGAAATTAAATTGAAATTGAATTGAAATCGATTTGAAACGAATTCGAATTGAATCAAATAGAAGGTAAATTCAAATTGAATTAAATTGAAATGAATTCGAATTGAATTGAAATCAAATCGATCTGAAATTGAATATAGTGTTGAAATGGTTTTGAAAACGAATTTAAAACGATTTATAAAATACGTTTTAAAAAGGAAATCGACGAAATATATAATATATATATATATATTATATATATAATGGCCTGAATAGAACGCGCCGCGCCGCGGCAGTTCGTGAATTTCGACCATTTATTTCAAACGGACATTGCGGGAGATCCGACCGTCGGATTCTCCTAAAACCGGAACCGTTGGGTTCGTATCGAAAAGAGATTTCCAATGAATATTAGGAATTTGAAATCTAACGGTTAGATTTGGAATTATGTCCAAATCAATTTCTGAAAAGGTCGATGTAAGTGCAGTTCGATGGCCGTTGATGGAAATCGACTGTACGGGCCTTGATAAAATTATTAAAAATATCGATAATTTGTGTAAAATTATAATATGTGAATTGGAAAGAATTGGGCTGGAAAATTCCATATTAGAGGATAAAAATAGATTTTTATCGAAATGAACTAGTTTTGAACTAGAATTAAAAACCATTTATTTTTGAAATAAATAAATTGAATTTGAAAGTGATTTTAAAAATAATCAATATTCCCAATAGGTGAAGTGAAAGTGGAGTTGAATCGAAATTATCTTCGGAATATTTCGATGTTGGATTTCGTGACTATACAGATATTGTTTTGGGAATTTGAAAGATATATTATATATCGTTATTTCCAATACGATATTTGTTGGTTTCAGAATTTGATATTGAATATAAGCCGATATATTTTCTATTCAGAGCCTTGTATTTAATATCAAATGTGATTTGGGTTTATCGTGAATCATGTTTTAGAGGACGTGGGTTCTTTAACCCAGTTAAAGGCAAGATATCGATTTTTGAAAATATTAAAACTAAGTGGAGTTTTAATGAATCTTTAATTAGATTAAAAATGTGAATTGATAATTTAAATTATCAAATCTGAAAGGTGATCGAGAATGGAGTACCACCGGTTTTGCTCCAAAGCGATAGTTAAATCTTTAATTAGATTTGAACGTGAAATGGTAATTAATTTTACCGATAACACCGTGGTGTTAGATGTGGAGTATTACCAGTTTTCTCCATGGGATATATAGGTTGGGATGGGAAATAAAATAAATAATTACTTCGGTGTGGTTCGCTAATCCCGACTAGTTTGAAATAATATCCAAAGGAGGATTAAAGAATGAATTTAGAAGAATTTATCTTGAATAAAATTAATGGGAACCTTTCCCAAAGAATGTGATTTTGTGAATAAAAGAATATTCTGAATTGGAATGAGGCGTTCGTTGCGTTTGTGTAATACTTGTTTATTATATACTGGGTTATTCAGAAAGACCGGGTTATACCCATTCTGAATAACCGATTCGACGAGATGTCGAAGATGAAGACGGTGGTTGAAGACCGGAAGTCTTCACATCGTTTGGGTGATTACTGATGATCTTGATTGGGCTGTACACCCAAGATGAGGGAAACAGTTGGTGATCGTCCAGACGTACTTGGAGATCGATGGATATGCGAGGAAAGTGCCTCCGGTTTCGTTCAGACCCAGAACGAACTTGTAAATGGATTGTGTGTCTGACATTGGATTTTATTCTGTGTTGATTGATCTCTATTAAATATACATCTGTTTGGCGGCGGAGAATTTATTCTCTTGCTTAACGCCCTTCTCTGAGACGTACGAGCTCAGAGGTTGTATATCAATGGACATCAGTCGCATGGAGTGAATTGCCAGTGTGGCACGCATAAGTGGCAATTGATCAGGGCATCTATTGAAAAGCAAAGTCTTGTGGTTGATGATCAAAGCACGGCCTGTGTGGCGTAGCTTTGTGTATAACGTGAATTCGCGAGCCTCACACCTCGGTATGAGTCAAAAACGGGATACGGACCCAAGGAGTGCACGACGTTTCTTTCTAGCTAGGGTGGTGTCAGTGACCTACCAGCCCTGACATTTATATACTTTTCACCTGTGTGGTTGTTGGATACGAGGCGCCTCGGATATAGGTCTGTAAGGACCGGGAAACGTGTGTTCAGGAATAACTAATCCTCAAAAGTAAGAGAGGACCGGCCTTGGAGGTTCCAAAGGATCAGAGTGGGGTCCTGAGGCATTGCTAGAGTGTCTCGAACGCGGAGAGGAGCTTGCCCCTTGCCTCGGCTCACGACGGAATCCAATTTCCAATACGTGATATTGCGGTTTTAATTGTAGAACTAGTACAGCGACATGATAGATGGTACCCATGCCGCCTATGATTGATACTTATGATTGAAATTGTTTTGACACTATACACTTATTATAATATCAAATAATGTGTTTTAAACGTATCAAGCATGCTTTGGCTGTTATAAGGGAAAACCCTATCCTCCGGCTTGCGTTGCATTGTGTGATGGGACCTGGGTCTTATAACAGCTTCATTTTTCTTTATTTAGCATTGCGCTGTTTGTTTTATGCACTGGTATTCTTGGGAGGAAACCCGTTCCGTGTTATACGGCGTGGTCCCTTGATTTACCTAACTTTAAAACCAATATTAATAACTGTTTTAGTTCTCACACCAGTCACATGACTGACTTGGAGTTTATTGTTTTAACCTAAACTCTGGGTGCCCCTATTTTCCGCACGGGCAGCTAGTAGTTTCGGTTTTGCAGATTTATATTCACAGGTTCCTGATATACAGCTAGAACGATGCTCGGAAAGCTCTGTATCCGTGTATCACTTCTAGTTGTGCTTTTGTATTATTTTTCCGCTGCTATGTAATTTATTGTAATCTCTGATATTTATCGAATGTAATTTATTCATTTATACTTTGTATATTCTTGTATCTGATGGAATTGTTGTAATAACAATGAAATGTTCTTCCGTCTGCGTTCTATTTTGTCTTGTACTCAATTCTATCCGTGCTTTCCTTCACGGGGAAGTTCAGGTCGTCTCAGTTTGGTATCAGAGCTTTGGTTTACAGAGCTCGAGAACAAGGCACATTAGAACCATACGAAAGAATTCATCAGATATTGGATTAGTAATATCCAATTAGAATGACTCGTTAGAGATAGGATCAGTAGTATCCTAGAACGAGTGTGAAGGGTATATTTTTCAAATGAAAACAATTTTGTTTTGAAAATTTAAACCATTTTATACGTATTTGAATATTTATTTATTTTGAATATGGACAATCTAGTATATAAAGGTTTTGCATATACGCGTCATGAACGTATATTCGAAGTTTTAATATATTAGATATATATAGAATCACATTCTAGTTGCCCGGGAATGATTCTGATAATGCTGCAGCGTTACCAGTATTTATTTTCGAGTGACGAAGGTATGATTTTCTATATATTTCCATTTGGCTGGTGTGAGAACCAAAACTTATATAGCTAGAACACATTGTTGTGAATTGGCATCAAAAACATGATTTCTGTATATATATCAAAATTATGAATTTGAAACTCTAATTCACTAATTGATTGATGTTTGTGTTGTTTGTTTATTTGATTGATAATTTTGAACCATTTAGCCTAATTGTATCGAATATTGAATTGTATTGAAAATTGGTCACATTTGCTTGCATATACATATACTTACATGGAACAGGTCATAGCAAGGAGGCTAGAGCAGAGAATAAAATTTGTTTGCCCGACAAATAGGTACATGTTTACTACATAATTTACTGTTTTGTTTGGGTGATGATGATTTTATGAGCCTATTGGCTAGCCACTTGGCTTTTTCTTTTTCTTTTTGAGATTAGAAGGACCGGGGAAGCTATTTGAAATTCCCCGATGCTCCCGGTGCAGGGGAGGTTATGGCGAAATTTTTCGAAAATTTAGGGTGTTAGCCAAATTTTTGAAAATTTGGAAATTCTCAGAAACTGAAAAGTTGGAGAATGGAAGCCAGATCGAACGTAGAGTTGATTAATCAAACCACTTTCGACTTTGTTCCTTTTCGGGGACGAAAAGTTTTAAGTGGGGGAGATTGTAACAACCCGAAAATCTGGGCCAGTTTAAAATTTTTATTTTGGCAATTTTAGCGAATTTTGAATATTTAAAATAGATAATTTTAAAATAATATCGGCGTGAAATTTATTTTGAATAGAATTCAACGTATATATTTATACGCGTCATCATTAGAATATAAATAATTATATATAATTATAAAAGGAATTGAAAATGGCGCGGTAGTTCGATAATTCGATTTTAAACTTCAATTGAATGTACCGGGTGCAAAACAATCCGGATTTTAGTGAAACCAAAAACATTAGGATCTATTTGAGAATATCTTTCCAACGAATCTGAGAGATCAAAATTTCATAGCGGGAATCAAAAGATAAGTCCAGTTGAAAATTCTGAATAGTCGCTATGGAATTCAGGCCCTTAAAAATAGACATTTTGCAAATGACCTCGGATTTCGACGAAACCACTTTTGTTGGGTCCGTGATATCAAATTATTGCTAGGTTTCAAATTTCATAATTTTTCGAATCAATATGTGAGCGTGGCAAAGGAAAACGCGTTTGACCATTTCAGTTGATTTTAATCGACTGGAAAATAGCCATTTTTCCAACGGTCTCATAATTCAGCGAAACTAGTTTTGTTAGGACCGTATCGTCAATACGAAGCTAGAAAATATTTTTCTGGAATTTTTCTAGTTAGTATGTGAACCCGGTAATTTGAAATGTACGTTTAAAATTCAATATAGGGATTTAAATGTAAATTCAACGGAAACTGATTCAAAGGATCGAATCAACCTACGAAACATGTCCCATTGTGTTCGGAATGGGGGTAAAACGCTATGGACGACAGGCGGTGGGCCTCGTTTAGAGGTCGTATGAAAAAGTCAACATAGGGTTTGGTGAATAGAATAAAAATATATATATTTATATTAACTTTGCAATAAAACCCACCCCCCCTCCTTCGTTACTTTCCAAACCCGTCCCCAACCCTCAGACCCAAAATCGCACCTCCCCAAATCCATCGTCGCGTCGCTCCAGGCCTCCCCGCCACCGTCGCCGTTAATCCGCCTCCCACCTCTCCTCCACAAGCCGCCACCTCCTCCTCTAGCCCGCGCAGGCCAACGCAAAGCCCTCCACGACCCTAACCACCACCGCCATGTTCAGGTGTAGCAGCGCCTCCTCCAGGCCTCGCGCGAGAAAACCCTTCCCCTCGCAGACCCGCGCCTCCACCTTCCCACTCCGCCTGACCGCCGCTGGTGAGACAATGCCGCTGTAATCGAAGACCTCAAGCTACAGACAACATCGCTGCTTCGATTAATCAACGCTCCACCACCCATCACCTTGGAGCGCGCCTTCCTCTCCAAACCGCGATCGATTCCAGCAGTCACCGTGAGCAATTCGGACTGCCGGGAAGAAGGAAATTGTGAGCTTTATACTCCTTTTATATTATTTTATTTCTTTGATTAAAAAAAAATGAGATTTTTTTTAATTTGTGTAAATAGGTGATTTTTATTTAAATAAGGATCTGAATTTTATTGTATAAAGTTAGGATTTTTAGGTAGATAAAGATTAGATCTTTAACTTTGCAAAGATACGATGTTTAACATGAGAAAGATTTCAGTTTTTAGCTAGAAAAAGATTCGATTTTTATTCATTTGAAAACCGTATAAAGGATAAAAATATAATCTTTTATATTGTAAAAAGATAAAAATATAATCTTTTATATTGTGAAAAGATAAAAATATGATTTTTACATGGTAGGAACTATAAAAATATAATCTTTATGAAATATAGAATATAAAAATATCATCTTTGTCTATGTAGCAAAATAAAAATCTGATTTTTATTATATATACATTAAAATAAAGAGGTGATTTTTATAATGAGGAAATAAAAGCAAAATCTATATTTTTGAAAAGATGAAGTCTTTATATTTGGAAAGGAGAAATCTTTATAGTTGAAAAGGCGAACTCTTTATATGAAGAATAGCAATGTAAAAATTCGTTTTTTATATATTGAATAGCATAGTAAAAATTCGATTTTTATATATTGAATAGCATAGTAAAAATTCGATTTTTATATATTGAATAGCGAAGTAAAAATTCGATTTTTATATATGTAGTGGCTACGGGCAACGAAAGCGACAAAAAGGCGAGAATGGCGATGATTTCTCTAAAAGAAGTGTCGTGAAGTTGGATAGCTATCGGTGAGAACTTCTCACTCTAAATTCTCTTTTTCTAGTTATATATATATATATATATACTAGGATGCAGACGGTGCTTAGTAGCACCCGACACCCGTCATCCACAGACCATGGATGGCTTGCTTGTTAAATTGTTTGGTTGAGTAGTTGGTTAGTTTATTTGGTTGGAATTGAATTGTTTGGTGAAATGGAATGGATTTGATTGATGTGTGAATGGCGTGGGCCTTCACTAGACCGGGGATAAGGCTAGGCCTCGTCCCGTTTCTAGTATCGTGCCGTTATGCCGCCGAAATTTCCCAAAATATGTTAGAAAAATAAAAATATCATTTTTATTGTGTAAATGAACTGAATAGAAATTCATGTGTTGAAATAGAATATTTTATCGTTAAAAATATAATTTTTAACGTGGAAGTGAATAAAATAAAATATTCATTTACAAACCGGACGGTTTGTAAATGTACACCTATTTGAAGGATATTGAAGGAGACGATAAATTTTACACATCGCCCAACTGCACAAATAAAATCTGTGTTTGATTGTTTGAAACCCCACACGGGTGTTGGGATGAAATTTGAAGTTCACTCATCCTGATTGATTAAATATGTCGATCGATTGATTGACAGGCTGTTATAAGCGTTAGATATCTATATTTGATGCTTATACAGTGTAGTGCACTTTGGTTGATGGTTGATTATTTTTCAATGCTATTATATACATGTGTTGTATGGAATCCATATAATTAACATTATATGGTGATTGATTGGGCCTCATTCCAACCAGGAAAATAATGAATATTATAAAAGAAAATTCATGTGTTGAATATAAAAATAGTCATGTGTTGACGATGATCATGTGTTGAAACTATTCATGTGTTGAGTAAAATTTTTTAAATAAAATAAATTACATCTTTATCATATTTACAATTAGAATCTACTTTACGGTGGAGTCTAATTAAAATCAAACGATAGATACCATAATTTCATAAAATATTTTACATAATAAAAATAGTCGTGTGTTGAAAGAAATATAGATTCATGTGTTGAATAGAATAAATATTCCTTTGTTGGATAGAATAAAGAAGTTTTTGAAAACTATAAAGCCGTGTGGATTAGAGATGCGCTATTTTGACGTGAACGATATTTATATCGATTTTATTCGTTTTATAATGAATATTGAAAAGTGATTTCGAAATATAATATTTTGAAATGAAATTCAAATTAAATTAGATCAAAAATTCAAATTGAAATTTTGTTGAATCCATTTGAAATGAATTCGAATCGAATAGAAAATGAATTCGATTCGAATTGGATAGAAAGTGAATTTGAATTCGAATTGAATAGAAATGAATTCAAATGAAATTAAATTGAAATTGAATTGAAATCGATTTGAAACGAATTCGAATTGAATCAAATAGAAGGTAAATTCAAATTGAATTAAATTGAAATGAATTCGAATTGAATTGAAATCAAATCGATCTGAAATTGAATATAGTGTTGAAATGGTTTTGAAAACGAATTTAAAACGATTTATAAAATACGTTTTAAAAAGGAAATCGACGAAATATATATAATATATATATATTATATATATATATAATGGCCTGAATAGAACGCGCCGCGGCAGTTCGTGAATTTCGACCATTTATTTCAAACGGACATTGCGGGAGATCCGACCGTCGGATTCTCCTAAAACCGGAACCGTTGGGTTCGTATCGAAAAGAGCTTTCCAATGAGTATTAGAAATTTGAAATCTAACGGTTGGATTTGGAATTATGTCCAAATCAATTTCAGAAAAGGTCACTGTAAGTGCAGTTCGATGGCCGTTGATGGAAATCGACTGTACGGGCCTTGATAAAATTATTAAAAATATCGATAATTTGTGTAAAATTATAATATGTGAATTGGAAAGAATTGGGCTGGAAAATTCCACATTAGAGGATAAAAATAGATTTTTATCGAAATGAACTAGTTTTGAACTAGAATTAAAAACAATTTATTTTTGAAATAAATAAATTGAATTTGAAAGTGATTTTAAAAATAATCAATATTCCCAATAGGTGAAGTGAAAGTGGAGTTGAATCGAAATTATCTTCGGAATATTTCGATGTTGGATTTCGTGACTATACAGATATTGTTTTGGGAATTTGAAAGATATATTATATATCGTTATTTCCAATACGATATTTGTTGGTTTCAGAATTTGATATTGAATATAAGCCGATATATTTTCTATTCAGAGCCTTGTATTTAATATCAAATGTGATTTGGGTTTATCGTGAATCATGTTTTAGAGGACATTGGTTCTTTAACCCAGTTAAAGGCAAGATATCGATTTTTGAAAAGATTAAAACTAAGTGGAGTTTTAATGAATCTTTAATTAGATTAAAAATGTGAATTGATAATTTAAATTATCAAATCTGAAAGGTGATCGAGAATGGAGTACCACCAGTTTTGCTCCAAAGCGATAGTTAAATCTTTAATTAGATTTGAACGTGAAATGGTAATTAATTTTACCGATAACACCGTGGTGTTAGATGTGGAGTATTACCAGTTTTCTCCATGGGACTTATAGGTTGGGATGGGAAATAAAATAAATAATTACTTCGGTGTGGTTCGCTAATCCCGACTAGTTTGAAATGATATCCAAAGGAGGATTAAAGAATGAATTTAGAAGAATTTATCTTGAATAAAATTAATGGGAACCTTTCCCAAAGAATGTGATTTTGTGAATAAAAGAATATTCTGAATTGGAATGAGGCGTTCGTTGCGTTTGTGTAATACTTGTTTATTATATACGTGGGTTATTCAGAAAGACCGGGTTATACCCATTCTGAATAACCGATTCGACGAGATGTCGAAGATGAAGACGGTGGTTGAAGACCGGAAGTCTTCACATCGTTTGGGTGATTACTGATGATCTTGATTGGGCTGTACACCCAAGATGAGGGAAACAGTTGATGATCGTCCAGACGTACTTGGAGATCGATGGATATGCGAGGAAAGTGCCTCCGGTTTCGTTCAGACCCAGAACGAACTTGTAAATGGATTGTGTGTCTAACATTGGATTTTATTCTGTGTTGATTGATCTCTATTAAATATACATCTGTTTGGCGGCGGAGAATTTATTCTCTTGCTTAACGCCCTTCTCTGAGACGTACGAGCTCAGAGGTTGTATATCGATGGACATCAGTTGTAACAACCCACTTTTTTTTAGGGATACTGAATTGGGAATCCAATAATAAATTGGCAATAATTATATTAAATATTGTTTGAAAATTAAATAAATGGCAATAAAATATTAAAATGGATGAGAGGAAAAATTGTTGACGATCAATAAATCGGTTGTGTGTAGTTAATATGAAGAATTTTACCATTTTTGTTGCATAATTTATTTATTTTAGCAAATGTACTTTTGGAAAAAAAATGTACATTTTGTTAATGGAAAAAAAAGAGAAAAAGGAAAAAATGTAATTATAAGTTAGTGAACATTGTGTACAAGTTTTTTTGCATGAAATAAAAAGGACAAATTTCAATGCAATGGAAAAGTGCAAATTTTAGTAGAAAAAATTGATTGATTTCATAAAATGTGTTATTGTTATGTGTGTTATTGTAAATAATATATAAAATGGTGTTTTCTTGTTGTTTTCATGTATGCATTGGAAAAAAAAAAGTTTACATAATGTTGAAATTGTGTGTAAAGTAAGGTGAAAAGAGAATTTTATGTCCATTTTCCATTAAAAGAAAATAAAAAGAAAAGATTATAAAAAGGAAAAAATTTAATAACAAATCCTATTTTATATCATGTAGGAAAGCTCTAGAACAAATTTTAAAATGTATGAAAAGAAATAAAAAATAAAAAGTGCAATGATTGTGTTGCATAGGAGAAATAAAAAGATAAAATAATAAGAAGGGGGGAAACAATAAACTAAAGGGAGATTTTTTATTGGAACAATCTAGAGAGGTACTTATGAATAAAAATACCACAACCCCTCTTTCTCCGATTAATATCAACATACGTATTTCTTCCTTCCTCATTCAGAAATCAGAAACCACCGTAAGAAAAGAAAAAAAAAAGAACACAGAGAAAAAAATCAATCCTTTCATCCAAATTAAAATCAAAAATCAAAAGTTTGCAACCTAAGATTGAAGTGAGATTCCCAATTCTTCAAGTAAGTATTCCCTAAACCTATTCAACCTTCTAGAGTTCTTTCAATTCTTGTAAATTGAAAACTTAGGATTGTTTTCCTCTTCAATTCCTATTGTGGAGGGCTCCAACCAACAAATTAGTCGATTTCAGAGGTGAAAGTTTGCTTTTTGGCGTAATAGGTGAGTGAAGTTTTGCCCTTTTTAATATTTTGGGTTTGCATGTTATCAAAACATGAAATTTATGTGTATGTTTGTTGTAAAGCTTCTTCCCCATGCCTTACTTCACTGTTTGGGGTCTTGATAACTTGAGTTTGTATGAAAATTGCGATATCCATTGTGTTGGAAATGATATTATGTTGTAGCAAGAGGAGGAATTGGTATCATTAATGCAATTAACATGCACGCTTCATGTATGTTGAAATGCCTTCAAGGCAAAGTGGATTAATTCATTTGTTAGAAAAAAAAAATGAAAAAAAAAGAGACTGAAATTTTCAGTTTAGGGGAGGGGAGGAGCAGCTGCAGCAAGGAGCTGCAGCTAGGTTGCCTGCAGCCCAGGCTGGACTGCACTGTGCAACCCAGTCGGGCTACACTGTGCAGCCCGCAAGGGCTGCAGGTGCAGCCAGGCGTGGGCTGCAGTGCAGGCCACGAGGGCTGCAGGTATAGCCCAAGTGTGGGCTGCAGTGCAGCCCAGGCGGGCTGCACTAGCAGCCCACACGGGCTGCAGGCGCAGCCCATTCGGGCCGCACTATGCAGCCCAGTTGGGCTGCAAGTGCAGCCCAGTGGGGCGGCATAAGCACCCCAGGTGGGCTGCAGGTGCAGCCCATTCGGGCCGCACTATGCAGCCCAGTGGGGCTGCAAGTGCAGCCCAGTGGGGCTGCAAGTGCAGCCCAGTGGGGCTGCATAAGCAGCCCAGGGGGGCTGCAGGTGCAGCCCATTCGGGCCGCACTATGCAGCCCAGTTGGGCTGCAAGTGCAGCTCAGTTGGGCTGCACAAGCAGTCCATGCGGGCTACCATGTGCAGCCCAGTTTGAGCTGTTTTTTTTCAAAAAAAAAAAAAAAAAAAAAAGTTAATTTTGTAATAAGATTTCCTTTAAAAATAATTATAGGTTTTACCGTAGTAAATCGTTTTCCTTTGAAATTTTCGAAAGCAATTCCTCTTTAAAAGAAAATTTTGTTATATACAAACTAAATGATCGAATAATTTTATTAATTTCAAGCAAGTTAAACATGCTAAGCAATGCTTATGTTTCGTTATAATACATAAGTATTATGGGGTACTTGTGTATTAGAGCGAAACGGAAGTGTAACCATCTATGGACATGTGATGTTATCCTTTTTGTAAAGTATACTGGGTTTATAAAACTTACTTTTATGGAAGTTCCCATGATGAGTTTTTTTTATAGTGTTTTGACATTATAAACACTATGAGTTTTCAAAGCATGAATTTACAAATTAATATTTCAGAATACTCTAATTTTGGGATTGGGATAGATTGGACTCTGTTGTACCAATGGGCCAAAACTCCATCTTGGTCGACCTGATTCAGGTTCGCTACCTGAATCACGGTGGTTTCAAATTTTGCCCATCTACCACCAAAGGTCAAACGGTCTGCTACATTGGGCAATTTTGTTGTTTGATCGGGATTCCCGATCGGCGGGTCACGGACTACATCAGATGGAGGCGTGGGTGTGCCACGTGTAGTGCCGTGAACGGGTAGCATACGGCCTTCGCCTTAGACCGTCTTGGTTATCCTGGGTTGATCGCCAGGTGTCGTTATGGCGTTATGAGTAGGTTACGGTGCTGATGTCTCTGCGCGCGCAAGAGCTCTACCACTGTGATTTTACAATACTAGCGTCTGTTTATTTGGTATCTGTTATGAGTCATATTATATTTATCCCGTAGTTCCCATAATTCTTTATTAACTTCTAATTTGTTTGAATAATAATGGGATATTACCCAAGATAATTTGGAAACCCAGTATTTTAACCAACGTTTGATTATATTATCATATTGCTTTACATATGATAATTGTTTCGGTATTGAATTGCTTACATACAATACCTGTGCCTTCTTAATCGTAATTATTACATTATCATATTGCTTTACATATGATAAATGTTTTGGTATTGTATTGCTTTATATACAATACCTGTGACCCTTTAACTTTACTTTTTATATTATCATATTGCTTTACATATGATAATTGGTTTGGTATTGTATTGAGTTATATACAATACCGATGCCTGCGATTATGGCATATTAATGTGATGATCATGCTAAATTGTTCACATTTTTGTAACATTCATACGCCCCATGTTGACTTATACATGTGGCACCCTTATTTGTTAAATTACTTAATGTCCATAGATACTTACTTCACTCACACTAGCAATAGTCTGACCCGTGTGATTTGTTTATTTTTTTACAATCCTCGGGTCAGGTTGAGGATTGTATGCAGGTTAGGTTGCGTGGATTGCAGCGTCATTCTTATCTTTTTCCACGTTTTGGGTTTTGGACTATGCAGCTTCAAACTATTAGTAGCGCGTAATATTATGGTATGTATACTATTATGTATTTTGGGAAGTGATATTATGTATGATGGACCGTGTATTCTGGACATCTCTATTATGATATGTATTATGTATTCTGCTGTTGTTATTGTGCTGTGCTTGATTCTATTATATTTTGCACTATGTACCTGGGAAAATTTTCTTGTACCATTTCTTTGAACTTATACTGAGCACAAATGGTAAGTTAAGAAGTTTTAAACTCTCGTGCCAGTGTTCGTTCAAAGGAATGAGAACAATTTTTAGCCCTATCGAGTCCCATTCTCCGTGCTTTCCGACAGTAACACTTAGTGTTGCTCTTGGTTAGCATGGGTCTAGGGGGCGGGCGTTACATTGTTGGTATCAGAGCCCAGGTTTGACATAGTACAAAATATATTTAGAATATGGATTAGCACAAGACAGTAGAAACATCGTACATGTCTGTTTATTTTATAATATCACTCCCATTATATAATAATAGTTGTACATACCTGAACCAAAACCCCAACCTTTAAACGTTCTAGTGTGAGTATTGTTTTAATTCCAGCATAATGATCTTTCTCACTATATGTAGAGTAGTGAGAAAGATGGCTGGAAGACCTCCCCGTTTGACGATGGAGCAGTGGTTGGAGTTGATGCGGAACATGCCCGCACCCGCTCCTAATGCTGCTCCTAGAGCTGATTTCGCTCGTATGCGCAAGGATTTTACGAGCCTTGGAGGGAAGCCTTTCCTTAGGAAAGAAGGCGTTGTTGAAGTTCAGGCCTAGCTTAATACCTGAGCGTGTTTTTGGACACATCTGAAAGATTTAGGGAACGTTTTGAGTGGAGATTCGTTCCAGAGGCAGAGAAGGCCATCCTTACTCGTAGATTTAGTTGATAGATATGATTTGGAAGTAGTTTATCTTCTCACATCTCTAAGGGTTGCGAATCCCATTGGTGGGTCCGCAACACTTGGAATGTTGTGCAAGAACCTTGAGATCTTCTTAGGTGGACTCCCTTTCTCATGTGACTTGCATGTGTTTGAGTATCTTGGCTTTGATATTATCTTGGGGATGGATTGGTTGGAACGATATGGGGCTCATCTTTCTTGTTTAGACAGAGTTGTTACCTTGAGACATCCATCTTTCAAAGGGCTCGTTAATATAACGCTTGATATGAAAGGCCCAAATGCTCATGGTTCTCTTTATTCCATTGAGTCACGAGAAGATGATGAGATAGCCAGAGTTCCTGTTGTTAGGGATTTTGGTGATGTGTTTGAGCCTGTTACCGGCCTACCGCCTAAGAGGGCTATGGAGTTTCGCATAGACCTTATCCCTGGAGCCCAACCGGTCAGTAGACCACCTAACCGTATGCCTCGAGTTGAGATGGAGGAGCTTCAGAAGCAGTTGACTGGATTGGAAGGGAAGCAGTTCATCCGATCAAGTAGCTCTCCTTGGGGAGCCGCTGCAGTCTTTGTAAAGAAGGCTGATGGCTCTCTCCGCTTGTGCATTGATTAAAGGAAGCTTAATGAGCTGACCGTAAAGAATAAGTATCCACTCCCTCATATAGATGATCTTTTTTTACCAGTTAAGTGGTCCAAAAGTCTTTTCCCAGCGCGACTTAGCCACTGGATTCCATAAGTTGCGAGTAGCGGAAGACAGCATCCCTCTCACTGCCTTTCGCACTCGATATGACTCTTATGAATGGCTGGTGATGCCGTTTGGACTTACGAATGCTCCTGCGTACTTTTTAGACCTGATGAACAAAGTGTTCATAAGCTATCTTGATAGATTCGTCTTGGTCTTCATTGATGATATCTTAGTATATTCCAAGTCGTAGCAAGAGCATGAAGGTCATTTGAGGATTGTTTTGGAAACTTTGAGAGAATATAAGCTGAAAGCAAAGTTTTCCAAATGCCACTTTTGGCAGAAGGAGGTAAAGTTCTTGGGCCATATTATATCCGAAGCTGGTCTAGCTGTGGATCCTTCTAAAATAGAAGCAATACAGAATTTGAAAAGGCCCGAGACCGTTACGGAGATTCGAAGCTTTCTCAGTCTTGCAGGATATTATCGTCGCTTTGTTAAAGACTTTTCAAAGATTGTCACTCCTTTGACAAAGCTGACGAAGAAGGGTATAAGATTTGAGTGGACATATAAGTGTGAAGGAGCTTTCTCTAAGTTGAAGGAGATGCTCACTAATGCACCAGTTTTGGTGATTCCAGAAGGCAATCAGGATCTTGTGGTGTATACTGATGCTTGTGGGTCTGGACTGGGTGTTGTGCTTATGCAGAAAGGACGAGTCGTGGCTTATGCATCTAGACAATTAAGACCCAATGAGGTTAGATATGCTGTACATGATTTGGAGCTGGCAGTTGTAGTTTTTGCTTTGAAGCTGTGGCGTCATTATCTTATGGGTGAGAGGTTTGTCCTTTATACTGACCATAAGTCCTTGAAATACCTCTTTACTCAGAAGGAGCTAAATATGCGCCAGCAGAGATGGTTGGATTTTTTGGCAGCATATGACTTTGATATTCAGTATACACCTGGGAAAGGTAATCGAGTGGCAGATGCTCTTAGTCGTAAACACCAAGCAGTTGTATCGATGATGATAGCTGAATGGCGAGACTTGGAGGTGTTGGCTTCTAGTGGAATCTATTGCAATATGCCCACTCATAGCTCTGGAAGGATGTTGGCCAATATGGTTATGAGACCAAGCCTCATGGATAGGATTTATCATGCTCAGACAGAAGATCCTACTGCTTTAGAGCGTATTCATCGGCTGAAGAATGGAGATGATGCTGATGATTTGAAAGGATTTGAGTTGGATGCTCAAGGTTGTTTAAGGAAGAAGGGCAGGATCTTTGTACCTAATGTTGCAGGTCTTAGGCATGAGGTGATGAGCGATTGCCATTGTTCGCGATACACCATTCACCCAGGTGGAAGTAAGATGTATATGGACATGAAACGTCTATATTACTGGGAAGGAATGAAGCGCGACATAGGCGAGTATGTGAAGAAGTGTATTACTTGCCAATTGGTGAAGTGCGAGCATTAAAAGCCTAGTGGTCTTCTTCAGCCATTAGAGATTCCGCTATGGAAATGGGATCAGGTATAAGTGAATTAAAATTCTAAATTGTTTATTTATACTTAGATCCTTCGGCGTAATGCTGTAAATATAAATGCTTTGTTTAGGTATCCATGGACTTCATTGATGGATTGCCGAGATCAAAGCAAGGGCATGATAGCATATGGGTAGTAGTGGATCGTTTGACTAAATCTGCCCATTTTATCCCAGTCAAGTCAAAAAGAACCGCTCCTTATTTGGCAAAGCTATATGTGAAGGAAGTTGTTCGTCTCCATGGTGTACCTAGTGCTATAGTTTGTGATAGGGATCCACTATTTACTAGTGGGTTTTGGAGAAGCTTGCAGTCTGCTTTGGGGACGAAGTTGAATATCAGCTCAGCATATCATCCTCAGTCCGATGGGCAAACTGAGCGGGTTAACAAGATATTGGAGGATTTGTTGCGCTCTTGTATCCTCGATTTTGGCGGGTCTTGGGAGGACCACCTATACTTGGTCGAGTTTGCATATAACAATAGCTTTCAATCCAGTATAGGCATGGCTCCTTTTGAAGCATTGTATGGAAGACCCTGTAGATCTCCTTCGTGCTGGCTTGAGACTGGGGATAGGTTGGTGCTTGGTCCCGACACTGTGCGTGAAGCTTCTGAGAAGGTGGACCTAATTAGAAGAAGGATGAAAGAGGCGCAGGATAGACAAAAGTCCTATGCAGATCGTTGAAGAAAGGACTTGGAGTTTAGTGTTGGAGATCATGTATTTGTGAAGGTTACTCCTTTAAAAGGAGTAATGAGGTTCAGTAAGACTGGTAAGCTTGCTCCGAGATTTATTGGCCCTTATCCTATCGTGGAGCGAATTGGAAAACTTGCCTACAGGGTTGCCTTACCCGAACACTTATCGAGTGTGCACAACGTCTTTCATGTGTCTCACTTGAGGAAGTGTTTAAGGGATTCCGAAGAGGTCTTAGAGCCGAAGCAGTTGCAGCAGCTTGAGATCGCTCCCAACATGACTTTTACTCGAGAGCCTATTCGTATTATTGCCTCTGAGACGAAGAAGCTTCGTAGCAAAGTGGTTCCTTTAGTCAAGGTGCAGTGGTCAAGTAATCCAAAGGATTGCACTTGGGAAACACAAGAGTCGATGCAGAGGCATTATCCTAAATTGTTTGGCGCTTGAGTAAGGTATGTCCTTTTGTTTTGAGTTGAATCTATAAGTTTATTACAGATGTATCCCTTACGTAGAAATTGCGAGGACGCAATTTTTGTAAGGGGGGAAGTCTGTAACAACCCACTTTTTTTTAGGGATACTGAATTGGGAATCCAATAATAAATTGGCAATAATTATATTAAATATTGTTTGAAAATTAAATAAATGGCAATAAAATATTAAAATGGATGAGAGGAAAAATTGTTGACGATCAATAAATCGGTTGTGTGTAGTTAATATGAAGAATTTTACCATTTTTGTTGCATAATTTATTTATTTTAGCAAATGTACTTTTGGAAAAAAAAATGTACATTTTGTTAATGGAAAAAAAAAAGAGAAAAAGGAAAAAATGTAATTATAAGTTAGTGAACATTGTGTACAAGTTTTTTTTCATGAAATAAAAAGGACAAATTTCAATGCAATGGAAAAGTGCAAATTTTAGTAGAAAAAATCGATTGATTTCATAAAATGTGTTATTGTTATGTGTGTTATTGTAAATAATATATAAAATGGTGTTTTCTTGTTGTTTTCATGTATGCATTGGAAAAAAAAAAGTTTACATAATGTTGAAATTGTGTGTAAAGTAAGGTGAAAAGAGAATTTTATGTCCATTTTCCATTAAAAGAAAATAAAAAGAAAAGATTATAAAAAGGAAAAAAGTTAATAACAAATCCTATTTTATATCATGTAGGAAAGCTCTAGAACAAATTTTAAAATGTATGAAAAGAAATAAAAAATAAAAAGTGCAATGATTGTGTTGCATAGGAGAAATAAAAAGATAAAATAATAAGAAGGGGGGAAACAATAAACTAAAGGGAGATTTTTTATTGGAACAATCTAGAGAGGGACTTATGAATAAAAATACCACAACCCCTCTTTCTCCGATTAATATCAACATACGTATTTCTTCCTTCCTCATTCAGAAATCAGAAACCACCGTAAGAAAAGAAAAAAATGAACACAGAGAAAAAAATCAATCCTTTCATCCAAATTAAAATCAAAAATCAAAAGTTTGCAACCTAAGATTGAAGTGAGATTCCCAATTCTTCAAGTAAGTATTCCCTAAACCTATTCAACCTTCTAGAGTTCTTTCAATTCTTGTAAATTGAAAACTTAGGATTGTTTTCCTCTTCAATTCCTATTGTAGAGGGCTCCAACCAACAAATTAGTCGATTTCAGAGGTGAAAGTTTGCTTTTTGGCGTAATAGGTGAGTGAAGTTTTGCCCTTTTTAATATTTTGGGTTTGCATGTTATCAAAACATGAAATTTATGTGTATGTTTGTTGTAAAGCTTCTTCCCCATGCCTTACTTCACTGTTTGGGGTCTTGATAACTTGAATTTGTATGAAAATTGCGATATCCATTGTGTTGGAAATGATATTATGTTGTAGCAAGAGGAGGAATTGGTATCATTAATGCAATTAACATGCACGCTTCATGTATGTTGAAATGCCTTCAAGGCAAAGTGGATTAATTCATTTGTTAGAAGAAAAAAAATGAAAAAAAAAAAGAGACTGAAATTTTCAGTTTAGGGGAGGGGAGGAGCAGCTGCAGCAAGGAGCAGCTGCAGCAAGGAGCTGCAGCTAGGTTGCCTGCAGCCCAGGCTGGACTGCACTGTGCAGCCCAGTCGTGCTACACTGTGCAGCCCGCAAGGGCTGCAGGTGCAGCCAGGTGTGGGCTGCAGTGCAGCCCAGGCGGGCTGCACTGTGCAGCCCACGAGGGCTGCAGGTATAGCCCAAGTGTGGGCTGCAGTGCAGCCCAGGCGGGCTGCACTAGCAGCCCAGGCGGGCTGCACTAGCAGCCCAGGCGGGCTGCACTAGCAGCCCACACGGGCTGCAGGCGCAGCCCATTCGGGCCGCACTATGCAGCCCAGTTGGGCTGCAAGTGCAGCCCAGTTGGGCTGCAAGTGCAGCCCAGTGGGGCGGCATAAGCACCCCAGGTGGGCTGCAGGTGCAGCCCATTCGGGCCGCACTATGCAGCCCAGTTGGGCTGCAAGTGCAGCCCAGTGGGGCTGCAAGTGCAGCCCAGTGGGGCTGCATAAGCAGCCCAGGGGGGCTGCAGGTGCAGCCCATTCGGGCCGCACTATGCAGCCCATTCGGGTCGCACTATGCAGCCCAGTTGGGCTGCAAGTGCAGCTCAGTTGGGCTGCACAAGCAGTCCATGCGGGCTACCATGTGCAGCCCAGTTTGAGCTGTTTTTTTTCAACAAAAAAAAAAGTTAATTTTGTAATAAGATTTCCTTTAAAAATAATTATAGGTTTTACCGTAGTAAATCGTTTTCCTTTGAAATTTTCGAAAGCAATTCCTCTTTAAAAGAAAATTTTGTTATATACAAATTAAATGATAGAATAATTTTATTAATTTCAAGCAAGTTAAACATGCTAAGCAATGCTTATGTTTCGTTATAATACATAAGTATTATGGGGTACTTGTGTATTAGAGCGAAACGGAAGTGTAACCATCTATGGACATGTGATGTTATCCTTTTTGTAAAGTATACTGGGTTTATAAAACTTACTTTTATGGAAGTTGCCATGATGAGTTTTTTTTATAGTGTTTTGACATTATAAACACTATAAGTTTTCAAAGCATGAATTTACAAATTAATATTTCAGAATACTCTAATTTTGGGATTGGGATAGATTGGACTCTGTTGTACCAATGGGCCAAAACTCCATCTTGGTCGACCTGATTCAGGTTCGCTACCTGAATCGCGGTGGTTTCAAATTTTGCCCATCTACCACCAAAGGTCAAACGGTCTGCTACGTTGGGCAATTTTGTTGTTTGATCGGGATTCCCGATCGGCGGGTCACAGACTACATCAGATGGAGGCGTGGGTGTGCCACGTGTAGTGCCGTGAACGGGTAGCATACGCCTTCGCCTTAGACCGTCTTGGTTATCCTGGGTTGATCGCCAGGTGTCGTTATGGCGTTATGAGTAGGTTACGGTGTTGATGTCTCCGCGCGCGCAAGAGCTCTACCACTGTGATTTTACAATACTAGCGTCTGTTTATTTGGTATCTGTTATGAGTCATATTATATTTATCCCGTAGTTCCCATAATTCTTTATTAACTTCTAATTTGTTTGAATAATAATGGGATATTACCCAAGATAATTTGGAAACCCAGTATTTTAACCAACGTTTGATTATATTATCATATTGCTTTACATATGATAATTGTTTCGGTATTGAATTGCTTACATACAATACCTGTGCCTTCTTATTCGTAATTATTACATTATCATATTGCTTTACATATGATAAATGTTTTGGTATTGTATTGCTTTATATACAATACCTGTGCCCCTTTAACTTTACTTTTTATATTATCATATTGCTTTACATATGATAATTGGTTTGGTATTGTATTGAGTTATATACAATACCGATGCCTGCGATTATGGCATATTAATGTGATGATCATGCTAAATTGTTCACATTTTTGTAACATTCATACGCCCCATGTTGACTTATACATGTGGCACCCTTATTTGTTAAATTACTTAATGTCCATAGATACTTACTTCACTCACACTAGCAATAGTCTGACCCGTGTGATTTGTTTATTTTTTTACAATCCTCGGGTCAGGTTGAGGATTGTATGCAGGTTAGGTTGCGTGGATTGCAGCGTCATTCTTATCTTTTTCCACGTTTTGGGTTTTGGACTATGCAGCTTCAAACTATCAGTAGCGCGTAATATTATGGTATGTATACTATTATGTATTTTGGGAAGTGATATTATGTATGATGGACCGTGTATTCTGGACATCTCTATTATGATATGTATTATGTATTCTGCTGTTGTTATTGTGCTGTGCTTGATTCTATTATATTTTGCACTATGTACCTGGGAAAATTTTCTTGTACCATTTCTTTGAACTTATACTGAGCACAAATGGTAAGTTAAGAAGTTTTAAACTCTCGTGCCAGTGTTCATTCAAAGGAATGAGAACAATTTTTAGCCCTATCGAGTCCCATTCTCCGTGCTTTCCGACAGTAACACTTAGTGTTGCTCTTGGTTAGCATGGGTCTAGGGGCCGGGCGTTACATCAGTCGCATGGAGTGAATTGCCAGTGTGGCACGCATAAGTGGCAATTGATCAGGGCTTCTGTTGAAAAGAAAAGTCTTGTGGTTGATGATCAAAGCACGACCTGTGTGGCGTAGCTTTGTGTATAATGTGAATTCGCGAGCCTCACACCTCGGTATGAGTCAAAAACGGGATACGGACCCAAGGAGTGCACGACGTTTCTTTCTAGCTAGGGTGGTTTCAGTGACCTACCAGCCCTGACATTTATATACTTTTCACCTGTGTGGTTGTTGGATACGAGGCGCCTCGGATATAGGTCTGTAAGGACGGGGAAACGTGTGTTCAGGAATAACTAATCCTCAAAAGTAAGAGAGGACCGGCCTTGGAGGTTCCAAAGGATCAGAGTGGGGTCCTGAGGCATTGCTAGAGTGTCTCGAACGCGGAGAGGAGCTTGCCCCTTGCCTCGGCTCATGACGGAATCCAATTTCCAATACGTGATATTGCGGTTTTAATTGTAGAACTAGTACGGCGACATGATAGATGGTACCCATGCCGCCTATGATTGATACTTATGATTGAAATTGTTTTGACACTATACACTTATTATAATATCAAATAATGTGTTTTAAACGTATCAAGCATGCTTTGGCTGTTATAAGGGAAAACCCTATCCTCTGGCTTGCGTTGCATTGTGTGATGGGACCTGGGTCTTATAACAGCTTCATTTTTCTTTATTTAGCATTGCGTTGTTTGTTTTATGCACTGGTATTCTTGGGAGGAAACCCGTTCCGTGTTATACGGCGTGGTCCCTTGATTTACCTAACTTTAAAACCAATATTAATAACTGTTTTAGTTCTCACACCAGTCACATGACTGACTTAGAGTTTATTGTTTTAACCTAAACTCTGGGTGCCCCTATTTTCCGCACGGGCAGCTAGTAGTTTCGGTTTTGCAGATTTATATTCACAGGTTCCTGATATACAGCTAGAACGATGCTCGGAAAGCTCTGTATCCGTGTATCACTTCTAGTTGTGCTTTTGTATTATTTTTCCGCTGCTATGTAATTTATTGTAATCTCTGATATTTATCGAATGTAATTTATTCATTTATACTTTGTATATTCTTGTATCTGATGGAATTGTTGTAATAACAATGAAATGTTCTTCCGTCTGCGTTCTATTTTGTCTTGTACTCAATTATATCCGTGCTTTCCTTCACGGGGAAGTTCGGGTCGTCTCAGTTAGAGTTAATCAATTAGAGTTAACCAGTTAGAGTTAAACCAGTTAGAGTTAATCAGTTAGAGTTAATCAATTAGAGTTAACCAGTTAGAGTTAAACCAGTTAGAGTTAATCAGTTAGAGTAAACCGAACTAGAGTTATTCAAATGGAGTTATCGAATATTAGTTTATTCGAATAGAGTTAAAGGAAAGGAGTTATCGATTATAGTTTAATCGAAAGGAGTTATCGATTATAGTTTAATCGAAAGGAGTTATCGATTATAGTTTAATCAAAAGGAGTTATCGATTATAGTTTAATCGAAAGGAGTTATCGATTATAGTTTAATCGAAAGGAGTTATCGATTATAGTTTAATTGGAAGGAGTTAAGTACGGAGTTAAGTAAAAAGAGTTAATCGATTAGGGTTAAATAAATAGAGTTAATCGAATTTAGTTTATTCGAAGAAAGATTTTCGAATCTAGTTATTCGTAAGAGAGATTATCAAATATAATTATTTGAAGGGAGGAGTTATCCAATAGAGATTTATTCGAACGAGAGTTACGTAAGGAAGTGTTAAAGGGTTAAAAGATGAACTTACCCTATTTCAAGATTTGAAATGTTGTTCAGTTAAGGTCTAAGAGGTAGTTATACCCCAACTTGATTGTCTTCGTTTTTAATTTAGAAATGGGCAAGGTTCGAGAGTGAAAGCGGTTAAGTGAATTTAGTAATTAAAGGAAATGGTTGAGTTGGCATAGCGATGTTTTATCTAAACATCTGCTTAATCCTAACGTAGGAGTTTTGGAAATGTTTTCCAAACAGGAATCAAAAATGTTTTCTAATATAGAAAACAAGAAATGGGAATGTTTTCCAGTGTTAATAACGTATATTTTTTAAACATAGAAAATAAGGAAATATATATATAGATATATATGATTGATGAATTATTGATAGAATTTACATTTGGAAATAATATCGTTGTTTGCACACCTGTTTTTCTTCGATAGTTAAATCACAGACTATCGAAGTTTTGACTATTTTAACGTTGTTAATATGGAGAGACCGGTTGGATTATTATCCAAAGAACCACTCTGTATTGGAATAAGTGTTGCGAATCATATATGCCAAAGGAAGTTGAAGACGGAGTTATGCAAGGGCTATCATGTTTACAGAATAGTGCCTTCGGTTCATCATGTTCCTGGATGACTTGTATGGATGAATGTCTGACAGAGTATTTCCAAACGATCACATATATTGATTTCTCCAACCATACCAAGAGTGGAAGCGGAGAAGGAAATTTCTTTTAGCTAACAGATAATGTATTGTTGTAGACGTCATTCGGTGATTTGATGGATTTGACGATGTGACATTCGAAGTGAATCTGATGTGATGATAAAGCGTAGCTTCTAGCCTCACAACCGGTAAATGACAGAAATCGGGCAGGCAGCATGGCTAAGTCGGTCGCACCGAAGTAGGGTATATAATCACCTGATCTAGAGTTTTATTTCTTCTAAAAATCTATTGTTGATGCTGTCCCATTCAGGAAATGGTTGCTGATCCCAACTGTTGGTGATATACATTCGATACACTCAAGCGAAATGAGTGGTCGGTCATGTGTGGTCGGGTTGCAAGATGTTCTTGTTGAACCCAGTGTATTCCTCTGTAGAGGTACACTAGCGGAAGGTGGTTCCATACCTTGTCATAGTTGGAAATCCATTACCCAATACGTGCTTGTGGTTTTGATTGTATACTATATATGTAGAACGTGAGATGAAAGCGTTTCTGCTAGATGATTATTGTACTGTGGTTGATAGACATTATTATAATATCAAAAGGTTTTTGATATAAAGATAATTTGGATTCTCATAGGGAAAAACCCGTTCCGTTATACGGCGTGGTCTTATGAGATATCGATTACCTTCTTGAACTGTTTTAAACTGTTTTACTCACACCAGTCCCATGACTGACCCGGAGTTTATTTTGTTTGTTTTCCCTAAACTCTTGGGTGCCTAAATTTGTACGGGAAGTCAAGTAGTCGGGATTTACAGATATACTGGGAGAGCTTGGAGCTGGAGGCTTCATGATCATATAGTTATAGTTATTTCCGCTGTGTTGTAAGTGTTGTACTTTGAAATGATATGTATATGCAAGTACAAAGTTATATTTCAAAGTTATGTTATATATTATGTGTTATTCGTTCCGCTGTGAGATTCATGTTACTCTGATATTGTGTTCTTCTTCTTCTATTCTAAGTTTCTATCTTATGCTTCCTCACCCTCTGTTTTCTGTCTATTAATTTCCTGATTTTCAGTTTAATTTGGGGTTGGACTTGTGTTTTTGGTCAGCTCAAATTGAACCGGAATTTTTGGGTCATTACAATATACATGTATTTAAGGGTCCTGTAACAGTAAGTTAAAATAAATAAGATCGAAGTATGGCTATAGTTCCAGTTCTTGTAGGCACATTAACTTCAAAATATTCGGTATCAGGGAACACAGAATGGCTACGGCTCCAAAACAGTACCATGAAACACAACTCTATCGAAGGATACAAAAATTTTCAAAATTAAACCTGATGATACATCCATTTCTTTTAATACGATGGAATCTCACATGCAAAATCTTTGTTATTCCTCACATTTATTATGTTATTATTTATGTATTAATAGCCTTGTTCATGACAGTTGTCCTTTTATTTTTTATAAACAAAAAATAGCGAAGAAGAATAAGGCAATTAAAAGGAAAAGTCACATGCAACACGAACTAGACGAACAAAGGAAGACACGTACGAAAGAAGAGCTGTTTGAAGACCATCAAGTAGAAGACGAGGCGATATTGAACCAGAAAATATTGCTATAATACATGACAACCCACATGCATTAGAAAACAATCAAGCTCAAATCATATTATAAAATAATGATGTAGTACAAGACAATCTACAAACAACTGACAACAGAGTTCAGGCAGAAGGAAAATCGATAAGAAAGCCTAAAGGGCCAACCAAAGTCAGAATACTTCCATTCAACTCTTCGGAGCTGACAGAAGTTGAATTTAATAGTACAAGCGAACCAATAGGACCGGGATCAGTCAAATTATCCTCTTATTTAGGACCACTTGAACGGTTACACTAAGTGGATGGAAGCAAGTTAGTTCCGAGTTGAAAGACGTTTTATGGGAAAGCATCCAGGTGACACTCTGAATAATTTTACTCATGATGTTGATATATCCCAATTAACGACTTTATCATCCGACTTATTATCCACCTTAACCAAAAGTGCACTTTTATCGTTCAACTTTGATTATACTATATTGTCTTTATTTATAAATAAAATTTAGACAATGCATAGTGGATCCTAGTGCTTTATGACAGTAAACCATGTATTATATTTTAGTCATTGAAGTAGCTTTTTCAACATTTCAGATTGAAGTTTGAATTTCAATCATAAGCCAGTTTGCAATATATATGCATTATTGTCACAAATTTTAAGCTAGATGAACTGTATCTATCTCACAGGCATTATTTTAGTTTTTAACTGCTATATTCATTATTGGACATGTTAAACTTATAATTAATTTCGCCATATTCCTGGAACCTGCTATATGGTGGAGAAAACATGCAATGATAGGACCCCTTTTGGTGCCAGTATTCGCAAGCAAACTATAACAACTTGTATTATTGTCGCAGGCAAGGTTTGAATTAGATTCAGGTTGGCACAAAACACAAGTTTTTCAACAAATGGGTGGTATTTTGCGGGCATCAAAATGTAGATTAGTTCGGCAGGTGTTTCAAGCCAAGTCCATGGAGGAAAGACTTCAGTTAAAACCATCTAACATTAGATGTATAAATGAATGGAAGAAATTTATCAAGTTGAAAACAAGTTTGGAATTCAGGGTACGAGAAATTTTCTTATATACTAGTAATGTACAAAAAAACTAAATTAAATAATGTATGGTGCATGCCAAATGTCAGTAATGTATGGTGCTAGTGATGATTTGAACAAAAGGTCAGCCATTTCACAACAATTACAAAAAAAATTTATGATATGCAGTGATGATTTGAACAAAATATATTTTATCTCAATGATTATTTTATAGAGTAAGTTGAACACTTGAACCCTTATAAATACCATTCCATTGTTAGGATACTCCACTGATTTATTATTTTTATTTAATTTTACAATTTCGGAAAAGAATTGAATCTTTTCTGTTGCCAGTTTTGCTATTGAGGATCATTTTGTTGACTCTTACCTTACTCTAAAAAAGGAATATTTGTATATGAAAATTTCTTTCAGTGCTACCCTGACGCGCTTTGCATATAAACATTGGTATCGGCTCATGAATGTATTTTAATTTTATTTATCTGTAATGACTAAGTTGAATACTACCATACCATTCTTATTTTAGGCTGTGAGCGAGAAGAACAGAGCAATTAGACAGAAGCAGTTTCCACACACATCTAGTCGTAAAGGAATGGCATGACTAGCTAAAGATTTGGTAACAAAATTGTAGTTATAAATTTACTGCAATATTTATGAAATTGCTAATTTAATTGCTTTTGTTATTTGGTGATTTTGAATGCAGAAAAGCGAAAGTAGCGATCGCTCTGCCGTCTCTAGAAGTGTAGTCTGGATCAAATCTCGCACTAAGAAAAATGGTGAACCGGTGAATATGATTGCTGCAGATGCTATAGTAAGTTCATACTTTTCAAATACGTATGATAGACATATAAATACTATGTTTTAATGAGTTCTGAAAAAAAATATAAGATGTCATATATGTGGTATTTTAATTTGCAAGCTTCCGAGTGTGTTTCCTTCTGAGTTCCCTACAGTGAAAGTCGATCACACTGTTAAACAAATATCAACTTTTATTGATCGGCAGTGACTACAACTCAATCTTTTGTCTACACGTTTCTGTTTCAGAGTGTCACATTTATTTTAATCTTTTTTTTTCTTTTTCTTTTATTTTTTGTATTTTTTTAATGGTTGATGATCACTATGAATTTATAATGCCGGCTAAATATTTTTGATAGAACTGCAATTCAAATGCTGGATATTATGATGATTGCTAGGGTCACCATAACGTTTTTGGCGGGCAATAATGAGCTCAAAATTAGGTTGCCAAAGCAATTTCCTATAGTACACTGACATTGCTTCATATCACTGGTGTAATCAATGTTTTTGCCTGTACATTATTTGATATATGTACCTATGATACACAGACCTGGTTTTCTTTGACACTTGTAATCGGATCTTTATATATCGATTGTTCAGTTTCCAGTCTATTGAACTTTATTGCTTTTAATATCATGAGCATATGAACGATAAATTAATTGCTGCACAATACAGTATTGATTTGTACTACAAAAAGATCCGTGAATTTCCTCAAAGTTCTAACAAGTAGGATTAGGCTGTAAATCAACATTAAAACCTGCAAGGCATCTACAAATTGCAATCTTACAAGTACAAAAGCCCTTGATTGGCTTTGAAGGAAAGTGCCATGGAGTTTCTTTTGAAAGAGAATTGTACCCCTTGGAAGTTTAGCACATGATAGCTCAAATAGCCGTGCTCCACAAGGCACACCATATTCATTGCCTTATTTATTTGCCTTTTGCACTGTGGTATTTAAACTGCAATAATATGAAATTAATCATGTTTTGTAGGAAAAGATTAAACAAATTGAAAGTGGTTCACAATCGAGCTTGCCAACTAATTACAGAGAAGATGCACTTGCACAAGTGTTAGGGCAAGAAAGACCGGGTCGACTTAGAGCGATGGGAAGAGGAATGAGTCTTAGTAGAGTGGCTTTATCGCAAGTTAAGGATAAGCATACACTGCTACTTGAAAGAAAAGTGTCGGACTTAGAGAAGAGATTTCTACAACTAGAGAAAAACAGGTGCAAATTATCACTACATATTGCATTGCTAAAATAATAAAGGCATCAGTTTCCCTGAAATGTTTTTTTCAAGCAAACTATCTCAAATAATTGAACGATTGGTTTTTCATCGTTATACGGTTATACCAGTAAATCCAGGTTATGGTTTCAAAATTGATTCAGAGAACCGAGCAAATAGTATGCTAAAACCACTATGTTTCATTAAGAAAACCAAGTTACTATTATTTGCTGAGACCTTTTGTACTACTGTCTGCCATGCTCGGCCATTAAAGTCCGTCAAAAAAAAAATCTGAAAATCATAGGTTGACAATAAAATTATATATTGCTGAGAGCACCACCATTTGATTATCAAAACTACTCAAACTAATCTCATATTGTCTGAACTTATTTTTTATACAACTACGTCTATAATTAGTTATGGGATAAAACTAAAGAAATTATATATTGTCCGAACTTTTTGGTGTAAAATTGGTCGTCCGACTTTACGTAAAATTGATGCCATGTTAACCATACCAGACCTTTGCATTCCTTAAGCATCCCAACATTGTATACATTTGGTGTATGTTATCTAAACATTTGTACTAATGCAATCTTTATTTATATAGCAGGCATCCAAGTTGAAAATATATAACTAATTATATAAATTAGAATATATTTAAGCTAAGCAGAACACAAATATCTAATACATTTCTTATATCAGCCAAGTCCATTCTGGGTTCCTATACCAAATTTTGACATATACTACATAGCTTATACCTTTGTTTTAGGATGTTGTCATAACAATAAACTTCTGCCCATATTTACATAGGTAAAGATAATGTGTGTGTGCAGCCATACTTGATCACATGCTTGTTGTGTAGAGTCCCATCAGTGCCAGTATTTATATATTCGTATAAATCAATTTTAAACTTGAAGTATTACCTTCTTGTATATCTTAAATATCTCATTTGTATATAATTCTAACTAACTTTATATTTTCTAAGATTTTGCAGAGTAGACACAGCGGGACAGAAGTAAACAAACCTCAAGTAATTTTTTTAGCTGGTTTCGCATCGTTCTTATTTTAACTTTTTATTCAATTAGTATCATTATTTTCCTATGTTTAAATGTACTATAACTTTGACGAAAATACGAAGAAATGTGATTTACTGGATTGGCGAGGGAATGAAGAGATCATTGTTGAAGGAAGATTCATGTTAGATGATCCGAATCAGCTTGTCAATGATGTTCCTTTAGGGCCGGATGCGATGATTATTTTTGTTGAAAATCCAATCAAGCTAGATGCTTTTGTATGGAGGCCTACAACTTCTTTCTCACTTATTGGGGAGGCAAGGGATAATATTGTGGCATGGCCGAAGAATAGTGTTGTTCTACATTCAACCGATCACGATGGAGGAGGAGAAGATAAGGTAAATATTTTAATTCACAATGAACATGCACTTTTGTTATATACATTTTTTACTAAATAAATATTTTTACATCTAGTAGAGTAGAAGTAGCAGCTTGGAATGCAAATGCAAGATTTTTGATTGGGGAGGTGGCAAGGAATTAGTGGCTTTAGGACGATTACATTCGAGCATCTCAGAGGAAATTGTTAACGATGTTCCTCTTGGACCAACAGCTATGATTGTTTGGATAGATGAATCCCTAAATCCAGAATCTTTTTTGTGGAGGCCATCCCCTGGTTTGTTCCGAATTGGAGATGCTGCTGGTAAGAAGGTTGCATGGCCTGAATCGCAAGTAGTTGTTGAGACAAGTGATAATACAGTTACTACTACGACTAAGGATGTCGTGAAAACATTTACGGTACTTGATTTTTATGTTGTCTTTTTATTTTTTCAAGGATTAGCAACTTCATTTTTTTTCTTTTTTCAACTTACAGACTAATTCAAAAAAAAAACAATAAATGCAAGATAATGAGTTTATCGGGAAATGGGAAAGTAGCAGCTTTAGGACGGGTGGAGTCAACCGATCCAAATGCAAGGGTACATTTCAAACCTCTAGGAAACAATGCAGTTAAAGTTTGGAAAGACACCGTAAAAGAGCCGGAAGTAGAGTTATGGAGGTAGACATCCGAATTTCAGTACATGGAAGATGCGCTCTCTTCTACTATAGCTTGGCCTGCTGAGCACGTCATAATGGAATGAATTTTAAGTAAGTCTTTATTGTTTAATTTTTATGTTAATCTTGGCAAGCATGTAACTGCTGAATTTTTATGATTACAGTATTATGAATTCATTTGTTTGTCAAAACCACTCATGGCTGTCTCTATTGTATGTAAAACCACTAATCTCAACTGAATACAAAAACTGGAAATAACTGCATATGAATTCATTTGTTTGTCATGCATCTAGCCAGCTACTTGAAAATGTCACTCATTTCCATGTCAGTAATGTTACACAAAAGAAT
Organism: Allium sativum; assembly: GCA_030737875.1. Lineage (NCBI taxonomy): Eukaryota > Viridiplantae > Streptophyta > Magnoliopsida > Asparagales > Amaryllidaceae > Allium > Allium sativum. The sequence continues at coordinate 79,206,247 of CM060925.1, forward strand.
AATGTATACGAAAGCTGCACACAAACATGACATATTAGTTGATGTACACAATCCTTTTTAGCTGTTTCCAGATTCACGATACAAATATGTGTAATGTATGAGTTTGGTGGATGATAAAATCATTTGGTTCTATTAAGCTTATTGCCTAAATATAGTTAGACAGCTCAATTATGTGGTGTCATGATTTTTGTTTGTAAGCGCATTTATACCTGATCATGCGTATATATGAAAATTTCAAGTTTTCATGCATGTCAAAACCACTCATCGCTGTCCCTATTATATGTAAAAACATATTGATCCTTATTCTTTTGGACTGTTTTATCATACTAATTAAAGTGTGCAAAGCGGAGAGGCCGACCTGTATTCGCTGTAAATTTGCATGTTGTGATCATACTCGCTGTAAATGGCAGTTAGGTTGTAATTGGAAGTTAGGTTGTTATTATATGTGTTGTGATCATACACGCTGTAATTGGCAGTAGGTTATTATATGCAAAGCGGACGGTTTTTATAGAGTTGTCGAAGGTTGGTTGGAATAGTACGGTTTTGCTTTTCGTGTATTGCTTCCGCTGGACAAAGCTAGCATACACACTGTTAAAGTTTTATGTACTATTTCACATTTATTTATAGTTTCAAAAATAAATAGCATAATGAAGTAACTTAGAATAGTTGCAATTTATCTATTATTTGCATGGAATTTCATTGGAATAACATAATGAAGTAACGTAGATTGCATACAGCATCAATATTTGCATTTTAAGCTAAGAGCAATAAACAGTACATGAATTTAATTTCAACTTCAAACAATAATCTGGGTCATTTTTCCGCAGTATTAGCCCAATGCTGGTTAATGATGTAAATTCAAAACTCAGAAGACATGCTAAGAGTTTAACATGTGCATACGTTAAAGTTAACCATTCATATGATGTTCGCGGACCGAGCTATATTCGATAGAGGGTTTTACGACTCCTGGTGGATTTTCTGGATTTTCCCATTAAATTCAAAAATAATAACTTGGATCATTTTTCGTTCACATACCATGAAAGCTAAAATTCAGCATTTTAATAGTGTAGTATTATATTATGATATAGGAAGGATCCGATGGAAAGGAAGGGAAACTGGGGGAGTTTGATGTCAGGTGTCGTTGTCTGTTTGTCTGGTTGTTAACATTCTTTTCTATTTTTTATAATCATGCCTGTTCCAAAAAAGAACAAACAACTTTTATTTTTAAGAATATTTTAAGTTAAAAGGCTCAAATGTAGTATAAGATAGTTTGTGCATTTCACCATGACGGCATCATACCTTCAGGCCGACGTTGGTTATGTTGACCCGCTGACAATGGTTTGATTTGTGCTGGGCCCTACTTTTCATGTGCCAGACCAAATCATCTTGTCCTGTCCTATCTTTTTAAGTCCTCATGAAACATTTATGAATTTTGCAAATAAAACATTTATTGAAAGAGTGAGAATATTTTACTTGCAGTTGAGTAGAAACGACGTAATATATTGACTACATTTCCAGATTTTGTATGCTGGAAAATGTATTTAATTAGGTAATGTATAATCAATTAAATAATATGATGATTAATTAAAATACATGCATAACAGTTACGAATACTACATTTTATACCCGTCATTTATGTATAAGAAAGAGTGAATTAACGTAACATAAAATATTTTGCAAACAAATAAGGATGTGTAGTTGAATTACTGTTGGGTAACTTCTAAGCAACACAGAAGTCCTGAAGCTGGCTAGGATCTGAAGCAAACACTTGACATGATGAGGTTAATGCTAAATTAAATAATTACTATGCTTATTCCCATTGTTAGATAAGATTATTTTTGTTAGATATAAATAATGTGAATATAAAGATTGCTTGAAGATGTTCTGCATTGCACCAAATATATATAGAGGCGTAATAACTTAAATATTACTAGTTCTACCTTGAACTCGTCTTTGCCTTTGCTTACTTTTAAGTTTGGTCAGTTGACAAATTAATTTATAGAGTTCTGCCATTTTGTTGATGGCTTGATGCTATCCTATTTTACATTTTAGGAAAAAAAATAGTAAACCACTTCAGCATAGGAAATTTTCTTTGTAATTGGAGAATATATACTTTTATCATATACATACATAAATATATAAATACATATACACACACAGTCTACATATATCACCCCTGTACCATATTGTAAGCTATACCATACCATATTGTGTGTGTTCGCGCGCTTGCGTTTATATGTAAGTTGAAGTATCCAGGCTTAGTGCATATGTGAGTGGACTTTGTAGGGAAAGACATTGTCCTGACTACCAAATATATTGTATTAAGGAATCAAAATTACTATAGTTGTATTTGTTGGTCGCGCCGCTCAGTCACATCTTAATATGTTTTCAGTCATGTACGCTTTATCTTCACTTTTAAAATTACCAGTTGTTTCGTTAATGAGATTTCTTCAACCTTTGGTCATGTGTAGCATCTCTTTTATGAATTTTATCGCCTTTTGCGATGATACATAGGAAATTTCATTTCTCTTGGAGTTTCATAGCTGATTGTTTTAACATGTTTGTGCAACTTTTTAACATGTCCTGCACTGAACATGTCCTGCACTTGGTATTCTTTATGGCTGATTGTTTTAACATTTCTATATTTGCAGGTGAGGAAATAAGACATGACTTTGGTGATGGTGCTGCGATTACCAATGGAGGGGTGTCTATTGTGTGTTAACTGAACATTTGTAAACTATGTTTTGTATTTTGTGTACTCAAGTTGACATTAGTGGGAATTGAGAACATATGTATTGAATTAGGTATTAACTCATATATTGAATTTCTTTTGTTAGTTGATACTTTATTTGCTATTAGTATAATTTCTGTGTTCATCTTTTAACTTGTTATGAATATTCATTTTGATTATTGTTATCAAAATGCATGAGCTATTATAACAGTAAACTTGCGCTACGAATAATCTCATATTTATTGAGATTTAGATGTATAATAGCGGCAAAAATGAGTTATTGTATTGATCGAGCATAGCGGCAAAAATGAGTTATTGTATTGATCGAGCATAGCAGCATAAATGAGCTATCAAAGGGGTTAGTAAAACTATAACACGCTTATTAATAACGTTGAATATCTGTTATCGGACACTTATTTTATAACGGCAAAATTGTGTTATAAATATTTTCTCTTTGAATGAGATTTTGATGTATTATAGCGGTTGTAACACCCCACCTCCACCAGGGCCATTCACGAGAGAATGCACTAGCTTTGGAGGGGTGTTGTCTAGGTAAACATGCACAGAGATATCACAAGACAGAACATAGATAAATAAATAAGTAAAGCAGCGGCAGAAATTTAAAAACCATCATTTCAAAACCAAATAGTCAACTTACATCAAAGTACTTAGTCATTATTTTCCAACTACCACAAGTCTAGAAAACATAAACTGAAAATAACATAAAGTAAACTATCCCCAAGATAGATGTGGTGAAGCCATAGCAAGCTCAAGTCCAAACCGTACATGAGCTATCAAGAAAGCAAGCCAAATGCCCAAGCTAAGCACTAGTGTTCCTTCCCTGAGAACCGGGGGGAACGGAAGAAAAGAGGCGAAAGAAAAAGGGTCAGTCATAAAGGCTGGTAAGTCCTACCTACAACTAGTATAAAACTAATGAGGTTAACTAAACATGAGTAACTGAGATGAAACATAAAGATGGTAACTGACTGGCATGATAAATAGATAATAAGGTAGATCAAGTGTGGCATCACATATACAAGGTTTAGTTTTGCACCAATAGTACTAGTATTCCAACCCATGTCAAGTATAAACAAGAAATGATCCCTTGGCCCAATATCATGAGTTGACCCAAGTCAAGGTCCAACCATACAATCTAGTCGATCGGCTCCCTATAAGCCTAACTCGTCGAGTGTCTGTGTCGTACGGCCCAATCACGGAATGTAGTCGAACTATGCTAGGTCCACCCTAGGGTGTATCAAGCCCTAGGGTGCCAACCACTGACACAAATCAAGCACGCACAGTCTAAACCTACTGGTGCCCATGTCTGTTATTTTTCAACTCCGGACTATGTGCACGACCATAGCCCGCCTGATCCTACACTGGCGCACCTACTCAGCCGTCTTTCTGGTCGCTTACAATCAGCCCAGTAACCGTGCCCCACCCTAGCCTAGTCCTTAGGGTATCGTGATACATCCAAGAGGGTTACTGCTGAAAAGGACCACGTAACTAGGGTTTCCAACGGGTTAAGTGTGGTTAACCCTATCCAATCATGTATCAAGTTGGTTAAGTGTATCTAAGTGGTTCATGACTTAACCCTAACATGTGGCATTAATTAATTTAGTGCACCCAACCTCTCACATTAGACTTTGTTGTGGATACTGGATATGTCGGGCTGGTCCGGGCAGCTTTACACCACAACCTAGTCTAACCTCGAGTTTCAAGCGCGATATGACCAACTTCTCACATTGGGTCCTATTGTTTGTAGCCACTGGATTTGCCGGGCGGTTCCGGGCAGATTTATGCTACAAACTCAACCCAACCTCGAGTTGGCCACTTTATGGTTTTCTACATGTGATGACCACATTCAAGTTTACAAGCATAATCAAGTTTCATGTCACATTTTCAAGTCATGTTTTTCATGTCATTTCAAGTTTGCCTAACTACCCATAACGTATTCCCATTCGCACGTAAATTCGCATCAACACAAGTGAATCAAGGAACATAAAAATATGACCAAAATGGGCATAGGGTGGTAAAGTTGGTCATAAGTTAAACATGATGATATTTGAGGCAAAGGTGTTCATTACAACTAGCATATAGGATTATTGGCCTCAAAACATGTATGACATTAAACTTAGCAAATAAACTTGTGGGTAGCATGTAGTTCAACATCATAGGCAAAGGTGATAACATGATAATAGTTGACATAGAGTGATAAACTTGTGGGTAGCATGTAGTTCAACATCATAGGCAAGTTAACATCAAGGTTATGAGGGGTTCTATGTTGCATTATGCATAATCCCCAAATAAAGCTCATAGCTTTCTACCCAAAAATCAAGATGAACGGTACTAGGTTCATGATAGTTCCACAATCATAGATCAAAGGAGTCATAAATGGATCTATGCATACAAATATAGCCCCAAGACAAGTATTGCACCAAAAATCCCATTTCAACTTGCTACATGTTCATATTAATTTCATAGTTTAAATCTAAGAGTAGAGTGGGGCTTACTAAGCGTGGCTATGAGAACTAGAACCAAATAGAACAAGATAGAGGCGTTGTAGAAGCTCTAGGAATGATGTAGCAACACTATAAGCCTTGAGAATAAGTAGCTCCTTTGATTTGATGAAGAAAGATTGCTCCTTTTTGCCTTAGAAGCTCTCAAGATGAAGATGGAGGCCATGATTAGGGAGCATTTTGGCAGAATTTAGTTGTTAGGATGATTTGTGGTGGTTTAGGCTAGGTATTAGGGTGTTTTTATAGGTGTAGAGACTAGTTTAGGCCATAGGATTAACCCTAGTTTAGATCTGAACCATCAAATCCCGTCACAGGCCAAGTAAACAGACCAAAGGAGCAAACTGGTGCACCAGACCAACAAGGTCCGACCAGGGAGGTCGACCCCCAGGTCGACACCCAAGTCGACTGGGCAGTCGACCTGGGCTGGGGCAGGTCGACTCCCCAGTCGACCTGGGGCTGGGCGGGAAATTTTCCCGCCCAATCAATTTCTGGCTGAATTTTGAATTTTTTGAAATCTTCTATGGGCCATATCTTGGTCATACGGACTCCGATTTACGAAATTTCGGACTCGTTTTCAAGCAGAATTTCGAGACGAACGCAATGGCGTAACCCATTCCCATTGATTCTTAACTTAGAATTTAATTCTGCCCTGATTTCTTGTTTTAACATGTTATAAAAATTCGGGTTGTTACATTCTTCCCACCTTAAAGGATTTCGTCCCCGAAATCTCCAAGTTAGGAAGAACGTATCCTACCATCCATCATCCATCTACTCAAAACATCATACACAAGTAATCATTGTCCTTAAAAGATTGCTAATGCTGTATGAATATATGCAAAAGTGTGTGTATATGCTCCTATCTAATGCGAAAATCAGGCGGTTACTAACTCAGTAAACCCCCTTAATGCAGAATATGTTAGTGCAATGAGTCCAAATGTATGCAAATTCCTAATATAATTTATAATCTCTACATGAGTGCACATAACATTCATCCATATGCAACATCCACGTGATAGCATAACAAGTTTCATCCATGAATAAGCATAAACACTCATGCATATGCAATATGAAAGTGTGTGAGCCGATCTTAGTGCCTAACGTGTATCATGCATCCACGAGTAACCACTTGCAAACACTTGCAACCATTTGCAACCATCAAGTATAACATGTTTCAAATACATGTTTCATCCAAAGGGTTTCTACCTAGGATTCTCATGACAAGATTTACGAGATAACAAGATAAACATGGATAGCAAAAGAAAGATATGCTAACTAGGAAAGGAGATTGAGAATGTACCCTCAAAAAGAAATGGATAAAGCCCACGCATCTTCTCCTCGGTTTTCCAAGTTGCATCTTCATCGGCTTCACTCCACTGAACCTTTACTAACTTGACATCTCGATTCCTCAGCTTCTTGATCTCCGTTCCCAAGATACGAATCGGAGCTCGCCTCAGGGTTGCCTCTTTCTCTACCTCCACGTATTCAAGAATGCTAGGCTCAACTACTTCGGCTGATTCATGTAGGCATTTTCGGAGATGCGAGACATGAAAAACATTGTGCACTCCAGCCAGCTTCTCGGGCAATTCCACCCTATAAGCCATTTGCCCAATCTTCTCGATGATAGGGAAGGGCCCTACGAACCTTGGTGCTAGCTTTCCAACTGCTCCAAAACGAACCACATTTCGCAAGGGAGAAACCTTCACAAAGACCATATCTCCAACATGAAACTCTAAGTCTGTCCTTCGCTTGTCTGCATAGGATTTATGTCTGTCTTGGGCCGTTTTCATCTGCCTTCGAATCAACTCAACCTTCTCGGATGTGTCCCTTATCATGTCGGGCCCAAGTATAAGCTTGTCCGTCGTCTCCCACCAACATGTTGGTGACTTGCACGGCCTCCCATACAAAGCTTCGAATGGTGCCATCCCTATGCTTGCTTGGTAGCTGTTATTATAAGCAAACTCTACGAGAGGAAGGTGGTCTTCCCAAGTGCCACCAAAGTCAAGAATGCATAGCCTCAACAGATCTTCTAGTACCCTATTCACCCTTTCGGTCTGACCATCAGTCTGTGGGTGATAGGCTGTACTTAGATTCAATCGCGTACCCATCGCTTCTTGCAAACTACTCCAAAATTGGCTAGTGAAGATTGGGTCACGATCGCTCACTATGCTAGAAGGAACTCCATGCAATCGCACTATCCCCCGAAGATAAATAGATGCTAGCCATGATGCGGTCCTCTTGCTCTTTACTGGAATGAAATGAGCGCTCTTCGTTAGTCTATCCACTATGACCCATATGCTAGTATTCCCCTTCCTAGATCTCGGCAATCCATCCACAAAATCCATAGAGATACTTTCCCACTTCAATTGCGGGACCTCCAATGGATACAGTAGCCCACCGGGCTTCTTCGACTCGGCCTTTACTTGTTGGCAAACAATGCATCTAGAAACAAACTCTACAACATCCTTTTTCATCCCATCCCAAAAGAAAATGTGCTTCATATCCCGGTACATCTTATCCCCTCCGGGATGTATGGTCATCCTCGAGTGATGCGCCTCCTCAAGAACTTTATTTACTAAGTCTCCCACTTGTGGGACACACAGTCTTCCATCACGCCTTAGCCACCCCTTGTCATCAATAGTATATCTAGCGAGGTGACTTGATGTCTCACCATGAATCAACTTGTCCATGATCTCGACTATCTGCGGGTCTTCCCTCTGTAAAGTCCCAATTTGATCAAGAAGTGTAGGTCTAAGCTCAAGGGATGCTAACGAACCAGTCATCGTCTCAACAGCAGGTGTAAAATCAAAGGTCGCTAAGAACTCTAGGCTCTTCATCTCAACAAACAAGGGACTCAAAGTCAACCTTCTTCTACTTAGCGCAACCGCCACAACATTACCCTTGCCAGGGGTATAAGCTATATCGAAGTCATATGATTCCAAGAATTCCATCCACCTCTACTGCCTTAGATTCAAATCTTTCTGCGAGAAGAGGTACTTGAGCGACTTTTGATCAGTATATAACTCAAACCTTTCACCTAGAAGATAATGGCGCCAAGATTTGAGTGCAAAGACGATCGCCGCCAACTCCAAATCATGAGTGGGATATTTCTTCTCATGAACTTTGAGTTGCCTACTCCCAAAGCATATCACTCTCCCTTCTTGCATCAGGACAGCGCCTAATCCCGTGCCACATGCATCGGTGTACACGGTAAACAACTTCCCTCCATCGGGTAATGCTAGAACTGGAGCTGTGGTGAGGGCTTTCTTGAGCCTTTGAAAAGCAAGCTCACACTCTATGTCCCATGCAAAGACTAAGTTCTTCTTCATTAACTTACTGAGAGGGGCTGAAATCTTAGCGAAGTCCTTAATGAACTTCCTATAAAATCCTGCCATACCGAGAAAGCTTCTTACTTTAGTTGCATTATTCAGAACTTTCCAGTCTTGTACTGCCACTACTTTAGCAGGATCCACAGCTATGCCTTGCTTAGAAACTATATGCCCAAGGAACCTAACTTCCCTTCTCCAAAAATGGCATTTGGAGAACTTGGCTTTTAACTGATGAGCTCTAAGCGTATCCATAACCTCCTTGAGATGTGTAGCATGTCCCCCCTCGTCCTTCGAGAAGATCAGAATATCATCCACGAAGACAACCATAAACTTGTTAAGGAACTCCCTAAACACCCTACTCATCAAATCAACGAAGTATGCGGGTGCATTAGTCAAACCGAACGGCATGACGAGCCATTCAAAGATTCCATCTGGAGTCCTAAACGCAGTCTTGCCAATACTATCCTCAGCCACTCTAAGCTGATGAAATCCGGTGGCTAGATCGAGCTGAGAGAAAACAGAAGCACCAACAAGCTGCTCAAAGAGATCATCAATCCTCGGTAACGGGTGCCTATTCTTCTTTGTCAGCTTGTTCAACTCACGATAATCAACACATAGACGAAGCGAACCATCTGCCTTAGTAGCGAATACCACAGGAGCACCCCATTCAGAAATGCTTCGCCTAATGAAATTTTTCTCAAGCAACTCCTTGACTTGCTTGCTAAGCTCTCTTCTTTCTCGCAGGGCCATGTGCCTAACAGGCAATGAAACTGGCTTGGCATTATCAACAAGATAAATACGGAAGTCTATCTCGCGTTTAGGGGGTAACCCCTTCACCTCATCAAAAACATCAGGATATTCTCGGACCACCATCACAGATTGAAGATTGTCAATAGACGAGTCGAGGGATTCAAGATAACATAACATGACGGGATCCAGAGGGTTACAAGAAATCTCTAGGGTATTGCCAAGGCGGATCATAAGCCTCACTACCCTATGCTCACAATCGAGAATGGCTCCATAACTGGACAACCAATCCATGCCCAAAATCAACTCGTATCCCATGAACCCGAGAACATAAGCATTACATGTGAATTCTACGGTCAAGATAGAAATCCTCAAATCCATACAAATCATAGATAGATGGGCGGAACCCCCAATTGGATTTGAAACACTAACGGAATCCTCAACTAGACTAGTACTTAGGTGCAAACTTTCAACAATGTCAGAAGAAATAAAGGTATGCGATGCGCCAGAATCAAATAAAGTTCGAACAGGAAAACCAGAAATGTAAACAAGGCTTTCTACAGAAATACTACCTTGGTCCGGAGCTGGAGTAGTGTTGAGAGCATGCATCTTCCCTCCAGAAGGTCCTGGCCGCTGAGTCTGTCCGTGCCCCTGTCCTTGCTTCTTTGGGCAATCCTTACTGTAGTGTACAGACTCTCTGCAATGAAAGCATTCTCCCAATTTCCTCTTCTTCTTCCTACAATCTTTGGCTATGTGTCCAGTGATCCCACAGAAGTTGCACTTCCTTGTCTCCCTTGCCTTGTTGTTGTTGGCCTTATTGTTGTTGGCCTTGTTACCCTTGTTGTTCTTGTTGTTCTAGTTGTTCTGGTTGCCTCCCCACTTGGAGTTCGCCTTCTTGGTTTGAGTCTCATTAAGCTTAACTTCTTTCTTACCATTCTTATCATCTCCTTGAAGCAAGGCCATATCCACTAAGCACTCAAAGTTGGCCCCCATGGGTATATGAGACATGGCCAATCCTTGCAATGGCTCATTCAATCCTCGAGCAAAGCGTAGAGCCTTCTTCTGAGGTGTGTTAACCATGTCTAAACCGAATCGAGCAAGCTGGTTAAACTTATTCACATACTCCCTCACGGTCATGTCCCCTTGCTTCAAAGATATAAACCTCTCCAATTGCAGATTCTCTTCAGCAGATGATAGAAACTTAAGCCCAAACCTTATCCTAAAGTCGGCCCAAGTCTCTATAAGCCTAGTAGCATTGGTGACTTCCCACCAATAAGCAGCTTCCTCTTTCAATAGCCATACCGCCAACAGAACTTTCCTACGATCTTCTACATCAAAGATAGCAAAAAGGTCTTCAGTTTCCCTTAACTAGTTTCTTGCCTCAACATAAGTCTCTGTCCCAACAAAATTCTTGCCACCCATCGCCTTAAAGTCTTTGCAAATCTTCGCGAAATCCGCTTGTGGACGCTGAGGAGGAGGACGAACCTCAGGTACGGGAGGAGGAGTGGGAGTGTTTGCTCGGCCCGCATCGTTGGCCCTAGCTTCCAAGTACCTTCGGAACCATCCGGGTATGGTTACTCCCTCGGGAAGGTTAAGATCGGACATGCTGAAAAAGGAAAAGGTAGATTTAGAACGAGGGAACGAAGGATAGTGCTAATGGCTTTTTGGGGAATAGCCTTTTAAAATAAACTAGACTTTCCTTGGAAAAATACTTAATTGGTTTTGAAAATAGTTTTTCAAAAAGGGTATTTAAAACTTTTGTCCGGTCTAGTAAAACCTCATGCTCTGATACCAAATGTAACACCCCACCTCCGCCAGGGCCATTCACGAGATAATGCACTAGCTTTGGAGGGGTGTTGTCTAGGTAAACATGCACAGAGATATCACAAGACAGAACATAGATAAATAAATAAGTAAAGCAGCGGTAGAAATTTAAAAACCATCATTTCAAAACCAAATAGTCAACTTACATCAAAGTACTTAGTCATTATTTTCCAACTACCACAAGTCTAGAAAACATAAACTGAAAATAACATAAAGTAAACTATCCCCAAGATAGATGTGGTGAAGCCATAGCAAGCTCAAGTACAAACCGTACATGAGATGTCAAGAAAGCAAGCCAAATGTCCAAGCTAAGCACTAGTGTTCCCTCCCTGAGAACCGGGGGGAACGGAAGAAAAGAGGCGAAAGAAAAAGGGTCAGTCATAAAGACTGGTAAGTCCTACCTACTACTAGTATAAAAACTAATGGGGTTAACTAAACATGAGTAACTGAGATGAAACATAAAGATGGTAACTAACTGGCATGATAAATAGATAACAAAGTAGATCAAGTGTGGCATCGCATATACAAGGTTTAGTTTTGCACCAATAGTACTAGTATTCCAACCCATGTCAAGTATAAACAAGAAATGATCCCTTGGCCCAATATCATGAGTTGACCCAAGTCAAGGTCCAACCATACAATCTAGTCGATCGGCTCCCTATAAGCCTAACTCGTCGAGTGTCGGTGTCATACGGCCCAATCACGGAATGTAGTCGAACTATGCTAGGTCCACCCTAGGGTGTATCAAGCCCTAGGGTGCCAACCACTGACACAAATCAAGCACGCACAGTCTAAACCTACTGGTGCCCATGTCTGTTATTTTTCAACTCCGGACTATGTGCACGACCATAGTCCGCCTGAACCTACACTGGCGCACCTACTCAGCCGTCTTTCTGGTCGCTTACAATCAGCCCAGTAATCGTGCCCTACCCTAGCCTAGTCCCTAGGGTATCGTGATACATCCAAGAGGGTTACTGCTGAAAAGGACCACGTAACTAGGGTTTCCAACGGGTTAAGTGTGGTTAACCCTATCCAATCATGTATCAAGTTGGTTAAGTGTATCCAAGTGGTTCATGACTTAACCCTAACATGTGGCATTAATTAATTTAATGCACCCAACCTCTCACATTAGACTTTGTTGTAGTTACTGGATATGCCGGGCGGGTCCGGGAAGCTTTACACCACAACCTAGTCTAACCTCGAGTTTCAAGCGCGATATGACCAAATTCTCTCATTGGGTCCTATTGTTTGTAGCCACTGGATTTGCCGGGCGGTTCCGGGCAGATTTACGCTACAAAGATTTGCCGGGCGGTTCCGGGCAGATTTACGCTACAAACTCAACCCAACCTCGAGTTGGCCACTTTATGGTTTTCTACATGTCATGACCACATTCAAGTTTTCAACCATAATCAAGTTTCATGTCACATTTTCAAGTCATGTTTTTCATGTCATTTCAAGTTTGCCTAACTACCCATAACGTATTCCCATTCGCACGTAAATTCGCATCAACACAAGTGAATCAAGGAACATAAAAATATGACCAAGATAGGCATAAGGTGGTAAAGTTGGTCATAAGTTAAACATGATTATATTTGAGGCAAAGGTGTTCATTACAACTAGCATATAGGATTATTGTCCTCAAAACATGTATGACATCAAACTTAGCAAATAAACTTGTGGGTAGCATGTAGTTCAACATCATAGGCAAAGGTGATAACATGATAATAGTTGACATAGAGTGATAAACTTGTGGGTAGCATGTAGTTCAACATCATAGGCAAGTTAACATCAAGGTTATGAGGGGTTCTATGTTGCATTATGCATAATCCCCAAATAAAGCTCATAGCTTTCTACCCAAAAATCAAGATGAACGGTACTAGGTTCATGATAGTTCCACAATCATAGATCAAAGGAGTCATAACACTACAAGAAAAACCACAAATAGCGACAGATTTTTAGCAGCGGAAAATTCCGTCGCAAATTAGCGACGGATTTTCGTGGAATCTGTAAGGGGTATTTTTTAGGATTTTTTATTTTAACTTGTTTTAAAATATTACCGTCGAATTTTGATTTCCGCCGCTAAATCATAGCAAATTGCAACGATTTAACGTCATCATTTTTTCGTTGCTGAATTCCGTTGCAATTTGAGGCAGTTTACCGTCATGTATTTTTTGAAGCTATTTTGCAACAGGTTTTCAAGGGATTTGCAAGGGACTAGTATATGTATTCTTCTTAAAATGTTTTAGTTTTATGTTTTAATAAGTAATTGATAAGTAAAATTAAATTTTAGATAATTAATGTGAATAACAATATACTAATAACAAAAAATAAATAATTTCTAATAATAAAAAATAAAGTTCAGTAGTTAGTATTGATTAGCTAACAATTACTAAATATTAAGAGGTAATAATAATCAATAATATATATTATTAAGTAATCTTTAATAATCAATGATTAATAAGCAATTTTTAATAATTAAGAAGTAAAATTTATTATCTAATATCTAAAATTCAATAATTATAATTGATAATTATGTTTAATATGTATTAATTCAAATAACTAAAACTTTCGTATTTTCTAAAATAAATATAAAGTATAAATATAAACTTTAGAAGTTTCCATATATTTGAAGTAAATATAAAATTTTGTAAAATGTTCAAAATTTAAAAATAAGAAATTTTATAAATATTAAATAATTCTGAAATTCAAACAATACAAACATTACCATACAAGTTATTATTTCCATTCCCATTTATAGGCTTTCACATGTAACTACCTTCTCTTACACATAGTAAGTGTTGAATATGTTTTCAATTATGTTGAATTAGTTCATAATAACATACTGAACGTTGTGTACTTTTAAGAACGGATTTTTCCTTAACATATTTTTAATAATCAATCATATAACAAATAATTACATATTACCTTGAAAATTATTACTTATATGCATATTTACAACTATCGTCATTGGGGCATTTGCTTGAACCAGAACCTAGATAAAACTTTATTTGCTTCCAACGCAGCGAATGCCACAATGCAGGTCCCACAAAAAGACTTTGGGTTGAACGCATGAACTTGCGTCATTTGGAAAATTAAATAGTTGTAAATGTTTTGTTAATGTCTAAAATTAATGATTTTTGCAAATGAGACTCGTTTGAGATGCGATTTTTTGCATTGCAATGGCATCAAAACTCTCTACATAATTAAGCGAGTTTGAACTGAATCCAATTTTTTTTATAGTTTTCTTTTTGTTTTTTTAATTTTGCAAATTATTAATACGTATTATTTATTATAAACAAGTAAATAATAAATAAATTATATATTATTCAAATTAAAAATTATAGCCTCATAAGAAAAACAAAGATGGACGATGATAAATATTTGCTTTTATTAAGGTAATTTACATTTCACCTTACAGATTCAAGCTTCCATCCTAATTTCCATTATGTACGCCTCTGTTTTTAAAACCCTAAATCAAACTCCGACTACAACAAATACATTTTTTTTACAATGTTTAAACATGAAAAACTGCAGCTTAAACCAAATTTGTTATAGTTACCTCTAATAAATATATTTTTTGTTAACAGTATATTATAGTTAATTATGGATGATTAGTACATTATTGTAAATTTCTGAAATATATTACTTTCGTAGAATAGAGAATTTTAAATCATAACTTATTTAACATGCGAAAGATTTATTTTGGCTCCAAGCTAAAAAAATTTGGCTCCAAACGAAATTTTCACGTGCAAAAACGTGACCGCGCTCCAAAACAAATTCAAAGATTGAGCAAATTTGAAGTGCTGCCGCCTCCATCTTTTCTCGTTCTTCCCAATTAGCTCCGCCCGACAACAGATCCATCGCCTGTCTTCCTATTCATAACTCTGCTTCAGTATTATCGTCAATTCCACTTGGTCATAGATCAGTTTCCAAAATCAGCTGCGAGAGTTTCTTTCTTTTGCTCTTACCAAGCGGAAACTTTTGCCAAAAATCAATTGTTGTATCAGTCTTTTGCTCTACTCTCCCTTGAATTCATAAATGCCAAAGCTGTCTCAAACCCGATGCCACTTACCAATCTGTTAGCCTTCGACCATCGATGTTGTATTGAAGACTCAAATTACATGCTGCCAACCCTAATTTGTTCTGCCCTAAATCATGTGAGTAACTGATTTTATTGTGTTTAGTAGTTTATCATTTGTAATTTGATTAGCGCAAGATTTTCCCTAATTTGATATCAACTTCAGTCTCACTTATTTGCATACCGCTCATTCTTCCTTCAACCTGAATCAGCCTTTTGCTCGGGAGAAAAGGACCGTTAATGTTGATGCTTTATTTTTACTATGAATTAATGCTTTTCTATTTTGTTTCACTATGATTTAATGTTTTTCTGTTTTATTTCACTGTGGATTATTCTCTGTTATTAATCAGTATGCATTTAATTACTTTAATATGTCATAACAAATTAGTTCATGCGTTCAGATGGTTGAAAGACAAGTTAATACCAAATAATCGTTTAGTGTTGTTGCTAATTCTTGTTAATAGTTGATTTTTTCTTTGATATGAAATGCTGGTCGCAACTTCGTCATCATCTTTTGAAGTTGAATTTTATTTTTATTAATGCCTACTAATTTTGTGCCTTGATAATACTTTGTATAAAAGGCTATTGTGATTTTAGATGTAGCTGTAGCAAAATGATGAAAAATGCAGTCCACATCATGTCTGAATAGCAAAACTCAGCAAAGCACCTGTATAACTTATGGATAATAAGGCTTATAAGTGTGCAGTGCACTGAAGCGTAAAGTACAATTATGGAGTGAATGCAGATGGATTGGGTACACTGAAGAGGAGCAAATGCTTAAGAACTGTTGCTTCAGGACTATTCAATTAAGCCTGCTACTCGAGCCTTAAAAACTGAATCTAGTGATGATATGGATGGTAATTAAATAGGTATGTTGTATTTTAAATCTGGTGCTTCAGGACTATTCAAGTGGAGCTGCTGTTGACTCTAACGTTTTAGGTATGTTGTATTTTGAATGATTAGTAGATATGGACGATAATTGTGTTTTCTTAATGACTACATATATGTAATGATGTTGTTATGATAATGTAATCAAAACAGTAACCAGTCAAGTGAACATCTACTTAAGAGGATAATGCGTGTGTATGTTAAGAGGCCTACAAATGTATATCTTATGTTATAAAGCAAAATCCTTTGATCAAATGGTCAAAGTAAAGGTTTTTTATGTTCTCAATCAAATGTACCTTCTTACAGTAACCTCTTAAATAGTGGTAGGGGGCTCTTTTTATTATGTTCTCAGTCAAATGAAAAGCTGTAGCAAAATGATGAAAATATCTTTTATATGGCTTGGGCAAGCACGACCATCAGGCTGGCCCTGGATAGAAGCAACAACCAAGGCCACTTGATTTTCAATTAACTGGGATGGAATGGCCAAGGTTTGATCTCAAATGATGCCTAAAAGGAGTTTTCAATTCTTCCTCGAACTTATGATGAATTCAGTCACGTGATAATGTAAAATGCTTTCATTGCTGTTAATTTGTAAATATTGCTGTATAAATTGCAGGACCTGTTATGACTGTATTTACTATTACCTTGAGAGAAACTGGAACTTATAAGGAATTTCTAAGATTGCAGGTTGTTTCCTTATACTTTGCTAGAAAAACATTTTCATTATTCAAACTGAAAAACTGTCTTGCCAAAAGAAGTTTCTGGTTTAATATAGTCGCAAAAATTTATTCAAACAATTTCCATAATTTTCCGTCATTTTTATTGGATCATGATACTTGTTTTCTTTTGATCGGGTAGAGCACATGCTAAGTGACAGGCTAATGCAATTGGTAGACATTGATTTGCATAAGGTCATGGTACACATGATTTTGATTGATTTATTTGAAAATGTTCTTATATTCCACTTAGTGTTCCCTGTGTTTATTTGAACATATAATAAGCAGGCGTCCGTTAAGCAAAAAAATCGTAGAGCTATGGATGATATCAGAGAAAGCATAAGAGAACTAAAGTACTACAAAGAATACATATTCAAAAATCACACCAAGTCCAGGCGATGATTATAAGGTAGAAAGTAAATCCAAACTTTTGCATGACAGCTACGTTTCTGTTATGTTGTGCTCTTTCTTGCTCAATCTAGTGAAAAGTTTTACATGGTTTCTAATGTCAGTGCAATTGCATGTATAGAATAGGATGTATCTTTTTGGTCTTATCAAGCTTTTTTTTTGTGGAAAATGCTGAATGGCCTAGAAAGAATTCAAGATTTGAATAAGTTCTTTATCCATAAAAGAGATGTGAATAAGCTTGTAAGTAAGCTCCACTAAGCTTTTTCGCTGAAAAGAGCAACTGTTGATGACAAGTGAAGAGATAAATGCATGGCATTTTGTTGAGGTTAAGTTATTGGGAAGATAATGCATTATCCAGGGTACTTTTTTGAATAGAAACAACATGATTTCTTGTTTGCTTTTGAATGAAAAGTGTATTTAGATATGTGTGGTTTTGAGTTGGGGATCGAAAGTTGCTACTGAAATGACTGGCTGCGTTTTAATCAGAATATGCAGGCTTGAGCTTTTGACCTAGTAAGCTTTTAATCAGAACATTGGTTAATTTCACTTCATTTCTTGGATGTGTATCCTACTTTGTACAGGAAAATTTTTGTGTTCAAGTTTGCACTTCCAGACAAAATGACATAGCTGAAATGACTAAGCTTGCTGCAGTTGTTCCATACTAACGTTGAACTTATCTGACGCTACAAAATAAGCTCTCAGACACGGTCCAAAACTGAAGCAGCAAGAGTGAAATTGGCGCAAGAGTCCTATAAGGATCTACAATGTGCAAGGCAGGAAGCAAGATCCCGAGTTAAAAAGCAACTTCTTTGGATGATAAAAAAACACTCTTTTGTAATTTTAGGTGTAATGTTAGGTGGTTATTGATCAAACTGTTTTTGTTTAAATGTATACTAGTGTATGTTTGGATGTATTAAAAAGTTAAAGACATACGTAGTCGTCGAAATTGAATGTACCGAACGAAGAAATAAATCATAACTGCAAATTTATTTTTGTATTTTTGGATATGCTATTTATTTTAATGTTCATAGTTGATTGATATTAGTTCAAGAAATATACATGTATGTATTTATGTGTGTATGTATATATATTTGCAGATTAGAAGGGGAACAGTGACAGATTACTAACAGATGATGCTAATTTAATTATTTACGTAAATTAAAATCCGTCGCTAATCCCTTGGCAATTAGTAAGGGTTTACCAACGCCTTTTATAAATAATAATTTATTATAAATTATTTATCCGTTGGTAAACAGCTGGTAATAAATTAAAATTAAATTAATAAATAAAATTATATTTTTATTATATAAATTGCATAATGACGGAAAACTGTCGGAAAAATCGTGCAAAATCCCGTCGCTAAAATTTGTCACAATTACCGTCGCGGTTTTTACCGACAACAGTGTTATATAGGAAATCTGTCGCTAAGACCAATTTAGCGAGGGATTGGAGACGGATTTTGTCGCTGCTATTTGCAGTTTTTCTTGTAGTGTAAATGGATCTATGCATACGAATATAGCCCCAAGACAAGTATTACACCAAAAATCCCATTTCAACTTGCTACATGTTCATATTAATTTCATAGTTTAAATCTAAGAGTAGAGTGGGGCTTACTAAGCGTGGCTATGAGAACTAGAACCAAATAGAACAAGATAGAGACGTTGTAGAAGCTCTAGGAATGATGTAGCAACACTAGAAGCCTTGAGAATAAGTAGCTCCTTTGATTTGATGAAGAAAGATTGCTCCTTTTTGCATTAGAAGCTCTCAAGATGAAGATGGAGGCCATGATTAGGGAGCATTTTGGCAGAATTTAGTTGTTAGTATGATTTGTGGTGGTTTTGGCTAGGTATTAGGGTGTTTTTATAGGTGTAGAGACTAGTTTAGGCCATAGGATTAACCCTAGTTTAGATCTGAACCATCAAATCCTGTCACAGGCCAAGTAAACAGACCAAAGGAGCAAACTGGTGCACCAAACCAACAGGGTCCGACCAGGGAGGTCGACCCCCAGGTCGACACCCAAGTCGACTGGGCAGTCGACCTGGGCTGGGGCAGGTCGACTCCCCAGTCGACCCCTCAGTCGACCCCCCAGTCGACCTGGGGCTGGGTGGGAAATTTTCCCGCCCAATCTGTTTCTGGCTGAATTTGAATTTCGAGCTGAATTTTGAATTTTCTGAAATCTTCTATGAGCCATATCTTGGTCATACGGACTCCGATTTACGAAATTTCGGACTCGTTTTCAAGTAGAATTTCGAGATGGCGTAACCCGTTCCCATTGATTCTTAACTTAGAATTTAATTCTGCCCTGATTTCTTGTTTTAACATGTTATAAAAATTCGGGTTGTTACAGCGGTCACCAGGAGCTACTATAATAAAATAACATAACGACAAAATACCGTTGTCAAAAGTGATCTTTAATAACAGTATTGAAAGCATTATAAAAGATCAGCAGTTTTTTATAACATGTTCATATACAGCAGTTATGAAACCGCTATCTTTCTTTTTCATAGCGGTTTTGGGCCGCTATAAAATAGCAGTTCTGTTGCAGTGGGACGATCACCACTTATTACGTTGTCTTGGGTGTACAGCCAAATCAAGACATCAGTAATCATCCAAACGATGTGAAGATCTTTGGTCTTCAATCACCGTCTTCATCGTCGACTTATCATCGTATCAATTATTCAGAATGTGATAAACCCGGTCTTTCCGAATAACTTGCATATTTCTTAAACAAGTGCTATAAAAACACAACATACACCTCATTCCAATGCAGAATACTCTTTTATTCAAATATTATTTTCACAATTTAAACAAAATTAAGGTTTTTCCAAACTAGTCGGGATTTGCGAACCTTACCAAAGAAATCATTTATTTTATTTCCCGATCGCAACTTATTCATCCCATGGAGCAAAACTGGTAGCACTCCATATCTAACACCCACGGTGTTATTGGTAAAATTAACTACTATTTCATGTTCAAATATATTTAAAGACTTAACTATCGCCTGGAGTAAAACTGGTGGTACTCCATTCTCGATCATTTTCCTAATTTGATAATTTAAATTATCACATTCCAATCTAATTTAAAGATTCATTATAGCTTCACTTAGTTTTAATCTTCCAAAATTCATTACTTAATGATTATTCAAATTTAGGATATAAATCCTATCGTTAACTGGGTTAAAGAACCAATGTCATTGAAAACACAGTTCATGATAAACCATAAAATCATATTTCATCAAAATGGAATCTTCAGGGAAAGTAGATCAATATATATAATTGATATAGATTTCCGGATCAAACTGATAATATAAATGGAATAACGGCAAAGCCTTTTAAATTCCATATATATTAGCGGTCTTCCTTTACAGAAACTCATCTCGATTATTACCAAATCGAATTCCATTCAATTTCAATTTAATATATTAAATTGGAAAACTTTATTTTCCAAAATTTCCATTAAATCTTAATAAAAAGATTTATAAATTCCAAACCATCTCTTCACTGTTATTTGGGTTAAAGAACGAATGTTATTTAAAACACCGTTTATGATAAACCCAAAAATCCATTTTCCAATTCAATTCCAATTAAATATTAATTAATTGGTAAACATCTCTAAATCTTATTTAAAAGATTTATTCTTTCCTCATCGGGGTTTAAGAACAGTGTTAACAAAGACACCATTCAATTCCAATAGAAAGCTCTTTTCGATATGAATCCAACAGTTTCCGTTTTAGGAGAATCCGACGGTCTGATCTCCTGTAATGTCAATTCGAAGTCAATGGTCGAAATTCGCGAACGGTAGCAGCGCGATGCGTTCTTTTTAGGCTATTATAATATATATAATATATATATATAATATATATTTCATTCAAAGCATATTTTATAAATTCGTTTTAAAATAAATTCTCACTTTCATTTCAAATTTAAATCAAAATTGAATATTCCTTATCATTATAATATTTAAATGATAATATTTTCAAAATATCATATTTTGAAATCATTTCCTTTTCGATATTCATTATAAAAATGACTAAAATTGAAATAAATATTGTTTGCGTTAAAATGGTGCAAATCTAATCAACATGGCTTCATATATTTCAATATTTTCGTGTCCATCCCAAATCGGACATCAAATTCACATTTTAATCCTTTACTGAATATTATTTTAAAATATTCGTTCTTTCTGAATAGGAATCAGACACAATCAATTATCATATAATGTTATTTATATGGATTTCATACACACATGTACACAACAATAATTATACACAGTCAACCATCATCTAGAGTACATTACACAACTGCATAAGCATTAAATATAAATAATTAACTCTTACAACAGTCTGTCAACCAATCGATTGACATACAACTAAACAATTGGGATTAATGTATGCCAAATATCATCCCAGTACCCGTGTGGAGTTTCAACCAACAAATACTGAATATTATTTTTGCAGTTGGGCGATGTGTAAAATTTATCGTCCCAATCAATATCAGTTAAATGGGTGTACATAAACAAATCGTTTGATTTGTAAATGAATATTTATTTTCATTTTAGGATAATTTTTATGTCATTCATATATACGTTAAAAATTATATTTTTAATGATAAAATAATTATTTCAACACATGAATATTTTTAATAGTTCTTACATTCAATAAAAATGGTATTTTTATTGTTCAAATATTTTATTCAACACATGAATATTTTAATAGTTCATACATTCAATAAAAATGATACTTTTATTGTTCAAATATTCTATTCACAATTAATTTTACAGCCACAATCCAAATTTCCATAATACAATTCAAACAAACAACCATGGTTTGTACAATAAATAGTGTCGGGGGCTTCTAAGCCCCATCTGCACCCTAGTATTTATTTAACTGTAAAATAATTAGAGTAAGAAGGAGTTCTCACATCCGGTTCCAGTCCGCCAGTTTTAATTTCTGAATTTCTGGTACGATTCGGGTTTGAATTTGCTTGAAATTCTAATGTGCTCCGTTTCCATCCCAGTCAGTTTCATGTTGTAGTGCTCATCTCCATAATCACATCGCAATTGAAATCATCAGATTTGGACCTCGTATGAAAAGGATATAAGTTTTAATGCATTAATTACATTTTTAATATAATTTATTAATGTTAATTACTTTCTTTAATTACCCCCTTACAAAACCGTCGAATCCATACTCAATCAGCAAATCCCGCCACTGCTCCTCCTCGACACCGCCTAGACCCCATCCAACCACCCCACGCCGCGCGCCTATGATAGGGCCCCCACTTACCCCGACCACATTCAACTCGGTGACCTCTCCACCATGAAAACCCACCCCGAACAGATGAAGTTTGAGCTCGAAATTCAAGCCCTAGGCTCAATGAAAATTGCTCATACTTATATGGATTTAAAGAGCTAGAAGAGAACAAAGATTTTGCTTCGGAAATATCTGAATTTGTTTGCGTAGATTTTGCGAAAAATGAGGGAGAAAATTCGAACCATTTCCGCCTTACAATCGTTGAAACATAGCTGATAATGGGGTTGACCACGGGCATGAAGAAGATAGGGTTAGACCCCCTCTTTGACCTTAATATTAATTTTATTTAATTCTCCTTTTAGTTCATTTCCGTCCGAACTCCAAATCAAACCCAACGACTGTCGCCCCTTGTCAAATACCCCCATTCCGGATACCATGGGATATGTTTCGTAAACCAGTTCGACTGTTTCGATCAGTTTTTATCAAAATTAAAATATAAATCAATATAACGTTCAAAATTGATTTTAACGTACATTGTAATTTACCGGGGCCACATACTAACTCTAAAAATTCCCGAAAAATAAATCTAACTATGTTTTGACAATATAGTCCTAACAAAGCTAATTTCGTCAAATTCGGAGACCGTTTACAAAATGGCCATTTTCCAGTCGATTAAATTGAAATTATCAAACACGTTTAAATTCACCACGCTCACATATCAATTCCAAAAATTATGAAAATTGGCATATAACAATAATTTGACATTTCAGATCCAACAAAAGTGGTTTCGTTGAAAATGGAGGTCGTTTGCAAAATGGCTATTTTTAAGGGCTATATATTATATAAAATATATATAAATTCCATAGCGACTATTCTAAGTTTGAAACTGGACATAACTTTCAATTCTCATTATGAAATCTAGCTTTTTCACATTCGTTAGAAAGATATAATTAAACATATTCAAATATTTCTGGTTTTACTGAAATCCGATTTATTTTGAATCATGTACATTCAATTGAAATTTAAAATCGAATTTTCAAACTACCGCGCCATTTCAGGCTCATTTTATAATTAAAATAAATTTATTCATTCTAACTTCGATTTAAATAAATTTTAAATCATTATTTTTTAAAATAAATCATTTTAAATATTCAAAATTCATTAAAATTGCCAAAATAAAAATTTTAAATTGGTTCTGAAAATCCGGGTTGTTACATCAAGCCTCTTGTAGCGACCCGAACTTCCCCGGTCTCCGAAGAGATGAGAAAGAACGAATTACTGTGAGGACAATATAAAATAGAACGTAGACGGAAGAACATTTCATTGTTATTACAACAATTCCATCATGTATAAGAATATACAGAGTATAAATGAATAAATTACATTCGATAAATATCTGAGATTACAATAAATTACAAAGCAGTGGAAAAATAATATAAAACAACACTGAAAGTGATACACGGATACAGAGCTTTCCGAGCATCGTTCCAGCTGTAAATCAGGATCCTGTGAATATAAATCTGCAAAACCAAAACTACTAGTTGCCCGTGCGGAAAATAGGGGCACCCAGAGTTTAGGTTAAAACAATAAACTCCAGGTCAGTCATGTGACTGGTGTGAGAACTAAAACAGTTATTAAAACTTTATTTTAAAAGAGAGTAATTCAAGGGACCACGCCGTATAACACGGAACGGGTTTCCTCCCAAGAATACCAGTGCATAGAATAAACAGCGCAATGCTTTTTCGAAAAATGAAGCTATTATAAGACCCAGGTCCCATCACACAATGCAATGCAAGCCGGAGGATAGGGTTTTCCCTTATAATAGCCAAACATGCTTGGTACGTTTAAAACAAATCATTTGATACTATAATAAGTATATAGTGTCAAAACAATTTCAATCATAAATATAAATCATAGACGGCATGAGTGCCCCATCCCACTATGTCGCCATACTAGTTCTACAATTAAAACCGCAATACACGTATTGGAAATTGGATTTCCGTCATGAGTCGAGGCAAGGGGCAAGCTCCTCTCCGCGTTCGAGACACTCTAGCAAATGCCTCAGGGTTACGCACTCTGGGCAACCCCGGATCCTCCAAGGCCGGTCCTCACTTACGTTAGAGGATTAATTATGCCTGAACACACGTTTCCCGGTCCTTACAGACCTATAATCGAGGCGCCTCGCATTCCAACTACCACATAGGTGAAAAGTATATAAATGTCAGGGCTGGTAAGTCACTGACACCACCATAGCTAGAAAGAAACGTCATGCACTCCTTGGGTCCTTATCCCGTTTTTGACTCATACCGAGGTGTGAGGCTCGCGAATCCACGCTATACACAAAGCTGCCACGTAGGCCGTGCTTTGATCATCAACCACAAGACTTTGCTTTTCAACAGAAGCCTTGATCCATGCAACTCAGCATGCCACACAGGCAATTCATGCCATGCGATTGATATCTATTGATATATAACCTCTAAACTCGTACGTCTCAGAGAAGGGCGTTAAGCAAGAGAATAAATTCTCCGCCGCCAAACAGATGTATATTTAACAGAAATTAATCAACACTGAATAAAATCCAATGTCAGACACACAATCCATTTACAAGTTCGTTCTGGGTCTGAACGAAACCGGAGGCACTTTCCTCGCATATCCATCCATCTCCAAGTACGTCTGGATGACCACCAACTATTTCCATCCTCTTGGGTGTACAGCCCAATCAGGATCGTCAGTAATTATCCAAACGATGTGAAGACTTCCGGTCTTCAACCACCGTCTTCATCTTCGACATATTGTCGAATCGGTTATTCGGAATGGGTATAAACCCGGCCTTTCCGAACAACCCGCGTATATTAAAAACAAATGTTACACAAACTCAACATACGCCTCATTCCAATTTAGAATATTCTTTTATTCATAAAATCACATTTTTAGGGAAAGGTTCCCATTAATTTTATCCAAGATAAATTCTTTAAAATTTATCCTTTAATCATCCTTTTGATGTCGTTTCAAACCAAATTATGGTTTTCTGAACTAGTCGAGATTAGCGAACCACACCGAAGTAATTATTTATTTTATTTCCCAATCCCAACCTATTCATCTCATGAAGCAAAACTGGTGATACTCCATATCTAACACCATGGTGTTATCGGTAAAATTAATTACCATTTCACGTTCAAATCTAATTAAAGAATTAACTATCGCTTTGGAGCAAAACTAGTGATACTCCATTCTCGCTTATTTTCCAAATTTGATAATTTAGATTATCAATGCACATTTCAATCTAATTGCAGATTCAATAAGACTCCTTTTACTGGGTTAAAGAACTAGGTGTTATTTAAAACACAGTTCACGACAAACCCAAATCACATTCTATTTATTATCGGGTTAAAGAACTAGTGTTATTTAAAACACCGTTCACGATAAACCCATTTCAAATCCAATCAAATATATTAGAAATTCCGATTATTTAAAACCCCTTTTTAAATCTAATTTATTTATTTAAAAATAATTGGGTTTTAAATTTAGTTCAAAACTAGTTCATTTCTATAAAAATCCATTTTTATCTTTTCAAATATGGAGTTTTTCACTCCAATTTTTTCCAAATCATTTCTTGTGATTTTACACAAATTATTACTATTTTTAATAATTTTATCAAGGCCCGTACAGTCGATTTCCATCAACGGCCATCGAACTGCACTTACAGCGACCTTTTTCGAATTTGATTTGGACGTATCTCCAAATCCAACCGTTAGATTTCAAATTTCTAATATTCGTTAGAAAGCTCTTTTCGATACGAACCCAACGGTTCCGGTTTTAGGAGAATCCGACGGTCGGATCTCCCGTAATGTCTGTTTGAAATAAATGGTCGAAATTCACGAACTGCCGCGGCGCGGCGCGTTCTATTCAGGCCATTATATTATATATATAATATATATTTCGTCGATTTCTATTCAAAACGAATTATATAAATAGTTTTAAATTCGTTTCAAAAACAATTTCAACTTCCATTTCAATCCAAAGCAAAATTGAATTCTTCTTTATAAATTCGTTTTAAAATTCATTTCTATTCAATTCAAGTTTCAATTCGATTTGAATTCATTTCAATTCGCTTTCAATTTAATTTGAATTCGTTTTCAATTCAATCCAATTTCAAAGTCGTTTTCTATTCGATTCAATTCAAATTAGTTTTCTATTCAATTCAATTCAAATTGGTTTTCTATTCAATTTAAATCAAATTGGCTTTCTATTCGATTCAATTCAAATTGGTTTTCTATTCGATTCAATTCAAATTGGTTTTCTTTTCAATTCAATTCAAATTGGTTTTCTATTCAATTCATTTCGTTTTCTATTCAATTCATTTCGAAATCGTTTTCTATTCAATTCATTTCGAAATCATTTTCTATTCAATTCATTTCGAAATCGCTTTATATTCAATTCATTTAGAAATCGTTTTATATTCTATTCATTTCGAAATCGCTTTATATTCAATTCATTTCGAAATCGTTTTATATTCTATTCATTTCGAAATCGCTTTTCAATATTCAAAATGAATAAAATCGATATAAATATCGTTTACGTCAAAATGGCGTCAATCTAATCAACACGGCTCCATATATTTCTATTTTCATCAAATGAATATTTATTTTTGTCAACACACGACTAATCTCAACGAATGAGTACTGTCAACGTGTGACTATTTGTGTTAAATTATTTCGTTCAACACATGACTAATCTCAACGGATGAGTACAGTCAACACATGAACCTTTACTTTATAATGATAAAGATATAAAATTTATTGTTAAAATATTATGTTCAACACATGACTAATCTCACGAATGAGTACAGTCAACACACGAACATTTATTTTATAATATTCTTTATCTTCTAAATTGGAATGAGGCCCAATCAATCACTATATAAAGTTAATTGTATGGATTTTCATACATCACACGTATATCATAGCACTGAAAAATAATCAACCATCAACCAAAGTGCACTACACTGTATAAGCATCAAATATAGATATCTAACGCTTATAACAGCCTGTCAATCAATCGATCGACATATTGAATCAGTTAGGATGAGTGAACTTCAAATTTCATCCTTACACCCGTGTGGGGTTTCAAACAATCAACACAGATTTTATTTGTGCAGTTGGGCGATATGTAAAATTTATCGACCCAATCAATGTCCTTCAAATAGGTGTACATAAACAAACCGTCCGGTTTGTAAATGAATATTTTATTTACCTTCACGTTAAGAATTATATTTTTAACGATAAAATATTTTACTTCAACATATGAATTTCTATTCAGTTCATTTACACAATAAAAATGATATTTTTATTTTTCTAACATATTTTAGAAAATTTCGGCGGCATAACGGCACGATACTAGAAACGGGACGAGGCCTAGCCTTATCCCCGGTCTAGTGAAGGCCCACGCCATTCACACATCAATCAAATTCACCAAACAACCCAATTCAAATCAAATCATCTAACTAATTTTTTGCAATCAAACAAACAAGTCCATGGTCTGTGGACGATTGTGTCGGGTGCTACTAAGCACCGTCTGCATCCTAGTATATATATATAACTAGAAAATGAAATTGAAAGGTGAGAAATTCTCACCGAAAGCTATCCAATCGTCTTGACTCTTCTTTTAGAGAATTCTTCGTCGTTCTCGCCTCTTATCACTTTCGTCGCCCGTAGTCACTACATATGTAAAAATCGAATTTTTACTTCGCTATTCAATATATAAAAATCAAATTTTTACTTCGCTATTCAATATATAAAAATCGAATTTTTACTTCGCTACTATATAGATAAAAATTATATTTTCACATCGATGTTCATATAGTAAAGATTATATTTTTATCACGCCATTCTTCATATAAAGATTTCGCCTTTTCAAAAATAAAGATCTCGCCTTTTCAAACTTAACATTATAAAAATCACATTTTTATTTTGCTATACATATAAAGGTGATATTTCTAATATTCCTATCATGTAAAAATTATATTTTTACATCTTCTACACAGTAAAGATTATATTTTTAACACTTTAAAATATAAAAATCATATTTTTATAAATAAAAATCTTTTCTACCTCTTCCTTATATAAAAATCATATTTTTATAAATAAAAATATAATCTTTTCAATTCTAAAAATCAAAACTTTATATATACTTTATTTTCAGCTTTTCTAAATGCCAATTCATATATAAAATATTGATTTTTTTTCCGTTTGCTAACCATATATAAAAGAAATAAATAAATAAAATTAAAACAAATAATAAAAAACTTACTTTTCCGTTCGGGGGGGGGGGGTTTCACTGTGTCTGAGGTGGTCGGAGGTGCTGGCGAGGCTACGGGGCGCCTGAGGCGGCGGACTGTGGGCCGGGGGGGGGGGTGCGGTTTGCTTTCGACGCGGGGAGGACGTGTGTAACGACCCGTGTTCTACACATCATAGGATTGTAGAATATTTATTTCTTTCCCGTGTGAAGTTGTATGGTCATGTAACTTTGGGAAACATTTATTAGAGTCATTTCCCCTGTTCATGATTTTTGTCGATTTTTAAATGACCATTTTGCCCTAGTCAGTACTGTTTTGGCCATAACTTTTGATAGGGAAGGAATTTTGACCTGAAACCACTTCCATTAGATTCGTTTGATGGTTTCTCTTTCCGTAGAGTGGTCATAATAGCCAAACGGACTTACCGTTTGGGAGATATGGCTGAAACAAGGTTTGGAGGGTGAAAAACTGCTTAACCGGGCCAAATCGGGTGATTAGTGAGTAGGCCCATAACCCATTTCGGGATTAGGGTTATGGGAGGGCTGAAATGAGATGGAGAATCATTCCATTTCAGTTTTCTAGCCTCCACTTATCACCAAGGATCCCTAAAAATGACCTCCAACCTCTAGATCACCTCCAAATCATCTCTTGGTCAAGGATTTGGCTTAGCAACCCCTAATCAAAGAAGATCTTCACCTAATCAACCTTGGAGCTGCTGTTAGCATTGGGATTCGCATCAAATCAGAGAATTATTTCAGATCTTAGTTTGTTTTGTGGCTAAGGTGAGTGATTAGCTTGCTTTTTGCACTAATTATGGCTAAATTGGGGTGATTAGTGCTAATCAGCGTTTTTTTAAAGGAAAATAAATTCCGGAAAAATGTTTATAAAATCATAAACGATGTTTTAGACCTCTGATATGAGTTTGGGTTAATTTGGTTAAGTTTTGCTAATCATACCATTAGTTATGCTCACATATGCTTAAGGGAAAACATGGGGTTTTGGGTGTGTTTGATCCATTTTACCACTTCATATGGTAGTTTTGGTGTTTGAGGTCACTTGTATGCGTTGCTATGACTCTTTGGTAGGCTTTGTGATTGGTTTCAATAGTTAGAATGGTCGAAAACGCCGTCGAGAGGCGTATAAACACTTGCTGGAAAGTTGCAGGAATTAGTGCAGGAAATCGGATCGGATCGCCCCCTACCCGACCCGAACCGCCCATTTCCCTTCACCACGAACCGAACCGGATCGTTATAGAGAAGCAAGCTGCGCCACGAGCTGAAGGATCCGACCCGCTCCGAGATGGTGAGCCCAAGACGCCATGAACCGACCTGCCTGAAGTGATGGCGCCACGACCGAGCTCTCGCGTGCGAACCGACCTGGCGTAAGAGGCACGATCCGAACCATGGCGTGAAGAAGGCTCCGACCCGATCCGAGGACTGATGCTTGGTGGTTGAAGGCGGCACGAACCACGACAGGATGGAGGGTGCGAACCGAACCGAGATGGTGGACCCGGACCGATCCGATGGGTGGTCACGAACCCGACCCGACCCGAATTGGTGGAAGAGATGATGATCCGAACCGATCCGAAGGAGGAAGATCCATAACCCGAAATGCAAAGGTAGTTCAAGTGGAAGTTCGAGCTCAGGATCCAGACGGGAACCAATGAGTTCACTTCGTGATTGGGCTTTGCTGCGGGACGTGTGCTAAGGAGTTGTCGGTGTCTATGACTTTGGATCACTATGTATTAGAGGTGTATGGACGGACTCGGGCTTTGGATATGGTGCGACTAGGGAGCTATCTACCAATGGAGTGGGATCATGGATACGTTGGGCGTGGTCCCATAGGTTTGGCGTTGGTGGTAGTAGGAATGGACATAGTCGTACAAAGTCGAGTTCTGTCGTTTTCTTGAAGGGTTATGGTGATCAAAGAAGTAGATACCGTATGCTTTACGCACTGAGTGAGAGATGCGAGGATGGTTGCTATGCTTGATTGTTTGACATACACATCCCCACCCCCGTATACTTATATTATGTGTTTGTGACATCACAGAGTATTGTACCGTGTAGTACTAACTCTTTGGTTGCAGGTCCAGGTTCAGGTATGACTTAGTATACCTGTTATTATTCTTTTTATGCTTGCTACCACTCATACCAGACTAATGTCTGACCCAGAGTTTTATGTTTCTTCTTATTACTCTGGGTGCTCACACGAGCAGACTAGAGACAGGGATAGCTGGTAGTGCGCGAGTAGATGGACTGAGGACGAGCAGGAGGCTCCACGTATGCTAGATAGTTATTCTCCCTGTGTCGTGATCGGTATCTACTTTGGGCATTAGTAGCATACCTATTTTGTTTATCTTAGAGACAGTATTTTGAAGTTGTAATAAGCTGTATTCGATTTTCTGCTACTCTGATGATGTTAGTTCAAGTTTTCAGCTTATGCACTGTCTCATCTGTTTTATGTCAAGTATATGTTGGTTATTATATTTTATTCCATGCGCTGTGAGACATATTACAGGTTCTTTATTTGGTTCATCTTCTTTCTTTCTCTCCTTTGGCGACCGTCCCATGCCAATTGGACATGTGTACAGCGCACAATTGGAGTAAATGTCGGTTGGTGCGGGGCGGGCTGTCACATTTGGTATCAGAGCTCTAGGTTGCGTAATTCACCTAGGGAAAGACACTAGGGAGAGATAGTACGTATATGAGAGCGCGTATTTGTGATTATTTTGGTTTTCAAAAGCTATATCTATATATAGTATTAGTATGTTTAAGAGTGAAGTCGCATTGCACTGCACTGGCACCACTATGGAGATGGTTAATCGTTTTCTCTTTAACAGATTTGACGATGAGCCGAGGAAGAGGTGCTGGTAGAGGGGCCAATAATGGGAATCCCCCTGACATGAGGGCTATGTTTACCAACCTCATGAGAGAGATGCTTGTGGATATTCAGAGGGCGGCTCCTAATGTTGCCAATGCTGGAGGTACAGCGGTGCAAGCGCCTAGGGTCGATTTCGCCAAGCTGAGTAAGGATTACACTAATCTTGGTGGAAAGCCGTTTCACGGAACAGAGTCGGCCACGGATGTTCAGGATTGGTTGGATAGCTGTGATCGGATCTTCGATGACTTGGGTATCGAGGATGCGATGAAGAGAAGGCTAGCGTCTCGTCAGCTGCAAGGACGAGCGATGAATTGGTGGAATGCTATTAGGGCAGCCACACCAGAAGATCAAGTTACTTGGGATCAGTTTAAAGCTCGCTTTAGCGACAAGTATATCCCAGCTGCCCAGAAGTCGGAATTGTTTAGGAAGTTCTTGGAGCTTAAGCAGAATGGTAGGGCAGTATCGGATTATGTTACTGAGTTCGACACTTTGTCGAAGTATGGGTTATCTCTAATCGATACTCCCGAAAAGAAAAATGAGAAGTTCATCACTGGTTTGGATGAGTACTTAGGGGGGAGGCTGATTAATCACATCGATGAGACGTTTGAGTCGATCGTGGGAAAAGCTTTGAGGTCAGAAAGTCTTTACCCTAAGCCGAAGACTGGGGTTGTTGCGGCATCTGCTGAAGAGTCAAAGCCGCAAGTAAGCGGTGGAGGCAAGAATAACTCTCAGAATAAGAGGAAGCAGAACCAAGCTAAGGATGACCAGAAGAAAAGCAGGAAAGAAGTCGAGTGCTTCAAATGTGGAAAGAAGGGCCATTATGCAAGGGAATGTAGGGCCAAGACAGTGGGAAAGAAGTGCTTTAACTGTGGCCAGGAGGGACATTTTAAGGATAAGTGCCCGCAACCTCTGAAGGAGAATCAGATTGTGAAAGCATATGCCATCAATGCTGTTCCTTCTTCGTCGAATGCCCCAACTGCGGCGGAGAAAGGAAAGGGAGTCGTCATTCAAGGTATGCTTTCCATTTATGATCTTCCTGTTAGAGTTTTGTTCGATATCGGGGCTTCCCATTCCTTCATATCTAGTGACCTGGTAGATAGGTTGGGATTGGAACCCGAGTTAGTCGATAGACCATTAGCTGTGACGAACCCGATTGGTGGTTCAACAAACCTCAGTATGATCTGTCGTAATGTGGTCTTATCGAGTCATGGATGTATGTTTGTTTGTGATTGCTTTGTTTTGGGCTTTACTGGGTATGGCATTATTTTGGGAGTCGATTGGCTCCAAAGATACGGGGTGGTGGTAGACTGTGAGGGCTTTTTGGTGACAGTTAGGGCGGATGATGGGCGGAGGGTAGTGTTTGGTAATCTACCCTGTGATGGGGTAATGGATAGTTTTGTAAATTCCCTCGACATTCCGCATGATGAGTTATCAGGTTTGCCCGTGGTTGGCCAGTACCCGGACATCTTCGAGGAAGTGACCGGACTTCCACCACACCGAGAGATTGAGTTTCGTGTTGATTTAGTGAGAGATGCCAGACCTATAGTGATGCCACTTCGTCGTATGGCACCACGAGAACAGCGAGAGCTCGAGGTGCAAGTTAGCGATCTTTTGAAGAAGGGATTTATTAGAAGAAGTGTTTCCGAGTGGGGAGCACCAGTTGTGTTTGCTACTAAGGCAGATGGTTCCCTTCGATTGTGTGTGGACTATCGCGAGTTAAATAAGGTGACGAGGAAGAATAAGTATCCTCTACCACGGATAGATGATTTGTTTGATCAACTGGAAGGAGCGAGAGTGTTCTCCCAGTTGGACCTCGCGACAGGATTTCATCAGCTCCGTGTAGCAGCTGATAGTATAGCTAAAACGGCATTTAGGACGCCGTCTGGGTTTTATGAGTGGTTGGTCATGCCATTCGGGTTGACCAATGCACCAGCATACTTCGTGGATCTTATGAATAGAGTATTCAGAGACCAACTGAATAAGTTTGTTCTTGTGTTCGTAGACGATATCCTTGTTTACTCGAGGACAGAAGAGGAACACAAGGAACATTTGAGAATTGTGTTGGAGGTGTTGAGAAGACACCAACTGAAAGCGAAATTCTCTAAGTGTCATTTTTGGAGGAGAGAAGTGAGATTCTTGGGCCATGTTGTTTCAGAGAATGGTATTGCCGTGGACCCTGCAAAGGTGGCTACGGTACAAGATTGGTCTACGCCCAAGAATGCAACAGACGTAAGAAGTTTCTTGGGGTTAGCTGGATATTATCGTAAGTTTATCAAAGACTTCTCCAAGACAGCGGCACCGTTGACTCAGTTGACTAAGAAGAATCAAGCCTTCGTTTGGGACGGAGGGTGTGAAAATGCATTCAAGAGTCTAAAGGAAAAGTTGACGCGTGCGCCAGTGTTGGTCATTCCTAAGGGAAATGAAGAGATGACGGTATACACGGATGCTTGTGGTACCGGACTGGGTGCGGTATTGATGCAAGGAGGTAGGGTTGTAGCTTATGCTAGTCGACAGCTAAAGCCACATGAGAAGAAGTATCCTACCCATGATTTGGAATTGGCAGCGATTGTATTTGCGCTGAAGATGTGGAGACATTACCTCTTGGGAGAAAGATTTGAGCTGTTTACCGATCATAAATCGTTAAAGTATCTCTTCTCTCAGAAAGATCTGAATCTCCGTCAGTAGAGATGGTTAGAGTTCTTGGCTTCGTATGATTTTGATATCGCGTATACACCTGGGAAGGGTAATGCGGTAGCCGATGCCTTGAGTAGGAGACATGCCAGCTTAGGGGCAATGTTTCTTGAATGGAAGCAGCTGGAGTATATCGCGGGGTTTGATTTCAGACCAAGGTGCGAATTGGATCCAGTTATGCTAGCTAGCTTGACGATCAGACCCACTTTGATAAAGCGGATTGGTTCTAGCCAGAGGAACGATCCTAACCTATTAGAAATCATCTCCAAGTTAGAGATGGGTATCGAAGAGGAGATGAATGTGTATGGGCTTGATCGAGATGGATGGCTTCGGAAGAATGGAAGACTAGTTGTGCCCAACGTGAATGGTTTGAGAGATGAAGTGCTTAGAGAATGTCATCACTCAAAACTGACTATACATCCCGGTGGTAATAAGATGTATAGAGACATGAGACAGACTTACTACTGGGAAGGGATGAAAAGAGACGTTGGGAAGTTTATATCCAAATGCATAAATTGCCAGCTAGTTAAAGCCGAGCAAAAGAAGCCTAGTGGGTTGATGCAACCATTAGAAACTCCCGAATGGAAATGGGAACAAGTTTCGATGGATTTCATCGATGGTTTACCGAGGACTAGATCGGGACATGATAGCATTTGGGTAATTGTGGATCGACTGACCAAGAGTGCAAGATTTATACCAGTTAAGTCGAACAGAACTGCAGCTAAGTTAGCAGAACTATATATGAAGTGGGTAGTGAGATTTCATGGAGTACCCAAAGGCATTGTGAGTGACCGAGATCCGTTGTTTACTAGTGGATTTTGGAAGAGCTTACAAGAGGCTTTAGGATCAGAATTACATCTCAGTACCGCATATCATCCTCAAACCGATGGTCAGACAGAGAGGGTGAATCGGATATTGGAAGATCTCTTGAGGGCTTGTATATTGGATTTCGGTGGAGCATGGGATGACCATTTGCATCTAGTGGAGTTTGCATATAATAATAGCTACCAATCCACTATCGGTATGGCTCCATATGAAGCTTTGTACGGAAGACCGTGCAACTCACCATCATGTTGGATAGAGACTGGCGAGAAGTTTGTGCTTGGACCAGATGTGGTGAGAGAAACTTCCGATAAGATCAAGATCATTCAGCAACGAATGAAAGCTGCTCAGGATAGGCAGAAAAGCTATGCTGATAAGAGGAGAAGAGACTTGAAATTCTCCGTTGGTGACTTGGTGTTTGTCAAGATCTCTCCGTTGAAAAGCGTGATACGATTTGGCAGGAGAGGCAAGTTGGCACCAAGATTTGTGGGTCCTTTCCAAGTTCTCGAGGAAGTTGGGAATTTGGCGTATAGAGTTGGCTTACCAGAGAAAATGGCAGGAGTTCACAATGTGTTTCATGTTTCCCAACTAAGGAAGTTCGTTCACGACTCAAATGTGACTATTTCACCTGATCAGTTAGAGGACTTCGAAGTAGAACCTGAGGCGGTTGAGAACCGCAAGCCGATTCGTATTGTGGGGCATGATACGAAGCAACTTCGAAGAAAGTCGGTGAAGCTAGTCAAAGTTCAGTGGGGCGAGGACGAAAATGATTGTGCTTGGGAGACAGAGGAGAGCATTAGAAAGGCTTATCCAGAACTCTTTGCCTGGTAAGATTTACTTTGCGATTTAGTTATTCCGCATGCTAGGATAGACTTGTTTTGCTTGTTTTGCATGTTTGATGGTTGTTTTATGATTGATAGGCATGCGGGACCCTTGTGTGTGTTTTGATTAGGGAATTTCGGGGGCGAAATTTCTTAAGGGGGGAGAGTGTAACGACCCGTGTTCTACACATCATAGGATTGTAGAATATTTATTTCTTTCCCGTGTGAAGTTGTATGGTCATGTAACTTTGGGAAACATTTATTAGAGTCATTTCCCCTGTTCATGATTTTTGTCGATTTTTAAATGACCATTTTGCCCTAGTCAGTACTGTTTTGGCCATAACTTTTGATAGGGAAGGAATTTTGACCTGAAACCACTTCCATTAGATTCGTTTGATGGTTTCTCTTTCCGTAGAGTGGTCATAATAGCCAAACGGACTTACCGTTTGGGAGATATGGCTGAAACAAGGTTTGGAGGGTGAAAAACTGCTTAACCGGGCCAAATCGGGTGATTAGTGAGTAGGCCCATAACCCATTTCGGGATTAGGGTTATGGGAGGGCTGAAATGAGATGGAGAATCATTCCATTTCAGTTTTCTAGCCTCCACTTATCACCAAGGATCCCTAAAAATGGCCTCCAACCTCTAGATCACCTCCAAATCATCTCTTGGTCAAGGATTTGGCTTAGCAACCCCTAATCAAAGAAGATCTTCACCTAATCAACCTTGGAGCTGCTGTTAGCATTGGGATTCGCATCAAATCAGAGAATTATTTCAGATCTTAGTTTGTTTTGTGGCTAAGGTGAGTGATTAGCTTGCTTTTTGCACTAATTATGGCTAAATTGGGGTGATTAGTGCTAATCAGCTTTTTTTAAAGGAAAATAAATTCCGGAAAAATGTTTATAAAATCATAAACGATGTTTTAGACCTCTGATATGAGTTTGGGTTAATTTGGTTAAGTTTTGCTAATCATACCATTAGTTATGCTCACATATGCTTAAGGGAAAACATGGGGTTTTGGGTGTGTTTGATCCATTTTACCACTTCATATGGTAGTTTTGGTGTTTGAGGTCACTTGTATGCGTTGCTATGACTCTTTGGTAGGCTTTGTGATTGGTTTCAATAGTTAGAATGGTCGAAAACGCCGTCGAGAGGCGTATAAACACTTGCTGGAAAGTTGCAGGAATTAGTGCAGGAAATCGGATCGGATCGCCCCCTACCCGACCCGAACCGCCCATTTCCCTTCACCACGAACCGAACCGGATCGTTATAGCGAAGCAAGCTGCGCCACGAGCTGAAGGATCCGACCCGCTCCGAGATGGTGAGCCCAAGACGCCATGAACCGACCTGCCTGAAGTGATGGCGCCACGACCGAGCTCTCGCGTGCGAACCGACCTGGCGTAAGAGGCACGATCCGAACCATGGCGTGAAGAAGGCTCCGACCCGATCCGAGGACTGATGCTTGGTGGTTGAAGGTGGCACGAACCACGACAGGATGGAGGGTGCGAACCGAACCGAGATGGTGGACCCGGACCGATCCGATGGGTGGTCACGAACCCGACCCGACCCGAATTGGTGGAAGAGATGATGATCCGAACCGATCCGAAGGAGGAAGATCCATAACCCGAAATGCAAAGGTAGTTCAAGTGGAAGTTCGAGCTCAGGATCCAGACGGGAACCAATGAGTTCACTTCGTGATTGGGCTTTGCTGCGGGACGTGTGCTAAGGAGTTGTCGGTGTCTATGACTTTGGATCACTATGTATTAGAGGTGTATGGACGGACTCGGGCTTTGGATATGGTGCGACTAGGGAGCTATCTACCAATGGAGTGGGATCATGGATACGTTGGGCGTGGTCCCATAGGTTTGGCGTTGGTGGTAGTAGGAATGGACATAGTCGTACAAAGTCGAGTTCTGTCGTATTCTTGAAGGGTTATGGTGATCAAAGAAGTAGATACCGTATGCTTTACGCACTGAGTGAGAGATGCGAGGATGGTTGCTATGCTTGATTGTTTGACATACACATCCCCACCCCCGTATACTTATATTATGTGTTTGTGACATCACAGAGTATTGTACCGTGTAGTACTAACTCTTTGGTTGCAGGTCCAGGTTCAGGTATGACTTAGTATACCTGTTATTATTCTGTTTATGCTTGCTACCACTCATACCAGACTAATGTCTGACCCAGAGTTTTATGTTTCTTCTTATTACTCTGGGTGCTCACACGAGCAGACTAGAGACAGGGATAGCTGGTAGTGCGCGAGTAGATGGACTGAGGACGAGCAGGAGGCTCCACGTATGCTAGATAGTTATTCTCCCTGTGTCGTGATCGGTATCTACTTTGGGCATTAGTAGCATACCTATTTTGTTTATCTTAGAGACAGTATTTTGAAGTTGTAATAAGCTGTATTCGATTTTCTGCTACTCTGATGATGTTAGTTCAAGTTTTCAGCTTATGCACTGTCTCATCTGTTTTATGTCAAGTATATGTTGGTTATTATATTTTATTCCATGCGCTGTGAGACATATTACAGGTTCTTTATTTGGTTCATCTTCTTTCTTTCTCTCCTTTGGCGACCGTCCCATGCCAATTGGACATGTGTACAGCGCACAATTGGAGTAAATGTCGGTTGGTGCGGGGCGGGCTGTCACAACGTGGGTTGGGGCTCGCGATGGGTATCAGGGGATTCGTGACTGGGGGGGCTGTGGCGGTTGTCTTCATCGAAGGGAGGAGGTCGCGATAGGGGGGTCTGGTGGGGCTTCAGGCGTCGATCGAAGAGGGGGGTGGGGGTATCTGCGGCGCGATGTCGATTGGGGGGGGGGGAGGCGATGCAGCGGCGGCTCCCCCCCGTCGATCTCGTCTCCCTTTTTTTATTTCTTTTTCAATCGAAAATGATTTCAGAAAGCGGGGGCCAGCGTATAAGGGAAGAGGGTGAGGAGAGAGAGAATTTTAATTTAATTAATTTAATTGCAAAAAGTTGACTTTTATATACGACCTCTAAACGAGGCCCACCGCCTGTCGTCCATAGCGTTTCACCCCCATTCCGAACACAATGGGACATGATTCATAGGTTGATTCGATCGTTTGAATCAGTTTCCGTTGAATTTACATTTAAATCACTATATTGAATTTTAAACGTACATTTCAAATTACCGGGGTCACATACTGTCTCTAAAAATTTCAGAATAATATTTTCTAGCTTCGTATTGATGATACGGTCCTAACAAAACTAGTTTCGTCGAATTCTGAGACCATTGGAAAAATGGCCATTTTCCAGTCGATTAAAATCAACTAAAACTGGTCAAACGCGTTTTCCTTTGCCACGCTCACATATTGATTTGAAAAATTATGAAATTTGGAATCTAGCAATAATTTAACATCACGGATCCAACAAAAGTGGTTTCGTCGAAATCCGAGGTCGTTTGCAAAATGTCTATTTTTAAGGGCCTGAATTCCATAGCGACTATTCAGAATTTTCAACTGGACATATCTTTTGATTCCCGCTATGAAATTTTGATTTTTCGGATTCGTTGGAAAGATATCATCAATTAGATCCTAATGTTTTTGGTTTCACTAAAATCCGGATTGTTTTGCACCCGGTACATTCAATTGAAGTTTGAAATCGAATTATCGAACTACCGCGCCATTTTCAATTCTATTTATAATTATATATAAATATTTATATTCTAACGACGACACGTATAAATATATACGTTCGAATTATATTCAAAATAAATTTCTCGTCGATATTATTTAAAATAATCTATTTTAAATATTCAAAATTCGCTAAAATTGCAAAAAATAAAAATTTTAAACTGGCCCAGATTTCCGGGTTATTACATTCTCCCCCACTTAAAACTTTTCGTTCCCGAAAAGGAACAAAGTCGAAAGTGGTTTGATTATCCAACTCTACGTTCGATCTGGCTTCCATTCTCTAACTTTTCAGTTTCTGAGAATTTTCAAATATTCAAAAATTTGGTTAACACCCTAAATTTTCGAAAAATTTCGCCATAACCTCCCCTGCACCGGGAGCCACGGGAAAATCCCGAAATTGCCATATAGGCCTTCTGATCTCAAAAAGAAAAAGAAAAAGCCAAGCGGCTAGCCAATAGGCTCATAAAATCATCATCACCCAAACAAAACAGTAAATTATGTAGTAAACATGTACCTATTTGTCAGGCAAACAAATATTATTCTTTGGCTCTAGCCTCCTTGCTATGACCTGTCCAATGTAAGTATATGTATATGCAAGCAAATGCAACCAATTTTCAATACAGTTCAATATTTGGTTATATTAGGCATAATGGTTCAAAATTAGCAAACAAATAAACAAACAACACAAACATCAATCAATTAGTGGATTAACGTTTCAAATTCATAATTTTGATACATATACTGAAAATCTTGTTTTTGATGCCAATTTACAATAATGTGTTCTAACTATATAAGTTTTGGTTCTCACACCAGTCTAATGGAAATATATCGATATCACACCTTCGTTACTCGAACATGAATACTAATGACGACTAGTCAATCATCAGAATCATCTTCGGGCCACTAGAGTATGATTCTATATCTATACAGTATATTAAAACTTCGAATATACGTTCATGACGCGTATATGCAAAATCTTTATATACCCGATTGTCCATATTCAAAATAAATAAATAATCACATACGTTTAAAATGGTTTAAATTTTCAAAACAAAATTGTTTTCATTTGAAAAATATACTGTTCACACTCGTTCGAGGATACCACTGATCCTATCTCTAACGAGTCATTCTAATTGGATATTACTAATCCAATATCTGATGAATTCTTTCGTATGGTTCTAATGTGTCTTGTTCTCGAGCTCTGTAAACCAAAGCTCTGATACCAAATGTAGCGACCCGAACTTCCCCGGTCTCCGAAGAGATGAGAAAGAACGAATTACTGTGAGGACAAGATAAAATAGAACGCAGACGGAAGAACATTTCATTGTTATTACAACAATTCCATCATGTACAAGAATATACAGAGTATAAATGAATAAATTACATTCGATAAATATCAGAGATTACAATAAATTACAAAGCAGCGGAAAAATAATATAAAACAACACTGAAAGTGATACACGGATACAGAGCTTTCCGAGCATCGTTCCAGCTATAAATCAGGATCCTGTGAATATAAATCTAAAAAACCAAAACTACTAGCTGCCCATGCAGAAAATAGGGGCACCCAGAGTTTAGGTTAAAACAATAAACTCCAGGTCAGTCATGTGACTGGTGTGAGAACTAAAATAGTTATTAAAACTTTATTTTAAAAGAGAGTAATTCAAGGGACCACGCCGTATAACACGGAACGGGTTTCCTCCCAAGAATACCAGTGCATAGAATAAACAGCGCAATGCTTTTTCGAAAAATGAAGCTATTATAAGACCCAGGTCCCATCACACAATGCAACGCAAGCCGGAGGATAGGGTCTTCCCTTATAATAGCCAAACATGCTTGGTACGTTTAAAACAAATCATTTGATACTATAATAAGTATATAGTGTCAAAACAATTTCAATCAGAAATATAAATCATAGACGGCACGAGTGCCCCCATCCCACTATGTCGCCATACTAGTTCTACAATTAAAACCGCAATACACGTATTGGAAATTGGATTTCCGTCATGAGTCGAGGCAAGGGGCAAGCTCCTCTCTGCGTTCGAGACACTCTAGCAAATGCCTCAGGGTTACGCACTCTGGGCAACCCCGGATCCTCCAAGGCCGGTCCTCACTTATGTTAGAGGATTAATTATGCCTGAACACACGTTTCCCGGTCCTTACAGACCTATAATCGAGGTGCCTCGCATTCCAACAACCACATAGGTGAAAAGTATATAAATGTCAGGGCTGGTAAGTCACTGACACCACCATAGCTAGAAAGAAACGTCATGCACTCCTTGGGTCCTTATCCCATTTTTGACTCATACCGAGGTGTGAGGCTCGCGAATCCACGCTATACACAAAGCTGCCACGTAGGCCGTGCTTTGATCATCAACCACAAGACTTTGCTTTTCAACAGAAGCCTTGATCCATGCAACTCATCATGCCACACAGGCAATTCATGTCATACGATTGATATCTATTGATATATAACCTCTAAGCTCGTACGTCTCAGAGAAGGGCGTTAAGCAAGAGAATAAATTCTCCGCCGCCAAACAGATGTATATTTAACAGAAATCAATCAACACAGAATAAAATCCAAAGTCAGACACACAATCCATTTACAAGTTCGTTCTGGGTCTGAACGAAACCGGAGGCACTTTCCTCGCATATCCATCCATCTCCAAGTACGTCTGGACGACCACCAACTATTTCCATCCTCTTGGGTGTACAGCCCAATCAGGATCGTCAGTAATTATCCAAACGATGTGAAGACTTCCGGTCTTCAACCACCGTCTTCATCTTCGACATATTCTCGAATCGGTTATTCAAAATGGGTATAAACCCGGCCTTTCCGAACAACCCGCGTATATTAAAAACAAATGTTACACAAACTCAACATACGCCTCATTCCAATTCAGAATATTCTTTTATTCATAAAATCACATTTTTAGGGAAAGATTCCCATTAATTTTATCCAAGATAAATTCTTTAAAATTTATCCTTTAATCATCCTTTTGATGTCGTTTCAAACCAAATTATGGTTTTCTGAACTAGTCGAGATTAGCGAACCACACCGAAGTAATTATTTATTTTATTTCCCAATCCCAACCTATTCATCCCATGAAGCAAAACTGGTGATACTCCATATCTAACACCATGGTGTTATCGGTAAAATTAATTACCATTTCACGTTCAAATCTAATTAAAGATTTAACTATCGCTTTGGAGCAAAACTGGTGATACTCCATTCTCGCTTATTTTCCAAATTTGATAATTTAGATTATCAATGCACATTTCAATGTAATTGCAGATTCAATAAGACTCCTTTTACTGGGTTAAAGAACTAGGTGTTATTTAAAACACAGTTCACGACAAACCCAAATCACATTCTATTTATTATCGGGTTAAAGAACTAGTGTTATTTAAAACACCGTTCACGATAAACCCATTTCAAATCCAATCAAATATATTAGAAATTCCGATTATTTAAAACCCCTTTTTAAATCTAATTTATTTATTTAAAAATAATTGGGTTTTAAATTTAGTTCAAAACTAGTTCATTTCGATAAAAATCCATTTTTATCTTTTCAAATATGGAGTTTTTCACCCCAATTTTTCCCAAATCATTTCTTGTGATTTTACACAAATTATTACTATTTTTAATAATTTTATCAAGGCCCGTACAGTCGATTTCCATCAACGGCCATCGAACTGCACTTACAGCGACCTTTTTCGAATTTGATTTGGACGTATCTCCAAATCCAACCGTTAGATTTCAAATTTCTAATATTCGTTAGAAAGCTCTTTTCGATATGAACCCAACGGTTCCGGTTTTAGGAGAATCCGACGGTCGGATCTCCCGTAATGTCCGTTTGAAATAAATGGTGGAAATTCACGAACTGCCGCGGCGCGGCGCGTTCTATTCAGGCCATTATATTATATATATAATATATATTTCGTCGATTTCTATTCAAAACGAATTATATAAATAGTTTTAAATTCGTTTCAAAAACAATTTCAACTTCCATTTCAATCCAAGCAAAATTGAATTCTTCTTCATAAATTCGTTTTAAAATTAATTTCTATTCAATTCAAGTTTCAATTCGATTTGAATTCATTTCAATTCGCTTTCAATTTAATTTGAATTCGTTTTCAATTCAATCCAATTTCAAAGTCGTTTTCTATTCGATTCAATTCAAATTGGTTTTCTATTCAATTCAATTCAAATTGGTTTTCAATTCAATTTAAATCAAATTGGCTTTCTATTCGATTCAATTCAAATTGGTTTTCTATTCGATTCAATTCAAATTGGTTTTCTATTCAATTCAATTCAAATTGGTTTTCTATTCAATTCATTTGATTTTCTATTCAATTCATTTCGAAATCGTTTTCTATTCAATTTATTTCGAAATCGTTTTCTATTCAATTCATTTCGAAATCGCTTTATATTCAATTCATTTCGAAATCGTTTTATATTATATTCATTTCGAAATCGCTTTTCAATATTCATTTTAAAATGAATAAAATCGATATAAATATTGTTTACGTCAAAATGGCGTCAATCTAATCAACACGGCTCCATATATTTCTATTTTCATCAAATGAATATTTATTTTTGTCAACACACGACTAATCTCAACGAATGAGTACTGTCCACGTGTGACTATTTTTGTTAAATTATTTCGTTCAACACATGACTAATCTCAACGGATGAGTACAGTCAACACATGAACCTTTACCTTATAATGATAAAGATATAAAATTTATTGTTAAAATATTATGTTCAACACATGACTAATCTCACGAATGAGTACAGTCAACACATG
The DNA here is from genome assembly GCA_030737875.1 of Allium sativum. Taxonomy (NCBI): domain Eukaryota; kingdom Viridiplantae; phylum Streptophyta; class Magnoliopsida; order Asparagales; family Amaryllidaceae; genus Allium; species Allium sativum. The sequence continues at coordinate 79,250,710 of CM060925.1, forward strand.
AACATTTATTTTATAATATTCTTTATCTTCTAAATTGGAATGAGGCCCAATCAATCACCATATAAATTTAATTGTATGGATTTTCATACATCACACATAGATCATAGCATTGAAAAATAATCAACCATCAACCAAAGTGCACTACACTGTATAAGCATCAAATATAGATATCTAATGCTTATAACAGCCTGTCAATCAATCGATCGACATATTGAATCAGTTAGGATGAGTGAACTTCAAATTTCATCCCAACACCCGTGTGGGGTTTCAAACAATCAACACAGATTTTATTTGTGCAGTTGGGCGATGTGTAAAATTTATCGACCCAATCAATGTCCTTCAAATAGGTGTACATAAACAAACCATCCGGTTTGTAAATGAATATTTTATTTACTTTCACGTTAAGAATTATATTTTTAACGATAAAATATTTTACTTCAACATATGAATTTCTATTCAGTTCATTTACACAATAAAAATGATATTTTTATTTTTCTAACATATTTTAGAAAATTTCGGCGGCATAACGGCACGATACTAGAAACGGGACGAGGCCTAGCCTTATCCCCGGTCTAGTGAAGGCCCACGCCATTCACACATCAATCAAATTCACTAAACAACCCAATTCAAATCAAATCATCTAACTAATTTTTTGCAATCAAACAAACAAGTCCATGGTCTGTGGACGATTGTGTCGGGTGCTACTAAGCACCGTCTGCATCCTAGTATATATATATAACTAGAAAATGAAATTGAAAGGTGAGAAATTCTCACCGAAAGCTATCCAATCGTCTTGACTCTTCTTTTAGAGAATTCTTCGTCGTTCTCGCCTCTTATCACTTTCGTCGCCCGTAGTCACTACATATGTAAAAATCGAATTTTTACTTCGCTATTCAATATATAAAAATCATATTTTTACTTCGCTATTCAATATATAAAAATCGAATTTTTACTTCGCTACTATATAGATAAAAATTATATTTTCACATCGATGTTCATATAGTAAAGATTATATTTTTATCACGCCATTCTTCATATAAAGATTTTGCCTTTTCAAAAATAAAGATATCGCCTTTTCAAACTTAACATTATAAAAATCACATTTTTATTTTGCTGTACATATAAAGGTGATATTTCTAATATTCCTATCATGTAAAAATTATATTTTTACATCTTCTACACAGTAAAGATTATATTTTAACACTTTAAAAATATAAAAATCATATTTTTATAAATAAAAATCTTTTCTACCTCTTCCTTATATAAAAATCATATTTTTATAAATAAAAATATAATCTTTTCAATTCTAAAAATCAAATCTTTATATATACTTTATTTTCAGCTTTTCTAAATGCCAATTCATATATAAAATATTGATTTTTTTTCGTTTGCTAACCATATATAAAAGAAATAAATAAATAAAATTAAAACAAATAATAAAAAACTTACTTTTCCGTTCGGGAGGGGGGGTTTCACTACGCCTGAGGTGGTCGGAGGTGCTGGCGAGGCTAGGGGGCGCCTGAGGCGGCGGACTGTGGGCCGGGGGGGTGCGGTTTGCTGTCGACGCGGGGAGGACGTGGGTTGGGGCTCGCGATGGGTATCAGGGGATTCATGACTGGGGGGGGGGGGCTGTGGCGGTTGTCTTCATCGAAGGGAGGAGGTCGCGATAGGGGGGTCTGGTGGGGCTTCAGGCGTCGATCGAAGAGGGGGGTGGGGGTATCTGCGGCGCGATGTCGATTGGGGGGGGGAGGAGGCGATGCAGCGGCGGCTCCCCCCCGTCGATCTCGTCTCCCTTTTTTTTTCAATCAAAAATGATTTCAGAAAGGGGGGGCAGCGTATAAGGGAAGAGGGTGAGGAGAGAGAGAATTTTAATTTAATTAATTTAATTGCAAAAAGTTGACTTTTATATACGACCTCTAAACGAGGCCCACCGCCTGTCGTCCATAGCGTTTCACCCCCATTCCGAACACAATGGGACATGTTTCGTAGGTTGATTCGATCGTTTGAATCAGTTTCCGTTGAATTTACATTTAAATCACTATATTGAATTTTAAACGTACATTTCAAATTACCGGGGTCACATACTGTCTCTAAAAATACCAGAATAATATTTTCTAGCTTCGTATTGACGATACGGTCCTAACAAAACTAGTTTCGTCGAATTCTGAGACCGTTGGAAAAATGGCCATTTTCCAGTCGATTAAAATCAACTGAAACTGGTCAAACGCGTTTTCCTTTGCCACGCTCACATATTGATTCGAAAAATTATGAAATTTGGAATCTAGCAATAATTTAACATCACGGATCCAACAAAAGTGGTTTCGTCGAAATCCGAGGTCGTTTGCAAAATGTCTATTTTTAAGGGCCTGAATTCCATAGCGACTATTCAGAATTTTCAACTGGACATATTTTTTGATTCCCGCTATGAAATTTTGATTTTTCGGATTCGTTGGAAAGATATCATCAATTAGATCCTAATGTTTTTGGTTTCACTAAAATCCGGATTGTTTTGCACCCGGTACATTCAATTGAAGTTTGAAATCGAATTATCGAACTACCGCGCCATTTTCAATTCTATTTATAATTATATATAAATATTTATATTCTAACGACGACACGTATAAATATATACGTTCGAATTATATTCAAAATAAATTTCTCGTCGATAATATTTAAAATAATCTATTTTAAATATTCAAAATTCGCTAAAATTGCCAAAAATAAAAAATTTAAACTGGCCCAGATTTCCGGGTTATTACACCTCTTCAACAGGGAAATGACAAAAATCAGGCAGTTTGCATGGCTAAGTGTGTAGCTCCCAAGTAGGGTGTATAATCACCTATCTAGAGAAAATTCATTTCCTTCTTTAATCTATTTCGATGTTGTCCTTCATCGGGAAACGATGGGTCGCACCCAACCGTTGGTGATCTACATTCGATATACTCAAGAGAAATGAGTGGTTGGTCATGTGTGGCCATGTTGTAGGATGTTGTTGTTGAACTCAGTGTATTCGCCTCTAGAGATACACTATAGGAAGTTGGTTCCATACCTTTTCATAGCTGGAAATCCAATCTCCAATACGAGCCCGCGACTTTTGATTATATACTATATATATGGAACGTGATATGCAAGCGTTATGCTAGATTGTTATTTAATTGTGTTTAGACACTATTATAATATCAGAATATGCTATGATTCAAAAAAGAAATGGTTTGACTTTAAAATCAAGTTGGGTGATGTTTTTAAACTTAGCGAGTTTTCTCACTCTGGTTCACCAGACTGGTCCGGCGTTTGAAATGCTCGGGTTAGACCGGGTTGTACAGGTTCGGGTTACCGGATGCTGTAAAGTCCGAAAATATGCTCGAGGAGTTCAGACGTATGATATCTAGTAATTATTCCGTTGTGTGTTATATATAGGGACAAATTACTATAACAGTCCAGATGTGTTGATGTACTCTGATGATTGTAATTTTTATTTTCAAAGTTCAATAAAGTTTTATTTCTATATTATATTTTGTTCTGCTGCGATGTGAGACTCTGATGTTGTTGTGTTCTTCTTCTATTCTAAATTTTCTTTCTTTCTTATCTCACCCTCTATATTCTTTCACTAAATATCTAGTGTTTTCGATACTTGAGTTCTGGCAAGTAATATGGTTTATGTATTATTGTTGGAATTCAGGCATCGAATTTCCCTGGGTCGTTACACTCACGGCATATAACTTGTTGTTGACACTGTATGATGCTTTGGTAGCTTTAGTATGCTTTTGTCACTTTATATATTTCTAATTTTATCTTATGGACTACAGGTCCATATATCTTATTTAGAAGAATTTCATAATGACTAATCATGTTTCTCTCTAATATGGGATTTTTAATCCATTTATAAATATAAGTGCTTTATTATTTATTTGTTTATCATCGATGATTATTTCTTGTCAGTTCTATATGTGATTTATTGAGATCTCCAAAATTATCATGCTTTAGGTAACTAAACCACTTCTAGGATTATTTGACAATCATATCATGGGTTTATTTCAAAGTGCGCTTAAGTGTTCCTTCAGGAACACCCTCCTCCTTTATTTTGCATTTTTATGATTTACTCCAAAAATATTTTGAACTAACTTTTATATCATATTTCACCAGTGGTTTACACCTTTTGATTCTTCAGGTATTCAAATCCGTATTGGAGAAAGTCTATTAGGGAAATATTTAATAGTATATGCAAGTTACTTAATATTTTTCATCATTCTATATGTTAATACCAATGATCAACATGAACTTATATCCCTTTATCCACCCCCTCAATGTTGACAAACATTGACACAATTAATAATAAAACCCTCCATGTGGATTCTTATAAATACATTATATGTATTTCAATTGTAGTAGGATAATACTCTTATTAGTTGATAAGATGCATTCATATTATATTGCTTATTCTCTTTCATTGATCTAGTAACTTGGAGGAATTTTCTAATTATACGGATCATTTGAATACGCACATGACTTCATGTCATTCCATATTGATGTCAATCGACGTTTTGAATTACTAAATAATATATGCTGAATTTATAGTATAAGCTATAACGACCTGCCATTTCGAGCTTTTTAAGTCGATAATAACACTAACTAAAAACGTTCAAAACTGCAGAATGTTGCTGCTATGGGGGTAAATATAAAAATCATCACCGAATCACATACATAGAAAGCAAAATATCTCGGAGTGGAATAAAATAAAATATCTAGTTGTTCAAAAAGCTACTATATACAAAATCTCAAAATAGTACATAGTATCAAAATTACAGAATAAGATACAACGGAAGTCTAAATACAGAGGATTTCACTAATACATAAACAACTAACTTAACTAAACCAATAACAGAAACAGGAGAAATAACTGAGATGGATGAATAGATAGAGATACAATCTTCAACAAATCTCTAGCTCCAAAAGATGAAATATCAAACTGTAATACTCGGTCTGACCCGAGAGAAAATGCAAAAAACAAAACAATCGAATTAGGACTAACATTCTCATGAAAATAAATTGAATCAAGTGAAGTATCCAAATGAAATGCATTAGTAACTTAAAGGGTGTTTGAGATTTCCCCCCTATAAGGTTCCATTAAACTAGATACATATAATACAATACGCTATTATAATAGTGTCTATGGTAAATTTACTATTGATAATAGCATAAGCGGGATTACATTTTTACCCTTACACAATTTATAAACATTGTAGTCTATACAGTAATGTAACCTCCACCAAACTGGTGGGCTTTCAGGGAGCACTCCATTGGTAAGACACAAATAAAAAACGTACTGTGCGGGGTCGGGATAATATGACAAGATACCGAGGAATACCCAATGGTAGGATTCTACCGGATTGCGGGACTGGGCAGGTGGTAACGCATAGAAGCTACTGTCACCCACTTTGAACAATACTACGAAAATCGTGTGTGACCGTTAATCAAATCACAAAGTAATAGATATTGTATAGAAGAAGTGTGGTCAATTAAAGGAGCGACCTTCCATTGGCCTTGCCATGGCTCATGTTTTAGTCATTTTAATTATGGCCGAAGATCAAGGATATCCATCACCGTTCTCTTACTTCATTCCAATAGTGTTCATCAAACCATCCTACTTGATTCTGGATTCTCCACCATGTACACAGTTGTTAAAGTGGTTTTCGGTGTTGGCAGAGAGTACGACAATATCCGGTCTTGGTCTCTTTAACAACCAAACGTTTATTTCACATCGTGGTCATTAAATTTGAACCATATTCAAGTGTCATAAATCGATTTAGCTTCAAGCATTGATTTCTTAATAATCATTTACTTCAACAATTAAGTATTGGTTTTAGTTCAAAGTTCACTTTCATATTGTCAAACGGTTCGTTATCAAATTAAGATTTCAATTTAGATTTCTGCTTCACAAATATCATCATTGATCGAAATCGTCATCGTAAAACAATCCAGACTTAATAGCTCTAATGGGGAATAGACTATATTTAAAATAGTAAATTATAAAAAATAGTTTAAATTAAAATAGTAAAAATGTATATAAAATTGTTTAATAAATGAAGTTTTAATAAAATAGTTATAAAATTTATAATAGTTAAAAATATATGTATTACTTTATTAAAAATACCTATAAAATTTTAATAAATAAAATAGTTGAAATTAAGTAGTTATCAAAACAATAATCAAGTGATGACTTCTGTTTGCTAGAAAATCTATGGCTTGTCATAAGGGTTTCGAATCTGGTTTATTGTCGTTAATGGCAACAGGGTTTCTTCCTTAATCTTCTTTTCTTTGCAAATCTACCTTTCTTCATCCTCTATCTCCATAACACCCCTTCTGCTCTCAACAATTCAAAGCCTTTCCATTCTATACTTTTCTACCCTGCTTTTGTTTGCGTAGCAAGAACCCAATTCGAGTTTTTCTTTTAATATCTAACCCTTTTTTCTTCTAAAACTTCCATTTTTCTTTGTGCTAGAACTTGTCAACCGCTGTTGATCGTATCCACGTCGGCTTTCCCCTCATATCACTATGTGGTGGCTTCACCTTTATTGGGGTAGTATCGACTTGTGAAGTTCATGAGTTGTCAGCACTTTTAACCTAGGTTCACGATAACTTCTCATTATTGTTTAGTTTTCGCTTTTCGCCCCTTAGGTAGTAATAGGACTGGACTTAGTTTGATATCCAACGTGGATTAGTTGATGGCGCTGTCTTGTTGGCTAGTCGTGGACGGTCAGTGGATCTGTTGTTTATGGTTTTGGTTATCCATGAAGTTTAGGGATGGCACTTATTTTGCAGAACCGTATGGGGATGCTAGTTAAGCATGGTTGTCACCGTTCTATGCATAAAGGTGAAGCTCCGCTCTCGACGTGCAATTATCTAGTGGCGACCATCTTTTCTCTTCTTGTTTCTCTGCTTTTATTTTCTGGATACATGTAATTGTCGATGCTGTCCTCTCATCAATGTAATATGTTGGGAAGTGTCTTGTTCTGTTTTGAATGGTGTCCTGGTGCACTACTGATTCTTAGTTTACCTGTTTCGACAACCTTTGCAAAGATGGTCGGAGAAGTTCATTTCCATCCACGATTAACCAGGCAGCCATTTCAACAAAAGTAAGTCAACAGGTTGTCAAATATGGATGTGATTAGTTCATGCCTAGTGTTGGCTTCTATTCACTATTGGTGTGTAGTCGCCTTCATGAAATGTTGTCTAGTATAGCTAAGAACCATGCTATTGTTGGGTTCCCTTGATCTAATGTTACACTCAGTGGTCTCTCTCACTTGAGTGTAGGTTTTTGGAGTTCAGTTCTGAATTTTACTGTTTACAGTATGGAAGCTTATGCAAAATGTCAGTGATTGATGGTAAGGGTCTTCTGATTTGTTATTGTAAGATGATGTTGTTTGTTTTTTGTGCGGCTCTAAATATTGGTACCTGTGTGCTACTATTGTATCTTGTACTCTTGTAAACAAATTGATGTCTATGTTGGCGTGGTGTGCATTAGCCTAGGAATTTACATAGTCTAGTAATTTAGCAAGTAAGTATTGTAAGCCTATATAGGTAGAGTGGACGGAACACTTTAAACTCCGTATGTGGTGGACAGTCCACCTTAAAAACCAAACAGTTGATTGTCAACTAATAATCACTTGTACCATACTGATTTTTTATTATTAGTCATAAGAAAAGATATTTGCGGTCACCTTAAAAACCGGTCGGCTTTGCAAAAAAAAACAATAATTATGGAAATAATTGGTAAGAAAAATTTAGTTTAAATAAATATTTGATATAATAATAATTTAAACAATTTAAATATAGTAATTCCATCCAAACCAAATTTCCATGTTTCAAAATTCGATTCATCAAATTCCATTCAAGTCAAATTTAACTTTTTTTTGTAAATTCAATTTAAATTTGTAAATTCAGAAAATCAAATTTTATTGACCAACGATGCCTGTATATAATTTTCTAGCCTATGGTCAAGTGAATCAGGTATGTATCATTTCAACCCGTTTAAATAAAATTTTCGGGTATATATATCATTTCAACCCGCACCCAATTTAAATATAAAAATGGCAAATGATTCGGGTATATATCATTTCAACCCATACTGATTTTCTGAATCTACGGGAACTTGCATTGTGAGTGCAACAAAAATAAGCATTTCAAAAACATACACAAATAAACATATATTACTTGTGTAAATTCGTGTCGTATATCGTGTGTCAATAATGCATGCCATATGTGCACAATATACATTTCATATAATATGATTTTCTACAAGTAATCATTATCATTTCAATTAATCAATTCAAATGTGCCAAAATATTTTTTACAATAATGCCAGTCAAGTGTGAGATAAACTCACCTCTCGTAGCACGAAAAGAGATGCCGATACGTATGGACACGGGATAAACGACCAAATTCGAACACATAAGAATGAATCAAATCATCGAAAAATGAACCAAAATCTATTCACAATGATGTAGGCATTTTTTGTAAGATGGTCCAATATGGTCTGCTTGATTACCTCCAACAGCGAATTGTGTTGGTCATCATTATCCTTATCAGTGGTCTGTATCATGTAACCCAATGCCATCATAAATCCTAGCTACATCTCATCAACTCTCTTTCCAATAACACCATTTTCTTGCTAATTCAATAGCTGCGGCTTTTGATTGAGCATCTCATTCCATATCCTCTAACAAAGTTATCATCTCTTAGTAAATGGAAATGCTTCGTTCTCCATCTTTGATAATGGATTCGTTCTCAGATAGGTCGCATTCACTAGAACCCGTTATATCTAAGGTGGTCAGAGGGTATAACAAACAAAGGAAGCACTACACCATAATGCCAGTTTAGCCACACCCAAAAGCGAAACATTTGCCACGACTTTGGACCGCGGAAATTTTGGAACGAGTATGGACCGTGGTAGTTTTGGAATGGATTATCCCCATTCTGATGCTAATGGGAAAAAATTCCTATGTATGTACGTACCCCCGTCACCTCGTGTCCCATTTATCCCACGGTCCCAAAACAAAAAGCAACCTACCCTCAAATACAACATCTTCCTCTCCTTCAGTTCTATTTATTGCGATGTGAATCAATCTATAAAATTTACAACCGGTTAAGTTTTAAATTGAAATCCCGTATACTCTCATTCGAAATTCCAATCCAAGTACTTTTCAGGTAATATGATTAATGTTCGTGCGAGTCATTTTCTTTAAAATATCGTATTGTTTTATCTATCGAATTAAGGATAATGTGAACTATCATATTATTTTGTAATTTTGAGGTATTGGAATTATCGTATTGTTTAGCTATCGAATTAAGGAGTTAAGGTGAGTTGAATCCTCATAAGATCTATCTTTAAGTTCCTTATTGCGTGCGTTTTAATTTATTTTCATTGAATGATTGTGAATAAAATGATGATTTTGTGTCTCAGTTGTTGCAAACTTTATTTTTATTCATAGTTAAGTTACGTTTTATCGTAAATTTCTTGTTATGAATACTTTGGGCACATAATTAAGCGGGTTCGATTGTGAATAAAATTCCTGTTATGTTTTATTCATAGATCATGATGATAATGAAATAGCTCGTGGTGATAAGGGATTATTTTTTTCTCAATGGAAGTATGCTTTGGATATATTGACAGAGACAGTTATGTTAGGTTGTAAATCTATTGATACACCGATGAAACCAAATCATCGGTTGGCTTATGCAACGAATGATTCTTATGAGCATCCAGAGCAATATTGGCGTTTAGTGGGGAGCTTGGTGTGTCTTTCTGTAACGACCCAGAAAATTTGAACCAATTTAAATTTTTTTTTATTGGCTAAAATAATGGATTTTAAATATTTAAAATAAATATTTTAGGTAATGGCAATGAAAAGTGAGTTTGAATCGACAATTGGGAACGAATATAATTAATTTTAATTATAAAGGAGGCCTGAAAAGGCGCTGTAGTTTCAAAAATCGAATTCAAACTTTGTCGGACTATACAGGGTGCAAAACAAAACGAATTTTAGTGAAACCAAAAATATTTAAATCTGTTAGTGAATACCTTTCCATCGAATCCGAAAAATCAAAATTTCATAGCGGGGGTCAAAAGATATGTCCAGTTGAAATTTGCGAATAGTCGCTATGAAATTCAGGCCCTTGAAAATAGCCATTTTGCAAACGACCTTGGATTTCGACGAAACCACTTTTATTGGATCCGTGATGTCAAATTATTGCTAGGTTTCAAATTTCATAATTTTTCGAATCAATATGTGGGCGTGGCAAAGGAAAATGCATTTGACCAGTTTCAGTTGATTTTAATCGACTGGAAAATGGCCATTTTTCAAACGGTCTCAGAATTCGACGAAATTAGTTTTGTTAGGACCGTATCGTCAATACAAAGCTAGGAATAATTTTTCAGGAATTTTTGAAGTCAGTATGTGGCCCTGGTAATTTAAAATGTAAGTTCAAATTGAATATATACTGATTTATATTTTAATTTTAGTGGAAACTGATCGTAACAGCCGAATTGGGTTACGAAACATGTCCCACTGTGTTCGGAATGAGGATATTTAGCTAGGGGCGACAGTCGTTGGGTTTGATTTGGAGTTCGGTGTGTTAAACCACTATTTTACGAATAAATTATTATTAAATATAATATATATATATTAGATTAGAAACCCTAGTTTCCTTCACAACAAACATCAGCCGCCACCGAATCAACCAAGGGCCGATTTTGCTCTAATTTTCGCAGCCATTTTCCCATCGATCCAAGCAACGATTTGAAGAACTTATAATGGGGAATTGGTAGTGCTAAGCAAGATCTTCCCATCCCCACCAGTAAGATCGATTTTCGTGAGATATTTGAGGAGAATTTGCAGCGTAAAGCTGCTGCGTTCGCACGTCATTTCCGGAGGAAGGGGGACATCGCCCTCTGAAGCGTCGCTGGCGTTGTTGAGGCAGGCAAGGCGCCCGTCGTGGTGACCTTCGATCGTCACCTGGTGAAGTGGTAGGCGGCGCGTGGGGGGCTCAAGGGTTTTGAACGAGGTCGATTTTTGTCGGCCTGGTGAAAGTTGAAGACGGAGGGTAATTTATTTTAAACTCTTTTTAACACTAATTTCTGTTACAAATTTTAATTAACTTATAATCAGTAAATGTTTTTAATTAAATTATAATCAGCAAATGTTTTATAAAGTAAAATATAAATTCGAATTGTTTTGAAATATAAATTTAAATTGGTCTTTAAAAATATACATCGCTTTTGAAAATGTAAAGAGATGATTTTTGAAATTAGAAAAGGATGATTTTTAAAAATATAAAATAGCTTCGAAAAATATAAGGATGATTTTTAAAAAATATAAAATAGCTTCGAAAAATATAAGTATGATTTTTAAAAATATAAAATAGCTTCGAAAAATATAAGTATGATTTTTAAAAATATAAAATAGCTTCGAAAAATATAAGTATGATTTTTAAAAATATAAAATAGCTTCGTAAAATATAAATATGATTTTTAATTATATGAGTGGCGATCAAGTTATGATCTTAGCAAAGTAAAAGTCAGATTTTTAGCAAAGTAAAGATTAGATTTTAAACTAGAAAGATTAAATCTTTAAATTTGAAAAGGCGAAATCTTTATATTTGAAAAGGCGAGATTTTTATATATTGAACATCGAAGTAAAAATACGATTTTTATATATTGAATAGCGAAGTAAAAATGTGATTTTTATATATGTAGTGAATACGAATGACGAAAGTGACAGAAGAAGAAACGAAGAAGATTTCCTACATATGAAAAGTCGAGACGTTTGGTTTAGCTATTCGGTGAGATTTCTGATTTAAAAACAATATGGAAAACGACGATGTATAAATTATATGGTCGATGTATGAGTTATATAAGCATTGTACATCTCTTGTATAAGCGTTGTATAAGTTGTACGTTCGATGTATAAGTTATATATGCGTTGTAAAAATTATATATGTGTTGAAATAAAAGTGAATTGCTATATATAAATATATATATATATATATATATATATATATATATATACGCCCCTCGTCCACAAACCATGGACGATATTTATTGATTGTGCTTGGTGTGAAAATTGATTGATAGCGAATGATTGTTTGGGATTGTTTGTGGTTGATATTGATTGATTGAGGTTGAAAAATACCCGTTTGTGGTTGAGAAATATTTGGTTGAAACCACATAGGATTAGTTTGTGGAAATGAAATAAATATATACATGTCGCCTGCGTGCGAACTAGATGCATGATCCCCATTGTCAAAAACCACGAGGTTTTAAGGTAGAGCGAGGAGCCGTACTAGGGACGGTCCCGGTTTTAACTACCCTGCCGTTATGCTGCCAAAATTTTGAATAATATTCGTGTGTTTGAATTATTTTCATTTGCTTAAACTATATTTATTCATTGTATAGAAAACCTTCATGTGTTGAATCGATATTCATTCGTTGATTAGAAATTCATGTGTTGAATGGTATTCGCGTTTTAAATATAAAAATCACATTTTTATCTATATATAGAAACTATAGAAAACCTTCATGTGTTGAATCGATATTCATTCGTTGATTAGAAATTCATGTGTTGAATCGATATTCATTCGTTGATTAGAAATTCATGTGTTGAATGGTATTCATATTTTGAAATAAATTGTTTGATAATAAAAATCACCTTTTATCGACTATATGAACTGTGTAAAATAATCTCGCTTTAAAAGAAATTGTTTTATGATAAAAATCCTATTTTTATCACCTATATGAACTATACAGAAAAATAGTGTTTTGAAATGAATTGTTTTACAATAAAAATCACATTCTTATTATATACAGGAATCGTTGAAATGTGAAGGGTTAAAAATAGCAACTCGTTCAAATAAATATATATGAGTTGAAATATTCATTAATTAGCTAATGATATGATTTTTGCCTATACATGAAACATTAGAATGAATGGTGTTTTTAAACCAAATAGAAATCAAATATGAAGTTGAATAGAAAATGATAAATGATAAGAACTGTATATATATATGTACATGCATATTCATTGAATAGGTTATAGCAAAGGGGCTAGAGAAGAGGAATAAAATTTTGTGCCCGACAAATAGGTACACATTTACTGTTTTGTTTGGGTGATGATTTTATGAGCCTGTTGGCTAGCCGCTTGGCTTTTTCTTTTTCTTTTTGAGATTAGAAGGACCGGGAAAGCTATTTGCGATTTCCCGATGCTCCCGGTGCAGGGGAGATTATGGCGAAATTTTCCAAAATTTTAAGGCGTTAGTGAAATATTTGAAGTGAAAACGATATTGAAATCATTGAATGAACTATATTTATATAAATATATAAATATAAATAAAATTAAAATGAAACGTAGTCGTGCAGTTCGTGTTTTGAAACCGTGTTTTCAAACAAATAGTACGGGAAATCCGACCATTGGATTTTCCCGAAACCTCAACCGTCGGGTTCGCCTTGGAAATATCTTCCCAACGGCACCAACTTTGTAAAAATCCAACGGTTGGATTGTCTGGAATGTTTAATTCAAATCTGAAGAAAAACAGCGCCAGAAGCGATTATATTTATATATATAAATATAATTTTATATTAAATCGAATAACGACGCTGCAGTTCGTATTTTGAAATCGAAACTTCAAACGATTGTACCGGGAGATCCGACCGTCGGATTTTCCCGAAACTGGAACCGTTGGATTCGTTTTGAAAAGACCTTTCTAATGATGTAAATTTTGTGAAGATCCAACGGTTAGATTTTCAGATATGTGTAAATCAAATCTGAAGAAAAACAGCGCCACGGCCGCTTTATGGCCCGAAGCGTCGTTTTGAATATATGGGCTATTTTAAAATAAATAAAAATAGCGATAAATCATTATAAAATATCATAAACGATATGGAATGGAAATAAACTGAATTTGCTCGATTTATGTAGTATTTGATGGTTGAATGTGTTTGGTGTGAAAATTACATTAAAGAACAAATTTGGTGTTGTCAAATGATTTAACCATTGGAATAAATTGATTTGAAATTCTAAATATACGTGAATTATTTGAAAAGGCCGAGTTAATTCTCATTTCAAATGATTGACCGACGATTGAAAGTCGAAGATGAAGACGATGGTCGAAGACCGGGGATCTTCACCTCGTTTGGATGGTAACCGAGGTCCTGATTGGGAGGCATCCCGAAATATGGATAATGAGTGGTGATCGTCCAGACGTACGTAGTGATCGATGGGTTTGCGAGGTATTTAGTGCCTCCGGTTTCGTTCAGACCCAGAGCGGACTTGTAAATGGACTGTGTGTCTGACATTGGAGTTTATTCTGTGTTGATTGATTTCGGTTAAATATACATCTGTTTGGCGGCGGAGAATTTATTCTTTTGCTTAACGCCCTTCTCTGAAACGCACGAGCTCAGAGGTTGTGTATCGATGGACATCAATCGCATGGCATGAACTGCCTGTGTGGCATGCTAAGATGCAGTGATCAGGACTTCTGTTGAAAAGAAAAGTCTTGTGGTGATGATCAAAGCACCGCCTGTGTGGCGTAGCATTGTGTATAACGTGAATTCGCGAGCCTCACACCCCGGTATGAACCAGAAACGGGAGAGGACATCAGGGAGGCCCTGCGTTTCTTTCTAGCTAGGGTGGTGTCAGTGACCTACCAGCCCTGACATTTATTTATTTTTCACCTATGTGGTTGTTGCTGTTGCGAGGCGCCTCAGTTTGATCGGACGATCCGGGTCCGATGGAGTCATTCGTTGGCTCGTCTACACCCCAAAGGGTGGGGAAACGCAGGTTCAGGAATTTTAATCCACATCGGTGGACCGGCCCTGACGATCCAAGGGCCCACCTGAGTCTGGGTCCTGAGGGGCGGGCTAGAGCGTCTCGAATTCGGTAAGGACTATCTTTTGCCTTGGTTCATGACGGAAATCCAATTTCCAAATACGACATCGTGCGGTTTTGATTGTATATATATATGGCGACATGATATATGGTACCCATGCCGTCTATGATTGATAGTTATGATTTGAAAAAGTTTTCAAAACATATAAACACCAGCAATAATATCAAATGCCTTTGTTTTATTCGTATCAATCATATTTTGGCCATTATAAGGTAAAACTCTATCCTTCGGTTTGCGTTGCATTGTGTGATGGGAACTGAGTCTTATAATGGCTTCATTTTTATAAAAAGCATAGCGATGTTTAAAAGAAAGATTTGTTTTAAAGCACTGGCAATCCAATGGAGTAAACCCGTTCCACGAAAGTGGCGTGGTCCTGTGATTAGCCATATTATATATGTGTTGAATAGATTTCTCATACCAGTCCCATGACTGACTCGTAGTTTGTTTCACTTTCAAACTCGGGTGCCCCTTTTTCTACACGGGCAGCCTTGTATTCAGGTTTAGCTGGTTCTTTCTCTGGAAAGCTGGAGCTGAAGATGGATTCTATCATTTATCTCTTTTTATGCTGTTCAGCTCCTATTGTACATATTTTGTTTGTTTTCCGCTGTAGACATTTATGTATAGCTGAACTGTATTTGTACTAAGTAAGATCCTGTATACTGTGTAACTCTGATGATTAATTTTATCCAGTATATTTTGTTGTTCATTATCTGGTGTATTTATTTAATTTTGTTCTGCTATTATCTGTTTATGTGTTATATTCCAAAGATAACCCTTGTTTCCGTCTGAACGGGATTTCGGGTCGTCTCACTTTCTGTTACTCGACCTAAGTTGAGTTATTCTGTTGCTACTCTTGCTCAATTTTTTAGTAATCCTCTGGTCGCACATTAGGATGCTGAAATCCGTGTCTTACGATATATTAAAAGTCAACTTGGTCAAGGTATTTTGCTTCGTTCCAGTGATATGCAGTCGACGACTTATTTTGATAATGAGTGGGCAGCTTTTCCTTCGACGCATCATTCGGTGTCTGGTTATTTTGTGCTTCTTAGTCGCTCTCCTGTTTCGTGGAAAACTAAGAAGCATCCGACTGTTTCTCGTTCATCTACGGAAGTAGAATATTGTTTGATGGTCATTACGACTAGTGAACTTAAGTGCATAAAATCATTATTGCGTTCTCTTGGTGTGATTCATTCCAAATCCATGCGGCTGTTTTGCCAATCTTCCTTGCATATTGCGAAGAAACCGGTGTTTCATGACCACACCAAGCATATTGAAGTTGATTGCCACTTTATTCATGATGAGTTGCGGCGTGGAAATATTGCTACTTCGTATGTGCCTATTGTTCATCAGTTAGCTAATATTTTGACTAAGGCCATAGATCGTCAACAGTTTGGTTAGTTATTACGCAATTTGGGCATTTGTGATTTGCATGCTCCAACTTGAGGGGGAGTACTAGGATATATTTGATATGGTAGGTTATATTTGGATATATTTAATATGGTATCAGGTTATATTAGGATATATTTGATATGCCATATTGCACCAGGTTATATTATGATATATTTGATATGGCATTAGGTTATATTAGGATATATTTGATATGCCATATTGCAATAGGTTATATTAGGATATATTTGATACAGTTAAATTTGGTTATATATTTTAGTGTTTCCAGATATGCTTGAGTTAAACATGTATATATATGCGTTTACTTTGTAATGAAAAGCAAGGTTAATTTTCTCCAAATTTTCTTGATCTTATCATGGTATTAGAGCGGTTTTAATTCATGTGCACATAATTGCCAGACATGTCCACGTCACCTAATAAGATCCACGTGTTAGGCTCAGGATATGCCACACGTGCGGGGGCATGTTCAAACAAGTCCCACATCGGAGAATTTATAAAATACTTTCTGTACAAATATTAAGATTTCACCCTTCACATTGCCAATTGGTTTTGTGATAATTTGGGTTTCTCTAACATAATCCTTCATTTTCTTATATTAGTTGAAATATTCCTATCTTTTTATATTTACTTTGGAAGTTTTAAGTTGGACTTTTTTAGAGATTAAATTTTTAACATTCATTTTCTAATCACTAATTTTGGAGCTCATATGCAGAAATAATGTCATTATAGATGAAGTAATGGATTACATGATTCTATTCTGTTGTTCCTTTGTTTTTGCTTGGCAAAGAAAAGTTTCAAGTTCAAAAATATATCACTAACCACCAAAACGATTAAAGAAAGCCTTACTAGCCAGTGAAAATATATTTCAAAAAACTTTATGTTCATCCAAAAAAATTATTTTTCAGTATGTGCATATTTTCATGGTATCAATATCAATGTTCAGTTATGAAGTTATAAAGATAGCTTGCTCACCTTTTTGAGATTTTTAACTTAGGATATACTACAAATTTGTTAGGATTATATATGTATAATAGAATAGAATTTACTATTTAATAAAAAGTATAAGGGAATTCTTACTACATGGAGTCATGTTAAAAATATTATTGCTAATTTTGAGCATGTCCTAGCCTAAATTGTGATATATTTGGTTAAGAAAATGTATATTGTTAAATGAACGAAATACACTATCAAACTATATAATTTTTAAGTGCATTTTAACTGCATATGTAAATTTCTTTTTTTTACATTGACATATATGTTAAATCGTTTTTCCCTACATTGATATTGAAGAGATCAGTGGATAGGCTTTAATTAACGGGTCAAATGCTCTGGTTAAGTGAGAATCATAATCTTCCAACTTTAGGGATGTTTAGGCAAGATAACGATGTGGATTAAAGAAGCTCCAAGATGACGTTGCTCCATCTATATGGTAAAATTACAATTTGTTTACCTCCTTCCAATTAATAAACAGTAAAAAGAAAGATCTTGAAACTACATCGGAAAGTGAATCAGTTGTTATGGTATGCTAAATTTTTTTAATTCCCCCAAAAAATGCTATTAGTTTAAATTTGATAACTGATTGAATATATTACTTTCCTTCAAATATCGTTCTCTCATCACAAGTATAATATGTACAAATTTTACCTTATTTCAAATGTTCAACTTGCTAGAAACTAAATTTTTAAGTCAACGATTCAATAAATATTTCCAACAATTTGCATTATGCTATGTTAATGAGATATCTAGAAGTCAAACAAATAAAAAAATGTAAAGCTATGGTCTGTGTGTCTATACGGGAAAATAAATTATCCAATCTATAACAAAAATATGCCATGATGTAAAATTAAAAGGCGGCAATCGAGACAAATAAAGGATGAAGATCATAGTCTTTCATCCGTATATGTACATATGTGAAAAGATTGGCCATGCCCAGTGGCGTAGCTAGGATTTTATGATGAGGGGGGAACAATTTAAAAAGTTCTCAACACTTCCATACTTTTATTTGATAAATATTTATAGGGGAATTTGCAAGATCAGATACAAAGTTTGTACGGCTTTGATCCGATCAAGAAAACTCTAGATTATAGTTTTTGACGATTGTATTCAAAGATAGAATGAAGAAGAGAAGAAGAATGATTCTACAACACTGTATAGGCGTTGCAAATTAAGAAATTCGCAACACTTCAGCGGTGTTGGAAATGGAAGCGTGCAGAATCTCAACAGGAAGAAGAAGACAGAAGTTTCAAGTGATTTTGTAATGTTTCTGGGAGAGGCTATTTATATACAGTGAAGCATCGTGTCTATTCGCAACAGTCACATCCGTTGCAATTCGAAAAAACGTCGCGCCCCTTCATATGAAATTGAAATGCCATGTCTCTTCGTCTGCAATGTTCTGAAAGCGTTGTAATTCAAACCGTCGCGCGTGCCTTTGTAATGTTATGAAACATTTCAATTCCCGCCCTGCCTCAAATTTAATTCGGGTCCATAATGGGCCTAAATTCGGCCCATTACCGCTTGTAAATTCTGTCCAAAAAAATATATTTATTGGATCAAGACCTGAACCCGAAAAACCTACCCGGCCCGGTTTGGTAGGACGGCGGTGCGCGTGTGTGGTCTAGATATGCATGGTCTCACTCCTCACAATAAAGTAAACATTTGGATGTCGCAAGTTTGCAATACACTTGTGAGAATGCCACTTGTAGTGGCATACCCTTATGTATTCTACAATGTTGGACAAATCAATTTACGTCTTCCTTCTTCTTTCTTCCTTCTTCAAAATCAAACCCCATACCCCAAAACATGTTTTTTGAAAATTTTCTAACAATCTCCCCCAATTTTAAAAATATAGAAAAATAAATAAAGTGGACGGCTGAATCACTAGTGTTACTTCCTACATACTCAAGTGGGATCAAGCCTATGTAGTTCTAAGATCAAGTTTTGCATCATTGTGGAAACAACACATAAATAAAAGGTATCTTTTGGATTTGATCCTTTACTTAGTTTAAATCGTTCAAAGTTCTATCGAGATACTATCGTGAACGAATCTTGAACCAAGTATCCCTTAACGATAAAATCGGAATAATCTCACATGTTGATTTCCTTAGTTAGAGTGTGTATTGCTCAGCACATTAATGGTCATGTGCTTTAATCCTGGTTCATGAGTCTACTTTAGAAAGCGGTCTTACTTTCCTAGGAAACGACCTGATTTCCATACTCATGTAGGTAAGTCTCTTAAGGTGTTTCTGCGATACACCTTTAAGGTTTTTAGATTTATTAAGGACATTTATCCATCCTTTGTTCTTGTAGAATCCAACGCTAAATATTATGGGATAATTGATTTAGTGTTCCATAATCATACTCTTAACTTGTTGGTACCCATTGAACTTTGTCTATCCTTTTCAAGACATAAGTTGGGTTTCCGTTAAGGACGATCAATCCTCATTCACAGACTTTGGTCCCATTTCTTTTGACTTTATAGAAAATATAGCCTTTGGAAGACCTTTAGTAAGTGGGTTAGCCAAGTTTTTCTTCGTTTCTATGTAGTCAACAGTTGTAACTCCACTTTTGACACTACAACAAAAATAACCTATTACAACGTCCATTTTACAACGGGCACTGGTTGCTTGTTGTAATAGAATGCTATTACAAGTTACAACGGTCACATTCTGAACCGTTGTAATAGATGCCTGGACAACACCCTTTTACAATGGGCATTTACTACCCGTTGTAATAGAATACTATTACAACGGTCTCATTCGAGACCGTTGTAATAGATATATTTTACAACGCTCTTTTTGCAACGGGTAAAAATTGCACCATGTAATAGAGTGTTATTGTAACGGTCATTTCAGACCCATTGTAATAGATGTTAGTTTTACAACATTCACAAAATGTCCCTTGTAATAGATGTTTATTTTACAACGGGCAGAAAATTATTACTAATTAGTACTGATTATGTTTTACTATTTAATAATTAATCATTAATCATATATTACTAATTATTAACTATAATATTATATTACTAACTATTAATCATTAATAATATAATATTATTTATTAATATTTAACAATTAATCATTAATAATATTATATTTAATAATTAATCATTAATAGTAATTATTGACAATAATATTATATTATTTATAACATCATTGCAAAAGTAATAATATCTACAATGTCTACCCAAACAACTATAAAAAAAAGTTCTAACTGATGTTTTCTTTATATTATTGTATACTTATTAGATTTCATTCAGTTATGTTATATAACTTATAACATTGTCTTTAACTAAAATATTTACTTAATAATTACTAATCATTAATAATACTAAATTATTTATTAATATTTGATGATAAATCATTAATAATATTATATTAATCATTTATAACTTGTAATAATTAATATTTATTATTAAATACTCACTAATTACTAATTATTATGTATAATCAATATTCCAATAGGCTTAACTTTACTTTTTAGTTATTTGTAAGTAAAATCGAGTAATCAATATCAAGTATATAATAATTTATAACCAATAGGCTAAATTTTACTTTCCAATTATTAGTAAGTTATATTGAGTTATTAATATTAAATATATAATAATTTTTAACTAACAATAAATACTAATAATTTACAATTAATGATACTACTATTAAAAATTAAAAATAATGTTGAATATTAATAATTAACAATATATACATGTTAATTAATAATTTATTCATATTAATTTTTTGTTACAATGGTTTCACTTATCAGTTGTAATAAATTCCAATTTTTAACAGTCTTTTTTATCATGAAAATTAACATCTATAAAAATTTAGAAAATATTCAAAATTATACGAAATTAAAAAAATATTAAAGAAAAAATAAAATTGAATGATATGGTTATCACGTTGTAAATCATTAATTTCTTATGTATTTAAATGTTTATTTTATAACTAATTTCTTTAACATGTATAAATAAGATTTCGTTTTGCTTTTATAAAAACTTTTAACTTTGCTTGAAAGCTGTTCCCACTTTTAACTTTTAACTTTGCTTGAAAACTTTTAACATGAAAATTTTAGCTATCCGGCCAAATTCTTGGCTCTTCCCATTTTTATTCATAGTAACGGAAAACGAAAAGCAATTCATTTTACTTGTCTTCTTCGCTGATCCAATAAAGTAGCCACCTCAATTAGACTAAAAATCCCCAAATCAGGAAAATGTCAAAACCCCTAACATTCTCGCTTATGCTCGCCATTACGACTCTCTGTCTTCTCCCTTTCCTCTCGTCTGCTCGACCGTGCAAAACCATATCTCGTCTAAAACTTTCCCTCTCCGCCTCGTTTTCCCTATTTCTTCTTTTTTTCATCTCGTTCTTCATCATTTCGCAACCTCCTCCTTATCCTGTAGTTTTTGCCACGCCTGGTTTCTGCACAAAGCTCACCCCACAAATCTGATTTCGTCTTTTTCAGATCCATGCGTTTCTATTCTTTAAGGCCTTCGTTTTGTTCCGGATTATTCTCATAAGCTGGTTTTTGCGTAGTTACACGGTGTTCCTAGTTTTCTTGCTCATCCTTCCTGTCTTTGGTTTGTTCTTCATTCTATTCCGGATCATTTGAGTGTGGTGAACTTGCCCTGCTTTGGTCTCTTTAGTTAAGGTAGTTGGGTCCTGCGTAAAGTGCAATCTTTTAATGCTATTTCTGTCTTTGGTTAGGACTTGTGGCTATAAAATGTAGTTTTATTCATGTCATGCTGCTGGGTAATTTATTCTTGAGTGATGGTACTAAGATCGGCAAGTCACTGGTGATATAGTATGGTGAGTACTCTAGTGCAGCAATGCACTATTGGTTATGCGTTGTGTCTGTCCTGTCATACTTGTTGGGTAGCAATGCTTTTTAAGTCACCCTAGTCCTTTAATTTCGGCTGTTCCAATTGGTAATAGCCGCCATCCTTGTAGAGGTCTTGATAATGTATTCATGTTAGAGTTCCAGATTTTGTGTTTGGTATTTGCTGTGTGATACTGACTTGTAGCTTCTTGGTTAAAAAAAAAGCGAGAATCTTCGCGGATGTTCAAGCGATTAAAGAATAGAATTCCTTGAGAAGGATTCCGATCTAGCATTTAGACAGGGTTATGGAATTATCACATGCTTTCTATTGCAAAATGATATTATCACATGATTTTTTGATTTTATTAAGATTTATTGATTTTATTATCATATTGCCTTCTAATTTTTATGGATCATTGATTTTACTGTTATTTGATGTTTCCTGATTCTTTTATTGTCGGATGATCCTTTTGTCTTCGTGTTATCACTAGGTGGATTTGTATTCTCTTCTTATTAGGTAATCTGCTATTTAATTTACTTGCTATGTGATTTATTATTTCTCATGATGTTAATTAATTTCATGATCTTCTTATTATATGGCTTCCTAATTTTCTTCCGACCTTCTAATCGTCTTATTGTTGAATCATTTATGGTTTCTCAATTCCTTCCCAATGTGATGATTTTCTTGTTGTCTTTTGATCTTACCATATGGTTTTCCAGACTTCTTACAAAATGGTTTTTACATATATGTCTTTGCATTATTAAATGATTCTTTGATCTCTTTATCTGAAGACTTGCTGTAGAGGGAGGAAGTACTTGTTGTAGACTGAGGTGCAACAATAGCAGAATTATTTCCCCTTTATGGTAACATATTTACTGAAATAACGATTTCTAATTTTGTTTTCTATCATGCTTAAACATAAATTGCCAGTTGCTATGCAAGCAATGTAGACTGCATTTCTTTATTTAACCTTTTATTTCTTATCAGTTCTCGAAGGACAATGGAAGATATATTGAAGAAAAGAAGTTATGCGTATTTCTTGTTAGTCCAGCTCAATCTCTAGTATTACAACAAGTTTATCGAGCATTGTACGAAGAATCGATAAATGAATCCACTTATGTGAAAAAATCATCCTTTCTAGAAATACAAGCATTAGCAAGTGGAATTGGGAATTTTCCTCCATCTCATGTAAGTAATTCATTTAATGTATAAAATACATCATCATGTGCAATACAGAAAACATTACCGGTTACATACATGAACAAGGTTGGAAATCATCTTTACACCACTAGAATTTAATTATGCAAGTTACCTGAAATTCGCTTAATGCTTTGTCCAGTTGAATGATGTTGAAGACCTTAACTCGATGATCCGCGATTATGAATCAAAACTAAAAGAGGGTGGTCATTTTACTGCTTTATAAAGACTAATTTCTACGGGATACGTTTATGCTATTTTGTTTATACTTATTATATTCTCATACCATGAGATAATCTTCGAGATTTGTTTCACTATCATACCTTGATTTTATTTTTTCTGTTGTCTGAAAAACTATATCAAAATTGATAGAAGAAAAGGACAATATGATTGAAGAAGGGTAAAAGTGAACCCGGAATTGGCGATGCTGAGAAAGAAAATGGATGCTAAGGTTCAAAGCGGGTTCCCCTTCTTATTTATTGTATTCATGATGCTTGTTTGTGCATGGTTCAACCATATATTGTACCAGTGAGTAGTACAGGTGAAATATTTATGATAAATGTCCGATTGATCAAGGCTTAAGGTATCAGAACTTTAGCATAAGCTGCTCGTTTACGAATAACAGCAGGCATAGAGAAACAACTCAATTTACTGAGGTAAATAAAATTTAAATCAAATTCACATTTGTGAATTAAATTGTTTTTTTTCTAGTTTACAGTGCTATTTTATTTTGACAGGTATGATAAATGATTGGAAAAACTCTGGAGTAAGAAGCCGATGACTAGAACTAGAGTGAGAAGTGTGACTGTGTACATGTATGAGTGCATTAGTATGTAGTAAGGAGTCAATGTATACGAGTGAAATATATCGAGCAAGTGTGTGTAAAAGTGATTGTGTAATAGTGAGGAAACAATATGTGTACTATTCGTAAGCATAATAAATATTTATTTAAATTTTGAGTTCAATATTTTAATTTTTGAAATTTTTTTATATTACAATGATCAGATCTCTTTCCAAGTTTCAACATTTTACAACAAAACAGACTTTTTACAAGCGGCAATGCCCATTGTAATAGGGTTTTCGCAACGGGCACTGGTGGCCGTTGTATTAGCCGATGTTGTAACGGAGCCCTTTTACAACGGCCATTGCCCATTGTAAAAAACCTTTTTACAATGGGCACTGACCGTTGTAAAAGAGGGCATTGACCGTTGTAAAAGAGGGCAATGACCATTGTAAAAGACCCTTTTACAACAGTCAATGACCGTTGTAAAAGAGGGCCTATTACAACATGGGCTAGTACAATGGCCGTCGTTGCCCGTTGCGAAACCTTATTACAATTGGCATTGCCCCTTGTAAAAAGTATGTTTTGTTGTAGTGTGAGTAACTGTCTTACCATCTGATGTCTTAGACTCACATGTCTAGACTTACCATTATACTTCTTATAAAAGATATTATATATCGTTGCTTGATTATCACATTTAATCAAGACTGCTGGAGATGGCTTCTTCCATAATGGGATTTCCTTTAAAAAAATCCTAAGCCATTCCGCTTCCTTACATGCATCTGCTAATGCAATCAATTCTGACAACATGGTTGAATGAGATATACATGTCCGCTTCTTGGGAGCCCAAGCTATAGTAGCACCTCCTAATGTAAATATCCATCCAGTCGTAGACTTGGATTTGGATTCTACATTGTTCCAGATTGCATCACTATATCCTTCTATTACAGTAGGATATCCTTTATAAGATAAATCATAGCTAATGTTCCTTTCAATTAAGCTAAATAGCTTTCCAGTGTTCGAAGCCTGGGTTACTTGTAAATCGACATAATACACTTATAGCGTGTGCGATGTCGAGTCTAGTTCAGTGCATAGCATACATAAGATTCCCAATAAAACTAGAATACTCCAGTTGGGAAATGGTACGTCTAGTGTTCTTTTCAAACTTGATACTTGGATCTAAAGGAGTTGGTGCTGGTGTGTCATCATAATGACCATACTTCTTTAGGAACTTCTCAATGTAATGAGATTGAGTTAGTAATAACTCCCTTGTTTTCCTAATGATTTTAATTCCTAGAATTACATCAGCCTCTCTTAGATCTTTCATATGAAATTTAGAAGATAGAAACTTCTTAGTTTGATTCACATATAATATATTGAAACCAAATATTAGCATGTCATCAACGTATAAACATATTATAACATAACCATTGTTATCCGGTTTGCTATAAATACATTTATCATCATCATTAACTTTGAATCCGATTTTGATGTTCCAAGGCTTTATTGAATCCTGAAAGTCGTGGTTCGATAACTCATTTGTACCTGGAGGGTTGAACTATTGTCTGAAAATTTGTTGGGTAATTTGCGAAATCGGATTCAAAGTTTGTATGGCTTTGATACGATCAAGAGCACTCTAAATTATAGTTTCTGAGGATGGTATTCGAAGATAAAGTGAAGAAGAGAAGAAGAATGATTCTACAACACTGTATAGGCGTTGCAAACTAATAAATTCGCAACACTTCAACGGTGTTGGAAATGGCAGCGTGCAGAATCTCAAGAGGAAGAAGAAGACAGAAGTTTCAATTGACTTTGTAACGTTTCTGGGAGTGGCTATTTATAGACAGCGAAGTGTTGTCTCTATTGGCAACAGTCACACCCGTTGCAATTCGAAAAAACGCCGCACCCCTTCATTTGAAATTAAAATGTCATGGCTCTTCGTCTACAACATTCATAAAGCGTTGCAATTCAAACCATCGCGCGCGCTTTTATTCTGCCCTGTTTCAAATTTATTGGACCAAGACCCGAATCCGAAACCCAGCCCGGCCCGGTTCGATCGGACGGACGGCGGTGGCGCATGCATGTGTGGTCTAGATATCCATGGTCTCCCTCACCACAACAAAGTAAACATTTGGTTACCCCAAGGCCCCAACACACTTACGAGAAGACCACTTAAGTAAGGGCATACCCTTGCATATTCTACAATATGGGACAAATCAATCTACCTATTCCTTCTTTCTTTCTTTCTTCCTTTCTTCCTTCTTCAAAATCAAACCCCATACCCCAAAACATGTTTTTGAAAATTTTCTAACAATATTAGTATATAAGAACTCATAGACAAAACATTTTTCTGCTAAGTTTACGACAATCTAACATATTTTAGTGTTTGAAACTTCATGATAAACAAGCAAATGAATATTCTACCCATTGCTGAAAAATCATTATTCTAACCTGTTGCCTGTGCAGTTTATGCCTCGCTATAACCCGGCTATATCCTGTAGCGGATTACCACCACTACGTTTTTCCCAAATAGCCTTTGATATAGCCTCTCCGTTTTAAGCCCCGCTATATTCCGCTATTCCTGATATACCTAATTATTTCCGCTATATTACACTATTTCAGCTATATCTTTGATGAAAGAAACAAATTGAAAAATGACATCAACGCAATATAAAAATTATGGTGTTAGGTTTTGTAATTGAATTTTTTAGTATACATTTTCAGAAACAAAAATAGTCTATATTCTATAAAATCTAATTAACTTAAATAGCAATTTAAATTTATTTACAGATATTTGCACATGTTTTTGTTTAAAATTAAGAATGTACCAACTATAGTTAAACTGAGTGCTAGTTTTTCACTTAATTATCATTTTTACATTCGTAAAGACAATACGAACGAGTTACATGTGCTATTTTAGGATCATTCGCTATATCCTGCTATTTCCTCGCTTTATCCCCATTATGACTTTTTGGGCCTCCGCCACATTGGATTCGCTAAGCGCTTTAACTGCATAGTCTGTTGCTGAAAAATCAGCTTCATCAAAATATCCACTCAGATGGTCAAACAACCTCATTTTGATGGCCAAAATTGAGAAGAAGCTAAGAGGAGCAATTAAATCAAGGTTACAGTACCAGTTCGTATGAATCTCTCTATATATACTTTAATTAGATTTCAGCAAATCACATCTCGTATAATTCCTCAAAATTTCTTGTTAATTCTAGTTGAAATTAGCAACTTTATCTACTTTGTTGAATCGGTTATCTTGCAATTCATCTTTGTAAAACCTGTACAGGCACAAAACTGTACATTAATCTTCTTGCACTAGCTTGTTGCTATAATTCCAACAAACACTTGATGAAATTCACTTTACACTCAAAACCGTCACAAATTCATGTACATTTTCATCCTCAAATTCTGGCACTTATATCATTCTGTTGGTTCATTATATCATTAATACCATTCATTCTAAAAAAATTTGCTAAATTTCTTCCACTGCATCTCGAAATGCCTCCATATCATCGCCTTATTTAATCAGAAAACCTTCACCATCAATAGAAATTACTTCAACCACCCTGAGGAGCTTAACTGACCAAGCCCTTTAAGATGCATGTTAGGAATTTTTCTGAATTAATTAATCAGGTTAACCAACTGGATTGATTCCGGCTTTCAATTGGCAAAGGCATAGAGCTAGACTTATATCGAGAAGTTGCGACTATTAGGGAAGCTGAATTTTCAGCCTCCTAAGTATTGAGTAGGGTGGCAGCGTAAGTTTGTGTCAAACGAATTAGGTCTAGAAATAGAGTAGAAAAATAAATAAATAAAGTAAAAAGAAAATTAGAATTTTCTGGAGGGAGCATGTGACCCTCTCAGCGATGATGTGGCTCCACCTCTGGCCATGCCTTCTAATTTGAGAATTGCTAGAAGGCCTGAAATTAGAGTGTCAAGGTTGTGCGGGAATTGACAAAATTCACGGCTAGCTGTAGATTTTATATTTTCTCTTGCCGCTCAGCCATCCATTTGATTTTTCCACTTTCCCTGACAACAAAAACCTGGCCTTATAGCATTTTTTTTCTAATTTATACCTAAATGTTTATGTAACAATTAAGTTGACCAGATTCAAGTTTGATTCTAACTCGATGTAGTTCACTTTTTCACATTATACCATTTTCTAGATAGATGTCTGAAATCATTAATACTGAATTTTTGCAGTTTATGTTTCCATCAGGATAAATAGTGTTGTCATTGTCTACTTGATGAAAATATTCTATATAAGAGGTATGCTATTACTTATTTGTTCTCCTAGCTTGCATACTTTTCACGCATCAGAGAGAAGTAAAAGTATTTGTGATAAAACCATATTATACATCTTTATTGCTTTCTATCGCGTGGGCACGACAATTGGAAATTTATTCTCGGTTATAAACAACCTTAAATTGTAAAGTATAATTTTGAAATTTAACATCATGGTT
Organism: Allium sativum; assembly: GCA_030737875.1. Classification (NCBI taxonomy): domain Eukaryota; kingdom Viridiplantae; phylum Streptophyta; class Magnoliopsida; order Asparagales; family Amaryllidaceae; genus Allium; species Allium sativum. The sequence continues at coordinate 79,279,316 of CM060925.1, forward strand.
TTATAATATACATCGTGGTATGTGTACTTGATTATATATGTGTAATTCAAATAGCAGTCATGAGTAATGATAGTTATTATAATTATAATTTATTTTGTATTAAATACAGGTTATGATTTAAATGTTTGTATCGTAAGCACCACCCATCAGATTTTTTATTTCTTAAGATGACATAATATTTCCTTAATTTCTTATTTTCCATAAACAAGATCAATATCTAAAGATAACTGAAATCAAACATGTGTCAATAATGTTAAAGTAATGAATTACCTCTATTTATATAGGTATATTTCCAATTTCCATATAAGAAAATTACAATTAATACAAGTATACTTCCATTTTCCATTTAGACAAGGATACTTGACTAAGATATAAATTCATATCACTATTGTATTCTTCATTTGTTTTATGTGTACACCTATCTTCAACCTTTCGTTTGTTTCTAAATTTTTACCACCGAAGATGTGAAGATAACCATTATCAAGATGATGATGCAAAGATTCAATATATTTCATTAAATCCATTTTGTTAAGTACCATTTTTTTGTGTGTGCATATATCCATGAGTAAAGTAACAAACATTGGATTTTCTTTTTATTTACCGGGCCTATTTGTTTCCAAACCTTCAATAATTTGTGTTTATTATTGGTCACCCAATTTGAAAAGAATAACAACATTTACAAAGTTTGTTAATGTATTATTATGACACAAAGATTTAATTCGTTTATTTGATATTAGATACACTATTTGTGTAACCTACTTCTATGATTTGAGTTTCGTCATTTACATAATATTAGTGTTAAAATTATCGGTAGTCCTTGCAAAAAACTTCGCTACTAAAATTTATTGTAGAGGCATTATATACATAATTAGATTATGCACTTAAATTTTTTATTTGTATTTTATACGTTAGTAGGAAATAACACTTTTTTTAATACTATAAGTTGTGTACAAGGAAATGAAATCAAGAATATAAGTAAATTCAGGTAGCCATGAAAGGAAAGATATTTCTAGACAGATTTAATGAATTTTATTCTTTTTTTTTTAGTATATCACATGTTCTTATTTTTAGATTTACACTAATTCTACTTTTACATAGTCTTTTAGACTTTATCACGTATTTTTATATCCAGAATAATACATGTAGTGTCAAAATAAAAATACACTTTTTAGACCCAAATGCGCATATAGACAAGTGCATATTCAGCCGTAGTACATGTTCAGTTTTGTATACGAAGGATTAGAAGATGATTTCCTAACAATTCAAAAGCATAAATTTCAAAGGTGTTAGAGAACCCCAAATTATCACAAAACCAATTGGCAATGGAAGGGCGAACTCTTAATAGTTATACAGGAATTAGTTTACAAATTCCCCGATGTGGGACTTGTTTCAACACGCCTCCGCACATGTGTCATATCTGAGCCTAACATGTAGATGTTATTGGGTAACGTGGATAAGTGTAGCAATGTGCGCACGAATTAAACTCGCTCTGATACCATGTTAGAAAACCTCAAATTATCACAAAACCAATTGGCAATGTGAATGGTGGACTCTTACTAGTTATACAGGAATTATTTTACAAATTCCCTGATGTGGGACTTGTCTCAACACGCCCCCGCACATGTGGCATATCATGAGCCCAACACGTGGAACTTATTGGGTGGCGTGGATAAGTGTAGCAATGTGCGCATGAATTAAACCTGCACTGATACCATGTTAGAGAACCCCAAATTATCACAAAACCAATTGAAAATGTGAATGGTGGATTCCTAATAGTTATACAAGATTATTTTACAAATCCCCCGATGTTGGACTTTCCTCAACAAAAGGATTCTTTTTCGGAAACATACAGGTGGATCGATGCATATAGGAATTAATCAAGATTTGGAAATGGAATGATACAAGCAATGTAAGGAAGAAGTAAACAGGAAAGTATAATTTGTATTGTATTCGAATAGATATATTACAATGAAATAAAGCCCAATATATATGTGATGATCCAAATTTCTGGTACCTTTTGAGCTGACCAAACAATCCCAATCCAACCCAAATTGCAACAAAAACCCAGATGCCAATAGAAAGAATTTAGAGGATGAGATAAGAAAGTATTAGAATAGAAAAAAATAAGAAGAAGAACCAACACGATAAAATCAGTGTCTTACATCGCAGCGGAACAAAATATAATATAGAAATAACTTTTATTGAGAGCTTGTAAAATACTTACAATCATCAGAGTACGTCAATCTGGACAGTTATAATGACCTATCCTCATACACAACACACAATGGAATAATAACTGCAAAACATCATATGTCTGAACTCTTCCAACACGTCTCCTGAACTTCGTAGTATCCATTAATCTGGACCTGTACAACCTTGTCTAACCCGAGCATTACAAATACCGGATCAGTCTGGTGAACCAGAGTGAGAACAACTCGCAATGTTTAAGGGGAATCATCCGACTTGATTTAAAGTTCAAAAATATTTTCGAAAGGAAAGGATAATCGTAAGACTAAATCCACGCATAAATATGGACGGTTTTTACATTACGATAACCCAAAACATTTTTGAAATCATATATATCATATGATATTATAATAGTGTCTAAATACAAATAAATATAAATCTAGCGGAACGCTTGCATCTCACGCTCCACATATATAGTATACAATCAAAACCACGGGCGCTTATTGGAGATTGGATTCCGACTATGACAAGGTATGGAACCACCTGCCGATAGTGTATCTCTAGAGGCGAATACACCGGGTTCAATAAGAACGTCTTGCAACCCGGCCCACACATGACCGACCACTCATTTCACATGAGTGTATCAAATGTATATCACCAACGGTTGGGATCAGCAACCGTTTCCCAAAGAGGTACAGCATCGAAATAGATTAAAGAAGCAAAAGGAATTTCTCTAGATATATGATTATACACCCTAATGGGAGAGACCCACATAGTCATGCTGCTTTCCCGATTTTTGTCATTTTCCGGTTGTGAGGCTTGAGGTTTGTATTCACCTTTAGAACATCTGATCGTCATTTACTTTAAATGGCACATTGTCAGATCCGTCAAATCACTAATTAATGTCCATAAAATATTTTGGGTGTAAGCGCCACCAACAATAATACGTTTGTAAAAATCAATCTACGTGACTCTAAGGAAATACTCGGTCAAACATTCGTCCGTACAAGTCATACAGGAACAAGATGAATTGAAGGCACCCTCCTACCACATCCTAGGTATCACCCCATAAATCAGTAGAGAGTAGTCCTTGCAATCCATATTTTCCAACCACGACAGAATCAAAGTATATCTCTGGCCACTAAACAAGAGATCATAAGTAATTCTACCGTTTTATGAAGATCTACGGTCTTCAATTTCTTCGTCTTGATCAGTATCTAATATCTTCAATATTTCGTATTTGCTGGACGGGATGGTTTTCGAATAGAAATTTAATCTCGGTCTTTCCATACCAACAATCGTATTGGCCAGATTTGATAGTCGGTTATTTAACTATCAAATAAACAATCATTCAATCATGAAAATAAAGATAGATTTATTGGTTCAGTACTCAACACCACTTGGCCCATTTAATTATAAATAATTAATAAATGGTTCTTCTATATTTTAAAACATGGTATTTGATTCTCATTTTAATATATTAATCTTCTCAAAACCCTATAAATCTAATATTTGGAATTATTTGATAACCATATCCAATTTCTATTTTTCTATTATTTCAAAAAAACTTATTTACAACATTATTTATTACATATCACTGATTTAACTTGTCACTTGTAAAATAATCGTTGCGTCATCTCCTTTGGTTTTGTTATTTGAATACTATAATCTTCATTTGCCTTTTTAGAATAAACTCATTCCAAATCTCATCTTCTTATTTTGAAAATAACGTTATATTTTCACCAATCTCCTTTATTTCCTTTCCTATGGAAATATCATTTCCTATTCTCAAGTCCATTTTAATTTCCTTTTATTTTGGAATCCATTATATATATCCAATTTTTTTCCAATTATAATTACAATCACATTTCTCAAAATAAATTCCTTTTCACATCTTCACCATTACACTAATATCATCCCATTGTATTCCATTTCTAATTCATTTAACCATTTTCTACTTTGAAAATCTCGTTCCCTTGTTAAGTAACATTAATTTTAACTTAACATCTTTGCTTCACGCCCTTTTTATAAACATCGTTTAAAAACACAGGTTAAATATACAACTCCTATTTATCCCATTTTCCCTTTACTTAATTCAAACCTTCATTTAAGCGATCACATTTGCTTAGATTCTCCTTTCATAACTTTGTTATAAAACTCGGTTTTAAATATAAACCATTCACCAACTCCATTCAAAAACCCACTAGGTTCCATTACCCACTTTGCAAATCTCATTCCAATCCTATTAAACTTAATTAAATAAATTCCATTAACCTCTTAAATTATTATTTATTTAAAACCCATAATTTACTTCCTTGTTAACGACCATAGAAATAGTTAAATTCTTTATTAACTAAATAAATTGTAAATCACTTTTTAAATATCTTATTAAGTCCAAACCATTAGTCATTAATCTATTTCATTAGATTAATTCAAATCAAATCCACCAAATTTACCAGTTCCAGTTAAATTAGTTGACTTCATCAACTTAAATCTTGATTATCTCATTAATCAACTACAATTAGCCCTTCTTTTAAATTAATTAATAACATAATTAATTTAAATAATTCCATTTAATCGTCTCTTGAGAAATGATTAATATCTATCTTAACCGTTATGTTAATTTCACTTTGTCTGCTGAATTATGAATCTTATTAACAAAAGAATCAATTTATAAATCATTTAATAATTACTTAAGAACTTTAAATAATAAATAATACATAATAATTTCCTTTTTATAAAACCATTATTCAAAATAATAGTTTTTCCAAAATTTATCTTTAGTTAAATAAATTTTGTAACTTCGTTACCGTCAATTCATCTAACAGTAATAAAATGATATATTTTTGGGCCAACTGCTACCAACTACTCAACCAATACTGTTTATAGGTTAAAATAAACGTTGAATTTAGATTAAACAATCAATGATCCAATCCATCAGTAAATCATATGGGTTAAACAGTTCGTATAATCATAACAAAGAAATAAACAATAAATTTGAGGAATCCAGTTGGATCCCTCCAACCTGTTTTCCCTACATCCAAATATGTTATTTCAACAATATCATTTATTTCAATAACGGATGTAATACTCAAAAATTAACCAACAACAGCAATCCAAACATTCATCTATAAATTCAACACGTTTATGTTATTATTAACATGACCAATGAGGTAAGTTTCCTCTATCAATTACAACTGTTAAAAATAATGATTGACTAAAATTAAATTAAATGAACGTTTAATTTAATTGTTTTAGTCACCGCATGCAAACATATACAGTATCCATCAAACAATCATATAACAAACATAGCACACAAATATTTAAACCTGACTTATATAAAATATTAGTGGGATAAAATTGAGTGACTTGAATTCACCTTGATTTCGTTAAACCGGTTTGTTTCGATTCCGTTCAATTCCTTCCAGTTCCGTTTCATGATGTTACACCCGACGGTATGGTCAAAACGTCCTTTGGTTTGTCCAAATCTGTTGACACACGGGTACGTTATACAAAATTTAAGGTACGGTTTATCTTCATTGCAACTTTTTGTAATCGATCATTATGAAACCGATGAACGCTTTAACTGTGAGGAATTTAACACTTATAACACTAACAATTTTACATAATACCATATAAAATTTTCATGTCCTCACTATACATAAACAAATGTTCCATGTTTAGTAATTCTATGATAATTTCAGTGTTTGTTTATATAAAATATAAAGCGTAGCATCATATGATCCCTTAATGCCCAACTGAAGACTTGACTTTATCAAAGCTGTGCACTGCAAATTTAGTTACGGTATAATAAGACTGCATTTATCTTTCAGTAAACTCATGTCTGTAATACACTAATTAATTATGTAATGTTATTGATACCTTAATTAATTATATATATATATTAACATAAATCTTAAGTGACGTTATACTATATAATTAAGTACTAAAAAGTGATTGCGCATACTGGAAATTTACTACGTTAAACGTTAACCAACATAGGTGTAGGCCACATTATAAACATAGCAGCGCTTAGGCCTAATAACTAATAGGATCAGGCACACTTAACTACTGGGCACTTCAATAACTAACAATACACGATATTAGGTCCATCCAACGTTTTGTCCAGGCCACGTGTGATTAACACTTGATATATCCATTTAGGCACGATAATAATTTCCTGGTCACGTGTAAAATACATGTACAGGCCGAGTTAGGCACACAAATATTTAGAATAGTCATTTAAACAGGGTTTGGGCCAAATAAACCATGGTCAGGTAATTTTCGACAATAACTAGGCACGAATTAACTTAGATTAGGCATGTCGAATCTGTCACCTTAAAGGCTTAAACTGGATATTAGGCGTGTTGAATACTCATGTTAAAGTAAACTAGTTTAAAACATGGATTTGGCATAATCAATGAGCATAACGTACGTACTTGTCAGGCATACTTAACCTTTAACCTGTAGGCGACTGTATGAGTTGTGCTACAGATCCCGAACCAAAAAACGTCCGAACTTGTCCGAAATATGCCCTTTCATTGAATTCAGGGGGAGTATTTTTGTAAATCACCCCGCAGTATTAATTGCTGACTTAAGTGGCAAATGTAAACTTGCCACTTAAGCCGCAATTTCACCCGAAACAAAAGTTTCGGGCTCCCCATCATTTCTGCGACTGTATTATGTATATAATCCGGACCAATAAAACTTCATTAGGCTCATTTAAACTTCATTAAGCATATAATATTTATTATTCATCCTCTCTTTAAATTACCTAATTTCCCTTATATTTCCGCCTCCGCCTCGTCCTTTCACAGCCTCCCGGATTGGCCATCAACTCCGACTTCGCGACACCCTGCTTGACCCGACCACCCCTTCACTGAAAGCCACGCCCCTACCAACCACCTCGCCACTGTTTCCCAATCCCTCAGCAACGTAACTCAGCTCCCTTCACCTGTTCTAAATATAAACCCATATCGTACACAACTTAACTGCTTTCCGAGTTACCGCTTCGTTTACACCCATCCCACCGATCATTCCTCCACTTCATATGAAGACCCGCTGCATGCCTTTTGTTCCAATCACACAAGGCGTGAAAACAATGGTTTAAATTAGTACGAGGAAGGAGCTTGGTAAAAAGAAAAAGGCTTGCGTTTACTATATTTTTTTTACCCATAAAGCTCTTACTGCCATTTTGCTTTTCTCTCTGGCTGAATGAAAATGAAGATGGCGCAGCCTTTATAGTGGAGGAAACTTGGCAATCACAGTGAAAAGTTTGGGCAACACGCATTGAACATAGGATAGCTGTTTGATGAATTTGATTGGCATGCAGAGACTAGGTAGGCGACATGTGTAGTCTTTTCTTTTGGCAGAAGTAGCTAAGTATAAGGCAGACAGCTTGAGATATATGTATATATGCTTGTATCATCTACCTTTATTAGGACATACATGTGGGTTGTACGTCGGTATTACAGAAATTAGCTATAAATTCTTTTCCGCAAATGAAGTGAGCGTTGCAGTTGTATGCAGACATGTGTCTAGGCCAGAAAATAAGGAAAATAAAATGGGTAGGCTCAGGCTTCTTTCATATCATATGACATGTGTGTAGGGTTACAGAATGAGCATACAGAGGGGTACCCATAGATACGTTAGCTGCAGTGCGGAGAAGAAAAATTGGGATACAAGGGTAGTCATGTGAAGATCAGTGCATAGGTGGTAGCTGCTCCTGTTATCTCTTTTCAATGCTGAAGAAGATGTTCATTTGCATATGCGCATACAACATAAAATAGGGTAAAGGGGCATTTAGTCTGCAGGCCTGCATGCTGATCAGTGCATAGGCTTTCAGGGTATCTCTTTTCATTAAGGTAGGCGGCACTATGTGCATGAGTATTCATTTCATAAGGTACTCGTTAATTTATCTTAGGTAGGTGAGTACTCAGATTACTTAAAAGTTAAGTATAGATCCATCACTATTTTTAATACGGTGTTAAATTATACCACTAACCGTTGTTCACTGTAACCGTTAAATTCGTACCGTCCCACACAAACTCAAACACAATAGAAATGAGATCACTGTTACGTCTTGACGTTCCGGTTCCAATAAAATTATTTTTTTTGAAAACGGATTCCGTTTGCACAACAACATTCTTTTAATTTATCGATTTACCCTTAAATTTAACGCACCGACAAAACAACTCTGATTGGCTCCAAACTGAAAATGTATAGCAATAATTAATCGTATGCATTCCATTAAAACTTGTTTCGTTGAAAACGGAGATTGTCTGAAAGACAATATTTTTAATGCTTAAGTAATCTATCGAAAAATTTCCCATGTGCGAAGCATGTGCCTCATCATAAGGTAAGCAACGCATTGATTTGAACGTTCTATTTCGTATGATTATTTCATTTCATTGTCAATTGTCGTTGAGCGTTTCATACCCGTACTGATATACATGAATTTCAAATCGTAAATTATGAAATACCATGACGTTTGCAAGTTCGAATTATAATTATATATAAATGTAATTTCAACTTCGTTTTTAAATAGCGAATTATATATTATAAATCCATTTATAATTTAAATCAATATTTAATATAATATAATAAATTAAATATTTAACTACCAAAAATGCGGGACGTTACAATATATATAGTTTACATTGTTGATAATATGGGCTTTGGGCTGTAATAACATTGGAGAAAAAGTAAAGCTCCGGATTACAAAATAAGCGGTTGTGATATGAGTAAGTTGATGGACGATAGAAAGCCACGTTAGAAATCTGAGTGGAGACATATAAAAAAGACAACTATGGGTTTCTATCTTCATTTTATTACGCCCCTTTGGAAGCTAGGGTTACTCGAACCCTAATCTGCACCACTTTCATGTCGGCGCCTCTGAAAATATTGATTTATCCACTCGAATTTGCTTTATAGATCAATTTCAGATCTGAGTTTATGTGAGCATGCTTCTTCGTTAAAGAGATTCATCTTTCTACCTTTGCTATCCTTTGATTCACTTTGGCTGAAAGAATTACAACTTGCTTTAGATTGTTCTTCTCGTCTTTCAACATTCATTTTTGATCGAAATCTGGTAAAGTTCTTAGCAGTACTAGCTTTAGTAAGAACGTCGACTTTCCGGTAAGTTCCAGGTATGTGATTGACTTCGATTTCTCCTTTCTGAACCAATTCTCTAACAAAATGCAAGTCTATCTCTATGTGTTCTGTTCGAGCCTACTATATTGGATTTTAAGACATATATACAGTGCTTTTATTATCGCACCACAACACTGCCTTTGCTGTAGAATTAATTTGTAGTTCCTTTAGAACAGAATGTATCCACTTTATTTCTGCAGCAGCATTAGCTATACTTCTATATTCTGATTCGGTACTGGATCTAGAAATAGTTGCTTGTTTCTTTGAACTCCGTGAAATTAAACTTTGACCAGTACAAACACATTAACCACTTGTTGATATTTTGTCATCAGGATCAGAAGCCCAGTCAGCATTAGCATACCCTACTATGTTTAGATGTTGACTGGTCTTTAGTATAAGACCATAAACTGCAGTTCCTTTGAGGTACCTTAGGATCCTTTTGATTGCCTTCCAGTATGTCTAGAATTTTTTGCATAAATTGAGATACTTTATTAATATCATAACAACTTTCCTGTATTCAGTTATGTTAGGAAATGCTTCTCCTCTAAATTTCGAAAATTGTTGACTACTGTTCATTTTTGTTGGTTGAAGATTAGCATTCAACATATTTGTTTTGTTTAAAAGCTCATTGATGTACTTTCTTCAGCATAGAAATATTTTATTGTTGGATTTAGTTACTTCTGTGCCTAAGAAATAATTGACATCCCCCATATTTTTAATAGAAAATTGTTTGTCTAAATATTTTGTTAATTCATTAATGTCTTCAACTTTGTTCCCAGTTATTATCAGATCATCCACATATATTAGTATATAGATTATCGATGTCTGTTTGATTCTGGTAAACAAAGAATTATCTGATTTAGTAGACTGAAAACCTTGTTTACATAAAGTAAGTTTCAGTTTATCAAACCAAACACAAGGAGATTGCTTAAGACCATATGTGGCTTTATTCAATTTGCAGACTAATTTGATTTAACATTATAACCTAGAGGTTGACACATATAGATTTCTTCTTCGAGGACACTATTCAAGAAAGCATTATTGACATCCAAGCGTTTAATATGCCAATTTTTACCCACAACTAGAGTTAGTGTTAATCTTATAGTGGTGGGTTTTAAAACAGGAGAAAAGGATTGATCAAAATCAAAACCATACTCTTGTGTAAAACCCTTAGCTACTAATCTAGCTTTATACATGTTAATTGAGACATTAAGGTTCTTTTTCAGCCTGTATGTCCATCTACATCCTACTATATTTTTATTAGCAGGTGGATATACAATATCCCAAGTGTTATTTTTAACTAGAGCATTATACTATTCATCCATTGCAGCCTTCCAGTTTTTATCTTTTATAGCCTGATCAAAAGATTCAAGTCCATTTGAACTGGATATGGCTACAAATGTTTTGGGTTTGAAGATACCACTTTTGGTCCTTGTGATCATAGGGTGACCAGTCTGAGCTGGTTGTTCAGTTGGTGGTGAGTTGTTAGTGCCCTCTGAATTTTCTAAACTAGATTGTTGAGAGTGTGATCCTCTTTCATTATCTTCATTGTTTTGGCTATGTGCAGGTGGAAGAGGTGCCATGCCGGGTGGCTCAAAGTTTGCATGTTCTTCATAGATTGGTGAACTTTAAGTATCAGAATGTTGATCACTCTCTGTTTGCTGCCAACATTCATCAATATATGGTACAGCGGGTACTGAAACTCTTGGATTTCTAATTTTACCTGTAGTACTTACATCTTTTGTACTATATAGAAACACTTTTTCATCAAAAACAACATGTTTGCTAATATAAATTCTTTCTGTGTTATCAATGCATTTATATCCGTTTTGATTATTAGCATATCCCAGAAATGTGCATTGTTTTGACCTAAAATTTAATTTGTTAGTATTATAATGTAATGACCCGGGATTTTGTCGACTTTGGTTATCGCCATAAACACAATGATGACTAACCAAACATCGAAAAATACCGATCATTAATGAAAGAAATTAGAGGGTGAGGAAAGATAAGATAGAAACTTAGAATAGAAGAAGAAGAAGAAGAACACAACATCAGAGTAACACGAACCTCACAGCGGAACGAATAAATATATTTCATAACATAACTTTGAAATACAAATCTGTACTTGAATACACATATCATTATCAAAGTACAACACTTACAACACAGCGGAAATAACTATGGCTATATGATCCTGAAGCCTCCTGCTCCTAGCTCTTCCAGTATATCTGTAAATCCTGACTACTTGTCTGCCTGTACAAATTTAGGAACCCAAGAGTTTAGGGAAAACAAAACAAAATAAACTCCGGGTCAGTCATGGGACTGGTATGAGTAAAACAGTTTAAAACAGTTCAAGCAGGCAATCGATATCTCATAAGACCACACCGTATAACGGAACGGGTTTTTCACTTATGAGAATCCAAATTATCTTTATATCAAAAACCTTTTGATATTATAATAATGTCTATCAATCACAATATATTAATCATCTAGCAGAAACGCTTTCATCTCATGTTCTACATATATAGTATACAATCAAAACCGCAAGCACGTATTGGGTAATGGATTTCCAACTATGACAAGGTATGGAACCACCTTTAGCTAGTGTACCTCTAGAGAGGAATACACTGGGTTCAACAAAAACATCTTGTAACCCGGCCACACATGACCGACCACTCATTTCGCTTGAGTGTATCGAATGTATATCACCAATGGTTGGGATCAGCAACTGTTTCCCGAATGGGACAGCATCAACAATATATTTTTATAAGTAAATGAAACTCTAGATCACGTGATTATACACCCTACTTCGGTGCGACCGACTTAGCCATGCTACCTGCCCGATTTCTGTCATTTACTGGATGTGAGGCTAGAGTCTACGCTTTATCATCACACCAGATTCACTTTGAATGCCACATCATCAAATCAATCAAATCACCGATTGATGTCCTCAACCATACATTATGTGTTAGCTAAAAGAAGTTTCCTTCTCCGCTTCCAGTCTTGGTACAGTTGGAGAAATCAATATACGTGATCGTCTGGAAATACTTTGTCAGACATCCGTCCATACAAGTCATCCAGCAACAGGATGAACTGAAGGCACTATTCTGTAAACAGGATAGCCCTTGCATAACTCCGTCTTCAATTTCCTTTGGCATATATGATTCGCAACGCTTATGCCAATACAGAGTGGTTCTTTGGATAATAATCCAACCGGTCTCTCCATATTAACAACGTTAAAATGGTCAAAACTTCGATGGTCTGTGATTTAACTATCAAAGAAAAACAGGTGTGCAAACAACGATATTATTTCCAGATGGAAATTTTATCAATCAATCATCAATCATATATCTCCTTAGTTCATTAATTTACTTATCTCCTGTTTCCCTATATTCAACATTTCTTATTTTCTAAATTTAGAAAATATATGTTATTACCATTGGAAAACATTTCCATTTCTTGTTTTCTATATCAGAAAACATTTCTAGTTCTTATTTGGAAAACATTTCCAAAACTCCTTCATTGAACTTAGACAGATGTTTAAATAAAACTTCGCTATGCCAACTCAAACCATTTCCTTTACTGCCGAACCTTAACTATTCCTTAGTTAAAAACGAAGCCAATCAAGTTGGGGTAGAACTACCTCTCAGACCTTAACTGAACAACATTTCTAACTTTGAAATAGGCAAAGTTCACTTTATATTTCTTTAACTAATTTCCTTACTTAACTCTCATTCGAATAAATCTATATTCGATTTATTCTATTTGATTTACTCTATTTGTTTTACTCTATTCACTTAACCCCTGTCGAATAAACTATATTCGATAACTACTTTCAAATAACAAGATTTGATAACTCCTTTCGAATAACTAGATTCGATAACTCCTTCTCTTTAACTCCATTCAAATAAACTATATTCGATTACTCTATTTAAATAACTCTAGTTCGATTTAACACTATTCAATAAATTCTAGTTCGATATAACTCTATCGATTTACTTTAACTGATTTACACTAACTGTTTAACTCTAACTGGTTTACCCTAATGGTTTAACCCTAACTGGTTTAACCTAATTCGAATAACTAATATTCGATTAACTCTATTCAACTAACTCGACTCGACTAACCCCTTTCGAATAACTAATTCGATTTACTAACTTTCGAATACCATATTTATTTTAGCTCCTTTAACTCTATTCGAATAAACTATATCTGATAAACTCCTTTATTCTATTCGAATAACTAATTCGGTTAACTCCTTTTGAATAACTAATTAGATTTACTAACTTTCGAATACCATATTCGTTTTAACTCCTTTAACTCTATTCGAAAAAACTATATCTGATAAACTCCTTTATTCTATTCGAATAACAAATTAGATTAACTCCTTTTCGAATAAACTATTCATTTATAAAGATTTACTTTTAGTAACGGTTCTTCACTTTACAAATGATTTCCCTTTTATTTACTTTCGACATATTTTCTTTTATAAAATTTGTTGATGTTATAATATCCCTTTATTTCAATATACATTGAAATAATTCTTTTTACATCCCAGGGTCTTTTATGATATTTAAAATATCGAATAACAATGATCAACATCATTCTAACACACATAATCCATAACAGATATACATCACATCATATATCATAATATATGAAAACAGTAAATAAATGTTGAGGAATCCAGTCGGATTCCTCCAACCTGTCTCCCTGCATCACAGATGTTAAACAATATAGATAACATCACTTTCAGTTATGATATATTCTGTTAAACAGAATCAATATAGAAATTCAACTAACTGACTAGCAGTTCAATCAAACAGTCAACACACAGTCAATCAGCCAATATTTAACAGTTCTAAAAATACAACGTGAAATTATAAACTGATTCAGAGTTAGTGAGATTTACTCACTTTGGCAGTTCATCGTTAAAGAACGATAAACTGTTATTTGATTTGAATCAAACAGTTTATTTCGCCATAAATTGTAATGAGCTCCGATGGACTTCCAATCAGTTTCATTTGCGAAGTGTCCGTCCATACGAATTCAACGCATCTGACCGTTCACGATTTCGGTTCCGTATGAACTAGATACGATATAAACAAGTTAATACATTTTAAATAAAAATAAAAACTTAGGATTTTAAATCCATTGGCCTCACCCCTTTCATAAATCCTTGACCCAACTCGTATAAGCCCACTGTCGCACTTGAGAACCCCCCCAAAACCCGTCTTCATCTTCCCCAAATACTAAGTGAAATCCAATACCAATTACTCACGCCATTTACACTCTTAACTCCATCGACCTCATCCTGAACGCAACCGAACTTCATCCCTCAATCCCCTTTCAATCCCCAAGCTGTCAATGTCCAACTCGCACCACTCCCACACCTTCCGTCGCCAAACCTATACGCAACCAACCACAGTGACGCAGTCACTTTCAGGCGATCGAACTCCACAACAACACTCACACGAGTGCAACATCGAATGCCGACCCTAAATCCACAACCAGAATTTCGATCAATGCTCCCAAACATCCACAATCCGTGACCCTAAAACCCGCTGAGCAAAAACCACGAACCAAATACTGATGTCGAGTTCAACTTGAAGCACACAGAATGGAAGAGGAGGTCAAGGAGATCGTAAATACATATGGGAATTGATTTATAGAAATTTGGATGATTTTTCTTATGATTTTTCTTTGTTTGGAATTTCTTGCTGTGATCGGTTTATACGCCTTATATAGGCTGTTTGGGTTAGGTGCCGTTTGTGGCTGTTGGAGAATGTCGCGTGGCCTGTGTTGGACCTTAGAAAAATAGGGGGAATAATTTAATTTTGATTTTCTATTTTATTTTATCGATTTTATGCTCTTCTCTGGTCCTTAAAAATCCCTACGACCACGTACGATACCCAAAAATCTCCAAACTGGACAAGTAGCTAGAGTTCGACATTACGGTCCCAACGAAACTGGTTTCGTCGAATTCCGACTTCGTATGCTCACCCAACGTATTTTTAACTGTCGAAATACTTACTGTTTTTCACTCTAAAAATCCGTACGGCCACACAGTGACTCTAAAAATCACCAAACTTGAAATCTAACAATATTTTGATATTGCGGATCCAACAAAATTAGTTTCGTCGAATTCCGACTTCGTTTGCAAAAGTGGCTATTTTTAAAGCTCTAAATAGCCTATTTAAATATATAAATATATTTAGATAAAAATAAATTAAATATAAATAAATTTATATTATCGTATATACTCACAGTGGAATACCCTACAACTCTAGAATATTCCTATATGAATTTCCAACTCGATATTCACTTCTGGGTCAACCCGATATTCGATTTATATTGAAATTCCTTTTTAAAATATAAATAATTCCTTTGTAAATTATAAAGGAATTCCACAGCGACTTTTCTAAAATTTGATTTGGACGTAAATCAAAATCTACACGACGAAATCCCGATTTTTCTCTTCCACTAGAAAGATATACTCCACCAGCTCCACACTTTTCTTGTTTCACAGAAATCCGATTTAAAACGACGCCAAATCGCGAACTGCAGCGCCATTTCAAGCTCGATTTTAATTATAATATAGTTATACGTTCAACTGTCGTTATTTAAATATATTCGTTATTCTAATTCAATTCTGAACTGAATTAAATATCACAGATGATCCGGTTCACACCATATCGCCATTTCAGCCCATTTTGATTATTTCAGAATTAAATATATTATTTATTTATTATTTTAATTAAATATTCACCATTATTTAATTCCACGACCATTAAATCCTCTAATCACTATATAAATAATTAAATAAATTAATTATAATACCTCTGCTAATGCGGGTCATTACAATCTTCCCCACTTAAAATAATTTCGTCCTCGAAATTGCTAAAAGGTAGAGGACGACCCTATTTACTGGTTAGAACATATTTGTTCACTTCTTAACTTCAGTTTCAACTGAACCAATTTAATTTTTATTAAAATATTAATCAATTCTTATCAACGAAAATTTTCAAAAATCCTGAAAATTTTCTAACGGCTTAACCTTTTTGAAAAAATTTCGCCAGCACCTCCTTTGTACTGGTCAATAGCTCAAATTCCAACTCGCCTCTCTAGGCCATCTCCATCCAAAAGAAAATCAAACAGCCAAGCGGCTTGCCAATTCGGCTCATAAATCTTATATTCAATAGAAATATAAACTTGTACCTTTTGTCAGCATATCACTATATCCTCTACATCTGCTGCTAGTTCAGCATATACCAATATCATTCAAATCAAATCCAAATCACTTTTATCTCCAATACAACCATTTGTTTATATACGAGCCAAATATCATTTCAACTCGAGTTTTTTCTCGATTCCCAACTCTTAACTTAATTATCACATCACACTTCAAATTTGAATCTCACATCCAATTTGTCTTGATCTCATTCTAATTCAATCTCAGTTACCACTTTACTGGCTTTACTTTAATTCAATTTTGCTTTCCCAAATTTCTGTTAAATTTGTTTTTAATTCAAACAGTCTTTCCCTGGAAATTTTTAAACAGTTTACTCTTTTCAAAAATCAAATTTTCCTTTTGAACATGTCACTGAGCCCTTAATTAATATTCCATTAGTTAAATCACTTCTCTATTTCTTTATCAATATTTGTTAACCAAATATTTTCAATAACCATATTGGCCTTTTATGTTATTAGGAAAATATTTCCGAATATTGCCTTCCTTTATTTTCTAAACTTTAGAAAATATATACTATTTATAATTGGAAAATATTCCAATTACTTATCTCTTCTCCGATCTCGTTTATTTCTATACTTAGGAAATATTCTTTATTATATTTCCAAGCTTACACTTATTTGGGTTAAAACGGATGTTGTGTAAAACATTGTTACGACAACCCAAATACTATATTCAAATAACTCTTATTCAACATTGATCTTCGAGCTTGAAATCTTACTATTTATTTGTTAATAATGAAATCAATCAAGTTGGGGTATAACTACCTCTCAGACCTTGACTGAATAACATTTATAACGTCAAAACAGATATGACTACTTACTCGAATAATCAATACCGTACAACTACTTATACACTTTTAAACACGTATACGCTTCCTCTTTCTATTCTTACTAGATTTTATTCTTAGTCTTCCTTTTTGATTATACTATTCTATTTCTAAGTTCGTTTCCTTATCGACTTCTATATATATATATATATATCGATACATTGATTTTTAACTATCAAATTATCTTAAAAAATATTCTAACTCCTTAAATTCCCGGAAAAATTCGCCATAACCTCCTTTGTACCGGGAGCATCGGGATATTTCAAATAGCCTCCCATGGCCCTCACCAATCCAAAAGAAAAAGAAAAAGCCAAGCGTCTAGCCGATACGACGCATAAAATCTCATATATGAATTAAATACATACCTTTTCGTCGAGCATTCTATTTATATACCTTCATACCTTATCCATACCAATCTCGTGTATATTTATACCTGCCCAATCTATTTTAACTATACCTGATCATTTTAACTCAATTCGTTAATTAAATTTTTAATTAACTCTTTAGTCTATTTCACTTTTATATTTGAACATGACATGTTCAAATATAATTTAACTTGCTTATTAACTAATTTGAATCCAAATTTCAAATTTAAGTTCTATATTCGATTTCGAATATCCATTTACAAATCCAATTCACCTTTCAAAGTTCAACTTCAAATTCAAAACTCGATTAACTAATTCCTCTTCGGCTTAGTTAATTCCATTCAATTTCTATTCAAATTTTATATCACTTCTATTATTCAAATCTATATATCAAATTCTATTGTTTAAATTCCATTTGAATTCTGTGACGATCCCAAAACCCCGTGACACGGTGTTAAGGATAATCATTGGAATATAACACATTAATCATCATTAGCAGATCACAGATAATAGCATAAACAGAAAATAGAATAATTTACACACATATGACAGCGGAATCATATAGATATCATCACATCAGAGAAGCACAGTACAGGATACAACTTACTGTATAATGATACATAATCAGTCACCATCGCCTGAGGCGGAATCATACATAAAGAGTACACAAAAGGAATATCAGTCTACATCGCCAATGGCGGAATCATAATATAGATACAATAATGGCGGAGAAAATCCAAGTCAGCACAGTGTAGTCAAGCCTCGCCATGAGCCAAAAGGTGCGTCAGAAACCTGTAACTAGGCTGCCCGTGTGAAAATGAGGGCACCCGAGTTTGCAAGGTGAAACAAACTACGAGTCAGTCATGGGACTGGTATGAGAAATCTACTTAACTTATTAACAACAATAACAAGGCAAATCAAAGGACCACGCCACTTTCGCGGAACGGGTTTACTCCAATGAGTGCTAGTGCATGAAATAAAATAACGATTAAATCAACGCAATGCTTTTTATAAAATGAAGACATTATAAGACTCAGGTCCCATCACACAATGCAACGCAAGCCGGAGGATAGAGTTTTTACCTTATAATAGCCAAAAATGCTTCATACGAATAAAACAAAAGTGCTTGATATTATTACTAGTGCATATATGTTTCAAAAGCGATTTCAATCATAAATATCAATCATAGGCGGCATAAATGACCCATACCACTATGTCGCCATACTAGTAATACAATCACGTCCGCGTATTTCGTATTGGAAATTGGATTCCTTCATGAGTCGAGGCAAGGGGCAAGCTCCTCTCCGATTCGAGACACTCTAGCAAATGTCCCAGGACCCCACTATGATCCTTGGATCTTCAGGGCCGGTCCTCTCTTACTTTTGAGGATTAATTATTCCTGAACACACGTTTCCCGGTCCTTACAGACCTATATCGAGGCGCCTCGCATTCCAACAACCACACAGGTGAAAAGTATATATAATGTCAGGGCTGGTAGGTCACTGACACCACCTTAGCTAGAAAGAAACGTCGTGCTCTCCCTGCAGTCACTCTCCCGTTTTTGACTCATACCGAGGTGTGAGGCTCGCGAATTCACGTTATACACAAAGCTACGTCACACAGACCATGCTTTGATCATCAACCACAAGACTTTGCTTTGCAACAGAAGCCTTGATCATATGCCACTTAGGCGTGCCACACAGGCAATCCCCTCCATGCGACTGATTTCTGTCAATACATAACCTCTGAGCTCGTACGTCTCAGAGAAGGGCGTTAAGCAAGAGAATAAATTCTCCGCCGCCAAACAGATATATATTTAACAGAGATCAATCAACACAGAACAAAATCCAATGTCAGACACACAGTCCATTTACAAGTCCGTTCTGGGTCTGAACGAAACCGGAGGCACCAATTCCTCGCATATCCGTACAATCAACAGTATGTTTGGACGGCTACTACTTCAATTCCTTCATGGTAGCTACTCCAGTCACGAGTATCAGTAGCGCCCATCCATCCACTGTGGAGATCGTCGGTCTTCAACCGTCTTCGACTCTTCGACTTCTCAACGTCGATTGATTATTTGAAATGAGATAAACTCGGCCTTTTCAAATAACCCACGTATATTTAGATTTTCAAATCAATCAATCACATGGTTGGACTATTCATCAATCACATTTCAGTTATTTAGTTATAATTTTCATGTCAAATACATTCAACCATCTAATATCAAGCAAACACGACAAAATTGGTTTATTTCCACTCTATATCGTCAATAGTATTTTATAACGATATATCGGCATTTTTATTTAATTTAAAACGGCCATATTTAATTAAACGACGTTTCAGGTCGTGTCGATGCACTGGCGCTGCTTTCCACTAATTTTGTTTTACACATATCTGAAAATCTAACCGTTGGATCTCCACAAATTTTACATCATTAGGAAGGTCATTTCAAAACGAATCCAACGGTTTCAGTTTTGGGAAAATCCGACGGTCGGATCTTCCATACTAACCATTTTAAGTTACGATTTCAATTTACGAACTGCAGCGTCGTTATTCGATTTAATTTAATTATATATATATATATATATATATAAATATAATCGTTTCTGGCGTTGTTTTTCTTCAGTTTTGAATTAAACATTCCAGACAATCCAACCGTCGGATCTTCACAAAGTTGGTGCCGTTGGAAAGATATTTCCAAGGCGAACCCAACGGTTGCGGTTTCGGGAAAATCCAATGGTCGGATCTTCCGCACTAGTCGTTTGAAATCACGGTTTCAAAACATGAACTGCACGGCCACGTTTCGTTTTAATTCTATTTATATTTATATATTTATATAAATATAGTTCATTCAAACTTTCTATATCGTTTCCACTTCAATTATTTCACTAACGCCTTTAATTTTTGGAAAATTTCGCCATAACCTCCTTTGTACGGGAGGGTCTGGGAAAATTCCCAAATAGCCACACGGGCGTCTCATATCAAAAAGAAAAAGAAAAAGCCAAGCGGCTAGCCAATAGGCTCATAAAATCATCACCCAAACAAAGCGGTAAATGTGTACCTATTTGTCGGGCACAAAATTCTATTTCTCTTCTCTAGCCCCTTTTGCTTTAACCTGTTCAATAGATATGCACGTACATATATACAATTTCTAACATTTATCATTTTCCATTCAATTTCATATTTGATTTGCTTTGGTTTAAAAACACCATTCATTCTAATGTTGCATGCATAGGCTAAAATCATATCATTAGCTAGTTAATGTATATTTCAACTCATGCACGTTTATTTGAACAAGTGGCTATTTTTAACACTTCACATTTCAAAGATGATAATTTTGGCGAACTAAAATAGATTTCAACACATGACTATTTTATTTAGTTCCTATGCATGTTAAAAATAATATTTCTATCACGAATATTTATTTCAACGTCCGCATATCTTTAGCATGTCACACATATGATAAAAATGATATTTTTATCGTTCAAAATATTTATTCAACCAATGGATGGTTTCAACACTTCATAGTTTCAATAAAAATGTAATTTTTATTGTTCGATCTTTTTATTCAACACATGAACTTTTCCACTACACACACTTCTCAACAAATGAGCATTTCCACACATGGACATTTTATTCATGTTGTTCATATTAGAAAGGTGGGATTTTTATTGTTGAAATTATTTATACAAGGCGAATATTTTTCATACTTCATATATATATAAAAAATGTGATTTTTATTGTTTAAACACTTCATCCATTCACAAATGAATTTAATTTTCACACAACGCTTTTCAACACATGAATATTTCCACACATGGACATAGTTTCAATATATGACTTTAATTTCAATGCAAGAAAATAATTTCAACATATGAAAATAATTCTAACACACAAAGATTATTCAAAATTTCGGCAGCATAACGACAGGGTAGTTAAAACCGGCACCGTCCCTAGTACGGCTCCTCGCTCTACCTTAAAACCTCGCGGTTTTTGACAATGGGGATTCATGCATCTAATTCGCACGCAGGCGGCATGTTTATTTTTATTTCCACAAATATTTCCAATTCATTTCAATCACCAATGGGTATTTTTCAACCACAACCAAACAATATCAACCACAAGCAATTATTCAACCATTCGTATTTTTCATCCAATATTTCACACCAATTCACCACAATATAAATCGTCCATGGTTTGTGGACGAGGGGAGTATATATATATATATATAATATAATATATATTTGCTATATTTCACTAGCATTTCAACACATATATCAATTATTCTATGCATGTAAAATTCATACTTTGCTTATATAGCTTACACTACGCGTGTACATGAGGTATACAACATGTATGTAATTTATATTTTGCTAATATAAATTATACACGACATTTTCCATTCAATTTCACGTTAATTTAGATTTCTCACCTTGGTTTTCTGAGCGCTAAAAATCGATACGATGTTAGAAAAATCCGCAGCTTCTTCTATTGGGTAGAGAGCTTCCTTGCGGTCTCGATGTTTCCTGTTTCATCGAATTTCGTCAACATACCAAAAAGATATGGTTTTTCAAAGTGTAAAGATCAAAGAAAAACTCACTTTCACAAAGCTTCAAAACTAGGTTTACACTTTTCGCGAGAACCGGGGCACGAGGGGACGATCAGGGAGTTGGACGTGGAAGAGCTTCGAGAGGGCAACAGGCGCGCGGCGGTTTGGTGGCGTTCGGTGGTCCAGATCGGCGGCGGCGGCGGCTTAAAGGTCGGAACTTTGGAAGGGGATATCTCGACGTAGAGGCGACGATAGGGGGAGCTCCTTATATGGATTTGAAGAGGGGAGGGAGAACTACAAAAAGTTGAACTGGGGGAGGAGCTAATTCGGGCTGTGGCGATCGGAAAACGCCAGGGAAGGGGGGAAAGGTTTCCGTCGTCGATGTCGGGGTCGGGGGGGGGGGGGGGGGAGGGGTTTTCTGAATTTTTTTTATTTATGAATGGAGAAATATGATTGGCCGAGGACTATATTAAATTTTTAAATAGTGTTTTCTCAAACGAACTCCTTTTTAAACCCAACGACTGTCGCCCCTAGCTAAATACCCCCATTCCGGACACAATGGGATATGTTCCGTAGGCCAATTCGACTGTTACAGTCAGTTATTTTTCAAATTAAAGTATAAAACATTTAATTTTTAACTCTGAACGCACATTTCAATTTTCCAGGGCCACAAACTGATTCGAAAAATTCCAGAAAAATAAATCTAGCTATGTTTTGACGCTACGGTCACAACAAAACTAGTTTCGTCGAATTCTGAGGTCGTTTGAAAAATGGCCATTTTATGGTCGATCCAATTTAACAGAAATCGACCAAACACATTTTCTTTTGCCACGTTCACATACTAGCTTCAAAAATTATGAAATTTGAAACCTAGCAATAGTTTGATATCCCGGACCCAAGAAAAGTGGTTTCGTCGAATTCCGAGGTCGTATGCAAAATATCAATTTTCCAGGGCTATATATTCTATATACCGACTCTTCTGAAAATTCATTCGGCCATAACTTTTGATTCCCGTTATGAAACTTCGATTTTTCAGATTCGTTAGAAAGGTATTGACTAACAGATTTAAATATTTTTGGTTTCGCTAAAATCCGTTATATTCTCCACCCTGCATAGGCGGTCAAAGTTTGAATTCAAATTTTCAAACCGACTCACTATTTCTAATTCACTATTTTATTGAAATATTCTATTTCAATTGTTCAAATTCCTTTGAAACCACCAATTTAAAAATTTTAAATTGGCTCGTATTTTTCGGGTTATTACAAATTCTATATTCAAATTCCATTTGAATTTCTATATTCAAATTCTATATCACTTCCATTGAATTTCATATATTCAAACTCCCTTTTGAATTTCTATATTTAAATTCCATTTCACTTTCGATATTCAAATTCTATATTTGAATTTCCATTTGAATTTCTATATTCAAATTCTATATATTCAAATCCTATATTTGAATTCCTTATATATTTTTTATATTCAAATTATATATTTGAATTCCATTTGAATTTCTATATTCAAACTCTATTTCAATTTCATTGAATTTCATATATTCAAACTCCCTTTGAATTTCTATATTCAAATTCCATTTCACTTTCGATATTCAAATTCTATATTTGAATTTCCATTTGAATTTCTATATTCAAATTTCTATATCCAATCTATTTGAATTCTCTTTATTCAAACTCTATATTCAAATATATTTTATAAATCCCATTTTGAAATTAAACACAACTTGTCTTTCCCAAAACAAATTCAAAACAGTATCTCTGGTAGTAATTCGTTGCTTACAACTCGAAAATGAATACTGATGATGCAGCTGTCATCATCAGAATCTATTTTCCAGTGATCGAAGTGAGTTCAATACTATAAAACCATTTCTAAACATTTCCACTTTGAAATTCATTTCAAAATATAATTCACACGGCTTGTAAAACAATTTAAAATCTCCCAGGATCTTAAATTTTCCTTATTTTTAATCCAAATCCATTTACAAACACTTATTCAATTCTCCATAATTTTGATTCAATTTCTGGTTTAAATTTCAGATTTAACTCATCTGATTTCACATATTTCACTTATGTGAATTCTGATTGGTTATTTACATAACCATTTAATTTATAATCTTACTCGATTATAATAACAACCAATATATCCAATATATATATCAAAATATACGTTGGGTAAACTATTTTCATTTACCCTCTTTTCAAACATACCATGACGGTTCATCGTATTCAAGTGTTTATCAACTCCTACCGATACAGTCGATCAAACTGATCGACCAAAACCCATAAACAATTCAACCAATGAATCTCCACAATAGAAAACAAATTTTTATATCAATAACAAATACGTTCACTCGTATATATACACTCAATCTCAGTCTAGGGTATTACTAACCCTATCTCTACCGAGTCACGCCACAGAGCCAAGGTAATTCACTTAACTTAAGCTCTGATACCAACTGTAATGACCCGGGATTTTGTCGACTTTGGTTATCGCCATAAACACAATGATGACTAACCAAACATCGAAAAATATCGATCATTAATGAAAGAAATTAGAGGGTGAGGAAAGATAAGATAGAAACTTAGAATAGAAGAAGAAGAAGAAGAACACAACATCAAAGTAACACGAACCTCATAGCGGAACGAATAAATATAATTCATAACATAACTTTGAAATACAAATCTGTACTTGAATATACATATCATTATCAAAGTACAGCACTTACAACACAGCGGAAATAACTATAGCTATACGATCCTGAAGCCTCCTACTCCAAGCTCTTCCAGTATATCTGTAAATCCCGACTACTTGACTGCCCGTACAAATTTAGGCTCCCAAGAGTTTAGGGAAAACAAAACAAAATAAACTCCGGGTCAGTCATGGGATTGGTATGAGTAAAACAGTTTAAAACAGTTCAAGTAGGTAATCGATATCTCAAAAGACCACGCCGTATAACGGAACAGGTTTTTGCCTTATGAGAATCCAAATTATCTTTATATCAAAAACTTTTGATATTATAATAATGTCTATCAATCACAATATATTAATCATCTAGCAGAAACGCTTTCATCTCACGTTCTACATATATAGTATACAATCAAAACCACAAGCACGCATTGGGTAATGGATTTCCAACTATGACAAGGTATGGAACCCCCTTTCGCTAGTGTACCTCTAGAGAGGAATACACTGGGTTCAACAAGAACATCTTGCAACCCGGCCACACATGACCGACCACTCATTTCGCTTGAGTGTATCGAATGTATATCACCAATGGTTGGGATCAGCAACCGTTTCCCGAATGGGACAGCATCAACAATAGATTTTTAGAAGTAAATGAAACTCTAGATCAGGTGATTATACACCCTTCTTCGGTGCGACCGACTTAGCCATGTTGCCTGCCCGATTTCTGTCATTTACCGGATGTGAGGCTAGAAGCTACGCTTTATCATCACACCAGATTCACTTTGAATGTCACATCATCAAATCCATCAAATCACCGATTGATGTCCTCAACCATACATTATGTGTTAGCTAAAAGAAGTTTCCTTCTCCGCTTCCAATCTTGGTACGGTTGGAGAAATCAATATACGTGATCGTCTGGAAATACTCTGTCAGACATCCGTCAACACAAGTCATCCAGGAGCAGGATGAACCGAAGGAACTATTCTGTAAACAGGATAGCCGTTGCATAACTCCGTCTTCAATTTCCTTTGGCATATATGATTCACAACGCTTATGCCAATACAAAGTGGTTCTTTGGATAATAATCCAACCGGTCTCTCCATATTAACAATGTTAAAATGGTCAAAACTTCGATAGTCTGTGATTTAACTATCGAAGAAAAACAGGTGTGCAAACAACGATATTATTTCCAGATGGAAATTTTATCAATCAATCATCAATCATATATCTCCTTAGTTCATTAATTTACTTATCTCATGTTTCCTTATATTCAACATTTCTTATTTTCTAAATTTAGAAAATATATGTTATTACCATTGGAAAACATTTCCATTTCTTGTTTTCTATATTAGAAAACATTTCTAGTTCTTATTTGGAAAACATTTCCAAAACTCCTTCACTGGACTTAGAAAGATGTTAAAATAAAACATCGCTATGCCAACTCAAACCATTTCCTTTACTGCCGAACCTTAACTATTCCTTAGTTAAGAACGAAGCCAATCAAGTTGGGGTAGAACTACCTCTCAGACCTTAACTGAACAACATTTCTAACTTTGAAATAGGCAAAGTTCACTTTATATTTCTTTAACTAATTTCCTTACTTAACTCTCGTTCGAATAAATCTCTATTCGATTTATTCTATTTGATTTACTCTATTTGATTTACTCTATTCACTTAACCCCTGTCGAATAAACTATATTCGATAACTACTTTCAAATAACAAGATTTGATAACTCCTTTCGAATAACTAGATTCGATAACTCCTTCTCTTTAACTCTATTTGAATAAACTATATTCGATTACTCTATTTAAATAACTCTAGTTCGATTTTACTCTATTCAATAAATTCTAGTTCGATATAACTCTATCGATTTACTTTAACTGATTTACACTAACTGTTTAACTCTAACTGGTTTACCCTAATGGTTTAACCCTAACTGGTTTAACCTAATTCGAATAACTAATATTCGATTAACTCTATTCAACTAGCTCGATTCGACTAACCCCTTTCGAATAACTAATTCGATTTACTAACTTTCGAATACCATATTCGTTTTAACTCCTTTAACTCTATTCGAATAAACTATATCTGATAAACTCCTTTATTCTATTTGAATAACTAATTCGATTAACTCCTTTTAAATAACTAATTAGATTTACTAACTTTCGAATACCATATTCGTTTTAACTCCTTTAACTCTATTCGAAAAAACTATATCTGATAATCTCCTTTATTCTATTCGAATAACAAATTCGATTAACTCCTTTTCGAATAAACTATTCATTTATAAAGATTTACTTTTAGTAACGGTTCTTCACTTTACAAATGATTTCCCTTTTATTTACTTTCGACATATTTCCTTTTATAAAATCTGTTGATTTTATAAAATCCCTTTATTTCAATATACATTGAAATTATTCTTTTTACATCCCAGGGTCTTTTATGATATTTAAAATATCGAATAACAATGATCAACATCATTCTAACACACATAATCCATAACAGATATACATAACATCATATATCATAATATATGAAAACGGTAAATAAATGTTGAGGAATCCAGTCGGATTCCTCCAACCTGTCTCCTTGCATCACAGATGTTAAATAATATAGATAACACCACTTTCAGTTCCATATGATATATTCTGTTAAACAGAATCAACATAGAAATTCAACTAACCGACTAGCAGTTCAATCAAATAGTCAACACACAGTCAATCTGCCAATATTTAACAGTTCTAAAAATACAACGTGAAATTATAAATTGATTCAGAGTTAGTGAGATTTACTCACTTTGGCAGTTCATCGTTAAAGAACGATAAACTGTTATTTGATTTGAATCAAATAGTTTATTTCACCATAAATTGTAATGAGCTCCGATGGACTTCCAATCAGTTTCATTTGCGAAGTGTTCGTCCATACGAATTCAACGCATCTGACTGTTCACGATTTCGGTTCTGTATGAACTAGATACGATATAAACAAGTTAATACATTTTAAATAAAAAAAACTTAGGATTTTAAATCCATTGGCCTCACCCCTTTCATAAATCCTTGGCCCAACTCGTACAAGCCCACTGCCGCACTTGAGAACCCCCCCCCCAAAACCAGTCTTCATCTTCCCCAAATACTCAGTAATCCAATACCAATTACTCACGCCATTTCCACTCTTAACTCCATCGACCTCAACCTGAACGCAACCGAACTTCATCCCTCAATCCCCTTTCAATCCCCAAGCCGTCAATGTCCAACTCGTACCACTCCCACACCTTCCATCGCCAGACCTGTACGCAACCAACCACAGTGACACATTCACTTTCAGGCGATCGAACTCCACAACAACACTCACACGAGTGCAACATCGGATGCCGACCCTAAATCCACAACCAGAATTTCGATCGATGCTCCCAAACATCCACAATCCGTGACCCTAAAATCCGCTGAGCAAAAACCACGAACCAAATACCGATGTCGAGTTCAACTTGAAGCACACAGGATGGAAGAGGAGGTCAAGGAGATCGTAAATACATATGGGAATTGATTTATAGAAATTTGGATGAATTTTCTTATGATTTTTCTTTGTTTGAAATTTCTTGCTGTGATCGGTTTATACGCCTTATATAGGCTGTTTGGGTTAGGTGCCGTTTGTGGCTGTAGGAGAATGTCGCGTGGCCTGTGTTGGACCTTAGAAAAGGGGAATATTTTAAATTTGATTTTCTATTTTATTTTATCGATTTTATGCTCTTCTCTGGTCCTTAAAAATCCCTACGACCACGTACGATACCTAAAAATCACCAAACTGGACATGTAGCTAGAGTTCGACATTACGATCCCAACGAAACTGGTTTCGTCGAATTCCGACTTCGTATGCTCACCCAACGTATTTTTAACTGCCGAAATACTGACTGTTTTTCACTCTAAAAATCCGTACGGCCACACAGTGACTCTAAAAATCACCAAACTTTAAATCTAACAATAATTTGATATTGCGGATCCAACAAAATTAGTTTCGTCAAATTCCGACTTCGTTTGCAAAAGTGGCTATTTTTAAAGCTTTAAATAGCTTATTTAAATATATAAATATATTTAGATGAAATTAAATTAAATATAAATAAATTTATATTATCTTATATACTCACAGTGGAATACCCTACAACTCTAGAATATTCCTATATGAATGTCCAACTCGATATTCACTTCTGGGTCAACCCGATATTCGATTTATATTGAAATTCCTTTTTAAAATATAAATAATTCCTTTATAAATTATAAAGCAATTCCACAGCGACTTTTCTAAAATTTGATTTGGACGTAAATCAAAATCTACACGACGAAATCCCGATTTTTCTCTTCCACTAGAAAGATATACTCCACCAGCTCCACACTTTTCTTGTTTCACAGAAATCCGATTTAAAACGAACCCTGTACATTCAGTTGAAGTTCAAATCGCCAAATCGCGAACTGCAGCGCCATTTCAAGCTCAATTTTAATTATAATATAATTATACGTTCAACTGTCATTATTTAAATATATTCGTTATTCTAATTCAATTCTGAACTGAATTAAATATCACAGATGATCTGGTTCACACCATATCGCCATTTCAGCCCATTTTGATTATTTAAGAATTAAATATATTATTTAATTTATTATTTTAATTAAATATTCACCATTATTTAATTCCACGACCATTAAATCCTCCAATCACTATATAAATAATTAAATAAATTAATTATAATACCTCTGCCAATGAAGGTCATTACATATAAGGCCTTAAATATGGAAAACTCAAGCATCCAAAAGTCTTAAGTCTATTATAATCTTGTTTGACATTGTGCAGTTTTTCAAATGGTGGCAGATCCTTTAATATGTTGGTTCTCTGTTGATCAGATACACAATAGTATTAAAGGCTTCTGGCCAAAATTTTAATGGCATACTTGCTTGTGCAAGCAATGTTAAACCAGATTCGACAATGTGCCTGTGCTTTCTCTCCACAAGTCCATTTTGTTGAGATGTATATGGACAAGTGGTTTTGTGAATAATTCCTCTTTACTGAAAATACTAACATAGACCCTTGAATTCGCTTCCATCATCTGTGTGACGGCCCGCCCCGCACCAACCGACATTTACTTCAAAGGTGCGCTGTACACATGTCCAGTTAGCACGGAACGTGTCATCAGAAGGAAAGGGAAGAAGGAAATGAACTAACAAGGAACCTGTAGAATGTCTCACAGCGCATAGGATAAAATATAATAATAACATACTTGACATAAAACAGGTGAGACAGTGCATAAGCTGAAACAACTAACATAGCAATTGAAAATACAAGTACAGCTTATGATCCAAAGTTAAACATTATTACAACTTTCAAACTGTCTCAAAGCAAAAGCAAGATAAAGGAGGTACACTACTAATGCCCAAGTAGCGACCACCAACGACACATGGAGAATATCTTTATATACATCATACGTGGAAGCCTCCTGCCCGCCTCCGAATCAGCTACTCGCGCATCACTGGCTAACCTGTCTCTAGTCTGCTCGTGTGAGCACCCAGAGTAATAAGAGGAAACATAAAACTCTGGGTCAGACATAAAGCCTGGTATGAGCGATAAGCATCTAACAGAACAATAACAGGTAGACTAAAACATACCTGAACCTGGACCTGCAACCAAAGAGTTAGCACTACATACTGTACAACACTCTAAGGTGCCATATCAAATGGTGTAAAGATACGGAGGTGGGGTATGCATGTCATAGTGATGGCAAACAATCAAACATAGCATCCATCCTCACATCTCTCACTCAGTGCGTAAAGCATACGATATTCACTACTTCGATCACCAAACATACCTTGTTACGATCACTTTGCCCCTCAAGTCATAATGACTCTACTGCACTGATAACGTAGTATTGCTACCATCACCTTGCCCCTCGAGTCATAATGACTCTACTGCACTGATAAGTTGCCCATCATCCATTTTCAGTGGTGAATCGAAGTTATGAACATCGACAACTCCTTAGCACACGTCCCGCAGCAAAGCCCAACCATGAAGTGAACTCATTGGTTCCCAGTTGGATCCTGAGCTCTAACTTCCCATATTGGACTACCTTTGCATCTCGGGTTATTGATCAATACTGGGTCGGGTCGAATTTCGCTACTAGCCATCGGTTCGGGTCGGGTCCACTACGTCGCGTCGGTTCGGGTTGGGTGTCCCACTTCAGGTCAGGTCGGGTGCCATCTCCCATCCAGTTCGTGCTTCCGCTCCGATCAGCTCCCCCGCCCTTCATTTGTTCTGATCCGATCCTCCCCCTTTAGTCGCTTCGATCCCCCTCCTTTATTCGATCCGATCCCAATATTGCTAGCATGGCCTTCCTTTTTGCCAGATATCTCAAGTGTCAAGTTCCGATCCGATCGAATCCCTTGCCTAGTTCACTTATCCGATCCGAGTCACCATATCCGATCTGATCCGAAACCTGCAATGTTTCCTGAAGCTTTTCCAACAAGTGTTTTACGCCATTCGACGACATTTTCGACCATTCTAACTATTGAAATCAATCACAAAGCGTATCATACAGTCATAGCAACATGCATAATCAACCACAAACATCAAAACATCAATATGATAGGTTAAAATGGATCAAACATACCCAAAACCCCATATTTCCCCTTAAGCATGTTTAGGTGAAACTAATGATAGGATTAGCAAAACTTAACCAAATTAACCCAAATTCATATCAGAGGTCTAAAACATCATTTAAGAATTTATGAACATTTTTCCAGAATTTTATCATGTTTAAATTCGCTAATTAACACTAATTACCCTTAATTAGCCATAATTAGTGAGAAACTATGCAAATCACTCTCCTTAGCCACAAATAAACTAAAATCTGAAATAAATCTCTGATTTGATGCAAATCCCAATGCTAAAAAGCGGCTCCAATGTTGATTTGGTGTAGATCTTCCTTGATTTGATGTTGCTAAGCTTAATCCTTGATCAAAAGATGATTTGGAGGTGATTTAAAGGTTGAAGGCCATTTTTAGGGTTCCTTGGTGATAAGTGGAGGCTAGAAAACTGAAATGGAATGATTCTCTAACTCATTTCAGCCTCCCCATAACCCTAATCCCGAAATGGGTTATGGGCCTATTCACTAATCACCCTATTTGGCCCGGTTAAGCAGTTTTTCACCTTCCAAACCTTATTTCAGCCATATCTCCCAAACGGTAAGTCCGTTTGGCTATTATGACCACTCTACGGAAGGTTAAACCATCAAACAAATCTAATGGAAGTGGTTTCAGGTCAAAATTCCTTTCCAATCAAAAGATATGGCCAAAACAAGATCAGCTAGGGGCAAAACGGTCATTTAAAAATCAAAAAAAATCATGAACATGGGAAATGACTCTAATGGTTGTTTCCCAAAGTTACATGACCATACGACTTCATACGGGAAAGAAATAAATATTCTACGATCCTCCGATGCGTAGAATGCGGGTTGTTACATTCTCCCCCCCTTAAGAAATTTCGCCCCCGAAATTCCCTAACCAAAACATACAAAAGGGTCCCGCATGCCTATCAACCATAAAACAACCATCAAACATGCAAAATGAGTAGAACAAGTCTATCCTAGCATGCGGAATAACTAAATTGCAAAGTAAATCTTACCAGGCAAAGAGTTCTGGATACGCCTTTCTAATGCTCTCCTCTTTCTTCCAAGTACAATCATTCTCGTTCTCTCCCCACTGAACCTTCACTAGCCTCACCGCCTTCCTTCGAAGTTGCTTCTTATCGTGCTCGGCAATACGAATCGGCTTGCGGTTCCCAACCGCCTCGGGTTCTACTTCGAAGTCCTCTAACTGATCAGGTGAAATAGTCATATTTGAGTCGTGAACGAACTTACTTAGTTGAGAAACATGAAATACATTGTGAACTCCCGCCATCTTCTCTGGTAAGCCAACTCTATACGCCAAATTCCCGACTAGTTCAAGAACAGGGAATGGGCCAACAAATCTTGGTGCCAATTTTCCTCTCCTGCCAAATCGTATCACGCTTTTCAACGGAGAAATCTTGACAAACACCAAGTCACCAACGGAGAATTTTAAGTCTCTTCTCCTCTTATCGGCATAACTCTTCTGCCTTTCTTGGGCAGCTTTCATTTGTTGTTGAATGATCTTAATCTTATCCGAAGTTTCCCTCACCACATCTGGTCCAAGCATAAACTTCTCGCCAGTCTCTATCCAACATGATGATGAGTTGCACGGTCTTCCGTACAAAGCTTCATATGGAGCCATACCGATACTGGATTGGTAGCTATTATTATATGCAAACTCTACTAGATGCAAATGGTCATCCCATGATCCACCAAAATCCAATATACATGCTCTCAAGATATCTTCCAAAATAAGATTCACCCTCTCCGTCTGACCGTCGGTCTGAGGATGATATGCGGTACTAAGATGTAACTCTGACCCTAGAGCCTCTTGTAAGCTCTTCCAAAACCCACTAGTGAACAATGGGTCTCGGTCACTTACAATGCTTTTAGGTACTCCATGAAATCTCACTACCCACTTCATATACAATTCTACCAACTTAGCTGTCGTTCTGGTCGATTTGACTGGTATAAATCTTGCATTCTTAGTCAATCGATCCACAATTACCCAAATGATATCATGTCCGGACCTAGTCATCGGTAAACCATCGATGAAATCCATCGAGACTTGCTCCCATTTCCATTCGGTAATTTCTAATGGTTGCAACAACCCACTAGGATTCTTTTGCTCGGCTTTAACTAGCTGGCAATTCATGCATTTGGATATAAACTTCCCAGCCTCTCTTTTCATTCCTTCCCAGTAGTAAGTTTGCTTTATATCTCGATACATCTTATTATCACCGGGATGTATAGTCAGTTTTGAGTGATGACATTCTCTAAGCACTTCATCTCTCAAACCATTCACGTTGGGTACAACTAGTCTTCCATTCTTTCTAAGCCATCCATCTCGATCAAGCCCATACACATTCATCTCCTCACCATCGATTTTCGTCTCTAACTTGGAGATGATTTCCAATAGATTAGGATCATCCCTTTGGCTGGAACCAATCCGCTCTATCAAAGTGGGTCTGATCGCCAAACTAGCTAGCATAACTGGATCCAATTCGCACTTTGGTCTGAAATCAAACCCCGCGATATACTCCAGTTGCTTCCATTCAAGAAACATAGCCCCCAAACTGGCATGTCTCCTACTCAAGGCATCGGCTACCGCATTACCTTTCCCAGGTGTGTATGCGATATCAAAATCATACGAAGCCAAGAACACTAACCATCTTTGCTGATAGAGATTTAGATCTTTTTGGGAGAAGAGATACTTTAATGATTTATGATCGGTGAACAACTCAAATCTTTCTCCCAAGAGATAGTGTCTCCACATCTTCAATGCAAACACGATCGCTGCTAGTTCCAAATCATGGGTAGGATACTTCTTCTCATGCGGCTTTAGCTGTCGACTAGCATAAGCTACAACCTACCTCCTTGCATCAATACAGCACCTAATCCGGTACCACAAACATCCGTGTATACCGTCATCTCTTCATTCCCCTTAGGAATGACTAATACTGGCGCATGCGTCAACTTCTCTTTTAGACTCTTGAATGCCTTTTCACACACTCCGTCCCAGATGAAGGACTGATCTTTCTTAGTCAACTGAGTCAACGGTGCTGCTATCTTGGAGAAGTCCTGGTTAAACTTACGATAATATCTAGCTAACCCCAAGAAACTTCTTACATCTGTTACATTCTTGGGCGTAGGCCAATCCTGTACCGTAGCCACCTTCGCAGGGTCCACGGCAATACCACTCTCGGAAACAACATGACCCAAGAATCTCACTTCCCTTCTCCAAAAGTGACACTTAGAGAATTTCGCTTTCAATTGGTGTTTCCTCAACACCTCCATCACTATCCTCAAGTGTCCCTTGTGTTCCTCCTCTGTCCTTGAGTAAACAAGGATATCATCCACGAACACAAGAACAAACTTATTCAGTTGATCTCTGAATACTCGATTCATAAGATCCACAATGTAGGCTGGTGCATTGGTCAACCCAAATGGCATGACCAACCACTCATAGAATCCAGATGGCGTCCTAAATGCCGTTTTCGAAAACTCTCATCTGCTACTCGATGCTGATGAAATCCTGTCGCGAGATCCAACTGGGAGAACACTCTTGCTCCTTCCAGTTGATCAAACAAATCATCTATCCGCGGTAGAGGATACTTATTCTTCCTCGTTACCTTATTCAACTCGCGATAGTCCACACACAAACGAAGGGAACCATCTACCTTAGTGGAAAACACAACTGGTGCTCCCCACTCGGAGACACTCCTTCTAATAAATCCCTTCTTCAAAAGATTGCTGACTTGCACCCCGAGCTCTCGCTGCTCCCTTGGTGCCATACGACGAAGTGGCATCACTATAGGTCTGGCATATTTCACTAAATCAATACGGAACTCAATCTCTCGGTGTGGTGGAAGCCCGGTCACCTCCTCGAAGACGTCCGGATACTGGCCAACCACGGGCACATCTGACAGCTCATCCTGCGGGATGTAGAGGGAATTTACAAAACTGGCCATAACCCCATCACTAGGTAGACTACCAAACACTACCCTCCGCCCATCATCCGCCCTAACTGTCACCAAAAAGCCCTCATAGTCTACCACCACCCCGTATCTTTGGAGCCAATCGACTCCCAATATAATGCCATACCCAGTAAAGCCCAAAACAAAGCAATCACATACAAACATACATCCATGAATCGATAAGACCAAATTCCTGCAAATCATACTAAGGCTAGTCGAACCACCAATCGGGTTCGTCACAACCAATGGTCTATCGACTATCTCGGGTTCCAGTCCCAACCTATCTACCAGGTCACTATATATGAAGGAACGGGAAGCCCAAGTATCAAACAAAACTCGAACGGGTACATCATAAATAGAAAGCATACCTTGAATAACAACATTCTTTCCTTTCTCCGCCACAGTTGGGGCATTCGACGAAGAAGGAACAGCATCAATAGCATATGCTTTCACAATCTGCTTCTCCTTAAGAGGTTGCGGACACTTATCCCTGAAATGTCCCACTTGACCACAGTTGAAGCACTTCTTATCCGTTGTCTTGGCCCGACAATCTTTAGCATAATGGCCCTTCTTACCACAGCTGAAGCACTCAACATCCTTCTTGTTCTTTTTCTGGCCACCCTTAGATTGGTCCTGCTTCCTCTTATTCTGAGAGTTATTCTTGCCTCCACCGCCTGCTTGCGGCTTTGGCCCTTCTGCAGATGCAGCCTCAGTCTTTGGCTTAGGGTAAAGACTCTCTGATCTCAAAGCTTTCCCCACAATCGATTCAAAAGTCTGATCGATGTGATTGATAAGCCTTTCCCCCAAGTATCCATCCAAACCAGTAATGAACTTCTCATTCTTCTTCTCAGGAGTATCGATAAGAGATAGTCCATACTTTGAAAAAGTGTCGAACTCAGCAATATAGTCAGAGACTGCCCTACCACTCTGCTTGAGTTCCAAGAATCTCTTAAACAACACTGACTTCTGGGCAGCTGGAATGAACTTCTCGCTAAAGCGAGCCTTGAACTGATCCCAAGTAACCTGATCTTCTGGAGTAGCTATTCTAATGGCATTCCACCAATTCATC
Source organism: Allium sativum (assembly GCA_030737875.1). NCBI lineage: Eukaryota > Viridiplantae > Streptophyta > Magnoliopsida > Asparagales > Amaryllidaceae > Allium > Allium sativum. Next base: position 79,316,043 of record CM060925.1, read on the forward strand.
GCTCGCCCTTGCAGCTGACGAGACGCTAGCCTTCTCTTCATCGCTTCTTCAAGACCCAAGTCGTCGAAGATGTAGTCACAGCTATCCATCCAATCTTGAACATCTGTGGCCGTCTCCGTCCTGTGGAACGGCTTCCCACCAAGGTTAGTGTAATCCTTGCACAACTTGGCGAAATCGACCCTAGGCGCCTGCACTACTGGGCCAACACCAATTCCGGGATTGGGAACTGCCCTTGCACCTCCCTAAGCATGTCTCTCATGAGGTCAGTAAACATCGCCCTCATGTCAGCAGCATTCCCATGGTTGGTCCCTCTACCAGCACCCCTCGTGTCTCGACTCATCGTCAATCTGTAAAAAGGAAACATTTACGACCCCATAGTGGTGCTAGTGCAGTGCAACTTCATTCTTATACTACCAATAGTATATACATATATAGTTTTTGAAAACCAAAGTAATCACAAATACTCTCTCTCGTATACGTACTATCTCTCCCTAGTGACTTTCCCTAGGTTAACTATGCAACCTAGAGCTCTGATACCAAGTGTGATGGCCCGCCCCGCACCAACTGACATTTACTCCAAAGGTGCGCTGTATACATGTCCAGTTAGCATGGAACGGGTCATCAGAAGGAAAGGGAAGAAGGAAATGAACTAACAAGGAACCTGTAGAATGTCTCACAGCGCATAGGATAAAATATTATAATAACATACTTGACATAAAACAAGTGAGACAGTGCATAAGCTGAAACAACTAACATAGCAGCGGAAAATCCAAGTACAGCTTATGATCCAAAGTTAAACATTATTACAACTTTCAAACTGTCTCAAAGCAAAAGCAAGATAAAGGAGGTACACTACTAATGCCCAAGTAGCGACCACCAACGACACAGGGAGAATATCTATATATACATCATACGTGGAAGCCTCCTGCCCGCCTCCAAATCAGCTACTCGCGCATCACCGGCTAACCTGTCTCTAGTCTGCTCGTGTGAGCACCCAGAGTAATAAGAGGAGACATAAAACTCTGGGTCAGACATAAAGCCTGGTATGAGCGATAAGCATCTAACAGAACAATAACAGGTAGACTAAAACATACCTGAACCTGGACCTACAACCAAAGAGTTAGCACTACATACTGTACAACACTCTAAGGTGCCATATCAAATGGTGTAAAGATACGGAGGTGGGGGTGTGCATGTCATAGTGATGGCAAACAATCAAACATAGCATCCATCCTCACATCTCTCACTCAGTGCGTAAAGCATACGATATTCACTACTTCGATCACCAAACATACCTTGTTACGATCACTTTGCCCCATGAAGTCATAAATGGCTTCACTGCACTGATAACGTAGCCACTAATCCTTCGCTATGTCCACTTGCTCCATGGAGTTGTTCACCCCATCTGCACTGGCTCATAGCCTTACCAATCCTTTACTATGTCCACTTGCCCCATGGAGTTATTCACCCCATCTGCGCTGGCTCATAGTCTTACTACGCATCACTTTGCCCCTCAAGTCATAATGACTCTACTGCACTGATAACGTAGTCTTGCTACCATCACCTTGCCCCTCGAGTCATAATGACTCTACTGCACTGATAAGTAGCCCATCATCCATTTTCAGTGGTGAATCGAAGTTATGAACATCGACAACTCCTTAGCACACGTCCCGCGGCAAAGCCCAACATTGAAGTGAAATCATTGGTTCCCAGTTGGATCCTGAGCTCTAACTTCCCATATTGGACTACCTTTGCATCTCGGGTTATTGATCAATACTGGGTCGGGTCGGATTTCGCTACTAGCCATCGGTTCGGGTCGGGTCCACTACGTCGCGTCGGTTCGGGTCGGGTGTCCCACTTCGGGTTGGGTCGGGTGCCATCTCCCATCCAGTTCGTGCTTCTGCTCCGATTAGCTCCCTCGCCCTTCATTTGTTCCGATCCGATACTCCCCCTTTAGTCGCTCCGATCCCCCTCCTTTATCCGATCTGATCCCAATATTGCTAGCATGGCCTTCCTTTTTGCCAGATTTCTCAAGTGTCAAGTTCCGATCCGATCGAATCCCTTGCCCAGTTCACTTATCCGATCCGAGCCACCATATCCGATCCGATCCGAAACCTACACTATTTCCTGAAGCTTTTCCAGCAAGTGTTTTACGACATTCGACGACGTTTTTGACCATTCTAACTATTGAAATCAATCACAAAGCATATCATATAGTCATATCAACATGCATAATCAACCAAAAACATCAAAACATCAATATGATAGGTTAAAATGGATCAAACACACCCAAAACCCCATATTTCCCCTTAAGCATGTTTAGGTGAAACTAATGATAGGATTGGCAAAACTTAACCAAATTAACCCAAATTCATATCAGAGGTCTAAAACATCATTTAAGAATTTATGAACATTTTTCCAGAATTTTATCATGTTTAAATTCGCTAATTAACACTAATTACCCTTAATTAGCCATAATTAGTGAGAAACTATGCAAATCACTCACCTTAGCCACAAATAAACTAAGATCTGAAATAAATCTCTAATTTGATGCAAATCCCAATGCTAAACAGCGGCTCCAATGTTGATTTGGTGTAGATCTTCCTTGATTTGATGTTGCTAAGCTTAATCCTTGATCAAAAGATGATTTGGAGGTGATTTAAAGGTTGAAGGCCATTTTTAGGGTTCCTTGGTGATAAGTGGAGGCTAGAAAACTGAAATGGAATGATTCTCTAACTCATTTCAGCCTCCCCATAACCCTAATCCCGAAATGGGTTATGGGCCTATTCACTAATCACCCTATTTGGCCCGGTTAAGTAGTTTTTCACCTTCCAAACCTTATTTCAGCCATATCTCCCAAACGGTAAGTCCGTTTGGCTATTATATCCACTCTATGGAAAGGTAAACCATCAAACGAATCTAATGGAAGTGGTTTCAGGTCAAAATTCCTTTCCAATCAAAAGCTATGGCCAAAACAAGATCAGCTAGGGGCAAAACGGTCATTTAAAAATCAACAAAAATCATGAACATGGGAAATGACTCTAATGGTTGTTTCCCAAAGTTACATGACCATACAACTTCATACGGGAAAGAAATAAATATTCTACGATCCTCCGATGCGTAGAATGCGGGTTGTTACAATCTGTCTGAATGATTTTAACTTTATAATCAAACTGTTTTTCAACCATTGTTGTATAGTTTATAATAGCAATTTCAGACTTGGTTTTTAAGGAAATATATCCAAGTAAATCTAGTGTAGGCATCCACAAATGACACATAATATTTGTAGCCAAAATCAGAATAAATTAGTGAAGGGCCCCATACATCTGCGGCAATCAACTGCAGTGGTCTAGTGTAAACTGTGACTGAATCAGTGAAGGGTTGTGTAACACCCCGTATTTTCTGTGATCGTATAATTGACAAACCATAGAATAATTAATTTTTAAAATAAGAATCAAGGGAAACACCATTGCGTTCGTCTCGAAATTCTGCTTGGAAACGAGTCCGAGTTTTCGAGAAACGGAGTCCGTATGAGGGAGATATGGCCCTCCGAAGTTTCATAGAATTTCAGAATCGAAAACAGCTCGAAATTCGAATTCAAACCCAGAAGCGAGCTGGGCGGGAAATTTCCCGCCCAGGACCCAGGTCGACTGGGTGGTCGACTGGGTAGTCGACCTCCCCAGGGCCAGGTCGACCATAGTGTCGACCTTGGGGGACCAGGTCGACCATAGTGTCGACTTGGGGGTATGGTTGCTCAAGGAAACTGAGGATCTGTTCGTTATCTTCGAGGTGGACGATAGGCAGAAGGTACAATTGGTGGTATGGTTGCTCAAGGACGAAGCTTCCTACTGGTGGGAAATCACTAACGCTGAGAGGCCGGTTGAAACATGGATGGATTTCAGAACAAGGTTTGAGACGAAATTCCTCTCGCAAGCTGAACGAAGTCTACAACTGGAAAAGTTCTTATCTCTTGAGCAAGGAAGTACGACGGTCAGGGAATACGTCAATCAGTTCAACCAACTGGCTAGATTCGGACTAGATTTAGTCAACACCCAGCATAAAAAGGCTCTCCGCTTTGTTAAAGGATTGAACGAGCCACTGCACAACCTAGCCATGACTCATGTGCCCATGGGAGCGACTTACGAGAGATTGGTGGATATGGCACTACTACACGAGGAAGACAACGAAAAGAAAGAAGAGGCAAAGAAGGAAGAGCCACAGAACAAGAAAGCATGGCCCAAAAAGGAAACACAAAAGAAGGGTGAAAAGTATGAAGATAAGAAGGAGAAAAAGTGCTTTACTTGTGGAAGCTCGACTCATCTGAACAAGGATTGCAGAAAAAGAAAGGGCACTTGCTTCAACTGTGGTGAGATGGGACACTTCACTAGGGACTGTCCGAAGAAACGAGGGCAAGGGAAGAGGGCAGGACCAACTTCTGGAAGGCAGTCAAACACTCTCGAGGCTAGTGGATAGGATAGAAATAGGAAAACTTTCTGTAGGAGGTTTAATTTCTTTATCTGATTATTGAGTTGAAACTCTTTCTGATTCTGGCATTTTGATTCTGTAACCGATACTATGCACTTTAATACTAGTATTGTTTCTGATTCCACTGTAGGCTCAAACCCATAAGGGTTATGACTCATCTGCTTGTGATAGATTGGGATTTAAGAGATATCTATGTTAGGCGTCAAGAAGTACGCATACATTTTGGGTTTTATCATGCTTAGTTTTCTAAGAATCATTCGATAATCTGATCTGTACTAGTAGTCTGTAAGCATCTGGATATTTTGAAAAGGTTAAGATTTCCAGTTTTGACATTGTCTAAAGAGGGTAATCCTCTGGGCATCAATCTGATGTTGATCTCGGTCTTCGGGGCGGATACTTAGGGAATTTGTCTCTCAACCAAGGTCTAATGGAAACCAAGTTTCTGTTTTAGCTTCCATCATTCGACTGTATCCTATCGATCGAGTCTTCGACCTATAGATAGGAATCCTATGGATGTAAACATGTGTTTGAGACATGTTATGTTTGATGGTTGCAAGTGGATGCAAGTGGTTGCTCGTGGATGCATATACACACACACTAGGCACTAGATCGGCTCGAAAACACTCTCATACTGCATATGGATGTGTGAGCATTTTCAATTTTTGTGGATGAAAAATGGTTGACTCATCACATGGATGTTGCATTTGGATGAATGATTGCGCACACATTTAGAAATAATATGTATCAAATATGAAGATTGCATACATGTTGGACTCATGACACTGACATAGTTCGCATTAAGGAGGTAAACTGAATCAGTGGACCGCCTGATCTTTGCATTAGATAAGGAACATATACACACACTTTTGCATATGTTCATACAACATTAGAAGTTTTCTAAGGACAATGGATGCTTTTGGATGATGGTTGAGTAGATGGATGACCGGATGGTAGGACACATTCTTCTCAACTTGAAGATTTCGGGGACGAAATCCTTTAAGGAGGGGAGAATGTAACACCCCGTATTTTCAGTGATCATATAAGTGACAAACCAGAGAATAATTAATTTTTAAAATAAGAATCAAGGGAAACGGGTAGCGCCATTGCGTTCATCTCGAAATTCTGCTTGGAAATGAGTCCGAGTTTTCAAGAAACGGAGTCCGTATGAGGGAGATATGGCCCTCCGAAGTTTCAGAGAATTTCAGAATCGAAAACAGCTCGAAATTCGAATTCGAAATTCGAATTCGAACCCAGAAGCGGGCTGGGCGGGAAATTTCCCGCCCAGGACCCAGGTCGAGTGGGTGGTCGGCTGGGTAGTCGACCTCCCCAGGGCCAGGTCGACCATAGTGTCGACCTGGGGGGACCAGGTCGACCATAGTGTCGACCTGGGGGTCGACCTCCCTCCCGAAACCCACTTTGTAAACCTGATGCATTCTGATGTATTTAGACTCGTTTTTTGTCTAGATTCGTCCGCCTAATTCTATTTAAAAACCCTCAGACCTCACTTTCTCTCCACACCATTTCATTTTACCTATGCCCTGCCTCTGTTCTAATTAAAATAAAAATGGCATCGCTACTCTGCTGAAATATGAGCTGGAACTAGGACTAAAGCATCTTCTTCCAAACCGATTAAAATTAAAAGAGAACAACTGCAACTCTTCTTCTTCTTTAATCCAATCAAGGCAAGTACAGTTATTTTCCGCTAAAACGTTAATTATGATTGTGACATGAACTGTAAATCTGAATTTGAGGTTATGTCTGTTTTGTTCTGATCTATTTTATTCTGCATCTCTTTCTTCTTTCTTTTCTATAGCCAGGTTACCACGAGCCTGCACCAAACCTCATAAGAGATTAATGCACGAACGTTAAACTTTGGGACAAATAATGAATGATGGCATAAATGGGATATGGCTAATCTGTGACTGATTTAAGAAAAAGGACATAGGTTGTAAACTAGATTTAGATCTATGCATATTCTGTGAATTGGAAGAAGAGGAATCATTGTATGTTAACATATGACTTGAGGCTTTGACATAACGCATATTTTGAATTAAGATCTGTTATAATTTAAAGTTCTAGATTGCTGGGCATATTGTTTATATAACAATTCATGATTTGGGATAAAAAGAGAATATGACTTAGGTGTGAAGGTTTATATTAAGATTTGATAACTATTAAATGTGAATAATACCTAAGTGGGAGATTTTTGAATATATGACATGCATTGAGATTGATGGCTATATTTGTTATAATTTATATGTGAATCTCTTGTACTAGGAAAGCTTAACTAAATTGGGACATGTGTTATATGGTAAATTATGACCATAATCTGTGCCATGTAAATTCAATGCAAACGCGGGGTATATGATTATATTGTGAATCATGACAACTATTTAGGCATGCAAACTTAGGCCAAATTTACAATTAGGCAAGATATGTTTATGAAACTTTAAGGAATGATTAAATCTGTTATATTGCCTAATCTGCTAGTTCTGTTATATTGCCTAATTTGCTAGTTCTGCTACATTGCCTAATCTACTAGATCTGTTCATCTGCTAAATCTGTCATCTGCTAAGTCTGCTGAAAATGCCTAATTTGTTATATATTAAATCTTCTTAATTGCTTAATCTGCTAAATCCGTTAAGTCACCTAATCTGCGAAATTTGTTATCTGCTATATCTGTTGAGTAGATATATTTAGTCTGTTATTGACATAATCTGAATTGGCTATAGTTGTGAATAATTGACATGTATATTAGGTGTGGGAAAAAATGGTAAATTATTAATTAATTGGCCGCAAAGATAAACATGGCTAACTCGATGTTAGAATGAGTTTGCGGCGTAATTCTGCCCGGAACCGCCTGGCACATCCAGTGGCCGCAAACAATAGGTTCTAATGTGAGAAGTTAGTCATAACGTGCTTGAAACCCGAGGTTAGACTCAGTTTGTGGCATAAACCTGCCAGGAACCAACCGGCCTAACCAGTAGCCGCAAACTGTTAGTCTAATGTGAGAGGTCTGGGCATTAATATTTAATTAATGAAAATCTGGGATAATTATGATGTCTAAAACGTGTTGGGTGGATAGGGTTAAACCAACTAGACTGATGAAATTAATAAACCCGTTTCATGAATCTGTAGGCCCAATACAAAGTTAGACAATCTGTAAGTCTGTTCATATTAATCGGTTAATCTGTAAGTCTGTTAATCTGTAACCGGTTAATCTATAAGTCTGTTAAATCCGTATATCTGATCCGTTGGTCTGAAAACTTGTCTAATCTGTGAACTGGTTGATCTGAGTTCTGTACGTCTCAATTTGTAAACAAGTTAATCTGAAATCTGTTAGTCCGAGGACACAAGGTTAGGAGGGAAATTACTTGTGTCATCTGTTGTTTGGGACCCATGTTAGTCAGTAACCCTTTCTGGTATCAAAACTTTGACCCAACAGTAGGTAGGGTCCGGGCACGCTTACTGAACTAATTATAAGTGGTTCATTCTGATAATGGCGAGGGGTGTTGATGGTGCGTTCCAACCGGGTCATGTGCGTGCATGGATCCCGGCCTGCCTCTGTGGATGTAAGACGCCGTGACATCTGTAAATAGGTCTGTGCCAATTGGTTGTCACTTTAGGGAGTGATAAACCCTACTGTGGGGCCGACACAGGGTATTTATGTTTAGGGAGCCGGTCGCTTGGGGTAGGGTTTTAGGGTACACTTAGTTCTGTCTGTTTCTGTTGGTACCGTCTGTTTCTGTTGGGTGGCAACACCCGTCTATTTCTGCGTGGTACCATCTGTTCGGGTGGTAAAGGCCCAATTACTAGTGTACACCTAATTCTACATTCTGTTTCCGTAGGGATTAATCTGACTATTTCTATTCGGGTGGTAAAGGCCCATTATTAATATTCTGTTTCTGTCTGTTTCTGTTCGGGTGGTAAAGGCCCATTATCAGCATTCTGCTTCTGTCTGTTTCTGTTCGGGTGGTAAAGGCCCATTATTAATATCCTGTTTCTGTCTGTTTCTGTTCGGGTGGTAAAGGCCCATTATCAACATTCTGCTTCTGTCTGTTTCTGTTCGGGTGGTAAAGGCCCATTATTAGCTTTCTGTTTCTATGGAAATTATTTTGTTCCTGTTTCTGCTTCAGTTTAGACATTAGGGTGACACCTAATCCTGTTATACTAGTATTAGTGCAGAGAAGTGAAAAGCAAAAGCTTACATCATTCTATTCTTTTTTTGTTTAACCTATGTATATCTGCTACTCCTGTTACTGTTATCTCGCATCCAGTTTTATTTTCATGTCATTATTATTATTATATGATCATATGCTGAAAGTCACTGGACTTGCCAGACTTTATGTCTGACCTTGCTTGTTTTCGCCCCTTTTTCTTCCGTTTCCCCCCAGGTTTTCCAAGGAGGGAATACTTTAGCTTGATCTGGATTCCTTCTGCTTGAAGTGCTTAAAGTATGGCTTGGCTCGTTACAGCTTCTGTTCTGTGGGGATTATGATTTTAATGTTTTGTACTCTGATGATTTTCTGAACAAGACTGATATTTATGTACTTGAGTTTTTGGTAAAGATGTAACCAAACTGATTTCTGTTTTCTGCAGTAATAAAGTTATAGTATTGTTGATCTGTCTTGAAATTTTCTGTTCTGTCTACTAAAACGCTCCACCAAAGTTAAGGCATTCCCTTTGTGAGTGACCTTAAAGGAGGTGGGGTGTTACAGGTTGTTTGTGATTTTTACCCATTTGACAATATTCACATATATATGGTAAGGATACATGATCAAACTTGATATTATTATCATTTAATATTTTCTAGACAATTTTAACACTTGGATGCCCAAGTTTATAATCCCAGAGATCAAATACATTTATGTTGCATTGAGGTTTGTCTTTTGTGTTTAAATTACAAATTTTCTATTAATAGCATCACTAACATCACTTTGGCATTTAACATAATTAAATTTGTAAAGTCCATTGGCCAAATCACCCTGTAAAATAATATTTCTAGTTAGAATATCCCTAGTTAGATGGTGCTTTGGAAAGAATTCAAAATAAAAATTGTTATCTTTGGCAAATTGGGATACACTAATCAGATTTTTGGTGATTTTTGGAGCTCTAAGTAAATTGCGTAGATGTAATTGTTTTCTGCCATTAATATAAGTGTTACTAACATGTGTAATTTGAATATGTTTACCATTAGCCATAGAAACAGAACTGTAACTTCTGTACTCCTTGCATCCTATGTTTAAATTGTCAAGATTGTTTATGACGTGATTGGTTGCTCCTAAATTGGGGTACCAACTGTCATCTTGTAATTGGTCCATTCTAGTAGCATCGTTTCCCTTGTCTTGATTGTTGGTTTCTTGATTCATTTGTGCTACATTTGCTGTTGAATTATTAATGTTTTTCTGATTCTTAGTGTTGTTAGTGTACCTGAAATAACACTTTAGGGCAGTGTGACCAATCTTTTCATAGATCTGACACTTGGGTCTGTTATTATTGTTCCATCTGCCTCTTCCTGTAACGAACCAGAAAATTCGATGCCCAAATTTTTGACACAAATACATCCCATGTCCAAACTCAAGTACCGAAATTCCATAATGTTAAAGAAAGAAGTTAGAGGGTGCGAAAAGATAAGATAGAAAGATTATAATAGAAGAAAAGGAAGAAGAACCAAATACACAGTCTCACATCGCAGCGGAATAAAATATAATACGAAATAAATCTTTATTGGAAAACTTGAAATAATACTAATATTTAAGCAAAGTACATCGGACATTCATCACATCCGGAAAATTATAACAATCTGTCCTTGTTTACAACACACAACTTAATAATATATACATATCATATGTCTGAACTCCTCCAGCTCGCCTACTGGAATTCGTATCTTATCCTGAACCTGTACAACTCGGTCTGACCCGAGCATTACAAATGCACAAGTGAGTCTAGTGAACCAGCATGAGAAAAACCCACTAAATTATTGGTAGCATCCAACTTGATTTTAAAGTTAAAAATCATTTTGAAAGGAAAGGATAATCGTATGACCAATCCACACATAAACAAGGACTGTTTTAACCTTATGATAACCCAATTTTTTTTTGAAATCGATATCTTGTTGTGAAATTATAGTAGTATCTAAATACAAATAAATAGAATCTAGCAAACGATTGCATCTCACGCTCTACATATATAGTATACAATCAAAACCATGGGCGCTTATTGGAGATTGGATTTCCAACTATGACAAGGTATGGAACCACTTCTGATCAGTGTATAGTGGCCCAGGGATTTTCGGCCCCAAAAATCAACATAAATACATTTACCGTATCTTATGTCGACCTTCCAAACACCGGAACGTTTATAGAAAGAAATCAGAGGATGAGAAAAGAAAGAAAGATATATTAGAAGAGAAGAAGAAGAACCAACACAATACAGAGTCTCACGTCACATCAGAACAAAATATAATACACAAATAACTTCGTTGAAAACTAAAAGCAATGTACTTGCATACATCAGAGTACATCAGACACATCTGGACAGTTATAACAACCTGTCCTCAAATACAGCACAAAGCAGAAAATACTAGATAAAACCATACGTCTGAACTTCTCCAATACGTCTTTTGAACTTCGTAATATCCAATAACCTGAACCTGTATAACCCGGTCTAACCCGAGCATTACCAATACCGTGTCAGTCTAGTGAACCAGAGTGAGAAAAAGTCGCTAAATTTAAATAACATCCATATTGATTTTAAAGTCAAAAATCCTTTTGAAAGAAAAGGATAATAGTAAGACCAGCCCACACATAAACATGGACGATTTTTACCTTACTATAACCCAGACCAGTTTTGGAATCATATCTTGTCTGATATTATAATAGTGTCTAAATACAAATATATAGAATCTAGCAGAACACTTGCATCTCACACTACACATATATGGTATACAAACAAAACCGTGGGCGCTTATTGGAGATTAGATTTCCACTATAACAAGGTATGGAACCACCTGCCGATAGTGTATCTCTAGAGGGGAATACACTGGGTTCAACGAGAACGTCTTGCAACACGGCCATACATGACCGACCACTCATTTCGCTTGAGTGTATCGAATGTATATCACCAACGGTTGGGCTCAAACAACCGGTTCCCGAAAGGGACAACATCGAAATAGATTAAAGAAGGAAATAAAATTTCTCTAGATAGGTGATTATACACCCTAATGGGAGCGACCCACATAGCCATGCTGCCTGCCCAATTTTTGTCATTTCCTGGTTGTGAAGCTTGAGGTCATAACGTATCTTTTGGAACACTTGGCCACCATTCTTTTTGAATGCCACATCGTCAAATCCTCCAGAAATTACTAATTGATTTCCAAAAAAATAATCGGGCTGTTTAATTTAAGAGAAGGTGTCTTCTCGCCACCACAGAAATACGTTTGAGGAAATCAACGTACGTAATCCCTTTTGGAAATACTCTGTCAGACATCCATCCATACAAGTTGTCCTGGGACTGGACAAACCGAAGGCACTCTCTTACTGCATCCTTGAATTTTCATATGGATCAGTGGTGAGTAGTCCTTGCAAATCTGTAGATTTCAACCACGACTGGATTACAATCGAAACCCTCTGGTTGCATTCCCAAAGAATTATCAAGTAGCCCTTCCGCTTATGAAGGTCAACGATCTTCAATAGCCCCATCTTCAATCAGTATCTTCGACGATTTCATATTTGTTGGTCCGGAATGGTTTTCGAATATAAATTCGATCCCGGACTTTCTGTTTCAACAATCGTATAGGAAAGGTTTGATAGTTGGTTATTTAACTATCAAATAACAACCATTCAACCATAAAAATAGGAATGAGTTCACTGGTCCAGCCCTCAGCATCACTTGGCTTTTAAATTTAAAAACAAATTAACTCGTTAATCTTTAATATTTAAAACACCTCATTTATCTCTTATTTCGTTATAAGAGTATTTTTAAAACTGTTTTTAATTACTTTAGAATTAAATCCTATATATATATATATTATACTATGGGTTTTACCAAATTCTACTTATAAACATTGTTACGAAATCTATTTTGTTTTCATTTTTCCAATCAACAACCAACACTTCCCCTTTTTATAACTTATTCAAACCCGATCTCTTTAATTTCTTAAATCTCCATAATATCGTTATATTCTCACAATCGCTTTCTATTCGTTACTCTAACATTCGCTAGTTCCTAACCAGAAACTAATAAGAGGAAAATTCCCTAAATATCGATCCCGAAAGCCGAAACCAACATCAAATCGATACTCAAGAAGTCGTTCAACTCAACTATTCTCCAGTCAGTTTCTAATTTCTTTAACTCCATTCTAATTTGCAACCCATTTTCTTTTAAACCATTTCTCGCTTTGAAATCTCGTTTCAATTCCATTCACTTCACTTAATCTAATTATTAAGTATTTCCAATTCGAAGTCATCATATTAACTTCACTGATCTTTTATAAACCTTATTTATAACTCGGTTTTAAAATAAAAACCCTTTTATCTTGATTCGATCTTACTTATTTTAAATGTTATATAAACATTTATTTCCAACCATCGTATTCACATAAACTTCTTTTATAACTTCGTTTATAATACTCAGGTATAATATAAACCCGTTCTTAACCTCTTTCAAAACTCAACTATATTCCATTTCAAAATCGATTAGTCCTTGAATGGATTTCCTTTAAGAAAAGTAATCACCTAAAATTATTAATTAAGTTAATAATTTACTCTCTTATTTACTGATGTAAATAATAACTTTCTTTTTGAATTCTTATTATTCTTTAAACAAATATTTGTTAACTATTTCATCTGCTAACTAATTTAATAATTAATCCCAGTTAAAATGATTGACTTGGCTAAGTCCAAACACGGTTATTTCATTAACCAATTCCAATTAATCTTCACTTTAAATTAATTAATAATATAATTAATTTAGACAAATTATATTTAATTATTCCTTAAAATAATTGTTTGCTCCAAATTTGGGATCAAACACCAAAGATGTAAAGTTACACTTCACCAATTCGGTATGAATATGGAACCGCGTAGTCACAAAATAAATGGATAAAAACAAATAAGAACACAAAGGAATTTTTATAGTGGTTCGATTCAATACGAATCTACGTCCACTTTTAATCAATTCTCATTATAATACCAAAGCTTACAAAATATAGATCTTCCCTCATTACAATCTTTTCTCTCTTCTTTCTCTCTTTATGATCTAATCTCACTTGAATTTCGCAAAGAAAATGAAGAGGCCCTTGGCTTCGTGATGAATGTCCAATCACTTAGGTACTTTGATCCTTCTTCATAATATTCATAGATTTCATAGCGAATTAGCATTCGATTTAGGCTTCGGAGGGGATTAGAGATCGTTTGAATGGTGCCTGAGTTTGTAACTTGAATGAGATAGATGGTGTTAAATTCAATTGTAGAGAACTCTAATGATCATCAACATGGATTTGATCTTCATGAAGTTAGAAGAGTGTTTTTGAATCCATAGAAGTCATTAGAGAAGTTGTTGGTGAGTTTTCAATTTGGCGGAGTCTCCTCCTTCGAATGGCATTCCCCCCTCTTCCACTGAATTATGAGCGGTATTTATAGGTGATTTTAGCCCAGGTGGCAATTATGTAATTATGCAGAAAAATGCCTTGACTCATCTCGCTGTGATTCATTTCTACATGACTCTAACACGCCATGGATTAATGCCGCTCTAAAGATATTAAAGCGGTATGAAAGTGTACAGCTGGACAATGATATGCGACATGAATGGTCTGAACGCCATGACCATATTCGCGGCATGAATCATCCCCCTGATATAAATATAATACTTGCGGCCTTACCTTTTGTTTTAATGACATGGACTCACCAATACACAGTAAATGCTTTCATGCGACATAGTCCCTTACAGGTGGACAGGTACGACATGGATGTGAATGGCTTGAGAAATATACTTTCTTTGGATAAATCGACATGGCAGCATATCGTTGGAAATCATGGCACATGGACGACATGAATACACGCCGCATGTATTTTGTAGTTCATTTTAAAGCCCTTGTCCTTTGTGGCTTCAAGTACCATGCTCCCTGAAAACATGCCATGTGCCACCGCTTTATTCATATGATCCAAGCCACTTTCATACAAGTCCCGACGCCTTGACTTTGCACCGAAAATACACTCGACTTAAACCATGTCGTTTAATCAACCTGGTCTTAACTTAATGTTTACAGCTTGACTTACCATTATGCTTGACCTCGCGATATGAACGAGCTGATTTTGTACAGCCGGCATAATATATGTGCTCAACAACATGTTTATATGGATCGACTTATGTATTAACTCATCCTTATTATCATGTCTTAGCACTGGAATGACATGGCTGACATAAAAGGAAATGCGGTATGCAAGTCTGGACGACATGGAAGCTTCTAGCGGTATAAACCATGTCCTGTAACCGACTTGAATTGAGGGATTAACGGTGGCCCCTTAACACATGTGTATGGCATGACTCTCATACATAAAAACTCAGGCAGTTATTTTGCTGTTCATTTTCTTGTCTTACATGCATTCTCATGTGTGACGACCCCAAAACCCTTTACGACGATGGCTAGGGTAATCTTTGGAATATAACACATAAACAGATAACAGCAGAATAGAAATAATTAAATGCACCAGATAATGTACAATAGAATACACTGGATAAACATAATCATCAGAGTTACACAGTATACAGGATCATACATAGTACAAAATACAGTTCAGCTGTAAAGGCCCGGAAATCCGCACCATTTGAGTTGACTAATAACACCATACGTCCAACCCAAATTGCATAAAAATACGAATCATTATTAGAAAGAAGTTAGAGGATGAGAAATAGAAAGAAAGAAATATTAGAATAGAAGAAACTGAAGATCACAAACTCACAGCGGAATGAATAAAATATATTATATAACATACTTTTTGAAATACAAATCAGTAACTTTATATACATACCATTATCAAAGCACAACAGTTATTCCTTGAACAGTTATAAACACCTGTTTCCAGATATAAACATGGATTACAGCGGAATATATGATAGTCTATAGCTAACTGGTGAAGCCTCCTGCTTCCAGCTCCTCCAAATGAATCTGTGAAATCTCGACTACTTGACTGCCCGTACAAATTTGGGCACCCAAGAGTTTAGGGAAAACAAACAAAATAAACTCTGGGTCAGCCATGGGACTGGTGTGAGTAAACTCCAACCACTTGTTTAACTTTCAAAATCCTTTCGAAAGGAAAGATAATAGTAAGACCAGCCCACACATAAACATGGACGGTTTTTACCTTATTATAACCCAAAACACTTTGATATCAAATCCAGTGATATTATTATAATGTCTACATCAAATAAATAGAATCTAGCGGAACGCTTGCATCTCACGCTCCATATATAATATAAAATCAAAACCCACATGGTGCTTATTGGAGATTGGATTTCCAACATGACAAGGTATGGAACCACCTTCCGATTAGTGCACTCTAGAGGCGATACACTGGGGTTCAACAAGAACATCTTGCAACCTGGCCCACACATGACCGACCACTCATTTCGCTTGAGTGTATCGAATGTATATCACCAACGGTTGGGATTAGCGACCATTTCCCGAATGGGACTGTGACAACCCGGATTTTTACAACATGCTAAGACAAGAATCAAGGCAGAATTTATTATAAAATCTGAATCAGGAGAAACGGGTTGCGCCATTGCGTTCGTCTCGGAAAAATACGCGAAATAGAGTCCGAGTTTTCGAAAATCGGAGTCTGTATGACCCAATTATGGCCCGTTAAAGTTTTCAGAAAAATTCAAATTCAAAAACATTTCGAAATTCAAATCTAGAGCCAAACGAACTGGGCGGGAAAATTCCCGCCCAAGCCCCAGGTCGACTGGGGTGTCGACTGGGGAGTCGACACGCCCAGGGGGCAGGTCGACTGCCCAGTCGACACGGATGTCGACCTGGGTGGTCCGACCACTTGGGCCTGGGTGCACCTGCTACTGTCTTGGCTCGGTTTTATGGGCCTGTGACGGATTTTGAGGGCTCAGATCTATCCTAGGGTTTATCCTATGGCCTAAACTACTCCTAATCTCTATAAAAACACCCTAGGACCTAACCTAAATCACTCAAAATCAATCTAACAACGAAGTGCTGCCCAAATCCCTCTTGATCATGGCCTCCATCTCCAACTCCAACAGCTTATGCATTCAAATCGGATCCGAATCAAAGGTGCTAGCTTGCTACATCAAATCAAGGGAGTGGATCAACGTTGCTACGCAAATTTCGTGACGATTCTTCAACAAAGGAGCCACCTTTCTTCGTCAAGACGATTCATGCTCCTAGCCCTCTTGCCACACTATGTAAGTTCTAGCTACTTGTAGATTCTAACGGTGGTTCTAATGTGACATGGGATAAAATGCGATGAAACATAAGTATGCTAGCCTATGTGAACCTAATTTTGCCCCTTTTCTATGATCTAGGACATTGGGCTAAGTTTTAGCGACTTAATCATGCCACTCATGTTATGTTTAACCTAGTTTATCTTGCAAGTTTGAGACTTTATCTATGGAATGTTAGCATGAACCTTTGAGAACCATTTGAGTTGTGAAACATTGGCAAAGACTTGACTTTTGGGCTTATGCATGTAAATGAACCCAAACCCCTTATGTTATCATGCATGTTTGTGGCCAAATCCCCTTATGATACTATGCATATTTGTGGCCAAATTCCCTTATGATACTATGCATGTTTGTGGCCAAATTCCCTCATGATACTATGCATGTTTGTGGCTAAATTCCCCTATGATACTATGCATGCTTGAGGCCAAATCCTTTAGGATAACATTCACGTTTGCGGCCAATCCCTTTTTGATATCGTGCATGTTTTAAGGCCAATATGTAGCATAGTATCCTTACTATGTTGACTCGCTTTTACTTGGGTTGGAAACACGATTTGTGGTAGGTTAGACCAGCGTGATTACGACATGATAATTTGACATGGGATTTCATGAAAATATGACACTCATGATACACCTAAATGTGGACATGACATGTGGGGTAAACATGGGACTTGAAACTAGACACGTATGGGTCGTAAGTGTAATATGACACTAGACCAAACATGAAAGTGGCCAACTCGTGGTTGGGTTGAGTTTGTAGCATAAATCTACGCGGACCCGCCCGGCTTAACTAGTGGCTACAAACAACAGGACCCAATGTGAGTAGTTTGTCAAATAGCACTTAAAACCCGAGGTTAGACTAGGTTGTGGTGTAAAGCTACCCGGACCCGCCCGGCTTAACTAGTAACCACAACAAAGTCTAATGTGATAGGTTGGGGAGCATTAATCTAATTATTGCCACATGAAAATGTTAAGTAATTGTGACTAATGACACTTAACCGATATGAAACGAATGGGTAGGTTAAGTTAAACCGGACTTGATTTCTTAATGACACTTAACCATATAAGACAATTAGGGGATGGGGTTAAGTAATTTACACTTAACTAATCCGATTTGGTAATTAGATGGGGTTAAGTAACTTAGACTTAACTAATCTAAACACGGTAATTAGATGGGGTTAAGTAACCTACACTTAACTAATCTAAACACGGTAATTCGATGGGGTTAAGTTAAACACTTAACCAATCTAAACTTGGTAATTCAATGAGGTTAAGTAACCAATACTTAACCAACTTAACACGATAATTTAATGGGGTTAAGTAACTTATACTTAACCAATTATACATGATGATTTGATGAGGTTAAGTAACCTATACTTAACCAATCTAATATGCGGACCTGATAGGGTTAAGTCATAAGACCTTTTAAATATACTTAACCATTGTAATACGATTAGTGGATGGGGTTAAGCTAACCCATACTTAACCAATCTGACTCGATAATCTGATGGGATTAAGATAATCTATGCTTAATCAATCTAACACGATAATCTGATAGGGTTAAGACAAACAAATATTTAACCAATTTGACTTGATAGGGTTAAGTCATGAGCTTCTTGGTATACTTAACCAACTTGTAGGGCTAAGCCTTGAACTTAAATACTTAGCCAATCTTGACATGATTCGTAGGCGGGTTAAGTCATGAACTTGAATGACAACACTTAACCCATTAGACAAAACCCTAGCTCAGAGGACTAGGTTGAAAATCGTAGTTAACAAGGATAGCGGGAAGAGAAGCTAAGTGGTAAACCTTAGTTAAGGATAACTAAGTAATAATTCTTAGTCAAGGAAATTGGACCAGTTCACAGATAGATGAGTAACCCGATACGGTAGGTCATCGCTTGAACACACGTGGAGGAGCGAATTATCTGACTTAGATAAAGGCTCCAACGAACCGGGTGACGAAGCGGTAGCTTCGGGGGACGTGAGGATACTCTTGGTATCCCTCTGTGAGGTTGCAGATGATCCGCCTGGGCTCACAGAGGTTAAGGACCACGGTAGAAGAACCAAGAGTATTCCTTGGTTGCTGTGCGAGCAACCTAAAGACGGGGATGGATTAGCGTGGAGTCGACGATACTTGATTTTTGCCCTGGATAGCGCGTCGTCGACTACCTACCATCTTTAGTCAATCGTGTACGTACGGAAAGGCAGAGAACTCCCAACAGACCATATACTTGCTATCGAGTTATGGGTGAGGTTGGCCAATAGGAAAGTGGGGCTATAGTGGGGCCGGGATGTAGTTCTCATACATGATTTTTCTTGGACTGCCTTTCAGTAGTTGAGGGAGGGGTCACGTGGGACCATAGCCATGGATACAAAAACAGACCTTGATATCTGCATCGGCAGATGACTTAAAGCTCCCGACCGATTTCCGTATTTCTTGATTTGCCCTGGCACGGAACTCGGATGGCACATTGAGATACATGTGCATCTAGACATGGAAAACGATTCACGATACATACGTGGGATAAAGGGCGTGGTTGACGGGTGGCATAATCCCTAGTGGCCCTAGGTGGCTTGAACCCAAACCGAGACATGGAAACGTTCATTAGGTAGCATAATCCCTAGTGGTCCTAGGTGGCATAAATCCTAAGTGAACACGCGATAGTTCATGGTAAGAAAACATAACCAGATCAAGGGTAGCAGTCCAAAACAACTTCAAGGATAAAATGGTACTACGTTGAGGTGGTATAGATTTACATGGGAAAGCCCGTACGGCCTACGGCAAAGGACTGAACTTATACATGGAAGGAAACATACGAGTTGGGAAAACCTACATATGCTATATATTAGGTTGACATGGACGATTACATGACATTGGGCAAGGGACATTCATAGTTAACACATGACGCGGGTTGGGATACTAGTACGAGAGGTGCAGAGCAAATATACATGATAAATACCTTGGGATGTCATACATGATAGATACCGTGGGATGTTATACATGATAGATACCTTGGGATAGTATACTTGATAGAAACCTGACGATGTGATACCTTGATTTATCTTGACACCGTAGTTTATCATGATACCTTAGTTTATCTTGCTATAGTAGTTCATCCGGTTATCTTGGTTTAGCTTATCTATCTTGTCGTCATCCTTATGTTTACTTTCAGTTTATGCATGTCATGTTACCTTTACCTGTTTTTATACTGGAAGTAGATAGGACTTACCAGTCTTTATGACTGACCCCGTTTTGTTTCGCCTCTTTGTCTTCCGTTCCCCCCCAGGTTTTCAGGGAGGAAACACTGTTGTTTAGTTCGGACCTCTTCTGCTTGAAGGTCATCATATATGGCTTGGACTTCTTTTGGCTATGGCTGCTTTACCGGTTTGTTTTGGGGGAATAATTTATGAAAAGGTTTTATGCTTCTTTACTATTTGCAAGACAGGTTTCTATGTACTCTGATGTAAAAGGCTTTAGACCTTGATGTTTTATAAAGTAATGAAATTTGTTTTACTTCCGCTGTGTTATATGTTCTGTCTTGTAATATTTCTGTGCATGTTTACCAATAATGCCCCTCCAAACCTAGTGCATTCCTTTGTGAGTGACCCTGGCGGAGGTGGGGTGTTACATTTGGTATCTGAGCAGAAGGTTACCAGACTGGGCAAAAGTTTTTAAAACCTTCTGAAAACTATTTGAGAAACCGTTTACAAAGAAGCATTTTTCAAGAAAAGTTTTTTTAAAGGCTATTCCCCAAAAGCCATTAACACTATCCTTTGTTTCCTTGATTGAACCTCTTTTCCTTTCTTTCCTCCATCTGTAGTCACAGTAGTTTTAACTGTGACTAATCCTTGTCTAGCTACGTAAGTGTTTTCCCGTGCGATGGAGGAAGTTCTCGAGAGACCTGTTACCGAAGTTATAAGAAGGGATAATAAGAGCAAGGATAAAGGACACGAGCTTAAGAATAAGCAACTTGTTGGTATGGCTTGATCCACAAAGGAAGATAAGGACAAGATCAGCGAGAGGGCAATTGTATGCTCTCATTTCTAGCGTACCTAAGAGGAATGGTACCGTTTCTGTTAAAGGTTTAGCCTTTCTTTTCTATCATCCCGTCCAGACTTTGTTTTGATCATCACATCATTTAAGTCTGCTTCGATAGTTAAGTCTCTGCACCTTAGTACTAGCATGGTAGAAGATCCCACTTTTGTCTCAAATCCTGTTGGAGAGTCGGTCCATTTATTCATGACTTGTTTGGAATTGAGAGTGTAAATGCCAAGTGTTGAGATTAGAAGCAATGCTTCTATTGTTGAGCTATGGATGGATTCTAGGGATAAGTGGTGATCCAGTAATGGATGCCATTCTCGGTTTTGAAAGGAGGATAGTTAAACTCTTAACTTGCCTTGGTAATACCCTTGAAGTCTCGTGTAACCTTATGAGTTCTATCATGGTTAGTTACCTAGAATCTCTTGATGCATTTATCGGAAATCTCTGATCCAATCGAGTAATGTTCGCCAATAAGACGGATGGTTCTTTCCGCTTGAGCATGGGTTATAGGAATCACCCTAGTAAGTGCACGTGGTAACATGGATTGGCATCGGTAAACAAGATCCAGAATTCGCTAGTGAATTGTTGGAAAGCTTGCATGAAACCATGAGTACGCAGTTATGGTTGAGCCAAGTATTCTAGAAAAGAATAAGTGAAAGTGAAACGAGAGGTGACAGTGAAATGAGTTCCAACTCATACCTTGGAAATAGGAATCAAGGAGCTACGAAATCATGAAGTCAAAGGCGGTCAAGGCACAATGGAATTAAGCTCATGGAAATGCGGCTTAGACACGCGCATCATGTCTCTTTTTAAGAGTATATCTTTGATCCTTGGTTCACCGGTAGAGCTTGCTTGCATGCTATCGCTTGGTGGATATCCTCTCGGTCCTGTTTCTGTTGCAAACCCCGTAAGGAGTTTGTCTTGTTTATCTTCTCGATCCTATCTTGGGAACCTTAGATAGAACTCTATGGATGTAAACATGTATTTGAAACATGTTATGATTGATATGGTTGCAAATGGTTGCAAGTGGTTGCTCGTGGATGCGCGAATACACATTAGATACTAGATTGACGCGGTCACGTTTCATGTTGCATATGCACGAGTATTTATACTTGTTTATGGATGAAATTGAATGTATTGTCATGCGGATGTTGCATATGAATGAATGTTTGTGCACTAGGACTATTTGCATACATGTTGGACTCATGGCACTAAACATATTTTGCATTAGAAAGATCATTCAGGCCTGATCATTAGCATTAGCTAAGGAGCATATACACACACGTTCTGCATATGTTCATATGGCATTAGAAATTGTCTAAGGAAAATGGTCGCCTATGAATGATGTTTTGAGTAGATGGATGATGGATGGTAGGATACGTTCTTCCTAACTTGGAGATTTCGGGGACGAAATCCTTTAAGTTGGGGAGAATGTGACAACCCGGATTTTCACAACATGCTAAGACAAGGATCAAGGCAGAATTTAATTATAAAATCTGAATCAGGAGAAACGGGTTGCGCCATTGCGTTCGTCTCGGAAAAATATGCGAAATAGAGTCCGAGTTTTCGAAAATCGGAGTCCGTATGACCCAGTTATGGCCCGTCAAAGTTTTCAGAAAAATTCAAATTCAAAAACAGTTTGAAATTCAAATCTGGAGCCAAACGAACTGGGCGGGAAAATTCCCACCCAAGCCCCAGGTTGACTGGGGAATCGACACACCCAGGGGGCAGGTCGACTGCCCAGTCGACACGGGTGTCGACCTGGGTGGTCCGACCACTTGGGCCTGGGTGCACCTGCTGCTGTCTTGGCTCGGTTTTATGGGCCTGTGACGGATTTTGAGGGCTCAGATCTATCCTAGGGTTTATCCTATGGCCTAAACTACTCCTAATCTCAATAAAAACACACTAGGACCTAACCTAAATCACTCAAAATCAATCTAACAACGAAGTGCTGCCCAAATACCTCTTGATCATGGCCTCCATCTCCAACTCCAAGAGCTTATGCATTCAAATCGGATCCGAATCAAAGGTGCTAGCTTGCTACATCAAATCAAGGGAGTGTATCAACGTTGCTACGCAAATTTCATGACGATTCTTCAACAAAGGAGCCACCTTTCTTCGTCAAGACGATTCATGCTCCTAGCCCTCTTGCCACGCTATGTAAGTTCTAGCTACTTGTAGATTCTAACGGTAGTTCTAATGTGACATGGGATAAAATGCGATGAAACATAAGTATGCTAGTCTATGTGAACCTAATTTTTCCCCTTTTCTATGATCTAGGACCTTGGGCTAAGTTTTAGCGACTTAATCATGCCACTCATGTTATGTTTAACCTAGTTTATCTTGCAAGTTTGAATCTTTATCTATGGAATGTTAGCATGAACCTTTGGGAACCATTTGACTTGGGAAACATTGGCAAAGACCTGACTTTTGGGCTTATGCATGTAAATGAACCCAAACCCCTTATGTTATCATGCATGTTTGTGGCCAAATCCCCTTATGATACTATGCATATTTGTGGCCAAATTCCCTTATGATACTATGCATGTTTGTGGCCAAATTCCCTCATGATACTATGCATGTTTGTGGCCAAATTTACCTATGATACTATGCATGCTTGAGGCCAAATCCTTTAGGATAATATTCACGTTTGCGGCCAATCCCTTTTTGATATCGTGCATGTTTTAAGGCCAATATGTAGCATAGTATCCTTACTATGTTGACTCGCTTTTACTTGGGTTGGAAACACGATTTGGGGTAGGTTAGACGAGCGTGATTACGACATGATAATTTGACATGGGATTTCATGAAAATATGACACTCATGATACACCTAAATGTGGACATGACATGTGGGGTAAACATGGGACTTGAAACTAGACACGTATGGGTTGTAAGTGTAATATGACACTAGACAAAACATGAAAGTGGCCAACTCGAGGTTGGGTTGAGTTTGTAGCATAAATCTACCCGGACCCGCCCGACTTAATTAGTGGCTACAAACAACAGGACCCAATGTGAGTAGTTGGTCATATAGCACTTAAAACCCGGGGTTAGACTAGGTTTTGGTGTAAAGCTACCCGGACCCGCCCGGCTTAACTAGTAACCACAACAAAGTCTAATGTGAGAGGTTGGGGTGCATTAATCTAATTAATGCCACATGAAAAGGTTAAGTAATTGTGACTAATGACACTTAACCGATATGACACGAATGGGTAGGTTAAGTTAAACCGGACTTGATTTCTTAATGACACTTAACCATATAAGACAATTAGGGGATGGGGTTAAGTAATTTACACTTAACTAATCTGATTTGGTAATTAAATGGGGTTAAGTAACTTAGACTTAACTAATCTAAACACGGTAATTAGATGGGGTTAAGTAAACTACACTTAACTAATCTAAACACGGTAATTTGATGGGGTTAAGTTAAACACTTAACCAATCTAAACTTGGTAATTCAATGAGGTTAAGTAACCAATACTTAACCAACTTAACATGATAATTTAATGGGGTTAAGTAACTTATACTTAACCAATTATACATGATGATTTGATGAGGTTAAGTAACCTATACTTAACCAATCTAATATGCGCACCTGATAGGGTTAAGTCATAAGACCTTTTAAATATACTTAACCATTGTAATACGATTAGTGGATGGGGTTAAGCTAACCCATACTTAACCAATCCGACTCGATAATCTGATGGGATTAAGATAATCTATGCTTAATCAATCTAACACGATAATCTGATAGGGTTAAGACAAACAAATACTTAACCAATTTGACTTGATAGGGTTAAGTCATGAGCTTCTTGGTATACTTAACCAACTTGTAGGGCTAAGCTTTGAACTTAAATACTTAGCCAATCTTGACATGATTCGTAGGCGGGTTAAGTCATGAACTTGAATGACAACACTTAACCCATTAGACAAAACCCTAGCTCAGGGGACTAGGTTGAAAATCGTAGTTAACAAGGATAGCGGGAAGAGAAGCTAAGTGGTAAACCTTAGTTAAGGATAACTAAGTAATAATTCTTAGTCAAGGAAATTGGACCAGTTCACAGATAGATGAGTAACCCGATACGGTAGGTCATCGCTTGAACACACGTGGAGGAGCGAATTATCTGACTTAGATAAAGACTCCAACGAACTGGGTGACGAAGCGGTAGCTTCGGGGGACGTGAGGATACTCTTGGTATCCCTCTGTGAGGTTGCAGATGATCCGCCTGGGCTCACAGAGGTTAAGGTCTGCGGTAGAAGAACCAAGAGAATGCCTTGGTTGCTGTACGAGCAACCTAAAGACGGGGATGGATTAGCGTGGAGTCGACGATACTTGATTTTTGCCCTGGATAGTGCGTCGTCGACTACCTACCATCTTTAGTCAATCGTGTACGTACGGAAAGGCAGAGAACTCCCAACAGACCATATACTTGCTATCGAGTTATGGGTGAGGTTGGCCAATAGGAAAGTGGGGCTATAGTGGGGCCGGGATGTAGTTCTCATACATGATTTTTCTTGGATTGCCTATCAGTAGTTGAGGGAGGGGTCACGTGGGACCATAGCCACGGATACAAAAACATACCTTGATATCTGCATCGGCAGATGACTTAAAGCTCCCGACCGAGTTCCGTATTTCTTGATTTGCCCTGGCACGGAACTCGGATGGCACATTGAGATACATGTGCATCTAGACATGGAAAACGATTCACGATACATACGTGGGATAAAGGGTGTGGTTGACGGGTGGCATAATCCCTAGTGGCCCTAGGTGGCTGGAACCCAAACCGAGACACGGAAACGTTCATTAGGTAGCATAATCCCTAGTGGTCCTAGGTGGCATAAATCCTAAGTGAACACGCAATAGTTCATGGTAAGAAAACATAACCAGATCAAGGGTAGCAGTCCAAAACAACTTCAAGGATAAAATGGTACTACGTTGAGGTGGTATAGATTTACATGGGAAAGCCCGTACGGCCTACGGCAAAGGACTGAACTTATACATGGAAAGAAACATACGAGTTGGGAAAACCTACATATGCTATATATTAGGTTGACATGGACCATTACATGACATTGGGCAAGGGACATTCATAGTTAACACATGACGCGGGTTGGGATACTAGTACGAGAGGTGCAGCGCAAATATACATGATAAATACCTTGGGATGTCATACATGATAGATACCGTGGGATGTTATACATGATAGATACCTTGGGATAGTATACTTGATAGAAACCTGACGATGTGATACCTTGATTTATCTTGACACCGTAGTTTATCATGATACCTTAGTTTATCTTGCTACAGTAGTTCATCCGGTTATCTTGGTTTAGCTTATCTATCTTGTCGTCATCCTTATGTTTACTTTCAGTTTATGCATGTCATGTTACCTTTACCTGTTTTTATACTGGAAGTAGATAGGACTTACCAGTCTTTATGACTGACCCCGTTTTGTTTCACCTCTTTGTCTTCCGTTCCCCCCCAAGGTTTTTAGGGAGGAAACACTGTTGTTTAGTTCGGACCTCTTCTGCTTGAAGGTCATCATATATGGCTTGGACTTCTTTTGGCTATGGCTGCTTTACCGGTTTGTTTTGGGGGAATAATTTATGAAAAGGTTTTATGCTTCTTTACTATTTGCAAGACAGGTTTCTATGTACTCTGATGTAAAAGGCTTTAGACCTTGATGTTTTATAAAGTAATGAAATTTGTTTTACTTCCGCTGTTTTATATGTTCTGTCTTGTAATATTTCTGTGCATGTTTACCAATAATGCCCCTCCAAACCTAGTGCATTCCTTTGTGAGTGACCCTGGCGGAGGTGGGGTTTTACAGGGACATCATCGAATAGAATAAGAAATTAAATGAAACTCTAGATAGGTGATTATACATCCTAATGGGAGCGACCCACATAGCTATGTTGCCTGCCCGATTTTTGTCATTTCCCGGTTGTTGAGGCCTGAGGCTACGGTCACTTGCCATTCATTTATAACACAATCACTTTGAATACCACATTGTCAGATCCGTTAATCATTTATTGATTTGCACAAATATTCTGGATATTATGCTAAGGGAATAAATCCGTTGCAAACATATATATTTATACAGACCAACCCATTAGATCATTGGAAATACTTTGTCAGACATTCGTCCATTTATGTTTGTTCTGGGATTGAACGAAACCGAAGGCATAATTTCTATTAATAGAAAAAGCCCTTGCACTTCACTCTGTCTTCGATTATCTTTATATAATCCGATTCGCAACGCTACCGCCAATACAGAGTGGTTTACGGATAATAATCCAACCGGTCTCTCCTAATTGACAACAATATTGGCAAACACTTCGATAGTTGGTTATTTAACTATCGAAGAAAAACAACATCCATTCGAAACAATCAAACAATCATTGGGCCTTTTAATTAATATTTCATTAATTAAAACACTCCTCCACTTCCCTTACCAATATTCATTAACTAAATAATTTCAATGATCTTGTTGGGCTTTTACGCCATTTGGGAAAAACATTTCCCTATATCACCATCTTTTATTTTCTACACTTAGAAAATACATTCTATTTGAAATTGAAAACAATTTCAATCACTTATCTCTTTCCCGACTACTTTAATTATACTCAGGAAATATTTACTTTTATATTTCCAAAATTTCGAATGTTGTGTAAAACATCGTTACGACAACCCAAAATATTCTATTCGACTAATTCTTATTTCAAACACTTTTCTTTGAGACTGGATCTTGCAATTTATCGATTAAAAATGAAATCAATCAAGTTGGGGTATAACTACCTCTCAGACCTTGACTAAAAACATCATTAACTTCAAAACGGCAAAACCGCTAACTTCGAATAAACACACTATAAAACCCAATTATTCATTTTTAACGTATATGTGTTTCTCTGTCTATCTCCAACTTATCGATTTCCTTTATGGTTATAATATTCTATTTTAAATTTGTTTCCTTATCGAATTCTATATATATCGATACATTGATTTCTAACTATCAAATTATCTTAAAAATATTCTAACTCCTTAAATTCCCGGAAAAATTCGCCATAACCTCCCTTGTACCGGGAGCTTCGAGATATTTCAAATAGCCTCTCATGGCCCTCATCAATCCAAAAGAAAAAGCCAAGCGGCTTGCCGAAACGGCGTGTAAAACCTCATATATGAATTTAAACATGTACCTTTTTGTCGGGCACATAAATTAAAACCTTCATATACTTCATCCCAAACCTGTCTAACACACGTTCACCAGGTTTCAATTCAATTTAACACTATCCAATCGTTTGAATTCAGTATCGCTCATTTATTCTTTAATTAGCTATTTTGCCTATTTCACTTCTTTGTTTGAACATAACATGTTCAAAAAAATATTTAACTTGCTTATAACTAAATTGAACTCCAATTTCAATTCAAGTTTCCTTTTCGATTTCGAATATAAATTCTCAAATCGAATTCACTTATTCAAAGTCCAATATTAATTCAAAATTTTATTAACTAATTACTATTTAAATTAGTTAATTTTATTCAATAATCAAAAATCTGATTTCTGTTTTAAAAATCATATTCATTTACACAACTTGAATTCGCATATATTTTACAACTCAACTCTGAAATTTTCTAAATAGAAATTCGGATTTTATTCGCTTAAAATCCTTTTATAAAATTAAATAAATCGTTATGGTTTTAAAATGGTTATGGCGCTACTTTTCTGAAAATTTGATTTTGACATAACTCAAAATCTATATGACGAAATTCAGAATTTTCTCTTTCATTAGAAAACTATTATCAAATCGGTCATAACGTTTCTTGTTTCAAAGAATTCCGACTTCAATTGAGTTCTGTATATTCAATGGAAGTTTGAAACGACAATTAACGAACTGCAGCGCTACGGCGAGTTCGTTTTAATTATATTTATAAATATAAACGTTTAAACTTTGTTTATAATAAATTCCACGTCATTCTGATAGATTTTTAATATATCAAATCGAATTTTTCTCAGTTCAACATAGTATTTACGATCTGTTTCATTTCTATTTGAAATTCTATATTCAAATTTCAATTCACTTCTATTTTTTAAATTCTATTTAAATTTCCATATTCGAATTTCCTTTATTCAAATCCCATTTGAACCTTTACGTTCAAATTCTATGTTTGATTTTCCTTTGAATTTCATGTATTCAAACTCCATTTGAATTTCTATATTCAAATCCCCTTTGAATTTCTATTTGAATTCTATATTCAAATTCAATGGCTTAAATTCCATTTCACTTCTAATTTCAAATTCTATAGTTAAACCCCATTTGAATTTTATTTTCAAATCTGTATAGTTAACTCCATTTGAATTCTATTTTCAAATCTCTATAGTTAACTCCATTTGAATTCTCTTTATTCAAATCCATTTGAATTCATTTGAATTCAAATTCTATTTGAATTCTTTTGAATTCGAATTTCTATATATTCAAATTCAATATATTCAAATTCTATTTAAATTTTCGATGTATAAATTCTATTTGAATTTCATTTTCAAATTCCATTTTAACTCTATTTGAATTTCTTATTTTCGAATTCCATTTTAACTCTTTAAATCTTATACTCAAAGTCTGTTTCTATTTGAATTCTACATTCAAATTCTCTTTTCAATCTGGTTGAATTCTATATTTGAATTCCTTTGTATTTTCAGTATTCAATTTCTATTTGAATTTTTATATTCAATTTCTATAAACAAGTCTTGATTTTAATTCCTTGTGAGATCGATATTTCTATTCTTTTGAAAATAGATTTCCCTTTCCAATTTCACACCTGTATTTCTATTTCTGAATTATCCAATGATAATTCTTTTCACTTCATTTATAACTTCGTTATAAAAGAACTATTTATAAACTTCGTTTATAAAGGAACAACTTGTTTTATTTTTCAGAACATATTTATATTTTTATTCCATTCAAATTTCAAATTCTATTTAAAAATAGAATTTTTCCCTTTTAAATCTCAAATATCCTTTCCACGATTTTTAAATAAATTAACACTTAGCCCAGTGATATTTAAAACAATCCAATCATCTAATTTTCAATCATTTGATTTTTAACACGTCATATATGAATATATGAAATCAAGCAAGCAAACAAACAGATAATATATTTTTGAGGAATCCAGTTGGATTCCTCCAACCTGTTTTCCTGCATCCACAGACGTTAGTCAACATAGTAATACCCACCCTGCTTCGTGGCAGTATATCGCAGTATAAAAGGGGATCCACTTATATACGTGGGCGTAGGGTCATCCGCTGATGATACTGCGGGCATCTGCTAATGATACTGCGGGAACAATCCAATCACCAAACCAATATATATAATAGTCTACCATAAATAACTAATATTTTTAAATCAACTAGAAAGCATTTCAAATAAGCATCAAACAATTGTTTTTAACGAATAAAAATAATTCTAAATAAAAGGTGAGTGAGATTTACTCGCCACGAATTCCTTTGCTGAATATCTTGTTAAATTCCAAATTGTTGCGGCTACGAACTCCTCGAGTTATCTTGAATAAATTTTATTTCCACCTATGATTAATCAAACCCCTATTCATCAATTGGAACTATTTAAATAAATTACCTTAGACGAATTAACTAATTATAATTAAATTAAACATTTCTAATCAATTCATTATTTTATTATTTATTCGATGAAGTTTTAAATCTCAAAAATAAAAGAAAATTACCTTAATTCTTATTCATTCTTCTACTCTGGGAAAACGAACTGCTGTAGCTTTTATTTAAGCATGCATCAACTCCTTCCTTGGATGAATACCACAGTTTTTGTGACAAAATCCAACATCGTAGCTACTATCGAACTCACACACAAGACCCTTGCCATCACGTTGGTCATCTACCCCTATTGTTGTTATCACTATCGAACACTCTGCAGCAACACATACCCCATGCCTCACCTCCATCTAATTGGAGTATCTCAAATTTCAACAATAACCAACCCCAAATCGGCTCTTTCCAGAACTCGTCGCCACCTCTTACAGTGAGCGATTTCTCCTTCCTCGACAACCCTAAATCAAATTTCTAAACTACTCTATCCATTTTGGTAAACTTCGGTAAAATTGCCATCGCACCTGCAATAACTAACAACGACCTCCTCTCTGCGACGTAAGCACTTCCGATGTGAAGTCAACCTCTAGTTTACATCGTGATTCTCAGTTCGTCCCTCCAACATCGACCGCACCTTCATAGTGCTCGAAACCCTATATTACCCATTCTGAAATCGAGCTTCCAAATATCCTTCAAACTCGAAACTAGGTAGACGGTTATTATTTGGATCGATCCTTTCTTTTTATTTAACCGAAACTTCTGATTTCATTTGAGAAAAAAAGAACAAAAGCTACGACTTTTATTTGTTAGTGGTGGTGAATGAGAGTATCAGCCATTTTATCTCTTAGGAAATTTCCCTTTATTTGAAGCTCTTGATCCATTTTTTTTCCAGAAGAGTGAACTTAGAAGAAATAAGGGAGAGGGTGTCGCAATTTATAGAAGAAGGAGGGGTACAGGGTAGGTGAAGTAAAATGGTTTTAAATACGATTTGATTTCTATTTAATGCGATTCGAAATAAAGAGATTTTTATTTCTTTTAAACAGATATCGATTTGATTTTGATCCTATCCACTGATTAAATAAATCGGGGTTCACAATTAAAAATCATGAACCGTTATTTTAGCATACCTACCGTCGTTATAATGTTATAACGCTATTTTGAATTCAACGAAATGGATTATACAATTTAATTTGAACTTATATTTAAAATAACCATATTAAATCAATTTAAATTTAAAACAAATAAATTCTTCAACAATAAATTTTTATTATCAACGTTCATATTTAAATAGTATATATATTGATCATCAGAACTGTTTTGATTCAGTTTTATCTTTGAATTAAATTATTCAGTTCTCGTATTTCTATAATTATCAAAATAAATCGTATTTTCGATTATTTAATCGATAACCCAATAAAATACCATTTATATTATAAATTCAATATTTTAAACTATACTAAATATTTAAAATAAATCAACCAAAAATCCGGGTCGTTACATTCTTCCCCCTTAAAATAATTTCGTTCTCGAAATTGCTAAGGTAGGAAAAATACTACAAACCCATTAACTTTTCAACATCTCACTCATGTTGAAACTCAACTCTTCATATTTCAACAAATTTAATTCCACCAAAACTATTGGTTTTCTTCCTTTAATTCAAATGATCTACGATCAATCCATTTAACTAGCTTAAGTTAAATTCCAATTCCAGAATCCAAATCCCAGGGTTTTTATTTCCAAACAATATTGAAATCCCACAAATACATACATATATATTTGTCACTATCTCAAATTCGAAACATTTGAATTTCAAACCACTTGTTTTTCTTTCAACCAAATTACATCAAGAACTTTTCTAAGGTAGCCATTCGTCACTTAGAACTCGAAAATGAATACTGATGAAGCTGGAGTCATCATCAGAATTATTTCCCAGCCACTGAAGTGAGTTCAGTGCTTTATCTATTTCAAAATCCATTCAAATATAATTTTTATTCAAATAGTCTTTTCA
Organism: Allium sativum; assembly: GCA_030737875.1. Lineage (NCBI taxonomy): Eukaryota > Viridiplantae > Streptophyta > Magnoliopsida > Asparagales > Amaryllidaceae > Allium > Allium sativum. The sequence continues at coordinate 79,348,667 of CM060925.1, forward strand.
AAACAAAGCTATATCCTTTTAATATACTTCAGAAAATATTTTCCAACTTCCCAGGATTTAAATTCCAAATTCTGGCTTGAATTTAATTTCAATTCATCTCATTTGTATATATTATTCATCTACAAATTCTATTTGGTTCTATATAACCATTTCTTTTTTTCTCATTTGATTATAATAATAACAACCAACACATCCATAGAAAATTAATCCTTTTATATCAAAATAGAATTTTGGGTAAAATTATTTCATTTACCCAATTAAAACAATACTGTGTCAAATTCCTCTGTTCAAGTGTTTTGAAATTCCTATCTACTTCGTGGCGCCCCACGATTCGATCAGAATTCATAAACCACTCAACAGACTAACCAACACAATATAAAACAACTTTTATATCAATTAACAAATACGCTCTCTCATCTATATACACTCAACTCATTCTAGGGTACTACTGACCCTATCTCTAATGAGCACATGCCACACAAGCCTAGGTATTCGCTTAATCTAAGCTCTAATACCAACTGTAAAGGACCGCAAATCCGCACCATTTGAGTTGACTAATAACACCATACGTCCTACCCAAATTGCACAGAAATACGAATCATTATTAGAAAGAAGTTAGAGGATGAGAAATAGAAAGAAAGAAATACTAGAATAGAAGAAACTGAAGATCACAAACTCACAGCGGAACGAATAAAATATATTATATAACATACTTTTTGAAATACAAATCAGTAACTTTATATACATACCATTATCAAAGCACAACAGTTATTCCTGGAACAGTTATAAACACCTGTTTCCAGATATAAACATGGATCACAGCGGAATATATGATAGTCTATAGCTAACTGGTGAAGCCTCCTGCTTCCAGCTCCTCCAAATGAATCTGTAAAATCCTGACTACTTGACTTCCCGTACAAATTTGGGCACCCAAGAGTTTAGAGAAAACAAACAAAATAAACTCTGGGTCAGTCATGGGACTGGTGTGAGTAAACTCCAACCACTTGTTTAACTTTCAAAATCCTTTCGAAAGGAAAGATAATAGTAAGACCAGCCCACACATAAACATGGACGGTTTTTACCTTACTATAACCCAAAACACTTTGATATCAAATCCAGTGATATTATAATAATGTCTACATCAAATAAATAGAATCTAGCAGAACGCTTGCATCTCATGCTCCATATATAATATAAAATCAAAAACCGCATAACGCTTATTGGAGATTGGATTTCCAACATGACAAGGTATGGAACCACCTTCCGATCAGTGTACTCTAGAGGCGATACAATGGGGTTCAACAAGAACATCTTGCAACCCGGCCCACACATGACCGACCACTCATTTCGCTTGAGTGTATCGAATGTATACCACCAACGGTTGGGATCAGCAACCGTTTCCCGAATGGGACAGCATCGAATAGAATAAGAAATTAAATGAAACTCTAGATAGGTGATTATACATCCTAATGGGAGAGACCCACATAGCCATGCTGCCTGCCCGATTTTTATCATTTCCCGGTTGTTGAGGCCTGAGGCTACGCTCACTTGCCATTCATTTATAGCACAATCACTTTGAATGCCACATTGTCAGATCCGTTAATCATTTATTGATTTGCACAAATATTCTGGATAATATGCTAAGGGAATAAATCCGTTGCAACCATATATATTAATACAGACCAACCCATTAGATCATTGGAAATACTTAGTCAGACATTCGTCCATTTATGTTCGTTCTGGGATTGAACGAAAACGAAGGCACAATTTCTATTAATAGAAAAAGCCCTTGCACTTCACTCTGTCTTCGATTATCTTCATATAATACGATTCGCAATGCTACCGCCAATACAGAGTGGTTTACGGATAATAATCCAACTGGTCTCTCCATATTGACAACGATATTGGTAAACACTTCGATAGTTGGTTATTTAACTATTGAAGAAAAACAACATCCATTCGAAACAATCAAACAATCACTGGGCCTTTTAATTAATATTTCATTAATTAAAACACTTCTCCACTTCCCTTACCGATATTCATTAACTAAATAATTTCAATGATCTTGTTGGGCTTTTACGCCATTTTGGAAAAACATTTCCCTATATCACCTTCTTTTATTTTCTACACTTAGAAAATACATTCTATTTGAAATTGAAAACAATTTCAATCACTTATCTCTTTCCCGACTACTTTAATTATACTCAGGAAATATTTACTTTTATATTTCCAAAATTTCCACCACTTGGGTTAAAACGAATGTTGTGTAAAACATCGTTACGACAACCCAAAATATTCTATTCAACTAATTCTTACTTCAAACACTTTTCTTTGAGACTGGATCTTGCTATTTATCGATTAAAAATGAAATCAATCAAGTTGGGGTATAACTACCACTCAGACCTTGACTGAAAACATCATTAACTTCAAAATGGCAAAACCACTAACCTCGAATAAACACACTATAAAACCCAATTATTCATTTTTAACATATATATGTATCTCTTTCTATCTCCAACTTATCGATTTCCTTTATGGTTATAATATTATATTTTAAATTCGTTCCCTTATCAAATTCTATATATATCGATACATTAATTTCTAACTATCAAATTATCTTAAAAATATTCTAACTCCTTAAATTCCCGTAAAAATTCACCATAACCTTCCTTGTACTGGGAGCTTCGGGATATTTCAAATAGCCTCCCATGGCCCTCACCAATCCAAAAGAAAAAGAAAAAGCCAAGCGGCTTGCCGATACAGCGTGTAAAACCTCATAAATGAATTTAAACAATTACCTTTTTGTCAGGACATAAATTAAAACCTTCATATACTTCATCCCATACCTGTTTAACACACGTTCACCTGGTTTCAATTCAATTTAACACTATCCAATCGTTTGAATTCAGTATCGCTCATTTATTCTTTAATTAGCTATTTTGCCTATTTCACTTCTTTGTTTGAACATAACATGTTCAAACAGAATATTTAACTTGCTTATAACTAAATCGAATTCCAATTTCAATTCTAGTTTCCTTTTCGATTTCGAATATAAAATCTCAAATCGAATTCACTTATTCAAAGCCTAATATTAATTCAAAATTTCATTATCTAATTACTATTTAAATTGGTTAATTTTATTCAATAATCAAAAATATGATTTCTGTTTTAAAAATCATATTCATTTACACAACTTGAATTCGCATATATTTTACAACTCAACTCTGAAATTTTCTAAATAGAAATTCGGATTTTATTCGCTTAAAATCCTTTTATAAAATTAAATAAATCGTTATGGTTTTTAAATGGTTATGGCATTGCTTTTCAGAAAATTTGATTTTGACATAACTCAAAATCTATACGACGAAATTCAGAATTTTCTCTTTCATTAGAAAACTATTATCAAATCGGTCCTGACGTTTCTTGTTTCAAAGAATTCGGACTTTAATTGAGTTTTGAATATTCAATTGAAGTTTGAAACGACAATTTACGAACTGCAGCGCTGCGGCGAGTTCGTTTTAATTATATTTATAAATATAAACATTTAAACTTCGTTTATAATAAATTCCACTTCATTCTGATAGATTTTTAATATATCAAATCAAAATTTTCCCAGTTCAACATAGTATTTCCGATCTATTTCACTTCTATTTGAAATTCTATATTCAAATTTCAATTCACTTCTATTTTTCAAATTCTATTTAAATTTCCATATTCGAATTTCATTTCCTCAAATCCCATTTGAACCTCTACGTTCAAATTTTATATTTGATTTTCCTTTGAATTTCATATATTCAAACTCCATTTGAATTTCTATATTCAAATCCCCTTTGAATTTCTATTTGAATTATATATTCAAATTCCATGGCTTAAATTCCATTTCACTTCTAATTTCAAATTCTATAGTTAAACCCCATTTGAATTTTATTTTCAAATCTCTATAGTTAACTCCATTTGAATTCTATTTTCAAATCTCTATAGTTAACTCCATTTGAGTTCTCTTTATTCAAATCCATTTGAATTCCTTTGAATTCAAATTCCATTTGAATTCCTTTAAATTCAAATTCTATTTGAATTCCTTTAAATTCAAATTCTATTTGAATTCTTTTGAATTCGAATTTCTGTATATTCAAATTCAATATATTCAAATTCGATTTAAATTTTCTATGTATAAATTCTATTTGAATTTCATTTTCAAATTCCATTTTAACTCTATTTGAATTTCTTATTTTCAAATTCCATTTTAACTCTTTAAATCCTATACTCAAAGTCTGTTTCTATTTGAATTCTACATTCAAATTCTCATTTCAATCTGGTTGAATTCTATATTTGAATTCCTTTATATTTTCAGTATTCAATTTCTATTTGAATTTTTATATTCAATTTCTATAAACAAGTCTCGATTTCAATTCCTTTAGAAATCGATATTTCTATTCTTTTGAAAATAGGTTTCCCTTTTCAATTTCACACCTGTATTTCTATTTCTGAATTATCCAATGATAATTATTTTCACTTCATTTATAACTTTGTTATAAAAGAACTATTTATAAACTTCGTTTATAAAGGAACTACTTGTTTTATTTTTCAAAACAAGTTTATATTTTTATTCCATTCAAATTTCAAATTCTATTTAAAAATTGAATTTTCCCTTTTAAATCACAAATATCCTTTCCACGATATTTAAATAAATTAACACTTAGCCCAGTGATATTTAAAACAATCAAATCATCCAATTTTCAATCATCTGATTTTTAAAACGTCATGTATGAAAATATGAAATCAAGCAAACAAACAAACAGATAATATATTTTTGAGGAATCCAGTTGGATTCCTCCAACCTATTTTCCTGCATCCACAGACGTTAGTCAACATAGTAATACCCACCTTGCTTCATGGCAGGATATCGCGGTATAAAAGGGGATCCACTTATATACGTGGATGTAGGGTCATCCACTAATGATACTGCGGGCATCCGCTAATGATACTGCGGGAACAATCCAATCACCAAACCAATATATACAATAGTCTACTCTAAATAACTAATATTTTTAAATCAACAAGAAAGCATTTCAAACAAGCATCAAACAATTGTTTTTAATGAATAAAAATAATTCTAAATAAAAGGTGAGTGAGATTTACTCACCATGAATTCCTTTGCTGAATATCTTGTTAAATTCCAAATTGTTGCGGCTACGAACTCCTCGAGTTATCTTGAATAAATTTTATTTCCACATATGATTAATCAAACCCCTATTCATCAATTTGAACTATTTAAATAAATTACCTTAGAAGAATTAACTAATTATAATTAAATTAAACATTTCTAATCTATTCATTATTTTATTATTTATTCTATGAAGTTTTAAATCTCAAAAATAAAAGAAAATTACCTTAACTCTTATTCATTCTTCTACTCTGGGAAAACGAATTGCTATAGCTTTTATTTAAGCATGCATCAACTCCCTCCTTGGATGAATACCACAGTTTTTGTAACAAAATCCAACATCGCAGCTACTATCGAACTCACACACAAGACCCTTGCCATCACGTTTGTCATCTACCCCTATTGTTGTTATCACTATCGAACACTCTGTAGCAACACATACTCCGGGCCTCACCACCATCTAATTGGAGTACCTCAAATTTCAACAATAACCAACCCCAAATCGGCTCATTCCAGAACTCGTCGCCACCTCTTATAGTGTGCGACTTCTCCTTCCTCGACAACCCTAGATCAAATTTCTGAACTGCTCTATCCATTTTGGTAAACTTCGGTAAAATTGCCATCGCACCTGCAATAACTAACAACGACCTCCTTCCTGCGACGTAAGCACTTCTGATGTGAAGTCAACCTCTAGTTTACGTCGTGATTCTCAGTTCGCCCCTCCAACATCGACCGCACCTTCATTGTGCTTGAAACCCTATATTACCCAATCTGAAATTAAGCTTCCAAATATCCTTCAAACTCAAAACTAGGTAGACAGTTTTTATTTGGATCGATCCTTTCTTTTTATTTAACCGAAACTTCTGATTTCATTTGAGAAACAAAGAACAAAAGCTACGGCTTTGATTTGTTAGTGGTGGTGAACGAGAGTATCATCCATTTTATCTCTTAGGAAATTTCCCTTTATTTGAAGCTCTCAATCCATGTTTTTTCCCCGAAGAGTGAACTTAGAAGAAATAAGGGAGAGGGTGTCGCAATTTATAGAAGAAGGAGGGGTACAGGGTAGGTGAAGTATAATGGTTTGAAATACGATTTGATTTCTATTTAATGTGATTCGAAATAAAGATATTTTTATTTCTTTTAAACAGATATCGATTTGATTTTGATCCTATCCACTGATTAAATAAATCAGGGTTCACAATTAAAAATCGTGAACCACTATTTTAGCGTACCGACTGTCGTTAAAATGTTATAACGCTATTTTGAATTCAACGAAATAGATTATACAATTTAATTTGAACTTATATTTAAAATAGGCATTAAATCAATTTAAATTTAAAACAAGTAAATTCTTCAACAATAAATTTCTATTATCAACGATCATATTTAAATAGTATATATATTGATCACCAGAACTGTTTTGATTCAGTTTTATCTTTGAATTAAATTATTTAGGAAAATAAATCGTATTTTCGATTATTTAATCGATAACCCAATAAAATACCATTTATATTATAAATTCAATATTTAAAACTATACTAAATATTTAAAATAAATCGACCAAAAATCCAGGTCGTTACATCAGCTATACATAAATGTCTACGGCGGAAAACAAAACATAATATGTACAATAGGAGCTGAACAGCATAAAAAAGATAAATGGTATAATCCATCTTCAGCTCCAGCTATCCAGAAAGAGTCGGCTAATACCTGGATATAAGGCTTCCCGTGTAGAAAGAGGGGCACCCGAGTTTGCAAGTGAAACAAACTACGAGTCAGTCATGGGACTGGTATGAGAAATCTACTTAACTGGTTAATCAATAATAACAAGGCAAATCATCGGACCACGCCACTTTCGCGGAATGGGTTTACTCCAGTGATTGCCAGTGCTTTAAAACAAGTAAACCTTTTAAACATCGCAGTGCTTTTTATAAAAATGAAGCCATTATAAGACTCAGTTCCCGTCACACAATGCAACGCAAACCGGAGGATAGAGTTTTTACCTTATAATGGCCAAAATATGCTTGATACGAATAAAACAAAAGCATTTGATATTATTACTAGTGTTTATATGTTTCAAAAACATTTTCAAATCATAAGTATCAATCATAGACGGCATTAATGCCCCATACCACTATGTCGCCATATATAGGTATACAATCAAAACCGCAAAGTCACGTATTTGGAAATTGGATTTCCGTCATGAACCGAGGCAAGGGATCGTCCTCACCGAATTCGAGACACTCTAGCCCGCCCCTCAGGCAAGTACTCAGTTGAGCCTTTGGATTGTCAGGGCCGGTCCACCGATGTGGATTAAAATGCCTGAACAATGCATTCCCCCGCCCTTTGGGGTGTAAATGAGCCCAATGACTCCGTCGGCTCCACATAGTCACCGATATATCCGAGGCGCCTCGCAACAGCAACAACCACACAGGTGAAAATAATATAAATGTCAGGGCTGGAAGGTCACTGACATCACCTTAGCTAGAAGGGAACGCATGCCCTCCCTGATGTCCTCTCCCGTTTCTGGTTCATATCGGGGTGTGAAGCTCGCGAATCAACGTTATACACAAAGTTATGCCACACAGGTCGTGCTTTGATCATCAACCATAAAGCTTTGCTTTTTAACAGAAGCCTTGATCATCTGCCACTTAGGCGTGCCACACAGGCAGTTCACTCCATGCGACTGATTTCTATCGATATATAACCTCTGAGCTCGTACGTCTCAGAGAAGGGCGTTAAGCAAGAGAATAAATTCTCCGCCGCCAAACAGATATATATTTAATAGAGATCAATCAGCACAGAACAAAATCCAACGTTAGACACACAGTCTATTTACAAGTTCATTCTAGGTCTGAAAGAAACTGGAGGCACCATATACCTCACATATCCATCGATCTCCAAGTATGTCTAGACGATCACCACTCATCATCTATATTTCAGGATGCCTCTGAATCAAGACATCAGTAATCAACTAACCGAGGTGAAGATATCCGGTCTTCAACCACCGTCTTCGTCATCGACTTCTTATCGCCGATCAATTATTTGAAATGAGATTTAACTCGGCCTTTTCAAATAATTCACATATATTTAGAATTTAAATCAATTCATTTCAATGGTTAAATTATTCAACATTAACAATTCTGTTCTTAAATGTAATTTTCACGCCAAACACATTCAACCATTAAATATCCACTAAACCGGGTAAATTCGGTTTATTTCCATTCCATATCATTTATAATATTTTATAACGATTTATCGCTATTTTTATTTATTTAAAAATAGCCATTTCATTCAAACAACGCTTCAGGGCATAACGCGGCCGCGGCGCTATTTTTCTTCAGATTTGATTTACACATAACTGAAAATCTAACCGTTGGATCTTCACAAATTTAATATCATTAGAAAGATCTTTTTAAAACGAATCCAAAGGTTTCAGTTTTGGGAAAATCCAACGGTCGGATCTCCCGTTACAATTGTTTGAAGTTACGATTTCAAAATACGAACAACAGCGTCGTTATTCGATTTAATTTAATTATATTTTTTTATATATAAATATAATCGATTCTGGCGCTGTTTTTCTTTTTAGATTTGAATTAAACATTCCAGACAATCCAACCGTTGGATCTTTACAAAGTTGGTGTCGTTGGAAAGATATTTCCAAAGCGAACCCAATGGTTGCGGTTTCGGGAAAAATCCGATGATCGGATCTACCGCACAAATCGTTTGAAATCACAGTTTCAATACACGAACTGTGTAATAACCCGGAAAATCTGGGCCAGTTTAAAATTTTTATTTCGGCAATTTTAGTGAATTTTGAACATTTAAAATAAATTATTTTAAATAATATCGACGAGAAATTTATTTTGAATAGAATTCGAACGTATATATTATACGCGTCGTCGTTAGAATATAAATATTTATATATAATTATAAATAGAATTGAAAATGGCGCGGTAGTTCGATAATTCGATTTCAAACTTCAATTGAATGTACCGGGTGCAAAACAATCCGGATTTTAGTGAAACCAAAAACATTAGAATCTAATTGTGGATATCTTTCCAACGAATCCGAAAAATCAAAATTTCGTAGCGGGAATCAAAAGATATGTCCAGTTGAAAATTCTGAATAGTCGCTATGGAATTCAGGCCCTTAAAAATGGACATTTTGCAAATGACCTCGGATTTCGACGAAACCACTTTTGTTGGGTCCGTGATGTCAAATTATTGCTAGGTTTCAAATTTCATAATTTTTCGAATCAATATGTGAGCGTGGCAAGGGAAAACGCGTTTGACCAGTTTCAGTTGATTTTAATCGACTGGAAAATGGCCATTTTTCCAACGGTCTCAGAATTCGACGAAACTAGTTTTGTTAGGACCGTATCGTCAACACGAAGCTAGGAAATATTTTTCTGGAATTTTTCTAGTTAGTATGTGACCCCGGTAAATTGAAAGGTACGTTAAAAATTCAATATAGCGATTTAAATATAAATTCAACGGAAACTGATCAAAGCGATCGAATCAGCTTGCGATGCATATCCCATTGTGTTCGGAATGGGGGTTAAACGCTATGGACGACAGGTGGTGGGCCTCGTTTAGATGACGTATGTAAAAGTCAACTTTTAAAAATAATAAAATAATAAAAAAATAAAAAAAGAAAACCCTCTCGCCCTTTAACCGTTCTGCCCCCCCCCCCCCCCGATTAAATTCATTGAACGAAAAAAAAAAAAAAGAGATCGACGCCCCCCCTGAACTGCAAGCCAAACCACCGCCGTCGAGTCTCCAGCGCCAGCGTCCCCTCCGTCTCCGCTCGTAGCAGCGACCCCCCCTTCTAACTCAGAAAAAGGTGAGTTTTTAATGTTTTATTTTAATTTAAAAACTGATTATATTTTATGTTATAAAGCAATGATTTTTATTTAGGAAACTTTAAATTAGAAAAGGTAAAAACTTTAAATTAGAAAAGGGTGAAAACTTTAAATTAGAAATGGGTAAAAATCTGATTTAATTTTTATTTACTTTTATAAAGTCTTGAATTTTATTTGTATGAAATAATGATTTTTATTTAAAGGGAGATTATATTTTTATATAATAGCAAAAAGGTTTAAATTTTTATATAGAGTAAAGATTCGATTTTTTTTTAAAACGAGTAAGGAAAACTTCAGAACTTTGATTTAGAAAAGATAGGATCTTTATCTTGGGAAAGATCGAGATTTTTAATATACATATATATATATATATAAAGATGATTTTTAAAATATGATTTTTATATATTAAAAGGCGAAAAAAATATGATCTTTATATTTTTAAAGTAATAAAAATATGATTTTTATATTTTTAAAGTATTAAAAATATAGTCTTTACTATATAGAAGATGTAGAAATATGATTTTTATATTTTTAAAGTATTAAAAATATAATCTTTCATATTGTAGAAAGATAAAAATATGATCTTTGCATAGTAGGAACTATAAAAATATGAAAAAGGCGAAGTCTTTATTTTTATAAAGGCGAAATCTTTATGTGATAGAGAATATAGAAATATCATCTTTGTATGTGTAAAGGAATAAAAATATGATTCTTATATATTGAATAGCGAAGTGAAAATTCGATTTTTAAATATATGAAGTGATTATAAAAATATGATTTCTAAATTGAAAATGAATAAATAAAAATGTGATTTTTATTTTAAAGACATCGAAATATAAAAATGTGTGATTTTTATATATATAGTGACTACGGGCAACGAAGATGACGAAGATGGGATAACGAAGAAGATTTCTATAAATGAAGAGTCGTGGTATTGGATAGCTTTCGGTGAGAACTTCTCACTCTTCAAATTTCTTTTTTCTAGTTATATATATATACTAGGATGCAGACGGTGCTTAGTAGCACCCGACACCCGTCATCCACAGACCATGGATGGCTTGTTTGTTAAATTGTTTGGTTGAGTAGTTGGTCAGTTTGTTGGGTTTGAATTGAATTGTTGGGTGAAATGGAATGGATTGATTGATGTGTGAATGGCGTGGGCCTTCACTAGACCGGGGATAAGGCTAGGCCTCGTCCCGTTTCTAGTATCGTGCCGTTATGCCGCCGAAATTTTCTAAAATATGTTAGAAAAATAAAAATATCATTTTTTATTGTGTAAATGAACTGAATAGAAATTCATGTGTCAAAATAAAATATATTATCGTTAAAAATATAAATTTCAACGTGAAAGTGAATAAATGAATATTTATAAACAAATCGGCCGATTTGTTTATATACACTAATTTGACTGATATTGATTGGGTCGATAAATTTTACACGTCGCCCAACTGCACAAATAAAATCTGTGTTTGATTGTTTGAAACCCCACACGGGTGTTGGGATGAAATTTGAAGTTCACTCATCCTAATTTATTAAAATATGTCGATCGGTCGATTGACAGGCTGTTATAAGCGTCAGATATCTATATTTGATGCTTATACAATGTAGTGCACTTTGGTTGATGGTTGATTATTTTTCAATGCTATTATATACATGTGTTGTATGGAATCCATATAATTAACATTATATGGTGATTGATTGGGCCTCATTCCAATCGGGAGAATAATGAATATTATAAAAGAAAATTCATGTGTTGAATATAAAAATAGTCATGTGTTGACGATGTTCATGTGTTGAGTGAAATATTTTATACAATGAAAAATTACATCTTTATCATATTTACGATTAGAATCTACTTTACGGTGGAGTCTAATTAAAATCAAACGATAGATACCATAGTTTTATAAAATATTTTACATAACAAAAATAGTGATGGGTTGGCAGTACTCATGTGTTGAGATTAGTCGTGTGTTGAAGGAAATATAGATTCATGTGTTGAATGGGATAAATATTCATTTGTTGAATAGAATAAAGAAGTTTTGAAAAATATAAAGTCGTGTTGATTAGAAATGCGTTATTTTGACGCGAACGATATTTATATCAATTTTATTCGTTGTATAATGAATATTGAAAAGTGATTTCAAAATTAAATATTTTGAAATGAAATTCAAATTGAATTAGATTAAAATACGAATTGAATAGGAAGTGAATTTGAATTCGAATAAAATAGAAATGAATTCAAATTGAATTAAATTGAAATTGAAATTTAAAACGAACTGAAATTGAATTGAAATCAATTTGAAACGAATTCGAATTGAATCAAATAGAAGGTAAATTCGAATTGAAATTGAATTGAAACGAATTTGAATTTGAATTGAATTGAAATGAACTCGAATTGAATTGAAATCAAATCGATTTGAAATTGAATGTAGTGTTGAAATGGTTTTGAAAACGAATTTAAAACGATTTATAAAATACGTTTTAAAAGGAAATCGACGAAATATATATAATATATATATTATATATATATAATGGCCTGAATAGAACGCGCCGCGCCGCGGCAGTTCGTGAATTTCGACCATTTATTTCAAACGGACATTGCGGGAGATCCGACCGTCGGATTCTCCTAAAACCGGAACCGTTGGGTTCGTATCGAAAAGAGCTTTCCAAGGAATATTAGAAATTTGAAACCTAACGGTTGGATTTGGAATTATGTCCAAATCAATTTCAGAAAAGGTCGCTGTAAGTGCAGTTCGATGGCCGTAGATGGAAATCGACTGTACGGGCCTTGATAAAATTATCAAAAATATCTATAATTTGTGTAAAATCATAAGAAATGATTTGGGAAAAATTGGGTTGAAAAATTCCACATTTGAAAAGATAAAAATAGATTTTTATCGAAATGAACTAGTTTTGAACTAGAATTAAAATCAATTTATTTTTGAAATAAATAAATTGAATTTGAAAGGGATTTTAAAAATAATCAATATTCCCAATAGGTGAAGTGGAAGTGGAGTTGAATCGAAATTATCTTCGGAATATTTCGATGTTGGATTTCGTGACTGTACAGATATTGTTATGGGAATTTGAAAGATATATTTTATATCGTTATTTCCAATACAATATTTGTTGGTTTCAGAAGTTGATATTGAATATAAGCCGGTATATTTTCTATTCAGAGCCTTGTATTTAATATCAAATGTGATTTGGGTTTATCGTGAATCGTGTTTTAGAAGACATTGGTTCTTTAACCCAGTTAAAGACGAGATATCGATTTTTGAGAAGATTAAAACTAAGTGGAGTTTTAATGAATCTTTAATTAGATTAAAATATGAATTGATAATTTAAATTATCAAATCAGAAAAGTGATCGAGAATGGAGTATCACCAGTTTTGCTCCAAAGCGATAGTTAAATCTTTAATTAGATTTGAACGTGAAATGGTAATTAATTTTACCGATAACACCGTGGTGTTAGGAAGGGAGTATCACCAGTTTTGCTCCATGGGATATAGGTTGGGATTGGGAAATAAAATAAATAATTACTTCGGTGTGGTTCGCTAATCCCGACTAGTTTGGAAAACCATAGAATGGTTTGAAATGATATCCAAAGGAAGATTATAGGATAAATTTAGAAGAATTTATCTTGGATAAAATTAATGGGAACATTTCCCTAAGAATGTGATTTTGTGAATAAAAGAATATTCTGAATTGGGATGAGGCGTTTGTTGTGTTTGTGTAACATTCGTTTATTATATACGTGGGTTATTCAGAAAGGTCGGGTTCATACCCATTCTGAATAACCGATTCGACGAGATGTCGAAGACGAAGACGGTGGTTGAAGACCGGAAGTCTTCACATCGTTTGGGTGATTACTGATGATCTTGATTGGGCTGTACACCCAGGATGAGGGAATCAGTTGGTGATTGTCCAGACGTACTTGGAGATGGATGGATATGCGAGGAAAGTGCCTCCGGTTTCGTTCAGACCCAGAACGAACTTGTAAATGGATTGTGTGTCTGACATGGGATTTTATTCTGTGTTGATTGATCTCTATTAAATATACATCTGTTTGGCGGCGGAGAATTTATTCTCTTGCTTAACGCCCTTCTCTGAGACGTACGAGCTTAGAGGTTGTATATCAATGGACATCAGTCGCATGGAGTGAATTGCTAGTGTGGCATGCGTAAGTGGCAATTGATCAAGGCTTTTGTTGAAAAGCAAAGTCTTGTGGTTGATGATCAAAGCACGGCCTGCGTGGCATAGCTTTGTGTATAACGTGAATTCGCGAGCCTCACACCTCGGTATGAGTCAAAAACGGGATACGGACCCAAGGAGTGCACGACGTTTCTTTCTAGCTAGGGTGGTGTCAGTGACCTACCAGCCCTGACATTTATATACTTTTCACCTGTGTGGTTGTTGGATACGAGGCGCCTCGGATATAGGTCTGTAAGGACCGGGAAACGTGTGTTCAGGAATAACTAATCCTCAAAAGTAAGAGAGGACCGGCCTTGGAGGTTCCAAAGGATCAGAGTGGGGTCCTGAGGCATTGCTAGAGTGTCTCGAACGCGGAGAGGAGCTTGCCCCTTGCCTCGACTCATGATGGAATCCAATTTCCAATATGTGATATTGCGGTTTTAATTGTAGAACTAGTATGGCGACATGATATATGGTACCCATGCCGTCTATGATTGATATTTATGATTGAAATTGTTTTGACACTATACACCTATAATAGTATCAAAGAATGTGTTTTAAACGTATCAAGCATGCTTTGGCTGTTATAAGGGAAAACCCTATCCTCCGGCTTGCGTTGCATTGTGTGATGGGACCTGGGTCTTATAACAGCTTCATTTTTCTTTATTTAGCATTGCGCTGTTTGTTTTATGCACTGGTATTCTTGGGAGGAAACCCGTTCCATGTTATACGGCGTGGTCCCTTGATTTACCTTACTTTAAAAATAAAGAATTATAACTGTTTTAGTTCTCACACCAGTCACATGACTGACCTGGAGTTTATTGTTTTAACCTAAACTCTGGGTGCCCCTATTTTCCGCACGGGCAGCTAGTAGTTTTGGTTTTGCAGATTTATATTCACAGGTTCCTGAGATACAGCTGGAACGATGCTCGGAAAGCTCTGTATCCGTGTATCACTTCTAGTTGTGCTTTTGTATTATTTTCCGCTGCGATGTATTTAAATGTAATTTAAATCTCTGATATTTGTCGAATGTAATTTATTCATTTATACTCTGTATATTCTTGTATCTGATGGAATTGTTGTAATAACAATGAAATGTTCTTCCGTCTGCGTTCATTTGTGTGTTGTTCTCAAAGTATCCGCTCTTTCCTTCACGGGGAAGTTACGGGTCCTAACAGCGGTATCGGAGCTTTGGTTTACAGAGCTCGAGAACAAGACACATTAGAACCATACGAAAGAATTCATCAGATATTGGATTAGTAATATCCAATTAGAATTACTCGTTAGAGATAGGATCAGTAGTATCCTAGAACGAGTGTGAAGAGTATATTTTTCAAATGAAAACAATTTTGTTTTGAAATTTAAATCGTTTTATACGTATTTGATATTTATTTATTTTGAATATGGACAATCGAGTATATAAAGATTTCGCGTATACGCGTCATGAACGTATATTCGAAGTTTTAATATACTGGATAGATATAGAGTCACATTCTAGACACCCGGGGATAATTCTGATGATGTGGCCACATCATCAGTATTTATGTTCGTGTTTCGAAGGTGTGATATCTATATATTTCCATTAGACTGGTGTGAGAACCAAAACTTATATAGTTAGAACACATTGTTGTGAATTGGCATTAAAAATATGATTTTTTTTATATATATCAAATTTATGAATTTGAAACTCTAATCTACTAATTGATTGATGTTTGTGTTGTTTGTTTATTTGTTTGATAATTTTGAATCATTTATGCCTAATTGAACCAAATATTGAACTGTATTGAAAATTGGTCACATTTGCTTGCATATACATGTACTTACATTGAACAGGTCTTAGCAAGGAGGCTAGAGCAGAGAATAAAATTTGTTTGCCCGACAAATAGGTACATGTTTACTACATGATTTACTGTTTTGTTTGGGTGATGATGATTTTATGAGCCTATTGGCTAGCCGCTTGGCTTTTTCTTTTTCTTTTTGAGATTAGAAGGACCGGGGAAGCTATTTGAAATTCCCCGATGCTCCCGGTGCAGGGGAGGTTATGGCGAAATTTTTCGAAAATTTAGGGTGTTAGCCAAATTTTTGAAGAATTTGAAAATTCTCAGACACTGAAAAGTTGGAGAATAGAAGCCAGATCGAATGTAGAGCTTATTAATCAAACCACTTTCGACTTTGTTCCTTTTCGGGGACGAAAAGTTTTAAGTGGGGGAGATTGTAATAACCCGGAAAATCTGGGCCAGTTTAAAATTTTTATTTCGGCAATTTTAGCGAATTTTGAACATTTAAAATAAATTATTTTAAATAATATCGACGAGAAATTTATTTTGAATAGAATTCGAACGTATATATTATACGCGTCGTCGTTAGAATATAAATATTTATATATAATTATAAATAGAATTGAAAATGGCGCGGTAGTTCGATAATTCGATTTCAAACTTCAATTGAATGTACCGGGTGCAAAACAATCCGGATTTTAGTGAAACCAAAAACAGTAGAATCTAATTGTGGATATCTTTCCAACGAATCCGAAAAATCAAAATTTCGTAGCGGGAATCAAAAGATATGTCCAGTTGAAAATTCTGAATAGTCGCTATGGAATTCAGGCCCTTAAAAATGGACATTTTGCAAATGACCTCGGATTTCGACGAAACCACTTTTGTTGGGTCCGTGATGTCAAATTATTGCTAGGTTTCAAATTTCATAATTTTTCGAATCAATATGTGAGCGTGGCAAGGGAAAACGCGTTTGACCAGTTTCAGTTGATTTTAATCGACTGGAAAATGGCCATTTTTCCAACGGTCTCAGAATTCGACGAAACTAGTTTTGTTAGGACCGTATCGTCAATACGAAGCTAGGAAATATTTTTCTGGAATTTTTCTAGTTAGTATTTGACCCCGGTAAATTGAAAGGTACGTTAAAAATTCAATATAGCAATTTAAATATAAATTCAACGGAAACTGATCAAAGCGATCGAATCAGCTTGCGATGCATATCCCATTGTGTTCGGAATGGGGGTTAAACGCTATGGACGACAGGTGGTGGGCCTCGTTTAGATGACGTATGTAAAAGTCAACTTTTAAAAATAATAAAATAATAAAAAATAAAAAAAGAAAACCCTCTCCCCCTTTAACCGTTCTGGCCCCCCCTCGATTAAATTCATTCAACGAGAAAAAAAAAAAGAGATCGCGCCAGGCGATCGACGCCCCCCCCTGAACTGCGAGCCAAACCACCGCCGTCGAGTCTCCAGCGCCAGCGTCCCCTCCGTCTCCGCTCGTAGCAGCGACCCCCCCTTCTAACTCAGAAAAAGGTGAGTTTTTAATGTTTTATTTTAATTTAAAAACTGATTATATTTTATGTTATAAAGCAATGATTTTTATTTAGGAAACTTTAAATTAGAAAAGGTAAAAACTTTAAATTAGAAAAGGGTGAAAACTTTAAATTAGAAATGGGTAAAAATCTGATTTAATTTTTATTTACTTTTATAAAGTCTTGAATTTTATTTATATGAAATAATGATTTTTATTTAAAGGGAGATTATATTTTTATATAATAGCAAAAAGGTTTAAATTTTTATATAGAGTAAAGATTCGATTTTTTTTTAAAACGAGTAAGGAAAACTTCAGAGCTTTGATTTAGAAAAGATAGGATCTTTATCTTGGGAAAGATCGAGATTTTTAATATACATATATATATATATATATATATAAAGATGATTTTTAAAATATGATTTTTATATATTAAAAGGCGAAAAAAATATGATCTTTATATTTTTAAAGTAATAAAAATATGATTTTTATATTTTTAAAGTATTAAAAATATAGTCTTTACTATATAGAAGATGTAGAAATATGATTTTTATATTTTTAAAGTATTAAAAATATAATCTTTCATATTGTAGAAAGATAAAAATATGATCTTTGCATAGTAGGAACTATAAAAATATGAAAAAGGCGAAGTCTTTATTTTTATAAAGGCGAAATCTTTATGTGATAGAGAATATAGAAATATCATCTTTGTATGTGTAAAGGAATAAAAATATGATTCTTATATATTGAATAGCGAAGTGAAAATTCGATTTTTAAATATATGAAGTGATTATAAAAATATGATTTCTAAATTGAAAATGAATAAATAAAAATGTGATTTTTATTTTAAAGACATCGAAATATAAAAATGTGTGATTTTTATATATATAGTGACTACGGGCAACGAAGATGACGAAGATGGGATAACGAAGAAGATTTCTATAAATGAAGATTCGTGGTATTGGATAGCTTTCGGTGAGAACTTCTCACTCTTCAAATTTCTTTTTTCTAGTTATATATATATATACTAGGATGCAGACGGTGCTTAGTAGCACCCGACACCCGTCATCCACAGACCATGGATGGCTTGTTTGTTAAATTGTTTGGTTGAGTAGTTGGTCAGTTTGTTGGGTTTGAATTGAATTGTTGGGTGAAATGGAGTGGATTGATTGATGTGTGAATGGCGTGGGCCTTCACTAGACCGGGGATAAGGCTAGGCCTCGTCCCGTTTCTAGTATCGTGCCGTTATGCCGCCGAAATTTTCTAAAATATGTTAGAAAAATAAAAATATCATTTTTTATTGTGTAAATGAACTGAATAGAAATTCATGTGTCAAAATAAAATATATTATCGTTAAAAATATAAATTTCAACGTGAAAGTGAATAAATGAATATTTATAAACAAATCGGCCGATTTGTTTATATACACTAATTTGACTGATATTGATTGGGTCGATAAATTTTACACGTCGCCCAACTGCACAAATAAAATCTGTGTTTGATTGTTTGAAACCCCACACGGGTGTTGGGATGAAATTTGAAGTTCACTCATCCTAATTTATTAAAATATGTCGATCGGTCGACTGACAGGCTGTTATAAGCGTCAGATATCTATATTTGATGCTTATACAGTGTAGTGCACTTTGGTTGATGGTTGATTATTTTTCAATGCTATTATATACATGTGTTGTATGGAATCCATATAATTAACATTATATGGTGATTGATTGGGCCTCATTCCAATCGGGAGAATAATGAATATTATAAAAGAAAATTCATGTGTTGAATATAAAAATAGTCATGTGTTGACGATGTTCATGTGTTGAGTGAAATATTTTATACAATGAAAAATTACATCTTTATCATATTTACGATTAGAATCTACTTTACGGTGGAGTCTAATTAAAATCAAACGATAGATACCATAGTTTTATAAAATATTTTACATAACAAAAATAGTGATGTGTTGGCAGTACTCATGTGTTGAGATTAGTCGTGTGTTGAAGGAAATATAGATTCATGTGTTGAATGGGATAAATATTCATTTGTTGAATAGAATAAAGAAGTTTTGAAAAATATAAAGCCGTGTTGATTAGAAATGCGTTATTTTGATGCGAACGATATTTATATCGATTTTATTCGTTGTATAATGAATATTGAAAAGTGATTTCAAAATTAAATATTTTGAAATGAAATTCAAATTGAATTAGATTAAAATACGAATTGAATAGGAAGTGAATTTGAATTCGAATAAAATAGAAATGAATTCAAATTGAATTAAATTGAAATTGAAATTTAAAACGAACTGAAATTGAATTGAAATCAATTTGAAACGAATTCGAATTGAATCAAATAGAAGGTAAATTCGAATTGAAATTGAATTGAAACGAATTTGAATTTGAATTGAATTGAAATGAACTCGAATTGAATTGAAATCAAATCGATTTGAAATTGAATGTAGTGTTGAAATGGTTTTGAAAACGAATTTAAAACGATTTATAAAATACATTTTAAAAGGAAATCGACGAAATATATATAATATATATTATATATATATATAATGGCCTGAATAGAACGCGCCGCGCCGCGGCAGTTCGTGAATTTCGACCATTTATTTCAAACGGACATTGCGGGAGATCCGACCGTCGGATTCTCCTAAAACCGGAACCGTTGGGTTCGTATCGAAAAGAGCTTTCCAAGGAATATTAGAAATTTGAAACCTAACGGTTGGATTTGGAATTATGTCCAAATCAATTTCAGAAAAGGTCGCTGTAAGTGCAGTTCGATGGCCGTAGATGGAAATCGACTGTACGGGCCTTGATAAAATTATCAAAAATATCTATAATTTGTGTAAAATCATAAGAAATGATTTGGGAAAAAATTGGGTTGAAAAATTCCACATTTGAAAAGATAAAAATAGATTTTTATCGAAATGAACTAGTTTTGAACTAGAATTAAAATCAATTTATTTTTGAAATAAATAAATTGAATTTGAAAGGGATTTTAAAAATAATCAATATTCCCAATAGGTGAAGTGGAAGTGGAGTTGAATCGAAATTATCTTCGGAATATTTCGATGTTGGATTTCGTGACTGTACAGATATTGTTATGGGAATTTGAAAGATATATTTTATATCGTTATTTCCAATACAATATTTGTTGGTTTCAGAAGTTGATATTGAATATAAGCCGGTATATTTTCTATTCAGAGCCTTGTATTTAATATCAAATGTGATTTGGGTTTATCGTGAATCGTGTTTTAGAAGACATTGGTTCTTTAACCCAGTTAAAGGCGAGATATCGATTTTTGAGAAGATTAAAACTAAGTGGAGTTTTAATGAATCTTTAATTAGATTAAAATATGAATTGATAATTTAAATTATCAAATCAGAAAAGTGATCGAGAATGGAGTATCACCAGTTTTGCTCCAAAGCGATAGTTAAATCTTTAATTAGATTTGAACGTGAAATGGTAATTAATTTTACCGATAACACCGTGGTGTTAGGAAGGGAGTATCACCAGTTTTGCTCCATGGGATAGAGGTTGGGATTGGGAAATAAAATAAATAATTACTTCGGTGTGGTTCGCTAATCCCGACTAGTTTGGAAAACCATAGAATGGTTTGAAATGATATCCAAAGGAAGATTATAGGATAAATTTAGAAGAATTTATCTTGGATAAAATTAATGGGAACATTTCCCTAAGAATGTGATTTCGTGAATAAAAGAATATTCTGAATTGGGATGAGGCGTTTGTTGTGTTTGTGTAACATTCGTTTATTATATACGTGGGTTATTCAGAAAGGCCGGGTTCATACCCATTCTGAATAACCGATTCGACGAGATGTCGAAGATGAAGACGGTGGTTGAAGACCGGAAGTCTTCACATCGTTTGGGTGATTACTGATGATCTTGATTGGGCTGTACACCCAGGATGAGGGAATCAGTTGGTGATTGTCCAGACGTACTTGAAGATGGATGGATATGCGAGGAAAGTGCCTCCGGTTTCGTTCAGACCCAGAACGAACTTGTAAATGGATTGTGTGTCTGACATGGGATTTTATTCTGTGTTGATTGATCTCTATTAAATATACATCTGTTTGGCGGCGGAGAATTTATTCTCTTGCTTAACGCCCTTCTCTGAGACGTACGAGCTTAGAGTTTGTATATCAATGGACATCAATCGCATGGAGTGAATTGCTAGTGTGGCATGCGTAAGTGGCAATTGATCAAGGCTTTTGTTGAAAAGCAAAGTCTTGTGGTTGATGATCAAAGCACGGCCTGTGTGGCATAGCTTTGTGTATAACGTGAATTCGCGAGCCTCACACCTCGGTATGAGTCAAAAACGGGATACGAACCCAAGGAGTGCACGACGTTTATTTCTAGCTAGGGTGGTGTCAGTGACCTACCAGCCCTGACATTTATATACTTTTCACCTGTATGGTTGTTGGATACGAGGCGCCTCGGATATAGGTCTGTAAGGACCGGGAAACGTGTGTTCAGGAATAACTAATCCTCAAAAGTAAGAGAGGACCAGGCTTGGAGGTTCCAAAGGATCAGAGTGGGGTCCTGAGGCATTGCTAGAGTGTCTCGAACGCGGAGAGGAGCTTGCCCCTTGCCTCGACTCATGATGGAATCCAATTTCCTCTACGTGATATTGCGGTTTTAATTGTAGAACTAGTATGGCGACATGATATATGGTACCCATGCCGTCTATGATTGATATTTATGATTGAAATTGTTTTGACACTATACACCTATAATAGTATCAAAGAATGTGTTTTAAACGTATCAAGCATGCTTTGGCTGTTATAAGGGAAAACCCTATCCTCCGGCTTGCGTTGCATTGTGTGATGGGACCTGGGTCTTATAACAGCTTCATTTTTCTTTATTTAGCATTGCGATGTTTGTTTTATGCACTGGTATTCTTGGGAGGAAACCCGTTCCGTGTTATACGGCGTGGTCCCTTGATTTACCTTACTTTAAAAATAAAGAATTATAACTGTTTTAGTTCTCACACCAGTCACATGACTGACCTGGAGTTTATTGTTTTAACCTAAACTCTGGGTGCCCCTATTTTCCGCACGGGCAGCTAGTAGTTTTGGTTTTGCAGATTTATATTCACAGGTTCCTGAGATACAGCTGGAACGATGCTCGGAAAGCTCTGTATCCGTGTATCACTTCTTGTTGTGCTTTTGTATTATTTTCCGCTGCGATGTATTTAAATGTAATTTAAATCTCTGATATTTGTCGAATGTAATTTATTCATTTATACTCTGTATATTCTTGTATCTGATGGAATTGTTGTAATAACAATGAAATGTTCTTCCGTCTGCGTTCATTTGTGTGTTGTTCTCAAAGTATCCGCTCTTTCCTTCACGGGGAAGTTACGGGTCCTTACAAACTGCAGCTACGTTATTCGTTTTATTTTATTTATATTTATATATATATAAATATAATTCATTCTTCGATTTCAAAACCAAATTCATTTCACACATTTGATAAAAACGTTATTTTTATCATCAAAAATATTTATTCAACACATGAATATTTTTAGCACTTCATATTCACAATAAAAATGTAGATTTTATTGTTCAATCTATATATTTAATACATGAATGTTTTCGACTTCAGACATACGATAAAAATATGATTTTTATCGTTCTAGTCCTTTATTCAACACATGAATATTTTCTGTAGTTGATATATATAATAAAAATGTTATTTTTATCGTAAAACAAATTTACTCAACACATGAGCTTCATTCAACACATGAATTTATATTCAACACATGAATTTCTATTCAATATGAATATTTTCTATAGTTCATATATATAATACAAATGTGATTTTTATTGTAAAACAATTTATTTCAAAACACGATTATTTTATATAGTTTACATATAAGGTAAAAATGTTATTGTTGGTGTTAAAACAATTTATTTAAAATACTAGTATTTTATATAATCTATATATATGATAAAAGTGTTATTTTTATTTTTCCAAGAATTTATTCAATACACGAACTCCATTCAACACATGAATTTATTTCAACACATGAATTTATTTCAACACATGAATTTCTATTCAACACATGAATTTTATACCAACACATGAATTTTATTTCAACACATGAATTTTATTTCATCACATGAATTTCATTTCAACACATGAATTTAAATCAAACACAGAAATATTTCAGAAAATTTCGGCAGCATAACGGTATAGTAGTTAAAACCGTGACCGTCCCTAGTACGGCTCCTCGCTCTACCTTAAAGCCTCGTAGCTTTTGACAATGGGGATTTTCAATATCTAGTTCGTACGCAGACGAATTTTCCCATATATTAATCCTATTGGGATTTCAATCACAATCAATCATTTCAAACCAACCATTCATGATATTCACCAAATTTTCACATCCACCAATAATCCAAACAATATCACAACTAATATATATTGTCCATGGTCTGTGGATGAGAGGAGTATATATATATATACACACACACGTTTATAACTATATTTCGTTTTCATTCCAATATCATTTCAATTTATTTCAACGCACATATCAATTTTACAACGCATATATAACTTATACATCGAACATACAACTTATACAACGCTTATACATGTGGTGTACAACGCTTATATAACTCATACTTCGACTATATAATTTATACATCATTGATTCCATATTGTTTATAATTCAGAAATCTCACATTGGGTTCCACTCCACCAAAAATAGTAGAAGGCTCAAAAAAATATCCGGTCTCTTATAGAATGTAGAAGACGTCCACACGAGTCCACTGTCTCTTGTTTCACTGGATTTCGTGAACATACGAAAAAGATATTATTTTTACAGTGAAATCATAAACCGTAGCGCTTTAAAGTGCTATTAAACCATTTAAAACAATTAAAGCCATTACCTTTCTGATTTGTTCAACACTAGGTTTGCAAAAATCTTTCAATTCGTGGCACGGGGACAAGATCGGGTTTCATGACGTCGAAGGGGCTGGAAACCCGCACCTGGCGCCAGCGGTCTTGTTTAGATCATTGGCCAGTGGAGGGAGATCGACTTCGATTAAGTCGGCGACTTCGAGGGCTTCGTTCCTGATATACACAACACCAGAGAGGTCGAGACCAGTTCGGATTTGTAGAGGGCGTTAGGATTTTCAAAATGATCCAAAGGGGTAGTGGGTTTTGGTGAGAGGAATCGCCGGAAAATGGACGGGAAAGAAGGAGAGGCAGCCGTCGTCGATCGCGATGGGTTACGGGGGGTTTTATTTTTATTTTTTATATTTAATTTATGAAATAATTTTCCTATTGGCCCACGATTTATAATTTCAAAAATGAGGGTTTTCTCCAAAAGAACTCCAATCCAAACCCAACGACTATCGCGCCTAGCTAAATACCCTCATCCCGAACACAATGGGATATGTTTCGTAGGCCCATTTGACTGTTTCAGTCAGTTTTTCTTCAAATTAAAATATAAAACATTCAACATTTGATTTAAGCGTATATTTCAATTTGCCGGGGCCACATACTAGTTCCAAAAATCCCAGAAAAATAAATCTAGCTATGTTTTGACGATATGATCCCAACAAAACTAGTTTCGTTGAATTCTGAGACCGTTTGAAAAATAGCCCTTTTCTGGTCGATCCAATTTAACTAAAATCGACCAAACACATTTTCCTTTTCCACGCTCACGTACTAACTTCAAAAATTATGAAATTTGAAACCTAGCAATAATTTGACATCCCGGATCCAATAAAAGTGGATTCGTCGAATTCTGAGGTCGTTTGCAAAATGTTAATTTTCAGGGCTATATATTCTCTATAGCGACCTATCTGAAAATTCATTTGGCCATAACTTTTGATTCCCACTATGAAACTTCGATTTTCAGATTCGTTAGAAAGATATTCACTAACAAATTTAAAAAATTTTGGTTTCACTAAAATCCGTTTTATTTTGCACCCGGTACAGCCAGTCAAAGTTTGAATTCGAATTTTGAAACTGCCGAGCCATTTCAGGCCTTGTTTATAATATAAAATAATTATATTCATTTTCAAACATCGATTCAAACATACATTTCGTCGTTATTATTTAAAATAATTTATTTTAAATATCTAAAATTCACTAAAATAGCCAAATTAAAAATTTTAAATTGGCTCAAATTTTCCAGGTTGTTACAATCTCCCCCACTTATAACTTTTCGTCCTCGAAAAGGAACGAAGTAAAGTTGTTTAATTAACCAACTCAACTTTCATTTTGGCTTCCATTCTTCAACCTTTCAGTTTCTAAGAATTGTTAAATCCTTCAAAAATTTGGCTAACACCCTAAATTTTCGAAAAATTTCTCCATAACCTCCTTTGCACAGGGAGGAATTTGGAAATTTATTGGGCCGTATTATGTACCCAATAAATCCTAATAAGCATGCACATATATATAGTGATATATTACGGTGTCCACAAGGGAGTTTGTATAGATCATAACTCAAGAGAATAAATTATCGTCACCCTATAAATGGTTTTTGTGCCTTAATGACCAGAGAGACGTGTTTATTGTCATCTCCAGATCCGTGTGGAGTTTTTTTATTAATCTTGCAATTTACCATTACATTTTATATGGTCCATATCAGTCATCAGTTCAACCTGTAATATAAAGTCATCGCCATACAAGCCTCTCGCTCGTATGGTAAATCTTCAACCTCGTCACACAAGCCCTAAATGCTTATGTGGTATATGATGAAGTATGCCTATCTTCAAGAAGTATGCCATGTATTGTAGTTCAAAATTAATTGTTACTATCCTATGGCGACATTTATTATTACACACAGAACAACCATCACTCCGCATCTAATGACATTCACAGGAGTTGATATAATAATAAAATTGCGCATCCAACTCATTAAGGTTTACCTATTTGTTGGGCACGTAAATAAATTCTTTACTCAACAGCTAATCCATTTACCTGTTCAAACATATATAATGCACTTGTATATGTTTTTATCTAATTTTAAATCAGTTCAATACGTGATTTAATTACATAAATTTATCATCATCCTCTTCTTGATTAAATTAACTATCGTTCGAATAATTTAATTAATCAAATCCACTATCACACAACACAAGCAACAATCAAATTGTTTTTAACTTTTCAAAAATATACTAATTAATTCATATACTCTTTTGTTTATTCAAAAATTATATTTCTACAACTAGACTATATATATAATCACAAATACATTATTTATATACATATAACTCTCAACTCGTTCTGGGGCACTTCTGACCCGTCTCTAACGAGTTATTCTGATTCTGCTATACTCACACTAGGATATTACTGATCCTGTATGTAATGAGTTACTCGTCCTAGAACACTACTGGTTCTATTTCTGACGAATTCGTTAACATGTTATATTCATGAGCTTAACCAAAGCTCTGATACCACACTGTGACGACCCCAAAACCCCGTACGACGGTGGCTAGGGTAATCTTTGGAATATAACACATAAACAGATAATAGCAGAACAGAAATAATTAAATACACCAGATAATGTACAATAGAATACACTGGATAAACATAATCATCAGAGTTACACAGTATACAGGATCATACTTACTACAAAATACAGTTCAACTATACATAAATGTCTATGGCGGAAAACAAAACATAATACGTACAATAAGAGCTGAATAGCACAAAAAGAGATAAATGGTAGAATCCATCTTCAGCTCCAGCTATCCAGAAAGAGCCTGCTAAAACCTAGCTACAAGGCTACCCATGTAGAAAGTGGGGCACCCGAGTTTGCAAGTGAAACAAACTACGAGTCAGTCATGGGACTGGTATGAGAAATCTACTTAACTGGTTAATCAATAATAACAAGGAAAATCATAGGACCACGCCACTTTCACGGAACCGGTTTACTCCAGTGATTTCTAGTGCTTTAAGACAAGTAAACCTTTTAAACATCGCAATGCTTTTTATAAAAATGAAGCCACTATAAGACTCAGTTCCCAACAAACAATGCAACGCAACCGGAGGATAGAGTTTTTACCTTATAATGGACAAAATATGCTTGATACGAATAAAACAAAAGCATTTGATATTATTACAAGTGTTTATATGTTTCAAAAACAATTTCAAATCATAAGTATCAATCATAGATGGCATCAATGCCCCATACCACTATGTCGCCATATATAGGTATACAATCAAAACCGCAAAGTCACGTATTTGGAAATTGGATTTCCATCATGAACCGAGGCAAGGGATCGTCCTCACCGAATTCGAGACGCTCTAGCTCACCCCTTAGGCAAGTACTTAGTCGAGCCTTTGGATCGTCAGGGCCGGTCCATTGATGTGGAATAAAATGCCTGAACACTACGTTCCGCCGCCCTTTGGGGCATAAATGAGCCCAATGACTCCATCGGCTCCACATAGTCACTAATATATCCGAGGCGCCTCGCAACAGCAACAACCACACAGGTGACAATAATATAAATGTTGGGGCTGGAAGAACACTGACACCACCCTAGTTAGAAGGGAACGCATGCCCTTCCTGATGTCCTCTCCCGTTTCTGGTTCATATCGGAGTGTGAGGCTCACGAATCAACGTTATACACAAAGCTATGCCACACAGGCCGTGCTTTGATCATCAACCACAAGACCTTGCTTTTC
Source organism: Allium sativum (assembly GCA_030737875.1). Lineage (NCBI taxonomy): Eukaryota > Viridiplantae > Streptophyta > Magnoliopsida > Asparagales > Amaryllidaceae > Allium > Allium sativum. The sequence continues at coordinate 79,376,873 of CM060925.1, forward strand.
AACAGAAGTCTTGATCATCTGCCACTTAGGCGTGCCACACAGGCAGTTCACTCCATGCGACTAATTTCTATCGATATATAACCTCTGAGCTTGTACGTCTCAAAGAAAGGCGTTAAGCAAGAGAATAAATTCTCCGCCACCAAACAGATATATATTTAATAGAGATCAATCAGCACACAACAAAATCCAATGTCAGACACAAAGTCCATTTACAAGTTCGTTCTGGGTCTGAACGAAACCGGAGGCACCATATACCTCACATATCCATCGATCTCCAAGTACGTCTGGACGATCACCACTCATTATCTATATTTCGGGATGCCTCCCAATCAAGACATTAGTAATCAACCAATCGAGGTGAAGATATCCGGTCTTCCACCACCGTCTTCATCATCGACTTCTTATCGTCGATCAATTATTTGAAATGAGATTTAACTCAGCCTTTTCAAATAATTCACGTATATTTAGAATTTAAATCAATTCATTTCAATGGTTAAATTATTCGACATCAATAATTCTGTTCTTAAATGTAATTTTCACGCCAAACACATTCAACCATCAAATATCCACTAAACCAGGTAAATTCGGTTTATTTCCATTCCATATCGTTTATAATATAATATAACGATTTATCGCTATTTTTATTAATTTAAAAATAGCCATTTCACTCAAACGACACTTCAAGCCATAATGTGGCCATGGCGCTGTTTTTCTTCAGATTTAATTTACATATATCTGAAAATCTAATCGTTGGATCTTCACAAATTTTATATCATTTGAAAGATCTTCTCAAAACGAATCCAACGGTTTCAACTTTGGGAAAATCCGACGGTCGGATCTCTCGTTATAATCGTTTGAAGTTACGATTTCAAAATACGAACTGCATCGTCATTATTTAATTTAATTTAATTATATTTATATATATATAAATATAACCGATTCTGGCGCTTTTTTTCTTCAGATTTGAATTAAACATTCCAGACAATCCAACCGTTGGATCTTTACAAAGTTGGTGTTGTTGGAAAGATATTTCCATAGTGAACCCAATGGTTGCGGTTTCGGGAAAATCCGATGGTCGGATCTCCCGCACTAATCTTTTGAAATCAGGTTTCAAAACACGAACTGCAGCTTCGTTATTCGTTTCATTTTATTTATATATATATAAATATAAATATAATTCATTCTTCGATTTCAAAACCAAATTCATTTCACACATTTGATAAAAACGATATTTTTATCATCAAAAATATTTATTCAACACATGAATATTTTTAGCACTTCATATTCACAATAAAAATGTAGATTTTATTGTTCAATCTATATATTCAACACATGAATGTTTTCGACTTCAAACATACGATAAAAATATGATTTTTATCGTTCGAGTCCTTTATTCAACTGAATATTTTCTATAGTTGATATATATAATAAAAATGTTATTTTTATCGTAAAACAAGTTTACTCGACACATGAGCTTCATTCAACACATGAATTTCTATTCAACACATGAATATTTTCTATAGTTCATATATATAATAAAAATGTGATTTTTATTGTAAAACAATTTATTTCAAAACACGATTATTTTATATAGTTTATATATAAGGTAAAAATGTTATTTTTGGTGTTAAAAGAATTTATTTAAAACACTACTATTTTATATAATCTATAAATATGATAAAAATGTTATTTTTCCAAGAATTTATTCAATACATGAACTCCATTCAACGCATGAATTTATTTCAACACATGAATTTATTTCAACACGTGAATTTTATTCCAACGCACGAATTTTATTTCAACACATGAATTTTATTTCATCACATGAATTTTATTTCAACACATGAATTTAAATCAAACACAGAAATATTTTAGAAAATTTCGGCAGCATAATGGCAGGGTAGTTAAAACCGGGACCGTCCCTAGTATGGCTCCTCGCACTACCTTAAAGCCTCGCAGCTTTTGACAATGGGGATTTTCAATATCTAGTTCGTACGCAGACGAATTTTCCCATATACTAATCCTATTGGGATTTCAATCACAATCAATCATTTCAAACCAACCATTCATGATATTCACCAAATTTTCACATCGACCAATAATCCAAACAATATCACATCCAATATATATCGTCCATGGTCTGTGGACGAGGGGAGTATATATGTGTATATATATAAACGTATATAACTATATTTCATTTTCATTTCAATATCATTTCAATTTATTTCAACGCACATATCATTTTACAATGCATATATAACTTATACATCGAACATACAACTTATATAATGCTTATACATGTGGTGTACAACGCTTATATAACTCATACTTCGACTATATAATTTATACATCGTTGATTCCATATCGTTTATAAATCAGAAATCTCACATTGGGTTCCACTCCACCAAAAATAGTAGAAGGCTCAGAAAAATATCCGGTCTCTTCTACAATGTAGAAGACGTCCACACGAGTCCACTGTCTCTTGTTTCACTGGATTTCGTGAACATACGAAAAAGATATGATTTTTACAGTGAAATCATAAACCGTAGCGCTTTAAAGTGCTATTAAGCTATTTAAAATCATTAAAGTTGTTACGTTTCTGATTTGTTCAAAACTAGGTTTGCAAAAAAAATTCAATTCATGGCAAGGGGACAAGATCGGGTTTCACGACGTGGAAAGGGCTGGAAACCCGCACCTGGCGCCGGCGGTCTCGTTCAGATCGGTGGCTAGTGGCGGGAGATCGACTACGATGAAGTCGGTGACTTCGAGGGCTTCGTTCTCGAAATACACAACACCAGAGAGGTCGAGACCAGTTCGGATTTGTAGAGGGCGTTAGGATCTTCAAAAAGTTCCAAAGGGGTAGTGGGTTTTGGTGAGAGAAATCGCCGAAAAATGGACGGGAAAGAAGGAGAGGCAGCCGCCGTCGATCGCGATGGGTTACCGGGGGATTTTTTTTATTTTTTTTATATTTAATTTATGAAAGAATTTTCCTATTGGCCCACGATTTATAATTCCAAAAATGAGGGTTTTCTCTAAACGAACTCCAATCCAAACCCAACGACTGTCGCCCCTAGCTAAATACCCCATCCCGAATAAATGGGATATGTTTCGTAGGCCCATTCGACTGTTTCAGTCAGTTTTTCTTCAAATTAAAATATAAAACATTCAACATTTGATTTGAACGTATATTTCAATTTGTTGGGGCCATATACTGATTCTAAAATCCCAGAAAAATAAATCTAGCTATGTTTTGATGATACGGTCCCAACAAAATTAGTTTCGTCGAATTCTGAGACCATTTGAAAAATGGCCCTTTTCTGGTCGATCCAATTTAACAGAAGGGTCCGTTTGTCACAGGTCCCTATTAAGTTTCAAAATTAGGCTCACATCCGGTCCAACTTTTCATGTAAATTAGGTCCCTATTTTTTGAAAATTCATTAAAAAAATATTAAAAAAATACAAAAAAATCACGTAAATTCATAATTAAATAAAACATGTTCACATAAAAAAAATCACGTGGAAAATCAATCAACAAACACGTCAAAATCAAAAAATACACAAAACAGCGAAAAATGCATGAAAACATGCACATATTTCAAATAGTTGCATACATGTATGCATCTATTTCAATTCCGCATCATACAGCAGCATATATGCATACATGTATGCAGATTTTCCGAAATACATGCATGATTTCATGCATCTATTCGATTTCTGCATGGAAAGCACGCATGCTTGCATATGTGCATAAGAATATGCAGTTATGCAGAAAATATGCATTCAAGTATACACATATTGTCACGCCTTCGGCTTTCAATGCATTACTGCATACAAGTATGCAGGTATTTTGAATAACAGCATACTTGTATGCAATTATTCAGCAGGCTTGCGGATCTTTTTTGCATGTGTATTTAAAAAGTTGCATACATGTATGCAACTATCAGTAAAAGTTGCATACATGTATGCAACTTTTTTTTTTCAGTTTGCGTGGGCTCCTGGGATTATTTCCAGAATTTCATTTTTTTTCTATGCATGAGCGCATTTTTTTTTGCCAGAAATTGAAAAAGGCGAAGGGGACTTGAGGAGCAGGCGAATGGACCAAAATATTTGGGCGGCATCTAATTTTAGGGACCGGAATCATATAAAAAAAAGCGGGAGGACGTGGCGTGAATTAACTTTGGTTTTAGGGATGTGTCCCTAATTTTCACTTAACAGAAATCGACCAAACACACTTTCCTTTTCCACGCTCACATAATAACTTCAAAAATTATGTAATTTGAAGCCTAGCAAAAATTTGACATCTCGGATCCAACAAATGGGTTTTCGTCAAATTCTGAGGTCGTTTGCAAAATTTCTATTTTCACAGGGTATATATTCTCTATAGTAACCTTTCTGAAAATTTATTTGGCCATAACTTTTGATTCCCGCTATGAACCTTCGATTTTTCAGATTCGTTAGAAAGATATTCACTAACAGATTTAAATATTTTTGGTTTCTCTAAAATCCGTTTTATTTTGCACCCGGTACAGTCAGTCAAAGTTTGAATTCGAATTTTGAAGCTGCCGCGCCATTTCAGGCCTTGTTTATAATTTAAAATAATTATATTTATTTTCAAACATACTTTTCGTCGTTATTATTTAAAATAATTCATTTTAAATATCTAAAATTCACTAAAATAGCCAAATTAAAAAATTTAAATTAGCTCTGATTTTCCGGGTTGTTACATCAGGATTTTAATACTCCGTTCACTATTGCTCTCGAATATACCATTCCTTTAATACTTGAACACGGCATGCTTTGGAGTGACTTGTCGTATGTGCATGTTGCTTGTGTCTTATGTCGTACGAGCAGCTTATAATCATGTTGTAAAAACGACTTGGGTCAGTCGTGTTGTGTGTCACTGTTCGTACATACTTCTTAGTTCTGAACCGCGTTCTAAGAACGGGGTTAACATTTGCCCCTCGAAGCTTGTATTTCTTGCTCTTGAGAAATGCGGGCTTCGAAATGAACATAATTTGCATTGACATTCTGTCGCAGCTTTTTGTTTGCTATGGAAAATCATGCTTTGAACTTTGTGATACCTGCTCTGTAATAAAAACAAGTATTTGCACGATTTTTCAACTTATAATTTGTCATTGATCACCTATATCAATAACAGATTAGTTCAATCATTAGAAAATGAATTATAGTGAATTTTATCTTATTTTTTGAACTGAATGAAGTATCTGCACAGAATTGTTCTACTCAGCGGTTCATAACTCACTGAATACTGTTTTTACAAATACGATATTCAAATTCAAATTTGCGTTAACGCTTGAAATCTACTAATCGACTATGCCGACTGTGGATTCCAAACATTATCACTTTATAACTTACATGATGGTATACGATATTTCTCATTTGAGAAATATGTATTTGTGATTTATTATCTGCTTCTTTTTGGAGAAGTCTTTGATTATTGGTGCCCCGGTTTCGGGGGCCATTGTTAGCATTTACCATGCAAAGAAATTTACTGCTCAATATTTGTTTGTCATGCTGATCAGTTTTGGCATTGAAGATTTCGTTGGATGCCCCATGTTTTAGTGAGGTCCTTTTAATCCAACGTCTTGTCTTTCTCTTACGATTGAATCAACATGATGGATTTCTTAGAACGTTGTTGATATCTCCTATGGAGAGGATTTCTGGTCGTCGCATCGTTTCTCCATGCAAGATCTTGCGAGGTTTAGGTGAGGGCTGCATCGCTCCGCGCTAACTAACTCCCATGCTTCATCTTGCTTTAGCAAGCTCACGCGCTTCGTTTCGCGCCTTCGGATTCCCACGAACCATTGGGTTAAGGCTGCATCGCTCTGCGCTAACGAACTCCCACGCTTCGTCTTGCTTTAGCAAGCTCTCGCGCTTCGTTTCGCGCCTATGGATTCCCGCGAACCATTGGGTTAAGGCTACTTCGCTCCACGCTTACGAACTCCCACGCTTCGTCTTGCTTTAGCAAGCTCCCGCGCTTCATTTCGCGCCTACGAATTGCCGCGAACCATTGGGTTAAGGCTGCATCGCTCCGCGCTTACGAACTCCCACGCTTCTTCTTGCTTTAGCAAGCTACCGAGCTTCGTTTCGCTCCTACGGATTCCTGTAACCTTTGGGGTATGAGGTTTTGGATCCGTGACAGCTTGTTGCTCTATTTGCCGTTTGATTCATTGGGACTTCCTTGTTCAACCGTTGAGTTGGTATTATCGGAGTTGCCTCATTTCGTCGGATCTCGAGGAAGCAAACGCTGGAATAGTCTGCATTGAAAAAATCGTCTTTTAGCAAATTTTCACGTATATTTTGCAAGTTAGAGATTTACACAAGCAAGCCTGTAACACCCCGTAATTCTGCGACATTAAGATTCTCAAATTAAAGTATAATTAATTTTTAAAAGAAAAATTAAAAGGAAAAGATCCATGCAGTTGTTTAATTTAAGTATTGTAACTAACATGAAAAAGAGAAGTAAGGAGAGAACAATAATTATTATTGTTCTAAGACTTATTAACAAAAGCCTCTGTAGCTCAGTTGGTTAAGGCATTGGATTTGTAGCATGGAGGTCGGGGGTTCGAACCCCGGCGGCGGCATAATTTTTTATCTTTGTTTTAGAGAGGGCCAACTGAACATGCAAATATATGTACGTATACAAATTCAAAATTTGAAAGGATAAGAACGTACATATAAGGAAATAAAGAATATATATATATATATACATATGAGAATATAAATATATATATATATATATGCAAAAAAAAAAAAAAAATATGTATACGAAAGAGAAAATTAAAGATAAGGCTACAGTCAATGAAATATGGCAACATCATTTGAATTTTGAAAATAAAATGAAAGTTGTGCGTATATATATACGCGTAAAATGGTCGTTAGAGGAATTGTATACATATAAGAATATTTCATGTGAATAAAACAGTTAAATAAATTCCAGAAATTCAAAAGTTTGAAAATCAAACTTTTACGCCAAAATAGCTTGTGGGACCCAATGCTGACTCAGCACTGCGTGTATGATAAGGTTTGGCTAGATTCATCTACGTACCTGGACTATTTTCTTAACTAGGTTCAATGCTGACTCAGCGTTGCGTGTATGATAAGGTCTTGAGCAGCTATATAAACAGCCCTAGTCTTCATTCTCTTTGCACCAATTCTCTTCTATCCTTATGCTGCTAAGATTCATGGCTTCTTCCCCTCCTCTAAATTTTCTTAAATAAATAAAATAAAATATGATTCAAGACGAGGAGATGCTGCTAAAAGACTTTTAAGGAGGGATTCAAATCAAAGTTTCAAGTGAAGAATTCAAAGGCTAGCTCAAACAAGTTTCAAGCAACGACGCACGAATCATAGCCACGCTTTCCTTCTTTTCTAGATCTATTTTCTGTAAGTTGGTTATTTCTAGATCTGAATATTTTGTTTTATTTGTGACATGAAATTAAAGGAATAAAGGAATATGCCAAGTCTCTCTCTCTCTCTTCGAATCTGTGTTTATACTCTTGGACTGAATTAAGAACTGTTATGATTCGAGGACAAATAAGACTGTAACCGTGACTATGACTATAGAACCGTGGCCTTTGAAAGCATATGCCTTTGGACTATGACATAAGCCTTTGATTTTGGGACATATAAACATTGCCTATGACAATGACTTAGGACTATGGGAATTATTTTCCCTTTTGGACTATGAACATCGCCTATATTGCCTATGACCATGGACATTACTTATGACTAAGAACATAAGCCTTTGAATTAGACATAAACTATTGCTTATGACATAATGAGGACAATTGTGATTTTGACACCCATGATTCATGATTAGGAAAATATTGCTTTAGTTTGGTGATTGTGAAATTGGGTCTAAACCCAATTATTTATTCTACCTGTTCCTTGGTTTTTTTCTTTGGTTTTAAGACAGTGGGAATTTACCTATTAAGTTAGGTCTACCCACGTTCTTGAACCTATTTTGCCCATTCTTTGGTTTTAAGACAGTGGGAATTTACCTATTTAGTTAGGTCTACCCATATTCTTGAACCTACATTGTTATCCAAACCTTTTTATGCCAATTATTCCTTCTTGTCATTTTGATTCATTCCCTTTTTATCTACGAATCTAGATTTATTTATAATCTAGGTTGAATCACGATTATTCGAACGGTGGGAATGCGATTTGGGGAAAAACATGGAAATGAATATGAACGTAATTGTAAACTTGGAAATTGGCATAATTTGGAATATGTATTATGACATGCATATTAAAATGAAAACGGGGAAATTTGACATGGATTAGGGAATATGTGATTTTGACATATTAAATTTAGCGTTAGTAAGTAAGCTAAATTTTAGGCATAAAATGTAAACTAGAAAAATAATTCTAGTTTTGCCATAAATTGTGAATTAGGATGTTAAACCAAGATTGGGTTAATTAAGGTTGATTTGGAATAAGTATATTAGCACAATTTTGAATTTATTCATAATTGTGAGCAATTGTCATGTTTGGAATAAATTATGGTTAGCGACACTAAATTTGGTATAATTTACATACCAAAAAGTATAAATATGATAAATAAGAGAGAATGGGCCATAATAATAAATGTGACAATGTACATTAAAAGAGTAGTAATGAAATAAGTAAATTAGGAGTAATTTACTTATATGTTTCGTCATAAATGTTAAATTGTTCATTTACCACAAAATATGTAACTTGGTTAAGTTTTGGCCATAAATTATAAACTAGGATATTTAATCTAGTTTCGGCAATGAAATAGGAAATGGCCTAAACTGCATGTTGGGTTAGGACTTGGGCCTAGAATATGTATACTAGTAGGCTTGACAAATAAATATAGGCCAAATTTGTCTAAAAAGGGGAAATGGGCTTTTGAAATAAATTGTTAACAATTTATAAACAAAAGAAAAGTATTTTGATAACATCCCTTTTTATAACACATAGACCAGAAGGTTCTAGGGTGACAGAGAGGATAGTGTCTAGGCTTGGGTTTGGAAAATACAAGTTTCCTGCCCTCCCTGGCTATCCCTAACTGATCCGAAGGACGGGATGGTTGTTTTCAAAACCGGATTTGGAAATTAATCAAAAAACCCTTTGAACTTAGAAAACATGAATATGCCTAACCCGAGGTTAGACTGAGTTGCGGTGTAAACCTGCCCGGAACCGACCGGCACATCCAGTAACCGCAGCAATATCTGTCTAATGTGAGAGGTTGTGGCTTTAATTTATTAATTAAAGCTAGAACAAGAATGGGAGAGTTAAGTCCATAGAAACACTTAACCGACTTAACAAAGTTAAGCTAGAATGGGAAGGTTAAGTCCATGGGAATACTTAGCCAAATTAACATGTTGACTAGACTAGAAGGTGGGGTTAAGTAAAGTTAATACACTTAGCCAATTTAACATGTTAATTAGACTAGAGGTTGGGGTTAAGTAATACACTTAGCCAAATTAATATGTTAACTGGACTAGACCATAGGGTTAAGTAAACTTGAACGCTTAACCATCAGAATATGATAAATGAATAGGGTTAAGTAAAAAGCATGAAGGGATAACACTTAACCAGTGTAATAGGAAAAGGGAAGAGGGTTAAGATAGCTTGAATCGACTAAAGACACTTAACCAACCCAACCTGGCGAGAAAGAAAACTAAGTAGTAGACCTCAGTTGAAAAAGGGACTAAGTAGTAAAACTTAGTTAAGAAAACAAGGAATTTGGAAACTAAGTGGTAAACCTTAGTTAGTAGAACTAAGTAGTAATTCTTAGTATAACACGAAGGAGCAGACATCCATCTGGTTTTAAGAAGGCTCCAACGAATTGGGTTACGAAGCCCGAGGCTTCGAGGGGACGTGAGGGTACTCTTGGTATCCCTCTGTGAGGCTGCAGATGATCATCCTGGGCTCACAGAGGTTAAGGTCTGCGTTAGAAGAACCGAGGGTATGCCTTGGTTGCAATATATATATGGCAACCTAAAGACTAGGATGGACCGGCGTGATTCGGCGAGAAAACGGTAGCCCTGTGATAGCAACTCGTCGTCTACCATCCATCTTGAGTCAGTCGAGATACGTGAAGCGGAAAGGCGGAGAACTCCAAAAGACCATAATTGCTATCTAGTTATGGGTGAGGATGGCCATAGGATAGTGGGGCACCGGGGGACGTCGTATAGTTCTCATTTTACAAAGGGTGCCTTTCATTAGTTGAGGGAGGGGTCAAGTGGGACCATAGCCACTGGAATAAAAACAGACCTTAGCATCTGCATCGGCAGATATCTGAAAGCTCCCGACCGAGTTCTGTATTCCTTGATTTACCCTGTCACAGGACTCGGACCGCACATTACAGGACATGTGCATCTAGACAAGCGATAACGATTCGCGATACATGCGTGGGGAAGTATAGGAACATATACCACTCTAGGTAGTGTGTCTTAGACTTGGGGGCATCGTTCGACAGGTAGCGTAATCCCTAGTTGGACTAGGTGGCATAAATCCGAGAAGCGTTCAGCAAATAGCGTAAACTCTAGTTAAATCTAGAAAGCACCTGATAGAAAACCCTAGATTTGATCTAGGTAATAAATAATGAATGTATGCCGGAAGGCAATGGAAAATACAGGGATTGGGATCACGTTATCGTTACTAGTTGGGACACTAGGTAGGTGGTGCAGAGATATAGAAATCAGTATAACAAGGAAATAGCGAAGCGGCGAAGTATTAGAGCGAAGCGGCGAACGTATTAGAGCGTATCCAGTTTATCTTATCTTAGCATATCTTGTGATTACCTTGTCCAATCTTGTTGACCCTATCGTCATGGTGTAATCTTGTATTCAGTTAATTCATGTCGTTTTGTTTTCCATGTTCACATGCTAGAAGTTACTGAACTTACTCAGGCTTTATGTCTGACTCTGTTTTTCTTTCGTCTTCTTTTCTTCCGTTCCCCCCGCAGGTAGTAGAGGAGGGAGTAGTATAGCTCAGGTTAAGTTGGACTGTCACTCTTTCCCAGCTTGAAGATTTATCGAAGTCTGCTTGGATTCTCTTATCAGATGCTATGGCTGGCTCATGCAAAAATTGGGGAATATAAATGTTGTTTTATGCTTCTTTATTTTGTAAGACAGATGATACTCTGATATTGTAAAGAAATCATTGTACAAATTATTTTATCAATAAAGCAAAGTTTTATCTTCCGCTGTTTAATTTCTGTCTGTCTTGTAATTTATCTGCATCTTTTACCCTAAATGCTCCACAGAACTTAGTGCATTCCCTTTGTGAGTGACACTAACGGATGTGGGGTGTTACACGTGGTATCAGAGCTGAAGGTTACCGGATCAGATAAAGATTTGAAAAATTATTTTTCAAAATAGTTTTTAAAGAAGCATTTTCAAAAGAAAAGGATTTGTTTTAAAGGCATATTCCCCAAAGCCATACGCATTGTCTCTTCTTCCTCTGTTTGAATTCTTGTCTCCTTCTTTCTTGAGTCTCTGGGGCTCCTGGCTTTCTGGGAGGTAACCTCATCGAAGGGCAAAGTAGTGCCCGGCTTCCATCCATAGCCGTAGTTGTTTCATCTACGGGCAGTTTTCTTTCAAAGCTTATAAGGTTTTCCGGACGATGGAGGCAGTTTTCGAGAGATTTGTCAACATGACTACACACGGAAGGGGATGAGGAGTTTGGCTAAGGAGCATAACCCTAGGATGAGGAATTCATGGATGTAGACTTAGCACACGAAGGAGGAAGAAATTATAAAGCCTAAGACAAGAGGAAGTATCTTTACTAGGGTATGATAGGGCATATACTTAAGGACAAGGGCAAGAACGAGGACGAGATTTTCAGAAGGACAAGTACATGCTTTCGCCACCAAGCGTACCTAGGAGAAAGGTAGTCCGGTTGGAAGAGTCTAGTTTTCTGTTCGTGCTATTTCCTTAGGTTCTAGCGCTTCTCATTTGTTCATATCCACTTTCATAGTTGGGTCTCTGCACCATAGTACTTGTATAGTAGAAAGATCCCACTAGAGTCTCAAATCCAATTGGTGGTCCGACCAGTTTATTTTTTTGTTAGTAGGGATTTGAGAATAGCTATCGAGTTCGCTTATGTCATCTCACGTAGATCGTCTAAATTCGGGATAGATATTCCTTGGGTGCTTGTCTGATATTGGTTTAGGCCTTTGGGGCTTGTACTTGAGGAATGTCGAGTTCGACTAGGATGGTTTGCGTGAGAGATGAATAGTTGTGACAGGCGCTCTAAAAAGCGCGTAGTGATCTTTCAACCCTTATAGTTATGGCATGGTGGATAAGGGAGAGACCTCTAATCATACACTTGGTACCGTGATTGACATCTGTTTATTTTGGAAATGGAGGTTAGGAACTTCACAATCGTGAAGATAAATTGTTTAAGATACAGTGGAGTAAAGCTCAAGAAGGCTAGATACTAGCAACATGCCCTTTTTCCTTAAGGGTGCATCCTTGATTTCTCTGTTTAGGAGCTTTACGCGTAGTTGTTTCTCTCTTTCCAAAGTATATCCTCTAGGTCGTATCTGCGATCCTTAGGTAGAAGCCAATGGATGTAAACATGTATTTGAAACATGTTATGGTTGAATGGTTGCAAATGGTTGCTCGTGGATGCATATGCATACATATTAGGCACTAGATCAAGTTCGGACGCTCTCATATTGCATTTACATATATGCATTTGTTTATAAGTTGAACTTGATATGATATCATATGGACGTTGCATATGGATGAATGGCTGTGCACGCATGTAGTATTTACATGACTGGGGATGTTTGCATGCATGATTGGACGCATGGCACTAACATGATTTGCATTAAGGAGGTCAACTGAATCAGTAGACCGCCTGATTTTGCATTAGATAGAGACATATACACACACTATGCATATGAACATGAAAGCATTAGAAATCTTTTAAGGACAATGAATGCCTGTGATTGAATGGTTGAGTAGATGGGTGATTGGATGGTAGGACACATTCTTCCTAACTTGAAGATTTCGGGGACGAAATCCTTTTAAGTGGGGGAGAATGTAACACCCCGTAATTCTGCGACATTAAGATTCTCAAATTAAAGTATAATTAATTTTTAAAAGAAAAATTAAAAGAAAAAGATCCATGCAGTTGTTTAATTTAAGTATTGTAACTAACATGAAAAAGAGAAATAAGGAGAGAACAATAATTATTATTGTTCTAAGACTTATTAACAAAAGCCTCTGTAGCTCAGTTGGTTAAGGCATTGGATTTGTAGCATGGAGGTCGGGGGTTCGAACCCCGGCGGCGGCATAATTTTTTATCTTTGTTTTAGAGAGGGCCAACTGAACATGCAAATATATGTATGTATACAAATTCAAAATTTGAAAGGATAAGAACGTACATATAAGGAAATAAAGAATATATATATATACATATGAGAATATAAATATATATATATATGCAAAAAAAAATATGTATACGAAAGAGAAAATTCAAGATAAGGCTACAGTCAATGAAATATGGCAACATCATTTGAATTTTGAAAATAAAATGAAAGTTGTGCGTATATATATACGCGTAAAATGGTCGTTAGAGGAATTGTATACATATAAGAATATTTCATGTGAATAAAACAGTTAAATAAATTCCAGAAATTCAAAAGTTTGAAAATCAAACTTTTACGCCAAAATAGCTTGTGGGACCCAATGCTGACTCAGCACTGCGTGTATGATAAGGTTTGGCTAGATTCATCTACGTACCTGGACTATTTTCTTAACTAGGTTCAATGCTGACTCAGCGTTGCGTGTATGATAAGGTCTTGAGCAGCTATATAAACAGCCCTAGTCTTCATTCTCTTTGCACCAATTCTCTTCTATCCTTATGCTGCTAAGATTCATGGCTTCTTCCCCTCCTCTAAATTTTCTTAAATAAATAAAATAAAATATGATTCAAGACGAGGAGATGCTGCTAAAAGACTTTTAAGGAGGGATTCAAATCAAAGTTTCAAGTGAAGAATTCAAAGGCTAGCTCAAACAAGTTTCAAGCAACGACGCACGAATCATAGCCACGCTTTCCTTCTTTACTAGATCTATTTTCTGTAAGTTGGTTATTTCTAGATCTGAATATTTTGTTTTATTTGTGACATGAAATTAAAGGAATAAAGGAATATGCCAAGTCTCTCTCTCTCTCTCTTCGAATCTATGTTTATACTCTTGGACTGAATTAAGAACTGTTATGATTCGAGGACAAATAAGACTGTAACCGTGACTATGACTATAGAACCGTGGCCTTTGAAAGCATATGCCTTTGGACTATGACATAAGCCTTTGATTTTGGGACATATAAACATTGCCTATGACAATGACTTAGGACTATGGGAATTATTTTCCCTTTTGGACTATGAACATCGCCTATATTGCCTATGACCATGGACATTACTTATGACTAAGAACATAAGCCTTTGAATTAGACATAAACTATTGCTTATGACATAATGAGGACAATTGTGATTTTGACACCCATGATTCATGATTAGGAAAATATTGCTTTAGTTTGGTGATTGTGAAATTGGGTCTAAACCCAATTATTTATTCTACCTGTTCCTTGGTTTTTTTCTTTGGTTTTAAGACAGTGGGAATTTACCTATTAAGTTAGTTCTACCCACGTTCTTGAACCTATTTTTCCCATTCTTTGGTTTTAAGACAGTGGGAATTTACCTATTTAGTTAGGTCTACCCATATTCTTGAACCTACATTGTTATCCAAACCTTTTTATGCCAATTATTCCTTCTTGTCATTTTGATTCATTCCCTTTTTATCTACGAATCTAGATTTATTTATAATCTAGGTTGAATCACGATTATTCGAACGGTGGGAATGCGATTTGGGGAAAAACATGGAAATGAATATGAACGTAATTGTAAACTTGGAAATTGGCATAATTTGGAATATGTATTATGACATGCATATTAAAATGAAAACGGGGAAATTTGACATGGATTAGGGAATATGTGATTTTGACATATTAAATTTAGCGTTAGTAAGTAAGCTAAATTTTAGGCATAAAATGTAAACTAGAAAAATAATTCTAGTTTTGCCATAAATTGTGAATTAGGATGTTAAACCAAGATTGGGTTAATTAAGGTTGATTTGGAATAAGTATATTAGCACAATTTTGAATTTATTCATAATTGTGAGCAATTGTCATGTTTGGAATAAATTATGGTTAACGACACTAAATTTGGTATAATTTACATACCAAAAAGTATAAATATGATAAATAAGAGAGAATGGGCCATAATAATAAATGTGACAATGTACATTAAAAGAGTAGTAATGAAATAAGTAAATTAGGAGTAATTTACTTATAGAATTCGTCATAAATGTTAAATTGTTCATTTACCACAAAATATGTAACTTGGTTAAGTTTTGGCCATAAATTATAAACTAGGATATTTAATCTAGTTTCGGCAATGAAATAGGAAATGGCCTAAACTGCATGTTGGGTTAGGACTTGGGCCTAGAATATAAGTATACTAGTAGGCTTGACAAATAAATATAGGCCAAATTTTTCTAAAAAGGGGAAATGGGCTTTTGAAATAAATTGTTAACAATTTATAAACAAAAGAAAAGTATTTTGATAACATCCCTTTTTATAACACATAGACCAGAAGGTTCTAGGGTGACAGATAGGATAGTGTCTAGGCTTGGGTTTGGAATACAAGTTTCCTGCCCTCCCTGGCTATCCCTAACTGATCCGAAGGACGGGATGGTTGTTTTCAAAACCGGATTTGGAAATTAATCAAAAAACCCTTTGAACTTAGAAAACATGAATATGCCTAACCCGAGGTTAGACTGAGTTGCGGTGTAAACCTGCCCGGAACCGACCGGCACATCCAGTAACAGCAGCAATATCTGTCTAATGTGAGAGGTTGCGGCTTTAATTTATTAATTAAAGCTAGAACAAGAATGGGAGAGTTAAGTCCATAGAAACACTTAACCGACTTAACAAAGTTAAGCTAGAATGGGAAGGTTAAGTCCATGGGAATACTTAGCCAAATTAACATGTTGACTAGACTAGAAGGTGGGGTTAAGTAAAGTTAATACACTTAGCCAATTTAACATGTTAATTAGACTAGAGGTTGGGGTTAAGTAATACACTTAGCCAAATTAATATGTTAACTGGACTAGACCATAGGGTTAAGTAAACTTGAACGCTTAACCATCAGAATATGATAAATGAATAGGGTTAAGTAAAAAGCATGAAGGGATAACACTTAACCAGTGTAATAGGAAAAGGGAAGAGGGTTAAGATAGCTTGAATCGACTAAAGACACTTAACCAACCCAACCTGGCGAGAAAGAAAACTAAGTAGTAGACCTCAGTTGAAAAAGGGACTAAGTAGTAAAACTTAGTTAAGAAAACAGGGAATTTGGAAACTAAGTGGTAAACCTTAGTTAGTAGAACTAAGTAGTAATTCTTAGTATAACACGAAGGAGCAGACATCCATCTGGTTTTAAGAAGGCTCCAACGAATTGGGTTACGAAGCCCGAGGCTTCGAGGGGACGTGAGGGTACTCTTGGCATCCCTCTGTGAGGCTGCAGATGATCATCCTGGGCTCACAGAGGTTAAGGTCTGCGTTAGAAGAACAGAGGGTATGCCTTGGTTGCAATATATATATGGCAACCTAAAGACTAGGATGGACCGGCGTGATTCGGCGAGAAAACGGTAGCCCTGTGATAGCAACTCGTCGTCTATCATCCATCTTGAGTCAGTCGAGATACGTGAAGCGGAAAGGCGGAGAACTCCAAAAGACCATAATTGATATCTAGTTATGGGTGAGGATGGCCATAGGATAGTGGGGCACCGGGGGCCGGCGTATAGTTCTCATTTTACAAAGGGTGCCTTTCATTAGTTGAGGGAGGGGTCAAGTGGGACCATAGCCACTGGAATAAAAACAGACCTTAGCATCTGCATCGGCAGATATCTGAAAGCTCCCGACCGAGTTCTGTATTCCTTGATTTGCCCTGTCACAGGACTCGGACCGCACATTACAGGACATGTGCATCTAGACAAGCGATAACGATTCGCGATACATGCGTGGGGAAGTATAGGAACATATACCACTCTAGGTAGTGTGTCTTAGACTTGTGGGCATCGTTCGACAGGTAGCGTAATCCCTAGTTGGACTAGGTGGCATAAATCCGAGAAGCGTTCAGCAGATAGCGTAAACTCTAGTTAAATCTAGAAAGCACCTGATAGAAAACCCTAGATTTGATCTAGGTAATAAATAATGAATGTATGCCGGAAGGCAATGGAAAATACAGGGATTGGGATCACGTTATCGTTACTAGTTGGGACACTAGGTAGGTGGTGCAGAGATATAGAAATCAGTATAACAAGGAAATAGCGAAGCGGCGAAGTATTAGAGCGAAGCGGCGAAAGTATTAGAGCGTATCCAGTTTATCTTATCTTAGCATATCTTGTGATTACCTTGTCCAATCTTGTTGACCCTATCGTCATGGTGTAATCTTGTATTCAGTTAATTCATGTCGTTTTGTTTTCCATGTTCACATGCTAGAAGTTACTGAACTTACTCAGGCTTTATGTCTGACTCTGTTTTTCTTTCGTCTTCTTTTCTTCCGTTCCCCCCCCAGGTAGTAGAGGAGGGAGTAGTATAGCTCAGGTTAAGTTGGACTGTCACTCTTTACCAGCTTGAAGATTTATCGAAGTCTGCTTGGATTCTCTTATCAGATGCTATGGCTGGCTCATGCAAAAATTGGGGAATATAAATGTTGTTTTATGCTTCTTTATTTTGTAAGACAGATGATACTCTGATATTGTAAAGAAATCATTGTACAAATTATTTTATCAATAAAGCAAAGTTTTATCTTCCGCTGTTTAATTTCTGTCTGTCTTGTAATTTATCTGCATCTTTTACCCTAAATGCTCCACAGAACTTAGTGCATTCCCTTTGTGAGTGACACTAACGGATGTGGGGTGTTACAAAGCCACATTTCATTTGTAGTACTTTTGTTTTGTACAATGTACGTAAACCATTAAAGACTTTTTACAAGAAAGTAAAACATAGTAAAGAGTAAAGTAATGCAAAGGGGCGATAATGATCGCTTATTCTGAGCCGTAGATATTAGATCATTATCAACGGTTGTCAGTTGATTATCATCCTTGGCATAGTGTGAGCAGAAGTTACGTTGCTTGGACCAGATTGATCATTCGATGCCCCTTGCCCTTGGGGAGCTACAGAAGGATTTGCTTCTTGAGAGTTCTTCATAAATTGTTGCAGACGGTTCTTCCTAATCAACTCTTTAGTCAATGATTTCAGATGCCTGCATTTGTTGGTACTATGGCCCGGCTGATTATGATACCGACAGAACTTCCCGGATTTTATCAGATGGTCATTCATTTTTATTGGCCGAGGCTCTGGGTAATCTTCTGCGTCCTTTGTGGCAAGGTAGATGTTCTTGGGAGTGTTATTCAGAGGAGTTATCTCATACGAGTCAAGAAGGAGAAACTTTTTACTGGATTTGTGGTCGTTTCCGTTGTCGGCTCGCTTTTGCTCCTGAGTATTCTTTTGATCACACTGAGTAGCAGCACTTTTGGGAGCTTCAAGAAGTTGGTTACCACCGATGATCTGAAGAGGTATAGGATTATCGTCCGCTCTCATGTTGTTGGCTCGCTTTTTGACCAAGCCATCCAGGATCATTCATGAAAGGAAATCAGGAAACCAAGTCCCCCAAGAAAGTGGAAGAACGGATCGCACGTCATCGTCTCGCCCAGGAACGGATCGCACGCCATCGTCTCGCCCAGGAATGGATCACGCTCTGTCGACTCGCCCAGGAACGGATCGCTCCCATCTCGTCGACGAACGTCACCTCCAGGCGATCCGATCCCTTGTAACGAACCGAACCCCCTGACCCGTTCAACCACGAGCTGGTCTTCAGCGATCCGAATCGCACGGATCTGACGACACCTGTTCATAACGGCTAGTTTGACTGTTTCTTCAATGGTGGCGATGCGATCCGGAAATCTCGGGATTCGTGCCACGTGTCCGCGATCCGTCTGACAAAATCAGCTATAAATAGCCCAGAGCTTGGCATTTTTCGGGATCTTTTTGGCAATAGGGAGTACTGAGTCCGCCATTGTTGTCAAACCATTGAAATATTGAGAGAAATCACTGTTGTGCTAGCTTTTAAAGCATAATCAATAAGATATAAAGTGGACGTAGGCTCGTTAACGCCGAACCACTATAAACTCTGAGTGTTATTTTCTTTTTCCTTGTTCCTCATTTAGAATTCTCTACAGTTCATAACAATTTGGGTGTTAGGTCCAAATTTCGATCTAACATTTTTGGTGCTTTCACTGAGAACTCAGCCTTAAAGTTTCGTCATTCATTTTCTTGAAGATTCCAGCGATTCGGATATCATGGCTGGAAAAAGATCTAAAGTTTCGCAGACCAACGAAGCGATCGAGGAGAATGTGCACGAACTGGTCAACGAAGAAATTCTGGATCGCGGAGCGCAGGGGGCGATCCGATCCGACGAAGACACCTCGTTCCGAGTCGATGGGAACGAGACGATCCGTGCTACCAAAGGTGTTGTCACTCGATCCCGAGGCGACACCTCGCAACCTCTGCGCACTACGACCACGAGTCGATCTCAGGGGGGCGTAGCGAACCGCCCTCCACGAACCGCAGCTACCCGAACTGATGGTCAGAACACAACTCGACCTGGAAAAGAACCTATGACCCACTCCTATCGTCCTGGAACCTCTGCTCGACCCGGTCCGAGCACTTTGCCCATGAGAGAGGGTGATGATGACCACTATGATCCTGCTGCTCCTGTCACTGAGGGGGATCTTTCTCGCTTTGTCGAAATGTGGGATAGGTTATTTGATGAGTTGGCCGCCCAAAGGCAGGAAAGTTCTATCCTACGGCAAAACCTGACGGCTATGGATAGAAGACTGGATGAGCTAACAAGGCAAAGAACATCGCCAGTTCGTCCACTTACCCCAGCATATTCCTCTTCATCTGAAGAATCGCCGAGACCTCCGCGGCGACCGTATGAGAGAGCCGAAAACGTAGAGCAGCTTCGGTTCGGGACCTTGCCCTCACAGGAAGAAGAAGAACTAGGGGCAGGACCCACGAACCGTAATATGAATGGTCAAGCAACGGCTCACAGGACTCGAGATGTGAACAGTCCTGTGCACGACAGACCACCTCAGCCCCGTTGCCGCACGCATACTCATGATAACAGGGGGCAGCGAAGCCCCGCCTCAGCCCCAGATTTTGTGGCTACTCCCCGAAGAGAAATCAGAGAACCTCGTCGGGCCAGAGGCACTGACCCTGAACCTCCTCTGACTAGTGCAAACGTCGCAGCCATGGTTCACCAGATTTTGGCCGACAGCCGTGGGCAGCGGAACGAAGATTGGGGGATTGGCCGCAGTCATACTCCTTTTACCGACGATGTTTTGGATGCAACTTTTCCAAGGCGTTTCAACATGCCACAAATGAACCGATACGCAGGAAGGTCTGATCCTGTTCAGCACCTAATGAGATACTCTTGGTCGATGAATGCTGCCGCCGCTTCTGACGCGGTTAAGTGTAAAGCGTTTCCCATATTCCTGGAGGACGTGGCTTTGCTATGGTTCACTCGCCTGCCGGCGAGATCGATTTCCAGCTTCAGGGAACTAAGCGAGAAGTTCGTAGAGCAATTCCGTATCTACGCACAGAAGACGAAAAGCGTGATCGATTTATTCCTTGTCAAACAGCGACCAGGCGAAAGTTTAAAGGTCTACCTGGATCGTTTCAATTTGGCCGCCACTGAGGTTAAAGATCCTCATGAGCCGACCATCGTCGCAGCATTGATTGACGGAGTGGATAAGGACACTGAATTCGGGAGGTACTTGGCAGGCAAACCACCCCACACCAGAGAATTATTCTATGAGAAAGCCAATGTACATCTACGCCGGGAAGAGGTGTACGCGAACCGAAAGCTTAAAACAACTGATAAGGAAGAAGTTCAGAGCAATGTCGCCATCAAACAGACTGGAGACAGCTCGGGGAAAGTTGAGGTTAACGTCGGAAATCAGAACCAGGGTGGTCGCCGACCGGGTAACAACAGTAACAATGCTAATGACAACAGCCGGAAGAGGGGCCGAGGGAACGACTCCCAGAGAAGGACTCGTCCCAGGGCCTTTGAGAGTTATACACCCATAAATGATACTCTGGAAAATATCTTCATGGATGCGTATGAAGTCCTCCAGAATAAGAGGCCACCTCCTAGAGAGTCGACGGAAAAAGAGCGTGAGACAGGGAAGTTTTGCCTCTTTCATCAAATTCACGGTCATTCGACGAATGAATGCCGTCACCTGAGGGACGTAGTCGAAAGGTTGCTTCGAGAAGGGAAGCTAGACGAATACAGAGTAGCGCCTAGGGACAGGGGGCAAGCAATGCAGGCCCCGAATCAGAATCAAAATCAACTTGCTGCTAGGCCAACTGCTCAGCAAAAGGGAAAGAATATTGTAATCAACACCGTGATCGGTGGACTTTACCTTGCTGGGCACAGTTCCAAAGCTTTAGATCAATATGTCAACGCAGCCAAACAACACCTCGAAGTGGGGGAATGTAGCAACCCCGAGGACAGTGTTCCGGTGAAGCAGCAAAAGATGATGACTGATGATGTTGTTTTCCGAGAGCGAGAAAGCATTGGGGTCCATGCTCCAACTGAAGATCCACTTGTAATCACAATACCCATTGGGCCAGCCACTGTTCATAAGGTACTGGTGGACAACGGGAGTTCCGTTAATATCCTTTTCAAAAAAGCCTTTGACCAGATGAATCTTGAGATAAAAGACTTGAAGCCCTGCCAAGGATGGATTCGTGGATTCAACGGAGCATCCACCGCACCTATGGGTTACGTAGAATTGCCAGTTACACTGGGGGAAGGAGAACGCCAGAGAGTGAGAATCCTTCCCTTTGTGGTTTTGGATGTCGAATCGCCATACATTGCCTTCTTGGGCCGGCCGGCCCTCACAAAATTTAGAGCCTGTATAGCCCCCTGGTGCTTGCTATTGAAGTTCCCCACAGAAGCCGGCGTTGGTATCGTCAGAGGGGATCAAGTTGCTGCGCGAGCATGTTATGTTGCCGAATTAAAGTTGCTTCGCAACGGCGGGGATATCGAAACTAAAGGCACTCCTCCCCCTTTGGGGGCGGAAACCTTATAGCAATCAAAGAGGATAATTGTTGGAGAGTTGCCTAGAGTGATGCCCGAGGATATAGATCCCAGAGAGGATCAAGACCCCGTGGGCAGAACGGCAACTCCCAACGAAGCAACTGTGGATGTGCAATCGATGACAGTGATCCGGAGAAGGTCCTTAAGATTGGATCCCAGTTAAGTCCGACTCTTGCCGAAGAATTGACGACTTTCTTAAAGAACAACTTGGATGTATTCGCTTGGACCCATGCGGACATGTGCGGGATATCCCCATCAATCATGAGCCATTCTTTGAGCATTAACCCCAAACATCCTCCAGTGAAGCAAAAAAGGCGAGTGCTGGGCCCAGAGAGGTCCGCTGCCTTGAAAGAAGAGGTTGGGAAGCTAAAGAGTAATGGATTTATCAGAGATTCAACTTACCCAGATTGGATTTCGAACCCAGTCCTGGTAAAGAAGGCCAATGGGAAGTGGCGAACGTGTATCGACTTCTCGGATTTAAATAAAGCTTGTCCCAAAGATAGTTTTCCATTACCTCGAATTGACCAGTTGGTAGATTCGACGGCAGGTCACGAGCTTCTTTCATTCATGGATGCTTATTCAGGATATAATCAGATTCCGATGCATGTTCCGGACTAAGAGCATACTAGCTTTATCACTGATCTGGGATTATATTGTTACGTAGTGATGCCCTTTGGCCTGAAGAATGCAGGCGCTACGTACCAACGTTTGGTCAACAGGATGTTTTATAACCAAATCGGGAAAACGATGGAAGTATACGTCGACGATATGTTGGTAAAATCCAAGCAATCCTTTCAACACACTACTGACTTGGCAGAGATGTTCGACATTCTTCGAAAGTATGGGATGAAACTCAATCCCACCAAATGTTCATTCGGTGTTGCTTCTGGAAAATTCTTAGGATTCATTGTCAGTTCGCGCGGTATCGAGATTAATCCGGACCAGATCACGGCAATCAGGAACATTCAGGAACCTAGGCAAATTAAGGACGTGCAAAGCCTTGTTGGAAAAGTGGCCGCACTAAGCAGATTTATCTCCAGGGCTACGGATAAGTGCATCCCATTCTTGAATTAATAAAGCGGGGAAAACGCCACTTTAAATGGACACCTGACTGCGTGGAAGCGTTTCAGAACTTGCTCAGACACTTGGAGAAACCTCCAATTCTATCTAAACCAATAGACCACGAGGATTTATTCGTGTATTTGGCAGTATCATCTCATGCAGTCAGCTCAGCATTGGTAAGGGAAGAGGAGAAGGTCCAAAGACCTGTGTATTACGTGAGTAAAAAATTAACAGCGGCAGAGCGTAATTATCCACGGATAGAAAAACTGGCGTATAGTTTACTGATTGCCTCCAGAAAACTTCGGCACTACTTTCAAGCACATCCTATTATCATATATACTGATCACCCACTCAAGCAAGTTCTACAGAGACCAGAGGCGTCTGGAAGGTTACTCAAATGGAATATTGAGTTAAGTCAATTTGACTTGAACTTTCAGCCCAGACGATCAATTCGGGGGCAAGTGATAGCTGACTTCATAGCAGAATTCACTGTTCCTGAAGAAGACATAGCAAACGAAGAAGTGGAACCCTCAAAATTACTTTTCGACCCTAATGTCTGGAGATTATATACTGATGGTGCTAAAAATAACGAAAGATCCGGCGCTGGAATAGTGCTTGAAACCCCCGAGAAACGATTGATAACTTATGCCATCCGAATGGAGTTTCAGGCCACTAACAACGATTCTGAATATGAAGCTCTGATAGCCGGATTAAAGATTGCAAAGGTGCTAGAAGTCACAAAACTGAACATCTTCTGCGATTCCAAGTTAGTTGTGAACCAAGTTACTGGGAGATTCCAAGCTAAAAGTGCAAGATTGATTCTATACTTAAAGAAAGTGAAAGAACTGCTGAATGAGATTGATCACTACAGCATATCTCATATTCCGCGGTCAGAAAATCAGCAGGCAGACAAGTTGGCAAAGATAGCTAGTTCTAACGATCCTGAAGTGATAGGGCTAGCCCCCGTTGAAGTACTTCGGTCTCCCAGCATTGATCAGATGGAAATCGACCTAGTACTAGAGACGGAACCAGAAAAGGAGTCATGGATGACCCCTATAAAGAATTTCCTAATGGATGGAGCGCTTCCGACCAGGAAAAGCGAGAGGCGTAAAGCGATTCGTAAAGCCACCCGATACGTACTGCAAGGCGGAGTCCTTTATAGACAAGGGTATTCAATGCCCCTCCTTCGGTGTATAGCCCACGATGACGTCAAACGTGTGCTGCAAGAAGTCCACGAAGGCGAATGTGGCGGCCACACCGGGGGGCAAACTTTGGCAAAAAAGATATTACGGCATGGTTACTTCTGGCCTACCATAAACAAGGATGCAGTAAGATAAGCACGACGATGTGATGCATGCCAGAGATTTTCAAAGATACCCAGAGCGCCTCCAAGCCAGTTAAAAACAATGATGAGCCCGTGGCCATTTGCTATGTGGGGAATTGATATCATTGGAAGTCTCCCCATAGCAAGGGGTGGAGCCAAGTTCGCCATTGTGGCTGTAGATTATTTCACTAAGTGGGTCGAGGCGGAACCACTAACTACAATCACAACTAAACGGGTAATCAACTTCATCGTGAGAAACATCATCTGTCGATTCGGGATTCCAAAAATTGTGATAACAGACAACGGAACTCAATTTGATAGTGCTGAATTCAGAAACTTCTGCCAAAAATACCACATCGAGAATCGATACACATCTGTGGCACACCCACAATCGAACGGGCAAGTTGAAGCTGTAAATAAAGTAATTAAGTCCATTCTGAAAAGAAGAATGAAGCGGGCTAGAGCCATGTGGGCTGACGAATTGCCCTTGGCACTATGGGCCTACAGGACGACATATAAATCAGCAACAGGACATACCCCGTTCTCCCTTGCTTTTGGAACGGAAGCAGTCATCCCGATTGAGATAAAGGTACCTTCTCATCGGGTGACCTATTATGATCCAATGTCCAATAACGAATTACTCCTTGAGTCCCTGGATATGATCGAAGAAAAGAGGGATGAAGCCGACCTGCGTGCTCTGAGATGCAAACAACAGGTCGCCCGATACTACAACAAAAAGGTCCGAGCCCGAACCTTGGAACCCGGAGACTTGGTTCTGAAACGTGTCTTCCCACCCCCAACTCATATGGGAGCGAAGTGGGAAGGACCGTATTCTATTCTCAGCAAGCTTGATAACGGAACCTTCAAGCTGGCAACCGTAGATGGAAAGGAGATCCCCAGAGTGTGGAATGCCCAACATCTACGGCCATATCTAACATGAGAAGTTTCAAATCTATTCTTTTGTTTTGTGAAAAAAAAAAACTATGTACAGGGCATGACTTGCCTAGAACGGTCTGATTTCTTAAAGCAAGGGATTATAAAGTGGACGTAGGTCATGATTCGACCGAACCACTATAAAAATACTGTGTGTCATTTACCTTTACTGCGTCTTTATTTATTTGCCTATGAAAATCAGTGTGAATATTGCAGGTACCCGAAGTCCAGTGCCGACATTTCCTATCGTAAACTAATCAGAGGAACCCAAATCCTTGGTAAATGCTCTAGCTGCTTGTCCGACTGGTTTTAATCCTCGGAGCTTGGATTAAAATGTAAACCTGAGACGGGTTTGAGGAGCATGCATGATCGCAGACGGCTGAGTTCGAACTCTAACTCTCCAGAGAGAGAGAGAGAGTATAAAAGCGTCTCCGATTGAGCGCTGAGAAAGAGCTCCTTTCCCGCTGAAGGATCGGGGAGCGAATGAATCGCTGAGCTCGAACTCTAACTCTCCAGAGAGAGAGAGTATGAAGGCGTCTCTGATTGAGCGCTGAGAAATAGCTCCTTCCCCGCTGAAGGATCGGGGAACGAACGAATCGCCAAGCATAAAACTCTAACAATTGATTAGGGGGCATCACGCACTCCTATGTGAACGCTAAACTTTGATATAACAAGTGTAACATAGCATGAACATTCTTCTTCTTGTTGATTGACTGACTTATAATTATTAATAGCTGGCTAACGACTAAATGTGGAAAGTTTCTACGAATACAGGTACACAATGATGTAAGAAGAAACAAATCCTTGTTTATATACTGCAAATCAGCAAAGTGAAAACAAGTTAGAAACAAAAGTGAGGGCCAGTCTCACAATTACACCTCCTGGCCAGTGGGAAGCTTAAAAGGCAAAATATCAGTAAACATCCTATTTATGCTTTGATATCTTCTCTCGCTTCTGCCTCTCCAGCCTCTCCTTGTCGGCTTCAGATGGATCCCCCTTCTTCCTTTTCCGCTTGTCCACGAGGGGAGCATCTGACTCCTCTGAGGTTTCCTCTCCCCCATCTTTTCCCTTGCTTCTGCCGGAGAGGGAAGCCGGGAAGTCATCAGGGTTTGCAAAGTGAAGTTGCCGGCTGATGGACTTGGACTGGATTTTCATAATCATCCCAGTTTTGGGATCGAACTCTGCAAGAGGGACCACATCCAAAGCCTCATCCCCCACTTTCTTCAAAGCCAACTCTTTCTCTTGTCTGGCTTTTCGGCTGGCCAGGGGTTCCTCATCATCATCATCATCGTCGGCCTTCTTGGTGCTGGTGATATCCTCTTCATCATCCACATGCCGACCATCCAAGTCTTTTAAAGCCTCGATAGTCTCAGCATCTTTGGGTACGTCGGCACTAGGCACCGAGATGCTTCCTTCAGCTGTTGCGGCCTTGACTCGCTCTGAAACATCGATTTCAGCACCCGGCAGGACGGTCCCCTCCTCCACTTCTCTCTCTTTTCCAACACCCTTGTCGGCGGGCTCGCCACCTGCATTATGAGAGACACACATTACTAATTCAATGGGTTGTCCTGTTAGACGACGGCAATTCGCAATCGCTTTAGCAAATTGTTGGGAAAAGAGAAAGGTACCTTCTGCAGATACTCCCTCTTGAGTAGATCCGGATGCTCCAACAACCACGGGAGTTAAGCCTAAAGGGATTAGCGGATCATCAGGGTGATACTCCTCGACTTCGGAAATTTTATACTTGGCGGCGGAGCTGGAACCTTCGTCAATTTTGCTTTTGCCTTTAGCCATGGTTCTCTCCTTCTCCATTTCCGCCAGGATTAAGCGACGGCCCTCTGCCAGATCCTCAGGCTCGTTGTCCCTTAGGATGCTTTTCATCAATTCATCTTCATCGATCTCTTCGACCCCTAGTCTATGTTTTTCGCCTTCCACGATGGCATCCCATAAGTTGGCCAATGTAGCATGATAATCCGGGATCCATGAGATATTGCGAGTTTTGAGAACCTGACCGAGGAAATCAAAGATCATCTCCTCAAACCCCTCGATTTCTTTCTCTCTTTCAAGGAGTTTGTTGTTGGAGGCAGTGGCCATTTCAATGGCGCTATCAACGTTCTTCTCGGCAAGAGCTGCCCGTCTCTCCGCGTCGGCCACCTGATCATTCAAATTTACTTTTTCCGCCTCTGCCAGAGCCAACCTTTCTTTTAGACTCGCATTTTCCGCCTCCCAAGCAGCCTTCTCCGTCAAAAGATGGCCTTGTGCCGTTACCAATTCGATGTTGGCCATTCTGAGGTCTTCAACTTCCTTTTTTAAGGCCATTTTTTCCTGGCTATTGGAATCCAGTTCTGAATGAAAGCGCTGCTTGGCATTTTCTAATTCAGTTTTATAGTTTGCGGCGTCTCTCTGTGCCAAAGCGAGCTGGGCTTGAGCGTCTTCCAGATCCTTCTCTAATTTTGTCCTAGCCCTTTCATTATTTTCGAGTTTTGCTTTAGACCTGTGAGCTTCTATTTCGAGTGTTCGGATGACCTCCGAAAGATTAAGTGCGTGCTTTTTCATCGTCTCGTACTGCTTGGCCACGTGACGGATATGCCCGATGACTTCTTTATCCCAGTTTTTAGGAACTGGCTCCAAGGCAGGAACAAAGACCATCCTATCGAAGAACATTCCTGGAAATTGTTCCCGTAGCTTTTCCAGCCTACCTTGGATTTCAGGACCGTGAACGTAGTCCCGTGAACCGGGGGCAGCTAATTCTGGTTGGCTGGTGGGGACAATGTTACTTCTCTCTTGCTCAGTTTCTTTGGAAGAATCTCTGTCCCCATCCTTTGATTCGTGACGCCTTTTGGACGACCGACTATGGGAAGGCGCACTCTTTGGAGGAGTCAACTCTTTTGGAAGTGTCTTCCCCCCGGTCGGAATTGTCGGATGACTCGAAGGCCTGGTAGAAGTAGATTTGGATGGAGATCGAGGTTGCGAAGAGCCCGGCCTATGAGGAGGACCGCGAGGACGCTCGGTACCCGGACGAAGGCTGGGGGTGCCTTCGCGAAGAGAACGGTACGAATAAGATTTCCTGCGAGACATCGCTCCTGTAAAAAGAAAAGAAGAGCATATTATCACATTGAATATCCACAACATAATAGTGCACGGTCAGGCAGTGTGTGTGAGGTGTGCATCCCATATAATTCCCCCTAATAGACCCGGGCCTGGAGACAGGCTCATCTGGCCCGTTTCACATCCCCTTGTTGAATCAGTCGCCTCTTCGGGAGCAGAAAAGAAAGGCTCCTCGCCGAAGTCTTTTTCCGTGTATTCAACGTCGGGCAGAGGGATTTTATTCAGCTCGTCGAATAACTGTTCTTCTGTCAATTCGTCATCACCGACAGTTTCCGCTGGAGCAGAGGTAGGGATTTCCTTTGACGCATCACCACGGGGCTCATCCCCCCTGTATACATTCAAGTCTTCGTCGTCTTGGATGACTATCGGAGAAGGACTTTTGTGAAATTTGGTTGTCTCCACCGCTTGTGAAGTTCCCTCTCCTTCCGTCGGGGGCACATATTTATAAGGTTTGCCGCCGGTTCCAAGTCCAAATTTCCTATCCAAGAGGCGATGCTTATGAAGGTTGTCATCCGTAATGCATTTTTTAATCCTTAAAAAGTCGGATCTGCTTTGCAAAAGAATGGATAACCGGTTGTTGTATAATGCACCCTCTGTTTTCGGGAAGACATGATCTGTTTAAGACAAAGGAAACAGCGGAAGAATGTTATTACTTAGACTCCCCAAGCAAGATATTCAACTAGGCGATCAAAATTTACTTGATTTAAGCCATCTCCGAGAGCATCCAGCCTGTCTTCTTATGTAAAACCAGTCAGACTTAGGATCCCCGATGTTGCTGTATCCGTCATACAGAACTTTCCTGTTCGCCACTGATTCAAAAAAGGAAAAGTTGGGAGTTGCAGAAGAACGGTGCTTGAAAAGAAAGAAGAACACCAGGTCTCTGAATTTGAGTTCGGCGTGCAAGATTTCCGCATAAGCAACATATAAAGAGTATAGAGACGCGTAGGCGTTTGGATGAAGCTGCATCGGGGCAATGCCTAATCGTCTCAGAGTTTCAATGACAATTGGAGGGAACGGAGGAATAGCTCCTACTAGGCACATTGTCCGACTGATCGACATATACCCTTCCGGTGCTAGATGGGGTCTGTCTTCGCTTCCAGGTGTTAAGACATCGTCCCAAGGAATGCCGTGTCTTAAGCAGATTCTCTTGAGTTTTATCTCGTCGAGCTTGGACGCTAAAGAGTCAGAGAATTTATCTATCCCGGCCGCGCCTGGAATTTCGTCCGGAGCTCGTTCGTCAGACTCGGAGTTGTTGCTGGATGACGTGCTTTCTGTCGGATCTGATTCTGTGGCTTCATATTCAGACCCGGAATCTTCACCTTCTGGATTGATTGGAGGAATTTGAGGATTGTGCTGTTCAGGAGTCTCGGATTCCGTTTCGGCTACAGATCTTGAGGAAGAATGGTCGTTCGACATTGCTGTTAGGACGAGAAAATATGAACGATAAGATCAACACTACCCGTCCCCCGTGTGTGCAAGTGCTGCTGTGTGTGTTTGTGTGTGCGCATTATTAAAAACGATAATAGAACATGAAAGCAGTCGAGGTTATTAAAGGTCGTTAGTCGTCATATGCAGTCAAATCATGAAGTCATTTAGTCCAGAGAGATCAACGTCAAGGCTCTATCCTAACTGTCCAGAGTTTTGTAGCGACAAGGCGCTGATTAAAGACTGAAATTTCTTCGTATCGCCAGCCGTGAGACGGATCGCGTAGTAGAGGGATCGCCCCCTTCGACTCGCGTAGCAGAGGGATCGCCCCTCATCGAATCGCCGGACGAAGGGAAGGCTCCCTCACGAATCGTTGCGACTACCGTGATACGACCCTTAGTTGCCATCCCAATCTTTCGTCTCGCCACTTGCTTCCGTCCTCAATCATTGACCACGATCCGAGTCGGCCTTCCTTCTCCTTCTGCATCCTTCTTCTTCCTCATCTCCTTCCCATCCTCAAGTTCTGAGCTCCACGTTCAATGGCCATGGCGACTTGGTGTTTTATTCGGAAAGTAGCGGATTTATATTGTTTCTCTCTGGAATCAGCCGTAGAAATTCATGAAAGTAGTATGAGAGTGCTTTCTATAAAGTTACCTTTCTAAAAACTGAGAGAATTCTTGGATTTTCGAAAGTTTTAAAAGGTTGGATTCATTTTTCGATAGCTCGCGCGAGACGATTCAGCAGAGAAGAAAAAGAAGGAGAATGAAGAGGGGAGCGTCGGCTTATATAGGCAAAGAAGGTGACCGTTTGTCTCCCCTCCTTTGTCTTATTCGATCCACGAAGCGCTCCACAGGCCACGGTCCAGAAATGGAATCGCAAAGAAGCCCACGGACCGCTTTGAAATGATGGCCCACGAAACTCAGGGTCCGATACGACTCGAAGGAAGATGCGCCCCGTATCGCACAAGACCCTGGGAACTCAGCACGAGACGAGCAGATGACCAGATCGGACCGTGTCGTCCTATGGCGATCCGATTCATGCATCTGTCAATTTGAACCAATGCGACTGTTAACTTACATCCTTACAGGAGAGAGTCAATAAGCATCTTCGAAGCATGTTTCACCATCAATAAAACATACTTCGAGGGGGCAAAATGTTGGCTCGCTTTTTGACCAAGCCATCCAGGATCATTCATGAAAGGAAATCAGGAAACCAAGTCCCTCAAGAAAGTGGAAGAACGGATCGCACGTCATCGTCTCGCCCAGGAACGGATCGCACGCCATCGTCTCGCCCAGGAATGGATCGCGCTCTGTCGACTCGCCCAGGAACGGATCGCTCCCATCTCGTCGACGAACGTCACCTCCAGGCGATCCGATCCCTTGTAACGAACCGAACCCCCTGACCCGTTCAACCACGAGCTGGTCTTCAGCGATCCGAATCGCACGGATCTGACGACACCTGTTCATAACGGCTAGTTTGACTGTTTCTTCAATGGTGGCGATGCGATCCGGAAATCTCGGGATTCGTGCCACGTGTCCGCGATCCGTCTGACAAAATCAGCTATAAATAGCCCAGAGCTTGGCATTTTTGGGGATCTTTTTGGCAATAGGGAGTACTGAGTCCGCCATTGTTGTCAAACCATTGAAATATTGAGAGAAATCACTGTTGTACTAGCTTTTAAAGCATAATCAATAAGATATAAAGTGGACGTAGGCTCGTTAACGCCGAACCACTATAAATTCTGAGTGTTATTTTCTTTTTCCTTGTTCCTCATTTAGAATTCTCTACAGTTCATAACAATTTGGGTGTTAGGTCCAAATTTCGATCTAACACATGTACTCCTTCGCCTTCTTATAGAACATGTCAAGCGTAGTCGGTTCCTTCATCTTTATCCATCTTCTGAATTCACTTGTTTTGTCTATAGCGTCGAGTAAAGCCATGAGAATTATGCATGGCTCTGGATTCTTCACTTCAGACAAGGCAACGTTGAATCGACTAAGGAAAGCTTTGGCAGTTTCCCCTGGATTCTGTTTCATTGCTGAAAGTGTTATAGCATCCTTGGCTTTAGTAGCGTACAGGCGGAACTGCTCCTTGAACATTTTAGTCAGGCCAGAGAACCGATCGATGGATTTTGATGGCAGCTTTGTGAACCATAGTGATGCGGCACTTTATAAGTAGAGAGGAAAGTACGTGCATCTCATCTCATCGGTCACCTTAGCTGCACTCATATGCTATTCGTATTTGAATAAGAAGTAGTTTGGATCAACAAGGCCGTTGTACGGAGGCAAAGTCGGAGGATTGAACTTCTTCGGACATTCTGCTTCAAGGATTCTTTCGGTGAATGGAGTCCTATCGGGAGAGAAGTCCCATTCTCTTTCGTCGTCTTTTCTAGCTTGATTCTTTTTCATGGCTCGTTCTATCATGTCCGAAATTATTCTTCGGTGCTATGGTGCTCTATGAAGCTGAGCTCTTTACCAAATGTTCGTCTAGGCATATGATCTCGATTAGAGAGCTTAGGTCCTTTTCCTTCTCGGATCGACGGTTTTTCGAGCATTCGCTTCGGAATGGTTCTTAGCTTTGGATCTCAATTCTTCTATGTTAACTTCATCCTTGCCACTTGTCCAATCATAATCGTCTTCCATATTTTCGTTGCGGTTATGATCGTAAGAGGGCAATTTATCATTCTCCTCAAGATCCATATGCACATTCGGAGGGGTTGGATTTGATCGAGCATTAAGGATGGTGTCGAATTTCTCCATCATAATTTTGGTAGGGGCATCCATTCGGCTATTAACATTGGCAATAGCGATTTTTAATTCATTTCTAGTCACACCAGCTTCGCTTTTTGAATTTTCGCCAACTTCGAAACAGTTATTAAGCGGTGTTTCTTCGTTGGCGACATTATCGGTATTTCCGACATCTTTATTTATGATATTCTTTGATTTGGACATTATTTCGGAGGAAGAAAGAAGTTTAGGACTTAAATAGCAAGGCGTTCAACTTTGCCAGAGGAGGTAGGAGGTGCGAACGCGGCCCTATGGTGGGCGCCAAATGTTTGCTCCAAATTTGGGATCAAACATCAAAGATGTAAAAGTTACACTTCACCAATTCGGTATGAATATGGAACCGTGTAGTCACAAAATAAATGGATAAAAACAAATAAGAACACAAAGGAATTTTTGTAGTGTTCGATTCAATACGAATCTACGTCCACTTTTAATCAATTCTCATTATAATACCCAAGCTTACAAAATATAGATCTTCCCTCATTATAATCTTTTCTCTCTTCTTTCTCTCTTTTTGATCTAATTTCACTTGAATTTCGCGAAGAAAATGAAGAGGCCCTTGGCTTCGTGGTGAATGTCCAATCACTTAGGTACTTTGATCCTTCTTCATAATCTTCATAGATTTCATAGCGAATTAGCATTTGATTTAGGCTTCGGAGGGGATTAGAGATCGTTTGAATAGTACTTGAGAGAGTTATTATGTAACTTGAATGAGATTGATGGTGTTTAGAATCAATTGTAGAGAACTCTAATGATCATCGACATGGATTTGATCTTCATGAAGTTAGAAGAGTGTTGTTGAACCCATAGAAGCCATTAGAGAAGTTATAGGTGAGTTTTCAATTTGGCGGAGTCTCCTCCTTCGAATGGCATTCCCCCCTCTTCCAATGAATTATGAGGGGTATTTATAGGTGATTTTAGCCTAGGTGGCAATTCTGTAATTATGCAAAAAAAT
The DNA here is from genome assembly GCA_030737875.1 of Allium sativum. Taxonomy (NCBI): domain Eukaryota; kingdom Viridiplantae; phylum Streptophyta; class Magnoliopsida; order Asparagales; family Amaryllidaceae; genus Allium; species Allium sativum. The sequence goes on from CM060925.1 coordinate 79,410,706, forward strand.
GCCTTGACTCATCTCGCCATGATTCATTTCGACATGACTCTAACACGCCATGGATTAATGTCGCTCCAAAGATATTAAAGCAATATGAAAGTGTACATCTGGATAATGATATGCGACATGAATGGTCTGAACGCCATGACCATATTTGCGGCATGAATGATCCCCCTGATATAAGTATAATACATGCGGCCTTACCTTTTGTTTTAATGACATGGACTCACCAATACACAGTAAATTCTTTCATGCGAATAGTCCCATACAAGTGGACAAGTACGACATGGATGTGAATGGCTTGAGAAATATACTTTCTTTGGATAAATCGACATGGCAGCATATCGTTGGAAATCATGGCACATGGACGACATGAATACACGCCGCATGTATTCTATAGTTCATTTTAAAGTCCTTGCCCTTTGTGGCTTCAAGTACCATGCTCCCTGAAAACATGCCACTTGCCACCGCTTTATTCATATGATCCAAGCCACTTTCATACAAGTCCCGACGCCTTGACTTTGCACTGAGAATTCACTCGACTTAAACCATGTCGTTTAATCAACCTGGCCTCAACTTAATATTTACGGCTTGACTTACCGTTATGCTTGACCTCGCGATATGAACGAGCTGATTTTGTACAGCCAGCATAATATATGTGCTCAACGACATGTTTATATGGATCGACTTATGTATTAACTCATCCTTATTATCGCGCATTAGCACTGGAATGACATGGCTGACATAAAAGGAAATGCGGTATGCAAGTCTGGACGACATGGAAGCTTCTAGCAGTATGAACCATATCCTATAACCGACTTGAATTGAGGGATTAATGGCATGGTCCCTTAACACGTGTATACGACATAACTCTCATACATTAAAACTCAAGCAATTATTTTGCTCTTCATTTTCTTGTCTTACATGCATTCTCAGGATTTTAATACTCCATGCACTGCTGCTCTCGAATAAATTTATGTGTCCGCGTGTACCATTCCTTTAATACTTGAACACGGCATGCTTTGGAGCGACTTGTCGTATGTGCATGTTGCTTGTGTCTTGTGTCGTATGAGCGACTTATAATCATGTCATAAAAACAACTTGGGTCAGTTATGTCTTGTGTCACTGTTCGTACATACTTCTTAGTTCATAACCGCATTCTAAGAACGGGGTTAACATTTGCCCCTTGAAGCTTGTATTTCTTTCTCTTGAGAAATGCGGGCTTCGAAATGAACATAATTTGCATTGATATTTTGTCGCAGCTTTTCATTTTCTATGGAAAATCGTGCTTTGAACTTTGTGATACCTGCTCTGTAACAACCCGTATTTTAATAACATGTTAAAACCATAAATCAAGGCAGAATTAAATTTTAAAATAAGAATCAAGGGAAACAGGTTGCGCCATCGCGTTCTTCTCGAAATTCTGCTTGGAAACGAGTCTGAGTTTTTGAAGCACGGACATCGTATGAGGGAGATATGACCCTCCGAAGTTTCAGGAATTTTCAGAATGGAAATCAGCTCGAAATTCGAATTCAAACCCCAGTGCAGGCTGGGCGGGAAATTTCCTTCCCAGGACCAGGTCGACCTGGCGGTCGACGCTATGGTCGACCTCCCAGTGAACAGATCGTCACTATGGTCGACCTGGGGGTCGACATGGTGTTGAAACCCAGTTTTGAGCCTGGGTTCATTCTGATGTTTTTGGTCTCGTTTTCAGTCTAGATTCGTTCGCCTAATCCTATTTAAACCCACCTAATCCCCATTCCTTCTCACACCATTCTTCTCTAACGTTATGCTGCACAAATTCTTGATGGAAATGGCTTCTTCTTCTTCAAAATTAAATTAAAAATAAAGTTAATCAAATCAATGGAATTCTTCTACCTTCTTCTTCAAGCAACATAAGATTCGCAAATTGGAGATTTGCTTCTACAATCAAATCGAGATTCAACGATTCAACAATTCAACGACTAGTTTCTAGATTCAACTTCTGCATCTCAATTTCTTAGTCCACGATCTGTAAGTTCTAGTTACTTTGAGATTTAAACTTGTTAATTGTAATTTGAACATGAGATAAAGTGAAATTGGACTTAAGTATGATAATCGATTCACATCTATTCTAGTTTCTATCTTGGATCTTGACATTTGGGAATATTTCTATGAAATCAGTTTTGACCTATTCATGTTGTAAATCAAACTCCTTCATGTCCATAGTATTATCATGCCTGTGATGTTGAATCAATCTACTTTTCACAAATTTGAATTATCACCTTTATCATGACTATTACCTCATTATGCCAGATCTGTAATCCTAATGTTTTGGGACTATTATTCTATATGCCAGCGATGTTATAACCAATTATCTCAAGCTATATCATGCTAGATTTATCACCTTGTGCTCGTTCTTTTGCCTATCATAGTTTTGATGTTATTACCTTTTATTTTGGATTTGAATTTACTTGTAATCTAGATCGATTCACATTTACGTGCGATGGGAATACAATTTGGGTAGATTAGGCAAAACATGAATTGGTTATGAACATGAATTATGAAACTTGACATGAAACTTGCCATGAAACTTGACACGAACTTGACATGAAATTTGAACATGGACATGACACTAGAATGAACTTGAAAATGGCCAAATCGAGGTTGGGTTGAGTTTGCAATGTAATTCTGCCCGGAACCGCCCGGAAAATCCAGTGACTGCAAACAATAGGATCCAATGTGGGTAGTTGGTTATATCGCGTTAGAAACCCGAGGTCAGACTAAGTTGTGGTGTAAATCTGCCCGAAACTGCCCGACATTCCAGTGACCACAACAACAGGTCCGATGTGAGAGATTGGGGTGCATTAATGAATTAATGCCACATGATAGGGTTAAGTCATGAACATGAAAGACAACACTTAACCAACTTGATACATGATTAGTGGGGTTAAGTCATGAAATTGAAAGACAACACTTAACCAACCTGACATGCTAGACTAATAAGGGTTAAGTCACGAATTTTAAATGACAACACTTAACCTGTTGGACGGAAACCTAGTTACGCTGTCCATTTCAGCAGTAACCCACTTAGATGTATCATGGTACCCTGGAACTAGGCAGGGTGGGGCAAGATTACTGGGCTAGTTGTAAGCGACTAGAACGACGGCTGAGTTGGTGCGCCAGTGTAGGTTCAGGCGGACTATGGTCATGCACGTAGCCCAGAGTTGAAAAAGCAGGCATTGGGCATCAGTAGGTTTACACTGTGCGTGCTTGATTCGTGTCAGTGGTTGGCACCCTAGGGCTTGATACACCCTATGGTGGACCTAGCATAGATGACTACATTCGTGATAGGGTCGTATGACACAAACACACGACGGGCTAGAACTTGTTAGGAGCCAATCGATTAATGGATCATTCCGTAGGACCCCGAAATGGGTCATTTCATGATATTGGGCCAAGGGATCATTTCATGGTTAATATAAGACGTGGATTTGGGATACTAGTGCAGTTGGTGCAGCGAATCTTGAACATGTGATGCTATACTTGATTTATCATGTTATCTTAGTCTATCTTGCCCATCTTGATAGCATCCTTATGTTTACTTTTAGTTTATACATGTCATGTTACCTTTACCTGTTTTTATGCTGAAAGTCACAAGGACTTACCAGTCTTTTTGACTGACCCGTTTTCTTTCGCCTCTTTTTCTTTCGTTTCCCCCCTACAGGTTCTCAGGGAGGAAACTCTAGCACTTAGCTTGGATTTCTCTTGCTTTCGGTTCAGCTCGTGTACGGTTTGATCTTGAGCTATGATATGGCTGTATTTCTGCTATCTTTGGGAATTATGCTATTTTTGCTGTTTTAAGCTTTTATGCTTCTTTATTTATGCAAGACATAATTTGTTGTAATGGAAAATGATGACTTTGGCTATTTGGTACTTTGGATGAAAAAAAAGGTTTGACTATTTTGAAAGTAATGAAATTTATCTTTTGTCTCTTATGCTGTTTTATTTATGTCTATCTTTTAATATTTCTGTGATTGTTTACCTCGATAACGCTCCTCCAAAACTAGTGCATTCCCTTTGTGAGTGACCCTAGCGGAAGTGGGGTGTTACACTTGGTATCAGAGCAGAAGGTTACCAGACTGGGAAAAAGTTTTTAAAACCTTCTAAAAACTATTTTCAAAACCGTTTATAAAGAAGCATTTTTCAAGAAAAGTTTTTTTTATTTGAAGGCTATTCCCCAAAAGCCATTAGCACTATCCTTTGTTTCCTCATTTTGAATCTCTTCTTTTTCATTTCAGCATGTCTGGGAATCTTTACCTTCCAGAGGGTGTGCCAATACCTGGCTGGTTCAGGAGGTACTTAGAGGCTAGGGACAACGATGCAAGCCCAATAGATATTCCTCCACCAGCTGCAGCGGTTCCTCCTCCTCCACATGCAAATGCTTTATCAAGGATCTATAGAGATTTTAGGGCCATAGGTGGAAAGGATTTCAAGGGAACTGAATCATTCATAGAAGCGAGGAACTGGCTCAAAGAAACTGAGAATTTGTTTGTTATCTTCGAGGTGGACGATAGGCCGAAAGTACAATTGGCATTATGGTTGCTCAAAGACGAAGCTTCCTATTGGTGGGAAGTCACTAACGCTGAAAGATCTGTTGACACATGGATGGATTTCAGGATAAGGTTTGAGATGAAATTCCTCTCACAAGCTGAACGAAGTCTACAGCTGGAAAAGTTCTTATCTCTTAAGCAAGGAAGTATGATGGTCAAGGAGTACGTCAATCATTTCAATCAGCTGGCACGGTTTGGTCTGGACTTAGTGAATACTTCTCATAAGAAGGCTCTCCGTTTTGTCAAGGGATTGAATGAGCCACTTCACAGCTTGGTTATGACTCACATACCTATGAGGGCTACTTACGAAAGGTTAGTAGACATGGCACTCTTAAATGAGGAAGACAAGGCCAAGAATGAGGTAAAAGTAGAAGTGCCTCAAGATAAGAAGGGCGAAGGGTCACAGAACAAGAAGGCTGATCCAAATAAAGGCGGGAAGAACGACAAACCCCGTGAAAAGAGAAAGTGTAATTTATGTAGCATTCCTAGACATCTGGTCAAAGACTACAGGAAGAAGAAAAGGAAGATGGGTGGCTATTTCCACTGTGGTGAGACAGGACACATGGCTAGGGCCTTCCCAAGGAAGCAAGGGCAGGGAGTTGGACCTTCTTCTGGAGGACAAGTCCACGCTCTCATGGCACCTCCGCAAGAAAGAGGTAGAAATATTTCTGTCGAAAGTTTAGTCTATCTTTTTTATCATCCTGTTCGAACCTTGTTTGATTCTGGTGCATCGCATACTTTTATTTCTTCTGATATTGTTGAAACTATGTACCTAAGTAGTAGTCTAGTTGAGGATCCCGTTATTGTTTCAAATCCAATTGGTGGCTCCACTCATTTATCTATGATTTGTGTGGATTTGAGGATTTCTATCTTAAGCGTAGAGTTCACGTGTAATGCTTATGTTCTCGGATTTATAGGATATGGTTTGATTCTAAGCATGGATTGGCTGTCCAGTAATGCAGCCATTCTCGATTATGAACGAAGGGTTGTTAGACTCGTGACTCGCCTTGGTAATACCCTTGAAATTTCTTGTAACCTTATGGGTCCTGTCATGTTATGTTATCTAGAATCTCTTGACTTGTCTATCGATGATTTGCAATCAGCAAGGGTAGTCCGAGAATATCCCGATGTCTTTGATGAGGTTAAGGGGTTACCCCCTAAGCGCGAGATAGATTTCCGTATATATCTTGTTGATAATGCTAATCCAGTTGCATTGCCCGTTAGACACATGGCCCCGCGAGAGAGAAAAGAGCCTAGTAAGCAAGTTAAGGAGTTGCTTGAGAAAATTTTCATTAGGCGAAGCATTTCTGAATGGGGTGCTCCGGTGGTATTTTCTACTAAGGCGGATGGTTCGCTTCGTCTATGCGTAGATTATCTTGAGTTGAACAAGCTGACTAAGAAGAATAGGCACCCACTACCGAGAATTGACGACATGTTCGACCAGCTTGTAGGAGCATCTGTTTTCTCTCAACTCGATCTAGCTACAGGATTCCATCAACTTAGAGTGGCTGAGGATAGCATTGACAAGACTATGTTTAGGACTCCGGATGGTTTCTTCGAATGACTCGTCATGCCGTTTGGTTCGACAAATGCACCCGCGTACTTCGTAGACTTGATGAGTAGGGTGTTTAGGGAGTTCCTTAACAATTTTGTCGTGGTCTTCATGGACGATATTTTGATCTTCTCAAAGGATGAGGAAGAACATGCTAGACATCTCAAGGAAGTCATGGATACGCTTAGAGCACACAAGTTAAAGGCTAAGTTCTCCAAGTGTCATTTTTGGAGAAAAGAAGTTCGGTTTCTTGGACATGTAGTTTCTGAGCAAGGTATAGCTGTGGACCCTGCAAAGGTAGTTGCGGTGCAAGACTGGAAAGTTCCTAAGAACGCAACGGAAGTGAGAAGCTTTCTCGGTTTGGCGGGCTACTATAGGAAGTTTATTAAGGACTTCGCTAAGATTTCAGCCCCTCTTACTAGGTTAACGAAGAAGAACCTAGCTTTTGCATGGGACGTAGAGTGTGACGTTGCTTTTCAAAGGCTTAAGAGAGCCCTTACCACAACTCCAGTTTTGGCATTACCCAACGGAGGTAAGATGTTTACGGTGTACACAGATGCGTGCGGCACGGGATTAGGCGCTGTCCTAATGCAAGAAGGGAAAGTGATATGCTACGGCAGTAGACAACTTAAAGTTCATGAGAAAAACTATCCCATACATGACTTGGAATTGGCCGTGATTGTTTTTGCGCTTAAGTCTTGGCGCCACTATCTTCTAGGTGAGAAGTTCGAGTTGTATACCGATAACAAATCGCTTAAGTACCTCTTTTCGCAAAAAGATTTGAATCTAAGCAACAGAGGTAGATGGAATTATTGGCATCGTATGACTTCGATATAGCTTATACCCCTGGCAAGGGTAACGTGATGGCGGATGCGCTAAATAGGAAAAGGTTGACTTTGAGTCCCTTGTTTGTTGAAAGGAAAAGTCTAGAGTTTATAGCAACCTTTGATTTCACACCTGTTGTTGAGTCGTTGGCTAGCACGTTAGCATCTCTTGAGTTAAGGCCTATGCTTCTAGACCAAGTAGGAACTTCACAGAAGGAAGACCCACAGATAGTCGAGATCATGGACAAGTTGATTAGAGGTGAGATGTCAAGTCACCTCAGAAGGTATGCCATAGATGACAAGGAATGGCTATGGCATGATGGTAGACTATGTGTCCCACAAGTGGGAGACTTAATAAAGAGAGTTCTCGAAGAGGCGCATCACTCGAAGATGACTATACATCCTGGAGGGGATAATATGTACAAGGATATGAAGCGCATTTTCTTTTGGAACGGGATGAAAAAGGACATGGCGGAATTCGTTTCTAAGTGCATGGTGTGCCAACATGTAAAGGCCGAGTCAAAAAAGCCCGGTGGGCTATTGCATCCTCTGGAGGTTCCGCAGTGGAAATGGGAGAGTATCTCGATGGATTTCGTGGATGGATTGCCTAAGTCAATGAAGGGCAATACTAGCATATGGGTTATAGTAGATAGACTCATGAAGAGCGCTCACTTCATTCCCGTGAAGAGCAAGAGGACCGCATCATGGCTAGCGTCTATATACCTTCGAGAAATAGTACGGTTGCATGGAGTTCCTTCTAGTATAGTTAGCGATCGTGACCCGATTTACACTAGCAAATTTTGGAATAGTTTACGAGAAGCAATGGGTACACGACTAAGTTTAAGCACGGTCTATCACCCACAGACGGATGGACAAACAGAAAGGTTGAACAAAGTACTAGAGGATCTTTTGAGGTTATGCATTCCTGACTTTGGTGGAACTTGGGAAGACCATCTTGCTCTTGTTGAGTTCGCATATAATAATAGTTACCAAGCTAGCTTAGGAACGGCACCATTCGAAGATTTATACGGAATACCGTACAAGTCACCAACTTGTTGGTGGGAGTCGACAGACAAGCTCATACTTGGACCCGACATGATAAGGGACACTTCCGAGAAGGTTGAGTTGATACGAAGATGGATTAAAACGGCCCAAGATAGACAGAAATCCTACGCGGACAAGAGAAGGACAGACCTAAAGTTCGAAGTCGAAGATATGGTCTTTATAAAAATTTCTCCTTTACGCAATGTGGTTCGCTTTGGAGCGGTTGGAAAGTTAGCACCAAGGTTCTTAGGACTGTTCCCTATCATCGAGAGATAGGACAGATGGCCTATAAGGTAGATTTACCCGAGTGGTTGGCCGGAGTACACAATGTCTTTCACGTTTCGCATCTCCGAAAGTGCTTACATGAGTCTGCCGAAGTGGTTGAGCCAAGCATCCTTGAAGGCGTAGAAGTGGAAAGAGAATCAACATTGAGGCGAGTTCCGATTCGTATCTTAGGAACAGAGATCAAGAAGATAAGGAATCGAGAAGTCAAGCTAGTTAAAGTAGAGTGGAATGAAGCCCAAGAAGACGCAACTTGGGAAACCAAAGAGAAGATACGCGCGCTATACCCAATTCTTTTTTAGGGTACATTCTCGATCTCTTTTTCCTATAAGTTTACATACCTTCGTATCATGTACATGCTTTTGCTATCCATGTTTGTCTTGTTACCTTTTCGATCCTATCTTAAGAACCTAAGGTAGAACCCTTTTGGATGTAAACATGTGATTGAAACATGTTATGGTTGATGATTGCAAGTGGTTGCTCATGGTTACATAACATACATTAGGCACTTGATCGACTCAGTCACATTTTTCATGTTGCATATGCATGAGTGCTTATACTTGTACATAGATGGAAACTTGATATGCTATCATTTGGATGTTGCATACGAATGAATGTTTGTGCACTCATGTAGAGATTATAAAGTATGTTAGGAATTTGCATACATATTGGACACATTATACTGACATATTTTGAATTAAGGAGGTCTACTGAATCAATAACCACCTAGTCTTTTGCATTAGATAAGTACATATACACACACTCTTGCATAAGTTCATACAGCATTAGAAATCTTTTAAGGACAATGGTTGCTTGGGGATGATGGTTGAGTAGATGGATGATTGGATGATAGGATGCATTCTTCTTAACTTGAAGATTTCGGAGACGAAATCCTTTAAGGAGGGGAGAATGTAACAACCCGTATTTTAAAAACATGTTAAAACCATAAATCAAGGCAGAATTAAATTTTAAAATAAGAATCAAGGGAAAAAGTTGTGCCATCGCGTTCGTCTCGAAATTCTGCTTGGAAACGAGTCTAAGTTTTCGAAGAACGGACTCCGTATGAGGGAGATATGACCCTCCGAAGTTTCAGAAATTTTCAGAATCAAAAACAGCTTGAAATTCGAATTCAAACCCCAGCGCAGGCTGGGCGGGGAATTTCCCGCCCAGGACCAGGTCAACCTGGGAGTTGACACTATGGTCGACCTCCAAGGGACCAGGTCGACACTATGGTCGACCTGGTGCTGAAACCCAGTTTTGATCCTGGGTTCATTCTGATGTTTTTGGTCTTGTTTTCAGTCTAGATTCGTTCGCCTAATCCTATATAAACCCACCTAATCCCCATTCCTTCTCACACCATTCTTCTCTAACCTTATGCTGCACAAATTCTTGATGGACATGGCTTCTTCTTCTTCTTCAAAATTAAATTAAAAATAAAGTTAATCAAATCAAGCGCATTCTTCTACCTTCTTCTTCAAGCAACATAAGATTCGCAAATTGGGGATTTTCTTCTACAATCAGATCTAGATTCAAAGATTCAAAGATTCAACAATTCGAAGACTACTTTCTAGATTCAGCTTCTGCATCTCAATTTCTTAGTCCACGATCTATAAGTTCTAGTTCCTTTGAGATTTAAACTTGTTAATTGTAATTTGTACATGAGATAAAGTGAAATTGGACTTAAGTATGATAATTGATTCACATCTATTCTAGTTTCCATCTTGGATCTTGACATTTGGGAACATTGCTATGAAATCAGTTTGGACCTATTCCTGTTGTAAATCAAACTCCTTCATGTCCATAGTATTATCATGCCTGTGATCTTGAATCAATCTACTTTTCACAAATTTGGATTATCACCTTTATCATGACTATCACCTCATTATGCTAGATCTGTAATCTTAATGTTTTGGGACTATTATTCTATATGTCAGCTATGTTATAACCAATTATCTCAAGCTATATCATGCTAGATTTATCACCTTGTGCTCTTTCTTTTGCCTATCATAGTTTTGATGTTATTCCCTTTTATTTTGGATTTGGATTTACTTGTAACCTAGATCGATTCACGTTTACGTGCGATGGGAATATGATTTGGGTAGATTAGGCAAAACATGAATTGTTTATGAACATGAATTATGAAACTTGACATGAAACTTGCCATGAAACTTGACACGAACTTGACATGAAATTTGAACATGGACATGACACTAGAATGAACTTGAAAATGGCCAACTCGAGGTTGGGTTGAGTTTGCAAGGTAATTCTTCCCGGAACCGCCCGGCAAATCCAGTGACTGCAAACAATAAGATCCAATGTAGGTAGTTGGTCGTATCGCGCTTGAAACCCGAGGTCAGACTGAGTTGTGGTGTAAATCTTCCCAGAACCCCCCGGCATATCGAGAAACCACAACAATAGGTCTGATGTGAGAGGTTGGGGTGCATTAATGAATTAATGCCACATGATAGGGTTAAGTCATGAACATGAAAGACAACACTTAACCAACTTGATACATAATTAGTGGGGTTAAGTCATGAAATTGAAAGACAACACTTAACCAACTTGGCATGCTAGACTGATAAGGGTTAAGTCACGAATTTAAATGATAACACTTAACCTGTTGGACGGAAACCCTAGTTACGCGGTCCATTTCAGCAGTAACCCACTTAGATGTATCATGGTACCCTGGAACTAGGCAGGGTGGGGCACGATTACTGGGCTGATTGTAAGCGACCAGAACGACGGCTGAGTTGGTGCGCCAGTGTAGGTTTAGGTGGAATATTCCGTAGGTTTACACTGTGCGTGCTTGATTCGTGTCAGTGGTTGGCACCCTAGGGCTTGATACACCCTATGGTGGACCTAGCACAGGTGACTACATTCGTGATAGGGGCGTATGACACAGACACACGACGAGCTAGAACTTGTACGGAGCCGATCAATTAATGGATCATTCCGTAGGACCCCGAAATGGGTCATTTCATGATATTGGGCCAAGGGATCATTTCATGGTTAATATATGACATGGGTTTGGGATACTAGTACAGTTGATGCAGTGAATCTTGAACATGCGATGCAATACTTGATTTATACTTGATTTATCATGTTATCTTAGTCTTTCTTGCCCATCTTGACAGCATCCTAATGTTTATTTTCAGTTTATACATGTCATGTTACCTTTACCTATTTTTATGCTGAAAGTCACCAGGACTTACCAGTCTTTATGACAGACACGTTTTCTTTCGCCTCTTTTTCTTTCGTCCCCCCCGGTTCTCAGGGAGGAAACTCTAGCACTTAGCTTGGATTTCTCTTGCTTTCGGTTCAGCTCATGTACAGTTTGATCTTGAGCTCTGCTATGGCTGCATTTCTGCTATCTTGGAGAATTATGCTATTTTTTGTTGTTTTAGGCTTTTATGCTTCTTTATTTATGCAAGACAAAATTTGTTGTAATGGAAAATGATGACTTTGGCTATTTGGTATTTTGGATGAAAAACAAGCCTTGACTATTTTGAAAGTAATGAAATTTATCTTTTGAATCTTCCGCAGTTTTATTTATGTTTGTCTTGTAATATTTCTGTGATTGTTTACCTCGATAACACTCCTCCAAAACTAGTGCATTCTCTTTGTGAGTGACCCTAGCGGAGGTCGGGTGTTACATGCTCTGTAATAAAAACAACTATTTACACGATTTTTCGACTTATACTTTGTCATTGATCGCCCATATCAATAACAGATTAGTTCAATCATTAGAAAATGAATTATAGCGAAATTTACTTTATTTTTTGAACTGAATGAAGTACCTGCACAGAATTGTTCTACTCAGCGGTTCATAACTCACTGAATACTATTTGTACAAATACGATATTCAAATTCGAATTTGCGTTAACGCTTGAAATCAACTAATCGACTATGCCGACTGTGGATTCCAAACATTATCGCTTTATAACTTACATGATGGTATACGATATTTCTCATTTGAGAAATATGTATTTGTGATTTATTCTCTGCTTCTTTTTGGAGAAGCCTTTGATTAATGGTGCCCCGGTTTAGGGGGCCATTGTTAGCATTTATTATGCAAAGAAATTTATTGTTCAATATTTGTCTGTCATGCTGATCAGTTTTGGCATTGAAGATTCCGTTGGATGCCCCATGTTTTAGTGAGGTCTTTTTAATCCAACGTCTTGTCTTTTTCTTGCGATTGAATCAACATGATGGATTTCATTGAACGTTGTTGATATTTCCTATGGAGAGGATTTTTGTTCGTCGCATCGTTTCTCCAAGCGAACTCTTGCGAGGTTTGGGTGAGGGTTGCATCGCTCCGCGCTTATGAACTCCCACGCTTCATCTTGCATTAGCAAGCTCCCGCGCTTCGTTTCGCGCCTACAGATTCCCGCGAACCATTGGGTTAAGGATGCATCGCTCCACGCTTACGAACTCCCACGATTCGTCTTGCTTAAGCAAGCTCCCGCGCTTCGTTTCGCACCTATGGATTCACGTGAACCATTGGGTTAAGGCTGCTTTGCTCCGTGCTTACGAACTCCCATGCTTCGCCTTGCTTTAGCAAGCTCCCGCGCTTCGTTTCGCGCCTACGGATTCCCGCGAACCATTGAGTTAAGGCTGCATTGCTCCGCGCTTACTAACTCGCATGCTTCGTCTTGCTTTAGCAAGCTCCCACGCTTCGTTTCGTGCCCATGGATTCCCGCAACCTTTGGGGTATGACGTTTTGGATCCATGACAGCTTGCTGCTCTATTCGCCGTTTGATTTATTGGGACTTCATTGTTCAACCGTTGAGTTGGTATTATCGGAGTTGCCTCATTTCGTCGGATCTCGAGGAAGAAAACGCTGGAATAGTGTACAATTAAAAAATCGTCTTTTAGCAAATTTTCATGTATATTTTGCAAGTCAGAGATTTACACAAGCATGCCACATTTCATTCGTAGTACTTTTGTTCCGTACAATGCACGTAAACCATTATAGACTTTTTACAAGAAAGTAAAGCATAGTAAAGAGTAAAGTAATGCAAAGGGGCGATAATGATCACTTATTCTGTGCCGTAGATATTAGATAATCATCAACGGTTGTCAGTTGATTATCAGCCTTGGCATAGTATGACCAGAAGCTACGTTGCTTGGACCAGATTGATCATTCGTTGCCCCTTGCCCATAGGGAGCTGCAGAAGGATTTGCATCTTGAGAGTTCTTCACAAATTGTTGCAGACGGTTCTTCCAAATCAACTCTTCAATCAATGATTTCAGATGCCTGCATTCGTTGGTACTGTGGCCCGGCTGATTATGATATCAACAAAACTTCCCGGATTTAGCCAGATGGTCATTCATTTTTATTGGCCGAGGCTCTGGGTAATCTTCTCCGTCCTTTGTGGCAAGGTAGATGTTCTCAGGAGTGTTAGTGAGAGGAATTAACTCATACGAGTCAAGAAGGCGAAACTTTTTATTGGATTTGTGGTCGTTTCCGTTGTTGGCTCACTTCTGCCCCTGAATATTCTTTTGATCACACTGAGTAGCAGCACTTTTGGGAGCTTCAAGAAGTTGGTTACCACCGATAATCTGAAGAGGTATAGGATTATTGTCCACTCTCATGTACTCCTCCGCCTTCTTATAGAACTTTTCAAGCGTAGTCGGTTCCTTCATCTTTATCCATCTTCCGAATTCACTTGTTTTGTCTATAGCGTCGAGTAAAGCCATGAGAATTATGCGTGGCTCTGGATTCCTCACTTCAGACAAGGCAACATTGAATCGACTGAGGAAGGCTTTGATAGTTTTCGCTAGATTATGTTTCATTGCTGAAAGTGTTATAGTATCCTTGGCTTTAGTAGCGTACAGGCGGAACTGCTCCTTGAACTTTTTAGTCAGGTCAGAGAACCGATCGATTGATTTGGGTGGCAGCTTTGTGAACCATAGTGATGTGGCACCTTCTAAGTAGAGAGGAAAGTACGTGCATCTCATCTCATCGGTCGCCTTAGCACCACTCATATGCCATTCGTATTTGAATAAGAAGTAGTTTAGATCAACAAGGCCGTTGTACGGAGGCAAAGTCAGAGGATTGAACTTCTTCGGACATTCTGCTTCAAGGATTCTTTCGGTGAATGGAGTCCTATCGGGAGAGAAGTCCCATTCTCTTTCGTCATCTTTGCTAGCTTAATTCTTTTTCATGGCTCGTTCTATCATGTCTGAAATGTATTCTTCGGTGCAACAGCGCTCTGTGAAGCTGAGCTCTTTACCAAATGTTCGTCTAGGCACATGATCTCGATTAGAGAGATTAGGTCCTTTGCCTTCTCGACGAAGAGATGCCCCCATGATAGGATTGACGGTTTTTCGAGCATTCGCTTCGGAATGGTTCTTAGCATTGGATCTCAGTTCTTCTACGTTAACATCGTCCCTGCCACTTGTCCAATCATAATCGTCTTCCATATTGTCGTTGCGGTTACGATCGAAAGCGGGCAATTTATCATTCTCCTCGAGATCCATATGCACTTTCAGAGGGGCTGGATTTGATCGAGCATTAAGGATGGTGTCGAGTTTCTCCATCATCATTTTGGTAGAGTCATCCATTCGGTTGTTAACATTGGCAATAGCGATTTTTAATTCATTTCTGGTCACACCATATCCGCTTTCTGAATTTTTGCCAACTTCGAGACAATTATTAAGCGGTGTTTCTTCGTTAGCGACATTATCGGTATTTCCGACATCTTTACATACGATCTTCTTTGATTTGGCCATTATTTCGGAGGAAGAAAGCAGTTTAGGACTTAAATGGCAAGGTGTTCAACTTTGCGAGAGCAGGTAGGAGGTGCGAACGCTGCCCTACGGTGGGTGCCAAATGTTTGCTCCAAATTTGGGATCAAACACCAAAGATGCAAAAGTTACACTTCACCAATTCGGTATGAATATGGAACCGCGTAGTCACAAAATAAATGGATAAAAACAAATAAGAACACAAAGGAATTTTTATAGTGGTTCGATTCAATACGAATCTACGTCCACTTTTAATCAATTCTCATTATAATACCCAAGCTTACAAAATATAGATATTCCCTCATTACAATCTTTTCTCTCTTCTTTCTCTCTTTATGATCTAATTTCACTTGAATTTCGCGAAGAAAATGAAGAGGCCCTTGGCTTCGTGATGAATGTCCAATCACTTAGGTACTTTGATCCTTCTTCATAATCTTCATAGATTTCATAGCGAATTAGCATTCGATTTAGGCTTCGGAGGGGATTAGAGATCGTTTGAATGGTGCTTGAGAGAGTTATTATGTAACTTGAGTGAGGTTGATGGTGTTTAGATTCGATTGTAGAGAACTCTAATGATTATCGACATGGATTTGATCTTCATGAAGTTAGAAGAGTGTTGTTGAATCCATAGAAGCCATTAGAGAAGTTGTAGGTGAGTTTTCAATTTGGCGGAGTCTCCTCCTTCGAATGGCATTCCCCCTCTCTTCCAATGAATTATGAAGGGTATTTATAGGTGATTTTAGCCCGAGTGGCAATTCTATAATTATGCAGAAAAATGCCTTGACTGATCTCGCCATGATTCATTTTGACATGACTCAAACACGCCATGGATTAATGCCGCTCCAAAGATAATAAAGCAGTATGAAAGTGTACAGCTGGACAATGATATGCGCCATGAATGGTCTGAACGCCATGACCATATTTGCGGCATGAATCATCCCCCTGATATAAATATAATACTTGTGGCCCTACCTTTTGTTTTAATGACATGGACTCACCAATACACAGTAAATGCTTTCATGCGACATTGTCCCTTACAGGTGGACCGGTACGACGTGGATGTAAATGGCTTGAGAAATATACTTTCTTTGGATAAATTGACATGGAAGCATATCGTTGGAAATCATGGCACATGGACGACATGAATACACGCCGCCTGTATTTTGTAGTTCATTTTTAAAGTCCTTGTCCTTTGTGGATTCAAGTACCATGCTCCCTGAAAACATGCCACGTGACACCGCTTTATTCATATGATCCAAGCCACTTTCATACAAGTCCCGACGCCTTGACTTTGCACCGAAAATACACTCGAATTAAACCATGTCGTTTAATCAACCCGGCCTCAACTTAATATTTACGACTTGACTTACCGTTATGCTTGACCTCACGATATGAACGAGCTGATTTTGTACAGCCGACATAATATATGTGCTCAACGACATGTTTATATGGATCAACTTATGTATTAACTCATCCTTATTATCGCGCCTTAGCACTGGAACGACATGGCTGACATAAAGGGAAACGCGGTATGCAAGTCTGGACGACATGGAAGCTTCTGGCGGCATGAACCACGTCCTGTAACCGACTTGAATTGAGTGATTAACGGCATGGCCCCTTAACACGTGTATATGGCATGACTCTCATACATTAAAACTCAGGTAATTATTTTGCTGTTCATTTTCTTGTCTTACATGCATTCTCAGGATTTTAATACTCCATGCACTGTTGCTCTCGAATAAATTTATGTGTCCACGTGTACCATTCCTTTAATACTTGAACACGGCATGCTTTGTAGCGACTTGTCGTATGTGCATGTTGCTTGTGTCTTATGTCGTATGAGCGGCTTATAATCATGTCGTAAAAACGACTTGTGTCAGTCATGCCGTGTGTCACTGTTCGTACATACTTCTTAGTTCAGAACCGCGTTCTAAGAACGGGGTTAACAATAATTAACCAAACTCTTAACTCCTATGGTAATATTTGCGTATTTTTCTTTTTAACATACATCTTCTTTATGAAATCATTTGATGAATTATTTATAAACTTAAAACAAATCAATAAAATATAAATTCCCCTTTAATAAACTTTTATTCAAATAATAGATATAAAAATCTATCTTCAGTTATTAAATGAATTTTATAACTTCATTGTCATTAATTCACCTGATGGTAAATCAATATTTATAAATTGATATATTTTGGCCAACTGCTGCCAGTTACTCAACCAATACTGCCCATTGGTTAATGTCACACAATTGTTGAGGTTGGGTTCAACTATCATAATAAATCAGATTAAATAATTCACATAATATGAAAGTAGACAACATATTGAGGAATTCGGTTGGATCTCTCCAACTTGTTCTTCCCTGCATCACAATGGGTTACCTCAAATTCAATACGACAGTATAATTATCATAGTACACCTAAATATACAGTTTAATAATGATCAACAATCAAGCACTCAATCATTTATTTAATACGTTTATATTATTATGAACGTAACCAACAAGGTAAGTTACCTTGTTTGAAATCTTATCGTTAAAATAACGATTTAACCCGATTAAATTAAACAAACGTTTAATTTAATCCATGAATATTTAAAATATTCAGTATCCATGTAAACAGTCATCAAACCATCAATCATTAGCATGCAAACAGTGCACACAAAATAAAAATCCGGTTTATATAAACTATAAACGGATAAACTGAGTGAGTTGAACTCACCTTGATTTCATTTGTTGCTGAAATAGTTTGTTTTAATTAAATAAAACTGGCGTTTAATTTAATTAAATCTTTTAGTTGCGGCCAACTCTGCTCAAATCAACTCCAAAATGGTACGCTCATTGATATGGTCCCCGCACTTCCAGTCTGATCGAATTCTGATAAAACAGGAGCACATTACAAAATATTGGTATTTATTTAAATAATTAAATCTGAATTAAATTTATGTTAAAAATTTACGTACATATGTATGATTGGCTCCGTAACATATAATTAGGCACATATTTCAAATTTTAACTAAATGGGTTTTATTGACTTGATTATTATACTTTGATACTAGAATACAGCAATATATAGTCCACATAGCGAAGAAGTCGATTTCAAAAGCCTTGGTGTTCCCTGGTACGTCCACTTACTGTATACGCTGTATACTCAGCAATATATAGTTAAGGGTTCATCAATTTAAATTCCATTCCCTAAACGTTGTTGATTTGTATAATGGGAGTTTTTCTCAAAATCTTACTTCATATTATATATAATATATATTGTACCAACCGGTTTGTTCAAAACGACATGATTGGTCCCTAAAAGTTTAACTAGACAAATTAAATAAATCCCTATCTACTGTTTCACGTGAGTTATATATATTATTAATTATAACTAAGTATAGGATTAGGCATTTGAACTCGATGGGTTATACACGTTTAAATATACTTCTGTTACCTACTGTATTTTCAATGAAGCTCCTCTATTTCACGTACCCACGCCCGACCTCTAATGCCCAGAAGCCTGGCAACCGTTCATGCACCACCATGCCACAAGCCTCCGACCACCGTCACTTTTTCCCTGAACCATCCGTCTGTATATAAACTCCTGTATACACAAACTCAGTGGCATCATCCCGGTTCCGCCATGTTTTGTTCCACTCATGAACAGAAAACAACCTTAACTGCTCTTCACTATGACTCCTCGTCCGTCATCACTAGTGTAAAACCATCCCATTCGATCTGGCCTATATCCTTTTCTGCTCCTCATATTTAAACTACACGTCACTCCACATCTCTTGCCCTTTCCTCCCGGACCACACCAGTCCACTATGCCACCCTTCATACGTCCCCAATGCGCCACGTTTTTTATGCATTAAACTCTCCAGTTCACTTTACTTTGTGTTTAGGAACCAAGAACTGGCCATGCTTTCATGTTCTCAACTCATGCAACTTTTGACTACACATGCACTAGAACAGAAAACTCCATGCATTATTGCTTCTCTCTGTACAAAGCCGCACATCCTCCTCACTGCTAACGTTTCAACAACTCCATGAAGCTTCCATCCGACATTGCCGCTCCTCTCTCTTCTTACGCACTTTGAACTCTCCCTAAAACAGTCGAGCTCCCGTGTCCCCCTAACGCCGTATGCCACTTTCTTCTCGTTTTTCTTCATGCCAGATTGAGTACCCACTACACATGCAGTCGGATCCGTACTCCTCTCAGTTTCGCTCTTCTCCTCTTCTTCTTCTCGAATGTGCTTCCATTCTTAAAACCGAGGATGGGGCTTCGCAAAAGGGTTCCAACGTGAAGATATTTTCTAAGAATTTAAAATATATCAATCTTATATTTACACGTAGAGAAATATTATTGGAATTATTTTATTAAAGTTTATTTTCTGGTTCGTTGAGAAAGAGGAGGATGAACGGGATATTTATAGTATATTAATCTTGGCAGTAACGTAAACTTCAGGATCACGGTTACGTGGGGATAAAGGAAACGATGGTGTGCCTTGCAAGGCATCGAAAAGTTGGCTTGCAAGGAATCTGTTGTGTGTATATTTTAATCAGTTGTAGGGTTGAAAACAAGGCCGTTCATTTTAGTTAAACAACGGGGTTTATTTTTCTGGGAAGAAAAGAGTATGCCAAAGTGACGAAGCCTGATGCTATAAATTTATAGAGCTAAAATGTGGAGGGATAAGAACTACTTTTTGTCAATAGCATGTAGGATAGAGAACACAATTTCCCATCAGTATGGTCCGTCCATTTAATTGAAGTATGGTTTTTGGTGTTGTCATCTCATATAGGATGAAATGGAGTTTTAGTATAAGATGTGCCTAGTAGAATTGTAACGACCCGCATTTTTGGCCGTCAAAATATTTAATTTAATTTATTTATTTTAAATATCATATTGGGAATATAATGAAATTTAATATTTAATTCGTTATTAAAAACGAAGTTGAACGTTATAATTTATATATAATATAAATTCGAGCTTGAAAATGGCGTGCAGTTCGTAAATTGGAGTTTTGAACATCAACTGGACATACAGGATTCAATATAAGTCGGATTTCTGTGAAACAAGACACGTTGGAACCGTATTGACGATAATTTTCATATGAAAGAGAAAAATCCAAATTTCGTGTTATAGTTTGATATTTATGGCCAAATCAAATTTTGAAATAGTCGCTATGGAAAATCGTTATTTAATTATAGGCCTTTAAAGTAGCCGTTTTGCAAACGGACTCTGTTTTCGACGAAACCAGTTCCGTTGAGTTCGTATCGTCGATTAGAGTCAGAATAAGTATATAGTTTGTTATTTTTAGAGATCGAGAAATTTGGCGTTAAAAAGGGTAGGGCGGTTCAGGGTAAAAACAGCCTACCGGGGCAACAGTCTCAGAATGCGACGAAATTAGTGTCGTTGGGTTCGTATCAAAAAGTTATTATCGATGTTCGCAGTTTCAAGTGAATTTGATTTATCTGGTGATCGTGGAAAAATTAAACGCGTGTTCATTTCTGGTTTCATAAAGGAAATTTTTCCATATGACCTCGGATTGCAATGAAACTTGTCCCGTTGGGTCCGGAATATCGTTTTACATCAAGAACAGCATTTTTATCAGTAAACAGAAATCACATGAAGTAGAATTTGTATGTTACTTTACGCCCAAGTTTCATTAGAATACTTATATAATATTTCCTACCCTAAGCATTTCTACAGCCTACCTAGCACAAGGAAGTGCATCTGTTCCTTTCACATCTACCATCTATTCATTCTCTTCTATATAACACACCGTACTTGTGCCTATGCTACGTTTGAACAGACAACACAAATACATCCTAAGTCTTGTCTGCGTTTTTCCCTACATACATCAGCAGCCTATATTATTTTTACCAAACCAACCTAATGTCAAGCTGCAGACCTATGGTTACCCTATGTTACGTGATAGCCAAGGTGTCTGGGTTTTAAATACTGGCCATTTCTTCGACTTTGTCCTCTTGTTTTACTGTAACCAATATGGCAACTCAAACAAATATCAATGGCCAGAAACGATTAAATCTCTCCTCTTTTAATCTCGAAATCTGTTCATCAAAACTGAATCGAGTAATACCAATCTTCGAGAGCTACTCAAGCCCTAGCCAACTGACGGTCGAGATCGAATTCCACCCATCAATGAGGCCGGAATCTGATCATCAAGGCGCGGGGTTTATGGGTCTTGTTCAGGCTGAAGGGGGCACCGTAGGTGATGGGATTTTGGGTAATGGATGGTGACGGGATCGCGAGTGGAAGAGAAACCTCCGATGGGTCTCAGATGGACGTAAGTTTGTGGCGTTGCGTTACTGGAGTGAGGCCGTATGGGGTCTGAAAGGTGGGAATAAGCACCGAAGAGCAGATAAATGATCGGCCACGGTTCTTAAAGGAAAATGGAATTGGGTACTGAAGGAAATACGAGAGGAAGAGCAGCGTTTGCATCATCTGATTTTCTTGGCCTAAGTATAACTAATTTGCACTAATTATTTAGCTAATTTTGAGGATAATTACATTAACTTCAAATCCTAAGTATCGCATTTCTTTGGTAACAGGATGGAGGCGCAATCCTGGTGCGTACAAGAGGGACCAAACCGATGCGATAAAGGGTCAGCCGCTGTTTGATTAACTAAACAGTAATTAGATTAATTTAGAAATAAGTTGTTTAATTAAAACTCTTATATTTTTTAAAAAAAAAATGTAAAATTTATACAGGAAACTTAGAGAGCTGCTGTAACGAACAAAGGAAGAAGATAGGCCGGCGCTCTATTTCTCTCTAATGGTGAAATCAGTGAACCAATAAAGTAATTTAGTTTTGCTGAGCTAATTAATAATTGTTTAGTTTTAAATAAAATCATTAAACTAAAATGTTTATAATTCGTTCATGCATTATCAGAATTTGACCAAAACAGAGATGTTGGAACCATACCGATGAAATCAACGTTATAGAACTAATCTGGAACAGAGCTGGAGACTGCTAAGGTTTATCGTTAAATTAAACGATGGTTGATTTAACAAGAACCTTTCAAACAACGGATCAAATCAGGTGAGTTAAACTCACTCAGTTACCCTTTTTATTTTATATAAATTGGGTATTTTTATTTTGTGTGCTTTGCTTGCTAATGGTTGACTGCTTTGCTAGTTATCTATTTAACTGTGGATTTAAACGATGAAATTAAACTGTGCTTAATTTCAGTAAAATACCAAATCGTTATTTTTAACGATTGATTCCAATAAAGGTAACTCACCTTGGTTGGTCATGTTTATTTATAAACATGTTTAAATGGTTGAGTTGTTTGAATTGCTTGTGGTTGATGGTTGCTATTTAGTGTTATCAGTTAAACAAAACTGAATGGACTGATTTGAGATAACCAGTTGAATACAGGGAAGAACAGGTTGGAGGGATCCAACCGGATTCCTCAAATGTATTATTTATTTTCATATGATCATATATGAACTGATCTGTTGTGTGATTGATTTGATGGTTGATTATTGACTGGATATTCAACCTCTGTTTGGTTTAAACCAATGGGCGATATTGGTTAAGTGTTTGGCAGAGTATGGCCTTTAAAATCAATCGAGTTATAAATATTTATTCACCGTCAGGTGAATCGATAGAGTTGAGGTTATAAAATTTATTTTATAACCAGAGTTAGATTTGAATTATATTATTTGGATAAAAGTTATTTAAGAGAAATAAATAAATAAATATTTTATTTGTTTAAGACTTTGATTTGTTATGAAGTTATTTTACAAAGATGTTAATCAGATTTACCAGTTGAAGAATAAGAAATGAATTAAATGGTTAAACCTTGGAAAATTGTTTTGTAAAAGAAACAAATAATTAGAATCTATTTAAATTAATTATATTTTTAATTAATTTAAAGCGAGGATTGTTGAAATCGGTTAATGAGATAATCAAGTTTTTGAGTTAATTAAATCGACCGTTTGGAATTAGAATTGTTTATCAAGTTAATGTGTTTTGACTAAAATAGTAAAATGAATATTGTTTGAATTTAAATAAGGATAAAAGGGATTAACTACTAAAGTAGTTAATGTTTGAAATAAGTTATTATTTTAATTAATGATAAAGTTAGGAATATATTTTTAAATGGGAATTCATTTAAAAGTTACCGAGTGTGAGATGCAAGCCAATTGAATGGTGAAAGGAAATAAACGTACTCAATTATATGAATTAAGTGAAAGAAGATTTAAGTGGGTAATTGAATATAGTTATTCGAGCTAGAATTAGTCAAACATAGTATTCAAGATGAGTGCCATTTCGTACGACTGCTAGCGAAATTCGCAGGGCTGCAGATAGCCTACGGCGGTCGGATGTTTCCTGAGGGAATCAGGCGTAACCATTGTGATCGCTGCGATCTAGAGTCGAGCGAATGGAGTAAGTCGAATGTTAGTTAATTGAAACTAGGGGTATTCAAATATCATATTTTTGAATATTAAAAGAATTGGAAGTTTCAATTTAACAAAAAGGAAATTAGATTGTCAAAGGCCAAATGATGCTAAATACTGAATCAGTAAACTCATTGGAGTGTCATGTTTGAAACACTGTATAGTTTGATAGTTAAAACACCGACTATCAAATCTGACCAATACGATTGTTGGTATGGAAAGACCGGGATCGAATTTATATTCGAAAACCATTCCATCCAACAAATACGTGAAGATATCAGAAGATGATCGAGATGGTGCTGTGAAGGCCGTGGGTTTTCACAAACGGAAGAACCACTAATATTCTCTGCCTGGCAAGCAGAGATAAACTGTGATTCTGTCGTTGTTGGAATCTACGGGTTGCAAGGACTACTCGCTACTGATCCATGGGGTGATTCCTATATGGATGCGGTAGGAGAGTGCCTTCGGTTCATCCTGTTCCTGGATGACGTATATGGACGAATGTCTGACAGAGTATTTCCAAAGGATCACGTACGTTGATTTCTCCAAACGTACAATAGTTGTTGGCAGGGAATCGCCGTTCTCTTAGCTTAACTGCTAGAGTATTTTTGTGGACGTCAATTAGTGATATCTGACGGATCTGACGATGTGGCATTCAAAGTGAATGACGACCAGATGATCAAGAGTAATCTAGACCTCAAGCCTCATCAGCCGGGAAATGACAAAAATCGGGCAGGCAGCATGGCTATGTGGGTCGCTCCCATTAGGGTGTATGATCACCTATCTAGAGGAAATCCTATTTGTTTCTAAATCTATGTTTCGATGCTGTCCCTTTTCGGGAGACGGTTGCTGATCCCAACCGTCGGTGATATACATTCGATACACTCAAGCGAAATGAGTGGTCGGTCATGTGAGGGCCGGGTTGCAAGAAGTTCTTGTTGAACCCAGTGTATTCGTCTCTAAAGATACACTATCGGAAGGTGGACCCATACCTTGTCAAGTTGGAATCCAATCTCCAATAAGCGCCCGCGGTTTTTGATTGTATACTATATATGTGGAGCGTGAGATGCAAGCGTTCCACTAGATTCTATTTACTTGTATTTAGACATTATTATAATATCAGACAAGATATTGGTTTCAAAAATGGTTTGGGTTATCGTAAGGTAAAAACCGTCCGTGTTTATGTGTGGATTTGGTCTTACGATTATCCTTTTCTTTTGAAAAGATTTTTGAACTCTAAAATCATGATTAGATGGTTCACCCTTATTACTGTGCGAGTTTATCTCACTCTGGTTCACCAGACTGACCCGGTGTTTTGTAAATGCTCGGGTTAGGCCGGGTTGTACAGGTTCAGGTTATCGACTGCTGTGAAGAGACGAGCTGGAAGAGTCCAGACGTATGATATTATTACTATTCCGCTGTGTGTTATATGAGGACAGATTAGTATCACTGTCCAGATGTGTACTCTGATATTGTAAGTATTTTAAAGCTTTCAATAAAAATTATTTCTGTATTATATTTTGTTCCGCTGCGATGTGAGACTCTGTGTTGTGGTGTTCTTCTTCTTCTTCTTCTTCTATTCTAATATTTCTATCTTATCTATTCTCACCCTCTAACTTCTTTCTATTAATGATCTGGAATGTTCGATGTCTGAATGGTCAACATGATAGTTTGATGTTGATTTTCGGAGTCGAAAATCCCGGTTCGTTACAGTGGTATCAGAGCTGAAGGTTAAGTGATTACCTTGGCTCTGTGGCGTGACTCAGTAGAGATGGGGTTAGTAATACCCTAGATTGAGTTTGAGTGTATATATATGAGCGCGTATTTGTAAATTGATATAAAAACTGTTTATATTGTGTTGATTGGTTTGTCGAGTAGTTTATGAATTCTGGTCGATACAGTAATGCAAACTGTGTCGATAAGTGTTTCTAAACTCTTGAATAGAATAATTCGACACAGTATGTTTTTGAAAGAGGGTAAATGAAATAATTTTACCCAAATTATATTTTAATATAAAAGGATGATTAATATTTGAAGTATTATAGTGTATTGGATGTGTTGGTTGATTATAATTGAAATGGTTATATAAATAACCAATTGGATTTCGTATAATATAAAAGCAGATTTATTAAATCTGAAATTAAAATCAGAATTAGAATTAAAATTCCCAAAAGTGGAAAAAGTGATTACAAATGAAATTGGGTTAACTATATGAGAATTTTAAGATCCTGGGAGATTTTAAATTGGTTTACAAGCAGTGTTTTTGGTATTTTGAAATAGATTTCAAAATAGAGGTGTTTGAATATGGTTTTGATAAGTGATATAGTATTGAACTCACTTCGATAGCTGGGGAATAACTCTGAGGATGCTGGCCACATCATCAGTGTTCATTTCCGAGTTCTAAGTGACGGATTACTACCAAAAAAAATCTTGTTTTGAATTGTTTTGAGAAAAACAAGTTGTTTTGAATCCTGAAAGGGGATATTTGATTTTCAAAAGAGCTGAACTGTTTAAAAACTCCCAGAGAAATTGTTTGAACAAAGGAAAAATTAAATAGAAATTGGAAAAGTAAATATGAATTGAATTGAAACAAATTAATTAGAAATTGAATCGGGACATAATATATCAATTCGAATCAGATTTTGGATTGTGAGACAGGAATCTGAAATGGAGTTGAACTTGTAAGTTAAAGATTGAAATTGGTGATGAATGGAAATTGAGTTAAGAATGAGATTTGGCTTGGACGTGTGGAAGATTTGGTTATGGGGATAAAAGTTGGAATTTCGTTTGGGAATGCATTTGTATAAGCTGACAGAGCAGCAGATGGAGAGGATATAATGATAGGCCCGACAAAAGGTACACGTTTATTTTTATATGAGTTTGATGAGATTTCTGAGCCTGTTTGGCAAGCCGTTTGGCTGTTTTGTTTTCTTTTGGATTGGAGAAGGCCTAGAAAGGCGAGTTGGAATTGTACCGATTAAGCCGTACAGAGGAGGTGCTGGCGAAATTTTTCGAAAATTTAAAGTGTTAGAAAATTTTCGATATTTTTGAAAATATTTATTCACAGTATTGGATTGGTTTCTAATTTAATATAAAATTAGATTTGAAATTAATGAGTTTATAACATTCTTTCTTACCTTAACAATTTCGAGGACGAAATTATTTTAAGGGGGGAAGAATGTAACGACCCGCATTTTTGGCCGTCAAAATATTTAATTTAATTTATTTATTTTAAATATCATATTGGGAATATAATGAAATTTAATATTTAATTCGTTATTAAAAACGAAGTTGAACGTTATAATTTATATATAATATAAATTCGAGCTTGAAAATGGCGTGCAGTTCGTAAATTGGAGTTTTGAACATCAACTGGACATACAGGATTCAATATAAGTCGGATTTATGTGAAACAAGACACGTTGGAACCGTATTGACGATAATTTTCATATGAAAGAGAAAAATCCAAATTTCATGTTATAGTTTGATATTTATGGCCAAATCAAATTTTGAAATAGTCGCTATGGAAAATCGTTATTTAATTATAGGCCTTTAAAGTAGCCGTTTTGCAAACGGACTCTGTTTTCGACGAAACCAGTTCCGTTGAGTTCGTATCGTCGATTAGAGTCAGAATAAGTATATAGTTTGTTATTTTTAGAGATCGAGAAATTTGGCGTTAAAAAGGGTAGGGCGGTTCAGGGTAAAAACAGCCTACCGGGGCAACAGTCTCAGAATGCGACGAAATTAGTGTCGTTGGGTTCGTATCAAAAAGTTATTATCGATGTTCGCAGTTTCAAGTGGATTTGATTTATCTGGTGATCGTGGAAAAATTAAACGCGTGTTCATTTCTGGTTTCATAAAGGAAATTTTTCCATATGACCTCGGATTGCAATGAAACTTGTCCCGTTGGGTCCGGAATATCGTTTTACATCAAGAACAGCATTTTTATCAGTAAACAGAAATCACATGAAGTAGAATTTGTATGTTACTTTACGCCCAAGTTTCATTAGAATACTTATATAATATTTCCTACCCTAAGCATTTCTACAGCCTACCTAGCACAAGGAAGTGCATCTGTTCCTTTCACATCTACCATCTATTCATTCTCTTCTATATAACACACCGTACTTGTGCCTATGCTACGTTTGAACAGACAACACAAATACATCCTAAGTCTTGTCTGCGTTTTTCCCTACATACATCAGCAGCCTATATTTTTTTTACCAAACCAACCTAATGTCAAGCTGCAGACCTATGGTTACCCTATGTTACATGATAGCCAAGGTGTCTGGGTTTTAAATACTGGCCATTTCTTCGACTTTGTCCTCTTGTTTTACTGTAACCAATATGGCAACTCAAACAAATATCAATGGCCAGAAACGATTAAATCTCTCCTCTTTTAATCTCGAAATCTGTTCATCAAAACTGAATCGAGTAATACCAATCTTCGAGAGCTACTCAAGCCCTAGCCAACTGACGGTCGAGATCGAATTCCACCCATCAATGAGGCCGGAATCTGATCATCAAGGCGCGGGGTTTATGGGTCTTGTTCAGGCTGAAGGGGGCACCGTAGGTGATGGGATTTTGGGTAATGGATGGTTACGGGATCGCGAGTGGAAGAGAAACCTCCGATGGGTCTCAGATGGACGTAAGTTTGTGGCGTTGCGTTACTGGAGTGAGGCCGTATGGGGTTTGAAAGGTGGGAATAAGCACCGAAGAGCAGACAAAGGATCGGCCACGGTTCTTAAAGGAAAATGGAATTGGGTACTGAAGGAAATACGAGAGGAAGAGCAGCGTTTGCATCATCTGATTTTCTTGGCCTAAGTATAACTAATTTGCACTAATTATTTAGCTAATTTTGAGGATAATTACATTAACTTCAAATCCTAAGTATCGCATTTCTTTGGTAACAGGATGGAGGCGCAATCCTGGTGCGTACAAGAGGGACCAAACCGATGCGATAAAGGGTCAGCCGCTGTTTGATTAACTAAACAGTAATTAGATTAATTTAGAAATAAGTTGTTTAATTAAAACTCTTATATTTTTTATAAAAAAAAATGTAAAATTTATACAGGAAACTTAGAGAGCTGCTGTAACGAACAAAGGAAGAAGATAGGCCGGCGCTCTATTTCTCTCTAATGGTGAAATCAGTGAACCAATAAAGTAATTTAGTTTTGCTGAGCTAATTAATAATTGTTTAGTTTTAAATAAAATCATTAAACTAAAATGTTTATAATTCGTTCATGCATTATCAGAATTTGACCAAAACAGAGATGTTGGAACCATACCGATGAAATCAACGTTATAGAACTAATCTGGAACAGAGCTGGAGACTGCTAAGGTTTATCGTTAAATTAAACGATGGTTGATTTAACAAGAACCTTTCAAACAACGGATCAAATCAGGTGAGTTAAACTCACTCAGTTACCCTTTTTATTTTATATAAATTGGGTATTTTTATTTTGTGTGCTTTGCTTGCTAATGGTTGACTGCTTTGCTAGTTATCTATTTAACTGTGGATTTAAACGATGAAATTAAACTGTGCTTAATTTCAGTAAAATACCAAATCGTTATTTTTAACGATTGATTCCAATAAAGGTAACTCACCTTGGTTGGTCATGTTTATTTATAAACATGTTTAAATGGTTGAGTTGTTTGAATTGCTTGTGGTTGATGGTTGCTATTTAGTGTTATCAGTTAAACAAAACTAAATGGACTGATTTGAGATAACCAGTTGAATACAGGGAAGAACAGGTTGGAGGGATCCAACCGGATTCCTCAAATGTATTATTTATTTTCATATGATCATATATGAACTGATCTGTTGTGTGATTGATTTGATGGTTGATTATTGACTGGATATTCAACCTCTGTTTGGTTTAAACCAATGGGCGATATTGGTTAAGTGTTTGGCAGAGTATGGCCTTTAAAATCAATCGAGTTATAAATATTTATTCACCGTCAGGTGAATCGATAGAGTTGAGGTTATAAAATTTATTTTATAACCAGAGTTAGATTTGAATTATATTATTTGGATAAAAGTTATTTAAGAGAAATAAATAAATAAATATTTTATTTGTTTAAGACTTTGATTTGTTATGAAGTTATTTTACAAAGATGTTAATCAGATTTACCAGTTGAAGAATAAGAAATGAATTAAATGGTTAAACCTTGGAAAATTGTTTTGTAAAAGAAACAAATAATTAGAATCTATTTAAATTAATTATATTTTTAATTAATTTAAAGCGAGGATTGTTGAAATCGGTTAATGAGATAATCAAGTTTTTGAGTTAATTAAATCGACCGTTTGGAATTAGAATTGTTTATCAAGTTAATGTGTTTTGACTAAAATAGTAAAATGAATATTGTTTGAATTTAAATAAGGATAAAAGGGATTAACTACTAAAGTAGTTAATGTTTGAAATAAGTTATTATTTTAATTAATGATAAAGTTAGGAATATATTTTTAAATGGGAATTCATTTAAAAGTTACCGAGTGTGAGATGCAAGCCAATTGAATGGTGAAAGGAAATAAACGTACTCAATTATATGAATTAAGTGAAAGAAGATTTAAGTGGGTAATTGAATATAGTTATTCGAGCTAGAATTAGTCAAACATAGTATTCAAGATGAGTGCCATTTCGTACGACTGCTAGCGAAATTCGCAGGGCTGCAGATAGCCTACGGCGGTCGGATGTTTCCTGAGGGAATCAGGCGTAACCATTGTGATCGCTGCGATCTAGAGTCGAGCGAATGGAGTAAGTCGAATGTTAGTTAATTGAAACTAGGGGTATTCAAATATCATATTTTTGAATATTAAAAGAATTGGAAGTTTCAATTTAACAAAAAGGAAATTAGATTGTCAAAGGCCAAATGATGCTAAATACTGAATCAGTAAACTCATTGGAGTGTCATGTTTGAAACACTGTATAGTTTGATAGTTAAAACACCGACTATCAAATCTGACCAATACGATTGTTGGTATGGAAAGACCGAGATCGAATTTATATTCGAAAACCATTCCATCCAACAAATACGTGAAGATATCAAAAGATGATCGAGATGGTGCTGTGAAGACCGTGGGTTTTCACAAACGGAAGAACCACTAATATTCTCTGCCTGGCAAGCAGAGATAAACTGTGATTCTGTCGTTGTTGGAATCTACGGGTTGCAAGGACTACTCGCTACTGATCCATGGGGTGATTCCTATATGGATGCGGTAGGAGAGTGCCTTCGGTTCATCCTGTTCCTGGATGACGTATATGGACGAATGTCTGACAGAGTATTTCCAAAGGATCACGTACGTTGATTTCTCCAAACGTACAATAGTTGTTGGCAGGGAATCGCCATTCTCTTAGCTTAACTGCTAGAGTATTTTTGTGGACGTCAATTAGTGATATCTGACGGATCTGACGATGTGGCATTCAAAGTGAATGACGACCAGATGATCAAGAGTAATCTAGACCTCAAGCCTCATCAGCCGGGAAATGACAAAAATCGGGCAGGCAGCATGGCTATGTGGGTCGCTCCCATTAGGGTGTATGATCACCTATCTAGAGGAAATCCTATTTGTTTCTAAATCTATGTTTCGATGCTGTCCCTTTTCGGGAGACGGTTGCTGATCCCAACCGTCGGTGATATACATTCGATACACTCAAGCGAAATGAGTGGTCGGTCATGTGAGGGCCGGGTTGCAAGAAGTTCTTGTTGAACCCAGTGTATTCGTCTCTAGAGATACACTATCGGAAGGTGGACCCATACCTTGTCAAGTTGGAATCCAATCTCCAATAAGCGCCCGCGGTTTTTGATTGTATACTATATATGTGGAGCGTGAGATGCAAGCGTTCCACTAGATTCTATTTACTTGTATTTAGACATTATTATAATATCAGACAAGATATTGGTTTCAAAAATGGTTTGGGTTATCGTAAGGTAAAAACCGTCCGTGTTTATGTGTGGATTTGGTCTTACGATTATCCTTTTCTTTTGAAAAGATTTTTGAACTCTAAAATCATGATTAGATGGTTCACCCTTATTACTGTGCGAGTTTATCTCACTCTGGTTCACCAGACTGACCCGGTGTTTTGTAAATGCTCGGGTTAGGCCAGGTTGTACAGGTTCAGGTTATCGACTGCTGTGAATAGACGAGCTGGAAGAGTCCAGACGTATGATATTATTACTATTCCGCTGTGTGTTATATGAGGACAGATTAGTATCACTGTCCAGATGTGTACTCTGATATTGTAAGTATTTTAAAGCTTTTAATAAAAATTATTTCTGTATTATATTTTGTTCCGCTGCGATGTGAGACTCTGTGTTGTGGTGTTCTTCTTCTTCTTCTTCTATTCTAATATTTCTATCTTATCTATTCTCACCCTCTAACTTCTTTCTATTAATGATCTGGAATGTTCGATGTCTGAATGGTCAACATGATAGTTTGATGTTGATTTTCGGAGTCGAAAATCCCGGTTCGTTACAAGAATGGTCCGCATGTATTGTGATTATTTCAGTATAGCTTGTACAGTGTAATATTCCGGCTTGTTAAAGAAACATATGTCCAGAGCGCATGGTTATACTGAAATGGGGTTAGGAACATGCGCGATTTTATTTCTTTTATTAGTTCTAATTTGTTTCGGTTGTTATTATATGCGATTTATAAATTCTATGGGCATCTACCGCGTTTTATATTCGCACTGATATATATGAACTCCATTTTTGATAAATAAATTCGATATGAAATCCATTAATATTATCAAATCTGTATTTAAAACGGATTTAAGTATTCGTAATTGTCATTCAAAAATCCGGGACATTACATTCTCCCCCCCTTAAAAGAATTTCGTCCCCGAAATTATAAAGTAAGAAGAATGTTCCAAACCCGATTATTTTAAAATAATCTTTCAGAATTTAACATCAACGATATTCTAAATATTTTCGAAAAATTCGACTGCACCTCCTCTGCACGGCTCGATCAGAACAACTACAACTTCCACTCCGGGCCTCCAATATCCCAAAAGAAAGCCAAAACCAAATGGCTATCCAACTCAGGGGTCACCAATCAATAATACTAAGGTTTACCTATTTATCGGGCAACTCAATTCCAATTTCGAAGCAAATCCACCAACTGCTCTTAGCCTTCCGATCTGTATTTCCAATCTATATAACCAAATCATCATCACAGCCTTCTGAAATCTGCACTAAACTCTACTCACAATGCGAATGACAATCCAAGGTTAAATAATTCAATTCATTTCATGATCGCTTTTGTTTCTAATTCTTTATACAGGGATTTATTTCCAATTCATTCAAGTTCTATATTAACCTGTTTGATGAATTTTATTAATTAATCCAATATTCAAATAACAAACAATCAAATCATTTGAAGATATTCAACATTGCTACTCATTGGTCTACATTCACTTTGGTTTAACGTACATTAATATACAATTTATTTCCATTATTATTCATTCGATTTTCACGTCCCAAATATTTTTCATTTTATTCCACTTTGAATTCTATCTTACATTATTTCACTTAACCCGGCTATGTTTCATTTTTCATATCCAATTCCATTGACTAATCGATTTTCCTCAATCAATTCAATTTCACTTCATAATTCGACTTGAATTCCAAGCAATCTAGCAACTAATATTACGATAGTATAGAAAATTATTTCCTTTTTCTATGAAAATATAATTTGAGCAAAATTATTTCATTTACCCTTTGTTTATAAAACAATATTGTGTCACATACCAGTTCAATATGGTTTCCCAATAATCGAACCGATCAGTCAACACAATACAAAACATTTTATATAAAATTTTCAAATACGCTCTCTCGTATATACACACTCAAACTCAATCTAGGGTGTTACTAAGCCCATCTCTATTGAGTTACGCCACAGAGCCAAGGTCACTACTCATCCAATAGCTCTGATACCAGTGTAACGACCCGGGGATTTTCGGTCCCGAAAATCAACATAAATACATTTACCATATCTTATGACGACCTTCCAAACACCGAAAACACCGGAACGTTTATAGAAAGAAATCAGAGTGTGAGAAAAGAAAGAAAGAAATATTAGAAGAGAAGAAGAAGAAGAACCAACACAATACAGAGTCTCACATCGCAGCGGAATAAAATATAATACATAAATAACTTCGTTGAAAACTAAAAGAAATATACATACATACATCAGAGTACATCAGACACATCTGGACAGTTATAACAACCTGTCCTCAAATATAGCACACAGCGGAAAATAATAGATAAAACCATACATCTGAATTTCTCCATCATGTCTTCTGAACTTCGTAATATCCAATAACCTGAACCTGTACAACCCGTTCTAACCCGGTCATTTCAAATACCGGGTCAGTCTGGTGAACCAGAGTGAGAAAAAACTCGCTAAATTTAAATAACATCCATATTGATTTTAAAGTCAAAAATCCTTTTGAAAGAAAAAGATAATAGTAAGACCAGCCCGCACATAAACACGGACGATTTTTACCATACAATAACCTAGACTTGTTTTGGAATCATATCTTGTCTGATATTATAATAGTGTCTAAATACAAATATATAGAATCTAGTAGAATGCTTGCATCTCACGCTCCACATATATGGTATACAAACAAAACCGCGGGCGCTTATTGGAGATTGAATTTCCATTATGACAAGGTATGGAACTACATGCCGATAGTGTATCTCTAGAGGGGAATACACTAGGTTCAACGAGAACGTCTTGCAACCCGGCCACACATGACCGACCACTCATTTCGCTTGAGTGTATCGAATGTATATCACCAACGGTTGGGCTCAAACCACCATTTCCCGAAAGGGACAGCATCGAAATAGATTAAAGAAGGAAACAAAATTTCCCTAGATAGCTGATTATACATCCTAATGGGAGCGACCCACATAGCCAAGCTGCCTGCCCGATTTTTGTCACTTCCCGGTTGTGATGCTTGAGGTCATGAAGTATCTTTTGGAACACCTGGCCACCATTCTCTTTGAACGCCACATCGTCAAATCCTCCAAAAATCACAATTTGATTTCCACAAAAATAATCGGTCTGTTTAAGTTAAGAGAAGGTGTCTTCTCGCCACCATAGAAATACGTTTGAGGAAATCAACGTACGTAATCCCTTTTGGAAATACTATGTCAGACATCCGTCCATACAAGTTGTCCTGGGACTGGACAAACCGAAGGCACTCTCCTACTGCATCCTTGAATTATCCTATGGATCAGTAGCGAGTAGTCCTTGCTAATCCATAGATTTCAACCATGACTGAATTACAATCAACCCTCTGGTTGCAATCCCAGAGAATTTATCAAGTAGCCCTTCCGCTTATGAAGGTCAACGGTTTTCAATAGCTCCGTCTTCAATCAGTATATTCGACGATTTCGTATTTGTTGGTCCGGAATTGTTTTCGAATATAAATTCGATCCCAGACTATCCGTGTCAACAATCGTATAGGAAAGGTTTGATTGTCGGTTACTTAACTATGAAATAACAACCATTCAACCATAAAAATAGGAATGAGTTCACTGGTCCAGCCCTCAGCATCACTTGGCCTTTTAAATTTGAAAACTAATTAACTCCTTAATCTTTAATATTTAAAACACCTCATTTATCTCTTATTTCGTTATAAGAGTATTTTTGAAACTATTTTTAATTACTTTAGAATTAAATTCAATATATATATATTCTACTATGGGTTTAACCAAATTCTACTTATAAACATTGTTACGAAATCTCTTTTGTTTTCATTTTTCCAATCAACAACCAACACTTCCCCTTTTTATAACTTATTCAAACCAGATCTCTTTAATTTCTTAAATCTCCATAATATCGTCATATTCTCACAATCGTTTTCTATTCTCGTTACTCTAACATTCATTAGTTCCTAACCAGAAACTAATAAGAGGACAATTCCCTAAATATCGATCCCGAAAGCCGAAACCAACATCAGATCGATACTTAAGAAGTCGTTCAACTCAACTAATCTCCAGTCAGTTTCCAATTTCTTCAACTCCCTTCTAATTTGCAACCCGTTTGCTTTTAAACCATTTCTCGCTTTGAAATCTCATTTCAATTCCATTCACTTCACTTAATCTAATTATTAAGTATTTCCAATTCGAAATCATCATATTAACTTCGCTGATCTTTTATAAACCTTATTTATAACTCGGTTTTAAAATAAAAACCCTTTTATCTTGATTCGATCTTACTTATTTTAAATTTCATATAAACACTTATTTCCAACCATCGTATTCTCATAAACTTCTTTTATAACTTCGTTTATAAAACTCGGGTATAATATAAACCCGTTCTTAACCTCTTTCAAAACTCAACTATATTCCATTTCAAAATCGATTATGTCCTTGAATGGATTTCCTTTGAGAAAAGTAATCACCTAAAATTATTAATTAAGTTAATAATTTACTCTATTATTTACTGAATGTAAATAATAACTTTCTTCTCGAATTCTTATTATACTTTAAACAAATATTTGTTAACTATTTCATCTGCTAACTAATTTAATAATAATCCCAGTTAAAATGATTGACTTGGCTAAGTCCAAACATGGTTATTTCATTAACCAATTCCAATTAATCTTCCATTTAAATTAATTAATAATATAATTAATTTAGACAAATTAAATTTAATTGTTCCTTAAAATAATTAATCCAACTCTTAACTCCTATGGTAATATTTACGTATTATTCTTTTTGACATACATCTTCTTTATGAAATCATTTGATGAATTATTTATAAACTTAAAACAAATCAATAAAATATAAATTCCCCTTTAATAAACTTTTAATCAAATAATAGATATAAAAATCTGTCTTTAGTTATAAAATGAATTTTATAACTTCATTACCGTCAATTCACCTGATGGTAATCAATATTTATAAATTGATATATTTAGGCCAACTCCTGCCAATTACTCAACCAATACTGCCCATTGGTTAACGTCACACAATTGTTGATATTGGGTTCAACTATCACAATAATTCAGATTAAACAATTCATATAATATGAAAGTAGACAACATATTGAGGAATCCGGTTGGATCCCTCCAACCTGTCCTTCCCTCCATCACAATGGGTAACCTCAAATTCAATACGACAGTATAATTATCACAGTACACCTAAATAAACAGTTTAATAATGATTAACAATCAATTAACAATATTCATTCAAGCACTCAATCATTTGTTTAATATGTTTATATTATTATAAACGTAACCAACATGGTAAGTTACCTTGTTTGAAATCTAAACGTTAAAATAACGATTTAATCCGATTAAATTAAACAAACGTTTAATTTAATCCATGAATATTTAAAATATTCAATACCCATGCAAACAGTCATTAAACCATCAATCATTGGCAAGCAAACAGTGCACACAAAATAAAAACCCAGTTTATATAAACTATAAACGGTTAAACTGAGTGAGTTGAACTCACCTTGATTTCTTTTTTCGCTGAAATAGTTTGTTTTGATTAAATTAAACTGGTGTTCAATTTAATTAAATCTTTCAATTGCAGCCAACTCTGCTCAAATCAACTCCAAAATGGTACGCTCATTGATATGGTCCCCGCGCTTCCACTCTGATCGAATTCTGATAAAACAGGGGTGCGTTACAGAATATCGGTATTTATTTAAATAATTAAATCCGAATTAAATTTATGTTAAAAATTTACATATATATGTATGATCGGCTCTGTAACATATAATTAGGAACATATTTCAAATTTGAACTAAATGGGTTTTATAGACTTAATTGTTATACTCTGATACTAGAATACAGCAATATATATAGTCCACGTAGCGAAGAAGTCGATTTCAAAAGCCTTGGTGTTCCCTGGTACGTCCACTTATTATATACGCTGTATACTCAGCAATATATAGTTAAGGGTTCATCAATTTAAATTCCATCTCCTAAACGTTGTTGATTTGTGTAATGGGAGTTTTTCTCCAAATCTTACTTCATGTTATATATAATACATATACTGTACCAACCAGTTTGTTCAAAACGACATGATTAGTCCCTAAAAGTTTAACTAGACAAATTAAATAAATTCCTATCTACTGTTTCACGTGAGTTATATATTATTAATTATAACTAAGTATAGGATTAGGCATTTGAACTCGATGGGTTATGCACGTTTAAATTTACTTCCGTTACCTGCTGTATTTTCAATGAACCTCCTCCATTTCACGTACCCACGCCCGACCTCTCATGCCCAGAAGCCCGACAACCATTCATGCACCACCTTGCCACAAGCCTCCGACCACCGCTACTTTTTCCCTGAACCATCCGTCCGTAAACAAACTCCTGTATACACAAACTCAGTGCTATCCTCCCTGTTCCGCCATGCTTTGTTCCACTCACGAACATAAAACAACCTTAACTGCTCTTCACCAAGACTCCTCGTCCATCATCACCAATGCAAAACCATCTCATTCGATCTGCCCTATATCCTTTTCTGCTCCTCATATATAAACTACTCGTCACTCCGCATATCTTGTCCTTTCCTCTCGAACCACACCAGCCCACTATGCCACCCTTCATACGTCCCTAATGCGCCATGTCTTTATGCATTAAACTCCCCAGTTCACTTTACTTTGTGTTTAGGAACCAAGAACTGGTCATGCTTTCACGTTCTCAACTCATGCAACTTTTGACTACACATGCACCAGAATAGAAAACTCCACGTAATATTGCTTCTCTCTGTACAAAGCCGCACGTCCTCCTCCCTGTTCACATTTCAACAACTCCATGAAGCTTCCATCCGACACTGCCACTCCCTCTCTCTTCTTACGCACTTTGAACTCTCCCTAAAACAGTCGAGCTCCCGTGTCCCCCTAGCGTCGTACGCCGCATTCTTCTTGTTTTTCTTCATGCCGGATCGAGTAGCCACTGCATTTGCAGTCGGATCCATACTCGTCTTAGTTTCACTCTTCTCCTCTTCTTCTTTTCGAATGTGCTTCAATGCTTAAAACCGATGATGGGGCTTCGCAAAAGGGTTCGAGCGTGAAGAGATTTTCTAAGAATTTAAAATATATCAGTCTTATATTTAAACGTAGAGAAATATTATTGGAATTATTTTATTAAAGTTTATTTTCTGGTTCGTTGAGAAAGATGAGGATGAATGGGATATTTATAGTATAGGAATTTTAGCAGCAACGTAAACTCCAGGATCACGGTTATGTGGGGATAAAGGAAACGATGGTGTGCCTTGCAAGGCATCGAAAATTTGGCTTGCAAGGAATCAGTTGCATGTATATTTTAATCAGT
The DNA here is from genome assembly GCA_030737875.1 of Allium sativum. Classification (NCBI taxonomy): domain Eukaryota; kingdom Viridiplantae; phylum Streptophyta; class Magnoliopsida; order Asparagales; family Amaryllidaceae; genus Allium; species Allium sativum. Next base: position 79,449,478 of record CM060925.1, read on the forward strand.
TGTGGGGTTGAAAACAAGGCTGTGCTTTTTAGTTAAACAATGAGGTTTATTTTTCTGGGAAGAAAAGAGTATGCCAAAGTGACGAAGCCTTATGCTATAAATATATAGAGCTAAAATGTGGAGGGATAAGAACTACTTTTTGTCAATAGTATGTAGGATAGAGAACACAATTTCCCATCAGTATGGTCCTTTCATTTAATTGAAGTATGGTTTTTGGTGTTGTCATCTCATATAGGCTGAAATGGAGTTTTAGTATAGGATGTTCCTAGTAGAATGGTCCGCATGTATTGTGATTATTTCAGTACAACTTGTACAGTGTAATATTCCGGCTTGTTAATGAAACATATGTCTAGAATGCAAAGTTATACTGAAATGGGGTTAGGAACATGCACAATTTTATTTCTTTTATTAGTTCTAATTTGATTCGGTTGTTATTATACGCGGTTTATAAATTCTATGGGCAACTATTGCATTTTATATTCGCACTGATATATATGAACTCCATTTTTGATAAATAAATTTGATATAAAATCCATTAATATTATCAAATCAGTATTTAAAACTGATTTAAATATTCGTAATTGTCGTTCAAAAATCCAGGACATTAAAGTACTCTAGAGGGGATACACTGGAGTTCAACAAGAACATCATGAAACTCAGCCCATACATGACCGACCACTCATTTCTCCTGAGTGTATCGAATATCTTGTCACCTTACGGTTGCTAGCAACATAACCGTTCCCGGGAGATACAAAAGCGAAAAGAAGTAACAAACATGAATATTCTCTAGATGCTGATAATACACTCTAATGGGGGCGACCCACATAGCCATGCTGCCTGCCCGATTTTTGTCATTTCCCAGTTGTGAGGCTTGAGGTTATAATTTTAACTTCAGAACATATGGCCACCATTCACTTTGAATGCCACATTGTCAGATCCATCAGAAAATCACTAACTGACGTCCACAAAAATATTCTAGTGTTCAAGATAAGAGAATGGATGTAACGACCTGGCATTTTGCTCGTTCCAATTCTGTATTTAAACCAACTCGAAACATCCAAAATGACAGATAATTATTGGCTTACAAGGTTTAAACAGAATTAATACAGAATCACAGAGTACAATAACTGCAGTGTAATAAAATTTTATAATAAAATATCAAAGTTGATACAAATTATTTGCACAACAGAAGAAAAATGAATGAAATATTATAAATAATCTTTTTAAAAAAAATTACTCTTTTATTTTCCGTGCTTAGAGTGCGCATGCGTTTCCATGTCTTCACATCCTCTCCAGTTCGTTGTGAGCTGAAATATCTAGACCTGGAACACTTTGGGCCTGACTCGAGTGTCCCATGCAAAATACACAAAACACCCGAGTCAAGATTAAACTTGTTTCAAATTAGCACACTTCGATAAACACATAAATATGACTAATTTAATCCTAACAAGTTATTTATACTATGAACTACCGAAATATGACACCAATCAACATTGAGGGTGTGGTTCCATGGTTCTAACATTGAAGGATAATACATGCAAGTAGAAGCTATGTATATAACAAAACCTCTGAAATATGTAAAGAAGCAAGTTGGCTTTACATAGGCAATAATATGAATATCTAAATTTCAGTGCATACACACATGCAACGCATGTAACATGCAAGTTATTCTCAAATGGTTTGACAGAAGGTAACAAATTTAAAGACGGAAAACAGTCATAATTACCTCGTTCTAACATAAATGGACACATATGTCTATGAAGCATGCAGACTGGAAAAATCCTTATACCTGATTATACAGGGGGTTTCGAAATGCTAATGACATGAAGGAAACAACTTACCAAAACAAGTGAACTTAAACACTAATAATGTACGTACATGTCCTAGTATGCCATGATTAAAAAAACATTTATCTGTACATGTGAATTTTGCATGTACTAGTGTCAAAAATTATTCCGTTTTCAGTTCCAATTAAGGTATTAAAGGTAGAATAGTCAAAACTCCTCCTGTTAAAGAGTGATGAGCACCATTAGGAATTGACAACATGCATGCGCAAGTAAGAAGGACCAGGAAGTAACTTAGATAGGAACAGTACTATATACCAAAATAACGGTTCAAATGCCCCTCATGGCTAAAATATGTATGAAATCTATTCTAGAGCAGTGTAAATAAGTGGAGGTTATATAAACCGTGCTTCTAAGTGACATAGTCATGATTCATATTATAAACAGTACCATTTTCCTACATGGCCTGGATATGGCAGAAAATTCCAAATTTAAACAAATGCCGAAAGACCCAAATGAAGAGCATGCACAAGGAAAAACCACTGTAGTCAAGCAAGGGAAATTTATATGCAGCACTACAAAGTTCAAGCAGCACAATATCAGCATTGGCAAGAGTCAAGAAAGTGCTAGTCTAAAAGGAACAGGATCGTTCTATGCCTTATGCGTGGAATATAAATTGCGCATGCATCAGGAAGAAAAATAAAACAAAAAGCAAAAGAAAAGGACAATATCAAAGGACAGAGATTAGATGGCATAAAACAGAGAAAACAAGGAACCAAAACTTAGTGGAAGTATGGACTAAGAGTAGGAGATTTCAACTCATCCAAAATGCATATATATAGTGGCATTGCTTAGCCAAGAGACAAATAATAGATTTAATTTATGAACCCAGTAAATTCAAGGAATACACCCTGATCTATTTAATATTTTCAGTGGTTGATACCTTCATATTTTAGATAAACTAGTTGAAGTTATGATATTACATCCGTCAGTTTATATAGCCTCGAGCGAGCATACATAACTGGTTTACATCGTGAACCGAATATATATCTAAACGACCCTAACTTCGACAAACCGTACTGTCTGATGTCGATATATACTTTTCTCTCAGTTGTATCATGAGGGACGTAAAAGCAAGTGCAACTGCTATCTAAACATTCATAGTTTCCATGCAAATTCAGTTTTAGTTCACACAGAGACTTGACAAAGTTATTTCCAGGTTGCAACCAAAACATAGATAGAGCCATAACCCAGCAATGACTAGGACAGAAAAATAAGAATAAATCCACACAGACAACTGAATGGCATGCAAACAATCACATTCGCTGAGATGTGAAGTGTCAAACTTGGAATAATTTTAATCGTAAGTTAACTTACGGTCATTGGTGACAATGGACTGCAAAAGACGAGCAAGCGCTGAGTTGCACAGCGCACAACGATGGAGTTCTTAATTGTTTTATACTCCGCTTGGACTGTTTTTCACGCTGGAACTCGTGTCAAAGGTTTATTAATAATCGTATTTCACCCATACCCAATTTTCATGTCATGTATATCCAATTAAACATATAATCTTGTTTATAATATTTCCTATTCCAAATTGTCACTAATTACATATTAATTAGCCTCAATTACAAATTTACAATTATAGGCCATTTCATCAATTCCATGTAATTCATACCCAAATATGCCAATTTCATATATTATCCAACTATCCAAAATATCCAATAATATCCAATTTTCCATATTTCACATATTCCCATCGTTCTCACGTATTTGCATTCATACGTATTCTTAACATAGGCTCGAATGTAGCCTAGATCCAAAAATAAAAGGAATAGGGATAAGAAGAGAGAATCAAATCACAGAAAATTGGAATTAACACAACATCATGAAATAAAAGGGCATGTAAACTGGCATAGAGGCATAATGACTGATTCAACATGAATAAACTGATAAAGGTATGAACTTTACATAGAAACATAGGCATATGATGACATGAATCAAAAAGGTGAAGACTTGGATGAGATTTAAATTACATATATACATATGAATCCTCTTTACAACTTCATCATGTTACTTTTAATCCCATTATATTGTGAAAATCACCGTATTCACCTTTCGTGGTTAAAGAATAGAATTATGCACTGAAATTGGTGTAGAAACGTTGCGGTGTTGCTGATTTATTTTCTTGAATTGTTGTAGAAGCTCTAATCTTTAATTTGAGTTGAAGTTGAATACTTGAGATTTGATTTAGAGGCGGCGGCTAGGGTTTAAGAGAGAATTTGACAGCATAATGGTGTCATAGATAATATTTATGAATTAGGGTTAGGTCTTAGGGTGTATATATAGTTGTAGGAAGTTATTTAGGCCTTAGGATTAACCCTAGAACTGATCTGGACCACTCAGATGCCATATCAGCCCTAGGGCGAATCGGGCCATGGGCCACGGCTCGGGTCGACTCCAAAAATGGTGCGGTTCGGCTATTCCCCCTCCCGATTCGCTATTTTGAACTTTTTTTTGAATAATTATTTATTTTTTATATATATCTCTCTATATATATACATCATATGCATACAAACTTCCTGGCTTAATAACTTCTTCATAATTAACCATTTTCACAGTAAACCACTTTTTGAACTGCGTTCACACTAAGCCACTTTTTAGCCATTCCCCTAAAACAAAAATATAGCGCTGGAGGGGATCGAACTTTGTACCTCTTGTATGCAAGTCACATGTTCTAACCAAATAAGCTACTAAGTCTTTTTCTTACAAACCTTAGAACAATGCTAAACATCATTCTTTTCACATTCCTCTTTTCAAATAAATTATTCTTTAATTTGTTATTTTAATATTCTTAGAAAATACGGGGTGTTACATTCTCCCTTACTTAAAAGATTTCGTCCTCGAAATCTCTAAGTCAAGAAGAACGTATCCTACCATCCAATCATCCATCTACTCAACCATCGACCACTAGCAACCATGGTCCTTAAAAGATTTCTAATGCTTTTCATGTACATATGCATAGTCTGTGTATATGTCCATATACTAATGCAAAATCAGGCGGTCCCCTGATTCAGTCGACCTCCTTAATGCAAATAATGATAGTGCCATGTATCCATCATGTATGCAAAGAACTCTATACATATCATTACTACATGTGTGCACAACCATTCATTTAAATGCAACATCCATATGATACACACATTCAACGTACATTCATTTTACTAAATACATCCATTTATATGCAATATGCAATATGAAAGTGACTGAGCCGATCTAGTGCCTAAAGTGTGTGTATATGCATCCACGAGCAACGACTAATAAACACTTGCATCCACCATACATAACACGTCTCAAACACATTTTTCAACCATAGGACTACCCTATTTAAAGGTCAAAGAAACTAGTGAGAGGACATACTAAAGATAGAACAAGTACAAGCTAAGCGATAAAGGAGAAATTAAAAGACATGCCCTCGAAAAGAAAAAGGTACAATGAACTCATCTTCTCTTCTATCTCCCAAGTAGTGTCGCTCTCATCATCTCCCCATTGCACTTTGACTAGCTTGACCTCTCGATTCCTCAACTTCTTAATATCTGACCCTAGAATGCATGTAGGAGCTCGTCGAATCGTCGCATCACGCTCTATTTCCACCTCTCTAAGCAAGCTCTTCCAAAACTTGCTAGTAAAGATAGGATCGTGATCGCTCACTATGCTAGAAGGAACACCGTGCAAACGAACTATCTCTCGAATGTATATGGAGGCTAACCATGGAGCAGTCCCCTTACTCTTCACGGGAATGAAATGGGCGCTCTTAGTAAGTCTGTCTACCATGACCCAAATCCCTGTATTACCCTTCCTTGATCTTGGTAACCCATCAACAAAGTCCATTGAGACACTCTCCCACTTCCATTGTGGGACTTCCAATGGGTGAAGCAACCCACCGGGTTTCTTTTGCTCTTCTTTTACTTGTTGGCACACCAAGCATCTAGCGACAAACTTGGCCACATCCCTCTTCATACCGGCCCAAAAGTAAACTCGTCTCATGTCCATGTACATCTTGTCCCCGCCGGGATGAGTGGTCATCTTCGAACGATGTGCATCATCAAGAATGGTTTTCCTTAAGTTCTCTTCTCGTGGTACACAAAGTCTACCGTCCCTACGTAACCAACCCTTATCATCTAGGGTATACCTACTGAGATAGCTCGATGACTCCCCCCTTATGAGCTTCTCTACTAACTCAACCAACTATGGGTCATCTCGCTGTGCCTCACCAATCCATCCCAAAAGCGTAGGTCTGACCTCTAAGGATGCTAGCAAACCGGGTACAAAGTCAATGGAAGGTCTAAAGTCAAACATAGAGATGAACTCTGGCCGCTCAACAAACAACGGACCCAAAGACAACCTTTTCCTACTTAAGGCGTCTGCCACAACGTTACCCTTGCCAAGGGTATATGCTATCTCGAAATCGTAGGACGCTAAGAATTCCATCCACCTTTGCTGCCTTAAGTTCAAGTCCTTCTGAGAGAACAAGTATTTTAGCGATTTGTGGTCTATGAACAATTCAAATTTCTCATCAAGAAGATAATGGCGCCAAGACTTAAGCGCGAAAACAATAGCTGCCAACTCTAGGTCATGTGTAGGGTAATTTCTCTCATGCACTCTCAACTACCCTCCTCCATAGGCTATTACCCTCCCCTCTTGCATTAAGACAACGCCTAGTCCTGTCCCACAAGCATCGGTATAAACGGTAAATGGCTTACTCCCATCTGGCAACACTAAGACTGGGGCTGTGGTCAAAGCTCTCTTTAAACGTTGGAATGCATCATCAATATCTACGTCCCATGTGAAAACTAGGTTCTTCTTGGTCAAGCGTGTCAATGGGGCTGATATCTTTGCGAAGTCCTTGATAAACTTCCTATAGTAGCCAGCCAACCCCAAGAAACTCATCACCTCGGTAGCATTTTTAGGGACCTTCCAATCTTGGATGGCCACCACCTTCGCGGGATCCATAGCTATCCCTTCTTTGGAAACCACGGGCCCTAAGAATCGCACTTCCTTCCTCCAAAAGTGACATTTAGAAAATTTAGCTTTAAGGTTATGCGCCCGAAGGGTCTCCAACACTTCCCTAAGATGTAGGTAATGCTCTTCCTTGCTCTTAGAAAAGATCAAGATGTCATCCACAATGACCACCACGAATTTATTAAGGTACTCCCTAAACACCCTACACATCAAGTCAACAAAGTATGCGGGGGCGTTTGTCAAACCGAAGGGCATCACAAGCCACTCATAGAAACCGTCCGGAGTCCTAAAGGCAGTCTTGTCTATGCTATCCTCAACCACTCTCAATTGATGGAAACCAGTGGCTAAGTCCAACCGCGAAAAAACTGAGGCGCCAACTAACTGATCGAAGAGATCGTCAATCCTCGGCAGTGGGTGCCTATTCTTCTTAGTAAGCTTATTAAGTTCTCTGTAGTCCACACAAAGTCTAAGGGACTCATCCGCCTTCGTGGCAAATACTACTGGAGCACCCCACTACGATATATTATGTCTTATGAACCCCTTCTCGAGCAACTCCCCTACTTGCTTATTGAGTTCCCGCCTCTCACGAGGAGCCATGTGGCGTATTGGCAGAGATACGGGTTTTGCATTTTCTACAAGATAAATACGAAAGTCTATCTCACGTTTTGGGGGTAGACCCCTTGCCTCATCGAAGACATCAACATATTCACGGACTATACGAACAGAATGTAAAGCATCATTGGATGCGTCAAATGACTCAAGATAACCAAGCATAACCAATCCTCTAGGGGCACAAGAAATATCAAGGTATTTCCATTATGAGTCAACAATTTTACTACCCTTCGTTCACAATCTAGGATGGCCCCATGTCTGGCTAGCCAATACTTCCCTAGAATCAACCCATAGCCCATGAAACCAAGAACAAAAGCATTACATTCAAAACCAATGCCTAAGATAGACAATCTCAAATCCCTACAAACCATGGATAAATGAGCCGACCCACCAATAGGATTTGAGACTATAATGGGATCCACAACGAGACTAGTATTTAAGTGCAGTGTTTTAACTAATGTGTAGAGATAAATGAATGTGAAGCGCCAGAATCGAATTAAGTACGGACAGGATGATCAAACAAGAAAATCAAACTTTCGACAGAAATTTTTCAACCTTCTTCCTGCCCCAGAGCCATGAGAGCATGAACCTGCCCTCCTGAAGTAGAACCTGCCCTCTGCCCTTGCTTCTTAGGACAGTCCTTGACAGCATGAACTGGATCACCACAATGATAACAAGAGAACTTCTTCTTCTTCCTACAGTCTTTCTTCAAATGGCCGGGTATCCCACAGTTGTGACACTTCCTCTTTTCATTACCACCTTTCTTTTGTTATTGGGCTTTCTTTGGATCCTCCTTCTTATCTTCCGGCCTAAAAGTACTTACACCCTTCTCTTCTTCAGGCATGTACGCCATATCAACAAGCTTTTCATACGTAGCCCCCTATTGGAATGTGGGACATAGCCAAACTGTGAAGCGTTTCATTTAGGCCCTTTGCAAACCTCAAGGCCTTCTTGTGAGGCGTATTCACCAACTCTAGCCCAAATCTCGCCAACTTAATAAATTCGGTCACATACTCCTTCACGGTCAAGTTTTTTTGCTTCAATGTCAAGAACCTCTCCATGTACATACTCTCCTCAGCTTGAGAAAGGAATTTCAACTCAAATCTTCACCTAAAATTTGCCCACGTCTCTACAGCACGCTGTCCATTAGTAACCTCCCACCAAAACGAAGCTTTGTCCTTCATCAACCAAGCATCCAATTGGACCTTCTTACAATCGTCCAAATCGAAAAAGCCAAACATATCCTCCACTTCTTTCAACCAATTTCTAGCTTCAATGAATGTTTCAGACCCACTAAAAGGTTTTCCACCCATCGAACGAAATTCTTTACATATCTTGGAGAAAGCATCTCCACACGGAGGAATGACTGGAGCTGGGGGAGGAGGAATGTCGGCCGGACCCGCGGTAGCGGCCCTAGCCTCGAGATATTGACGAAACCAACCGGGTACATGAACACCCTCTGGTATCTCAGATGCTCCAGACATGCTAAAAAGAAAAAGAAAGGTTCAAAACAAGGGAAGCGAAAGAGAGATGTATAGCTTGCGGGGATTATGCTCTTTAAAGTAAACTTTCCTCGAAATAGCTTCTTTAAAACAAGTTTTTGAAAATACTTTCTATGAAAATATTACTTTTGAAAACACTTTTCAAAACTTTTTATCTGTTATTGTAACCATAGCTCCGATACCATGTGTAACACCCCATGGCCATTAATGTCACTCACAAAGGGAATGCATTAATGTCATGAGGTGTTATAGTAGTACAGAATAGATAAATTACAAGAATAAATAAATAAAACACAACGGAAGATAAAACTTATTCATCATAACTTCAAAACCAGCTTACATAAGTTGTCTCCAAAAACCATTACAACAGGATCAATTGTCTTTTCCAAAAACTTCAAAGTACATAAAGAAGCAAATACTTAAATAACATAAATGCATAAATCCCCACTGAGCATAAGCAAAGCCATCAAGATAAGAGAGTCCAAAGCGATACATCTACTCCCTTCAAGCAACAGAAAGAAATCGACACTAAGCTGTAGTATTCCCTCCTTGCAAACCTGGGGGGGAAGGAAAGAAAAGAGGTGGAAACAAAACGGGTCAAACATAAAGTCTGGCGAGTCCAGTAATTTTAACAAATAATAGGTAAGGTAAATGATCAAGACATAAATAGACATCATGATATGGCTGTAACATAGATAAGGTAGATAAAAAGGATGGACAAGATGATTCCATTCCTAAGTACTAAGACAATCCTACACCTTGGCTAAGCGAACAACCCTCCAAGTACTAACCCCGAAGACCGAAGTCAACATCAGACTAGCACCCAAAGGACTATCCAACTCAACCAACATGTATTTCGTTACACCACACTTTTGTTAAGTTACACCACATTACTTAATTACACCGCACATCTACTAGTCTCTATTTACTAAAGGTTGATCCCTTCCCACTAACTGTACCCACATGACAAACTTGGTAGTTACTTGTACCTAGCTGTTATCGTAGGTGCCGGCTTGCTCCTACCACCGCTAAGGTACCCTTACCCTACCCATTCGATCGGCTCCCTAAACCCCATAGGCACCCGTGCTGGCCCCACAATGGGGTGTATCACTCCCCAAAGTGGCAATCCCGATACCAACATAAAATGCACGGCCATACCTACACGATGCAACAACGTATTACCTACCAGCCCGGACCCATGCACGCACATGAACCCGTTGGACTCGCGTTGCCACCGCTATTCACGTTTTGACCTCTTACATTCAAGTCCAGTAAGTGTGTCCCAACCCCGGCCTAGTACCGGGCCCAATTAGATACTCAAACGGGTTACTAGTTGAAACGAGTCCCCCATCTGACACAAGCCTCCCACCTATGCTTGGTCTCTCCAGGTTTTTCTCCCACTTAACCATTTTAATTTAAATGTCCATGTCTTACACATGCTATGGTTAAATCCATACTTACATGTCATAATTTACATGTCTTATCTTATTCCGGTTAAGTCCATATTTACATGTCATAATTTACATGTCACCCCACTTAACCCTCTAACCATACCCATGTCTTATTATGGTTAGTATTCCTTAATTCATTCGTTATGACGAATGGTGCATGACCTCCCACATTAGACCGAACGCTTTGTGGCCGCTGGATTTGTCGGGCGGTTCCGGGCAGTCTTACGCCACAAACCGGGTCTAACCTCGTCTCATTAACCGTTGTGCCTACAATTCATTCCTTTGACCTCTCACATTAGACGTTCAATTGTGGCAGCTGGATTTGCCGCGCGGTTCCGGACAGTCTTACGCCACAATTGCGCATAACCTCGTGTCAAAGGTTTATTAATAATCGTATTTCACCCATACCCAATTTTCATGTCATGTATATCCAATTAAACATATAATCATGTTTATAATATTGCCTATTCTAAATTGTCACTAATTACATATTAATTGGCCTCAATTACAAATTTACAATTATAGGCATTTTTATCAATTCCATGTAATTCATACCAAAATATGCCAATTTCACATATTATCCAATTATCCAAAATATCCAATAATATCCAATTTTCCATATTTCACATATTCCCATCGTTCCCACGTATTTGCATTCACGCGTATTTTTAACATAGGCTCGAAGGTAGTCTAGATCCAAAAATAAAAGGAATAAGGATAAGAAGAGAGAATCAAATCACAGAAAATTGGAATTAACACAACATCATGAAATAAAGGGGCATGTAAACTGGCATAGAGGCATAATGACTGATTCAACATGAATAAACTGAGAAAGGTATGAACTTTACATAGAAACATAGGCATATGAAGACATGAATCAAAAAGGTGAAGACTTGGATGAGATTTAAATTACATATATACATATGAATCCTCTTTACAACTTCATCATGTTACTTTTAATCCCATTATATTGTGAAAATCACCGTACTCACCTTTCGTGGTTAAAGAATAGAATTATGCATTGAAATTGGTGTAGAAACATTGCGGTGTTGCTGATTTATCTTCTTGAATTGTTGTAGAAGCTCTAATCTTTAATTTGAGTTGAAGTTGAACACTTGAGATTTGTTTTAGAGGCGGAGGCTAGTGTTTAAGAGAGAATTTGACAGCATAATGGTGTCATGGATAATATTTGTGAATTAGGGTTAGGTCTTAGGGTGTATATATAGGTGTAGGAAGTTATTTAAGCCTTATGATTAACCCTAGAACTGATCTGGACCACTCAGATGCCATATCAGCCCTTAGGGCGAATCGGGCCACGGGTTGGCAGCCAAACACCCTAGATTGACCTCTAGTCGACCCAGCGAGGCTCGGGTCGACTCCAAAAATGGTGCGATTTGGCTATTCCCCCTCCGATTCGCTGTTTTGAACTTTTTTTTTAATATTTAATTATTTAATTTATATATATATATATATATATTTCTCTCGTATGCATACAAACTTCATGGCTTAATAACTTCTTCATAATTAACCATTTTCACACTAAACCACTTTTTGAACTGCGTTCACATTAAGCCACTTTTTAGTCATTCCCCTAAAACAAAAATATGGCGCTGGTGGGGATCGAACTATGTACCTCTTGTATGCAAGTCACATGTTCTAACCAAATGAGCTACTAAGTCTTTTACTTACAAACCTTAGAAAAATACTAAACATCATTTTGTTCTCATTCCTCTTTTCAAATAAATTATTCTTTAATTTGTTATTTTAATATTCTCAGAAAGTACGGTGTGTTACATTGGCCGTGCTCGGATGTTGCACTGTCTGCTCTATGTATAGACACAAACCATACATAGATTATTTGAAAAATCTATCCAATGTTGAACTAAACATTAGACTATACACATGTTGAAAAGCATGTGCACAAACTTGCTTCTGCACTTGCAACAGCAGCAGCAAGGCAAGATTTCCAGTGCTTGCCGTTGCAAGCATGTGCACTTGCAACTGCAGGTGCATAGGCTTGCAACAACAAGCGTTGCAAGCCTGTGCACTTTCAGCATATGCATATGCTTGAAATGCTTACTATTGCAAGCTTGTACACTTGCAACAAGTGCAAAGATTTGCAACAAAAAGCACTGCAAAGCTTGTAGCCTTGCTGCTAGCAAGCTTGTGCATCTGCACCAAGTGCACAAGCTTGCAATACTTACTATTGCAAGCTTGTGCACTTGCACCAAGTGTTTTTAGGTGTACACTTAGTTTTACTACCTCTAGGGTGTCGAGTTATGCGACATGCATGAGGAACAAACCCGAACTCTTCAGTATTTTGCAACTGCATATAAGGTTCATTGTTGAAATATTTGACAGCCTAGAAAAGGATGACATTTGAAAAAAAATTAGAAAACTATCGGTTTTAAATGAAAAGGTCAGAAAAGTAAGCAGATGAAAATCGCTTAACAACTGACCTCATAATTAGTAATGAATCTATTACTCTAGAGCTTGCATCATTATCTGCTTTTTTTTCGCTTGTCTAAACATAGTACGCCACTGTAAAATAGAGAGGAAAAGGAAATAAAATAGATTAGACAAACATTAAAGGGCCAGAAGAAAAAGTATGATGGAATTGTGCTATATAAAGGAGTTCAGGTATATAAATAAAATTTTAACATCATAGACAAAGCACCACACCTGCGTGATAATTAGTGTGAAAACAATATACTCAGTAATAGAAATAAATGTGGTCCGCGCAAAAGTAGCTCCTTACTTGCTTGTAAGAATACCAGAAACCATGGAAATTTGGGAACAAATTATATAGACATTCCAAAACGAAATGATTAAAAAATTACCAATGATATTAAAATGACAACCAACACAATTTCAACATAGATCCAAGGGATTTGAAAACCTAAATTTATACCACATTATTTCCTACCACGAAATTAAACAGGTTTCTATCAAGTATGCTTCGATTCTAAATTATTTTTTCTTAATCATTGTACTCAATCATGTCCAATACCAAAATTATTAAACTCAAATCACCTTGTTTGAGAAGAATACGGTGTTAAAAAATAATAATGATGTATAAACTTCAAGATTAAGAAAATACAGGTTTTTTGGTTAAGCTTGGCTTCTTGAAATCAGATCATATGGTGTTGGGTAAGAAGAGTCTATACGGAGCTTTATCAAATATCTAGCAACGAAAAACCACCTTTGCCAAGTTACTAGAATTCCTAGAAAACACATCATATTCTCCGAAAGTCAAAAGTATCTTAGCTTATAAGCCTTAATAAATGGCTACTAAACATTTGAGGAATGGAAAAAAAATGAAGATATACCTCTAGAATTATGGGGACTACATAAGGAACATAATAAATAAGTTACAAAATCTTTCCATGTAAAAGAAATCCATAAAGAACGTGTAAATCAAAAATTATTGTCCCATTAAGATGAAGATGAAGAATTAAATTGGTATGTAAGTGTAAAAAAACTATAAAGAATATATGTCCAGTATTAAATATTTTACTGAATTAAGGTTACATAATAGATAAATTTAATGCACATGAAAGAGTTACCATTCTCAGTTATTAATCTCAGTTTAACCAAATCACTGGTAACAGTCAACAGTTGACACCATTGTCTTGTGGATAATTCCAATAAAATTTTCTTGTACTTGCATAACAAAATGTTCAGATTCATGGAGTAAAAAAGGACTAGAATCAACCATCCATAATAAAATCAGTAAGGACTGTATGATATATAATATTACCTCTTCATTTCATGCCAAGCCTGTCATGTACATCAAAACTGTTCTTTTTTGAAATCTTCCTTCAGCTTCTACATTTGAATACAAAATACAAATGAAACTTCCATTTAATCTGTAGAAACGGAAGACAATTTAGCATATTTTGTTGAAGATAATTATCACTAACGTCAGATATAAAAGAACATACTTAAATTTTGATGAAGCATCGAAATTTTTCTGGAAGACCCTTAGTCACTACAACAATCAACCAATGATCATTTTGATCAATCAAGAACTTGAAATTTCACGTTATACAAGCATGAATTTTTCCCATATAAGATAACTTTGGTCATCACAAGATGTGAAATACTGTAACTAAAGACAAATAAAAATACATGGTAAGAATTAATACACAGAAAGTGATAGAAATAATAATAACTTTTATAATGCTGAGTTTTATGACCAATTATCTAATCCACAAATCATGTACTTTGTAAGAATTATGATATTTTCACTTCTAAGTTCTAACAATGTGTTTAGCATGGTTATCTGGAATTCACCAAATAATCACCAATTGTTTGTCTTGTTTCCTTAATTTAGATTTATTTTTTGTTATAATAATATTTTCAGAAGCTTACTATTAAAGAATAATATTTCTACTAACTTATTTTTTGAAAAGAATTGATTGCGCTATCTAAAGTCAGAGCATACGGCGCAATGCCTTCTGCTAATAAGGTGACAAATTCACTTATATGCAAACTTTATTTAATTCAGCCGACATATTCAAAGTGTTTATCCATTAATGTAAACTTATTAGTAAAATCACGCATAGTGAACAAAAGAACATATATGAAAAATGTAAAGATATAATAGCCATTAAATATAGCAACAAGGTTTTTCGTACTTTGGCTTCATGTAAAAAAAAAGTGGCTAGATTAATTACATGTGTCCAAGAAGAAGAAAGATGGTCTATCAAAAAAATAGTATTAAATTTGCCTTTACATATGTCTTTGTTAATTGTAAACACTTTATAAAAGTACTATTTGTCAAAGGAAAACATAAAATTCCTACTCTCTTAAATACAAAAATACAACATATTCTCCCAATAATTTAAATCAATGGTCATTAAAGAAAACATAATATCACAAAAATTATATATGCATAAGTCTGAGTTGCACCCATGTCAATATGCTCAATCTGAACAATCTATTTTATTATTTTCAAATTGATATAGCCCAATAATGCTTAAAGTAAGATATAAAGTAGTTTATGAATCAAGCAAATATATGTCCACTTCACGAGTACCAACTTTTAAGTAATTATAACTCTGGTCGTCAAACAGAACTATCCTACTAGCAACTTCACTAAAAAGTATAATTAGCAATATGCTAATAACTTTTTAATTAAATGATTACAACAGTATTAAACATACTCATAGATATGTGAATGCAAACCAAGTCATGAAGATAACATATTAGACTCAAGGACAGCCTAGTCATATTTTGGGTTAGAAGCAAAAATTATAACAAGATATAATCTAAGCAAATTTTAAGTGTAAACATACATTTTCTTGGCATTTTAAGTGAATTCCACTTAATTTAGACGCGAAACATTTATGTGCAACCATCCAATTCGAATAGTCTTCAAATATCTATGCTACCGAGGCAAAATATTAAAACAAAAATTAAAATTTGAAAATACTTGCGAACTAACTTACATGCATTGAGTTGGCGAATGAAGGCAGTGTAATCGCTTCAAAAAATTCTGTGATTTGCAGAAAATGATAGAACAGACTTCGTCTTCGTCGAATATATAAGGAAACGCCTCTTTTTCCTATCATTTTTCGTTGAATATCTGAGGAAGCGTCCCCTTTTTCTATCGTGATTTGATGGGTAAGGTTATCATGCTTTGTAGATTTGAGTGTAAATTAGGGTAAGATGTTTTATAAAACACCGATTTGAGAGGATGATTCGATAGGAGAAAGATTAGAGAAGAAAAATTCGCTTGGAAGGACCAACTTGAGACGAGAATCAGGGAAGAAATCTCCTGAAGAGAAAAATCGTGAGAAGCGGTTTGAGAGGCGAAACAGTGGAAGAATAATATCGCATGAAGATCAAATTTGGTAAGGAGAAAGAATCGAGAAAGAAGGAAACGACGGAGAAAACATAATTGTTGAGCATAAATTATGCCTAAATTTATTGGCTCAGACAATTTTTTTTTGGCTCTTACACTAGGAAAACCTCCCTAACGGTCGGTTTGATGATTGACATTAAGGTGTTCATATACATTTCAGGCAATTTCGTGTGTGTATTTGTCATGTGTATATTTGTCCTTTTAATCACCCATTTAATACATCTGAACTTATGTTGCAGTCATAAAATATTTTCAGTTTTTGTTTTTCTTTTGTTATTACAGAAGATGAAACAATATCAAGGGGTTAGATTTCTGTGATATGGTTCGGTTTCTTTGCTTTCATTTCATCTATCATGTAACAACCCGAAAATCTGGGCCAGTTTAAAATTTTTATTTTGGCAAATTTAGTGAATTTTAAACATTTAAAATAGATTATTTTAAATAATATCGACGAAAAATTTATTTTGAATATAATTCGAACGTATATTTTGTATACGTCGTCGTTAGAATATAAATAATTATATATAATTATAAATAGGAATTGAAAATGGCGCAATAGTTCGATAATTCGATTTCAAACTTCAATTGAATGTACCGGGTGCAAAACAATCCGGATTTTAGCGAAACCAAAAACATTAGGATCTAATTGGGAATATCTTTCCAACGAATCCGAATAATTGAAATTTCATAGCGGGGATCAAAAGATATGTCCAGATGAAAATTCTGAATAATCGCTATGGAATTCAGACCATTAAAAATAGAATTTTTATCTATATAATAGCAATGTAAAAATAGAATTTTTATCTATATAGTAGCAATGTAAAAATAGAATTTTTATGTATATAGTAGCAACGTAAAAATAGAATTTTTATCTATATAGTAGCAATGTAAAAGTAGAATTTTTATCTATATAGTAGCAATGTAAAAGTAGAATTTTTATCTATATAGTAGCAATGTAAAAATAGAATTTTTATCTATATAGTAGCAATGTAAAAATAGAATTTTTATCTATATAATAGCGTGATAAAAATAGAATTTTTATCTATATAATAGCGTAGTAAAAATAGAATTTTTATCTATATAATAGCGTGATAAAAATATAATTTTAATCTATATAATAGCGTGATAAAAATAGAATTTTTATCTATATAGTAGCGGTGTAAAAATTCGATTTTAATATAGTGAATATTGAAGTAAAAATTTGATTTTTATATATTTAATAGGGAAGTAAAAATTCGATTTTTATATATTGAATAGCGAAGTAAAAATTCGATTTTTATATTGTAGTGGCTACGGGCAACAAAAATGAAGAAAGGCGAGCACGGTGAAGATGTTCTACATAGGAAGTGCCGTGGAGTTAGGATAGCTATCGGTGAGAACTTCTCACTCAAATTTCCTTTTTCTAGTTATATATATATATATATATACTAGGATGCAGACGGTGCTTAGTAGCACCCGACACCCGTCATCCACAGACCATGGATGGCTTGTTTGTTTAATTGATGTGTTGTGAAATCTGTTTGTGTTGTTGATGTGAAATCGAGAATATAAATTAATGTGTTGAAAGGAAATAAAATATTTATATAGTTAAAAATATTTTATCGTTAAAAATATAATTTTTAATGTGAATGTGAATAAATAAATATTTATAAACAAATCGGCCGATTTGTATATATACACTGATTTGACTGATATTGATTGGGTCGATAAATTTTACACATCACCCAACTACACAAATAAAAATCCGTGTTTGTTGATTTGAAACCCCACACGGGTGTTGGGATGATATTTGGCGTACACCAATCCCAATTATTTAATTGTATGTCGATCGATTGGTCGACAGGCTGTGTAAGCGTTGATTATTTATATTTGATGCTTATGCAGTGGTGTGGTGCACTTTGGATGATTGTTGATTGTTTATCGTTGCTATTATATACATGTGTTGTGTGGAATCCATATAATTAACATTATATGGTGATGGATTGGGCCTCATTCCAATCGGGAAAATAATGAATATTATAAAAGAAAATTCATGTGTTGAATAGAATAAATGCTCATGAGTTGAGAATATTTATGTGTTGAAAATATTCGTGTGTTGAGTAAAATATTTTAACAATAAAATTTACATCTTTATCATATTTAAAATTAGAACTACTTTACGGTTGAAGTCTAATTAAAAATCAAACGATAGATGCCATAGCTTTATAAAATATTTTACATAACAAAAATAGTCATGTGTTGACGATGTTCGTGTGTTGAAAGAGATATAGATTCATGTGTTGAATGGGATAAATATTCCTTTGTTGAATAGAATAATGAATTTATTGAAAAATATAAAGCCGTGTTGATTAGAGATGCATTATTTTGACGCGAACGATATTTATATCGATTTTATTCGTTTTATAATGAATATTCAAAATTTAATATTTTGAAATGAAATTCAAATTGAATTAGATCAAAATTGAATTAAAAACGAATTGAAATCGTTTTGAATGAAATTTAAAATGAACTGAAATAAAATTGAAATGAATTCGAATTGAATTGAAATCAAATCGATTTGAAATTGAATGTAGCGTTGAAATGGTTTTGAAAACGAATTTAAAACTATTTATAAAATACGTTTTAAAAGGAAATCAACGAAATATATATAATATATATATCATATATATAATGGCCTGAATAGAACGCGCCGCGCCGCGGCAGTTCGTGAATTTCGACCATTGACTTCGAATTGACGTTGTGGGAAATCCGACCGTCGGATTCTCCTAAAACCGGAACCATTGGGTTCGTATCGAAAAGAGCTTTCCAATGAATATTAGAAATTTGAAATCTAACGGTTGGATTTGGAATTAGGTTCAAATCAAATTTGAAAAAGGTCACTGTAAGTGCAGTTCGATGGCCGTGGATGGAAATCGACTGTACGGGCCTTGATAAAATTATTAAAAATATTCATAATTTGTGTAAAATCATAATTTTTGTATTGGAAAGAACTGGGATGAAAAAATCCAGATTTGAAATGATAAAAATAGATTTTTATCGAAATGAACTAGTTTTGAACTAGAATTAAAATCAATTTATTTTCGAAATAAATAAATTGAAGTTGAAAGTGATTTTAAAAATAATCAAAATTCCCAATACGTGAATTGAACTGGAGTTGAATCGAAATAATCTTCGGAACATTTCGATGTTGGATTTCGTGACTATACAAATATTGTTATGGGGATTTGAAAGATATATTTTATATCGTTATTTCCAATACGATATTTGTTCGTTTTAGAATTTGATATTGAATATAAGCCGGTATATTTTCTATTCAGAGCCTTGTATTTAATATCAAATGTGATTTGGGTTGATCGTGAATCGTGTTTTAGATGACATTGGTTCTTTAACCCAGTTAAAGGGAAGATGTTGATTTTTGAAAGGATTAAAACTAAGTGGAGTTTTAATGAATCTTTAATTAGATTAAAATGTGAATTGATAATTTAAATTATCAAATCTGAAAAGTGATCGAGAGTGGAGTATCACCAGTTTTGCTCCAATGCGATAGTTAAATCTTTAATTAGATTTGAACATGAAATGATAATTAATTTTACCGATAACACCATGGTGTTAGATATGGAGTATTACCAGTTTTTCTCCATGGGATATATAGGTTGGGATTGGGAAATAAAATAAATAATTACTTCTATGTGGTTCGCTAATCCCGACTAGTTTGAAATGATATCCAAAGGAGGATTAAGGAATAAATTTAGAAGAATTTATCTTGGATAAAATTAATGGGAACATTTCCCTAAGAATGTGATTTTGTGAATAAAAGAATATTCTGAATTGGAATGAGGCGTTCGTTGTGTTTGTGTAACATTTGTTTATTATATACGTGGATTATTCAGAAAGGCCGGGTTATACCCATTCTGAATAACCGATTCGACGAGATGTCGAAGATGAAGACGGTGGATAAAGACCGGAAGTCTTCACATCGTTTGGGTGATTACTGATGATCTTGATTGGGCTGTACACCCAAGATGAGGGAAACAGTTGGTGATCGTCCAGACGTACTTGGAGATGGATGGATATGCGAGGAAAGTGCCTCCGGTTTCGTTCAGACCCAGAACGAACTTGTAAATGGATTGTGTGTCTGATATTGGATTTTATTCTGTGTTGATTGATCTCTATTAAATATACATCTGTTTGGCGGCGGAGAATTTATTCTCTTGCTTAACGCCCTTCTCTGAGACGTACGAGCTCAGAGGTTGTATATCGATGGACATCAGTCGCATGGAGTGAATTGCCAGTGTGGCACGCGTAAGTGGCAATTGATCAAGGCTTCTGTTGAAAAGCAAAGTCTTGTGGTTGATGATCAAAGCACGGCCTGTGTGGAATAGCTTTGTGTATAACGTGAATTCGCGAGCCTCACACCTCGGTATGAGTCAAAAACGGGAGATGGACCGCTGGGAGAGCACGATGTTTCTTTCTAGCTAATGTGGTGTCAGTGACCTACCAGCCCTGACATTTATATACTTTTCACCTGTGTGGTTGTTGGAATGCGAGGCGCCTTGGATATAGGTCTGTAAGGACCGGGAAACGTGTGTTCAGGAATAACTAATCCTCAAAAGTAAGAGAGGACCGGCCCAGCCGATTCCAAGGATCAAAGTGGGGTCCTGGGACATTTGCTAGAGTGTCTCGAACGCGGAGAGGAGCTTGCCCCTTGCCTTGACTCATGACGGAAATCCAATTTCCAATACGTGATATTGCGGTTTTAATTGTCGAACTAGTATGGCGACATGATAGATGGTACCCATGCCGCCTATGATTGATATTTATGATTGAAAATTGTTTTGACACTATACACCTATAATAGTATCAAATAATGTGTTTTAAACGTATCAAGCATGCTTTGGCTGTTATAAGGTAAAAACCCTATCCTCCGGCTTGCGTTGCATTGTGTGATGGGACTTGGGTCTTATAACGGCTTCATTTTTCTTTATTTAGCATTGCGTTGTTTGTTCTATGCACTGGTATTCTTGGGAGGAAACCCGTTCCGTGTTATACGGCGTGGTCCCTTGATTTACCTAACTTTAAAAATAAAGATTAATAACTGTTTTAGTTCTCACACCAGTCACATGACTGACCTGGAGTTTATTGTTTTAACCTAAACTCTGGGTGCCCCTATTTTCTACACGGGCAGCTAGTAGTTTTGGTTTTGCAGATTTATATTCACAGGATCCTGATTTACAGCTGGAACGATGCTCGGAAAGCTCTGTATCCGTGCATTATTTCTAGTTGTGCTTTTGTATTATTTTCCGCTGCGATGTATTTAAATGTAATTTAAATCTCTGATATTTGTTGCATAATATTTATTCATTTATACTCTGTATATTCTTGTATCTGATGGAATTGTTGTAATAACAATGAAATGTTCTTCTGTTTGCGTTCTATTTTGTCTTGTCCTCAACGCAATCCGTGCTTTCCTTCACGGGGAAGTTCGGGTCGTGTCAGTTTGGTATCAGAGTTTTGGTTTACAGAGCTCGAGAACAAGACACATTAGAACCGAACGAAAGAATTCATCAGATATTGGATTAGTAATATCCAATTAGAATGACTCATTAGAGATAGGATCAGTAGTATCCTATAACGGGTGGGAAGAGTATATTTTTCAAATGAAAACAATTTTGTTTTGAAAATTTAATTTGTTTTAAAACGTATTTGATTAGTTATTTATTTTGAATTTGGACAATCGAGTATATAAAGATTTTGCATGTACGCGTCATGAACGTATATTCGAAGTTTTAATATACTGGATAGATATAGAATCACATTCTAGACACCCGGGGATAATTCTGGTGATGTGGCCACATCATCAGTATTTATGTTCGTGTTTCGAAGGTGTGATATCTATATATTTCCATTAGACTGGTGTGAGAACCAAAACTAATATAGCTAGAATACATTGTTGTGAATTGGCATCAAAACATGATTTTCTGTATATATATCAAAATTATGAATTTGAAACTCTAATTCACTAATTGATTGATGTTTGTGTTGTTTGTTTATTTGTTTAATAATTTTGAACCATTTAGCCTAATTGTATAAAATATTGAATTGTATTGAAAATTGGTCGCATTTGCATGCATATACATGTATATCTATTGAACAGGTCATAGCAAGGAGGCTAGAGCAGAGAATAAAATTTGTTTGCCCGACAAATAGGTACATGTTTACTATAATTTACTGTTTTGTTTGGGTGATGATGATTTTATGAGCCGATTGGCTAGCCGCTTGGCTTTTTCTTTTTCTTTTTGAGATCAGAAGGCCTATATGGCAATTTCGGGATTTTCCCGTGGCTCCCGGTGCAGGGGAGGTTATGGCGAAATTTTTCGAAAATTTAGGGTGTTAGCCGAATTTTTGAAGAATTTGAAAATTCTCAAAAACTGAAAAGTTGGAGAATGGAAGCCAGATCGAACGTAGAGTTGATTAATCAAACCACTTTCGACTTTGTTCCTTTTCGGGGACGAAAAGTTTTAAGTGGGAGAGAATGTAACAACCCGAAAATTTGGGCTAGTTTAAAATTTTTATTTTGGCAAATTTAGTGAATTTTAAACATTTAAAATAGATTATTTTAAATAATATCAAAGAAAAATTTATTTTGAATATAATTCAAACGTATATTTTGTATACGTCGTCGTTAGAATATAAATAATTATATATAATTTTAAATAGGAATTGAAAATGGCGCGGTAGTTCGATATAGGATTTCAAACTTCAATTGAATGTACCGGGTGCAAAACAATCCGGATTTTAGAGAAACCAAAAACATTAGGATCTAATTGGGAATATCTTTCCAACGAATCCGAATAATTGAAATTTCAAAGCGGGGACCAAAAGATATGTCCATATGAAAATTCTGAATAGTCGCTATGGAATTCAGACCCTTAAAAATAGAATTTTTATCTATATAGTGGCAATGCAAAAATAGAATTTTTATCTATATAGTAGCAATGTAAAAATAGAATTTTTATCTATATAGTAGCAATGTAAAAATAGAATTTTTATCTATATAGTAGCAATGTAAAAATAGAATTTTTATCTATATAATAGCGTGATAAAAATAGAATTTTTATCTATATAATAGCGTAGTAAAAATAGAATTTTTATCTATATAATAGCGTGATAAAAATAGAATTTTTATCTATATAATAGCGTGATAAAAATAGAATATTTATATATATAGTAGCGGTGTAAAAATTCGATTTTTATATAGTGAATAGCGAAGTAAAAATTCGATTTTTTTATATATTGAATAGGGAAGTAAAAATTCGATTTTTATATATTGAATAGCGAAGTAAAAATTCGATTTTTATATGTGTAGTGGCTACGGGCAACGAAAGTGAAGAAAGGCGAGCACGGTGAAGATGTTCTACATAGGAAGTGCCGTGGAGTTAGGATAGCTATCGGTGAGAACTTCTCACTCAAATTTCCTTTTTCTAGTCATATATATATATATATATATATATATATACTAGGATGCAGACGGTGCTTAGTAGCACCAGACACCCGTCATCCACAGACCATGGATGGCTTGTTTGTTTAATTGATGTGTTGTGAAATTTGTTTGTGTTGTTTATGTGAAATCGAGAATATAAACTAATGTGTTGAAAGGAAATAAAATATTTATATAGTTAAAAATATTTTATCGTTAAAAATATTTTATCGTTAAAAATATAATTTTTAATGTGAATGTGAATAAATAAATATTTATAAACAAATCGGCCGATTTGTTTATATACACTGATTTGACTGATATTGATTGGGTCGATAAATTTTACACATCACCCAACTGCACAAATAAAAATCTGTGTTTGTTGATTTGAAACCCCACACGGGTGTTGGGATGATATTTGGCGTACACCAATCCCAATTATTTAATTGTATGTCGATCGATTGGTCGACGGGCTGTGTAAGCGTTGATTATTTATATTTGATGCTTATGCAGTGGTGTGGTGCACTTTGGATGATTGTTGATTGTTTATCGTTGTTATTATATACATGTGTTGTGTGGAATCCATATAATTAACATTATATGGTGATGGATTGGGCCTCATTTCAATCGGGAAAATAATGAATATTATAAAAGAAAATCCATGTGTTGAATAGAATAAATGCTCATGTGTTGAGAATATTTATGTGTTGAAAATATTCGTTGTTGTGTAAAATATTTTAACAATAAAATTTACATCTTTATCATATTTAAAATTAGAACTACTTTACGGTTGAAGTCTAATTAAAAATCAAACGATAGATGCCATAGCTTTATAAAATATTTTACATAACAAAAATAGTCATGTGTTGACGATGTTCGTGTGTTGAAAGAGATATAGATTCATGTGTTGAATGGGATAAATATTCCTTTGTTGAATAGAATAATGAATTTATTTAAAAATATAAAGCCGTGTTGATTAGAGATGCATTATTTTGACGCGAATGATATTTATATCGATTTTATTCGTTTTATAATGAATATTGAAAAGTGATTTCAAAATTTAATATTTTGAAATGAAATTCAAATTGAATTAGATTAAAATTGAATTAAAAATGAATTTAAATCGTTTTGAATGAAATTTAAAACGAACTGAAATAAAATTGAAATGAATTCCAATTGAATTGAAATCAAATCGATTTGAAATTGAATGTAGCGTTGAAATGGTTTTGAAAACGAATTTAAAACTATTTATAAAATACGTTTTAAAAGGAAATCGACGAAATATATATAATATATATATTATATATATATATAATGGCCTGAATAAAACGCGCCGCGCCGCGGCAGTTCGTGAATTTCGACCATTGACTTCGAATTGACGTTGCGGGAGATCCGACCGTCGGATTCTCCTAAAACCGGAACCGTTCGGTTCGTATCGAAAAGAGCTTTACAATGAATATTAGAAATTTGAAATCTAACGGTTGGATTTGGAATTATGTCCAAATCAAATTTGAAAAAGGTCGCTGTAAGTGCAGTTCGATGGCCGTGGATGGAAATCGACTGTACGGGCCTTGATAAAATTATTAAAAATATTCATAATTTGTGTAAAATCATAATTTGTGTATTTGAAAGAACTGGGATGAAAAACTCCATATTTGAAATGATAAAAATAGATTTTTATCGAAATGAACTAGTTTTGAACTAGAATTAAAATCAATTTATTTTCGAAATAAATAAATTGAAGTTGAAAGTGATTTTAAAAATAATCAAAATTCCCAATACGTGAATTGAACTGGAGTTGAATCGAAATTATCTTCGGAACATTTCGATGTTGGATTTCGTGACTATACAAATATTGTTATGGGGATTTGAAAGATATATTTTATATCGTTATTTCCAATACGATATTTGTTGGTTTTAGAACTTGATATTGAATATAAGCCGGTATATTTTCTATTCAGAGCCTTGTATTTAATATCAAATGTGATTTGGGTTGATCGTCAAACGTGTTTTAGATGACATTGGTTCTTTAACCCAGTTAAAGGCAAGATGTTGATTTTTGAAAGGATTAAAACTAAGTGGAGTTTTAATGAATCTTTAATTAGATTAAAATGTGAATTGATAATTTAAATTATCAAATATGAAAAGTGATCGAGAGTGGAGTATCACCAGTTTTGCTCCAATGCGATAGTTAAATCTTTAATTAGATTTGAACGTGAAATGGTAATTAATTTTACTGATAACACCGTGGTGTTAAATATGGAGTATTACCAGTTTTTCTCCATCGGATATATAGGTTGGGATTGGGAAATAAAATAAATAATTACTTCGGTGTGGTTCGCTAATCCCGACTAGTTTGAAATGATATCCAAAGGAGGATTAAAGAATAAATTTAGAAGAATTTATCTTGGATAAAATTAATGGGAACATTTCCCTAAGAATGTGATTTTGTGAATAAAAGAATATTCTGAATTGGAATGAGGCGTTCGTTGTGTTTGTGTAACATTTGTTTATTATATACGTGGGTTATTCAGAAAGACCGGGTTATACCCATTCTGAATAACCGATTCGACGAGATGTCGAAGATGAAGACGGTGGATGAAGACCGGAAGTCTTCACATCGTTTGGGTGATTACTGATGATCTTGATTGGGTTGTACACACAAGAAGAGGGAAACAGTTGGTGATCGTCCAGACGTACTTGGAGATGGATGGATATGCGAGGAAAGTGCCTCCGGTTTCGTTCAGACCCAGAACGAACTTGTAAATGGATTGTGTGTCTGACATTGGATTTTATTCTGTGTTGATTGATCTCTATTAAATATACATAAGTTTGGCGGCGGAGAATTTATTCTCTTGCTTAACGCCCTTCTCTGAGACGTACGAGCTCAGAGGTTGTATATCGATGGACATCAGTCGCATGGAGTGAATTGCCAGTGTGGCACGCGTAAGTGGCAATTGATCAGGGCTTCTGTTGAAAAGCAAATTCTTGTGGTTGATGATCAAAGCATGGCCTGTGTGGCATAGCTTTGTGTATAACGTGAATTCGCGAGCCTCACACCTCGGTATGAGTCAAAAACGGGAGATGGACCGCTGGGAGAGCACGATGTTTCTTTCTAGATAGGGTGGTGTCAGTGACCTACCAGCCCTGACATTTATATACTTTTCACCTGTGTGGTTGTTGGAATGCGAGCCGCCTCGGATATAGGTCTGTAAGGACCGGGAAACGTGTGTTCAGGAATAACTAATCCTCAAAAGTAAGAGAGGACCGGCCCAGCCGATTCCAAGGATCAAAGTGGGGTCCTGAGACATTTGCTTGAGTGTCTCTAACGCGGAGAGGAGTTTGCCCCTTGCCTCGACTCATGACGGAAATCCAATTTCCAATACGTGATATTGCTGTTTTAATTGTAGAACTAGTATGGTGACATGATAGATGGTACCCATGCCGCCTATGATTGATATTTATGATTGAAAATTGTTTTGGCACTATACACCTATAATAGTATCAAATAATGTGTTTTAAACGTATCAAGCATGCTTTGGCTGTTATAAGGTAAAAACCCTATCCTCCGGCTTGTGTTGCATTGTGTGATGGGACTTGGGTCTTATAACAGCTTCATTTTTCTTTATTTAGCATTGCGCTGTTTGTTCTATGCACTGGTATTCTTGGGAGGAAACCCGTTCCGTGTTATACGGCGTGGTCCCTTGATTTACCTAACTTTAAAAATAAAGATTAATAACTGTTTTAGTTCTCACACCAGTCACATGACTGACCTGGAGTTTATTGTTTTAACCTAAACTCTGGGTGCCCCTATTTTCTACACGGGCAGCTAGTAGTTTTGGTTTTGCAGATTTATATTCACAGGATCCTGATTTACAGCTGGAACGATGCTCGGAAAGCTCTGTATCCGTGCATTATTTCTAGTTGTGCTTTTGTATTATTTTCCGCTGCGATGTATTTAAATGTAATTTAAATCTCTGATATTTGTTGTATAATATTTATTCATTTATACTCTGTATATTCTTGTATTTGATGGAATTGTTGTAATAACAATGAAATGTTCTTCTGTTTGCGTTCTATTTTGTCTTGTCCTCAACGCAATTCGTGCTTTCCTTCACGGGGAAGTTCGGGTCGTGTCATATCACCCCTCTAACATCATCTTGGCATTAAATTTTGTGTTAATAGCACTATGAGATCCAATTTATAATTCAATTATGCAATATAACGTTGACATTGAATGGAATGCATCATTCAATGAATATTCAAAGTGGAAGAGGAATTTAGCTCTATGATCAATAAATAGTAATATATAAGGTTAGGTATTGCTAACTTCGTGCTTCACTGGAAAGAGAATTATATCACATCAATGCTCATACAGATAATTGGTAGATTTTATGCAGAATTGGAAAGATATTATATTATATCAATGCCGATAAAAATAAAATGTTTTGTTTAGTAAAATTGGGAATAATATTCATTATCTTACCTTGATCCATATGTTTTTAAAGTCTTTATTTTTCACGCTTTCTAGTGTAAATTTGGTTCCACCCTCTAGTATGTGAAAATCATTAACATAAACTTGTTTTAACTTATATCCCTATGTTTGTTTTAGTTCCACCCTCTACAATATTGATCTCTATGAATAATATTTTTTTAGAATTAAATTATATTTCTTTGAATAAGATTTTGTTTTGGATGTGAATATCCGATATTCAAAATTGATTTTGAATGCGAATATGATACTATCCAAATTTAGAACTATAGAAGTGTAAAAGGAAATATAATTAAACTGATAATTTAAACTATAGAGGCGTAAATTTTCCACATGCAATAAGTATATTATAATTTAAACTATAGAGGTGTAAACGGGAAAAGACTAAAAATAATTAATATTCAAAAAACAAAAGCCAATAAGCATCCAATATGAGCAGATAAATTTTTTGCAACAAAGTATGAGTTAGATAACAATCATAAATAAAAAATAATAATGAGTTTCTTAATCTATTTCCAAGAATATAGAATAATAACAAAATATAAAAACTCTCTTCCTTACTAAGATGACTCATATTTTGTTGCACATTCACCTGTGATATTATATTATCAATTATGCTTTAAATATTTTGTCAGATCGCTCCTTACAATGGTCAATGTCTACAATAACGTATTAACTAAAATTTAGCGAACACCTTGGAAATCTTTTTTATATTTGTAAGTACAATTAATGTATTTTAATGTATGCAAATAACAACTGTGTTTGAATTTAAGTGTATAACTCGTCAAATTAAATAATTGTAACTTTTTTTTTACGTAAGTCACTACAACAAAAATACCCTATTACAACGGTCTTTTTACAACGGAAAACGGTTGCCCATTGTAATAGAATGTTGTTAAAATGGTCATTCCATGCCGTTGTAATAGAGTCATGTACAACTTCATTTTTACAATTAGTCAGGATTGCCCGTTGTAATAGAATGTTGTTACACGGTTATTTCAGGCTCATTATCATTGTAATAGATATCGATTTTACAATATTCACAAATAGATTGTTGTAATAGATGCCCATTTTACAATAGTTAAAAGATGACCATTGTAGGAAGTACCAATTTTACAACGGGTAATGTACATTGTAATAATTGCTAATTTTATAACGATCATAAAACGCCTGTTTTAACTGATGCCAATTTTACATGATCATAGAATGCCTATTGTAATAAATGTCGGTTATCCATTTTCGACAATCAATAATTAATAATTAATAATTACAATACTTTCTTAAAATTAATTTTTCAATATTTAATAATTAATCATTAATAAAATTATATTATTCATTTGTTACTAATTACTAATAAAAAAATAATATTATATTATTTATTAATTTTCATTCTCAATTTTTTTTGGGCAGAAGGTACAACGATATAAAGTTTTATCTAATTTAAGCTCAAAAGTATATTTAGTGGTTAGATTCCTATGATAAGGTTCAGTTTCTTCGCTTCCATTTCATCTATCATCTCCCTAACATCATCTTAACATTAAATTTTGTGTTAATAGCACAGAGAAATCCAATTTATAATTAAATTATGCAATACTATATTGGCATTGAATGGGATACATATCATTCGGTGAATATTCAACATGGAAGGTGAATTTAGCCATATGATCAATAAATAGTAAAATTTAAGATTAGGGACTGCTAAGTTGTGCTTCACTAGAAAGAGAATTATATTACATCAATTATTTTGATATAGAGAATGGAATTGATAGATTCTACATAGAATTTGAAGGATATTATATTATATCAATGCCGTTTTGAAAAATTTATCAGTTTGTAATTTAATTTTCATCATAAAATCCAGAACAACAATAGCAAGTTTAATTTTTTACTCATTTTGTAATTTAACTTTAAATAACAGTATTTAAAATGGTAAAATATATTTATCATGCATTCCATTAAGATTCTACATTTAACTTAAAATACATATATTTATACCACAATTATCTATAAAACCCAACGTACTTTCTCCTATGATTTATGTTTCAGTCCATATATATATAAATTAATTATGAAGTGTTAAGTTTAAAATAATAAAATAAATGTAAAAATGTGTTATTCATCAGTTCTGTCACCAATTATAATATGAAATTTTCAGTAATATATATGCATCATACCTATATTCGTACAATATGGTAAAATTTCATTTTAATCAAACTAAAACATTACTGTTATGTAACAACAGTCGGAACAATGCCTCCCTTCCTTCCACATAGGGAGTACGCATATGAGTTAGCATACGCATTCTTATAACAAAAAGAATACATATTGTTACATGTCTATCAATTTATATTTTTACTCAACTCCTTCAATTTATTCTATGATGTGGGACTATTTATTTAAACCATTCCTACCTTAATAACATGCGAGGTAATCTTAACAGTCTCCCCCTTGACTCGCATCCTATGAGTATCTTTTGAGAGCACTGCCTTGCCTACATGACCCAGTCCGTAAGCTTCGGCTCTGATAGACTGATACCACTGTTATATAACGACAGTCGGAACAAAGCACCCCGTATGCAATAAAACATAAACAATAAGGAACTTTACAAAATACACTCTTTAAATTTTGAAATACATAGATTTTTTTTCTTAAAAGCATGTTTAAGAAACACTCTTACTTTTAGTTCTATCCAATTTGTAAATAGTTGCAGTAGAAACAAAAAATATTTTCACGTTTGAAAAAAAAAGCACTTCATAAAAGAAAATTCAAAAAAAAATCGTTTATAGAAACATGAGATTAAGTACAAATTTAACTTTTGAGATAAAACAAAAAATAATAGCAAAAAAATATCATAATAAATATCAATAAATTCTCCATGAATTGCAAAATTATATTTTTTTACTAACAAAAATCTTGATTTTAAAATTCGTACAACCTCTTACCGAACTACCTCAGTTCTCTTCTAATATTTCATATTTTACTTCATATATTAGAGTTAATCAAGAATCATAAAACTATGATTAAACTTAGTATACTATTAGTTGTTGATATGTCAAATAAATCATAAAAAATTCAATATTGGCACAATATTCATATTAACAAAAAAAAGGGATAAAATTCATTTGGATATACAAATACATCAATTACATAACATAATTACATACTAAGCAATGAATGCGAATTTAATTGGTGATTCATTGATATTGATACAGTGATGATTACATTGTAAAACTCTTATTTTAACTAAAAGTGCTTACATCCTGAAAATTCTAAAATTACTTACAAAACCCATATCATTGTCACATAATTTTGTATATTTACATGAATATATTTTTAATTAACAATGTAATCTTAGTCTTATCATCAAACCGACTTTGTCGGTTTTTCTTAATTCTACAGAGCATTCGAAAACTTGTGTCCGTCTGAAGCTTTTTTACAATACCCATTTTGTCCTCCTTTGAATGATGCATTAATTATAATGTCTATTGAAATCATGACTTAACATTAATAAACGAAATCAGTCACAAGTTATTCATTTATCCCCATAGATTCCCTTTAATTATATACTAAAAATGCATGTTTGTCAACAGTAACTAATGGACATTTATTAAAGCATTTAATGTTAAGTTACTAATTTAATGTTTTTAAGCATTAAAGCATTTATTAAAGCATTTAATGCCTATTCCATGTTTTTCTTTCCTTTTGCAATAGAAGAGAATTATTTGCTGTGATTTATTATGCATTAGCGTATAATGTATATATTATAATGAATTCTTCATTTAAATGCAGATATTTAATATTTCTACGTATTAATTTGATATTGGATAAATACTACCTTATATTTGGATTTTACAGAGATTTTTTTCTTAGTTTATTACATCATAAGAATTATATATTATCGTTGTCGAGAAAAATAAAAAATAAAGATTATGTTAAACGTAATGGATAATCTTTTTTGAAAATGAATGAAATTTCTGCACAAATCAAGCAAGCCGCTTTTAAAATAGATACAAGCTGGTATAAAAGTTGTTTACAATTACAATTCTCACAAATTGCATTAATTTAAAATTACAATTCTCTATTCCCTATTAATTATTTGGTCCCTACCGATTAATAGGCTTAATTGGCCCATTAATTCTTAATGATAAGTTCACTAATTCTTAGTATTAATTTATTTTTTAAATTTGCGTTCTTAATTAACCACATTAATTCTTGCCTAATTTATTTATTCTTCTTAATCAACTAATTTGTTAAATTTAACCTTCTTACTGTTAACTTATGATCCTATTACAAAGTCGGTTTTCCCGCCATTATGCTGTTATACTAGTTTTATTAGAATAAATTTAAGCAATAAATATGTATTGATTCATCTAATAAATCCGTAAAGGGAAACTCTATTCGGACACAAAATGATGACACAAAATTGAACACAACAAACCTCAACCACTAAATCCTCCCATAAATTTTACTTTCCACATAAAGACAAACATATCCAATGGTTCATGGTTTATGTGTCTTGTTTTGTGTTAATTTTGTTTTTCAATAACCGCGCCCATCCGTAAATGTGTTAGTTTCTATTTGTATGTCACATTCATATTAAGAAAAACAGTTAAATTGAGTTTTCATTTAAATATAAAGACATATATAATTCATATATCATAAATATATTACATGGATATCATTACTAATAATAATTTATTATTCATTTATCTCAATAAATTTATCTATATATTTTGATTCAGTTTTTAACATTAAATATTAATATTTTGATGTTTCTACGGTTATGTACAACTTCATCGATTGCTTACTAATTTTTCGTGTTTACATCAATGTATTTAAACTGCTTACGAAATCTCAAATTTAAAGTATTTTAATAACCTATATATCAATTTTATATGTATACATACACGTACTAATAAAAACAACGAAAAATTTGTGGTTGACTATATAGATTTATAGATCACATGTATATATTTATGTACATAAAAAATGATAACAAAGTTAAATTTTAAATTAATTATAGTTGTTTATGTAAATGAACATTAAATTTATCATACACAATGTAATAACCCGGAAATCCGAACCAATTTAAAAATTTTATTTTGGCAATTTTGATGAATTTTGAATATTTAAAATGAATTATTTTAAATAATAGTGACGAGAAATTTATTTTGAATAGAAATAGAATATGTATATTTATATAGATCGACGTTAGA
Organism: Allium sativum; assembly: GCA_030737875.1. Taxonomy (NCBI): domain Eukaryota; kingdom Viridiplantae; phylum Streptophyta; class Magnoliopsida; order Asparagales; family Amaryllidaceae; genus Allium; species Allium sativum. The sequence continues at coordinate 79,482,903 of CM060925.1, forward strand.
ATATAAATAATTATTTATAGTTATAAAAGGAATTGAAAATGGGCGGTAGTTCGAAAATTCGATTTCAAAGTTCAAATGAATGTACAGGATTCAAAATAAACCGGATTTTAGCGAAACCAAAAATATTAGAATTTATTTGAGAATATCTGTCCAACGAATCCAAAAAATTGAAATTTCATAGTGGGAATCAAAAGTTACGTCCAGTTGTAAATTCATTATAGTTGCTATTAAATTCTGAGCCTTAAAAATGGAAATTTTGCAAACGACCTCTGTTTTCGACGAAACCACTTTTGTTGGATCCGGAATGCCAAGTTATTGCTAGATTCCAAAATTCGTAATTTTTCGAGTCAATATGTGAGTGTGGCGAAGTAAAACGTGTTTTAACAGTATCAGTCAATTTCGATCGACCAGAAAATGTCCATTTTTCAAACGGTCTTCAAATTCGACGAAATTAGTTTTATTAGGACCGTATCGTCAATACGAAGCTAAAAATAATTTTTCTGGAATTTTTAGATTTAGTATGCGACCCCGGTAATTTAAAATGTGCATTCGAATTTAAAATATAATGATTTATATTTTAAATTTAGCAGAAACTGATCGTAACATCCAAACTGGCTCACGATACATATCCTATTGAGTTCGGAATGGGGGTATTTAGCTAGGGGCAACAGTCGTTAGGGTTGATTTGGGGTTTGGACATAAAACCCTAAATATAAGAATAAATTAATAAAAAAGTATATTATATAAATATATAAAAATCTCGTTTACCCCCCCCCCCCCACCGTTTACTTTTCATCGAACAAACTCAGAGGCCCCTCTTTTCTAAATTTTCCTCCTTGACCTAACTGGAGGCGCCGTCTCCCTCCACTGTCTCGCCAACGTCGAGCCGCCATCGGAGGCGCCCACCACCCCACGGACGACTGGCCACCCTTCCCTCTCTCCTCCTGCGCTCGAGAACCCCCTCCCTCAAATCATTTTCAAACCTCGCACCACCCTTCCTCCGCACTGAAGGCCAACCACCACTGGACTGCGGCCCTTGCCGCCACCTACAGGCCCGACGCCGCCATCTCAACGCCCCACCGCCGTCGTAGGCCCCTCCACAGCCCCCGAAACCCGCGAGCCCTAGCCTCCAACCCCCTTCTTCGATCGATGTGAGTTTCTTATCCTTTTTATTTCATATAGCTAATAAAAAATTGGAATTTTATTTTATATAAAAGCATTGTTTAAAAGCTATGATTTTAATTTATATTATTTGCGAAAAGATAGGATTTTTAAATACATAAAGTTATGATTTTTGCATGAGCAAAGTTATGATTTTTACTCAAGAAAAATACGATTTTTAATTTATAAAACATGAGAGGATTTGATTTTCAAAAGTAAAAATAAGTGATCTTTTAAATGAAAAAGATATCATTTTTCAATTGAAAAAGATGAGATTTTTCTTTTCATATGAAAAATATGATTTTATTTATAAAGTAGCAGTTTAAAAATATGATCTTTGTTTGTTTAAAAGTTAATATTTTTATGAAAGCTACGATATGATTTTTCATAGAAATATTAGCTTTTTAAACTATAAAAGATTTGATTTTTAACTGAGAAAAGATTTGTTTTTTATTAAAGAAAGATAGGATTTTTAATTTAGTAAAAATACGATTTTTAAGTATATAAAAATATAATCTTTTTGTAAAAAGTAGTGCTATAAAAATATGACTTTAGATATGTAGTAGCATCGTTAAAAATCTGATTTTTAATACGAACACGTGAAACAGATCTCGTTGGAAACGCGATGAAGATTTCCTACATAAGAAGAGTCGCGGCGTTTGGTTTAGCTTCTAGGTGAGAACTCCTCACTTTAATTTTCTTTATACAATTATTTATTATGTAACTGCATATATGAACTGTTCCCCGTCGTCCACAGACCATGGACGACTTGTGTGGTTGTTTGTGTTGATTGATGTGTTTGGTTGAATATTGGTTTGTGGTGTGAACGTGAAATTGATTTGATTGGTATGTGTATTGCATAGACCATTATTAGACCGGGGATAAGGCTAGGCCTTATCCCGTTTCTAGTATCATGCTGTTATGCCGCCAAAATTTTCTAAAATATATTAGAACAATAAAAATATCATTTTTATTGAATAAATAAACTGAATAAATATTTTATCGTTAAAAATATAATTTTTAACATGTATGTGGAAGAGAATAAATATTCATTTACAAATCAAATGATTTGTTTGTGTACACTGATTTGACTGATATTGATTGGAACGATAAATTTTACACATCGCATAACTGCACAAACAAAACTTGTGTTTGTTGTTTGAAAACCCCACACGGGTATTGGGATGAAATATGATATACACTAATCCCAATAATTAGTTGTAGACCAATTGATTGACAGATTGTGTAAGCATTAATTATTTATATTCAATGCTTATACAGTGTAGAATGCACTATGGATGATGGACTTCTGTTATCATTGTTGTTATACACATTTGTTGTGTGAAATCCATATAATCAACATTATATGGTAATTGACCGTGTCTGATTCCAGTTCAGAATTATCGAATATTTTAAAATAATATTCAGTGAATATTGAAATGTGAAGTCGTGTTAAGTAATTAAACGCCATTTTAACACGAATGGGAATTTTGTCGATTTTATTCATCTTACAATGAATATCAAAAAGTGATTTCAAAATTTGATATTTTGAAATGATTTGAAATTCGAATTAAATTGAAATAGAATTGAAATTCGAATTAAATTGAAATAGAATTGAAATTTTGATTTGAATTTGAAATGGAAGTTGAAATTGTTTTTGAAACGAAAACGATTTATGAAATTCGTTTTAAATGGAAATCGACGAAATATATATTATATATATATAATATTATGGCCTGAATAGAACGCGCCGCGCTGCGGCAGTTCACGAATTTCGACCATTGACTTCGAATGGACATTACAGGAGATCCGACTGTCGGATTCTCCTAGTGCCGGAACCGTTGGGTTCATATCGAAAAAAGCTTTCTAACGAATGTCAGAAACTAAAAATCTAACGGTTGGATTTCGAATTATGTCCAAATCAAATTTGGAAAAGGTCGCTGTAAGTGCAGTTCGATGGCCGTTGATGGAATTTGACTATACGGGCCTTGATAAAATTATTATAAATATCAATAATTAGTGTAAAATCATAAGGAATGATTTGGAAAGAACTAGGATGAAAAATTACATATTTGAAAAGATAAAAATATATTTTTATCGAAATGAACTAGTTTTGAACTAGAATTATAATCCCATTTTTTTTTTTAAATAAATAAATTTGATTTGAAATGGTTTTTAAAATAATCGGAATTTCCAATATATAAATTGGAAAAGAATTTGAATCGAAATTGTCTTCGGAATATTTCGATGTTGTATTTCGTGATTATATAGATATTGTTATGGAAATTTGAAAGATATATTTATATCGTTATTTCCAATACGATATTTGTTGGTTGTAGTATTTGATATTGAATATAAGCCGATATATTTTCTATTCAGAGCCTTGTATTTAATATCAAATGGAATTTGGGTTTGTCATGAATAGTGTCTTCATTTACATTGTTCTTAAGCCCCGTTAAGAAAAAATTAAATCTTTTTATTTAGATTAAATGAAGTATACCAATTAAATGATATTTAATTGGAATTGAATTGGAATTGATTTGTGGGTTTATCGGGAACGGTGTTTTAAATAACACTTTTTCTTTAACCCGATAATTAATGGAAGGTCAATTGGGTTTATCGTGAACTGTGTTTTAACGACATTCGCTCTTTAACCCGATTTACAGTGAAATGGGATTTGGAATTTATAAATCTTTTTGATAAGATTTAAAAGAGATTTTCCAAAGTAAAGTTTTCCAATTTAATAAAATAAATTTGAATGGAATGGAATTCGATTTGGTAATAATCGAAGTGAATTTCTGTGGAGGAAGACTGCTAATATATATAATATTTAAAAGGCTTTGTCGTTATTCCATTTATATTATTAGTTGGATATGGAAGTTTGTATCGATTATATATATATCGATCTGTTTTCCATGAAAATTCCATTGTTAATGGAATGTGATTTTGGGTTTATCGTGAACCGTGTTTTAAATGACATTGGTTCTTTAACCCAGTGAAAGATAGGATTTATTTCCTGGATTTGAATAATCATTAAGTAATGATTTTTGGAAATTAAAACTGAATTAGAGTTTTAATGAATCTTTAAATAGATTGAAAGATGAATTTGATAACTAAATTTATCAAATTCAAGAAATGATCTAGAATGGAGTATCACCAGTTTTGCTCCAAGCGATAGTTAAATTTTTAATTAGATTTAAACGTTAAATGGTAATTAACTTTACCGATAACACCGTGGTGTTAGATATGAAGTATTACCAGTTTTGCTTTATGGGATGAATAGGTTGGGATAGGGAAATTTAACAAATGATTACTTCGGTAAGGTTCGTTAATCTTGACTAGTTTGGAAAACCTTAATTTGGTTTGGAACGATATTCAAAGGAAGATTAAAGATTAAATTTAAAGAATTTATCTTTGATAAAATTAATGGGAAGCTTTCTCAAAATATAAGAATATTTGAATAAAGGAATATTCAGGATTGGAATGAGGCATATGTTCTGTTTTATAACACTTCTTTATTATATGTGTGAGTTATTCAGAAAGATCGGGTTTATCCCATTCTGAATAACTGGTTCGACGATATGTCGAGGATGAAGACGGTGGTCGAAGACCGGAGGACTTCACATCGTTTGGATAATTACTGATGATCTTGATTGGGTCGTACAACCAAGAGGATGGAATCAGTTGGTGATCATCCAGACGTATTTGGAGATCAATGGATATGCGAGGAATAAGGTTCCTCCGGCTTCGTTCAGACTCAGAACGAACTTGTAAATGGACTGTGTGTCTGACATTGGATATCATTCTGTGTGATTGATGGATATTGGTTGCATGGAGTGGTTTGCTTGTGTGGCATGCTGAGATGCAAATGATCAAGACTTTTGTTGAAAAGCAAAGTCTTGTGGTTGATGATCAAAGCACGGGCTATGTGGCATCGCTTTGTGTAGCACTGATTCGCAGGCCTCACACCCCAATGTGAACAAGAAACGGGACAAGGATCCAGGGAGGACATGCGTTTCCTTCTAGCTAGAAGTGGCGTCAATGGTTTTACACGCCCTGGCGAGTTTTACTTATGTGGTTGTTGGAATGCGAGGCGCCTCAGATATATTGGTCGATCTGGGACCGATGGAGTCATTGGACTCATTGACGCCCCATAGGGCGGGGAGACGCAGTGTTCAGGCATTATAATCCACATCAAGTGGATCGGTCCTGTGGCTCCTAAGGGACGATGCATTCTGTTCCTGAGACATGGGCTAGAGCGTCTCGAAGCAGTAAGGACGATCCCTTGCCTTGGTTCACAGACGGAAATCCAACTTCCTATACGTGACAATTGCGGTTTTGATTGTATAGCCTAGTATTGGCGACATGATATATGGTACCCATGCCGTCTAGGATTGATACATTTATATTTGAAGTTGTTTTATACACTATGCACTTATAATAGTATCAAATGATTTGTTTTAACGTATCAAGCATTCTTTGGCTATTATAAGGTAAAACCCTATCCTATGTCTTGTGTTGCATTGTGTGATGGGAGCTGGGTCTTATAATAGCTTCATTGTTCTTTATTTAGCATTGCGCTGTTGTTTTATGCACTGGTATTGTAACGACCTGCATTCCACGCATCATAGGATCGTAGAATATTTATTTCTTTCGCATACGGAGTCGTATGGTCATGTAACTTTAGGAGACGACTATTGGGGTCATTTACCATGTTCATGATTTTTGCCGATTTTTAAATGACCATTATGCCCCTAGATGATCTTGTTTTGGCCATAACTTTTGATTCGGAAGGAGTTTTGACCTGAAACCACTTCCATTAGCTTCGGATGATGGTTTACCTTCCCGTAGAGTGGTCACATGTGAAAAACGAACTTACCGTTTGGGAGATATGGCTGAAATAAGGTTTGAAGGGTGAAAAACTGCTTAGCCATGCCAAATAGGGTGATTAGTGAATGGGCCCATAACCCATTTCGGGATTAGGGTTATGGGGAGGCTGAAATGAGTTAGGTTTTCATTCTATTTTAGTTTTCTAGCCGCCACTTACCTCTTAGAAACCCTAACAATGGCCTCCAACCTCTAAAACACCTCTAAATCACTTTCTAATCAAGGATTAAGCTTAGCAACATCAAATCAAGACGGATTAGCACAAGAATCGAGGTAGAGCTGCTGTGTTGCATTGGTATTCGCTCCCAAACAGTAGAGTTTCAGTTCTAAAGGTTTTATTTATGGCTAAGGTGAGTGATTTGCATAGTTTTGCACTAATTACGATTGATTAAGGGTAATTAGTGAAGATTAATGAAATTAAACATGATAAAATTCTGGAAAAATATTTATAAATTCGAAAATAATGTTTTAGACCTCTGTTAGAAATTTGGCTTGATTTGGTTAACTTTTGTTAATCCAACGATTAATTTTGCTTAAACATGCTTAAGGGAAAATATGGGGTTTTTGGTATGTTTGATCCATTTTACATGCTATGATTGTTGTTTTGTTGTTTGTGGATGATTATACATGTTGCGATGACTGTATGGTGTGATTTGTGAATGTCTAGAAGTTTTAGATTGGTCGAAAACGCCGTCGAATGGTGTAAACAGCTTGCTGGACAAAGTGCAGAAAGACACCCGAACCGAATCGGGTCGGTTAGGAAGACCCGAACTGAACCGTGTAAAGCCCTTCCCTACGATCCACCTGTAGCTCCCTGACCCGATCCGCTTGTGGAGATGGAGACTGATCCAAAGTGGGGAAAAAGACTAAGGTGAAGGCAGTGCTCCGACCCGACCCGGTATGCCACCCGAACCCCTCCCACGATCTGAACCACGTCACCCGATCCGAACCGGTACACCATGGAGCGAGTTGAGGAGTTCGATCCGACCAGACGTGATGACCACAGTAGATCTGAGCCATTACGAGATGGACGAGTGGATCCGAACCGAATGACCTTGGAGAGAACGATCCGGAGTGAAGAGAAGGGGAAGCCGAACCGATCTGGAGAAGAAGACCAATAACCCGAGACGCAAAGGTAGTCCAAATGGGAGGTTTGTACTCAGGATCTAGTTGGGAACCAACGAGCAAACTTCATGATTGGACTTTGCTGCGGGACGTGTGCTAAGCGGTTGTCGATGTCTGTAACTTTAGATCACTATGTGTAGGGGGTACGTGAACGGATTCAGGGCCACAGTGGCCTAGGTAAGACTAAAGAGCTATAGACCAATGAAGTGGGGTCATTTGTAAAGGATTCGTCATGACTCCATGTGGTAAGCTTGGTAGTAGCAGTAGTTGTACAAGTCGAACTCCGTCACTACTTCGATGGGTCTAGTGATTGACAATGGTGGACATCGTATGCTTTACGCACTGAGTGAGAGATGTGAGATGGTTGTTATGTTTGATTTGTTTGCCATCACTATGACATGCATACCCCCACCCTCGTTATCTTTACACCATCTGTTCAGTGGCACCTTAGAGTATTGTACGGTATGTAGTGCTAACTCTTTGGTTGCAGGTCCAGGTTCAGGTATGGTTTAGTATACCTGTTATTGTTATGTTTAGCTGCTTATCGCTCATACCAGACTTTTTGTCTGACCCAGAGTTCTATGTCTCTTCTTATTACTCTGGGTGCTCTCACGAGCAGACTAGAGACAGGTTAGCTGGTGATGCACGAGTAGCTGTACCGGAGATGAGCAGGAGGCTTCCACGTATGATATATATAGATATTATCCCCGTGTCGTTGCTAGTCACTACTTTGGGCATTAGTAGTGCACCCTTCTTTTATTTCTTTTGTTTAGAGATAGTAATTTGGAAAGTTGTAATAAGCTGTATTTGGATTTCCGCTGCTCTGATGTTGATGTTGGTTTTACTTATCAGCTTATGCATTGTCTCACCTGTTTTATGTCAAGTATATTATTATTATATTTTGTTACATGCGCTGTGAGACATTCTACAGGTCCTTTATTAGTTCATTCTCTTCTTTCCTTTCTTTGGTGACCGTTCCGTGCTATTCGGGCATGTGTATAACGCACTTTCGGAGGAAATGCTGGCTGGTGCGGGGCGGGCCATCACACTTGGTATCAGAGCTCTAGATTGCGTAGTTAACCTAGGGAAAGACACCATGGAGAGATAATACGTATATGAGAGCGTGTATTTGTGATTATTTTGGTTTTCAAAAACTATATATATATATACTATTATTATATCTAAGGATGAAGTCGCACTGCACTGACACCACAAAGAGGATGGTTAATCGTTTTCTCTTTACAGATTGAACAATGAGCTGATACGCAAGAGGTGCTGGTAGAGGAGCCAATAATGGGAATGCTGCTGACATGAGGACGATGTTTACTAACCTCATGAGAGAGATGCTTAGGGATGTGCATAGGGCAGCTCCCACTAATGGTAATGGTGGTGGTCCAATAGTGCAGGCGCCTAGGGCCGATTTCGCCAAGTTGAATAAGGATTATACGAGTATTGGTGGGAAGCCGTTCCACGGAACGGAGTTGGCTACGGATGTTCAGGATTGGTTGGATAGCTGGGAGCGTATTTTCGAAGATTTTGGTATCGAGGATGCGATGAAGAGAAGGCTAACATCCTGTTAGTTGCAAGGACGGGCAATGAATTGGTGGAATGCTATAAATGCAGCTACTCCCGAGGATCATATTACTTGGGAGCAGTTTAAGGTTCGCTTTAGCGATAAGTTCATTCCAACTGCTCAGAAGTCAGTGTTGTTTAAGAAATTCTTGGAACTCAAGTAGAATGGCATAGCTGTCTTAGAGTATATTGCTGAATTCGACACTTTATCGAAGTATGGGTTATCTCTTATTGACACTGCCGAGAAGAAGAACGAGAAGTTCATAACTGGCTTGGATCAGTACTTAGGGGAAAGGCTTATTAACCACATCGATGAGACGTTTGAATCGATTGTGGGGAAAGCATTGAGGTCAGAGAATCTTTACCCTAAGTCGAAGACTAAGGTCGCATCTGCAGAGGAGCCAAAGCCGCAAGCAAGTGGTGGAGGCAAGAATGGTTCTCAGAATAATAGAAAGCATAATCAGACCAAGGATGGCCAGAAGAAAAAGAATAAGCAAGATGTTGAGTGCTTCAGCTGTGGTAAGAAGGGCCACTATGCCAAAGAGTGTCGGGCCAAGCCAGCGGATAGGAAGTGCTTCAACTGTGGCCAAGTGGGACATCACAAGGACAAGTGTCTGCAACCCCCTAAAGAAAAGCAGATGGTGAAAGCATATGCCCTTAATGTTATTCCTTCTTCGTCGAATGCCCCAATTGCGACGGAGAAGTGAAAGAATGTCGTTATTTAAGGTATGCTTTCTGTTTATGATATTCCTGTTAGAGTTTTGTTTGATACCGGGGCTTCCAGTTCTTTCATATCTAGTGACCTGGTAGATAGGTTGGGATTGGGGCCCGAGATTGTCGATAGGACTTTAGTAGTGACGAACCCGATTGGTGGTTCAACTAACCTTAGCATGATTTGTCGTAATGTGGTCTTATCGAGTCATGGATGCATGTTCGGTTGTGATTTCTTTGTTTTGGGCTTTACTGGGTTTGGCATTATTTTGGGAGTCGATTGGCTCCAAAGATACTGGGTGGTGGTAGACTGTGAGGGCTTTTTGGTGACAGCTAGAGCGGATGATGGGCGGAGGGTAGTGTTTGGTGGTCTACCCGGTGATGGGATAATGGCCAGTTTTCTAAATTCCCTCGACATCCCGCATGGTGAGTTATCAGGGTTGCCCATGGTTGGCCAGTATCCGGACGTCTTCGAGGAAGTGACCGGGCTTCCACCACACCAAGAGGTTGAGTTCCGTATTGATTTTGTGAAATATGCCAGACCTATAGTGATACCACTTTGTCGTATGGCACCAAGGGAGTAGCGATAGCTCGGGATGCAAGTCAGCGATCTTTTGAAGAAGGGATTTATCAGAAGGAGTGTTTCTGAATGGGGAGCACTAGTTTTGTTTGCTACCAAGGCGGATGGTTCCCTTCATTTGTGTGTAGACTACCGCGAATTGAATAAAGTAACTAGGAAGAATAAGTATCCTCTACCGTGGATAGATGATCTGTTTCATCAGTTGAGTGGCGCGAGAGTATTCTCTCAGTTGGATCTCGCGACAGGATTTCATCAGCTTAGAGTGGAAGCTGAGAGTATAGCTAAAAAGAAATTTCGGACGCCGTCTGGATTTTATGAGTGGTTGGTCATGCCATTTGGGCTGACCAATGCCCCAGCATATTTTGTGGATCTTATGAATAGGGTATTCAGAGATCAGTTGAATAAGTTTGTTCTTGTGTTCGTGGATGATATTTTGGTCTATTCGAGAACAGAGGAAGAACACAAGGAACATTTAAGAATAGTGATGGAGGTGTTGAGAAAACACCAATTGAAAGCAAAGTTTTCTAAGTGTCACTTCTGGAGGAGGGAAGTGAGATTCTTGGGCCATGTTGTTTCAGAGAATGGTATTGCTGTGGATCCTACGAAGGTGGCTACGGTGCAAGATTGGTCTACGCCCAAGAATGCAACGGACATAAGAAGTTTCTTGGGGTTAGCTGGATATTATCGTAAGTTTATCCAAGACTTCTCCAAGATAGCAGCACCATTGACTCAGTTGACCAAGAAGAATCAAGCCTTCGTCTGGGACGAAAGGTGCGAGAATGAATTCAAGAGCCTAAAAGAAAAGTTGACATGTGCACCAGTATTAGTCATTCCTAAGGGGAATGAAGAGATGACAGTATATACGGATGCATGTGGCACAGGGCTAGGTGCTATATTGATGCAAGGAGGTACGGTTGTAGCTTATGCAAGCCGGCAACTGAAACCGCATGAGAAAAGATACCCTACCCATGATTTGGAATTGGCAGCGATCGTGTTTGCATTGAAGATGTGGAGACATTATCTCTTGGGAGAAAGATTCGAGTTGTTTACCGATCATAAATCGCTAAAGTATCTCTTCTCTCAGAAGGATCTAAATCTCCGACAGCAAAGTTGGTTAGAATTCTTAGCTTCCTATGATTTCGATATCGCATACACACCAGGAAAGGGCAATGCGGTAGCTGATGCATTGAGTAGAAGACATGCCAGTTTAGGGGCTATGTTTCTAGAATGGAAGCAACTGGAGTACAATGCTAGGTATGATTTCAGACTAAAGTGCGAATTGGATCCAGAAATGTTAGCAAGTTTGACGATCAAACCCACTTTGATTGAGCGGATTGGTTCCAGTTAGAGGAATGATACTAACCTATTGGAAATCATCCCAAAGTTAAAGATGGGAATCGACAGAGATAAGAACAAGTATGGGCTTGATCGAGATGGATGGCTTAGAAAGAATGGAAGACTAGTTGTACCCAATGTCAATGGATTGAGAGATGAAGTGCTTAGAGAATGTCATCACTCAAAACTGACTATACACCCCGGTGGTAACAAGATGTACCGAGACATGAAGCAGACCTACTACTGGGAAGGGATGAAAAGAGACATTGGGAAGTTTATATCCAAATGCATGAACTTCCAGCTAGTTAAAGCTGAGCAAAAGAAGCCTAGTGGTTTGCTACAACCATTAGAAATTCCAGAATGGAAATGGAAACAAGTCTCAATGGATTTCATTGATGGGTTACCAAGAACTAGGTCGGGCCATGATAATATTTGGGTGATTGTGGACCGATTGACTAAGAGTGCAAGGTTTATAACCGTCAAGTCAAACAGGATGGCAGCGAAGTTAGTTGAACTGTATATAAAGTGGGTAGTGAGATTTCATGGAATACCCAAAGGCATAATGAGTGACCGAGATCTGTTGTTCACTAGTGGATTTTGGAGGAGCTTACAAGAGGCGTTAGGATCAGAACTACATCTCAGTACCGCATATCATCCTGAAACCGACGGACAGACAGAGAGGGTGAATCGAATATTAGAAGACCTCTTGAGAGCCTGTGTATTGGATTTTGGTGGATCATGGGATGACCATATGCATCTAGTAGAGTTTGCATATAATAATAGTTATCAATCCAGCATTGGTATTGCTCCGTTTGAAGCTTTGTACGGAAGACCGTACAACTCACCGTCATGTTGGGTAGAAACTGGTGAGAAGTTCGTGCTTGGACCCGATGTGATAAGAGAAACTTTAGACAAGATTAAGGTTATCCAACAGCGAATGAAGGCTGCCCAAGATAAGCAGAAGAGTTATGCTGATAAAAGGAGAAGAGAATTAAAGTTCTCCATTGGCGACTTGGTGTTTATCAAGATTTCTCCGTTGAAGAGCGTGATACAATTTGGCAGGAGAGGCAAGTTTGCACCAAGATTTGTTGGTCCATTCCCAGTTCTTGAGCAAATTGGGAATTTGGAATACAAAGTTGAATTAGCAGAGAAGATGGCAGGAGTTCACAACGTATTTCATGTTTCCCAGTTAAGAAAGTTCGTACACGACCCAAATGTGGCTATTTCACTTGATAAGTTGGATGATATCGAAGTTGAACCCGAGGCGGTTGGGAACCGCAAGCCTATGCGTATTGTTGGGAATGATACGAAGCAACTTCGAAGGAAAGCGGTGAAGTTAGTCAAAGTTCAGTGGGGCGAGAATGAGAATGGCTGTACTTGGGAGACAGAGGAGAGCATTAGGGAGACGTATCCAGAACTCTTCGCCTGGTAAGATTTTAACTTCGATTTAGTTTTTCTGCATGCTAAGGTTTGTTTTGCATGGTTGACTGTTTTATATGGTTGGTAGGCATGCGGGATCCTTTGTATGTTTTGGGTTAAGGAATTTCGAGGACGAAATTTCAAGGGGGGGGGGGGTAGTGTAACGACCCGCATTCTACGCATCATAGGATCGTAGAATATTTATTTCTTTCGCATACGGAGTCGTATGGCCATGTAACTTTGGGAGATGACTATTGGGGTCATTTCCCATGTTCATGATTTTTGTCATTTTTAAATTACGGTTTTGCCCCTAGCTGATCTTGTTTTGGCCATAACTTTTGATTGGGAAGGAGTTTTGACCTGAAACCACTTCCATTGGTTTCGGATGATGGTTTACCTTTCCGTAGAGTGGTCACATGTGAAAAAAGGACATACCGTTTGGGAGATATAGTTGAAATAAGGTTTGGAGGGTGAAAAACTGCTTAACCGGGCCAAATAGGGTGATTAGTGAATGAGCCCATAACCCATTTCGGGATTAGGGTTATGGGAAGGCTGAAATGAGTTAGGTTTTCATTCTATTTCAGTTTTCTAGCTGCAACTTACCTCTTAGAAACCCTAACAATGTCCTCCAACAACTAAAACACCTCCAAACCACTTTCTAATCAAGGATTATGCTTAGCAACATCAACTCAAGGCGGATTAGCACAAGAATCGAGGTAGAGCTGCTGTGTTGCATCTGTATTCGCGCCCAAATAGTAGAGTTTCAGTTCTAAATGTTTTATTTGTGGCTAAGGTGAGTGATTTGCATAGTTTTGCTCCAATTACGGTTGATTAAGGGTAATTAGTGAAGATTAATGAAATTAAACATGATAAAATTCTAGAAAAATATTTATAAATTCGAAAATAATGTTTTAGACCTCTGTTAGGAATTTGGCTTGATTTGGTTAAGTTTTGTTAAACCTACGATTAATTTTGCTTAAACATGCTTAAGGGAAAATATGGGGTTTTGGGTATGTTTGATCCATTTTACATGCTATGATTGTTGTTTTGCTGTTTGTGGATGATTATACATGTTGCTATGACTATATGGTATGATTTGTGATTGTCTGGAAGTGTTAGATTGGTCAAAAACGCCGTCGAATGGCGTAAACAGCTTGCTGGACAAAGTGCATAAAGACACCCTAACCGGATCGGATCGGTTAGGAAGACCCGAACCGAACCGTGTAAAGCCCTTCCCTACGATCTGCCTGTAGCTCCCTGACCCGATCCACTTGTGGAGATGGAGACCGATCCAAAGTGGGGAAAAAGACTAAGGTGAAGCCAGTGCTCCGACCCGACCCGGTGTGCCACCCGAACCCCTCCCACGATCTGAACCACGTCACCCGATCCGCACCGATAGACCATAAAGGGAGTTGAGAAGTTCGATCCGACCCGACGTGATGACCACAGCTGGTCCGAACCGTAACGAGATGGGGAAGTGGATCCGAACCGAATGACCTTGGAGAGCACGATCCGGAGTGAAGAGAAGGGGAAGCCGAACCGATCTGGAGAAGAAGACCAATAACCCGAGACGCAAAGGTAGTCCAAATGGGAGGTTTGTACTCAGGATCTAGTTGGGAGCCAATGAGCGAACTTCATGATTGGACTTTGCTGCGGGACGTGTGCTAAGGGGTTGTCGATGTCTGTAACTTTAGATCATTATGTGTAGGGGTAAGTGAACGGATTCAAGGCCACAGTGGCCTAAGTAAGACTAAAGAGCTATAGACCAATGAAATGGGGTCATTTGTAAAGGATTGGTCATGACTCCATGTGGTAAGCTTGGTAGTAGCAATAGTTGTACAAGTCGAACTCTGTCACTACTTCGATGGGTCTAGTGATTGACAGTGGTGGACATCGTATGCTTTACGCACTGAGTGAGAGATGTGAGGATGGTTGTTATGTTTGATTTGTTTGTCATCACTATGACATGCACACCCCCACCCCCGTTATCTTTACACCATCAGTCAGTAGCACCTTAGAGTGTTGTACGGTATGTAGTGCTAACTCTTTGGTTGCAGGTCCAGGTTCAGGTATGGTTTAGTGTACCTGTTATTGTTCTATTTAGCTGCTTATCGCTCATACCAGACTTTTTGTCTGACCCATAGTTTTATGTCTCTTCTTATTACTGTGGGTGCTCTCACGAGCAGACTAGAGACAGGTTAGCTGGTGATGCACGAGTAGCTGTACCGGAGACGAGCAGGAGGCTTCCACGTATGATATATATATAGATATTTTCCCTGTGTCGCTGCTGGTCGCTACTTTGGGCATTAGTAGTGCACCCTTCCTTTATTTCTTTTGTTTAGAGACGGTAATTTGGAAAGTTGTAATAAGCTGTATTTGGATTTCCGCTGCTCTGATGTTGATGTTGGTTTTACTTATCATCTTATGCACTGTCTCACCTGTTTTATGTCAAGTATATTATTATTATATTTTGTTCCATGCGCTGTGAGACATTCTGCAGGTTCTTTATTAGTTCATTCTCTTCTTTCCTTTCTTTGGCGATCGTTCCGTGCTAGTCGGGCATGTGTACAGTGCACTTTCGGAGGAAATGCCAGCTGGTGCGGGGCGGGCCGTCATAGGTATTCTTGGGAGGAAACCCATTCCGTGTTATACGGCATGGTCCCTTGATTTACCTCACTTTAACATAAAGATTAATAAACGTTTTAGTTCTGACACCAGTCACATGACTGACCTGGAGTTTGTTGTTTTTACCTAAACTCTGGGTGCCCTTATTTTCCACGGGCAGCTAGTAGTTTTGGTTTTGCAGATTCATATTCGCACAGTCCTGTTACAAATGGAACGATATCCGGAAAGCTCTGTACCCATATATCTCTTCCAGTTGTGTTTTGTATTATTTTCCGCTGCAGTAATGTATTTAAATCTCTGATATTTTTCTTCTGTATATTATTCATGTATACTCTAATACATTCTTGTAATATGATGTAATTGTTGTAATAAGCAATGAAATGTTCTTCTGTTTGTGTTCTGATTCGTCTTTTTCTCAAAGCAATCCGGGCTTTGAACGGTCTTGGTCGATTTTGTTGGATCTAGATTAATCCTAGAGGGGGGTGAATAGGGTTTATCACAGTTTTTAACTGATTTAAAAATCTAACGAGATATATAATAATAAACAGATCACAGAATATAGCAGAAACATAAATGCAGAAAATAGATCACACACAGATGTACCCAGCTTCGGCAAAACCCTGCCTACTGCTGCATTTCTAAGGTTTCTACTAGGTGATAGAACAGATCTCGCATACAAGACCGTGTACACTCGCAAACCTGCTCCTATTCTAACCCTAAGCTCAAAACCGTAGACTGATCAAAATCCCTAGATTAGATTCCCCCTGATTACAACCCCGTAACCAGTAAATCCTAGATTTTACATACTCTAGCAACTTCAGTCAACACCTTGACTGATTCACCTAGATTTTTACAAAATTCTAGAAACTGTTTGGATGATTCAATTAACAACACAAGACAATAAAAAAATAGAAACTAAAAAAAACTTAGGAGTTAAATAAAAAGGGTCATCCCCTTTAGAAAATACGTCGGCCCATCTCTCAAATGGTTTAGCCCTGTTCTCATTCCATTTGCCCAATCTTTTCACTTTTGCTCTGGAGATTAAAAATGGGTGACGGCACCAAAAGCTAGGGTTTTAATAAATCCCTAAATCTCGATCGCGTATGCTGGAAAAATGGTTCTCAGATGATTGTATTCTCGTTGATGTTTTGACATCGGATCAGGGATAAACTTCAGATCGAAAATCTTATGAGTATTACTGATTTGATATTTTGATCTTGTTCTTTAATTTGAGTTCCTGGTTTTCGATAATAGCCTATGATGATGTGATGTAGTATACATAGGGTACAGAAACCCTAAAAACACTCTGATTTCGAATATAATGACTTGGCCTGATTTTGTGTTGGTTTCCTCTTTTGATTCCTTGATTTGAATAATAGCTGTGAATTTAAATGATGAACTTGGCCATGTCCTTGGCTCTCAATGAATCTGGTTTTTTATAACTTGCTTTCGATTTGCACTTTAATTGCTGGACTATTTGAAATGTTGCCAAAAATCCATGATTCACTCGGCTTTTGATTGTAAACTAATTTTAGTGATTTTCTACCTAATTAACTCTTTGCTAAATACGGATTGTGATTTCTGCAATTTGTTTGTGCATATCTGAGATTAAAACTTACCCAAATTTAGTAATTCAAAACAGGAAACCAATTAACTAGAAATTGATTATCTTGCAATTTGTTGTTGTACCCATGAACAATTTATTTTTCTGGAAAAAAATGGAAAGCTTGTTGCCTAAAAAAAGTCGTCAATCATCCTGTTTCTTCTATGCCTTGATTACTCACATTTCTGGACAGAAAATTAGTGATAGATGCCCATAATAAATTTGCCAATTCTTAGAACAATATTGCCAAACATTTTGGAAGTAAAAAACTAGAAAACTTCGTCATGCAGATTCAAACCATTTCCAGTGGAGTCCCTACTGACTTTAATGTTGTTGCTTCTCTGATTAGATTAATTTGCTTCTATGCTTGACCATATTGACATTCCACATCACTGTTTTGATCAGCTGTTGTGTAACTTATTGATCGACGCTAATCTATGAATTAGAAAAGCGCGACATTTGTAATAAATTCTGCAAGCATACAGGTGTGTAGCATACAGGTCGAACACAGGGAGGTGAATTAAATTAAATTATCTATCTAATCTCTTGGGCGAGTTAGACAAAATTTTGGAGGTTGATTTTGAAAATAAAACAAAAAAAAATTAAAACTGTAATTTGATTTAGAACAGATCTAACTGAACCGACGATCAAATCATAATTTCAATGGAAAAGTAATGAAACTATGAATCAGATTCAAATCTAATCAAATCCAATTTAACCTATGAACGCGATTAAAATACAGAAAATAAAAGTGTAGAATATAAATAACAACAGGAAATAAAATTAGGATTACCACTGAATCTAATCAGACGGTCAATCACTAATGAAAAGAAATGCAAAACACAAATAGTGTTCTACCGAATCTAATCGTGTAGACACACTAATTGCTAAGAAATATAAAATTGCATAAAATAAAAAGAAAATTGAGTTTTATTAATGAAGAAGAGAATAGAATGAGATATAGGATAGGATGGTGGCTACAATGCCATTACAAGGGTATATATAGGGTAGATAGCCAAACCCTAACCCTAACCCTAATGATAACTGGGCCTGGTCATTACATCACTAATTAGTTTACAATGAGAAACATAAATGGGCCTTAGATAAATAAAGCAAATTTAGGCCTTTTCTCTTTTCCTCTTGCTTCCTTGACACTTCTTCATTGATTTGTGATGTGCAAAGCCTTGTTATCAATCCTTTTCTTGTCCAACAGCAACTAGATGTGATATCTTCATCTACAATTCTTCAAAATGCAAATACACAGCAAATTGAACTCTATTTCTCTACATTTCTGGTTGCATGCGGGCTGGGTTGGAATATCTATAAAAGTAACAAAACAATACCCAAGTAATATTTATTTATATACAAAAGACAAGATATAAGAGCATAAAATAAACACATTTCTATGTCAATCAAATACCCCCACACTTATCTTTTACTCGTCCTCGAGTAAAAAGAAAATGGGAAACTAACTAGATAGGTCACACTTTCGTAGGAAACACGATTGCATTGAGCGCATGTAACAAGCCGTTAAACCTCTAGGTGTCCCTAGTAGGACGAGTGGTGTCTCGTGAGGGTTTTCAGCGGATACTACCCACAAAATCCAAATGCAGTATCCTATGATTCTAATGAAACTACATGAATGCAATGGACATATGCAAAAATAAAAACGAAAAATGACAGCACGACTTATTTCAGGAAAGTGGTACAACAAATTAAGTTAATAATTTCTAACCAGTTGATTTTATTTTAGATACCTCGACTTGTCACAAATTTTCAATATAAATCAAGTTTTCAAATGTTAAATTCCAGTTTGGCCAGTTAGTTCAGTCGATAACATAGTGCAGCCATGAAATAAATTCTTAGTTTGCTTGGCACAGTTTGCAAAGTGGTATTCCCATTTTCTCATGTATGGCTAGTCAAATCAATAAGGTCAAGAAGTGTTTGGGTATCATCGCTTATTCTTTATTCTATAAAATTTTAAGATTTATGATTAAGTAAATACACCTAACTAAAAAGACCAAGGTTTACCACCCATGCACTGCCTCGCGGACTAACGGAGAGTGGGTAAAGAGCTTGGCGGATTGTGCAGGCCGACTTTGACTTTGTCAACAACGTGTCGGTAATCCTTAGGTGTCCAATCTCATAAAATGAGACCAAGATATTCCAACTTCGACTTTGTCAACAATGTGTCGGATAGAGCTTGGCGGGTTTGCACACCAACGCTCGATATACAAGCAATGTTGGATACCCTTGGATTACTATTATTACTATTGAATTTATAAGCACAAAAAGAGAGTTACGCGAATTCAACTTAACACAACTTAGTTTTAAAGATTTGAAAAGCCAATATAAGTATTTTAAGTCCTCCACTTATTTTAACAAAGTCTACAATATAGAATAGATTTCGTGGCCATCACCTAAGAATCTCCCTATGTACCGGTTACACTATTATCCCTCAAAATTAAACTTTTCATTATATTTCTTATTCGATCTAAGTTGAGAGAAAAAAATACTATCAACTAACTAAAAATTGTAAACTTATTTTGTTGTATCAATTGAAAATGAGTCGTAATTTCAAAAAAATAATTTATGGTATGTTACTACAATCTAAAATGTATGATGGTCCTACTTAAATGGCTGAAAATAAAAAGAAATAAAAACAAAGAAAAATGAAAATGGATGAAATGCAGACTCCCCCCCACACCTGAACTAAACAGTGTCCACACTGTAACGTTTTCTAAATTTGAAAGATCGTACCCAAAGATGGATTAAATGTAAAATGACTTGTAAAATGAAATGCAATCTAACTATATGTAAGAATGGATCATATGTACAATGATATATGTGTTTGCGATGTATGCGATGCAAAGAATTCCACCAACTTTCTCCCCCACACTTGGTTCTTGCTCGATGAGTTCCATTCCCACTGTGTCTAGACATGTTTTCTAACAAGCAAAGGTTTTTGAAAATCATCTCATCTTTAAACCTAGATTTATAGTCCAGGAGATAAATATCCAGGGTCGTCCTAACATGAAGTTTTTCAACCAAGCCAGCATTCCAAAAGTAATTCATGTATTCAACAAATTTGTCAGTGTAATTTTCCAAAAATTTGTGATCGTATATAAATTCAGTGAAATTTAAAATCCGATTGTTGTTCAAGACTATGTGATCACATTTCTCAAAGTTGTTCAAGACACTGACAATTTCAAGCTCGTTTGAAATTTTCTCAAAGTTAAAATTTTCGAACTCGTGACGTGAATCTATTTCTTCCTCATTTGGCAACTCAATCTCGTACAATCCAAAGAATTCATGTTCATTAAAATCCTTTTCCAAATTTGAATTGAAAAATTCAACATTTTCATTTTGTTCAATACCAAAAATTTCAAATTTCTCGTAGTTTGAAAGAGGAAGATCAAAATCCAAGCTTACGTCTTTTTCCTGAAAAGAATTGAAGTCTAAATCATTGGTTGAATTGGGAACAACTTCATTTAGATGGTTATTCTCAATTTTAAAAGTCGTTATTTGAAAATTTTCAATATCAGTAAAGAATGGATTATTTCCTGATTCATCGCATTGAATTTGATTTTGTTGCTCTCGTTGTTCTTTCAAAGATGTCAATAAACAAAGAAGTTCATCGGCCTTTTTATTTAGCCTTTTTTCCCTCTCTCTAAGAATGTTAAGACGATCGTTGATTTGAGAGCTCTCGTTTTGGATTTCTTAATTTTCAAAATTATAATCCACATCAATTTCACAATCAATATTATTTCCAATGTGGTAGTTGTTTGAATTTTCAGAAAACTGACAATGATATTGGAAATCATTTTGATCATAGAAATTTTGTTCATAACTAAAACTGTTAAAATTCGAGTGAAAATTGCAATTTTGGTCATTTTCAAGATGTTGATATGGGCTATAATTTTGAAAATTTTGGTTTACAACCCCATATTGATGTGGATCAAAGTTATATTGGGATTCAAAACTATTTTCATGTGGATGTGGCCCATAATCGAAATTGTTGAAATTTGAATTGAAGTCGTCATTTCGATCATAACTTTGAAAATGTTGGTCATTTTGAAAATTGTTGACATTTGGCTCGAGAAATTTTGGAAAATCTTGCTTCATGAGTTGTAATTCGTATTCATACTCTTCAAGAGGACGCCTACTCCGATTATTATTCCACATTCTCTCAATGATTTTTTTGAATCAGACATTTTAAAGAAGTCATGGCAAAACAGAAATTATTCTCACTTCAAAATAATATAAAGTACTCAGATGTGCTTTATTAATTAACTGACTCAATTGGAAGGGGGAAGAGGGTCTTATGGCCGTTCACGTATAGTATAAAACTAAGGGATACGACCAATGTTTTACGGGTAGTATGCAACCTCTTTTGCTAATAGTTCAATAAATTGAACTACTATATATCCGCGATCCAATTATACAAGACAGTCAACTTCACAAAACACCACTGTTCAATTATATTATTTTGCAACGTCGGTTTTTATTGATGAAAACAATGAGAATGAGGATTTCAATTATGGAAATATCAGTTCACACCAAATTAATTCAGAAATTTCAGTCACAGAATTGTCACAGAAAGATAAATTGCAGAATTAATAAAAAAAATTACATTCAAGCCGCTGCCCCTGCAGAAGATTTTTACAACAATTTCTATATTTTTCAAAACAGCTTCATCACCGGTAGAGTTTAGAAAAATATTACCGTGGGGTATGGCTGACCAGAATGATTGAAAAGCACTGACAATTCAAATCAACTGTTTGTAGATCGATTGACTTTTGTATTCCTGTTTGATGCTTGAATTCCTTTTCCTTCACTTTGGCCTTTATTCGTTTGAACACCTCTCTTTTTATCTTTTCCCCTTTCTTTTCTTTTTTTTTTGAGAGAAAAAAAATAAAAAATAAAAAATAAAGTGCAAACAAAGGGAACAAAAACAAGAAAAGGAGTAAAACTGGAAAGGAACTAAAATCTAAATTAATCTATACTACACAAGAAAAAGAGAAAAAAAACAATTATATCAAATAAATGAATTGCAAACCCAAAAGGAAACCCGAATAAGAAGGAAAAGGAAACAAAAATAATAATAAGCCACAAGCAATTGAATAAATCAGGACCCAGTACAAATAAAAAAAAGATCACCCTGACGTCCACCACAGGTCGATGGCTTCCCCTGGACAAACAAAACAAATGGCGCACTTAACCCAAAGATTCTCAAAACAAGTACTCTCCCTTAATAAAAGAGAAAACAGTAATTCCCAAATTGCTCATGCTCAGACCAAAGCTACCTTTTTTTCCTTTATTCTTTTTTTTTCGAACAAGTCAAATAAAATAATCGGAATCAGATCGAATTATTCCTCTCCGAGTTGGGTTGGGGTTCGACTATGGTTTCTGAAAGGTGATGCGTAGATCTGTGGTCGGGTTGTCAGTAGGTTGGAGATGGATTTCGGTTTTGATGCGTGAACTTGCAGGTGGTTTATGGCGCTTGAGATTGTGCGAACCTGAGGACTGTGACGATCTATGCGATTTGCGGACTGTGATGCCGTTGTGGATGATCGATTAGTCGGATGGCGGTTGTTCAAAACTGTTTGTTTGGAGTTTTTGTTGGTTGCTGCTTGCGTGGTGAGGGGGAGCTCGTTTTGAGAAGTGGGGATGGAGTTCGGAGTAGAAAGTGGCGAAGTGGTTGGCTTGGGGTGATGTAGTGGGTGACGTTTTGTGTGGCAGGAAGAAGGGACTGTGGTGAGATTGGGGTGAAGGGTGCGGATACGTGCGGGTTTGTATGGATTGTGAAATGGAGTTAGGACTTGGATTGTTTGAAGCTTGAGATGGGAATTTGTGATGTATGGATGTGGTCTGATGTTCACAGCAGTAATGATATGGATGAGGGAGGAAGTGGTTGCACGAGATGAGGGTATCGACTTGGTGATGATCTGAGATGGACTGCGCTTTGTGAATGAGGACTGTAGTGTTGATCTGAGTGGTTTATGGACGGTTGATGATACTTGTCGTTTGCACCTTGCTGTGGTGGTTGTACTTGGAGAGGTAAGAAGAAGATGTATGTGGTGGTCGGGTTTTTAGTTTTGATTTGTGAAGATGATGATTGGCGTTCTGATGGTGGATCTGTTGAAGGGTGCGACTGTGATGAAGGTGGATATTTAGGTAGTGAAGAGGGGTTTCAAGAGGAGATGTTGAAGAGGGGAATTATGAAGATGATGGGGAAAAACAGCAACAAATCAAAAGCAGAATAGAAAGAAATTGCAACAAGATTTTTTTTTTTAGACTTGTATAAGAAGAAATCAATGTATTGGATAGAGGGAAAGAAATCAGAGAATGAAATGGCAAGTTTTTTTTTTTAAGAATGTTTGTACAGGAAGAAAGAGAAATAAATGTATTGAAAACAAGGAAGGGAGTAAAGAAAGGAAGAAAATAGATGAGAAGAAAGGAAATAAATTGAAAACAAAAAAAATGGCAAGAACTTTTTTTCCCTTATTTGGAGGATTATGGTATCACTGAACAACACCAAATCTACCCAATTAAGATTTTTTTCTTTTCTTCTATATATACAAGAAGACAAAAGGAAAATATAAACAAAAACTAACACGAATTAGAAATTAAATAAATAATAAAATTCAATTGTTACCTCCCCGGCAACGGCGCCAAAAACTTGATCGATGCTAATCTATGAATTAGAAAAGCGCGACATTTGTAATAAATTCTGCAAGCATACAGGTGTGTAGCATACAGGTCGAACACAGGGAGGTGAATTAAATTAAATTATCTATCTAATCTCTTGGGCGAGTTAGACAAAATTTTGGAGGTTGATTTTGAAAATAAAACAAAACAAAATTAAAACTGTAATTTGATTCAGAACAGATCTAACTGAACCGACGATCAAATCACAATTTCAATGGAAAAGTAATGAAACTATGAATCAGATTCAAATCTAATCAAATCCAATTTAACCTATGAATGCGATTAAAATACAGAAAATAAAAGTGCAAAATATAAATAACAACAGGAAATAAAATTAGGATTACCGCTGAATCTAATCAGACGGTCAATCACTAATGAAAAGAAATGCAAAACACAAATAGTGTTCTACCGAATCTAATCGTGTAGACACACTAATTGCTAAGAAATATAAAATTGCATAAAATAAAAAGAAAAATGAGTTTTATTAATGAAGAAGAGAATAGAATGAGATATAGGATAGGATGGTGGCTACAATGCCATTACAAGGGTATATATAGGGTAGATAGCCAAACCCTAACCCTAACCCTAATGATAACTGGGCCTGGTCATTACATCACTAATTAATTTACAATGAGAAACATAAATGGGCCTTAGATAAATAAAGCAAATTTGGGCCTTTTCTCTTTTCCTCTTGCTTCCTTGACACTTCTTCATTGATTTGTGATGTGCAAAGCCTTGTTATCAATCCTTTTCTTGTCCAACAGCAACTAGATGTGATATCTTCATCTACAATTCTTCAAAATGCAAATACACAGCAAATTGAACTCTATTTCTCTACATTTCTGGTTGCATGCGGGCTGGGTTGGAATATCTGTAAAAGTAACAAAACAATACCCAAGTAATATTTATTTATATACAAAAGACAAGATATAAGAGCATAAAATAAACACATTTCTATGTCAATCACTTATCCTTATACACCTTGGGCTTGTGTGCGTGCTTGCCTTCATGACTAGCATGATTTCTTCCTTATTGCATGCTTACTTAAATCATTTCTGCTTGACTTATATTCTGTATTTTATGTCACTTGCTTCACTGTGTTGGCAGTGCACCATACACAATGTTGTATCCATACTGCTTGCATGTTACCCCTATATCACATTGTTGCTATGCCATTCAAGTTTGTACATTTGCCTTTCAACTATGTGTATCCATGCTTGATCCTAGGCTTGTATATGTGAACACTTTGCACCTTCATGCTTGGATTGACTTGACCATTTGTATATACTGAACTTGGAATATTGGCTTGACTTGTGCATGGTATACTGCTGCAATGAATGTGCGAACATAACTAAACTTGTACCCGTCTTTTTCATGCTAATGGTCTCACCTGGTTTTGGTCCATGAACTTGCTGCTTGATCACTGGTTCGACCTATATATTTCTAGGCTGAAACTTAGCACTTGTCTCCACCATGTACCATAGCTTGCTTGCAAACTGACTTGTGTTCATGCAATTGTACACTTGAAACTGCTCTTGAGATTTGTATGTAGATTGCTGTGTCACCATTCTGAACTGCCATATACATTTGCACTTTCATTGATATTCTTGTATATGCATTGATACTATTTTCCTTCTTAATCAGTACCACATTTCTTGGCTTCCTTGTTGAGGCTGCTTGTATGAGGTCTTGTCATTGTGCTGTGTCCATTTTGAAATTGTTTACTTGCTTTGGATGTTTGCTGAGTATACATTGAGTCGAGTTGGTCCACGTGGTTGCTCCTCAGTTGCTCGCAACATTTTAATTGGCGAGGCAATGCACACGTGTATATTTATACACGTGTGTATATGCAGCCAATCGGTCAATTTTCCTGTCCCTGCATTATATATATATATATATATATATATATATATATATATATATATATATATGTTGTCTACCTTGTGGTATTTACAGTGTATCACTGTGAATATCACAAGCTTCTAGACACAGTCGGACAAATCATATCGAGTCAGAAAAATGATGAGAAACACACCGAAATTCTGAGGCAAATAAATTTTCAAAATAAAATTATATTTACATGTGTTCAGTATTATTTCTATTGCAGTGTTTATGTGTTTAATGTGACAGGTATGCATGAAGACTGGACTGACTGAGCCATGACTGACAGAGAAGCAGTTAAGATAGAAGACTGAAGGCAACTATGTGTCATTCTGTAAATGTACGAGTTTCTGTAAATGTGCGAATGTATAAACAAGTGTGAGTGCTGTAGTGAGAAACATTGTAAATGAAACTGTATATGTATGAAATAAAGTTGAAATGTGAGATGTACAAATTGGAGACTTACAAGTGTTGTACTGTTTGGAAGTATCAAATAAAATATTTAAATTTAAACAAAATACTGTTGAATATTTGAATTCGTATATTCGTATTTTATTTAAATTTAAATTTAATATTTTTGTCTGTGATGTGATATAACAGTACAATAACAAACACATTTGAAATAGTATTTATTTTGTTGTTATCATCAAACAAAAATCATAGAATTGTGTATACAACACCGTTATATACAACAATCTCCCCCTTTTAATGATGACAAACAAATATGAAGATTTTGAAAACATTAAACGTGTTTGACTGTGAAGAATAGAACTCCCCCTATTTGAATGCTCCCCTACAACAGAAACTCCCCATATAATTGTGCATGCGAGAAAAATGAAATTGAACGAATTTTCAAAATTAAAAATATTTATAAAATATTTACTCATAAATCAGAATCTAATCCATTCTCCCCCTTTTGTTATAATCAAAAGGATTCAGACCTTAAAATATAAATGAAGAATGACTAGAAAATACAATTTCAACATAAAAGGAAGCACGATCATCATAAATCTCAATCAGTCATACAAAAATCATAATAAACTAAGAACAGGTGGCATATTTCACATTGTAGAACGATGGATTTATAATGAATTTTATAAAAATGAGGAGAGTTATATAAATGAATTTCAATTATTTTCAAAAGATTTTATAAAAAAGAGGTTCAAAAACAGTGACGGATTTAGACTATAATTAATAATTCAATTTAAGTGACAAAATCAAATACTCTCAAATTCCAATAGCTATCAATCAACAATTCATAATACGTCATAAAATATTAACACACTTCATAGATTAGAAAGATGGATTGATAGGCTGGTTTTTATATGCAAAGGAGAATTTCAGATTAATTTCAATTTATAGCACAATATTTTCTTTTTATTTTATTTAAGAGCACACTGACCACACATAACCAGTGCTTGGATTTTTAAATGAGGTTTGTCGCAGCTTAAATTATAAGTTGTCACTTAACCATGCATGACCAGAGCTTGGATTTTTAAATGAGGTTAGAGATACACTTATATATTAACTATATATATTTATAGTGTTCAGCTTTGTAATGACCCGGACTTTTTACACAGCACTGACACAGATAAGAAGTGATCATGAGTACGTATTTATAGATATGATTAAAAAATCTGGACTTTGAATTTAAAACATGGTAACCTGTGTATGATAGCATTTACTGATGTGTATAGCATAGCACTTGCTAAAATCCATTTTTGCTCATTCAGTTATAATAGCATATGTTTGATAGCGTTTGTTGAAATTGATTTTTATATGTATAAAAAAACAACACTTTTTAATAGCATGAAATTGTGATGTCATTTTTATTGTACATGTTTGTTTGTTTTTTTCAAAGGATTTAAGAAATCAAGTTTTGGTAAATCCTTGCTTTAAAAGTTTTTAACACTTGAATTAAAATATGACAAAGCCACTTTTGTTGTCAAAAGCAAGTTCAAAACACTATGCATAATCACAACATGAAAGGATCATCTCCTTTTGCAAAGCATATTTCATATAAAACATTCAAGAAGGTATTTGCATTTTTATATACATTAAAATCAAACATGTATTGTCTATTCTCATTACCACACCATTGATTAGATGGCAAATAAGATCCCAAGGAAATCATTGAATTTTTATATGCATTAAAGCGAGAGCAAGTATGGTCAAGTCCTCTTGCAAATCATGAGCTCATCCATGAATTTTCTACACTATAGATGTGATAGCAAGTAGGATCTTTAAAGCAATATGTGCACATGATAAAATCATTTTAGATAAAAGGATTTTCAGTTTTTAAATCTTTATATTTCCTTTCAATTTAATTTCTGAAAATACAATTGTTGCTCATTTTTCAAAACTTTAGCTAATTTGTCAAATGAACACATACATAAAAAGATTACCATATCATGTATTGATAGCATCATCTCACCTACACTAGTGGGTTTCAAATTATAGATATTGCTAAGTGTTTTCCTATGTTTTTTCATCACATGAAATAGATTTTCATGGTACAATATTTTCAGATTTTGCCAACCTTGCAAGGCAAGTATTGATTTTATATACTTTTGTTGTTAAATCAAAATATCATGTGAGATTTTGATGTGAAAAACCCTTTCCAAAACTGATTTGAAATGGTACAAAAAGGATAATGCAATTTGTTAAATCCAAGAAAAAGATTTGTGGAATAGGAATGGTACATGAGCCTTTAGTGTTGATGTTTCATAAGAACTAGTAGAGGAAAAGGGAAGGTCATAGGCAAGGGGTTTAAGGGGTGATGTTGTGCTGATGTAAAGCCATGTGAGTTCAGAGTTTGTGTTGTGAGATAGTAAGAGAAAAGATATATTTTTGAGTTGTCACTTTTCAAAAATCTGAAAACAGATTTTTCTCTCTTGCAAAAACAGTTTTAAAATGTACATATTTTAATAGTTTTTACCACTATATAAAGGCCACCAACACACACCATTCTCCTCACACAACACACACTTTTGAATAGATCATATATAGAAGGAAAAGCCAGAGGGTTTCAAGCATTTGCTGGTGATTAAACTATTTTAAATATTTCTGATTTGTTCCTGCATTTGTTTTCCTGTTTTGAACTGTCCTTTGATATGCTATGGTTGGCTTGGATTGGATTGATTGCATCCTTGGTTGAATCACTTTCTTGTATTGATCAAAGAAATTAGGGGTAGGATTACTTAGTTTACATTGGTCGGAAAAGTTTATATTTAACAGTTTAACAAACCTGTTGTTAAACATAACATAGTGGAAAATCCTTGGCAAATGATTTTAGGTATGATAATTCCATTTAGTTCAGGTTGGTTCATAACTCTAAATCATCAATTAAACAAGTTTAAAGTAAGATAAAGATGTAAATCCACTTAAACCATCATTGGTAGTTGAAACAGAAAATAACCAGATAATTCAAAATTGCTCTCTGGTTCATCGGATTTTCGAACTTCATAAAAAATAGAATTGAATATATAAATTGAATCCGCATTTCAAATCATGTTTTTTTATAGAAGTTTTACGATTTTTAGCAATAGGAATTAGGAGAATTTTAGAATTATTCAAAAAGGGGACTTTGGCCAAATTCAGGCGGTGGCGGTGATGGTAGGCGTTGGCAACGAGGGTGGAGGAGCGTGGCATGTTAAGGATCATATGAAAAATACTAGTATATTTTTCTAGAACATGAATCAAAGGTTTTAATTCGATTTGGAAATTTTTGTCTGTGTTTGGGGTATTAACTTTGGGGGCATCGTGTGGGGCCCACACGGGCTCGAGTGGGCCAGGATCGGGGTGGAAGGTGCAGCCGAGGTTGGTGAAGAGGTGGCGGCGGTCCGTCCGTTGGTCAGATTTAGTGGGGGCCATGGGGTTTTGTGGTGCAAAATTTGACGGCTGTTGTTTTTTTTCTTTTGGAGGAATGATGATTTCGAGAAGAAGAAGATCCGGGGTGGAGATGGTTGGTTATTGGTGATCAGGGGTACGGACGTGACTTGCAGGAGGTGGTTGGGGCATCGTCTGGTGGCTGGCATGGCTGTGTAGGTGCACAGGTTGGTGTGTACAAAGGTGAACGAGAGAAGAAGAGGAGGGACGGTTTGGCAAGGGCGCACATATGGGTTTTGTGTGATCGGCCATGATTTTGATGAAGTGGTACTTTGCAAGAGGGTATTACCACATGGTAGTGTCGGAGCATGTGAGATGACCCCAAACCCCGTACCGACGGCGGCAAGGGTAATCTGTGGAATATAACACAGAAACAGATAACAACAGAACAGAATTAAATAAATACACCAGATAATGAACAATAGAATATACTGGATAAACGTAATCATCAGAATTACACAGTATACAGGATCATACTTAGTACAAATACAGTTCAACTATACATATATGTCTACAGCGGAAAACAAACATAATGTACAATAGGAGCTGAACAGCATAAAAAGAAATAAATGATAGAATCCATCTTCAGCTCCAGCTATCCAGAAAGAACCAGGTAAACCTGAATACAAGGCTGCCCGTGTAGAAAAAGGGGCACCCGAGTTTGAAAGTGAAACAAACTACGAGTCAGTCATGGGACTGGTATGAGAAATCTACTCAACGCATTCAAAATATGGCTAATCACAGGACCACGCCACTTTCGTGGAACGGGTTTACTCCATTGGATTGCCAGTGCTTTAAAACAAATCTTTCTTTTAAACATCGCAATGCTTTTTATAAAAATGAAGCCATTATAAGACTCAGTTCCCATCACACAATGCAACGCAAACCGGAGGATAGAGTTTTACCTTATAATGGCCAAAATATGGTTGATACGAATAAAA
This sequence comes from Allium sativum, assembly GCA_030737875.1. Lineage (NCBI taxonomy): Eukaryota > Viridiplantae > Streptophyta > Magnoliopsida > Asparagales > Amaryllidaceae > Allium > Allium sativum. Next base: position 79,513,342 of record CM060925.1, read on the forward strand.
AAAAGCATTTGATATTACTACTAGTGTTTATATGTTTCGAAAACAATTTCAAATCATAACTATCAATCATAGACGACATGAGCGTCCCATGCCACTATGTCGCCAAATATATATACAATCGAAACCGCACGATCACTTATTTGGAAATTGGATTTCCGTCATGAATCAAGGCAAAAGATAGTCCTTACCGAATTCGAGACAATCTAGCCTACCATGTCTCAGGATCAGAATGCATCGACCCTTGGAGCGACAGGGCCGGTCCACCGATTTGGATTAAAATGCCTGAGCAATACGTCTCCCCGCCCTATGGGGCGCAAATGAGCCAACGAATGACTCCATCGGACCCGGATCGTCCGATCTAACCGAGGCGCCTCGCAATAGTAACAACCACATAAGTAAAATGTCAGGCCGTGTAAAAACATTGACACCACTCCTAGCTAGAAAGAAACGCATGCCCTCCCTGAGGTCCTTCTCCCGTTTCTGGTTCATACCGGGGAGTGAGGCTCGCGAATTCACGTTATACACAAAGCTACGCCACACAGGCGGTGCTTTGATCATTACCACAAGACTTTGCTTTTCAACAGAAGCCCTGATCATTTGTCACTTAGGCATGCCACACTAGCAATTCATGCCATGCGACTGATGTCCATCGATATACAACCTCTGAGCTCATGCGTTTCAGAGATGGGCGTTAAGCAAAAGAATAAATTCTCCGCCACCAAACAGATGTATATTTAATAGAGATCAATCAACACAGAATAAAATCCAATGTCAGACACACAGTCCATTTACAAGTCCGTTCTGGGTCTGAACGAAATCGGAGGCACTATATACCACGCAAACCCATCGATCACCACGTACGTCTGGACGATCCCCACTCATTATCCATATTTCGGGATGCCTCCCAATCAGGACCTCGGTTACCATCCAAACGAGGTGAAGATCTCCGGTCTTCGACCACCGTCTTCATCTTTGATTTCTTATCGTCGATTCAGTTATTCAGAATGGGATAAACCCGGTCTTTCTGAACAACTCGCGTATATAATAAACAAGTGCAACACTAACATACACACGCATCATTTCAATTCGTTAGTCGCTAACCGTCAATCAGTAAGAGAACGATTTCCCAAATATTAACCCCGATGGCCGAAACCAACATCAGATCAACACCCAGGAAACCATTCGACTTAGCCAACCTTCAGTTAATTTCTAAATCACATCCATATCGTTTATAATATTTTATAATGATTTATCGCTATTTTTATTTATTTTAAAATAGCCAATTTATTCAAAACGACGCTTCGGCCATAACACGACCGTGGCGCTGTTTTTCTTCAGATTTGATTTACACATATCTGAAAACCTAATCGTTGGATCTTTACAAAATTTACATCATTAGAGATATCTTTTCAAAACGAATCCAACGGTTCCAGTTTCGGGAAAATCCGACGGTCGGATCTCCCGGTATAATCGTTTGAAGTTTCGATTTCAAAATACGAACTGCAACGTCGTTATTCGATTAAAAATAATTATATCTATATATATAAATATAATCGATTCTGGCGCTGTTTTTCTTTAGATTTGAATTAAACATTCCAGACAATCCAACCGTTGGATTTTTACAAAGTTGGTGCCGTTGGAAAGATATTTCCAAAGCGAACCCAACGGTTGCAATTTCAGGAAAATCCGATAGTCGGATCTCCCGTACTAATCGTTTGAAATCACGGTTTCAAAATACGAAATGCAGCGTTGTTATTCGATATATTTCAATTCTATTTAAATATATATATCGATTCTTCGATTTCAAAACTATATTCTTTTCATACATTTGATAAAAATTATATTTTTATCTAACTGTCTTCTATTTCAACACTTCACTATTTTTAACGATTCGTGCATATAGTAAAAATGTGATTTTTATTGTAAAACAATTCATTTCAAAACACTATTATTTTATATAGTTAATATAGGTGATAAAAATAGGATTTTTATTATAAAACAATTCCTTTCAAAACATGAATACCATTCAACACATGAATTTCAATTCAACGAATGATTATCGATTCAACACATGAAGGGTTTCTATAGTTTATATAAATCGATAAAAAGGTGATTTTTATATTTAAAACACGAATACTATTCAACACATGAATTTCAATTCAACGAATGAATATCGATTCAACACATAAAGGTTTTCTATAGTTTATATAAATCGATAAAAAGGTGATTTTTATCTTTAAAACACGAATACCATTCAACACATGAATTTCAATTCAACGAATGAATATCGATTCAACACATGAAGGGTTTCTATTCAACGAGTAAATATAGTTTCAACAAATGAAAATAATTCAAACACATGAATATTATTCAAAATTTCGGTAGCATAACGGCAGGTTAGTTAAAACCGGGACCGTCCCTAGTACGGCTCCTCGCCCTACCTTAAAACCTCACGGTTTTTGACAATGGGGATCAAGCAACTAGTTCGCACTCAGGCGACATGTATATATTTATTTCATTTCCACAAACTAATCGTATGTGGTTTCAACCAAATATTTCTCAACCACAAATGGGTATTTTTCAACCACAATCAATCAATATCAACCACAAACAATCCCAATCAACCATTCGCTATCAATCAATTTTCAAACAATCACAACCAATAAATATCGTCCATGGTTTGTGGACGAGGGGCGTATATATGTATATATATATATATATATATATATATATATATATATATATATATATATATAGAAATTCACTTCTATTTCAACACATATATAATTTTTACAACGCATATACAACTTATACATCGAACGTACAACTTATACAACGCTTATACATGAGGGGTACAATGCTTATATAACTCATACATCGACTATATAATTTATACATCATCGTTTTCCATATCGTTTATAAATTAGAAATCTCACATTGGGTTCCAATCCATGAAGCTAGAGGACGATCGGCCTTCGCAGCGTCGAAGGGCCTGGAGTGGCCTTCGCGCGCGTGAGGGAGTGGGCCAGCTCGGTGGACCCAGTAGATGGCCGCGGTGGTTGAAAGGCCGCGACTTTGAAGGCCTGGATCTCGCGATTCACCAGACGAGAGGGGGTTCCACGACCATGGATTTGAAGCTTGAGGGGAGCTCTTCAAAAACCCCAACTGGGTAGAAGGCTATCGATGCGTGTAGGAGGAGAAAACGAGGGGGAAAGCTCGGAACCCTCTTCTGTCGTTTGCGATTTCAGATTATCGAGGAGAGAGAAATATTTTGACCAATGATTTTTTCTATTTATAAATTTTCAAAAATCCAAAAATACCCCTTTTCACGTACTAACACCAATCCAAACCCAACGACTATCATCCCTAGCGTTTTACCCCCATTTCGAACACAATGGGATATGTTTCGTAGGCCCATTCAACTGTTTCAGTCAGTTTTCATTCAATTTAAAATATATAACATTAAATATTTAATTTGAACATACATTTCAATTTGCTAGAGCCACAAACTGATTCGAAAAATTCCAGAAAAATAAATCTGGCAATGTTTTGACAATACGGTCCCAACAAAACTAGTTTTGTCGAATTCTGAGACCGTTTGCAAAAAGGCACATTTATGGTCGATCCAATTTAACTGTAATTGACCAAAACACGTTTTCCTTTGCCACGCTCACATACTAGCTTCAAAAATTATGAAATTTAAAACCTAACAATAACTTCACATCCCGGATCCAACAAAAGTGGTTTCGTCGAATTTCGAGGTCATTTGCAAAATGGCCAATTTCACGGGCTATATAAATTCCATAGCGACCTTTCTGAAAATTCATTTGGCTATAACTTTTTCTTCCTGCTATGAAAATTCAATTTTTCAGATTCGTTAGAAAGGTATTCACTAACGGATTTAAATATTTTTGGTTTCACTCAAATCCGTTTTGTTTTGCACCCGGTACAGTCCGACAAAGTTTGAATTCAATTTTTGAAACTACAGCGCCTTTTCAGGCCTTGTTTATAATTAGAATTAATTATATTAGTTTTCAAACATCGATTCAAACTCACTTTTCATCGCTATTATTTAAAATATTTATTTTAAATATTTAAAATCCACTATTTTAGCCAATTTAAAAAATTTAAATTGGTTCAGATTATCTGGGTCGTTACAATCTCCCCCACTTAAAACTTTTCATCCCCGAAAAGGAACAAAGTCGAAAGTGGTTTGATTAATCAACTCTACGTTCAATCTGGCTTCAATTCTCCAACTTTTCAGTTTTTGAGAATTTTCAAATTCTTCAAAAATTTGGCTAACACCCGGAATTTTCGAAAAAAATCGCCATAACCTCCCTTGTACGGGGAGAGGTTTGGAAATTTATTGGGTCGTATTAGGTACCCAATAAATCCTAATAAGCATACACATATTTATAGTGATATATTCTGGTGTTTACAGGGGAGCGTGTATTGATAATAACTCCAGAGAATAAATTCTCGTCACCCTGTCAAAGCCTGAGGGAGTATGTATTTTAAATGCTCCAGAGGATAAATCCTCGTCACCTCGTCCCGTTTGGTAAATAAATAGTCCATGTGCCGTATCTAATAACTATAGAGACGTGATTATTGTCAACTCTACACCCGTGTGGGGATTTTTATTAATCTGGCAATTTTATCGTTACAATTTAAATAGTCCATATCAGTCAGCAGTTCGACCTGTAAAATATAGTCATCGCCATACAAGCCTCTCGCTCGTATGGTAAATCTTCCACCTCGTCACACAAGCTCCAAATGCTTATGTGGTATATGATGAAGTATGCCTATCTTCCGAAGTATGCCATGTAATGTAGTTCAAAATTAATTGTAACTATCCTATGGCGACATTTATTTTTACACACAGAATAACCAGCACTCCGCATGCAACGGCATTCACAGGAGTTCATATAATAACATTTCGCATCCAACTCATTAAGGTTTACCTATTTTTCGGGCACGCAAATAAAATCTTTACTCAACAACTAATCCATTTACTTGTTCAAACATATATAATGCACATGTATATATTTCTATCTATTTTCTAATCAGTTCAATGTGTGATATAAATGAATACATTCTATTGTTGATTAAATTAACTATTATTTCAATAATTCAATTAATAAAATTTACTATCACACAACACAAACAACAATCAAATTGTTTTTAACTTTTCAAAATCATACAAATCAATTTATATATTCTTTTAAAATCACTCAGACTATAGAATTAAAAGTGCACATCCATGGAAAGAAAATAACAACAGAATAGGGAACTAATTGGTAATGCAAAGTATGGTAAATGTACCTTGCACCGGAGTCAATCAGAAAAATCTACTCGATATCTATGATAGGCTTTCTAAATGCTCTCCTCAGTTTCCCAAGTACAATCTAGCAGATCTCCACTCCATTGCACTTTGACTAAGTGAACCTTCTTGTTCCTCAGCTCTTTAGTTTCTTTGCCGATAATCTTTAGCGGCTCTCTTCTCACAGCTAATTCTGGAGTAATTTCAATATCCTGTTGAGCTGCTTCTTCCACGATCAAGTCTGGATCATGAACGTGCTTTCGAAGTTGAGATATGTGAAATACATCATGAACTCCAGGCAACCAATCCGGCAGTTTAACCCTATAAGCGAGAGTTCCAATCCGTTCCAGAATAGGAAATGGACCAATGAATTTGGTCGCCAACTTCTTGACTGCACTCTTTGAAATAAAGCTTCGTTACGTGCCTGTGTCAAACAGTACTTTAACTGGAATGTTCTTGACATTGAGCATGCCTTTTAAAACATCAGACCTTTCCTGAGAAGACAAAGATGCAGGTACTTCTACCACTTCATTTACATGCGCTGCTTTGGATTTCTTAAATTGCCTGCAGTCCTTTTCAAGATGGCCAGTCCCACGGCATTGAACGCACTTTCTATTCTCTCGAAACTGGTTATCGGGTTTAAACCCCTTCTTTCGTTTCTTCGAGGTTTACACTTCCTGGTCAGATGCCCCTGTTTATTGCAGTTAGAGCATGTGGCAGTTGTTACTGGTTCCTTCTTAGATTTAGCCCTTTTTTTCTTGGCACTGGGCTTATTACTGATCTCAGACATCGTACTAGCCTCAGGACGATCTGCTTCAGACTCAATTTTATCACTCGAACTGACTTCCTCATCGTCACGCAAAATGCCTTTCTTATGGAGATCTTCATATTGATAAGCCATATAAATCATTTCTGAAAAAGGAAGCTTCACATTCCTCATTAAACTGTTCTGATATTTTCTTTGCAGGCCATGAATAAATCTCAGATTCTTCCTCTTTGGGTCTTTAATCAGATGAGGAGCAAAGTGAGAAAGTTCGTTGAATTTCTTATTATATTCTGGGATGGTGATATCACCTTGTATCAGATAAGAAAATTCGTCGCATAATCGCTCAGTCGCTTCGGGAGGAGAAAATCTTTCTAGGAAAATCACTTTGAATCTGTCCCAGGCGATATCACCTTCTGGATTATTCTCAATTACCGAATCCCACCAGAACAAAGCTTCATCTTTGAGTGCCCAGGATGCCAGTAATCTTTTCTGGTCATCCCTCAGCTTTAAACCATCAAAGATTTTCTCAGCAAAGCGAATCCAAGCCTGTGTCTTCATAATAGATTCTTCACCAGAGATTGGTATCCCACCCATATTTCGATATTTGATTAATAGGGCCTCAATATCCGGTTCTGCATTCCTTCTGTTTCTAACACTCATTTTCTAGTACGTCTGCATTTAGCAGACAAAGTGTCAGGTCAACAGAAAAGATATTTTAAAATACAGAGACAAATACTTGAATGTAAATGTGTCTACTGGGGTGTATTCCATTCTGCTTTACTCATACTAGGATATTACTGATCCTATCTGTATAGAGTTACCAGTCCTAGAACACTACTGGTTCTATTTCTGATGAGTTCGTTATTATGTTATATTCCAGCACTAAGCTTAACCAAACTCTGATACCAAATGAGACGACCCCAAACCCCGTACTGACGAAGGCAAGGGTAATCCGTGAAATATAACACAGAAACAGATAACAGCAGAACAGAATTAAATAAATACACCGGATAATGAACAATAGAATATACTGGATAAACGTAATCATCAGAGTTACACAGTATACAGGATCATACTTAGTACAAATACAATTCAACTATACATATACGTCTACAGCGGAAAACAAACATAATGTACAATATGAGCTGAACAGCATAAAAAGAGATAAATGATAGAATCCATCTTCAGCTCCAGCTATCCAGAAAGAACCAGCTAAACCTGAATACAAGGCTGCCTGTGTAGAAAAAGGGGCAACTGAGTTTGAAAGTGAAAAAACTACGAGTCAGTCATGGGACTGGTATGAGAAATCTACTCAACGCATTCAAAAATATGGCTAATCACAGGACCACGCCACTTTCGTGGAACGGGTTTACTCCATTGGATTGCCAGTGCTTTAAAACAAATCTTTCTTTTAAACATCGCAATGCTTTTTATAAAAATGAAGCCATTATAAGACTCAGTTCCCATCACACAATGCAACGCAAACCGAAGGATAGAGTTTTACCTTATAATGGCCAAAATATGGATGATACGAATAAAACAAAAGCATTTGATATTACTACTAGTGTTTATATGTTTCGAAAACAATTTCAAATCATAACTATCAATCATAGACGACATGAGCGTCCCATGCCACTATGTCGCCAAATATATATACAATCGAAACTGCACGATCACGTATTTGGAAATTGGATTTCCGTCATGAACCAAGGCAAAAGGTAGTCCTTACCGAATTCGAGACAATCTAGCCTACCATGTCTCAGGATCATAACGTATCGACCCTTGGAGCGACAGGGCCGGTCCACCGATGTGGATTAAAATGCCTGAGCAATACGTCTCCCCGCCCTATGGGGCGCAAATGAGCCAACGAATGACTCCATCGGACCCGGATCGTCCAATCTAACCGAGGCGCCTCGCAACAGTAACAACCACATAAGTAAAATGTCAGACCGTGTAAAAACACTGACACCACTCCTAGCTAGAAATAAACGCATGCCCTCCCTGAGGTCCTTCTCCCATTTCTGGTTCATACCGGGGAGTGAGGCTTGCGAATTCACGTTATACACAAAGCTACGCCACACAGGCGGTGCTTTGATCATCACTACAAGACTTTGCTTTTCAACAGAAGCCCTGATCATTTGCCACTTAGGCATGCCACACTAGCAATTCATGCCATGCGACTGATGTCCATCGATATACAACCTCTGAGCTCATGCGTTTCAGAGAAGGGCATTAAGCAAAAGAATAAATTCTCCACCGCCAAACAGATGTATATTTAATAGAGATCAATCAACACAGAATAAAATCCAATGTCAGACACACAGTCCATTTACAAATCCGTTCTGGGTCTGAACGAAACCGGAGGCACTATATACCTCGCAACCCATCGATCACCACGTACGTCTGGACGATCCCCACTCATTATCCATATTTCGGGATGCCTCCCAATCATGACCTCGGTTACCATCCAAACGAGGTGAAGATCTCCGGTCTTCGACCACCGTCTTCATCTTCGATTTCTTATCGTCGATTCAGTTATTCCGAATGGGATATACGCGGTCTTTCTGAACAACTCACGTATATAATAAACAAGTGCAACACTAACATACACACGCATCATTTCAATTCGTTAGTCACTAACCGTCAATCAGTAAGAGAACGATTTCCCAAATATTAACCCCGATGGCCGAAACCAACATCAGATCAACACCCAGGAAACCATTCGACTTAGCCAACCTTCAGTTAATTTCTAAATCACATCCATATCGTTTATAATATTTTATAACGATTTATCGCTATTTTTATTTATTCTAAAATAGCCAATTTATTCAAAACGACGCTTCAGCCATAACGCGACTGTGGTGCTGTTTTTCTTCAGATTTGATTTACACATATCTGAAAACCTAACCGTTGGATCTTCACAAAATTTACATCATTAGAGATATCTTTTCAAAACGAATCCAACGGTTCCAGTTTCGGGAAAATCCGACGGTCGGATCTCCCGGTATAATCGTTTGAAATTTCGATTTCAAAATACGAACTACAGCGTCGTTATTCGATTAAAAATAATTATATTTATATATATGTATATATAAATAAATATAATCGATTCTGGCGCTGTTTTTCTTCAGATTTGAATTAAACATTCCAGACAATCCAACCGTTGGATTTTTACAAAGTTGGTGACGTTGGAAAGATATTTCCAAAGCGAACCCAACGGTTGCGATTTCAGGAAAATCCGATGGTCGGATCTCCAGTACTAATCGTTTGAAATCACGGTTTCAAAATACGAACTGCAGCGTCGTTATTCTATATATTTCAATTCTATTTAAATATATATATCGATTCTTCGATTTCAAAACTATATTCTTTTCATACATTTGATAAAAAATATATTTTTATCTAACTGTTTTCTATTTCAACACTTCACTATTTTTAACGATTCGTGCATATAGTAAAAATGTGATTTTTATTGTAAATCAATTCATTTCAAAACACTATTATTTTATATAGTTAATATAGGTGATAAAAATAGGATTTTTATCATAAAACAATTTATTTCAAAACAAGATTATTTTATACATTTCATATTTATGTTAAAAATGGGATTTTTATTATAAAACAATTTCTTTCAAAACATGAATACCATTCAACACATGAATTTCAATTCAATGAATGAATATCGATTCAACACATGAAGGGTTTCTATAGTTTACATAAATCGATAACAAGGTGATTTTAATATTTAAAACACGAATACCATTCAACACATGAATTTCAATTCAACAAATGAATATCGATTCAACACATGAAGGTTTTCTATAGTTTATATAAATCGATAAAAAGGTGATTTTTATCTTTAAAACATGAATACCATTCAACACATGAATTTCAATTCAACGAATGAATATCGATTCAACACATGAAGGGTTTCTATTCAACGAGTAAATATAGTTTCAACAAATGAAAATAATTCAAACACATGAATATTATTCAAAATTTCGGCAGCATAACGGCAGGGTAGTTAAAACCGGGACCGTCCCTAGTACGGCTCCTCGCCCTACCTTAAAACCTCGCGGTTTTTGACAATGGGGATCGTGCATCTAGTTCGCATGCAGGCGGCATGTATATATTTATTTCATTTCCACAAACTAATCGTATGTGGTTTCAACCAAATATTTCTCAACCACAAATGGGTATTTTTCAACCACAATCAATCAATATCAACCACAAACAATCCCAATCAACCATTCTCTATCAATCAATTTTCACACAATCACAACCAATAAATATCGTCCATGGTTTGTGGACGAGGGGCGTATATATATATATATATATATATATATATATATATATATAGCAATTCACTTCTATTTCAACACATATATAATTTTTACAATGCATATACAACTTATACATCGAACGTACAACTTATACAACGCTTATACATGAGGTGTACAACGCTTATACAACTCATACATTGACTATATAATTTATACATCATCGTTTCCCATATCGTTTATAAATTAGAAATCTCACATTGGGTTCCACTCCACCAAAAATAGCAGAAGGCTCAGAAAAATATGCGGTCTCTTCTAGAATGTAGAAGACATCCACACGGTCACGATGTTTCTTGTTTCATCGAATTTCGTCAAGAAACGAAAAAGATATGATTTTTCAAAGTTTGCAACGGTTTAAAGGTGTTAAAACAGTGGAAAATAAACAAAGCCGATTACCTCAACAAATCGTTCGAAACTAGGGTTGTAATTTTCTCCCAATCCGTGAAGCTAGAGGACGATCGGCCTTCGCAGCGTCGAAGGGCTAGGAGAGGGCTTCGCGCGCGTGGGGGAGTGGGCCAGCTCGGTGGACCCAGGTGATGGCGGCGGCGGTTGAAAGGCCGCGACTTTGAAGGCCTGGATCTCGCGATTCACCAGACGAGAGGGGGTGCCACGACCATGGATTTGAAGCTTGAGGGGAGCTCTTCAAAAACCCCAACTGGGTAGAAGGCTATCGATGCGTGTAGGAGGAGAAAACGAGGGGGAAAGCTCGGATCCCTCTTCTGTCGTTTGCGATTTCAGATTATCAGGGAGAGAGAAATATTTTGACCAATGATTTTTTTTTTATATAAATTTTCAAAAATCCAAAAATACCCCTCTTCACGTACTAACACCAATCCAAACCCAACGACTGTCGTCCCTAGCGTTTTACCCCCATTCCGAACAAATTGGGATATGTTTCGTAGGCCCATTCGACTGTTTCAGTCAGTTTTCATTCAATTTAAAATATATAACATTCAATATTTGATTTGAACGTACATTTCAATTTGCCAGGGCCACAAACTGATTCAAAAAATTCCAGAAAAACAAATCTGGCAATGTTTTGACGATACGGTCCCAACAAAACTAGTTTCGTCGAATTCTGAGATCGTTTGCAAAAAGGCCCATTTATGGTCGATCCAATTTAACTGTAATTAACCAAAACACGTTTTCCTTTGCCACGCTCACATACTAGCTTCAAATATTATGAAATTTGAAACCTAGCAATAACTTCACATCCCAGATCCAACAAAAGTGGTTTCGTCGAATTCCGATGTCATTTGCAAAATAGCCAATTTCACGGGCTATATAAATTCCATAGCGACCTTTCTGAAAATTCATTTGGCCATAACTTTTGCTTCCCACTATGAAAATTCGATTTTTCAGATTCGTTAGAAAGGTATTCACTAACAGATTTAAATATTTTTGGTTTCACTCAAATCCGTTTTGTTTTGCACCCGGTACAGTCCGACAAAGTTTGAATTCAATTTTTGAAACTACAGCGCCTTTTCAGGCCTTGTTTATAATTAGAATTAATTATATTCGTTTTCAAACGTCGATTTATACTCACTTTTCATCGCTATTATTTAAAATATTTATTTTAAATATTTAAAATCCATTATTTTAGCTAATTTAAAAATTTTAAATTGGTTCAGATTTTCTGGGTCGTTACAGCTTGTGTGCAGGGGCATGATTAAGGTGAAAACCACGGTAGCTGGCAAAAGGGAACTTGGTACTTTGGGTAGTGGCCGGGGAAAGGTGGTGTTGGCTAAAACCACGATGGCCAGGGGAGTTTGGCAAGGGCGCGCACCATAGGATTGAAGTGGTACTTTAAGTAAAATTGGTACTTTGCCACTTTGAGTTTAAAGCAAGGATTATTGACTATATTTTAATTTTAAACTTGTTTTTAAATTAAATTATGATTTATAATAAAATAGATATTCAAATAAAAACGATATTTTTATTTAATTTACAAGAAAAATAGAAAACGAGTGATTTGGGATATTGGATATAGTTTTGTCAAAGACTGTAATTTAAATACAGAAACTGAGATTTTTTTAAACTAAAGTTAATTTAAATAAAAATTAGAAATGACTTTCTAATGTAGATTTCAAACTGTAGAGCAAACAAGAAGGATCAAGTATGAAAAATCAGATCTGGCTCGTGACAGAAGTCGAGAAGTCCGCAAAAGCTATAATTTTAATTATAGACTTATTTTTATAAATTAAAAATAGAATTTATTTTCTAGTGGAATATTTGAAATATTTAAAGTTCAAAACAAGGTAGAAACTGTATGTAACACATACGGTAAGATTGTCAGCTTTTATCTGATAACTGAAATATCTGATATAAGAAAATGATCATGAACAGTCCTGAAGTTTTAAACCAAGAACTATAAATAATGTTTAATCATGTTTAAACCGATAAATATAAAAGAAGGAACTTTATCAATATAAAGAAGGAAGAATAAGTAACCAAGCATGAAGAATCAAAAGGGAAATTTGACGAGAAAAAATACCAAGTGTAAAGGTTGTAAATAAATGGTTAATCATAATTTAAGTCATTTATAAATGATCAGATTAAGGAATACTGATGAGAAATATTTTTCTAAAGAAAAATAAAGTAAGAATTCATTTGTAAATACGACGAACAAAACGAAGAGAAAAACCATGTAACACCCCGAGTTTTTTGGTTAACAATAAATTAATAAATTAAAATATAATTAATTCAAAAACTTAAGAATTAAGGAAATGGGTTACGCCATTGCGTCCGTCTCGAAATTCTACTTGAGATAGAGTCTGAGTTTGCATAAATCGGACTCCGTACGGAGGAGATATGACCTCCGGAAGTTTAAGAATTTATTTAAAATTCAAACAACTCGAAAATCGGATTCAAAATTCAAAAATAGGACCAGACCCGGGCTGGGCAGGAAAATTCCTGCCCAGGGCCCAGGTCGACCATAGGGTCGACCTGGTTGACCCAGGTTGACCATAGGGTCGGCCTCCCCTGTTGACCAGGTCAGGTCCGGCTAGCCTGGTCCGTGTTCTGGTCGAAATTCTAAAGCCCAGTGTGTCACTAGGGCTGACGTATCGGCATTTGATTGGTTACTCTTGACATATATGGCCTGGATTCCTTCTGGCTTCATCGAACGGCTCAAATCAACTTGAAAACTCTATAAAAAGGACCTAAGACTCAACCTAATTCACTTTAAAAAATAAATAAACCTAGAGCCGCCATGCTGCCGGGAGGGGATTGAGAAATAGCCGTCTAGAGGAAAAGCTTGAGAGGCGAGCCAATTCAAGAAGAAACAAAATTCTAATCTAATTTCTGCGCAACGTTTTCTACTCCAAGGGAAAGCCTTGCAAATTCAGAATAACAGAAACCAGAAAACAAGTTTCAGGGCCCGTTGTAAGTATAGTGGTTTTCTGAATATGAATAGAAATTGCGATGTGATTCAATGTAATTAAAATTGGGGTTTTACTATTGTAAACTATTGATGTAAATTCTGTGTATTGCGTTGATTATGTCATATTTTGTATTGGGTGTTAGTGGCATAAATTGGTTGATGCGAACCTATTGACATTTGTATATGAAAATAAATATCACTTGCAAGTTTGTAGTAAAAACTAGAATTGACATCTTTATGTTATGTCGTTAACATGGTTAGCATACATTCTTTTTTAGGCCTAAGTTGAGACTCATGTAAACATGTTCCAAGTTGAAACCTTTTGTGCCTACACGACTCAAAACATTTGTATACATTATTATGTTTATTTGCAAGTGATAATTGGGTTTATGCAAGTACCTTTTGGTTACACAAATTATACTAGTTTCATGTTGAAATAGGTTACTTGATGTAAAGTTAGTTTACACCTTTGGTTTATGTCAAAAAGAGGACATTTTTATGCTAGTTTGGTGTTTGATATTATGCCTAGTTATATGTGTATAAAACCATGTTTAAACAAGTCTAAAAGTACGCCATTTCATGTGACACCAATTTAGTTATATCCTTATTGAATGCAAGTTCACATGACCAACAATCTATGTTAGTGAAAACGCTATGTTGCAAGTCCATGCGCCACACACTTTTATGTATTCTAGAATGATTCTGTGCTTCCTTTTTTTATGTTTACGAGTTGGGCTGAAATGTAAAGCCCAACATATGTTATGATGTTGCGTACGTACAAACGGGGGAAACAAACGTTGGGTTTAAAATAAAATACATGTATTGGCATGTTTGACACATGCCAATGACTAGTGACATTTAAAGCGATATAAATTGTTATACCCAAAATTAGTGAATTTGGATAATTGGGCCATAAACATTTACATATAAAAATGAAAAGTGACAAATATGTAAATCTAGAAAATACGAGCATGCTTAACCCGAGGTTGGATTGAGTTGTGATGTAAACCTGCCCGGACCCGCCCGGTTGTCCAGTAATTACAACAATACCTATCCAATGTGGGTGGTTAAGGCATTGAGCCCAATAAAGACCCGAGGTTAGACTGAGTTGTGGCGTAAGACTGCCCGGAACCGACCGGCATACAGGTAGCCACAACAATACTTGTCTAATGTGAGTGGTTGGTGCTTTAATAAGACAATTAAAGCTAAGTTAGTATTGGTAGGGTTAAGTTAATCTGAACACTTAACCAACTTAATATGTTAACAAGACAAGACTTGTAGGGGCTAAGTAACTAAGAAAACACTTAGTCAATTTAACATGTTAACTAGACTAGAGGGTGAGGTTAAGTAAATGTAGAATACTTAACCATTATAACACGTTAGTTA
Organism: Allium sativum; assembly: GCA_030737875.1. NCBI lineage: Eukaryota > Viridiplantae > Streptophyta > Magnoliopsida > Asparagales > Amaryllidaceae > Allium > Allium sativum. Next base: position 79,528,536 of record CM060925.1, read on the forward strand.
GATAAGTGGGCAAGGTTAAGTAAATACACTTAGCCAATTTAATATGTTAGCTGGACTAGAGGGTGGGGTTAAGTAAACTTAGAACACTTAACCATCATAGTGTGATAAATTGAACAGGGTTAAGTTGAAACATGAAGGGACAATACTTAACCATTAGAACATGTTAATTAAACAGATGTTAGGGTTAAGTTAACTAAGGGAACACTTAACCGTCATAACATGTTAGTTAAAACAGATGGGCAAGGTTAGGTTAAAAGGGCCACTTAACCAATACAAGGTGAATGGGTAGGGTTAAGTAATAAGAAATACTTAACCAATATAACTTGGTTTGTGGTAGGGTTAAGTCAACATGAATTACTGATAAAACTTAATCAGTTTATCATGACAAATGAATGGGTTAAGTTAACTTGAATTGACTAATGATACCTAACCAATCCAACTTGACGAGAAAGAGACTAAGTAGTAAACCTTAGTTAAATCGACTAAGTTGTAAACCTTAGTTAAGAAAACGATAGTTCGGGGACTAAGTAGTAAACCTTAGTTAAAGGAACTAAGTAGTAAACCTTAGTACGACACGAGAAGGAGCGAACATCCATCTGATCTTAAAGAAGGCTCCAACGAAATGGGGAACGAAGCCCGCGGCTTCGAGGGGACGTGAGGGTACTCTTGGTATCCCTCTGTGAGGCTGCAGATGATCCGCCTGGGCTCACAGAGGTTAAGGTCTGCATTAGAATAACCAAGGGTATGCCTTGTTTGCAATATGAGGCAACCTAAAGACTAGGATGGACCAGCATGATTCGGCGGGACAAATGGCCCTGTGATAGCGACCCGTCGTCTACCTACCATCTTGAGTCAGTCGAGATACGCATGCGGAAAGGCAGAGAACTCCCAACAGACCATTTACTTGCTATCTAGTTATGGGTGAGGATGGCCAATAGGAAAGTGGGGCATAGGTGGAAGGAGTATAGTTATCATGCTTTATTTTCTTGGATTGCCTTTCAATAGTTGAGGGAGGGGTCAGGTGGGACCATAGCCACTAGAAAAACAGACCTTAGCATCTGCATCAGCAGATATCTGACAGTTCCCGATCGAGTTCCGTGTTTCTAGAATAGCCCTGCCACGAGACTCGGGTTGCACATTTCAGAACATGTGCATCTAGACAGCGAGAAACGATTCGCGACACATACGTGGGGAAAATCTAGGAACATATACCACTCTAGGTAGTGTGTCCTAGACTAGGGGCAACATTCGATAGGTAGCATAATCCCTAGTTGGACCTAGGTGGCATAAATCCTGAATCCGAGAAGTATTAGATAAGTCGCATAAACCCTAGTTGAATCTAGAAAGCGCTCGATAAGAAAACCCTAGATTAGATCTAGGTAATAAATAATATATGTACACCTAAAGGCAACCGCAATGACAGGGATTGGGATCACATTATCATCTTTATACAGATTACTAGTTGGGATACTAGTTAGGTGGTGCAGAGATATAGAATGGGGTGTGATAGTATATTCGGTTTAAACTGTCTTGCTTTGGTTTATATTAGTCTGTTATTCTGGTACTGTCCCATTTTTCAGTTTATGCCTGTAATGTCCTTTTCCTTATTCATATACCGAAGCACCACTAGACTTACCAGGCTTTATGTCTGACTCTATGTTTTCTTTCATCTTCTTTTCTTCCGTTCCCCCCCCCCCCCCAGGTTGTTAGGAAGGGAATAGCTCAGATTTGTATGGACCTGTTACTCTTTCCAAGCTTGAAGACTCTTTGATGTGCTGCTTTGGACTCTCTTTTCCACCGCTATGGCTGGCTAATGTTTTATTGGGGAATATCATTGTATATTTATGCTTCTTTATTTTGTTAAACAAGACAGATACTTTGCTGTTGGAAAATAATCTTTGTACAAGCTGTTTATAAATGAAATAAAGTTTTATTCACTTTTCCGCTGCTTTATTTATCTGTCTTGTAATTTATCTGCATCTTTTACCTATAATACTTCATAGAACTTAGTGCATTCCCTTTGTGAGTGACACTAACGGATGTGAGGTGTTACACGTGGTATCAGAGCTGAAGGTTACCCGTTCAAATAAAAGATTTGAAAAATTATTTTCAAACGGTTTTAAAAGAAGCATTTTCAAAAGAAAAGTTTTGTTTTAAAGGCATATTCCCCAAAGCCATATGCACTATCTTTTGTTTCTCTGTTTGAGTCCTTGTTTCCTTCTTTCTTGAGTCTTTGGAGCTCCTAGCTTCCTGGGAGGTAACCTCATCGAAGGGCGAAGTAGTGCCCGACTTCCATCTATAGCCATAAAAGTCTCTCCAGCGGCTAGTTTTCTTTCAAGCTTTGTAGGGTTTTCTGTATGGTGGAGGCAACTTTCAAGAGAGATTTGTCAACATGATTACACAAGGAAGAGGATGAGGAATTTGACTAAGAGGCACAACCCAAGGATGAGGAATTCATGGATATGGACTTAGCTCACGAAGGAGGAAGGAATTATAAAACCTAAGACAAGAGGAAGTAGCTTTTCTATGGTAGAATAGGGCATATAATTAAGGACAAGGGCAAAGACGAGTGAAAGGATTTTTAGGAGGACGAGTGCGTGCTTTCACCACTAGAATACCTGGGAGAGAGATAGTAAAAGTCTCCATTGGAAAAGTTTAGCTTTTCATTTGATCAACCTGTTAGTACTTTTTTGATCTTAGCGCTTCACATTCGTTTATACCTGCTTCCATAGTTGAGTCTCTGCACCTAGGTACTTGTATAGTAGAAGATCCCAATTAGTCTCAGATCCAAATTGGTGGTTCGGCCCGTTTACCTTTGGTTTGTAGGGATCTGAGAACGGCCACATTAAGTGTTGAGTTTAAGCGAAATGTTTTGGTTCCATGGGCTATGAGTTGATCCTAGGCATGGGTTGGTTGGCTAGTAATTCTGAAAGTTAGACTTTTTGACTTGCCTTGGAAATACCCTCGAAATTTCGTGATCCTAAAAAGATCAGTTAGGCTTAGCTACCTAGAATCACTTGATACAACTATCGACGGTTTGCGATCCGTTAGAGTAGTCCATGAGCATGTAGATGTTTTGGTTAGGTTAGATGTTTATCCCCTAAAACGCGAGATCGACTTCCTTATATATTTAGTTGACAATGCAAAGCCAGTTATGCGATCAATGATAGTTTTGGAGCAAGATTGGCGAGGATAGCTAGAGTCGGTTAAGTGCTCAATTTTTTGGTTGTTTTTGCTTATATCATCTCACGTAGATCGTCCAAATTCGGAGGAGACATTCCTTGGGTGCTTGTCTGATATTGGTTTAGGCCTCTAGGGCTTGTACTTGAGGGATGTCGAGTTCGACTAGGATGGTTTGCGTGGGAGATGAATAATTATGGCAGGTGCCCTAGGTAGGAAGAAAGACTGACCTTAAGAAAGGTAAAAAGTACATAGCAACCTTTAGCCTTAGACCCTCGGATTTGTAACATGATGGATAAGCTAAGTAGAGGAGAGATCACTAATTATCTTTGTATATACACTAGTATCAAGGTTAACATCTGTTTATCTTGGAAATGGAGGTGAAGAAGCTTCGAAATCATGAAGTTAAATTAGATAAGGTACCGTATAGTGAAGCTCAAGAAGGTGCAACATATAAGACTGGAGACTAGACACGAGCATCATACCCTTTTTCTTGAGGGTATATCCCCGATCTCTTTTTATAGGAATTTTATACATACTTTCTAGCTTTTAAGGTATATCCTCTAGGACGTATCATCGATCCTTAGGTAGAAGCCAATGGATGTAAACATGTATTTGAAACATGTTATGATTGATGGTTGCAAGTGGTTGCTCGTGAATGCATATACACACCATATGCGCTAGAACGACTTAGTCACTTTCATATTGCATTCGCATATATGTATTTGCTTAAAGGATTTAACTTGATATGTTATCATATGGATGTTGCATAAGGATGAATGGCTATACACACATGTAGTATTTACATAACTAGGGATGCTTGCATACATGATTGGATGCAAGACACTGACATAATTTGCATTAAGGAGGTCAACTGAATCAGTAGACCGCCTGATTTTGCATTAGATAAAGACATATACACACACTACACATATAAATATGAAAGCATTTAGAAATCTTTTTAAGGACAATGAATGCCTGTGATTGAATGGTTGAGTAGATGGGTGATTGGATGGTAGGACACATTCTTTCTAACTTGAAGATTTCGGGGACGAAATCCTTTAAGGAGGGGAGAATGTAACACCCAGAGTTTTTCTGTTAACAGTAAATTGATAAATTAAAATATACGAAATTCAAAAACTTAAGAATTAAGGGAAATGGGTTACGCCATTGCGTCCGTCTTGAAATTCTGCTTGAGATAGAGTCCGAGTTTGCATAAATCCGACTCCGTACGAAAGAGATATGACCTTCGGAAGTTTAAGAATTTATTTAAAATTCAAACAGCTCGAAAATAGGATTCAAAATTCAAAAATAGGACTAGACCCGGGCTGGGCAGGAAAATTCCTGCCTAGGTCGACCATATGGTCGACCTGGTTGACCCAGGTCGACCATAGGGTCGACCTCCCCTGTCGACCTGGTCAGGTCTGGCTGGCCTGGTCTGTGTTCTGGTCGAAATTCTGAAGCCCAGTGTGTCACTAGGGCTGACATGTCAGCATTTGATTGGTTACTCTTGACATATATGGCCTGGATTCCTTCTGGCTTCATCGAACGCTCAAATCAACTTGAAAACTCTATAAAAAGGACCTAAGACTCAACCTAATTCACATAAAAAAACCTAGAGCCGCCATGCTGCCGGGAGGGGATTGAGAAATAGCCGTCAAGAGGAAAAGCTTGAGAGGCGAGCCAATTCAAGAAGAAACAAAAGTCTAATCTAATTTCTATGCAACGTTTTCTACTCCAAGGGAAAGCTTTGCAAATTCAGAATAACAGAAACCAAAAACAAGTTTTAGCGCCCGTTGTAAGTATAGTGGTTTTCTGAATACGAATAGAAATTGCGAGGTGATTCAATGTAATTAAAATTGGGGTTTTACTATTGTAAACTATTGATGTAAATTCTGTGTATTGCGTTGATTATGTCATATTTTGTATTCGGTGTTTATGGCATAAATTGGTTGATGCGAGTCTATTGACATTTGTATATGAAAATATATATCACTTGCAAGTTTGTAGTAAAAAACTAGAATTGACATCTTTATGTTATGTCGTTAACATGATTAGCATACATTCTTTTTTAGGCCTAAGTTGAGACTCATGTAAACATGTTCCAAGTTGAAACCTTTTATGCATGCACGACTCAAAACCTTTGTATACATTATTATGTTTATTTGCAAGTGATAATTGGGTTTATGCAAGTACCTTTTGGTTACACATATTATACTAGTTTCATGTTGAAATAGGCTACTTGATGTAAAGTTAGTTTACACCTTTGGGTTATGTCAAAAAGTGGACATTTTTATGCTAGTTTGGTGTTTGATATTATGCCTAGTTATATGTGTATAAAACCATGTTTAAACAAGTCTAAAAGTACGCCATTTCATGTGACACCAATTTAGTTATATCCTTATTTAATGCAAGTTCACATGACCCACAATCTATGTTAGTGAAAATGCTATGTTGCAAGTCCATGCGCCATACACTTTTATGTATTCTAGAACAATTCATGATTCCGTGCTTCCTTTTTTTATGTTTACGAGTTGGGCTGAAATGTTAAGCCCAATATATGTTATGATGCTGCATACGTACAAACGGGGGAAACAAACGTTGGGTTTAAAATAAAATACATGTATTGGCATGCTTGACACATGCCAATGACTAGTGACATTTAAAGCGATATAAATTGTTATACCCAAAATTAGTGAATTTGGATAATTGGGCCATAAACATTTACATATAAAAATGAAAAGTGACAATATGTAAATCTAGAAAATACGAGCATGCTTAACCCGAGGTTGGATTGAGTTGTGATGTAAACCTGCCCGGACCCGCCCGGTTGTCCAGTAATTACAACAATACCTATCCAATGTGGGTGGTTAAGGCACTGAGCCCAATAAAGACCCGAGGTTAGACTGAGTTGTTGCGTAAGACTGCCCGGAACCGACCGGCATACAAGTAGCCACAACAATACCTGTCTAATGTGAGTGGTTGGTGCTTTAATAAGACAATTAAAGCTAAGTTAGGATTGGTAGGGTTAAGTTAATCTGATCACTTAACCAACTTAACATGTTAACAAGACAAGACTTGTAGGGGCTAAGTAACTAAGAAAACACTTAGTCAATTTAACATGTTAACTATACTAGAGGGTGAGGTTAAGTAAATTTAGAATACTTAACCATTATAACACGTTAGTTAGATAAGTGGACAATGTTAAGTAAATACACTTAGCCAATTTAATATGTTAGCTGGACTAGAGGGTGGGGTTAAGTAAACTTAGAACACTTAACCATCATAGTGTGATAAATTGAACAGGGTTAAGTTGAAACATGAAGGGACAATACTTAACCATTAGAACATGTTAATTAAACAGATGTTAGGGTTAAGTTAACTAAGGGAACACTTAACCGTCATAACATGTTAGTTAAAACAGATGGGCAAGGTTAGGTTAAAAGGGACACTTAACCAATACAAGGTGAATGGGTAGGGTTAAGTAATAAGAAATACTTAACCAATATAACTTGGTTTGTGGTAGGGTTAAGTCAACATGAATTACTGATAAAACTTAATCAGTTTATCATGACAAATGAATGGGTTAAATTAACTTGAATTGACTAATGATACCTAACCAATCCAACTTGACGAGAAAGAGACTAAGTAGTAAACCTTAGTTAAATCGACTAAGTTGTAAACCTTAGTTAAGAAAACGATAGTTCGGGGACTAAGTAGTAAACCTTAGTTAAAGGAACTAAGTAGTAAACCTTAGTACGACACGAGAAGGAGCGAACATCCATCTGATCTTAAAGAAGGCTCCAACGAACTGGGGAACGAAGCCCGCGGCTTTGAGGGGACGTGAGGGTACTCTTGGTATCCCTCTGTGAGGCTGCAGATGATCCGCCTGGGCTCACGGAGGTTAAGGTCTGCATTAGAAGAACCAAGGGTATGCCTTGTTTGCAATATGAGGCAACCTAAAGACTAGGATGGACCAGCATGATTCGGCGGGACAAATGGCCCTGTGATAGCGACCCGTCGTCTACCTACCATCTTGAGTCAGTCGAGATACGCATGCGGAAAGGCAGAGAACTCCCAACAGACCATTTACTTGCTATCTAGTTATGGGTGAGGATGGCCAATAGGAAAGTGGGGCATAGGTGGCAGGAGTATAGTTCTCGTGCTTTATTTTCTTGGATTGCCTTTCAATAGTTGAGGGAGGGGTCAGGTGGGACCATAGCCACTGGAAAAACAGACCTTAGCATCTGCATCAGCAGATATCTGACAGCTCCCGATCGAGTTCCGTGTTTCTAGAATAGCCCTGCCACGGGACTCGGGTTGCACATTTCAAAACATGTGCATCTAGACAGCGATAAACGATTCGCGACACATACGTGGGGAAAATCTAGGAACATATACCACTCTAGGTAGTGTGCCCTAGACTAGGGGCAACGTTCGATAGGTAGCATAATCCCTAGTTGGACCTAGGTGGCATAAATCCTGAATCCGAGAAGTATTAGATAAGTCGCATAAACCCTAGTTGAATCTAGAAAGCGCTCGATAAGAAAACCCAAGATTAGATCTAGGTAATAAATAATAGATGTACACCTAAAGGCAACCGCAATTACAAGGATTGGGATCACGTTATCATCTTTATACAGATTACTAGTTGGGATACTAGTTAGGTGGTGTAGAGATATAAAATGGGGTGTGATAGTATATTCGGTTTAAACTGTCTTGCTTTGGTTTATATTAGTCTGTTATTCTGGTACTGTCCCATTTTTCATTTTATGCCTGTCATGTCCTTTTCCTTATTCATATACCGAAGCACCACTAGACTTACCAGGCTTTATGTCTGACTCTATGTTTTCTTTCATTTTTTTTTTCTTCCGTTCCCCCCGGTAGTCAGGGAGGGAATAGCTCAGATTTGTATGGACATGTTACTCTTTCCAAGCTTGAAGACTCTTTGATGTGCTGCTTTGGACTCTCTTTTCCACCGCTATGGCTGGCTAATGTTTTATTGGGGAATATCATTGTATATTTATGCTTCTTTATTTTGTTAAACAAGATAGATACTTTGTTGTTGGAAAACAATCTTTGTATAAGCTGTTTACAAATGACATAAAGTTTTATTCACTTTTCCGCTGCTTTATTTATCTGTCTTGTAATTTATCTGCATCTTTTACCTATAATACTTCACAGAACTTAGTGCATTCCCTTTGTGAGTGACACTAACGGATGTGGGGTGTTACAAACCGTGCGCGACGCACACGCTAAAAGTGGCCGTTTTGAAAAGATGATCAAAATAACCAGATAATCTTACAATGTTTGATTTGACTATAACTGTATATGCAGATTAGATTATAATCTTATTAGGTTTATAATTTAAAAAGAAAAAAGTTCGTTAATCATTTCAAAAAGGTCGAAATAAATATTTCACTTTGATTTGATTATACGCCGCGCATCTGAGATTATTAAATTGAAGACAGCGATATACAAGGACTATTTTTGAATAGTGTCTTCGGTTTGTCCAGTCCCAGGACAACTTGTATGGATGAATGTCTGACAAAGTATACCTAACAGATCGCGTAAGTTGGTCGCTTCAAAACCTTGTTTGGTGGCGGAGGAATTCATTTCTCTTAGCTTTATACCCGTGGTTTTGACGAGATCAATTTGTAATTTGACGGGTTTGATGATGTGGCATTCAAAGTGAATGGTGGACATGTGTTCTAGAAGATAACGTAAGTCTGGCCTCAAGCCTCACACCCAGGAAATGAAAAATCGGGCAGGCAACATGGCTATGTGGGTCGCTCCCATTAGGGTGTAGCATCACCTATCTAGAGAAGTTTCTTTTGTTTCTTAATCTATCGATTCTGCCCATTCGGGAATGGTTGCCGTACACAACCATTGATGATATACACTCGATACACTCAAGAGAAATGAGTGGTCGATCATGTGAGGGTCGGGTTGCAAGACGTTCTTGTTGAACCCAGGTTTATTGGCCTCTAGAGATACATTAGCGGAAGGTGGTCCCATACCTTTTCATAGTTGGGAATCCAATTTCCCTAAGTGCCAAGCCGTTTTTATTTGTATACTATGTAGGAGAATGTGAGATGCAAGCATTCTTCTAGATTCTAAATTATTTGTGAAAACAACTAGACACTATGATAATATCTGATTTCAAGTATACAAAGTGTTTTGATCTCATAAGGTAAAAACCTGTTCCGTATTTACTGCATGGTCTTATGAGATATTTTTATTTGTTTTAAACTGTTTACTCATACCAGTCCCCTGACTGACCCGGAGTTTATTTTTATGTGTTTTCCCTTAAAATCTTGGGTATTCATATCGCTTGTTATGAATAGACAAGTGAATCGGGATTTGGATAAACTTGTTGAAGCTGGAATGAAGATTCTGCTGTGTGCTGGTCCATCTATCTACTGTATAATTAAGCCTGTCAGTTGATCATCGATGATATATACAATTAATGATGTACTATGGAATGGTTTGTATCACTAGATGCTCTAATGTAATATATTCCACTGTGTAATAATATGAAGTATTATCTTTTGTGAAAATTCCACTGTGAGATTCTGATGTTTTCTGTGATTTTATCTTCCATCTATTTTTATTCTTATTAATGGCACGACTTCCGATGTGTACGAAAGTTGGGTCGTTACAGTTGGTATCAGAGCTTAGGTTACTGATTACCTAGGCTTTGGGCGAGTGTGAGAGAGCGTATTTTTATATAATTTAAAATAAATTTAAAATAAATCAACTTGGGTGATATACCTAAGTTAGTTATATCCAATCAAGTCGGGATTGATGACCTATTACATTCAGGTGATTAAGATGAGTAACCGAGGACGAAGAGGTCAAACTAGAGGGTCATCCACTACTACTGTTCGTAATACTGGATCCCAGGATCAAGTAGAAACAGTAGAGGAAGTTGTCCTAGTTCAGCAGGATAAAAGCTTTGCAACTATTTGTAAGGAGTATATGACTCTGGGAGGAAAAGTTTTCAAAAGGACGGAATCTTTCATAGAAGTACAAGCATGGTTGAGGTCCTGTGAGTGGATTTTCAAGGGACTGAAATTGAATGATGAGCAGAAACGTCTTTTGGCATCATGGCAACTTCAAGAAGCTGCTGCTATTTTGTGGGATGCTCAGACCACGAATGTTCTTGAGGAAGATTTCACTTGGGAAAAATTCAAAGAAGCTTTCAAAGCACAGTTTCTACCTGCTGCAGGAAAGACTAGCATGTATCGGGATTTCATTGATCTTAAGCAAGGGAATATGAGAGTATCTAAATATGAGAATAAATTCAACTCACTTTCTTGTTTCGGGCAGAACTGATTAATACCCCACTCAAGAAGAACAAAATGTTCATAGTCGGATTGAAGGATAGCCTGCAAGTTCAGATGATTGAACATCTCAAGAGTCCATTTATTGATCTTGTAGATATGGCAATTCGTTATGAGGCACTGGAGGGTAAGAAGAAAGTGACAAAAGCAGCACAGACAGGTGGACCTAGTGGTGAGAATCCAAACAAAAGGAAGTTCAACCCGAATTGGAACAACAACAATAAAGGAGTACCTAAGATGGAAGAAAAGGCCAAAGAACGATTCAAAGATACCAAATGCCACAACTGGTTGCACAAAAGACATATTGCCAAATTCTGCACCAAACCAACAGCAGAAAAGCCACAGCAGACTCAGCAGTCGGAGCAACCTATGCTATTCCACAGAAGTTCTCATGCTAAAACTGTAATCAGCATGGGCACTTGTTCAATGACTGTCCACTTATGAAGAAGGCACAACAACCAAAGGTCTACGCTTTAATAGATAAGTCGTCGACTTCTGAGAATGTGAAAATAAAAGAAGTTTCAGAAGGTAACTTACTCTTTTTAGATAAAAGGAGTTAATTAACTAGGGTCAGCCTCGAGATAAATTAAATATGGTTGGAATAAATTAGAATAATATCCAATCATATTGATACCGGAAATCAAGTTAGAAATTTAAATTGAATTAAAATTTGGATTTCCTGGAATTAAGGCTGGGCTTGAGGGTTTATGGGGAATGGACTCAGGAAAAGTGAATTGGTCAATTTGTGAAATAAATTCATAATTGTGAGTCCTGGAATGGAGATCGTTAAGTAAGTGGATGAAGATTTTGGATAATACTTAACGGAGTTAAGTAAATTGATCGATGAGTTTGAGAGGAATTTGGGATAGATATTTTTGGTTTTGATAGGATATTTCTAATGTGTGTTTTATTTATTGATGTGTGTTTACATATATAAGTCGATAACTCTAATGTACTGCTTACAAATTTCGAGGGCAAAATTTTTATAAGGGGGTAGAATGTAATGACCCTGACTTTTTACACAGCACTAACACAGATAAGAAGTGATCGTGAGTACGTATTATAGATATGATTTAAAAATCTGGACATTGAAATTTAAAACATGGTAACCTGTGTATGATAGCATTTACTGATGTGTATAGCACAACACTTGGTAACATCCATTTTCGCTCATTTAGGTATAATAGCATATGTTTGATAGCGTTTATTGAAATTGATTTTTATACGTATAAAAAAACAATACTTTTTAATAGCATGAAATTGTGATGTCATTTTTATTGTACATGTTTGTTTGTTTTTTCAAAGGATTTAAGAAATCAAGTTTTGGTAAATCCTTGCTTTAAAAGTTTTTAACACTTGAATTAAAATATGACAAAGCCACTTGTGTTGTCAAAAGCAAGTTCAAAACAATTTTCATGTTATATATGCATAATCACAACATGAAGGGATCATCTCCTTTTGCAAAGCATATTTCATATAAAATATTCAAGAAGGTATTTGCATTTTTATATACGTTAAAATCAAACATGTATTGTCTATTCTCATTACCACACCATAGAGATGACAAATAAGATCCCAAGGAAATCTTTGCATTTTTATATGCATTAAGGCGAGAGAAAGTATGGTCAAGTCCTCTTGCAAATCATGAGCTCATCCATGAATTTTCTACACTATAGATGTAATAGCTAGTAGTATCTTTAAAGCAAATATGTGCACATGATAAAATCATTTTAGATAAAAGGATTTTCAGTTTTTAAATCTTTTTATTTCCTTTCAATTTAATTTCTGAAAATACAATTATTGCTCATTTTTCAAAACCTTAGCTAATTTGTCAAATGAACACATACATAAAAAGATTACCATATCACGTATTGATAGCATCATCTCACCTACAATAGTGGGTTTCAAATTATAGATATTGCTAAGTGTTTTCCTATGTGTTTTCATCACATGAAATAGATTTTCATGGTACAATATTTTCAGATTTTGCCAACCTTGCAAGGCAAGTATTGATTTTATATACTTTTGTTGTTAAATAAAAATATCATGTGAGATTTTGATGTGAAAAACCCTTTGAAAAACTAATTTGAAATGGTATAAAAAGGATATTGCAATTTTTTAAATCCAAGAAAAAGATTTGTGGAATAGGAATGATACATGAGCCTTTAGTGTTGATGTTTCATAAGAACCAGTAGAGGAAAAGGGAAGGTCATAGGCAAGGGGTTTTAGGTGTGATGTTGTGCTGATGTAAAGCCATGTGAGTTCAGAGTTTGTGTTTTGAGATAGTAAGAGAAAAGATATATTTTTGAGTTGTCACTTTTCAAAAATCTAAAAACATATTTTTCTCTCTTGCAAAAATAGTTTTAAAATGTACATATTTTAATAGTTTTTACCACTATATAAAGGCCACCAACATACACCATTCTCCTCACACAACACACACTTTTGAATAGATCATACATAGAAGGAAAAGCCAGAGGGTTTCAAGCATTTGTTGGTGAGTAAACTATTTTAAATATTTCTGATTTGTTCCTGCATTTGTTTTCCTGTTTTTAATTGTCCTTTGATATGCTATGGTTGGCTTGGATTGGATTGATTGCATCCTTGGTTGAATCACTTTCCTGTATTGATCAAAGAAACTAGAGGTAGGATTAGTTAGTTTACATTGGTCGGAAAAGTTTATATTTAACAGTTTAACAAACCTGCTGTTAAACATAACATAGTGGAAAATCCTTGGCAAATGATTTTAGGTATGATAATTCCATTTAGTTCAGGTTGGTTCATATCTCTAAATCATCAATTAAACAAGTTTAAAGTAAGATAAAGATGTAAATCCACTTAAACCATCATTGGTAGTTGAAACAGAAAATAACCAGATAGTTCAAAATTGCTCTCTGGTTCATCGGATTTTCGAACTTTATATAAAATAGAATTGAATATATAAATTGAATCCGCATTGCAAATCATGTTTTTTTAAAGAAGTTTTATGATTTTTAGCAATAGGAATTAGGAGAATTTTAGAATTATTCAAAAAGGGGAGTTTGGCCAAATTCAGGCGACGGCGGTGATGGTAGGCGTTGGCAACGAGGGTGGAGGAGCGTGGCATGTTAAGGATCATATGAAAAATACTAGTATATTTTTCTAGAACATGAATCAAAGGTTTTAATTCGATTTGGAAATTTTTGTCTGTGTTTGGGGTATTAACTTTGGGGGCGTCGTGTGGGGTCCACACGGGCTTAAGTGGGCCAGGACCGGGGTGGAAGGTGCGGCCGGGGTTGGTGAAGGAGTGGGAGGTGGCGGCGGTCCGTCCGATGGTCGGAGTTAGTGGGGGCCATGGGGTTTTGTGGTGCAAAATTTGACGGCTGTTGTTTTTTTTCTTTTGGAGGAATGATGATTTCGAGAAGAAGAAGATCTGGGGTGGAGATGGTTGGTCATTGGTGATCAGGGGTACGGACGTGACTTGCAGGAGGTGGTTGGGGCATCGTCTGGTGGCTGGCATGGCTATGCTGGTGCACGGGTTAGTGTGTACAAAGGTGAACGAGAGAAGATGAGGAGGGACGGTTTGGCAAGGGCGCACACATGGGTTTTGTGCGATCGGCCATGATTTTGATGAAGTGGTACTTTGCAAGAGGGTATTACCACATGGTAGTGTCGGAGCAGGTGTGCAAGGGCATGATTAAGGTGAAAACCACGGTAGCTAGTAAAAGGGAACTTGATACTTTGGGTAGTGGCCGGGCAAAGGTGGTGTTGGCTAAAACCATAATGGCCAAGGGAGTTTGGCAGGGGCGCACACCATAGGATTGAAGTGGTGCTTTAAGTAAAATTGGTACTTTGCCACTTTGAGTTTAAAGCAAGGATTATTGACTATATTTTAAATTTTAAACTTGTTTTTAAATTAAATTATGATTTATAATAAAATAAATATTTAAATAAAAATGATATTTTTATTTAATTTACAAGAAAAATAGAAAACGAGTGAATCGAGATATTGGATAAAGTTTTGTAAAAGACTGTAATTTAAATACAAAAACTGAGATTTTTTTAAATTAAAGTAAATTTAAATAAAAAATAGAAATGACTTTCTAATGTAGATTTCAAACCGTAGAGCAAACAACAAGGATCAAGTATGAAAAATCAGATCTGGCTCATGACAAAAGTCGAGAAGTCTGCAAAAGCTGTAATTTTAATTACAGACTTATTTTTATAAATTAAAAATATAATTTATTTTCTAGTGGAATATTTGAAATATTTAAAGTTCAAAACAAGGTAGAAACTTTATGTAACACATGCGGTAGGATTGTCAGCTTTTATCTGATAACTGAAATATCTGATATAAGAAAATGATCATGAATAGTCCTGAAGTTTTAAACCAAGAACTGTAAATAATGTTTAATCATGTTTAAACCGATAAATATAAAAGAAGGAACTTTATCAGTATAAAGAAGGAAGAATAAGTAACCAAGCATGAAGAATCAAAAGGGAAATTTGACGAGGAAAAATACTAAGTGTAAAGGTTGTAAATAAATAGTTAATCATAATTTTAGTCATTTATAAATGATCAGATTAGGGAATACTGATGAGAAACATTTTTCTAAAGAAAAATAAAGTAAGAATTCATTTGTAAACACGACGAACAAAACAAAGAGAAAAACCGTGTGCGACGCACACACTAAAAGTGGCCATTTTGAAAAGATAATCAAAATAACCAGATAATCTTACACTGTTTGATTTGACTATAACTATATATGCGGATTAGATTATAATCTTATTCGATTTATAATTTAAAAAGAAAAATGTTCGTTAATCATTTCAAAGAGGCCGAAATAAATATTTCACTTTGATTTGATTATACGCCGCGCATCAGAGATTGTTAAATTGAAGACGACAATATACAAGGACTATTTTTGAATAGTGCCTTCGGTTTGTCCAGTCCCAGGACAACTTGTATGGACGAGTGTCTGACAAAGTATACCTAACAGATCGCGTAAGTTGGTCGTTTCAAAACCTTGTTTGGTGGCGGAGTAATTTTTTTCTCTTAGCTTTATCCCGTGGTTTTGACGAGATCAATTTGTGATTTGACGGGTTTGATGATGTGGCATTCAAAGTGAATGGTGGACATGTGTTCTAGAAGATAACGTAAGTCTGGCCTCAAGCCTCACACCCAGGAAATGAAAAATCGGGCAGGCAGCATGGCTATGTGGGTCGCTCCCATTAGGGTGTAGCATCACCTACCTAGAGAAGTTTCTTTTGTTTCTTAATCTATCGATTCTGCCCACTCGGGAATGGTTGTCGTACACAACCATTGGTGATATACACTCGATACACTCAAGAGAAATGAGTAGTCGGTCATGTGAGGGCCAGGTTGCAAGACGTTCTTGTTGAACCCAGGTGTATTGGCCTCTACAGATACATCAGCGGAAGGTGGTCCCATACCTTGTCATAGTTGGAAATCCAATTTCCCTAAGCGCCAAGCGGTTTTTATCTGTATACTATGTAGGAGAATGTGAGATGCAAGCATTCTTCTAGATTCTAAATTGTTGTGAAAACACCTAGACACTATGATAATATCTAATTTCAAGTATAGAAAGTGTTTTGATCTCATAAGGTAAAAACCCGTTCCGTATTTACGGCATGGTCTTATGAGATATTTTTATTTGTTTTAAACTGTTTACTCATACCAGTCCCCTGACTGACCCAGAGTTTATTTTTCTGTGTTTTCCCTTAAACTCTTGGATATTCAAAACGCTTGTTATGAATAGACAAGTGAATCAGGATTTGGATAAACTTGTTGAAGCTGGAATGAAGATTCTGCTGTGTGCTGGTCCATCTATCTACTGTATAATTAAGCCTGTCAGTTGATCATCGATGATATATATAATTAATGATGCACTATGGAATGGTTTGTATCACTAGATGCTCTGATGTAATATATTCCGCTGTGTAATAATATGAAGTATTATCTTTTGTGAAAATTCCGCTATGAGATTCTGATGTTTTCTGTTATTTTATCTTCTACCTATTCTTATTCTTATTAATGGCACGATTTTCGATGTGTTCGAAAGTTGGGTCGTTACAAGCTTTAAATAGAAAAACTCCTCGGTATATACAACCAATATGAATGATAGAAATGTGATAGGTACAGGAATGGACTATGAAATAACTTTCTAAATTAATTATATTATGAAATATGCTCGACTGTATCAGGATCATTGAAAATTTTCAATTATCACTAATTCTGAATCATAACATAGTCCAATTTCTATCATAAATATTTTCACTATTTATTCAAAAAGATTTTCTGAAAAATATTAACTCTCCATATTTATATAAAATCATAATGGATGGTAGAAGGATGATAGATAATGAAAATGGTCGTGAAATAATTGCCAGTTCAAAGATATTGTAATAAATATTCAACCATCAAGAAAATCCAGATAAAATCTTCTCTTGTTGTGAAATATACTGTAGTCACAATTCATCACAATTTCAAAATCTGATAACAATTTTGATGAATTATAAATACAGCACAAACTGGATATCGATTTCAATTTCTGAATGAATAAAAAATAAATAATTTTAAAATTGAAAATCAATTACAAGAGGAATTTAGAGGCATATATACAAGACAAAAAAATATACAAAAAAAATATTCAGCACTTCTAAACTGATACCACTTGAAGTCTCTAAACATGAGGATTTTAAAAATGATACTGGAGACGAACAAAGATATCTCAGACAACAGAATCTTAATCACAAAGTCTAAGCAGACACGGTTAACAAATCAAGCAAATTAATTTCATCTATCAGAGCAGGGTATAAATTTGATACCAAAACAAGCAGTCACCAAAAATTATTTTCAAGAACAATATCTGAGTAGCAAAAAAAACAGATTCAACTCAGACTTGTCAAGATGACGTTCACATTAGATGACTCATGATCTAATGAATAAATATATCGTTTATTTGAAATCATTTGAGAAATTTGAAACTCTCAAGATTCAGTGAATCAGTCACATCAGAATGTAAATATCAGATTCAAGAGTGTGATTCAATAAATCAGTAACTTCAAATAATTTTAAACAAACATATATTCAAATCAAATAATCATGAAAACAAAGAGATTTAAGACCGGATTTTCAAAGAAATTTTCACAAGAATTTCTAACAAGCACAAAGAATTTTTCAAAATATTTACATCAAGTTTGAGTAATAACTCATGATCCAAAAAAATAGTGATTTATTCAAAATCACTTGAACAAATGTAAATCTTGAGATACAATGAATCAATCACACAGGATTAAAATTTTAGATCTGAGAGGTGTGTGAGACTCCAAATATCTGAAATTTTCAAGTGATCTCAAACAAACAAAAAAAACATAATGATCATGAGTAAAGATGAATTTCAAGATGTATCACTGATTCAAGATAAAAATTCAACATATCCAAGCCAATCTGAACAATAATGAAATTATCACAACTGATAAATATTGATGTGCTGTAATGAGTATAATATTTCAAGCTTTTCTAAACTGAATTAGAAGAAACCCAAAATAACAGATATATGTGAAATTTCATTAAATATTCAGATCTTCAAAATTTTAGAATTTATACTAACAGTGTTTAAGATATGATATGAATGCTTCAGCACTGTTAGAAATTCAGGGATCAGAAAATAAACTTCAAAACAATTGCAAAAATATTTACAAATTTGAATTCAAGATCTGGAAATAATTAAAACATCAGAGTTCTATTCAAATAAAGTGGATTTCTAGAAAATATGAATTCTACAATTGGAAGTTTAAGAAAGTACAAAAGAAAGACAAAATTATATGGTAGTGACAAAACAAAACAGAAGAGATAAAGAAAATAAACATAAAGGGTAGAAGGAGGAATGCACAAAGAAAAAGAAAAAATATTTACAAAGGTTGAGTTTAGATGTTATACCTGAATCCAATGTAAATCAAAATCTCTAACTCAACAATCTTGGCTAAGGAACTATGGATGATACAGAAGTATAAACCAACTTGATTTCAAATTTCTTTTTGCACAGCAGTTCCTCAGCCTCCACCGGTACCTAACTGTTGAGCAAATCAAGTGGTCTAAAAAAATTTGTAAAACCACTCTGAAATATGTTTACCACTTTTGGTACTCAAACCTGTTTGTATAATAATCCATTCGAATCTATTTTCGTACCTTTAGGAACCCAAATCTGTTTGACTTTAGGAGAATTCACTTTATTTTTTTTGGGGTCCAAAAAGGATTAAACAGATTGTTATCAAACAAATCTTACTTTGTTCATGATTTAAAAATCTTTAAAATTATCAGAGTTTAAATTTTCAAAATGATTTTTTTCAAAGTTGTTTGAAGGATTTTTAAAATCACAAGAATTCACTTTTTCAAAACTACTTGTTTTTCCAAAACCAAGACCTCGTTTATGATCAACCGAAAATTGGTTTTGTAACAGCATATTCAATGATTTTTCCCCATTAGAAAATTTATCCAAAGTTGATTCTAATCGTTTAATTTTGGATTTAAGATCAGAATTTTCTTTTAGCAGATTTAAACAACAATTAATGCTGATCTTTCTCCTTTCAGTATCATTTTGTTTCAAAAACCAATTTTCGTTTTCAAGAAGTTTGATTTTGGTCTTGGACTCAAAGATTTCAGATTCAAATTTAATTTGTTTTTCAAATTCAAGTTTCTTGAAATTTTCAATCTCTTTTTCAAGCTTATTTAAAATTAAATCACTTTTCAACAAGCTTTCTTTTTCAGCAGTTTCATGTTTGGAATTTTTGATAGCCTTAAAATTATTAAATTCTTTTTGCAAAGAATTGTTTGAATTTTTTAGCTCAACCTCATTATCTTTTAAGATCAGAATTTCCTCTTTAAGCCTTTGAATATTTTAATTGAGATGAACGAGGTCAGTTTTCAATTTCAAACAATTTACATAGTCAGAATTTTTAATTTCATGACATTTGTGAATTCTGATTCCAAATAGTTGATTTTGCTATTTAACTCGTGATTTTTAGATTTTAAAGATTTGTTTTTACGATGGAGTTTATCAACGATTTTTGTTAAATCATTACACATATAAACCAACTCTTCATATGAGAAGCTTTTAGTCTCATTGTCTGTTGAGTCTCCATTGTCTGATCTACTTGAATTTTCATTTGTTTCTTCTCCTGAGCATAGATCTAAATCTGAGTTGACCATTTTGGGTTTTGAGCTGCTGTTGTCAATCTTTCCATACTTCGTATTGAGAAAATTCCATATTTCCTTAGCAGTCAAGCAATGAGAAATGAGGTTATATTGGACATCATCAATATAAGAATACAAAGTGTGAATAGCACGAGAATTAAATCCAATATCGTTCCTATTGACCATATCATAGCCATTAATAAGAGTATCCCAACATTTAACATCAACAGATTTTAAATATAATTCCATTTCTAATTTCCAATTTAAAAAATCTGTACCATTGAAAATAAATGGAATAGGACTGGACTGATTCTCAGAAGACTGACAACTATGATCCATGATTTTAGGGTTAAAGAAAACCAAGCTCTGATACCACTTGTTGGATCTAGATTAACCCAGGAGGGGGGTAAATAGGGTTTATCACAGTTTTTAACTGATTTAAAAATCTAACGAGATATATAATAATAAACAAATCACAGAATATAGCAGAAACAGAAATGCAGAAAATAGATCACACACAGATGTACCCAGCTTCGGCAAAACCATGCCTACTGCTGCATTTTTAAGGTTTCTACTAGGTGATAGAACAGATCCCGCATATAAGACCATGTACACTCGCAAACCCTACTCCTATTCTAACCCTAAGCTCAAAACCGTAGACTGATCTAAACCTCTAGATCAGATTCCCCCTGATTACAACCCCATAACCAGTAAATCCTAGATTTTACAGGCTCTAGCAACTGTCAGTCAACACCTTGACTGATTCACCTAGATTTTTACAGAATTCTAGAAACTTTTTGGATGATTCAAGTTACAACACAAGACAATAAAAAAATAGAAACTAAAAAAAACCTTAGGAGTTAAATAAAAAGGGTCATCCCCTTTAGAAAATACGCTGGCCCATCTCTCTAATGGTTTAGCCCTGTTTTTATTCCATTTGCCCGATCTTTTCACTTTTTCTCTGGAGATTAAAAAAGGGTGGCGGCACCAAAAGCTAGGGTTTTAATAAATCCCCAAATCTCGATCGCGTATGCTGGAAAAATGATTCTCAGATGATTGTATTCTCGTTGATGTTTTGACGTCGGATCAGGGATAAACTTCAGATCGAGAATCTTGTGAGTATTACTGATTTGATATTTTGATCTTGTTCTTGAATTTGAGTTCCTGGTTTTCAATAATAGCCTGTGATGATGTGGTGTAGTATACATAGGGTAGAGAAACCCTAAAAACACTCTGATTTCGAATATAATGACTTGGCCTGATTTTGTGTTGGTTTCCTCTTTTGATTCCTTGATTTGAATAATTGCTGTGAATTTAAATGATGAACTTGGCCATGTCCTTGGCTCTCAATGAATCTGGTTTTTTATAACTTGCCTTCGATTTACACTTTTATTGCTGGACTATTTGAAATGTTCCCAAAAATCCCCGATTCACTTGGCTTTTGATTATAAACTAATTTGAGTGATTTTCTACCTATTTAACTCTTTGCCAAATATGCATTGTGATTTCTGCAATTTGTTTGTGCATATCTAAGATTAAAACTTGCCCAAAATTAGTAATTCAAAACAGGAAACTAATTAATATGGAAATTGATTATCTTGCCAATTTGTTGTTGCACCCATGAACGATTTATTTTTATGGAAAAAAATGGAAAGCTTCTTGCCTAAAAAAGTCGTCAATCATCATGTTTCTGCTATGCCTTGATTACTCACATTTCTGGATAGAAAATTAGTGATAGATGCCCATAATAAATTTGCCAATTATTAGAACAATATTGCCAAACATTCTGGAAGTAAAAAATGGAAAACTTCATCATGCAGATTCAAAACATTTCCAGTAGAGTCCCTACTTACTTTAATGTTGTTGCTTCTCTGATTAGAATAATTCGCTTCCATGCTTGACCATATTTACATTCCACATCACTGTTTTGAATAGATGTTGTGTAACTTATCCTTATACACCTTGGGCTTGTGTGCGTGCTTGCATTCATGACTAGCATGATTTCTTCCTTGTTGCATACTTAAATCATTTCTGCTTGACTTGTATTCTGTATTTTCTGTCACTTGCTTCACTGTGTTGGCAGTGCACCATACACAATGCTGTATCCATATTGCTTGCATGTTACCCCTGTATCACATTGTTGCTATGCCATTCAAGTTTGTACATTTTCCTTTCAACTATGTGTATCCATGCTTGATCCTAGGCTTGTATATGTGAACACTTTGCACCTTCATGCTTGGATTGACTTGACCATTTGTATATACTGAGCTTGGAATATTGGCTTGACTTGTGCATGGTATACTGCTGCAATGAATATGTGAACATAACTAGACTTGTCCCCGTCTTTTTCATGCTTATGCTTTCACCTGGTTTTGGTCCATGAACTTGCTGCTTGATCACTGGTTCGACCTATATATTTGTGGGCTGAAACTTTGCACTTGTCTCCACCATGTACCATAGCTAGCTTGCAAACTGACTTGTGTTCATGCACTTGTACACTTGAAACTGCTCTTGATATTTGTATGTAGATTGTTGTGTCACCATTCTGAATTGCCATATGCATCTGCACTTTCATTGATATTCTTGTATATGCATTGATACTATTTTCCTGCTTAATCAGTACCACATTTCTTGGCTTCCTTGTTGAGGCTGCTTGTATGAGCTCTTGTCATTGTGCTATGTCCATTTTGAAATTGTTTACTTGCTTTGGATGTTTGCTGAGTATACACTGAGTCGAGTTGGTCCACGTGGCTGCTCCTCAGTTGCTCGCAACATTTTAATTGGCGAGGCAATGCACACGTGTATATTTATACACGTGTGTATATGCAGCCAATCGGTCAATTTTCCTGTCCCTGTATTATATACATATATATGTGTTGTCTACCTTGTGGTATTTACAGTGTATCACTGTGAATATCACAAACTGTCTAGACACAGTCGGACAAATCAGATCGAGTCAGAAAAATGATGAGAAACACACCGAAATTCTAAGGCAAATAAATTTTCAAAGTAAAATTATGTTTGCATGTGTTCAGTATTATTTCTATTACAGTGTACTGTGTGTTCAATGTGACAGGTACGCATGAAGACTGGACTGACTGAGACATAACTGACAGAGAAGCAGTTAAGATAGGAGACTGAAGGCAACAATGTGTCATTCTGTAAATGTACGAGTCTGTGTAAATGTGTGAATGTATAAACGAGTGTGAGTGTTGTAGTGAGAAGCATTGTAAATGAAACTGTATATGTATGAAATAAAGTTGAAATGTGAGATGTACAAATAGTTGAGTTACAAGTGTTGTACTGTTTGGAAGTATCAAATAAAATATTTAAATTTAAACAAAATACTGTTGAATATTTGAATTCGTATAGTCGTATTTTATTTAAATTTAAATATAATATTTTTGTCTGTGATGTGATATAATAGTACAATAACAAACACATTTGAAATAGTATTTATTTGGTTGTTATCATCAAACAAAAATCATATAATTGTGTATACAACACCGTTATATACAACAGGTTTAGCGATCGATTAGGTCCAGGCAAAATCCCTATCGTTACGTTTGGTATCAGAGCTTTGGTTTGTAGAGCTCGGAGAATAAGACACATTAGAACCAAACGAAAGAATTCATCAGAGATTGGATTAGTAATATCCAATAAGAATGACTCGTTAGAGATGGGATCAGTAGTATCATAAAACGAGTGTGAAGAGTGTATTTTTAAAAATAAAAATGAAAACGAATTTTGTTATGAAAATTTAAACCCTATTCAATGTATTTGAATATTATTTTTATATTGATTTGGACAATCAAGTATGTAAAGATTTTGCATATACGTCTGATCCACGTGTATTTGAAGTTTTAATATACTGGATAGATATAGAATTACACTCTAGTCGCCCGGAGATGATTCTGTTGATGACTACGTAGCATCAATAGTTTGTGTTCAAGTTTCAAATGTGTGATATTTATATATTTCCAATTTACTAGTGTGAGAACCAAAATTAGATAGGGTCTATTGTTGTGATTTGGCATCAAAAATGTGATTTTTGGCTATATATCAAAATTATGAATTTGAAAAGATAATCAACTAATTGATTGCTGATTGCTGATTGCTGATTGTTGATGGTGTTATGTGATTATTCATTTAAACCATTAGGTGAATGAATGGTAAATTTGGCCAAATTGAGTCAAATATTGGACTGAATTGAGTTCTTGAAATTTGCATATATGTGCATGCATATATATTGGATAGGTCATTGCAAGGAGGCTAGAGCAGAGGAATAATATTGTTTGTCTGACAAATAGGTACATGTTTATTGTATTTCTTGGGTTTTGGACGATTTTATGAGCCGATTGGGTGTTTCTTTTATTTTTTGGATTGGAGAGGCATGTATGGCAATTTCGTGATTTTCCTGGTGCTCCCATGCAAGGGAGGTTATGGTGAAATTTTTCGAAAATTTAGGGTGTAGCCAAATTTTTGAAGAATTTGAAAAGTTCTTAGAAACTGAAAAGTTGAAGAACTTAAGCCATAATGAAAAGAAAGAAAGTTGAGTTAATTAGTTAAACAACTCTCAGCCTTGTTCCTTTTCGGGGACGAAAAGTTTTAAGTGGGGGAGATTGTAATAACCCGGGAATCCGAACCAATTTAAAATTTTTATTTTGGCAATTTTGATGAATTTTGAATATTTAAAACGAATTATTTTAAATAATAACGACGAGAAATTTATTTTGAATAGAAATAGAATATATATATTTATATAGATCGACGTTAGAATATAAAAAATTATTTATAATTATAAAAGGAATTGAAAATGGGCTGTAGTTCGCAAATTCGATTTCAAAGTTCAAATGAATGTACAGGATTCAAAATAAACTGGATTTTAGCGAAACAAAAAATATTAGAATCTATTTGAGAATATCTGTCCAACGAATCTGAAAATTTGAAATTTCATAACGGGAATCAAAAGTTATGTCCAGTTGAAAATTCAGAATAGTCGCTATGGAATTATGGCTCTTAAAAATGGAAATTTTGCAAACGACCTCTATTTTCGACAAAACCACTTTTGTTGGATCCGGGTTGTCAAGTTATTGCTAGATTCCAAAATTCGTAATTTTTCGAGTCAATATGTGAGCGTGGCGAAGTAAAACATGTTTTAACAGTTTCAGTCAATTTCGATCGACCAGAAAATGGCCATTTTTCAAATGGTCTTCAAATTCGACGAAATTAGTTTTGTTAGGACCGTATCGTCAATATGAAGCTAGAAATAATTTTTCTAGAACTTTTAGATTCAGTATGCGGCCCTGGTAATTTAAAATGTGCGTTCGAATTAAAAATATAATGATTTATAATTTAAATTTAGCAGAAACTGATCGTAACATCCGAACTGGCTCACGATACATATTCCATTGAGTTCGGAATGGGGATATTTAGCTAGAGGCGACAGTCGTTGGGGTTGATTTGGGGTTCAGACATTAAACCCTAAATATAAGAATAAATTAATAATAAAATATATTATATAAATATATAAAAATCTTGTTTAACCCCCTCCCCATCGTTTACTTTTCATTGAACAAACTCAGAGGCCCCCTTTTTTCAAATTCTCCGCCTTGACCTAATTGGAGGCGCCACCACCCTCCACTGTCTCGCCAACGTCGACCCGCCATCGGAGGCGCCCACCACCCCGCGGACGACTGGCCACCCTTACCTCTCTCCTCCTACGCTCGAGAACCCGCTCCCCCAACTCGGTTTCAAACCTCATACCACACTTCCGCCGCACTGAAGGCCAACCACCACCGGACTGCGGCCCCCGCCGCCACCTACAGGCCCGACGCTGCTATCTCAGTGCCCCACCGCCGTCGTAGGCCCCTCCACAGCCCCCAAAACCCGCGAGTCCTAGCCTCCAACCCCCTTCTTCGATCGATGTGAGTTTCTTATCCTTTTTATTTCATATAGCAAATAAAAAAAATAGGAATTTTATTTTATATAAAAGCATTGTTTAAAAGCTATGATTTTAATTTAAATTATTTGCGAAAAGATAGGATTTTTAAATACATAAAGTTATGATTTTTATATGAGCAAAGCTATGATTTTTACTCAAGAAAAATACGATTTTTAATTTATAAAACATGAAAGGATTTGATTTTCAAAAGTAAAAAGAAGTGATCTTTTAAATGAAAAAGATATCATTTTTCAATTGAAAAAGATGAGATTTTTTTTCATATGGAAAATATGATTTTATTTACAAAGTAGCGGTTTAAAAATATGATCTTTGTTTGTTTAAAAGTTAAGATTTTTATGAAAGCAACGATATGATTTTTCATAGAAAGGTTAGATTTTTAAACTATAAAAGATTTGATTTTTAACCGAGAAAAGATTTGATTTTTATTAAAGAAAGATAGGATTTTTAATTTAGTAAAAATACGATTTTTAAGTATATAAAAATATAATCTTTTTATAAAAAGTAGCACTATAAAAATATGATTTTTAGATATGTAGTAGTGTCGTTAAAAATCTGTTTTTTAATACGAACACGTGAAACAGATCTCGTTGGAAACGCGATGAAGATTTCCTACATAAGAGTCGCGGCTTTTGGTTTAGCTTCTAGATGAGAACTCCTCACTTTAATTTTCTTTATATAGTTATTTATTATGTAACTGCATATATGAACTGTTCCCCGTCGTCCACAGACCATGGACGACTTGTGTGGTTGATTGTTTTGATTGATGTGTTTGGTCAAATATTGGTTTGTGATGTGAATGTGAAATTGATTTGATTGGTATGTGTATGGCGCAGGCCATTATTAGACCGGGATAAGGCTAGGCCTTATCCCGTTTCTAGTGTCGTGCTGTTATGCCGCCAAAATTTTCTAAAATATATTAGAACAATAAAAATATCATTTTTATTGTATAAATAAACCGAATAAATATTTTATTGTTAAAAATATAATTTTTAACATGTATGTGGAAGAGAATAAATATTCATTTACAAATCAGACGATTTGTTTATGTACACTGATTTGACTGATATTGATTGCGACCATAAATTTTACACATCGCCCAACTGCACAAATAAAACTTGTGATTGTTGTTTGAAAACCCTACACAGGTATTGGGATGAAATATGACATACACTAATCCCAATAATTAGTTGTATGTCAATCGATTGATTTACAGACTGTGTAAGCGTTGAATATTTATATTCAATGCTTATACTGTGTAGAATGCACTCTAGATGATGGATTGTTGTTATCATTGTTGTTATACACATTTGTTGTGTGAAATCCATATAATCAACATTATATGGTAATTGACCGTGTCTAATTCCAGTTTAGAATTATCGAATATTTTAAAACAATATTCAGTGAATATTGAAATGTGAAGTCGTGTTAAGTAGTTAAACGCCATTTTAACATGAACGGGAATTTTGTCGATTTTATTCATCTTACAATTTATATCGAAAAGCTATTTCAAAATTTGATATTTTGAAATGATTTGAAATTCGAATTAAATTGAAATAGAATTGAAATTCGAATTAAATTGAAATAGAATTGGAATTCGAATTAAATTGAAATAGAATTGAAATTTTGATTTGAATTTGAAATGGAAGTTGAAATTGTTTTTGAAACGAATTTAAAACGATTTATAAAATTCATTTGAATGGAAATCGACGAAATATATATTATATATATAATATAATGGCCTGAATAGAACGCGCCGCGCTGCGGCAGTTCACGAATTTCGACCATTGACTTCGAATGGACATTACGGGAGATCCGACTGTCGGATTCTCCTAAAACCGGAACCATTGGGTTCGTATCGAAAAGAGCTTTCTAACGAATGTCAAAAATTAGAAATCTAATGGGTAGATTTGGAACTATGTCCAAATCAAATTTGAAAAAGGTCGCTGTAAGTGCAGTTCCGTTGATGGAAATCGACTGTACGGGCCTTGATAAAATTACTAAAAATATCAATAATTAGTGTAAAATCATAAGAAATGATTTGGAAAGAATTGGGGTGAAAAATTCCATATTTGAAAAGATAAAAATAGATTTTTATCGAAATGAACTAATTTTGAACTAGAATTATAATCCCATTTATTGATTTTAAATAAATAAATTGGATTTGAAATGGTTTTAAAAATAATCAGAATTTCCAATATGTAAATTGGAAATGGATTTGAATCGAATTTTTTTTCGGAATATTTTGATGTTGGATTTCGTGATTATACAGATATTGTTATGGAAATTTGAAAGATATATTTATATCCTTATTTCCAATATGATATTTGTTGGTTGTAGTATTTGATATTGAATATAAGTCGATATATTTTCTATTCGGAGCCTTGTATTTAATATCAAATGGAATTTGGGTTTGTCGTGAAATGATGTCTTCATTTACATTGTTCTTAAACCCCGTTGAGAAAAGTTAAACCATTTTATTTAGATTTAATGAAGTATACCAATTAAATGACATTTAATTGGAACTGATTTTTGAGTTTATCGTGAACGGTGTTTTAAATAACACTTGTTCTTTAACCCGATAATTAATGGAAGGTGAATTGGGTTTATCGTGAACTGTGTTTAACGACATTCGCTCTTTAACCCGATTTACAGTGAAATGGGATTTGGAATTTATAAATCTTTTTGATAAGATTTAAAAGTGATTTTCCAAAGTAAAGTTTTCCAATTTAATAAAATAAATTGGAATGGAATGGAATTCGATTTGGTAATAATCGAAGTGAATTTCTGTGGAGGAAGACTGCTAATATATATGGAATTTAAAAGGCTTTGCCGCTATTCCATTTATATTATTAGTTGGATATGGAAGTTTATATCGATTATATATGTTGATCTGTTTTCCATGAAAATTCCATTGTTAATGGAATGTGATTTTGGGTTTATCGTGAACCGTATTTTAAATGACATTGGTTCTTTAACCCAGTGAAAGATAGGATTTATTTCCTGGATTTGAATAATCATTAAGTAATGATTTTTGGAAATTAAAACTGAATTAGAGTTTTAATGAATCTTTAAATAGATTGAAAGATGAATTTGATAACTAAAATTGTCAAATTCAAGAAATGATCGAGAATGGAGTATCACCAGTTTTGCTCCAAGCAATAGTTAAATCTTTAGTTAGATTTAAACGTGAAATGGTAATTAACTTTACCGATAACACTGTGGTGTTAGATATGAAGTATTACCAGTTTTGCTTCATGGGATGAATAGGTTGGGATAGGGAAATTTAACAAATGATTACTTCAGTAAGGTTCATTAATCCCGACTTGTTTGGAAAACCTTAATTTGGTTTCGAACAATATTCAAAGGAAGATTAAAGAATAAATTTAAAGAATTTATCTTTGATAATGGGAACCTTTCCCAAAATATAAGAATATTTGAATAAAAGAATATTCTGGATTGGAATGAGACATATGTTGTGTTTTATAACACTTGTTTACTATATACGCGAGTTATTTAGAAAGATCGGGTTTATCCCACTCTGAATAACTGATTCGACGATATGTCGAGGATGAAGACAGTGGTCGAAGACTGGAGGTCTTCACGTCGTTTGGATAATTACTGATGATCTTGATTGGGCCATACACCCAAGAGGAGGGAATCAGTTGGTGATCGTCTAGACGTATTTGGATATCAATGGATATGCGAGGAATAAGGTTCCTCCGGCTTCGTTCAGACCCAGAACGAACTTGTAAATGGACTGTGTGTCTAACATTGGATATCATTCTGTGTGATTAATGGATATCGGTCGCATGGAGTGGTTTGCCTGTGTAGCATGCTGAGATGCAAATGATCAAAGCTTTTGTTGAAAAGCAAAATCTTGTGGTTGATGATTAAAGCACGGCCTATGTGGCATCGCTTTGTGTAGCATTGATTCGTGAGCCTCACACCCTGCTGTGAATCAGAAATGGGAGAAGGATCCTGGGAGGACACCGTTTCCTTCTAGCTAAAAGTGGGGTCAGTGGTTTTACACGCCCTGACGAGTTTGACTTATGTGGTTGCTACAATGCGATCTGCCTCAGATATATCGGTCAATCCGGGATCGATGGAGTCAGTGGACTCATTGATGCTCCATAGGGCGGGGAAACGCAGTGTTCAGGCATTATAATCCACATCGAGTGGACCGACCCTGTGGCCCCTAAGGGACGATGCATTCTGTTCCTGAGACACGGGCTAGAGCATCTCGAAGCGGTAAGGACGACCCCTTGCCTTGGTTCACAGATGGAAATCCAACTTCCAATACGTGACAATTGCGGTTTTGATTGTATAGCCTAGTATTGGCAACATGATATATGGTACCCATGCCGTCTAGGATTGATACATTTATATTTGAAGTTGTTTTATACACTATGCACTTATAATAGTATCAAATGATTTGTTTTAACGTATCAAGCATTCTTTGGCTATTATAAGGTAAAACCCTATCCTCCGGCTTGTGTTGCATTGTGTGATGGGACCTGGGTCTTATAATAGCCTCATTGTTTTTTATTTAGCATTGCGCTATTGTTTTATGCACTGGTATTCTTGGGAGGAAACCCGTTCCGTGTTATACGGTGTGGTCCCTTGATTTACCTCACTTTAAAATAAAGATTAATAACTGTTTTAGTTCTCACACCAGTCACATGACTGACCTGGAGTTTATTGTTTTAACCCAAACTCTGGGTACCCTTATTTTCCACGGGCAGCTAGTAGTTTTGATTTTGCAGATTTATATTCGTAGGGTCCTGCTACAGCTGGAACGATATTCGGAAAGCTCTGTACCCGTATATCTCTTTCAGTTGTGTTTTGTATTATTTTCCGCTGCAGTAATGTATTTAAATCTCTGATATTTTTCTTCTGTATATTATTCATGTATACTCTGATACATTCTTGTATTCTAATGCAATTGTTGTAATAAGCAATGAAATGTTCTTCTGTTTGTGTTCTGATTCGTCTTGTTCTCAAAGCAATCCGGGCTTTCCTTCAGGGGGAAGTTTCGGGTCGTTTCACACAACATCAAAAAGTTCTATTTTCAACTTCAGATAATACCGCGTTAAAATCTCCACAACCTTTTTACAAAATCCTTCTCAGTCTACACATATTATTTTCCCTTAAGTCACTACACATTATAAATTTTCAAATTTAACATATATAAAAGAAAAAGGTTAAATAATATTTGCTTATTTATCTAAAAAATTATAATATGTCAAGTTCAACAAGAATAGTTGCTCATCTATTAAATAATAGTAAAGCAGAAGAATTTCTTGCTCTCTCCTTGATTTTAGGAGTTATCTCTCCTCTGCTTAATTCTCTCATGATAATTAATATTTGAATCTTTTAATTATCAATTAAATTATTTAACTAAACATCTCATTATTTTACAATATTGTGTATATATTTAAAACATGTGTATAATTATCTACAAATAATTCATCGATTAATTTCTAGCATTTTATATTTAAGTCCATATATTTATGTTTATTACGTAATACAAAATTTAAACTATTTAAATAAATTTAATTAGCTAATATTTCTAATAGATGTTAAAGAACCATAATTCAATATGTATACGACTCTTGCACTAACAAAAATGATAAAATTATTTGTTTTATTCAATTACAATACATAAATAGCATAAAAAATAACAAGTTTAATTTTTTATCCGTTTATCATTTAACAAATTCCTATATTTAAAATGATAAGATATATTTATCATGCATTGCATTATTAAATTCTATATTTAACTTAAAATACCTATATCTAAAATTACCATAACTATTTACAAAATCCACCTTACTTTCTCCTAGGATTTACATTGCAATCCATATGTATAAAGCAATTATGTAGTGTTAAGTTTAAAATAATAAGATCATGCGATTAAGTAATATTCATTAGTTCGATCACTAATGACAATATACTTATATCAATAAAATATGATAAAATTGCATTTTCATTAAACTAAAACACATAAGTTACATGACTGCAGTATAACATAAACATTAGGAACTTTTGTAAAATACACTTTATAAATTTTGAAATACACATATCTTCTTTCTCAAAAACATGTTTAAGAAACACTACTACTTTTAGTTCCAATCAAGCTATAAACAACTGTAGTAAAAACAAAAAATATTTTTGCATTTGCAAAAGAAAAGAAAAAAAATTGCACTTTAGCAAAGAAAATTCAGAAGAAATTTGCTTATAGAAATGTGAGATCATAGTTTTTAAAACCGGACTGCGAGTCAAACCGTGAGGACTCCGGATCCAAGGTTTTGAAGGTCTGACCGGTCGAACCGCAGAGAGCCGCACATGCTTGTTAACAGTGAAAATGTGAATAATCAAGTTTTATGTGTACTCACACAAATGAATAATAAAGTTTGAAAGTAATCTATTTATAAATTAAAATTAATAAATAACATGATATAATAAAATGGCAAGGACATAAACAAACACACATGTTTTTTAGAACGAAATGGTAAAGTTTATGGTTTAAATGTTGGAACAGTTATGATTTTTTGAAATATTTTAGTTTTTATTTTCAAAACAATACAAAAGATGAAATTATCAGAAAGAATTTCACGATGAGAAGTAGGGAAAAACAAAAAATTACAGTTTAACCCTGTAAAATTGAAGGTTGGACCGTTGGTTTGAAGGTCTGACCAGGGTTCATGCATGAATGAGGTCTGACTGAGTTCTGCACCGTGATGGTCCAAGATTCAGGGTTATTCGAGGTCGGACCTCGGCAGGATCGGGTTTTAAAAACACTGTGTGAGATTAAGTGCGAATTTAACTTTTGAGATAAAACAAAAAATAATAGCAAAAAAATATCAAAAATTCGTCTTACATTAAAAAATTATGTTTTTTACAGCAAAAAGTTTGATTCTAAAATTCCTACTATGTCCTAGCGAACTATGTCAGTTCTATTCTAATATTTTATATTTGATTCCATGTATTAGAGTTAATCAACAATTTTAAAACTAGAATCAAACTTATTAAACTATTAGTTGTTGAAGTGTCAAATAAACCATATGAAAATTTCAATATTTGAACAATATTCATATTAACAAAAAAGGGTATAAAATTCATATGGATATACAAATACATCAGTCACATAACATAATCACATATGTAAGCGATGATTCCAAATTTAATTTGTAATTCATCTATATCGATACATTAATGCATTACATTGTAGAATACTTATCTTAACTGCAGTGCCTACATTTTAAAATTTCTACGGTTACATTCAAAACTTACCTCAATGTCACATAATTTTGTACATTTACATCAATATATTTTTAATTAACCATGTAATATGCTTTTTAATTTATTAAAATAAGGTTAACTGATAAATATTCATTAATTCATCCAATAAATCCTTAAATGTGGAGGTTTTAATTTGCATATCACATTAATATTAAAAAAAGCAGTTAAATAGACTTTTCGTTTAATATAAAGATATATAATTCAAATATCATAAATATTTTACATCGAGAACATTACCAAAACTAATTTATTATTCATTTATCTCAATAAATTTATATGCATTGTTGAATTCTATTTTTTAAGTTTAACATCCATATTTTGACATTTCCGTAGTTATGTGTACTTCAACGACTGTTTCCTGATTTGTCATGTTTTGATTTGTGTATTTAAATTGATTACGAAATCTCAAATTTGAAGTATTTTAATAATCTATATATCAGTCGTATAAGTATACATACACATACTAATAAAACAACAACAAATTTGCCTTTAACTATATAGATATATAGATCACACACATATATTTATGTACATAAACAATAATAACAAGGTTAATTTGTAAATTAACTATAACCATTTATGTACATAAAAAATAAATTATCATACGAAACATTAAAAAAATTCTATTTTTAACTTTAAATAAATCCACATTAAAAATCTATGTAATCGTTTTATAAAATCCTTCTCAATTTATTTACTTTTAAGTCAATATATTTTAACAAAGTACATAATTTCCAACGTATATAAAAGAAAGTGGAAAATAGGCATAAGGACGAACTTTGAAAAAAAATAGTTTGAAGGACGTCAAGTTTTATTTTTAGGCTGAAGGACAAATTTTGAAAAAAATTAGGCTGAAGGACAATGCTAAATATAATTAGCATTTTCTGCAGTGTAAAAATGAATAATGCTAGTTAAAACTTGCATTTTCATGTAGTGTAAAAAACTGGATATAATGCTAATTACATTTAGCATTTTCCTTCAGCTTAATTTTGGTTCAAATTTTGTCTTTCAGACTAAAAATAAAACTTGGTGTCCTTCAGCCTAATTTTTCGGCAAAGTTTGTCATTCTCTCTAATTACCTCTTCTTATAGTAATAAGAACAATAAAACTATTTCTTTCCTTCAAAGAAATATAAATTACATAACACATATCATGTATAAACAACAACAAAGATAATAATGTATATTATATTTATTTTGTTGAATTCATCTGTGTTGTATAATGAAGTTCCAATTTTAATATTAAACTTTTAAAATCTATATTTTTTAATATTATCGTGTGCAACACACGGGTTATACACTAGTCTATTAAATAATAGTAAAGCGGTTTCTCCTTAATTCTAGAAGTTTTATCTATTCTCCTCAATTTTCTCAGAATATTTTATTTTTAAATTAGTTTATAATTTTACACTTATTTACCAATTCTCTCCCATTATTTTACCTCTTCCATCGTTTACATTCCGATTTGGATATTTTAAAGTTTACACTATTATTTAGCTTCTAATATTTTATATTTAAGTCTAGCGAAACCCAAAATTTAAGTAATATAAATAAATTTATTTAATTAATATTTATTTTAAATACTAAAAAATAAAAAAAATATGTTTTCTGTAACAACCTATACTTTTGGAGCCAATTAAAATTTATTTTTAATTGATTTTCATATAAATTAAATATTTCAGATGAACTATTGTGAGAATAAACGATTTAAAATTTATTTTTAATTGAAGTTAGAACGTATAAATTTGAAATTTAATTAAAATGAACCTGAAATGGTGAGGTAGTTCGAAAAATCGATTTTAAACTTTGAATGAATGTATAGAATTTAATATAAATCAGAATTTGATAAAACAAGAAGCGTTGGAATATTTTGAATTGTAATTTTCTAACGAAGGCAAGAAATTGAGATTTCACTTTATAACTTGTAAGTTATGTCTAAATTAAAATTTATAATAGTCGCAATATATATATATATATATATATATATATATATATATATATATATATATATAGCCCTTAAAAATTGTCATTTTGCAAACGACCTCCATCTTCAACGAAACCAGTTCTATTGAGTTCAAAACGCCGCTTGCGAGCTTGAAAACTATGAACATCGATATCTTTAGAGTTGGAGAAATTTGGTCTCTTTCATTAGATCTAGGACCAGAATATCACTTTTTACATATGGACGAATTTGGACTCAAAAACACTTCCATTGAGTTCAAAATGTCGTTTGGCTGTTCGAAAAGTATAAACTTTGATATATTCCGAGCTTCGGAGATTTAGCACTTGGGTTGGGTCTTGGTTTGGCTAGACCTAGCTACTTAAAACACCCCCAAATCAACTTCCTCTCCTTCATTAATTCTCCCTCAATAAACAAAAATAGAAATGGGGATTGGGAAAGGGAAATTAAAATTCCTAAAGCTAGGTATTGCAAATCCAAGTCCAAATCAAGTGCTAAATCAATTTAAAGACTCATGTAAGCTCTCTACACTCATTCTCTACCTCTCTATCATGCAAATTTTGGATTTTTGATAACCCTAGTTTTGATAATTGCTTTATGGTCTTGCATGAGGTGATTTTGATGAGGTTTAGAGAAGTTATTGCTTGCAAGAGTTCTAGAAGCTTGTTCTTCTTAGTTGGAGCTTGTTCTTGTCATTCAAGAGCCAAATGTGAGCTCTTTGTGTCTATGCCACAAGCTATTGGCTTGCTAAAGTGTAGATTAGTGTTCATTTGAGTTGCATATGCATATTAATTGGTTAGATAAGTATATACCTTCCGGTACATTATGCTTTAATTTCGTTAGGTTGAAAATTTTGGTTAGAATTGTCCACACAATCTAATTCATATGTTATAAGTTGGTTTGGCGATATTGTGAAGCTCCGTTGTCGCACCGGCAAGTTCTAAGACTTCACAATTTGCTTATATCATATGTGATTGCTTTGGTTAGAGAATTTAGTTGTTTTAGATCTTATAATAGAAATCATTGCAGTCTTATGTATATGTGTGTGTGTGTGTGTGCATGTGTTCTTGAGCGGTTTTGGCAAGCTAAAGAGGCTTCATTTTAGCTTATGAAACATTATAAGCCATCACCCTTGATCCGGGATCGTCCGAGAACCGTTTGCATATTATTACATAGGCAAAATAGTGCATCTATGCCAGTTCATACGTCTAACCGACGGAACAGACGTCTGTCCAAGCCCATGGGACAATATTTGCTTCAACTCAGACGCCTGTCAAAGCTTTCTGGAAATGATCTATTGTGCCAGTTAGATGTCTGAGCCGATGCAACAAACATCATTCTGAAGGCAAAATAATTGATTTTTTTAAAATGATCATAACTTTTTCATACGAACTCGGAATTCAACGAAACCAGGTGCGTTGGAACCATATTGACGAGATCTTTACAATGGAACTGATTTGGAGTTATTAGGAGCTCGTGGAAATTATTGGTAGAGAAAAACATCCGATGTAAACAATCGAATGTTCATCGTTATTTAACGACACTAGAACCATAAATTAAAGAATGGCGGAGTGGAAACCAAAGGTGAGAACTCTCTCACTCAAACTATGTTTACATCTGTTATAGTTGTGATTAAATATGTATTGATTGCATGTGATTGCAATGTATGTTTGGTGATTGATGGATGTTTACATTTTTTATAGTTACCATTATATTAAATTGCGAAAATATTGGATAAGTTCACATGGATTGTGATGTAAACCCCACAGGTATTGGGATGATAATTTTACACAATGCCCAAATATGTAAATAATAATATTGGATATTGATTGAAAACCCCACACGGGTCTGGGGATGATAATAACTTCACGCATCTCCCTTGTGTTTATTTGTATATCGATCAATTGATTGACGGACCGTAGTAAGCGTTATTTAACTACTTAATGCTTATACAGTTGTAGATTACATCTAGATGTGAATTGGATGCTTGATAGTTGTTTATCACTATTTTTGAATACATGCGATGTATGAAATTCATATAAATAAAAAATATATGGTAATTGATTGAGTCACATTCCGATTCAAAATATGAACGAATATTTTGATATAATATTGAGAGAAGAATGAAAATATGATTTTGATGTCCGATTTTGGATGGACATGAATATATCAAAATAATTTTGGATGAAATACTCCAAGTTTGATAAGATAAAATATATTTTTATCTGAATGAAATGGTTAACAACTAGAATTAAGAATTGACATGGTTTTGATATAACCAGAATTTTTCCAACGTATGAATTGGAAAAGATTTGAATGGAAATAATCTTCGGAATATTTCGGTATTGGATTCCGTGATTATACGGATATTATTGAGGAATTTGGAAGATATAGATATCGTTATTCCCAATACGATATTCGTTAGTTCCTGAATTTAATATCGAATATAAGTCGATATAATTTCTATTCAGGAACTTGTATTTGATATCAAATTGGATTTTGGTTTTGCCGTGAATGGTATCTTCAATAACGCTGTTCTTAAACCCAATTAAGAAAAGGATAAATCTTTTAATTAAGATTAATGAAGTTTTCCACTTAATATATTTAATTGGAATTAAATGGAAGTCGATTTTGGGTTCTTGGTGAACGATGTTTTGAATGACCTTAATTCTTAAACCCAACTAACGGTAAAGTTATGATTTGGAAGTTAAAATCTTTTGATTAAGGCAAACATTTGCCCAGGTTTCAGCTCAGATGTCTGACCATGTAAGATCAGACGTCTGTTCAAACTCTCGGGAATCTATTTTCCTGTAATCAGACGTCTGTCCATGAGTGGCTTAGACGTCTGTTCAAGTTTTCTAGAAATAAGAAATAATTTCTTTAGGTCAAACGTCTGACCATAATAAGTCAGACGCCTGTCAAAACTCTCGGGAAGTCTCACCCTGTAAGATCAGATGTCTGTGCATTTTATGTCAGATGTCTGACCTGTGCTGAAATGCACAATTTATCTTGTGCATCTTGTAAAGACCCGGAAAAATCGAACACTTAATCTTTGAATATCGTAACAATTTGTTATATTGTTAAATGTTATGAATGTGATTTTATAACCTTGTTGAACATCTTTTAATCAATAATTAATGATACTAAACTCGTTTTGGAAAAATGCATTCAAAAATATATTTTTGGTAAAATATTGATAAAATGATCGAAACTCGTTTTATCAATAAATGGCTATTTTCTTAGTAAAAGTTGTTGAAAATTTTAGTGAATGTCTAATTAATCATTAGGAAAGTAATTAGCTAATAAAAGTATTTTTCATATTTATGGTTAACTATTTTGATGATGTCATCATTTTAAAAAATGAGCATTTAAGGAAAGTTTTTGTATTTTGGGTATTTAAATATTCAAATAATGGTTTTATAATTTTAATATGCTTGTTTTAATTATTTAAATAAGTTAATGAATTTATTTCCAAGTTTTGTTTACTTAAATAAATCATTTGAAAAAGAACTAAAGATATGACCGGGGTTCAACTTTCAGATTTACAACTTATCGTTGAATAAAAGTTGTTTCAGATCGTTGCAACGTTGGTTGATACATACATACACATGAATATACATAAGTATACAAGTATAAGTATATGCATAATTAGTCACATCAAGGGTTTAGAAAATATCCTAAGTGTATGCATATAAGCATCTTATATGTATACAAATGAATGCTTACATCTTAAAAAGCAAACTTACCATCTCTTACGCACCTTTCACTTCTCTTACACACCATCTCTTCTTTCATGAGTGCGTTTAGGGTTTTAAGGGCATTTTAGTCTTTTCCCATTCACCTTGTTTTGCCTATAAACACTAGTGCAAAAATGTTTATTTGCGTCGCTTTATTTGCGATTTAGCAAGAACTAGTCGCAAATATGGTTTTGTGCGACGGTTGAAAATCCGTAGCAGGAATGACATATTTGCGACGATCTTTTATAAAAGCCGTAGCAAACATTTTAATATTGCAAGGGTTATATTATTAACCGTAGTCAATTATATGGTTGAAAATAATAATGGACCAGTTTGCGACCGTCAATCGCACATTCATTATCTCCATCCATCTAAACACCATCGTTTTTGGCTTTCTCCCTCCATCGAATTCTTATTCAGCCATCCGTCTTTCTATTCATTATCCCTTTCCCAAGATTCGAAATCTGAATCCTCTGCTCATGAATCTTATCTACATTCATGTATGCCTCTTTAATCGTGAATCCCTCCTCACCCTGGTTCGATTTCGTAACCCGTTTAATTCCTCAAAGTTGGATTCCACGAAATTCCTTAATAAATGTGGTTCCTCCACTTCGCAACCATGATTTTGAGCTAAAGCACAATTCATCATAGCAGCTTAAACATGATTCTTAAGCCAAAGATTGATTACTAAAGTGGACCCTTCAATGTCGATGACTTCTACAGGTATATTTTTTAGTAATATTTTTTTTTATTGTAATATTGAGTGATTCCCGTAAACACTAGCGATTATATTTTTTGTTAATAATCCAATTGAAGCTGAAGTTTTTGTTGCTAAGAGTTATTCCAGCAATTTTTCTTCTTTGATAATTTTCAGAAGATTTTGACATTAGGGCTATGATTAATTTGTCTGATTTTACTCATGTTTGATGCATAACCTATTTGAATTGGAATATTCCTATAAGGAATACTGTTAATTTCATGTCAGTTGCCTCTTATTTATTTGGGAGCAGTCGGCCTTCCATGGGTTCGGTTCTTATCACTTCTACTGCAATACCATTTGTAGATAATTTGATCTGTAATGGACTAGAAATCCCTACAGTAAAAATAATAATAATCATAAAGTCAATTTCAAATTATATACTAGTGCAGCTCTTATTGATAAGAAGAAATTAGATTGTATGAGTTCAAACATTTCTTTCTGATAACTAGTTGTCATGTCATATGCAGTTGCGCAGCTCACAGAATGTAGTGATGGTTTAATATAGCTGAGTAATTAAATGTCTTCAGCTAAGGCTAAATTATCACATTGGAAGCATTTGAGTAGCAGGTTACATTGATTGCCAAAACATGATCCAAATGTCAACACCTATGTATTTATTTGCTTTATTGAATATTAAATTTTACTCAAAATTTTTAATCGCACCATGCTGTTGCTTAAATTTTCTTTTGCTTCAGCTGTTGTTTATTCTTAATTTTAACTTTCGCAGCCTCTGAAATACAGTGAGGAATAATAGACAATGACTTTCTCATTTAGGATTTTTTTTAATGCTACTTCATAATGGGGTGCCTTTGGCCTATGCATTGGTGGTACCTAATAGAGATAAGTCATTTTAGTATTAATATTTTCACTTTAAATATTTGTTGGTGATGCCTTGCTTTGCATAATTTGGTATCATAAAGTTTTTTTGCTACTGCATATTTATCTCACATATTTTCTTATTTTATGCAGCAAGTCCAATTGGTGTTCGCTTTAATTTTATGTGTTTGCACAATTGTTGAAAAATGGATAGAACTGCCTGCTCCATTAATAAATAGGCGCATACAGGAAGAACATATCAATTTCATAATGGTAGAGGTAAATTCATTCATTGATAAACATATTCTCTATTCATGGACGCAATTTATTTGCAACTTAAGCACATGTCCCAAAAAATTGATGCATTTTAACGGTCATATTGAACATATGAGATTGACTTGATGAAGCTAATAGTTACAACAATAGTGTACCCGAAGTGTATTATCAACAAATATCTATGCGGTTGACTCGCAACATGTAGTTTCTTAAGTTTGAAATTTGAATGCTTCTTACATAGTACTTTGAAATTACTTATTTTTTGTAGATTTACGATTTCATAAATGCATCCATTCAATCTGCAAATGAGGTATGCGTAAAAACTGATGTTGTGAAGCTAAGTTGCAGGATGAAGCTAGTCTCGTAGCTAGTCAGGTACAGCTGAAGCTAACCATATTGGATTAAAAAGGTATTGGAAATGAAGCATAGCATTTAAGTTTCTGTGTAAGCATGAATTTTTGTCTGCAAGTGTCAGGTGGTACAAATAAGTTAAGGTGTGGATGGAGATGGTTTGGATTTGGATAGTCCACTCATGAATGGTTGCTGCATATTTTGGATTGCGGAAGAGTAAGTAAATGATTATAAAGTGGTGTCTAATATATCATATGTACTAACCTGACCTGATGAGAAAACTTGAAGCTCTTAGATGAAATGAAAATGAGGGCTAAAGCTGTCATCAGTAGCATATATGCATGTTACATTATTAGTTTTTATTATATCTATAGTTAATTGGTTTATTAGGTAGCTATATAAGAACTGGAACCATGCAGTATTAAGCAAAACTGTTGCAATATGATTATAATAGAGGCACTTGACAAGAACAAAGGGTTGCATTATGAAGCAACAGATCTTGGGGTTAGTACTCTTGGTAAGATGCCCACGTGCATTTCCTGACTATACAGTTGATGCCTATATTGATGATGATTTTAGTGGGTCGAATCAAAGTAGCATATACAACATAGAGACATAAGATAAATGGATAGCTGGAGAGGATTCAGCAGATAAACAAGGATGATGGTCCAAAAAGGAAGCATCGTAGACTACCACTTCCACTGCAAATGCAAAAGGCTCGTGTCTCTACCCTTGCTCCAAGGTCTACGTTAATGCAAAAGGAGCACAACAGAAAATACCACCTGCCGACTTGGATCCTTCATCATCTTTGACACATCTACAAACATGAATATTCTTACAACAAAGGTTTCAACCTTTGCGTATAGATTTGCAAAGAATCAATCCACAGTCACTTCCATTTTATTCTCAAGCTCTCTTAAAGTAGCATTTTACTCCATCAAGTCTCAATGTGACATGAATGGCCATGAATTCACCTATTATGAGTGGGTGATTCAGATGACAAACGACTAATATTTGCAGTAGTTCGCAAAATGAAACATTTTGTAGTACTCTAAAGAAGCAGTATTGATTTTCTGATGCTTCAAATTCTTTTGTCTTTAAACTGCACTAATACCAAAAGCAGAGTTAATAGCTAAATTATGCTAAATTTTGCAAACGCATATATTTAAAGTTTCAATTACAGCATAACGTGTTTGAAATTTAGATGATTTATTCCACGATATGCACAAGCCTATTTAATGCCTCAATTTATTGCAGGTACCCTGTATACAAGATACCAATAGATCAGAAATTGAAGGATTTGGATGCTTGCTTTCTGACCTTTCACTTGCTGGCGTAGTACTCTCATCCCTTCGTAATGTTGTGATGTAGCGGTATGAGCTGTTTTTCAGGTTCTGAGCGCTTCCTTCTACCTTTGGTGAATGTGTATAGATGAAGGAGAGGAGGAATTTGGATGATGTTTGAACCATCGTTGGGTAATGAGTTGTGCCTTCCTTTTCTTGTCTTTTCAGCCTGTGTAACAGGTGAGCTGGACTGGTGTACATCTGCAGAGAAGCATATGTATCTCTAGTTGATATTTATTTCTGCTCTAGTAAAGCACAATACCACAAATGGAACATTTCCCCCTACTTTCCACTTTTCTTCCTCTTTTTATTTACATCTCCTTTTAGCTGTATTTGATATATTTTTTTCAATTTCCAAAGCATGCTTACACTAGTATTCTACACTAGAGCTTCTTGCAGTGAAGCCATCTGTTTTGCTATTTTAATTGAATATCTTTGTTTACTCTTGACATTAAAATTGTCTCCAATTGTGATGGATTGTCACAGCAATTAGACCATCCTTCCGATCTCTATGATTTCCATGTAAGTTGTTTGAGATGGTCTCCATTCAATTTAACCTTTTTATATATCCGTTTTCATCTCACCGAATATTAATATTGTATTCATGCACGACAGGTTTATACATCTGCATGTAATATTTTCTCTATTGTCCGCCTGTTTGATCATGCACCTCATACTGGGCCAAAGGTATAATTGTACAGTACACAACTTCCTTTTACGCAATTTCCTTTTACGCCTGCACTCTTGCTCGTTGTGCTTTTTTTATACTTGTGCATGTAAAAAAAATTGCAGGCTTTTGTTAGTGAATACGCCGTGCATGCAGTGGATGCTGGGTCTGGAAGCCTTTTATCAGCATCCGCAGAAGCAGCTTTCCTTATTGGGCTAGAAAGAAACAAGTACATCCATATTTGTGGAAACATGGTATTTGTTTCTGAAAATGTACAGAAAAGTCATGTGGCAGTTAAATCAGTGAAAACGATATTTGTTTGATTATGTAAAGCAAAAGAACTTCGACTTTATCTTTAATAGACAGATTGTTTCCTAAAAATGGTTGATTTAGTAGACAGATTGTTTGATGTTAAGTTTTCTCAGTGTTTTTCTAAGTTTTCTTTATTTATTTGTTATAACTCCTGTTTCAGTCTCGTATAAACATTAACATAATAAGTATATACAAAGTTCACTCATTTAATAATGCTTTTACTAAACAATTTATTGTCTAAACAAAGTCCCTGATATAATACTTTTTTGTTTAAATTTTCTATAGAATAAGGAAACCCCTGAACGATTGTCAGTTGATGCCCACGCAACAAACACACACCATCTTCCAATAATTTACTTGTTCAAGATTGTAGTGGTGGAACTTAATGCAGGATGTTAACTGGTAACTACATTGGTTCTACTGCATGTTTTGCGCTTGATACACATTGAAAGAACAACACAACCATGCACATACTTTTGTTCATTGTGGATTGGTTAAAAGGGCGAACTTGTAAATGAATGGATGTACTGAAGCATTTGCTTTTTATACCCAGCCAATCAGTTTGCATGCATTAATATAAAATAAACAATGTTGACAAATGAAACTTCGCGTTGATTATATTTCTTTGAATACACACAATCAGAGCTACAATATGCACCACGCATAAAATAAATATAACCAGAGCTACAATTATTTGATTGATTAAGCAGAAATAAATAGTACTATTTATAGCAGTAATTAGGCAATCATTTTTCACTTACAATTCAAAATAAAAAAAGTTGAAAACATAGACCAAGGT
This sequence comes from Allium sativum, assembly GCA_030737875.1. Taxonomy (NCBI): domain Eukaryota; kingdom Viridiplantae; phylum Streptophyta; class Magnoliopsida; order Asparagales; family Amaryllidaceae; genus Allium; species Allium sativum. The sequence goes on from CM060925.1 coordinate 79,572,545, forward strand.
TAACGTTACGGTTTCTGTTTCCCTTTTGATCATGGGTGAATTCCAAATTTCGGTATTTTTTATCATCGGCAAAAAGATGAACACATAGCTAGTGTCATAATCTATATGGCACCGCATTTGAATGATTAAGTATCTTTAATTAGTTTGGATGTAAGGACACTAGCTATGCGTTCGTCTTTTTGCCGATGATCAAAAATACCAAAATTTGGAATTTGCCCATGATCAAAAGGGAAACCGAAACCGTAACGTTAACCTTGATCTATGTTTTCATCTTTTTTTTTTTTTTTTTTTTTTTTTTTTTTTTTTTTTTTTTTTTTGAATTGTAGGTGAAAAATGATTGCCTAGTTACTGCTATAAATAGTACTATTTATTTCTGCTTAATCAGTCAAATAATTGTATCTCTGGTTTGGAGAACACCGATAGAGCAGTTAATGAATTCAAAATTTTAGTTCTGTTAGTATACTACAACATACAGAGAAGAGTAATCAGGTTATCTTTAATAGAAGAAATAAGGATAGTGTCTGTTCTATATGTTGTGTGTGTGTAAAAGTGTTGTCAGAATTCTAATTTATTAGACAAAAACATTATGAATGGAACTGTCAGAATCCTAATTTATGGGAGCTCTGGTGTGTATGCAGAAGTGTCCATTTAAAGTCACATATTCAATGTGAGATGCCCACACCGAACGTGTTGTGTAAATATAATAGATAAATAAGAAACAGTAACAGTGAAATGCCTATACCGAACGTGTTGTGTGGAAACCTTAAAAAATGAGTACTTATATTGGATATTGTTGTACATGTTTGCTTTTTTGTCCATATCTTTTTTTCCAGTTTAAAGCCATGAATTTATAATGCATTTTCAGTAGCAGAGCATGTAGACTGGAAAGAGCAAGAAGGCAACAGGCTGTGTTCCTGATCACTAACACATGCAATGTTGCTTGAAAAATGCAACATAGGTTGGTTCTGAGCATGAAACTTGAAAAATTGCAATGACAAAAAGCAGAGCTGCAGATGTGCTGGCTTGATCATGAAACAGTTGAATGGAGTACTGCAACATGTCTGGGTGCAGTGGTGTGCTGGCAAACCATATTCATAGTGCACAGGTTTTTTCTTGTACATATAATATTAGTTGAACTATTCAGAACCAACATGCTATTCAATTATTGATGTGCATTCAAAGAAAAGGGAAGATTGTTCTTTGTTTTCAAATATTGATATATGAATTACAATGCAATGAAGCTAGCTAAATTATAAAACTCTTAAATATATATAGGAAAGACCATATTTGTTCTTGATGTCATCCTTTTACCGCTCTTAGACTTGCTAACTGCTTTGTTCTTGACGTCAACCTTTTTTACCTCAATTAGACTTGCTAACTGCGCCAAATCCGGCTTTGTTCATAAGTTCCTGTTTAATCTCATCTTCATTCACCAACTGAATGCCTTTTTTGAAATAATATACTTTCTTATTTCTACTCTTTATAATATTTTTTAAAGCTTATATTGTTAGTTGCTATTTTTTGTACATCTAATTTCATACAATTTATCTGTGAACTTCAGTATATAGATATTAAATGTCATTGGATTCTGTAACCTTTTCCCATTGAATTTCAACAAATTTAACAATGCCATGCTATAATGAATGATATGTCTTATTTTACTGTACTTTTTTGCATCTTTCACATGATACGTAATATTTGAAATCTGAAAATATATTGATGTCGAATCCCTCTCTACGCAGGCACATATTTTCTACATTTGTTTTTGTGTTCCCACTATCTTCTATATCAAATTATATGAGTTCAAATCATGAAGACAAGTCAAGAATTACGTTTAGTTATCTGGTCATAGCTTGATTTTATTTGTTATCTCTTCAATTACATTTTTATTCTTGAAACATTACGAAATATTTCGTCTTTGTGACAACTGACAACCATTAGTTGCAGATTGTTATTTGATGGGATGGTCTCATGAGAGGAGTTGTTCCATTGTGCTGACATTAAAACAGGTTTTAATACTACATAGTGTTTTTCTGTTTTTGTATGTATGAAGGCGGATCAAGGCCTTAAGTGCCCCTGTTGCCTTATCTTCACATCATATTATTGGATAAAGTTTAAGGAAAGAATATTTATCCTTGTTATGTACAACATTAATATAAACGTGCGTATTTTTTTGTGCCAGTTCACATTTGATGGTATTATTTGGAATGCAGTTGATACTACCATGATAACTAGCACAATCATTAAGCATGTAAGTCCTGTTTACTTTTTCCTTCAATATCTGTTAGAGATGGATGTATATTAGTTCAAACAAATATGGCTATTTTAAACAGCATTATTATTGCATTATTATTATTATTACTGCCACCACCACCCCCATTAGTACTACTACTACTACTATTATTATTAACTACTACTATTTCCTTGAATATCTATTAGAGATGGATGTATATTGGTTCAAATAAATATGGCTATTTTAAACAGCATTATTATGGCATTATTATTATTATTATTATTATTATTATTATTATTATTATTATTATTATTTGCGTTTTTATTATTTGCATTATTATTATTTGTAATAACCCGGAAAATCTGGGCCAGTTTAAAATTTTTATTTTGGCAATTTTAGCGAGTTTTGACTATTTAAAATGAATTATTTTAAATAATATCGACGAGAAATTTATTATGAATATAATTTGAACGTATATATTTATACGCGTCGTCGTTAGAATATAAATATTTATATATAATTATAAATAGAATTGAAAATGGCGCGGTAGTTCGATAATTCGATTTCAAACTTCAATTGAATGTACCGGGTGCAAAACAATCCGGATTTTAGTGAAACCAAAAATGATAGGATCTAATTGATAATATCTTTCTATCGAATCCGAAAAATCAAAAGTTCGTAGCGGGAATCAAAAGATATGTCCAGTTGAAAATTCTGAATAGTCGCTATGGAATTCAGGCCCTTAAAAATGGACATTTTGCAAACGACCTCGGATTTCGATGAAACCAGTTTTGTTGGGTCCGGGATGTAAAGTTATTGCTAGGTTTCAAATTTCATAATTTTTCGAATCAATATGAGAGCGTGGCAAAGGAAAACGTGTTTGACCAGTTTCAGTTGATTTTAATCGACTGGAAAATGGCCATTTTTCTAACGGTCTCAGAATTCGACGAAACTAGTTTTGTTAGGACCGTATTGTCAATACGAAGCTAGAAAATATTTTTCTGGAATTTTTCTATTTAGTATGTGACCCCGGTAATATGAAATGTACGTTTAAAATTCAATATGGTGATTTAAATGTAGATTTAACGGAAACTGATCGAAACGATCAAATCAACCTACGATACATATCCCATTGTGTTCGGAATGGGGGTGAAACGCTATGGACGACAGGCGGTGGGCCTTGTTTCGAGGTCGATAGAAAAAGTTGCTTTATGTGAAAAAATAAATAAATAAATAAATTAAATAATATAAAATACCCCCCTATATCTCTCCTCCTATACCCGTTGACCATTTCAGATTAAAAAAAAAAAAAAGAAACCAAAACCCGATCGCGATGACCCACCGTCCTCTAGGCGGACCTCGTCGCCTCCGCCCTAGGGCCTACCGCGCCACCTCCAGGCCCCCTCTGCGCCACCCTCCGCCTCCGATTGACCCCCCCTCCCGGTCGACGTTGAAGCCCCTTCCAATTCCCCAGACCCGCGACTCCCCCAACCCCCCCCCCCCCCTTCGTCTTAAACCTCCTCCTCCGGCTCTGCTCCGCCAAACCGAGCCCCCACCGAAGAAACCGACGCAGCCACTCCCCGCCTCCCACCTGAAGGCCGACGCCCCCACACCCCCCCCTTCGAGGCCCTGAAACCCTGGAAAACCTTACTGTAAGTTTTTTTATTTTATTTTATTTATTTTTCAATTTTCAGTTATCGTTTTATTTGATTTTAAAATTGATTTTTAACTATGGAAAGATTTGATATTTTTATCACTGTAAAGAGGCTATTTTTCATAGCAAAAAGAAATGATTTTCAAAATATAAAAGTTGAATTTTTATATTCATGAAGGTGAGATTTTTTTTTTTGAATAAAAATATGATTTTTATAACTTTAAAGTATTAAAAATATAATCTTTGCATAGTAGGAATATTAAAAATATAGTCTTTACTATATAGCAATTATAAAGATATGATTTTTATATTTTTAAAGTAGTAAAAATATCATCTTTATATGTGTAGAAAAATAAAAATGAGATTTTTATAAAAATGAAATCTTTAAATTAGAAAAGGCGAAGTCTATGTGTTTATAAAGGCGAAATCTTTATTTTAGAAAAGGCGAAATCTTTATTTTAGAAAAGGCGAAATCTTTAGGTGGAAAATAGCATGATAAAAATATAATTTTTATCTATATAGCATAGTAGAAATATGATTTTTATATATTGAACTTCGAAATAAAAATAGGATTTTTATATGTTGAACTTCGAAATAAAAATAGAATTTTTATATATTGAACTTCGAAATAAAAATAGGATTTTTATATGTTGAACGTCGAAGTAAAAATTCGATTTTTACATAGGTAGTGAAAGCGGACAACGAAGATGACGAAGATGCGGTAGCGACGAAGGTTTCTGCAAATGAAGTGCCGTGGAGCTAGGATAGCTATCTGTGAGAATTTCTCACCTTTCAATTTCTTTTTCTATTTATATATATATACTAGGATGCAGACGGTGCTTAGTAGCACCCGACACAATCGTCCACAGACCATGGACTTGTTTGTTTGGTTGTATAGATTAGTTATATGATGTGATTTGAATTTGGTTGTTTGGTGATTTTGATTGATGTGTGAATGGCGTGGGCCTTCACTAGACCGGGGATAAGGCTAGGCCTCGTCCCGTTTCTAGTATCGTGCCGTTATGCCGTCGAAATTTTCTAAAATGTGTTAGAAAAATAAAAATATCATTTTATTTAAAAGAATGAACTGAGTAGAAATTCATACGTTGGAATAAAATGTTTTTATCGTTAAAAATATAATTTTTAACGTGATGTGAATAAAATAAAATATTCATTTACAAACCGGACGGTTTGTTTGTGTACACCTATTTGAAAGACATTGATTGGGACGATAAATTTCACACATCGCCCAACTGCACAAATAAAATCTGTGTTTGATTGTTTGAAACCCCACACGGGTGTTGGGATGAAATTTGAAGTTCACTCATCCTGATTGATTAAATATGTCGATCGATTGATTGACAGGCTGTTATAAGCGTTAGATATCTATATTTGATGCTTATACAGTGTAGTGCACTTTGGTTGATGGTTGATTATTTTTCAATGCTATTATACATGTGTTGTATGAAAATCCATATAATTAACTTTATATGGTAATTGATTGGGCCTCATTCCAGTTTTAAAATAGAAATATTTGAAATAGAAATATTCGAAATGGAATATTTGAAAATGTCAATATATGAAGCCGTGTTGATTAGATTGACGCCATTTTGACGTGAACGATATTTATATCGATTTTATTCATTTTAAAATGAATATTAAAAAGTAATTTTGAAATCGAAGATTTCGAAATGAATTGAATTGAAAACGATTTCGAAATGAATTGAATTGAAAATGATTTCGAAATGAATTGAATTGAAAACGATTTCGAAATGAATTGAATTGAAAACGAATTCGAATTGGATTGAAAGTGAATTGAAATGAATTCAAATTGAATTGAAATTTGAATTGAATAGAAATGAATTTTAAAACGAATTTATAAAGAAGAATTCAATTTTGATTTGAATTGAAAAGGAAGTTGAAATTGCTTTTGAAACGAATTTAAAACTATTTATATAATTCGTTTTAAATAGAAATCGACGAAGTGTATATTATATATATTATATATATATATAATATAATGGCCTGAATAGAACGCGCCGCGCTGCGGCAGTTCGCGAATTTCGACTATTAACTTCGAACGGATATTGCGGGAGATCCGACCGTCGGATTCTTCTAAAACCGGAACCGTTGGGTTCGTATCGAAAAGAACTTTCTAATGAATGTTAGAAATTTGAAATCTAACGGTTGGATTTGGAATTATGTCCAAATCAAATTTGAAAAAGGTCGCTGTAAGTGCAGTTCGATGGCCATTGATGGAAATCGACTGTACGGGCCTTGATAAAATTATTAAAAATAGTAATAATTTGTGTAAAATCATAAGAAATGATTTGTGAAGATTTGGGATGAAAACTTCATGTTTGAAAAGATAAATAGATTTTTATCGAAATGAACTAGTTTTGAACTAGAAATATAATTCTATTTATTTTTAAATAAATAAATTGAATTTGAAAAGGGTTTTAAAAATAACCAGAATTTCCAATGATTGCATTGGAGTGGATTTGAATCGAAATTGTCTTCGGAATATTTCGATGTTGGAATTCGTGATTATACAGATGTGTTATGGAAATTTGAAAGATACATATTTATATCGTTATTTCCAATATGACATTTGTTAATCGTAGAATTTGATATTGAATATAAGCCGATATATTTTCTATTCAGAGTCTTGTATTGAATATCAAATGTGATTTGGGTTTGTCGTGAATGGTGTCTTCATTAACACTGTTCTTGAACCCAGTGGAGAAAAGATTAAATCTTTTTATTTAGATTTAATGAAGTGTACCAATTAAATGATATTTAATTGGAATTGAATTGATATTGATTTTTGGGTTTATCGTGAACAGTGTTTTAAACAACACTCGTTCTTTAACCCGATAATTAATGAATGTGATTTTGGGTTTATCGTGAACTGTGTTTTTAAATGACACTGATTCTTTAACCCAGTTAACGATTAAAACTAAGTGGAGTTTTAATGAATCTTTAATTAGATTGAAATAATCGAAATGGAGTATCACCAGTTTTGCTCCAGGCGTTAGTTAAATCTTTAATTAGATTTGAACGTGAAATGGTAATTGAATTACCGATAACACTGTGGTGTTAGATATGAAGTACTACCAGTTTTACTTCATGGGATGAATAGGTTGGGATTGGGAAAATAAAATAAATGATTACTTCGGTGTGGTTCGCTAATCCCGACTAGTTTGAATTGATATTCAAAGGAGATTAAAGAATAAATTTAAAGAATTTATCTTGGATAAAATTAATGGGAACTTTTCCCAAAGTATAGGAATATTTGAATAAAAGAATATTCTGGATTGGAATGAGGCGTATGTTGTGTTTGTGTAACACTTTTATAAGATATACGCGAGTTATTCAGAAAGACCGGGTTTATCCCATTCTGAATAACTGATTCGACGTGGTGTCGAAGATGAAGACGGTGGTCGAAGACCGGAAGTCTTCACGTCGTTTGGGTGATTACTGATGATCTTGATTGGGCTGTACACCCAAGAAGATGGAAACAGTTAGTGATCGTCCAGACGTACTTGGAGATCGATGGATATGCGGGGTACTAGGTGCCTCCGGTTCCGTTCAGACCCAGAACGGACTTGTAAATGGACTGTGTGTCTGACATTGGATTTTAGTCTGTGTGATTGATCTCTATTAAATATATATCTGTTTGGCGGCAGAGAATTTATTCTCTTGCTTAACGCCCTTCTCTGAGACGTACGAGCTCAGGGGTTATATATTGATGGATATCAATCGCATGGAGTGAATTGCCTGTGTGGCATGCCTAAGTGGCAAGTGATCAAGGCTTCTGTTGAAAAGCAAAGTCTTGTGGTGATGATCAAAGCACAGCCTGTGTGGCACAGCTTTGTGTAACGTGAATTCGCGAGCTTCACACTCGGTATGAATCAAAAACGGGAGATGGACCTCAGGGAGGGCATGCGTTTCTTCCTAGTTAGAAGTGGCGTCAGTGGTTTTATACGCCCTGACGAGTTTGACTTATGTGGTTGTTGCTGTTGCGAGGCGCCTCGGATTGATCGGTCGTTCTCGAACCGATGGAGTCATTTAGTTGGCTCATTTACGCCCCAAAGGGCGGGGAAACGTAGTGTTCAGGCATAATAATCCACATCGGTGGACCGGCCCTGACGATCCATGGGGCAGTTGCGGCTGTTCCTGAGGCTCGGACTAGGCAGTCTCGAATCGGTTGAGGACTATCTTTTGCCTCGGTTCATAGACGGAAATCCAATTTCCAAATACGTGACATTTGCGGTTTTATTTGTAGAGCCTAGTATGGCGACATGATATATGGTACCCATGCCGCCTATGATTGATACTTATGATTTGAAGTTGATTTATGCACTATGCACTTATTATAGTATCAAATGATTGGTTTTAAAACGTATCAAGCATTCTTTGGCTGTTATAAGGGAAAACCCTATCCTCGGCTGCGTTGCATTGTGTGATGGGACCTGGGTCTTATAACAGCCTCATTTTTCTTTATTTAGCATTGCGCTGTTTGTTTTATGCACTGGTATTCTTGGGAGGAAACTCGTTCCGTGTTATACGGCGTGGTCCCTTGATTTACCTAATGATTTAAAATAAAGATTTATAACTGTTTTTAGTTCTCACACCAGTCACATGACTGACCTGGAGTTTATTGTTTTAACCTAAACTCTGGGTGCCCCTATTTTGACACGGGCAGCTAGTAGTTTTGGTTTTGCAGATTTATATTCACAGGATCCTGGTTTACAGCTGGAACGATATCCGGAAAGCTTTGTATCCGTATATCTCATTCTAGTTGTGTATTGTATTATTTTTCCGCTGCTATGTAATTTAAATCTCTGATATTTCTGTGTATATTCATTTATACTCTGTATATTCTTGTAATCTGATGCATTGTTTTAATATACAATGAAATGTTCTTCTGTATGCGTTCTATTTTGTCGTGTTCTCAAACGATAGGGCGTTTCGAACTGTCTGGGTCGGTTTAGCGACTGGTTCGGACCGAGCGAAATCCCCGCTCGTCACAGTTGGTATCAGAGCTTTGGTTTGCAAAGCTAGAGAACAAGACACATTAGAACCGTACGAAAGAATTCATCAGATATTGGATTAGTAATATCCAATGAGAATGACTCGTTAGAGATGGGATCAGTAGTATCCTGGAACGAGTGTGAAGAGTATATTTTTCTAATGAAAACAAGTCTATTTTGCAAATTTAAATCAATTATTCGTATTTGATTATCTTTTTATATTGATTAGGACAATCCAAAATATAAAGATTTTGCGTATGCGCCTAGCTAGCGTGTATTCGAAGTTTTGATATATTGGATAGATATAGAATTACACTCTAATCGCCCGGAGATGATTTTGATGATGGAGCTCCATCATTAGAATTGATATTCGAGTGACGAACGTGTAATATCTATATACCTCCTATTGACTGGTGTGAGAACCAAAATTAGATAGGGCCTATTGTTGTGATTTGGCATCAAAAATCTGATTTTTGACTATGTATCAAAGTAATCAATTTGAAAACTCTAATCCACTAATTGATTGATGATTGTGTTGTTTGTTTAATTGTTTGATAATTTGGAACCATTATGCCTAATAGCAACAAATATTGAACTGTATTGAAAATTGGTCGCAATTGCTTGCATATACATATACTTACATTGAACAGGTCATAGCAAGGAGGCTAGAGCAGAGAATAAAATTTGTTTGCCCGACAAATAGGTACATGTTTACTACATAATTTACTGTTTTGTTTGGGTGATGATGATTTTATGAGCCTATTGGCTAGCCGCTTGGCTTTTTCTTTTTCTTTTTGGGATCTGAAGGACCGGGGAAGCTATTTGAAATTCCCCGATGCTCCCGGTGCAGGGGAGGTTATGGCGAAATTTTTCGAAAATTTAGGGTGTTAGCCAAATTTTTGAAAATTTGAAAATTCTCAGAAACTGAAAAGTTAGAGAATGGAAGCCAGATCGAGCGTAGAGTTGAATAATCAAACCACTTTCGACTTTGTTCCTTTTCGGGGACGAAAAATTTTAAGTGGGGGAGATTGTAATAACCCGGAAAATCTGGGCCAGTTTAAAATTTTTATTTTGGCAATTTTAGCGAGTTTTGACTATTTAAAATGAATTATTTTAAATAATATCGACGAGAAATTTATTATGAATATAATTTGAACGTATATATTTATACGCGTCGTCGTTAGAATATAAATATTTATATATAATTATAAATAGAATTGAAAATGGCGCGGTAGTTCGATAATTCGATTTCAAACTTCAATTGAATGTACCGGGTGCAAAACAATCCGGATTTTAGTGAAACCAAAAATGATAGGATCTAATTGATAATATCTTTCTATCGAATCCGAAAAATCAAAAGTTCGTAGCGGGAATCAAAAGATATGTCCAGTTGAAAATTCTGAATAGTCGCTATGGAATTCAGGCCCTTAAAAATGGACATTTGCAAACGACCTCGGATTTCGATGAAACCAGTTTTGTTGGGTCCGGGATGTAAAGTTATTTCTAGGTTTCAAATTTCATAATTTTTCGAATCAATATGAGAGCGTGGCAAAGGAAAACGTGTTTGACCAGTTTCAGTTGATTTTAATCGACTGGAAAATGGCCATTTTTCTAACGGTCTCAGAATTCGACGAAACTAGTTTTGTTAGGACCGTATTGTCAATACCAAGCTAGAAAATATTTTTCTGGAATTTTTCTAGTTAGTATGTGACCCCGGTAATATGAAATGTACGTTTAAAATTCAATATGGTGATTTAAATGTAGATTTAACGGAAACTGATCGAAACGATCAAATCAACCTACGATACATATCCCATTGTGTTCGGAATGGGGGTGAAACGCTATGGACGACAGGCGGTGGGCCTTGTTTCGAGGTCGATAGAAAAAGTTGCTTTATGTGAAAAAATAAATAAATTAAATAATATAAAATACCCCCCTATATCTCTCCTCCTATACCCGTTGACCATTTCAGATTAAAAAAAAAAAAAACCAAAACCCGATCGCGATGACCCACCGTCCTCTAGGCGGACCTCGTCGCCTCCGCCCTAGGGCCTACCGCGCCACCTCCAGGCCCCCTCCGCCCCACCCTCCGCCTCCGATTGACCCCCCCCCCCCCCGGCCGACGTTGAAGCCCCTTCCAATTCCCCAGACCCGCGACTCCCCCAAACCCCCCCCCCTTCGTCTTAAACCTCCTCCTCCGGCTCTGCTCCGCCAAACCGAGCCCCCACCGAAGAAACCGACGCAGCCACTCCCCGCCTCCCACCTGAAGGCCGACGTCCCCACACACCCCCCCCCCCTTCGAGGCCCTGAAACCCTGGAAAACCTTACTGTAAGTTTTTTATTTTATTTTATTTTATTTTATTTATTTTTCAATTTTCAGTTATCGTTTTATTTGATTTTAAAATTGATTTTTAACTATGGAAAGATTGGATATTTTTATCATTGTAAAGAGGCTATTTTTCATAGCAAAAAGAAATGATTTTCAAAATATAAAAGTTGAATTTTTATATTCATGAAGGTGAGATTTTTTTTTTTGAATAAAAATATGATTTTTATAACTTTAAAGTATTAAAAATATAATCTTTGCATAGTAGGAATATTAAAAATATAGTCTTTACTATATAGCAATTATAAAGATATGATTTTTATATTTTTAAAGTAGTAAAAATATCATCTTTATATGTGTAGAAAAATAAAAATGAGATTTTTATAAAAATGAAATCTTTAAATTAGAAAAGGCGAAGTTTATGTGTTTATAAAGGCGAAATCTTTATTTTAGAAAAGGCGAAATCTTTATTTTAGAAAAGGCGAAATCTTTAGGTGGAAAATAGCATGATAAAAATATAATTTTTATCTATATAGCATAGTAGAAATATGATTTTTATATATTGAACTTCGAAATAAAAATAGGATTTTTATATGTTGAACTTCAAAATAAAAATAGAATTTTTATATATTGAACTTCGAAATAAAAATAGGATTTTTATATGTTGAACTTCGAAGTAAAAATTCGATTTTTACATAGGTAGTGAAAGCGGACAACGAAGATGACGAAGATGCGGTAGCGACGAAGGTTTCTGCAAATGAAGTGCCGTGGAGCTAGGATAGCTATCTGTGAGAATTTCTCACCTTTCAATTTCTTTTTCTATTTATATATATATACTAGGATGCAGACGGTGCTTAGTAGCACCCGACACAATCGTCCACAGACCATGGACTTGTTTGTTTGGTTGCATAGATTAGTTATATGATGTGATTTGAATTTGGTTGTTTGGTGATTTTGATTGATGTGTGAATGGCGTGGGCCTTCACTAGACCGGGGATAAGGCTAGGCCTCGTCCCGTTTCTAGTATCGTGCCGTTATGCCGTCGAAATTTTCTAAAATGTGTTAGAAAAATAAAAGTATCATTTTATTTAAAAGAATGAACTGAGTAGAAATTCATACGTTGGAATAAAATGTTTTTATCGTTAAAAATATAATTTTTAACGTGATGTGAATAAAATAAAATATTCATTTACAAACCGGACGGTTTGTTTGTGTACACCTATTTGAAAGACATTGATTGGGACGATAAATTTCACACATCGCCCAACTGCACAAATAAAATCTGTGTTTGATTGTTTGAAACCCCACACGGGTGTTGGGATGAAATTTGAAGTTCACTCATCCTGATTGATTAAATATGTCGATCGATTGATTGACAGGCTGTTATAAGCGTTAGATATCTATATTTGATGCTTATATAGTGTAGTGCACTTTGGTTGATGGTTGATTATTTTTCAATGCTATTATACATGTGTTGTATGAAAATCCATATAATTAACTTTATATGGTAATTGATTGGGCCTCATTCCAGTTTTAAAATAGAAATATTTGAAATAGAAATATTCGAAATGGAATATTTGAAAATGTCAATATATGAAGCCGTGTTGATTAGATTGACGCCATTTTGACGTGAACGATATTTATATCGATTTTATTCATTTTAAAATGAATATTAAAAAGTAATTTTGAAATCGAAGATTTCGAAATGAATTGAATTGAAAACGATTTCGAAATGAATTGAATTGAAAACGATTTCGAAATGAATTGAATTGAAAACGATTTCGAAATGAATTGAATTGAAAACGATTTCGAAATGAATTGAATTGAAAACGAATTCGAATTGGATTGAAAGTGAATTGAAATGAATTCAAATTGAATTGAAATTTGAATTGAATAGAAATGAATTTTAAAACGAATTTATAAAGAAGAATTCAATTTTGATTTGAATTGAAAAGGAAGTTGAAATTGCTTTTGAAACGAATTTAAAACTATTTATATAATTCGTTTTAAATAGAAATCGACGAAGCGTATATTATATATATTATATATATAATATAATGGCCTGAATAGAACGCGCCACGCCGCGGCAGTTCGCGAATTTCGACCATTAACTTCGAACGGATATTGCGGGAGATCCGACCGTCGGATTCTCCTAAAACCGGAACCGTTGGGTTCGTATCGAAAAGAACTTTCTAATGAATGTTAGAAATTTGAAATCTAACGGTTGGATTTGGAATTATGTCCAAATCAAATTTGAAAAAGGTCGCTGTAAGTGCAGTTCGATGGCCATTGATGGAAATCGACTGTACGGGCCTTGATAAAATTATTAAAAATAGTAATAATTTGTGTAAAATCATAAGAAATGATTTGTGAAGATTTGGGATGAAAAACTTCATGTTTGAAAAGATAAAAATAGATTTTTATCGAAATGAACTAGTTTTGAACTAGAAATATAATTCTATTTATTTTTAAATAAATAAATTGAATTTGAAAAGGGTTTTAAAAATAACCAGAATTTCCAATGATTGCATTGGAGTGGATTTGAATCGAAATTGTCTTCGGAATATTTCGATGTTGGAATTCGTGATTATACAGATGTGTTATGGAAATTTGAAAGATACATATTTATATCGTTATTTCCAATATGACATTTGTTAATCGTAGAATTTGATATTGAATATAAGCCGATATATTTTCTATTCAGAGTCTTGTATTGAATATCAAATGTGATTTGGGTTTGTCGTGAATGGTGTCTTCATTAACACTGTTCTTGAACCCAGTGGAGAAAAGATTAAATCTTTTTATTTAGATTTAATGAAGTGTACCAATTAAATGATATTTAATTGGAATTGAATTGATATTGATTTTTGGGTTTATCGTGAACAGTGTTTTAAACAACACTCGTTCTTTAACCCGATAATTAATGAATGTGATTTTGGGTTTATCGTGAACTGTGTTTTTAAATGACACTGATTCTTTAACCCAGTTAACGATTAAAACTAAGTGGAGTTTTAATGAATCTTTAATTAGATTGAAATAATCGAAATGGAGTATCACCAGTTTTGCTCCAGGCGTTAGTTAAATCTTTAATTAGATTTGAACGTGAAATGGTAATTGAATTACCGATAACACTGTGGTGTTAGATATGAAGTACTACCAGTTTTACTTCATGGGATGAATAGGTTGGGATTGGGAAAATAAAATAAATGATTACTTCGGTGTGGTTCGCTAATCCCGACTAGTTTGAATTGATATTCAAAGGAGATTAAAGAATTAATTTAAAGAATTTATCTTGGATAAAATTAATGGGAACTTTTCCCAAAGTATAGGAATATTTGAATAAAAGAATATTCTGGATTGGAATGAGGCGTATGTTGTGTTTGTGTAACACTTTTATAAGATATACGCGAGTTATTCAGAAAGACCGGGTTTATCCCATTCTGAATAACTGATTCGACGTGGTGTCGAAGATGAAGACGGTGGTCGAAGACCGGAAGTCTTCACGTCGTTTGGGTGATTACTGATGATCTTGATTGGGCTGTACACCCAAGAAGATGGAAACAGTTAGTGATCGTCCAGACGTACTTGGAGATCGATGGATATGCGGGGTACTAGGTGCCTCCGGTTCCGTTCAGACCCAGAACGGACTTGTAAATGGACTGTGTGTCTGACATTGGATTTTAGTCTGTGTGATTGATCTCTATTAAATATATATCTGTTTAGCGGCAGAGAATTTATTCTCTTGCTTAACGCCCTTCTCTGAGACGTACGAGCTCAGGGGTTATATATTGATGGATATCAATCGCATGGAGTGAATTGCCTGTGTGGCATGCCTAAGTGGCAAGTGATCAAGGCTTCTGTTGAAAAGCAAAGTCTTGTGGTGATGATCAAAGCACAGCCTGTGTGGCACAGCTTTGTGTAACGTGAATTCGCGAGCTTCACACTCGGTATGAATCAAAAACGGGAGATGGACCTCAGGGAGGGCATGCGTTTCTTCCTAGTTAGAAGTGGCGTCAGTGGTTTTACACGCCCTGACGAGTTTGACTTATGTGGTTGTTGCTGTTGCGAGGCGCCTCGGATTGATCGGTCGTTCTCGAACCGATGGAGTCATTTAGTTGGCTCATTTACGCCCCAAAGGGCGGGGAAACGTAGTGTTCAGGCATAATAATCCACATCGGTGGACCGGCCCTGACGATCCATGGGGCAGTTGCGGCTGTTCCTGAGGCTCGGACTAGGCAGTCTCGAATCGGTTGAGGACTATCTTTTGCCTCGGTTCATAGACGGAAATCCAATTTCCAAATACGTGACATTTGCGGTTTTATTTGTAGAGCCTAGTATGGCGACATGATATATGGTACCCATGCCGCCTATGATTGATACTTATGATTTGAAGTTGATTTATGCACTATGCACTTATTATAGTATCAAATGATTGGTTTTAAAACGTATCAAGCATTCTTTGGCTGTTATAAGGGAAAACCCTATCCTCGGCTGCGTTGCATTGTGTGATGGGACCTGGGTCTTATAACAGCCTCATTTTTCTTTATTTAGCATTGCGCTGTTTGTTTTATGCACTGGTATTCTTGGGAGGAAACCCGTTCCGTGTTATACGGCGTGGTCCCTTGATTTACCTAATGATTTAAAATAAAGATTTATAACTGTTTTTAGTTCTCACACCAGTCACATGACTGACCTGGAGTTTATTGTTTTAACCTAAACTCTGGGTGCCCCTATTTTGACACGGGCAGCTAGTAGTTTTGGTTTTGCAGATTTATATTCACAGGATCCTGGTTTACAGCTGGAACGATATCCGGAAAGCTTTGTATCCGTATATCTCATTCTAGTTGTGTATTGTATTATTTTTCCGCTGCTATGTAATTTAAATCTCTGATATTTCTGTGTATATTCATTTATACTCTGTATATTCTTGTAATCTGAT
Source organism: Allium sativum (assembly GCA_030737875.1). NCBI lineage: Eukaryota > Viridiplantae > Streptophyta > Magnoliopsida > Asparagales > Amaryllidaceae > Allium > Allium sativum. The sequence goes on from CM060925.1 coordinate 79,588,733, forward strand.
GCATTGTTGTAATATACAATGAAATGTTCTTCTGTATGCGTTCTATTTTGTCGTGTTCTCAAACGATAGGGCGTTTCGAACGGTCTGGGTCGGTTTAGCGACTGGTTCGGACCGAGCGAAATCCCTGCTCGTCACATTATTATTATTATTATTATTATTAGGGAAACTCTAAAGAGACACAAAATTTTGATATAAATGGTGACACAATTGATTTGAACCATTGGATCATCCCACGAATTACACCTCTCCATATAAAGACAAAAAAATCTGACGGTTGAGGCTTTGTGTCTCTCTCTTTGTGTCTAATTTTGTGTTCAAATAGTCGCTCCTTTATTATTATTATTTGCATTTATGCATTGAATTACCATCCAAGGACGAGAAATAGTTACATATGAAAGCATTTATTTCTTGTGTTATGTCTAGTCTGCATCTTGTATGGTGAAGTTTTAACTAGTTCTTTATATTTACAAATAACGCACCTGGGTGAAATGTTTCTCCTTTTAGTCAGCTAATGAACGAACGATCAGTTCCTTGTTTGCATAATTTTTAGTGTCCAATTTCACGGTCGGAGATACTATGTTTGATATATTTTCAATCGCAGTCAAAATAATGCTATGTTGGTTTTTTGACAGATGTTGATTCAAGCCGACCATCATGAAGACTAATTGTGTTATTTCAAGTTTTAATTCAACCAGATGATCCATTTTGTTCTTTTATAGTCATGTGAAGATTGTTAATTTCTGGTGAAATAAGTATTCTATAAGTATTTACATGTATTGTTTGGAGCTTAACATGACTAGTTATGATTCATGCAAACTAATTTTGTTGTATGGTTACATGTGTTGGTGTTTTACTTTCAAATGATATAAGATTTTGTGAACTGTATGTATTTCTTGTATCCATATATTTTGTGAACTACTTATATATTACATAAGCTTGGAAATGTTGAATTGTATTGACAGCTGACAATGAAAATGGCTGAGATGAAATGTAATTGTATTAGCCTTTTGAATTCAGAATTTACTCTTTTCCGTCGGTTGTTAAAAAAACGTAGCAACAATTAACTTTCTTGCTACAGTTGTAAATAAAACACAGTCGCAAATGTTAAACTTATTGCATCGGTTATTTAAAAACCCGTCGCATTAGCTCAAAGTTTTGGAACTAAATATCGGTTTGTTGCTACGGGTGTAAAAAAAAAACCGTCTCGAATAAATTAATCTACAGCGACGGTTATTCTAGGATAACCGTCGCAAGAACGAGTATATTGCGACGGTTTTACAAGCGTCGCAATAAGTGTGCAACTGTTACGACGGTCTTTTTTGCGACGGTTTCAGAACAGTCGCAAATAGGCTTAAACAGCCGACGCAAATGACATGTTTTGTACTAGTGAGAAGAAGGGGCGTACCTTCTCTTTTCATACATAAAAATTCCTAAGCAAAAGTGAAGTTTTTTAATGGCTTATCTTCTTCTTCTTCCTCTTCCTTACTAAATTTTTAAAAGTACACTCAAATGAACTTCAAATCAAGCCAAACTTTGAGTGAAGCCTTCCTACACCATTACAAGACCTTCTAGCAAGTTAGAAGTTGAAAAATCCAAGCACCTATCAAATTCCATTAGAGGCCGCGAGGTATAAAGCAAGGAGGAAGCAAGGAAAAGCAAGTGAAAGCAAGGAAAGGAAGGAAAGAAAGGAGGTTGCTAGTTTGGATCTTGGATCCTGGTTCTTATTCTTGGAGCTAGGATTTGCTAAGGATTAAGGTGGGTTTACTCACTATTTAGGACAACAAACATAAACTCTTTTGCATGTTTTTAACTCTTCTTAAAGTTGCTTGAATGTTGGTAACTTATGTTAAAAATGTTAACTTGATTCTTACTTCAAAAGTAAGCAACATATGTGATCCATGTTAATGGATTGGAATGGACTTGGAATTTGATTTGAATCGACTTGTATAACAAGTGAAATGGATTTGAAACAAAGCACATAAGGATTAATATGGATTAACATATTATGGACTTGAACTTGAAAGTGCACTTATAGCGATAGTCGCTATAGATACAGTTTGAATTGTTGTGTTTTCAACACTTTGTATGAAACTTTGCAATGACATCCTAAGTGATTTCTTATCATATTAAAATGGTTGTTTAACTTGTATGTTAAATTGAAGTAAGTTTTAAAGTGTGTGAAAATAGAATAGTCATATAAGTGCACTTCCTAATTACTTGTTTATTGAATATCATGATTACTGTGCTTAATTCTAATAAGCCGACGAGTAGGCTTATCTATCTGTGAGTATCAACAATGGGGTGTCTATGCAAGGGGTGATATGCAACCAGTGCTCTAACTTACCTAGCCTCACTCTTGATCGAGGGATAGTTAAGTTGATAATGTCGGAAACGAGTTAAATGCACGAAGTGTGATTTCTATAAGCATAAAATGGTTTTGGGTTTGTCGTGACAATGTGTTAATTACATTAGTCTTTAACCCTCTCAGATATATCATTGAAGTAAATATAATTGAATCTTTAAATGAACGTTTAAAGATGATTATAATGAATTGTTTTGGGTTTTTTGTAAACATTGTTTTAGCAACACTTGTTTTGAAACCCTTGGAATGTAGTTAAACTAGAATATACGGTTTAATGATTTTGAATATACTTAGATCTTTAATAATTGATTTTAAAGATAGAAACAAGTATATAAATCTTTCGGGATAAAGATATTGAATAAGATGTTTAACTTATAAAAGAAAAGAGGTTCTTTATTAAACAATGGTTTTAACCTCTTTGATTATATTTTAGGAAATCTTAGAAATGAATTATGGATATACTTATATTAGAGGGATAAGTATATAAATACGTTTTGAAATATTGAAGTTATAAAGGGAATCTTAGAAATGAATTATGGATATACTTATACCGGAGGGATAAGTATATAAATACGTTTTAAAGTATTGAAGTTATAAAGGGAATCTTAGAAATGAATTATGGATATGCTTATACCGGAGGGATAAGTATATAAATACGTTTTGAAGTATTGAAGTTATAAAGGGAATCTTAGAAATGAATTGTGGATATACTTATACCGGAGGGATAAGTATATAAATACGTTTTGAAGTATTGAAGTTATAAAGGGAATCTTAGAAATGAATTATTGATATACTTATACCGGAGGGATAAGTATATTAATACGTTTTGAAGTATTGAAGTTATAAAGGGAATCTTAGAAATGAATTATGGATATATTTATACCGGAGGGATAAGTATATGAATATGTTTTGAAGTATAGAAGCTAAGAAAGGAAATCTTGAAAATGAATTGTGATTATACTTATACCATAGGGATAAGTATATTAATACCTTTTAAGTATTAAGACTATAAAGGAATAGTAAACTAGTAGAATATATACATATACACCTTTATATGTATAAGTTGAATATATACACAAGTATATAAAGGAATATTAATCGAGTATGAGTTATTGATTAATAAGGAAGTCTAGATAGACAAATGAAGTTTTATTAGATAAAAGAAGTTTACTAATAAAGGAATATTAATCAAGTATGAGTTATTGATTAATAAGGAAGCCTAGTTAGACAAATGAAGTTTTATTAGATAAATGAAGTTTACTAATAAAGGAATATTAATCGAGTATGAGTTATTGATTAATAAAGAAGTCTTGTTAGACAAATGAAGTTTTATTAGATAAAAGAAGTTTACAAATAAAGGAGTATTAATTAATGGAAGATTAATTAAATGGGAAAGGAATTAGAAGCCGTTTATATGAGTTAATCGTGCTTTGACTATTATCATGCTATGTGACTTGATAGTGATTTGATTGTTTATCATGCTTCACGATCTTGATAGTGCCTTGAATGTTTATTCGTTTTTTATGGAAATTAAGCGAGGCTGTTTTCCATATACAATCATTTATTGTTTGTACTACAGTCGGTTTCGACTATGGAACTTGTCCTTAAATCTAGCAACTGGTTTTGAGGAGACCAGGATTGGTAAGTGTTCTACTTATCGAAAACCACTTCAAAACTAGTATATGGGTTCTATGTTTTGGAAGTGGCTGGGAAGTGAAGTCTATATGGGGATTCGAGATCTATTGAAATGCTCGAACACATATAGTGATTGTTAGGTCTGTGAAAGAATCTATTTTTGATTCCAAGATCTGTTGATGTACTGGAATCCATGTGTAATTCTGAGATCTATGAACGAATCTATGTGTGATTCCAAGATCTACTGAGCTGTGGGATTCCAACTGAGAATTCTTGTTCTGTTCAAGTGATGAAGACTCGTGTGAAAGATGCCGAACGAAACCTCGACATCGGAAATGGCTAAAAATAGAGTAGGAGCACAATCTGGGGTCTTGCTAACCTACGGCAGGATATATTGACTCCATATCTAGTGTATGCTTATTGTCGAATCGTGCGGGAGCTCCTCGAAGTTGCGCACGGGAGTTGGATATATTTGGTTCCACATGGTACACTTCGGTGTTTCGTGCGTGGGCTAGTTGTGTTTACCTTATGGTATATTTTATCTAGATATATGCGATGCTCGGAGTTACTTTCTGACCCTTATGCATGGAGTTTGGATCTGTATTGAGAGATCTCCAATGGAAAATCCAATATACAAACGTACCTTAACGGTTTTGTTTGTACACTTAATAGTTGTTGAATGTAACCATTCCTTCGATGTGAATTTATTTATATTCTACACCCTAGACATTATCTATAATACAACTATACTTCTCTTAATAAACGGTTGGATTCTTTTGAGGGGAAAAACCAAAGTGGTAATCTGTACGGTCCCCTCAGTGTTGTTACATGCAATGTGTATCTTGAATTTCTCATACCAGACTGATGTCTGACGCTTGGTTTTTGTTTTTCCTTAAAATCATCACGTACTCCTTCGAGTAGGCTGAGTATGGCAGGTTTTACTTTGGATGCCTTGGAGCTTTTGGAAGAGATTTGGAGTTCATCTTACCGTGCTTTTTATATCCGCTACATTCTATGTTGTACATCAACATTTATGAGGACGGGTTGTTATAACTGTCCAAGTTGATGATAGGTTAGTCTTCTCTGATAGTTGTAATCATACAGTTTTATTTTGTAAAGATCATTCACTATATTATATGTTACTGTTCCGCTGTGAGATTCTGATATTATGTCCTCTTCTTCCTCAGTCTATTTTATTTTTATTTTATTTCACCATAACTTTTCGTCTTTTCGGCACTTGGGTGCTCGGCACGTGAATAACGTGGATGTATTAGTATCGACATTTAGGGGTCGAAAAGTCGGGTCGTTACACATCTTATGTTATGAAATTGGAATTTATAAATCTTTTAATTATGACTTTTGAGATTAAAACTAAGTGAAGTTTTAATGAATACTTGATTGGACTGAAATGTGAGTAAGGTAGTTAAATTTACCGAATCCAAGAAATGTGCGAGAATGTAATATCACCAGTTTTATTCCATGCGATACTCAAATCTTTGATTAGATTTAAACGTTAAGTGGTAATTGAATTTATCGATAACACAATGAGTGTTAGATATGGAGTACTACTAGTTTTGCTCCATGGGATGAATAGGTTGGGATTGGGATAATAAAATAAATGATTACTACGATAAGGTTCGTTAATCCGGACTAGTTGATAAACCTTAATTTGGTTTAAGATGTGAAGATATATTATAAAATCTTTTGAAATTATTTTCAAAGAAAGATTAAAGAACAAATTTAAAAGAATTTATCTTTGATAAAATTAATGGGAACCATTCCCCAAAGATAAGAATATTTGAATAAAAGAATATTCTGGATTGGAATGAGGCGTATGATGTGTTTTTATAGCACTTGATTATAAGATATGTGAATTATTTGCAAAAACTGGATTTAACCCATTTTGAATAATTAATACGACGATGGTAATAAGTGGTTGAATACCGGAGATCTTCACATCGTTTAGATGATTACTGATGTCTTGATTGGCTGTACACCCAAGATAAGGTAATGAGTGGTGATCATCCAGACGTATTTGGAGATCGATCGGATATGCGAGGACCTCTCTCCTATATTGGACATATGGGACGAGGAATAAGGTGCCTCCGGTTTCGTTCAGACCCAGAACTGTAACGACCGGGGGAATTTACGATCCTGAGTAACCAATATAAACTCAATGTCGACTATTCAAGCATAGGAAACACCGGTTAGTCCATGAAAGAAATAAGAGGGTGAGAATAGATAAGAAAGAAACTTAGAATAGAAGAAGAAGAACATACAACATCAGAGTAAACACGAATCTCACAGCGGAACGAACAATATATAATAGATACATAACTTTGAAATAAAATCAGTATATGTATACAGTAACATTATCAGAGTATAACACTTACAACACAACGGAAATAAACAATAGCTATATATTCCTGAAGCCTCTTTCTCCAAGCTCTCCAAGTATATCTGTAAAATCCGGACTACTTCGCTGCCCATACAAAATTGGGCACCTAAGAGTTTAGGGAAAACAAAACAAAATAAACCCTGGGTCAGTCATGGGACTGGTATGAGTAAACAATTTAAAACAGCTTGAGAAAATAAATGATAACTCATAAGACCACGTCGTATAACACGGAATGGGTTTTTCCCTTATGAGAATCCAAAACACTTAATTTAACATTCAGAATCCTTTTGAAAGAAATGAAAATCTTTATATCAAAACTCTTTTGATATTATAATAGTGTATATCAACCACACTAAATAATCATCTAGCAGAACGTTTTCATCTTACGTTCCATATACATAATATATAATCAAAAACAGCAGGCGCTTATTGGGTAATGAATTCAAACTGGCAAGGTATGGGACCACCTTCTGACAGTGTATCTCTAGAGGGAAATACACCGGGTTCAACAAGAACATCTTGTAACCCAGGCTAAACATGACCGGTCACTCATTTCGCTTGAATGTACCGAATATATTATCACCAACGGTTACGATCAACAACCGTTTCCTGAAAGGGATGGCATCGAAATAGGTTGAAGAAGTAAATGAAATTACTCTAGATCAGGTGACAATACACCCTAATTGGCAACTAACAACTTAGCCATGCGACCTACCCGATTTTATACCATTTCTCTGTTGTGAGGCTAGAGGCCATAACGTACAGATCACACCTTTATTTACTTTGATTGTCACATCGTCATACCCGCCAAATCACAAATTGATTTCCACAAAAATACCACAGGTATACAGCTAGGAGAAACGAATTTCTCTACCACCAAACGTACATACGTTTGAAGAGATCAGCTTACGCGATCTATTATATATACTCTGTCAGACATTCTTCCATACAGGTCGTCTTGGGACTGGACAAACCGAAGGCACTATTCTTTAAATCCATTTTAGGCAATTTCTACCTAGGATCGCCAGAACACCCCTTGCATAACTCCGTCTTCAATTATCTTTATCATATTTGATTCGCAATGCTAACGCCCATACAGAGTGGTTTTTAGATAATGAATCGGATCCCGGTCTCTCCGAATTTGCGACGGAAAAATGTCAAACAATTTGATAGTCAGTGATTTAACCATCAAAGAAAAACATGTGTACAACCACGGTCGTATTTCCAAATGGAAATCTTACCGATCAATCATCAATCAACTTTTTCTCTTTCTAAATTAATTTATCATTAATTAATTCAGTTACCCATTTCCATATCTCCACAAAATTCTTATTTTCTAAATTTAGAAAATATACGTTATTAATCATTGTAACATTTCCGTATTTACTCCCATTTCTTATTTCTATATTAGAAAACATTTTTGATTCTTATTTGGAAAATATTTCCAAAACTCTTTCATTGGATTTAAACAGATGATAAAACATCGCGATGCCAACTCAAACCATTACACTTATTGGCTAAATTCACTTAACCAACCTTCATTATCGAACCTTAACCATTTCTTAGTTAAAAATGAAGTCAATAAAGTTGGGGGTATAACTACCTCTCAGACCTTAACTGAACAACATTTCTAGCCTCGAAATAGACAAGTACACTTTTATATCTTTAACAAACTTCCTTACGTAACTCTCGGATTCGATTTACGAATCCACTTCTTTATTGAAAACATTGATTATAACTATAAAGTAATAATCCCTACTTCTGAAATATCTAACTTCAAAATATAACTTTTATCCCTTAATTTTACTAACTAACTAAATAGACAATTTATAACTAAATAAATAAATCTTGATTAAAAATCAGAAAGTAAATAATACTTTCTCGGAATTGATATAATCGAATTTCGATGTATAACTCTCTTTCGATAACTCCTTTTTAAATAAACTATATTTGATTAACTCCTTCCGAATAAACTATATTCGATTACCTCCTTTCGAATAAACTATATTTGATTAACTCCTTTTGAATAAACTATATTTGATAACTCCTTTCGAATAAACTATATTCAATAACTCCTTTCGAACAAACTGTATTTGATAAATCCTTTCGAATAAACTATATTCGATAACTCCTTTCGAATAAACTATATTCGATAACTCCTTTCTTAGAATAAACTATATTCGATAAGCTTTCTTCGAATAAACTATATTCGATTACCTTTCTTCGAATAAACTATATTCGATAATCTCTCTTCGAAAAAACTATATTTGATAACTCCTTTCGAATAAACTATATTCGATAACTCCTTTCGAATAAACTATATTCGATAACTCCTTTCGAATAAACTATATTCGATAACTCCTTTCTAATAAACTATATTTGATAACTCCTTTCTTCGAGTAAACTATATTCGATAACCTTTCTTCGAATAAACTATATTCGATAATCTCTCTTCGAATAAACTATATTTGATTATCTCTCTTCGAATAACTATATTCGATTAACTCTATTTGATTAACTCTATTCAATTAACTCTATTTGATTAACTCTAATCAATTAACTCTATTTGGTTAACTCTAATCAATTAACTCTATTTGATTAACTTTATTAAATTAACTCTATTTGATTAACTCTATTTGATTATGTAATGTCCTGTATTTTAGCGATATAATAATTAATTTATTTAATTATTTAAATAGTGATATAGATAATTAAATGGTTGTTTAATTAAATACTAGTGAATATTTAATTTATATAATAATATATTTAATTCTGAAATAATCAGAATTAGCTGGAATGGCAATGTTGTGTGAATTGGACAATTCAAAATATATAATTCAGTTTAGAATTTGAATTGGAATAAAGAATATATTATTTGAATGACAGTTGAACGTATAATTTATATTAAAATTAAAATCGAGCTCGAAATGGTGCTGTAGTTCGCTATTTGGCGATTTGAACTTCAACTGAATATACAGGGTCTGTTTTAAATTGGATTTCTTTGAAACAAGAAACGTTCGGAGCTGGTGAAGTATATCTTTCTAATGGAGGAGAAAAATCGGGATTTTGTCGTGTAGATTTTGATTTATGTCCAAATCAAATTTTAGAAAAGTCGCTATGGAATTCCTTTATAATTTATATGGATTTATTTATATTTTTAAATGGATTTTTAAATATAAATCGAAATCGATGTAACACTGAATCTGGAATATCGAGTTATAAATCCCGATATGGAGCTGTCTGATATTCTTTCTGAATATATAAAATAATATTTATTTATAAATATTTAATTATTTTTAAATATATTTATATATTTAAATGGGTTATTTAGAGCTTTAAAAATAGCCGGTTGTTCAAACGACTTCCAAATTCGACGAAACCAATTTTGTTGGATGAGTAATGTTAAATTATTGTTAGATTTCAATTTTTGTGGTTTTTGAAGTTAGTATGTGGCCGAACGGAATTTTAATGTGGAAAGCAGTCAATATTTTGGCGGTTAAAAATACGCTATGTGAGCAAACGGAGTCGGATTTCGACGAAACCAGTTTCGTTGGGACCGTAATTTCGAACTGTAGCTGCATGTCCATTTTCGTGATTTTTGGGTATTGTATGTGATCACAGGGATTTTTAAACGACGACTGAAAGCAACGATTCAATATAAGTAATAAAATAATGAATATAAAAAATATTTTTCCACACTATAAATACCCTAAATTTTCTAAACCCTAACTTCTTCATTTTTTGGTCAAACAATGCGCCACGTGATTTTTGGTTTCTCTAGTGAAAATTCGATCTTCACAAGAATCAAAACAAATGCTAATAAAATACTATAAATCCTAATACTCATATACATGGATTTTATGAGTGATGCTCTTCGATCTGGAGTCCCTTTTAAGCGGTTCGATCAGCATTGGTGCTCGACAGTTTTCAACAGTGGAAGTTAAGGTTAGGATTCTTTGAGTATTGAAGCATTTAATCATGAATTGGATGTTGGATTCATGATTATGGAGTAGTTTAGCATCTCGTGGAGGAGATTTGTGGGTATCGGTGTGATTAAGGTTCGGTACTTCACTGAAGGGGGTCTCGACGGAAATTGGTTTACGGGTGCGAGTGTTGTATCGATGGGATGGTTTCGAAGAGGAGTTGTGTGGTGGTTCTTGTTTGAAGTTTTGGTGAAGAGAGAATGAGCGGTTTAACCAAGAAAGGGGCAAAAATGGTGAGGATTGGGGCTTGAACTGTCATCGTGGAAGAGGGAAGACGGGTTATGAGAAGGCATTTCGGGTTTGGGCTTGATAGAAGGGTAATGGGTCGGAGAAAGAAAGTTAATCCCATTTAAATACATTGTAGTTTTATTTTAAATTTAATATAGTGTATTAAATTTTATAGTACATATCTTTATCATACGTTATCAGAATTTCGAACGATTGGATTCGTTAGGATCGTATGGACGAGCGCTACAAAATGGAACTAACCGGGAGTGGATTGGAGCTCGTTTGAATTTATGGTGAAATAAATTGTTTGATTCAAATCAAACAACAGTTTATCGTTCTTTAACGATGAACTTCCAAAGTGAGTAAAACTCACCAACTCTGAACAGTTATATTTCTATAACGTATTCTTAGAACTGATAATTATCTATTGATTTCTGTGTGTTAACAATTTGGTTGAATTGCTTATGTATTGGTTGAAATTATAGATAATGATATATATATATATATAAATCGTTAATTAAATATTGATTCTGTTTAGCAGAATATTTCATAGTGAAATGAAATCGATGTTAATTATATTGTTTAACATCTGTAATGCAGGGAAACATGTTGGAGGGACCCAATGGGTTCCTCAATATATAAAATACTGTTTTGTTTCGTATATTGTGATATATGATGTGATATATAATCTATTGTTGATTATGTGTGTTTGAATGATATCGATCACTGCTGTTTGGTATTTTAAATACCGTAAGAAATATTGGGATGTAAAAAGGGGATTTTTAAAGTTTATTTTGAAAATTAATCATTTATATAAAATCAATGGATTTTATATATAAAAGGAAAAGGATTTTATAAAAGGAAATAATTATAAAATCAAAGAGCTGAAAAGGGAATTATTTGCAAAACAAATATAAAGGAAAATATTTGTAAAACAAATATGAAGGAAAATACTTGTAAAAGAAATGTAAAAGGATTATTTATTTAGAAAATAAATAGAAGTGTAAAAGGATTATTTATTTAGAAAATAAATAGAAGTGTAAAAGGATTATTTATTTAGAAAATAAATAGAAGTGTAAAAGGAATATTTATTTAGAATGTAAATAGAATATATTTTAAAAAACAAAATATTTATTTAGAAAATAAATAAATTTATAAAAAGAAATACCTATTTAGGAAATAAATAGAATTATCAAAAGGGAATTGTTTGATAAATAAATAGAATTGTATAAAAAGAGAATTTTACACTAGGAAAGTTTAGACCCGCGCTTCACACACGGGTATAACAGAATATGAATTTAAAGTAGATTTTAAATAGAAATCTACTTTAACAAATAAGTGGAGAAGATAAATTTATAAATAATATTTTATAAATTAAATAAATTATTTATCATTGGATAAATAGAATATATAAGTTAGGACTTATATGGAGAAGTAAGAATCGATTTCAACATCGATATTTGAAACTGAATATTGACGAAGAGTAAATTGGATAGAGTTAACTAGTTAGAGTTAACCAGTTAGAGTTAACCACTTAGAGTTAACCAGTTAGAGTTAACCAGTTAGAGTTAACCAATTAGAGTTAACCAGTTAGAGTTAACCAGTAGAGTTAATTGAATATTAGTTATTCAATTAAAGTTAATCGAATATTAGTTATTCGAATAAAGAGTTAACCAGATAGAGTTAATTGAACATAGTTAATCGAATTAGGATTTAATTGAATATTAGTTATTCAATTAGAGTTGATCGAATATAGTTATTTGAGATAGAGTTAGTCAAACATAGTTATTCAGGATGAGTTGCCATTTCGTACGACTGCTAGCGTAATTCGCAGGGCTGCAGATAGCCTAGGGCGGTTGGATGTTTCCTGAGGGAATCAGGAGTAACCATTGTGATTGCTGCGATCTAGAGTCAAGCGAATGGAGTTAAATCGAATATTAGCTATTCGAAATAAAGTTAAAACAGACATAGTTTATTCAAATAGAATTAAAAGAGTTAATCGAATATAGTTTATTCGAATAGAATGAATGAGTTAATTGAATTAGAGTTAATCGAGTTAGAGTTAGTCGAGTGTTTGTTAATCGAGTTAGAGTTCGTCGAGTATTGATTAATCGAAGATAAGAATTTATCGAATAGAGTTATTCGAAATGAGTTAATCGAATATTAGTTATTCGTAAGGGTTTATCGAATATTAGTTATTCGAAAGGAGTTATCGAATTATTTATTCGAAAGGGGTTATCGAATATTAGTTATTCGAATGGGTTATCAAATATAGTTTATTCAAAAGGAGTTAAATCGAATATAAGTTATTCGAATGGAGTTAAACCGAATATAAGTTATTCGAAGAGAAGAGTTATCGAATATTAGTTATTCGAAGAGAGTTAATCGTCGAATTCGATTATATCGAATTCGGGAAAGTACTTATACTTTCTGGTGTTTAAATCAATATTTATTTATTTATTTATAAATTAGGTGTTTATTTATTTATTCAAATTAAAGAATAAAATTTATATTTAAAGTTAGATATTTCGAAAGTAGGGATTATAACGTTATCGTTATAATCAATGTTTTTATAAAAGAAGTGGATTCGTAAATAAATCCTTGAGGTTCGCAAGGAAGTTGTTAAAGGTTTAAAATGATAAACTTTATCTATTCCGAAGTTAAAACGTTGTTTAGTTAAGGTCTGAGAGGTAATTATACCCCAACTTGATTGACTTCCTTCTTAACTAAGGAATGGTTAAAGTTTGACAGTAAAGGTAGGTTAAGTGAATTTAGTTAATGAGCATAATGGTTTGTGTTGGCATAGCAATGTTTATTTAAACATCAGTTTAAATCAAATAAAGGAGTTCTGGAAATGTTTTCCAAATAAGAATCAGAAATGTTTTCTGATAATAGAAAATAAGAAATGGGAATAAATATGGAACGTTTTCCCGTGATTAATAACGTATATTTTCTAAGTTCAGAAAATAAGGATTTACGAATATATGAAAACGGGAAATAAGGAAATGAATAAATTAATGATAAATTAATTTAAGGGGATAAATGTTGAATGTTGATTAATCGATAAAATTTCCATTTGGAAATCATATCGTTGTTTTCAAACGAGTTATCTTTTGATAGTTAAATCACAAACTATCAAAGTTTTGACCATTTTTCCATCGTTAATACAGAGAGACCGGTGGGGTTATTATCCGAGAACCACTCCGTACGGGCGTTAGCGTTTTGAATCAAATAAATCGAACACAAAATGAAGACGGTGTTATGCAAGGGCTATCCTATTTACAGAATAGTGCCTTCGGTTTGTCCAGTCCCAGGACAACATGGAAGAATGTTTGACAGAGTATATCTGGTGGATCATGTGAGTTGATCGTTTCAAACGTATTTACGTTAGTGGCGGAGGAATTCGTTTCTCTTAGCTTATACCCGTGGTATTTTTGGGGAAATCAATTTGTGGTTTGACGGGTATGACGATGTGGTATTCAAAGCAAATGAATGAGTAATCTGTTGAAAGATACATTATGACCTCCATCCTCATCAACTGGGAAATGACAGAAATCGGGCAGCCAGCATGGCTAAGTGGGCCGCACCCAAGTAGGGTATATTGTCACCATCTAGAGAATATTCATATTTGTTACTTCTTTCAATTCTGTATCTCTCGGGAATGGTTATGTTGGTTTACCAACTGTAAGGTGACAATATATTCGATACACTCAAGTGAAATGAGTGGTCGGTCATATGTGGCCGAGTTGCAAGATGTTCTTGTTGAACTCCATTGTATCGCTACTAGAGTACACTGAGCGGAAGGTGGATCCATACCTTGTCATAGTTGGAATCCATTCCCCAAATAAGAGCCCGCGATTTTGATTGTATATTATATATGTAGAACGTTAGATGCAAGTGTTTCTACTAGATTGACATTACTTGTGTTAGACATTATTATAATATCAGAATAATATTGTTTTACAAATGATTTGGGTTACCGTAAGGTAAAAACCATCCGTGTTTATGCGTGGATCGGTCTTACGATTATTCTTTGTTTTGAAAGGATTTTTAAGGTTAAACAAATGATTTGAGTTTACTCACACCAGTCACATGACTGACCCAGAGTTTATTTTGTTTTATTTTCCCTAAACTCTTGGGTGCCCAATTTTGTACGGGCAGTCAAGTAGTCGGGATTTATAGATATATTTGGAGAGCTGGAGTAGGAGGCTTCATAATTTTATATCTATGGTTATTTCCACTGTGTCATAAGTGTTGTACTTTGGAAATGATATGTATATTCAAGTACAGAATTATATTTCAAAGTAATGTTATATATTATATGTTATTCATTCCGCTTGGAGGTACGTGTTACTTTGATGTTGTGTTCTTCTTCTTCTTCTATTCTAATTTTTTATATTATCTATTCTCACCCTCTAATTTCTTTCATTAACTACCGGTATTTTCGATGTTTGGATAATCGACGTGGGTTTTATGTCGATGACCAAAGATCGCAAATTTCCGGGACGTTACAGATTAACTCTAATCAATTAAACCTATTTGATTAACTCTATTTGATTAGCTCTAATCAATTAACTCTATTTGATTAACTCTATTCAATTGACTCTACTCGATTAACTCTATTAAATTAACTCAATTTGATTAACTCTTTCTGATTAACTCTATTTGATTAACTCTCTTATATAATCCATTAAGTTTGATTTTTTGTATTTTAAAATAATATCCCATTTCCAAATTCTATTTATACTTTTATTTATAGAATTATTCATATGAAATTTTCCTTTTATTTCTAACACTTAAATCTCATTTAACTCTATTTATTTTCTAAATAAATATTTCCTTTTATAACTCTATTATTTTCTAAATAAATATTCCCTTTTATAATTTATTTATTTTCTAAATAAATATTCCTTTTATAATCTATTTATTTTCTAAATAAATATTCCTTTTTCAATTTCTATTTGTTTTACCAGTATTTGCTTTTATAAAATCCTATTTTCCAATATTTGTTTTTTTCCAAATATTACCCTTTTATATTTGTCAATATTTCTTATGGTATCTAAAATACCAAGTAACATGACCAGTGTCATCAAAATCAATCACATATTATATATCACATCATATATAACAATATATGAAAACAAACATTATTATAAATATTGAGGAGTCCAGTTGGATCCCTCCAACATGTTTCCATGCATCCACAGATGTTAAACAATGTGATTAACATCAATTTCATTTCAACATGAAATATTTTGATCAACAGAATCAATATTTAATTAACGATATATATATATATAACTATATCGGAGTTTTCAACCAATCAATTAGTAGTTCAACCAACTAATCAACACACAACAATCAACCAATATTTATCAATTCTAAAAACACGTTATAAAAATATAACTAGGTAGAGTTAGTGAGATTTACTCACATTGGACAGTTATCGTCAAATAACAAATAACGATTATTGATTTGGATCCGGTAATTTATTTCGCTATAAATTGTAACGAGCTCCAATTCACTCCCAGTTAGTTCCATGTTGTAGCCCTTGTCCATACGATCCCAAGGATCTAGTTTCATCAGATTATGGTATTGCATGCTCAAGTTATGACTTATACAAGTTACATGCTATTTAATTTGAAATTAACTAAGCTTAAACAAAATTTAAAATTTTGGGCTTAACCTTTTCTTTGTTGGCCCATTTTCCTAAACCCGTACCCTTAAACCTTTCCTCCTACTACTAATCTATTCTCCCTTTCAAACCCAATATTTCCACAACCAAGTTCTACTACCATTTCCATTTCTGAAGAAAAAAAATCCAAACTCCATTTCTACTCTACTATAAGTCAAACAACATGCACCAAAATTCACCTCCTCAAATTCCCTATCCAGCTATATTAAAACCTTTCAGCTCGGCACCACCCTTCCTCTCGACAGTATCTTGTTTCGTATAGCATCATGGCCGACAGTTCATACCCTTGTCTCCCCCTCATTCCTTCGCGAAACCGTATGAGACGAAGACCATCGATCTTCTCTTCCAAAATTCTCACTTCCCATACCAATCCCCTAAAACTTGCACTGCTAAATTTGCTTGCGATATCATTCTCGCGTATGATGATACGACCCGAACTTCCCCATGAAGGAAAACCCGGATTGCTTTGAGGACAAGACGAATTGGAACATAAACAGAAGAACATTCCATTGCTTATTACAACAATTTCATCAGAATACAAGAATATACAGAGTATGAATAAATATTATACATTTGATAAATATCAGAGATTACAATACATTACATAGCAGCGGAAAAATAATACAAACACAACTGAAAAAGAATATGCAGATACAGAGCTTTCCGAATATCATTACAGCTGTATATCGGGATCCTGTGAATATAAATCTGCAAAACCCAAAACAACAAGCTGCCCATTAAAAATAGGGGCACCCAGAGTTTAGGTTGAAACAATAAACTCCAGGTCAGTCTTGTGACTGGTGTGAGAACTAAAACAATTATTAATCTTTATTTTAAAGTTAGATAAATCCAGGGACCACGCCGTATAATACGGAACGGGTTTCCTCCCAAGAATACCAGTGCATAAAAACAATAGCGCAATGCTAAATAAAGGACAATGAAGCTATTATAAGACTCAGGTCCCATCACACAATGCAACACAAGCCGGAGGATGGAGTTTTTACCTTATAATAGCCAAAAATGCTTGGTACGTGAAATTTCATCTTTTATTATTACTGTAAGTGTGTAGTGTCAAAACAATTTCAATCATAAGTATCAATCATAGACGGCATAAGTACCCCATCCCAATATGTCGCCATACTAGGCTCTACAATTAAAACCGCAAAATGTTGTATTGGAAGTTGGATTTCCATCTATGAACCGAGGCAAGGGATCGTCCTCACAACTTCAAGGTAATCTAGCCCATGTCTCAGGCAAGTACTATGTCAGGCCTTTGGATCGTCAGTGCCGGTCTACTCGAAGTGGATTAAAATGCCTGAACACTACGTTTCCCACTCCTATGGGGCGTAAATGAGCCAAATGACTCCATCGGTCCTGGATCGACCGATATAACCGAGGCTCCCCACAATCCATCATCCACATAAGTAAAATGTCCGGGCATGTAAAACCCAAAACACCACTCCTAGCTAGAAGGAAACGCATGCCCTCCCTTAGGTCCTCTCCCGTTTCTGGTTCACACCGGGGTGTGGGGCTCGCGAATTAACGCTACACAAAGCCACGCCACAAAGGCCATGCTTTGACCATCAACCACAAGACTATGCTTTTCAATAGAAGCCTTGATCTTTTGCATCTCAGCATGCCACATTGGAAATTCACGCTATGCAACCGATGTATATCAATCACACAGAATGAAATCCGATGTCGGAAACACATCCATTTACAAGTCTGTTCTGGGTCCGAACGAAACCGGAGGAACCTTATTCCTCGCATCTCCATCGATCACCAAGTACGTTTAGATGATCACCAACTAATTCCTTCCTCCTGGGTGTACAGCCTAATCAAGATCATCAGTAATTATCCAAACGATGTAAAGACCTACGGTCTTCAACCACTGTCTTCATCGTCGACTTATCGTCGATTCGGTTATTCAGAAGGGTATAAAGCCGGAATATTCCTTTATTCAAATATTATTATATTTTGGGAAAGGTTCCCATTAATTTTATCAAAGATAAATTCTATAAATTTATTCTTTAATCTTCCTTTGGATATCATTTCTATCTAATTAAAGATGCATTAAAAATCCACTAGGTTTTAATCTTCCCAAAAATCAATATTAATGATTGTTTAACTTGGGAAATCATATCCTGTCTTTAACTGGGTTAAAGAACCAATGTAATTTAAAACATGGTTCACGATAAACCCAAAATCACATTCCATTCCATCAGCCTTTAACCATAAATTAGCAAGTGAACAATTCCCTAAGTATTAACCCCGAAGGCCGAAACCAACATCAGATCAATACCCAGGAAACCATTCAACTTAACTAATCTCCAGTTAATTTCTGACTTTCTTATCTCCATTGGGTCTAAGAACAGTATTATTAAAGATACCATTCATGACAACCCAAAATCGCATTCCATCGTTAATCGGGTTAAAGAACAAGTGTTATTTAAAACACTGTTCACGATAAACCCAAATCACATTCCATTAATTATGGAACCTTCACGGAAAAACAAATCAATATATAATCGATATCAATTTCCGTATCTGACTAATAATATAAATGGAATAATGACAAAGCCTTCTAAATTCCATATGTATTAACAGTCTTCCTCCACAGAAGTTCACTTCGATTATTATCAATCGAATTCCATTCAATTCCAATTTAATATATTAAATTGGAAAACCGTTACTTTGGAAAATTCCCTTTAAATCTTAATTAAAAGATTTATAAATTCCAAATCACATTTCATCATAAATCGTGTTAATGAACGAATGTCGTTAAAACACAGTTCACAACAAACCCAATTCACATTCCATTAATTACCAGGTTAAAGAACAAGTGTTATTTAAAACACCATTCACGATAAACCCAAAAATCAATTCCAATTCAATTCCAATTCAATTCCAATTAAATATTATTTAATTGGTATACTTCATTAAACCTAAATAAAAAGATTTAATCTTTTCCCCAACTGGGTTTAAGAACAGTGTTAATGAAGACACCATTCACGACAAACCCAAATCCCATTTGATATTAAATACAAGGCTCTAAATAGAAAATATATCGGCTTATACTCAATATCAAATACTATAACCAACAAATATTGTATTGGAAATAACGATATAAATATATCTTTCAAATTTCCATAACAATATCGGTATAATCACGAAATCCAACATCGAAATATTCCGAAGACAATTTCCATTCAAATCCATTCCAATTTATATAATGGAAATTCTGGTTATTTTTAAAACCATTTCAAATTCAATTTATTTATTTTAAAAATAATTGGATTATAATTCTAGTTCAAAACTAGTTCATTTCGAAAAAAATCTATTTTTATCTTTTCAAATATGGAATTTTTCATCCTAATTCTTTCCAAACCATTTCTTATGATTTTACACTAATTATTGGTATTTTTAATAAATTTATCAAGGCCTGTACAGTCGATTTCCATAAACGGCCATCGAACTGCACTTACAACGACCTTTTCCAAATTTGATTTGGACATAATTCCAAATCCAACCGTTAGATTTCTAATTTCTAATATTCGTTAGAAAGATCTTTTCGATACGAACCCAACGGTTCCAGTTTTAGGAGAATCCGACAGTCGGATCTCCCGTAACATCCATTCGAAGTCAATGGTCGAAATTCGCGAATTGCCGCGGCTCGGCGCGTTCTATTCAGGCCATTATATATATATATATATATATTATATATATATATATTTCGTCGATTACTTTCCAAAATGTATTTTATAAATCGTTTTAAATTCAGTTTCAAAATGATTTCAACTTCGTATTCAATTTCTAATCAAAATTGAATATTCCATATCATCGATATATAAATGATAGTATTTTCAAAACATTAGATTTTGAAGTAAATTCCTTTTTGTTATTATTATATAAATGAATAAAATCGATATAAATATCGTTCACATCAAAATGGCATTAATCAAATCAACATGGCTATATATATTTAAATATATTCGTGTCCATCCCAAATCGGACATCAGTATCATAATTTGATCTTTTACTGAATATTATTTTAAATTATTCATTATTTTAGAATGTCCGTTATTTTAAAATATTCATTCCTTTTTGAACTGGAAACAAACACAGTCAATTACCATATAATGTTATTTATATGGATTTCATATAATATATGTAGACAACAACTACGATAAACAATCAACCATCATCCAGGTTGTATTCTACACTACATAAGCATTAAATATAAATATCTAACGCTAATAACAACCTGTCAATCAATTGATCAACATAAAACTAATTATTAGGATTAGTCTATGTCATATATCATCCCAATACCCGTGTGGGGTTTCAAAGAATCAAACACAGGTTTTATTTGTGCAGTTGGGCGATGTGTAAAATTTATCATCCCAATCAATATCAGTCAAATGTGTGTACATAAACAAATCGTCCGATTTGTTTATAAATATTTATTTTATATACACGTTAAAAATTATATTTTTAACTATAAATTATTTTATTCCATTCCACATCACACAATCAATTTTCACAACACATCAATCAAACAAACAAGTCATCCATGGTCTGTGGACGACGGGTGTCGAGTGCTGCTAAGCACCGTCTGCATCGTAGTATATATTTAAACTAGAAAATAAATTAATAGTGAGAAGTTCTCATCTTTGGTTTCATCTCCTCCATTCTTTATTTCTGAACGGTTTGGATTTGCCCAAAATTCCAATGCGACCTTTTCCCGCTGTTCATAGTAAAAATCATATTTTTATTTCACTACATATATAATAAAAATCAGAATTTTATTTCGCTACATATATAAAAATCATATTTTTATTCTTTCTATTATTTAAAAATCATATTTTTATTCTTTCTATTATATAAAAATCATATTTTTATTCTTTCTAATATATAAAATTATATTTATAAATCAGTTTGTAATCTACATTAACTAATATACTTTTTAAATAAATTTAAATTACCTTTTTCGCTGTTACTCTCGCTGGAGGGGGCCTGGTTCACTGCCGTCGACGGAAAATGGGGGGGGCTGCTCGCTGATGGCGTTAGGTGGTGCTCCTTCGTGATTTCGGTGCGGGGTTTGGAAGAGGGGAACACGGGCATTCGATTCGAGAAGGGGGTTAACAGCGGAGGGCGGAGCTTGGGAAAGGCGGCGGAGGGGCGCGGTCTGGTGGTAGGGGGTTCGGCGAGGGTGGTCAGGTGGCGTCGGGGTCTGAAGGGCTTGGAGTTCGAGGTGGGAGGCTCGCGAGGGGGAGGGGGAAAGAAGGGGGTGGTGCAGTGAGGTGGGGCCCGATGTCTTGAGCGGCGGCGCGAGAGGAGTGGGGCGGCGGCTCCTCTGTCGTTCCTCCTTTTTTTTTGAAAAGAGGAGTCAACGCTGAAGAGAATGGGGAGGGGGTATAAAGGGTTTTATAAAGTTTAATTATATTATTTAATTAAATTAATCTCCTAAAAAGTTATCTTCCCATTCGAACTCCAATCGAGGCCCAACGATTGTCGCCAATAGCGTAATACCCCCATTCCGAAAACAATGGATATGTTTCGTAAGCTAGTTTGGCTGTTTCGATCAGTTTTCGCTAAAATCAAAATATAAATCAATATATTGAATTTGAACGCGCATTTTAATTTACCGGGGCCACATATGGACTCTAAAAATTTCCGAAAAATATTTTCTAGCTTCGTATTGATGATACGGTCCTAACAAAACTAATTTCGTCAAATTCGGAGAACGTTTGAAAAATGACCATTTTTTGGTCGATCGAAATTGATTGAAACTGTTAAAACACGTTTTCTTTTGCCACGCTCACATATTGATTCAAAAGATTATGAACTTTGAAACCTAGCAATAATTTGACATACCGGATCCAATAAAAGTGGTTTCGTCAAAACCGGAGGTAATTTACAAAATTTTCATTTTTAAGGGCCAAAATTCCATAGTGACTATTCTGAATTTTCAACTGGACATAACTTTTTATCCCTGCTATGAAATTTCAATTTTTCGGATTCGTTGGAAAGATATTTTCAAATTGATTCAAATATTTTTGGTTTCACCAAAATCCGGTTTGTTTTGAATCCTGTACATTCATTTGAAATTTGAAATTGAATTTTCAAACTACCGCACCATTTTCAATTCCTTTTATAATTAAAATAAATATTTATATTCTAACGACGATTCAAATAAATATATACATTCTAATTCTATTCAGAATAAATTTCTCATCGTTATTATTTAAAATAAATCATTTTAAATATCCCAAATTCATTAAAATTGCCAAAATAAAAATTTCAAATTGAATCGTATTTTCCGGGTTATTACAATCTTCCCCGCTTAAAATCTTTTCGTCCTCGAAAAGGAAAGGAGCTGAAAGTTGTTTTACAAACCAACTCAACTTTCATTATTTTCATTATGGCTTAAGTTCTTCAGCTTTTCAGTTTCTAAGAATTTTTCAAATTTTTCAAAAATATGGCTAACACCCTAAATTTTCGAAAAATTTCGCCATAACCTCCCCTACACGGGAGCACCGGGAAAATCCAGAAATTGCCATACAGGCCTCTCCAATCCAAAAAGAAAAAGAAACAGCCAATCGACACATAAAATCATCCAAACCCAATAAATTTGTAAACATGTACCTATTTGTCGCGCATACAATTTTATTCCTCTGCTCTAGCCTCCTTGCAATGACCTGTTCACACACATATATATATGTACATGCATGCATTTCCAAACAATTTTCAATACAGTTCAAAATTTGATCATTTTAGCCTAATTGACCTTTCATTCACATGTCGGTTTAATGAATAATCATGCAACGCAAACATCAATCAATGAGTTGATAAATTTACAAATTTGTACTTTGATATACGTAGACAATATCATGTTTTTGATGCCAAATCAGAACAATAGCCCTATCTAGTTTTGGTTCTCACACCAGTCAATTGGAAATATATAGAAATCCCACTTTCGAAACACGAAAATAAATGCTGATGATGACGCGTCAATCATCTGAATCATGTCCGAGCAACTAGAGTGTGATTCTATATCTATCCAGTATATTTTAGGCTTTGGATACACGTGGATCAGACGTATATTCAAAATCTCCATGTACTCGATTGTCCAAATTCCATACAAAATAAATATTCAAATACGAATAATAAAGTTTAAATTTTCAAAACAAAATTGGTTTTCATTTTAAAAGTATACTCTTCACACTCGTTCTAGGAAACTACTGATCCCATCTCTAACAAGTCATTCCCATTGGATATTACTAATCCAATCTCTAATGAATTCTTTCGTATGGTTCTAATGTGTCTTGTTCTCGAGCTCTGTAAACTAGAGCTCTAATACCAAACTGACACAACCCGAACTTCCCCGTGAAGGAAAACCCGGATTGCTTTGAGGACAAGACAAATCGGAACATAAACAGAAGAACATTTCATTGCTTATTACAACAATTTCATCAAAATACAAGAATATACAGAGTACGAATAAATATTATACATTTGATAAATATTAGAGATTACAATACATTACATAGCAGCGGAAAAATAATACAAACACAACTGAAAAAGAATATGCGGATACAGAGCTTTCCGAATATCATTCTAGCTATAAACCGGGATCCTATGAATATAAATCTGTAAAACCCAAAACTACAAGCTGCCCATGGAAAATAGGGGCACCTAGAGTTTAGGTTAAAACAATAAACTCTAGGTCAGTCATGTGACTGGTGTGAGAACTAAAACAGTTATTAATCTTTATTTTAAAGTTAGGTAAATCCAGGGACCACGCCGTATAACACGGAACGGGTTTCCTCCCAAGAATACTAGTGCATAAAAACAACAGCGCAATGCTAAATAAAGAACAATGAAGCTATTATAAGACTCAGGTCCCATCACACAATGCAACACAAGCCGAAGGATAGAGTTTTTACCTTATAATAGCCAAAAATGCTTGGTACGTGAAATTTCATCTTTTATTTTTACTATAGGTGTGTAGTGTCAAAACAATTTCAATCATAAGTATCAATCATAGACGACATAAGTGCCCCATCCCACTATGTCGCCATACAAGGCTCTACAATTAAAACTGCAAAATGTCGTATTGGAAGTTGGATTTCCATCTGTGAATCGAGGCAAGGGATCGTCCTCACTGCTTCGAGACAATCTAGCCCATGTCTCAGGGAAGTACTCTATCAAACCTTTGGATCGTCAGGGCTGGTCCACTCGATGTGGATTAAAATTCCTGAACACTACGTTTCCCCGCCCTATGGGGCGTAAATGAGCCAAATGACTCCATCGGTCCCGGATCGACCGATATAACAGAGGCACCTCGCAATCCATCATCCACATAAGTAAAATGCTCGGGCGTGTAAAACCCAAAACACCACTCCTAGCTAGAAGGAAACGCATGCCCTTCCTGAGGTCCTCTCCCGTTTCTGGTTCACACCGAGGTTAGAGGCTCGCGAATTAACCCTACACAAAGTTATGCCACAAAGGTCGTGCTTTGATCATCAACCACAAGACTTTGCTTTTCAACAGAAGCCTTGATCATTTACATCTCAGCATGCCACACAAGCAATTCACGCTATTCAACCGATGTATATCAATCACACAGAATGAAATCCGATGTCAGACACACATCCATTTACAAGTCCATTGTAGAAACGAAATCGGAGGAACCTTATTCCTCGCATCTCCATCGATCTCCAAGTACATCTGGACGATCACCAACTGATTCCCTCCTCTTGGGTGTACAGCCCAATCAAGATCATCAGTAATTATCCAAACGATGTGAAGACCTCTTGTCTTCAACCACTGTCTTCATCGTCGACTTATCGTCGATTCAGTTATTCAGAATGGGTATAAACCCGGCCTTTCCGAATAACTCGCGTATAGAATAAACAAGTGTTATAAAACACAACATACGCCTCATTCCAATCCAGAATATTCCTTTATTCAAATATTCTTATATTTTGGGAAAGGTTCGCATTAATTTTATCAAAGATAAATTCTTTAAATTTATTATTTAATCTTCCTTTGGATATTATTTCTATCTAATTAAAGATGCATTAAAACTCCACTTGGTTTTAATCTTCCCAAAAATCAATATTAACGATTGTTTAACTTGGGAAATCATATCCTGTCTTTAACTGGGTTAAAGAACCAATGTCATTTAAAACACGGTTCACGATAAACCCAAAATCACATTCCATTCCCTCAACCTTTAACCATAAATTAGCAAGTGAACAATTCCATAAGTATTAACCCCGAATGAAACACCTCACCTCCTTTAAGGTCACTCACAAAGGGAATGCCTTAACTTTGGTGGAGGGTTATAGGTACAAGTCACAGAAAAATTTACAAGATAGATAAATAGAAGCAGCGGAAATCAAACATTTATTGCATACGTGGTTCAATACAAAAGCATAACAGCAATTTGTCTCAAAATAACTTCCAAAACATTACATCATAATCTCTGTCTTGATTATTAAATAAAGAAGCATAAAACATAGATAAAACTGCATAAATCTCCAAGTTTAGTATCCAAAAGCCATAACCATTGTAAGAGAGTCCCAATTAGACATCTACTTTCTTGAAGCTTGCAAAGAGTCCGATTAAGCTGGAGTATTCCCTCCCTGTAGACCTAAGGGGGGGAATGGAAGAAAAGAGGATGAAAGAAAACGGGTCAGACAATAAGTCTGGTAAGTTCAGAGATTACTAGTATTTAAATAAGGAAAGGGATCCTGATAGTAATAACAGAACATAGGACAATACCCTAATATAAGATAAGATGAACATCTGATCGCACCCATTACTATAGCCTCTGCACCCACAAACCGTTGGTTCAACCAGCCTCACATGTTCATAAGAAACGATCCCCTTAATGATCGGCTCCTACTCGCATGCATTCATATCCTGTGTTATTCGGACCCGCATGACTGTAGCTACCTATGCTGGTCCCACCATGGGGTGTATGAGTCCCTCTGGTGGCAACCCGACACGATTCAAGATGCACAATGTATACTACTGATGCCCAGTGCCTGCTTTTTCCACTCCGGAGTATGTGCATGCCCGTACTCTGTCGAAACCTACACTGATGCACCAACCACCGACGTTTTGACCACTTATAATCAACCCAGTAATCGTGCCCCACCTTGCCTAGTTCAGGGTACCATGATACATCTATGTGGGTTACTGCTGAAATGGGTCCCCGTTACTAGGGTTTTCTAATCAACATGTTTATATGGTTAAGTGTCCAAGTTTACCTAACCCCACCCATCGGTTTAGTTAACATGTTGAATCAGTTAAGTGTTTCCCTGATTGACTTAACCCTACCAATCCTGACTTAGCTTTAATTTATTCATTAAAGCACCAGCCACCCACATTAGACAGGTCTTGTTGTGGTCACTGGATTTGCCAGTCGGTTCCGGGCAGTTTTACACTACAACTCAGTCTAACCTCGGGTCCTTTTTGGGCTTGATGCACTAACCAGCCACATTAGACAGGTCTTATTGTGGTCACTGGATATGCCGGTCGGTTCCGTGCAAGTTTACACCACAACTCAGTCTAACCTCGGGTTAGGCATATTCATCTTTTCTAAATTCACATATTTGCTATATATGTCTAATTCTTTATGTAAATTAATTTTAATTTACTCATGCCATAATTATCCTTTCAATTATTTCTTACAATAAATGGCATATCAAATATACCATTTTATGAATAAACCTATGCCATGAAATTTTCATGTTTTCCCATCGCTATCCCCATGGAACGTACGCATGAATCACATAAAGTATTGGGCTAGTAAATTAGCCCAAACCCATAAACAAAAAGGGGTAATAAACGAGGGATATAAACATAAAATAGCATATATTTAACTTATCACATGTAACTTGGCATAGATGTATCATTAACTTAACTAAACAGATAAAGGTGAACTTGTGACTAAGTTGGATCTAATTATCATGTAAACTTGATATAGGTCTAACATGGAGGTTTAACATATAAACACAATTTTAAACCACAATTTTGCATATTGACTTGGGTATGTCAAAACATAAGAAAACTACAAATTTAAATCACAACAAAGCATGATAACTTATGTGTGTTAAACATAAGAGAGTTACTATAAACATACTTGAATCACATCTTAGCATGATAACTTATGTGTGTTAAACGTAAGAGAGCTACTATAAACATACTTGAATCACATCTTAGCATGATAACTTATGTGTTAAAACCTAAGGGAGCTATAAATCCAAATCTTGTAACATAAATAGATTCAACTTAACATAGTTCTAGATATACATGAATGTTGATCTAACATGTAAGCATGTGATTTAGATCATAATCTTGCAAATAACCACCAAATTACAACATGACATGTTTCACCATTCTGTTGGCATAATAAATTATTTACCCAATCATAATAGATTCCAATAACATACAATATGGTATGTTCATCATCACAAACATATAGGCATTATCAATCACAATGATAATATAAGATAAATGAGAATCAAACTTTAGTTATCTTATACATAAGCATCATTCTATATTCGAATTACAACATGTCATGATTTCAAAAAGAACGTTTAAATCTACGTAATAACCAACTTACAAACTAAAAGGAATTCTTGAATTCTGAAAAATGAATTCTGAAATTGGTAAGCTCGCCTTTGACATAGATCGTTGAATTTGATTACTTTTAGTTTGATTTTAATGTAGGCTTTTATCTTGTTTCAGAATTGAAAGCGGTGACGGTTATTCCAAGTTCTCTACTGATGGCATGACAGTTCTAGGATTATTTTTGTGTGATTTTAGGTTAAGCATTGGGTTGTTTATATAGAATTTCAATTTAATTATAGCCGTCAGATGAATCTAGAGTTAACCACAGCCATTCAGACCAGATCAGGACTATCCAGAAACCCTAGTGACTCAGCAGCAAGTAATCAGTCGTCAAAATTTCAGATCTGGACGGGGGGGGCAGGTCGACCCCCAGGTCGACACTAAGGTCGACCCCCAGGTCGACCTCTATGGGGGAGATCGACATTAGGGTCGACCCCCTGTTCGACCTGGGTTCTGGGCGGGAATTTTCCCGCCCAGCCTGCTTATGACTTTTGTTTTGAATTTTGAATACGGTTTTGAGCTGTTTGAATTTATTTGAATTTCTGAAACTTTTGGCTGCCATAACTTCTTTATACGAAGTCCAATTCACGCAAACTCGGACTCTATCTCAAGTAGAATTCCGAGACGAACGCAATGGCGTAACCCGTTTCCCTTAATTCTCACATTTGAAATTAAGTATTGTTTAATTCGTTACTATAACGTTAATAGAAAATACGGGGTATTACATTCTCCCATCCTTTTAGGATTTCGTCCCTGAAATCTTCGAGTCGAGAAGAACTTATATCCTATCATCCAATCACCCATCTACTCAACCGTCAACACATGCGTCCATTGTCCTTAAAAGGTTTCTAATGCCTCATGATCATATGCATAGTGTGTGTACATGTCCTTATCTAATGCAAAATCAGGCGGTCTACTGATTCAGTTGACCTCCTTAATGCAAATTATGTCAGTGTCATGAGCCCATTAAATATGCAATTTTTCCTACTCAAAATTTCCTTCATGAGTGCACAATTATCCATACAAATGCAACGTCCATATGATAACACATCAAGTTTCAATCCATATACAAATACATATATGCATATGCAATATGAAAGTGACTGAGCCGATCTAATACCTAATGTATGTGTATATGCATCCACGAGCAACCACTTGCAACCATCAACCATAACATGTTTCGATTACATGTTTACATCCAGAAAGGTTTCTACCTAAGGATAAAGGATAGGATCGAGGAGATACACCTAAAAAAAGATAGATACGAGTATAAACTTAAGGAAAGAGAGATCGAAGATGTACCCTCAAAAAGAAAAGGTTAGGCTGCACATATTCTGTCCTCAGTTTCCCATGTCGCATCTTCCTCGGCGTCGCTCCATTGAACTTTGACGAGCTTAACTTCACGGTTGCGTAGCTTTTTGACTTCTGTTCCTAAGATATGGGTTGGAGCTCTCCTCACAGTTGCTTCTCGTTCAACTTCTACTTCCTCTAGCATGCTTGGTTCTACCACTTCCACAGACTCGTGTAAGCACTTCCGCAGGTGAGAGACATGAAAGACATTATGAACCCGGCCAATCTTTCGGAAGCTGTACCCTATAAGCCATCTTTCCAATCTTCTTGATGATAGGGAATGGCCCTACAAATCTTGGTGCTAACTTTCCTGTGGATCCAAAGCGAACGACGTTTCTCAAAGGAGATACTTTAAGGAACACCTTGTCTCCAACTTCGAACTCAAGGTCAGTTCTTCTTTTGTCTGCGTAGGACTTCTGTCTATCTTGGGCAGTCTTCATTCTTCTTCGTATCAAGCCCACTTTCTCTGAAGTTTCCCTAATCATGTCTGGTCCAAGTATGAGCTTGTTTGTGGACTCCCACCAGCAAGTTGGTGACCGTCACGGTCTTCCATATAAAGGTTCGAAAGGCGCCATGCCGATGGTGGCTTGGTAGCTATTTTTGTAAGCGAGTTCCACCAAAGGTAAATGATCCTCCCATGTACCTCCGAAGTTAAGAATGCATAGTCTCAAGAGGTCTTCTAATACTCTGTTGACTCTTTCCATCTGGCCATCGGTTTGAGGGTGATAGGCCGTGCTTAGGCATAACTATGTGCCTACAGCCTCTTGTAAACTCTTCCAAAACTCGCTCGTGAAGATAGGATCTCAATCACTCACTATGCTGGTGGGTATCCAATGGAGTCGAACTATCTCTTTAAGATATATGGATACTAGAGATAAGGTAGTCCTTCTACTCTTGATGGGTATAAAGTGGGCTCTTTTTGTGAGCCTGTCCACTATTACCCAAATACTGGTGTTGCCCCTCCTTGACCTAGGCAACCTATCAATAAAGTCCATTGAAATGCTATCCCATTTCCACTGTGGGACCTCTAGAGGATGAAGCAAACCTCCAGGCTTCTTCTGTTCCGCCTTGACTTGCTGGCATATCATGCACTTAGAAATGAATTCATCTACATTTCTTTTCATGCCACTCCAAAAGAAAACCCTTTTTACGTCTTTGTACATTTTTTCTCTACCGGGGTGTATGGTCAACTTGGAATGGTGTGCCTCTTCGAGAATCTTTTCCACCAAATCCCTTGCTTGTGGGACGCATAGTCTTTCATCCCATCTCAACCATCCCTTATCATTGATGGAGTATCTATTGAGGTGACTCAAAATCTCACCCCTATTCAGCTTATCTATTATATCAACTAGCTGAGGGTCTTCACATTGCGCGGCCCCTACTGAGTCCAAAAGCGTAGGCCGCACTTCCAATGTTGCTAATAGGCCAGGTATTTCAGAGGAGGGCCTAAAGTCAAAGTTGGCTATGTACTCCAAGTTTTGCCTTTCTACAAAGAGAGGGCTTAATGTCAGTTTCTTTCTACTCAAGGCGTCTGCTATGGCATTGCCCTTGCCAGGAGTATAGGAAATCTCAAAATCGTATGAGGTAAGAAACTCCATCCATCTTTGTTGCCTCAAGTTGAGATCTTTCTGCGAGAAAAGGTATTTTAATGATTTATGGTCAGTATATAATTCAAATTTCTCACCTAGGAGATAATGGCGCCAAGACTTAAGCACAAAAACGATGGCTGCCAACTCTAGGTCGTGGATTGAGTAGTTTTTCTCATGTACTTTCAACTGCCTTCCACCATAAGCCACTACCTTCCCTTCTTGCATCAGAACATCGCATAGTCCCGTTCCGCATGCATCTGTGTATACTGTAAACATCTTGCTTCCATCAGACAATGTCAGAACTGGGGCTATTGTCAGAGCCCTTTTTAAACGTTGGAAAGCAATATCGCAATCCAAGTCCCAATTGAAAGCTAGGTTCTTCTTTGTCAACCTTGTAAGTGGAGCTTAGATTTTTGAAAAATCTTTGATGAACTTTCGATAAAAGCCTGCTAGCCCGAGGAAACTTCGGACCCCGGTTGCGTTTCGAGGAACCTTCCAATCTTGCACAGCAACCACTTTTGCGGGGTCCACAGTTAACCCCTCTTTGGATACCACATGTCCAAGGAACCTAACTTCTTCTCTCCAGAAATGGCATTTGGAGAATTTGGCTTTCAACTGATATGCACTGAGAGTATCCATGACTTCCCTTAAGTGCTGAGCATGCTCTTCCTCACTTTTTGAGAAGATCAAAATATCGTCCACGAAGACCACCACAAACTTATTGAGAAACTCCCTGAACACCCTGCTCATCAAATCAACGAAGTAAGCAGGTGCATTTGTCAAGCCTAAAGGCATGACAAGCCACTCGAAGAAACCATCCGGAGTTCTAAATGCGGTCTTATCAATGCTGTCTTCAACCACTCTTAGCTGATGAAACCCGGTAGCTAAATCTAATTGGGAGAAAACCGATGCACCTACAAGTTGATCGAAGAAATCATCTATTCTCGGGAGTGGGTGCCTATTCTTCTTGATCAGCTTGTTTAGCTCCCTATAATCAACACACAGGCGAAGTGAACCATCCTCTTTAGTTGCGAACACTACCGGAGCACCCCATTCAGAAATACTCCGCCTTATAAACCCCTTTTCTAGGAGCTCTTTAACTTGCTTGCTGAGCTCTTTCCGCTCCCTTGGAGCCATGTGCCTAACGGGTTTTGCATTTTCAACGAGGTATATGCGGAAGTCTATCTCCCGCTTCGGGGGTAAGCCCTTTACCTCTTCAAACACATCCGAGTATTTACGGACTACCTTTACAGACTATAAGTTCTCAACAGACGCATCAAGAGATTCTAGATAACTTAGCATAACAGAGTTCAGGGGATTACAAGAAATTTCAAGAGTGTTACTAAGGCAAGTCAGGAGTCTAACCACTCTCTTTTCACAGTTGAGGATGGCACCATTACTGGATAGTCAATCCATGCCTAGAATCAACCCATGGCCCGT
The DNA here is from genome assembly GCA_030737875.1 of Allium sativum. Classification (NCBI taxonomy): domain Eukaryota; kingdom Viridiplantae; phylum Streptophyta; class Magnoliopsida; order Asparagales; family Amaryllidaceae; genus Allium; species Allium sativum. Next base: position 79,621,062 of record CM060925.1, read on the forward strand.
GAAGCCCAAAACATAGGCATTGCATCTAAACCCAACGCTTAGAATAGATATTTTCAAATCCAAAAAAACCATTGACAAATAAGCTGAGCCCCCAATTGGATTTGAAACAACCAAGGGATCCTCTACTAAACTAGTATCTAGGTGCAGAGATTCAACTAAAGCAGTAGATACAAATGAGTGTGATGCACTAGAATCAAATAGTGTACAAACAGGATGATAAAAAAGACAGACTAAACTTTCGACAAAAATATTTCTACCTCGTTCTTGCGGAGGTGCCGTGAGAGCATGAACTTGTCCTCCAGAAAAAGGACCAGCTCTCTGCCGTTTCTTTCTTGGGCAGTCCTTAGCCATGTTTCCTGTCTCACCACAGTAGAAACATCCACCCATCTTCCTTTTCTTCTTCCTGCAGTCTTTGACCAGATGTCCAGGAATTCCACAGAAATTACACTTTCTCTTGTCATGGGGTTTGTTGTTCTTCCCCCCTTTCTTTGAATCAGCCTTCTTGTTCTGTGACCCCTCTACCTTCTTATCTTGAGGCACTTTCGCTTTTGCCTCTTTCTTGCCCTTGTCTTCCTCATGTAAGGGTGCCATGTCCACTAACCTCTCGTAAGTAGCCCCCATAGGTACATAGGCCATATCCAGGCTGTGAAGTGGCTCATTCAATCCCTTGACAAAATGGAGAGCCTTCATATGCTGAGTATTCACTAAGTCCAATCCAAATCGGGCCAGCTAATTGAATTGGTTGACGTACTCATTGACCGTCATACTTCCTTGACTAAGAGACAAGAACTTTTCCAGCTGTATACTTCGTTCAGCTTGTGAGAGGAATTTCATCTTAAACCATATTCTGAAATCCACCCACGTTTCAACTAGTCTTTCAACGTTAGTGACTTCCCACCAATAGGAAGCTTCGTCTTTGAGCAACCACACTGCCAACTGTATCTTTTATCTACCATCCACCTCGAAGATATCGAATAAATCTTCAGTTTCTTTGAGCCAATTCCTTGCTTCTACGAATGATTCATTTCCTTTGAAATCCTTTCCACCCATGGACCTAAAGTCTCTAGAAATCTTTGAGAAAGCATTTGCACGCGGAGGAGGAGGAACCGCTGCAGCTGGAGGAGGAGGAATATCTATTGGGCCCGCATCGTTGGCCCTAGCCTCTAAGTACCTCCTGAACCAACCAGGTATCGGCACACCCTCTGGATGGTTATGATTCCCAGACATGCTGAAACGAAAAAAAGAAAAGATTCAAAACAAAGGATAGAATGATATGGCATATGACTTTGGGGGATTATGCATTTAGAATAAAATAACACTTTTTCTTGTAAAATGCTTCTTTATTTTTCTGTTGAAAATTATTTTCAAAAATTCTTATCCGATCTGGTAAACCTTTGCTCTGATACCGAGTGAAACACCCCACCTCCGTTAAGGTCACTCACAAAGGTAATGCCTTAACTTTGGTGGAGGGTTATAGGTACAAGTCATAGAAAAATTTACAAGACAGATGAATAGAAGCAGCGGAAATCAAACATTTATTGCATACGTGGTTCAATACAAAAGCATTACATCAATTTGTCTCAAAATAACTTCCAAAACATTACATCATAATCTCTATCTTGATTATTAAATAAAGAAGCATAAAACATAGATAAAACTGCATAAATCCCCAAGTTTAATATCCAAAAGCCATAACCAATATAAGAGAGTCCCAATCATACATCTACTTTCTTGAAGCTTGCAAAGAGTCTGATTATGCTGGAGTATTCCCCCCCGTAGACCTGGGGGGAATGGAAGAAAAGAGGACGAAAGAAAACGGGTCAGACAATAAGTCTGGTAAGTTCAGTGATTACTAGAATTTAAACAAGGAAAGGGATCCTTATAGTAATAACAGAACATAGGACAATAACCTAATATAAGATAAGATGAACATGTGATCGCACCCTTTACTGTAGCCTCTGCACCTACTAACCATTGGTTCAACTAGCCTCACGTGTTCATAACAAACGATCCCCTTAATGATCGACTTCTACTCGCATGCATTAATATCCTATGTCATTCGGCCCAGCTTGACTGTAGTTACCTGTGCTGGTCCCACCATGGGGTGTATCAGTCCCTCTGGTGGCAACCCGACACGATTCAAGATGCACAATGTATACTATTGATGCCCAGTGCCTTCTTTTTCCACTCAGGAGTATGTGCACGCCTGTACTCCGTCGGAACCTACACCGACGCACCAACCGCCGACGTTTTGACCGCTTACAATCTGCCCAGTAATCATGCCCCACCCTGCCTAGTTCAGGGTACCATGATACATCTATGTGGGTTACTGCTGAAATGGGTCCCCGTTACTAGGGTTTTCTAATCAACATGTTTATATGGTTAAGTGTCCAAGTTTACCTAACCCCACCCATCGGTTTAGTTAACATGTTGAATTGGTTAAGTGTTTCCCTGATTGACTTAACACTACCAATCCTGACTTAGCTTTAATTTATTCATTAAAGCACCAACCACTCACATTAGACAGCTCTTGTTGTGGTCACTGGATTTGCCGGTCGGTTCCGGCCAGTTTTACACCACAACTCAGTCTAACCTCGGGTCCTTTTTGGGCTTGATGCACTAACCACCCACATTAGATAGGTCTTGTTGTGGTCATTGGATATGCCGGTCAGTTCCGGGCAGGTTTACACCATAATTCAGTCTAACCTCGGGTTAGGCATATTCGTCTTTTCTAAACTCACATATTTTCGATATATGTCTAATTCTTTATGTAAATTAATTTTAATTTACTCATGTCATAATTATCCTTTCAATTATTTCTCACAATAAATGGTATATCAAATATACCATTTTATGAACAAACCTACATGAATCACATAAAGTATTGGGCTAGTAAATTAGCCCAAACCCGTAAACAAAAAGGGGTAATAAACAAGAGATATAAACATAAAATAGCGTACATTTAACTTATCACGTGTAACTTGGCATAGATGTATCATTAACTTAACTAAACAGGTAAAGGTGAACTTGTGACTAAGTTGGATCTAATTATCATGTAAACTTGATATAGATCTAACATGGAGTTTTAACATATAAACACAATTTTAAACCACAATTTTGCATATTGACTTGGGTATGTCAAAACATAAGAAAGCTACATATTTAAATCACAACTTAGCATGATTACTTATGTGTGTTAAACATAAGAGAGCTACTATAAACATGCTTGAATCACATCTTAGCATGATAACTTATGTGTTAAAACATAAGGGAGCTACAAATCCAAATCTTGTAACATAAATAGATTCAACTTAACATAGTTCTAGATATACATGGATGTTGATCTAACATGTAAGCATGTGATTTAGATCATAATCTTTCAAATAACCACCAAATTACAGCATGACATGTTTCACCATTCTGTTGGCATAATAAGTTCTTTACCCAATCATAATTGATTCCAATAACATACAATATGTTATGTTCATCATCACAAACATATAGGCATGATCAATCGCAATGATAATATAGGATAAATGAGAATCAAACTTTATTTATCTTATACATAAGCATCATTCTATATTCAAATTACAACATTTCATGTTTTCAAGAAGAACGTATAAATCTACGTAATAACCAACTTACAAACTAAAAGGAATTCTTGATTTTTGATATCTGAATTCTGAAATTGGTAAGCTCGCCTTTGACGTAGATCGTTGAATTTGATTACTTTTAGTTTGATTTTGATGTAGGCTTTTATCTTGTTTCAGAATTGAAAGCGGTGACGGCTATTCCAAGTTCTCTACTGTCGGCATGACAGTTCTAGGATTATTTTTGTGTTATTTTAGGTTAAGCATTGGGTTGTTTATATAAAATTTCAATTTAATTATAGCCATCGAATGAACCTAGAGTTAAACACAGCCATTCAGACCAGATCAGGACTATCCAGAAACCCTAGTGACTCAGCAGCAAGTCATCGGTCATCAAATTTTCAGATCCGGCCGAGGGGGGAGGGGCAGGTCGACTCCCAGGTCGACACTAAGGTCGAACCCCAGGTCGACCTCTAGGGGGGAGGCCGACACTAGGGTCGACCCCCTGGTCGACCTGGGTCCTGGGCGGGAATTTTCCCGCCTAGCCTGCTTTTGACTTCTGTTTTGAATTTTGAATCCGGTTTTGAGCTGTTTGAATTTATTTGAATTTCTGAAACTTCTGGAGGCCATAACTTCTTTATACGAAGTCCAATTCACGCAAACTCAGACTCTATCTCAAGAAGAATTCCTAGATGAACACAATGGCATATCCCGTTTCCCTAAATTCTCACATTTGAAATTAAGTATTGTTTAATTCGTTACTATAACATTAACAGAAAATACGGGGTATTACACCGAAGATCGAAACCAACATCAGATCAATACCCAGGAAACCATTCAACTTAACTAATCTCCAGTTAATTTCTGATTTTCTGAACTCCATTGGGTCTAAGAACATTATTATTAAAGGTACCATTCACGACAACCCAAAATCGCATTCCATCATTAATCGGGTTAAAGAACAAGTGTTATTTAAAACACCGTTCACGATAAACCCAAATAACATTCCGTTAATTATGGAACCTTCACGGAAAAACAAATAAATATATAATCGATATCAATTTCCGTATCCGACTAATAATATAAATGGAATAACGGCAAAGCCTTCTAAATTCCGTATGTATTGACAGTCTTCCTCCATAGAAGTTCACTTCGATTATTATCAATCAAATTCCATTCAATTCCAATTTAATATATTAAATTGGAAAAGCGTTACTATGGAAAATTCCCGTTAAATCTTAATAAAAAGATTTATAAATTCCAAATCACATTTCACCGTAAATCGGGTTAAAGAACGAATGTCGTTTAAACACAGTTCACAATAAACCCAATTCACATTCCATTAATTATCGGGTTAAAGAACAAGTATTATTTAAAACACCGTTCACGATAAACCCAAAAATCAATTCCAGTTAAATATTATTTAATTGGTATACTTCATTAAACCTAAATAAAAAGATTTAATCTTTATCCCAATTGGGTTTAAGAACAGTGTTAATGAAGACACCATTCACGACAAACCCAAATCCCATTTGATATTAAATACAAGGCTCTGAACAGAAAATATATCGGCTTATATTTAATATCAAATACTATAACCAACGAATATTGTATTGGAAATAACGATATAAATATATCTTTCAAATTTCCATAACAATATCGGTATAATCACGAAATCCAACATCAAAATATTCCGAAGACAATTTCTATTCAAATCCATTCCAATTTATATATTGGAAACTCTGGTTATTTTTTAAACCATTTCAAATTTAATTTATTTACTTTAAAAATAATTGGGTTATAACTCTAGTTCAAAACTAGTTCATTTCGATAAAAAACTATTTTTTTTCTTTTCAAATATGGAATTTTTCATCCTAATTCATTCCAAACCATTTCTTATGATTTCACACTAATTATTGATATTTTTAATAATTTTATCAAGGCACGTACAGTCGATTTCCAAAAACGGCCATCGAACTTCACTTACAACGACCTTTTCCAAATTTGATTTGGACATAATTCCAAATCCAACCATTAAATTTCTAATTTCTAATATTCGTTAGAAAGCTCTTTTCGATATGAACCCAAAGGTTCCAGTTTTAGGAGAATCCGATGGTCGGATCTCCCGTAATATCCATTCGAAGTCAATGGTCGAAATTCGCGAACTACCGCAGCGTGGCGCGTTCTATTCAGGCCATTTTATATATATAATATATATATTAATTTCGTCGATTACCTTTCAAAACATATTTTATAAATCGTTTTAAATTTGGTTTCAAAATGATTTCAATTTCATATTCAATTTCTAATCAAAATTGAATATTCCATATCATCGATATATAAATGATAGTATTTTCAAAACAATAGATTTTGAAATCAATTCCAATTTGTTATTCATTATATAAATGAATAAAATTGATATAAATATTGTTCACATCAAAATGGCGTTAATCAAATCAACACGGCTATATATATTTAAATATATTCGTGTCCTTCCCAAATCGGACATCAAAATTAGATTTTGATCTTTTACTGAATATTATTTTAAAATATTCATTATTTTAAAATGTCCGTTATTTTAAAATATTCATTCCTTTCTGAACTGGAATCAGACACCGTCAATTACCATATAATGTTATTTATATGGATTTCATACAATACATGTGGACAACAACTATGATAAACAACCAACCATTTTCCACAGTGTATTCTACACTACATAAGCATTAAATATAAATATCTAACGCTTATAACAGCCTATCAATCAATCGATCGACATACAACTAAGTGTTGGGATTAGCGTATGTCATATATCATCCCAATACCCGTGTGGGGTTTCAAAGAATCAAACACACGCTTTATTTGTGCAGTTGGGCGATGTGTAAAATTTATCGTCCCAATCAATATCATTCAAATGTGTGTACATAAACAAATCGTCCGATTTGTTTATAATTATTTATTTTATATACACGTTAAAAATTATATTTTTAACTATAAAATATTTTATTCCATTCCAAATCACATAATCAATTTTCACAACACATTAATCAAACAAACAAGTCATCCATGGTCTATGGACGACGGGTGTCGGGTGCTGCTGAGCACCGTCTGCATCCTAGTACATATTTTAACTAGAAAATAAATTAAAAGTGAGAAGTTCTCACCTTTGGTTTCCACTCCTCTATTCTCTATTTCTGAACGGTTTGGATTTTCCCAAAATTCCAATGCGACCTTTTACCGCTGTTCATAGTAAAAATCATATTTTTATTTCACTACATATATAATAAAAATCAGATTTTTATTTCGCTACATATATAAAAATCATATTTTTATTCTTTCTATTATATAAAAATCATATTTTTATTCTTTCTATTATATAAAAATCATATTTATAAATCAGTTTGTAATCTAGATTAACTAGTATACTTTCTAAATAAATTTAAATTACCTTTTTTGTTGTTACTCTTGCCGGAGGGGGTCTGGTTCACTACCGTCGAAGGAAAATGAGGGGGGGCTGCACGTTGATGGCGTTAGGTGGTGCTCCTTCGTGATTTGGGTGCGGGGTTTGGAAGAGGGGAACACCGGCGTTCGATTCGAGAAGGGGGGAGAGTCAACAGCGGAGGGCGAAGCTTGGGAACGGCGGCGGAGGCGCACGGTCTGGTGGTAGGTGGGTTCGGCGAGGGTGGTCAGGTGGCGTCGGGGTCTGGAGGGCTTGAAGTTCGAGGTGGGAGGCTCGCGAGAGGGAGGGAGGAAAGTAGGGGGTGGTGCGACGAGGTGGGGCTCGGCGTCTGGAGCGGCGGAACGAGAGGAGGGGGCGGCAGCTCCTCCGTCGTTCCTCCTTTTTTTTATTTTGAAAAGAGGAGTCAAAGCTGAAGAGAAAAGGGAGGGGGTATAAAGGGTTTTATAAAGTTTAATTATATTATTTAATTAAATTAATCTCCCAAAAAGTTATCCTCCCATTCGAACTCCAATCGAGGCCCAACGACTGTTACCCCTAATGTAATACCCGCATTTCGAACACAATGTGATATGTTTCGTAAGCCAGTTTGGCTGTTTCGATCAGTTTTCGCTAAAATCAAAATATAAATCAATATATTGAATTTGAACGCGCATTTCAATTTACCGGGGCCACATACAAACTCTAAAAATTCCCTAAAAATATTTTCTAGCTTCATATTGACGATACGGTCCTAATAAAACTAATTTCGTCAAATTCTGAGACCGTTTGAAAAATGGTCATTTTCTGGTCGATCGAAATTGACTGAAACTGTTAAAACACGATTTCTTTTGCCACGCTCACATATTGATTCAAAAGACTATGAATTTTGAAACCTAGCAATAATTTGATATCCCGGATCCAACAAAAGTGGTTTCGTGGAAACCGGTGGTCATTTGCAAAATTTCCATTTTTAAGGACCAAAATTCCATAGCGACTATTTTGAATTTTCAGTTGGATATAACTTTTTATCCCTGCAATGGAATTTCAATTTTTGGATTCGTTGGAATGATATTTTCAAATTGATTCTAATATTTTTGATTTTGCCAAAATCCAGTTTATTTTGAATCATGTACGTTCATTTGAAATTTGAAATCGAATTTTCAAACTACCGCGCCATTTTCAATTCCTTTTATAATTAAAATAAATATTTATATTCTAGCATCGATTCAAATAAATATATACATTCTAATTCTATTCAAAATAAATTTCTCATTGTTATTATTTAGGATAGATCATTTTAAATATCCAAAATTCATTAAAATTGCCAAAATAAAAATTTTAAATTGGTTTGAATTTTCCAGGTTATTACAATCTCCTCCACTTAAAGATTTTTCGTCCTCGAAAAGGAACGCAGCTGAAAGTTGTTTTACAAACCAACTCAACTTTCATTATTTTCATTATGGCTTAAGTTCTTCAACTTTTCAGTTTCTAATAACTTTTCAAATTTTTCAAAAATTTGGCTAACACCCTAAATTAAAATTTTCACTATAACCTCCCCTGTCAAGGAGCACCGGGAAAACCCCAAAATCGCCATTCAGGACTCTCCAATCCAAAATGAAAAGGAAACAGCCAATCGGCTCATAAAATCATCTAAACCCAATAAATTTGTAAGTGCCTATTTGTCGGGCATACAATTTTGTTCCTCTGCTCTAGCCTCCTTGCAATGACCTGTTCACACATATATATGTACATACATGCATTTCCAAACAATTTTCAATACAGTTCAAAATTTGATCATTTTGGCCTAATTCACCTTTCATTCACATGTCGGTTTAATGAATAATCATGCAACACAAACATCAATCAATTAGTTGATAAATTTACAAATTCATACTTTGATATACGTAGAGAAAATCATGTTTTTGATGCCAAATCACAACAATAGCCCTATCTAGTTTTGGTTCTCACACCAGTCAATTGGAAATATATAGAAATCCCACTTTCGAAACACGAAAATAAATGCTGATGATGACACGTCAATCATTCGAATCATGTCCAAGCGACTAGAGTGTGATTCTATATCTATCCAGTATATTTGAGGCTTCGGATACACGTGTAACAGACGTGTATTCAAAATCTCCATATACTCGATTGCCCAAATTCCATACAAAATAAATATTCAAATACGAATAATAAAGTCTAAATTTTCAAAAAAAAAAAATTGGCTTTCAAAAGTATACTCTTCGCACTCGTTCCAGGATACTACTGATCCCATCTCTAAGGAGTCATTCCCATTGGATATTACTAATCCAATCTCTGATGAATTCTTTCATATGGTTCTATTGAGTCTTGTTCTCAAGCTCTGTAAACCAGAGCTCTGATTCGAAACTGACACGACCCGAACTTCCCCGTGAAGGAAAACCCGGATTGCTTTGAGGACAAGACGAATCGGAACACAAACAGAAGAACATTTCATTACTTATTACAACAATTTAATCAGAATACAAGAATATACAGAGTATGAATAAATATTATACATTTAATAAATAGTAGAGATTACAATACGTTACATAGCAGTAGAAAAATAATACAAACACAACTGGAAAAGAATATGCGGATATAGAGCTTTCTGAATATCATTCCAGCTGTAAACCAGGATCCTGTGAATATAAAACTGCAAAACCCAAAACTACATGCTGCCCATGGAAAATAGGGGCACCCAGATTTAAGGTTAAAACAATAAACTTCAGGTCAGTCATGTGACTGGTGTGAGAACTAAAACAGTTATTAATCTTTATTTTAAAGTTAGGTAAATCCAGGGACCACGTCGTATAACACGGAACGGGTTTCCTCCCAAGAATACCAGTGCATAAAAACAATAGCGCAGTGCTAAATAAAGAACAATGAAGCTATTATAAGAATCAAGTCCCATCACACAATGCAACGCAAGCCGAAGGAGAGAGTTTTTACCTTATAATAGCCAAAAATGCTTGGTACATGAAATTTCATCTTTTATTATTACTATAGGTGTGCAGTGTCAAAACAATTTCAGTCATAAGTATCAATCATAGATGGAACAAGTGCCTCATCCCACCGTGTCACCATACTAGGCTCTACAATTAAAACCGCAAAATGTCATATTGGAAGTTGGATTTCCATCTGTGAACCGAGGCAAGGGATCGTTCTCACCGCTTCGAGACAATCTAGCCCATGTCCCAGGCAAGTACTCTGTCAAGTCTTTGGATCGTCAGGGTCGGTCCACTCGATGTGATTAAAATGCCTGAACACTACGTTTCCCCGTCCTATGGGGCGTAAATGAGCCAAATGACTCCGTTGGTCCCAGATCAACCGATATAATTGAGGCGCCTCGCAATCCATCATCCACATAAGTAAAATGTCCAGGCGTGTAAAACCCAAAACACCACTCCTAGCTAGAAGGAAATGCATGCCCTCCCTGAGGTCCTGTCCCGTTTCTGGTTCACACTGGGGAGTGAGGCTCGCGAATTAACGCTACACAAAGCTACACCACAAAGGCCGTGCTTTGATCATTAACCACAAGACTCGGCTTTTCAACAGAAGCCTTGATCATTTGCATCTCAGCATGCCACACAGGAAATTCACGCTATGCAACCGATGTATATTAATCACACAAAATGAAATCCGATGTCAGACACACATCCATTTACTAGTTCGTTCTGGGTTTGAATGAAACCGGAGGAACCTTATTCCTTGCATCTCCATCGATCTCCAAGTACGTCTGGACGATCACCAACTGATTCCCTCCTCTTGGGTATACAGCCCAATCAAGATCATCGGTAATTATCCAAACGATGTGAAGACCTCCGGTCTTCAACCATCGTCTTCATCGTTGACTTATCGTCGATTCAGTTATTCAGAATGGGTATAAACCCGGCCTTTACGAAAAACTCGCGTATATAATAAACAAGTGTTATAAAACACAACATACGCCTCATTCCAATCCAGAATATTCCTTTATTCAAATATTCTTATATTTTGGGAAAGGTTCCCATTAATTTTATCAAAGATAAATTCTTTAAATTTATTCTTTAATGTTCCTTTGAATATCATTTCTATCTAATTAAAGATGCATTAAAACTCCACTTGGTTTTAATCTTCCCAAAAATCAATATTAACAATTGTTTAACGTAGTAACCCGTAACTTCCCCGGTAAGGAAAGAGCGGATACTTTGAGGACAAGATGAATCAGAACGCATTGTCAATTACAACAATTCCATCAGAATACAAGAATATACAGAGTATGAGTAAATATTACACATTCGATTAATACCAGAGATTACAATAATTTACATAGCAGCGGAAAATAATACAAAACACAACTAGAAGTAATACACGGATACAGAGCTTTCCGAGTGTCGTTCCAGATGTAGATCAGGATCCTGTGAATATAAATCTGCAAAAACCCAACTACTAGCTGCCCGTGTCGAAAATAAGGGCACCCAGAGTTTAGGTTAAAACAATAAACTCCAGGTCAGTCATATGACTGGTGTGAGAACTAAAACAGTTATTTAAAACTTTACTTTAAAAGAGAGTAATTCAAGGGACCACGCCGTATAACACGGAACGGGTTTCCTCCCAAGAACGCCAGTGCATATAATAAACAACACAATGCTTTTTCGAAAAATGAAGCTATTATAAGACCCAGGTCCCATCACATAATGCAACGCAAGCCAGAGGATAGGGTTTTCCCTTATAATAGCCAAACATGCTTGGTACGTTTAAAACAAATCATTTGATACTATTGTAAGTGTATAGTTTCAAAACAATTTCAATCATAAATATCAACCATAGACGGCATGGGTACCATATATCATGTCGCCATACTAGGCTCTATAATTAAAACCGCAAATTCACGTACTGGAAATTGGATTTCCATCATGAGTCGAGGCAAGGGGCAAGCTCCTCTCCGCTTCGAGACACTCTAGCAGATGTCTCAGGATTACTCTCCCTGGGTAACCCTCGGATGCTTCAGGGCCGATCCTCCCTTACGTTTGAGGATTAATTATTCCTGAACACACGTTTCCCGGTCCTAACAGACCTAAAATCGAGGCGCCTCGCATTCCAACAACCACATAGGCAAGCCAGTTTAAGCACTGACACTACCTCTAGCTAGAAAGAAACATCGTGTTCTCCCTGCAGTCACTATCCCGTTTTTGACTCATACCGAGGTGTGAGGCTCGCGAATCCACGTTATACACAAAGCTATGCCACGTAGGCCGTGCTTTGATTATCAACCACAAGACTTTGCTTTGCAACAGAAGCCTTAATCATTTGCCACTTAGGCATGCCACATAGGCAATTCACTCCATGCGATTGATGTCCATCGATATACAACTTCTGAGCTCGTACGTCTCAGAAAAGGGCGTTAAGCAAGAGAATAAATTCTCCACCGCCAAATAGATGTATATTTAATAGAGATTAATCTGCACAGAATAAAGTCCAATGTCAGACACACAGTCCATTTACAAGTTCGTTCTGGGTCTGAACGAAACTGGAGGCACTTTCCTCGCATATCCATCGATCTCCAAGTACGTATGGACGATCACCAACTGATTCCCTCCTCTTGGGTGTACAGCCCAATCAAGATCATCAGTAATCACCCAAACGATGTGAAGACTTCCGGTCTTCAACCACCGTCTTCATCTTCGACATATCGTCGAATCGGTTATTCAGAATGGGTATAAACCCAGCCTTTCTGAATAACCCGCGCATATAATAAAGAAGTGTCATACGAATACAACATACACCTCATTCCAATTCATCAGTCACTAACCGTAAATTAGCAAGAGAACAATTCCCCAAATATTAACCCCGAAGGCCGAAACCAACATCAGATCAATACCCAGGAAACCATTCATCTTAGCTAACCTACAGTGATTTTCTAAATTTCACATTCTTAGGGAAAGGTTCCCATTAATTTTATCAAAGATAAATTCTTTTAAATTTATTCTTTAATCCTCCTTGGGATATCATTTCAAACCATGTTAAGGTTTTCCGAACTACTCTGGATTAGCGAACCACATCGAAGTAATTATTTATTTTATTTCCCGATCCCACCCTATTTATCCCATGAAGCAAAACTGGTAATACTCCATATCTAACACCATGGTGTTATCGGTAGAATTAATTACCATTTCACGTTCAACTCTAATTAAAGATTTAACTGTCGCTTTAGAGCAAAACTGGTGATACTACATGCTCGATCACTTTCCAAATTTGATATTTTAAATTATCAATTCACATTTCAATCTAATTACAGATTCATTAAAACTTCTTTTACTGGGTTAAAGAAATAATGTCATTTAAAACACAGTTCACGATAAACCCAAATCACATTCTAGTTATTATCGGGTTAAAGAACAAGTGTTATTTAAAACACCGTTCACGATAAACCCACAAATCAATTCTAATTCAATTCCAATTAAATATATTAATTAATTGGTATACTTCATTAAATCTAAATAAAAAGATTTAATCTTTTCCCAACGGGGTTTAAGAACAGTGTTGATGAAGACTCCATTCACGACAAACCCAAATCCCATTTGATATTAAACACAAGGCTCTGAATAGAAAATATATCGGCTTATATTCAATATCAAATTCTGAAACCCACAAATATCGCTTTGGAAATAACGATATAAAATATATCTTCCAAATTTCCTCCAAAATATCTGTATAATCGCGGAATCTAATATCGAAATATTTCGAAGATAATTTTGATTCAAATCCATTCCAAGTCATATATTGGAAATTCTGGTTATTTTAAAAATCACTTCAAATCCAATTTTATTTATTTAAAAATATTGGATTATAATTCTAGATCAAAACTAGTTCATTTCGATAAAATCTATTTTTATCCTTTCAAATGTGGAATTTTTCATCCCAGTTCTTTCCAGTTCATATATTATGATTTTACACAAATTAATAATATTTTTTAATAACTTTATCAAGGCCCGTACAGTCGGTTTTCAATAACTGCCACCGAACTGCACTTACAGCGACCTTTTCCAAATTCGATTTGGACATAATTCCAAATCCAACCGTTAGATTTGAAATTTCAAATATTCATTGGAAAGCTCTTTCCGATACGAACCCAACGGTTCCAGTTTTAGGAGAATCCGACGGTCGGATCTCCCGTAATGTCCATTCGAATTCAATGGTCGAAATTCACGAACTACCGCAGCGCGGCGCATTCTATTTAGGCCATTATATATAATATATATTATATATATTTCGTCGATTTCCTTTTAAAACGTATTTTATAAATCGTTTTAAATTCGTTTTCGAAACAATTTCAATTTCGTATTCAATTTCGAATCAAAATTGAATATTCCATATATAAATATCGTTCGCGTCAAAATGGTGCATCTCTAATCAACACGACTTTATATATTTCAATAACTTCGTTATTCTATTCAACAAATGAATATTTATTCTATTCAACAAATGAATCTATATTTCTTTCAACACATGACTAATCTCAACACATGAGTACTGTCAACACATGAATATTTTTGTTATTTAATATATTTTATAAAATTATGATTTCTATCCTTTAATTTTTTAATAAGACTCCAACCGTAAATTAGTAAGAGAATGATTCCCTAAGCATTAACCCCGAAGGCCGAAACCAACATCAGATCAATACCCAGGAGACCACTCATCTTATCTACTTTCCAGTTAGTTTCTAATTTTATATATGATAAAGATGTAAATTTTATTGTTAAAATATTTTACTCAACACATGAATCGATATTTCTTTCAAAACATGACTAATCTCAACACATGAGTACTGTCAACACATGACTATTTTTGTTATTCTTTTTTTTCCAATGGGAATGAGGCCCAATCAATTACCATATAATGTTAATTATATGGATTCCATACAACACATGTATATAATAGCAACGATAAATAATCAACCATCATCCAAAGTGCACCACCCAACTGCTAAGCATTAAATATAAATAATTAATGCTTACACAGTCTGTCGACCAATCGATCGACATACAATTAAATAATTGGGATTAGTGTACGCCAAATATCATCCCAACACCCGTGTGGGGTTTCAATCCACAAACACCGAATATTATTTGTGCAGTTGGGCGACGTGTAAAATTTATCGTCCCAATCAATATCCTTTAAATAAGTGTACATAAACATACCGTCTGGTTTGTAAATGAACATTTATTTAATCACATTCATGTTAAAAAATATATTTTTAATGATAATTAATTTATTTCAACACATGAATATTTATTTTCAATCATTTCACATCACAATCAATTTTCACAACACATCAATCAAACAAACAAGACGTCCATGGTCTGTGGACGACGGGTGTCATGTGCTGCTAAGCACCGTCTGCATCCTAGTATATATTTTTATAACTAGAAAATAAAATTTAAAGTGAGAAGTTCTCACCCAAGCTAAACCAAACGCCATGACTCTTCTTATGTAGAAATCTTCTTCGTGCTCGCCTTCTGTCACTTTCGTTGCCCGTAGCCACTACATATATAAAAATCACATTTTTATATTGTTGCTATGTATATAAAAATCACATTTTTATATCTACGCTATATGAATAAAAATTCTATTTTTATATCGCTACTATATAGATAAAAATTCTATTTTTATATCGCTACTATATGGATAAAAATTCTATTTTTACACCGCAACTATATAGATAAAAATTCTATTTTTACACCGCTGCTATATAGATAAAAATTCTATTTTTATACCGATATTCATATAATAAAGATTATATTTTCCCTCACCATTCTCTACATAAAAATTATATTTTTATATCGCTCTTCTTCCAATAAAGATTATATTTTTATAACGCTCCTTCCTATATAAAAATTATATTTTTATATCTACTTCTAATATAAAGATCGAATTTTTAATACTTCTATAATATAAAAATCATATTTTTACATTGCTACTTCTATAAAGATCACATCTTTATTACTCTACATTATATAAAATCGTATCTTTATTCTTCCTATGATATAAAAATCATATTTTTATAATCTCTACTATATAAAAATCTCATTTTTATTATTAAAAATGTAAACTTTTCCTAACTAAAATTCTATATTTCATACAAATGAAAATCTATTCTTATGTCAATAAAAATCAAATCTTTCTATGTTTGAAATATAATCCTTTATATTCAAAACATATAATTACTGAATTAATCACATTCATATGACTAAAAATGAATAAATTAAAAATACTTATAGGAAATCGAACTTTTCAGAGATGGGGGGGCCTACATGAACGGTGGACGGTCAGAGGGGGTCTGGTGGTCTCGGGGAAGGTCCGGTTGGGTGCGGAGGTCGGCTAGGGGGGCAGCGGGTCCTACCACGGCGGATTGGGGCTAGGGCATGATTTTTGAAGCAAGAAAAAGGGGAGGGAGAGAAGAACGCCGGAGAGAGGAGGGGGTGGTCGGCGTCATCGCAGGTGGTGGAGGAAGGTGCTGGCGGGCGCGGACATTTGAGGGGCGACGCTGACCTTCGACAGGGCAGCCGGGGTCAGTTTTCGCAGTGGAGGAGAGAGAATCAAGAGGGTCGGGGGGCTGGGGATCTTTAGAGAGGATCGAAGGGGGTGCGCGCCACCTGGGGAGGCGCGATGATGAGGGGCGGCGGACATCTGAGGGGCGACGTTGGTTTAGTCGATTTGGGGAGGGCACGACTTTATGAGGGAAAAGGGAAGGTGGTGTAAGGTATATATAATTATTTTATATTATTATTTTATTTTATTTTCAATCTAAAAGTTCCTTTTTCCTTCGAACCCCGAATCGAACCCAACGACTGTCGTCCCTAGCGTAATACCCCCATTCCGAACACAATGGGATATGTATCGTAGGCTGATTCGATTGTTTCAATCAATTTTCATCAAAATCAACATATAACTCTATATACTGAATTTGAACGCACATTTCAATTTACCGGGCCCACATATGGACTCTAAAAATTCCCCAAAAATATTTTCTACCTTCGTATTGATGATACAGTCCTAACAAAACTAATTTCGTCAAATTCTGAGAACGTTTGAAAAATGGCCATTTTCCAGTCGATTAAAATCAACTGAAACTGGTCAAACACGTTTTCCTTTGCCATGCTCACATATTGATTCGAAAAATTACGAATTTTGAAACCTAGCAATAACTTGACATCACGGATCCAACAAAAGTGGTTTCGTCGAAAACCGAGCTTGTTTGCAAAATTTTCATTTTTAAGGACCAGAATTCCGTAGCGACTATTCTAAAATTTCAACTGGGCATAACTTTTTATCCCCGCTATGAAATTTTGATTTTTTTTAGATTCGTTGGAAAGATATTTTCAATTAGATTCTAATATTTTTGGTTTCGCTAAAATCCGGTTTATTTTGCACCCGGTACATTCATTTGAACTTTGAAATTGAATTATTGAACTACCGATATTCTAACGATGATTCAAATATATATATACGTTCTAATTCAATTCAAAAATAAATTTCTCGTTGTCGTTATTTAAAATAATTCATTTTAAATATTCAAAATTCGTCAAAATTGCCAAAATAAAAATTTTAAATTGGCTCAGAATTTCCGGGTTATTACAATTAACTTGGGAAATCATATCTTATCTTTGACTGGGTTGAAGAACCAATGTCATTTAAAACACAGTTCACGATAAACCCAAAATCACATTCCATTCCATCAGCCTTTAACCATAAATTAGCAAGTGAACGATTCCCTAAGTATTAACCCAAAGGTCGAAACCAACATCAGATCAATACCTAGCAAACCATTCAACTTAACTAATCTTCAGTTAATTTCTGATTTTCTTAACTCCATTGGGTCCAAGAACAGTATTATTAAAGATACCATTCACGGTAACCCAAAATCGTATTCCATCGTTAATTGAGTTAAAGAACAAGTGTTATTTAAAACACCATTCACGATAAACCCAAATCACATTCCATTAATTATGGAACCTTCACAGAAAAACAAATTAATATATAATCGATATCAATTTCCGTATCCGACTAATAATATAAATGGAATAACGGCAAAGCCTTCTAAATTCCATATGTATTGACAGTCTTCCTCCACAGAAGTTCACTTCGATTATTATCAATCGAATTCATTCAATTCCAATTTAATATATTAAATTGGAAAACCGTTACTTTGGAAAATTCCCGTTAAATCTTAATAAAAAGATTTATAAATTCCAAATCACTTTTCACCGTAAATCGGGTTAAAGGACGACTGTCGTTAAAACACAGTTCACAACAAACCCAATTCACATTCCATTAATTATCAGGTTAAAGAACAAGTGTTATTTAAAACACCGTTCACGATAAACCCAAAAATCAATTCCAATTCAATTCCAATTGAATATTATTTAATTGGTATACTTCATTAAACCTAAATAAAAAGATTTAATATTTTTCCCAACTGGGTTTAAGAACAGTGTTAATGAAGACACCATTCACGACAAACCCAAATCCCTTTTGATATTAAATACAAGGCTCTGAATAGAAAATATATCGACTTATATTCAATATCAAATACTATAACCAACAAATTGTATTGGAAATAACGACATAAATATATCTTTCAAATTTCCATAACAATATCGGTATAATCACGAAATCCAATGTCAAAATATTCCGAAGACAATTTCGATTCAAATCCGTTCCAATTTATATATTGGAAATTCTGGTTATTTTTAAAACCATTTCAAATTCAATTTATTTATTTTAAAAATAATTGGATTATAATTCTAGTTCAAAACTAGTTCATTTCGATAAAAAACTATTTTTATCTTTTCAAATATGGAATTTTTCGTCCCAATTCTTTCCAAACCATTTCTTATGATTTTACACTAATTATTGATATTTTTAATAATTTTATCAAGGCCCATACAGTCGATTTCCATAAACGGCCATCGAACTGCACTTACAACGCCTTTTCCAAATTTGATTTGGACATAATTCTAAATCCAACCGATAGATTTCTAATTTCTAATATTTGTTAGAAAGCCCTTTTTGATACGAACCCAACGGTTCTGGTTTTAGGAGAATCCTACGGTTGGATCTCCCGTAATATCCATTCAAAGTCAATGGTCGAAATTCGCGAACTGCTGCGACGCGGCACGTTCTATTCAGGCCATTTTATATGTATAATATATATATTATACATATTAATTTTGTTGATTACCTTTCGAAATGTATTTTATAAATCGTTTTAAATTTGGTTTCAAAATGATTTCAACTTCATATTCAATTTCTAATCAAAATTGAATATTCCATATCATCGATGTATAAATGATAGTATTTTCAAAACATTAGATTTTGAAATCAATTCCTTTTTGTTATTCATTATATAAATGAATAAAATCGATATAAATATCGTTCACGTCAAAATGGCATTAATCAAATCAACACGACTATATATATTTAAATATATTCGTGTCCATCCCAAATCGGACATCAAATCAGATTTTGATCTTTTACTGAATATTATTTTAAACTATTGATTATTTTAAAATGTACGTTATTTTAAAATATTCATTCCTTTCTGAACTGGAATCAAACATAGTCAATTACCATATAATGTTATTTATATGGATTTCATACAATACATGTAGACAACAACTACGATAAACAATCAACCATCATCCAGAGTGTATTCTACACTGCATAAGCATTAAATATAAATATCTAACGCTTATAACAGCCTGTCAATCAATCGATCGACATACAACTAATTATTGGGATTTATGTATGTCATATATCATCCCAATACTCATGTGGGGTTTCAAAGAATCAAACACAGGTTTTATTTGTGCAGTTGGGCGATGTGTAAAATTTATCATCCCAATCAATATCAGTCAAATGTGTGTACATAAATAGATCATTCGATTTGTTTATAAATATTTATTTTATATACACGTTAAAAATTATATTTTTAACTATAAAATATTTTATTCCATCCCACATCACACAATCAATTTTCACAACACATCAATCAAATAAACAAGTCATCCAAGGTCTGTGGACGACGGGTGTCGGGTGCTGCTAAGCACTGTCTACATCCTAGTATATATTTTAACTAGAAAATAAATTAAAAGTGAGAAGTTCTCACCTTTGGTTTCCACTCCTCCATTCTCTATTTCGGAACGGTTTGGATTTGCCCAAAATTCCAATGCGACCTTTTCCCGTTGTTCATAGTAAAAATCATATTTTTGTTTCACTACATATATAATAAAAATCAGATTTTTATTTCGCTACATATATAAAAATCATATTTTTATATTCTCTATTATATAAAAATCCTATTTTTATTCTTTCTATTATATAAAAATCATATTTTTATTCTTTCTATTATGTAAAAATTATATTTTTATTCTTTCTATTATGTAAAAATCATATTTTTATTCTTTCTATTATATAAAAATCATATTTTATTCTTTTTATTATATAAAAATCATATTTATAAATCAGTTTGTAATCTACATCAAGTAATATACTTTTTAAATAAATTTAAATTACCTTTTTTGCTATTACTCTCGCCGGAGGGGGTCTGGTTCACTGGCGTTGACGGAAAATAGGAGGCTACTCGCTGACTGCGTTAGGTGGTGCTCCTTCGTGATTTGGGTGTGGGGTTTGGAAGAGGGGACACTGGCGTTCGATTCGAGAAGGGAGTAAACAACGGAGGGCGGAGCTTGGGAATGGCGGCAGATGGGAGCGGTTCTGGTGATAGGGGGTTCAGCGAGGGTGGTCATGTGGCGTCGGGGTCTGGAGGGCATAGAGTTTGAGGTGGGAGGCTCGCGAGAGGGAGGGAAGAAAGAAGGGGGTGGTGCGGCGAGGTAGGGCCCGGCGTTTGGAGCGGCGGCGCGAGAGGAGGGGGCGGTGGCTCCTCCATCGTTCCTCCTTTTTTTTATTTTGAAAAGAGGAGTCAACGCTGAAGAGAAAAGGGAGGGGGTATAAAGGGTTTTATAAAGTTTAATTATATTATTTAATTAAATTAATCTCCCAAAAATTTATCTTCTCATTCAATCTCCAATCGAGGCCCAGCGACTATCTCCCCTAGCGTAATACCCCCATTCCGAACACAATGGGATATGTTTCGTAAGCCATTTTGGTTGTTTCGATCAATTTTCACTAAAATCAATATGTTGAATTTGAATGCGCATTTCAATTTACCGGGACCACATACAGACTCTAAAAATTCACGAAAATTATTTTCTAGCTTCGTATTGACGATACTGTCCTGACAAAACTAATTTCGTCAAATTCTGAGAGCATTTGAAAAATGGCCATTTTCTGGTCGATCGAAATTGACTAAAACTGTTAAAACACGTTTTCTTTTGCCACGCTCACATATTGATTCTGAAGATTATAAATTTTGAAACCTAGATATAATTTGACATCCCGAATCCAGCAAAAGTGGTTTCATCGAAACCGGAGGTCGTTTGCAAAATTTCCATTTTTAAGGGCCAAAATTCCATAGTGACTATTCTGAATTTTCAACTGGACATAACTTTTTATCCCCACTAAGAAATTTTAATTTTTCGGATTCGTTGGAAAGATATTTTCAAATTGATTCTAATATTTTTGGTTTTGCCGAAATCCGATTTATTTTCAATCCTGTACATTCATTTGAAATTTGAAATCGGATTTTCAAACTACCGCACCATTTTCAATTCCTTTTATAATTAAAATAAATATTTATATTCTAACGTCGATTCAAATAAACATATAGTTCTAATTCTATTCAAAATAAATTTCTCATTGTTATTATTTAAAATAAATCATTTTAAATATCCAAAATTCATTAAAATTGCCAAAATAAAAATTTTAAATTGGTTCGGATTTTCCGTGTTATTACATATGAACTCCAGGAACTCATGACATAAATATTGACGAAAACAACCAAACCGTTGCATACCCGGCGCCTTCTTACCTTGACTTCGAATCCATGCTTTATTTCCCATAAAACCGCTTATACTTGCCATGCTTTCAAACCCTAAATTTACTGACTCATTTCGAGCGTGACGGAACTGAATCGCTCGCAGTAATACCGGCATGGAATTGAAGAGCAACTGATAAGGATTTCGAAAGATGGATTTCTTCCTGGTGCCGGCTACGGAATTTGACCAGAGAAGAATAGAAAGATGGGTTTAAGGTATGAAGGATTATTTATAGGATAATAAAATATTTTTATATTCGATTTTATATTCCATTTTAATCCATCACTGCTTGAATTAGTCATTTAAAAATTCGTAAAGTCACATAGAGTATTCGATTATGAGGAAAACGGACATACGGTTACAGTTCGACATTACGGACCCAACGAAACTGGTTTCGTCGAATTCCGACTCCGTTTGCTCACACACGTATTTTTAAAGTCAAATTGTTGATTGTTTTTCACATTAAAATTCCGTACGACCACATACTAATTCCAAAAATCATGAAAATTGAAATATAACAATAATTTAATATTCTGGATATAACAAAATTAGTTTCGTCAAAAATGGAGCTCGTTTGCAAAAGTGGCTATTTTAATGCTCTAAATAAACCCATTTAAATATTAAATATATTTAAAAATAAATAAATTAAATATTTATAAATAAATATTATCGTATATATATTCACATACAATATCATATAACTCCAAAATAAAGATATCAGGATTTATAACTCCATATTTCAAATCCGGGTTAAATCGATATTCAATTTATATTAAAAATCCATTTATAATATAAATAAACAGTTATAAATTATAAAGGAATTCCATAGAGACTTTTCAGAAATTTGATTTGGACATAAATCAAAATCTACACGACAAAATCCATATTTTTCTCTTCCATTAGAAATACATAGTTCACCAGCTCTGAACGTTTCTTGTTTCATAGAAATTCGGCGTAAAACGGATTTTGTATGTTCGTTTAAAATTCGAATCGCCAAATTGCGAACTGTCGCGCCATTTCGAGCTCGATTATAATTGTAATATAATTTATACGTTTAAATGACATTTATAAATAACTTCGTTATTATAATTCAATTCTAAACCGAATATATATTCTAAATAATCCAATTCACACAATATTATGAATTCCATTATTTTCGACTATTTTGGAAATTAAAAATATTATTCTATCATTTAATTTAATATTCAATATTATTTAATTAAACAACCATTTAATTCTCTAAATCATCATTTAAACAATTAAATAAATTAATTATAATACTGTAAAAATACGGGTCGTTACATTCTTCCCCCTTTAAATAATTTCGTCCTCGAAATTGCTAAGGTAGAAAACAAACCCTATAACTGGGTTAAAAATTACCTATTTACTTCTAAATTTCAGTTTCAACTAAACCAATTAATTTCAATTAAAATATTAATTCTTATTGACGAAAATTTTCAAAATTCCTGCAAATTTTCTAACACCCGAAATTTTTGAAAAGTTTCGCCCGCACCTCCTTTGTGCCAGGCAATAGCTTAAACTCCAAATCGCCTCTCCAGGCCTTCTTCAACCCAAAAGAAAATCAATAGCCAAGTGGCTTGTCAATTCGGCTCATCAAAATCTCAAACCCATATATAATATAAACTGGTACCTTTTTGTCGGGCATATCAATATATCCTTTCCATGTGTTACCAATCCTGCATATACCAATGTCATCCCGATCATTCGGTTATACTCAAGCCGAATTCTGTTCTTAACTCAGATTCCAATATTTATTTCAACTCCTAACTTTCTAGTCAAATTCCATTTCAGATTATCTCTAATCCAATCTAATTCGATATTTTTTATCTCAATTCATTTTCCACTTAACTGGCTTCAATTCAATTTCGATTTCTATTTTCTTTTACAAATTCTAATTTAATTTGCTTTAATTCAAACAATCTCCCCCAGGGAATTTTAAACATTTTAGCCTTTCTAAAACCAGATATCCCTTTTTAGGATTCAAAACAACTTGCTTTCCACAAAACAATTTGTAATGGCGCGTTTTGTTAGGTGTCGAATAATTTATTTATTTAATTATTAAATATCGATTGGGCGATAACGATGACTTGAATTAAATAATATTGAATATTTAATTAAAATAAATAATATAATAATATATTATAATGTCGAAATAATCGGAAATCACCGAATTCACAATACTGTGTGAATTGGATCAGCTAAAATATTTAATTCAGTTTAGAATTGAATTTGAATAACGAATCGATTTAATAATCGACGTTAAAACGTATTAATTATATTATAATTAGAATAGAGCGCGTAACGACGCGGCAGTTCGCTATTTGGCGATTTAGACTTCAACTGAGTATACAGGATTCGTTTTAAGCCGGATTTCGGTGAAACAAGAAACGTGTGGAGCTGGTAGAGTATATCTTTCTAGTGGAAGAGAAAAATCGAGATTTCGTCGTGTAGATTATGAGTTATGTCCAAATCAAATTTCAGAAAAGTCGCTGTAGAATTCCTTTATAATTTGCGACGCTTTATATACGTTATAAAAGGATTTTCGATATAAACTGAATATCGGGATAATCTGGAATCTGAAATATCAAGCCGTAAATTCTGATATGATATTCTGGCGCTGTACGATATCATATGTGAATATATACGATAATATATATTTATATTTAATTTAATTTATTTAAATATATTTATATATTTAAATGGATTATTCAGGGGTCTAAAAATAGCCAGTTTTGCAAACGAAGTCGGAATTCGACGAAACCAGTTTTGTTGGATCCGCAATGTCAAATATTTGTTAGATTCCAAGTTTCATGATTTTTAGAGTTACTGTGTGGCCGTACGGATTTTTAGAGTGAGAAACAGACAGTATTTTGACAGTTAAAAATACGATGTGTGAGCATAAGGAGTCGGAATTCGACGAAACCAGTTTCGTTGGGACCATAATGTCAAACTCTAGCTACACGTCCAGTTTGGTGATTTTTTTGGTATAGTGGGTGACCACAGGAATTTTTAAGGACGAACGAAATCAGCATTGCAATGTAAATCAATATAAAAAGGGATAAGAAAATATCCCACCATTTTTGTGGACTATAGGAAGGCCACACGCCCTGGTTTCTCAGCCACTACATAAGAAAGGCAAACCAAGCTCCACGTTTTCATCACAGACTGTATAAAAACCCATCACTGCAGAAAATAAAATCCCAAAAACAAATACAAATAAAAACTCTAAAAAACATGAACCATATGTTTTCAGATCCCTCATACAATCCCCTTTGCGCCGGTACCAGTTTAATGAAGTGCGACGCCTCCTTTGGGTTGCTCGAAAATCAACAGTTGAGTTAGGGTTTGTGTTCTTCCCTGAATGAAGACGCGTTGTTCGAATTCGATACTGTTTTCGGTTTCAGCACAATGATTAGCATCTAGGCGCGGGGTTTTTGTGAAATTCGATCTCGATTTAGGTCGATCGATTTTGGGTTCTGGCAGGGGAAACTGGTTCGACGCGAGGGGTTTATGGAGCTCGAGTTGAGCGGGTTCGGGTGGAAGAGAGAGAGCACGAGACGAGAAGGAGAATGGTGGTATTCGATTGCAAATTTGTGGGGTGATGGAGGATCGAACGAAGTAAATCGGTGGAGGATTGGCTCCTAATGCTCACGGCATCAGGATTGGGGGAAGAAAGCATTCGACGGGTTGGGTTTTTAAACGAGACAATGGGCCTTAGTTAAAGGGTAAAGCCCGTGATTTAAATTCATGTTTTAAATTCAATTTAAATATGTTCAAACTTTGAAAAGCAATATCTCGGTCATACGTAATCAGATTGATGAACCGTAAGTTGCGTTGGGATCATATGGATGGGAGCACCACAATGAGACTGACCGCGAGTCAATCCGAGCTCGTTACAATTTATGGCGAAATAAATTGTTCGACTGAGTCAGTGAACGCAAACCGATATTTATCGGTTAAAGCGCAAATGTGAGTAAAACTCACCAACTCTGAACAGTTCTATTTTTACAACGTATTCTTAGAACTGTTAAATATTGTCTGTTTGACTGTGTGTTGACTGTTTGATTGAACTGCTAGTCAGTTAGTAGAGATTATATATATATGTATATATATATATATAAACCGTCAAATAGTTATATGTTGATTCTGTTCTAACAGAATATTATACTGGTGTTGTCTAACATCTGTGGTGCAGGGAAACAGGTTGGAGGAATCCAACAGGATTCCTCAACAGTTATTTTACTGTGATTTTTATATTGTGATATATAATGTGATGTATATAATCTGTGTGATTTTGTGTGGTGGGACGATATTTATCGTTGTTATATGGTGTGTTAAATACCATGAGAAATACCAGAATGTAGGAGAGGGGTTTTCAAAGTATATTTTGAAAATAGTTTATTTATATAAAATCAAGGGATTATATATATATATATATATAAGTAAAAGGATTCTGAATATAAAGGAATATAGTTGGTAAAAACAAATATAAAAGAATTATATTTGTAAAGCAAATACCAGGGAATATATATGTTAATCGAATATAAGGGGATATATTTGTTAATCAAAATATAAAGGAATTATATTCGTTAAAAGAAATATAAAGGATATTTATTTAGAGATTAAATAAATAGAATTAAACTAAAGGAGATATTTATTTGTTAAATAAATAGGAGTTAACCAAGTGAATTGGTCGAGTTAACCAAGTGAATTGGTCGAGTTAATCGAAGTGAATGTGTTAAGTTAAACTAAGTGAATCGGTTAGAGTAAATCAAAGTGAATTAGTTAAGTTAACTAAGTGGTTAATCGAAGTGAATTAGTTGAGTTAAACTAAGTGAATCGGTTAGAGTTAACCAAAGTAAATTAGTTAAGATAAACTAAGTGGTTCACCAAAGTAAATTAGTTAAGATAAACTAAGCGTCTAATCAAAGTGAATTAGTTAAGTTAAACTAATTGGTAAATCAAAGTGAATTAGTTGCGTCAAACTAAGTGAATTAGTCAAGTTAAACTAATTGGTTAATCGAAGTAAATTAGTTGGGTTAATCAAAGTGAATTAGCTGAGTTAAACCAAGTAAATCGGTTAGAGTAAATCAAAGTGAATTAACTAAGTTAAACTAAGTGGATTAGTTCAGTTAATAGACACAAGTAAATCAAGTTAGGTTAAACCATTAGAGTTAACTAGTTAGGTTAAACCATTTGAGTTACCCAGTTAAAGTTGACCAGTTAAAGTTGACCAGTTAGAGGTGACCAGTTAGAGTTAACCAGTTAGAGTTGACCAGTTAGAGTTGATCAGTTAGAGTTATCCAAGTAGAGTTAATCGAGTAGAGTTGTTGAATGTCACTTATCCGAAGTAGAGTTATCGAATACAGTGTATTCGAGAGAAGAGAAATCGAATATAGTTTATTCGAGTGGAGAAGTCAAATGTTATTCATTTGAGAAGAGTTATCGAATATTATTTATTCAAAGAGTAGTTATCGAATATTAGTTATTCGAAGTTAGTTAACCCGAAGGAGTTAATCGATGAGTTAATCCGAAGGAGTTAATCGAAGAGTTAATCCAAAGGAGTTATTCGAAGTTAGTTAATCCGAAGGAGTTAATCGAAGAGTTAATCCAAAGGAGTTATTCGAAATTAGTTAATCCAAAGGAGTTATTCGAAGTTAGTTAATCCAAAGGAGTTATTCGAAGTTAGTTAATCCGAAGGAGTTAATCGATGAGTTAATCCGAAGGAGTTAATCGAAGAGTTAATCCAAAGGAGTTATTCGAAGTTAGTTAATCCGAAGGAGTTAATCGAAGAGTTAATCCAAAGGAGTTATTCGAAATTAGTTAATCCAAAGGAGTTATTCGAAATTAGTTAATCCAAAGGAGTTATTCGAAGTTAGTTAATCCGAGGGAGTTAATCGAAGAGTTAATCCGAAGGAGTTAGTCGAAGAGTTAATCCAAAGGAGTTATTCGAAGTTAGTTAATCCGAAGGAGTTAATCGATGAGTTAATCCGAAGGAGTTAGTCGAAGAGTTAATCCAAAGGAGTTATTCGAAGTTAGTTAATCCAAAGGAGTTATTCGAAGAGTTAATCGAATATAATTTATTCGAATAGAGTTAGAGAAGTTAATCGAATATAGTTTATTCGAATAGTGTTGGAGGAGATATCGAATATAGTTTATTCGATAGGATAGAAGTGAATATCATTTATCAAATAGTGTAATCGATTAGAGTTGAGTTAATCGATTTGGGTTAAGTTAAGATATCGAGTTAAGATTTATCGAGTTAAGTAATCGAGTTGAGATAATCGATTTAAGAAAATCAAGTTAAGGTAATCGAAAAAGTTATTCGATAAGAGTAAATCCATTTAAGTTAATCGGATGTTAGTTATTCGATAAGAATTGACACATTTAGGAAAATCGAATATTTGTTATTCGATAAGAGTTAATGAAATAGAGCCAACCAAGAAGAGTTATTCAAATATTAGTTATTCGATAGGAGTTAATCGAAATAGAGTTTATCGAATAAAAGTTATTAACAAGGGAGTTAATCGAATAGAGATTACTCAAAAGAGAGTAATACGTCGAATTCAATTATATCGAATTCGGGAAAGTACTATTTACTTTCCGGGTTTTTAATCAAGGTTTAGTTATTGATTAAGAAATTAGGTGTCTGTTAAATTATTCGAGTTAGGAAATAAATTCATAATTTAGGATAGATATTTTAGGGGTTGGAATTATAACGTTATAGTTATAATCAAACGTTTTCATATGAGAAGTGGATTTGTAACCTAAATCCGAGAATTTGCGTAAACAGATGATTGGAAAAGGTGAGTGACGAGCTTCATCTATTTCACAGTAAAGGACGTTGTTCAATTAAGGTCTGAGAGGTAATTATACCCCAACTTGATTGACTTCAGAATTGACAAAGGAATAGTTGTGGTTCGATAGAAAAGGTTGATTTGAAATATAGTTAAGTAATAAGCGATTAATGGATTAAGCGTAACGATGTTTTATACAACGTTCATTGGAAATCCGTAAATGAGTTTTGGAAACGTTTTCCAAATATAGTCAGATATGTTTTCTAAACATAGAAAATGAAATGTTTTCATGATAAGAATTTAAGAAATAGAGTTAAGCAAATTCAGAAACTAACTGGAGAGGGTAAGTTGAACGGTTTTCTAAGTGACGATCTGATGTTGGTTTCGACCTTCCGGATTGATACTTAGAGAATTGTTCTCATACTAGTTACAGTTAGGGACTGATAGTTGCGAAATAATAGTGATGTGAAAATAAACTATGGAAATGTTTTCCAATGATTAATAACATATATTTTCTAAATATATGAAATAAGGAAATATGAACATATGATGATTGATCGATCGAATTTCCATTTGGAAATAAGATCGTTGTTTGTACACCGACATGTTTTCATTTGATAGTTGAATCACAGACTATCGAAGTTTTTACCATTTTAACGTTGTTAATATGGAGAGACCGGTTGGATTATTATCCAAAGAACCACTCTGTATTGGCATAAGCGTTTCGAGCAATATATGCCAAAGATAAATTGAAGACGGAGTAAAGTGCAAGGGCTGTTGTATAAGTCTTAGATAACAGTGACTAAGATGGATATACTGAATAGTGCCTTCGGTTTGTCCAGTCCCAGGACAACGCATATGGAAGAAGGTCTGACAAAGTATATCCAATAGATCGCGTAAGTTGATCTGTTCAAACGTATTCACGTTTGGTGGCGGAGGAATTCGTTTCTCTTAGCTGTATACCCGTGTTATTTTTGGATAAGTCAATTTGTGATTTGGCGGGTATGACAATGTGGCATTCAAAGTGAATGATGATCAGATGTTCTGAAGATAGACGTAGCTTCTAGCCTCACACCAGGAAGTAACAAAAGTTGGGCTAGGCAGCATGGCTAGTTGGGCCATTCCCAAGCAGGGTGTATTGTCGCCGATCTAGGGAATATCCATATTTATACTTCTTTTTGATTCTGTATCTTCGGATGACGGTTTGATGGCCTATAACCGTGGTGGCAATATATTCGCGACACTCAAGCTAAATGAGTGAGCGGTCATGTGTGGCCGGGTTGCAAGACGTTCTTGTTGAACCCTGAGTGTATCCCCTCTAGAGTACACTATTCAGAAGGTGCTCCCATACCTTGTCTGTTGGAATCCATTCTTCGATAAGCGCCCTGCGGTTTATGATTTTATACTATGTATGTAGAACGTGAGATGCAAGCGTTTCTGCTAGATTGATATCTATTTGTACTTAGACATTATTATAATATCACAATGATATTGCTTGTCAAAGTTGTTCAGATACTCATAAGGAAAAACCCGTTCCGTATTTACGGCGTGGTCTTATGACATACCCTATACCTGTTTTAAACTATTTTACTCATACCAGTCCCATGACTGACCCGGAGTTTACTTTGTTGTTTTCCCTAAACTCTTGGGTGCCTAAATTTGTACGGGCAGTCAAGTAGTCGGGATTTACAGATATACTTGGAGAGCTTGGAGCAGGAGACTTCAAGATTCTATAGCTATAGTTATTTCCGCTGTGTTGTAAGTGTTGTACTCTGATAAGTGCTATTGTATATATATAACTGTTTACTTCAAAGTTATGTTATATATTATATGTTATTCGTTCCGCTGTGAGATTCATGTTACTCTGATGATTCTGATGTTCTTCTTCTTCTATTCTATTAGTTCTATCTTTTCTTCCTCACCTTCTAAATTCTTTCACTAACGTCGCGGAATTTCCGACTCTCGAGGAGTCGGAAATTTCCAGCCGTTACAGTTGGTATCAGAGCTTAAGTTAAGTGATTACCTTGGCTCTGTGGCATAACTCGATAGAGATGGGATTAGTAATATCCTAGATTGAGTTTGAGTGTATATATATGAGCGCGTAATTGTTATTCAATATAAAATGGTTTTATATTGTGGAGACTCATTGGTTGAGTGGCTTATGAATTCTGGTCGATCAGTTGATCCACTGTATCGATAAGGGTTACTAAACACTCGAATACGATGAACCGTCATGGTATGTTTTGAAAGAGGGTAAATGAAATAATTTTTCCCAAAATATATTTGTTTATAGAAGAAATATATATCTTGAAATTTTTATAGTATATTGATTGTGTTGGTTGTTATTATAATCGAATAAGATTATAAAAGGGTGAAATGGTCATAAATGACCAATCAGAATTCATATGAATGTAATATATGAAATAGTTTGAATTAAATATGAATTTAAATCAGATTTGGAATTAAAATAAGGAAATTTTAAATTCCTGGGAGATTTTGAAAATGTTTTTCAAATTGAAAATGATATGGTATTGAACTCACTTCGATAGCTGGAAAATAGATTCTGATGATGAATCTAGACATCATCAGTGTTCATTTTCAAGTTCTAAGTGACGGATTACTACCAAAGGTTTTGTTTTTGAATTGTTTTGAGAAAAACAAGTTGTTTAGAAATTCAAAGGTTTTGAATTGGCATTATGATTTCAAATTGATTTGAAAGAAACCCAGGAACTTAAGTTCTGGAATTAAAATTTAACTAATGAAGTTAAATAAAATGAGATGGTAAAAATAAATTGAAATTTAACTTGAACCGAGTTAAATAAAATTGAATTGGATTAGAGATAATCTAGAATGGAACCAAATTGATAAGTCAATAATTTGGAATTTGATATTAGAGTTCGAATGAAATTCGATTTGGATTTGAGGATATGAACAGATTGGAGATCAATTGGAATGGAAAACATTGGTATATGTTGAAGTGGTAGCAGATGCAAGGGATAGAGTTAAATGCCCAACAAAAAGGTACAAGTTTATATCATATATGAGTTTGGATTTTATGAGCCGAATTGGCAAGCCGCTTGGCTATTTGATTTTCTTTTGGGTTAGAGATGGCCTAGAGAGGCGAGTTGTGGTTTTACCGATAGGGCTGTACAAAGGAGGTTATGGCGAAATTTTCCGAAAATTTAAAGTGTTAGAAAATTTTCAGAATTTTTGAAAATTTTAGTTAGTCGGAAGAATAAATATTTTAGTCAATATTAAGTGGTTCGGTTGAAATCAGAAATAAGGGGTAAACCAGTCTTAGGAGTTCCAATATATAGGGTCAACCTCTAACTTAGCAATTTCGAGGACGAAATTATTTTAAGTGGGGAAGTCTGTAATGGCGCGTTTTGTTAGCTGTCGAATAATTAATTTATTTAATTATTAAATATCGATTGGGCGATAATGATGACTTGAATTAAATAATATTGAATATTTAATTAAAATAAATAATATAATAATATATTATAATGTCGAAATAATCGGAAATCACCGAATTCACAATACTGTGTGAATTGGATCAGCTAAAATATTTAATTCAGTTTAGAATTGAATTTGAATAACGAATCGATTTAATAATCGACGTTAAAACGTATTAATTATATTATAATTAGAATAGAGCGCGTAACGACGCGGCAGTTCACTATTTGGCGATTTAGACTTCAACTGAGTATACAGGATTCGTTTTAAGCCGGATTTCGGTGAAACAAGAAACGTGTGGAGCTGGTAGAGTATATCTTTCTAGTGGAAGAGAAAAATCGAGATTTCGTCGTGTAGATTTTGAGTTATGTCCAAATCAAATTTCAGAAAAGTCGCTGTAGAATTCCTTTATAATTTGCGACGCTTTATATACGTTATAAAAGGATTTTCGATATAAACTGAATATCGGGATAATCTGGAATCTGAAATATCAAGCCGTAAATTCTGATATGATATTCTGGCGCTGTACGATATCATATGTGAATATATACGATAATATATATTTATTTATATTTAATTTAATTTATTTAAATATATTTATATATTTAAATGGATTATTCAAGGGTCTAAAAATAGCCAGTTTTGCAAACGAAGTCGGAATTCGACGAAACCAGTTTTGTTGGATCCGCAATGTCAAATATTTGTTAGATTCCAAGTTTCATGATTTTTAGAGTTACTGTGTGGCCGTACGGATTTTTAGAGTGAGAAACAGACAGTATTTTGACAGTTTAAAATACGATGTGTGAGCATAAGGAGTCGGAATTCGACGAAACCAGTTTCGTTGGGACCATAATGTCAAACTCTAGCTACACGTCCAGTTTGGTGATTTTTTTGGTATCATGGGTGACCACAGGAATTTTTAAGGACGAACGAAATCAGCGTTGCAATATAAATCAATATTAAAAGGGATAAGAAAATATCCCATCATTTTTGTGGACTATAGGAAGGCCACACGCCCTGGTTTCTCAGCCACTACATTAGAAAGGCAAACCGAGCTCCACGTTTTCATCACAGACTGTATAAAAACCCATCACTGCAGAAAATAAAATCCCAAAAACAAATACAAATAAAAACTCTAAAAAACATGAACCATATGTTTTCAGATCCCTCATACAATCCCCTTTGCGCCGGTACCAGTTTAATGAAGTGCGACGCCTCCTTTGGGTTGCTCGAAAATCAACAGTTGAGTTAGGGTTTGTGTTCTTCCCTGAATGAAGACGCGTTGTTCGAATTCGATACTGTTTTCGGTTTCAGCACAATGATTAGCATCTAGGCGCGGGGTTTTTGTGAAATTCGATCTCGATTTGGGTCGATCGATTTTGGGTTCTGGCAGGGGAAACTGGTTCGACGCGAGGGGTTTATGGAGCTCGAGTTGAGCGGGTTCGGGTGGAAGAGAGAGAGCACGAGACGAGAAGGAGAATGGTGGTATTCGATTGCAAATTTGTGGGGTGATGGAGGATCAAACGAAGTAAATCGGTGGAGGATTGGCTCCTAATGCTCACGGCATCAGGATTGGGGGAAGAAAGCATTCGACGGGTTGGGTTTTTAAACGAGATAATGGGCCTTAGTTAAAGGGTAAAGCCCGTGATTTAAATTCATGTTTTAAATTCAATTTAAATATGTTCAAACTTTGAAAAGCAATATCTCGGTCATACGTAATCAGATTGATGAACCGTAAGTTGCGTTGGGATCATATGGATGGGAGCAACACAATGAGACTTACCGCGAGTCAATCCGAGCTCGTTACAATTTATGGCGAAATAAATTGTTCGACTGAGTCAGTGAACGCAAACCGATATTTATCGGTTAAAGCGCAAATGTGAGTAAAACTCACCAACTCTGAATAGTTCTATTTTTACAACATATTCTTAGAACTGTTAAATATTGTCTGTTTGACTGTGTGTTGACTGTTTGATTGAACTGCTAGTCAGTTAGTAGAGATTATATATTTATGTATATATATATATATATATATATATATATAAACCGTCAAATAGTTATATGTTGATTCTGTTCTAACAGAATATTATACTGTTGTTGTCTAACATCTGTGGTGCAGGGAAACAGGTTGGAGGAATCCAACAGGATTCCTCAACAGTTATTTTACTGTGATTTTTATATTGTGATATATAATGTGATGTATATAATCTGTGTGATTTTGTGTGGTGGGACGATATTTATCGTTGTTATATGGCGTGTTAAATACCATGAGAAATACCAGAATGTAGGAGAGGGGTTTTCAAAGTATATTTTGAAAATAGTTTATTTATATAAAATCAAGGGATTATATATATATATATATATATATATATATATATATAAGAAAAAGGATTCTGAATATAAAGGAATATAGTTGGTAAAAACAAATATAAAAGAATTATATTTGTAAAGCAAATACCAGGGAATATATATGTTAATCGAATATAAGGGGATATATTTGTTAATCAAAATATAAAGGAATTATATTCGTTAAAAGAAATATAAAGGATATTTATTTAGAGATTAAATAAATAGAATTAAACTAAAGGAGATATTTATTTGTTAAATAAATAGGAGTTAACCAAGTGAATTGGTCGAGTTAACCAAGTGAATTGGTCGAGTTAATCGAAGTGAATGTGTTAAGTTAAACTAAGTGAATCGGTTAGAGTAAATCAAAGTGAATTAGTTAAGTTAACTAAGTGGTTAATCGAAGTGAATTAGTTGAGTTAAACTAAGTGAATCGGTTAGAGTTAACCAAAGTAAATTAGTTAAGATAAACTAAGTGGTTCACCAAAGTAAATAAGTTAAGATAAACTAAGCGGCTAATCAAAGTGAATTAGTTAAGTTAAACTAATTGGTAAATCAAAGTGAATTAGTTGCGTCAAACTAAGTGAATTAGTCAAGTTAAACTAATTGGTTAATCGAAGTAAATTAGTTGGGTTAATCAAAGTGAATTAGCTGAGTTAAACTAAGTAAATCGGTTAGAGTAAATCAAAGTGAATTAACTAAGTTAAACTAAGTGGATTAGTTCAGTTAATAGAGACAAGTAAATCAAGTTAGGTTAAACCATTAGAGTTAACCAGTTAGGTTAAACCATTTGAGTTACCCAGTTAAAGTTGACCAGTTAAAGTTGACCAGTTAGAGGTGACCAGTTAGAGTTAACCAGTTAGAGTTGACCAGTTAGAGTTGATCAGTTAGAGTTATCCAAGTAGAGTTAATCGAGTATAGTTGTTGAATGTCACTTATCCGAAGTAGAGTTATCGAATACAGTGTATTCGAGAGAAGAGAAATCGAATATAGTTTATTCGAGTGGAGAAGTCAAATGTTATTCATTTGAGAAGAGTTATCGAATATTATTTATTCAAAGAGTAGTTATCGAATATTAGTTATTCGAAGTTAGTTAACCCGAAGGAGTTAATCGATGAGTTAATCCGAAGGAGTTAATCAAAGAGTTAATCCAAAGGAGTTATTCGAAGTTAGTTAATCCGAAGGAGTTAATCGAAGAGTTAATCCAAAGGAGTTATTCGAAATTAGTTAATCCAAAGGAGTTATTCGAAGTTAGTTAATCCAAAGGAGTTATTCGAAGTCAGTTAATCCGAAGGAGTTAATCGATGAGTTAATCCGAAGGAGTTAATCGAAGAGTTAATCCAAAGGAGTTATTCGAAGTTAGTTAATCCGAAGGAGTTAATCGAAGAGTTAATCCAAAGGAGTTATTCGAAATTAGTTAATCCAAAGGAGTTATTCGAAGTTAGTTAATCCAAAGGAGTTATTCGAAGTTAGTTAATCCGAGGGAGTTAATCGAAGAGTTAATCCGAAGGAGTTAGTCGAAGAGTTAATCCAAAGGAGTTATTCGAAGTTAGTTAATCCGAAGGAGTTAATCGATGAGTTAATCCGAAGGAGTTAGTCGAAGAGTTAATCCAAAGGAGTTATTCGAAGTTAGTTAATCCAAAGGAGTTATTCGAAGAGTTAATCGAATATAATTTATTCGAATAGAGTTAGAGAAGTTAATCGAATATAGTTTATTCGAATAGTGTTGGAGGAGATATCGAATATAGTTTATTCGATAGGATAGAAGTGAATATCATTTATCAAATAGTGTAATCGATTAGAGTTGAGTTAATCGATTTGGGTTAAGTTAAGATATCAAGTTAAGATTTATCGAGTTAAGTAATCGAGTTGAGATAATCGATTTAAGAAAATCAAGTTAAGGTAATCGAAAAAGTTATTCGATAAGAGTAAATCCATTTAAGTTAATCGGATGTTAGTTATTCGATAAGAATTGGCACATTTAGGAAAATCGAATATTTGTTATTCGATAAGAGTTAATGAAATAGAGCCAACCAAGAAGAGTTATTTGAATATTAGTTATTCGATAGGAGTTAATCGAAATAGAGTTTATCGAATATAAGTTATTAACAAGGGAGTTAATCGAATAGAGATTACTCAAAAGAGAGTAATACGTCGAATTCAATTATATCGAATTCGGGAAAGTACTATTTACTTTCCGGGTTTTTAATCAAGGTTTAGTTATTGATTAAGAAATTAGGTGTCTGTTAAATTATTCGAGTTAGGAAATAAATTCATAATTTAGGATAGATATTTTAGGGGTTGGAATTATAACGTTATAGTTATAATCAAACATTTTCATATGAGAAGTGGATTCGTAACCTAAATCCGAGAATTTGCGTAAACAGATGATTGGAAAAAGTGAGTGACGAGCTTCATCTATTTCACAGTAAAGGACGTTGTTCAATTAAGGTCTGAGAGGTAATTATACCCCAACTTGATTGACTTCAGAATTGACAAAGGAATAGTTGTGGTTCGATAGAAAAGGTTGATTTGAAATATAGTTAAGTAATAAGCGATTAATGGATTAAGCGTAACGATGTTTTATACAACGTTCATTGGAAATCCGTAAATGAGTTTTGGAAACGTTTTCCAAATATAGTCAGATATGTTTTCTAAACATAGAAAATGAAATGTTTTCATGATAAGAATTTAAGAAATAGAGTTAAGCAAATTCAGAAACTAACTGGAGAGGGTAAGTTGAACGGTTTTCTAAGTGATGATCTGATGTTGGTTTCGACCTTCCGGATTGATACTTAGAGAATTGTTCTCATACTAGTTACAGTTAGGGACTGATAGTTGCGAAATAATAGTGATGTGAAAATAAACTATGGAAATGTTTTCCAATGATTAATAACATATATTTTCTAAATATATGAAATAAGGAAATATGAACATATGATGATTGATCGATCGAATTTCCATTTGGAAATAAGATCGTTGTTTGTACACCGACATGTTTTCATTTGATAGTTGAATCACAGACTATCGAAGTTTTTACCATTTTAACGTTGTTAATATGGAGAGACCGGTTGGATTATTATCCAAAGAACCACTCTGTATTGGCATAAGCGTTTCGAGCAATATATGCCAAAGATAAATTGAAGACGGAGTAAAGTGCAAGGGCTGTTGTATAAGTCTTAGATAACAGTGACTAAGATGGATATACTGAATAGTGCCTTCGGTTTGTCCAGTCCCAGGACAACGCATATGGAAGAAGGTCTGACAGAGTATATCCAATAGATCGCGTAAGTTGATCTGTTCAAACGTATTCACGTTTGGTGGCGGAGGAATTCGTTTCTCTTAGCTGTATACCCGTGTTATTTTTGGATAAGTCAATTTGTGATTTGGCGGGTATGACAATGTGGCATTCAAAGTGAATGATGATCAGATGTTCTGAAGATAGACGTAGCTTCTAGCCTCACACCAGGAAGTAACAAAAGTTGGGCTAGGCAGCATGGCTAGTTGGGCCATTCCCAAGCAGGGTGTATTGTCACCGATCTAGGGAATATCCATATTTATACTTCTTTTTGATTCTGTATATTCGGATGACAGTTTGATGGCCTATAACCGTGGTGGCAATATATTCGCGACACTCAAGCTAAATGAGTGAGCGGTCATGTGTGGCCGGGTTGCAAGACGTTCTTGTTGAACCCTGAGTGTATCCCCTCTAGAGTACACTATTCAGAAGGTGCTCCCATACCTTGTCTGTTGGAATCCATTCTTCGATAAGCGCCCTGCGGTTTATGATTTTATACTATGTATGTAGAACGTGAGATGCAAGCGTTTCTGCTAGATTGATATCTATTTGTACTTAGACATTATTATAATATCACAATGATATTGCTTGTCAAAGTTGTTCAGATACTCATAAGGAAAAACCCGTTCCGTATTTACGGCGTGGTCTTATGACATACCCTATACCTGTTTTAAACTATTTTACTCATACCAGTCCCATGACTGACCCGGAGTTTACTTTGTTGTTTTCCCTAAATTCTTGGGTGCCTAAATTTGTACGGGAAGTCAAGTAGTCGGGATTTACAGATATACTTGGAGAGCTTGGAGCAGGAGACTTCAAGATTCTATAGCTATAGTTATTTCCGCTGTGTTGTAAGTGTTGTACTCTGATAAGTGCTATTGTATATATATAACTGTTTACTTCAAAGTTATGTTATATATTATATGTTATTCGTTCCGCTGTGAGATTCGTGTTACTCTGATGATTCTGATGTTCTTCTTCTTCTATTCTATTAGTTCTATCTTTTCTTCCTCACCTTCTAAATTCTTTCACTAACGTCGCGGAATTTCTGACTCTCGAGGAGTCGGAAATTTCCAGCCGTTACACAATTCAAAAACAAAATCTTTGGTAGTAATCCATCACTTAGCAACTCGAAAATGACACTGATGATGTGGCCATCATCATTAGGGTTATTTTCTATCTATCAAAGTGAGTTCAATACTATAACAATTTTAAAACCATATTTAAACACATTCATTTTGAAATCACTTTCAAAATATCCTTCACAATGCTTGTAAACAAATTAAAATCTCCCAGGATTTTAAAATTCTCATATATTTAATCCAATTCCATTTACAAACACTTTTCACGTTTTTTTCGTAATTTTAATTCCAATTCTGATTTAAATTCATATTTAATTCATCTGATTTCATATATTACACTTATATGAAGTCTAATTGGTTATTTATATAACCGTTTCAATTTATAATCTCATTCGATTATAATAACAACCAACACATCATATATACTATAATAATTCCAATATATAGATTCCTTTTATAACAAAATATATTTCGGGTAAAATTATTTGATTTACCCTCTTTTCAAAACATACCATGTCGGTTCATCGTATTTAAGTGTTTATTAACTCCTACCGATACAGTGGATCAAACTGAGCGACCAGAACTCATAAACAACTCAAACAATAAATCTCCACAATATAAAATCATTTTATATTGAACAACAAATACGCTCACATATATATATACACTCAAACTCAATCTTGGGTATTGCTAACCCTATCTCTACTGAGTCACGCCACAGAGCCAAGGTAATTACTTAACCTTCAGCTCTGATACCACTGTAACGACCCGGGGAATTTGTGATCCTGAGTAACCAACATAAACTCAAAGTCGACTATTCAAGCATCGGAAACACCGAATAGTCCATGAAAGAAATTAGAGATGAGAATAGATAAGATAGAAACTTAGAATAGAAGAAGAAGAACATACAACATCAGAGTAAACACAATCTTACAGCGGAACGAACAATATATAATTGATACATAACTTTGAAACAAAATCAGTATATGTATACAGTAACATTATCAGAGTATAACACTTACAACACAGCGGAAATAAATAATAGCTATATATTCCTGAAGCCACCTGCTCCAAGCTCTCCAAGTATATCTATAAAATCCTGACTACTTGACTGCCCGTACCAAATTGGGCACCCAAGAGTTAAGGGAAAACAAAACAAAATAAACTCCGGGTCAGTCATGGGACTGCTATGAGTAAACAATTTAAAACAGTTTAAGAAAATAAACGATATCTCATAAGGCCACACCGTATAACATGGAACTGGTTTTTCCCTTATGAGAATCCAAAACAATTGATTTAACATTCAGAATCCTTTTGAAAGAAACGAAAATCTTTATATCAAAACTCTTTTGATATTATAATAGTGTCTATCAACCACACTAAATAATCATATAGCAAAACGTTTTCATCTCACGTTCCACATACATAATATATAATCAAAAACCGTAGGAGCTTATTGGGTAATGAATTCCAACTAGCAAGGTATAGGATCACCTTCCGACAGTGTATCTCTAGAGGGAAATACAACGGTTCAACAAGAACATCTTGTAACCCAGGCAAAAAATGACCGGTCATTCATTTCGCTTGAGTGTACCAAATGTATTATCACCAACAGTTAGGATTAGCAACTGTTTCCCGAAAGGGACAGTATCGAAATAGGTTAAAGAAGTAAATGTAATTTATCTAGATTAGGTGACCATACACCCTAATTGGCAGCTAACCACTTAGCCATGCGACCTACCCGATTTTATACCGTTTCTCTGTTGTGAGGCAAGAGGCCATAACGTACATATTACACCTTTATTTACTTTGAATGTCACCTCGTCATACTCACAAAATCACAAATTGATTTCCCTAAAAATACCACGGGAATACAGCTAAGGGAAACGAATTTCTCCGCCACCAAACATACATACGTTAGAAGAGATCAACTTATGCGATCTATTAAATATACTCTATCAGACATTCTTCCATACAGGTCGTCCTGGGACTGGACAAACCGAAGGCACTATTCTTTAAATCCATCTTAGGCAATTTCTACCTAGGATCGACAGAACAACCCTTGCATAACTCTGTCTTCAATTATCTTTATCATATTTGATTCGCAACGCTAACGCCCATACAGAGTGGTTTTCAGATAATGAATCTGATCCTGGTCTCTCCGTATTGACAACGGAAAAATGGTCAAACACTTTGATAGTCGGTGATTTAACCATCAAAGAAAAACATGTGTACAACCACGGTCGTATTTCCAAATGGAAATCTTATCGATCAATCATCAATCAACTTTATCTCTTTCTAAATTAATTTATCATTAATTTATTCAGTTACCTATTTCCATATCTCCATAAATTCTTATTTTCTAAATTTAGAAAATATACGTTATTAATCATTGTAACATTTCTGTATCTACTCCCATTTCTTATTTCTATATTAGAAAACATTTCTGATTCCTATTTGGAAAATATTTCCAAAACTCCTTTATTGGATTTAAATAGATGTTTAAATAAAGCATCGCGATGCCAACTCAAACCATTACACTCACTAACTAAATTCACTTAACCAACCTTCACTATTGACCCTTAACCATTCCTTAGTTAAAAATGAAGTCAATCAAGTTGGGGTATAACTACCTCTCAGACCTTAACTGAACAACATTTCTAGCCTCGAAATAGACAAGGTTCCCTTTTATATCTTTAACAAACTTCCTTACGTAACTCTCGGATTCAATTTACGAATCCACTTCTTTATTGAAAACATTGATTATAACTATAGAGTAATAATCCCTACTTCTGAAATATCTAACTTCAAAATATAACTTTTATCCCTTAATTTAACTAAATAACTAAATAGA
Organism: Allium sativum; assembly: GCA_030737875.1. Lineage (NCBI taxonomy): Eukaryota > Viridiplantae > Streptophyta > Magnoliopsida > Asparagales > Amaryllidaceae > Allium > Allium sativum. Next base: position 79,662,947 of record CM060925.1, read on the forward strand.
CAATTTATAACTAAATAAATAAATCTTGATTAAAAATCAAAAAGTAAATAGTATTTTCTCGAAATCGATATAATCGAATTTCGACATATAACTCTCTTTCATATAATCTCTATTTAATGACTCCTTTTCGAATAAACTTTATTTTATTAACTCCTTTCGAATAAACTATATTCAATTAACTCCTTTCGAATAAACAATATTCGATTAACTCCTTTCGAATAAACTATATTCGATAACTCCTTTCGAACAAACTATATTCGATATCTCCTTTCGAATAAACTATATTCGATAACTCCTTTCAAATAAACTATATTCGATAACTCCTTTCGAATAAACTATATTCGATAACTCCTTTCTTCAAATAAACTATATTCGATAACCTTTCTTCGAATAAACTACATTCGATAACCTTTCTTAGAATAAACTATATTTGATTACCTTTCTTCGAATAAACTATACTCTATAATCTGTCTTCGAATAAACTATATTTGATAACACCTTTCAAATAAACTATATTCGATAACTCCTTTCGAATAAACTATATTCGATAACTCCTTTCAAATAAACTATATTCGATAACTCCTTTCGAATAAAATATATTCTATAACTCCTTTCTTCGAATAGACTATATTTGATAACCTTTCTTCGAATAAACTATATTCGATAATCTTTCTTCGAATAAACTATATTCGATAATCTCTCTTCGAATAATTATATTCGATTAACTCTATTTGATTAACTTTATTCAGTTAACTCTATTTGATTAACTCTAAACAATTAACTCTATTTGATTAAATCTAATCAATTAACTCTGTTTGATTAACTCTATTCAATTAACTTTATTTGATTAACTTTATTTGATTAACTCTAATCAATTTACTCTATTTGATTATCTCTATTTATTAACTCTAATCAATTCACTCTATTTGATTAACTCTATTCAATTAACTCTATTCGATTAACTCTATTTGATTAACTCTATTCAATTAATTCTATTTGATTAACTCTTTTTTTTAACTCTTTTATATAATCCATTAAGTTCGATTTCGTATTTTAAAATAATATCCTGTTTCCAAATTCCATTTATACTTTTATATATAGAATTATTCATATGAAATCTCCTTTTTATTTCTAACACTTAAATCACATTTAAATCTATTTATTTTCTAAATAAATATTTCCTTTTATAACTCTATTTATTTTCTAAATAAATATTCCCTTTTATAATCTATTTATTTTCTAAATAAATATTCCTTTTATAATCTATTTATTTTCTAACTAAATATTCCTTTTTCATCAGATTCTGATATTGTATGCTCAAGTTATGACTTACATAAGTTACATGCTATTTAATTTGAAATTAACTAAGCTTAAACAAAATTTAAAATTTTGGGCTTAACCTTTTCTTTGTTGGCCTATTTGCCCAAACCCATACCCTTAAACACGTCCTCCTGCTCCTCATCTCTTCTCCCTTTCGAACCCAATATTTCCACAACAAAGTTCTACTGCCATTTCCATTTCTGAAACAGAAATCCAAACTCCATTTCTACTCTACTATAAATCAAACATCATACACCAAAATTCACCTCCCAAAATTCTCTATCCAGCTATATTAAAACCTTTCAGCTCGGCACCATCCTTCCTCTCGACAGTATCTCGTTTCATACGGCACCATGGCCGACAGTTCATACCCACGTCTCCCCCTCATTCCATCGCGAAACCATATGAGACCAAGACCATTGATCTTCTCTTCCAAAATTCTCACTTCCCGTACCAATCCCCTAAGACTTGCACTACTAAATTTGCTCGTGATATCACAGTCCTCGCATGTGAACTCCAGGAACTCACGACATAAATATTGACGAAAACAACAAACCTTTGCATATCCGCGCGCCTTCCTACCTCGACTTCGAATCCATGATTTATTTCCCATTAAACCGCTTATACTTGCCATGCTTTCAAACCCTAAATTTACTGACTTATTTCGAGCGTGACGGAACTGAATCGCTCGCAGTAAAATCAACATGGAATGGAAGAGCAACTGATAAGGATTTCGAATATGTACGTGAAGATTTATAGAATTTTAACTTGTTTTCTTTTGATTTTCAAACTTCCATTTTTACTGTTGGAATTTCTTCCTGGTGGCTGCTATGGAATTTGACCAGAGAAGAATAGAAATAAGGGTTTAGGGTAGAAAGGGTTATTTATAGGATAAGTAAAATATTTTTATATTAGATTTTATATGCAATTTTAATCCATTGCTGCTTGAATTAGTCATTTAAAAATTCGTAAAATCACATATGGTATTCAATTCTGACGAAAATGGACATACGGTTACAGTTCGGCATTACGGACCCAACGAAACTGCTTTCATCGAATTCCGACTCCATTTGCTCACATAGCGTATTTTTTAAAGTCAAATTATTGACTATTTTTCACATTAAAATTCCGTACGGCCACATACTGATTCCAAAAATCATGAAAATTGAAATATAACAATAATTTAATATTCCGGATCTAACAAAATTGGTTTTGCCGAAAACGGATCTCGTTTGCAAAAGTGGCTATTTTTAATGCTTTAAATAAACCCATTTAAATATTAAATATATTTAAAAATAATTAAATTAAATATTTATAAACAAATATTATCATATATATGTATTCACATACAATATCATATAACTCCAAAATAAATATATCAAGATTTATAACTCCATATTTCAAATTGGGGTTAAATCGATATTCAATGTATAATAAATATCCATTTATAACATAAATAAATCATTATAAATTATAAAGGAATACCATAGCGACTTTTCAAAAATTTGATTTGGACATAAATCAAAATTTACACGATGAAATCCAGATTTTTCTCTTCCATTAGAAAAATATAGTTCACCAGCTCCGAACGTTTCTTGTTTCACAGAAATCCGGCTTAAAACGGATTATGTATATTCGTTTAAAATTCGAATCGCCAAATTGCGAACTACCACGCATTTCGAGCTCGATTATAATTATGATATAATTTATACATTTAAATGACATTTATAAATAAGTTCGTTATTATAATTCAATTCTAAACCGAATATATATATATATATATATTTTTTAAATAATCCGATTCACACAATATTGTAAATTCCACTATTTTCAACTATTTTGGAAATTAAATGTATTATTCTATCATTTAATTTAATTAATTATACAATATTATTTAAATAAACAACCATTTAATTCTCTAAATCATTGTTTTGAATAATTAAATAAATTAATAATAATACCGTAAAAATACGGGTCGTTACAAGAACGGACTTATAAATGGATTATGTCTGACATTGTATTGTGTGCTATATTTGTTGACCTCTACTAAATATATGTCTGTTTGGTGGCAGAGAATTTATTCTCTTGCTCTAACACCCTTCTCTGAGACATACGAGCGTAGAGGTTATATATTGGTAGAAATCAATGGTATGGTATTGATTGACAATGTGGCATGTTAAGGTGCAAATGATCAAGGCTTTTGTTGAAAAGCAGGGCCTTATAGATGATGATCAGAGCACGGCTTTAAGTAGCATAGCTTTGTGTGTAGCGTTAATTCGTGAGCCTCACACCCCGGTATGAGTCTAAAACGAGATAAGGGACGCAAGGAGTGCATACATTTCTTTCGAGCTAGAAGTGGTGTCATGGTATAGAGCCCAGACATTTTTACTTATGTAGATGATGGATAGCGAGGCGCCTTGGATTTGAGTCTCTAACGGCTCTTGATTGGTCGATGTACCGAACATTTTGGAGGTCTGATAGGACCGGGAAACGTATGTTCAGGAATAACAAATCCACAAACGTTAGGTGTGGATAGGCGTTGCAGGATCCCGTAGGTGTGATCCTGGATCATCTTGCTAGAGGTGATCCGAATCGGTAAGGAGACCATCCCTTGCCTTGAATCATGATGGAAATCCAATTTCCAATATGACATTGTGCGGTTTTAATTGTAAACCGATATGGCGACATAGTAGGATCGGGTACTATGTCGTCTATGATTGATACATTTACATTCGAAGTTGTTTTGACACTATGCACTTATAGTAATATCAAAATGATTCGTTTTAAATCGTATCAAGCATTTTTTACTATTATAAGGTAAAACTCTATCCTCCGGCTTGCATTGCATTATGTGATGGGACCTGAGTCTTATAATAGCTTCATTTTTAAAAAAGCATTACATTGTTTATAATTTTTTTTATTTTAGAGTATTCATAGGAGTAAACCCGTTCCGTGACATATGGCGTGGTCCCTTTATTTACCCAGTATTAAAATAAAGTTAATAACTGTTTTAGTTCTCACACCAGTCCCATGACTGACTCGGAGTTTACTGTTTCAACCTAAACTCTGGGTGCCCATATTTCCACACGGTCAGCTAATAGTTTTGGTTTTTGCAGATATTTCTTTTCATAGGATCCTGGATTACAGCTGGAGCTATATTCGGAAAGCTTTGTATCTGTATATTTCATTCAGTTGTGTTAGTTGACGTAATTTCCGCTGCTATGTATTTTATTCTCTGATATTGTATTTCCGTTGTGTAATATTTATTCGTACTTAGATATAATCTTGTACTCTGATGTAAATTGTTGTAATAGCAATGAAATGTTCTCATGTTTGTGTTCTGATGCGTCATGTTCTCAACATAATCCGTGTTTCCCCATCTCCTCGGAGGTTGGGCGAGTTCGGTGTGTGTTAGTTTGATGTCGGAGCATTGGTTTACAAAGCACAAGAACAAGACACGTTAGAACGAATGAAAGAATTCATCGGAGATAGGATTAGTAACATCCTATAAGAATAACTCATTAGAGATAGGGTTAGTAATGCCCCAGAATGAGTTTAACGAGTGTTATTTAAAAAAACGAGATTTGTTTTGAAAATTATGTCTTATTTTAATAATTTGATTATTTTATTTGATTTTAATTTGTACAATCAAGTATATGAAGATTTTGCATATACACGTCATGAACGTATATTCGAAGTCTCAAATATACTGAGTAGATATAGAATCACACTCTAGTCCCCCGGAGATGATTCTGTTGATTGATATCTTGTCATCAGTATTTATGTTCGAGTTTAAAAGGTGGGATGTCTATATATTTCCAATTGACTGGTGTGAGAACCAAAACTTAGTTAGGGTGTATGTTGTAATTTGGCATTGAAATGTGATTTTTGAGTATACATAAAAGATATATGTTTGAAAAGCTAATCAACTAGTTGATTGCTGGTTGCGATGGATGATAATTAGTTTGACTAACTAAAATATTAGAATAATAAAACCAATGTGAAAATGAGAGGGTAAAATTAAGCCAAATTGAATTATATTGAACTGAATTGAAAATTAGTTCGAATCGGATATATACATACATGTATATATATGTTGTATAGGTTATTGCGTAGAAGCTAAGAAAAGGAATAAAATTGTGTGCCCAAACAATAGGTACATGTTTATTGTGTTTATTGGGTTTGATAATTTTATGAGTCGATTGGCTAGCCGCTTGGATTTTAGGTTTCCTTTTGATATATGAGATCCCGTAGAGGCCACTTGTACTTGTACCGATCAACCCGTACAAAGGAGGTTATGGCGAAATTTCTTGAAAATTTAAGGCATTAGCCAAATTTTGAGAAATTAGAAAGTACTTAGAAGCTGAAAAGTTGTAGAACTTGAGTCAAGCAAAGGTTGACTTGGTTAAGTAAACGACATTCAGTTCCTTCTTCCTTTTCGAGGACGAAAAGACTTTAAGTGGGGGAGATTGTAACAACCCATATTTTTGGAGCCAATTTAAAATTTATTTTTAATTGATTTTCATAGAAATTAAATATTTCATATGAACTATTGTGAGAATAAACGATTTAAATTTTATTTTTAATCGAAGTTAGAATGTACAAATTTGAAATTTAATTAAAATGAACTTGAAATGGCAAGGTAGTTTGAAAATTCGATTTTAAACTTTGAATGAATGTATAGAATTCAATGTAAATCAGAGTTTGATAAAACAAAAAACGTTGGAATAATTTGAATTGTAACTTTTTAACGAAGGTAAGAAATTGAACTTTCACTTTATAACTTGTAAGTTATGTCTAAATTAAAATTTAGAATAGTCGCTATGGAATATATATATATATATGTATATATATATATATATTTAATATTATATATAGCCCTTAAAAATCACCATTTTGCAAACGACCTCCGTCTTCAATGAAACCACTTCCATTGAGTTCAAATTGCTAGATCAAAAACTATGAACATCAATATCTTTGAAGTTGGAGAAATTTGGTCTCTTTCATTAGATGTAGGACCAAAATGTCACTTTTTGCATATGGGCGAATTTGGACTTGAAAACACTTCCATTGAGTTCAAAATGTCGTTTGGGTGTTCGAAAAGTATAAATTTCGATATATTTCGAGCTTTAGGGATTTGGCACTTGGGTTGGGTCTTGGTTTGGCTAGACCTAGCCACTTAAAACACCCCCAAATCAACTTCCTCTCCTTCATTCATTCTCCCTCAACAACAAAAAATAGAAATGGGGATTGGAAAGGGAAATTAAAATTCCTAAAGCTAGGTTTTGCAAATCCAAGCCCAAATCAAGTGCTAAATCAATTTAGAGACTCATGTAAGCTCTCTACACTCATTCTCTACCTCTCTATCATGCAAATTTCAGATTTTTGATAACCCAATTTTTGATATTTGCTTTATGTTCTTGCATGAGGTGATTTTGATGAGGTTTAGAGAAGTTATTGCTTGCTAAGAGTTCTAGAAGCTTGTTCTTCTTTGTTGGAGCTTGTTCTTGTCATTCAAGAGCCAAATGTGAGATCTTTATGTCTATGCCACAAGCTATTGGCTTGTTAAAGTGTAGATTAGTGTTCATTTGAGTTGCATATGCATATGAATTGGTTAGATAAGTATATACCTTCCGGTTCATTATGCTTTAGTTTCGTTAAGTTGAAAATTATGATTAGAATTGTCCACACAATCTAATGCATATGCAATAAGTTGATTTGCCGATATTATGAAGCTCCGTTGTCGCATCGGCAAGTTCTAAGGCTTCACAATTCACTTATATTGCATTTGATTGCTTTGGTTAGAGAATGTAGTTGCTTTAGAGTTTATATTAGAAATCATTGTAGTCTTATGTATATGTGTGTGTGTGTGTGCATGTGTTCTTAAGCGATTTTGACAAGCTAAAGAGGCTTTCATTTTAGCTTATGAAACGCTATAAGCCATCATCCTTGATCCGGGATCGTCTGAGAACCATTTGCACATCATTACATAGGCAAAATAGTGCATTTGCGTCAGTTCAGACGTCTGGCCAACGCAACAGATGTCTGTCCAAGCCCACGGGACATTATTTGCTTCAGCTCAGAGGTCTGACCGACGTAACAGATGTTTGTCAAAGCTCTGTGGAAATGATCTGTCAGCCATCTGACTTGATGCAACAGACGTCTGTCTAGGGGCAAAATAATTGATTTATTTAAAATGATCATAACTTTTTCATACGAACTCGGAATTCAATGAAACCAGGTGCGTTGGAACCGTATCGATGAGAGTTTTGAAATGGAACTAAATTGGAATGGTTTGGAGCTCATGGAAATTCTTGGTGGAGAAAAACATCCGATGTAAACAATCGAATTTTCATCGTTATTTAACGACACTAAAACCGTAAATTAAAGAATGGTGGAGTGGAAACCAAAGGTGAGAACTCTCTCAGTCAAACTATGTTTACATCTATTATAGGTGTGATAAAATATGTATTGATTGCATGTGATTGCAATGTATGTTTAATGATTGATGGATGTTTACAGTTTTTATAGTTACCATTATATTAAACCGCGAAAATATTGTTTAAGTTCACATGGATTGTGATGTAACCCCACATGGGTATTGGGATGATAATTTTACACATTCCCAAATATGTAAATAATAATCATTGGATGTTGATTTAAAACCTGTAACAACCCGTAAAATGCGAGCCAGTTTGAAAATTTTATTTTGGCCATTTTAGCGAATTTTGATTATTTAAAATGAATTATTTTAAATAATATCGACGAGAAATTTATTTTGAATATAATTCGATCGTATATATTATATACGTCGTCGTTAGAATATATAATTATATATAATTATAAAAGGAATTGAAAATGGCGCGGTAGTTTGAAAATTCGATTTCTAATTTCAAATGAATATACAGAATTCAATATAAGTCAGAATTGAACGAAACAAGAAATATTTGAATTTGTATAACTATATCTTTGTAACGAAGTTAACAAACTGGGATTTCATCTTAGAAATGATAAGATATGTCCAGTTTAAAATTAGAAATAGTCGCTGTGGAATTTATATATATTTTTATATATATAAGGCCCTTAAAAATAGCAATTTTGCAAACGATCTCGGATTTCGACGAAACCAGTTTTGTTAGGTCCGTGATGTCGAATTATTGCTAAATTCCAAATTTCATAATTTTTCGAATCAATATGTGAGCGTGGCAAAGGAAAACGCGTTTGACCATTTCAGTTGATTTTAATCGACTGGAAATTGGCCATTTTTCTAACGGTCTCAGAATTCGACGAAACTAGTTTTATTAGGACCGTATCGTCAATACGAAGCTAGAAAATATTTTTCGAGAATTTTTAGAGTTAGTATGCGACCCCGGTAATTTGAAATGTACGTTAAAATTCAATAAAAGGATTTAAATTGTAAATTCAACGGAAACTGATTGTAACGATCAAACCAGCTTACGATACATATCCCATTGTGTTCGGAATGGGGGTAAAATGCTATGGACGACAGGCGGTGGACCTCGTTTCGAGATCGTATGTAAAAGTCAACCCTTGTGCATTAATTTAATAATTAAATAATTCAATAAATAGAAAAAAAAAAGAATATACCTTTTCTTTTTCCTCCATAATGTCTGGCCCCCCCCGATACTTCCCATTTCAGTTTTTCTAAATAAAAAAAAAAAAAAAAAAAAAAAGAGGCAGCAGAGCCATCCGCCGCCGCCCCTAGGGCTTTGCCGCTGCTCCTCCGACGAGAGGCGCCACCGAGCCCCGAAGAGCGCGCCGCCGCGCAGCAGGCGCGGCAACCTCCTGCTCCTCCGCCAGGCGCCGTCGCGCCTCAGGCGCTGGCCGTCCTCCCCTCTCGCCTCCTCACCTCATTTGCTTCTCCCTCCTCCTCTATTGAACCCCGCGACCCCCTCTTCCTCCTCCCTTCCCTACCTATCCCCTCCACCGAGCCTCGCAAACCCCCCCTCTGTAAGTTTTAGTTTTATTTTCATTTTTATTTATTGATTTTATTTTTATTTTAAAAACTGATTTATAAAAGGAATTTTAAAAATTAAAATATAAAAGATATGTTTTTTAAAAATATAAAAGATATGTTTTTTTAAAAATATAAAAGATATGTTTTTTTAAAAATATAAAAGATATGTTTTTTTTTTAAAAATATAAAAGATATGATTTTTTTTTTTTTTTTTAAATAGAATAGATTAGATGTTTGAGATGGGAAAGGCGAAAGAAAAATATAGTTTTTATATGTTGAAAGGCGAAAGAAAAATATAGTTTTATATGTTGAAAGGCGAAAGAAAAATATAGTTTTATATGTTGAAAGGCGAAAGAAAAATATAGTTTTTATATGTTGAAAGGCGAAAGAAAAATATAGTTTTTATGTTTTGAACTTTGAAGTAAAAATTCGATTTTTATATATTGAACTTTGAACTAAAAATTTGATTTTTATATATTGACCTTCGAAATCAAAATATGATTTTTAAATATTGAATAGCGAAGTAAAAATTTGGTTTTTACATATGTAGTGAAAGCGGACAACGAAAGCGACAAAAGGCGAGTTGGCGAAGACTTCTGCAAATGAAGAGCCGTGGAGCTAGGATAGCTATAAGTGAGAATTTCTCACCTTTCAATTTATTTTTCTAGTTATACATATATATACTAGGATGCAGACGGTGCTTATTAGAAGCACCCGACACCCGTCCACAAACCATGGACTTGTTTGATTGGTTGTGTAGTTGGTTAGATTATTTGATTTGGATTGGATTGTTTTGGTGAAATGAATTGATATGATTGATGTGTGAATGGCGTGGGCCTTCACTAGACCGGGGATAAGGCTAGGCCTTGTCCCGTTTCTAGTATCGTGCCGTTATGCCGCCGAAATTTTCTAAAATAAGTTAGAAAAATAAAAATAGCATTTTATTTAACGAATGAACTGAATAGAAATTCATATGTTAAAATAAAATGTGTTATCGTTAAAAATATAATTTTTAACGTGAATGTGAATAAATAAATATTCATTTACAAACCAGACGGTTTGTTTATGTACACCTATTTGAATGACGTTGATTGGGTCGATAAATTTTACACATCGCCTAACTGCACAAATAAAATATGTGTTTGATTGTTTGAAACCCCACACGGGTGTTAGGATGAAATTTTGAAGTTCACTCATCCTGATTGATTAAATATGTCGATCGATTGATTGACAAGCTGCTATAAGCGTTAAATGTCTATATTGGATGCTTATACAGTGTAGTGCACTTTGGTTGATGGTTGATTATTCATCGTTGTTGATATTTACATGTGTTGTAGAAAATCCATATAATTAACATTATATGGTAATTGATTGGGCCTCATTCCAGTTTCGAAAAAAAGAAATATTTGAAATAGAAATATTTGAAATAGAATATTTGAAAATAGAAATATGTGAAGCCGTGAGGATTAGATTGACGCCATTTTGACGTGAACGATATTTATATCGATTTTATTCATTTTGAAATGAATATTGAAAGGTGATTTCGAAATCGAATATTTTGAAATGAATTGAATTGAAAACGATTTCGAAATGAATTGAAAACGATTTCGAAATGAATTGAATTGAAAACGAATTCAAAATGAATTGAAAACGATTTCGAAATGAATTGAATTGAAAACGAATTCAAAATGAATTGAAAACGATTTCGAAATGAATTGAATTGAAAACGATTTCGAAATGAATTGAATTGAAAACGAATTCAAATGGAATAGAAAGCGAATTGAAATGAATTCAAATTGAATTGAAATTCGAATTGAATAGAAATGAATTTTTAAACGAATTTATAAAGAAGAATTCAATTTTGCTTTGAATTGAAATAGAAGTTGAAATAGAATTTGAAACGAATTTAAAACTATTTATATAATTCGTTTTAAATAGAAATCGACGAAATATATATTATATATATTATATATATAATATAATGGCCTGAATAGAACGCGCCGCGCCGCGGCAGTTCGCGAATTTCGACCATTTATTTCAAACGGACATTACGGGAGATCCGACCGTCGGATTCTCCTAAAACCGGAACCGTTGGGTTCGTATCGAAAAGAGCTTTCTAATGAATGTTAGAAATTTGAAATCTAACGGTTGGATTTGGAATTATGTCCAAATCAAATTTGAAAAAGGTCGCTGTAAGTGCAGTTCGATGACCATTGATGGAAATCGACTGTACGGGCCTTAATAAAATTATTAAAAATAGTAATAATTTGTGTAAAATCATAAGAAATGATTTAGAAAGGATTGGGATGAAAAACTCCATATTTGAAAAGATAAAAATAGATTTTTATCGAAATGAATTAGTTTTGAACTAGAATTATAATTCTATTTATTTTTAAATAAATAAATGGAATTTGAAATGGTTTTGAAAATAACCAAAATTTCCAATGATTGCATTGGAGTGGATTTGAATCGAAATTGTCTTCGGAATATTTCGATGTTGGAATTCGTGATTATACAGGTGTTGTTATGGAAATTTGAAAGATATATATATATATATCGTTATTTCCAATACGACACTTGTTAGTCGTAGAATTCGATATTGAATATAAGCCGATATATTTTCTATTCAGAGCCTTGTATTGAATATCGAATGTGATTTGGGTTTGTCGTGAATGGTGTCTTCACTAACACTGTTCTTGAACCCAGCTGAGAAAAGATTAAATCTTTTGATTTAGATTTAATGAAGTGTACCAATTAAATAATATTTAATTGGAATTGAATTGATATTGATTTTTGGGTTTATCGTGAACAGTGTTTTAAATAACACTTGTTCTTTAACCCGATAATTAATGAATGTGATTTGGGTTTGTCGTGAATGGTGTCTTCACTAACACTGTTCTTGAACCCAGTTGAGAAATGATTAAATCTTTTGATTTAGATTTAATGAAGTGTACCAATTAAATAATATTTAATTGGAATTGAATTGATATTGATTTTTGGGTTTATCGTGAACAGTGTTTTAAATAACACTTGTTCTTTAACCCGATAATTAATGAATGTGATTTGGGTTTGTCGTGAATGGTGTCTTCACTAACACTGTTCTTGAACCCAGTTGAGAAATGATTAAATCTTTTTATTTAGATTTAATGAAGTGTACCAATTAAATGATATTTAATTGGAATTGAATTGGTATTGATTTTTGGGTTTATCGTGAACAGTGTTTTAAATAACACTTGTTCTTTAACCCGATAATTAATGGAATGTGATTTTGGGTTTATCGTGAATCGTGTTTTACATGACACTGATTCTTTAACCCAGATAAAGATTAAAACTAAGTGGAGTTTTAATGAATCTTTAATTAGATTGAAAAGATCGAGAATGGAGTATCACCAGTTTTGCTCCAGGCGATAGTTAAATCTTTAATTAGATTTGAACGTGAAATTTAGGAACTAACTGCCGGTTAGCCAAGCAGAATGGTTTTCTGGATATTGATCTGATGTTGGTTTCGGCCTTCGGGGTTAATATTCGGGGAATTATTCTCTTGATTAATTTACGGTTAGTGACTAATGAATTGGAATGAGGCGTATGTTGTGTTTGTGTAACACTTATTTAAAATATACGCGAGTTATTCGGAAAGACCGGGTTTATCCCATTCTGAATAACTGATACGACGATAAGTCGAAGATGAAGACGATGGTCGAAGACCGGAGGTCTTCACGTCGTTTGGGTGATAGCTGATGATCTTGATTGGGCTGTACACCCAAGAAGATGGAAACAGTTGGTGATCGTCCAGACGTACTTGGAGATCGATGGATATGCGGGGTACTAGGTGCCTCCGGTTTCGTTCAGGCCCAGAACGGACTTGTAAATGGACTGTGTGTCTGACATTGGATTTCATTCTGTGTGACTGAGATCGGTTGCATAGAGTGGTTTGCCTGTGTGGCATGCTAAGATGCAAATGATCAAGGCTTCTGTTGAAAAGCAAAGTCTTGTGGTGATGATCAAAGCACGGCCTTTGTGGCGTAGCTTTGTGTAACGTTTACCTCGCGTGTTTCACACCCGGTATGAGCCAAAAACGGGAGACGGACCTCAGGGAGGACTTGCGTTTCTTTCTAGCTAGAAGTGGCGTCAGTGGTTTTCACGCCCTGACGAGTTTGACTTATGTGGTTGTTGCTGTTGCGAGGCGCCTCGGTTATATCGGTTTCGGCCGATGCATTCTGGTCGGCTGACGGGCCAGACTTACACCCCATAGGGTGGGGAGACGTATTGTTCAGGCATAATAATCCACTCCGTGTGGACCGGCCCTGACGATCCAAGGGGCAGTTGCGGCTGTTCCTGAGACACGGGCTAGAGCGTCTCGAATCGGTTGAGGATCTTGCCCCTAGCCTCGGTTCATAGATGGAAATCCAATTTCCAAATACGTGACATTTGCGGTTTTATTTGTAAACCTATATATATGGCGACATGATATATGGTACCCATGCCGCCTATGATTGATACTTATGATTTGAAGTTGTTTTATACACTATGCACTTATAATAGTATCAAACGATTTGTTTTAAACGTATCAAGCATTCTTCGGCTGTTATAAGGGAAAACCCTATCCTCGGCTGCGTTGCATTGTGTGATAGGACCTGGGTCTTATAACAGCTTCATTTTTCTTTATTTAGCATTGCGCTGTTCGTTTTATGCACTGGTATTCTTGGGAGGAAACCCGTTCCGTGTTATACGGCGTGGTCCCTTGTTTTACCTAATGATTTAAAATAAAGATTAATAACTGTTTTAGTTCTCACACCAGTCACATGACTGACCTGGAGTTTATTGTTTTAACCTAAACTCTGGGTGCCCTTATTTTCGACACGGGCAGCTAGTAGTTTCGGTTTTGCAGATTTATATTCACAGGATCCTGGTTCACAGCTGGAACGATATCCGGAAAGCTTTGTATCCGTATATCTCTTCTAGTTGAGTATTGTATTATTTTCCGCTGCTATGTATTTAAATGTAATTTAAATCTCTGATATTTCTGTGTAATATTCTTTTTTACTCTGTATATTCTTGTAATCTGATGCATTGTTGTAATATACAATGAAATGTTCTTCTGTATGCGTTCTGCTGTGGTTTGTTCTCGAACTATCCGACGCTTTCCTTTACGGGGAAGTTACGGGTTTTCACATTTGGTATCAGAGCTTTGGTTTACAAAGCTCAGAGAACAAGGCACATTAGAACCTTACGAAAGAATTCATCAGATATTGGATTAGTAATATCCAACGAGAATGACTCGTTAGAGATGGGATCAGTAGTATCCTAGAACGAGTGTGAAGAGTATATTTTTGAAAGTGAAAACAAATTTTTGTTTTGAAAATATAAATCCATCATTCGTATTTGGTTATTTATTTATATTGACGTGGACAATCCAGTATATATAGATTTTGCGTATACGTCTGATCCGCGTGTATTCGAAATTTTAATATACTGGATGGATATAGAATTACACTCTAGTCGCCCGGGGATGATACCGATAATTGTGATCACATTATCAGTGTTTATATTCGAGTGATGAAAGTGAGATTTCTATATATTTCCATTAGACTGGTGTGAGAACCAAATCTTATATAGTTAAAACATATTGTTGTGATTTGACATCAAAAACAAGATCTTTGTATATGTATCAAAATTATGAATTTGAAACTCTAATTCACTAATTGATTGATGTTTGTGTTGTTTGTTTATTTGTTTGCTAATTTTTAGCCATTTAGCCTAACGAAACCAAATATTGAACTATATTGAAATTTGGTTACATTTGCTTGCATATACAAGTATATCATTGAACAGGTCATAGCAAGGAGGCTAGAGCAGAGAATAAAATTTGTTTGCCCGACAAATAGGTACATGTTTACTACATAATTTCCTGTTTTGTTTGGGTGATGATGATTTTGTGAGCCTATTGGCTAGCCGCTTGGCTTTTTCTTTTTCTTTTTGAGATCTGAAGGACCGGGGAAGCTATTTGAAATTCCCCGATGCTCCCATTGCAGGGGAGGTTATGGCGAAATTTTTCGAAAATTTAGGGTGTTAGCCAAATTTTTGAGATTTTGAAAATTCTCAGAAACTGAAAAGTTGGAGAATGGAAGCCAGATCGAACGTAGGGCTGATTAATCAAACCACTTTCGACTTTGTTCCTTTTCGGGGACGAAAAGTTTTAAGTGGGGGAGATTGTAACAACCCGTAAAATGCGAGCCAGTTTGAAAATTTTATTTTGGCCATTTTAGCGAATTTTGATTATTTAAAATGAATTATTTTAAATAATATCGACGAGAAATTTATTTTGAATATAATTCGATCGTATATATTATATACGTCGTCGTTAGAATATATAATTATATATAATTATAAAAGGAATTGAAAATGGCGCGGTAGTTTGAAAATTCGATTTCTAATTTCAAATGAATATACAGAATTCAATATAAGTCAGAATTGAACGAAACAAGAAATATTTGAATTTGTATAACTATATCTTTGTAACGAAGTTAACAAACTGGGATTTCATCTTAGAAATGATAAGATATGTCCAGTTTAAAATTAGAAATAGTCGCTGTGGAATTTATATATATTTTTATATATATAAGGCCCTTAAAAATAGCAATTTTGCAAACGATCTCGGATTTCGACGAAACCAGTTTTGTTAGGTCCGTGATGTCGAATTATTGCTAAATTCCAAATTTCATAATTTTTCGAATCAATATGTGAGCGTGGCAAAGGAAAACGCGTTTGACCATTTCAGTTGATTTTAATCGACTGGAAATTGGCCATTTTTCTAACGGTCTCAGAATTCGACGAAACTAGTTTTATTAGGACCGTATCGTCAATACGAAGCTAGAAAATATTTTTCGAGAATTTTTAGAGTTAGTATGCGACCCCGGTAATTTGAAATGTACGTTAAAATTCAATAAAAGGATTTAAATTGTAAATTCAACGGAAACTGATTGTAACGATCAAACCAGCTTACGATACATATCCCATTGTGTTCGGAATGGGGGTAAAATGCTATGGACGACAGGCGGTGGACCTCGTTTCGAGATCGTATGTAAAAGTCAACCCTTGTGCATTAATTTAATAATTAAATAATTCAATAAATAGAAAAAAAAAAGAATATACCTTTTCTTTTTCCTCCATAATGTCTGGCCCCCCCCGATACTTCCCATTTCAGTTTTTCTAAATAAAAAAAAAAAAAAAAAAAAAAAAGAGGCAGCAGAGCCATCCGCCGCCGCCCCTAGGGCTTTGCCGCTGCTCCTCCGACGAGAGGCGCCACCGAGCCCCGAAGAGCGCGCCGCCGCGCAGCAGGCGCGGCAACCTCCTGCTCCTCCGCCAGGCGCCGTCGCGCCTCAGGCGCTGGCCGTCCTCCCCTCTCGCCTCCTCACCTCATTTGCTTCTCCCTCCTCCTCTATTGAACCCCGCGACCCCCTCTTCCTCCTCCCTTCCCTACCTATCCCCTCCACCGAGCCTCGCAAACCCCCCCTCTGTAAGTTTTAGTTTTATTTTCATTTTTATTTATTGATTTTATTTTTATTTTAAAAACTGATTTATAAAAGGAATTTTAAAAATTAAAATATAAAAGATATGTTTTTTAAAAATATAAAAGATATGTTTTTTTAAAAATATAAAAGATATGTTTTTTTAAAAATATAAAAGATATGTTTTTTTTTTAAAAATATAAAAGATATGATTTTTTTTTTTTTTTTTAAATAGAATAGATTAGATGTTTGAGATGGGAAAGGCGAAAGAAAAATATAGTTTTTATATGTTGAAAGGCGAAAGAAAAATATAGTTTTATATGTTGAAAGGCGAAAGAAAAATATAGTTTTATATGTTGAAAGGCGAAAGAAAAATATAGTTTTTATATGTTGAAAGGCGAAAGAAAAATATAGTTTTTATGTTTTGAACTTTGAAGTAAAAATTCGATTTTTATATATTGAACTTTGAACTAAAAATTTGATTTTTATATATTGACCTTCGAAATCAAAATATGATTTTTAAATATTGAATAGCGAAGTAAAAATTTGGTTTTTACATATGTAGTGAAAGCGGACAACGAAAGCGACAAAAGGCGAGTTGGCGAAGACTTCTGCAAATGAAGAGCCGTGGAGCTAGGATAGCTATAAGTGAGAATTTCTCACCTTTCAATTTATTTTTCTAGTTATACATATATATACTAGGATGCAGACGGTGCTTATTAGAAGCACCCGACACCCGTCCACAAACCATGGACTTGTTTGATTGGTTGTGTAGTTGGTTAGATTATTTGATTTGGATTGGATTGTTTTGGTGAAATGAATTGATATGATTGATGTGTGAATGGCGTGGGCCTTCACTAGACCGGGGATAAGGCTAGGCCTTGTCCCGTTTCTAGTATCGTGCCGTTATGCCGCCGAAATTTTCTAAAATAAGTTAGAAAAATAAAAATAGCATTTTATTTAACGAATGAACTGAATAGAAATTCATATGTTAAAATAAAATGTGTTATCGTTAAAAATATAATTTTTAACGTGAATGTGAATAAATAAATATTCATTTACAAACCAGACGGTTTGTTTATGTACACCTATTTGAATGACGTTGATTGGGTCGATAAATTTTACACATCGCCTAACTGCACAAATAAAATATGTGTTTGATTGTTTGAAACCCCACACGGGTGTTAGGATGAAATTTTGAAGTTCACTCATCCTGATTGATTAAATATGTCGATCGATTGATTGACAAGCTGCTATAAGCGTTAAATGTCTATATTGGATGCTTATACAGTGTAGTGCACTTTGGTTGATGGTTGATTATTCATCGTTGTTGATATTTACATGTGTTGTAGAAAATCCATATAATTAACATTATATGGTAATTGATTGGGCCTCATTCCAGTTTCGAAAAAAAGAAATATTTGAAATAGAAATATTTGAAATAGAATATTTGAAAATAGAAATATGTGAAGCCGTGAGGATTAGATTGACGCCATTTTGACGTGAACGATATTTATATCGATTTTATTCATTTTGAAATGAATATTGAAAGGTGATTTCGAAATCGAATATTTTGAAATGAATTGAATTGAAAACGATTTCGAAATGAATTGAAAACGATTTCGAAATGAATTGAATTGAAAACGAATTCAAAATGAATTGAAAACGATTTCGAAATGAATTGAATTGAAAACGAATTCAAAATGAATTGAAAACGATTTCGAAATGAATTGAATTGAAAACGATTTCGAAATGAATTGAATTGAAAACGAATTCAAATGGAATAGAAAGCGAATTGAAATGAATTCAAATTGAATTGAAATTCGAATTGAATAGAAATGAATTTTTAAACGAATTTATAAAGAAGAATTCAATTTTGCTTTGAATTGAAATAGAAGTTGAAATAGAATTTGAAACGAATTTAAAACTATTTATATAATTCGTTTTAAATAGAAATCGACGAAATATATATTATATATATTATATATATAATATAATGGCCTGAATAGAACGCGCCGCGCCGCGGCAGTTCGCGAATTTCGACCATTTATTTCAAACGGACATTACGGGAGATCCGACCGTCGGATTCTCCTAAAACCGGAACCGTTGGGTTCGTATCGAAAAGAGCTTTCTAATGAATGTTAGAAATTTGAAATCTAACGGTTGGATTTGGAATTATGTCCAAATCAAATTTGAAAAAGGTCGCTGTAAGTGCAGTTCGATGACCATTGATGGAAATCGACTGTACGGGCCTTAATAAAATTATTAAAAATAGTAATAATTTGTGTAAAATCATAAGAAATGATTTAGAAAGGATTGGGATGAAAAACTCCATATTTGAAAAGATAAAAATAGATTTTTATCGAAATGAATTAGTTTTGAACTAGAATTATAATTCTATTTATTTTTAAATAAATAAATGGAATTTGAAATGGTTTTGAAAATAACCAAAATTTCCAATGATTGCATTGGAGTGGATTTGAATCGAAATTGTCTTCGGAATATTTCGATGTTGGAATTCGTGATTATACAGGTGTTGTTATGGAAATTTGAAAGATATATATATATATATCGTTATTTCCAATACGACACTTGTTAGTCGTAGAATTCGATATTGAATATAAGCCGATATATTTTCTATTCAGAGCCTTGTATTGAATATCGAATGTGATTTGGGTTTGTCGTGAATGGTGTCTTCACTAACACTGTTCTTGAACCCAGCTGAGAAAAGATTAAATCTTTTGATTTAGATTTAATGAAGTGTACCAATTAAATAATATTTAATTGGAATTGAATTGATATTGATTTTTGGGTTTATCGTGAACAGTGTTTTAAATAACACTTGTTCTTTAACCCGATAATTAATGAATGTGATTTGGGTTTGTCGTGAATGGTGTCTTCACTAACACTGTTCTTGAACCCAGTTGAGAAATGATTAAATCTTTTGATTTAGATTTAATGAAGTGTACCAATTAAATAATATTTAATTGGAATTGAATTGATATTGATTTTTGGGTTTATCGTGAACAGTGTTTTAAATAACACTTGTTCTTTAACCCGATAATTAATGAATGTGATTTGGGTTTGTCGTGAATGGTGTCTTCACTAACACTGTTCTTGAACCCAGTTGAGAAATGATTAAATCTTTTTATTTAGATTTAATGAAGTGTACCAATTAAATGATATTTAATTGGAATTGAATTGGTATTGATTTTTGGGTTTATCGTGAACAGTGTTTTAAATAACACTTGTTCTTTAACCCGATAATTAATGGAATGTGATTTTGGGTTTATCGTGAATCGTGTTTTACATGACACTGATTCTTTAACCCAGATAAAGATTAAAACTAAGTGGAGTTTTAATGAATCTTTAATTAGATTGAAAAGATCGAGAATGGAGTATCACCAGTTTTGCTCCAGGCGATAGTTAAATCTTTAATTAGATTTGAACGTGAAATTTAGGAACTAACTGCCGGTTAGCCAAGCAGAATGGTTTTCTGGATATTGATCTGATGTTGGTTTCGGCCTTCGGGGTTAATATTCGGGGAATTATTCTCTTGATTAATTTACGGTTAGTGACTAATGAATTGGAATGAGGCGTATGTTGTGTTTGTGTAACACTTATTTAAAATATACGCGAGTTATTCGGAAAGACCGGGTTTATCCCATTCTGAATAACTGATACGACGATAAGTCGAAGATGAAGACGATGGTCGAAGACCGGAGGTCTTCACGTCGTTTGGGTGATAGCTGATGATCTTGATTGGGCTGTACACCCAAGAAGATGGAAACAGTTGGTGATCGTCCAGACGTACTTGGAGATCGATGGATATGCGGGGTACTAGGTGCCTCCGGTTTCGTTCAGGCCCAGAACGGACTTGTAAATGGACTGTGTGTCTGACATTGGATTTCATTCTGTGTGACTGAGATCGGTTGCATAGAGTGGTTTGCCTGTGTGGCATGCTAAGATGCAAATGATCAAGGCTTCTGTTGAAAAGCAAAGTCTTGTGGTGATGATCAAAGCACGGCCTTTGTGGCGTAGCTTTGTGTAACGTTTACCTCGCGTGTTTCACACCCGGTATGAGCCAAAAACGGGAGACGGACCTCAGGGAGGACTTGCGTTTCTTTCTAGCTAGAAGTGGCGTCAGTGGTTTTCACGCCCTGACGAGTTTGACTTATGTGGTTGTTGCTGTTGCGAGGCGCCTCGGTTATATCGGTTTCGGCCGATGCATTCTGGTCGGCTGACGGGCCAGACTTACACCCCATAGGGTGGGGAGACGTATTGTTCAGGCATAATAATCCACTCCGTGTGGACCGGCCCTGACGATCCAAGGGGCAGTTGCGGCTGTTCCTGAGACACGGGCTAGAGCGTCTCGAATCGGTTGAGGATCTTGCCCCTAGCCTCGGTTCATAGATGGAAATCCAATTTCCAAATACGTGACATTTGCGGTTTTATTTGTAAACCTATATATATGGCGACATGATATATGGTACCCATGCCGCCTATGATTGATACTTATGATTTGAAGTTGTTTTATACACTATGCACTTATAATAGTATCAAACGATTTGTTTTAAACGTATCAAGCATTCTTCGGCTGTTATAAGGGAAAACCCTATCCTCGGCTGCGTTGCATTGTGTGATAGGACCTGGGTCTTATAACAGCTTCATTTTTCTTTATTTAGCATTGCGCTGTTCGTTTTATGCACTGGTATTCTTGGGAGGAAACCCGTTCCGTGTTATACGGCGTGGTCCCTTGTTTTACCTAATGATTTAAAATAAAGATTAATAACTGTTTTAGTTCTCACACCAGTCACATGACTGACCTGGAGTTTATTGTTTTAACCTAAACTCTGGGTGCCCTTATTTTCGACACGGGCAGCTAGTAGTTTCGGTTTTGCAGATTTATATTCACAGGATCCTGGTTCACAGCTGGAACGATATCCGGAAAGCTTTGTATCCGTATATCTCTTCTAGTTGAGTATTGTATTATTTTCCGCTGCTATGTATTTAAATGTAATTTAAATCTCTGATATTTCTGTGTAATATTCTTTTTTACTCTGTATATTCTTGTAATCTGATGCATTGTTGTAATATACAATGAAATGTTCTTCTGTATGCGTTCTGCTGTGGTTTGTTCTCGAACTATCCGACGCTTTCCTTTACGGGGAAGTTACGGGTTTTCACAAAACCCCGCCTGGGTCTGGGGATGATAATAACTTCATACATCTCTCTTTTGTTTAGTTGTATGTCGATCGATTGATTGATGGACCGTAGTAAGCGTTATTTAACTACTTAACGCTTATATAGTTGTAGATTACACTCTGGATGTGAATTGGATGCTTGATAATTATTTATCACTATTTTTTAATACATGGGATGTATGTAATCCATATAAATAAAAATATATGGTACTTGATTGAGTCACATTCCGATTCAGAATATGAACGAATATTTTGATATAATATTGAGAGAAGAATGAAAATATGATTTTGATGTCCGATTTTGGATGGATACGAAAATACCAAAATAATTTTGGATGAAATACTCTAAGTTTGAAAAGATAAAATATATTTTTTACCTGAATGAAATGGTTAACAACTAGAATAAATAATTGACATGGTTTTGATATTGTTGGATCTAAAATAACCCTAGAGGGGTTGAATAGGGTTTTTCACAGTTTTTCATGGAGTTAAAAATTTGATAGGATATTAAATAATAAACAGATCACAGAATACAGCAGAAACAAAAAGCAGAAAGGAAATAACACACAGAGATACCCAGTTACGGCAAAATCCTGCCTACTGCTGCATTTCTAAGGTTTCTATTAGGAGTTAATAATAGATCCCGCATACAGACCATGCAAACTCGCGAACTCCTCGCTCCTGTCCTAATCCTACGCTCAAAACCCTAGATTGATCTATATCCCCTAGGCTAGATTTTCCCGAATTACAAACCCATAATCTGTAACCCTAGTTTTTACAGACTCTGGTAAACTGCCAGTTAAAAACCTTAACTGGAATTCCTAGTATTTTACAGACACTAGAACTGTTCACAATTTTTTTACAACACAGATTAAAAAAACAATACAAAAAATAAATCAAAAACCTTAGATATAAAAGAAACAAACAATCTCCCTTTTAAAACCATTGAACTAGGTCAAGCCTACTTGATAATAATGGCCAGCCCATCTTTATTTTCTTTCTCGCGATGTCTTTTGTCTTCTAAAAAAAATGGCAGCCTCCAGAGAGAAAAGGGGATTAGGGTTTCCTCTAATTTTCCCAATTGCGACTTCAAATTCGTTGCCTTTGAAAGATGGTCTTTGATGCTCGAATTTGTTGCTCCTTCTTTGTATGCAATTGGGATTTGCTCGATCGAAAACTTGTGAGTTTTACAGATTTGATTTTTACGATTTTTGTTCTTGAAATTGTTGTTCTTGGATTCGATAATAAGTCTATGATGAATTGTTGATAATATAGGATAGAAAATCCTATGACTACTCTGATTTCAAATTAATGACTTGACTGATTGGCTCGTTTTCCCTTTTTTGATTGGCTTTGAAATTCTCGAATTTGAGTAGATGAATCTCGACTTGATTTTGGTTGAAATTCATGATAGACACACTGAAGAATTTCCATATGATCGTGAATGAAATTCTGGAAAAATAATTGCCCCTTTGAAATGATTTATTATTGTTGCCATGAATGAATCCTTGCGTGATTTCCCTCTTTGATGCCTAAAGAAAATTCCTGAAAATTTGTTTCCTGTTTTGACTAGGTCGATTTAAATTCCCACTTTTAATTCGAACTAAACTCTGATACAAATCTGGAATTATTTGCAATACTAGAAACAAATTCTATCTCTTTTAAAAACTGTTATTACAAATGGATGACTGAGTATCTGGAATTGATTCTTGCCAAGTTTGTCATGCACCCTACTTTGAATTGAGAGAATTTCAATTCTGGAAATCAATGTATTTAAAAACTTTACCAAAACTGACCCTTTGATTTGTTACACTTGTATATTCACCTTCATACTGCCATACTGTATAGACCATTGCCTTGTGCATACTATGTTCCATGTACTTGCAGATCCAATTGAACTTGCTCCTTGACTAATGCTTGTACATATATAACCTTGTGCACTCCTATATTTGAGCTGCATTAGTGTATTGATCTGTTCTTCATTAAAGGCAACCACTATGCATTGCTTTGATCATGCCAATTACATGTATTTCAAATTTTCATGGCTGTGTTGATTAGTGCCATGCACTTGTACATGTTCACATGTACTTATGAACACCTCCTAGACACATTTTACATGTTGTACACACTAACATTGCTTGTGTATGTCCTTTTTGAATGTGTACCAGAGTACACCACACATATGTACACATATGAGCTTGTATTGATATCTTCCCATGCTTCCTGTTTGTCCCATTTTGTTGAGTCTTGACTGAGTTTGAACACTTGAAGTTTGGGAGCTAAAAAAAACTTGTACTGGTCTGAACTGATTGTTACATTTGCACCATGTGTATATACTCTGACTTGTTGAACCATTTTTGAGCATTGATGTACATGTACACACTCTATTTCCATTTTGATTTGCTAAAATGTCAACTTAGCTGCACCATCATTTTTTAGTGTTCTTGTATATGCATGCTTGTTCATTATCATGTTTACATCACTATACTTGTTTGCACTATTTCACTTGAAATTGAACTTGGTTGACTAGATGCACCTTGCTGCTTCACCTTTCTTTAATATGCGGCTTGTTGACTTGTAACATTGTATTTGTCGAGCTATCTTGCCTGTTGCTTTATCATGTAGTGCTCCATTGTACATTAGCACTTATGTTTATCCATGCATCACCATTGCTTTACTTGTAGTTGTATTTGAGGTTGCACGAAACACGTATTTGCTGACATGAGATGTGTTGACTATGTTGGCCATGCTGCACTGCATTTGACGTGTGATCGACCACATTGATATGTGTTGCACTGAGTCGAGATGGTCCACGTGACTACTCCTCAGTTGCACACTTGATTGGCGAGGCAGTGCACACGTGTATATTTATACACGTGTGTATATGTAGCCATCAGACAAGATTTTCTATCCCTGTTCATATACAAACTAGCTGCCTAGACATAGATAAATCAGATCAAGTCATGAAAAATGATGAGAAACACACCAGAAATCTAAGGCAAATAAAATTTTAAAAATAAAATTTATATACGCATATATTTAGTTTAAATTCTATTGTAGTACACTGTATGTGTTTCATTGTGACAGGTAAGAAGATGATGATTGGACTGACAGTGAAGTGCCGTGAAGACTGAAGACAGAAGTTGACAGTGAAAAATATACAAAAGCATCTGTATATGAGTGAAACTGAATGTATATATATAATTGTATGACTGAGTGTGAGTGCTGTAGAGAAGAACTGTGTTTGTAATGAGAGAAATGTACTGAAGTTTGTATTAAATAAATTTGACTGAAATAAAAATATTATTATTATTGTGTTCAAAAAAAAAATTGTTTAACGTATTCAGTTTATATACAAGTACAATATCATCTGTAATATCTATGAATGTGTACAAATGGTGAAGTCATATAATTTGTACTGCTTGAATGTTGAATATTTTATTTAAAAAAAATCCTGTGTGAATATATGAAATTCTATACAGTCGTATTCTATTTAAATATAAATATTATATTCCTGTCTGTGATGTTATATAACAGTACAATAACAAACACATTTAAAATCATATTTATTTGGTTGTTATCATCAAACAAAAATCATATAATTGTGTATACAACTACGTTATATACAATAATCTCCCTCTTTTGATGAAGACAAACAAATAAAAGATTTTGAGCACAGTAAATGTGTTTGACAGTGAATATTGAACTTCCCCTATTTATTAGCTCCCCTTACAATAGAAAACTCCCCCTATAACTGTGCATGAGTGAAATGAAACGAATAATAATGATTTTATAAAATATTCACTCATAAATCAAAATCTCAACCCATTCTCCCCCTTTTGTTATCATCAAAAGGATGCAGAATTTTAAAATATAGATGAAAAATGACTAGAAATATAATATCAGCTTTAGAGGAAGAACATACATCATAAATCTCAATCAGTAAAAAAAAACATAATATTCTGAGAATAGGTGGCATATTTCACATTGTAAAGAATGACGGATTTACGATGAATTTTATATAAATGGAGAGAATTATAAAGATATGAAATTCAATTATTTACAAAAGAATTTTATAAAATTAAAGCACAAAAAACAGTGTGGATTTGGACTATAATTAATAATTCAATTTAAGTGACGCAATCTAATATTCTTAGATCCCAATAGCTATCAATCAACATATCATAATACGTCATAAAATATTAACACATTTCACAGATTAGAAAATGGATTGATGGGCTGGTTTTTATACACAAAAGAGAATTTCAAATTTATTTCAATTTATAGCACCTTTTTTTTAATTTAAGAGCACACTGACCACGCATAACCAGAACTTGGATTTTTGTAACACCCCACATCCATTAATGTCACTCTCAAAGGAAATGCATTAACTTCCATGGAGCGTATTTAGTGTATAGAACAAAATATAACAAGACAGATACATATATTGGTACTTGAAAATTTTAAAACAACTTTTATTGTAGTGGAGAGATAGTTCGATTACAACAACTTCATAAACCAACAGTAAAACCAAGTACACTTAATATCCATCTTGACAAACTGTTTTCTTAGAACATAAAGTAAAAAAGCATAACCCCAACACAAGTAGCCATAAAAGAGATGAGCTGAACTTTACTTTCAGCAATCCAAGCACTTCCAAAAGAGAGAATGAGATCCAAGATCAAGCTCCACTAGAACTAGTCCCACCCTATGAACCGGGGGGGAAGGAAGAAAAGAGGCAAAAACAAGGGGGGTCGGACATTAAGTCTGGCGAGTATAATAACTTTAACAATATAATTATTAAAGTAACTAGGATAAGGCATAAACTGGTAAAACAAGGTATGACAGTGAAACAAGTGGGCATGACAGAGCAACCAAGAGGAATATTCTGGCGTTAATCTTGTTCCTAATCACTATAGGATAATTATTAAACTGCACCAATGCTAATTTACACTGCACCATTACTAGTCACCCTAAAAGTTGATCCCGCCTACAGAACATAATAATGATAATGGTAGTTTCGTGTACCCCTAGCTGCCTTCATAGGTGTCGCCTTCCACTATCTCCACTTGTTGTACCCACTACCCCCATGCGATCGGCTCCCTAACTCGTAGATAGCTGTGCTGGTCCCACAGTGGGGTGTATCACTCCCCAGAGTGGCAACCCGATACCACTAAAGATGCACGACTTATATCTACACGATGCAACAACGTCTTACCTGCAAGCCCGGGCCCACGCATGCACATGACCCCGTTGGACTTGCGTTGCCACCGCTAACCCGTTTTGACCTCTTACAATCAAACCTAGTAAGCATGTCCCGTCCTCGTCTTGGATGAAGCTCACAAAGATACTTAATGGGTTACTGGTCTAAAAAGGGCCCCCATACTTGACACAAGCTTTCCACCTATGCTTGGTCCCTACTAGAACTTCCCACTTAACCCCCTTCTTATTCATGTCTTCTTACATGTTTTCAACTTGGTCAAGTGTTTCTAATCGTATTTCACATGCCACCCAAGGCCACCCACTTAACCCCCATGTCCCACCACATGTTTATCTGGTTAAGTGTTACTTAATTCATTATAACTGTTACTTTGTAAATACCTCCCACATTAGACTGACATTTGCGGTTGCTGGATTTTCCGGGCAGCTTTGGGCAGTCTTATACCGCAAACGAGCCTAACCTCGTGTCTTTACAATTGTTACGCATTTAATTCGTGTCTTTGACCTCTCACATTAGACTACCGTTTGTGGTTGCTGGATTTGTCGGGCGGGTCCGGGCAGTCTTACACCACAAACGAGTCTAACCTCGCGTCTTAGGCAGTTAATTATTACACATAGTTATTTAACCCCAAATTGGATTAATATCCCTATTCAAATTTGTCAATAAATTCTAAATTTATTTATGTCCATAATTGTCGCTCAAATTATGTCCATAAATTCTAGGTATACAAATTAAACCAATTAATGTCTCAAATTAATTATATGCCTTTTAAGGCCATTTTATGCCAATTCACAATTATGTATATTCAATATTTTCCCATCTTCCCCATGTTATTCGTACATTTTAATATGACATATGTTAGACTCGCAAATAGACTAACTTATGAAAAGAAAAGAAACATCACAACCTGCATACCACATAAAATAGATCTAAGAATCATGACATAAGTTTACATAGCCAATAACTTGCATGTATGGATATGCTTTTCCTATAACTTGCATATGAATTTCATTCAAACTAGCATATGATTCACAGACAAAACTAGCGTAGACAATGGGCATATAGAACATAAATTTGCATAACTATGTACTGCCATGGATCTAAATATAGATCTAAACATAAAGATGTGAACTTGCATATGGATCTAAACATAAAAATGTGAACTTTCATATGGATCTAAACATGTAAATTAATGTCACATATTTTGCATATAAACTAGCATATGTATCTACATGATTCACATATGAACTTGTGTATAATCCGCTTACGGACTTGCCTAAGATTCACATATGTTTTAACATCCCAAACTTGCATAAAATTCATAACCAACATAAGATTTAACATCCCAAACTTGTATATGATTCATATACATATGTTTTAACATCCCAAACTTGCATAAGATTCATATACATAACATCCCAAACTTGCATAAGATGAATCAAGTAAACATGTACCATTGAATAGATCCACAATAACACAACTGTCAATGATAACATCGCATGATTCAAACTCATATTCTCATAATCCAATTATAACTTATCACAATTAAATTAATTAATTATTTTGTGAAAGATATTATACTCACAAACAAAAGAATAGTCTTGTCTTTCTGGGATCTGTATTCTGAAACTGAATTGCTTGCCTTTGATGTAGACTAATCGTTATTCTAATTTAGATTTGATTTTGATTCTTGCTTCTATCTTATTTTTGAGTTGAAAGAGACGGCGGCTACTCTAGGTTCCCCATTGACGGCATGGCGGCAGGTCGACCCCAGGTCGACCTCGTGGTCGACCTGTATAGGGAGGTCGACCCCCTGGTAGACCTAGCCTTGGGCGGGAATTTTCCGGCCCAGCCCGCTTCCCTGTTTGAATTTTGAATTTCAAATTTTCTGATTCGAGTTGTACTTATTTTGATTAAATTCCGAAACTTCAAAAGGCCATAACTTCTTCATACAAAGTCCAATCCACACAAACTCGGACTCTATCTCAAGAAGATTTCCAAGACGAACGCAATGACGCAACCCGTTTCCCTTAATTCTCACATTTGAAATTAATTATTCTTTAATTCGTTAATTCTAATATTTAAAATTACAAGGTGTTACATTCTCCCCTCCTTAAAGGATTTCGCCCCCGAAATCTCCAGGTTAAGGAGAATGCATATCCTAACATCCAATCATCAATCTACTCAACCATCAAACACAGGCATCCATTGTCCTTACAAGATTTCTAATGTCGTATGAACATATGCAAAAAGTGTGTGTATATGTTCCTTATCTAATACAAAACTAGGCGGTCTACTGATTCAGTTGACCCCCTTAATGCAAATCAAGATAGTGCCATGCGTCCATTATGTATGCGAAAGAATCCTAACGATACATATTATTTCTACATGTGTGCACAACCATTCATCAAAATGCAGCATCCATATGATAATACAACCATTATACATCCATTAATTTAGATATGCACACACATTTATATGCAATATGAAGGTGATTGAGCCAATCTAGTGCCTAATGTGTGTGTACATGCATCCACGAGCAACCACTAGCAACCATTTGCATCCACCAAATATAACATGTCTCAAACACATGTTTACAACCATAGGGTTTTTCCTAACTAAAGGTCAAAGATATCATTGCAAAGACATACTAAATGATAGGACAAGTATTAACAAAGCGGTAGAAAAAGGAGAAGTTAAAAACATACCCTGAAAAAGGAAAGGGTACAACGTACGCATCTTGTCTTCCGTATCCAAGTCGCGTCTCTTTGATCATCTCCCCATTGCACTTTGACCAACTTGACCTCTTTGTTGCGTAGCTTTTTGAGCTCTGATCCAAGGATGCGTGTAGGAGCTCGTCTAACTATGGCATTGCGCTCTACTTCCACTTCTTCGAGCGTGCTCGGATCCACCACTTCCGCCGTATCGTGTAAACACTTACGCAAATGTGAAATGCGAAACGTGAAACATGTTATGAACACCACTGAGCCTCTCTGGTAACTTTACTCTATACGCCATCTGCCTAATCCTCTTTGTAATTGGGAAGGGTCCTACAAACCTCGGTGCCAACTTCCCTACTGACCCAAAGCGCACTACGTTTCTCAACGGTGACACCTTAATAAAAACCATGTCCCCAATTTCGAACTCAAGATCGGTTCGTATCTTATCAGCATATGATTTCTGTTGGTCTTGCGCCGTCTTCATTCGCCGTCGAATCAGGTCTATCTTCTCCGAAGTCTCCCTAATCATGTCGGGTCCAAGAAAAACCTTATCTGTGGATTCCCACCAGCAAGTAGGTGATCGGCATAGTCGTCCATAAAGACCCTCAAAAGGTGCCATGCCAATGCTAGCCTGAAAGCTTTTATTATAGGCGAACTCCACTAATGGAAGATGTTCTTTCCATGTGCCTCCAAAGTCTAAGATGCATAGCCTCAGAAGATCTTCTAGAATCTGATTTACTCTCTCGGTCTGGCTGTCCGTCTGAGGGTGATAAGCGGTACTTAAGCACAATTGTGTTCCAACCGCCTCTTGTAAGCTCTTCCAAAACTCGCTAGTGAAAATGGGATCTCTGTCGCTCACAATGCTACAGGGTATGCCGTGCAGACGAACTATCTCTCGAAGGTAAACAGATGCTAACCATGCGGCAGTCCTTCTACTTTTAACGAGAATAAAATGGGCACTTTTGGTAAGTCTGTCTACAACGACCCAAATCCCCGTATTACCCTTTCGTGATCTTGGCAACCCGTCTACAAAATCCATGGAAACACTTTCCCATTTCCACAGCGGAATCTCTAAAGGGTGGAGCAAACCACCGGGCTTCTTTTGCTCCACCTTGACTTGCTGGCACACTAAGCATCTAGAAACGAACTCAGCCACGTCCTTCTTTATTCCGGCCTAAAAGAAAACTCGTTTCATATCCCTATACATATTGTCACCACCGAGATGTATGGTCATCTTAGAGCGATGTGAGTCTTCAAGAATTGTCTTCCTCAAGCTCTCGTCTTGTGGCACGCAAAGTCTCCCATCTCTATGCAACCAGCCTCTCTCATCTATAGCATATCTATTAAGATGACTCGAAGACACCCCTCCTATAAGCTTGCCTATTATCTCAATCAACCGTGGGTCATCTCGTTGTGCCTCTCCAACCCGACCCAAAAGTGTAGGTTGCACCTCTAGTGATGCCAACAATCCAGGTACATAATCGACAGAGGGTCTGAAGTCAAAGATAGATATATACTCCAAACTCTGTCGCTCTATGAACAAAATACTTAAAGTCAACTTCTTTCTACTTAAGGCATCAGCTACAACGTTACCCTTGCCAGGGGTATATGCGATCTCAAAATCGTAGGATGCCAAAACCTCCATCCACCTTTGTTGCCTCAAGTTTAGGTCTTTCTGAGAGAACAAGTACTTTAGCGACTTATGGTCTATATACAACTCAAACCTCTCGCCAAGCAAATAATGACGCCATGACTTAAGCGCAAAAACTAAGGTAGCCAACTCTAAGTCGTGGGTAGGGTAATTTTTCTCGTGGACTTTCAACTGCCTTCCACCATAGCATATCACCCTTGCCTCTTGCATTAAAACTGCGCCAAGCCCTGTCCCGCAAGCATCAATATATACTGTGAATGGCTTACCCCCATCTGGAAAAACTAGAACTAGAGGTATTGTCAAAGCCCTCTTCAAACGTTGGAAAGCATCGTCACAGTCAACATCCCAAGAAAAAGTCAAGTTCTTCTTCGTTAACTGAGTAAGTGGGGCTGATATCTTCGCGAAGTCCTTAATGAACTTCCTATAGTAACCAGCCAAGCCTAAAAAGCTTCTTACTTCTATTGCGTTCTTAGGAATCTTCCATTCTTGGATTTCCACTACCTTTGCGGGATCCACAGCTATCCCTTCCTTAGAGACAACGCGTCCTAAGAACCTCACTTCTTTCCTCCAAAAATGGCACTTGGAGAACTTAGTTTTAAGTTGATGTGCTCGTAGGGTCTCTAAGACTTCCCTAAGATGTAGGGCATGCTCTTCTTCATTTTTAGAGAAAATCAGAATATCGTCTACAAAGACCACCACAAACTTTTTTAGAAACTCCCTAAACACCCTACTCATTGAGTCAACAAAGTATGCGGGTGCATTCGTCAAACCAAAAGGCATGACGAGCCACTCGAAGAAACCGTCAGGAGTTCTAAATGCAGTTTTGTCTATGCTGTTTTCAGCCACCCTTAGCTGATGAAACGCTATAGCAAAATCCAGTTGCAAGAAATCCGAAGCACCCACCAACTGATCGAATAAATCGTCTATCCTCGGCAATGGGTGTCTGTTCTTCTTTGTTAGCTTATTCAACTCTCTATAGTCCACGCATAATCTAAGCAAACCATCAGCTTTCGTAGCAAAAACGACTGGAGCACCCCACTCCAAAATACTTCTCCTTATGAACCCCTTCTCAAGCAACTCTTTCACTTGCTTACTGAGTTCTCTTCTCTCTCTCTTAGAGCCATGTGGCGCACTGGTAATGCAACTGGCTTTGCATTATCTACTAAGTATATTCGAAAGTCTATCTCGTGCGTCGGGGGTAAACCTCGAACTTCATCGAAGACGTCACTATATTCACGGACCACATGAACAGATTCCAAATCATCATTGGATGCATCAAGGGATTCTAGGTAGCTAAGCATTACCGGACCTCTAGGGTCACAAGAAATATCAAGGGTCTTTCCACAACGAGTCAACAATCTAACTACCCTTCTTTCACAATCTAGAATGGCACCGTATCTAGCTAGTAAATCCATACCTAGAATCAAGCCATAACCCATGAAGCCAAGAACGAAGGCATTGCATTCAAACCCAACGCCCAAGATAGACACTCTCAAATCCCAACAAACCAGTGAAAGATGAGCCGAACCACCAATAAGATTTGAGACTACTATGGGATCCGTAACTAGACTAGTATTTAGGTGCAGTGTTTCAACTAACGAAGCAGATACAGACGAGTGTGAAGCGCCAGAGTCAAACAAAGTGCGAACAGGATGATCAAACAGAAAAACTAAACTTTCAACGGAAATGTTTCTACCTCTCTCATGTTCTAGTGCCATGAGAGCATGAACATGCCCTCTTGCCTGCCCTGGTGTCATGAGATCCTGAATCTGCCCTCCAGAAGTGGACCCTGTCCTTTGCCCTTGCCCTTGTTTCCTTGGGCAGTCTTTAATTAGATGTCCTACCTCTCCATAGTGGAAGCAGCCAGTCTTCTTCTTTTTCCTACAGCCCTTGCTCAGATGGCCCTGTGTCCCTCAATTAAAGCACCTTTTCTTTCCTTTTCTATTGTTATCCTTACCACCTTTCTTGTTTTGCTGTTGTGATTTCTTTTGATCCCTTTCTTTTCCGGTGCCTTATTAGCATTAGCACCTTTCTCCTCTTCATGCATAAGTGCCATGTTAACCAATCTCTCAAAGGTAGCACCCATCGGAATGTGGGTCATAGCCAACCCTTGTAGCGGCTCATTCAAGCCTTTAACGAACCTCAAAGCCTTCTTCTCAGGTGTGTTCACCAAGTCTAAGCCAAATCTCGCCAACTGATTGAACTTGTTGACGTACTCCTTTACTGATAAATTTCCTTGCTTCAATGCTAAGAACCTCTCCGTATATAAATTCTCTTCTGCTCGTGAGAGAAATTTCATCTCAGACCTATGCCTGAAATCCATCCATGTCTCCACTGGACGCTATCCATTCGTGACCTCCCACCAAAACGAGGCTTCGTCCTTCATTAACCAAGCAGCCAATTGGACCTTCCTTCCATCTTCTATCTCGAAGATACCAAACAAATCTTCCACCTCCTTAAGCCAATTTCGAGCTTCAACAAACGTCTTTGATCTGTGAAAAGGTTTCCCGCCCATTGCTCGAAAATCTTTGCATTTCTTCGAAAAAGTATCAACGTGAGGCGGGGGAGGAGGAGGAGGAGCGACTTCAGCTGGGGGAGGAGGAACATTTACTGGGCCTGCGGCATTGGCCCTAGCCTCCAGATACCTTCTAAACCATCATGGTATCGGTATGCCCTCGGGTATCTCAGGTTCCCCAGACATGCTGAAAAAGAAAAAGGAAGAGATTCAAAACAAAGAATCGAAGGAAAGATAAATGGCTCTCTAGGGTTATGTTTTTAAAACAAACTTTTCTCTTGAAAATACTTTCCTTAAAACATATTTTTGAAAGTATTTCTTTATAAAATGCTTTTGAAAAATAGTTTTTCAAAATCTCATATCCGTTCTGGTAACCTTTAGCTCTGATACCACGTGTAACACCCCATGTCCATTAATGTCACTCTCAAAGGGAATGCATTAACTTCCATGGAGCGTATTTAGTGTATAGAATAGAATATAACAAGACAGATACATATATTGGTACTTGAAAATTTTAAAAAACTTTTATTGCAGCGGAGAAATAGTTTGATTACAATAAATTCATAAACCAATAGTAAAACCAAGTACACTTAATATCCATCTTGACAAATTGTTTTCTGAGTACATAAAGTAAAAAGCATAACCCCAACACAAGTAGCCATAAAAGAGATGAGCTGAACTTTACTTTCAGCAATCCAAGCACTTCCAAAAGAGAGAAAGAGATCCAAGATCTAGCTCCACTAGAACTAGTCCCACCCCGAGAACCTAGGAGGGCGGGGGAGGAAGAAAAGAGGCAAAAACAACGGGGGTCAGACATAAAGTCTGGCAAGTATGATAACTTTAACAATGTAATTATTAAAGTAACTAGGATAAGGCATAAACTGGTAAAACAAGGTATGACAGTGAAACAAGTGGGCATGATAGAGCAACCAAAAGGTATATTGTAACCCCCCGAATTTCAGTTAACACTGATATTCACTAATTACAGAATTAATAATCTCAGATGTGAGAATTAGGGGAAACGGGTTACGTCATTGTGTTCGTCTCGGAAAAATACGCGAAATAGAGTCCGAAATTTTGTAAATCGGAGTCCGTATGACCCGGTTAAGGCCCAAAGAAGTTTTCGGGAAATTTGAATTTCGAAACATGCAGAAATGGGGGCCAGGCGGGAAAACTCCCGCCCAGCCAAGTCGACTTGGCTATCGACAGGGCTGTCGACTTGCCTGTCGACATGCCTGTCGACTTGGCAGTCGACAGGGCTGTCGACTTGCCCTGTCGGCTGATTCTGGCCTGGGTGCACCTGGTTGAGTTTTGGGCTGGGTTGGAGGGCTTGGGGCGAAATCTGACGGACCTAAACTAACCTAGGGTTAATCTAAGGGTCTAAAACACAACCTAATCCTATAAATACACCCTAAGACTACCCTAATCCATACTAAAAATAGAATCTATGCCATCATGCCGCCAAAATGCAACTTAGAAGGAGCCTCCACTAATTAGAGAAGAGGATTGCAAGCTAATCAACTACTAATCCACCTCTACTTCAAGTCTAGCAACTATCTAAGGAGCTAATCTTGGAGTTTGTGAGTTTCTATCACTTTAATAACCAATTGCTAAACTAAGTAGATGAGATGTGATAAGATCATATGGTTTTGCTTGCGGATCAGTGGGTTTTAGGTCATATGTTATGATGCTAGTTTGCTAATCACTATGTTTAACACTTATTCATGATGACACTATGTTTATGCAAGTTAAGTGTTTGGGTTTATGCATGTTAAGTGGTGGGTTTTAAGCATGCTAAGTATTTGGTTTTATGCATGCTAAGTGTTTGGTTTTATGCAAGTTAAATGATTGGTTTTATGCTAGAATCATGTGTGAAATAAGTGACATGACATGCAAGTTTAACCTATGAGTTTGGATCTATAATATGCATAATCTATGCAAGTTGTTTGGATTAGTGATATGCATAACATATGCGAGTTTACCTTTGTATGTCATACATACATAAGCAAGTTCATATGTAACATGTTATGCAAGTTTGGTGGTTGATTATATGCAAGTTCATATGTAACATGTTATGCAAGTTTGGTGTTTGATTATATGCAAGTCTATATATGACATGTTATGCAAGTTTGGTGGTTGATTATATGCAAGTAACATGTGCAAGTTTACACCTTTGTATGTCATACATATATATATATATGCAAGTTTACCCCTTTGTATGACATAAGTACATGTGCAAGTTCATCCCTTTTAGACCTATGACATGTATGCAAGTTGACACCTTTATGATAGGTCTATGACATGAACATTTATGCAAGTTACCATCTTTATGACATATGTGATTCATGCAAGTTTGGGTTGGTTATTTATGCAAGTTGGGTTTATGGTCGTATATGCAAGTTGACACCTTTTAAACCCATGATAATGCTAATGATATGCTAAGTTGAACCCATTGTGTGTATGATGAATCTCCTCTTTTAAAGTATGTCATGTTAACGTATTTACGTGGGGACGATGGGGCAAAAATTAATGAACACATAAAATTGTGTGAAGTTGGTATGATTAAACATACCATAAAGTGGATGGACATAATTGGGAATTTACCTATTAAGTTAGGTCTACCCATATTATGGAATTGGGAATTTACCTATTGAGTTAGGTCTACCCATATTTTTAAATATTTGTAATTAATTAGGGATAATTAATACAAATTATGGGGGTGATTAATTAGGTGTAATTAATCGCCGGCAAATCCAGCGGCTACAAATGATTGGCCCAATGTGAGAGGTCTTAGTCATAAACTAAATACGTGACAAGTGTAAAGACACGAGGTTAGACTCTGTTATGGTGTAAGGCTGCCCGGAACCAACCGGCATATCCAGCTGCCATAAAAGACAGTCTAATGTGAGAGGTCTTTACAAAGGTTACGATCTTAATTAATTAAGAAACACTTAACCAAATTAGCATGAAGTGGGTGCCTTGGGTGTCATGTAGTAACTAGTGGGGGTGCCTTGGGTGGCATGAGGAAACTAGTGGGTTGCCTTGGGTGGCAATAGAAAATACGATTAGAATACTTAACCAAAGTGGAACATGTAATTAAACATGATTAAAGGGTTAAGTAAGTGCCTTGGGTGGCATGTGGGAATCAAGTAAGTGCCTTGGGTGGCATGTGGAAATCTAGTGGGTGCCTTGAGTGGCAATTAAAATATGATTAAAGGACTTAACCAAAATTTATAACATGTAAGTGGACATGGTTAAAGGGTTAAGTGGGATTCACTAGAAATGACAAGCTTAGGTGGGTAGCTTGTGGGGGCCCAATTCAACCAATATCCCAAACGTATCTTTGTGGGCTCGACCCAAGTCGAGGACGGGACACGCATATTGGGCTTGACTGTAAGAGGCCAAAACGGGTTAGCGGTGGCAACGCAAGTCCAACGGGTTTCATATGCGTGTGTGGACCCGGGCTGGTAAGTAAGACGTTGTTGCATCGTGTAGGTATAAGCCGTGCACCTTTAATATTATCAGGTTGCCACTTTTAGGGATGATACACCCCACTGTGGGGCCAGCACGGGTATCTACGTTAGGGAGCCGATCGAATGGGGGGGTAGTGGGTACACCTAGTGGAAATAGGGGCAGACGGCACCTATGTAGTCAGCTAGGGGTACACGAAACTACTAATTATAGATTAATAAGTATACTTAGTGGGATCAACCTTTAAATTGGGAATGACTGGTGTGGTGCAGTGTAGTAATTATCCTTGGGTGGGTAGATGCGTCTTTACGGTTATCTTAGTTCATCCTAAGTCTAGTTGGCTGCTTAGTGTAGCCATTCATCCCCAGTCGTTACCGTATATCAAGCTTATGTCTTACTCTGGTTACTTTAATGATTGTATTGTTAAAGTTATAGGACTCGCTCAGACTTATGCCTGACCCCGTTGTTTTTATCTTTTTCCCAACCCTCAGGTTATCAGAGTGGGCCTAATGCTTGTGGGCTTTGATTAAACTGCTTTATCTACCTTTTGGAGCTTGGACCGTGGATGTAAAGCTCAGCTTATCTTTTCTTTTATGGCTATTAGTTTATGTAGTGGGATTATGTACTTTTATTTTATCAGGATGGATATTTTGTACTTGACTCTTGTTATGGTTTTGTGATGTAACCAAACATGTTTTAGTTTCCGCTGTAATGAAATGATGTTTTAAATTTTCAAGTATTCTTATATCTGTCTTGTTGTAATTTTTCTGTTCTATATTCACTTAAAATACTCCACCGATGCTATGGCATTCCCTTAGTGAGTGACCGTAGCGGGCGTGGGGTGTTACACGTGGTATCAGAGCTTAAGGTTACCAGAACAGATAAAATTTTTATAAAAACTATTTTTCTAAAACATTTTTTGAAGAAGTATTTTCAAAAACATGTCTTTTAAGAGAAAAGTTTTTGAAAGAAAAACATAATCCCCAATAGCCATATCTTTATCTTTCGAATTCTCCGTTTTGAATCTCTTCCTCTCTCGTTTTGAGTTTCCCCTCCGTGTATAGATGATCTTTCTAAGATAGATAAGAATGGAAAACCACTTCAAGGGACTTAGACATTTGTCGGATTAGAAGTTGGTTTAAGAAGGAGGAGGACTTGTAGGTACCTATGGGATAGACGATGGGAGGAAGGCTCAAATAGTTGTTTGGTTAATGAAGGACGAAACCTCATTGATGGGAGGTTACGAGTGGAGAATGGGAAGAAGAAGGCTAGTAGTTATCCTTTTGGGAGGAATAGGACACCTTATTAGGATTGTCCAAGGAGGCAAGGGCAAGGTACGGAATCTTCTGGAGGGTAGTTGTATTCCCTCACGGCTAGTGTACCAGATGGGGATAGGACCATCTAAGTTGGAATTTGGATTTCTTTATTATCCGGTTCGAAATTTATTTGATTCTGACGCATCGAGTTCGTTTATCTCATCGTTGTTAGTTGAGTCACTACACTTAGACACCAGTTTAGTAGATGATCCCTTAGTTGTTTCAAACCCAATTGGGGGCTCCATGATGTGTTTGGGTTTGAAAGTTTCTATACTTAGCGTTGAGTTTAGATGTGATGCTTTTTGGGCTTCACGGGCTATGGGTTAGTTTTGGGCATGGACTGGTTATCCAGTAGTGGTGCCGTTCTTGTTTGTGAAAGGAGAGTTGTTAGGCTTATGACCCGCTTGGGTAACACTCTCGAGATCTCTTGTAATCCCATGGAATCTGTTATGCTAAGTTATCTAGAATCGCTTGACACGTCGGTCGAGAGTTTGCGATCTGTTAGAGTGGTCCGGGAATACTCGGATATGTTTGAGGAGGTGAAGGGCTTACCTCCAGAGCGGGAGATTGACTTCCGAATATATCCAGTAGACAATGCCAAACCAGTATCTTGGCCAGTGTGCCACATGGCTCCTCGTGAGAGGAGGGAACTCCATAAGCAAGTAGGCGATTTGCTTGAGAAGGGGTTTAGAAGACGAAGTATATCGGAGTGGGGTGCTCCAGTAGTTTTTGCTATGAAGGCGGATGGGTCCCTCAGACTTTGTGTAGACTATAGAGAGTTTAACAAGATAACAAAGAAAAATGGACACCCATTGCCGAGGATTGATGATCTCTTTGATCAGTTGGTTGGCGCCTCAGTGTTTTCACAGTTGAACTTAGCCACGGGGTTTCGTCAGTTGAGAGTGGCTGAGGATAGTATAGAGAAGACTGCCTTTAGGACTCCGGATGGTTTTTTTGAGTGGCTGGTGATGCCATTTGGTTTGACGAATGCCCCCGCATACTTTGTTGATTTGATGAGAAGGGTGTTCAGGGAGTACCTAAATAAGTTCGTGATGGTCTTTGTGGATGACATCTTGGTCTTTTCTAGGAGCGAAATAAGTTTTCGTATGTGCTTAATAGGTTGAGCAAAGCCAGTTATGAGATAAACGGTGGTTTTGGAGCGAGACTGGCAAGGACATCCAGAGTTGGACAAAGGCTTAATTGTTTAGCCGTTTTTACTAGTATCATCTCACGTAGGTCGTCTGAATTTGAAGGAGGTATCCCTTGGGTGTTTGTCTGATATTGGTTTAGGCCTTTTGGGCTTGCACTTGGGGGATGTCAAGTTCGACTAGGATGGTCTGCGTGAGAGATGGACAGTTGTGATGATTTTGGATGGGGTAATATCCTGGTTTTCTCTAGAAGTGGAGAAAAGCATGCCCTACATCTTAGGGAAGTGTTGGAGACTCTTCGAGCGCATAGTCTTAGGACAGCAAAAGTGGATAGGATTCTTAGCATCCTATGAGTTTGAGATAGCGTATACCCCTGGCAAGGGTAACGTGGTAGCGGACGCCTTAAGTAGAAAAAGGTTGTCCTTGAGTTCATTGTTCGTTGAACGATGGAGCTTGGAATTTATTTCGATGTTTGACTTTAGACCTTCCGTTGACTTTGTACCCGGTTTGCTAGCTTCCTTGGAAGTTAGACCTACTCTTTTGGGACGGATTGGTGAGGCACAGCGAGACGACCCACAGTTGGTTGAGTTAGTAGAGAAGCTCATAAGGGGGGAGTCGTCCAGCCATTTGAGTAGGTACACCCTAGATGATAAGGGGTGGTTGCGTAGAGACGATAGACTTTGTGTACCGCAAGACGAGGGTTTGAGGAAGGCTATACTTGATTAAGCACATCGTTCGAAGATGACCATTCATCCCGGTGGGGACAGGATGTACCAAGACATGAAGCGAGTTTTCTTTTGGGCCGGTATGAAGGAAGACGTGGCCGAGTATGTTGCTAGATGCTTGGTGTGCCAACAAGTGAAAGCGGAGAAAAAAAAAGCCGGTGGGTTGCTTCACCCATTGGAAGTTCCGCTATGGAAGTGGGATAGTGTCTCGATGGATTTTGTCGATGGATTACCAAGACCGAGGAAGGGTAATACGGGAATTTGGGTTGTGGTAGACAGACTCACTAAGAGCGCCCATTTCATACCCGTGAAGAGTAAGAGAACTGCTCCACGGCTAGCTTCAGATTACATTCGAGAGATAGTTAGATTGCATGGTGTACCTTCCAGTATAGTAAGCGATCGAGATACTATCTTCACTAGCGAGTTTTGGAAGAGTTTGCAAGAGGCGGTAGGGACTCAGTTGTGTTTGAGTACTGCATATCATCCTCAGACTGACAGTCAGACCGAAAGGGGGAATCGTATTCTAGAAGACCTTTTGAGGCTATGTATCTTGGACTTTGGAGGTGCATGGGAAGAGCATCTTCCATTGGTGGAGTTCGCATATAATAACAGCTTTCAGTCTAGTATTGGCATGGCTCCTTTCAAAGCTCTTTATGGAAGGCCTTGTCGATCACCTACATGTTGGTGGGAATCTACGGATAAGATCTTGCTTGGGCCCGATATGGTTAGAGAGACTTCGAAAAAGATTGATTTGATTCGAAGAAGGATGAAAGCGGTGCAAGACAGACAGAAATCTTATGCGGACAAGAGGAGGACGGATCTTGAGTTTGATGTTGGGGACATGTGTAACAACCCGTAAAATGCGAGCCAGTTTGAAATTTTTATTTTGGCAATTTTAACGAATTTTGAATATTTAAAATGAATTATTTTAAATAATATCGACGAAAATTTATTTTGAATATAATTCGAACGTATATATTATACGCGTCGTCGTTAGAATATAAATATTTAGATATAATTATAAATAGAATTGAAAATGGCGCGGTAGTTCGATAATTCGATTTCAAACTTCAATTGAATGTACCGGGTGCAAAACAATCCGGATTTTAATGAAACCAAAAACATTGGGATCTAATTGTGAATATCTTTCCAACGAATCCGAAAAATCAAGATTTCATATTGGGAATCAAAAGATATGTCCAGTTTAAAATTAGAAATAGTCGCTGTGGAATTTATATATATTTTTATATATATAAGGCCCTTAAAAATAGCAATTTTGCAAACGACCTCGGATTTCGACGAAACCAGTTTTGTTGGGTCCGTGATGTTAAAATATTGCTAGATTCCAAATTTCATAATTTTTCGAATCAATATGTGAGCGTGGCAAAGGAAAACGCGTTTGACCAGTTTCAGTAGATTTTAATCGACTGGAAAATGGCCATTTTTCTAACGGTCTCAGAATTCGACGAAACTAGTTTTGTTAGGACCGTATCGTCAATACGAAGCTAGAAAATATTTTTCTGGAATTTTTCTAGTTAGTATGTGACCCCGGTAATTTGAAATGTACGTTTAAAATTCAATATGTAGATTTATGATTTAAATTTGATGGAAACTGATCGCAACGGCCGAATTGGCTCACGATACATATCCCATTGTGTTCGGAATGGGGGTAATTAGCAAGGGGCGACAGTCGTTGAGTCTCGTTTTGAGATCGAATGAAAAAGTTACTTTATGAAGATTAATAAATTAAATAAATATAATATAATATTATAAAGCCCTCCTCTATAATCTCTCTCCCTCCATTCCTCTTTACAGTCAACGGTTTTAATTAAAAAAAAGGGGAAAGAAGAAAACTGACGTCGCCCCATCGAGACCGGACACCGCGCCCATCGCCGGAGCGCGCCCCACCGCCGGCTGACCCCCCTACCCCCTCCTCTCCACC
Source organism: Allium sativum (assembly GCA_030737875.1). Classification (NCBI taxonomy): domain Eukaryota; kingdom Viridiplantae; phylum Streptophyta; class Magnoliopsida; order Asparagales; family Amaryllidaceae; genus Allium; species Allium sativum. The sequence goes on from CM060925.1 coordinate 79,705,666, forward strand.
GCTACTTCCCTCTCTCCACTCGAACCCGACGCAGACCCCCCCCCCCCCCCACGAGCCCCAGTTTTCCGCAAAACACCCCGGATCCGCGCAAACCTCCACCACTGGACTCGCGCCACCGCGAGCAGGTCCGCCCTCCACGCCAAAGCCGCCACTTCCCTCCGCTTTCAATCCGAACAGTGAGTTTCTTTATGTCTTTGTTTGTTTATTTTATAGTTGATTTTAATTTCGAGTTTTATTTATCTTCTTCTGTGTAAAAACTGATTTTAAGTTACTCAAAACTGAAATTAGTTTATATTTTTAAAACTGAATTTTACTTTAGGTTAAAACTGAATTTTATTTTAGGTTAAAACTGAATTTTATTTTAGGTTAAAACTGAATTTTATTTTAGGTTAAAACTGAATTTTATTTTAGGTTAAACTGAATTTTATTTTAGTATAAAACTGATTTTATTTTAATTTTAAGATTAAAGAAAAAGGTTTAAACTTTAAGAAGATCAGATTTGTAGAAAGTCGAGATAAAAATCATATTTTTATATATAGAAAGTCGAGATAAAAATCATATTTTTATATATAGAAAGTCGAGATAAAAATCATTTTTTTATATATAGAAAGTCGAGATAAAAATCATATTTTTATATATAGAAAGTCGAGATAAAAATCATATTTTTATATATAGAAAGTCGAGATAAAAATCATATTTTTATATATTGAATAGCATCGTAAAAATTCGATTTTTATATTTATAGTGACTACGGGCAAGAAGACGATAAAAAGGCGAGAAGAAGAGTCAAGATGATTGGATAGCTTTCGGTGAGAATTTCTCACCTTTCAATTTAATTTTTCTAGTTATATATATATACTAGGATGCAGACGGTGCTTAGTAGCACCCGACACAATCGTCCACAGACCATGGACTTGTTTGTTTGGTTGCATAGATTAGTTGAATTATTTGTTTGAATTGAATTGTTTGGTGAGATGAAATTGATTTGATTGATGTGTGAATGGCGTGGGCCTTCACTAGACCGGGGATAAGGCTAGGCCTTGTCCCGTTTCTAGTATCGTGCCGTTATGCCGCCGAAATTTTCTAAAATAAGTTAGAAAAATAAAAATATCATTTTATTGAATAAATGAATTGTATAGAAGTTCATAGGTTGGAATAAAATGTTTTATCGTTAAAAATATAATTTTTAACGTGATGTGAATAAATAAAATATTCATTTATAAACCGGACGGTTTGGTTATGTACACCTATTTGAAGGACATTGATTGGGTCGATAAATTTTACACATCGCCCAACAGCACAAATAAAATATGTGTTTGATTGTTTGAAACCTCACACGGGTGTTGGGATGAAATTTGAAGTTCACTCATCCTGATTGATTAAATATGTCGATCGATTGATTGACAGGCTGTTATAAGCGTTGAATATCTATATTTGATGCTTATACAGTGTAGTGCACTTTGGTTGATGGTTGATTATTTTCAATGCTATTATATACATGTGTTGTATGAAAATCCATATAATTAATTTTATATGGTAATTGATTGGGCCTCATTCCAGTTTTGAAAAAGAAATATTTGAAAAGAAATATTTGAAAAAGAAATATTTGAAATAGAATATTTGAAAATAAAGGAATATATGAAGCCGTGTTGATTAGATTGACGCCATTTTGACGTGAACGATATTTATATCGATTTTAAAAACGATTTCGAAATGAGTTGAATTGAAAACGATTTCGAAATGAATTGAATTGAAAACGATTTCGAAATAAATTGAATTGAAAACGATTTCGAAATAAATTGAATTGAAAACGATTTCGAAATAAATTGAATTGAAAACGATTTCGAAATGAGTTGAATTGAAAACGATTTCGAAATGAACTGAATTGAAAATGATTTCGAAATGAATTGAATTGAAAACGATTTCGAATTGAATTGAAAGTGAATTGAAATGAATTCAAATTGAATTGAAATTTGAATTGAATAGAAATGAGTTTTGAAACGAATCTATAAAGAAGAATTCAATTTTGCTTTGAATTGAAATGGAAGTTGAAATAGATTTTTGAAACGAATTCAAAACTATTTATATAATTCGTTTTAAATAGAAATCGACGAAATATATATTATATATATAATATAATGGCCTGAATAGAACGCGCCGCGCCGCGGCAGTTCGTGAATTTCGACCATTTATTTCAAACGGACATTGCGGGAGATCCGACCGTCGGATTCTCCTAAAACCGGAACCGTTGGGTTCGTATCGAAAAGAGCTTTCTAACGAATATTAGAAATTAGAAATCTAACGGTTGGATTTGGAATTATGTCCAAATCAAATTTGAAAAAGGTCGCTGTAAGTGCAGTTCGATGGTCATTGATGGAAATCGACTGTACGGGCATTGATAAAATTATTAAAAATAGTAATAATTTGTGTAAAATCATAAGAAATGATTTGTGAAGATTTGGGATGAAAAACTCCATATTTGAATAGATAAAAATAGATTTTTATCGAAATGAACTAGTTTTGAACTAGAAATATAATTCTATTTATTTTTAAATAAATAAATTGAATTTAAAAAGGGTTTTGAAAATAACCAAAATTTCCAATGATTGCATTGGAGTGGATTTGAATCGAAATTGTCTTAGGAATATTTCGATGTTGGAATTCGTGATTATACAGATGTTGTTATGGGAATTTGAAAGATATATATATTTATATCGTTATTTCCAATACGACATTTGTTAGTCGTAGAATTTGATATTGAATATAGGCCGATATATTTTCTATTCAGAGCCTTGTATTGAATATCAAATGTGATTTGGGGTTTGTCGTGAATGGTGTCTTCACTAACACTGTTCTTGAACCCAGTTGAGAAAAGATTAAATCTTTTTATTTAGATTTAATGAAGTGTACCAATTAAATAATATTTAATTGGAATTGAATTGATATTGATTTTTGGGTTTATTGTGAACAGTGTTTTAAATAACACTTGTTCTTTAACCCGATAATTAATGGAATGTGATTTTGGGTTTATCGTGAACCGTGTTTTAAATGACACTGATTCTTTAACCCAGTCGAAGATTAAAACTAAGTGGAGTTTTAATGAATCTTTAATTAGATTGAAAAGATCGAAAATGGAGTATCACCAGTTTTGCTCCAGGCGCTAGTTAAATCTTTAATTAGATTTGAACGTGAAATGGTAATTGAATTTACCGATAACACTGTGGTGTTAGATATGAAGTATTACCAGTTTTACTTCATGGGATGAATAGGTTGGGATTGGGAAATTAAAACAAATGATTACTTCGGTAAAGTTCGTTAATCCCGACTAATTCGAATTGATATTCAAAGATAGATTAAAGAATAAATTCAGGAATTTATCTTGGATAAAATTAATGGGAACCTTTCCCTATGAATGTGAAATTTAGAAACTAACTGTCGGTTAGCTAAGCAGAATGGTTTTCGGGATATTGATCTGATGTTGGTTTCGGCCTTCGGGGTTAATATTTGGGGAATTATTCTCTTGATTAATTTACGGTTAGTGACTAATGAATTGGAATGAGGCATATGTTGTGTTTGTGTAACACTTTTATAATATATACGCGAGTTATTCGGAAAGACCGGGTTTATCCCATTCTGAATAACTGATACGACGATAAGTCGAAGATGAAGACGATGGTCGAAGACCGGAGGTCTTCACGTCGTTTGGGTAATTACTGATGATCATGATTGGGCTGTACACCCAAGAAGATGGAAACAGTTAGTGATCGTCCAGACGTACTTGGAGATCGATGGATATGCGGGGTACTAGGTGCCTCCGGTTTCGTTCAGACCCAGGACGGACTTGTAAATGGACTGTGTGTCTGACATCGGATTTCATTCTGTGTGACTGATATCGGTTGCATAGGATGGTTTGCCTGTGTGGCATGCTAAGATGCAAATGATCAAGGCTTCTGTTGAAAAGCAAAGTCTTGTGGTGATGATCAAAGCACGGCCTTTGTGGCGTAGCTTTGTGTAACGTTTACCTCGCGTGTTTCACACCCGGTATGAACCAAAAACGGGAGACGGACCTCAGGGAGGACTTGCGTTTCTTTCTAGTTAGAAGTGGCGTCAGTGGTTTTACACGCCCTGACGAGTTTGACTTATGTGGTTGTTGCTGTTGCGAGGCGCCTCGGTTATATCGGTTTCGGCCGATGCATTCTGGTCGGCTGACGGACCAGACTTACACCCCATAGGGTGGGGAAACGTAGTGTTCAGGCATTTTAATCCACATCGGTGGACCGGCCCTGACGATCCAAGGGCCCACCTGTGTCTGGGTCCTGAGACACGGACTAGAGCGTCTCGAATCGGTTGAGGACTATCTTTTGCCTCGGTTCATAGACGGAAATCCAATTTCCAAATACGTGACATTTGCGGTTTTAATTGTAACCCTATATATGGCGACATAGTGGGATGGGGCGCTTATGCCGCCTATGATTGATACTTATGATTTGAAGTTGTTTTATACACTTATAATGGTATCAAATGATTTGTTTTAAAACGTATCAAGCATTCTTTGGCTGTTATAAGGGAAAACCCTATCCTCGACTGCGTTGCATTGTGTGATGGGACCTGGGTCTTATAACAGCTTCATTTTTCTTTATTTAGCATTGCGCTCTTTGTTTTATGCACTGGTATTCTTGGGAGGAAACCCGTTCGGTGTTATACGGCGTGGTCCCTTGATTTACCTAATGATTTAAAATAAAGATTAATAACCGTTTTAGTTCTCACACCAGTCCCATGACTGACCTGGAGTTTATTGTTTTAACCTAAACTCTGGGTGCCCCTATTTTCGACACGGGCAGCTAGTAGTTTTGGTTTTGCAGATTTATATTCACAGGATCCTGGTTTACAGCTGGAACGATATCCGGAAAGCTTTGTATCCGTATATCTCTTCTAGTTGTGTATTGTACTTTTCCGCTGCTATGTATTTAAATGTAATTTAAATCTCTGATATTTCTGTGTAATATTCGTTTATACTCTGTATATTCTTGTAATCTGGTGCATTGTTGTAATATACAGTGAAATGTTCTTGTATATACGTTCTGTTGTGGTTTGTTCTCGAACTATCCGACGCTTTCCTTTACGGGGAAGTTACGGGTCTTCACAACATGGCCTTTGTCAAAGTGTCTCCGTTACGAAATGTGGTTCGCTTTGGATCTGTTGGAAAGTTAGCACCAAGGTTTGTTGGACCGTTTCCTATTAAGGAAAGGATTGGACAGATGGCCTATAGAGTGGAGTTGCCCGACAGACTTAGTGGTGTACATGATGTATTCCATGTGTCACATTTGAGGAAGTGCCTACATGAGACCGCAGAGGTGGTAGAGCCGAGCTTGCTTAGAGAAGTGGAAGTAGAGCGTGATGCGACTATTCGACGAGCTCCTACTCGCATCCTTGGGTCAGAGACTAGGAAGTTGAGGAATCGAGAGGTTCAACTAGTCAAAGTGCAATGGGGAGAAGATGAGAGCAACGCTACTTGGGAGACGGAAGCGAAGATGCGTTCATTATACCCATTCCTTTTTGAGGGTATATCTTTTAACTTCTCCTTAATCGTTTGTCTAGTACTTATCTTATCTGTAGTATGTCCTCTCGTTAGTACCTTTGACCTTTAGATAGGGTAAACCTATGGTTGAAACATGTGTTTGAGACATGTTATGATTGATGGATGCATGTGGATGCAAGTGTTTGCTAGTGGTTGCTCGTGGATGCATATACACACACTCTAGACACTATATCGGCTCAATCACTTCATATTGCATATTGCATATAATTGTGTGTAGGTAGCTATATTTATGGATGTATAATGGTTGTGTTATCATATGGATGATGCATTTTGGTGAATGATTGTGCACTCATGTAGATATAGTATGTGTCGATAGGGTTCTTTCGCATACATATTGGATGCATGGCACTATCACGGTTTGCATATGTTCATACATTAGATAGGGAACATATACACACACTTTTTGCATATGCTCATACAACAGTAGAAATTGTTTTAAGGACAATGGATGCCCGTGTTCGATGGATTTAGTAGATGGTTGTTTGGATGGTAGGATATGCATTCTCCTTAACTTGGAGATTTCGGGGATGAAATCCTTTAAGGAGGGGAGAATGTAACACCCCGAATTTCAGTTAACACTGATATTCACTAATTAGAGAATTAATAATCTCAGATGTGAGAATTAGGGGAAACGGGTTACGTCATTGTGTTCGTCTCGGAAAAATACGCGAAATAGAGTCCGAAATTTCGTAAATCGGAGTCCGTATGACCCGGTTAAGGCCCAAAGAAGTTTTCGGGAAATTTGAATTTCGAAACATGCAGAAATGGGGGCCAGGCGGGAAAACTCCCGCCCAGCCAAGTCGACTTGGCTGTCGACAGGGCTGTCGACTTGCCTATCGACATGCCTGTCGACTTGGCAGTCGACAGGGCTGTCGACTTGCCCTGTCGGCTGATTCTGGCCTGGGTGCACCTGGTTGAGTTTTGGGCTGGGTTGGAGGGCTTGGGGCGAAATCTGACGGACCTAAACTATCCTAGGGTTAATCTAAGGGTCTAAAACACAACCTAATCCTATAAATACACCCTAAGACTACCCTAATCCATACTAAAAATAGAATCTATGCCATCATGCCGCCAAAATGCAACTTAGAAGGAGCCTCCACTAATTAGAGAAGAGGATTGCAAGCTAATCAACTACTAATCCACCTCTACTTCAACTATAGCAACTATCTAAGGAGCTAATCTTGGAGTTTGTGAGTTTCTATCACTTTAATAACCAATTGCTAAACTAAGTAGATGAGATGTGATGAGATCATATGGTTTTGCTTGCGGATCAATGGGTTTTAGGTCATATGTTATGATGTTAGTTTGCTAATCACTATGTTTAACACTTATTCATGATGACACTATGTTTATGCAAGTTAAGTGTTTGGGTTTATGCATGTTAAGTGGTGGGTTTTATGCATGCTAAGTATTTGGTTTTATGCATGCTAAGTGTTTGGTTTTATGCAAGTTAAATGCTTGGTTTTATGCTAGAATCATGTGTGAAATAAGTGACATGACATGCAAGTTTAACCTATGAGTTTGGATCTATAATATGCATAATCTATGCAAGTTGTTTGGATTAGTGATATGCATAACATATGCGAGTTTACCTTTGTATGTCATACATACATATGCAAGTTCATATGTAACATGTTATGCAAGTTTGGTGGTTGATTATATGAAAGTTCATATGTAACATGTTATGCAAGTTTGGTGTTTGATTATATGCAAGTCTATATATGACATGTTATGCAAGTTTGGCGGTTGATTATATGCAAGTAACATGTGCAAGTTTACACCTTTGTATGTCATACATACATATGCAAGTTTACCCCTTTGTATAACATAAGTACATGTGCAAGTTCATCCCTTTTAGACCTATGACATGTATGCAAGTTGACACCTTTATGATAGGTCTATGACATGAACATTTATGCAAGTTACCATCTTTATGACATATGTGATTCATGCAAGTTTGGGTTGGTTATTTATGCAAGTTGGGTTTATGGTCGTATATGCAAGTTGACACCTTTTAAACCCATGATAATGCTAATGATATGCTAAGTTGAACCCATTGTGTGTATGATGAATCTCCTCTTTTAAAGTATGTCATGTTAACGTATTTACGTGGGGACGATGGGGTAAAAATTAATGAACACATAAAATTGTGTGAAGTTGGTATGATTAAACATACCATAAAGTGGATGGACATAATTGGGAATTTACCTATTAAGTTAGGTCTACCCATATTATGGAATTGGGAATTTACCAATTGAGTTAGGTCTACCCATATTTTTAAATATTTGTAATTAATTAGGGATAATTAATACAAATTATGGGGGTGATTAATTAGGTGTAATTAATCGACTAAGACACGAGGTTGGACCCTTTTGTAGCATAAGACTGCCCGGAACCGACCGACAAATCCAGCGGCTACAAATGATTGGCCCAATGTGAGAGGTCTTAGTCATAAATTAAATATGTGACAAGTGTAAAGACACGAGGTTAGACTCTGTTATGGTGTAAGGCTGCCCGGAACCAACCGGCATATCCGGCTGCCATAAAAGACAGTCTAATGTGAGAGGTCTTTACAAAGGTTACGATCTTAATTAATTAAGAAACACTTTACCAATTTAGCATGAAGTGGGTGCCTTGGGTGGCATGTAGTAACTAGTGGGGGTGCCTTGGGTGGCATGAGGAAACTAGTGGGTTGCCTTGGGTGGTAATAGAAAATACGATTAGAATACTTAACCAAAGTGGAACATGTAATTAAACATGATTAAAGGGTTAAGTAAGTGCCTTGGGTGGCATGTGGGAATCAAGTAAGTGCCTTGGGTGGCATGTGGAAATCTAGTGGGTGCCTTGAGTGGCAATTAAAATATGATTAAAGGACTTAACCAAAATTTATAACATGTAAGTGGACATGGTTAAAGGGTTAAGTGGGATTCACTTGAAATGACAAGCTTAGGTGGGTAGCTTGTGGGGGCCCAATTCAACCAATATCCCAAACGTATCTTTGTTGGCTCGACCCAAGTCGAGGACGGGACACGCATATTGGGCTTGACTGTAAGAGGCCAAAACGGGTTAGCGGTGGCAACGCAAGTCCAACGGGTTTCATATGCGTGTGTGGACCCGGGCTGGTAAGTAAGACGTTGTTGCATCGTGTAGGTATAAGCCGTGCACCGTTGATATTATCAGGTTGCCACTTTGGGGGATGATACACCCCACTGTGGGGCCAGCACGGGTATCTACGTTAGGGATCCGATCGAATGGGGGGGTAGTGGGTACACCTAGTGGAAATAGGGGCAGACGGCACCTATGTAGTCAGCTAGGGGTACACGAAACTACTAATTATAGATTACTAAGTATACTTAGTGGGATCAACCTTTAAATTGGGAATGACTGGTGTGGTGCAGTGTAGTAATTATCCTTGGGTGGGTAGATGCGTCTTTATGGTTATCTTAGTTCATCCTAAGTCTAGTTGGCTGCTTAGTGTAGCCATTCATCCCCAGTCGTTACCGTATATCAAGCTTATGTCTTTCTCTGGTTACTTTAATGATTGTATTGTTAAAGTTATAGGACTCGCTCAGACTTATGTCTGACCCCGTTGTTTTTATCTTTTTCCCAACCCTCAGGTTATCAGAGTGGGCCTAGTGCTTGTGGGCTTTGATCAAACTGCTTTATCTACCTTTTGGAGCTTGGACCGTGGATGTAAAGCTCAGTTTATCTTTTCTTTTATGGCTATTAGTTTATGTAGTGGGATTATGTACTTTTATTTTATCAGGATGGATATTTTGTACTTGACTCTTGTTATGGTTTTGTGATGTAACCAAACATGTTTTAGTTTCCGCTGTAATGAAATGATGTTTTAAATTTTCAAGTATTCTTATATCTGTCTTGTTGTAATTTTTCTGTTCTATATTCACTTAAAATACTCCACCGATGCTATGGCATTCCCTTAGTGAGTGACCGTAGCGGGCGTGGGGTGTTACAGATATTCTGGCGTTAATCTCATTCCTAATCACTATAGGGTAATTACTAAACTGCACCAATGCTAATTTACACCGCACCATTACTAGTCACCCTAAAAGTTGATCCCGTCTACAGAACATAATAATGATAATGGTTGTTTCGTGTACCCCTAGCTGCCTTCATAGGTGTCGCCTGCCCCTATCTCCACTAGTTGTACCCACTACCCCCATGCGATCGGCTCCCTAACTCGTAGATACCCATGCTGGTCCCACAGTGGGGTGTATCACTCCCCATAGTGGCAACCGGATATTACTAAAGATGCACGACTTATATCTACACGATGCAACAACGTCTTACCTACAAGCCCGGGCCCACGCACGCACATGACCCCGTTGGACTTGCATTTCCACCGCTAACCCGTTTTGACCTCTTACAATCAAACCCAGTAAGCGTGTCCCGTCCTCGACTTGCGTTGAGCTCACAAATATATTTAATGAGTTACTGTTTTGAAAAGAGCCCCCATACTTGACACAAGCTTTCCACGTATGCTTGGTCCCCACTAGAACTTCCCGCTTAACCCCCTTCTTATTCATGTCTTCTTACATGTTTTCAACTTGATTAAGTGTTTCTAATCGTATTTCACATGCCACCCAAGGCCACCCACTTAACCCCCATGTCCCACCACATGTTTATATGGTTAAGTGTTATTTAATTCATTATAACCGTAACTTTGTAAAGACCTCCCACATTAGGCTGACATTTGCGGTTGCTGGATTTTCCGGGTGGGTCCGGGCAGTGTTATACCGCAAACGAGCCTAACCTTGTGTCTTTACAATTGTTACACATTTAATTCGTGCCTTTGACCTCTCACATTAGACTACCATTTGTGGTTGCTGGATTTGTCGGGCGGGTCCGGGCAGTCTTACACCACAAACGAGTCTAACCTCGTGTCTTAGGCGATTAATTATTACACCTAATTATTTAACCCCAAATTGGATTAATATCCCTATTCAAATTTATTAATAAATTCCAAATTTATTTATGTCAATAATTGTCACTCAAATTATGTCCATAAATTCTAGGTATACAAATTATACCAATTAATGTCTCAAATTAATTATATGCCTTTTAAGGCCATTTTATGCCAATTCACAATTATGTATATTCAATATTTTCCCATCGTCCCCACGCTATTCGTACGTTTTAATATGACATATGTTAGACTTGCAAATAGTCTAACTTATAAAAAGAAAAGCAACATCACAACTTGCATAACATATAAAATAAATCTAAGAATCATGGCATAAGTTTACGTAGCCAATAACTTGCATATATGTATATGGTTTTCCTATTACTTGCATATGAATTTCATTCAAACTAGCATATGATTCACATACAAAACTAGCATAGACAATGGGCATATAGAACATAAATTTTCATAACTATGTACTGCCATGGATCTAAATATAGATCTAAACATAAAGATGTGAACTTGCATATGGATCTAAACATAAAGATGTGAACTTGCATATGGATCTAAACATGTAAATTAATGTCACATATTTTGCATATAAACTAGCATATGTATCTACATGGTTCACATATGAACTTGTGTATAATCCACCTACAGACTTGCCTAAGATTCACATATGTTTTAACATCCCAAACTTGCATAAAAATCATAAACTAGCACATGATTTAACATCCCAAACTTGCATATGATTCATATACATATGTTTTAACATCCCAAACTTGCATAAGATTCATATACATAACATCCCAAACTTGCATAAGATGAATCAAGTAAACATGTACCATTGAGTAGATCCACAATAACATAACTGTCAACGATAACATCACATGATTCAAACTCATATTCTCATAATCCAATTATAACTTATCACAATTAAATTAATTAATTATTTTGTGAAAGATATTATACTCACAAACAAAAGAATAGTCTTGTCTTTCTGGGATCTGTATTCTGAAACTGAATTGCTTGCCTTTGATGTAGACTAATCGTTATTCTAATTTAGATTTGATTTTGATTCTTGCTTCTATCTTATTTTTGAGTTGAAAGAGATGGCGGCTACTCTAGGTTCCCCATTGACGGCATGGCGGCTCTTGGTATGAATTAGTGTGATTTTAGGTTGAGATTTAGGTTGCTTATATAGAATTTTAATTAATCAAGAGTCGTCATATTAACCTAGAATCAATCAAGACCATCCAGTCAAGATAGAATAACACCTCACCCTTAATGACTCAGCGACAAGTCAAAACAGCGACATCTTTTAGATCTACCTAGGGGGGCAGGTCGACCCCCAGGTCTACCCCCTGGCCAACCCCCTGTTCGACCTGTATAGGGAGGTCGACTCCCGGTCGACCTGGCCTTGGGCGGGAATTTTCCCGCCCAGCCCGCTTCCCTGTTTGAATTTTGAATTTCAAATTTTCTGATTCGATCTATATTTAATTTGATTAAATTCTGAAACCTCGGAAGGCCGTAACTTCTTCATACAGAGTCCAATCCACACAAACTCGGACTCCATCTCAAGAAGAATTCCGAGACGAGCGTAATGGCGCAACCCGTTTCCCTTAATTCTCACATTTTAAATTAAGTATTCTTTAATTCGTTAATTCTAATTTTTAAAATTACGGGGTGTTACAATTTTTAAATGAGGTCAGTTGCAGCTTAAATATAAGTTGTCTCTTAACCATGCATGACCAGAGCTTGGATTTTTAAATGAGGTTAGAGACACACTTATATATTAATTATATATTTATCGTTTTCAGCTTCGAAAGAAAAAACTCCTCGGTATATAAAACCAATATGAATGATAGAAATGTGGTAGATATAGAAATGAACTGTGAAATAAATTTCTAAATTAATTATATTATGAAATATGCTTGACTCTACCGGGATCATTGAAAATTTTCAATCATCATTAATTCTAAATAATAAATACAATCCTATTTCTATCACAAAAAATTTCACTTTTTATTTCAGATGATTTTAAAAAAAAAATTAAACTCTCCATATTAATATAAAAAAATACGATGGATGGCAGAATAATGATAGATAAAGGAGATGATCGTGAAATAATTGTCAATTCAAAGATATTATAATAAATGTTCAACCATCATGAAAATCTAAATAAAATCTTCTCTTGTTGTGAAATATATTGTAGTCATAACTCATCACAACTTCAAAATCTGATAATAATTTTGATGAATTATAAATACAGTTCAATTTAGATATTGATTTCAATTTCTGAATGAATAATCAATAAATAATTTAAAAATTGAAAATCCATTATAAGAGGGATATGTTACTAGAGACAAATAAGAAAATCATAGACAAAAGAATTATAAGTACAAAGCCCAAGCAAACAAGATAACAGATTATGTACATATATCAGAGCTGCAAACAATAACAAGCAGTTATTTGAAAAACAGTATCAGAGCAGCAAATAGATCATAAACAAGAAATTTCCAAAATATTTTCAGAATAATATCATAGCAGCATAAGAAATCAGTTCAGAAAAAGGACTTGTCAAGATGACGGTCACATAAGATGATTCATGATTCAATGATTAAAAATAACGTTTATTTGAAATCATTTGAGAAATATGAAACTCTCAAGATTCAGTGAATCAATCACACCAGAATGCAAATTTCAGATTCAAGATATGTGTGTGATTCAATAAATCAATAATTTCAAATGTTTTTAAACAAACAATTATTCAAATCAAATAATCATGAAATAACAAAGAGATTTAATCCCGGATTTTCAAAGAATTTTTTTTCACAAAAATTTCTGACAAATACAAGCGTAATTTCAGATCATTTACATCAGGATTAAGAGATATTCATGATCCAAAAATTTAAAAAATAATTTATTTGAAATCACTTGAATCAATGTCAAGTTTTGAGATATAATGAATCGGTCACACAAGATTGATTATTTCAAATTTAAGAGGTATGTGAGATTCAGAATATCAAGTATTTCAGATGATTTCAAACAAACAGATTTCAACCAGTAAATGATCATGAATATAAGATGAATTCTAGATGTATCACTGTAATTTAAGCCATTCCAAAAATCAATGAAATTATCACGAATGATAAGAAGCAGTGTACTGTAAAGAGTATAATATTTTAAGCGTTTCCAAAATGAATTGGAAGAAACTCAAAACAACATAAGTGTGTGAAATATCATTAATTATTCAGATCTTCAAAAATTTGGAATTCAAAATAACAGTGTTCAAGATATGATACTAATGCTTCTGCACTGTTAAGAATTCAAAAATAAAAAAATAAACTTCAAAACAATTGCAGATAATTACATATTTAAATTCAATATCTGGAAATTATTAAAGACATTATAGTTCTTTTCAAATAAAGCGAATTTCCAGAAGATCATGAATACTGCAATTGGAAGTTAATGAAGCCCAGAATAGAAGAAAAATAATATGGCAGTGACAAATCAGCAATAGAAAAAAAGAAAAAAAATTGAAGGAGGAAAAACATAAAAAAATATTTACAAAGATGAGTTTAGAGGTTATACCTGAAATTGACGTGAGTAAATAAATCTCTAACTCAACAGACTGGGCTAAGGAACTTGTGAATGATTCAATGATATGAGGCAGTTTGATTTCAGTTTCTCTTTCGCAAAGCAATTCCTCAGCCTCCTCTGATACCTAACTGTTTAGAGGATTGAGTGGTCTAACAAAAATAATAAAACCACTCACAGTTATATTCGTACGTTTTGGTACCCAAACCTGTTTGTATAATAACCCATTTGAAAATATCTACGTACCCTTTGGAACCCAAATCTGTTTGAATTTAATGAAGTTTGTTTTATTTCTTTTTGGGATCCAGAAGTGTTCAATTGGATTATTATAAAACAAATTCACATCACGTTTATGGTTCAAAAATCCTTTTAGATTACCAGAGTTTGAATTTTCGTATCGATTCTTTTCAAAGAAGGTCGAAGAAGTTTTAAAAGCATTTGAACTTCGTTTTTCAAAAACATTGTTTTTTCCAAAGCCAAGACCACATCTATTTCCAATAGGATTTTGATTTTGCAACAACATATTCAATGATTTTTCCCCATTAGAGAATTTATCCAAAGTTGATTCTAATCATTGAATTTTGGATTTAAGATCATCCTTTTCTTTCATTAAATCTGAACAACGATTGTTAGTGATATTTCTTTCAGCATCATGGTAATTTTATTTTAGCTTGGGACTTAGCAATCTCAGATTCAAACTTAGTTTGCTTTTCAAATTCGGATTTTTCAAAATCTTTGAATTTTTTAATTTCCATTTCAAGATATTTCAAAATTGAATCACTTTTCAGTAAACTTTCTTTTTCAAAAATTTTATGTTTGGAATTAATATTATCCAACTCTTTTTGCAAAGAATCGTTTTTATAATTTAACTCATCTTCATTTTGTTTCAAAATGATAATTTCTTTTTCAAATTTCTGAAGATTCATATTGAGATGAGTTAAATCATTTTTCAAATTGAAACAATTCTTGCAATCGGAGTTTTCAAATTTTAATTTCAACATATTATTTTTACATCGCAACTCAGAATTTTCAGATTTCATAATTTTATTTTTCTGTTGGAGACGATTAATAGTTTTAGTTAAATCATTACAACGAGGAACCAATTCTTCATATGAAAAATCTCCATCATCCGGATCATCATTAATAGCTCCAGTTAAGCACATATCTGAATCTGAGTTGGCAGTTGAGGGTTTTGAGCAGCTGTTTCCATACAGCATGTTGAGAGTTCTCCAGATATCTTGCATAGTTAAACAATAAGAGATAAATTTTGATTGATTATTACCAAGATAGGAATAAATAATATGCATAACACGAGCATTTAACCGTATTCCTCTTATCTAACATATCTCCCAAATTTTCAATAATATCCCAATACTCAAAATTAACAGATTTTAAATATAATTCAAATTTTGACTTCCATATTAAAAAATCTATTCCATTGAAATTATTGGAATATCACTGGACTGAGTCTCAAGAGACTGGCAACTAGAATGACCCATTACTCTAGAGTTAATGAAATAACCTGCTCTTATACCACTTGTTGGATCTAGAATAACTCTAAATGGGGGGTAAATAGGGTTTTTCACAATTTTTCGCTGAGTTAAAAATCTGATAGGATATTAAATAGTAAACAGATCACAAAATACAACAGAAAAAAAAGAAGAAAGGAAATAACACATAGAAATACCCAGCTTCGGCAAAATCTTGCCTACTGCTGCATTTCTAAGGTTTCTACTAGGAGTTTATAACAGATCATGCTTACAGACCTTGTAAACTCGCGAACTACTAGCTCCTGTCCTAACAAAACGCTCAAAACCCTAGACTGACCTATATCCCCTAGGCCAGTTTTTCCCGAATTACAAACCCGTAATCCGTAATCCTAGTTTTTACAGACTCTAGTAAACTGCCAGGTAAAAAACCTTAACTGGAATTCCTAGTATTTTACAGACACTAGAACCGTTCAGAATTGTTTTACAACACAAATTTAAAAAAACAATACAAATATTAAATCAAAAACACTAGATATAAAAAAAACAATCTCCTTTTAAAACCCTTGAACTAGGTCAAGCCCACTTGATAATATTGGCCGACCCGTCTTTATTTTCTTTGTCCCGATGTCTTTTGTCTTCTGAAAAAAATGGTGGCCTCCAGGGAGAAAAGGGGATTAGGGTTTCCTTTAATATTCCCAATCTCGACTTCAAATTCGTTGCCTCTGAAAGATGGTCTTAGATGCTCGAATTTGTTGGTCTTGCTTTGTCTGCAATTGGGATTTGCTCGATCGAAAACTTGTGAGTTTTACAGATTTGATTTTTACGATTTTTGTTGTTGAAATTGTTGTTCTTGGATTCGATAATAAGCTTATGATGAGTTGGTGAAAATATAGGATAGAGAATCCTATGACTACTCTGATTTCAAATTAATGACTTGGTTGATTGGCTAGTTTTTCCTTTTTTCTAATTGGCTTTGAAATTCTCAACTTTGAATAGATGAATCTCGACTTGATTTTGGCTGAAAGTCAAGACATGCACATTGAAGAATTTCCATATAATCGTGAATGAAATTCTGGAAAATAATTGCCCCTTTGAAATGATTTATTATTGTTGCCATAAATGAATCCTTGCGTGATTTCCCTCTTTGATGCCTGAAGAAAATTCCTGAAAATTTATTTCCTATTTTGACTGGGTCGATTTAAATTCCCACTTTTAATTCGAACTAAACTCTGATACAAATCTGTAATTATTTGCAATAATGAAACAAATTCTGTCTCTTTTAAAAACTGTTATTACAAATGAATGACTGAGTATCTGGAAATGATTCTTTCAAAGTTTGTCATGCACCTTACTTTGAATTGAGAGAACTTCAATTCTGGAAATCAATGTATTTAAAAACTTTACCAAAACTAACCCTTTGATTTGTTGCATATGAGATAATTCTGATTGCTCTAATCAAGTTGTATATACACCTTCATACTGCCATACTGTATAGACCATTGCCTTGTGCATACTATGTTCCATGTACTTGCAGATCCAATTGAACTTGCTCCTTGACTCATGCTTGTACATATATAACCTTGTGCACACCTATATTTGAGCTGCATTAGTGTATTGATATGGTCTTCATTAAAGGCAACAACTATGCATTGCTTTGATCATGCCAATTACATGTATTTCAAATTTTCATGGCTGTGTTGATTAGTGCCATGCACTTGTACATGTTCACATGTACTTATCAACAACTCCTCGACACATTTTACATGATGTACACACTAACATTGCTTGTGTATGTCCTTTTTGAATGTGTACCAGAGTGCACCACACATATGTGCACATATGAGCTTGTATTGATATCTTCCCATGCTTCCTGTTTGTCACAATTTGTTGAGTCTTGACTGAGTTTGAACACTTGAAGTTTGGGAGCTAAAAAAAACTTGTACTGGCCTGAACTGATTGTTGCATTTGAACCATGTGTATATACTCTGACTTGTTGAACCATTTTTGAGCATTGACATACATATGCACACTCTGTTTCCATTTGGACTTGCTGAAATGTCAACTTGGCTACACCATCATTTTTTAGTGTTCTTGTATATGCATGCTTGTTCATTATCATGTGTACATCACTTGTATACTTGTTTGCACTGTTTCACTTGAAATTGAACTTGGTTGACTAGATGCACCCTGCTGCTTCACCTTTCTTTGATCTGCGGCTTGCTGACTTGTAACATTGTATTCGTCGAGCTATCTTGCATGTTGCTTTATCATGTAATGCTCCATTGTACATTAGCACTTATGTTTATCCATGCATCACCATTGCTTTACTTGTAGTTGTATTTGAGGTTGCACGAAACATGTATTTGCTGACATGAGATGTGTTGACTATGTTGACCATGCTGCACTCTATTTGACTTGTGATCGACAACATTGATACGTGTTGCACTGAGTTGAGATGGCCCACGTGGCTACTCCTCAGTTGCACACTGGATTGGCGAGGCAGTGCACACGTGTATATTTATACACATGTGTATATGCAGCCATCAAACAAGATTTTCTGTCCCTGTTCATATACAAACTAGCTGCCTAGACACAGATGAATCAGATCAAGTCATGAAAAATGATGAGAAACACACCATAAATCTGGGGCAAATAAAATTTTAAAAATAAAATTCATATTCGCATATATTCAGTTTAAAATCTATTGCAGTGTATTGTATGTGTGTTTCATTGTGACAGGTAAGAAGATGATGACTGGACTGACAGTGAAGTGCTGTGAAGACTGAAGACTGAAGATAGAAGTTGACAGTGAAAAATATACAAAAGAATTTGTATATAAGTGAAACTGAATCTATATATAAAATTGTATGACTGAGTGTGAGTGCTATAGAGAAGAACTGTGTATGTAATGAGAGAAATGTACTGAAGTTTGTATTAAAAAAAATCGACTGAAATAAAAATATTATTGTTATTGTGTTCAAAAAAAATTTGTCTAACGTATTCAGTTTATATACAAGTACAATATCATGTGTAATATCTGTGAATGTGTACAAATGGTGGAGTCAAATAATTTGTACTGTTTGAATGTTGAAATTTAATATTTTATTTAAATAAAATACTATGTGAATATACGAAATTCTGTATAGTCGTATTCTATTTAAATATAAATATTATATTCATGTTTGTGTTGTTATATAATAGTACAATAACAAACACATTCAAAATAATATTTATTTGGTTGTTATCATCAAACAAAAAACATATAATTGTGTATACAACTACATTATATACAAAAGATATAACCAGAATTTTTTCACGTATGAACTGGAAAGGATTTGAATGGAAATAATCTTCGGAATATTTCGGTATTGGATTCCGTGATTATACGGATATTGTTGAGGAATTTGGAAGATATAGTTATCGTTATTCCCAATACGATATCCGTTAGTTTCTGATATTGATATCGAATATAAGTCGATATAATTTCTATTCAGGAACTTGTATTTGATATCAAATTGGATTTTGGTTTGTCATGAATGGTGTCTTCGATAACGTTGTTCTTAAACCCAATTGAGAAATGGATAAATCTTTTAATTAAGATTAATGAAGTTTTCCACTTAATACATATAATTGGAATTAAATGGAAGTTGATTTTAGGTTCTTGGTGAATGACATTTTGAATGACCTTAATTCTTAAACCCAATTAACGGTAAAGTTATGATTTGGAAGTTAAAATCTTTTGATTAAGGCAAACATTTGCCCAAGTTTTAGCTTAGACGTCTGACCATGTAAGATCAGACGCCTGTTCAAACTCTTGGGAATTTATTTTCCTGTAATTAGACGTCTGTCCATGAGTGGCTCCGATGTATGTTCAAGTTTTCTGAAAATAAGAAATAATTGCTTTAGGTCAAACTTCATGAAATTGGAATTTATAAATCTTTTAATTAAGATTTGAGATTAAAACCAAGTGAAGTTTTAACGAATACTTGATTGGACTGAAATGTGAGTAAGGTAGTTAAATTTAAGAATCCAAGAAATGTGCGAGAATGGAATATCATCAGTTTTATTCCATGCGATAGTCAAATCTTTGATTAGATTTAAATGTTAAGTGGTAATTGAATTTACCGATAATACAATGAGTGTTAGATATGGAGTACTACCAGTTTTGCTCCATGGGATGAATACGTTGGGATTGGGATAACAAAATAAATGATTACTTCGATAAGGTTCGTTAATCTCGACTAGTTGATAAACCTTAATTTGGTTTAAGCTGTGAAGAGATATTATAAAAATCTTTTGAAATGATTTCCAAAGGAAGATTAAAGAATAAATTTAAAAGAATTTATCTTTGATAAAATTAATGGGAACCTTTCCCCAAAGATATGAATATTTGAATAAAAGAATATCCTGGATTGAAATGAGGCGTATGATGATTTTTTATAGCACTTGATTATAAGATGTGTGAATTATTTGGAAAGACCGGGTTTAACCCATTTTGACTAATTAATACGACTATTGAAAGTCGACAATGAAGACGTTGGTTGAAGAACGGAGATCTTCACATTGTTTGGATGACTGCTGATATCTTGATTGGGTTGTACACCCAAGACGAGATAATAAGTGGTGATCGTCCAGACATACTTGGAGATCAATCGGATATGCGAGGATCTCTCTCCTATATTGGATAAATTAGACGAGGAATAAGGTGCCTCCAGTTTCGTAAATGGATTATGTCTAACATTGTATTGTGTGCTATATTTGTTGATCTCTGCTAAATATATATCTGTTTGGTGGCGGAGAATTTATTCTCTTTCTTAACACGCTTCTCAAGGCTTTTGTTGAAAAGCAGGGCCTTGTGGATGATGATCAAAGCACGACTTTAAGTAGCATAGCTTTGTGTATAGCATTAATTCGCGAGCCTCACACCCTGGTATGGGTCTAAAACAGGATAAAGGACGCAAGGAGTGCATACATTTCTTTCTAGCTAGTAGTGGTGTCATGGTATGGAGCCCAGACATTTTTACTTATGTGGATGATGGATAGCGAGGCGCCTCGGATTTGAGTCACCAATGGCTCTTGATTGGTCGACGTACTGACCATTTTGGAGGTCTGATAGGACCGGGAAACGTATGTTTAGGAATAACTAATCCACAAACGTTAGGTGTGGACCGGCCTTGCAAGATCTAAGAGTAACACCCCGTGTATTCTATAACTGTGAAATTCACAAATTAAAGTATAACTAATTTCAAATCAAAGAATTAAGGGAAACGGGATACGCCATTGCGTTCATCTCGAAATTCTGCTTGAGATAGAGTCTGAGTTTGCGTAAAACGGATATCGTATGAAGAAGATATGGACGAACGAAGTTGGGCGAAAAAACAGAAAACGGGTCAGAATGCACTGGGGCACTTGGGAAGTGCGCCAGAACAGAAATGAACTGGCGCACTTGGGAAGTGCGCCAGTACATTTTTAGCCTGGCACACCTGCCAAGTGCGCCCAGGTCAGAATGACCTGCTGGTCAGGTCTTGGCTGGCTTGATCAGGGTCTAGTCGAATTTCTGAGCCTTGCCTTGTCACTAGGGCTAGGTGTCAGCTCCTGGTTGGTCTCTCCTTCAAACGAACGGCTATTATTACACCAAGCTCCATCGACGGTCCTAATCAACTCACAAACTCAATAAAAAGGACCTAAGACTTACCCTAATTCACACAAACAAAAATGGAGATGAGATCGTCATGCTGCTGAGGAAAGACTAGGAATAGCCGTCAGAAATTGAGAGACAATTAGAAGATAATTCGAGAGCTTAAAGAAATGTCAGTTAAATCAAAACAACGCCTACAACAAAGGATAGCATCTCCAAATTCAGAATTCAGATTCCTGAATTGAAGATTCGTCATACGTTGTAAGTAGAGTGCTATTCCGATGTGAATAAATAATTGTGTTTTGATTTGTGTAAAGTGAGAAATGGAATTGTGGCGATAATAATCTATATTTGTATGTTGCTTTGATTCTTAACGATTTGGAAATGTTGTGGTATACGATTGGATATTCGCAAGTATATGATTCATGTTGAAAACTACATGTTTGTGGTAGTTTATTACAACACCTATTTGATAATTGCAAGTATATGACTCATGTTGAAAGTAACAACTATATGTTGTGGTAGTTTATTTGAGATTCATGCAATTACATGAATTACTATTGTGCCAACATGATGTATAATTTTATGGTCATCTTTAGTGTAATTGGATCCATTTGAGTATTATGATTCATATGAAGTTATGTTGGAATTGGCATCATGGTTCAAGTATAAAAACCATGCTTTTGTATTAGTGACAAAAGCAAGCATCTTTGTGAACTTGTATTAATTCTATGAACATGACTAAACTATATTTGTTGTTATGCCTAATTGAAAGACATGTTTTAGGCCTATGTTGTTATCAAAATCATATGATAATATATGTGACACATAAGTTACATTAGAATTACATTCCAATTGCAAGTTTACATGAATAAATTAAAAACCATGATTTCATGTTTAGGTATGTTTATGCCATGATTATATGAATAGAATGGTTCATGTTTAGGTATGCTTATGCCATGATTATATGAATAGAATGATTCATGTTTAAGTATTGTTTATGCCATGATTATATGCTATTACAATGCAAGTTCACATATGCCTAATTCATGTTAATTGAATCGTTATGTTGCAAGTTCATGCGTTCACACTCCCCATTTTATGTTACCTTATAAACACCATGTTATAAGCCTCCCCTATTCATATGGCTAAGTTGGGTTTAAATGTTAAACCCAATATATCTTATATTGTAGCGAATGTGTAAGACAGGGGTAATGACGTTTGGGTTAAAATATAGAACATATGTGTTGGCATGTTTGACGCATGCCAACGACTTTGAGAAAAACAATTAAGTGGTGTAAATTAATTTCACCCAATAAAGATGAATTTGAATAATGGGCCGCAAATATTTACATATAAAAAGAAAAGAGACAAAATATGTAAATGTAGAAAATATGATGTGTTTAACCCGAGGTTGGATTGAGTTGTGATGTAAACCTGCCCGGAACCGGCCGTCTGTCCAGTAGTCACAACAATACCTATCCAATGTGGGTGGTTAAACACGGAGCCCAATAAAGACCCGAGGTTAGACTGAGTTGTGGCGTAAGACTGCCCGGACCCAACCGGCAACAGGCAGCCACAACAATACCTGTCTAATGTGAGAGGTCAAGGCTTTAATAAGACAATTAAGGCTGAGTCAGGATTGATAGAATTAAGTAAATTAAATTAATACTTAATAAAAATGGAACATGCTAAACTATACAGACTGATTGGGGGGGTTAGGTTTATAAAACACTTAACCAACTTAGCATGTTGGCTAGAAATAGAAAACCTAATAGCGGGGTACCCTTTTCAGCAGTAACCCTACAAGGTGTATCAGGATACCCTGAACTAGGCAGGGTGGGGCACGATTACTGGGCTGACTGTAAGAGGTCAAATCGACGGCGGTGGTGCAGCAGTGTAGGTTCTAATGGGGTGCGGGCGTGCACACACTCCGGCGCAGAAAAATAAGGCACTGGGCACCAGTAGCATACCTGTGCATCCTAGGATTGTGTCGGGCTGCCACCAAGGGACTTGATACACACCATGGTGGGACCAGCATAGGTAACTACAACAACGGGGGCCATAAGACACATGTAACTATGCGAGTAGGAGCCGATCATCAGAAATGGATCACTTCACCCTGATTATGGGGTGCCTGTTGGGAACTAGTTTATATGGGTACAGAGATTAATATGGGGTACGAAAGTATATTCGACTCTAGACAACTTAACTTAGTTATAGGGTGCTTTCCCATTTCCAGTTTATACTTATCATATCCAGTTCTTTATTCATAGACTGAATAGTCCTAGACTTACTCAGGCTTTATGTCTGACTCTACTTTTCTTTCGTCTTCTTTTCTTTCGTTTCTCCCCTCCAGGTCCACAGGGAGGGAATACCGCAGCTTGACCAGCTTTCACATCCAGCTTGAAGGGAAAGAATGTATTGCTTGGATCTTTTTCGTTTTGGACTATGGCTTTGGACAGCAATTATGGGACTTATGCAGTTTATTTATGTTTCCTTTATGCTTCTTTAAATAATGTAATCAAGACAGTTATGAAGATGTTATGTTTTTGGAAGAATTGTAAGACAATTATGGCATGGTTTGTGTAACACGTATTTTAATGAAATAAAAGATGTTGTTTTCCGCTGTTCAAAAATATGTGTTCTTATATCTGTCTTGTATATCTGTGACTTATACTTATAAACCTCCACCAAAATTAGGGCATTCCCTTTGAGAGTGACCCTAACGGAGGTGGGGTGTTTCACTTGGTATCAGATCATAGGTTTACCAAATAAGATAAAAAGTTTTTGAAAATTCATTTCCAAAAAGAAAATTTTAAAGAAGCATTTTTAAAGATAAAATGTTATTTTATTTTAAAAAGGCAAAGTCCCCCAAAGCCATAGGTACTATCTTTTATCCTTCGTTTTGAATCTATCCTTTCTGTTTCAGCATGTCTGGAGACCTTACTCCCCAGCTGCTGACGCTTTCACTTCTCCTCCTCCACGTGAACCAGCAAGCGGAAGAGTCCCAGAACAGGAAGACGAATAATAGTCAAAGAAGGGAGAATCGTAACAGTAATAACAAGAAACATGAAAAAAGGAAATGTTGTTTCTGCGGAATTCTTGGACATCTGGAGGGAGACTGCAGGAAGAAGAAGAGGAGGATGAGTGCTACTTGCTTTCAGTGTAGGGAGACAGGCCACTGGGCTAGGGACTGCCCAAGGAAGAAGGAGACAAAGGCAGAAAGCTCTCAAGGGAAGAAAGAGGGTTTACAGCCTTAGAAGACAGACTTTAAGAAGGGCGGGAAAGACAACAAGTCCCAAGAGATGAGGAAGTGTAAATTCTGTGGCAAAGTGGGGCACTTGGTGAAAGATTGCTGGAAAAAGAAGGCCAAGATGAATGGTGGGTTCTTTTCTTGCGGTGAGACAGGCCACATGGCTAAGAATTGCCCGAAGAAACGAGGACAGGGGCAGAGGGCTGGATCCACCTTAGGGGCACAGGTTCTTGTGCTAGAGGCGCCACCTCTGCAACAGCGAGGTATAAATACTTCTGTAGAAAGTGTAGTTTATCTTTATGATCACCCAGTTCGCACTTTATTTGATTCTGGTGCATCACACTCCTTTATCTCATCTGCTTTAGTAGAATCTCTGCACCTAGAAACTAGTATGGTAGAGGACCCCTTAATTGTTTCAAATCCAATCGGGGGCCCGGCTCATTTGTCTATGTTCTGTGTGGGATTGAAAATTTCTATTCTAAGCGTAGAATTTAAATGTAGTGCCTTTGTTTTGGGCTTTTCGGGATATGGTTTGATTTTGGGCATGGATTGGCTATCCAGTAATGGGGCCATCCTTGATTGTGAGAAAAGGGTTGTTAGGCTCCTGACCCAGCTCGGTAACACTTTGGAAATTACTTGTAATCCCTCGTATGCGGTTATGCTTAGTTATCTTGAATCGCTAGATGCCTCTGTCGACAATTTGCAATCGGTTAGAGTGGTCCGGGAATATCCGGATGTCTTCGAAGAGGTGAAGGGCTTGCCTCCGAAGCGGGAGATAGACTTCCGCATATATCTTGTAGATAATGTAAAGCCCGTTGCATTGCCCGTTAGACACATGGCTCCACAGGAAAGGAAGGAGCTCAGTAAACAGATTAAAGAGCTTCTAGAGAAGGGGTTCATTAGGAGGAGCATTTCAGAATAGGGTGCTCCAGTGGTGTTCGCTACAAAGGCGGATGGTTCACTCCGTCTTTGTGTTGATTATAGGGAGTTCAACAAACTAACGAAAAAGAATAGGCACCCTCTCCCCAGAATTGATGATCTGTTTGATCAGCTTGTAGGAGCGTCTGTTTTCTCCCAATTCGATTTAGCGACCGGATTTCATCAGCTAAGGGTGGCTGAAGATAGTATCGATAAGACAGCATTCAGAACAGCATTCAGAACCCCAGACGGCTTCTTTGAATGGCTTGTCATGCCTTTTGGCTTGATAAATGCACCCGCTTACTTCGTGGACTTGATGAGTAGGGTGTTCAGAGAATTCCTCAACAAGTTCGTAGTGGTCTTCGTAGACGATATCCTTATCTTCTCAAAGAGTGAAGAGGAACATGCTCAGCACTTAAGGGCAATCATGGAAACTCTGCGAGTCCATCAACTAAAAGCCAAATTCTCCAAATGCCACTTTTGGAGAGAGGAAGTAAGGTTTCTTGGGCACATAGTATCCAAGGAAGGATTAGCTGCGGACACGGCTAAGGTAGTAGCGGTGCAGGACTGGAAGACACCAAAGAACGCAACAGAAGTCCGAAGCTTTATAGGGCTAGCAGGTTTCTACCGAAAATTCATAAGGGATTTTGCGAAAATCTCAGCTCCGCTCACAAGGCGGACCAAGAAGAATCTAGTGTTTAATTGGGACTTAGATTGCGAGTTTGCTTTCCAACGACTAAAAAGGGCTCTTACAACAGCCCCAGTTTTGACGTTGCCAGATGGAAGCAAGATGTTCACAGTTTATACAGATGCATGTGGGACAGGGCTAGGCGCTGTCTTAATGCAAGAAGGAAGGGTAGTAGCTTATAGCGGAAGACAATTGAAAGTTCATGAAAAGAACTACCCGACCCACGATCTTGAGTTAGCCGCCATCGTCTTTGCACTCAAGTCTTGGCGACACTATCTCCTAGGTGAGAAGTTTGAACTTTACACTGACCATAAATCATTGAAATATCTTTTCTCGCAGAAAGATCTTAACTTGAGGCAACAGAGATGGATGGAGTTTCTTGCCTCGTACGATTTCGAGATCTCCTACACTCCGGGCAAAGGCAACGTAGTAGCAGACGCGTTGAGCCGAAAGAAACTAACCCTAAGCCCGTTGTTTGTTGAAAGACAAAGCCTAGAGTTTATAGCCAGCTTTGACTTTAGGCCCTCCTCCGATTTTGTACCAGGCTTGCTAGCATCTCTCGAGGTACGCCCGACTTTAGTGGACTCAATAGGGACAGCACAACGCAAAGACCCTCAGCTTGTGAAGACGATTGATAGACTAATGAGGGGTGAGACTTCAAGTCACCTCAGCAGATACTCCATCGACGATAAGGGTTGGCTAAGGCGAGACGGAAGACTATGCGTCCCACAGACAAGAGATTTGGTAAAGACGGTTCTCGAGGAAGCACATCACTCCAAGATGACGATACACCCAGGCGGGGATAAAATGTACAAGGACATAAAGAGAACTTTCTTTTGGAACGGCATGAAGAAGGACGTGGCAGATTTCGTTTCTAAGTGTATGGTGTGCCAACAGGTTAAGGCGGAGCAGAAAAAGCCTGGCGGTCTGCTCCATCCTCTAGAGGTCCCACAGTGGAAGTGGGATAGCATCTCAATGGACTTCATTGATGGGCTGCCTAGGTCTAGAAGAGGCAACACTAGCATTTGGGTAATAGTGGATAGGCTTACTAAAAGCGCCCACTTTTTACCTGTCAAGAGTAAAAGAACTGCCTCATCCCTAGCATCTCTTTACCTCAAGGAAATTGTTCGACTCCATGGAATACCCTCCAGCATTGTTAGTGACTGAGACCCTATCTTTACAAGTGAGTTTTGGCGGAGTCTGCAAGAAGCGGTAGGCACACAGTTATGCTTGAGCACAGCCTATCACCCCCAAATCGACGGCCAGACGGAAAGAGTGAACAGAGTTTTGGAGGACCTTTTAAGACTGTGCGTCCTTGACTTCGGAGGGACGTGGGAAGACCATCTTCCTTTGGTGGAATTTGCCTACAACAACAGCTACCAAGCAACCATCGGAATGGCGCCCTTCGAAGCTTTATATGGAAGACCGTGCCGATCACCCACTTGTTGGTGGGAGTCTACTAATAAGCTCATACTTGGACCAGATATGATCCGAGAGATTTCGGAAAAAGTAGACTTAATACGAAGAAGAATGAAGACAACCCAAGACAGGCAAAAAAAACTACGCCGACAAGAGGAGGACCGACCTTGAATTTGAGGTTGGGGACAAAGTTTTTCTTAAGGTATCTCCGCTAAGGAACGTTGTTCGTTTTGGCACCACAGGGAAGCTAGCACCAAGGTTCGTAGGGCCATTCCCTATCATCGAGAAAATTGGGAAAATGGCCTATAGATTAGAGTTACCCGAAAAGCTGGCCGGAGTTCACAACGTTTTTCACGTTTCGCACCTCCGAAAATGTCTACATGAATCTGCTGAACTGGTAGAGCCAAATATCCTAGAAGAAGCTGAAGTGGAACGCGAAGCGACCGTGAGGTAAGTTCCAACCTGTATATTGGGAACGGAAGTGAAGAAGCTACGAAACCGCGAAGTCAAGCTCGTCAAAGTTCAGTGGAGCGACGCCGAGGGAGATGCAACTTGGGAAACTGAAGCTAGAATACGCACAACCTACCCTTTTCTTTTCGAGGGTACATCTTTGATCTTTCTTTTTCCTTAAGTTGCGCTTTTATCTATCTTTTAGGTATATCTCCTCGACCTTATCTTTTAGGTAGAAACTCTTTGGATGAAAACATGTAATTGAAACATGTTATGGATAATGGTTGCAAGTGGTTGCAAGTGATTGCTAGTGGTTGCTCGTAGTTGCATATACACACACAATTTAGGTTTTAGATCGGCTCAGTCACTTCATATTGCATATGCATAAATGTATTTATATTCGTATATGGTTGAAGTTTAATGTGTTGTCATATGGATGTTGCATTTGTATGAATGATTGTGCACTCATGTAGAATCATGAATAAGAGAATTTGCATACATAATGGATTCATGGCACTTACATGATTCGCATTAAGGAGGTCAACTGAATCAGTAGACCGACTAATTTTGCATTAGATAAGTACATGTACACACACTTCGCATATGATCATGAAGCATTAGAAGTCTTTTAAGGACAATGGATGCTCGTGTTTGATGGATGAGTAGATGGATGTTTGGATGTTAGGATGTACATTCTTCCTGAACTTGAAGATTTCGGGGACGAAATCCTTTTTAAGTGGGGGAGAATGTAACACCCCGTGTATTCTATAACTGTGAAATTCACAAATTAAAGTATAACTAATTTCAAATCAAAGAATTAAGGGAAACGGGATACGCCATTGCGTTCGTCTCGGAATTCTGCTTGAGATAGAGTCCGAGTTTGCGTAAAACGGATATCGTATGAAGAAGATATGGACGAACGAAGTTGGGCGAAAAACCAGAAAACGGGTCAGAATGCACTGGCGCATTTAGGAACTGCGCCTGAATAGAAATGAACTGGCGCACTTGGGAAGTGCGCCAGTACATTCTTAGCCTGGCGCACCTGCCAAGTGCGCCCAGGTCAGAATGACCTACTGGTCAGGTCTTGGCTGGCCTGATCAGGGTCTGGTCGAATTTCTGAGCCTTGCCTTGTCACTAGGGCTAGGTGTCAGCTCCTGGTTGGTCTCTCCTTCAAACGAACGGCTATTATTACACCAAGCTCCATCGACGGTCTTAATCAACTCACAAACTCTATAAAAAGGACCTAAGACTCACCCTAATTCACACAAACAAAAATGGAGATGAGACCGTCATGCTGCTGAGGAAAGACTAGGAATAGCCGTCAGAAATTGAGAGACAATTAGGAGATAATTTGAGAGCTTAATGCAACGTCAATTAAATCAAAACAACGCCTACAACAAAGGATAGCATCTCCAAATTCAGAATTCAGATTCCTGAATTGAAGATTCGTCATACGTTGTAAGTAGAGTGTTATTCCGATGTGAATAAATAATTGTGTTTTGATTTGTGTAAAGTGAGAAATGGAATTGTGGCGATAATAATCTATATTTTTATGTTGCTTTGATTCTAAACGATTTGGAAATGTTGTGGTATACGATTGGATATTCGCAAGTATATGATTCATGTTGAAAACTACATGTTTGTGGTAGTTTATTACAACACCTATTTGATAATTGCAAGTATATGACTCATGTTGAAAGTAACAACTATATGTTGTGGTAGTTTATTTGAGATTCATGCAAGTATATGAATTACTATTGTGCCAACATGTTGTATAATTTTATGGTCATCTTTAGTGTAATTGGATCCATTTGAGTATTATGATTCATATGAAGTTATGTTGGAATTGGCATCATGGTTCAAGTATAAAAACCATGCTTTTGTATTAGTGACAAAAGCAAGCATCTTTGTGAACTTGTATTAATTCTATGAACATGACTAAACTATGTTTGTTGTTATGCCTAATTGAAAGACATGTTTTAGGCCTATGTTGTTATCAAAATCATATGATAATATATGTGACACATAAGTTACATTAGAATTACATTCCAATTGCAAGTTTACATGAATAAATTAAAAACCATGATTTCATGTTTAGGTATGTTTATGCCATGATTATATGAATAGAATGGTTCATGTTTAGGTATGCTTATGCCATGATTATATGAATAGAATGATTCATGTTTAAGTACTGTTTATGCCATGATTATATGCTATTACAATGCAAGTTCACATATGCCTAATTCATGTTAATTGAATCGTTATGTTGCAAGTTCATGCGTTCACACTCCCCTTTTTATGTTACCTTATAAACACCATGTTATAAGCCTCCCCTATTCATATGGCTAAGTTGGGTTTAAATGTTAAACCCAATACTTCTTATATTGTAGCGAATGTGTAAAACGGGGGTAATGACGTTTGGGTTAAAATATAGAACATATGTGTTGGCATGTTTGACGGATGCCAACGACTTTGAAAAAAACAATTAAGTGGTGTAAATTAATTTCACCCAATAAAGATGAATTTGAATAATGGGCCGCAAATATTTACATATAAAAAGAAAAGAGACAAAATATGTAAATTTAGAAAATACGATGTGTTTAACCCGAGGTTGGATTGAGTTGTGATGTAAACCTGCCCGGAACCACCCGGCTGTCCAGTAGTCACAACAATACCTATCCAATATGGGTGGTTAAACACGGAGCCCAATAAAGACCCGAAGTTAGACTGAGTTGTGGCGTAAGACAGCCCGGACCCAACCGGCAACAGGCAGCCACAACAATACCTGTCTAATGTGAGCGGTCAAGGCTTTAGTAAGACAATTAAGGTTGAGTCAGGATTGATAGGATTAAGTAAATTAAATTAATACTTAATCAAAATGGAATATGCTAAACTATATAAACTGATTGGGGGGGTTAGGTTTATAAAACACTTAACCAACTTAGCATGTTGGCTAGAAATAGGAAACCTAGTAGCGGGGGACCCTTTTCAGCAGTAACCCTACAAGGTGTATCAGGATACCCTGAACTAGGCAGGGTGGGGCACAATTACTGGGCTGACTGTAAGAGGTCAAATCGACGGCGGTGGTGCAGCAGTGTAGGTTCTAACGGGGTGGGGGCGTGCACACACTCCGGCGCAGAAAAATAAGGCACTGGGCACCAGTAGCATACCTGTGCAACCTAGGATTGTGTCGGGCCGCCACCATGGGACTTGATACACCCCATGGTGGGACCAGAATAGGTAACTACAACAACGGGGGCCGTAAGACACATGTAACTATGCGAGTAGGAGCCGATCATCAGAAATGGATCACTTCACCTTGATTATGGGGTGCCTATTGGGAACTAGTTTATATGGGTACAGAGATTAATATGGGGTACGAAAGTATATTCGACTCTAGACAACTTAAATTAGTTATAGGGTGCTTTCCCATTTCCAGTTTATACTTATCATACCCAGTTCTTTATTCATAGACTGAATAGTCCTAGACTGAATAGTCCTAGACTTATTCAGGCTTTATGTCTGACTCTACTTTTCTTTCGTCTTCTTTTCTTTCGTTTCTCCCCCCCCCCCCCAGGTCCACAGGGAGGGAATACCGCAGCTTGACCAGCTTTCACATCCAGCTTGAAGGGAAAGAATGTATTGCTTGGATCTTTTTCGTTTTGGACTATGGCTTTGGACAGCAATTATGGGACTTATGCAGTTTATTTATGTTTTCTTTATGCTTCTTTAAATAATGTAATCAAGACAGTTACGAAGATCTTATGTTTTTGGAAGAATTGTAAGACAATTATGGCACGGTTTGTGTAACACGTATTTTAATGAAATAAAAGATGTTGTTGTTTTCCGCTGTTCAAAAATATGTGTTCTTATAACTGTCTTGTATATCT
This sequence comes from Allium sativum, assembly GCA_030737875.1. Taxonomy (NCBI): domain Eukaryota; kingdom Viridiplantae; phylum Streptophyta; class Magnoliopsida; order Asparagales; family Amaryllidaceae; genus Allium; species Allium sativum. Next base: position 79,737,538 of record CM060925.1, read on the forward strand.
GTGACTTATACTTATAAACCTCCACCAAAATTAGGGCATTCCCTTTGAGAGTGACCCTAACGGAGGTGGGGTGTTTCACCAAGGGTTGCCCATAGGTGCGATCCTGGATCATCTTGCTAGAGGTGAACTGAATCGGTAAGGAGACCATCCCTTTCCTTGACTCACGACGGATATCCAATTTCCAATACGACGTTGTGCAGTTTTAATTGTAAACCTATATGGCGACATAGTAGGATGGGGTACTATGCCGTCTATGATTGATACATTTACATTTGAAGTTGTTTTGACACTATACACTTATAGTAATATCAAAATGATTTGTTTTAAAGTGTACCAAGCATGTTTGGCTATTATAAGGAAAACTCTATCCTTTGGCTTGCGTTGCATTGTGTGATGGGACCTGAGTCTTATAATAGCTTCGTTTTTCAAAAAACATTACGTTGTTTATAAATTGTTTTATTTTAGAGTATTCATGGGACTAAACCCGTTCCATGACATACGGCATGGTCCCTTGATTTACCCAGTATTAAAATAAAGTTAATAACTGTTTTAGTTCTCACACTAGTCCTATGACTGACTCGGAGTTTACTGTTTCAACCTAAACTCTGGGTGCCCATATTTCCACACGGGCAGCTAGTAGTTTTGGTTTTCATAGATATTTCTTTTCACAGGAACCTGGATTACAGCTGGAGCTATATTCGGAAAGCTTTGTATCCGTATATTTCATTCAGTTGTGTTAGTTGATGTCATTTCCGCTGTTATGTATTTTATTCTCTGATATTGTAATTTCGCAGTGTAATATTTATTCGTACTCTGATATAATCTTGTTCTCTGTTGTAAATTGTTGTAATAGCAATGAAATGTTCTCATGTTTGTGTTCTGGTGCGTTGTGTTCTCAACACAATCCGCATTTTCCCATCTCCTTGGAGGCTGGGCGAGTTCAGTGCATGTCATTTTCTTTGGCTTCAAACACCTATACTTCATGTTTTCAATGATCATTTAAATCTCTCTCAATTCTTTTCTAATATTTTACATTTAGTAACATATTTTATAATTAATTACATTATATTAACATTATTTAAAATACTTTAGCAGATTATTATTCATTGATTCACATAATGAATCACATCAAGATAAATCATATTCATATTAGCGAAAATGATAAAAATAATAATTCAAATATATAAATACGCCAATCATATAACATAAGTTATACACATAAATAACCATCGCAAGTTCAAAGTTTAACTCATTTACATCAATATATTTGCTCTATATTGCAATAATGTCAAGCGCCTACATTATAACTTATTTAGTTATTTACAAAACACTACATAGTATCACTTAACATTGTACATTTAATTTAATGTGTTTAAATTATTTATGAAATTATTAATTTAAAAAATAAATTCAATCAATAAGTTATTATCAGTTCATCTTATTTACGTTGAGTATGATGTTTTAAAATGTATATCATGTTCGTATCAAAAAAGAGGGCAGTTTAATTTTTTCTTTCAAATATGAAGTTAAATAAATCACAATCTAAATAATATATGTAAACAATAATAGAAGATTTAATATGTTAAACACTTCTCTCAATGAATTGATCATAAATTAAAGAAAGCAATTTCAGCTTTAAATGCCTATATTTTAACATTTCTACAATTATTTACTAAACCTGCTCAATTCTTTTATGATATTTTATATTTAAATCTGTATGTTTAAACTACTCATGAAATATTAAATTCAATTGTTTAAATAATCTTAGTGAATATTTAGTTCATTTTTCTAATAGCTCTTAAAAATATATGCCAATGTTACTATAAATATTCATATTAAAAAAGGATAGTTTTCTTGCAATTAGAAAGATGCATAAATCTCATAACAGAAATTATGTACATTCAAATAATTATAACGAAAATATGTAAATTAGTTATGATTCGTTTATATAAGAAATTTACAATATTATAACATAAAATTTATTTTTAACGTCAATAACTCTGTAATATTTTTATTTTTTTGTAGTTTTATTTTCAGTTCCTTCTGGTATACTATATGGTTAAACTAAGTTCTTAATTTTACACTTAACTTATTTAAACAAATTCTATTAAATAATATTGGCTAATTCATCGAATAAATTGCTAACATACATCAATTTCAATTCGTATATATACTAATATTAGCAAAACTAATGAAAAATATTTCTCAATATTGTTTATGTAAGCTATAAAATAGACTACACACAAACAATAATAATAATTTTAATTAATAGTGTGTATTTCACATCAAAAATTATCATATATTACATAATAAAGTTCTCAGTTTAAAACTAAAATAATAAATAATATTTTTAATAATATTATTATGTGCAAAACACGGGTTACACACTAGTTTCTGTTATATAATAAAACAAAATAGATAAAGAGGAGAAGCCATTAGAGAGAAAACATAAGATATTAGGGGGAGACTTTTCATTTCCATTGATTCAAGCGTAACTTACATTGCAAACAATCCCTCTATTTATAGAGTTTGCATGTCATGTAAATTGCAGTAAAGCTCTTAGCATATTCACCATTATTACTTTTACATATTTCAACACTACCCCTTGAATATATGTATGCAACGAAGATAAAATTAATTTGACTCATTAAAAACCTTTTTATGAAAAACCCAGTGGTAAAAATCATAAACAAGGAAAAGAGTGTAATTTCATCTTTAGGTAACATAATTTACAATGTTACAATGAGGGTTGATAGTTCAGGATCAAGATAATGCCTCATTAAAAAATTATTAATAAAACCCAGTGGAAAAATATTAGTGAAGGAAAAGAGTTTATTATAGCCTAATTTTATATGCTCCCATGATTTATAATGCATTATTCAATTAGTCTATTGATTTAATCGATACATGCCAATTTCGTATACCATCTTCTGAAATGTTGATTTGGAAATATCCTTTGAGAACAGATTTACCCGCTTTTATTGAAACTGGATTTGCTTCTCCTCTTTCTTGTTGCCCTTTCATATTTCATGTGTGAAGAGAAATTTAGAAGAAATGTTATCCATCCTATCATCCTTGATATAATTAACTTGAATCTGAGCCACGCAAGCTGCATTGTCTTCACAAATAATAGATTACTTGCAACGACCCGGATTTTGAGCGGCTTTGGTTATCGACATAAGCACGATGTCGATAACCAAAACATCGAAAAATCCTGGTAATTAATGAAAGAAATTAGAGGGTGAGGATAGATAAGATAGAAAATTAGAATAGAAGAAGAAGAAGAAGAAGAAGAAGAACACAACATCAGAGTAACACGAACCTCACAGCGGAACGAATAACATATAATAGACAACATAACTTTGAAATATAATAGTTATGTATACAATAGCACTTATCAGAGTACAGCACTTACAACACAGCGGAAATAAACTATACCTATATGATCCAGAAGCCTCCTGCTCCAAGCACTTCCAGTATATATGTAAATCCCGACTACTTGACTGCCCGTACAAATTTAGGCACCCAAGAGTTTAGGGAAAACAAAAAAGTAAACTCCGGGTCAGTCATGGGACTGGTGTGAGTAAAATAGTTTAACACAGTTTAACATATGCATGATATCTCATAAGACCACGCCGTGAATACGGAACGGGTTTTCCCTTATGAGAATCCAACATCTTTGACAAAGCCATATCAAACTGATATTATAATAATGTCTAAGTACAAATATATATCAATCTAGCAGAAACGCTTTCATCTCACGTTCTACATATATAGTATACAATCAAAGTCGCAAGCACGTATTGGATAATGGATTTCCAACTATGACAAGGTATGGAACCACCTTCTACTAGTGTACCTCTAGAGAGGAATACACTGGGTTCAACAAGAACATCTTGCAACCCGGCCACACATGACCGACCACTCATTTCGCTTGAATGAATCGAATGTATATCACCAACGGTTGGGATCAGCAACCGTTCCCGTATATATATGGGACAACATTGATCGATTTAAGAAACAAATGAATATTCTCTAGATAGGTGATTATACACCCTACTTCGGTGCGACCGACTTAGCCATGCTGCCTGCCCGATTTCTGTCATTTACCGGTTGATGAGGCTAGAAGCTACGCTTTATCATTACATCAGATTCACTTTGAATGCCACATTGTCAGATCCATCAAAAATCACTAATTGGCGTCTACAACAGTATGTTACGTGTTAGCTAAAAAAGTTTCCTTCTCCGCTTTCACTCTTGGTATAGTTGAAGAAATCAATGTACGTGACCTTTCTGGAAATACTTTGTCAGACATTCATCAACACAAGTCATCCTCATTCACTTAGAATGTCACATCGTCATACCCGCCAAATCACAAATTGATTTATCAAAAAATAATACGAGTATACAGCTTAGAGAAACGAATTCCTCCGCCACCAAACGTGAATACGTTTGAACAGATCAACTTACGCGATCCATTGGATATACTCTGTCACACCTTCGTCCATACAAGTCGTCCTGGGACTGGACAAACCGAAGGCACTATTCAGTATATCCATCTTAGTCACTGTTAACTAAGACTTATACAATAACCCTTGCATTTTACTCCGTCTTCAATTATCTTTGGCATATATGATTCGCAACGCTTATGCCAATACAGAGTGGTTCTTTGGATAATAATCCAACCGGTCTCTCCATATTAACAACGTTAAAATGGTCAAAACTTCGATAGTCTGTGATTTAACCATCAAAGAAAAACAAGTGTGCAAACAACGATATTATTTCCAAATGGAAATTATATCGGTAAATCATCAACATATATCTATATATATATATTCACATTACCTTATTTTCTATGTTTAGAAAATATATGTTATTAACACTGGAAAACGTTTTCCATTTGCTTATTTACAAATCACTACTCTTCCACAACTATCAGTCCCTGACTGTGAACTAGTATGAGAACAATTCCCTAAGTATAAATCCCGAAGGCCAAAACCAACATCAGATAGACACTTAGAAAACCATTCAATTTACTAATCTCTAGTCAGTTCTAATTTTACTTAACTCTATTTGATTAACTCTGATTGATTAACTCTAACTGGTCAACCTTAATTAATTAACTCCAACTGGTTTTACTTGGTTTGACTAACTCCATTTATTAACTCGACTGACAAATTCAACTTGATTAACTGAACTAATCACTTTGATTAACTCGACAAATTCACTTTGGTTTAACTTAACCAATTCACTTAACTAATTCACTTAGTTTAACTTAACTAATTCACTTTGATTAATCTAACTATTCACTTAACTCCTGTCGAATAAACTATATTCGATAACTCCTCTAACTCTACTCGAATAAACTATATTCGATTAACTCCTTTAATCTATTCGATTTGATAACTCCCCTTTTCGAATAACCAATATTCGATTAACTCACTTCGAATAACCAATATTCGACTACTCACTTCGAATAACTAATAATTGATAACTCCTTTGAATAAACTATATTCGATAATCTCCTCTCGAATAACTAGATTCAATTAACTTAACTTATTTAACTTAACTTGATTAACTCCTATCGAATGACTAGATTCGATCAACTTAACTTATTTAACTCATCTTGATTAACTCCTATCGAATAACTAGATTCGATTTAACTCCATTCGCTTGACTCTAGATCGCAACGATCACAATGGTTACGCCTGATTCCCTTAGGCAACATCCGACCGCCTTAGGCTATCTGTAGCCCTGCGAATTTCGCTAGCAGTCGTACGAGATGACAATTTACCCTGAATACTATGTTTGACTAACTCTGTCTCAAATAACTATATTTGATTAACTCTAGTTCGTTTTAACTCTAATCGATTAATTCTAACTGATTAACACTAACTGGTTAACTCTACCTGGTTAACTCTAACTGGTTAACTCTACCTGGTTAACTCGACTTGCTTAACCCAACTGGTAAACTCGACTTACTTAACACAACTGGTTAACTATACTGAACTGGTTGACTCTACTGGACTGGTTAACTCTACTGAACTGCTTAACTCTACTGGACTGGTTAACTCTACTGAACTTGTTGACTCTACTGGACTGGTTAACTCTACTGAACTGGTTAACCCTACTGATTAATTCTTCTCGAATACTATATTCGACGAACTCCTTTTAACAACGTTTTATTCATTTGAAAAGATTTACTTTTAAATAATGGTTCTACACTTTAAAAATGATTTCCTTTTTATAACGTTTTCCTCTTTATAATGGTTTCCCTTTTTCATTTTATTTGTAAGTGGTTTACAAATATTCCCTTTTAAAATTTATTCTTGAAATATTCTAACTCCTTAAATTCTTCGAAAAATTCTCCATAACCTCCTTTGTAACGGGAGCATCGGGAAAATCCCCAAACCCGCCACACAGGCCTTTTCATTCAAAAAGAAAATGGTTTGAAATTATTTTCTTTTCTAAATATTTCCTATTTATAAATATTCCAATTTATAAATATTTCTTATTTATAAATATTCTAATTTATAAATATCTCTGTTTTCAATATCACTTTGAAATTCTCCTTTCCCCCATACCGATATTTTATGGTACTTCAACACATCAAATCACGATAACCAATCTCATTCAAACCCATATATTCAACCACAGGTTTTAACTACATCATATATCATAATATATGAAAAACAATAAAATAACTGTTGAGGAATCCAGTCGAATTCCTCCAACCTGTTTCCCTGCATCCACAGATGTTACACAATATGATTATCATCACTTTTAGTTCAATATAAATTATTCTGATAGCGGAATCAATATATAAATATTTAACGGTTTATATATATAAAAAAAAATTCCACTAACTGACTAGCAGTTCAATCAACCAACCAACACACAGCAATCAACAGATGATTAACAGTTCTAAAAATACATTATAAAAATATAACTGTTCAGAGTTGGTGAGTTTTACTCACATTGGACTATCTTCATTAATAACGATAATTGTCGTTGATTTGAATTAGATCTGGACAATTTATTTTGCTATAAATTGGAACGAGCTCCAATCTACTCCCAGTCAGTTCCATGTTGTAGTCGTCGTCCATACGATCCCAACGGATCTGAATTTGCGAAATTCTGATCACGTATAATAAATTTATGATGTTATAACTGAATACACTATTTTTAAAAAGAATTTTAACTTAGAATTATTTTCCATTGGGCTTTACCTCACACACCCAGCCCATATCCATCCTTACAAACCAACGTCCTCCCGTTCTTTCTCCACTTCTGCTTCTAAATTCTTTAATTACCTTATCCACCCAGTTAATTACCATAATTAACGACAACCCATTTTTAAATCTCGCTTAACTTCGGATTTCCTTAATCCAACTTCCACCAGAACTCCACCGTGCTCATTTGCTCCTACGCACCCCCACTGCGTCGGATATCGCCAGTTCACCCTCCATGACGACCGTCGCAACCCTAGTCACCTTCCCCGATCAACCCCAGTCCCAACTACACCACAGCGAACCCAAATCGAGGAAAACACGAAGCGAATCCACCTCGTTCAACTCCAAGCTGCTCCTCCCCCAGATCGTCGAACACCTCTGGTCCGCCATCGCGACCACTGCCATCGACCAGACTGCCTACCGCCACCATACTGGTCCCCTCCGGTGACGCGAAGCTCACAATCAAAGACATAAACCCAACTCGATGCTCAAATCCGAAAACCCTAGCTTACTGAAGAACACTATGAGCCATAAGGTACATCGAGCTCAACGAAAAGGATATAGAACTGCGGAGTTTGATTACCAGAATCCAATTATACAAGTCTTAACATTTACAGAAATTTATTTGACTTCATTTTGATTTTGAAACCTTGCTTTTTCTTTACTGTGGAAAAATTTGTGGCGACTGATGTATTTATCAGTGAATAGAGAAGTTTAGGGTTAGAGGGAGTGATAGGGGGTATTTATAAGGTGGCAAAATATCTAGATATTTTTAGATATTAGTTAGATATTTATTTTCATCACTTTATATTTGTTTTTGCCTTTCTAAAAATCCATGTGATCACACACAGTATTCAAAAATCATGAAAATTGGCATGCAGCTACAGTTCGACATTACGGTCCCAACGAAACTGGTTTCGTCGAATTCCGACTCTGTATGCTCACACAGCGTATTTTTAACTGTCAAAATACTGACTGTTTCTCACTCTAAAAATCCATACGGCCACACAGTGCCTTTAAAAATCACGAAACTGGAAATCTAACAACTATTTGACATTGCGCATCCAACAAAATTAGTTTCGTCGAATTCCGACTTCGTTTGCAAAAGTGGCTATTTTTAAAGCTCTAGATGACCCATTTAAATATATAAATATATTTAAATATAGTTAAATTAAATATAAATAAATTTATATTATCGTATATCTTCACATATGATATCGTACAGCTCCAGAATATCATATCAGAATATACAGTTTGATATTTCAGATTCCAGATTATCTTGATATTTAGTTTATACTGAAAATCCATTTATAACGTATATAAAGCATCGCAAATTATAAAGGAATTCCACAGCGACTTCTGAAATTTGATTTGGACGTAATTCAAAATCTACACGACAAAATCCAGATTTTTCTCTTCCATTAGAAAAATATACTTCACCAGCTCCACAGGTTTCTTGTTTCACTGAAATCCGGCTTAAAACGAATCATGTACATTCAGTTGAAGTTCAAATCGCCAAATTGCGAACTGCAGCGCCATTTCAAGCACTATTATAATTATAACATAATTATACGTTCAAACTGTCGTCGATTGAATATATTCGTCAATATAATTCAACTATAAGCTGAATTAAATCAAAGGGACGACCCCGTTCACAGAATATTGTGATTCCCAATATTTTTGATTATTTCTGAATTAAATATATTATTCTATTATTTAATTTAATTAAATATTCACTATAATTTAATTAACGACGATTTAATTCCCTAAATCACTATTTATATAATTAAATAAATTGATTATAATACCCCTGACAATGCGGGTCATTACATTCTTCCCCACTTAAAATAATTTCGTCCTCGAAATTGCTAAGTTAGAGGACGGCCCTATCTATTGTAATTCATATGATTTGTTTACCTCTCAACTTCAGTTTCACTGAACCAATTAATATCACTAAAATATTAATTCATTCCGACCAACTAAAATTTTCAAAAATTCTGAAAATTTTCTAACACTTTAAATTTTCGGAAAATTTCGCCATAACCTCCTTTGTACAGCCCTATCGGTAAAACCACAACTCGCCTCTCTAAGCCATCTCCAACCCAAAAGAAAATCAAACAGCCAAGCTGCTTGCCAATTCGGCTCACAAATCTCATGCTTATATCAAATGTAAACTTGTACCTTTTTGTCGGGTATATCAATTTTATCCCTTAAACCTGTTATCAATCCACATATAATAATGTCATCTTAATCAATTACCAATCTGTTTTTTCCCACAAATCAAACCATAGGCTTATACTCAAGTCCAACTTCATTTCCAATTCGAGTTCCAATCTCAATTTCAAACTTTTAACTCCCCGACCCAATATCATTTCAAAATCTCTATGTTACAAATCCCATTTTATCTTGATATTTTCTATTACAATTCAAATTCCACTTAACTAGGTTCCATTCCAGTTTGTCTCCACAATTTTTATTCAATTGCTTTTAAATTCAAACTGTCTTTTTCCTGGGAGTTTCAAATCACTTTTCCATATCAAAAATCAAAGTATTTATTTCAAAGTACCAAAACAACTTGTTTTTCTCAAACCATTCAAAAACAAAATATTTGGTAGTAATCTGTCACTTAGCAGCTCAAAACGAACACTGATGATGTCGCGATTCATCATCAGGGTTATTTCCCAGCTATCGAAGTGAGTTCAATACTATATCACTTTTCAAAACCATTTTTGAATATTTCCATTTTGAAATCAGTTCAAAGTATCCTTCACAATGCTTTAAACAATTTAAAATCTCCCAGGATCTTAAATTTTCCTTATTTTTAATCGAAATCTATTTTCAAACTCTTATACAAATTTCTGGGATTTTAATTCCAATCCTGATTCAAATTCGGATTAGTTCATTTCAATTTCATATATTTCACTTATACGAATTCTTGTTGGTTAATTACATAACCATTTAATTTATAATCTTACTCGATTATAATAACAACAAATATATCCTATATATGATAATATTTCACATATCCATACTGTGTCGGTCCATCGTATTCAAGTGTTTATTTACTCCTACCGATACAGTGGATCAAACTGATCGACCAGTACTCATAAACAACTCAGCCAATGAATCCCCACAATATAAAACCATTTTTATATCAAATACAAATACGCACTCGTATGTATACATTCAAACTCAATCTAGGGTATTACTAACCCTATCTCTACCGAGTCACGCCACAGAGCCAAGTAATTCTTAACTTATGCTCTGATACCAACTGTAACGACCCGGATTTTGAGCGGCTTTGGTTATCGACATAAGCACGATGTCGATAACCAAAACATCGAAAAATCCTGGTAATTAATGAAAGAAATTAGAGGGTGAGGATAGATAAGATAGAAACTTAGAATAGAAGAAGAAGAAGAACACAACATCAGAGTAACACGAACCTCACAGCGGAACAAATAACATATAATAGACAACATAACTTTGAAATATAACAGTTATGTATACAATAGCACTTATCAGAGTACAGCACTTACAACACAGCGGGAATAAACTATAGTTATATGATCCAGAAGCCTCCTGCTCCAAGCTCTTCCAGTATATCTGTAAATCCCGACTACTTGACTGCCCGTACAAATTTAGGCACCCAAGAGTTTAGGGAAAACAACAAAGTAAACTCCGGGTCAGTCATGGGACTGGTGTGAGTAAAATAGTTTAACACAGTTTAACATATATATGATATCTCATAAGACCACACCGTGAATACGGAACGGGTTTTCCCTTATGAGAATCCAACATCTTTGACAAAGCCATATCAAACTGATATTATAATAATGTCTAAGTACAAATATATATCAATCTAGCAGAAATGCTTTCATCTCACGTTCTACATATATAGTATACAATCAAAGTCGCAAGCACGTATTGGATAATGGATTTCCAACTATGACAAGGTATGGAACCACCTTCTACTAGTGTACCTCTAGAGACGAATACACTGGGTTCAACAAGAACATCTTGCAACCCGGCCACACATGACCGACCACTCATTTCGCTTGAGTGAATCGAATGTTTATCACCAACGGTTGGGATCAGCAACTGTTCCCGTATATATATGGGACAGCATTGATAGATTTAAGAAACAAATGAATATTCTCTAGATAGGTGATTATACACCCTACTTCGGTGCGACCGACTTAGCCATGTTGCATGCCCGATTTCTGTCATTTACCGGTTGATGAGGCTAGAAGCTATGCTTTATCATTACATCAGATTCACTTCGAATGCCACATTGTCAGATCCATCGAAAATCACTAATTGCTATCTACAACAGTACGTTACGTGTTAGCTAAAGAAGTTTCCTTCTCCGCTTTCACTCTTGGTATAGTTGAAGAAATCAATGTACGTGACCTTTCTGGAAATACTCTGTCAGACATTCATCAACACAAGTCATCCTCATTCACTTAGAATGTCACATCGTCATACCCGCCAAATCACAAATTGATTTATCCAAAAATAACACGGGTATACAGCTTAGAGAAACGAATTCCTCCGCCACCAAACGTGAATACGTTTGAATAGATCAACTTACGCGATCCATTGGATATACTCTGTCAGACCTTCGTCCATACAAGTTGTCCTGGGACTGGACAAACCGAAGGCACTATTCAGTATATCCATCTTAGTCACTGTTAACTAAGACTTATACAACAGCCCTTGCATTTTACTCCGTCTTCAATTATCTTTGGCATAAATGATTCGCAACGCTTATGCCAATACAGAGTGGTTCTTTGGATAATAATCCAACCGGTCTCTCCATATTAACAACGTTAAAATGGTCAAAACTTCGATAGTCTGTGATTTAACCATCAAAGAAAAACAAGTGTGCAAACAACGATATTATTTCCAAATGGAAATTATATAGGTAAATCATCAACATATATATATATATATATATATATTCACATTACCTTATTTTCTATGTTTAGAAAATATATGTTATTAACATTGGAAAATGTTTTCCATTTGCTTATTTACAAATCACTACTCTTCCCCAACTATCAGTCCCTGACTGTGAACTAGTATGAGAACAATTCCCTAAGTATAAATCCCGAAGGCCGAAACCAACATCAGATAGACACTTAGAAAACCATTCAATTTACTAATCTCTCGTCAGTTCTAATTTTACTTAACTCTATTTGATTAACTCTGATTGATTAACTCTAACTGGTCAACCTTAATTAATTAACTCTAACTGGTTTTACTTGGTTTGACTAACTCCATTTATTAACTCGACTGACAAATTCAACTCGATTAACTGAACTAATCACTTTGATTAACTCGACAAATTCACTTTGGTTAACTTAACCAATTCACTTAAATAATTCACTTAGTTTAACTTAACTAATTCACTTTGATTAATCTAACTATTCACTTAACTCCTGTCGAATAAACTATATTCGATATCTCCTCTAACTCTACTCGAATAAACTATATTCGATTAACTCCTTTAATCTATTCGATTTGATAACTCCCCTTTTCGAATAATCAATATTCGATTAACTCACTTCGAATAACCAATATTCGACTACTCACTTTGAATAACTAATAATTGATAACTCCTTCGAATAAACTATATTCGATAATCTCCTCTCGAATAACTAGATTCGATTAACTTAACTTATTTAACTTAACTTGATTAACTCCTATCGAATGACTAGATTCGATCAACTTAACTTATTTAACTCATCTTGATTAACTCCTATCGAATAACTAGATTCGATTTAACTCCATTCGCTTGAATCTAGATCGCAACGATCACAATGGTTACGCCTGATTCCCTTAGGCAACATCTGACCGCCTTAGGCTATCTGTAGCCCTGCGAATTTCGCTAGCAGTCGTACGAGATGACAACTTACCCTGAATACTATGTTTGACTAACTCTGTCTCAAATAACTATATTTGATTAACTCTAGTTCGTTTTAACTCTAATCGATTAATTCTAACTGATTAACACTAACTGGTTAACTCTACCTGGTTAACTCTAACTGGTTAACTCTACTTGGTTAACTCGACTCACTTAACCCAACTGGTAAACTCGACTTACTTAACCTGTAATGACCCGGATCCTTATGGGTTAATTTTAAATATTTAATATGGATTTAAATATTGAGTTAAGTAAATAAATCAATTTTTATATTAGAGTTATCGATTTGATAATCAATTTCGATTTAAAATCGAATATATTAAATTATCAAAATAAGGAATTAGCGAATAATTTAATTCAAAGTCAAAACTGAATTTGAAACAGTTCAGATAATTAATTCGAACTCCTGTTTGAATTAGAAGAATAATATTAATCGATTTTCGAAAAAAATAATTGTTTTGAATTTTATTTAAATCAAGAAATTTAAAATTGTTTTTCAATTTAATTTATTGGTTTAAATTAATATCTCCTTCAGATGATCGAATTGGACCTCGTGACCTATCCCAGTGTGTCCGGAATAGGGGTATTACCCTAGAATTGACAGTAGTTGGGTTTAGAAAGAAGTTCAATATCAACGGGAAAATTTAATTAATTAAATCGCATTGGTTAATTAAATTTAAAATAAAAATAAAATATCCTTGATCTGTGGACTGAGATAAAACAACAAGGAGAAAAAATTGACCGCACAAATCATAAGGGGGAAAGAAGAAAACGTTCTCCTCTTACACTCCACAGAAAATTGGCCTCGCTGTTCAATGATAAGGCCGCACTCTTCTGTTATAAAATCGCACTAACCCCATTCCTTTTCCCCTTTGATTTCCATCTCGTTCTTTTTCTTTTTTTGTTTGATTCAATAAAAATGGCCACTGCCTTAAAATTCAAAACCGAACAAAGCCATCCTCAAAAGCAAACAGGAATCACAAGTTAATCTATGAAGCCGTGAAGCTATTCCCTGCTCTCGTTCGTTTATTAGGGAGGTCGCATAATTTTTCGAAGCTCGACGTCAGCTAAGGGTTCGCGACTCATGGAGATGGGGTGTCAATTGGTGCTGAAGGGCATAGGAGATGTGCGATGGGTTTCAGAGAAGGCACGATGGTTTGGGAAGAGGCCGACCTAGGTTTTTGAGGCCATCTGGAGTTCATCTATTTTAGAGTTCAAAGTAGATGTTCGATTTTAGTTAGTGCGATTTTGGGGTAATTCGATTTCAAACAGGGAAGTTGCGAACTGAGGATTGAGTAATAGCGACAGTAGACAAGCGGAGTCAACGTTGAAATTCATGAAGCTTAATACACACCGAAGTCAGTTCAACGATTCATTGCTCGATTATGTTGGAGTCGAGGATTTTGAAGGGGATGTGAAGGTGCTGCAGTGTTGAACATGAAGAAGGTGAATTGTTGAATCTTTTGGTGGGTTCATGAGAGCAGGCTACGAGAGTTGTACTGTGAAAGGTTCGGCAATGCGAAGGAGACTACTGTAAGGAGAAGAACCTAAATGGAAAAAGAGGTAATATGGTTTAAATAGTCATGGTTAGTTAATTTAAACTTAACTTAATTCGATTTTAACTGTAACAAGTATATCTATTACATACATTATTAGATTCGAGTGAAACCGGTTACGTTGGAGTCTAATTGGCAAAAGCTTTTCATTGGAATTGAACCGAGGATTCAGAACCTAGGAGGATTTTCGATTAAATTGAACTTATGTTTAATTTAATCAAAATAAATCGCTATCTCTACAAATAAAATCATGGTGAGTAAATCTCACTCACCTGTTTGTTTAGAATTATTTTTACATCGTTAAAAATAATTGTTGTTGCTTGTTTGAATGCTGTTTAGTCTGATTGGTTTAAAATATATATTAGTTATTTAGGACTATTATATATATATTGGGTTGATTGATTGGTTGGATTCCCGCAGTCTCATTAGCGGATGCCCGCGGTTTCATAGCGGATGATTACCCTATACGCCCCACGCTATGATTAGTGGATGACCTTCATACCGCGATATCCTGCCTCGAAGCAGGATGGGTATTACTATGTTGACTAACATCTGTGGATGCAGGAAAACAGGTTGGAGGAATCCAACTGGATTCCTCAAAAATATATTATCTGTTGTTGTTTGTTTGATTTCATATATATTCATATATGATGTGTTAAAAATCAAATGCTTGAAAATTGGCTGATTTGATTGTTTAAATATCACTGGGGCTGGGGATATTGATTTATAAAAATACCGGAAAGGGTATTTGATATTTAAAAAGGAAATTCTATTTTTATAAATAGAATTTGAATTCTAAATAAAACTATAGAAAATATTAACTTATTTGAAGGTATATAAAACAAGTGATTAAATTTATAAAGTTGTTTATAAATGAAAAGACAGGTTTTGAATCGAATTTATAAACGTTGTTTATAAATGAAAAGATAGGTTTTGAATCAAATTTATAAAGTTGTTTATAAATGAAAATATGGGATTTGAATTGAATTTATAAACGTTGTTTATAAATAATGCCGAGAATTCAAATGGACTTTAAACTATAGATTTGAATATAGAAATTCAAATGGACTTTAAACTATAGATTTGAATATAGAAATTCAAATGGACTTTAAACTATAGATTTGAATATAGAAATTCAAATGGACTTTAAACTATAGATTTGAATATAGAAATTCAAATGGACTTTAAACTATAGATTTGAATATAGAAATTCAAACGGACTTTAAACTATGGAATTTGAATAATAGAAGCGAATTGGAGTTTGAATATAGAATTCAAACATTAAAAGAGAAATGGACTAAAGAGATAATTAACAAATTGAGTTAAAACGATTTGGTATAGTTAAATAGATTGGGCAGGTATAGATACAGGAGACAGGTTTGGAATAAAGTATAGAAGTGAAATAAATAGAATGCCCGACAAAAAGGTACGTATTTAATTCATATATGAGATTTTATGCGCCGTATCGGCTAGCCGCTTGGCTTTTTCTTTTTCTTTTTGAGATGAGAAGGACCGGGAAAGCTATTTGAAATTTCCCGATGCTCCCGGTACAAAGGAGGTTATGGCGAATTTTTCCGGGAATTTAAGGAGATAGAATATTTTTAAGCTAATTTGATAGTTAGAAATCAACATATCAAAATATATAGAAGTCGATAAGAAAACGAACTTAGAAATAGAATAGTATAATCAAAAAGGAAGACTAGGAATAAAATCTAGTAAGAATAGAAAGAGAAAATGTATATGCATTCGAAAGGTGAAAAATCAGTTGTATGGTATTGATTATTCGAGTAAGTAGTCTTGTCTGTTTTGACGTTAAATGTTATTCAGTCAAGGTCTGAGAGGTAATTATACCCCAACTTGGTTGATTTCATGATATACCGATAAGTAGCAAGATTCAGGCTCGAAGATCAATGTGGAATAAGAATTAGTTAAATGTTGTATTTGGGTTGTAGTAACGATGTTTTACACAACATCTGTTTTAACCCAAATATGTGCAAAGCTTGGAAATAGAACAACGAATATTTCCTAGTATAGAAAATAAAGGAAGGCGATATATGGAAATGTTTTCCAAAGAACGTATAAGGCCAATATGGTTATTGAAAATATTTGGTTAACAAATATTGATAAAGAAATAGAGAAGTGATTTAATTAATGGAATATTAATTAAAGACTCACTGATTTTTGGATGTTTGATGAACACTTGTTTTATTCGATAGTTAAATCATCGACTATCGAAACACTTGTTTTTATTCGATAGTTAAATCACAGACTATCGAAGTTTTGACCGTCGTTGTCAATATGGAGAGACCGGTTGGATTATTATCCGAAGAACCACTCCATATCGGCAGTAGCGTGCGTATCAGATTATATAAAGATAATCGAAGACGGAGTAGAGTGCAAGGACTTTTTCTATTAATAGAAATAGTGCCTTCAGTTCATCCTGTTCCTGGGTGACTTGTATGGATAAATGTCTGACAGAGTATTTCCAAAAAGGTCACGTACATTGATTTCTTCAACTGTACCAAGAGTGGAAGCGGAGGAGGAAACTTCTTTTAGCTGACACGTAATGTACTGTTGTAGACGTCAATTAGTGATTTTCGATGGATCTGACGATGTGACATTCGAAGTGAATCTGGTGTGATGATAAAGCGTAGCTTCTAGCCTCATCAACCGGTAAATGACAGAAATCGGGCAAGCAGCATGGCTATGTAGGTCGCACCTATTAGGGTGTATAATCACCTGATCTAGAGTTTCATTTACTTCTAAAAATCTATTGTCGATGCTGTCCCATTCGGGAAACGGTTGCTGATCCCAATCGTTGGTGATATACATTCGATACACTCAAGCGAAATGAGTGGTCGGTCATGTGTGGCTGAGTTGCAAGATGTTCTTGTTGAACTCGGTGTATTCTCCTCTAGAGATATACCAGCGGAGGGTGATTCCATACCTTGTCATAGTTGGAAATCCATTACCCAATACGTACTTGCGGTTTTGATTGTAGTTATATATGTGGAACGTGAGATGCAAACATTCCACTAGATTGTTATTTACTTGATTTAGACATTATTATAATATCAAAAGAGTTTTGATATAAAGTTGAATCAAGTGTTTGGATTTTCATAAGGGAAAAACCCGTTCCGTGTTATGCGGCGTGGTCTTATGAGATATCATTTAGTTTTCTGAAATTGTTTTAAACTGTTTACTCATACCAGTCCCATGACTGACCCGGAGTTTATTTGTTTTGTTCTACCTAAACTCTTGGGTGCCTAAATTTGTACGGGCAGTCAAGTAGTTCAGGATTTTTCAGATATATCTAAAGGAGCTTGGAGCAGGAGGCTTCAGCGTTATCCAGTTATAGTTGTTCCGTTATGTTGTAAGTGTTGTACTCTGATAAGTGTATGTTATACAGTTAAGATTTTGTATTTCAAAGATGTGATATATTATATTTTGTTCCGCTGCGATGTGAGATTCTGTGTTGTTAGTTCTGTTCTTCTTCTACCTCTTTCTTCTAAAAAAAAATGTTTCGTATTTTCGTGATATTTGGGTTGGACGTATGATGTATATAGTCAACTCTGATGTTATGGAAATGCGGGTCATTACAGTTGGTATCAGAGCTTAGGTTTAGCAAATACCTAGGCTTTTTGAAATGTGCTCATTAGAGATAGGATCAGTAGTATCCTAGAATGAGTTGAGTGTATATATATACGAGAGAGCGTACTTGTTATTGTGAAAACCCGTAACTTCCCCGTAAAGGAAAGCGTCGGATAGTTCGAGAACAAGCCACAACAGAACTCATATAAAAGAACATTTCATTGTATATTACGACAATGCATCAGATTACAAGAATATACAGAGTATAAATGAATAAATATTACACAGAAATATCAGAGATTTAAATTACATTTAAATACATAGCAGCGGAAAATAATACAATACACAACTAGAAGAGATATACGGATACAAAGCTTTCCGGATATCGTTCCAGCTGTAAACCAGGATCCTGTGAATATAAATCTGCAAAACCAAAACTACTAGCTGCCCGTGTCAAAATAAGGGCACCCAGAGTTTAGGTTAAAACAATAAACTCCAGGTCAGTCATGTGACTGGTGTGAGAACTAAAACAGTTATTAATCTTTATTTTAAATCATTAGGTAAATCAAGGGACCACACCGTATAACACGGAACGGGTTTCCTCCCAAGAATACCAGTGCATAAAACAAATAGCGCAATGCTAAATAAAGAAAAATGAAGCTGTTATAAGACCCAGGTCCTATCACACAATGCAACGCAAGCCGGGGGATAGGGTTTTCCCTTATAACAGCCAAAGAATGCTTGATACGTTTAAAACAAATCATTTGATACTATTATAAGTGCATAGTGTATAAAACAACTTCAAATCATAAGTATCAATCATAGGCGACATGAATGGCCCATAACACTATGTCGCCATATATAAGTTTACAATCAAAACCGCAAATGTCGTATTGGAAGTTGGGTTGTCATTTATGGTATGAACCGAGGCTAGGGGCAAGATCCTCTCCGATTCGAGACGCTCTAGTCCGCCCCTCAGGCAAGTACTCAGTCAAGCCTTTGGATCGTCAGGGCCGGTCCACCGATGTGGATTAAAATTCCTGAACACTGCGTTTCCCCGCCCTTTGGGGCGTAAGCCTGGCCCGTCAGCCGACCAGAAGCATCAGCCGAAACCGATATCACGAGGCGCCTCGCTTTTCAGCAAGTAATAATAAGTAACATCCACGTGAGTCAAACTCGTCAGCCAGTTCAGGCACTGACGCCACTCCTAACTAGAAAGAAACGCATGTCCTCCCTGATGTTCGTCTCCCGTTTTTGATTCATACCGGGTGTGATACTCGCGAATCAACGTTACACAAAGCTACGCCACAAAGGCCGTGCTTCGATCATCAACCACAAGACTTTGCTTTTCAACAGAAGCCTTGATCATTTGCATCTTAGCATGCCACACAGGCAATTCACTCCATGCGATTGATATCCATCAATATATAACCCCTGAGCTCGTACGTCTCAGAGAAGGGCGTTAAGCAAGAGAATAAATTCTCCGCCGCCAAACAGATATATATTTAACAGAGATCAATCACACGGACTAAAATCCAATGTCAGACACACAGTCCATTTACAAGTCCGTTCTGGGTCTGAACGAAACCGGAGGCACTTTCCTCGCATATCCATCCATCTCCAAGTATGTCTGGACGATCACCAACTGTTTCCATCTTCTTGGGTGTACAGCCCAATCAAGATCATCAGTAATCACCCAAACGACGTGAAGACTTCCGGTCTTCGACCATCGTCTTCATCTTCGACTTATCGTCGTATCAGTTATTCAGAATGGGATAAACCCGGTCTTTCCGAATAACTCGCGTATATTTTAAATAAGTGTTACACAAACACAACATACGCCTCATTCCAATTCATTAGTCACTAACCGTAAATTAATCAAGAGAATAATTCCCCGAATATTAACCCCGAAGGCCGAAACCAACATCAGATCAATATTCAGAAAACCATTCTGCTTGGCTAACCGACAGTTAGTTTCTAAATTTCACATTCATAGGGAAAGGTTCCCATTAATTTTATCCAAGATAAATTCCTTGAATTTATTCTTCATTCTATTTTTGAATCTCAATTCAAACTAGTCGGGATTAACGAACCTTACCGAAGTAATCATTTGTTTTAATTTCCCAATCCCAACCTATTCATCCCATGAAGTAAAACTGGTAATACTTCATATCTAACACCACAGTGTTATCGGTAAATTCAATTACCATTTCACGTTCAAATCCAATTAAAGATTTAACTATCGCCTGGAGCAAAACTGGTGATACTCCATTTTCGATCATTTCAATCTAATTAAAGATTCATTAAAACTCCACTTAGTTTTAATCTTCGACTGGGTTAAAGAATCAGTGTCATTTAAAACACGGTTCACGATAAACCCAAAATCACATTCCATTAATTATCGGGTTAAAGAACAAGTGTTATTTAAAACACTGTTCACGATAAACCCAAAAATCAATATCAATTCAATTTCAATTAAATATTATTTAATTGGTACACTTCATTAAATCTAAATAAAAAGATTTAATGTTTTCTCAACTGGGTTCAAGAACAGTGTTAGTGAAGACACCATTCACGACAAACCCAAATCACATTTGATATTCAATACAAGGCTCTGAATAGAAAATATCCCGGCTTATATTCAATATCAATTCAATTTCAATTAAATATTATTTAATTGGTACACTTCATTAAATCTAAATAAAAAGATTTAATGTTTTCTCAACTGGGTTCAAGAACAGTGTTAGTGAAGACACCATTCACGACAAACCCAAATCACATTTGATATTCAATACAAGGCTCTGAATAGAAAATATCCCGGCTTATATTCAATATCCAATTCTGCGGCCAACAAAGATCGTATTGGAAATAACGATATATATCTATATCTTTCAAATTTCCATAACAACATTTGTATAATCATGAAATCCAACATCGAAACATTCCGAAGACAATTTCGATTCAAATCCATTCCAATGCAATCATTGGAAATTCTGGTTATTATCAAAACCATTTCAAATTCAATTTATTTAAAAATAAATAGAATTATAATTCTAGTTCAAAACTAGTTCATTTCGATAAAAATCTATTTTTATCTTTTCAAATATGGAGTTTTTCATCCCAAATCTTCACAAATCATTTCTTATGATTTTACACAAATTATTACTATTTTTAATAATTTTATCAAGGCCCGTACAGTCGATTTCCATCAATGGCCATCGAACTGCACTTACAGCGACCTTTTTCGAATTTGATTTGGACATAATTCCAAATCCAACCGTTAGATTTCTAATTTCTAATATTCTTTAGAAAGCTCTTTTCGATACGAACCCAACGGTTCCGGTTTTAGGAGAATCCGACGGTCGGATCTCCCGTAATGTCCGTTTGAAATAAATGGTCGAAATTCGCGAACTGCCGCGGCGCGGCGCGTTCTATTCAGGCCATTATATTATATATATAATATATATTTCGTCGATTTCTATTTAAAACGAATTATATAAATAGTTTTAAAATTCGTTTCAAAAGCAATTTCAACTTCCATTTCAATTCAAATCAAAATTGAATCCTTCTTTATAAATTCGTTTTAAAATTCATTTCTATTCAATTCAAATTTCAATTCAATTTGAATTCATTTCAATTTGCTTTCAATTCAATTTGAATTCGTTTTCAATTCAATTCTTTTCGAAATCGTTTTCAATTCATTTCATTTCGAAATCGTTTTCAATTCAATTCCTTTCGAAATCGTTTTCAATTCAATTCCTTTCGAAATCGTTTTCAATTCAATTCATTTCGAAATCGTTTTCAATTCAATTCATTTCGAAATCGTTTTCAATTCAATTCATTTCGAAATCGTTTTATATTCAATTCATTTCGAAATCGTTTTCAATTCAATTCATTTCGAAATCGTTTTCAATTCAATTCATTTCGAAATCGTTTTATATTCAATTCATTTCGAAATCGTTTTCAATTCAATTCATTTCGAAATCGTTTTATATTCAATTCATTTCGAAATCGTTTTCAATTCAATTCATTTCGAAATCGTTATATATTCAATTCATTTCGAAATCGTTATATATTCAATTCATTTCGAAATCGTTTTATATTCAATTCATTTCGAAATCGTTATATATTCAATTCATTTCGAAATCGTTTTATATTCAATTCATTTCAAAATGAATAAAATCAATATAAATATCGTTTACGTCAAAATGGCGTCAATCTGATCAACACGGCTTCATAAATTTCTATTTCAAATATTTTATTTCAAATATTTCTTTTTTCAAAATAGTTGTTATTATCAAAATATTTCGTTCAACACATGACCAATCTCAATGAATGAGTACTGTCAACACATGAACTTTTATTTTATATCGATAAAGGTGTAAATTTTATTACTAAAATATTTCGTTCAACACATGACCAATCTCAATGAATGAGTACTGTCAACACATGAACTTTTATTTTATAATATTCTTTATTTTTCAAATTGGAATGAGGCCCAATCAATTACCATATAACGTTAGTTATATGGATTTGCATACATCACATGTATATAATAGCATTGAAAAATAATCAACCATCTACCAAAGTGCGCTACACTGTATAAGCATCAAATATAGATATCTAACGCTTATAACAGCCTGTCAATCAATCGATCGACATATTCAATCAATCAGGATGAGTGAACTTCAAATTTCATCCCAACACCCGTGTGGGGTTTTCAAACAATCAAACAAATATTTTATTCGTGCAGTTGGGCGATGTGTAAAATTTATCGTCCCAATCAATGTCCTTCAAATAGGTGTACATAAACAAACCGTTTGGTTTGTAAATGAATATTTATTTATTCACATTCACGTTAAAAATTATATTTTTAACGATAAAACATTTTATTTCAACATATGAATTTCTGTTAGGTTCATTCTTTAAATAAAATGATATTTTTATTTTTCTAACACATTTTAGAAAATTTCGGCGGCATAACGGCACGATACTAGAAACGGGACGAGGCCTAGCCTTATCCCCGGTCTAGTGAAGGCCCACGCCATTCACACATCAATCAAATCCATTCATCTCACCAAACAATTCAATTCAAACAAATAATTCAACTAATCTATGCAACCAAACAAACAAGTCCATGGTCTGTGGACGATTGTGTCGGGTGCTACTAAACACCGTCTGCATCCTAGCATATATATATATAACTAGAAAAATTAAATTGAAAGGTGAGAAATTCTCACCGATAGCTATCCTAGCTCCACGGCTCTTCCAATGCAGAAAATCTTCACTGTTCTCGTCTCTTATCACTTTCTTCGCCCGTATTCTCTACATATGTAAAAATCGAATTTTTACTTTGCTACTCAATATTTAAAAATCGAATTTTTACTACGCCATTCAATATATCAAAATCTAATTTTTCTCACGAAGTTCTATATATAAAAATCATATTTTTCTTTCGAAGTTCAACGTATAAAAATCCTATTTTTATTTCGAAGTTCAACATATAAAAATCCTATTTTTATCTCGATGTTCAACATATAAAAATCCTATTTTTATTTCGATGTTTAATATATAAAAATTCTATTTTTATCTCGATGTTTAATATATAAAAATTCTATTTTTATTTCGAAGTTCAACATATAAAAATCCTATTTTTATTTCGAAGTTCAACGTATAAAAATCCTATTTTTAATTCGTTCACATCATAAAATTTACATCTTTCACCTTACTAATTACTGTAAGTAAATAAAATTTAAAACTCACAGCGAAGGGGGCCTACATGCTGACTGGAGGTCGAAGGAGTCGTTGGTGGTAGCTCAGGTGGTCGGAGCAGCTCGTGGCAGCTAGGTCTAGGTGGCGGCTTTAGGCGATGGGTTTAGGTGCTTCGCGATTTGGGTTGGTCTGAGGGCTCGGACGAGGGAAAGAAGAGAGAGGGGGTGGAGGAGTGGGGTCCGGCGCTGGGGAGGCCGGTGGCGTGGTGTGTCGAGGTGGGCAGTTGGCTAGGGCGTGGCGACGCAGGGTTATTTGGGGGTAGGGTTTCGTACGGGGGAGAGGAGCGAGGGGGCGAGCAGAGGGAGGTGGCAGAGGCGATGCCAGAGGGGCGGTGGTCACCCAGGCGTGGCGGATGATCATCGATGGCGTCGGGGAGGGAGTGGCTTCGTTTTTTTTTCTTCTAAATCGATCTGAGTGGGAGAGAGAAGGTATGGGTATGGATATTATTATATATATAAAAAATATTAATATTTATTTTTCAAAGGTGTTGACTTTTCATTCGTCCTCCCAACGAGACCCTACGACTGTCGCCCCTAGCTAATTACCCCCATTTCGAACCCAATGGGATATGTATCGTAAGCTGATTCGGTCGTTTCGATCAGTTTCCGTTAAATTTACATTTAAATCACTATACTGAATTTTAAACGTACATTTCAAATTGCCGGGGTCACATACTAACTAGAATAATTCCAGAAAAATATTTTCTAGCTTCGTATTGACGATACGGTCCTAACAAAACTAGTTTCGTCGAATTCTGTGACCGTTTGAAAAATGACCAATTTCCAGTCGATTAAAATCAACTGAAAGTGGTCAAACGTGTTTTCCTTTGCCACGCTCACATATTGAATCGGAAAATTATGAAATTTGAAACCTAGCAATAATTTTACACTGCGGACCCAAAAAAACTGGTTTCGTCGAAATCCGAGGTCGTTTGCAAAATTGCTATTTTTAAGGGCCTTATATATATAAAAATATATATAAATTCCACAGCGACTATTTCTAATTTTAAACTGGACATATCTTATCATTTCTAAGATGAAATCTCAGTTTGTTAACTTCGTTACAAAGATATAGTTATACAGATTCAAATATTTCTTGTTTCGTTCAATTCTGACTTATATTGAATTCTGTATATTCATTTGAAATTAGAAATCGAATTTTCGAACTACCGCGCCATTTTCAATTCCATTTATAATTATATATAATTATTATATATTCTAACGACGACGTATATAATATATACGTTCTAATTATATTCAAAATAAATTTCCTCGTCGATATTATTTAAAATAATCTATTTTAAATAATAAAAATTCGTTAAAATTGCCAAAATAAAAATTTTAAACTGGCCCAGATTTTCGGGTTGTTACAGTTATTGATATAAAAACTGTTTTATATTGTGTTGACTAGTCTGTTGAGTGGATTATAAATTTTGGTCGAATCGTGGGACGCCACGATGTCGATAGGAGTTTATAAACATTTGAACAGAAGATTGGACACAATATTGTTTTTAAATAGTTAAGTTGATTGTTAGGATTATAATCAAATTAGATTATAAAAAAAGAAAAAGTTATATATATAACCAATGGAATTTGTATATGAAATCAAATATACAAATGAGATAAATTGAAATTGAATTCCAACCAGAATTCAGAATTTAAAATCCTGGGAGTTGGGAAAATATTTTTCTAAATGGATCTTTGAAAGAAATAAAGCACTGAACTCATTCAGTAGCTGGGAAATAATTCTGATGATGGTCGCAACATCATCAGTGTTCATTTCCGAGTTTCTAAGTGATGAATTGCTGCCTTAGAAAAGTTTTGATGGAAATTTGTTTGAAAAGAAACAAGTTGTTTGAAAATTCAAATGTTTTGAATTTGAGATAGATATAAATATATATATATATTTATATAATTCAAAGGAATTTGAAATGTGAAGTGGGAATATAGATTTCAAATAGAAGTAAATTAAAGGAATTTGAATATATATAAAATTCAAATAGAAATTGTATAAGAAATATTGAAATGGAATTTGAATTCAAAGGAATTCAAATGGATTTGAATAAAGAGAAGTCAGATAGAGATTTGAATATTAGAATTCAAATGGAAAATGGTTAAATAGAATTTCAAAGAGAATATAAAGTGGAGGTTGAATATTAGAATTCAAGAAAATATAAAGTTTGAAATAGAATTTAAATTCAAAGGAATTTAAATAGAAATCGAATAAAGGATTTCAAATGGAATTTGAATAAGGGATTTGAAATAGGTTTTGAATGAAGGATTTCAAATAGAAATTGAAGATAAGAAGCTCAAATAGAATTTGAAGATAAGAAGTTAAATTAGAATTTGAATCGAAGAAAATTCAAAACAGAAATTGAATAGAAGGAAATTCAAATGAGTTGGAATAAAGAAATTCAAATGGAATTTGAATATTGTAAATATATAGAATTTCAAATAGTAGTGAAATAGATCAGGAATATTATGTTGAAATGGAAATGGATTTGATATGTATTGAAAATTTATCAGAATGGAGTTGAATTTATAAACAAAGTTAAAATGTTTATATTTATAAATATAATTAAAACGAGCTCGTCGTAGCGCGGCAGTTCGTAAATTGGCGATTCGAACTTCAATTTAATATTCAGAACTCAATTGAAGTCGGAATTCTGTGAAACAAGAATCGTCGGGACCGGTTGAACAATAGTTTTCTAATAGAAGAGAAAAATCTAGGTTTCGTCAAATAGATTTTGAGATATGTCAAAATCAAATTTTTAGAAAAGCAGCGCCAGAAACCATTAAAAACCACAATGGTTTATATATATAAGTAAAAGGATTTTTAAAGTAAATGAAATCCGAATGGCCATGAGGAAAATATAGACTTGAGTTATAAAATAAATATGAACTTCAGTGAAGTAAGTGAAATGATTTTTAAGACAAAAATCATATTTTAAATAGTTAAATAGAATTAACTAAATTGGAGAAAAATTAGTTAAAGGAAATTTGAATCGAAATTGGTTTTTGAATAAGTGAAAGAGATTGAGAATTTATATTCGAAATCGAATATATAACTCGAGTTGAAAATATAATTAGATTAGTTTATAATTAAGTTGACATATATTTGAACAATTTATATTCAAATAAAAAGGGTGAACTAGGCAAAACGGTTAATCAGCAACTAGTTAATGGGAATTTGAATGATTGAAATTGAATTTAACTTAAGTAAGTTAAATGGATCGAAATGAATAAATTGAGTAAAATCAATGTGAATGAAATATGAATTGGGTGTGAATAAAGGAAAAACCCAAAAGAGTTAAAAAGAAAATATATTTGTAACGCAAATACAAAGGAAGTTATGTGCAAACAAATAGAAGGAGAAATATTTGTAAAAACATTTACAAAAAGAATTTAGAAGGGAATATTTGTAAAAACATTTACAAATAGGTTAAATGGAAATATTTATTTATAGAAAATAAATAGAATGTTATAGATGAGATATTTATTTGTTAAATAAATAGAATTTAATCAAAGGAACATTTAGAAGATAAATAGAAAATGGAAATATGTTTTAACGGGTAAATAGGAAAGATTAATTTATAAATAACAGTTTATAAATTAAATTAAATATTTATCATCCGATAAATGGAATATATAAGTCTGAACTTATATAGAGAAGGGATATTGGTTTTTAGCACCGATGGTTTTAAAAATATGGGGTACACAACACTTGTATAAGTGAAGTAACGTTATTAAAGAGAACATTTATAAAGTGAGGAACCGCTACTAAAAGTAAATCTTTATAAATGAATAAACATAATCCAATAGGAGTTATTCGAATAGGAGAAGTCGATTTGAGTTAAAAATAATCGATTAGAGTTGGAATAAATCGATTAGAGTAAGAATTAACCAGTTAGAGTTAATCAGTTAGGGTAATCCGTAGAGTAAATTGAATATTAGTTATTCAACTAGAATTTATCGAATATTTGTTATTCAAATAAAGCGTTAACCAGATAAAGTTAATTGAACATAATTAATCGAATTAGAATTTAATTGAATGTTAGTTATTCAGTTAAAGTTGATCGAATATAGTTATTGAGATAGAGTTATTTAAACAAAGTTACTCAGGATAAGTTACCATTTCGTACGACTGCTAGCGTAATTCGCAGGGCTGCAGATAGCCTAGGGCGGTCGGATGTTTCCTGAGGGAATCAGGCGTAACCGTTGTGATCGCTGCGATCTAGAGTCAAGCGAATGGAGTTAAATCGAATATTGGTTATTCAGATAGAATTAAAGGAGTTATCGAATATAGTTATTCGAAAGAAGTTATCGATTATTTAGTTAATCGAAGGAGTTATCGATTATTAGTAAATCGAAGGAATTATCGAATTTGGTTATTCGAAGGGAGTTATCAATTATTTGTTAATCGAAATGAGTTATCGATTACCGTTTAATCGAAAAGAATTATCGATTAGTTTAATCAAAGTGAGTTATAGTGTAAAGGCCCGCAAATCCGTGCTATCTGAGTTGACTAAATACACCACAAGTCCAACCCAAATAACACAGAAATACGACTCATTATTAGAAAGAAGTTAGAGGATGAGAAATAGAAAGAAAGAAATATTAGAATAGAAGAAAACGAAGATCACAAACTCACAGCGGAACGAATAAAATATATTATATAACATAAGCTTCGAAATACAAATCTGTTTGTACATACATACATACCATCATCAGAGTACACATAACATTTGATTCAGCGGAAGTAACTCTAAATAACTAACATTGAAGCCTCCAGCTTCAAGCTCCTCCAAGTGTATCTGTAAAAGCCTGAAACACTTGACTGCCCGTACAAATTTGGGCACCCAAGAGTTTAGGGAAAACAAAACAAAATAAACTCTGGGTCAGTCATGGGACTGGTGTGAGTAAACTCCAACCACTTGTTTAACTTTCAAAATCTTTTCAAAGAAAAGATAATAGTAAGACCAGCCCACACATAAACATGGACGGTTTTTACCTTACTATAACCCAAAACACTTTGATACAAAAATCCAGTGATATTATAATAATGTCTACATCAAGTAAATAACCAAATAGTAGAACGCTTGCATCTCACGCTCCACATATATAGTATAATCAAAAACCGCATGGCGCTTATTGGAGATTGGATTTCCAACATGACAAGGTATGGAACCACCTTCCGATGATGTATCTCTAGAGGCAAATACACCTGGGTTCAACAAGAACATCTTGCAACCCGGCCCACACATGACCGACCACTCATTTCGCTTGAGTGTATCGAATGTATATCACCAACGGTTGGACTCAAACCACCGTTCCCGAATGGGCAGAATCGATAGATTTAGAACAAAAGGAATTTCTCTAGATAGGTGATTATACACCCTAATGGGTGCGACCCACATAGCCATGCTGCCTGCCCGATTTTTGTCCTTTCCCGGTTGTTGAGGCCTGAGGCTACGCATACTTACCATTCATCGATAACACAATCACTTTGAATGCCACATCGTCAGATCCGTTAATCACTAGTTGAGTTTGCACAAATATTCTGGATATTATGCTAAGGGATAAATCCGTTGCAACCATATATATTCATACAGACCAACCCATTTGATCATTGGAAATATTCTGTCAGACATTCGTCCATTTACGTTCGTTCTGGGATTGCACGAAACCGAAGGCACTATTTCTATAAATAGAAAAGCCCTTGCACTTCACTCCGTCTTCAATATATTCAGCATACTTGGTTCGCAACGCTTATGCCGATACGGAGTGGTTCTTAGGATAATCCAACCGGTCTCTCCATATTGACAACGATGGTCAAAAACTTCGATAGTCTGTGATTTAACTATCGAATAAAAACAAGTGTTCATCCAAACATATCAAACAAATCACTGGGCCCTTTAATTAATATTTCATTAATTAAATCTCTTCTCCATTTCCTCTATCAATATTTGTTAACCAAACATTTCAATAACCATCTTGGCCTCCTATGCCATTTGGAAAACGTTTCCAAATATTAATTTCTTTTATTTTCTATATATTAGAAAATATCTCTATTTGCAATTGAAAACAATTTCAATTACTTATCTCTATCCCTTTTACAACATTCGATTTTTATATTCACTTTACTATCGAATTCAATACGTCGATACAATGATTTCAAATTATCAAAATATCTTAAAAATATTCTAACTCCTTAAATTCCCGGAAAATTTCGCCATAACCTCCCCTGTATCGGGAGCATCGGGAAATTGCAAATAGCATCCCGGTATCTTCCTCAATCAAAAAGAAAAAGGAAAAGCCAAGCGGCTTGCCGATACGGCGCATAAAACCCATATATGAATTAAACATGTACCTTTTTGTCGAGCACTACATTTATAACTTCATATACTTCATCCCAAACCTGTCCAACACCTGTTCACCTGTTTTCAATTCAATACCATCTAATCGTTTGAATTCAGTTTCGCCCATTTATTCTTTAATTAGTCGTTTTGCCTATTTCACTTCCTTGTTGAACATAACATGTTCAAACAAAATATTTAATTAGCTTGCTCATAACCAAATTGAATTCCAATTTCAATTCTAGTTTTCTTTCCTATTTCGAATATACATTTTCAAATCGAATTCGCTTATTCAAAGCCCAATATTAATTCGAAATCTCATTAACTAATTACTATTCGAATTAGTTAACTCTATTCAATAAATCAAAAATCTGATTTCCGTTTCAGAAATCAACTCATTACTCCACTGGAGTTCACATATGTTTTATAACTCAAATCTGGATTTTTCTAAATAGAAATTTCGATTTTTATTTGCTTAAAATCCTTTAATTTAATTAAATAAACCGTTATGGTTTTATAATGGTTCTGGCGCTGCTTTTCTGAAAATTTGATTTTGACATAACTCAAAATATATACGACGAAATCCAGATTTTTCTCCTTCATTAGAAAACTATTATCAAATCGGTCCTGACGTTTCTTGTTTCAAAGAATTTCGACTTCAATTGAGTCCTGTATATTCGATTGAAGTTCGAATCGCTATTTTACGAACTGCAGTGCTGCGGCGAGTTCGTTTTAATTATAATTATATATATAAACTTTTTAAACCTCTTAAAAATGAATTCAACTTCGACCAATGTATATATATATTCATATATTTCAAATTCCATTTGAATCTTTATATTTCAAATTCCATAGTTTTAAATCCTGTATTCAAATCCCATTTGAAATCCTTTATTCGAATTCCATTTCAAATTCTCTATTCGAATTCCACTTCAAATCCTCTATTCGAATTCCCACTTTAATTCAACTCCTTTTTGAATTTCTATATTTGAAATTCATACTTGAATTTAAATATCCAAACTCCATTTAAATTTCTAATATTCAAATTCATTTTCAACACCCTTTGAATTTCTAATATTCAAATTCAATTTCAACACCATTTGAATTTCTAATATTCAAATTCATTTCAACACCATTTGAATTTCTAATATTCAAATTCATTTGAATTCCCTTGAATTCAAATTCCATTTCAAAACCCTTTGGATTTCCTATTTTGAAATCCTATTTGAAATTCCATTTCCCATTCTACTTTGAAATTCTATTTTCAAAGTTTATTTCAAATTCTATTTTGAAATCTCATATTCAATTTCTACTTGAATTTCTATATTCAATTCCATGTTCAAATTCAACACTCGAATTTCTATTTCAAATCTCTATTCAAATTTCATATTTGAATTCCAATTCAAATCTTTATTCAAATTTCATATTTGAATTCCAATTCCAATCTCGATTTAATTCTTCTTTGAAATTCTATTTTCAAAGTCTATTTCAAATTATCTTTTGAAAATTCTATTTTGAAATTCTATTTCAAATTCTATTTGGAAAATTTTATTTCAAATTCTCTATATTCAACACCATTGCACGTTCTATATTCAAATCCACCTTGGGTTTTCTATTTGAATTCTAAATTCAAATTTCCCATTTCCTTTTCTTTTTGAATTCAAATTTCCATTTCCTTTTCTATTTGAATTCAAATTCTATATTTAAATTTCCTTTTGAATCATATTTTCAAAACACTTGGATTTCTATTTCTGAATTATCAAATGATAATTTTTTTTCACTTCATTTATAACTTCGTTATAAAAGAACTATTTATAACTTCGTTTATAAAGGAACTACTTGTTTTATTTTTCAAACAAGTTTATATTTTATTTCATTTAAAAATTCAAATTCTATTTAAAAATAGAATTTTCCCTTTTAAAATCTCAAATGTCCTTTTTATTGGCCCAGTGATATTTAAACACACAAAGCAACGAATTATTTATTTTTCTAACACGTCATATATAACAATATATATGCAAACAAATAAACAAACAGATAATATATTTTTGAGGAATCCAGTTGGATCCCTCCAACCTGTTTTCCTGCATCCACAGATGTTAGCACATAAATAATACCCATTCTGCTTCGTGGCAGAATATCGTGGTATAGAAGGTCATCCACTAATCATAGCGTGGGGCGTATAGGGTAATCATCCGCTATGAAACTGCGGGCATCCGCTAATGAGACTGCGGGAATCCAACCAATCAATCAACCCAATATATATATATAGCCTAAATAACTAATATATAAAACAACCAGAAAATATTCACACAAGCAACAAACAATTATTTTTAATGAAATAAAAATAATTCTAAAGGTGAGTGAGATTTACTCACCTGATTTTTCTCTTAGCAGAATATCCAATTTAATTTCCCATTGTCTCGGCTTCGAATCAAATCAAATCGGTTATCTTGAATCTACAATTATTTATTTAACTCATCGATTAAATACTTATTTGTTTAAATTGACAACTAAAATAAAGTAAATTAGTCTATATATTTTAAATTTTATTAAAACGTATACCTTACTTCCTTGTAGAAACAAGATCAATTTCCGAATAACCCCAAACTGAAACTGCCGTCACCATCGCCATTGGACTATAATCCGATCACTTGCTCACCGCTGCACCGTTTCAATCTGCATCGCGATCTCCAGTCCAAGACGTTGACCCCAAACATCACCATCAGCTCGTCACCTGCACCCACAGTGTCGAAGCCGACCTCGAACTCCGCCTCCTCTGTACCCTTGCCAAAGGCGACGCCTTTATCCCTCAATCGCGTACCATGACCAAACCCAAAACCGAACTCCACTCTCGAACGTCACTAACCCATCATCGCACCCCATATATGAAATTGTAAGCGCTTCTGAACAAAACCGAACATCGCTCCAGTCCCCTTACATCGCAGCGCCTCAACCCTATTTCCCTCCCTCGAGTTCGTAGGTCGCAACTCCAAAGCCATCGCAGGTGGAAACTGAAATCGCGACTTGGCCTCCACTAGAGAAAATCGATCGCATCCCTCACAACACTATCGTACCCCAAACTCTGGGCGACGTCAAACTCCAGGAGGGACCACGGCTTCAACTCGAGATTCATTTTCCCCTGCTTCTATTTTTTTTTTTTTTTTTTTTTTATATACGGAGGAAATTGATTTTGATTGGGAGGAAAAGAACACAGTTTGATTTGAAGAGAATTGGGAAAATGGATGGGGCTTTGAAATTTTATCTCGTTGAACAAATGAAGGGGCCTTGCGGTTTAAATAGAAGGGGAGAGGAAACAATCCGTACTTGCCATGAAAATCTTGTCTCCTTCATTACGAAGTTGGGGAACAGAAAAATTTGGCTCGAGAAAAACACAGTAGTCTGCTTGATTTACAAAGTAGGTCGGCCTGATTTGATTTTGTTTAACTAAAATATCTGGCGGTCCTCTACTTTAAAACTCTGAACCGCTATTTCAACGTAGCGACCGACGTCCTCAGATTATGGTGTTATTTTAAAATTCACGGAACCGATTCTCAAATTAAATTTGACTATATAGAAAAGATAACAATTTAATTTAACGATTTAAAACATAAATCGATTTCAAAACAATTTTATTTAACACAAATAAATTATTATCATCGCTCTATTTCAATATACAATTTATATTAATCGACATTGTTTCTATTCAGTTTTAACTTCGAATTGAATTATTTCAAACTTCTCGTATTTCGATAATTATCAAAATAAATCGTATTTCGATTATTTAATCGATAATCCAATAAAATACCATTTATACTATGAATTAAATATTTAAAATCATACTAAATATTTAGAATAAATTGTTCAAAAATCTGGGTCGTTACATTCTTCCCCCCTTAAAATAATTTCGTCCTCGAAATTGCTAAGATAGGAAAAATGATACAAATCCATTATCTTTCAACAGTCCACTTATGTTGAAACTCGACTTCTCATAATTCAATAAATTAACTCCAACCAAAACTTTTGGTCTTCACACATTTGATTCAAATGATCTACGATCAATCCATTTATATCCAATCTATATTCCAATAACCTATTCAAATTGATTCTAATCCATTCACTCCCTTCGACCCATTTAACTTGTTTAAGTTAAATTTCAATTTCAGAATTCAAATCCCTGGGTTTTCTTTTCAAATTCTTTTGAAATCCCATAAATATATACATATATTCATTTTCATTTCAAATTCAAAACATTTTGAATTTTCAAACCACTTGTTTTTTTTTTCTTTCATCAAATTTCCATCAATTTTTTTTTTCTAAGGTAGCAATTCATCACTTAGAAACTCGGAAATGAACACTGATGATGTTGCAATCATCATCAGAATTATTTCCCAGCC
Organism: Allium sativum; assembly: GCA_030737875.1. NCBI lineage: Eukaryota > Viridiplantae > Streptophyta > Magnoliopsida > Asparagales > Amaryllidaceae > Allium > Allium sativum. Next base: position 79,772,370 of record CM060925.1, read on the forward strand.
ACTGAAGTGAGTTCAGTGCTTTATCACTTTCAAAATCCATGATTTTCTTTCAAATCCTTTAAAACAAATCTATATTATTTTAATATACTTTGAAAAATATTTTTCAACTTCCCAGGATTTTGAATTCTAATTCTGATTCTGAATTTAATTCTAATTCATCTCATTTGTATATTCAATTTTCTATACAAATTCTATTTGGTTATAAATAACCATTGTAAGTTTACAATCTCATTTGATTATAGAATCAACATCCAACACATCCATATAATAATTCTAGAAAATTATTCCTTCTATATCAAAATAGAATCTTGGGTAAAATTATTTCATCTACCCACTTGAAAACAATATCATGTTCAATCTTCTGTTCAAGCGTTTAGAAATTCCTATCGACGTCGTGGCGTCCCACGATTCGATCAGAATTCATAAACCACTCACAGACTAGTCAACACAATATAAAACAACTTTTATATCAATTTACAAATACGCTCTCTCGTATATACACCCAACTCATTCTAGGGTACTACTGATCCTATCTCTAATGAGCACAACTCCACAAAGCCTAGGTATTCGCTCAACCTAAGCTCTGATACCACTGTAAAGGCCCGCAAATCCGTGCTATCTGAGTTGACTAAATACACCACAAGTCCAACCCAAATAACACAGAAATACGACTCATTATTAGAAAGAAGTTAGAGGATGAGAAATAGAAAGAAAGAAATATTAGAATAGAAGAAAACGAAGATCACAAACTCACAGCGGAACGAATAAAATATATTATATAACATAAGCTTCGAAATACAAATCTGTTTGTACATACATACATACCATCATCAGAGTACACATAACATTTGATTCAGCGGAAGTAACTCTAAATAACTAACATTGAAGCCTCCAGCTTCAAGCTCCTCCAAGTGTATCTGTAAAAGCCTGAAACACTTGACTGCCCGTACAAATTTGGGCACCCAAGAGTTTAGGGAAAACAAAACAAAATAAACTCTGGGTCAGTCATGGGACTGGTGTGAGTAAACTCCAACCACTTGTTTAACTTTCAAAATCTTTTCAAAGAAAAGATATTAGTAAGACCAGCCCACACATAAACATGGACGGTTTTTACCTTACTATAACCCAAAACACTTTGATACAAAAATCCAGTGATATTATAATAATGTCTACATCAAGTAAATAACCAAATAGTAGAACGCTTGCATCTCACGCTCCACATATATAGTATAATCAAAAACCGCATGGCGCTTATTGGAGATTGGATTTCCAACATGACAAGGTATGGAACCACCTTCCGATGATGTATCTCTAGAGGCAAATACACCTGGGTTCAACAAGAACATCTTGCAACCCGGCCCACACATGACCGACCACTCATTTCGCTTGAGTGTATCGAATGTATATCACCAACGGTTGGACTCAAACCACCGTTCCCGAATGGGCAGAATCGATAGATTTAGAACAAAAGGAATTTCTCTAGATAGGTGATTATACACCCTAATGGGTGCGACCCACATAGCCATGCTGCCTGCCCGATTTTTGTCCTTTCCCGGTTGTTGAGGCCTGAGGCTACGCATACTTACCATTCATCGATAACACAATCACTTTGAATGCCACATCGTCAGATCCGTTAATCACTAGTTGAGTTTGCACAAATATTCTGGATATTATGCTAAGGGATAAATCCGTTGCAACCATATATATTCATACAGACCAACCCATTTGATCATTGGAAATATTCTGTCAGACATTCGTCCATTTACGTTCGTTCTGGGATTGCACGAAACCGAAGGCACTATTTCTATAAATAGAAAAGCCCTTGCACTTCACTCCGTCTTCAATATATTCAGCATACTTGGTTCGCAACGCTTATGCCGATACGGAGTGGTTCTTAGGATAATCCAACCGGTCTCTCCATATTGACAACGATGGTCAAAAACTTCGATAGTCTGTGATTTAACTATCGAATAAAAACAAGTGTTCATCCAAACATATCAAACAAATCACTGGGCCCTTTAATTAATATTTCATTAATTAAATCTCTTCTCCATTTCCTCTATCAATATTTGTTAACCAAACATTTCAATAACCATCTTGGCCTCCTATGCCATTTGGAAAACGTTTCCAAATATTAATTTCTTTTATTTTCTATATATTAGAAAATATCTCTATTTGCAATTGAAAACAATTTCAATTACTTATCTCTATCCCTTTTACAACATTCGATTTTTATATTCACTTTACTATCGAATTCAATACGTCGATACAATGATTTCAAATTATCAAAATATCTTAAAAATATTCTAACTCCTTAAATTCCCGGAAAATTTCGCCATAACCTCCCCTGTATCGGGAGCATCGGGAAATTGCAAATAGCATCCCGGTATCTTCCTCAATCAAAAAGAAAAAGGAAAAGCCAAGCGGCTTGCCGATACGGCGCATAAAACCCATATATGAATTAAACATGTACCTTTTTGTCGAGCACTACATTTATAACTTCATATACTTCATCCCAAACCTGTCCAACACCTGTTCACCTGTTTTCAATTCAATACCATCTAATCGTTTGAATTCAGTTTCGCCCATTTATTCTTTAATTAGTCGTTTTGCCTATTTCACTTCCTTGTTGAACATAACATGTTCAAACAAAATATTTAATTAGCTTGCTCATAACCAAATTGAATTCCAATTTCAATTCTAGTTTTCTTTCCTATTTCGAATATACATTTTCAAATCGAATTCGCTTATTCAAAGCCCAATATTAATTCGAAATCTCATTAACTAATTACTATTCGAATTAGTTAACTCTATTCAATAAATCAAAAATCTGATTTCCGTTTCAGAAATCAACTCATTACTCCACTGGAGTTCACATATGTTTTATAACTCAAATCTGGATTTTTCTAAATAGAAATTTCGATTTTTATTTGCTTAAAATCCTTTAATTTAATTAAATAAACCGTTATGGTTTTATAATGGTTCTGGCGCTGCTTTTCTGAAAATTTGATTTTGACATAACTCAAAATATATACGACGAAATCCAGATTTTTCTCCTTCATTAGAAAACTATTATCAAATCGGTCCTGACGTTTCTTGTTTCAAAGAATTTCGACTTCAATTGAGTCCTGTATATTCGATTGAAGTTCGAATCGCTATTTTACGAACTGCAGTGCTGCGGCGAGTTCGTTTTAATTATAATTATATATATAAACTTTTTAAACCTCTTAAAAATGAATTCAACTTCGACCAATGTATATATATATTCATATATTTCAAATTCCATTTGAATCTTTATATTTCAAATTCCATAGTTTTAAATCCTGTATTCAAATCCCATTTGAAATCCTTTATTCGAATTCCATTTCAAATTCTCTATTCGAATTCCATTTCAAATCCTCTATTCGAATTCCCACTTTAATTCAACTCCTTTTTGAATTTCTATATTTGAAATTCATACTTGAATTTAAATATCCAAACTCCATTTAAATTTCTAATATTCAAATTCATTTTCAACACCCTTTGAATTTCTAATATTCAAATTCAATTTCAACACCATTTGAATTTCTAATATTCAAATTCATTTCAACACCATTTGAATTTCTAATATTCAAATTCATTTGAATTCCCTTGAATTCAAATTCCATTTCAAAACCCTTTGGATTTCCTATTTTGAAATCCTATTTGAAATTCCATTTCCCATTCTACTTTGAAATTCTATTTTCAAAGTTTATTTCAAATTCTATTTTGAAATCTCATATTCAATTTCTACTTGAATTTCTATATTCAATTCCATGTTCAAATTCAACACTCGAATTTCTATTTCAAATCTCTATTCAAATTTCATATTTGAATTCCAATTCAAATCTTTATTCAAATTTCATATTTGAATTCCAATTCCAATCTCTATTTAATTCTTCTTTGAAATTCTATTTTCAAAGTCTATTTAAAATTCTCTTTTGAAAATTCTATTTTGAAATTCTATTTCAAATTCTATTTGGAAAATTTTATTTCAAATTCTCTATATTCAACACCATTGCACGTTCTATATTCAAATCCACCTTGGGTTTTCTATTTGAATTCTAAATTCAAATTTCCCATTTCCTTTTCTTTTTGAATTCAAATTTCCATTTCCTTTTCTATTTGAATTCAAATTCTATATTTAAATTTCCTTTTGAATCATATTTTCAAAACACTTGGATTTCTATTTCTGAATTATCAAATGATAATTTTTTTTCACTTCATTTATAACTTCGTTATAAAAGAACTATTTATAACTTCGTTTATAAAGGAACTACTTGTTTTATTTTTCAAACAAGTTTATATTTTATTTCATTTAAAAATTCAAATTCTATTTAAAAATAGAATTTTCCCTTTTAAAATCTCAAATGTCCTTTTTATTGGCCCAGTGATATTTAAACACACAAAGCAACGAATTATTTATTTTTCTAACACGTCATATATAACAATATATATGCAAACAAATAAACAAACAGATAATATATTTTTGAGGAATCCAGTTGGATCCCTCCAACCTGTTTTCCTGCATCCACAGATGTTAGCACATAAATAATACCCATTCTGCTTCGTGGCAGAATATCGCGGTATAGAAGGTCATCCACTAATCATAGCGTGGGGCGTATAGGGTAATCATCCGCTATGAAACTGCGGGCATCCGCTAATGAGACTGCGGGAATCCAACCAATCAATCAACCCAATATATATATATATAGCCTAAATAACTAATATATAAAACAACCAGAAAATATTCACACAAGCAACAAACAATTATTTTTAATGAAATAAAAATAATTCTAAAGGTGAGTGAGATTTACTCACCTGATTTTTCTCTTAGCAGAATATCCAATTTAATTTCCCATTGTCTCGGCTTCGAATCAAATCAAATCGGTTATCTTGAATCTACAATTATTTATTTAACTCATCGATTAAATACTTATTTGTTTAAATTGACAACTAAAAAAAATAAAGTAAATTAGTCTATATATTTTAAATTTTATTAAAACGTATACCTTACTTCCTTGTAGAAACAAGATCAATTTCCGAATAACCCCAAACTGAAACTGCCGTCACCATCGCCATTGGACTATAATCCGATCACTTGCTCACCGCTGCACCGTTTCAATCTGCATCGCGATCTCCAGTCCAAGACGTTGACCCCAAACATCACCATCAGCTCGTCACCTGCACCCACAGTGTCGAAGCCGACCTCGAACTCCGCCTCCTCTGTACCCTTGCCAAAGGCGACGCCTTTATCCCTCAATCGCGTACCATGACCAAACCCAAAACCGAACTCCACTCTCGAACGTCACTAACCCATCATCGCACCCCATATATGAAATTGTAAGCGCTTCTGAACAAAACCGAACATCGCTCCAGTCCCCTTACATCGCAGCGCCTCAACCCTATTTCCCTCCCTCGAGTTCGTAGGTCGCAACTCCAAAGCCATCGCAGGTGGAAACTGAAATCGCGACTTGGCCTCCACTAGAGAAAATCGATCGCATCCCTCACAACACTATCGTACCCCAAACTCTGGGCGACGTCAAACTCCAGGAGGGACCACGGCTTCAACTCGAGATTCATTTTCCCCTGCTTCTATTTTTTTTTTTTTATATACGGAGGAAATTGATTTTGATTGGGAGGAAAAGAACACAGTTTGATTTGAAGAGAATTGGGAAAATGGATGGGGCTTTGAAATTTTATCTCGTTGAACAAATGAAGGGGCCTTGCGGTTTAAATAGAAGGGGAGAGGAAACAATCCGTACTTGCCATGAAAATCTTGTCTCCTTCATTACGAAGTTGGGGAACAGAAAAATTTGGCTCGAGAAAAACACAGTAGTCTGCTTGATTTACAAAGTAGGTCGGCCTGATTTGATTTTGTTTAACTAAAATATCTGGCGGTCCTCTACTTTAAAACTCTGAACCGCTATTTCAACGTAGCGACCGACGTCCTCAGATTATGGTGTTATTTTAAAATTCACGGAACCGATTCTCAAATTAAATTTGACTATATAGAAAAGATAACAATTTAATTTAACGATTTAAAACATAAATCGATTTCAAAACAATTTTATTTAACACAAATAAATTATTATCATCGCTCTATTTCAATATACAATTTATATTAATCGACATTGTTTCTATTCAGTTTTAACTTCGAATTGAATTATTTCAAACTTCTCGTATTTCGATAATTATCAAAATAAATCGTATTTCGATTATTTAATCGATAATCCAATAAAATACCATTTATACTATGAATTAAATATTTAAAATCATACTAAATATTTAGAATAAATTGTTCAAAAATCTGGGTCGTTACATTTAGAATATTGGGTATTCGAAGGAGTTATCGAATTTAGTTATTCGATGGAGTTAATCGATAAGAGTTAAATCCAATAGAGTTAAGTGATAAGAGGAAATTGAATAGAGTAAATCAGATATAATTTATTCGAAGAAAGGTTTTCGAATCTAGTTATTCGAAAGAGAGATTATCGAATATAGTTATTCGAAGGGAGGAGTTATCGAATAAGGATTTATTCGAAAGAGAGGTACGTAAGGAAGTTTGAAATGTTGAGTATCAACATAAATAAGTTCTGAAAAGTTAATGGGTTTGTAGCACTTTTTCTACCTTAGCAATTTCGAGGACGAAATTATTTTAAGTGGGGAAGATTGTAATGACCCGGATCCTTATGGGTTAATTTTAAATATTTAATATGGATTTAAATATTGAGTTAAGTAAATAAATCAATTTTTATATTAGAGTTATCGATTTGATAATCAATTTCGATTTAAAATCGAATATATTAAATTATCAAAATAAGGAATTAGCGAATAATTTAATTCAAAGTCAAAACTGAATTTGAAACAGTTCAGATAATTAATTCGAACTCCTGTTTGAATTAGAAGAATAATATTAATCGATTTTCAAAAAAAATAATTGTTTTGAATTTTATTTAAATCAAGAAATTTAAAATTGTTTTTCAATTTAATTTATTGGTTTAAATTAATATCTCCTTCAGATGATCGAATTGGACCTCGTGACCTATCCCAGTGTGTCCGGAATAGGGGTATTACCCTAGAATTGACAGTAGTTGGGTTTAGAAAGAAGTTCAATATCAACGGGAAAATTTAATTAATTAAATCGCATTGGTTAATTAAATTTAAAATAAAAATAAAATATCCTTGATCTGTGGACTGAGATAAAACAACAAGGAGAAAAAATTGACCGCACAAATCATAAGGGGGAAAGAAGAAAACGTTCTCCTCTTACACTCCACAGAAAATTGGCCTCGCTGTTCAAAGATAAGGCCGCACTCTTCTGTTATAAAATCGCACTAACCCCATTCCTTTTCCCCTTTGATTTCCATCTCGTTCTTTTTCTTTTTTTGTTCGATTCAATAAAAATGGCCACTGCCTTAAAATTCAAAACCGAACAAAGCCATCCTCAAAAGCAAACAGGAATCACAAGTTAATCTATGAAGCCGTGAAGCTATTCCCTGCTCTCGTTCGTTTATTAGGGAGGTCGCATAATTTTTCGAAGCTCGACGTCAGCTAAGGGTTCGCGACTCATGGAGATGGGGTGTCAATTGATGCTGAAGGGCATAGGAGATGTGCGATGGGTTTCAGAGAAGGCACGATGGTTTGGGAAGAGGCCGACCTAGGTTTTTGAGGCCATCTGGAGTTCATCTATTTTAGAGTTCAAAGTAGATGTTCGATTTTAGTTAGTGCGATTTTGGGGTAATTCGATTTCAAACAGGGAAGTTGCGAACTGAGGATTGAGTAATAGCGACAGTAGACAAGCGGAGTCAACGTTGAAATTCATGAAGCTTAATACACACCGAAGTCAGTTCAACGATTCATTGCTCGATTATGTTGGAGTCGAGGATTTTGAAGGGGATGTGAAGGTGCTGCAGTGTTGAACATGAAGAAGGTGAATTGTTGAATCTTTTGGTGGGTTCATGAGAGCAGGCTACGAGAGTTGTACTGTGAAAGGTTCGGCAATGCGAAGGAGACTACTGTAAGGAGAAGAACCTAAATGGAAAAAGAGGTAATATGGTTTAAATAGTCATGGTTAGTTAATTTAAACTTAACTTAATTCGATTTTAACTGTAACAAGTATATCTATTACATACATTATTAGATTCGAGTGAAACCGGTTACGTTGGAGTCTAATTGGCAAAAGCTTTTCATTGGAATTGAACCGAGGATTCAAAACCTAGGAGGATTTTCGATTAAATTGAACTTATGTTTAATTTAATCAAAATAAATCGCTATCTCTATAAATAAAATCACGGTGAGTAAATCTCACTCACCTGTTTGTTTAGAATTATTTTTACATCGTTAAAAATAATTGTTGTTGCTTGTTTGAATGCTGTTTAGTCTGATTGGTTTAAAATATATATTAGTTATTTAGGACTATTATATATATATTGGGTTGATTGATTGGTTGGATTCCCGCAGTCTCATTAGCGGATGCCCGCGGTTTCATAGCGGATGATTACCCTATACGCCCCACGCTATGATTAGTGGATGACCTTCATACCGCGATATCCTGCCTCGAAGCAGGATGGGTATTACTATGTTGACTAACATCTGTGGATGCAGGAAAACAGGTTGGAGGAATCCAACTGGATTCCTCAAAAATATATTATCTGTTGTTGTTTGTTTGATTTCATATATATTCATATATGATGTGTTAAAAATCAAATGCTTGAAAATTGGCTGATTTGATTGTTTAAATATCACTGGGGCTGGGGATATTGATTTATAAAAATACCGGAAAGGGTATTTGATATTTAAAAAGGAAATTCTATTTTTATAAATAGAATTTGAATTCTAAATAAAACTATAGAAAATATTAACTTATTTGAAGGTATATAAAACAAGTGATCAAATTTATAAAGTTGTTTATAAATGAAAAGACAGGTTTTGAATCGAATTTATAAACGTTGTTTATAAATGAAAAGATAGGTTTTGAATCAAATTTATAAAGTTGTTTATAAATGAAAATATGGGATTTGAATTGAATTTATAAACGTTGTTTATAAATAATGCCGAGAATTCAAATGGACTTTAAACTATAGATTTGAATATAGAAATTCAAATGGACTTTAAACTATAGATTTGAATATAGAAATTCAAATGGACTTTAAACTATAGATTTGAATATAGAAATTCAAATGGACTTTAAACTATAGATTTGAATATAGAAATTCAAATGGACTTTAAACTATAGATTTGAATATAGAAATTCAAATGGACTTTAAACTATAGATTTGAATATAGAAATTCAAACGGACTTTAAACTATGGAATTTGAATAATAGAAGCGAATTGGAGTTTGAATATAGAATTCAAACATTAAAAGAGAAATGGACTAAAGAGATAATTAACAAATTGAGTTAAAACGATTTGGTATAGTTAAATAGATTGGGCAGGTATAGATATAGGAGACAGGTTTGGAATAAAGTATAGAAGTGAAATAAATAGAATGCCCGACAAAAAGGTACGTATTTAATTCATATATGAGATTTTATGCGCCGTATCGGCTAGCCGCTTGGCTTTTTCTTTTTCTTTTTGAGATGAGAAGGACCGGGAAAGCTATTTGAAATTTCCCGATGCTCCCGGTACAAAGGAGGTTATGGCGAATTTTTCCGGGAATTTAAGGAGATAGAATATTTTTAAGCTAATTTGATAGTTAGAAATCAACATATCAAAATATATAGAAGTCGATAAGAAAACGAACTTAGAAATAGAATAGTATAATCAAAAAGGAAGACTAGGAATAAAATCTAGTAAGAATAGAAAGAGAAAATGTATATGCATTCGAAAGGTGAAAAATCAGTTGTATGGTATTGATTATTCGAGTAAGTAGTCTTGTCTGTTTTGACGTTAAATGTTATTCAGTCAAGGTCTGAGAGGTAATTATACCCCAACTTGGTTGATTTCATGATATACCGATAAGTAGCAAGATTCAGGCTCGAAGATCAATGTGGAATAAGAATTAGTTAAATGCTGTATTTGGGTTGTAGTAACGATGTTTTACACAACATCTGTTTTAACCCAAATATGTGCAAAGCTTGGAAATAGAACAACGAATATTTCCTAGTATAGAAAATAAAGGAAGGCGATATATGGAAATGTTTTCCAAAGAACGTATAAGGCCAATATGGTTATTGAAAATATTTGGTTAACAAATATTGATAAAGAAATAGAGAAGTGATTTAATTAATGGAATATTAATTAAAGACTCACTGATTTTTGGATGTTTGATGAACACTTGTTTTATTCGATAGTTAAATCATCGACTATCGAAACACTTGTTTTTATTCGATAGTTAAATCACAGACTATCGAAGTTTTGACCATCGTTGTCAATATGGAGAGACCGGTTGGATTATTATCCGAAGAACCACTCCATATCGGCAGTAGCGTGCGTATCAGATTATATAAAGATAATCGAAGACGGAGTAGAGTGCAAGGACTTTTTCTATTAATAGAAATAGTGCCTTCAGTTCATCCTGTTCCTGGGTGACTTGTATGGATAAATGTCTGACAGAGTATTTCCAGAAAGGTCACGTACATTGATTTCTTCAACTGTACCAAGAGTGGAAGCGGAGGAGGAAACTTCTTTTAGCTGACACGTAATGTACTGTTGTAGACGTCAATTAGTGATTTTCGATGGATCTGACGATGTGACATTCGAAGTGAATCTGGTGTGATGATAAAGCGTAGCTTCTAGCCTCATCAACCGGTAAATGACAGAAATCGGGCAAGCAGCATGGCTATGTAGGTCGCACCTATTAGGGTGTATAATCACCTGATCTAGAGTTTCATTTACTTCTAAAAATCTATTGTCGATGCTGTCCCATTCGGGAAACGGTTGCTGATCCCAATCGTTGGTGATATACATTCGATACACTCAAGCGAAATGAGTGGTCGGTCATGTGTGGCTGAGTTGCAAGATGTTCTTGTTGAACTCGGTGTATTCTCCTCTAGAGATATACCAGCGGAGGGTGATTCCATACCTTGTCATAGTTGGAAATCCATTACCCAATACGTACTTGCGGTTTTGATTGTAGTTATATATGTGGAACGTGAGATGCAAACGTTCCACTAGATTGTTATTTACTTGATTTAGACATTATTATAATATCAAAAGAGTTTTGATATAAAGTTGAATCAAGTGTTTGGATTTTCATAAGGGAAAACCCCGTTCCGTGTTATGCGGCGTGGTCTTATGAGATATCATTTAGTTTTCTGAAACTGTTTTAAACTGTTTACTCATACCAGTCCCATGACTGACCCGGAGTTTATTTGTTTTGTTCTACCTATACTCTTGGGTGCCTAAATTTGTACGGGCAGTCAAGTAGTTCAGGATTTTTCAGATATATCTAAAGGAGCTTGGACCAGGAGGCTTCAGCGTTATCCAGTTATAGTTGTTCCGTTATGTTGTAAGTGTTGTACTCTGATAAGTGTATGTTATACAGTTAAGATTTTGTATTTCAAAGATGTGATATATTATATTTTGTTCCGCTGCGATGTGAGATTCTGTGTTGTTAGTTCTGTTCTTCTTCTACCTCTTTCTTCTAAAAAAAAATGTTTCGTATTTTCGTGATATTTGGGTTGGACGTATGATGTATATAGTCAACTCTGATGTTATGGAAATGCGGGTCATTACATAACCCAACTGGTTAACTATACTGAACTGATTGACTCTACTGGACTGGTTAACTCTACTGAACTGGTTAACTCTACTGGACTGGTTAACTCTACTGAACTGGTTAACTCTACTGGACTGGTTAACTCTACTGAACTGGTTAACTCTACTGGACTGGTTAACTCTACTGAACTGGTTAACTCTACTGGACTGGTTAACTCTACTGAACTGGTTAACCCTACTGATTAATTCTTCTCGAATACTATATTCGACTAACTCCTTTTAACAACGTTTTATTCATTTGAAAATATTTACTTTTAAATAATGGTTCTACACTTTAAAAATGATTTTCTTTTTATAACGTTTTCCTCTTTATAACGGTTTCCCTTTTTCATTTTATTTGCAAGTGGTTTACGAATATTCCCTTTTCAAAATTATTCTTGAAATATTCTAACTCCTTAAATTCTCCAAAAAATTCGCCATAACCTCCTTTGTAACGGGAGCATCGGGAAAATCCCCAAACCCGCCACACAGGCCTTTTCATTCAAAAAGAAAATGGTTTGAAATTATTTTCTTTTCTAAATATTTCCTATTTATAAATATTCCCATTTATAAATATTTATTATTTATAAATATTCTAATTTATAAATATCTATGTTTTCAATATCACTTTGAAAATCTCCTTTCCCCCATACCGATATTTTATGGTACTTCAACACATCAAATCACGATGACCAATCTCATTCAAACCCATATATTCAACCACAGGTTTTAACTACATCATATATCATAATATATGAAAAACAATAAAATAACTATTGAGGAATCTAGTCAGATTCCTCCAACCGGTTTCCCTGCATCCACAGATGTTACACAATATGATTATCATCACTTTTAGTTCAATATAAATTATTCTGATAGCAGAATCAACATATAAATATTTAACGGTTTATATATATATATATATATATATATATATAATTTCCACTAACTGACTAGCAGTTCAATCAACCAACCAACACACAGCAATCAACAGATGATTAACAGTTCTAAAAATACATTATAAAAATATAACTGTTCAGAGTTGGTGAGTTTTACTCACATTGGACTATCATCGTTAATAACGATAATTGTCGTTGATTTGAATTAGATCTGGAAAATTTATTTTGCTATAAATTGGAACGAGCTCCAATCTACTCCCAGTCAGTTCCATGTTGTAGTCGTCGTCCATATGATCCCAACGGATCTGAATTTGCGAAATTCTGATCACGTGTGATAAAGTTATGATGTTATAACTGAATACACTATTTTTAAAAGAATTTTAACTTAGAATTATTTTCCATTGGGCTTTACCTCACACACCCGGCCCATATCCATCCTTACAAACCGACGTCCGCCCGTTCTTTCTCCACTTCTGCTTCTAAATTCTTTAATTACCTTATCCACCCAGTTAATTACCATAATTAACGACAACCCATTTTTAAATCTCGCTTAACTTCGGATTTCCTTAATCCAACTTCCACCAGAACTCCACCGCGCTCATTTGCTCCTCCGCACCCCCTTTGCGTCGGAGATCGCCAGTTCACCCTCCATGATGACCGTCGCAACCTTAGTCACCTTCCCCGATCAACCCCAGTCCCAACTACACCACAGCGAACCCAAATCGAGGAAAACACAAAGCGAATCCACCTCGTTCAACTCCAAGCCGCTCCTCCCCCAGATCGTCGAACACCTCTTGTCCGCCACCGCGACCACTGCCATCGACCAGACTGCCTTCTGCCACCATACTGGTCCCCTCCGGTGACGTGAAGCTCACAATCAAAGACATAAACCCAACTCGATGCTCAAATCCGAAAACCCTAGCTTACTGAAGAACACTACGAGCCATAAGGTACATCGAGCTCAACGAAAAGGATATAGAACTGCGGAGTTTGATTACCAGAATCCAATTATACAAGTCTTAACATTTACAGAAATTTATTTGATTTCATTTTGATTTTGAAACCTTGCTTTTTCTTTGCTGTGGAAAAATTTGTGGCGGCTGATGTATTTATCAGTGAATAGAGAAGTTTAGGGTTAGAGGGAGTGATAGGGGGGTATTTATAAGGTGGCAAAATATCTAGATATTTTTAGATATTTGTTAGATATTTATTTTCATCACTTTATATTTGTTTTTGCCTTTCTAAAAATCCATGTGATCACACACAGTATTCAAAAATCATGAAAATTGGCATGCAGCTACAGTTCGACATTACGGTCCCAACGAAACTGGTTTCGTCGAATTCCGACTCCGTATGCTCACACAGCGTATTTTAACAATCAAAATGCTGACTGTTTCTCACTCTAAAAATCCATACAACCACACAGTGCCTCTAAAAATCACGAAACTGGAAATCTAACAACTATTTGACATTGCGGATCCAACAAAATTAGTTTCATCAAATTCCGACTTCGTTTGCAAAAGTGGCTATTTTTAAAGCTCTAGATGACCCATTTAAATATATAAATATATTTAAATATAATTAAATTAAATATAAATAAATTTATATTATCGTATATCTTCACATATGATATCGTACAGCTCCAGAATATCATATCAGAATATACAGTTTGATATTTCAGAATCCAGATTATCTCGATATTCAGTTTATACTGAAAATCCATTTATAACGTATATAAAGCGTCGCAAATTATAAAGGAATTCCACAGCGACTTTTCTGAAATTTGATTTGGACGTAATTCAAAATCTACACGACGAAATCCAGATTTTTCTCTTCCATTAGAAAAATATACTTCACCAGCTCCACACGTTTCTTGTTTCACTGAAATCCGGCTTAAAACGAATCATGTACATTCAGTTGAAGTTCAAATCGCCAAATTGCGAACTGCAGCGCCATTTCAAGCTCTATTATAATTATAATATAATTATACGTTCAAACTGTCGTCAATTGAATATATTCGTCAATATAATTCAACTCTAAACTGAATTAAATCAAAGGGACGACCCCGTTCACAGAATATTGTGATTCCCAATATTTTTGATTATTTCTGAATTAAATATATTATTCTATTATTTAATTTAATTTAATTAAATATTCACTATAATTTAATTAATGACGATTTAATTCCCTAAATCACTATTTATATAATTAAATAAATTAATTATAATACCCCTGACAATGCGGGTCTTTACATTACTGCATCAAAAGATGTTTGATACTTATGAATCAAAATGTAGCCTCGTTAAAACCTCACAAAGAAAAACCCGATGGGAAAAATCTTAATGAAGGAAAAAGAGTACAGTATAAAATGTCTTATTTCAATAATTTACTACGTCAAATGTAGTGTGATGCTTCTGGATCAATGTAATGCCTCGTTGAATCTTTAATAAGAAAAACCCAATGACAAAAATCTTAAATAAGGAAAAAGAGTACATTATTCTTATTTTCATATGTTACTACTTATGTTGATACATCTGGATCAATTACATTTTCATCATCTCCTTATGGACGGTAAGGGTCCTTTTAATATCTGGTGATCTGACAACTGTAGGCTTACTAAGTAGATATGCTTTATTCATTCTAAAAAGCTTTAGGATTTTATCAATGTAATTTGATTAGTGGGTTAGTATGTTATTTGTACTATGCTCGATCTATAGACCAAGACAATATTTAGTTTTCCCAGATCTTCCATTTCAAACCATTGTTTCAAGTAATCTTTTGTTTCATCAATCTCTACTGGAGTCCCAGTCAAAATTATATCATCTACATGTACCACTAAAATAGAAAATCCATTTACTGATTTTTTTATAAAAACACATAGATAAATGAGATTGTTTTCATACCCAGCTTTTAACAAATATTCACCAAGACGGTTAGACCACATTCTTTTGGATTATTTCCAACCTTATAGTGATGTTTCAGTTTTAAAGAGTACATCGACTTTGATTTTTCTTCATGCAACTTATATCCTTTTGAGATTCTCATGTAATATCGGCATTCAATTCATCGTAATGGTAAGCTATTTCAACATCAGTTAATCTTATATCAAGCTTTTCAGGAACTACAAAGTTTATCAAAAATCGAAATGTTAGGACATCCATAATAGGAGAGTATGTTTCTCTAAAGTCAAAACCTGGTCTCTACAGGAAACCTTGTGCAACAAGTTGTGCCTTGAATCTCAGAACTTCATTTTTATCATTTCGATTTCCTATTTAAAACACCTTTCTTTTTTGATTTGTATGCTACTAATATTCATTTTTGAATACACTTCATGTACTTACAA
This sequence comes from Allium sativum, assembly GCA_030737875.1. Taxonomy (NCBI): domain Eukaryota; kingdom Viridiplantae; phylum Streptophyta; class Magnoliopsida; order Asparagales; family Amaryllidaceae; genus Allium; species Allium sativum. The sequence goes on from CM060925.1 coordinate 79,788,332, forward strand.
TTTTGTGTTTCAATCAGGTTTGCATATTGCAATACACATTTGATGAATATGATAAGTTTCATTACAACAAATATTATTTATATTCTTCAGGTACATATCTACCGTACATGTCCTTGTCATTATTTATAACCACAAATGTTATTCATATTCTTCAGGAACATATATATTTTTAATAAGTTGTGCATATCGCAGCTACCACTTCAATGGATACTAAGAGTTTCATGTTAACAATTCTTGAAAGTAGGAAGTGATCTACTCATCATGAACTATATAAAGATTTTCATCACAACAATACTTAAAAGAAAATTATAATCTACCTTTCCTGCTTTTTGCATTCTTTACCAAAGTTATGTAAATTCTTCTGAAATATGTATGCTTTCATCATTTATACCTTCAGGGTATTGTAAATGTTTTAAAAACTTTCACTACTTTAAAAAATTCAGTTATCTCTGAAAGTACAATACTCATGGCATATAACTTGTTGACACTATATGGTGCTTTAGTAATTTTAGTGTTCTTTTGTCACTTTATATATTTCTAATTTTATCTTATGGACTACAGGTCCATATATCTTATTTAGGAGAATATCATGATGACCAATCATGTTTCTCCCTGATATGGGATTTTTTATCTATTTATAAATATAAGTGCTTTGTTATTTATTAATTTGTCATCGATGATTATTTCTTGTCAGTTCTATACATGATTTATTGAGATCTCAAAATTTATCATGCTTTAGGTACCTAAACCACTTCTGGGGTTATTTGACAATCTTGTCATGGGTTTATTTCAAAGCGCCCTTAAGTGTTCCTTCAGGAACACCTACCTCCTTTATTTTGCATTTTTATGATTTACTCCAAAATTATTTTGAACTGACTTTTATATCATATTTCAGCAGTGGTTTACACCTTTTGATTCTTTAGGTATTCAAATCTATATTGGAGAAAGTCTATTAGGGAAATAATTAATAATCTATGCAAGTTACTTAATATTTTTCATCATTCTATATGTTAATACCAATGACAACATGAACTTATATCCCATTATCCTCCCCGTCAATGTTGACAAACATTGTCACGATTAATAATAAAACCCTCTATGGATTCTTATAAATACATTATACATATTTCAATTGTAGGAGGGTAATACTCTTATTAGTTGATAAGATTCATTCATATTATATTGCTAATTCTCTTTCATTGATTTAGTAACTTGGAGGAATTTTCTAATTATATAGATCATTTGGATACGCATATGACTTCATGTCATTGAACATTGATGCCAATCGACGTTTTGAATTACTAAATAATATATGAAGAATTTATAATATGAGCTGTAACGACCTGCCTTTTCGAGCGTTTTAAGTCGATAACAACAATAACTCATAACATTCAAAACTGTAGTTTGTTATTGCTATGGGGTTTAATACAAAAATCATCATAGAATCACAGGCATAGAAAGCAGAATATCTCGCAGTGGAATAAAATAAAGTACAATAGCTAGTAGTTCAAAAAGCTGCTATATCCAAAATTTCAAAATAGTACATAATATTAGAATTATAGAATAAGATACAACGGAAGTCTAAATACAGAAGATTTCACTAAACAACTAACTTAACTAAACCAATAACAGAAACAGGAGAAATAACTGAGATGGATGAATAGACAGAGATACGATCTTCAACAAACCTCTGGCTCCAAAAGATGAAATATCAAACTCTAATACTCGGTCTGACCCGAGAAAAAAAAATGCAAAAACAAAACATTCGAATCAAGACTAACATTCTCATGAAAATAAATTGACTCAAGCAAACTATCCAAATGAAATGCATTAGTAACTTAAAGGGTGTTTGGGATGCCCACCCTTTAAGGATCGTTAAACTAGATACATATAATACAATACACTATTATAATAGTGTCCATGGTACTATTGGTAATAGCGTAACCGGGACTACATTTTTACCCTTACATCATTTATAAACATTGTAGTCTATACAGTATTGTAAACTCCACCAAACCGATGGGGTATCAGGGAGCACTCCATAGGTACAATGCAATTCCAAAACGTACTTGGCGGGATCAGGATAATATGACAAGGCACTAAAGGAATATCTAATGGTATGATTCTACCGGATTGCGGAACCGGACAGGTGGTAACGCATAGCAGCTACTGTCGCCCACCTCGAACAACAGTACGAAAATCGTGGGTGACCACCAATCAAATTACAAAGTAATAGATATTGTATCGAAGAAGTGTGGTTGATTGAAGGAGCGACCTTTTATTGGCTCGACCTTGGCTCTTGTTTTAGTCATTTCAATTATGACCTGAGGATCAAGGATATCCATCATCGTTCTCTTACTTCATTCTAATAGTGTTCGCCAAACCATCCAACTTCATTCTGGATTCTCCACCTTGTACCCAATTGTTAAAGTGGTTTTCGGTATTGGCAGAGAGTACGACAATATCTGGTCACGGTCTCTTTAACAACCAAACGCTTATTTTACACTGTGGTCATCAAAATTAAACCATATTCAAGTGTCATGATTTAGCTTCAAGCATTGATTTCTTAATAATCATTTACTTAAACTATTAAGTATTGGGTTTAGCCCAAATTTCAATTTCATTTTATCAAACGGTTCATTATCAAATTAAGATTTCAATTTAGATTTCTACTTCACAAATATCATCATTGATTGAAACCATCATCGTTAAACAACCCGGACTTAATAGCTCCGCTGAGGAATAGACTATATTTAAAATAGTAAATTATAAAAAAATAGTTTAAATTAAAATAGTAAAAATGTATATAAAATTAAAATTTAATATAAATTTTTTTAATAAATGGAGTTTTATTAAATTAGTTATAAAATGTATAATAATTAAAAATATATGTAATACTTTGTTAAAAATACCTATAAAATTTTAATAAATAAAATAGTTGAAATTAAGTAGTTATCAAAACAATAATCAAGTGATGACTTCTGTTAGCTAGAAAATCTATGGCTTGTCATAAGGGTTTCGGATCTGGTTTTTTGCCGTTAGTGGCACCATGGTTTCTTCCTTAATCTTCTTTTCTTCACAGATCTACCTTTGTTCATTCTCTATCTCCACAACACCCCATCCGCTCTCAACAATTCAAAGCTTCTCCACTCTATACTTTTCTACCCTGCTTTTGTCTACGTAGCAAGAACCCGATTTGAGCTTTCCTTTTATGATCTAACCCTTTTTTGTCCTTAAACTTCCATTTTTCTTTGTGCTAGAACATGGCAACCGTTGTTGATTGTATCCACGTTAGCTTTCCCTCATATCATTACGTAGTGGCTTCGCCTTTATTGGGGTAGTATCGACTTGTGAAGTTCATAAGGTGTCAGCTCTTTTAACCTAGGTTCACGACAACTTCTCATTATTGTTTAGTTTTTTGTGTTCCACCCCTTCGGTAGTAATAGGAGTGGACGTAATTTGATATTCAACGTGGATTGGTTGATGGTGTAGTCTTGTTGGATCATCGTGGAAGGTCAGTGGATACATTGTTTATGGTTTTGGTTATCCTTGAAATTTGGGGATGGCACTTATTTTCCAGAACTGTATGGGGATGCTAGTTGAGCATGGTTGTCACTGTTCTATGTACAAAGGTGAAGCTCCGCTCTCGACGTACAATTATCTGGTGGTGACCATCTTTTCTCTTCTAGTTCACTACTTTTATTTTCTAGATACATGTAACTACCGGTGCTATGCTCTCAGCAATGGAATATGTTGGGAAGTGTCTTGTTCTATTTTGAATGGTGTCTTAGTGCACTACTACTTCTTCATTTACCTATTTTGGTAACCCTTGCAGTGATGGTCGGAGAAGTTCATTTCCTTCCACGATCACCAGGCAGCCATTTCCAACAAAAGTAAGTCAATAGGTTGTCAAATATAGATGTGATTAGTTCATGCATATTATTGGCTTCTGTGCACTATTGGTGTGTAGTTGCCTTCATGAAATGATGTTTAGTATAGCTAATAACCACGCTATTGTTGGATTCCCCTGATCATAATTTTACACTCAGTGGTCTCTCTCGCTTGAGTGTAGGTTTTTGGAGTTCAGTTCTGAAATTTACTGTTCATAGTAGAGAAGCTTGTGCAAAATGGAAGTGATTGATGGTAAGGGTCTTCTGATATATTATTGTATGATGATGATGTTTGTTTTTGTGCGGCTCTAAAAATTGGTACATGTGTTACTATTGTATGCTTGTACTCTTGTAAGCAAATTGATGTCTATGTTGTCGCCCTACGTGGTGTGCATTAGACTAGGAATTTGTGTAGTATAGTAATTTAGCTAGAAAGTGTTGTAAGCCTATATAGGTAGAGTGGACGGAACACTTTAAACTCTATATGTGGTGGGCAGTCCACCTTAAAAACCGAATAGCTGATTGTCAACTAACTATCACTTGTGCCATAGTAATTTTTTGTTATTAGTCATAATAAAAGGTGTTTGCGGTCACCTAAAAAATCGGTCGGCTTTGCAATAAAACAATAATTATAAAAATAACTAGTAAGAAAAAATTAGTTTAAATAAATATTTGATATAAATAATAATTTAAATATAATAATTCCATCCAAACCAAATTTCCATATTTCTAAATTCAATTTATCATTTAAATCAGATTTCAAATTCCATTCAAGTCAAATTTAACTTTATATTTATAAATCCAATTTAAATTCAGAAAATCATTTTTTATTGACTAACAATGCCTGTATATAATTTGTAGCCTATGATCAAGTGAATCGGGTATGTATCATTTCAACCCTTTTAAATAGAATTTCCGAATATGTATCATTTCAACCCGTATCCCAATTTGAATATCAAAATGGCACAATGATTCGGGTATCATTTCAACCCATACCGATTTCCTAAATCTACAGTAACTTGCACTGTGAGAACAACAAAAATAAACATTTCAAAACATACACATACAAACATATATCACTTGTGTAAATTCATGTCGTATATCGTGTGTCAATAATGCGTGTCATATGTACACAATATATATATCATATAATATAATTTTCTACAAGCAATCCAAACATTTCAATTAATCAATTCAAATGTGCGAAATATATTTCATAATAATATCGGTCAAGTGTGAGATAAACTCACCTTTCGTAGCACGAAAAGAGATGTCGATACGGACTGACACGAGATAAAGGATGAAACTCAAACACACTAGAACGAATCAAATGATCGAAAAACGAACCAAAATCTACTCACGGTGATGTAGGCATTTTTTTTATGATGGTCCAATATGGTCTGCTTGATCACCTCCAACGACGATTTACGCTGGTCATCATTATCCTTATCAGCGGTCTATATCATATAATCCAACGCCATCATAAATCCCGACTGCATCTCATCAACTCTCTTTCCAATAACACCATTTTCTTGCTAATTCAACAGTAGCGGCCTATGATTAAGCATCCCATTCCATATCCTCGAACAAAGTGATCATCTCTTAGTAAATGGAAAAGCATTGTTCTCCACCTCTGATAATGGCTTCGTTCTCAGATACGCCACGTTCGCTAGAACCTGTTATATCTAAGGTGGTCAGAGGGGTATAGAGAACAAAGGAAGCACTACACCATAATTTCAGTTTTGACACACCCAAAAGCGGAATGTTGGCCACAACTTTGGACTTGGCAATTTTGGAACGGGTATGGACCATGGTAGTTTTGGAACAAATTATCCGCGTTCTAATGCTAATGGTAAAAAAAATTCCATGTATGTACGTACCCCCGCCACCCTGTGTCCCATTTATCTCATGTTCCTAAACAAAAAGCAACCTACCCCCAAATACAACGTCTTCCACTCCTTCAAACCTATTCCTTGCAATGCGAGTCGATTTAAAATATTTACAGCTAGTTAAATTTTAAATTGAAATCGCATATACTCCCATTCGAAATTCCGATCCAAGTGCTTTTCAGGTAATACGATTAATATTCGTGCTAGTCATTTTCTTTAAAATGTCATATTGTTTTATATATCGAATTAAGCATGATGATGTGAACAATCGTATTATTTTGTAGTTTTGAGGTATTGGAATCGTTGTATTGTGTTAGCTATCAAATTAAGGAGTTAAGGTGAGTTGAATCCTCACAAGATCTATCTTTAAGTTTCTTATTACATGAGTTTATTTTATTTTCATTGAATGATTGTGAATAAAATGATGATTTTGTGTATTAGTTGTTGCAAACTTACATTTTATTCATAGTTAAATTAGGTTTTATCGTAAAATTCCTGTTATGAATACTTTGGGCACATAATTAAGCGGTTTGGATTGTGAATAAAATTCTTGTTACGTTTTATTCATAAATCATGATGATAATGAAGGTATTCATAAATCGTGATGATAATGTTTGTTGTCTTTTTGTTGCTACTTCGATTTGCTGGAAATTGTTTTGACTCATTCAAAACTACTATTGATCTTGGAATATTGTTCCTTACTTTATTAATACTTGGTCGAATTGGTTCAGTGTGTTGTGTATCATTGTTAAATGCTTAGAGCATTGGCCTAGTTTTCTTTGAGTGAACTTGTGTTGTGCACTCTAAAACTCTTCCCTGTAGGCACATCGATATATATACACACACACATGTGCAATTTTTATGTGTTGTTCATTTTGCCTTAAGCTTTCATAAAATTAGCTATGAAGCTGAGATTGAGCTGTTGGCCTGTATTAGTTTCTTTATTCCTATATATGTTTTTAAATATGTCTTGACACATTATGAGCTTGTACCAGTGTCCTATGTGCTACTGCCAACTTATACTTGTTTCAATTAATGCACCTGTTTGAGTTGACTTGTCTTCCTCCAGCTTGCTTGTTAATGTTGAACTATTGTACATTGTTGTCATGTCTGTGTGATGTTAGACTTGTACTTGTGTATGTTGTTATGTATACATATAGGATGCGTGTGTGTGTGTGTCTATATCTATATATATATATATATATATATATTTGTATATGTGCATGTTGCTTGAACACTACACTTTGGTTGCTACTAATCACTTATACACTTATTTGTACCTTTCTCACTGCCTTGCAAACTTATACCTGCTCAATATTTGAATTATAGTTGCTCAAAATGATTTGATTTTTCCAATAGCTTTGGTTGGTTTGTGGCCAGCTGTTGCAGTCAAAATCTGGACCTACTTGTGTGTATGTTAGCGGTCACCTTTGTTGGGTGCCTATGCCTTACTTGTTATTATTGATTTACATGTTTGTTCCATGTGCATTATAGGTGCTCTGAGCCATTTCTATGTTGAGTGATTTTGGTTTGATTTCTTGAGTTGTTATGCATTATTATTTTTTAAATTGATTTCATCTTGGGTTTATGTCTGTGTTGTGTCAAGTTGAACTATAAAATTGTACTTACCTTTGTGCATATGCCTTTTTGTTGTGCACCTGATCTTGATTGTTACTAGTCTTTTTAAATCCTGTTTTGCGGCCTTGTTTGGTTTTGTATGCAATTGTGTGTATAATTTCACATGTGCATTCTGTTGAACTACTATTCATGTTTATATGTGTTCACATGTGTTCGATTGTATAATATAGCAGAACGCTATGTCTTCAATTATAGACAAACAACGGATGCAAGAATCTAGTCGAAGAACCTCACGGTATATAGTAGGAGTTCAGAAGTTTATTGATTTCTGTTAACTATATTTTTCGTCAACACCACAGATAGGTCTACGGAAGGGGGCCTAAGGGGAAAATGAGTTGTTAGCCTTCGCAAGTTTGAGCCAGTTCACTGTTTCCTAGGTATCAAGGTCTAGAATCCAAAAGAATAGTTACTCTTACCTCGGTAGGGTGAGCATCACGCTTAAGCGATTCAAGAGCCAGCGGTTACCTTAGGATGATGGATTCCTAAACACAACCCTTGGTGAGGGACTTAACAATTATAGAAAGGGGTTCAGCTCTAAACTTGCAGAAAGGTCTAAGCTTGTAGGAAGGGGTGTTTCACCTAGTTTGCGGAAAGGCTTGGGTTAAGGGCTCATGTACATGTAGGAAACAAATAGCACGTTGCGGCAATAATAACTAGGAAATAGCATGGCAAACTCATAAAGAAATATCATAAGTATTGATTCCCTCTTTATTGATCTTTGATTTAGAATACATGAATAGAATAGAGGAAATCCCTTAATTGATCTAAGAATTAGGTTTACTCTAGAGAAAAAGAATATAAGAATTAGAATAAGGAAAATCGTCCCCAAAATGTGACCTCAGGGTCTTATTTATAGAGAATTCGAGGCCCCTTCTGCTGTTGGACTGTTGGGCCTGGAGGAGCCTCTGTCATCCTCTTTTCTCCTTAATCTTGAATGTTTTAGCTCCCGGCCACTTTGAGGTGTTGATTATAGCTTACGGAGTGAGGGTCCCGGTCAGTTGAGGATTCTTCGTGATTGATGTGAGCTTGTCGATGTAAATGGCTTTCGGAAGGCAATTGTGCTCCCGATTGTAGCTTTCAGGTGTAGGCTTCCGATTTCTCTTGAATACTTTGAGGAGCTTGCCCTCATGATGTATGTAGATAGCTACCGGTTCGGAACCACTGTCAGTGTCTGTACTAAGTAGATTGGTATGGATAGCCTGTATCCCTTCTAAGATTCCGATTTGCTTTCCGGTGGAGTCTCCGGGTGTAGTTTGATCTTCCGGAAGGTGCCTCTAGGTGATTTTTCTGTTGTTTACCAATATGACCATTCGATGTTTATGCCGTAGATGTTTCGGAAACTGGTTCCAGGTAATCTTTATGTACTAGGCTTGATACTCTTGATGCCTTCGCCTCCTGATGTATCGGTATTAAGTAGGTAAACACCGACAGCTCTTCCATCCTTGTGGGTTTCATTTAGCAGAGCTCTGGCTTCCTTCTTTCTTAATTTTCTGACTTAGATGACCTTTCATTATGGAACTCCCCCTGTCGGATAGATCCAGCCAAATGGACCCTGTTGGATGGACCCTGTCGGCAATTTGTAGTTTTTGAATTCTATTTGGCTTTTTCTTTTTGGAGAATTTTTCTGTGCTTGTGTTCATCCGATTACCCCTTCACTGTCAGCTTATTTCGGAGTTAATTTTGGTAGTAACATCCCCCTAGTAAAGGGGTATTTTCGACTTTTCAAGTCAAATTTTTTAAGTGGATCTACTATCTCTTTCCTCCAGTATATATACTCCCTCCCTATTGACTCCTTTTTTTCCTTTATCATATCCTAAAAATTTTACCTCAAGGAAGTATCAGCTATTTAAATAATCATATCGGTAAGCTATCCATGTTTTTAGCTTCCTTGTTACTAGTTTCAGATGAAAATTGGTTTTCTATTCAATTCAATTCAAATTGGTTTTCTATTCGATTCAATTCAAATTGGTTTTCTATTCGATTCGATTCAAATTGGTTTTCTATTCGATTCGATTCAAATTGGTTTTCTATTCGATTCGATTCAAATTTGTTTTCTATTCGATTCGATTCAAATTTGTTTTCTATTCGATTCGATTCAAATTGGTTTTCTATTCGATTCGATTCAAATTGGTTTTCTATTCGATTCGATTCAAATTGGTTTTCTATTCGATTCGATTCAAATTGGTTTTCTATTCGATTCGATTCAAATTGGTTTTCTATTCAATTCGATTCAAATTGGTTTTCTATTCGATTCGATTCAAATTGGTTTTCTATTCGATTCGATTCAAATTGGTTTTCTATTCGATTCAAATCAAATTCATTATATAGTCAATTCAAATAAAATTCATTATATATTCAATTCAAATCAAATTCATTATATATTCAATTCAAATCAAATTCATAAAAATGAATATAATCGATATAAATATCGATTTGCATCAAAATAGCGCATCTCTAATTAATAAGGCTTTATATATTTCAATAATTCCATTATTCTATTCGACAAATGAATATTTATCCTTTTTCTCCACACACGACTAATCTCAACGAATGAGTACTGTCCATGTGTGGCTATTTTTGTTATTTAAAATATTTTATAAAATTTGGGTATCTATCGTTTGATTTTCAATTAGACTCCACCGTGAAGTAGTTCTAATTTTAAATATGATAAAGATGTATATTTTATTATTAAAATATTTCGTTCAACGCATGACTAATCTCAATGGATGATTACGGTCAACACATGAACCTTTATTTTATATTGATAAAGATGTAAATTTTATTATTAAAATATTTCGTTCAACACATGAATAATCTCAACGGATGAGTACGGTGAACACATGAACCTTTATTTTATATTATTCTTTATTTTCTAAATTGTAATGAGGCCCAATCAATCACCATATAATGTTAATTATATGGATTTTCATACATCACACGTATATAATAGTATTGAAAAATAATCAACCATCAACCAAAGTGCACTACACTGTATAAGCATCAAATATAGATATCTAACGCTTATAACAGCCTGTCAATCGATCGATCGACATATTTAATCAATCAGGATGAGTGAACTTCAAATTTCATCCCAACACCCGTTTGGGGTTTCAAACAATCAAACACCGATTTTATTTGTGCAGTTGGGCGATGTGTAAAATTTATCGTCCCAATCAATGTCATTCAAATAGGTGTACATAAACAAACCATCCGGTTTGTAAATGAATATTTATTTATTCACATTCACGTTAAAAATTATATTTTTAACGACCAAATTATTTTATTCAACCTATGAATATTCTATTCGGTTCATTTGATCAATAAAATGATATTTTTATTTTCTAACTTATTTTAGAAAATTTCGGCGGCATAACGGCACAATACTAGAAACGGGATGAGGCCTAGCCTTATCCCCGGTCTAGTGAAGGCCCACGCCATTCACACATCAATCAAATCCATTCATTTCACCAAACAATTCAATTCAAACCAAATAATCTAACCAACTACACAACCAAACAAACAAGTCCATGGTCTGTGGACGATTGTGTCGGGTGCTACTAAACACCGTCTGCATCCTAGTATATATATATATATAACTAGAAAAGAAATTGAAGAGTGAGAAATTCTCACCGAGGGATCCACTCCTTCGGTTTTATAGAAATCTTCGTCGTTCTCGCCCTTTCGTCACCTTCGTTGTCCGTAGCCACTACATATATAAGAATCGAATTTTCACTTCGCTATTCAATATATAAAAATCGAATTTTTACTTCGCTATTCAATATATAAAAATCGAATTTTTACTTTGCTATTCAATATATAAAAATCGAATTTTTACTTTGCTATTCAGTATATAAAAATCGAATTTTTACTTCGCTATTCAATATATAAAAATCGAATTTTTATTTCGCTATTCAATATATAAAAATCGAATTTTTACTTCGCTATTCAATATATAAAAATCGAATTTTTATTTCGCTATTCAATATATAAAAATCGAATTTTTACTTTGCTATATGGATAAAAATTCTATTTCTATCCCGCTATTCTTCATATAAAGATTTCGCCTTTTCAAAAATATAGATTTCGCCTTTTCAAAAATATAAAATATAGATTTCGCCTTTTCAAAAATATAGATTTCGCCTTTTCAAAAACATAGATTTCTCCTTTTCAAAAATAAATATGATATTGCTAATATTCCTATCATGTAAAAGTTATATTTTTAATTCTCTACATAAACAAAAATCATATTTTTACATCTTCTACATAATAAAGATTATATTTTTAATACTTTAAAAATATAAAAATCATATTTTTATAATCATACACATAGAAAAATCATGTTTTCTATTCATAAGGAATTCATATTCAATTGAAGAACTTATTCATAGATTAAATACATATTTTTTTTATAAATCAAAGACTGAAAGAGAGAAAGAAAAACTTACAGTAAAATTTTTCTAGGGTTTCAGGAGCAAAATCGAATTGGGGGAGGGTTTTTCGGGGTTGCGGAGGTGGGGCGGAGCGTCGTCGGTCTTCCATCGTGGGGGCGCGCTCGTGTCTGGACGGGGAGACAGGGTTGCGAGCAGGTAAGGGGAAGGAGCGGAAGGAGTGGAGAAGAAGAAGTGGGGGGATGCTCTGGTGGGGCGCGCGTCGGAGATAGGGGGAGGCGACGGGGGTTATCGGGGATCGATCCCGATTTTTTTTTTTAATATCTGTTTCGAAATGAAGAAGAGGGAGGGGCAGAGGAAATAAAGGAGAAGAGGAGAGAGGGTTTTCTAAATTTTTAATTATTTAATTATTTAACTTTAAAAAGTTGACTTTTACATACGACCTCTAAACGAGGCCCACCGCCTGTCGTCCATAGCTATTTACCCGCATTCCGAACACAATGGGATATGTATCATAGGCTGATTCGATCGTTACAATCAGTTTCCGTTAAAATCAACATATAACTCAATATATTGAATTTGAACGCGCATTTCAATTTACCGGGGTCACATACTCACTCGAAAAATTCCTGAAAAATATTTTCTAGCCTCGTATTGATGATACGGTCCTAACAAAACTAGTTTCGTCGAATTCTGAGACCGTTGGAAAAATGGCCATTTTCCAGTCGATTAAAATCAACTGAAACTGGTCAAACACGTTTTCCTTTGCCACGCTCACATATTGATTCGAAAAATTATGAAATTTGGTATCTAGCAATAATTTGACATCACGGACCCAACAAAAGTAGTTTCGTCGAAATCCGAGGTCGTTTGCAAAATTCCCATTTTTAAGGGCCGAAATTCCATAGCGACTATTCAGAATTTTCAACTGGACGTATCTTTTGATTCCCGCTATGAAAATTTGATTTTCCGAATTCGTTGGAAATATATTATCAATTAGATCCTATTATTTTTGGTTTCACTAAAATCTGGATTGTTTTGCACCCGGTACATTCAATTGAAGTTTGAAATTGAATTATCGAACTACCGCGCCATTTTCAATTCCTTTTATAATTTAAAATAAATATTTATATTCTAACGACGATCTATATAAATATATTCGTTCGAATTATATTCAAATTAAATTTCTCATCGATATTATTTAAAATAATTCATTTTAAATATTCAAAATTCATTAAAATTGCCAAAATAAAAATTTTAAACTGGCTCAGATTTCCGGGTTATTACAATCTCCCCCACTTAAAACTGTTCGTCCCCGAAAAGGAACAAAGTCGAAAGTGGTTTGATTAATCAACTCTGCGTTCGATCTGGCTTCCATTCTCCAACTTTTCAGTTTCTGAGAATTTCCTAATTTTCAAAAATTTGGCTAACACCCTAAATTTTCGAAAAATTTCGCCATAACCTCCCCTGCACCGGGAGCCACGGGAAAATCCCGAAATTGCCATATAGGCCTTCTGATCTCAAAAAGAAAAGGAAAAAGCCAAGCGGCTAGCCAATAGGCTCATAAAATCATCATCACCCAAACAAAACAGTAAATTATAGTAAACATGTACCTATTTGTCGGGCAAACAAATTTTATTATCTGCTCTAGCCTCCTTGCTATGACCTGTTCAATGTAAGTATATGTATATGCAAGCAAATGCGACCAATTTTCAATACAATTCAATATTTGATTCAATTAGGCTAAATGGTTCAAAATTATCAAACAAATAAACAAACAACACAAACATCAATCAATTAGTGGATTAACGTACAGAAAGTCATGTTTTTGATGTCAATTCACAACAAATAAATCTATCTATATAAGTTTTGGTTCTCACACCAGTCTAATGGAAATATATAGAAAATCACACCTTCGAAACTCGAACACACACTACTGATGCTATATAGTGATCAGTAGCATCATCTTCGGGCGACTAGAGTGCGGTTCTATATCTATCTAATATATTAAAACTTCGAATATACGTTCATGACGCGTATATGCAAAACCTTTATATACTGGATTGTCCAAATCAATACAAATAAAATATTCAAATACGTATAAAACGATTTAAATTTTCAAAACAAAATTGTTTTCATTTGAAAAATATACTCTTCACACTCGTTCTAGGATACTACTGATCCTATCTCTAACGAGTCATTCTAATTGGATATTGCTAATCCAATATCTGATGAATTCTTTCGTATGGTTCTAATGTGTCTTGTTCTCGAGCTCTGTAAACCAAAGCTCTGATACCAAATGTGACGGCTGGGAATTTCGCTCGATCTGAATCAGTCGTTAAACCGATCTAGACCGTTCGAAACCCCTGATCGTTTTGAGAACAGGAAAAAATAGAATGCAGACGGAAGAACATTTCATTGCTATTACAACAATTCCATCAGATACAAGAATATACAGAGTATAAATGAATAAATTACATTCGACAAATATCAGAGATTACAATAAATTACATAGCAGCGGAAAAATAATACAAAGCACAACTGAAGGTGATATACGGATACAGAGCTTTCTGGATATCATTCCTGCTGTAAACCAGGATCCTGTGAATATAAATCTGTAAAACCAAAACTACTAGCTGCCCGTGCGGAAAATAGGGGCACCCAGAGTTTAGGTTAAAACAATAAACTCCAGGTCAGTCATGTGACTGGTGTGAGAACTAAAATAGTTATTTAAAGCTTTATTTTAAAAGAGAGTAATTCAAGGGACCATGTCGTATAACACGGAACGGGTTTCCTCCCAAGAAAACCAGTGCATAGAAAAGACAACGCAATGCTTTTTCAAAAAAATGAAGCTATTATAAGACCCAGGTCCCATAACACAATGCAATGCAAGCCGGAGGATAGGGTTTTCCCTTATAATAGCCAAACATGCTTGGTACGTTTAAAAACAAATCATTTGATACTATAATAAGTGTATAGTGTCAAAACAATTTCAATCATAAATATAAATCATAGATGGCATGGGTACCATATATCATGTCGCCATACTAGTTCTACAATTAAAACCGCAATATCACGTATTGGAAATTGGATTTCCATCATGAGTCGAGGCAAGGGGCAAGCTCCTCTCCGCTTCGAGACACTCTAGCAAATGCCTCAGGACTACGCACTCTGGGTAACCCTGGATCCTCCAAGGCCGGTCCTCTCTTACGTTTGAGGATTAGTTATTCCTGAACACACGTTTCCCGGTCCTTACAGACCTATAATCGAGGCGCCTCGCATTCCAACAACCACATAGGTGAAAAATAGATATAAATGTCAGGACTGGTAATTCACTGACACCACCATAGCTAGAAAGAAACGTCATGCACTCCTTGGGTCCTTATCCCGTTTTTGACTCATACCGAGGTGTGAGGCTCGCGAATCCACGCTAAACACAAAGCTGCCACGTAGGCTGTGCTTTGATCATCAACCACAAGACTTTGCTTTTCAACAGAAGCCTTGATCCATGAAACTCAGCGTGCCACACAGGTAATTCATGCCATGCGATTGATATCTATTGATATATAACCTCTAAGCTCGTACGTCTTAGAGAAGGGCGTTAAGCAAGAGAATAAATTCTCCGCCGCCAAACAGATATATATTTAATAGAAATCAATCGACACAGAATAAAATCCAATGTCAGACACACAATCCATTTACAAGTTCGTTCTAGGTCTGAACGAAACCGGAGGCAATTTCCTCGCATATCCATCGATCTCCAAGTACGTCTGGACGACCACCAACTGATTCCCTCATCTTGGGTGTACAGCCCAATCAAGATCATCAGTAATCACCCAAACGATGTGAAGACTTCCGGTCTTCAACCACCGTCTTCATCTTCGACATATCGTCGAATCGGTTATTCAGAATGGGTATAAACCCGGCCTTTCCGAACAACCCGCGTATATTAAAAACAAATGTTACACAAACACAACATACGCCTCATTCCAATTCCACATTCTTAGGGAAAGGTTCCCATTAATTTTATCCAAGATAAATTCTTTAAAATTTATCCTTTAATCTTCCTTTGGATGTCGTTTCAAACCAAATTATGGTTTTCTAAACTAGTCGAGATTAGCGAACCACACCGAAGTAATTATTTATTTTATTTCCCAATCCCAACCTATTCATCCCATGAAGCAAAACTGGTAATACTCCATATCTAATACTATGGTGTTATCGGTAAGATTAATTATCATTTCTCGTTCAAATCTAATTAAAGATTTGACTATCGTTTTGGAGCAAAACTGGTGATACTCCATTCTCGCTCAATTTCTAAATTTGATAATTTAAATTACCAATTCACATTTCAATCTAATTGTAGATTCAATAAAAACTCCTTTTACTAGGTTGAAGAACCAATGTCATTTAAAACACAGTTCACGATAAACCCAAATCACATTCTATTTATTAGCGGGTTAAAGAACAAGTGTCATTTAAAACACCGTTCACGATAAACCCAAATCACATTCTAATTATTATCGGGATAAAGAACTAGTGTTATTTAAAACACTGTTCATGATAAACACACAAATCAATTCTATTTAAAACCCATTTCAAATCCAATTTATTTATTTAAGAATAAATGGATTTTAATTTTAGTTCAAAACTAGTACATTTTGATAAAAATCTATTTTTATCTTTCAAATATGGAGTTTTACATCCCAATTTCTCCCAAATCATTTCTTATGATTTTACACAAATTATTGATATTTTTAATAATTTTATCAAGGCCCGTACAGTCGATTTCCATCAACGGCCATCGAACTGCACTTACAGCGACCTTTTCCAAATTTGATTTGGACGTATCTCCAAATCTAACTGTTAGATTTCAAATTTCTAATATTTGTTAGAAATCTCTTTTCGATATGAACCCAACGGTTCCAGTTTTAGGAGAATCCGACGGTCGGATCTCCCGTAATGTCCGTTTGAAGTTAATGGTCGAAATTCGCGAACTATCGCGGCGCGGCGCGTTCAATTCAGGCCATTATATTATATATATAATATATATAATATATATTTCATCGATTTCTATTTAAAACGAATTTTATAAATCGTTTTAAATTCGTTTCAAAAACATTTTCAACTTTCATTTCAATTCAGATCATAAATTGAATTTTTCCTTATAAATTCGTTTTAAAATTCACTTCTATTCAATTCAAATTTCAATTCAATTTGAATTCATTTCAATTCGTTTTCAATTCAATTCGAATTCATTTTTTATTCAATTCATTTCGAATTGGTTTTCTATTCGATTCAATTCAAATTGGTTTTCTGTTCGAATCGATTCAAATTGGTTTTCTATTCGATTCAATTCAAATTGGTTTTCTATTCGATTCAATTCCAATTGGTTTTCTATTCGATCGATTCAAATTGGTTTTCTATTCGATTCGATTCAAATTGGTTTTCTATTCGATTCGATTCAAATTGGTTTTCTATTCGATTCGATTCAAATTGGTTTTCTATTCGATTCGATTCAAATTGGTTTTCTATTCGATTCGATTCAAATTGGTTTTCGATTCGATTCAAATTGGTTTTCTATTCGATTCGATTCAAATTGGTTTTCTATTCGATTTGATTCAAATTGGTTTTCTATTCGATTCGATTCAAATTGGTTTTCTATTCGATTCGATTCAAATTGGTTTTCTATTCGATTCGATTCAAATTGGTTTTCTATTCGATTCGATTCAAATTGGTTTTCTATTCGATTCAATTCAAATTGGTTATATATTCAATTCAAATCAAATTCATTATATATTCAATTCAAATCAAATTCATTAAATATTCAATTCAAATCAAATTCATAAAAACGAATATAATCGATATAAATATCGATTCGCGTCAAAATAGCGCATCTCTAATTAATACGGCTTTATATATTTCAATAATTCCGTTATTCTATTCGACAAATGAATATTTATCCTTTTTCTCCACACACGACTAATCTCAACGAATGAGTACTGTCCATGTGTGGCTATTTTTGTTATTTAAAATATTTTATAAAATTTGGGTATCTATCGTTTGATTTTCAATTAGACTCCACCGTGAAGTAGTTCTAATTTTAAATATGATAAAGATGTATATTTTATTATTAAAATATTTCGTTCAACACATGACTAATCTCAACGAATGAGTACGGTCAACACATGAACCCTTATTTTATATTGATAAAGATGTAAATTTTATTATTAAAATATTTCGTTCAACACATGACTAATCTCAATGGATGAGTACGGTCAACACATGAACCTTTATTTTATATTATTCTTTATTTTCTAAATTGGAATAAGGCCCAATCAATCACCATATAATGTTAATTATATGGATTTTCATACATCACACGTATATAACAGTATTGAAAAATAATCAACCATCAACCAAAGTGCACTACACTGTATAAGCATCAAATATAGATATCTAACGCTTATAACAGCCTGTCAATCGATCGATCGACATATTTAATCAATCAGGATGAGTGAATTTCAAATTTCATCCCAACACCCGTGTGGGGTTTCAAACAATCAAACACCGATTTTATTTGTGCAGTTGGGCGATGTGTAAAATTTATCGTCCCAATCAATGTCATTCAAATAGGTGTACATAAACAAACCGTCCGGTTTGTAAATGAATATTTATTTATTCACATTCACGTTAAAAATTATATTTTTAACGACCAAATTATTTTATTCAACCTATGAATATTCTATTCGGTTCATTTATTCAATAAAATGATATTTTTATTTTTCTAACTTATTTTAGAAAATTTCGACGGCATAACGGCACGCTACTAGAAACGGGACGAGGCCTAGCCTTATCCCCGGTCTAGTGAAGGCCCACGCCATTCACACATCAATCAATTCCATTCATTTCACCAGACAATTCAATTCAAACCAAATAATCTAACCAACTACACAACCAAACAAACAAGTCCATGGTCTGTGGACGATTGTGTCGGGTGCTACTAAACACCGTATGCATCCTAGTATATATATATATAACTAGAAAAGAAATTGAAGAGTGAGAAATTCTCACCGAGGGATCCACTCCTCCAGTTTTATAGAAATCTTCGCCGTTCTCGCCCTTTCGTCACCTTCGTTGTCCGTAGCCACTACATATATATGAATCGAATTTTTACTTCGCTATTCAATATATAAAAATCGAATTTTTACTTCGCTATCCAATATATAAAAATCAAATTTTTACTTTGCTATTCAATATATAAAAATCGAATTTTTACTTTGCTATTCAATATATAAAAATCGAATTTTTACTTCGCTATTCAATATATAAAAATCGAATTTTTATTTCGCTATTCAATATATAAAAATCGAATTTTTACTTCGCTATTCAATATATAAAAATTGAATTTATATTTTGCTATTCAATATATAAAAATCGAATTTTTACTTTGCTATATGGATAAAAATTCTATTCTATCCCGCTATTCTTCATATAAAGATTTCGCCTTTTCAAAAATATAGATTTCGCCTTTTCAAAAATATAGATTTCACCTTTTAAAAAATATAGATTTCGCCTTTTCAAAATTATAGATTTCGCCTTTTCAAAAATATAGATTTCACCTTTTCAAAAATAAATATGATATTGCTAATATTCCTATCATGTAAAAGTTATATTTTCAATTCTCTACATAAACAAAAATCATATTTTTACATCTTCTACATAATAAAGATTATATTTTTAATACTTTAAAAATATAAAAATCATATTTTTATAATCGTACACATAGAAAAATCATGTTTTCTATTCACAAGGAATTCATATTCAATCGAAGAACTTATTCATAGATTAAATACATATTTTTTTTATAAATCAAAGACTGAAAGAGAGAAAAAAAAACTTACAGTAAAATTTTTCTAGGGTTTCAGGAGCAAAATCGAATTGGGGGAGGTTTTTTCGGGGTTGCGGAGGTGGGGCGGAGCGTCGTCGGTCTTCCATCGTGGGGGCGCGCTCGTGTCTGGACGGAGAGACAGGGTTGCGAGCAGGTAAGGGGAAGGAGAGGAAGGAGTGGAGAAGAAGAAGGGGGGATGCTCTAGTGGGGCGCGCGTCGGAGATAGGGGGAGGCGACGCGGGTTATCGGGGATCGATCCCGAATTTTTTTTTTAATGTCTGTTTCGAAATGAAGAAGAGGGAGGGGCCAGAGGAAATAAAGGAGAAGAGGAGAGAGGGTTTTCTAAATTTTTAATTATTTAATTATTTAACTTTAAAAAGTTGACTTTTACATAAGACCTCTAAACGAGGCCCACCGCCTGTCGTCCATAGCTATTTACCCCTATTCCGAACACAATGGGATATGTATCGTAGGCTGATTCGATCGTTACAATCAGTTTCTGTTAAAATCAACATATAACTCTATATATTGAATTTGAACGCGCATTTCAATTTACCGGGGTCACATACTCAGTCGAAAAATTCCTGAAAAATATTTTCTAGCCTCGTATTGACGATACGGTCCTAACAAAACTAGTTTCGTCGAATTCTGAGACCGTTGGAAAAATGGACATATTCCAGTCGATTAAAATCAACTGAAACTGGTCAAACGCGTTTTCCTTTGCCACACTCACATATTGATTCGAAAAATTATGAAATTTGGAATCTAGCAATAATTTGACATCACGGACCCAACAAAAGTGGTTTCGTCGAAATCCAAGGTCGTTTGCAAAATTCCCATTTTTAAGGGCCGAAATTCCATAGCGACTATTCAGAATTTTCAACTGGACATATCTTTTGATTCCCACTATGAAAATTTGATTTTCCGAATTCGTTGGAAATATATTATCAATTAGATCCTATTATTTTTGGTTTCACTAAAATCCGGATTGTTTTGCACCCGGTACATTCAATTGAAGTTTGAAATCGAATTATCAAACTACCGTGCCATTTTCAATTCCTTTTATAATTTAAAATAAATATTTATATTCTAACGACGATCTATATAAATATATTCGTTCGAATTATATTCAAATTAAATTTCTCTTCGATATTATTTAAAATAATTCATTTTAAATATTCAAAATTCATTAAAATTGCCAAAATAAAAATTTTAAACTGGCTCAGATTTCCGGGTTATTACAATCTCCCCCACTTAAAACTTTTCGTCCCCGAAAAAGAACAAAGTCGAAAGTGGTTTGATTAATCAACTCTGCGTTCGATCTGGCTTCCATTCTCCAACTTTTCAGTTTCTGAGAATTTCCAAATTTTCAAAAATTTGGCTAACACCTTAAATTTTCGAAAAATTTCGCCATAACCTCTCCTGCACCGGGAGCCACTGGAAAATCCCGAAATAGCCATATAGGCCTTCTGATCTCAAAAAGAAAAAGAAAAGGCCAAGCGGCTAGCCAATAGGCTCATAAAATCATCATCACCCAAACAAAACAGTAAATTATAGTAAACATGTCCCTATTTTTCGAGCAAACAAATTTTATTCTCTGCTCTAGCCTCCTTGCTATGACCTGTTCAATGTAAGTATATGTATATGCAAGCAAATGCGACCAATTTTCAATACAATTCAATATTTGATTCAATTAGGCTAAATGGTTCAAAATTATCAAACAAATAAACAAACAACACAAACATCAATCAATTAGTGGATTAACATTTCAAGTTCATAATTTTGATACATATACAGAAAGTCATGTTTTTTATGCCAATTCAGAACAAATAAATCTATCTATATAAGTTTTGGTTCTCACACCAGTCTAATGGAAATATATAGAAAATCACACCTTCGAAACTCGAACACACACTACTGATGCTATATAGTCATCAGTAGCATCATCTTCGGGCGACTAGAGTGCGGTTCTATATCTATCTAATATATTAAAACTTCGAATATACGTTCATGACGCGTATATGCAAAACCTTTATATACTGGATTGTCCAAATCAATACAAACAAAATATTCAAATACGTATAAAACGATTTAAATTTTTGAAACAAAATTGTTTTCATTTGAAAAATATACTCTTCACACTCGTTCTAGGATACTACTGATCCTATCTCTAACGAGTCATTCTAATTGGATATTGCTAATCCAATATCTGATGAATTCTTTCGTATGGTTCTAATGTGTCTTGTTCTCGAGCTCTGTAAACCAAAGCTCTGATACCAAATGTGACGGCCGGGAATTTCGCTCGATCTGAATCAGTCGTTAAACCGATCTAGACCGTTCGAAACCCCTGATCGTTTTGAGAACAGGACAAAATAGAACGCAGACGGAAGAACATTTCATTGCTATTACAACAATTCCATCAGATACAAGAATATACAGAGTATAAATGAATAAATTACATTCGACAAATATCAGAGATTACAATAAATTACATAGCAGCGGAAAAATAATACAAAGCACAACTGAAGGTGATATACAGATATAGAGCTTTCTGGATATCATTCCAGCTGTAAACCAGGATCCTGTGAATATAAATCCGCAAAACCAAAACTACTAGCTGCCCGTGCGGAAAATAGGGGCACCCAGAGTTTAGGTTAAAACAATAAACTCCAGGTCAGTCATGTGACTGGTGTGAGAACTAAAACAGTTATTTAAAGCTTTATTTTAAAAGAGAGTAATTCAAGGGACCACGCCGTATAACACGGAACGGGTTTCCTCCCAAGAATACCAGTGCATAGAAAAGACAACGCAATGCTTTTTCAAAAAAATGAAGCTATTATAAGACCCAGGTCCCATCACACAACGCAACGCAAGCCGGAGGATAGGGTTTTCCCTTATAATAGCCAAACATGCTTGGTATGTTTAAAAACAAATCATTTGATACTATAATAAGTGTATAGTGTCAAAACAATTTCAGTCATAAATATAAATCATAGACGGCATGGGTACCATATATCATGTCGCCATACTAGTTCTACAATTAAAACCGCAATATCACGTATTGGAAATTGGATTTCCGTCATGAGTCGAGGCAAGGGGCAAGCTCCTCTCCGCTTCGAGACACTCTAGCAAATGCCTCAGGACTACGCACTCTGGGTAACCCTGGATCCTCCAAGGCCGGTCCTCTCTTACGTTTGAGGATTAGTTATTCCTGAACACACGTTTCCCGGTCCTTACAGACCTATAATCGAGGCGCCTCGCATTCCAACAACCACATAGGTGAAAAATAGATATAAATGTCAGGGCTGGTAAGTCACTGACACCACCATAGCTAGAAAGAAACGCCATGCACTCCTTGGGTCCTTATCCCGTTTTTGACTCATACCGAGGTGTGAGGCTCGCGAATCCACGCTAAACACAAAGCTGCCACGTAGGCTGTGCTTTGATCATCAATGTAATAACCCAGAAATCTGGGCCAGTTTAAAATTTTTATTTTGGCAATTTTAGCGAATTTTGATTATTTAAAATGAATTATTTTAAATAATAATGACGAGAACTTTATTTTCAATAGAATTCGAGCGAATATATTTATATATTTCGTCATTAGAATATAAATATTTATTATCGATATAAATAGAATTGAAAATGGCGCGGTAGTTCGATAATTCGATTTCAAACTTCAATTGAATGTACCAGGTGCAAAATAAATCGGATTTTAGTGAAACCAAAAATAATAGGATCTAATTGATAATATCTTTCCAACGAATCCGAAAAATCGAAATTTCATAGCGGGAATCAAAAGATATGTCCAGTTGAAAATTCTGAATAGTCGCTATGGAATTCAGGCCCTTAAAAATGGAAATTTTGCAAACGACCTCGGATTTCGACGAAACCACTTTTGTTGGATCCGTGATGTCAAATTATTGCTAGATTTCAAATTTCATAATTTTTCGACTCGATATGTGAGCGTGGCAAAGGAAAACGCGTTTGACCAGTTTTAGTTGATTTTAATCGACTGGAAATTGGCCATTTTTCAAACGGTCTCAGAATTCGATGAAACTAGTTTTGTTAGGACCGTATCGTCAATACGAAGCTAGAAAATATTTTTCGGTAATTTTTAGGGACTGTATGTGGCCTCGGTAATTTGAAATGTATGTTTAAATTGAATATACAAAGAGTTATATTTTGATTTTGACGAAAACTAATCGAAACAGTCGAATCAGCCTGCGATATATATCCCATTGTGTTTGGAATAGGGGTAATTAGCTATGGACGACAGGCGGTGGACCTCGTTTCGAGGTCAAAATAAAAGGTACCCTTTTCGAAATTAAAATTAAATAAATAAAAACTCTCCTATCTCTCCTCCTTAAAACCACTCAGCCCCCCCCCCCCCCCCCCGTTTTCTCAGATCTGAAAGAAAAAAAAACGACGAAGTCGATCCTTGAAGTCAACGCCGTCAGAGGGCCTCCAACACGCGCGCCTCCCTCCTCC
The DNA here is from genome assembly GCA_030737875.1 of Allium sativum. Taxonomy (NCBI): domain Eukaryota; kingdom Viridiplantae; phylum Streptophyta; class Magnoliopsida; order Asparagales; family Amaryllidaceae; genus Allium; species Allium sativum. The sequence continues at coordinate 79,812,519 of CM060925.1, forward strand.
TGTCAGCGCCCCTTCCACCGCCGAGTTCCTCCCTCCTCAGGCCTCCCCCTCTCCCACCGTTCGAACCCACGAAGTACCCAACACCCCGCTCGTCGCCTCCGCTCCTTCAGCCGAAGACCACCAGAACGGCGAGCATCACCTCGCGCATCAACCACCTGCGCGTCCATCGCGTGACTCGCCAGCGCGAGTTCCAGGACTCTGACCCCACCAGCGACGCCTCCTTCGGCGAAACCCCACCCCCCCCCCTTTTCAAATGGAGCTGTAAGTTTTTCTTTTCTCATTTATTATTTTAATTTGTTTTGAAAAGCATTGATTTTAATAAATATGCATTTGTTTTAAAATAAAAATAGAAAGAATAGGTTATAAAAATAGAAATTTACCTTGTTTAAAAATTGAAATAGCAGTAGAAATACAATTGATGAAATATATAGAACAGTATAGAAAAATATACTTTGTTTTGAAAATATAAAAATATAATCTTTTTATATCGAATAGCGTTGTAAAAATTCTATTTTTACATTATAGAAATAGCTATAAAAATTCGATTTTTATATACTGAATAGCAAAGTAAAAATTCGATTTTTATATATTGAATAGCAAAGTAAAAATTCGATTTTTATATATTGAATAGCAAAGTAAAAATTCGATTTTTATATATTGAATAGCGAAGTAAAAATTCGATTTTTATATATTGAATAGCGAAGTAAAAATTCGATTTTTATATATTGAATAGCGAAGTAAAAATTCGATTTTTATATATTGAATAGCAAAGTAAAAATTCGATTTTTATATGTTGAATAGCAAAGTAAAAATTCGATTTTTATATATTGAATAGCGAAGTAAAAATTCGATTTTTATATATTGAATAGCAAAGTAAAAATTCAATTTTTACATATGTAGAGAATACGGGCAACGAAAGTGATGAAAGGAGAGAACGACGAAGATTTCTACATAAGAAGTGTCGTGGAGTTGGATAGCTATCGGTGAGAACTTCTCACTCTTCAATTTCTTTTTCTAATTATATATATATTAGGATGCAGACGGTGTTTAGTAGCACTCGACACCCGTCATCCATAGACCATGGATGGCTTGTTTGTTTAATTGTTTGGTTGTGTAGTTGGTTAGATTATTTGGTTTGAATTGAATTGTTTGTTGAAATGGAATGGATTTGATTGATGTGTGAATGGCGTGGGCCTTCACTAGACCAGGGATAAGGCTAGGCCTTGTCCCGTTTCTAGTATCGTGTCGTTATGCCGCCGAAATTTTCTAAAATATGTTAGAAAAATAAAAATATCATTTTATTGAATAAATGAACCGAATAGAATATTCATAGTTTGAATAAAATAACTTGATCGTTAAAAATATAATTTTTAATGTGGAAGTGAATAAAATAAAATATTCATTTGCAAACCGGACGGTTTGTTTATGTACACCTATTTGAAGGACATTGATTGGGTCGATAAATTTTACACATCGCCCAACTGCACAAATAAAATCTGTGTTTGTTGATTTGAAACCCCACACGGGTGTTGGGATGAAATTTGAAGTTTACTCATCCTGATTGATTAAATATGTCGAACGATTGATTGACAGACTGTTACAAGCGTTAGATATCTATATTTGATGCTTATACAGTGTAGTGCACTTTGGATGATGGTTGATTATTCATCGTTGTTGTTATATACATGTGTTGTAGAAAATCCATATAATGATGGTTGATTATTTATCATTGCTATTATATACATGTGTTGAATGGAATCCATATAATTAACTTTATATGGTAATTGATTGGGCCTCATTCCAATTTAGAAAATGAAGAATATTATAAAATAAAGGTTCATGTGTTGACAGTACTCATCCGTTGAGATTGCTCATGTGTTGAACGAAATATTTTAACAATAAAATTTACATCTTTATCAATATAAAATAAAGGTTCATGTGTTGACAGTACTCATCCGTTGAGATTAGTCATGTATTGAACGAAATATTTTAAAAATAGAAATATTTGAAATAGAAATATTTGAATAGGAAATATTTGAAAAAGAAATATTTGAAATAGAATATTTGAAAATAGAAATATATGAAGCCGTGTTGATTAGATTGACGCCATTTTGACGTGAACGATATTTATATCGATTTTATTCATTTTAAAATGAATATTGAAAAGTGATTTAGAAATTGAATATTTTGAAATGAAAATTGAATTTGAATTGAATCGAATAGAAAACAAATTTGAATTGAATCGAATAGAAAACAAATTTGAATTGAATCGAATAGAAAACAAATTTGAATTGAATCGAATAGAAAACAAATTTGAATTGAATCGAATAGAAAACAAATTTGAATTGAATCGAATAGAAAACAAATTTGAATTGAATCGAATAGAAAACCAATTCGAAATGAATTGAATATAAAACGAATTCGAAGTGAATTGAAACCAAATTCGAATTGAATTGAAAACGAATTGAAATGAATTCAAATTGAATTGAAATTTGAACTGAATAGAAATGGATTCTAAAACGAATTTATAAGGAAAAATTCAATTTTGATTTGAATTTGAAATAAAGGTTGAAATTGTTTTTGAAACGAATTCAAAACTATTTATAAAATTCGTTTTAAATAGAAATCGACGAAATATATATTATATATATAATATAATGGCCTGAATAGAACGCGCCGCGCCGCGGTAGTTCGTGAATTTCGACATTTACTTCAAACAGACATTACGGGAGCTCCGACCGTCGGATTCTCCTAAAACCGGAACCGTTGGGTTCGTATCGAAAAGAGCTTTCTAACGAATATTAGAAATTCAAAATCTAACGGTTGGATTTGGAGATACGTCCAAATCAAATTTGGAAAAGGTCGCCGTAAGTGCAGTTCGATGGTCGTTGATGGAAATCGACTGTACGGGCCTTGATAAAATTATTAAAAATAGTAATAATTTGTGTAAAATCATAAGAAATGATTTGGGAAAAATTGGGATGAAAAACTCCATATTTGAAAAGATAAAAATAGATTTTTATCGAAATGAACTAGTTTTGAACTAAAATTAAAACCCAATTATTTTTAAATAAATAAATTAGATTTAAAAAGGGATTTTAAAGAATTGGAATTTCAAATATATTTGATTGGAAATGAATTAAAATTCATTTGTGGGTTTATCGTGAACGGTATTTTAAATAACACTAGTTCTTTAACCCGATAATAAATAGAACGTGAATTGGGTTTATCGTGAACTGTGTTTTAAATGACATTAGTTCTTTAACCCAGTAAAAGGAGTTTTAATGAATCTTCAATTATATTGAAATGGGAATTGATAATTTAAATTATCAAATTTAGAAATTGAGCGAGAATGGAGTATCACCAGTTTTGCTCCAAAGCGGTAGTTAAATCTTTAATTAGATTTGAACATGAAATGGTAATTAATTTTACCGATAACACCGTGGTATTAGATATGGAGTATTGCCAGTTTTGCTTCATGGGATGAATAGGTTGGGATTGGGAAATAAAATAAAATAATTACTTCGGTGTGGTTCGCTAATCCCGACTAGTTTGGAAAACCATAATTTGGTTTGAAATGACATCCAAAGGAAGATCAAAGAATAAATTTTAAAGAATTTATCTTTGATAAAATTAATGGGAACCTTTCCCTAAGAACGTGAAATTTAGAAACTAACTGTAGGTTAGCTAAGAAGGATGGTTTCCTGGGTATTGATCTGATGTTGGTTTCGGCCTTCGGGGTTAATATTTGGGAAATTGTTCTCTTGCTAATTTACGGTTAGTGACTGTTGAATTGGGATGAGGCGTATGTTGTGTTTAGGTAACATTTGTTTACTATATACGCGGGTTATTCGGAAAGGCCGGGTTTATACCCATTCTGAATAACCGATTCGACGAAAAGTCGAAGATGATGACGGTGGTCGAAGACCGAAAGTCTTCACATCGTTTGGGTGATTACTGATGATCTTGATTGGGCTGTGCACCCAAGATGAGGGAATCAGTTAGTGGTCGTCCAGACGTACTTGGAGATCGACGAATATGCGAGGAAAGTGCCTCCGGTTTCATTCAGACCTAGAACGGACTTGTAAATGGATGGTGTGTCTGACATTGTATTCCTTTATATTGTATTCGTTGATCTCTGCTAAATATATATCTGTTTGGCGGCGGGGAATTTATTCTCTTGCTTAACGCCCTTCTCTGAGACATACGAGCTCAGAGGTTATATATTGGCAGAAATCAGTGGTACGATATGGATTGATAGTGTGGCATGCTGAGATGCAGTGATCCAGACTTTTGTTGAAAAGCGAAGTTTGGTGGATGATGATCAAAGCGCAGCTTTGATATAGCATGGCTTTGTGTATAGCGTTGATTCGCAAGCCTCACACCCCGGTATGGTGGTAAATTGATGGTTTGATCAGTATGCTTTTTAGTGGATGGGCACCTTAGTGGTGTCGTGGATTTGGTCGACCGAGATGAGCTTAGTGCTCAGGGATATATAGAGTAAGCGGTGTTTTCTCTCGCTGGGACGTAAGCCGCGGTGATACTCTGGTCCCAAATGTGCGGATGTGCAGACGGTGTTTTCTCTTGCTGGGACGTAAGCCGTGGAGAATTGCACTACGCGATCGATCTTTCGAATCAGGAGCCACCATGATGGAAATCCAATTTCCAATACGTGTATTGCGGTTTTAATTGTAGAACTAGTATGGCGACATGATATATGGTACCCATGCCGTCTATGATTGATATTTATGATTGAAATTGTTTTGACACTATACACTTATTATAGTATCAAATGATTTGATTTTTAAAACGTACCAAGCATGTTTGGCTATTATAAGGGAAAACCCTATCCTCCGGCTGCGTTGTATTGTGTGATGGGAACTGGGTCTTATAATAGCTTCATTTTTAGAAAAGCATTGCGCTGTTTACTTATATGCACTGGTATTCTTGGGTGGAAACCCGTTCCGTGTTATACGACGTGGTCCCTTGATTTACCTAACTTTAAAATAAAGATTTACAACTGTTTTAGTTCTCACACCAGTTCCATGACTGACCTGGAGTTTATTGTTTTAACCTAAACTCTGGGTGCCCTTATTTTTGACACGGGCAGCTAGTAGTTTTGGTTTTGCAGATTTATATTCACAGGATCCTGGTTTACAGCTGGAATGATATCCGGAAAGCTTTGTATTCGTATATCTCTTCTAGTTGTGTATTGTATTATTTTCCGCTGCGATGTATTTAAATGTAATTTAAATCTCTGATATTTCTGTGTAATATTTATTTATGCTCTGTATATTCTTGTATTCTGATGGAATTGTTGTAAGATACAATGAAATGTTCTTCCGTCTGTGTTCTTTTGTGGCTTGTTCTCGAACTATCCGCGCTTTCCCAACCGGGGAAGTTACGGGTTTTCACAGTTGGTATCAGAGCTTTGGTTTACAAAACTCAGAAAACAAGACACATTAGAACCATACGAAAGAATTCATCAGAAATTGGATTAGTAATATCCAACGAGAATGACTCGTTAGAGATGGGATCAGTAGTATCCTAGAACGAGTGTGAAGAGTATATTTTTGAAAGTGAAAACGAATTTTTGTTTTGAAAATTTAAATCAATTATTCGTATTTGATTATTTATTTATATTGATTTGGACAATGCAGTATATAAAGATTTTGCATATACGTCTGATCTGCGTGTATTCGAAGTTTTAATATACTGGATAGATATAGAATCACACTATAGTCGCCCGGAGACGAATCTGATGATAGTCTAGACATCATCAGAATTGGTATTCGAGTTTCGAAAGCGAGATTTCTATATATTTCCTATAGACTGGTGTGAGAACCAAAACTAATATAGATAGATTTATTGTTGTGATTTGGCATCAAAAACATGATTTTTGTATATGTATCAAAATTATGAATTTGAAACGTTAATTCACTAATTGATTGATGTTTGTGTTGTTTGTTTATTTGTTTGACAATTTTGAACCATTTAGCCTAATTGAACCAAACATTGGATTGTATTGAAAATTGGTCGCATTTGCTTGCATATACATATACTTACATTGAACAGGTCATAGCAAGGAGGCTAGAGCAGAGAATAAAATTTGTTTGCCCGACAAATAGGTACATGTTTACTACATAATTTACTGTTTTGTTTGGGTAATGATGATTTTATGAGCCTATGGCAAGCCGCTTGGCTTTTTCTTTTTCTTTTTGAGATCAGAAGGCCTATATGGCAATTTCGGGATTTTCCCGTGGCTCCCGGTGCAGGGGAGGTTATGGCGAAATTTTTCGAAAATTTAGGGTGTTAGCCAAATTTTTGAAAAATTTGAAGAGTTCTTAGAAACTGAAAAGTTGAAGAACTTAAGCCGTAATCAAAACAATGAAAGTTGAGTTGATTTGTGGAACAACTTTCGGCTTTGTTCCTTTTCGGGGACGAAAAGTTTTAAGTGGGGGAGATTGTAATAACCCGGAAATCTGGGCCAGTTTAAAATTTTTATTTTGGCAATTTTAGCGAATTTTGATTATTTAAAATGAATTATTTTAAATAATAACGACGATAAATTTATTTTCAATAGAATTTGAGCGAATATATTTATATATTTCGTCGTTAGAATATAAATATTTATTATCGATATAAATAGAATTGAAAATGGCGCGGTAGTTCGATAATTCGATTTCAAACTTCAATTGAATGTACCAGGTGCAAAATAAATCGGATTTTAGTGAAACCAAAAATAATAGGATCTAATTGATAATATCTTTCCAACGAATCCAAAAAATCGAAATTTCATAGCGGAAATCAAAAGATATGTCAAGTTGAAAATTCTGAATAGTCGTTATGGAATTCAGGCCCTTAAAAATGGAAATTTTGCAAACGACCTCGGATTTTGTCGAAACCACTTTTGTTGGATCCGTGATGTCAAATTATTGCTAGATTTCAAATTTCATAATTTTTCGACTCGATATGTGAGCGTGGCAAAGGAAAACGCGTTTGACCAGTTTCAGTTGATTTTAATCGACTGGAAATTGGCCATTTTTCAAACTATCTCAGAATTCGACGAAACTAGTTTTGTTAGGACCGTATCATCAATACGAAGCTAAAAAATATTTTTCTGTAATTTTTAGGGACTGTATGTGGCCTCGGTAATTTGAAATGTATGTTTAAATTGAATATACAAAGAGTTATATTTTGATTTTGACGAAAACTAATCGAAACAGTCGAATCAGCCTGCGATATATATCCCATTGTGTTCGGAATAGGGGTAATTAGCTATGGACGACAGGCGGTGGACCTCGTTTCGAGGTCAAAATAAAAGGTACCCTTTTCGAAATTAAAATTAAATAAATAAAAACTCTCCTATCTCTCCTCCTTAAAACCACTCAGGCCCCCCCCCCCCCCCGTTTTCTCAGATCTGAAAGAAGAAAAAACGACTAATTCGATCCTTGAAGTCAACGCCGTCGGAGGGCCTCCAACACGCGCGCCTCCCTCCTCCTGTCAGCGCCCCTTCCACCGCCGAGTTCCTCCCTCCTCAGGCCTCCCCCTCTCCCACCGTTCGAACCCACGAAGTACCTAACACCCCGCTTGTCGCCTCTGCTCCTTCAGCCGAAGACCACCAGAACGGCGAGCATCACCTCGCGCATCAACCACCTGCGCGTCCATCGCGTGACTCACCAGCGCGAGTTCCAGGACTTCGACCCCACCAGCGACGCCTCCTTCGGAGAAACCCCACCCCCCTTTTCAAATGGAGTTGTAAGTTTTTCTTTTCTCATTTATTATTTTAATTTGTTTTGAAAAGCATTGATTTTAATAAATATGCATTTGTTTTAAAATAAAAATAGAAAAAATAGGTTATAAAAATAGAAATTTACCTTGTTTAAAAATTGAAATAGCAGTAGAAATACAATTGATGAAATATATAGAACAGTATAGAAAAATATACTTTGTTTTGAAAATATAAAAATATAATCTTTTTATATCGAATAGCGTTGTAAAAATTCTATTTTTACATTATAGAAATAGCGATAGAAATTTGATTTTATATATTGAATAGCAAAGTAAAAATTCGATTTTTATATATGGAATAGCAAAGTAAAAATTCGATTTTTATATATTGAATAGCAAAGTAAAAATTCGATTTTTATATATTGAATAGCGAAGTAAAAATTCGATTTTTATATATTGAATAGCGAAGTAAAAATTCGATTTTTATATATTGAATCGCGAAGTAAAAATTCAATTTTTATATATTGAATAGCAAAGTAAATATTCGATTTTTATATATTGAATAGAAAAGTAAAAATTCGATTTTTATATATTGAATAGCGAAGTAAAAATTCGATTTTTATATATTGAATAGCAAAGTAAAAATTCGATTTTTACATATGTAGAGAATACGGGCAACGAAAGTGATGAAAGGCGAGAACGACGAAGATTTCTACATAAGAAGTGTCGTGGAGTTGGGATAGCTATCGGTGAGAACTTCTCACTCTTCAATTTCTTTTTTTAGTTATATATACACTAGGATGCAGACGGTGTTTAGTAGCACCCGACACCCGTCATCCACAGACCATGGATGGCTTGTTTGTTTAAGTGTTTGGTTGTGTAGTTGGTTAGATTATTTGGTTTGAATTGAATTGTTTGTTGAAATGGAATGGATTGGATTGATGTGTGAATGGTGTGGGCCTTCACTAGACCGGGGATAAGGCTAGGCCTTGTCCCGTTTCTAGTATCGTGTCGTTATGCCGCCGAAATTTTCTAAAATATGTTAGAAAAATAAAAATATCATTTTATTGAATAAATGAACCGAATAGAATATTCATAGTTTGAATAAAATAACTTGATCGTTAAAAATATAATTTTTAACGTGGAAGTGAATAAAATAAAATATTCATTTGCAAACCGGACGGTTTGTTTATGTACACCTATTTGAAGGACATTGATTGGGTCGATAAATTTTACACATCGCCCAACTGCACAAATAAAATCTGTGTCTGTTGATTTGAAACCCCACACGGGTGTTGGGATGAAATTTGAAGTTCACCCATCCTGATTGATTAAATATGTCGATCGATTGATTGACAGGCTGTTACAAGCGTTAGATATCTATATTTGATGCTTATACAGTGTAGTGCACTTTGGATGATGGTTGATTATTCATCGTTGTTGATATATACATGTGTTGTAGAAAATCCATATAATGATGGTTGATTATTTATCATTGCTATTATATACATGTGTTGAATGGAATCCATATAATTAACTTTATATGGTAATTGATTGGGCCTCATTCCAATTTAGAAAATGAAGAATATTATAAAATAAAGGTTCATGTGTTGATAGTACTCATCCGTTGAGATTGGTCATGTGTAGAACAAAATATTTTAACAATAAAATTTACATCTCTATCAATATAAAATAAAGGTTCATGTGTTGACAGTACTCATCCGTTGAGATTAGTCATGTGTTGAACAAAATATTTTAAAAATAGAAATATTTGAAATAGAAATATTTGAATAGGAAATATTTGAAAAAGAAATATTTGAAATAGAATATTTGAAAATAAAAATATATGAAGCCGTGTTGATTAGATTGACGCCATTTTGACGTGAACGATATTTATATCGATTTTATTCATTTTAAAATGAATATTGAAAAGTGATTTAGAAATCGAATATTTTGAAATGAAAATTGAATTTGAATTGAATCGAATAGAAAACAAATTTGAATTGAATCGAATAGAAAACAAATTTGAATTCAATCGAATAGAAAAAAAATTGAATTGAATCGAATAGAAAACAAATTTGAATTGAATCGAATAGAAAACAAATTTGAATTGAATCGAATAGAAAACAAATTTGAATTGAATCGAATAGAAAACCAATTCAAAATGAATTGAATATAAAACGAATTCGAGGTGAATTGAAACCAAATTCGAATTGAATTGAAAACGAATTGAAATGAATTCAAATTGAATTGAAATTTGAACTGAATAGAAATCGATTCTAAAACGAATTTATAAGGAAAAATTCAATTTTGATTTGAATTTGAAATAAAGGTTGAAATTGTTTTTGAAACAAATTCAAAACTATTTATAAAATTCGTTTTAAATAGAAATCGACGAAATATATATTATATATATAATATAATGGCCTGAATAGAACGCGTCGTGCCGCGGCAGTTCGTGAATTTCGACCATTTACTTCAAACAGACATTACGGGAGATCCGACCGTCGGATTCTCCTAAACCCGGAACGTTGGGTTCGTATCGAAAAGAGCTTTCTAACGAATATTAGAAATTCAAAATCTAACGGTTGGATTTGGAGATACGTCCAAATCAAATTTGGAAAAGGTCGCTGTAAGTATAGTTCGATGGCCGTTGATGGAAATCGACTGTACGGGCCTTGATAAAATTATTAAAAATAGTAATAATTTGTGTAAAATCATAAGAAATGATTTGGGAAAAATTGGGATGAAAACACTCCATATTTGAAAAGATAAAAATAGATTTTTATCGAAATGAACTAGTTTTGAACTAAAATTAAAACCCAATTATTTTTAAATAAATAAATTAGATTTAAAAAGGGGTTTTAAAGAATTGGAATTTCTAATATATTTGATTGGAAATGAATTAAAATTCATTTGTGGATTTATCGTGAACGGTGTTTTAAATAACACTAGTTCTTTAACCCGATAATAAATAGAACGTGAATTAGGTTTATCGTGAACTGTGTTTTAAATGACATTAGTTCTTTAACCCAGTAAAAGGAGTTTTAATGAATCTTCAATTAGATTGAAATGGTAATTGATAATTTAAATTATCAAATTTAGAAATTGAGCGAGAGTGGAGTATCACCAGTTTTGCTCCAAAGCGGTAGTTAAATCTTTAATTAGATTTGAACGTGAAATGGTAATTAATTTTATCGATAACACCGTGGTATTAGATATGGAGTATTGCTAGTTTTTCTTCATGGGATGAATAGGTTGGGATTGGAAAATAAAATAAATAATTACTTCGGTGTGGTTCGCTAATCCCGACTAGTTTGGAAAACCATAATTTGGTTTGAAATGACATCCAAAGGAAGATCAAAGAATAAATTTTAAAGAATTTATCTTTGATAAAATTAATGGGAACCTTTCCCTAAGAACGTGAAATTTAGAAACTAACTGTAGGTTAGCTAAGAAGGATGGTTTCCTGGGTATTGATCTGATGTTGGTTTCGGCCTTCGGGGTTAATATTTGGGGAATTGTTCTCTTGCTAATTTACGGTTAGTGACTGTTGAATTGGGATGAGGCGTATGTTGTGTTTAGGTAACATTTGTTTACTATATACGCGGGTTATTCGGAAAGGCTGGGTTTATACCCATTCTGAATAACTGATTCGACGAAAAGTCGAAGATGATGACGGTGGTCGAAGACCGAAAGTCTTCATATCGTTTGGGTGATTACTGATGATCTTGATTGGGCTGTACACCCAAGATGAGGGAATCAGTTAGTGGTCGTCCAGACATACTTGGAGATCGACGGATATGCGAGGAAAGTGCCTCCGGTTTCATTCAGACCTAGAACGGACTTGTAAATGGATGGTGTGTCTGACATTGTATTCCTTTATATTGTATTCGTTGATATCTGCTAAATATATATCTGTTTGGCGGCGGGGAATTTATTCTCTTGCTTAACGCCCTTCTCTGAGACATACGAGCTCAGAGGTTATATATTGGCAGAAATCAGTGGTACGATATGGATTGATAGTGTAGCATGCTGAGATGCAGTGATCCAGACTTTTGTTGAAAAGCAAAGTTTGGTGGATGATGATCAAAGCGCAGCTTTGATATAGCATGGCTTTGTGTATAGCGTTGATTCGCGAGCCTCACACCCCGGTATGGTGGTAAACTGATGGTTTGATCAGTATACTTTTTAGTGGATGGGCACCTTAGTTGTGTCGTGAATTCGATCGACCGAGATGAGCTTAGTGCTCAGGGATATATAGAGTAAGCGGTGTTTTCTCTCGCTGGGACGTAAGCCGCGGTGATACTCTGGTCCCAATTGTGCGGATGTGCAGACGGTGTTTTCTCTTGCTGGGACGTAAGCCGTGGAGAATTGCACTACGTGATCGATCTTTCGAATCAGGAGCCACCATGATGGAAATCCAATTTCCAATACGTGTATTACGGTTTTAATTGTAGAACTAGTATGGCGACATGATATATGGTACCCATGCCGTCTATGATTGATATTTATGATTGAAATTGTTTTGACACTATACACTTATTATAGTATCAAATGATTTGATTTTTAAAACGTACCAAGCATGTTTGGCTATTATAAGGGAAAACCCTATCCTCCGGCTGCGTTGCATTGTGTGATCGGACATGGGTCTTATAATAGCTTCATTTTTAGAAAAGCATTGCGCTATTTACTTATATGCACTGGTATTCTTGGGAGGAAACCCGTTCCGTGTTATACGGCGTGGTCCCTTGATTTACCTAACTTTAAAATAAAGATTTACAACTGTTTTAGTTCTCACACCAGTCCCATGACTGACCTGGAGTTTATTGTTTTAACCTAAACTCTGGGTGCCCTTATTTTCGACATGGGCAGCAAGTAGTTTTGGTTTTGCAGATTTATATTCACAGGATCCTGGTTTACAGCTGGAATGATATCCGGAAAGCTTTGTATCCGTATATCTCTTCTAGTTGTGTATTGTATTATTTTCCGCTGCGATGTATTTAAATGTAATTTAAATCTCTGATATTTCTGTGTAAAATTTATTTATGCTCTGTATATTCTTGTATTCTGATGGAATTGTTGTAAGATACAATGAAATGTTCTTCCGTCTGTGTTCTTTTGTGGCTTGTTCTCGAACTATCCGCGCTTTCCCAACCAGGGAAGTTACGGGTTTTCACAATCAACCACAAGACTTTGCTTTTCAACAGAAGCCTTGATCCATGAAACTCAGCGTGCCACACAGGTAATTCATGCCATTCGATTGATATCTATCGATATATAACATCTAAACTCGTACATCTCAGAGAAGGGCGTTAAGCAAGAGAATAAATTCTCCGCTGCCAAACAGATATATATTTAACAGAAATCAATCGACACAGAATAAAATCCAATGTCAGACACACAATCCATTTACAAGTTCGTTCTGGGTCTGAACGAAACCGGAGGCACTTTCCTCGCATATCCATCGATCTCCAAGTACGTCTGGACGACCACCAACTGATTCCCTCATCTTGGGTGTACAGCCCAATCAAGATCATCAGTAATCACCCAAACGATGTGAAGACTTCCGGTCTTCAACCACCGTCTTCATCTTCGACATATCGTCGAATCGGTTATTCAGAATGGGTATAAACCCGGCCTTTCCGAACAACCCGCGTATATTAAAAACAAATGTTACACAAACACAACATACGCCTCATTCCAATTCCACATTCTTAGGGAAAGGTTCCCATTAATTTTATCCAAGATAAATTCTTTAAAATTTATCCTTTAATCTTCCTTTGGATGTCGTTTCAAACCAAATTATGGTTTTCTAAACTAGTCGAGATTAGCGAACCACACCAAAGTAATTATTTATTTTATTTCCCAATCCCAACCTATTCATCCCATGAAGCAAAACTGGTAATACTCCATATCTAATACTATGGTGTTATCGGTAAGATTAATTACCATTTCTCCTTCAAATCTAATTAAAGATTTGACTATCGTTTTGGAGCAAAACTGGTGATACTCCATTCTCGCTCAATTTCTAAATTTGATAATTTAAATTACCAATTCACATTTCAATCTAATTGTAGATTCAATAAAAACTCCTTTTACTGGGTTGAAGAACCAATGTCATTTAAAACACAGTTCACGATAAACCCAAATCACATTCTATTTATTAGCGGGTTAAAGAACAAGTGTCATTTAAAACACCATTCACGATAAACCCAAATCACATTCTAATAATTATCGGGTTAAAGAACTAGTGTTATTTAAACACTGTTCATGATAAACCCACAAATCAATTCTATTTAAAACCCATTTCAAATCCAATTTATTTATTTAAGAATAAATGGATTTTAATTTTAGTTCAAACTAGTTCATTTTGATAAAAATCTATTTTTATCTTTCAAATATGGAGTTTTACATCCCAATTTCTCCCAAATCATTTCTTATGATTTTACACAAATTATTGATATTTTTAATAATTTTATCAAGGCCCGTACAGTCGATTTCCATCAACGGCCATCGAACTGCACTTACAGCGACCTTTTCCAAATTTGATTTGGACGTATCTCCAAATCCAACCGTTAGATTTCAAATTTCTAATATTCGTTAGAAATTTCTTTTCGATACGAACCCAACGGTTCCAGTTTTAGGAGAATCTGACGGTCGGATCTCCCGTAATGTCCGTTTGAAGTTAATGGTCGAAATTCGCGAACTGCCGCGGCGAGGCGCGTTCTATTCAGGCCATTATATTATATATATAATATATAAAATATATATTTCATCGATTTCTATTTAAAACAAATTTTATAAATCATTTTAAATTTGTTTCAAAAACAATTTCAACTTTCATTTCAATTCAGAGCATAAATTGAATTTTTCCTTATAAATTCGTTTTAAAATTCACTTCTATTCAATTTCAATTCAACTTGAATTCATTTCAATTCGTTTTCAATTCAATTCGAATTCGTTTTATATTCAATTCATTTCGAATTGGTTTTCTATTCGATTCAATTCAAATTTGTTTTCTATTCGATTCGATTCAAATTAGTTTTCTATTCGATTCGATTCAAATTGGTTTTCTATTCGATTCGATTCAAATTGGTTTTCTATTCGATTCGATTCAAATTGGTTTTCTATTCGATTCGATTCAAATTGGTTTTCTATTCGATTCGGTTCAAATTGGTTTTCTATTCGATTCGGTTCAAATTGGTTTTCTATTCGATTCGATTCAAATTTGTTTTCCATTCGATTCGATTCAAATTGGTTTTCCATTCGATTCGATTCAAATTGGTTTTCCATTCGATTCGATTCAAATTGGTTTTCTATTCGATTCGATTCAAATTGGTTTTCCATTCGATTCGATTCAAATTGGTTTTCCATTCGATTCGATTCAAATTGGTTTTCCATTCGATTCGATTCAAATTGGTTTTCCATTCGATTCGATTCAAATTGGTTTTCCATTCGATTCGATTCAAATTGGTTTTCCATTCGATTCGATTCGATTCAAATTGGTTTTCCATTCGATTCGATTCAAATTGGTTTTCCATTCGATTCGATTCAAATTGGTTTTCCATTCGATTCGATTCAAATTGGTTTTCTATTCGATTCGATTCAAATTGGTTTTCTATTCGATTCGATTCAAATTGGTTATATATTCAATTCAAATCAAATTCATTATATATTCAATTCAATTCAAATTCATTATATATTCAATTCAAATAAAATTCAAAAAAACGAATATAATCGATATAAATATCGATTCGCGTCAAAATAGCGCATCTCTAATTAATACGGCTTTATATATTTCAATAATTCCGTTATTCTATTCGACAAATGAATATTTATCCTTTTTCTCCACACACGACTAATCTCAACGAATGAGTACTGTCCATGTGTGGCTATTTTTGTTATTTAAAATATTTTATAAAATTTGGGTATCTATCGTTTGATTTTCAATTAGACTCCACCGTGAAGTAGTTCTAATTTTAAATATGATAAAGATGTATATTTTATTATTAAAATATTTTGTTCAACACATGACTAATCTCAACGGATGAGTACGGTCAACACATGAACCTTTATTTTATATTGATAAAGATGTAAATTTTATTATTAAAATATTTCGTTCAACACATGACTAATCTCAACGGATGAGTACGGTCAACATATGAACCTTTATTTTATATTATTCTTTATTTTCTAAATTGGAATGAGGCCCAATCAATCACCATATAATGTTAATTATATGGATTTTCATACATCACACGTATATAATAGTATTGAAAAATAATCAACCATCAACCAAAGTGCACTACACTGTATAAGCATCAAATATAGATATCTAACGCTTATAACAGCCTGTCAATCGATCGATCTACATATTTAATCAATCAGGATGAGTGAACTTCAAATTTCATCCCAACACCCGTGTGGGGTTTCAAACAATCAAACACCGATTTTATTTGTGCAGTTGGGCGATGTGTAAAATTTATCGTCCCAATCAATGTCATTCAAATAGGTGTACATAAACAAACCGTCCGGTTTGTAAATGAATATTTATTTATTCACATTCACGTTAAAAATTATATTTTTAACGACCAAATTATTTTATTCAACCTATGAATATTCTATTCGGTTCATTTATTCAATAAAATGATATTTTTATTTTTCTAACTTATTTTAGAAAATTCCGGCAGCATAACGGCACGATACTAGAAACGGGACGAGGCCTAGCCTTATCCCCGGTCTAGTGAAGGCCCACGCCATTCACATATCAATCAAATCCATTCATTTCACCAAACAATTCAATTCAAACCAAATAATCTAACCAACTACACAACCAAACAAACAAGTCCATGGTCTGTGGACGATTGTGTCGGGTGCTACTAAACACCGTCTGCATCCTAGTATATATATATATATATAACTAGAAAAGAAATTGAAGAGTGAGAAATTCTCACCGAGGGATCCACTCCTCCAGTTTTATAGAAATCTTTGTCGTTCTCGCCCTTTCGTCACCTTCGTTGTCCGTAGCCACTACATACATAAGAATCGAATTTTCACTTCGCTATTCAATATATAAAAATCGAATTTTTACTTCGCTATTCAATATATAAAAATCGAATTTTTACTTTGCTATTCAATATATAAAAATCGAATTTTTACTTCGCTATTCAATATATAAAAATCGAATTTTTACTTCGCTATTCAATATATAAAAATCGAATTTTTATTTCGCTATTCAATATATAAAAATCAAATTTTTACTTCGCTATTCAATATATAAAAATCGAATTTTTATTTCGCTATTCAATATATAAAAATCGAATTTTTACTTTGCTATATGGATAAAAATTCTATTTCTATCCCACTATTCTTCATAGAAAGATTTCGCCTTTTCAAAAATATAGATTTCGCCTTTTCAAAAATATAGATTTCGCCTTTTCAAAAATATAGATTTCGCCTTTTCAAAATTATAGATTTCGCCTTTTCAAAAATATAGATTTCACCTTTTCAAAAATAAATATGATATTGCTAATATTCCTATCATGTAAAAGTTATATTTTTAATTCTCTACATAAACAAAAATCATATTTTTACATCTTCTACATAATAAAGATTATATTTTTAATACTTTAAAAATATAAAAATCATATTTTTATAATCGTACACATAGAAAAATCATGTTTTCTATTCACAAGGAATTCATATTCAATCGAAGAACTTATTCATAGATTAAATACATATTTTTTTATAAATCAAAGACTGAAAGAGAGAAAGAAAAACTTACTGTAAAAATTTTCTAGGGTTTCAGGAGCAAAAACGAATTGGGGGAGGGTTTTTCGGGGTTGCGGAGGTGGGGCGGAGCATCGTCGGTCTTCCATCGTGGGGGCGTGCTCGTGTCTGGACGGGGAGATAGGGTTGCGAGCAGGTAAGGGGAAGGAGAGGAAGGAGTGGAGAAGAAGAAGGGGGGATGCTCTGGTGGGGCGCGCGTCGGAGATAGGGGGAGGCGACGGGGGTTATCGGGGATCGATCCCGATTTTTTTTTTTAATATATGTTTCGAAATGAAGAAGAGGGGGGGCAGAGGAAATAAAGGAAAAGAGGAGAGAGGGTTTTCTAAATTTTTAATTATTTAATTATTTAACTTTAAAAAGTTGACTTTTACATACGACCTCTAAACGAGGCCCACCGCCTGTCGTCCATAGCTATTTACCCCCATTCCGAACACAATGGGATATGTATCGTAGGCTGATTCGATCGTTACAATCAGTTTCCGTTAAAATCAACATATAACTCTATATATTGAATTTGAACGCGCATTTCAATTTACCGGGGTCACATACTCACTCGAAAAATTCCTGAAAAATATTTTCTAGCCTCGTATTGACGATACGGTCCTAACAAAACTAGTTTCGTCGAATTCTGAGACCGTTGGAAAAATGGCCATTTTCCAGTCGATTAAAATCAACTGAAACTGGTCAAACGCGTTTTCCTTTGCCACGCTCACATATTGATTCGAAAAATTATGAAATTTGGAATCTAGCAATAATTTGACATCACGGACCCAACAAAAGTGGTTTCGTCGAAATCCGAGGTCGTTTGCAAAATTCCCATTTTTAAGGGCCGAAATTCCATAGCGACTATTCAGAATTTTCAACTGGACATATCTTTTGATTCCCGCTATGAAAATTTGATTTTCCGAATTCGTTGGAAAGATATTATCAATTAGATCCTATTATTTTTGGTTTCACTAAAATCCGGATTGTTTTGCACCCGGTACATTCAATTGAAGTTTGAAATCGAATTATCGAACTACCGCGCCATTTTCAATTCCTTTTATAATTTAAAATAAATATTTATGTTCTAACGACGATCTATATAAATATATACGTTCGAATTATATTCAAATTAAGTTTCTCATCGATATTATTTAAAATAATTCATTTTAAATATTCAAAATTCATTAAAATTGCCAAAATAAAATTTTTAAACTAGCTCAGATTTCCGGGTTATTACAACACTTGAGACCATACTTCTCAATGATAAGTAAATAAATAAAGGTCTCCTCCAAAAATACTCACACAACTAAGGGTACGGAAGCCCTCTCAAAACTAGAAATTACCCAAGGTGGGTCAAATAGCAAATGGACAAAAACCCTTGTCATCGTCGAGTTGGCCAGGGCAAGGCACCCCCTAGAGAGGGTGGTGTGTAAGCCTTTCTCCATGCCCGAATCAGAAAGGGCTAGGTTAAAGCATCAAAAGCATAAGCCTCCTACCCACACCTGAAATGGTCATGACGGAGCATCTAATTAGCATACCCTGCCTCTGCTCGCAGAAGAGCACGTCATGCCTTTGCTAAGAACTAAGCACGTCCTACCTCTTCTCACAGAAGAGCACGTCCTACCTCTACTTATGTTCGGTGTTACCCGTAGAAGGGAACGCAAAACCTTATTAGCACCTACGATGGATAGGATAAGGCACCCCTTGGAGGGGGTGGAGTGTAAGCATCTATCACCGCCTACGATGGCCAGGGTGGAGCATCAAAAGAGTGAGCCTTAATTCCACGTCTGCAATGGCCCAGTTTAAACATCTAAGACCTTATCAACGCCTACAATGGTCAGGATAAGGCGCGTCCTGGAGGGAGGTCGGGTAAGTCCTTGGGCCCTACTTGTGGATATGTTAGCCAAGCGCACATGACGCACAGGCCCAGAGAGTGGCCAACAAAGCACATACATCCTCTGCTTTGACAATCAAAATCCTAGGAAGGGGCTTAAGAAGAACATCCACCCTCTGCTTCCTTAAAAATCAAACCCGGAGGCGGGTAACAAAACTAATCACCAGAAGTGGATTTCTGGTATTCAATCTTAATCACCTGAATCTGGGTTAGTTCGCGAATTCTATCATTACCAAAAGTGGATTTCGGGTCTTCAATATTAACCATCTGAATCTGGGTTAGTTCAGAAATTCTATTATAACCAGAAGTGGATTTCTGGCCTTCAATCTTAATCACCCGAATCTGGGTGAGTTCGGGAATTCTATTACTACCAGAAGTAGATTTCTGGTCTTCAATCTTAATCACCCGAACCTGGGTTAGTTCGGGACTTCTATTAATACCAGAAGTGGATTTCTGGTCTTCAATCTTTGACACCCAAATAAGGGTTGGTTCGGGACTTCTATTAATAAATGGAGGTCGATTTATGGTCTTCAATATTTAATACCTAAATTGGGTTGTACCATGACTTTCCTTCATTTTTGAAAAGCAATGTGATGGATTCATATTATGGACACCTGAGTATGGATCCATTAGACTTCCATTCTGTTGATTCACAAGATTTTTGATTCAAGACAACGACGAAATGAAGATCATATTGAAGAGGTAAGTTCATATATATATATGAGTATTTAGTCGTGTTAGATATTTGTTAAAATCTATCCTCATAGTATAACACAAATGCACAAATAATAATTTATATATATGCGTAAATGGTTAGAAATATCCACCATTGGACAAAATTCATCTGAACCAGTCGACTGGTCCAAAACAGACCAGTTGACTGGTTAGTGAAATTCTGCCTAGTAATAGCTAGTTTTTACAAATTTTCAAATATAAACGATTTTCAGTATTTTCAACCAATTAACTGGTGATTTATAAACCAATTGACTAATTCGAAACAACAGCCATTTATATGAAGAGTCATCTCCTCTCATGAATGGATTTCTATTCATTTCTGAACATAAATGGCTATATCTCTTTACTGTAATTATTTGTGAAAGGTTGCTTCCCTTCCACTATTATATAAACATCATAATCTTCACTTCCAAATCACCAATTTTTTAATGACCCGCATTGGCAGAGGTATTATAATTAATTAATTTAATTATATAAATAGTGATATAGTGAATTAAATGGTCGTGGAATTAAATAATGGTGAATATTTAATTAAAATAATAAATTAAATAATATATTTAATTCTGAAATAATCAGAATTGGCTGAAATGGCGATATGGTGTGAACTGGATCATCTGTGATATTTAATTCAGTTTAGAATTGAATTAGAATAACGAATATATTATTTGAATGACAGTTTGAACGTATAATTATAATATAATTAAAATCGAGCTCGAAATGGCGCTGCAGTTCGTAAATTGGCGATTTGAACTTCAACGGGATGTACAGGATTCGTTTTAAGCCGGATTTCTATGAAACAAGAAACGTGTGGAGCTGGTGGAAAATATCTTTCTAGTGGAAGAGAAAAATCGGGATTTCGTTGTGTAGATTTTGATTTATGTCCAAATCAAATTTTAGAAAAGTCGCTATGGAATTCCTTTATAATTAGTAACGCCTTATTTACGTTATAAAAGGGTTTTCAATATATTTGAATATCGGGTTTGATTTTAGATAAGGTTCTTTTGAGACATAGTGATAATTCAATTTTTAGAATTTTATGGTAATTTTTAATTAATTAAATAAGCAACTTTTTGTTTGGAGTATTTTGCACCCTGTAACCAACATTTCGGGATTTCACAAAATAAGCTAACCTACCGGTATTATTATATGTTTGGGATCATGGAACATTGATCGTCTCACCGGTGTTTTTATTTCTGTTCGTAGCAGCTCGTATATGAACAGAATTTTATAGGGTACGTTAAATGTTACAACTAAATAAAAGAACCTAACATATTTGTGATGAAAACGAGAGCCACGTCTTCTATTATCAGCCACCACTTAGCAAATGGAAACCGAACTTCCACGTCGTCAAACAATCCTATATAAAGCCTTTTCCATTCTAAACCTAACACATTTTTCATTCCTTCGGTCCATTTCTTTTTCCGATGCCGGCTACTTCTCAAACCAAAATCCTCTTCTAAAAATCAAGATAAAATCAGAAGGGAAGGAGCACTAAAGTTGTTTTCGTTTTCACGACCATGTGGGTTTGTTGTCACCAAGGCATGGTGTGTGAAGACTGGGAGTTGCCGTCGTTAGAAATGGAACTGGGCTGCTCCATCGGTGGTGTTGAATTGGGAGGGGTCTGTCTTCTTTCGAAGGATGGAGGGAGTGCTTGTTCCGGTGGTTGTTGGAGCAGTTCACGTGATGACAGGATTTTTAGGGAAGTGTTTGCGAAAATCATGGAGAGTAGGAGTGTAAACACAACAGGAAGTTTGGATCTGGCAAGCTTGGGAACTTCGAAGCAAAGTTAGTTTTATGTTAAGTAAATTGGGAAAGGATAAAAACAGTTGCATGGCCAGGGTTTCTAACGTACGTGAAGGACTATGAAGTAAGGGAAAATGGCCGCATGCCATGATGGAGTTGGTCTCACGTCGTTGTGAATCTGGAAGTGGAAAAGACGGATGAGGGAAAGGGTGAGGTCAGCGAGTGGTTTACAGGGTCGAGGACTGGAGGAATGCGATCTGTACGATCGTCGGTGGCAACGAGTTGAGGATGGCAGTGACGAAGTGGGAGTGTTTATGGAGAGATGATGAACATCTACAAGCATGATATTTGCGGGAAAAGGAGGTTGCATGGAGGTCTCAATGGGGTTGGTTATGTGGAACAGATGAGTGAATAAGCGGATGTGGGTTTGTGTGCATTTGAATTAGTTAGCATAAAGAGAAGGGGGATCCTCGTTCACAGGTTCGAAATGAAAGGGAAGCGGGTTGTATTTAAAAAGGAAAATGGGAAGCACAATTGTTGAAATGGATGTTGTTAAGGTTTACTTTCTGAAATTGGTAGGGTGACATTTACTGTGTTAGTGGTGACTTTGTTGAGATTTGTTGATTAGAGAAGGATGCGGTCTGGAGGAGTTGGGCGTGTTGTAATGATGGAGAAGACGTATGTAGCGCATACAAGTTTGTACTTATTAGTAGGAGGGATGATGGAGATAAAGAGCGGATTCATTTTGATGCGGGTCAGGGTTTGAGAAAGGGTGAGTGGGCCGTTGGTTAATAGGGTTAAGGCCCAATAGTAAATAAAAACCCAAGTTTTTATTTAATTTAATCTTCTAAAAATCATATCTTCTACATATGTAACCAGAATTGAGTGAAACAAGGTCTGTTGGGATCGTATGGACGGCAGCTACAACATGGAACTGACTAGAAGTGAATTCGATCTCATAACAATTTATAGCGAAATAAATTGTCCGTCTGAATCAAGCGATGGTTATCGTTATTAACGATGATCGTCCAATGTGAGTAAATCTCACTAACTCTGAACAGTTTATAATTTCATGTTGTATTTTTAGAACTGTTATATAGTGGCTGATTGACTATGTGTTGACTGTTTGATTGAACTGCTAGTCAGTTAGTTGAATTTCTATATTGATTCTGTTTAACAGAATATATCATATGGAACTGAAAGTGATGTTGATTATATATCGTATAACATCTGTGGATGCAGGGAGACAGGTTGGAGGAATCCAACTGGATTCCTCAACATTTATTTTACCGTGATTCATATATTGTAATATATGATGTGATATATAATCTGTTGTTGATTTTATGTGTTTGAACGATACTGATCATTTTTGTATGGTATGTTAAATACCATAACATACCGGAATGGTGAAAAGGAAATTTGAATAACGAATATTGAAATAGATTTATGTACAAAATCAAAGGAGATTTTATAAAAGGAATTATTTATAAATGGATTATTTATAAATAGAAAATACTTAGAAATAAAACGCTAAAGGAATTATTTGCAAACCATTTGCAAATAGATTAGAAAGAGAAATGTTGTGTAAACCATTTACAAATGAAATCAAAAGGGAGATATTTGTAAAACCATTTACAAATAGAATTAAAAAGGAAAATGTTACTAAAAAGGAAATTATTTGTAAAGTGCGGAACCGTTACTAAAAGTAAATCTTTATAAATGAATAGTTTATTCGAAAAGGAGTTAATCGAATATAGTTTATTCGAATAGAATCAATCGAGTTAATCGAATATTAGTGATTCGAATAAAGTAAAAGGAGTTATCGAATATTAGTTATTCGAATAAGAGTTAAATAGAGGTATCGAATATTAGTTATTCGAATAGAGTTAAATGGAGTTAAAGGAATAAATCGAATATAGTTTATTCGAATGGAATAAAAGGAGTTAATCGAATATAGTTTATTCGAATAGAATCAATTGAGTTAATCGAATATTAGTGATCCGAATAAAGTAAAAGGAGTTATCGAATATTAGTTATTCGAATAAGAGTTAAATAGAGTTAATCGAATATAGTTATTTGAATGGAATTAAAGGAGTTAATCGAATTTGGTTTATTCGAATAGAGTTAAAGGAGTTATCGACTAGAGTTAAATAAATAGAGTTAATCCAATAGCGTTAGTCCAATAGAGTTAATTGATAAGGGTTAATCTAATAGAGTAAATTGAATAGAGTTATCGAATATACCTTATCGAAGGAAAGAATTATCGAATAGAGATGATTCGAAAGAGAAGTTGAAATGTTTAGAAATGGTTTTATAGTATTGAACTCACTTCGATCGCTAGAAAATAGATTCTAATGATGACAGCTGCATCATCAGTATTCATTTTCGAGTTGTAAGTGACGAATTACTACCAGAGATACTGTTTTGAATTTGTTTTGGGAAAGACAAGTTGTGTTGAATTTCAAAATGGGATTTATAATATAGAATTTGATATATAGAATTTGAATATATAGAATTTGAATATAGAAATTCAAATGGGATTTATAATATAGAATTTGAATAATAGAATTTGATATATAGAATTTGATATATAGAATTTGAATAATAGAATTTGATATATAGATTTGAATAATATAAGTGATATAAAATTTGAATAGAAATTGAATAGAATTAACTAAGCCGGAGAGGAATTAGTTAATCCAGTTTTGAATTTGAAGTTGAACTTTGAAAGGTGAATTGGATTTGTAAATGGATATTTTAAATTGAATATAGAACTTAAATTTGAAATTTGGATTCAAATTAGTTAATAAGAAAGTTAAAATATATTTGAACATGTCATGTTCAAATATAAAAGTGAAATAGACTAAAGAGTTAATTAACAAATTAATTAACGAATTGAGTTAAAACGATCAGGTATAGTTAAAATAGATTGGGCAGATATAAATATACATGAGATAGGTATGGATAAGGTATGAAGGTATATAAATAGAATGCTCGACGAAAAGGTATGTATTTAATTCATATATGAGATTTTGTGCGCTGTATCGGCTAGCCGCTTGGCTTTTTCTTTTTCTTTTGGATTGGTGAGGGCCATGGGAGGCTATTTGAAATATCCAGATGCTCCTGGTACAAAGGAGGTTATGGCAAATTTTTCCGGAAATTTAAGGAGTTAGAATATTTTTAAGATAATTTGATCGTTAGAAATCAACGTATCGATATATATATATATATATGTATATATAGAAGTCGATAAGGAAACAAACTTAGAAATAGAATAGTAAAATAAAAAAGGAAGACTAAGAATAAAATCTAGTAAGAATAGAAAGAGGAAGCGTATATGTGTTTAAAAGTGAATAAGTAGTTGTATGGTATTGATTATTCGAGTAAGTAGTCATATCTGTTTTGACGTTATAAATGTTATTCAGTCAAGGTCTGAGAGGTAGTTATACCCCAACTTGATTGATTTCATTATTAACAAATAAATAGTAAGATTTTAGGCTCGAAGATCAATGTTGAATAAGAGTTAGTTGAATATAGTATTTGGGTTGTCGTAACGATGTTTTACTCAACCTCCGTTTTAACCCAAATAAGTGTAAGCTTGGAAATATAATAAAGAATATTTCCTAAGTATAGAAATAAACGAGATGGGAAAAGAGATAAGTAATTGGAATATTTTCCAATTATAAATAGCATATATTTTCTAAAGTTTAGAAAATAAAGGAAGGCGATATTCGGAAATGTTTTCCAAATAACATAAAAGGCCAGTATGGTTATTGAAAATATTTTGTTAACAAACATTGATAAATAAATAGAGAAGTGATTTAACTAATGGAATATTAATTAAGGGCTCAGTGACATGTTCAAAAGGAAAATTTGATTTTTGAAAAGAGTAAACTGTTTAAAAACTCCCAGGGCAAGACTGTTTGAATTAAAAACAAAATTTAACAGAAATTTGTGAAAGCAAAATTGAATTAAAAGTAAAGCTAGTAACTGAGATTGAATTAGAATGATATCAAGACAAATTGGATTGTGAGAATCAAATTTGAAGTGTAATGTGATAATCAAGTTAAGAGTTGGGAATCGAGAAGAAACTCGAGTTTAAATGATATTTGGCTCGGATATAAGTGAATGGTTGTGTTGTGGATAAAAGCAGATTGGAATTTGATTGGGATGACCCTTGTATCCGCTGAATTGATAACAGGTGGAAAGGATATAATGATATGCCGACAAAATGTACAAGTTTATATTTCTATTGGATATAAGATTTATGAGCCGAATTGGAAAGCCGCGTGGCTGTTTGATTTTACTTTGAGTTGGAGATGGCCCAGAGAGGCAAGTTGGGGTTTGACCGATTGACCAGTACAAAGGAGGTGCTGGCGAAATTTTTCGAAGAGTTAAGGCGTTAGAAAATTTTCCGGATTTTTGAAAATTTTCGTTGATAATAAGAATTAATAATTTAATTGAATTTAAATTAGTCCAGTTGAAAACTGGAGTTAAAAAGTGAACAAATATGTTCTAACCAGTCGATATGGTCGTTCTCTACCTTAGCAATTTCGAGGACGAAATTATTTTAAGTGGGGAAGAATGTAATGACCCGCATTGGCAGAGGTATTATGATTAATTTATTTAATTATATAAATAGTGATATAGTGAATTAAATGGTCGTGGAATTAAATAATGGTGAATAATTAATTAAAATAATAAATTAAATAATATATTTAATTCTGAAATAATCAGAATTGGCTGAAATGGCGATATGGTGTGAACTGGATCATCTGTGATATTTAATTCAGTTTAGAATTGAATTAGAATAACGAATATATTATTTGAATGACAGTTTGAACGTATAATTATAATATAATTAAAATCGAGCTCGAAATGGCGCTGCAATTCGTAAATTGGCGATTTGAACTTCAACGGGATGTACAGGATTCGTTTTAAGCCGGATTTCTATGAAACAAGAAACGTGTGGAGCTGGTGGAGTATATATTTCTAGAGGAGGAGAAAAATCGGGATTTCATCGTGTAGATTTTGATTTATGTCCAAATCAAATTTTAGAAAAGTCGTTGGGAATTCCTTTATAATTAGTAACGCCTTATTTACATTATAAAAGGGTTTTCAATATATTTGAATATCGGTTTTGATTTTAGATAAGGTTCTTTTGAGACGTAGTGATAATTTAATTTTTAGAATTTTATGGTAATTTTTAATTAATTAAATAATCAACTTTTTGTTTGGAGTATTTTGCAACCTGTAACCAACATTTCGGGGTTTCACAAAATAAGCTAACCTACCGGTATTATTATATTTTTGGGATCGTAGGACATTGATCGTCTCACCGGTGTTTTTATTTCTGTTCGTAGAAGCTCGTATATGGACAGAATTTTGTAGGGTATGTTAAATGTTACAACTAAATAAAAGAACCTAACTTATTTGTGATGAAAACGAGAGCCACGTTGTAACGACCCAGATTTTCTGGTCGATTTATTTTGAATATTTAATATCGTTTTAAATATTGAGCTGATAATATAATCAATTTTTTTTTTTATATTGAATTATCGACATAACTATCGTAATATGAGGATCTTAAGTAATTAAATTTGAAATGGAGTCAAATTGATTTATATGAAGTTTTATTTGAATTTAAACGATAACAAATAATAATTATCGAAGAATTCATTGGTTTAAATTTAAATTATATTATATTGATTTAAAATGGTTATTTTATATTACATTCAAATTAAATTGTATAATCTGTTTCGTTGAATTCAAAATAGTGAATAATGTTGGGAACATCAATTGTTTTGCTGAAATAGTGGTTCGTGGTTTCAAATTAAAGAACCGCAAGATATTTTATCTATTTAAAATAAAAAATGGAGCCGACCTATATTTTCATATACATCAGCCGACCTTAGTTTTCAGTTCGCAGACCTATATTTTCTCGAGCACGAATTAGTGTCTCCCAGCTTCACAACAAGGAAGACAACGAATTCAATGGCGTGTACCTTCTGTTCTCGTTCGCAGTCTATATAAACGAACCAGGCTTTCCTTCTGAAACCAAGTTTTTCTTCTCGTTTTTCCAATCAGTGACCGCTTCTATCCATTTTAAACCGAAACCCTCAGAAATCAAAATCGAGATTCAATCCATTCCTGGAGCTCGACGCAACCTAGGGGGAAGCCGCGATTTGTGCTAATGGCGAAGAGGAGGGGGTTGCGATCCATTTTTTTTCTTGGATCTGGAGTACCCCGCAACGTCAGGCTCGAGTTCGACCTAAGGATTTAGTGCGAAAGGGGGTCGCGAAGATGAAGCATTCAAATGGAAGGGGGCGCTCGGGTTTACAGGAGAAGATGGAGCCGTCTATTGGAGAAGAGGGGTCATCGATGGGTTCAGGAAGGGAAACAGGGACCGAAGAAAGAAAAAGGGAAATTTAAATAGAGAATTTAAGGTATATTTTTCTTAATTTAAATTGGTAGTTGATTTAATCAATTTGAATAACTTGTAGGAATTAGCATATTAGTTAGAACTGAATTCGTACATTATTGAGAGAAAAGGAAATGGTGTTTACTATTAATTTGGAAATTTATTTAAGGTAAATTAGTTTATTTAATTGGAAATAGATTTAATATATAGAAATTAGTTAGTAAAGGATAAAATCTGTAAACTAAGTAGTTAAGGATTAAATTGGAATTTAATTTACATATGAGTAATTGATTTAAATTAAATTAGTGAAGTTCAAAAACTGAAATATATTTATATTGTTTACATTGAAAACAGAGGTACAAAGGAATCGTGAAATCTATACGATAAGCTTAAATGGGGTACTCGACGAATTAAAATCCTGGTGAGTAAATCTCACTCACCTTTAGAATTATTTTTATTTCATTAAAAATAATTGTCTGTTGCTTGTGTGAATGTTTTCTGGTTGTTTATATATATTAGTTATTTAGGCTATTATATATATATATTGGGTTGTTGATTGGTTGGATTCCCGCAGTCTCATTAGCGGATGCCCGCAGTTTCATAGCGGATGATTACCCTATACGCCCCACGCTATGATTAGTGGATGACCTTCTATACCGCGATATTCTGCCACGAAGCAGAATGGGTATTATTTATGTGCTAACATCTGTGGATGCAGGAAAACAGGTTGGAGGAATCCAACTGGATTCCTCAAAAATATATTATCTGTTTGTTTATTTGTTTGCATATATATTGTTATATATGATGTGTTAGAAAAATAAATAATTCGTTGCTTTGTGTGTTTAAATATCACTGGGCTTAAGTAATGATATTTAAAATATCGTAAAAAGGATATTGGAGATTTAAAAAGGGGAATTCTATTTTTAAATAGAACTTGAATTTTAAATGGAAATAAAAATATAAACTTGTTTTTGAAAAATAAAACAAGTAGTTTCTTTTTAAACGAAGTTATAAATAGTTCTTTTATAACGAAGTTATAAATGAAGTGAAAAGAATTATCAATTTGATAATTCAGAAATAGAAATACAAGTGTGAAATTGGAATTCGAAATGAAATTTCAAATTAGGATTTGAAATGGAATTTTTAAATATATAACTCAAATGGAATTTGAGTATAACATTTGAATTTTTAAGGGAGTTTGAATGTTTAAATTTTAAAAGGAGATTGAATATTAGAAATTCAAATAAGAGTTCAAATAGAATTTGAAATAGAATTTCAAAATAGAATTTTCAAAAGAGAATTTGAAATAGACTTTGAAAATAGATTTTCAAAGAAGAATTGAATAGAATTTGAAATATAGTATTTCAAGGAAGAATTCAAATGTGAAATTTGAATAGAGATTTGAATTGGAATTCAAATATGAAATTTGAATTGAGATTTGAAATAGAAATTCAAGTGTTGAATTTGAACATGAAATTGAATATAGAAATTCAAGTAGAAATTTGAATATGGAATTTCAAATTAGAATTTGAAATGAACTTTGAAAATAGGACTTCAAAGTAAGAAGTGGAATAGGATTTCAAAATAGGAAATCCAAATAAATTTTGAAATGGAATTTGGATTTTAAAGGAGTTCAAATGGATTTGAAATAAGGAAAATTCAAATGGGTTTTAAATAATGTGTTTTAATAAAGAGGATTTAAATATAAGAATTTAAATAGAATTCAAATGGTGTTAAATATAAATTCAAACAAAACTCAAATGGAGTTTAAATAGAAGGAATTTGAATAAGAGAAATTTGAAACATGGTATTTGAATTCAAAGGAAGTAAATGTGGTACTTGAAGTTCAAAGTAAAAATGAGTTTAAATATTTGAAGTTCAAATAGATTAAAAATGGAATTTGAATTCAAATAGTTGAAATAGAATTTGAATATAGAATTTGAATTAGAATCGAATTGGAATTTGAATATAGACTTCAAATATAAATGAAATAGAAGATCAGAAATATTTGTTGAGTCGGAAAAATATGTTTGATATATATTAAAAATAAAATCAGAATGGAGTTGAAGTCATTTCAAAGAAGTTTAGAAGTTTTAAAAGTTTATATATATAAATATAATTAAAACGAACTCGCCGCAGCGCTGCAGTTCGAAAATTGGCGTTTCGAACTTCAATTGAATATACATAACCCAATTGAAGTCGAAATTTCTCGAAACAAGAAACGTCAGGACCGGTGTGATAATAGTTTTCTAATGAAAGAGAAAAATCTGAATTTCGTCGTATAGATTTTGAGTTATGTCAAAATCAAAATTTCAAAAATGCAGCGCCATAAACCATTATAAACCATAATAGATTTTATATATAAATATTGGGATTTTTAAGCAAATAAAAATCCGGATTGCCATTTAAAAATCTAGACTTGAGTTAGAAAATAAATGTGAACTCAAGTGAAGTAAAGAAGATGATTTTTGAAACAATAATCCTGTTTTTGATTATTGAATAGAATTAACTAAATCAAAGGAGAATTAGTCAATCGAGTTTGAACTAAAGTCGAATTTTGAAAAGTGAAATTTGGAATTGTAAATATATATTCGAAATCGAATATAGAACTTAAATTGAAATTTGAATTCAATTGATTGATAAGTAAGTGGAAATATATTCGAAACGTGTTATATTCAAATATACGAGTGAGATAGGCAGAGAGTTAGTTAAAGAATTACTTTAACGAATTTA
Organism: Allium sativum; assembly: GCA_030737875.1. Lineage (NCBI taxonomy): Eukaryota > Viridiplantae > Streptophyta > Magnoliopsida > Asparagales > Amaryllidaceae > Allium > Allium sativum. The sequence continues at coordinate 79,843,553 of CM060925.1, forward strand.
GTCAAACGAGTGTGTGAAGTTGAAATAAATCCGACAGGTATAGACATACAGGAGACAGGTATGAGACAAGGATAATGCAGGTATATAAATAATGTGCTCGACAAAAAGGTACATGTTTAATTCATATATGAGGTTTTATGCGCCGTATCGGCAAGCCGCTTGGCTTTTCCTTTTTCTTTTTGATTGAGGAAGATACCGGGATGCTATTTGAAATTTCCCGATGCTCCCGATACAGGGGAGGTTATGGCGAATTTTTCCGGGAATTTAAGGAGTTAGAATATTTTTAAGAAATTTGACAATTAGAAATCTATATATCGATATATATAGAATTCGATAAGGAAACGAAATCAAAAATAGCGTAAAGGGCCAAGATTGATTATTGAAAATATTTGGTAAACAAATATTGATAGAGAAATTGGAGAAGAGATTTAATTAATGAAATATTAATTAAAGAGCCCAGTGATTTGTTTGATATGTTGATTGAACACTTGTTTTTATTCGATAGTTAAATCACAGACTATCGAAGTTTTGACCATCGTTGTCAATATGGAGAGACCGGTTGGATTATTATCCGAAGAACCACTCCGTATCGGCATAAGCGTTGCGAACCAAGTATGCTGAATATATTGAAGACGGAGTGAAGTGCAAGGGCTTTTCTATTTATAGAAATAGTGCCTTCGGTTTCGTTCAATCCCAGAACGAACGTAAATGGACGAATGTCTGACAAAGTATTTCCAATGATCAATTGGGTTGGTCTGTATGAATGTATATGGTTGCAACGGATTTATCCCTTAGCATAATATCCAGAATATTTGTGCAAACTCAACTAGTGATTAACGGATCTGACAATGTGGCATTCAAAGTGATTGTGTTATCAAGGAATAGTAAGTATGCGTAGCCTCAGGCCTCAACAACCGGGAAAGGACAAAAATCGGGCAGGCAGCATGGCTATGTGGGTCGCACCTATTAGGGTGTATAATCATCTATCTAGAGAAATTCCTTTTGTTTCTAAATCTATCGATTCTACCCATTCGGGAAACGGTGGTTTGAGTCCAACCGTTGGTGATATACATTCGATACACTCAAGCGAAATGAGTGGTCGGTCATGTGGGGGCCGGGTTGCAAGATGTTCTTGTTGAACCCAGTGTATTCCTCTTTAGAGATACACAGTCGGAAGGTGGTTCCATACCTTGTCATGTTGGAAATCCAATCTCCAATAAGCGCCATGCGGTTTTTGATTTATACTATATATGTGGAGCGTGAGATGCAAGCGTTCTACTATTTGGTTATTTACTTGATGTAGACATTATTATAATATCACTGGATTTTTGTATCAAAGTGTTTTGGGTTATAGTAAGGTAAAAACCGTCCGTGGTTATGTGTGGGCTGGTCTTACTATTACCTTTTCTTTTGAAAGGATTTTTTAAAGTTAAAAAAATAGTTGGAGTTTACTCACACCAGTCCCATGACTGACCCAGAGTTTATTTTGTTTTGTTTTCCCTAAACTCTTGGGTGCCCAAATTTGTACGGGCAGTCAAGTGTTTCAGGCTTTTACAGATACACTTGGAGGAGCTTGAAGCTGGAGGCTTCAACGTTAGTTATCTAAAGTTACTTCCGCTGGATCAAATGTTATGTGTACTCTGATGATGGTATGTATATATGTACCAAACTGATTTGTATTTCAAAGCTTATGTTATAATATATTTTCTTCGTTCCGCTGTGAGTTGTGATCTTCGTTTTTCTTCTATTCTAATATTTCTTTCTTTCTATTTCTCATCCTCTAACTTCTTTCTAATAATGAGTCGTATTTCTGTGTTATTTGGGTTGGACGTGTGGTGTATTTAGTCAACCCAGGTAGCACGGATTTGCGGGTCGTTACAGTTGGTATCAGAGCTTAGGTTGAGCGAACACCTAGGCTTGTGTGGCATGTGCTCATTAGAGATAGGGTCAGTAGTACCCTAGAATGAGTTGAGCGTATATATGAGAGAGCGTATTTGTAATTTGATATAAAAGTTGTTTTATATTGTGTTGGCTTGTCTGTTGAGTGGTTTATGAATTCTGGTCGAATCGTGGGACGCCACGAAGTCGATAGGAATTTCTAAACGCTTAAACAGGAGATTGAACACGATATTGTTTTAAAATGGGTAGATGAAATAATTTTACCCAAAATTTCTATTTTGATATAGAAAGAATAATTTTCTAGAATTATTATTATATGGATGTGTTGGATGTTGATTTTATAATCGAATGAGATTATAAACTTAGAATGGTTATTTATAACCGAATAAAATTTGTATATGAAATTAAATATACAAATGGAATGAATTAGAATTAAATTCAAACCAAAATTAAGAATTCAAAATCCTGGGAAGTTGAAAAATATTTTTCAAAGTATATTAAAATAATATAGATTTGTTTTAAAAAGATTTGAAAGAAAATCATGGATTTTGAAATAATAAAGCACTGAACTCACTTCAGTGACTGGGAAATAATTCTGATGATGATTGCAACACCATCAGTGTTCATTTTCGAGTTTCTAAGTGATGGATTGCTACCTTAGAAAAGTTTTGATGGAAATTTGTTTTGAATGAAAACAAGTAGATTGAAATTCAAATGTTTTGAATTTGAAATGAAAATAAATATATGTATATATTTATGTGATTTCAGAAGAATTTGAAAAGAAAACCCAGGGATTTGAATTCTGAAATTGAAATTTAACTTAAACAAGTTAAATGGGCCGAAGGGAGTGAATTGATTAGAATCAATTTGAATAGGTTATTGGAATATATATTAGATATAAATGGATTGATCGCAGATCATTCGAATCAAATATGTGAAGACCAAAAGTTTTGGTGAAATTAAAATGTGTTGAAAAATAAGGAGGTGAGTTTCAACATAAAGGAGTTTTGAAAAGTAATAGATTTGTACCATTTTTCTACCTTAGCAATTTCGAGGACGAAATTATTTTAAGGGGGGAAGAATGTAACGACCCAGATTTTCTGGTCGATTTATTTTGAATATTTAATATCGTTTTAAATATTGAGCTGATAATATAATCAATTTTTTTTTTTATATTGAATTATCGACATAACTATCGTAATATGAGGATCTTAAGTAATTAAATTTGAAATGGAGTCAAATTGATTTATATGAAGTTTTATTTGAATTTAAACGATAACAAATAATAATTATCGAAGAATTCATTGGTTTAAATTTAAATTATATTATATTGATTTAAAATGGTTATTTTATATTACATTCAAATTAAATTGTATAATCTGTTTCGTTGAATTCAAAATAGTGAATAATGTTGGGAACATCAATTGTTTTGCTGAAATAGTGGTTCGTGGTTTCAAATTAAAGAACCGCAAGATATTTTATCTATTTAAAATAAAAAATGGAGCCGACCTATATTTTCATATACATCAGCCGACCTTAGTTTTCAGTTCGCAGACCTATATTTTCTCGAGCACGAATTAGTGTCTCCCAGCTTCACAACAAGGAAGACAACGAATTCAATGGCGTGTACCTTCTGTTCTCGTTCGCAGTCTATATAAACGAACCAGGCTTTCCTTCTGAAACCAAGTTTTTCTTCTCGTTTTTCCAATCAGTGACCGCTTCTATCCATTTTAAACCGAAACCCTCAGAAATCAAAATCGAGATTCAATCCATTCCTGGAGCTCGACGCAACCTAGGGGGAAGCCGCGATTTGTGCTAATGGCGAAGAGGAGGGGGTTGCGATCCATTTTTTTTCTTGGATCTGGAGTACCCCGCAACGTCAGGCTCGAGTTCGACCTAAGGATTTAGTGCGAAAGGGGGTCGCGAAGATGAAGCATTCAAATGGAAGGGGGCGCTCGGGTTTACAGGAGAAGATGGAGCCGTCTATTGGAGAAGAGGGGTCATCGATGGGTTCAGGAAGGGAAACAGGGACCGAAGAAAGAAAAAGGGAAATTTAAATAGAGAATTTAAGGTATATTTTTCTTAATTTAAATTGGTAGTTGATTTAATCAATTTGAATAACTTGTAGGAATTAGCATATTAGTTAGAACTGAATTCGTACATTATTGAGAGAAAAGGAAATGGTGTTTACTATTAATTTGGAAATTTATTTAAGGTAAATTAGTTTATTTAATTGGAAATAGATTTAATATATAGAAATTAGTTAGTAAAGGATAAAATCTGTAAACTAAGTAGTTAAGGATTAAATTGGAATTTAATTTACATATGAGTAATTGATTTAAATTAAATTAGTGAAGTTCAAAAACTGAAATATATTTATATTGTTTACATTGAAAACAGAGGTACAAAGGAATCGTGAAATCTATACGATAAGCTTAAATGGGGTACTCGACGAATTAAAATCCTGGTGAGTAAATCTCACTCACCTTTAGAATTATTTTTATTTCATTAAAAATAATTGTCTGTTGCTTGTGTGAATGTTTTCTGGTTGTTTATATATATTAGTTATTTAGGCTATTATATATATATATATTGGGTTGTTGATTGGTTGGATTCCCGCAGTCTCATTAGCGGATGCCCGCAGTTTCATAGCGGATGATTACCCTATACGCCCCACGCTATGATTAGTGGATGACCTTCTATACCGCGATATTCTGCCACGAAGAAGAATGGGTATTATTTATGTGCTAACATCTGTGGATGCAGGAAAACAGGTTGGAGGAATCCAACTGGATTCCTCAAAAATATATTATCTGTTTGTTTATTTGTTTGCATATATATTGTTATATATGATGTGTTAGAAAAATAAATAATTCGTTGCTTTGTGTGTTTAAATATCACTGGGCTTAAGTAATGATATTTAAAATATCGTAAAAAGGATATTGGAGATTTAAAAAGGGGAATTCTATTTTTAAATAGAACTTGAATTTTAAATGGAAATAAAAATATAAACTTGTTTTTGAAAAATAAAACAAGTAGTTTCTTTTTAAACGAAGTTATAAATAGTTCTTTTATAACGAAGTTATAAATGAAGTGAAAAGAATTATCAATTTGATAATTCAGAAATAGAAATACAAGTGTGAAATTGGAATTCGAAATGAAATTTCAAATTAGGATTTGAAATGGAATTTTTAAATATATAACTCAAATGGAATTTGAGTATAACATTTGAATTTTTAAGGGAGTTTGAATGTTTGAATTTTAAAAGGAGATTGAATATTAGAAATTCAAATAAGAGTTCAAATAGAATTTGAAATAGAATTTCAAAATAGAATTTTCAAAAGAGAATTTGAAATAGACTTTGAAAATAGATTTTCAAAGAAGAATTGAATAGAATTTGAAATATAGTATTTCAAGGAAGAATTCAAATGTGAAATTTGAATAGAGATTTGAATTGGAATTCAAATATGAAATTTGAATTGAGATTTGAAATAGAAATTCAAGTGTTGAATTTGAACATGAAATTGAATATAGAAATTCAAGTAGAAATTTGAATATGGAATTTCAAATTAGAATTTGAAATGAACTTTGAAAATAGGACTTCAAAGTAAGAAGTGGAATAGGATTTCAAAATAGGAAATCCAAATAAATTTTGAAATGGAATTTGGATTTTAAAGGAGTTCAAATGGATTTGAAATAAGGAAAATTCAAATGGGTTTTAAATAATGTGTTTTAATAAAGAGGATTTAAATATAAGAATTTAAATAGAATTCAAATGGTGTTAAATATAAATTCAAACAAAACTCAAATGGAGTTTAAATAGAAGGAATTTGAATAAGAGAAATTTGAAACATGGTATTTGAATTCAAAGGAAGTAAATGTGGTACTTGAAGTTCAAAGTAAAAATGAGTTTAAATATTTGAAGTTCAAATAGATTAAAAATGGAATTTGAATTCAAATAGTTGAAATAGAATTTGAATATAGAATTTGAATTAGAATCGAATTGGAATTTGAATATAGACTTCAAATATAAATGAAATAGAAGATCAGAAATATTTGTTGAGTCGGAAAAATATGTTTGATATATATTAAAAATAAAATCAGAATGGAGTTGAAGTCATTTCAAAGAAGTTTAGAAGTTTTAAAAGTTTATATATATAAATATAATTAAAACGAACTCGTCGCAGCGCTGCAGTTCGAAAATTGGCGTTTCGAACTTCAATTGAATATACAGAACCCAATTGAAGTCGAAATTTCTCGAAACAAGAAACGTCAGGACCGGTGTGATAATAGTTTTCTAATGAAAGAGAAAAATCTGAATTTCGTCGTATAGATTTTGAGTTAGGTCAAAATCAAAATTTCAAAAATGCAGCGCCATAAACCATTATAAACCATAATAGATTTTATATATAAATATTGGGATTTTTAAGCAAATAAAAATCCGGATTGCCATTTAAAAATCTAGACTTGAGTTAGAAAATAAATGTGAACTCAAGTGAAGTAAAGAAGATGATTTTTGAAACAATAATCCTGTTTTTGATTATTGAATAGAATTAACTAAATCAAAGGAGAATTAGTCAATCGAGTTTGAACTAAAGTCGAATTTTGAAAAGTGAAATTTGGAATTGTAAATATATATTCGAAATCGAATATAGAACTTAAATTGAAATTTGAATTCAATTGATTGATAAGTAAGTGGAAATATATTCGAAACGTGTTATATTCAAATATACGAGTGAGATAGGCAGAGAGTTAGTTAAAGAATTACTTTAACGAATTTAGTCAAATGAGTGTGTGAAGTTGAAATAAATCCGACAGGTATAGACATACAGGAGACAGGTATGAGACAAGGATAATGCAGGTATATAAATAATGTGCTCGACAAAAAGGTACATGTTTAATTCATATATGAGGTTTTATGCGCCGTATCGGCAAGCCGCTTGGCTTTTCCTTTTTCTTTTTGATTGAGGAAGATACCGGGATGCTATTTGAAATTTCCCGATGCTCCCGATACAGGGGAGGTTATGGCGAATTTTTCCGGGAATTTAAGGAGTTAGAATATTTTTAAGAAATTTGACAATTAGAAATCTATATATCGATATATATAGAATTCGATAAGGAAACGAAATCAAAAATAGCGTAAAGGGCCAAGATTGATTATTGAAAATATTTGGTAAACAAATATTGATAGAGAAATTGGAGAAGAGATTTAATTAATGAAATATTAATTAAAGAGCCCAGTGATTTGTTTGATATGTTGATTGAACACTTGTTTTTATTCGATAGTTAAATCACAGACTATCGAAGTTTTGACCATCGTTGTCAATATGGAGAGACCGGTTGGATTATTATCCGAAGAACCACTCCGTATCGGCATAAGCGTTGCGAACCAAGTATGCTGAATATATTGAAGACGGAGTGAAGTGCAAGGGCTTTTCTATTTATAGAAATAGTGCCTTCGGTTTCGTTCAATCCCAGAACGAACGTAAATGGACGAATGTCTGACAAAGTATTTCCAATGATCAATTGGGTTGGTCTGTATGAATGTATATGGTTGCAACGGATTTATCCCTTAGCATAATATCCAGAATATTTGTGCAAACTCAACTAGTGATTAACGGATCTGACAATGTGGCATTCAAAGTGATTGTGTTATCAAGGAATGGTAAGTATGCGTAGCCTCAGGCCTCAACAACCGGGAAAGGACAAAAATCGGGCAGGCAGCATGGCTATGTGGGTCGCACCCATTAGGGTGTATAATCAGCTATCTAGAGAAATTCCTTTTGTTTCTAAATCTATCGATTCTACCCATTCGGGAAACGGTGGTTTGAGTCCAACCGTTGGTGATATACATTCGATACACTCAAGCGAAATGAGTGGTCGGTCATGTGGGGGCCGGGTTGCAAGATGTTCTTGTTGAACCCAGTGTATTCCTCTCTAGAGATACACAGTCGGAAGGTGGTTCCATACCTTGTCATGTTGGAAATCCAATCTCCAATAAGCGCCATGCGGTTTTTGATTTATACTATATATGTGGAGCGTGAGATGCAAGCGTTCTACTATTTGGTTATTTACTTGATGTAGACATTATTATAATATCACTGGATTTTTGTATCAAAGTGTTTTGGGTTATAGTAAGGTAAAAACCGTCCGTGGTTATGTGTGGGCTGGTCTTACTATTACCTTTTCTTTTGAAAGGATTTTTTTAAAGTTAAAAAAATAGTTGGAGTTTACTCACACCAGTCCCATGACTGACCCAGAGTTTATTTTGTTTTGTTTTCCCTAAACTCTTGGGTGCCCAAATTTGTACGGGCAGTCAAGTGTTTCAGGCTTTTACAGATACACTTGGAGGAGCTTGAAGCTGGAGGCTTCAACGTTAGTTATCTAGAGTTACTTCCGCTGGATCAAATGTTATGTGTACTCTGATGATGGTATGTATATATGTACCAAACTGATTTGTATTTCAAAGCTTATGTTATAATATATTTTCTTCGTTCCGCTGTGAGTTGTGATCTTCGTTTTTCTTCTATTCTAATATTTCTTTCTTTCTATTTCTCATCCTCTAACTTCTTTCTAATAATGAGTCGTATTTCTGTGTTATTTGGGTTGGACGTGTGGTGTATTTAGTCAACTCAGGTAGCACGGATTTGCGGGTCGTTACACACGTCTTCTGTTCTCAGCCACCACTTAGCAAATGGAAACCGAACTTCCACATCATCAAACAATCCTATATAAAGCCTTTTCCATTCTAAACCTAACACATTTTTCATTCCTTTGGTCCATTTCTTTTTCCGCCGCCTGCTACTTCTCAAACCAAAATCCTCTTCTAAAAATCAAGATAAAATCAAAAGGGAAGGAGAGCTAAAGTTGTTTTCGTTTTCATGAGCATGTGGGTTTGTTCTCACCAAGGCATGGTACTTGAAGACTGGGAGTTGCCGTCGGTAGAAATGAAACTGGGCTGCTCCATCGGTGGTGTTGAATTGGGAGGGGTATGTCTTCTTTCGAAGGATGGAGGGAGTGCTCGTTCCGGTGGTTGTTGGAGCAGTTCACGTGATGACAGGATTTTTAGGGAAGTGTTAGCGGAAATCATGGATAGGAGGAGTGTAAACGCAGCAGGAAGTTTGGATCTGGAAAGCTTGGGAACTTCGAAGCAAAGTGAGTTTTCTGTTAAGTAAATTGGGAAAGGATAAAAACAGTTGCATGGCCAAGGTTTCTAACGTACGTGAAGGACTATGAAGTAAGGGAAAATGGCTGCATGCCATGATGGTGTTGGTCTCACGTCGTTGTGAATCTGGAAGTGGAAAAGACGGATGAGGGAAAGGGTGAGGTCATCGAGTGGTTTACAAGGTCGAGGACTGGAGGAATGCGATCTGTACGGTCGTCGGTGGCAACGAGTTAAGGATGGCGGTGACGAAGTGGTAGTGTTTGGGGAGAGATGATGAACGTCTACAGGCATGAGATTTACGGGAAAAGGAGCTTGCTTGGTGGTCTCAATAAGGTTGGTTATGTGGAACAGATGAGTGAATATGCGGACGTGGGTTTGTGTGCATTTGAATTAGTTAGCATGAAGAGAAGGGGGATCCTCGTTCACATGTTCGAAATGAAAGGGAAGCGGGTTGTATTTAAAAAGGAAAATGGGAAGCACAATTGTTGAAATGGATGTTGTTAAGGTTTACTTTCTGAAATTGGTAGGGTGACATTTACTGTGTTAGTGGTGACGTTGTTGAGATTTGTTGATTAGAGAAGGATGTGGTCTAGAGGAGTTGGGCGTGTTGTAATGATGGAGAAGACGTATGTAGCGCATACGAGTTTGTACTTATTAGTAGGAGGGATGATGGAGATGAAGAGCGGATTCATTTTGATGCGGGTCAGGGTTTGAGCAAGGGTGAGTGGGTTGTTGGTTAATAGGGTTAAGGCCCATTAGTAAATAAAAACCCAAGTTTTTATTTAATTTAATCTTCTAAAAATCATATTTTCTACATACGTAATTAGAATTCAGCGAAACAAGGTCCGTTGGGATCGTATGGACGGCGGCTACAACATGGAACTGACTGGAAGTGAATACGAGCTAGTAACAATTTATAGCGAAATAAATTGTCTGCCTGAATCAAGCGATGGTTATCGTTATTAACGATGATCGTCCAATGTGAGTAAATCTCACTAACTCTGAACAGTTTATAATTTCATGTTGTATTTTTAGAACTATTAAATATTGGCTGATTGACTGTGTGTTGACTGTTTGATTGAACTGCTAGTCAGTTAATTGAATTTCTATATTGATTCTGTTTAATAGAATATATCATATGGAACTGAAAGTGATGTTGATTTTATATTGTATAACATCTGTGGATGCAGGGAGACAGGTTAGAGGAATCCAACTGGATTCCTCAACATTTATTTTACTGTGATTCATATATTGTAATATATGATGTGATATATAATCCGTTGTCGATTTAATGTGTTTGAACGATACAAATCATTGTTGTATGGTATGTTAAATACCATAACATACCGGAGTGGTGAGAAGGAAATTTGAATAACGAATATTGAAATAGATTTATGTACAAAATCAAAGGAGATTTTATAAAGGGAATTATTTATAAATGGATTATTTATAAATAGAAAATATTTAGAAATAAAACCCTAAAGGAATTATTTGCAAACCATTTGCAAATAGATTAGAAAGAGAAATGTTTTGTAAACCATTTACAAATGAAATCGAAAAGGAGACATTTGTAAAACCATTTACAAATAGAATTAAAAAGGAAAATGTTACTAAAAAGGAAATCATTTGTAAAGTGCAGAACCGTTACTAAAAGTAAATCTTTATAAATGAATAGTTTATTCGAAAAGGAGTTAATCAAATATAGTTTTTCGAATAGAATCAGTTGAGTTAATCGAATATTAGTGATTCGAATAAAGCAAAACGAGTTATCGAATATTAGTTATTCGAATATGAGCTCAATAGAGTTATCGAATATTAGTTATTCGAATAGAGTTAAATGGAGTTAAAGGAATAAATCAAATATAGTTTATTTGAATGGAATAAAAGGAGTTAATCGAATATAGTTTATTCGAATAGAATCAATTGAGTTAATCGAATATTAGTGATTCGAATAAAGTAAAAGGAGTTATCGAATATTAGTTATTCGAATAAGAGTTAAATAGAGTTAATCGAATATAATTATTCGAATGGAATTAAAGGAGTTAATCGAATTTGGTTTATTCGAATAGAGTTAAAGGAGTTATCAACTAGAGTTAAATAAATAGAGTTAATCCAATAGCGTTAGTCCAATAGAGTTAATTGATAAGGGTTAATCAAATAGAGTAAATTGAATAGAGTTATCGAATATACCTTATCGAAGGAAATAATTATCGAATAGAGATGATTCGAAAGAGAAGTTATGTAAGGAAGTGTTAAAGGGTTAAAGATGAACTTACCCTATTTCGAGATTTGAAATGTTGTTCGGTTAAGGTTTGAGAGGTAGTTATACCCCAACTTGATTGACTTCGTTTTTTAATTTAGAAATGGTTAAGGTTCGAGAGTGAAAGTGGTTAAGTGAATTTAGTAAATAAGTATAGTGGTTTGAGTTGTCGTCGCGATGTTGATTTAAACATTTGTTTAAATCCAAGTAAATAAGATTTGGAAATGTTTTCCAAATAGAATCAGAAACGTAATCAAATATTGAAATAGGAAATATGAATATATATATATATATGATTGATGATTGATTGATAGAATTTCCATCTGGAAATAATATCGTTGTTTGCACACGTGTTTTTCTTTGATAGTTAAATCACAGACTATCGAAGTTTTGACCATTTTAACGTTGTTAATATGGAGAGACCTGTTGGATTATTATCCAAAGAACCACTCTGTATTGGCGTAAGCATTGCGAATCATATATGCCAAAGAAAATTGAAGACAGAGTAAAGTGCAAGGGCTATTGTATAAGTCTTAGATAACAGTGCCTAAAATGGATGTACTGAATAGTGCCTTCGGTTCATCCTGTTCCTGGATGACTTGTATGGATGAATGTCTGACAGAGTATTTCCAGAAAGGTCACGTACATTGATTTCTTCAACCGTACCAAGAGTGGAAGCGGAGAAGGAAACTTCTTTTAGCTGACATGTAATGTATGGTTGTAGACGTCAATCGGTGATTTGATGGATTTGATGATGTGACATTCGAAGTGAATCTGGTGTGAAGATAAAGCGTAGCTTCTAGCCTCACATCCGGTAAATGACAGAAATCGGGCAGGCAGCATGGCTAAGTCGGTCGCTCCGAAGTCGGGTGTATAATCACCTGATCTAGAGTTTCATTTACTTCTTAAAATCTATTGTTGATGCTATCCCATTCGGGAAACGGTTGCTGATCCCAACTGTTGGTGATATACTTTCGATACACTCAAGCGAAATGAGTGGTCGGTCATGTGTGGCCGGGTTGCAAGATGTTCTTGTTGAACCCAGTGTATTCATTTCTAGAGGTACACTAGCGAAAGGTGGTTTCATACCTTGTCATGGTTGGAAATCCATTACCCAATACGTGGTTTTGATTGTTTATTATATATGTAGAACGTGAGATGAAAGCGTTTCTGCTAGATGATTATTATATTGTGGTTGATAGACATTGTTATAATATCAAAAGGTTTTGGATATAAAGATAATTTGGATTCTCATAAGGGAAAAACCCGTTCCGTTATACGGCGTGGTCTTATGAGATATCGTTTACTTGTTCAAACTGTTTTACTCATACCAGTCCCATGACTGACCCGGAGTTTATTTTGTTTTGTTTTGCCTAAACTCTTGGGTGTCCAGTTTTGTACGGGCAGTCAAGTAGTCGGGATTTATAGATATACTGGAAGAGCTTGGAGCAAGAGGCTTCAGGATTATATAGCTATAGTTATTTCCGCTGTGTTGTAAGTGTTGTACTTTGATAATGATATGTATATTCAAGTACAGATTTGTATTTCAAAGTTATGTTAGGAAATATATTTATTCGTTCCCCTGTGAGATTCGTGTTACTCTGATGTTGTGTTCTTCTTCCTCTATTCTAAGTTTCTACCTTATCTTTCCTCACCCTCTAATTTCTTTCATTAACTATTCGGTTATTTTCGATCCTTGGATGTTCGATATATGTCGTATATCGGATAACCAAGATCGCATTTTTCCAGGTCGTTACAAATTCTTTCCAAATCTATTCTATTTTCTGATCTACATTTCTATACTCTTGCATTCTAAAAAGCTTTCATATATTCAAGTTACTTGTTGAATCATTGGAATTATTTCATATCTCTTGATTCAATAAGTGACATACTTCCTTCAGTCTTCACATATACAACATACTATCGAGGATAATATTATATGAAGGGTGTACTTAATCGTTGGATATTCAGTGTTTCAAGAACACAAGCAGAAGTCAAACTCTTTTGATTTGTAAAAGTCCTATGTCGGTGCTTAGGCGGGGAAATCCTTGTTGGGGCTCGGATTGTTGTGAACCTATTCTTCCGGGTAAAGAGAGGGTGTTGATAGTGAATTCCTGAAGGAGTCTGGGACTAGATGTAGAACGGGAAGTCTGAACTAGTATAAAATTCGTGGTGTCAATTTACTTACTGTTTTTACTTATTTGTGATATATATATATATATATATATATTGTTTAGTTTTACTTGCATAACTATTGTATTATACAAGTTAGTATATCGTAGTCAATTCCGCTTTATTCCATATACAAAGATCTTACACAAAGTCACACGACTTTTCATTTGGTATTAGAGCCCTCTTGCATTCTAAAAAATATAACGTGTATGTGAAGATTCAACAAATGCACATCCAAATATAACGACCTTTACATGACAAAAGTGGTTTAGGATATAATAAAACTAATCATAGAAATAGTACTAGATATGCTTTTATGTACAATAAAAATATCACTGGTAGTACTAATGCACATCCAAGATCCAATTATTATAGATTTTCGAATACTTCTACGACTAGAGATATTTATAATAAATCTAGAAGTACAAAAGGACATACCAATAGAAGTTGTTTACGTATTTGGGTTCCTATAAATTGGAAAAACAGAGAAAAATATGTTGATGATTACTTTAATTCAGTAGTTAATAATGAAATTTTAGTTTTTAAAGGTTCCGGTAAACCCTCTTGGGTATGGTTACCTTCCATCTAATCCCGGGACCCTAACGAAGAAAGTGGGTACCAAAGTATATATATCATATTTTTTGTAGGTACACCACAACAAAAAGAAGGCTATTTTTGGTATCTCTAATTTTCTATGAAAACAAAATTCAGTTTATCGAAATGCACATGATCCAATATCTCCTGAAGGTGCTTTAATTATTTATGTTTTATGATCGATTACTACTGTTTATCATGGTATTTATCATGGTACGTATTCTTTTTAATCGATGATAAAGGTGGAGAAATATGTTATCATTATATCATTATATACACTAACATTTTGTTACAAGAAACAATAAGTATATTATATTATTATACACTAACAAAATGTTGCAGATAGACTTTTTAATCAGGGGGAGATGAATATATACAAGCATACATTCAGGGGGAGTAATTCATTATCTCAATAAAAATCCAAGGTGTTGTCATCAATAAAAAAAGGAGGAGAATGTTGATTCACAAGATTTTTGATTCAAGACAACGACAAAATGAAGATCATATTCAAGAGCTAAGTCCATATATATTCGTACTTAGTCATGTTAGATATTTGTTAAAATCTATCCTCATAGTATAACACGAATGCGCAAATCATAATATATATATATGTATATGTACGTAAATGGCTAAAAATAACCATGACTGGACAGAATTCATTTGAACCAATCGATTGGTTCAAAACTGACCAGTCGACTGGTCAGTGAAATTCCAACAACAGGAATATAGAATATCACAAATAAGTAAAAGCGGTAAGTAAAGTCACACAAGGAATTTTATACTGGTTCAACGTCCAGTCCCAGACTCCTTCTAAAATTCTACTACAAAATTTATGGTGAAACTAGGAATTTTACAATCAAATTAAGTACACTCTTCCTATAAAATTTCTGGAATTCTACTATATTGAATTAAGTACACCCTTCCTACGAACTTTCTAGTGTCAGTAAAATTCTGCCCAGTAACGGCTAGTTTCTACAAATTTTTAAATATAAATGATTTTAAGTATTTTCAACCAGTAGACTGGTGGACTAGTTGACAGATTCGAAACAGCAGCCGTATATATGAACAGTCATCTCCTTTCATGAATGGTTTTCTATTCATGTCTAAATATAAATGGCTACAACTCTTCATTGTAATTATTAGTGAAAGGTTGCTACTCTTCTACTATTACATAAACATCATAATCTTTACTTCCAAATCACCGATTCTTTGAAAATCTATTCTATTTTAAGATCTACTATTTTTGATCCATAAGATAGTAAATTACTTACACGTCGTATCTAGTTCATTTTATATCCAGTAACCCGCTATAGAGATGGTGTTATGAGCATTTCATTGTAGAATTCAATATTAATGGTAATATCTATTCACAATTGACAAGAAGGAGGTTCCCTAAATTCTCTTCATTATTTCCAATAGAATATAAAAGCATAAATAAATATTGAACAAGTAGATGCAGGTCAAATATATTGTTAGGGCTCAATCCCGAACAACACCTTATCCAGTACATATACAAGTAAGTATTGAAGCTATGTAAAAACTAACACGAAATATCAGTTGTTGAAGTTCATGCAGGAAAAATGCGAGGAAAATCCAGAAAGGGAGTTTGACTTGGAAAGTCGAAAATACCCCTTCACTATGAGGGGCAAACGTTACTGCCAAAATTAACACCAAGACAAGTTATCGGTGATGGGGTAACAAACCGGCATGAGCATAGAAGAATAATCCGTAAGCAAAGACCAGGCACAGGGTAAAACCGAGAGCATACAGACATAGTCCAAAATTCAGGCAACCGACACCATCATCAAAGAAAAGAACCCGAAACTTATACGGAGAAAGGATACTGGTAGGATAGTTCCATCACGAAGGATAGGTAATAAGAGGTCACCCAAAACTAGGAAGTCAACGAAGAGAAAGACCAGGAATCCAACAAACCGAGACCCAGAAGGAAGGAGGAGCTATCAGTATTAACTTGCTTAATATCGATACATCGAGAGCATCAAAAGCACTGAGTTTGAAGTATAAAGGAACTTCCGGAAGCCAACTACTGGGACCCAAGCCTATCAATCACTGAAAGGCAGTTTCAGTAATCAACAGACAAAACGCAGAAGCCCCCCTCCGGAAGACCGAAGCCCACTTGAGGAATATATTGAGAGGCAAGTTAAAGTTTCTAAAGAGAAAAGCCATCCACACCGATCCGCTTAGTGTTGGTACCGAAAGGCGTAGTGGTCCCCGAAACAACACATTTAAAGCACTAAGGCAAGCCTCCTGAAAAATTAATAGAATGGGCAAAAGCTCATAATTGAAAGCTCATGACCAGAAGCTCTTAACTGAAAGCCGAAAGCCTTTCCTAAAGCTATCCATACCAAAAAGCTTGGTATTGATGCAAAGAGTGTAGAAACAACATCAAAGAGAAGCTCCAAAGACCGAGAACATCTTTCCAAGAGCTAAGGCCGGTACCCTAAAGGCAAAGAGCAAAGACCGAAAAGGCAGCCGAAAGCCAAAGCTTCCGGAACCAAAGGGAAAAGGCCAAGAGCCAAAGCCTCTGGAACCGAAGGGGAAAACGACCGACAAGGGCCTTTTTGGCCTAATAATAGAAGGGGCCCCAATTTGTCTATAAATAAGACCTCAGGGATCTCAATTTAGGGGCCAAAATTTCATTTCTCAACTTTGTTCTCTTTTTCTCAGAAGCAAGCCCTAATTTCCAAATCGAATTGGGGAATTCTTCAAATCTTGTAATATATCCGCAATTAATAAAAAGGAGAGGTCCAGGACTTGAGCATTTCTCGATTTGATAATCATATTGTGTTTACAATGATAAGACAGGGAGTTAAGGCTAACCTTTCCTATGAAAGAGTTAACCACAACTCTTTCGTAGGAGGGAAGGCCCTAGGTAAAACCAAGGCTTTTCCCCTTTCGTACGGTCATTATGTGACTTAGTTCTTTCATAGTAAGCCTAATGCAACCCAACCTCAGAAAGTAGCTTACTACGAGCTTATGGCTTGATAACTGACGGAACCATGGCCTTTTCGGGCTGGTTCGATGCAGAAGTATCATATAAGTCAATAAGTGTTATGGCATCTAAATAACCCGACTGTTGTGAGGCATTAGCCTGTTTCCTCTTAGCACAATGTATATTATTTTATCCACTATTGCATAAGGTTTCAGTCTTATTTAACTGGTAAAAACCTTTCTTGAAGGATGTCATTGACTTCGTAGTCTCGTAAGCGTGATACTCACCCCATGAGGGATGAGTAACTAATCTTCGGACTTAAGGTCTTGGTGCTTAGGAAATGGTGGAACTAGTTAAAGTGCACTGATCTAAGGCTACATTCTAGTGACCTTTAGATCACCCTTGCATCAAACTACAAAGTATATGCATTGTTCATCCTATTTCGGGTGTTGACGAAAAAATATCGTTAATACACATTTTAGATGATAAAGCCTAATCAAGAAACTTAGTCGAGAAAATTTAGTGCAGCCAGGATATAACAGTGATTTTCCTTCTTTAACATGCCGATAAAATTTCTCAGTCTGTGGATTTGGTTCTACTTCAAAGTCCCCTGGATTTTGATCAAATTTTTAACCAGCACATTTGAACATAGCATCTAAATTATCCTCAAAATCCATCTCCATTCCACAATCCATATGGTCATTAACACCTATAAATTTCGTCTGTGAAACCTCACAAATTCACCCGGTATGTACCGGAGAAGGGCCATTAAAATAAGATGATCATATATGACATTTTCTCAATACCAATTACGTTCTGCACATTGTTTGCAGGGGCACTTCATCTCATCACCTACTTTATAAATGGGAAATGCATTTCTTAGAAAAGCTTTTACCCCTCTTACATATTCTGCACTCGATCTCGAAAGTCCTATCCATATGTAATACCCATTATCCATTGCCACAATCTAACCATGGCCTAGTAAGATTAAATTTGATACCACTAACAATTTCAAGACACAAAAATGGACTACCTTGTAAGGTTTGATTAAATTAGAAATAAAACCACAACAAGTTAATAATTTACAAATATACATAATCAGTGTGGCGAAATCAGTGTGCGGCCAAGTCGACGATTGTTTTGATTTGAATTATCACTAACGTTTGGAACTGAATTATCAGGAGAATACATAAAATAAGCAACTAAGGATACTGAACATAAATTCATAGTATTACATGGATGCACCAAAACAAAACAGTGTAGATACAAAGATGATACAGGTGATACAAAGACGATACAGTTGGATATATACAAAGAGCAATACAATAATTTAATTTTGTCTTCTAATGTTTAGCCTATGAAGCTGGTCGTTAAGTCTACTAATTTCATTTCGAAAACCAATAAATCGAGTTGGTAGCATTGTAATTTGATGTTATAATTCATTTGCGTACTCAACGGCTCGACTTGGAAACCGATGGTCAATCCACTGCTAAAAGGTACACCCTGTGGGATAAACACGACATCTAAAATAACGACCAATGTTAAATCCAATAGAAATAACATCTTCTATAGCAGCATACCCATACTCACACATTATGATTGGTGAGTCAACTTGTTGTTCGTTAACTACTTGTTTGTTTTGATGTTGACGACACAAGGCAGCATGACTTTTCCGTTGATGTAGCCTTTCTTCACGTCATTGTTGTTCTCGGTTTTGTCTTCGGAGTTCTTGTTGTAGTTCATACTCACGCAAATCTTTGTAGTGCCTTTCCTGCATCTCTATGTAGAAATCAATAGGAGTTTCAGGTGATGACGGGTTTGACAGTCCTAGATCACCCATGCCCAGGGTATCTTCATAGTCACATGATGTAGGAAGAGAAATAGGCATTATTTTGCTACAAACTGTAACAACCCGTAAAATGTGAGCCAGTTTGAAATTTTTATTTTGGCCATTTTAGCGAGTTTTGATTATTTAAAATGAATTATTTTAAATAATAACGACGAGAAAATTTAATTCAAATGGAATTCGACGTATATATTATATACGCCGTCGTTAGAATATAAATAATTATATATAATTATAAATAGAATTGAAAATGGCGCGGTAGTTCGATAATTCGATTTCAAACTTCAATTGAATGTACCGGGTGCAAAACAATCCGGATTTTAGTGAAACCAAAAATAATGGAATCTAATAGTGAATATCTTTCTAACGAATCCGAAAAATCAAGATTTCATATCAGGAATCAAAAGATATGTCCAGTTGAAATTTCTGAATAGTCGCTATGGAATTCAGACCCTTAAAAATGGACATTTTGCAAACGAGCTCGGATTTCGACGAAACCACTTTCGTTGGGTCCGTGATGTTAAGTTATTGCTAGATTCCAAATTTCATAATTTTTCGAATCAATATGTGAGCGTGGCATAGGAAAACGTGTTTTGACCATTTCAGTTGATTTTAATCGACTGGAAATTGGCCATTTTTCTAACGGTCTCAGAATTCGACGAAACTAGTTTTGTTAGGACCGTATCGTCAATACGAAGCTAGAAAATATTTTTCTGGAATTTTTCTAGTTAGTATGTGACCCCGGTAATTTGAAATGTACGTTTAAAATTCAATATAGTGATTTAAATGTAAATTAAAAGGAAACTGATCGAAACGGTCGATTCAGCTTGCGGTACATATCCCATTGTGTTCGGAATGGGGGTGAAACGCTATGGGCGACAGGCGGTGGGCCTCGTTTCGAGGTCTTATGAAAAAGTCAACTTTAGGTTGAATTAAATAATAATAAAATAAAATAAAAAAAAAGGGAAATCCCCTTTCCTTTATCTCTGGCCCCCCCCCTAATTTTCATTTAAATCGAATCGAAAAAAAAAAGAAAAAAAAAAAAAGGAAAAAAAAAAAAGGAGTGAACCCTCGATGACCAGTCGCCCCACCTGGAGGACCTCGCCGCCGCCTAGGGCAGGCGCACCCCCTCCGACCTCCTGACCTCGCGCCTTCCTCTCCCCTCGCGCTCATCTCCTTCCTCCCTTCGAATCGAAGACGCAAACGCCAGAGCCTCCCCCCACCGTGACGACCGCCGACGAATTGAAGGCCGCCAGCCCCCCCACCTCCTCGCGATGGCCCGCCACCCCACCACGCTGCGCCCCGGCACCAACCGCCACCTCCGGCAACGTCCCCCCCCCTTCTCTCTCTCACGCAGTAAGTATTTATTTATTTTTTTTATTTATTTATTTTATAAAACCTGATTTTAAATATTTTTAAAACCTGATTTTAAATATTTTTAAAAACTGATTATAAAATATTTTTAAAAACTGATTTTAAACCATTTTTAAAAACTGATTTTAAACCATTTTTAAAAACTGATTTTAAAGCATTGTAAAAACTGATTTTTTTTATTATTTTAGATTTTAAAACTGAAATTTATAAATGATTTTAAAAACTAATTTAAAATGATTTTTAAAAACTGATTTAAAATGAAAATAAAAATCATACTTTTAAAAGGAGAAAAGACGGGATATTTATTATGTAAAAGGAGCAAGACATGATTTTTATATTTTTAAAGTAATAAAAATATGATTTTTATATTTTTAAAGTATTAAAAATATAATCTTTCATATAGTAGAAGGGTAAAAATGTGATTTTTATGGGTGTAGAGAGTTAAAAATATAATTTTTACATGATCGGGATATTAAAAATGTCACCTTTATATATGTAGAAAAATAAAAATGAGATTTTTATAAAGATGAAATCTTTAAATTTGAAAAAGCAAAGTCCACGTTTTTATAAAGGCGAAATCTTTTTATATAGTAGCGTAAATAAAAATTCGATTTTTATATAAACAACTTTGAAATAAAAATTCGATTTTTATATAAAGAACTTTGAAATAAAAATTCGATTTTTATATAAAGAACTTTGAAATAAAAATTCGATTTTTATATAAAGAACTTTGAAATAAAAATTCGATTTTTATATATTGAATAACATAGTAAAAATTCGATTTTTACATTTGTAGTGAAAGCAGCAACGAAGGTGACAAAAAGGCGAAAAGACGAAGACTTCTGCAAATGTAGAGCCGTGGAGCTAGGATAGCTATAGGTGAGAATTTCTCACCTTTCAATTTAATTTTTCTAGTTATATATATATACTAGGATGCAGACGGTGCTTATTAGAAGCACCCGACACCCGTCCACAAACCATGGACTTGTTTGATTGGTTGTGTAGTTGGTTAGATTATTTGATTTGGATTCGATTGTTTTGGTGAGATGAAATTGATTTGATTGATGTGTGAATGGCGTGGGCCTTCACTAGACCGGGGATAAGGCTAGGCCTTGTCCCGTTTCGAGTATCGTGCCGTTATGCCGCCGAAATTTTCTAAAATATGTTAGAAAATAAAAATATCATTTTATTGTGTAAATGAATTGAATAGAAATTCATAGGTTGAAATAAAATGTTTTATCGTTAAAAATATAAATTTTAACGTGAATGTGAATAAATGAATAGTTATAAACAAATCGGCCGATTTGTTTGCATATACACTGATTTGACTGATATTGATTGGGTCGATAAATTTTACACATCGCCCAACTGCACAAATAAAATCTGTGTTTGATTGTTTGAAACCCCACACGGGTGTTGGGATGAAATTTGAAGTTCACTCATCCTGATTGATTGAATATGTCGATCGATTGATTGACAGGCTGTTATAGGCGTTGAATATCTATATTTGATGCCTTTACAGTGTAGTGCACTTTGGTTGATGGTTGATTATTTTCAATGTTATTATATACATGTGTTGTATGAAAATCCATATAATTAACTTTATATGGTAATTGATTGGGCCTCATTCCAATCGTGAAAATAAAGAATATTTTTATAATAAGAAATATTTGAAATAGAAATATTCGAAATGGAATATTTGAAAATTTCAATATATGAAGCCGTGTTGATTAGATGCGCCATTTTGACGTGAACGATATTTTTATCGATTTTATTCCTTTTGAAATGGATATTGAAAAGTAATTTTGAAATCAAATATTTCGAAATGAATTGAATTGAAAACGATTTCGAAATGAATTGAATTGAAAACGATTTCGAAATGAATTGAATTGAAAACGATTTCGAAATGAATTGAATTGAAAACGAATTCGAAATGAATTGAATTGAAAACGAATTCGAAATGAATTGAATTGAAAACGAATTCGAAATGAATTGAATTGAAAACGAATTCGAAATGAATTGAATTGAAAACGATTTCGAAATGAATTGAATTGAAAATGAATTCAAATTGAATTGAAATTTGAATTGAATTGAAATTTGAATTGAATTGAAATGAATTTTAAAACGGATTTATAAGGAAGGATTCAATTTTGCTTTGAATTGAAATGGAAGTTGAAATAGGTTTTGAAACGATTTTAAAACTATTTATATAATTCGTTTTAAATAAGAATCGACGAAGTATATATTATATATTATATATATAATATAATGGCCTAAATAGAACGCGCCGCGCCGCGGCAGTTCGTGAATTTCGACCATTTATTTCAAACGGACATTGCGGGAGATCCGACCGTCGGATTCTCCTAAAACCGGAACCGTTGGGTTCGTATCGAAAAGAGCTTTCTAATGAATGTTAGAAATTTGAAATCTAACGGTTGGATTTGGAATTATGTCCAAATCAAATTCGAAAAAGGTCGCTGTAAGTGCAGTTCGATGGCCATTGATGGAAATCGACTGTACGGGCCTTGATAAAATTATTAAAAATAGTAATAATTTGTGTAAAATCATAAGAAATGATTTAGAAAGAATTGGGATGAAAAACTCCATATTTGAAAAGATAAAAATAGGTTTTTATCGAAATGAACTAGTTTTGAACTAGAATTATAATTCTATTTATTTTTAAATAAATAAATTGAATTCGAAAAGGGTTTTAAAAGTAACCAAAATTCCAATGATTGCATTGGAGTGGATTTGAATCGAAATTGTCTTCGGAATATTTCGATGTTGGAATTCGTGATTATACAGGTGTTGTTATGGAAATTTGAAAGATATATATGTATATCGTTATTTCCAATACGACATTTGTTAGTCGTAGAATTCGATATTGAATATAAGCCGATATATTTTCTATTCAGAGCCTTGTATTGAATATCGAATGTGATTTGGGTTTGTCGTGAATGGTGTCTTCATTAACACTGTTCTTGAACCCAGTTGAGAAATGATTAAATCTTTTTATTTAGATTTAATGAAGTGTACCAATTAAATAACATTTAATTGGAATTGAATTGATATTGATTTTTGGGTTTATCGTGAACAGTGTTTTAAATAACACTTGTTCTTTAACCCGATAATTAATGAACGTGATTTGGGTTTGTCGTGAATGGTGTCTTCACTAACACTCTTCTTGAACCCAAGTGAGAAAAGATTAAATCTTTTTATTCAGATTTAATGAAGTGTACCAATTAAATAACATTTAATTGGAATTGAATCGATATTGATTTTTGGGTTTATCGTGGACAGTGTTTTAAATAACACTCGTTCTTTAACCCGACGATTAATGAATGTGATTTTGGGTTTATCGTGAACCGTGTTTTTAAATGACACTGATTCTTTAACCCAGTCAAAAGATTAAAACTAAGTGGAGTTTTAATGAATCTTTAATTAGATTGAAAAGATCGAGAATGGAGTATCACCAGTTTTTGCTCCAGGCGATAGTTAAATCTTTAATTGGATTTGAACGTGAAATTTAGAAACTAACTGTCGGTTAGCCAAGCAGAATGGTTTTCTGGATATTGATCTGATGTTGGTTTCGGCCTTCGGGGTTAATATTTGGGGAATTATTCTCTTGATTAATTTACGGTTAGTGACTAATGAATTGGAATGAGGCGTATGTTGTGTTTGTGTAACACTTATTTAAAATATACGCGAGTTATTCGGAAAGACCGGGTTTATCCCATTCTGAATAACTGATACGACGATAAGTCGAAGATGAAGACGATGGTCGAAGACCGGAGGTCTTCACGTCGTTTGGGTGATAACTGATGATCTTGATTGGGCTGTACACCCAAGAAGATGGAAACAGTTAGTGATCGTCCAGACGTACTTGGAGATCGATGGATATGCGGGGTACTAGGTGCCTCCGGTTTCGTTCAGGCCCAGAACGGACTTGTAAATGGACTGTGTGTCTGACATTGGATTTCATTCTGTGTGACTGATATCGGTTGCATAGAGTGGTTTGCCTGTGTGGCATGCTAAGATGCAAATGATCAAGGCTTCTGTTGAAAAGCAAAGTCTTGTGGTGATGATCAAAGCACGGCCTTTGTGGCGTAGCTTTGTGTAACGTTTACTTCGCGAGTTTCACACCCGGTATGAACCAAAAACGGGAGAAAGGACCTCAGGGAGGGCCTGCGTTTCTTCCTAGTTAGAAGTGGCGTCAGTGGTTTTACACGCCCTGACGAGTTTGACTTATGTGGTTGTTGCTGTTGCGAGGCGCCTCGGATTGATCGGTCGTTCTCGAACCGATGGAGTCATTTAGTGGCTCATTTACGCCCCAAAGGGCGGGGAAACGTAGTGTTCAGGCATTTTAATCCACAGCGGTGGACCGGCCCTGTCGCTCCTAGGGTCACTCGAGCTCTGATCCTGAGGCTGGGGCTAGGCAGTCTCGAATCGATTGAGGACTATCTTTTGCCTCGGTTCATAGATGGAAATCCAATTTCCAAATACGAGACTCTGCGGTTTTGATTGTATATCCTATATATGGCGACATAGTGGGATGGGGCGCTTATGCTGCCTATGATTGATACTTATGATTTGAAGTTGTTTTATACACTATGCACTTATTATAGTATCAAATGATTTGTTTTAAACGTATCAAGCATTCTTTGGCTGTTATAAGGGAAAACCCTATCCCCCGGTTTGCGTTGCATTGTGTGATAGGAACTGGGTCTTATAACAGCTTCATCTTTCTTTATTTAGCATTGCGCTGCTGTTTTATGCACTGGTATTCTTGGGAGGAAACCCGTTCCGTGTTATACGGCGTGGTCCCTTGATTTACCTAACTTTTAAAATAAAGAATAATAACTATTTTAGTTCTCACACCAGTCACATGACTGACCTGGAGTTTATTGTTTTAACCTAAACTCTGGGTGCCCTTATTTTGACACGGGCAGCTAGTAGTTTTGGTTTTGCAGATTTATATTCACAGGATCCTGGTTTACAGCTGGAACGATATCCGGAAAGCTTTGTATCCGTATATCTTCTTCTAGTTGTGTATTGTATTATTTTCCGCTGCGATGTATTTAAATGTAATTTAAATCTCTGATATTTCTGTGTAATATTCTTTTATACTCTGCATATTCTTGTAATCTGATGCATCGTTGTAATATACAATGAAATGTTCTTTTATATGCATTCTGTTGTGGCTTGTTCTCGAACTATCCGACGCTTTCCTTTACGGGGAAGTTGCGGGTCTTCACATTTGGTATCAGAGCTTTGGTTTACAAAGCAGAGAACAAGGCACATTAGAAACATACGAAAGAGTTCATCAGATATTGGATTAGCAATATCCAATGAGAATGACTCGTTAGAGATAGGATCAGTAGTATCCTAGAACGGGTGTGAAGAGTATATTTTTCTAATGAAAACAAACTTTTGTTTTGAAAATTTAAATCAATTATTCGTATTTGATTATCCATTTATATTGATGTGGACAATCCAGTATATATAGATTTTGCGTATACGTCTGATCCGCGTGTATTCGAAATTTTAATATATTGGATAGATATAGCATCACACTCTAGTCGCCCGAAGATGGTACTGATGATTGTCATGACATCATCAGTATTTATGTTCGTGTCTCGAAGGTGTGATTCTCTATATATTTCCATTAGGCTGGTGTGAGAACCCAAAACTTATATATAGCTAGAATACATCGTTGTGATTTGGCATCAAAAACATGATTTTTGTATATATATCAAATTATGAATTTGAAACGTTAAATTCACTAATTGATTGATGTTTGTGTTGTTTGTTTAGTTGTTTGCTAATTTTTAACCATTTATGCCTAATTTAACCAAATATTGATTGTATTGAAGATTGGTCGCGTTTGCTTGCATATACATATACTTATATTGAACAGGTCATAGCAAGGAGGCTAGAGCAGAGAATAAAATTTGTTTGCCCGACAAATAGGTACATGTTTACTACATAATTTCCTGTTTTGTTTGGGTGATGATGATTTTGTGAGCCTATTGGCTAGCCGCTTGGCTTTTTCTTTTTCTTTTTGAGATCTGAAGGACCGGGAACGCTATTTGCAATTTCCCGATGCTCCCATTGCAGGGGAGGTTATGGCGAAATTTTTCAAAAATTTAGGGAGTTAGCCAAATTTTTGAAATTTTGAAAATTCTCAGAAACTAAAGAGTTGGAGAATGGAAGCCTGATCGATCGTAGAGCTGAATAATCAAACCACTTTCGACTTTGTTCCTTTTCGGGGACGAAAAGTTTTAAGTGGGGGAGATTGTAACAACCCGTAAAATGTGAGCCAGTTTGAAATTTTTATTTTGGCCATTTTAGCGAGTTTTGATTATTTAAAATGAATTATTTTAAATAATAACGACGAGAAAATTTAATTCAAATGGAATTCGACGTATATATTATATACGCCGTCGTTAGAATATAAATAATTATATATAATTATAAATAGAATTGAAAATGGCGCGGTAGTTCGATAATTCGATTTCAAACTTCAATTGAATGTACCGGGTGCAAAACAATCCGGATTTTAGTGAAACCAAAAATAATGGAATCTAATAGTGAATATCTTTCTAACGAATCCGAAAAATCAAGATTTCATATCAGGAATCAAAAGATATGTCCAGTTGAAATTTCTGAATAGTCGCTATGGAATTCAGACCCTTAAAAATGGACATTTTGCAAACGAGCTCGGATTTCGACGAAACCACTTTCGTTGGGTCCGTGATGTTAAGTTATTGCTAGATTCCAAATTTCATAATTTTTCGAATCAATATGTGAGCGTGGCATAGGAAAACGTGTTTTGACCATTTCAGTTGATTTTAATCGACTGGAAATTGGCCATTTTTCTAACGGTCTCAGAATTCGACGAAACTAGTTTTGTTAGGACCGTATCGTCAATACGAAGCTAGAAAATATTTTTCTGGAATTTTTCTAGTTAGTATGTGACCCCGGTAATTTGAAATGTACGTTTAAAATTCAATATAGTGATTTAAATGTAAATTAAAAGGAAACTGATCGAAACGGTCGATTCAGCTTGCGGTACATATCCCATTGTGTTCGGAATGGGGGTGAAACGCTATGGGCGACAGGCGGTGGGCCTCGTTTCGAGGTCTTATGAAAAAGTCAACTTTAGGTTGAATTAAATAATAATAAAATAAAATAAAAAAAAAGGGAAATCCCCTTTCCTTTATCTCTGGCCCCCCCCCTAATTTTCATTTAAATCGAATCGAAAAAAAAAAGAAAAAAAAAAAAAGGAAAAAAAAAAAAGGAGTGAACCCTCGATGACCAGTCGCCCCACCTGGAGGACCTCGCCGCCGCCTAGGGCAGGCGCACCCCCTCCGACCTCCTGACCTCGCGCCTTCCTCTCCCCTCGCGCTCATCTCCTTCCTCCCTTCGAATCGAAGACGCAAACGCCAGAGCCTCCCCCCACCGTGACGACCGCCGACGAATTGAAGGCCGCCAGCCCCCCCACCTCCTCGCGATGGCCCGCCACCCCACCACGCTGCGCCCCGGCACCAACCGCCACCTCCGGCAACGTCCCCCCCCCTTCTCTCTCTCACGCAGTAAGTATTTATTTATTTTTTTTATTTATTTATTTTATAAAACCTGATTTTAAATATTTTTAAAACCTGATTTTAAATATTTTTAAAAACTGATTATAAAATATTTTTAAAAACTGATTTTAAACCATTTTTAAAAACTGATTTTAAACCATTTTTAAAAACTGATTTTAAAGCATTGTAAAAACTGATTTTTTTTATTATTTTAGATTTTAAAACTGAAATTTATAAATGATTTTAAAAACTAATTTAAAATGATTTTTAAAAACTGATTTAAAATGAAAATAAAAATCATACTTTTAAAAGGAGAAAAGACGGGATATTTATTATGTAAAAGGAGCAAGACATGATTTTTATATTTTTAAAGTAATAAAAATATGATTTTTATATTTTTAAAGTATTAAAAATATAATCTTTCATATAGTAGAAGGGTAAAAATGTGATTTTTATGGGTGTAGAGAGTTAAAAATATAATTTTTACATGATCGGGATATTAAAAATGTCACCTTTATATATGTAGAAAAATAAAAATGAGATTTTTATAAAGATGAAATCTTTAAATTTGAAAAAGCAAAGTCCACGTTTTTATAAAGGCGAAATCTTTTTATATAGTAGCGTAAATAAAAATTCGATTTTTATATAAACAACTTTGAAATAAAAATTCGATTTTTATATAAAGAACTTTGAAATAAAAATTCGATTTTTATATAAAGAACTTTGAAATAAAAATTCGATTTTTATATAAAGAACTTTGAAATAAAAATTCGATTTTTATATATTGAATAACATAGTAAAAATTCGATTTTTACATTTGTAGTGAAAGCAGCAACGAAGGTGACAAAAAGGCGAAAAGACGAAGACTTCTGCAAATGTAGAGCCGTGGAGCTAGGATAGCTATAGGTGAGAATTTCTCACCTTTCAATTTAATTTTTCTAGTTATATATATATACTAGGATGCAGACGGTGCTTATTAGAAGCACCCGACACCCGTCCACAAACCATGGACTTGTTTGATTGGTTGTGTAGTTGGTTAGATTATTTGATTTGGATTCGATTGTTTTGGTGAGATGAAATTGATTTGATTGATGTGTGAATGGCGTGGGCCTTCACTAGACCGGGGATAAGGCTAGGCCTTGTCCCGTTTCGAGTATCGTGCCGTTATGCCGCCGAAATTTTCTAAAATATGTTAGAAAATAAAAATATCATTTTATTGTGTAAATGAATTGAATAGAAATTCATAGGTTGAAATAAAATGTTTTATCGTTAAAAATATAAATTTTAACGTGAATGTGAATAAATGAATAGTTATAAACAAATCGGCCGATTTGTTTGCATATACACTGATTTGACTGATATTGATTGGGTCGATAAATTTTACACATCGCCCAACTGCACAAATAAAATCTGTGTTTGATTGTTTGAAACCCCACACGGGTGTTGGGATGAAATTTGAAGTTCACTCATCCTGATTGATTGAATATGTCGATCGATTGATTGACAGGCTGTTATAGGCGTTGAATATCTATATTTGATGCCTTTACAGTGTAGTGCACTTTGGTTGATGGTTGATTATTTTCAATGTTATTATATACATGTGTTGTATGAAAATCCATATAATTAACTTTATATGGTAATTGATTGGGCCTCATTCCAATCGTGAAAATAAAGAATATTTTTATAATAAGAAATATTTGAAATAGAAATATTCGAAATGGAATATTTGAAAATTTCAATATATGAAGCCGTGTTGATTAGATGCGCCATTTTGACGTGAACGATATTTTTATCGATTTTATTCCTTTTGAAATGGATATTGAAAAGTAATTTTGAAATCAAATATTTCGAAATGAATTGAATTGAAAACGATTTCGAAATGAATTGAATTGAAAACGATTTCGAAATGAATTGAATTGAAAACGATTTCGAAATGAATTGAATTGAAAACGAATTCGAAATGAATTGAATTGAAAACGAATTCGAAATGAATTGAATTGAAAACGAATTCGAAATGAATTGAATTGAAAACGAATTCGAAATGAATTGAATTGAAAACGATTTCGAAATGAATTGAATTGAAAATGAATTCAAATTGAATTGAAATTTGAATTGAATTGAAATTTGAATTGAATTGAAATGAATTTTAAAACGGATTTATAAGGAAGGATTCAATTTTGCTTTGAATTGAAATGGAAGTTGAAATAGGTTTTGAAACGATTTTAAAACTATTTATATAATTCGTTTTAAATAAGAATCGACGAAGTATATATTATATATTATATATATAATATAATGGCCTAAATAGAACGCGCCGCGCCGCGGCAGTTCGTGAATTTCGACCATTTATTTCAAACGGACATTGCGGGAGATCCGACCGTCGGATTCTCCTAAAACCGGAACCGTTGGGTTCGTATCGAAAAGAGCTTTCTAATGAATGTTAGAAATTTGAAATCTAACGGTTGGATTTGGAATTATGTCCAAATCAAATTCGAAAAAGGTCGCTGTAAGTGCAGTTCGATGGCCATTGATGGAAATCGACTGTACGGGCCTTGATAAAATTATTAAAAATAGTAATAATTTGTGTAAAATCATAAGAAATGATTTAGAAAGAATTGGGATGAAAAACTCCATATTTGAAAAGATAAAAATAGGTTTTTATCGAAATGAACTAGTTTTGAACTAGAATTATAATTCTATTTATTTTTAAATAAATAAATTGAATTCGAAAAGGGTTTTAAAAGTAACCAAAATTCCAATGATTGCATTGGAGTGGATTTGAATCGAAATTGTCTTCGGAATATTTCGATGTTGGAATTCGTGATTATACAGGTGTTGTTATGGAAATTTGAAAGATATATATGTATATCGTTATTTCCAATACGACATTTGTTAGTCGTAGAATTCGATATTGAATATAAGCCGATATATTTT
Source organism: Allium sativum (assembly GCA_030737875.1). Classification (NCBI taxonomy): domain Eukaryota; kingdom Viridiplantae; phylum Streptophyta; class Magnoliopsida; order Asparagales; family Amaryllidaceae; genus Allium; species Allium sativum. Next base: position 79,874,336 of record CM060925.1, read on the forward strand.
CTATTCAGAGCCTTGTATTGAATATCGAATGTGATTTGGGTTTGTCGTGAATGGTGTCTTCATTAACACTGTTCTTGAACCCAGTTGAGAAATGATTAAATCTTTTTATTTAGATTTAATGAAGTGTACCAATTAAATAACATTTAATTGGAATTGAATTGATATTGATTTTTGGGTTTATCGTGAACAGTGTTTTAAATAACACTTGTTCTTTAACCCGATAATTAATGAACGTGATTTGGGTTTGTCGTGAATGGTGTCTTCACTAACACTCTTCTTGAACCCAAGTGAGAAAAGATTAAATCTTTTTATTCAGATTTAATGAAGTGTACCAATTAAATAACATTTAATTGGAATTGAATCGATATTGATTTTTGGGTTTATCGTGGACAGTGTTTTAAATAACACTCGTTCTTTAACCCGACGATTAATGAATGTGATTTTGGGTTTATCGTGAACCGTGTTTTTAAATGACACTGATTCTTTAACCCAGTCAAAAGATTAAAACTAAGTGGAGTTTTAATGAATCTTTAATTAGATTGAAAAGATCGAGAATGGAGTATCACCAGTTTTTGCTCCAGGCGATAGTTAAATCTTTAATTGGATTTGAACGTGAAATTTAGAAACTAACTGTCGGTTAGCCAAGCAGAATGGTTTTCTGGATATTGATCTGATGTTGGTTTCGGCCTTCGGGGTTAATATTTGGGGAATTATTCTCTTGATTAATTTACGGTTAGTGACTAATGAATTGGAATGAGGCGTATGTTGTGTTTGTGTAACACTTATTTAAAATATACGCGAGTTATTCGGAAAGACCGGGTTTATCCCATTCTGAATAACTGATACGACGATAAGTCGAAGATGAAGACGATGGTCGAAGACCGGAGGTCTTCACGTCGTTTGGGTGATAACTGATGATCTTGATTGGGCTGTACACCCAAGAAGATGGAAACAGTTAGTGATCGTCCAGACGTACTTGGAGATCGATGGATATGCGGGGTACTAGGTGCCTCCGGTTTCGTTCAGGCCCAGAACGGACTTGTAAATGGACTGTGTGTCTGACATTGGATTTCATTCTGTGTGACTGATATCGGTTGCATAGAGTGGTTTGCCTGTGTGGCATGCTAAGATGCAAATGATCAAGGCTTCTGTTGAAAAGCAAAGTCTTGTGGTGATGATCAAAGCACGGCCTTTGTGGCGTAGCTTTGTGTAACGTTTACTTCGCGAGTTTCACACCCGGTATGAACCAAAAACGGGAGAAAGGACCTCAGGGAGGGCCTGCGTTTCTTCCTAGTTAGAAGTGGCGTCAGTGGTTTTACACGCCCTGACGAGTTTGACTTATGTGGTTGTTGCTGTTGCGAGGCGCCTCGGATTGATCGGTCGTTCTCGAACCGATGGAGTCATTTAGTGGCTCATTTACGCCCCAAAGGGCGGGGAAACGTAGTGTTCAGGCATTTTAATCCACAGCGGTGGACCGGCCCTGTCGCTCCTAGGGTCACTCGAGCTCTGATCCTGAGGCTGGGGCTAGGCAGTCTCGAATCGATTGAGGACTATCTTTTGCCTCGGTTCATAGATGGAAATCCAATTTCCAAATACGAGACTCTGCGGTTTTGATTGTATATCCTATATATGGCGACATAGTGGGATGGGGCGCTTATGCTGCCTATGATTGATACTTATGATTTGAAGTTGTTTTATACACTATGCACTTATTATAGTATCAAATGATTTGTTTTAAACGTATCAAGCATTCTTTGGCTGTTATAAGGGAAAACCCTATCCCCCGGTTTGCGTTGCATTGTGTGATAGGAACTGGGTCTTATAACAGCTTCATCTTTCTTTATTTAGCATTGCGCTGCTGTTTTATGCACTGGTATTCTTGGGAGGAAACCCGTTCCGTGTTATACGGCGTGGTCCCTTGATTTACCTAACTTTTAAAATAAAGAATAATAACTATTTTAGTTCTCACACCAGTCACATGACTGACCTGGAGTTTATTGTTTTAACCTAAACTCTGGGTGCCCTTATTTTGACACGGGCAGCTAGTAGTTTTGGTTTTGCAGATTTATATTCACAGGATCCTGGTTTACAGCTGGAACGATATCCGGAAAGCTTTGTATCCGTATATCTTCTTCTAGTTGTGTATTGTATTATTTTCCGCTGCGATGTATTTAAATGTAATTTAAATCTCTGATATTTCTGTGTAATATTCTTTTATACTCTGCATATTCTTGTAATCTGATGCATCGTTGTAATATACAATGAAATGTTCTTTTATATGCATTCTGTTGTGGCTTGTTCTCGAACTATCCGACGCTTTCCTTTACGGGGAAGTTGCGGGTCTTCACACAAACAGAAATAGACATTTAAACGTTTAAATTGGATTTCTTTTGTCCTCTAAATTTTTTTTAACTTTTCGCAATTCGACATTTAAACATATGAAGTTAGTGTTAATTTATTTACCAATACATCAATGGTTTGGCAAACAGAAAAATACAAAACTTGCACATTTTCAACACATGCAAACATATAAATACAACACTTCAAGTATAAAAAACCCGAAATATTCAAATAAAAAACCCCAAACATATAAACATTCAAATACAAATGTGCAGCCAACCCTAATTTAATGCAATCGGTATACCCAAATCACATAGACTTTGAATGTAGACCAAAATAAGTTAGAGATGAAATCACCTAAATAAAACCCAAATGATGAAGCCCTAACTACATGTAATTGTCCTAAATGATCCAAATCGAGGTGTAAAGTTTGTAAAATAGGAGCAATCGAAGGTGCATAGTTTGTAATTAGAGGTATAGTAGCAATTAGAGGTGTTTTGGAGGTGTTTGTGGATGGATTTCGTGGAGACAGAAGAGTAGAGAGGGAAGAGTGGAGAGGGAGAAATTTGTTTTGGGGGTAAGTATTTCATGAAGGGGGAAAATGTCACGCCAAAATTTCACATAATTGAAGCGGGGATCGCTTTGAACCGTTGGATTAATAATCATCTACGATATTTATTTGTTTATTCTGATAATATGGATCGCTGACATGGATTGTATTTATGTAAGGCTATACTTTGAACTGGTGTTGCACGTCACAGCACTAGAATTCCAACTGCAACAGTACATTCACGTCTAATGCAACAACATATGAATATTATTGCAGAAGATAAAATAAAACATAGCTTTTACCACACATTTCATGCAATGCACACACATTAGTGCCGAATATACCCACTTTTGTAGTAGTGAGATTACATTTACTTCAAACAAACTGTTTTTTTTAATTGTGATTGGTAAAGGTCGAAGATAAAGTCAATGGTTGCAAGACAGATCCTGTTTCAAATTTGATTATGATTAACTTAGAAATATTAAAAACCAAAGATTGAGTAAATGATGAGCCGTTCATTCTTGCATCAGAAGCGAGTCAAGTGTTATACTCAAAAGATTTAAAAAGTAACGGCTGGTTTGAAGTTTTGCACAAACCGAAATGGTTGACTACAACTGTGGATGACATTGAGTTTCCTACGTTCTATCAATCAGCCTTTGAAGACAAGAAAAAAATTAGAAGATCTTACAAAATGCATATGCAAATATTAGTTGTATTTCTTAGTTGAATTGTACTGAATTTCAAGTGTGATTGAATTTAGAATTCTTAGTTGAATTGTACTGAATTTCAAGTGTGATTGAATTTAGAATTCTTAGTTGAATTGTATTGAATTTATATTTTGCTCCAGTTGAATGTGCAGTTGAAGTAGCCCAAGTTGTAGCTTCGTCGGAAAATTTAAATGCATATGTTAATATTATATACTCGTTCTTTATTTAAGATGATGCACCCTGCTCTTTGACCTTACACATTGTACCATGTACACATATAAACATGTATGAGTGAATGAATATATCAAAATTGCTTCTTTGAATAATTGTATATATTCTATCTAGTTTGGTGATACTGTTCTACTCCAATATTTAACGTATTGCATTTTCGCGAACTATTGATGTGCTTGACCGAGATTAATGAACTGTAAATCACAATACTACCAACTTTGCCTAAGCTAATGATGAAATTTTGGTTAAATATTATAATTTGTTTCTGTTCGATCTTATAATATGTTTCTATTGTTGTACACTTATAGATTGTAGTAGCACTGACTAAAAAGATCATCCAAACGAGGATAGTGGAAATGCTTTATTTCGCTACCTCTTTTTACATGAAATTAACAGGTATTGTCATGTCTCATTGAAATTCGGATTGTTTGTTTGTTGCAGGTGGTCTTGGTAGTATGGATTACAACTAAGAAGATAGTAACAATGTCAGAACATGCAACCATCAAACCATTCAATTACACAATCATCCTCTATACAACCTTAAAAAGTGGAGATAAACACATTAGGTGTTCCTGTTTCAAAAAACACTAGAAAAATAAGCAGTCAAATTGGTAAATTGGTGTGAATCCATGTGCCTATTTCATATGAAAGTTGGGTTAATGTACCTGACAAATATAAGATGAATGTTTGGAAAGAAATGTTGGTAAGCTAAAATTGATTTGTGTATGTTTAGCTCTTTATTGCAATTTATTTTGTCATCTTGTTCACTTGAAGTAGAAAAAAAAAGTCAACCAACTAAAAATGTACTTTTATTTTTTGGAATCTCGAGAATATTTGATGGCTCATGCATCGTGAATCTCGAGAATTTTTAAATTCATGAGATACCTTTTTAGCTAATTAAAACACCAATGCCTTTACCACTTTATACAGTTTGCAATAAAATCGGCAAAGATATTACATTTTATTGCAAAATTTGGTTAACGTGGCATTAAAATGGAGTGGCAATAAAACCGGAACGTAATTGATATATAGAGAATTGAGTACTTTTGAAACATAAAAAACAAAGCAATTTGTGGTTAACATGGAGTGCTTAACGTTGAAATTCTAGAAAGTGGCGGAGAGTTGAAAATTAATTCCATTTTTATGAAAAGTAGTCATACTCTTCAAGTTAGAAAATAAACTCTCTCTGATGCGTATTATAGTTACCAACAAAACTCTTAGTTTGGACATCATCTACTGCAAACCCAGATTTATTTAGAAAGTGGCATAGAGTTGAAAATTTATTCCATTTTTATGAAAAAAAGAAATTGTCTTTAAGTTAGAAAATAAGAAATCTCTCTTATTTGTATTATAGTAACCAACAGAACTTTTAGTTTGGACATCATTATTGCAAACTTGGATTTATTTAATGCAACCTAAATGTCAAATTTTGAATTTTATGTAGGTATAGTTTCACTTACTACAACATGTCATTTTACTTTTATGCATATTTGCGATGGGTTTTACTTAAACAGTACCGGTTTTCATGTATTTTCCATACATTAAAGGGTGTCACTAGACAAATGTTTGAAAGTTATATAGGAAGCTATGTGGCTTATTTCCTTAATTTTAATTTATATTTCATTTAAAGCAACTATAAGATGGAGGGGTAAAAAGATTCATTTACCTTTCTGCTTGAAAAGCGGTATTTTATTACGAGATGCTTGTTGTTGTTACCGAACTAAAAGACGAATCTAGTATAAGTGGATAATTAAGGGTTATGTTTATATTTCATAAATAATTAGGTAGTTATTTTATGTGATATCCATGGTCAAGCCATGCATGATCCATTTCGTTTCAGCCTGTTTTGCTTACAGTATTATTAAAGTAAAAGACATTGGATCTTGTTCACTTTTATTGCAGCCTATGCAAATTTGAATTTTTTAGTAGACAAAGGACATTAAACTTTTTTTGAATGTATTTTCGTTTTTCATTTACGTTCTTTTAATGTCGTAGCATTTGCATGTATTTAATTTCTTGTAGTGCATGCTTCATTTGCCAACCTTGTTGCAGCTTTTTATCCTGTTGTTCAGTGCAAAATTGAAATCAAGTTAAGATTCCTAACTTTCCTCTTTTATCATTGAATACTTTCAATATAGGAGACATAGCTAAGCTCCTGATTATACACATGTTCACCTTGATTAGTGATACCTAACAATACCCATCATTTCAAATGCATGACTAGCATGAGATGTGGGTGCATCACATTGTAATGAATATGGGATTTTGATATTGTAATAATATTGATAATAATAAATCGTAAAAATGAGAGAATTTTTACATGATAATAAAGAAGAAGCTTGCTAAGGAGCCCGAAAATCAGGATGTCATACAGTGCAAAAAATTATCCAAATCAAGCCTCGGTAGATAGTCTATATTTATGAATATCCTCTAAGAATATATGCAGAATCAAGCCTCAATACACCAGTAGAATTTTATCTAAGAAGAGGGTTATTTGAGAGGGAGGCAGAGAAATGGAGTAGTGGGATTTGGTTAGGTTTTGAAGGCTATTTTTAATAGAGTAGGGTGTTAAGATGTAGCCGACATGTAGTTTCGACAGCTAACAACGGAGTCGATCGGCAGTTGGAACACGTTGGTCACCCGCTTCATCGAGTAGTTTAGAGTTCACATCTACCAACCAAAGAGTGTCATGTTCCTGACCTCCATCAAGCAGCGTTCGGGAGAGACACTTCAATCTTTCCTCGAAAGAATCAACTCAGTCGTAGCATCAGTCGATCGACCCGAGCCATCGATGGTGCTTGTGGCCGTCATCGCAGGTGTTCAGAACCGATCAGAATTCTTGATCTTTTTGACCAGAGATCCACCCAAGGACATTAAATATTTCTATGCAAAAGTCGAGCGGTTCCTTTGACAAGAAGATGTCAACATTGATATGGAGAGCCTCCAGGTCCTTGCCACCAAAGAAGGAGGTCCATCCAACACCAATAGCCAGAATAAAGGAAGAGGAAAGGCCTCGGAAAAAAATGAATGCAATGTACGACCTCGAAGAGAGAACAAGTACGATCCATATACCAAGCTCAATTCTTCTCTGCTCGACATCTACCTTGATGTGCGAGGGACTCTGCCTTTCCCAAAACCTCCTCAAAGAGAACCGACCCAGAAAGAACTCGATTATGGAAAGCACTGCATGTTCCATAACATTGTCGGTCACAACATCAATGAATGCAGGCACTTGCGCGATTTCATTGAGGATAGGGTCAGACGTGGGGAACTGCCTGAGTATGTCAAGAAAACTGCATAAGCCATGTTGCCACAATCTTTTGCCCAAGCTCCTCAGGTCGGTCCTCGAGCTCCTAAAAATGGAAAGGACTCTGAGCTCAGCACTCGTGGCATCATCATCAATTAATAAGATTTTGATTCTTTATTTCCAACATATTTTTATTTCTTTCAACAAAATGGATATGTTGACGTACACATGTATGGGGTTTAGCTCCTAGGCATGCTCTGGAATCAACGATCTCCCTCTTATAGTTTATTTCCATTTTCTTGTAATAGCTCTTTAGCAACAATGAACTTTCTTTTGTAAACATGGATTATGTTCGGATGATTTAAGACGAGCATGACTAACGCTCGTCAACCCGAATATGGTCAGTGCAAAGCCACTGTCCGTAACACACGGTCAAAGCCTGCCACCATCTCTAAATCTACTCTTCGAACCGAGTATGGTCAGATTTCCCTAAACCGAGTATGATTTATACTCGCTCCTTCTCTAAGACGGGGGCACTCTCCACTCGCTATGACTTCATAAAATCACTTATACATCACCTCGTATGTCTGGTTCCATCAGCCAAGTACAGACAAAATTCTATACGTCAAGCACGATTAACACTTGCCATAAGCCGAGTATGGATAATACTCGCCTCTCCGTAAGTCGAGTATGGATAATACTCGCCGTCTCCGTAAGCCGAGTACGGATAATACTCGCCGTCTCCGTAAGCCGAGTAGGGATAATACTCACCACCTCTCTAAGCCAACTGTTATCACTGCTCGCCCTTATCGAGTATGGTTAATACTCATCCAATCAAGTTCACAACCATCTTTATATCGAGAACGGTTTACATTGTCTTTACAGGTATTGGAAGCTGCTACTATTTTTATAACCTTCTCGTCCTTAATATGGCCTTTGGTGGTTGTCGATTTTCTGGTCTCAATACGATCTGTACCGATCGTCAATTTTCTGGCCTTAATACAACCATCAGGACCGTCGGATTTCTGGCCCTAATATGGCTCTACGCAACTATCTCTACCCGCACATTAAGCTTCGATACTACATTAGAACACACCTCCTTTACCAAGAAAGATGTGTTCTGAGGAGAAAAGTGTTAACCAACTTTTTGGCAAAAGTTGTCGCGGTTCAACGGATCAAAGCCCAATGATCAGAAACTCACTCTCCAACATCGATCGATCGATAGAACGACCTGTACTTCAGAAAGTCCAGAAAAGATTTGTCCTAAGTCAGTTTCCTTCGAGCAGCGGCATCTCGTGCCTCGACATAATCGCTCTCCCGCACCGACCGAGTCAAGCACTGTCTTAAAGTTCGGATCGACCATATATCTTCAGATCTATGAGGAAATATTCAGCTGAGTCATTCAATACTCGGCTCAATTCTCAAGGCATTAAAGACGGTCAACCACTTCTGGACAAAGCTCTACTTTTGATACACCTCATCTCAAGTTCCACGTAAGCCACAATTTTCGAGGATACTATTAATCAACAGTAGACTAGGTCCCTCCGCCGTAACTACTTCAAATAATCAAGCTCCATGTGTCCAAGCTCCGCAAGAGAGGCAAGCCACGTCACAGCCCGCTCAGCCCACTTCTTCACCTATAAATACCTCCAAACTCGAAATGGAAAGGGACCTTCTTGGGGATGCTCTCTTCTCCACTGGAAGCTTTCGATTCCAATTCACCTTGAAAGCTTTCCTCACGGCTAACTCCAAAAATAAATAATTCCCCTTTTTTTCTTCAAATAGAAAAAGTGTTGTACTTGTAATCAAAAGAAAATCAATACATATAAAGTAGACGTAGGCACCATCTTTGCCGAACCACTATAAAAAGTCTTGTGTGTCCCATGTTTTCTTTACTTTACTGCATTCTGTGATTGTTATTTTTGTGCTCTCCACACAATTAGGGGTTGACGGTCACTAGTGACCAATTTTTGACGTCAACACTTTGGCGCGGTGGGTGAGGTGCACGCTCCGACATACCTCACGACCTTCAGCAAGTTCCGACCCACGACGAACAAGCGGAAGATGGATGCAACATCTTCTCGCCCCACAAATGTTGTTGTAGCTAAAACAAGCGCTGTAGAGGCAAGTCAGAAAGCCTCCTCTCATGAAGACGTGTCCCGAAATCTTACTCGGGATGACATGGATAAGATTATGGCCGAGTTCAGAGGCCAGGTGACATCTCAGGGTAAACTCCTCAAATGACAACAACAGTTGATGGATCACCTTCTCGCTCAGATGGAAAGGGGATTTAACGCTTCCACATCAATTCCTCCACACGTCGAAGCTGGGGCAGTAACTGACCTTCGGTCTGCACAAATGCAACCCGTAGATCAGATCTCAACTTTGCTTCCTTCTAGTTCGGCTCCATCTCCCAACCAATCATAGCCAAGAGTATCGCTTCCAACGACCAATGCAGCCGCAGCTACAGATTCACAGAAAGAACATGATCAAGATCTAGGTCGTTCGACCATATTGCCTCCATTCCGAGGAATAGCTCGACCCCTCGGACAAATCGAGCAACCGTCGGGTCAATTAGGATCAATGCCATTCCCATTACAACCCTGCATCTTACAGAAGACTCGTCTTATGCTGCCTTTCCTTCAACCAAGACCTGGTGGAGCCATCCCTTCGAACCAGGGAGACCACTTTATCATACCGGTTCCCAGACTAGCATAGGAAAATGCTACCGTGAACCCTTCTAACGTCGCTTCGGGTGGGGACACCGAAGAACCCTGAACATCACATGCTATGCTGGATCAGTCCAGACCTTCCATCGCGGGCATGGCTCGGACCAATTCTCATCAGGTTTAAGAGGCGTCAATCTTCCCAGAACCAACAACTGCGATGGACCCTCGCCCTCACCTTCACTCAACTCTCAGAGGTCAAGCCCAACCAACGGCCACCCTTCCGAGCATGCTTTCGTCGGACCCTAGTGCTGGAGCTCTCCCGAATGCTGAGCTGGATTCATGGTAGCGACTCCACAGAGATGGAAGCCAGCTTGCAAGCATTATCCGATGCTTCACCTGGGGCACTTCTTCTCAACAGGATATAGATAATATCCACCGCGGCGCCTTTACAAGGGAAATCAGAAACTCCCACAATCCTTCTGACTTCAAGTTTCCAGCCATTGAACCCTACAATGGTCAGACCAACCTAACCATCCATCTCATGTGATACATGCGTCATATGGAAGTACTTTCTACATCGACCAATGTTATGGCCAAATGCTTCCCACTCTTTCTCATAAATATAGCCGGCATGTGGTTTCGGCAGCTAACAACAGAGTATGTCGGCAGCTGGAACACGCTGGTCACCCGCTTCATCAAGCAGTTCAGAGTTCACATCTCCTGACCAAAGAGTGTCATGTTCTGACCTCCATCAAGCAGCGTCCGGGAGAGACACTTCGATATTTCCTCGAAAGATTCAACGCGGTCGTATCATCAGTCGAACGACATGAGCCATCAATAGTGCTTATGGCCGCCACCACGGGTGTTCAGAACCGATCAGAATTCTCAATCTCTTTGAGCAGAGATCCACCCGAGGACATTGAATATTTCTATGGAGTGGCCGAGGGGTTCCTCTGACAAGAAGACACCAGCATTGAGATGGAGAGCCTCGAGGTCCTTGCACTAAAGAAGGAGGTCCATCTAACACCAATGGCCAGAATAAAGGAAGAGGAAAGGCCTCGGAAAAGAATGAACGCAACGTACGACCTCGGAGAGAGAACAAGTACGATCAATATACCGAGCTCAATTCATTTATCCTCGACATCTACCTTGATGTGCGAGAGTCTTTGTCTTTCCCAAAACCTCCTCGAAGAGAACCGACCCAGAAAGAACTAGATTCTGGAAAGCACTGCATGTTCCACATCATTGTCGGTCTGTAACAACCCGGAAAATGCGAGCCAGTTTGAAATTTTTATTTTGGCAATTTTAGCGAAATTTGATATTTAAAATGAATTATTTTAAATAATATCGACGAGAAATCTGTTTTGAATATAATTCGACGTATATATTATATACGTCGTCGTTAGAATATAAATATTTATATATAATTATAAATAGAATTGAAAATGGCGCGGTAGTTCGATAATTCGATTTCAAACTTCAATTGAATGTACCGGGTGCAAAACAATCCGGATTTTAGTGAAACCAAAAATAATGGAATCTAATAGTGAATATCTTTCCAACGAATCCGAAAAATCAAAAGTTCGTAGCGGGAATCAAAAGATATGTCCAGTTTAAAATTAGAAATAGTCGCTGTGGAATTTATATATATTTTTATATATATAAGGCCCTTAAAAATAGCAATTTTGCAAACGACCTCGGATTCCGACGAAACCAGTTTTGTTGGGTCCGCAGTGTCGAGTTATTGCTAGGTTTCAAATTTCATAATTTTTCGAATCAGTATGTGGGCGTGGCAAAGGAAAACGCGATTGACCAGTTTCAGTTGATTTTAATCGACTGGAAAATGGCCATTTTCCGAACGGTCTCAGAATTCGACGAAACTAGTTTTGTTAGGACCGTATCGTCAATACGAAGCTAGAAAATATTTTTCTGGAATTTATAGAGTTGTTATGTGGCCCCGGTAATTTGAAATGTACGTTTAAAATTCAATATAGCGATTTAAATATAAATTCAACGGAAACTGATCAAAACGATCAAATCAGCCTACGATACATATCTCATTGTGTTCGGAATGAGGGTAATTAGCTAGGGGCGACAGTCGTTCGGATCGATTCGGTATTCGAAAGAAAAAGTTACAACTTGGAGAAAATTTAATAAATAAAATAAAATAATATATATATATATATATATCCCCTTTATACCCGTACCCCCCCTATTTCATTTCCTCTTTCAGAAATCCCGTTCACCAAATCGGGAAATCCGATTTTCCTCCCCCTGGCCAAATCGATCCTCCACCCACCATCGTTGGTCACCGAGCCTCCCACCGCTCCACCCTCCGACGCCCTCCATTTCCCCATCGTCTCCTTCCATCGCGAGCTCGAGACCGCACTAACCCAGTCCACCGAGAACCGCTCCACCGCGAAGATCGATGCAGCCTCCATCTTCGAACCTCGACAGCAGCTCCAACCATCCCCAGCGCGAGCGCCAGTCCTTCCCCCCCCCCCTCCACCACCATCTGAACGAAAATACGGTGAGTTACTTCGTTTTTATTTTTATTTTTTATTTAGTTTTACTTGGTTTAATTAGTTAGAAAATTTTCTAATTTTGTTTATTTACTTTATTTATTATATATATAAATAAGATTTTATTATATAAAGATAAGTTTTTTTTATATACTTATGGTTAGAATACAAAAAAGTTTCGATTTTTAAACTATAAAAGTTTCGATTTTTAAACTATAAAAGTTTCGATTTTTAAACTATAAAAGTTTCGATTTTTTAAATTATAAAAGTTTCGATTTTTAAACTATAAAAGTTTCGATTTTTAAACTAATAAAAATGTGATTTTTATATAATAGGGGAAATAAAAATAGGATTTTTATATGTTGAACTTCGAAATAAAAATAGGATTTTTATATGTTGAACTTCGAAATAAAAATAGGATTTTTATATGTTGAACTTCGAAATAAAAATAGGATTTTTATATGTTGAACTTCGAAATAAAAATAGGATTTTTATATGTTGAACTTCGAAATAAAAATAGGATTTTTATATGTTGAACTTCGAAATAAAAATAGGATTCTTATATGTTGAACTTCGAAATAAAATTCGATTTTTTCATATGTAGAGAATACGGGCAACAAAGCGACAAAGGAGAGATTGGCGAAGATTTTATGCAAGGAAGTGCCGTGGAGCTTGGATAGCTATAAGTGAGAACTTCTCACCTTTCAATTTATTTTTCTAGTTATATATATATATATACTAGGATGTAGACGGTGCTTAGTAGCACCCGACACAATCGTCCACAGGCCATGGACTTGTTTGTTTGGCTGTGTTGTTAGTTAGATTGTTTGAGTTGATTTGAATTGTTTGGTGAAATGAAATTGATATGATTGATGTGTGAATGGCGTGGGCCTTCACTAGACCGGGGATAAGGCTAGGCCTCGTCCCGTTTCTAGTATCGTGTCGTTATGCCGCCGAAATTTTCTAAAAAAAATGTTAGAAAAATAAAAATATCATTTTATTTAAAGAATGAACTGAATAGAAATTCATATGTCAAAATAAAATGTTTTATCGTTAAAAATATAGTTTTAACGTGAAGTGAATAAAATAGAATATTCATTTACAAACCAGACGGTTTGTTTATGTACACCTATTTGAATGACATTGATTGGGACGATAAATTTTACACATCGCCCAACAGCACAAATAAAATATGTGTTTGATTGTTTGAAACCCCACACGGGTGTTGGGATGAAATTTGAAGTTCACTCATCCTGATTGATTAAATATGTCGATCGATTGATTGACAGGCTGTTATAAGCGTTGAATATCTATATTTGATGCTTTTACAGTGTAGTGCACTTTGGTTGATGGTTGATTATTTTCAATGTTATTATATACATGTGTTGTATGAAAATCCATATAATTAACTTTATATGGTAATTGATTGGGCCTCATTCCAATTTGAAAAATAAAGAATATTATAAAATAAAAGTTCATGTGGTGAACGAAATATTTTAGTAATAAAATTTACATCTTTATCGATATAAAATAAAAGTTCATGTGTTGACAGTACTCATCCATTGAGATTGGTCATGTGTTGAACGAAATATTTTGATAACAACTATTTTGAAAAAGAAATATTTGAAATAGAATATTTGAAAATAGAAATTTATGAAGCCGTGTTGATTAGATTGACGCCATTTTGACGTGAACGATATCTATATCGATTTTAAACGAATTCAAAATGAATTGAAAACGATTTCGAAATGAATCAAATTGAAAACGATTTCGAAATGAATTGAATTGAAAACGATTTCGAAATGAATCAAATTGAAAACGAATTTAAAATGAATTGAAAACGATTTCGAAATGAAATGAATTGAAAACGATTTCGAAATGAAATGAATTGAAAACGATTTCGAAATGAAATGAATTGAAAACGATTTCGAAATGAAATGAATTGAAAACGATTTCGAAATGAATTGAATTGAAAACGATTTCGAAATGAATCAAATTGAAAACGAATTCAAAATGAATTGAAAACGATTTCGAAATGAATTGAATTGAAAACGATTTCGAAATGAATTGAATTGAAAACGATTTCGAAATGAATCAAATTGAAAACGAATTCAAAATGAATTGAAAACGATTTCGAAATGAAATGAATTGAAAACGATTTCGAAATGAATTGAATTGAAAACGATTTCGAAATGAATTGAATTGAAAACGAATTCAAATTGAATTGAAAGCAAATTGAAACGAATTCAAATTGAATTGAAATTTGAATTGAATAGAAATGAATTTTAAAACGAATTTATAGAGAAGAATTCAATTTTGATTTGAATTGAAATGGAAGTTGAAATTGCTTTTGAAACGAATTTAAAACTATTTATATAATTCGTTTTAAATTGAAATCGACGAAATATATATTATATATATAATATATATAATATAATGGCCTGAATAGAACGCGCCGCGCCGCGGCAGTTCGTGAATTTCGACCATTGATTTCAAACGGACATTGCGGGAGATCCGACCGTCGGATTCTCCTAAAACCGGAACCGTTGGGTTCGTATCGAAAAGAGCTTTCTAATGAATGTTAGAAATTTGAAATCTAACGGTTGGATTTGGAGATACGTCCAAATCAAATTCGAAAAAGGTCGCTGTAAGTGCAGTTCGATGGCCATTGATGGAAATCGACTGTACGGGCCTTGATAAAATTATTAAAAATAGTAATAATTTGTGTAAAATCATAAGAAACGATTTGTGAAGATTTGGGATGAAAAACTCCATATTTGAAAAGGTAAAAATAGATTTTTATCGAAATGAACTAGTTTTGAACTAGAAATATAATTCTATTTATTTTTAAATAAATAAATTGAATTTGAAAAAGGGTTTTAAAAATGACCAGAAACTCCAATGATTGCATTGGAGTGGATTTGAATCGAAATTGTCTTTGGGATATTTCGATGTTGGAATTCGGGATTATGCAGATGTTGTTATGGAAATTTGAAAGATATATATATTTATACCGTTATTTCCAATACGACATTTGTTAATCGTAGAATTTGATATTGAATATAAGCCGGGATATTTTCTATTCAGAGCCTTGTATTTAATATCAAATGTGATTTGGGTTTGTCGTGAATGGTGTCTTCACTAACACTGTTCTTGAACCCAGTTGAGAAAAGATTAAATCTTTTTATTTAGATTTAATGAAGTGTACCAATTAAACAATATTTAATTGGAATTGAATTGGTATTGATTTTTGGGTTTATCGTGAACAGTGTTTTAAATAACACTTGTTCTTTAACCCGATAATTAATGGAATGTGATTTTGGGTTTATCGTGAATCGTGTTTTAAATGACACTGATTCTTTAACCCAGTCGAAGATTAAAACTAAGTGGAGTTTTAATGAATTTTTAATTTGATTGAAATGATCGAAAATGGAGTATCACCAGTTCTGCTCCAGGCGATAGTTAAATCTTTAATTAGATTTGAACGAGAAATGGTAATTGAATTTACCGATAACACTGTGGTGTTAGATATGAAGTATTACCAGTTTTACTTCATGGGATGAATAGGTTGGGATTGGGAAATTAAAACAAATGATTACTTCGGTAAGGTTCGCTAATCCCGACTAGTTTGAATTGATATTCAAAAGTAGATTAAAGAATAAATTCAAGAATTTATCTTTGATAAAATTAATGGGAACCTTTCCCTATGAATGTGAAATTTAGAAACTAACTGTCGGTTAGCTAAGCAGAATGGTTTTCTGGATATTGATCTGATGTTGGTTTCGGCCTTCGGGGTTAATATTTGGGGAATTATTCTCTTGATTAATTTACGGTTAGTGACTAATGAATTGGAATGAGGCGTATGTTGTGTTTGTGTAACACTTATTTAAAGTATACGCGAGTTACTCGGAAAGACCGGGTTTATCCCATTCCGAATAACTGATAGGACGATAAGTCGAAGATGAAGACGATGGTCGAAGACCGGAGGTCTTCACGTCGTTTGGGTAATTACTGATGATCTTGATTGGGCTGTACACCCAAGAAGATGGAAACAGTTAGTGATCGTCCAGACGTACTTGGAGATCGATGGATATGCGGGGTACTAGGTGCCTCCGGTTTCGTTCAGACCCAGAACGGACTTGTAAATGGACTGTGTGTCTGACATTGGATTTTAGTCCGTGTGATTGATCTCTATTAAATATATATCTGTTTGGCGGCGGAGAATTTATTCTCTTGCTTAACGCCCTTCTCTGAGACGTACGAGCTCAGGGGTTATATATTGATGGATATCAAACGCATGGAGTGAATTGCCTGTGTGGCATGCCTAAGTGGCAATTGATCGAGGCTTCTGTTGAAAAGCAAAGTCTTGTGGTGATGATCAAAGCACGGCCTTTGTGGCGTAGCTTTGTGTAACGTTTACTTCGCGAGTTTCACACCCGGTATGAACCAAAAACGGGAGAGGACATCAGGGAGGACTTGCGTTTCTTTCTAGCTAGAAGTGGCGTCAGTGGTTTTACACGCCCTGACGAGTTTGACTTATGTGGTCGTTGCTGTTGCGAGGCGCCTCGGATTGATCGGTCGTTCTCGAACCGATGGAGTCATTTAGTTGGCTCACTTACACCCCATAGGGTGGGGAAACTGTAACACCCCACGCCCGCTATAGTCACTCACTAAGGGAATGCCATAACATCGGTGGAGTATTTTAGTGAATATAGAACAGAAAAATTACACCAAGACAGATATAAACAGTATTTGAAATTTTAAACATCATCTCATAACAGCGGAAATAAACATGTCTGGTTACATCATAAAACCATGATAAAAGTCAAGTACAATATCTGTCAAAATAAAGAAGTACATAATCCCACTCTCTCATACAATAGCCATAAGAAAAGAAAAGATAACTGGATAACTGGAGCTTTACATCTACCCAAGCTCCTCAAGACTGGAAACAGAAATCCGATCAAGCTCTACTACCGCTAGGATCCACCGTAGGACCTGAGGGTTGGGAAAAAGATAAAAAAACAACGGGGTCAGACATAAGTCTGAGTGAGTCCTATAACTTTAACAATACAATCATTAAAGTAACCAGAGAAGACATAAACTTGACCAACGGTAATATCTGGGGATGAATGGCTACACTAAGCAGCTTGGTAGACTTAGGATAAACTAAGATAACCGTCAGGACGCATCTACCCACCCAAGGCTAATTACTAACTGCACCACACCAGTCATTCCTACTTAAAGGTTGATCCCTTCCAAAATTTCCCCAGTAGTTTCATGTACCCCTAGCCCACTACATAGGTGCCGTCTGCCCCTATCTCCACTAGGTGTACCCAGTAATTCTTACTCAGTAGTTTCGTGTACCCCTACATAGGTGCCGTCTGCCCCTATCTCCACGAGGTGTACCCACTACTCCCCAAGCGATCGGCTCCCTACCGTAGATACCCGTGCTGGTCCCACAGTGGGGTGTATCACTCCCCTAAAGTGGCTACCCAATACTAACGGTGCACGGCTTCATATCTACACGATGCAACAACGGCTTATCTACCAGCCCGGGCCCACACACGCATATGAAACCCGTTGGACTTGCGTTGCCACCGCTAACCCGTTTTGGCCTCTTATAATCAAGCCCAATATGCGTGTCCCGTCACTCGACTTGGGTCGAGCCCACAAAGATACGTTTGGGATATTGGTTGAAATGGGCCCCCACAAGCTACCCACTTAAGCTTGTCAAATATCTAGTGTATCCCACTTAACTTTTTAATCATGTTTAATTACATGTTTCCACTTGGTTAAGTATTCTAATCGTATTTTCTATTGCCACCCAAGGCAACCCACTAGATTCCACATGCCACCCAAGGCAACCACTTAACCCCTTATGTCCCACTACATGCTATTATGGTTAAGTGTTTCTTAATTAATTAAGACCGTGATTTCCCGTAAAGACCTCCCACATTAGACTGGCTGTTATGACCGCCTGGTTAAGCCGGTAGAATCCGGGCAGTCTTACGTCATAACAGAGTCTAACCTCGTGTCTTTACCTTAATCACGTATTTAATTTATGGCTAAGACCTCTCACATTGGGCTGACATTTGTAGCAACTGGTTAAGCCGGTCGGGTCCGGGCAGTTTTACACTACAAATGAGTCCAACCTCGTGTCTTAGTCGATTAATTACACCTAATTAATCACCCCCATATTAATTATCCCTAATTAATATCAAGTTTTCCATAACATGGGTAGACCTAACTCAATAGGTAAATTCCCATGGGGTAGACCTAACTCAATAGGTAAATTCCCACTTATGGTAATTTATTTTTATGGTATGCTTAATCATACCCAAACATTCATTTATTAACATATTTACCAACCCCATCGTTCCCCACGTAAATCGTTCTCGTTACATGACATAATAAGGGGAAGATCATCACAAATATCATGGGTTTAGCATATAACTTTGTCATGGGTTAAGAGGATGTCAACTTGCATATATGAGCATATATTAACCCAACTACATACAACCCAAACTTGCATATTATCATACACATGATTTGCATAACATGTTGCATATGAGCTTGCATATTATCATACACATATCTTGCATAACATGTTAAACTCGCATATAGGCATTCTCAATCTTGCATAACATGTTAAACATGCATTTAAGCATACACATAACTTGCATAAGCATCCACATACTTGCATAGGCATTCACATACTTGCATAACTTGCGTATCATGTCATTTAAGCATATACATATCTTGCATAAGTGTTCATATACTCGCATAAGCATGCATAACTTGCATATCACATAAATCTAGCATTTAAACATATACATGACTTGCATAAGCATCCATACACTTGCATAAGCATGCATAACTTGCATATCACATAAATCTAGCATATATACATGACTTGCATAAGCATCCATACACTTGCATAAGCATGCATAACTTGCATATCACTTTCAACTTGCATTTAAACATATACTTAACTTGCATATCTCACTTTGCTAAACATGCATAATTCCACTTATTAAATATGCATAAATCCACTTATTAAACATGCATATATCAACTTGTTAAACATGCATAAATCAACTTATTAAGCATGCATAAACCAACTTATCAAATATGCATAAACATAGAACAACATAGAGTAACATATCATTATACATGATTCATACTCACTAATCCGCATTTAAGACCATAAGCCTCATTACACCCAATCTACTTACTTTAACAATTGATGTTAAAGTGATAGAAACTCACCAAACTCAAGATTAGCAACCTATGAAGTAGAATTAGTTGCTAACTATGAAGATAATGATGATTAAGGATTGATTAGAGAGGAATTAGCTTGCAACTTTCTTCTTAGATTAGTGGAGGCTTCTCTTAGAATTTAATTTGGCGGCATGAGGCCATTGTTTCTATTTTTGGTGAGGATTAAGGTAGGTTTAGGGTGTATTTATAGATTAAGAGAGTGTTTTAGGCCCTTGGATTAACCCTAGATTAATTTAGGTCCATTAGATTTAGGAAACCTCTAGAACCAGACCCAGCCCAAGCCAGAAAACCAGATCTGGTGCACCCAAGCACCCTGGTTCGACACGCCAGGTCGACAGGCAAGTCGACAGGCCTGTCGACAGCCCTGTCGACATGCTTAGGCGGGAATCCTCCCGCCTGGCCCTGCTGGTTCTAAATTTAAATTTAAATTCCTAAATCTGTTTTTATCTCTAATTTTTCTGCAAACTTCCTTGGGCCATAACCGGGCCATACGGACTCCGATTTTCGAAAACTCGGACTCTATTTCGCGTATTTTTCCGAGACGAACGCAATAACGCAGCCCATTACCCCCAATTCCCACATATGAGATTATTTATCCTGTAATTAGTGAATTTTAGTATTAACCCAAAATTCGGGGTGTTACATTCTCCCCTCCTTAAAGGATTTCGTCCCCGAAATCTCTAAGCTAAGGAGAATGCATATCCTACCATCCAAACAACCATCTACTCAAATCATCAACCACTGGCATCCATTGTCCTTAAAACAATTTCTAATGATGTATGAGCATATGCAAAAAAGTGTGTGTATATGTTCCCTATCTAATGTATGAACATATGCAAACCATGATAGTGCCATGCATCCATTATGTATGCGAGAAAACCTTATCGACACATACAATATCTACATGAGTGCACAATCATTCACCAAAATGCATCATCCATGTGATAACACAACCATTATACATCCATAAATATATTTTCCTACACACAATTTTATGCAATATGCAATATGAAGTGACTGAGCCGATCTAGTGCCTAGAGTGTGTGTATATGCATCCACGAGCAAACACTTGCATCCACTTGCATCCATCAACCATAACATGTCTCAAACACATGTTTCAACCATAGGTTTATCCTATCTAAAGGTCAAAGGTACTAACGAGAGGACATACTAAAGATAAGATAAGTACTAGACAAGCGATAAAGGAGAAAGTAAGGACATACCCTCAAAAAGAAATGGGTACAATGAACGCATCTTCGCTTCCGTCTCCCAAGTCGCGTTGCTCTCATCTTCTCCCCATTGCACCTTGACTAGTTGAACCTCTCTGTTTCTCAACTTCCTAATCTCTGACCCAAGGATGCGAGTAGGAGCTCGTCGAATAGTCGCATCACGCTCTACCTCTACATCTCTAAGCAAGCTTGGCTCTACCACCTCTGCTGTCTCATGTAAGCACTTCCTCAGATGTGATACATGGAATACATCATGTACACCACTAAGTCTGTCGGGCAACTCCACCCTATATGCCATCCGTCCAATCCTTTCCTTAATAGGAAACGGCCCAACAAACCTCGGTGCTAACTTTCCAACGGATCCAAAGCGAACAACATTTCTCAATGGAGATACTTTGACAAAAACCATGTCCCCGACCTCAAATTCAAGATCCGTCCTTCTCCTGTCCGCATAAGATTTTTGCCTATCCTGCGCTGCTTTCATCCTTCTTCGAATCAAGTCAATCTTCTCAGAAGTCTCCCTAATCATATCAGGCCCAAGCAAGATCTTATCCGTAGATTCCCACCAACATGTAGGTGATCGACAAGGCCTTCCATAGAGAGCTTCGAAAGGAGCCATCCCAATACTGGACTGAAAGCTGTTATTATATGCGAACTCCACCAGTGGAAGATGCTCTTCCCATGTACCTCCAAAATCTAAGATACAAAGCCTCAAAAGGTCTTCTAGAACACGATTCACCCTCTCAGTCTGGCCGTCTGTCTGAGGATGATATGCGGTGCTCAGACACAATTGAGTCCCCACTGCTTCTTGCAAACTTCTCCAGAACTCGCTAGTGAAGATAGGATCTCGATCACTAACTATGCTAGAGGGTACCCCCATGCAATCGAACTATCTCTCGAAGATATACAGAAGCTAGCCATGGAGCGGTCCTCTTGCTCTTCACAGGTATGAAATGGGCGCTCTTAGTAAGTCTATCTACCACCACCAAAATTCCTGTATTACCCTTCCTCGACCTGGGTAACCCGTCAATAAAATCCATCGAGACGCTATCCCACTTCCATTGCGGAACCTCTAATGGGTGAAGCAACCCACCTGGTTTCCTTTGCTCCGCCTTCACTTGCTGACATACCAAGCATCGAGCTACATATTCGGCCACATCTTTCTTCATACCGGCCCAGAAGAAAACCCTCTTCATGTCTTGGTACATCTTATCCCCACCGGGATGAATGGTCATCCTAGAACGGTGTGCATCATCAAGAATAACCTTCCTCAACCCTTTATCTTGCGGTACACAAAGTCTACCGTCTCTACGCAAGCACCCCTTATCGTCTAGGGTGTACCTACTCAAATGGCTGGACGACTCCCCCCTTATGAGCTTCTTTATCAACTCAACCAACTGTGGGTCGTCCCTCTGGGCTTCCCCAATCCGCCCCAGAAGAGTAGGTCTAACTTCCAAAGAAGCTAGCAAACCGGGTACATAATCAATGGAAGGTCTGAAATCAAACATCGAGATAAACTCCAAGCTTCGTCGTTCCACGAACAATGGACTCAAGGACAACCTCTTCCTACTCAAGGCGTCCGCCACTACGTTACCCTTGCCAGGGGTATACGCTATCTCGAAATCATAAGATGCTAAAAATTCCATCCACCTTTGCTGTCTCAGATTCAAATCCTTCTGAGAAAACAAGTACTTCAATGATTTATGGTCAGTAAACAGCTTGAATCTCTCACCAAGAAGATAATGGCGCCAGATCTTAAGCGCAAAAACAATAGCGGCCAACTCTAAATCATGGGTAGGGTAATTTTTCTCATGTGGCCTTAACTGCCTTCCACCATAGGCTATCACCCTTCCCTCTTGCATTAAGACTGCGCCAAGGCCTGTCCCACAGGCATCGGTATAGACAACAAATGGCTTGCTCCCATCTGGCAACACTAAAACTGGAGCAGTGGTTAAAGCTCTCTTTAACCGTCGGAACGCATCATCACAATCTACGTCCCATGTGAAAACAAGATTCTTCTTCGTTAAGCGGGTTAATGGGGCTGATATCTTCGCGAAGTCTTTAATAAACTTCCTATAATAACCCGCCAACCCCAAGAAACTTCTTACTTCGGTAGCATTCTTCGGAACCTTCCAATCCTGAATTGATACTACCTTCGCGGGATCCACAGCTATCCCTTCCTTGGAGACCACGTGCCCCAAGAACCGCACTTCCTTCCTCCAGAAGTGACATTTAGAGAATTTAGCCTTAAGGCTATGTGCTCGAAGAGTCTTCAACACTTCCCCAAGATGTAGGGCATGCTCTTCTTCACTCTTAGAAAATACTAAGATATCATCCACAAAGACCACCACGAATTTATTAAGGAACTCCCTGAACACCCTACTCATCAAATCAACAAAGTATGCAGGGGCGTTCGTCAACCCAAATGGCATCACCAGCCACTCATAGAAACCATCCGGAGTCCTAAAGGCAGTCTTGTCTATGCTATCCTCAGCCACCCTCAACTGATGAAACCCCGTGGCTAAGTCCAACTGAGAAAATACTGAAGCGCCAACCAACTGATCGAAAAGATCATCAATCCTCGGCAACGGGTGTCTATTCTTCTTTGTGAGCTTGTTGAGTTCTCTATAGTCTACACAAAGTCTGAGGGACCCATCCGCCTTCGTAGCAAATACTACTGGAGCACCCCACTCTGATATGCTCCGTCTTATGAACCCCTTCTCAAGCAACTCCCCTACTTGCTTATGGAGTTCCCTCCTCTCACGAGGAGCCATGTGGCGCACTGGTAAAGATACCGGTTTAGCATTATCCACCAAATATATTCGGAAGTCAATCTCCCGCTTCGGAGGTAAGCCCTTCACCTCCTCAAACACATCCGGATATTCCCGGACCACTCTCACAGATTGCAAACTCTCGACCGAAGCGTCAAGCGATTCAAGATAACTTAGCATAACAGAGTCCATGGGATTACAAGAAATCTCGAGAGTGTTACCCAAGCGGGTCATGAGCCTAACAACTCTCCTTTCGCAATCAAGAACGGCACCATTACTGGATAACCAGTCCATGCCCAAAATCAACCCATAGCCCGTGAAGCCCAATACAAAAGCATCACATCTAAACTCAATGCTAAGTATAGAAATCTTCAAACCCAAACATATCATAGACAAATAAGTGGAGCCCCCAATTGGGTTTGAAACAACCAAGGGATCATCTACCAGACTGGTGTCTAGGTGCAGTGACTCAACTAATGATGATGAAATAAACGAATGTGATGCGCCTGACTCAAACAATGTACGGACAGGATGGTCAAATAGAAAAACCAGACTTTCAACGGAAATAGTTCTACCTCTCTCCTGAATCGGTGGAACCGCGAGAGCCTGTACTTGCCCCCTAGCCTGACTCGGTGCCATAAGAGCTTGCACCTGTCCTCCTGAGGTAGATCCCGTCCTTTGCCCTTTCTTAGGGCAATCCTTCACTAAGTGCCCTGCTTCGCCACAGTGGAAGCAACCGGTCTTCTTCTTCTTACGACAATCCTTGCTTAGGTGGCCAGGTGTCCCACAATTGAAACACTTCTTCTTCTTGCTCTTGCCACCGTTGCCTTTCCCACCTTTGCTTTGCTGTTGTTGAGGTCTCTTTTGATCTCCCTTCTTCTCGGGTGCCTTATTAGCATTAGGACCCTTCTCTTCCTCATACATGAGTGCCATGTCAACTAGCTTCTCAAAGGTGGCCCCCATAGGGATGTGAGTCATAGCCAACCCATGCATCGGTTCATTCAAGCCTTTCACGAACCTCAAAGCCTTCTTCTCCGGTGTATTCACCATGTCCAGGCCAAACCTTGCCAATTGATTAAACTTGTTAACATATTCCTTCACCGAAAGATTTCCTTGCTTTAGAGTCAAGAATCTTTCCATATACAAGTTTTCCTCCGCCCTTGAGAGAAACTTTGCCACAAATCTTTGCCTAAAATCCGCCCAAGAGTCAACGGGGCGTTCTCCATTAGTGACCTCCCACCAGAATGAGGCCTCTCCCTTCATTAACCAAGCAGCCAACTTGACTTTCTTTCCTTCTTCCATCTCAAAGATATCTATCAACTCTTCCACCTCCTTAAGCCAATCTCTAGCCTCCACAAAGGTTTCAGATCCTTGAAAAGGTTTTCCTCCCATAGCTTTGAATTCCTTACAAGTCTTAGCAAAAGTATCCGTGCGAGGAGGAGGGGGAGGAGGAAGATCGGGTGCTACGGTTGGTGGAGGAACATTTGCTGGACCCGCAGTGGTGGCCCTAGCCTCCATCAATCTCCTATACCATACTGGTACCGTCACACCCTCCGGAAAGATAAGATTCTCGGCCATGCTGAAACGAAAAAGGAAAGATTCAAAACGAAGGATTCGAAGGATATAGATATGGCTATTGGGGATTATGCTTTTCTTTCAAAAACTTTTCTCTTAAAAGACATGTTTTTGAAAATATCTTTTCCAAAAATGTTTTTAGAAAAATAGTTTTCTAAAAATTTTATCTGTTCCGGTAACCTTTGCTCTGATACCACGTGTAACACCCCACGCCCGCTATAGTCACTCACTAAGGGAATGCCATAACATCGGTGGAGTATTTTAGTGAATATAGAACAGAAAAATTACACCAAGACAGATATAAACAGTATTTGAAATTTTAAACATCATCTCATAACAGCGGAAATAAACATGTCTGGTTACATCATAAAACCATGATAAAAGTCAAGTACAATATCTGTCAAAATAAAGAAGTACATAATCCCACTCTCTCATACAATAGCCATAAGAAAAGAAAAGATAACTGGATAACTGGAGCTTTACATCTACCCAAGCTCCTCAAGACTGGAAACAGAAATCCGATCAAGCTCTACTACCGCTAGGATCCACCGTAGGACCTGAGGGTTGGGAAAAAGATAAAAAAACAACGGGGTCAGACATAAGTCTGAGTGAGTCCTATAACTTTAACAATACAATCATTAAAGTAACCAGAGAAGACATAAACTTGACCTACGGTAATATCTGGGGATGAATGGCTACACTAAGCAGCTTGGTAGACTTAGGATAAACTAAGATAACCGTCAGGACGCATCTACCCACCCAAGGCTAATTACTAACTGCACCACACCAGTCATTCCTACTTAAAGGTTGATCCCTTCCAAAATTTCCCCAGTAGTTTCATGTACCCCTAGCCCACTACATAGGTGCCATCTGCCCCTATCTCCACTAGGTGTACCCAGTAATTCTTACTCAGTAGTTTCGTGTACCCCTACATAGGTGCCGTCTGCCCCTATCTCCACTAGGTGTACCCACTACTCCCCAAGCGATCGGCTCCCTACCGTAGATACCCGTGCTGGTCCCACAGTGGGGTGTATCACTCCCCTAAAGTGGCTACCCAATACTAACGGTGCACGGCTTCATATCTACACGATGCAACAACGGCTTATCTACCAGCCCGGGCCCACACACGCATATGAAACCCGTTGGACTTGCGTTGCCACTGCTAACCCGTTTTGGCCTCTTATAATCAAGCCCAATATGCGTGTCCCGTCACTCGACTTGGGTCGAGCCCACAAAGATACGTTTGGGATATTGGTTGAAATGGGCCCCCACAAGCTACCCACTTAAGCTTGTCAAATATCTAGTGTATCCCACTTAACCCTTTAATCATGTTTAATTACATGTTTCCACTTGGTTAAGTATTCTAATCGTATTTTCTATTGCCACCCAAGGCAACCCACTAGATTCCACATGCCACCCAAGGCAACCACTTAACCCCTCATGTCCCACTACATGCTATTATGGTTAAGTGTTTCTTAATTAATTAAGACCGTGATTTCCCGTAAAGACCTCCCACATTAGACTGGCTGTTATGACCGCCTGGTTAAGCCGGTAGAATCCGGGCAGTCTTACGTCATAACAGAGTCTAACCTCGTGTCTTTACCTTAATCACGTATTTAATTTATGGCTAAGACCTCTCACATTGGGCTGACATTTGTAGCAACTGGTTAAGCTGGTCGGGTCCGGGCAGTTTTACACTACAAATGAGTCCAACCTCGTGTCTTAGTCGATTAATTACACCTAATTAATCACCCCCATATTAATTATCCCTAATTAATATCAAGTTTTCCATAACATGGGTAGACCTAACTCAATAGGTAAATTCCCATGGGGTAGACCTAACTCAATAGGTAAATTCCCACTTATGGTAATTTATTTTTATGGTATGCTTAATCATACCCAAACATTCATTTATTAACATATTTACCAACCCCATCGTTCCCCACGTAAATCGTTCTCGTTACATGACATAATAAGGGGAAGATCATCACAAATATCATGGGTTTAGCATATAACTTTGTCATGGGTTAAGAGGATGTCAACTTGCATATATGAGCATATATTAACCCAACTACATACAACCCAAACTTGCATATTATCATACACATGATTTGCATAACATGTTGCATATGAGCTTGCATATTATCATACACATATCTTGCATAACATGTTAAACTCGCATATAGGCATTCTCAATCTTGCATAACATGTTAAACATGCATTTAAGCATACACATAACTTGCATAAGCATCCACATACTTGCATAGGCATTCACATACTTGCATAACTTGCGTATCATGTCATTTAAGCATATACATATCTTGCATAAGTGTTCATATACTCGCATAAGCATGCATAACTTGCATATCACATAAATCTAGCATTTAAACATATACATGACTTGCATAAGCATCCATACACTTGCATAAGCATGCATAACTTGCATATCACATAAATCTAGCATATATACATGACTTGCATAAGCATCCATACACTTGCATAAGCATGCATAACTTGCATATCACTTTCAACTTGCATTTAAACATATACTTAACTTGCATATCTCACTTTGCTAAACATGCATAATTCCACTTATTAAATATGCATAAATCCACTTATTAAACATGCATATATCAACTTGTTAAACATGCATAAATCAACTTATTAAGCATGCATAAACCAACTTATCAAATATGCATAAACATAGAACAACATAGAGTAACATATCATTATACATGATTCATACTCACTAATCCGCATTTAAGACCATAAGCCTCATTACACCCAATCTACTTACTTTAACAATTGATGTTAAAGTGATAGAAACTCACCAAACTCAAGATTAGCAACCTATGAAGTAGAATTAGTTGCTAACTATGAAGATAATGATGATTAAGGATTGATTAGAGAGGAATTAGCTTGCAACTTTCTTCTTAGATTAGTGGAGGCTTCTCTTAGAATTTAATTTGGCGGCATGAGGCCATTGTTTCTATTTTTGGTGAGGATTAAGGTAGGTTTAGGGTGTATTTATAGATTAAGAGAGTGTTTTAGGCCCTTGGATTAACCCTAGATTAATTTAGGTCCATTAGATTTAGGAAACCTCTAGAACCAGACCCAGCCCAAGCCAGAAAACCAGATCTGGTGCACCCAAGCACCCTGGTTTGACACGCCAGGTCGACAGGCAAGTCGACAGGCATGTCGACACCCCTGTCGACAGGCCTGTCGACAGCCCTGTCGACATGCTTAGGCGGGAATCCTCCCGCCTGGCCCCGCTGGTTCTAAATTTAAATTTAAATTTAAATTCCTAAATCTGTTTTTATCTCTAATTTTTCTGCAAACTTCCTTGGGCAATAACCGGGCCATACGGACTCCGATTTTCGAAAACTCGGACTCTATTTCGCGTATTTTTCCGAGACGAACGCAATAACGCAGCCCGTTACCCCCAATTCCCACATCTGAGATTATTTATCCTGTAATTAGTGAATTTTAGTATTAACCCAAAATTCGGGGTGTTACAGAAACGTAGTGTTCAGGCATAATAATCCACATCGGTGGCCCGGCCCTGACGATCTAAAGGGTTGATGCGTTCTGATCCTGAGGGGCGGGCTAGAGCGTCTCGAATCGGTTGAGGACTATCTTTTGCCTCGGTTCATAGATGGAAACCCAATTTCCAAATACGTGATTATGCGGTTTTATTTGTAGAGCCTAGTATGGCGACATAGTGGGATGGGGCACTTATGCCGTCTATGATTGATACTTATGATTTGAAGTTGTTTTATACACTATGCACTTATAATAGTATCAAATGATTTGTTTTAAACGTATCAAGCATTCTTTGGCTGTTATAAGGGAAAACCCTATCCTCGGCTGCGTTGCATTGTGTGATGGGACCTGGGTCTTATAACAGCTTCATTTTTCTTCATTTAGCATTGCGCTGTTTGTTTTATGCACCGGTATTCTTGGGAGGAAACCCGTTCCATGTTATACGGCGTGGTCCCTTGATTTACCTAACTTTAAAATAAAGATTAACTGTTTTAGTTCTCACACCAGTCACATGACTGACCTGGAGTTTATTGTTTTAACCTAAACTCTGGGTGCCCTTATTTTGACACGGGCAGCTAGTAGTTTTGGTTTTGCAGATTTATATTCACAGGATCCTGGTTTACAGCTGGAACGATATCCGGAAAGCTTTGTATCCGTATATCTCATTCTAGTTGTGTATTGTGTTATTTTCCGCTGCTATGTATTTAAATGTAATTTAAATCTCTGATATTTCTGTGTAATATTCTTTTATACTCTGTAGATTCTTGTAATCTGATGCATTGTTGTAATATACAATGAAATGTTCTTCTGTATGCGTTCTGTTGTGGCTTGTTCTCGAACTATCCGTCGCTTTCCTTTACGGGGAAGTTACGGGTTTTCACAGTTGGTATCGGAGCTTTGGTTTACAAAGCAGAGAACAAGGCACGTTAGAACCATACGAAAGAATTCATCAGATATTGGATTAGTAATATCCAATGGGAATGACTCGTTAGAGATAGGATCAGTAGTATCCTAGAACGAGTGTGAAGAGTATATTTTTGAAAATGAAAACAATTTTTGTTTTGAAAATTTAAAACGATTATTCGTATTTGATTATCTATTTATATTGATGTGGACAATCCAGTATATATAGATTTTGCGTATACGTCTGATCCGCGTGTATTCGAAATTTTAATATACTGGATAGATATAGAATTACACTCTAATCGCCCGGAGATGATTTTGACGATGGAGCTCCATCATTAGAATTTATGTTCGAGTGACGAAAGTGGGCTTTCTATATATTTCCTATTGACTGGTGTGAGAACCAAAATTAGATAGGGCTTATTGTTGTGATTTGGCATCAAAAATCTGATTTTTGTATATGTATCAAAATTATGAATTTGAGACTCTAATTCACTAATTGATTGATGTTTGTGTTGTTTGTTTATTTGTTTGCTAATTTTTAGCCATTTAGCCTAATTGAATCGAATATTGAATTGTATTGAAATTTGGTCGCATTTGTTTGCATATACATATACTTACATTGAACAGGTCATAGCAAGGAGGCTAGAGCAGAGAATAAAATTTGTTTGCCCGACAAATAGGTACATGTTTACTACATAATTTACTGTTTTGTTTGGGTGATGATGATTTTATGAGCCTATTGGCTAGCCGCTTGGCTTTTTCTTTTTCTTTTTTGAGATCTGAAGGACCGGGGAAGCTATTTGAAATTCCCCGATGCTCCCGGTGCAGGGGAGGTTATGGCGAAATTTTTCAAAAATTTAGGGTGTTAGCCAAATTTTTGAAATTTTGAAAATTCTCAGAAACTGAAAAGTTTGAGAATGGAAGCCAGATCGAACGGAAAGTTGATTAATCAAACCACTTTCGACTTTGTTCCTTTTCGGGGACGAAAAGTTTTAAGTGGGGGAGATTGTAACAACCCGGAAAATGCGAGCCAGTTTGAAATTTTTATTTTGGCAATTTTAGCGAAATTTGATATTTAAAATGAATTATTTTAAATAATATCGACGAGAAATCTGTTTTGAATATAATTCGACGTATATATTATATACGTCGTCGTTAGAATATAAATATTTATATATAATTATAAATAGAATTGAAAATGGCGCGGTAGTTCGATAATTCGATTTCAAACTTCAATTGAATGTACCGGGTGCAAAACAATCCGGATTTTAGTGAAACCAAAAATAATGGAATCTAATAGTGAATATCTTTTCAACGAATCCGAAAAATCAAAAGTTCGTAGCGGGAATCAAAAGATATGTCCAGTTTAAAATTAGAAATAGTCGCTGTGGAATTTATATATATTTTTATATATATAAGGCCCTTAAAAATAGCAATTTTGCAAACGACCTCGGATTCCGACGAAACCAGTTTTGTTGGGTCCGCGGTGTCGAGTTATTGCTAGGTTTCAAATTTCATAATTTTTCGAATCAGTATGTGGGCGTGGCAAAGGAAAACGCGATTGACCAGTTTCAGTTGATTTTAATCGACTGGAAAATGGCCATTTTCCGAACGGTCTCAGAATTCGACGAAACTTGTTTTGTTAGGACCGTATCGTCAATACGAAGCTAGAAAATATTTTTCTGGAATTTATAGAGTTGTTATGTGGCCCCGGTAATTTGAAATGTACGTTAAAAATTCAATATAGCGATTTAAATATAAATTCAACGGAAACTGATCAAAACGATCAAATCAGCCTACGATACATATCTCATTGTGTTCGGAATGAGGGTAATTAGCTAGGGGCGACAGTCGTTCGGATCGATTCGGTGTTCGAAAGAAAAAGTTACAACTTGGAGAAAATTTAATAAATAAAATAAAATAATATATATATATATATCCCCTTTATACCCGTACCCCCCCTATTTCATTTCCTCTTTCAGAAATCCCGTTCACCAAATCGGGAAATCCGATTTTCCTCCCCCTGGCCAAATCGATCCTCCACCCACCATCGTTGGTCACCGAGCCTCCCACCGCTCCACCCTCCGACGCCCTCCATTTCCCCATCGTCTCCTTCCATCGCGAGCTCGAGACCGCACTAACCCAGTCCACCGAGAACCGCTCCACCGCGAAGATCGATGCAGCCTCCATCTTCGAACCTCGACAGCAGCTCCAACCATCCCCAGCGCGAGCGCCAGTCCTTCCCCCCCCCCCCCCCTCCACCACCATCTGAACGAAAATACGGTGAGTTACTTCGTTTTTATTTTTTTTATTTATTTAGTTTTACTTGGTTTAATTAGTTAGAAAATTTTCTGATTTTGTTTATTTACTTTATTTATTATATATATAAATAAGATTTTATTATATAAAGATAAGTTTTTTTATATACTTATGGTTAGAATACAAAAAAGTTTCGATTTTTAAACTATAAAAGTTTCGATTTTTAAACTATAAAAGTTTCGATTTTTAAACTATAAAAGTTTCGATTTTTTAAACTATAAAAGTTTCGATTTTTAAACTATAAAAGTTTCGATTTTTAAACTAATAAAAATGTGATTTTTATATAATAGGGGAAATAAAAATAGGATTTTTATATGTTGAACTTCGAAATAAAAATAGGATTTTTATATGTTGAACTTCGAAATAAAAATAGGATTTTTATATGTTGAACTTCGAAATAAAAATAGGATTTTTATATGTTGAACTTCGAAATAAAAATAGGATTTTTATATGTTGAACTTCGAAATAAAAATAGGATTCTTATATGTTGAACTTCGAAATAAAATTCGATTTTTTCATATGTAGAGAATACGGGCAACAAAGCGACAAAGGAGAGATTGGCGAAGATTTTATGCAAGGAAGTGTCGTGGAGCTTGGATAGCTATAAGTGAGAACTTCTCACCTTTCAATTTATTTTTCTAGTTATATATATATATATACTAGGATGTAGACGGTGCTTAGTAGCACCCGACACAATCGTCCACAGACCATGGACTTGTTTGTTTGGCTGTGTTGTTAGTTAGATTGTTTGAGTTGATTTGAATTGTTTGGTGAAATGAAATTGATATGATTGATGTGTGAATGGCGTGGGCCTTCACTAGACCGGGGATAAGGCTAGGCCTCGTCCCGTTTCTAGTATCGTGTCGTTATGCCGCCGAAATTTTCTAAAAAAAATGTTAGAAAAATAAAAATATCATTTTATTTAAAGAATGAACTGAATAGAAATTCATATGTCAAAATAAAATGTTTTATCGTTAAAAATATAGTTTTAACGTGAAGTGAATAAAATAGAATATTCATTTACAAACCAGACGGTTTGTTTATGTACACCTATTTGAATGACATTGATTGGGACGATAAATTTTACACATCGCCCAACAGCACAAATAAAATATGTGTTTGATTGTTTGAAACCCCACACGGGTGTTGGGATGAAATTTGAAGTTCACTCATCCTGATTGATTAAATATGTCGATCGATTGATTGACAGGCTGTTATAAGCGTTGAATATCTATATTTGATGCTTTTACAGTGTAGTGCACTTTGGTTGATGGTTGATTATTTTCAATGTTATTATATACATGTGTTGTATGAAAATCCATATAATTAACTTTATATGGTAATTGATTGGGCCTCATTCCAATTTGAAAAATAAAGAATATTATAAAATAAAAGTTCATGTGGTGAACGAAATATTTTAGTAATAAAATTTACATCTTTATCGATATAAAATAAAAGTTCATGTGTTGACAGTACTCATCCATTGAGATTGGTCATGTGTTGAACGAAATATTTTGATAACAACTATTTTGAAAAAGAAATATTTGAAATAGAATATTTGAAAATAGAAATTTATGAAGCCGTGTTGATTAGATTGACGCCATTTTGACGTGAACGATATCTATATCGTTTTTAAACGAATTCAAAATGAATTGAAAACGATTTCGAAATGAATCAAATTGAAAACGATTTCGAAATGAATTGAATTGAAAACGATTTCGAAATGAATCAAATTGAAAACGAATTTAAAATGAATTGAAAACGATTTCGAAATGAAATGAATTGAAAACGATTTCGAAATGAAATGAATTGAAAACGATTTCGAAATGAAATGAATTGAAAACGATTTCGAAATGAAATGAATTGAAAACGATTTCGAAATGAATTGAATTGAAAACGATTTCGAAATGAATCAAATTGAAAACGAATTCAAAATGAATTGAAAACGATTTCGAAATGAATTGAATTGAAAACGATTTCGAAATGAATTGAATTGAAAACGATTTCGAAATGAATCAAATTGAAAACGAATTCAAAATGAATTAAAAACGATTTCGAAATGAAATGAATTGAAAACGATTTCGAAATGAATTGAATTGAAAACGATTTCGAAATGAATTGAATTGAAAACGATTTCGAAATGAATTGAATTGAAAACGAATTCAAATTGAATTGAAAGCAAATTGAAACGAATTCAAATTGAATTGAAATTTGAATTGAATAGAAATGAATTTTAAAACGAATTTATAGAGAAGAATTCAATTTTGATTTGAATTGAAATGGAAGTTGAAATTGCTTTTGAAACGAATTTAAAACTATTTATATAATTCGTTTTAAATTGAAATCGACGAAATATATATTATATATATTATATATATAATATAATGGCCTGAATAGAACGCGCCGCGCCGCGGCAGTTCGTGAATTTCGACCATTGATTTCAAACGGACATTGCGGGAGATCCGACCGTCGGATTCTCCTAAAACCGGAACCGTTGGGTTCGTATCGAAAAGAGCTTTCTAATGAATGTTAGAAATTTGAAATCTAACGGTTGGATTTGGAGATACGTCCAAATCAAATTCGAAAAAGGTCGCTGTAAGTGCAGTTCGATGGCCATTGATGGAAATCGACTGTACTGGCCTTGATAAAATTATTAAAATTAGTAATAATTTGTGTAAAATCATAAGAAACGATTTGTGAAGATTTGGGATGAAAAACTCCATATTTGAAAAGGTAAAAATAGATTTTTATCGAAATGAACTAGTTTTGAACTAGAAATATAATTCTATTTATTTTTAAATAAATAAATTGAATTTGAAAAAGGGTTTTAAAAATGACCAGAAACTCCAATGATTGCATTGGAGTGGATTTGAATCGAAATTGTCTTCGGGATATTTCGATGTTGGAATTCGGGATTATGCAGATGTTGTTATGGAAATTTGAAAGATATATATATTTATACCGTTATTTCCAATACGACATTTGTTAATCGTAGAATTTGATATTGAATATAAGCCGGGATATTTTCTATTCAGAGCCTTGTATTTAATATCAAATGTGATTTGGGTTTGTCGTGAATGGTGTCTTCACTAACACTGTTCTTGAACCCAGTTGAGAAAAGATTAAATCTTTTTATTTAGATTTAATGAAGTGTACCAATTAAACAATATTTAATTGGAATTGAATTGGTATTGATTTTTGGGTTTATCGTGAACAGTGTTTTAAATAACACTTGTTCTTTAACCCGATAATTAATGGAATGTGATTTTGGGTTTATCGTGAATCGTGTTTTAAATGACACTGATTCTTTAACCCAGTCGAAGATTAAAACTAAGTGGAGTTTTAATGAATTTTTAATTTGATTGAAATGATCGAAAATGGAGTATCACCAGTTCTGCTCCAGGCGATAGTTAAATCTTTAATTAGATTTGAACGAGAAATGGTAATTGAATTTACCGATAACACTGTGGTGTTAGATATGAAGTATTACCAGTTTTACTTCACGGGATGAATAGGTTGGGATTGGGAAATTAAAACAAATGATTACTTCGGTAAGGTTCGCTAATCCCAACTAGTTTGAATTGATATTCAAAAGTAGATTAAAGAATAAATTCAAGAATTTATCTTTGATAAAATTAATGGGAACCTTTCCCTATGAATGTGAAATTTAGAAACTAACTGTCGGTTAGCTAAGCAGAATGATTTTCTGGATATTGATCTGATGTTGGTTTCGGCCTTCGGGGTTAATATTTGGGGAATTATTCTCTTGATTAATTTACGGTTTATGACTAATGAATTGGAATGAGGCGTATGTTGTGTTTGTGTAACACTTATTTAAAGTATACGCGAGTTACTCGGAAAGACCGGGTTTATCCCATTCCGAATAACTGATAGGACGATAAGTCGAAGATGAAGACGATGGTCGAAGACCGGAGGTCTTCACGTCGTTTGGGTAATTACTGATGATCTTGATTGGGCTGTACACCCAAGAAGATGGAAACAGTTAGTGATCGTCCAGACGTACTTGGAGATCGATGGATATGCGGGGTACTAGGTGCCTCCGGTTTCGTTCAGACCCAGAACGGACTTGTAAATGGACTGTGTGTCTGACATTGGATTTTAGTCCGTGTGATTGATCTCTATTAAATATATATCTATTTGGCGGCGGAGAATTTATTCTCTTGCTTAACGCCCTTCTCTGAGACGTACGAGCTCAGGGGTTATATATTGATGGATATCAAACGCATGGAGTGAATTGCCTGTGTGGCATGCCTAAGTGGCAATTGATCGAGGCTTCTGTTGAAAAGCAAAGTCTTGTGGTGATGATCAAAGCACGGCCTTTGTGGCGTAGCTTTGTGTAACGTTTACTTCGCGAGTTTCACACCCGGTATGAACCAAAAACGGGAGAGGACATCAGGGAGGACTTGCGTTTCTTTCTAGCTAGAAGTGGCGTCAGTGGTTTTACACGCCCTGACGAGTTTGACTTATGTGGTCGTTGCTGTTGCGAGGCGCCTCGGATTGATCGGTCGTTCTCGAACCGATGGAGTCATTTAGTTGGCTCACTTACACCCCATAGGGTGGGGAAACGTAGTGTTCAGGCATAATAATCCACATCGGTGGACCGGCCCTGACGATCTAAAGGGTTGATGCGTTCTGATCCTGAGGGGCGGGCTAGAGTGTCTCGAATCGGTTGAGGACTATCTTTTGCCTCGGTTCATAGATGGAAACCCAATTTCCAAATACGTGATTCTGCGGTTTTATTTGTAGAGCCTAGTATGGCGACATAGTGGGATGGGGCACTTATGCCGTCTATGATTGATACTTATGATTTGAAGTTGTTTTATACACTATGCACTTATAATAGTATCAAATGATTTGTTTTAAACGTATCAAGCATTCTTTGGTTGTTATAAGGGAAAACCCTATCCTCGGCTGCGTTGCATTGTGTGATGGGACCTGGGTCTTATAACAGCTTCATTTTTCTTCATTTAGCATTGCGTTGTTTGTTTTATGCACCGGTATTCTTGGGAGGAAACTCGTTCCGTGTTATACGGCGTGGTCCCTTGATTTACCTAACTTTAAAATAAAGATTAACTGTTTTAGTTCTCACACCAGTCACATGACTGACCTGGAGTTTATTGTTTTAACCTAAACTCTGGGTGCCCTTATTTTGACACGGGCAGCTAGTAGTTTTGGTTTTGCAGATTTATATTCACAGGATCCTGGTTTACAGCTGGAACGATATCCGGAAAGCTTTGTATCCGTATATCTCATTCTAGTTGTGTATTGTGTTATTTTCCGTTGCTATGTATTTAAATGTAATTTAAATCTCTGATATTTCTGTGTAATATTCTTTTATACTCTGTAGATTCTTGTAATCTGATGCATTGTTGTAATATACAATGAAATGTTCTTCTGTATGCGTTCTGTTGTGGCTTGTTCTCGAACTATCCGTCGCTTTCGTTTACGGGGAAGTTACGGGTTTTCACACGGTCACAGCACCAATGAATGCAGGTACTTGCGCGATCTTATCGAGGATAGGGTCAGACGGGGGGAACTGCTCGAGTATGTCAAGAAAACAGCACAAGCCATTGCCGGGCATCGAACTCCTAGAAACGAAAAGGACCCTGAGCTCAGCACTTACGGCATCATCGTCAATTAATAAGATTTAGATTATTTATTTCCAATGTATTTTTATTTTATTTTCAATAAAATGAATATGTTGATGTACACATGTACGGGATTAGGATTTATCTCCTAGGCATGCTCTGGAATCAATGGTCGCCCTCTTTTAATTTATTTCCATTTTATTGTAATAACTCTCTAGCAACAATGAACTTTCTTTTGCAAACATGGATTATTTTTGGATGATTTAAGCCGAGCATGACTGACGCTTCCCAACCCGAATATGGTTAGTGCAAAGCCACCGTCCATAACGAACGGTCAAAGCCTGCCACCATCTATAAACATACTCCTCGAGTCGAGTATGGTCAGATTTCTCTAAGACGAGTATGGATTATACTCGCCCCTTCTCTAAGCCGGGGGCACACTCCACTCTCCATGACTTCAAAAAATCACTTATATAATGCCTCATACATCTGGTTCCATCAGCCAAGTATGGACAAAATTATATACGCCGAGCACGATTAACACTTGCCATAAGCCAGGTACAGATAATACTCGCCATCTTTGTAAGCCAAGTATGGATAATACTCGCCATCTCTATAAGCTAAGTATGGATAATACTCGCCGTCTCCATAAGCCGAGTATGGATAATACTTGCCACCTCTCTAAGCCAAGTGTGATTACTGCTCGCCCTTATCGAGTATGGTTAATACTCGTCCAATCAAGTTCACAACCATCTTTATACCAAGAACGGTTTACATTGTCTTCAGGTATTGGAAGCTGCTACTATTTTTGTAACCTTCTCGTCCATAATGCGGTCTTTGGTGGTTGTTAGTTTTCTGGTCTCAATACGATCTATACCGATCGTTGGTTTGCTGGCCTTAATACAACCATCAGGACGGTCAGATTTCTGGCCCTAATTTGTTCGACGCAACCATCTCTACCTGCACATTGAGCTTTGATACTACATTTAGAACACACCTCCTTCACCAAGAAAGATGTGTTCTATGAGGCAAAGTGTTGACCAACTTTTTGGCAAAAGCTGTCGCGGTTCAACAGATCGAAGCCCAATTATCAGAAACTCACTCTCCAACATTGATCGATCAATCGATAGAACGACCTATACTTCAGAAAGTCCAAAAAAGATTTGGCGCGAGTCAGTTTCCTTCGAGCAGCAGCATCTCATGCCTCGACAAAATCGCTCTCCCGGACTGACCGAGTCAAGCACTTCCTTAAAGTTCGGACCAACAAGATATCTTCGGATCTATGTGGAAATATTTAGCTGAGTAATTCAATACTGGCCCGATTCTCAAGGCATTAAAGGCAGTCAACCACTTCCGGATAAAGCTCTTCTTTTGATACACCTCATCTCGAGTGCCACGTAAGCCATAATTTTCGAGGACACTATTAATCAACAGTATACGGGGTCCCACCACCACAACTACTTCAAATAATCGAGCTCCATCTGTCCAAGCTCCACAAGAGAGGCAAGCCACGTCACAACCCACTCAGCCCACTTATTCACCTATAAATACCTCCAAGCTCAAAGTGGAAAGGGACCTTCTGGGGGACGCTCTCTTCTCCACTGAAGGCTTTCGATTTCAATTCACCTTGAAAGCTTTCCTTACGGCTAACTCCAAAAATAGCTAATTCACCTTTTTTTCTTCAAATATAAAAAGTGTTGTACTTGTAATCAAAAGCAAATCAATACATATAAAGTGGATGTAGGCACCATCTTTGCCGAACCACTATAAAAAGTCTTGCGTATCCCCTGTTTCTTTACTTTATTGCACTCTGTGATTGTTATTCGTATGCTCTCCACACGATTGGGGGTTGACTGTCACTAGTGACCAACTTTTCATGTCAACACATATATTTGTGAATTTTGCCAAATGGAAAAATCACAAACTGCCTTTTACTTATTCTATGACAACCTATTCTAAACCTCTTGATCTCGTTGCCACTGATTTATGGGGTCCTACACCCATCAATTTAAACTTTTGATTTAAATACTATATCTCTTTTATTGATGCTTACTCTAGATATACATGGTTGTATTTACTTGAATTCAAGTCTAATACTGTTAATGTTACTCTGAATTTCATTAAAATGGCTGAAAATCAATTCAGTACTACAGTTAGAATCTTTCAGTCTGATGGAGGATATGAATTTAAACCTCTTAGTAATTTCTTCAAAATAAAGGGATTATTCATAGAATTACTTGTCCTTATACCTCTGAGCAAAATGGTTTGATTGTGAGAAAACACAGACATATAGTTGAAAGTGGTTTAACAATATTAGCTCAAGCTGCTCTACCCTTAAAATTTTGGCCATAATCATTTAACTCTACTGTATTTCTAATAAATAGAATGTCAACCAAAACATTAAGTGGTACGAGTCTTCTAGAAAAACTATATAGTGTTAAAGCAGATTACAAAAGTCTAAAAACCTTTGGATGAATGTGTTACCCATACCTCAGACCATATAATGCAAATAAATTTGATTACATATCAAGACTATGTACTTTTATTGGCTATTGTTCTCACCAGAAAGGTTATAAATGTATTGATGCCAAAGGAAAAAAAATATAAGTAGACATGTCATTTTTGATGAAAATATTTTTCCTTTAAAGTAAAATGATATATAAACATCAATGAAAGTATATAGCCAGAAAGTCTATGTACCTGAACTACCAATACTGGGTGAAATATGGGAGAAAACCAGCAATGTTGAGGCTGCTGAAGCTCACTATGACCACCAGTCCTCTACTGAAGGCCACAATGAGCCACTCAACCCCTCCTTACGGCAATCTAATTCAAGGAGTAATAGCAGAAATCATGTTAGTTAAGATCAACCTGGTACTGCCACCAATGTCAATGAAGATAATACTAATGATAATGTTCAATCTGATCAAGAAATTATACCTGTTGTTCCTCCTCCCAATCAACCTAGTAATCACATGATAACTAGGGCTAAAATTGGCATCTTCAAGCCAAAAACTTATACTGCTAGCATCAACAGTGATGAACCTGACAATTTCAATCTAGCTGTCAGTGATAAAAACTGGAATGCAGCTATGAAAGAGGTATATGATGCTCTCATGAAAAACAACACACATGTGACCTTGTTGATCACGAAGCAACAAAAATATCATAGGATGCAAGTGGACATTCAGATTACAGGAAAATGTTGATGGTTCTATCAACAGATACAAAGCAAGACTTGTTGCAAAAGGATTCACCCCAAGAATATGTATTAGATTTTAGTGAAACGTTCTCACCAGTGGTGAAACCATCTACAATCAAGCTTGTTCTCACTATTGCATTAAATAATAATTGGAGTATAAATCCTCTAGATGTAAATAATGCTTTTTTGAATAGTTGCTTACAGGAAGAAATCTATATGCAACAACCATCTAGTTTCATTCAAAATAAAAAAAAGTCTGCAAATTGAAAAGAGCTCTCTATGGACTCAAATAAGCACCAAGAGTGTGGTTTGACAAACTCAAAACCACACTCAATTCTATGGGCAACAGCCCAACAAAATCTGATTCATCATTACTTATAGATATTAACAAATCATTTACTATTTATATTCTAATATATGTTGATGATCTGATCATAACAGGTAATAACAATGATGAAATCTGAAAGTTGATTGTGTATCTTAATGAGAAATTTCAATCAAAGATCTTGGCAGTGCATTTTACTTTCTTGGCATTGAAATTAAGAGGATCTCTAATACTGAAATACATTTATGCCAAGGAAACACATTTCAGAATTATTTACTAGAGCAAAGATGCATGAAGCAAAGCCACAACCTACACCTATGATATCAAATTAGCATTACAGTAAAAACAGGGGAGAAG
The DNA here is from genome assembly GCA_030737875.1 of Allium sativum. NCBI lineage: Eukaryota > Viridiplantae > Streptophyta > Magnoliopsida > Asparagales > Amaryllidaceae > Allium > Allium sativum. Next base: position 79,915,722 of record CM060925.1, read on the forward strand.
CCATAGATAATATAAAACAATATAGGAGTGTAGTGGGAGCATTACAATATGCTACCAAAACACGTCCAGATATATCATTCAGTGTTAATAAAGTTTCACATTTTTTGCAGAATCCTTTGGATGAGGATTGGAAAACTATCAAAAGAATCCTGCGCTACTTAAAGGGGACAATTAGCCATGGATTGATTCTCAAAGCTAGCATCAACTTCAACATCACAGCCTATAGTGATGCTGATTGGGCCACAGACAATGATGATAGAAGATCTATAACTGGTTATTATATTTACATTGGTAGCAGTTTATGTAACAACCCATAAATTTCAATGTTAATGATCACAAATTAAAGAATAACTAATCTCAGACGTGAGAAATAAGGGAAACGGGTTGCACCATTGTGTTCGTCTCGGAATTTTGGTTGAGATAGAGTTCGAGTTTGCATGAATTGGACTTCATATGAAGAAGTGATGGCCATCGGAAGTTTCAGAAAATTCAAAACAGATTTCGAAATTTCAAAATTTAGAGTCAGATGGGCTAGGCGGGAAAATTCCCGCCAGTGCCAAGTCGACCATAGGGTCGACCTGGGGGTCGACCTACCCTAACCAGGTAGACCTCGGGGTCGACCTACCCCCCCCCCCCCCCGGCAGATTTGAGTGATGACCTGTTTATGACTTTAAGCTGACTCATTAGGGTTTCTGATCTGCTCTGATTGGCTGGGATGGATTGATCGGACGGCCTAAACTAATCCTAAACTCTATAAAAAGACATGTAGACTCAAACCCTAAAATCAAATCAAAATTAGATCAATGGTCGTCATGTTCTCACTCCAAACCCTAAAGTAGCCGCCACCAACTAGAAGCAAATTAAAGACAACAATTCAATTCAAATCAAGCCTAAATCTACAAAACGAAATTGTCTACAACAAGGGAACGCTAATCAATTACAGAATTCAGATCCCAGAACTCAAGACCCCTTTTTCGGTGAGTTCTAATCACTTTTAGGTTTAAATAAATAAAAGTGAATCGTGGTAGACTATGATTTGGGCATATGTTGTTTGTAGTTATGCAAGTTTATTGTTGTTGTGGATCATAAAATTGTGCAAGTTTATTGTTATTGTTGATCATGAAATTATGTAAGTTATTGTGTGATGAATTCATGAATCTATGCAAGTCGTTATTATGAATCTATGCAAGTTGTTATCATGAACCTATGAAAATTGTTATGAGATCATGCAAGTCACCTATACAAGTTATTATTCATGAACCTATGAAAGTTATTATTCATGAAACTATGCAAGTTGTTAAACATGTTGTAAAACATGAATCTATGTGAGTTGTTAATTATGTTGTTAATTCATGAACCTACGCAAGTCACCTATGCAAGTTGTTATGTTGTGAATCATGAACCTATGTTAGTGTTACATATGTTGTTAATTCATGAACCTATGCAAGTTGTTATGTTACAAAATCATGAATCTATGCAAGTTGTTAATTATGTGGTGAATCATAATTATATGCAAGTTATCATGTCATTTTCCCTAGTTGTCATGCTTATGCCAAAATTGTACTGAAACGATCACCTTGTCATTCCCTTTATTTTATTGTTATGGCGAGGCTACCTTGTAGCCTCGATGACGCCAAAAACGCAAACGGTTACGCTAGTTAAGAAACGGGGGAAAAGGGGAATTTGTAATAGGCATAGTGATTATGTAAATTGGACACATTATTCTAGTAGGGAAACATATAAATAATTACCTATTATGACATGGGTAAAACTAGGTAAAAATGGTATAATTTGAATATGACCATTTATGGATAGGAAATTCAAATTGTTAATAAGATAGGTATTGACACCTATAAAAAGGAAAGGATTAATTAATTAACTTAATTAATCAAAAGAGGAATGTTTAAGCAATTGAAGTCTGAAGATTTAATATTGAGAATTGGCATAAATGCCTTAAATGGCATAAAATAAATTTGTGATGAAATTGGTATGATTTTACATACCATAAATAGATGGACATAATTGAGTCAATTATGGCCATAGTTAAATTTGGAATTGATTGATAATTTGAATAGGGAGATTAATTCAAATTGGGGAATAATTAATCTTGTGTAATTAATCGTCTAAGACACGAGGTTAGGCTCTTTTGTGCTGTAAGACTTCCCGGACCCGCCCGACAAATCCAGCTGCCACAAATGTCAGTCTAATGTGGGAGGTCTTAGGCATAAATTAAATGCATGACAGTTGTAAACACATGAGGTTAGGCTCTTTTGTGGTGTAAAACTGCCCGGACCCGCCCGGTAAATCCAGCTGCCACAAATGTCAGTCTAATGTGGGAGGTCTTTATAAGGTTACGATCCTAATGAATTAAGAAACACTTAACCAGATAAACATGTAGCGGGACATGAGGGGTTAAGTGGGTGCCTTGGGTGGCATGCGAAATACGATTAGGTGTCTCAATAATTAATTAATGTTGATTAAAGACTACTTAACCTAACTTAATACATATGGACTGTATGATGATAGACATAAGTTAGGGTTAAGTAAAACGAATTGGATTGTGGGTGGGTTAAGTACAACTGATGGGTAGGTGGGTAATATTAATATATATATATATAGGCCCACAAACTTAGCCATTAAATAAATAGGATTAAATCAGTGGGAGGGTTAAGTACAACTGAAGGGTAGGTGGGTAATATTAATACATATAGGCCCACAAACTTAACCGGATAAAAAGGGTTATGTAATTAAAGACACCTAATGGTATACATAATCAGGGAAAAATAGTAAAGTTATGTATTAAAGACACCCTTAGGGGTACGCATAACTAATGGGAATAGATAGAGTTATGTATTAAAGACACCTATAGGTACGCATAACCGATAGGTAGAATAGGGGTTATGTATTAAAGACACCTATAGGTACGCATAACTGATTGAGGGCTATGTAATTAAAGACACCTTAGGGTATACATAGTTAGTAAAAAACCTAGTGGGGATACAAGACATAGGGGAGAACTAGTATCATGTTGTGTGGGATCCATTTCAGTCAGTAATAAGTAAAGAACTCCGTACTAGGCGGGGAAGGGGCACGTTTACTGATTGATTATAAGATATCCAAAACGATACGAATGGTGTGGGCGGCGCAAACTGACCGGGGACATGTGCGTGCATGGGCCGGGCAGAGGGGGACAAGACGACCATGACACCAGTAGGTATAACTATGTACACCTTAGGTTGCCACTTTAGGGAAGTGATACCCCTAGTTGTGGGATCAGCACAGGGTATCTACAGAGTAGGGAGCCGATCGATTAGGGTAGTGGTTAGGGTACACCCGGACGTATGCCCTAAGTCTACCAATTTATAGTAGGAGGGTAGTGGGTACGACTAGTTGAGATAGGAGCAGGCGACACCTATGACAGCAGCTAGGAATACACGAAACTACCACCATCGTTATCATTAGCGGAAGGGATCATCCCATCTTGATCTGACTAGTAATAGTGCAGAGTAGTTAGTAGTGAAGCATGCATACACCTTACCTTATTTGTCCTGTCATACCTGTCATCTGTACCGTGAATCCTCTTATCCACTTTGTATGCATGCCATGTTTACCTTTATTTATTTACTGGCTAAAAGTTACTGGGCTCACCAGACATATGTCTGACCTAGTTTGTTTCGCCTCTTTTCTTCCGTCCCCCCCCCCTCCAGGTTCTCAGGGAGAAAACACCCAGGTTTAGTCAGGATTTGGATATCATCTTCTAGGCACTACTTCTGAAGTATGGCTCGAGTCTCTGTCTCTTATATGGCTTGCTCTTTAATATGGGGAATGATGTTTTTCTTTTAAATACCTATGTACTCTGATGATGTAAGACAGAAGAGTTTTATTGGTTTTATGACTCATGGTATTATGTAACAAAGTATTTTGGTGATTTAATAAAGTTGTTTATTTTCCGCTGCAAAATTTTTATATCTGTCTTGTGATATTCTATGTCTGTTTACGAAAAATGCTCCACTGAAGTTAAGGCATTCCCTTTGTGAGTGACCTTAATGGAGGTGGGGTGTTACACTTGGTATCAGAGCTGAAGGTTACCAGATTAGATAAAAGTTTTGAAAATATTTTTCAAAAAGGTTTTAAAAGAAAGTATGTTCAAAAAAGGAAAGCCTGTTTTGAAAAACATTCCCCGAAAAGCCATATGTAGTATCATTCGGTCCTTTTTCTAAAATCTCTCCCTTTTCCTTCTTAGCATGTCTGAGGATCTTAACCTTTCATAGGGTGTACCGATACCAGGATGGTTTAGGAGGTATTTGGAAGCTAGGGCCACCGCCGCAGGTCTAGCAAATGTTCCTCCTCCCACAGCTGCACCCGTTCCTCCTCCTCCCCCTCCTCATGTTGATACTTTTGCAAAGATATGTCAGGACTTTCGGGCAATGGGCGGGAAACCTTTTCACGGGTCGGAGACGTTTGTTGAAGCTCGAAATTGGCTAAAGGAGGTGGAAGAATTGTTTGGAATCTTTGAGGTAGAAGATGGAAGAAAGGTCCAGTTAGCTGTCTGGTTAATGAAGGATGAGGCCTCGTTTTGGTGGGAGGTCACTAATGGAGAGCGTCCAGTTGATATATGACCGGATTTCAGGCGTAGGTTTGAGGCAAAATTTCTCTCACGAGCAGAAGAAAATCTATACATGGAAAGGTTCTTGGCATTGAAGAAGGGGGATCTGTCAGTAAAAGAGTACGTCAACAAGTTCAATCAGTTGGCGAGGTTTGGCTTAGACTTGGTGAACACACCTGAGAAGAAGGCTCTGAGATTTGTTAAAGGCTTGAATGAGCTGCTACACGGATTGGCTATGACCCACGTTCCCATGGGGGCCACTTTTGAAAAGCTGGTGGATATGGCCCTAATGCATGAAGAGGAAAAAGGAGCAAAGAAAGAGGAAAAAGTTGAAGGGACATTAAAAATGAGAAGGCGGGACCCAAGAAAGGACAGCAACAGCAGAAGAAAGGCGAGAAGGATGACAAGGGAAAGGATAAGAGGAAATGCCACTATTGTGGGAAAGAAGGTCACCTAGTCAAAGAATGTAAAAGGAGGAAGTTCAATTGCTTTAAGTGCGGAGAGGTCGGATACTTCTCCAAGGAATGCCCGAAGGCGCAGGGATCGCAAGGGACTTCTGGAGGGCAGGCGAATGCTCTCGTGGCAGATGGATAGGATAGAGATAGGAAAAATTTAAGTAAAAGGTTTAATTTCCTTATGAAGTTAAGACTCTTTTGGATTCTGGCATTTTGACTTTGTAATTGAGACTCTGCACTTTAATACTAGTCTTGTTTCTGATCCCGTAGTTGTTTCAAACCCCTTTGGTGGTTCGGCTCATTTAATGGTGATTTGTAAGGGTTTGAAATTATCCGTGTTAGGCGTCAAAGATTTGAATGTGATATTGGTGTGCTCAAGTTTATGGGCTATGGGTTAGTTCTAAATGGACCAGCTTTCTAAGTAGAGGGTCGTTCAAGATTTTGAGAGGAGGGTCGTTAAGTTTTCAACTTGTCATGGGAAGACCCCCAAAATTTCTTGTGACCCGCAAGGGTCTGTTTTGCTTAACTTTCTGAGAATCATTCTGTAATCTGATTTGCACAAGTAGTCTGTAAGTATCTGGATATTTCAAAGGGATAGGGGTTTCTACTCGAAGCATGAAGTAGATCTCCACTTTTGACATTGTTTAATGAGGGTAATTCTTTGGGTGTCAGTCTGATGTTGATTTCGGTCTTCGGGGCTCAGACTTAGGGAATTATTCTCTTAACCGATGTCAAATGGGAACAGAGCTTTTGTTTTAGTTATATCATTTGTTTATATCACATCAACCGGATCTTCGACCTTTAGATAGGAAATCCATGGATGTAAACATGTGCTTGGGACATGTTATGTTTGATGGTTGCAAGTGGATGCAAGTGTTTGCTAGTGGTTGCTCGTGGATGCATTTACACACACATTAGGCACTAGATCGGATCAAATCACTTTCATATTGCTTATAAATGTGTGTGCATATTTAGGTTAGTGGATGAACAATGGTTGTGTTATCATATGGATGCTGCATTTTGATGAATGGTTGTGCACACACGTAGAAATAACATGTAACGTTAGGATTCCTTCGCATACATAATGGACGCATGACACTATCATGATTTGCATTAAGGAGGTCAACTGAATCAGTAGACCGCCAGATTTTGCATTAGATAGAGAACATATACACACATTTCTTGCATATGTTCATACAGCATTAGGAATTTTATAAGGACAATGGATGCCTGTGTTTGATGGTTGAGTAGATGGTTGTTTGGATGTTAGGATATGCATTCTGCTTAACTTGGAGATTTCGAGGGCGAAATCTTTTAAGGAGGGGAGAATGTAACACCCCGTAAATTTCAATGTTAATGTTCACAAATTAAAGAACAACTAATCTCAGAAGTGATAATTAAGGGAAACGGGTTGCGCCATTGTGTTCATCTCGGAATTCTGGTTGAGACAGAGTCCGAGTTTGCGTGAATTGGACTTCGCATGAAGAAGTTATAGCCATCAGAAGTTTCAGAAAATTCAAAACAGATTTCGAAAATTCAAAATTCAGAGTCAGATGGGCTAGGCGGGAAAATTCCCGCCAGGGCCAGGTCGACCTGGGGGTCGACCTACCCTAACCAGGTCAACCTGTCCCCCCCCCCCCTCCCCCGCCCGGGCAGATTGGAGTAATGACCTATTTATGACTGTATGCTGACTCATTAGGGTTTCTGATCTGCTCTGATTGGCTGGGATTAATTCTGGGTTGATCGGACGGCCTAAACTAATCCTAAACTCTATAAAAAGACATGTAGACTCAAGCCCTAAAATCAAATCAAAATTAGATCAATGGCCGTCATGTTGTCACTCCAAACCCTAGAGTAGTCGCCACCAACTAGAAGCAAATTAAAGACAACAATTCAATTCAAATCAAGCCTAAAACTACAACAACGAAATTGTCTACAACAAGGGAACGCTAATCAATTACAGAACTCAGATCCCAGAACTCAAGACCCCTTTTTCGGTGAGTTCTAGTCACTTTTAGGTTTAAATAAATAAAAGTGAATCGTGGTAGACTATGATTTGGGCATTGTTGTTTGTAGTTATGCAAGTTTATTGTTGTTGTGGATCATGAAATTGTGCAAGTTTATTGTTATTAATATCATGAAATTATGTAAGTTATTGTGTGATGAATCATGAATCTATGCAAGTCGTTATTATGAATCTATGCAAGTTGTTATCATGAACCTATGCAAATTGTTATGAGATCATGCAAGTCACATATACAAGTTATTATTCATGAACCTATGCAAGTTATTATTCATGAAACTATGCAAGTTGTTATGTTATGCAAGTTGTTAAACATGTTGTAAAACATGAATCTATGTGAGTTGTTAATTATGTCGTTAATTCATGAACCTATGCAAGTCACCTATGCAAATTGTTATGTTGTGAATCACGAACCTATGTTAGTGTTACTTATGTTGTTAATCCATGAACCTATGCAAGTTATTATGTTACAAAATCATGAATCTATGCAAGTTGTTAATTATGCGGTGAATCATAATTATATGCGAAGTTATCATGTCGTTTACCCTAGTTGTCATGCTTATGCCAAAATTGTACTGAAACGATCACCTTGTCATTCCCTTTATTTTATTGTTATGGCGAGGCTACCTTGTAGCCTCGATGACGCCAAAAACGCAAACGGTTACGCTAGTTAAGAAACGGGGATAAAGGGGAATTTGTAATAGGCATAGTGATTATGTAAATTGGACACATGATTCTAGTAGGGAAACATATAAATAATTACCTATTATGACATGGGTAAAATTAGATAAAAATGGTATAATTTGAATATGACCATTTATGGATAGGAAATTCAAATTGTTAATAAGATAGGTATTGACACCTATAAAAAGGAAAGGATTAACTAATTAACTTAATTAATCAAAAGAGGAATGTTTAAGCAATTAAAGTCTGAAGATTTAATATTGAGAATTGGCATAAATGCCTTAAATGGCATAAAATAAATTTGTGATGAAATTGGCATGATTTTACATACCATAAATAGATGGACATAATTGAGTCAATTATGGTCATAGCTAAATTTGGAATTGATTGATAATTTGAATAGGGAGATTAATTCAAATTGGGGAATAATTAATCTTGTGTAATTAATCGTCTAAGACACGAGGTTAGGCTCTTCTGTGGTGTAAGACTGCCTAGACCCGTCCGGCAAATCCAGCTGCCACAAATGCTAGTCTAATGTGGGAGGTCTTAGGCATAAATTAAATGCGTGACAGTTGTAAAGACACAAGGTTAGGCTCTTTTGTGGTGTAAGACTGCCCGGACCCGCCTGGCAAATCCAGCTGCCACAAATGCCAGTCTAATGTGGGAGGTCTTTATAAGGTTACGGTCCTAATAAATTAAGAAACACTTAACCAGATAAACATGTAGTGGGACATGAGGGGTTAAGTGGGTGCCTTGGGTGGCATGTGAAATACGATTAGGTGTCTCAATAATTAATTAATGCTGATTAAAGACTCCTTAACCTAACTTAATACATATGGACTGTATGATGATAGACATAAGTTAGGGTTAAGTAAAACGAATTGGATTGTGGGTGGGTTAAGTACAACTGATGGGTAGGTGGGTAATATTAATATATATAGGCCCACAAACTTAACCATTAAATAAATATGATTAAATCAGTGGGAGGGTTAAGTACAACTGAAGGGTAGGTGGGTAATATTAATACATATAGGCCCACAAAATTAACCAGATAAAAAGGGTTATGTAATTAAAGACACCTAATGGTGTACAAAACCAGGGCAAAATAGTAAAGTTATGTATTAAAGACACCCTTAGGGGTACGCATAACTAATGGGAATAGATAGAGTTATGTATTAAAGACACCTATAGGTACGCATAACCGAAAGGTAGAATAGGGGTTATGTATTAAAGACACATATAGGTACGCATAACTGATTGAGGGCTATGTAATTAAAGACACCTTAGGGTATACATAGTCAGTAGAAAACTAGTGGGGATACAAGACATTGGGGAGAACTTGTATCATGTTGTATGGGACCCATTTCAGTCAGTAACCCAGAGGGGTATCAAAGTAAAGAACTCTGTACTAGGCGGGGAAGGGGCACGCTTACTGATTGATTATAAGAGATCCAAAACGAGACGGATGGTGTGGGCGGCGCAAACCGACCGAGAACATGTGTGTGCATGAGCCGGGCAGAGGGGGACAAGACGACCGTGACACCAGTAGGTATATGTGCACACCTTAGGTTGCCACTTTAGGGAAGTGATACCCCCTAGTTGTGGGACCAGCACAGGGTATCTACAGAGTAGGGAGCCGATCGATTAGGGTAGTGGTTAGGGTATACCCGGACGTATGCCCTAAGTCTACCAATTTATAGTAGGTGGGTAGTGGGTACGACTAGTTGAGATAGGAGCAGGCGGCACCTATGACAACAGCTAGGAATACACGAAACTACCACCATCGTTACCATTAGCGGAAGGGATCATCCCATCTTGATCTGACTAGTAATAGTGCAGAGTAGTTAGTAGTGAAGCATGCATACACCTTACCTTATTTATCCTGTCATACCTGTCATCTATACCGTGAATCCTCTTATCCACTTTGTATGTCTGTCATGTTTACCTTTATTTATTTACTGGCTAAAAGTTACTGGACTCACCAAACGTATGTCTGACCTAGTTTGTTTCGCCTCTTTTCTTCCGTCCCCCCCCCCCCCAGGTTCTCAGGGAGGAAACACCCAGGTTTAGTCAGGATTTGGATATCATCTTCTAGGAGCTACTTCTGAAGTATGGCTCGAGACTCTGTCTCTTATATGACTTGCTCTTTAATATGGGGAATGATGTTTTTCTTTTAAATACCTATGTACTCTGATGATGTAAGATAGAAGTGTTTTAATGGTTTTATGACTCATGGTATTATGTAACAAAGTATTTTGGTGATTTAATAAAGTTGTTTATTTTCCGCTGCAAAATTTTTATATCTGTCTTGTGATATTCTGTGTCTGTTTACCAAAAACGCTCCACTGAAGTTAAGGCATTCCCTTTGTGAGTGACCTTAATGGAGGTGGGGTATTACAGTTTAATATCATGGTGCTCAAAGAAACAAACAACCATTTCCAGATTTAAAACTAAGGCTGAATACAGAAGTGTAGCCAGTACTACAGGTGAATTTTTTTGGCTACAATCTCTACGGAAAGAGCTAAATATATCATCTAGCAGAAAACCAATTCCCTGGTGTGACAATCAAAGCACTATCTACATGAGTGCAGAACCAATACAACATGCAAGAACCCAACATATTGAGATAGATTTATATTTCGTGTGTGAGAAAGTTCAGAAGAAAAACTTGCAAGTTAATTATGTTCCTACTTATCATCAGCAAGCAGATATCTTCACTAAAGCCCTATCATCAAAGAATTTCATAAGACTTAGTAATGAGTTAAAAATTATGAAGCAGTACAACCTATTAGCGAATTCTAAAGATGAAAACAGTTCACTGAAGTTCAGATCTGAAGGGCTACGAAGATGGAAACAACTTATCGAAGACAGATCTGAAGAATAAAAGCTAGATCAGCCAACATTCTTGCAAATCTACTTCCAACAGTTCCGATCGATGTTGATACTTGTTGATCTATGGAAGTCTCATCAAATTTTTGAAGATGGTGGCCGACTTCCTTGCGATTGATGGTCAAATTAGGGCTAGGGTCTGAAACCCTAACCTTAGTTTGAGAGAGGGTATCAAGAGTTACGAAGAATACAAGGAAGCGATCGATCATTTATCTCATTTATGTTTTATTAGTCTGGGCTATCAGCTCTGTATTGTTACATTGGGCCTTGTTTTATCTTTTGCCCACTTCTTATTTTACCATTGTATTTACATGTATATATACACATTCTATATGTTATGTACATTCATTCAAACAATAACAAAATTACAATTCTGCTTTCATTCATAACTTCAATTTGCATATGATTAAACTTCGCATGGCTCACGTTGGAAGATATAGTGTATTTCAGCTAATGATGTTTCTGCTATCATTTCTAAAATTTTGTTGGATTACGAACTCCACTTGGCTTTTATAATTGTCGAATCCTTCAAATTTTAGAATGCTTGATAATAATACAACCGGATGAAATTTTGTACAACTAAATATTTTTTGAATTTTTTTAAATAATTATAGAAAGAGCAATTTTGAAACTTCGTTATCGAAACAAAAGTTTACGCTTTCGAAGCAACAATTAAAAAAGATGGATACTTGCATTTTCTAGTTTGCTGGATAGTAGCTTAAATGTGCCCAATTGGAATTGGTGGAAGCTGATAGGAGATTATTTGGATAGCGAGCATATGATGGAATGAAGTTTGAATCTCTCCGACATTGCTTTTATTTTATTTTTTGTTAAAAAGTTTGCTTAAAAAGAGCGTTAAATATGTCAAATAAATTTGTGGATCAAAGGTTGACAAAATTTTGGAATCGTAATTTTGTAAAGATTAGGTGTAAGAGTATTTCTGATAGTTCACGGTCCAACCAAAAATTTGCGAAGCTATTAATAAAGATTTTGAATTTCAAATCACATTAAATTATTTAATATGATTTTAATATGAGGCAGGTTCAATGGCACCTCAAACAGTGGAGCACCCAAATGACACCCCTCTTTTGCACCGTATGTTCTCCTTTTCTCTCCTTCCACCTACTCTCTCATCACCACTAAGTTAAACTACTATAAATGAAATGTAGAATTCATGAGGACTATTGGAATGCTGCATTTTCAGGGTGTCATTGAACGTTCGCCTTCCACAAGATTTATTTGTCTGAGGTGTAATTCAAGGGTTATCTAATGGCTCAGATTTTATGTGTTTAATTTTGTATTCATTTAGACTTTCCTATATATATATATATATATATATATATATATATATATATATATATATATATATATATATGATCAGGAGCACCCGAAATAGTGCAGCACCTCTTTAGCCTCCCTGATTTTCACCATACATTCTCGTTTCTCTCTCCTCCCACTAGTTCTCTCTCCTCCACTAACTTATTTTACAATAAACATATGGCTCAAATTAAGGTGCAAATGGAAGGCTAAAAAAATGTAGTGCTCTAGAGCGTGCCTCATATATATATATATATATATATATATATATATATATATATATATATATATATATATATATATATATATATATATATATATATATATATATATATACCCCAAATAGCGAGCACCCCTTTTAACCTACCACTTTTCCACCATGTATTTTCTCTCTCTCCTCTTCCACTAACCCTCTCACCTTCCACTCACTTTAAAATAATATAAACGAGAGGTGGAAAACAGGGAGGCTAATAGAAGGTGCAGAATAAGGGGATGTCATTGAACGCTCGTCATATATATATATATATATATATATATATATATATATATATATATATATATATATATATATATATATATATATCACACACACATAAACGTAAATAGCAACCGGAACTCCGAACACCTACGTTTCTACTGAATATGTATATTTTTTATCTGCAGTACGCGCACTTCACATAAACAAGTACGTTTGATGTGCTTGTTTTTTTTTTTTTAAAAAAAAAAAAAAAAAAAAAAAAAAAAAAAAAAAAAGAAGCAAGCACCCTTTCCATCAGTATTTTCCACTTCTTTCTCAAAGCAGATTAAAACTAGGGGCTCCTTACCTCCAATTAAGGTCCGATCCAAAAAAAAAAAAAAACAACGAATTCAAGTGCTCCACCTTTTGCAATTATCTTATCTTTCTTATTCTAACCGGAGAATATGTACAAAAAAATCATGATAAATACAAAAACCAAATACATATCTTACTCTTACATACTGGTACTGAATACAGGAGAAAATACATGCCCACCAAAGAAAATATCAAAATGAGAAGAAGAAAAAAGCACTTTTCTTTGGCCACAAAAGAAAATCAATAATACAGATTACCACAATTTTAATGTTTTTTTAGAAAAGCATGGTACAAGACCCAACTCTGTTTACAGTGTTTCATTGTTACAAATACTCCAAATTAGAAACAAGACACAAAATAAAACAGGAGAATCCTTCATTTTTAGGCTATCTTGATCCGATGTTCCAAATTATCTTCATGTTGATTTTTCCTGATTACCATTGTTAGAAGGATTGTTTTTTTCTTTCTCGTTTAATTCGTCGACCTCGTCTTCATCTATAAGAGAACCTGCACGCAAGAGTTCCTTCACCTTGTGGAATTCATCATAGTGCGCTTTTCTGTGCTCTTTGAAACTCAATTTGCCTCCATCCATTTCGCAATCTGATAAAATTACAATGTTGTAAATATAACAGCCAAAAATAGGTAAGATTGATATTATTCTTGCTAATAAAACAAGATAAAAAATGTAATCAGATGAAACTTATAATTAATTTCAGTTTATTGCTTTTATCTTAAGCTGACTATTTATTTATTGAGATAGTTAGGCCAAGGTCTCTATTAAGTTACAATATACCCAAAAAACTTGGTTTTAAAACTTTGAAACTAGGCCTTTTTTTCGAAAATCAAAAAAAAAAAAAAATAATAATAATAATAATAAAGAAACAGAAAAAAATATAAATAAATCCTGGTAGTTATAATTCCTAGCTCGTATGTACTATATGCTAGTAAAAATTTCCACAACATTGAAAGAGGATGAGATACGGTCTATTTTAGTATCATGAAATTTACATAAACTACATCTCAGTCAAAGTTAAATGTTTGAATAACGTAATCCATGCATTGTGCATGATTGGTTATATCAGTTTTTGGAATAACAAATGATGATGTTTCACTTTCATTTAGTTAAACTGCAGCGTTATGACGATGCAATAAAATAATCCTAAATATACCTATAGTACAATTGATCTGCCACCAAGTTTTATCTATTCATTATTTGTATTAGTTCAAATGGAATCACAGTTCACTTCTTTTAGGGTGTAACTTGTTCAATGGAAAATTGCTGTAATAATTTCAATGAGTTCACTTCTTTAGGGTGCAACTTGTTCTTTTAGGGTGCAACTTGTTCAATGGAAGATTACTATAATAATCTCAATGAGTTTCCAACTCCTAGTAATAACACTAATTTTGGTTTTGATAATATGATGATATGACTTTTGGTTTCGATAATATGGTAATTATATTTGACTCTTAGTCACAACATTAGTTTTTGGGTGGTGCTTGTCTTTTTATGTACTAACTTTATAATTAATTAATTTAGATATATTTATTTATTTCTATTTTCTGAGAAAAAGGTGAACTCCACGTACAAATTGAGCTACAAATTTAGAAACATACAGGATGTACATGACGATAAAACTGCAGTTTGTATAAATGATGTAAGGTACATGTATGTGTGTAAGTAGCATGAATGAATAGCCTAGCCCAAACCAACAAGAATTAAATGCCAGATATCAGATCATGATGTGATGAAATAATCACACGCACATGCACGCACGACGCGCACACACACGACGCGCGCGCACGCACGCACACATACATATATATGGGACAGGATCAAGGAGCCCCCCTGAATTTCAGCCTCTCATTTGCACCCGAACCATAGCCACATATTTACGTTTAAATATGTTAGTGGAATGAGTGGAAGAAGAGAGAATGTGAAATACTTGGTTGTTGTTGAGGGGTTTTTGGGATGTTGCACTGTTTGGAGTGCTGTTGAACCTGCCCATATATATATATATATATATATATATATATATATATATATAGCGTTCTGAGGCACCCCGGTTTTGCAGCACCCATTTAGCACTCTTAATCTACCATGAGCTACACTGATCCAAATCCAACAAGATTTTGTAAATCAATCCACATAAATATTATCATCTGTCCAAAATTTAATCTTATTCCGACATTTAGCACCCCTTTAGCACTGTTAATCACCTCACTAACTTGTTTAATTATAAATGAGCGATCACCGTTGGGGTGCAAAAAGGGTGTGTGTGTGTGTGTATATATATATATATATATATATATATATATATATAGAGAGAGAGAGAGAGAGAGTCTATTTAGACACAAAAATTAAAAACAATCGGTGACACGATTGATTTGCACCGTTGGATTTCCCTCTGAATTCCACATCTCCGTATAAGGACAAAAAAAACAACGGTGGAGGCTTTGTCTCTCTTTTGTGTCTAATTTTGTGTTCAAATAGCCGGCTCTGTAATCATATAATATACATCGCAACGACATCAAATGTGAATTACAAAAAAAGAGAAATAACTTCACAAATATGAATTACCTAATCCAACCAAATCTAGGAACAACTATAGCCAAATCACAACTTCATCCAGTTTCTATACAGCAATGATGCGATTTTGTCCCATCTCTATCCTCTCAACTCTATCCACTATGCTCTCTACAGATGTCGAAAATACTCGTCGAAGTAAGATCGTGAATCGTCCTGTAACAATTATTTCATAAACCCTCCTTAGAATTTTCCCAGAGTTTTCTCCAAACTAACAATTATTTCTAGCATACAAAATCCTCCATACGACATAGAGTCATTCTGGATAGCACTGCCCTAATTGATTTGTCTTTACTTCAGACCACTAGCATGGAAGGAACTAAAAAACTAATATGCTGGAATCCCAGTAACCCATAATTGTCTGAAGTGACTTCAAATACAAATAGCTACATCACTTGTCCTAAATAGATGTGACCATTCTTCTTTGACTTTGAACACAACATCTACATTTGGAAGCTAATGAGATTACAAATACTAGTCAAATTAGGGATGTCAATGGATACCCAAAAAAATTTGAAATCCGTGTGAATCCATATACGAAAAACGGATAACAATCCAATATTTGAAAAAACGAATGCAGACACGTAAAGAGGATAATTATCCAATATTTCATAAAAGGAAAGAAAATACAAAGACATCCGCATTCGAAAATTATCTGTTCGGTTTTTATCAAGAATACAGTTTGTATTATGTGTATTTTAAAACGAAATATATTTATTTATTGTTTTATTAAGCCAAAAGTTTGTATCATATGCACTAAATGCATACTAACTGCTTCATTCTATTTAATATCGTCATATTTGTTTATTTTAAACACTTTATCGAGATTGAAAAAAGTTTATATTAAACTAAACTACCCATTTACATTTCTTGATTTATGGATCATTGGCGAATATGACAATTATCTGATACTCTTCTGTATTCACAGATGCAAACATCTGATGTCCAAAAATGATTTCTGATACAGATATGAATGTGAAACTATCCACATCCAAAAGTATCCATTAACATGCCTAGTTCAAAATGGTATCTAACAGAAACCCATAATGCAAAGTCTTCACTTCAATAAAGAAACCTTCAGCATAATCCTATTGTGCCACATCCTCACAAACCCAAGTAGTACCCCATTATGCAAGGGTCCTCACTTCAACAAAGAAACATTCGACATAATCCTATTGTACCATATCCTCTCAAAATCAAGTAGCATCTACCATCTACTTCAGACATAGTGCCATGCTTAACTAAAAATGTCCATAGTTTACATACAACTCCACCACCATTCGACTTCATAACATTTAAAACCTCTTGCATCCGTATTAAAGTGCAATCAATCTGTATTCAACATAGAAAATATCCACCAATGATGATTTGTTTTCGTTGAACTTAATCCAAAATTTACATTTAAACTTCCAACAAACCTCTTTCGACTTTCTAATCTCTAATCCTCCCTCCTCCATTGGTGTACAATTGTTGTCGCCACTCGCCACCCAATACTGCTTCTTTGCCACGCTAGAAAAGTTAACACATGAAGAGCCGTAAGCTATAAAAAAATGACTCCATGGGGAACTACAAATAAACGTCCCAAGAGAGTACATAAACAAATTAGTAAATACCAACCTACCCCCAAGAGAAACGACGACAAGAGTTCCAAGTACAAATTTTACCTTTTGCTTTGGCAAATAATTAATCAAAAGAGAATTCTTTATCCTACCCATATGGAGTTCCAAGATAGGAACCGACCACTCCTACTAAAATCCAATGACATGCAAAATCTAATCTTCTTCTTTATGATTTATACTAGTAAAATTAGAAGTGATGGAGCAACTGTATGCCATATTTTATCTCTCGCCCTAGAGCACACTGCCATACCAGGCTTAAAACCCTAATAATCTTAGTACGAAATCTTGACTTTCTAGAAAGAAAGCAAAATTGTTCATTAAATCTGAAGAAGATAATAGAGAACATCAACTGAATCATAAACCTACCTATCTCATTATCCATTTTAGATTTATAAATATCTCGACCCAAAGCATCATCTCCAATCATGAAAATTGCTGGGAAAAGTGGATCTCCTAGACACAAACTTTTATCTCTTTATTGATTCATTAATCAAAATTGAATACCAACCGTTTTACATGCTCCTCCAAATCAGGTCAACAGGCTCTTCTACAAATCCAAATACCAAACACCGCCCTAATGAAGAACCTTGATATTCTACCATTGGTTTTAGCCATATCCAGCTTAACGGCAAGGTTTGTACCTCACGCTTGTATATTACCATTTCTTTACTAAACGATGAATTATTGGCTATCAATCATTTTTTAACGAACCTAGCCGGGCTAGGATACGATAGCATCTCAAATGAAGGCTAGATGACTTGCTATTATCTTAAACAATATCTTGTTACAAAACTGCAAAGATCTATCAGTCCCTGCCTTGGAAAGGTGGCTCCGCCCCTGCCTTGGAAAGGGGCTTTCATGCAATTCAAACTCAAGATGATATCCACATCGAAGGACACTTTTGTCAATCCAACTTATGTTCCTTTCCCCTTGAGATGTATAGCATTTTTAACATCTTCAATCACTCAACCCATAAATCCCAAGTTGACCAACTCAACTCGTCTGCAATTTTTTTCTCCCATCCATATTACATTCGGCAAACATTTGAAAACAAAAAAGCAAAGGATTTCTAATTTTCCTTGAGCAAGACAACAAGGATTTGATCCAAATCTTTAGCAGCGACCATTTTAACGACATCATTCCATAAAATCAAATTCTCAAGTCAATATTGACTTTACATCCATCAAAATTTAAATCCTTGATTATGTTTTCCATTGCTTCTCCGCTTACAAATTGCTCTTGAATCACTATCAAATGTGCTAACTTATATAAAAAGCTATCTTTAACATAATGTTTTCTAGTGGCAGAGATCTTACAAACATAATACATATATATGGTTGTGAAGTGATCTTGCTCAATCTTGTACCGAGAAGACCAGCAATACCTTGTTGAGTTAGAGAGAGAACATGTCTAGTAACAGGGCTCTATTTCGTTCTTTTGCAAGCAAGTATTCCAAAAGACAAAACACAAATATTCTGAACGTTTTATCCCTTTTCATTAGTCACAAGCCTACTTCCTCCAAACAAGCAAACCATAAAATGGTAACCAAGAAAAATTGGATGTAACCCATTAGATGATGAGATAACATGCATAAAATATGGTGTTTGCGAGAACAGTAAGGTAAATTTCTAAAATTTCTAATACTTCTATCCATACAGCAGGGTACTGGCGGTTTTGCTTCCTGAGGTAAACATCATGTTTGCTATATTGCGGCTTGTAGGCAGCAAGCTCACCAATATAAAAATAAATATCACCAGTCTTATTAATTTCATTTATTGTGTGTACTATTTTATACTGTTGAGTTTTATACTTGCTATCAACAAAGCTCAAGAAAGAAAAATACCAGATGTAATATTTATCTCCCTCAAAAAAAATTCAACCATAAACAACACTATGTTGCATTATGACAAGAGGTTTCAATAAGAGGAACAAGAACTTAGGTTAGGAATGCAGAAATAAATTTTCTTTTATGACTCAGTTTCATATGATCATTCTATAACTACTACGAAAATAAATTTTTATATCTTCAGGTTGAGACTTCTGTCGTGGTTGCTTCATCTATGCTTCTCCTGTAAGGTATTTAACAATTTTCACAATATTCAGTCATGCTTTTTTTTCATTCTATCTAAAATAACCAAATAAGATATTTCATTCCTTTTGGATTTTGCTCCCTTGCATTTTTGTTAAAAATGTATTTACTTAAAAGTCGATAGGTTATAATTTTTACTTCTATTTACAGTTTAATTAACGTGTTAAAAATAAGACGACACTAAACCAATTTACAGTAATTGAAAAAGAAGGGGAAAAAAACACCTACAATCAGACTTCAAATTTGATGGAAATGCCTTTTCAATTCATAATCATTTTACATGTATATGCATCACAAACTAAAGTAATGTCTGTTTTACGTACTGTTTAGCTTCATTAAGTTCTAAATATTTATTTGTTCTGAAATTCTATTCATCTCACAAAGATAATGATGACCAAGACAAACTGACTAATTTTTTGTTCCCAGTCTACTTATTGTGTATGTGTTAGTCATGTGGCACATGCTTCGCAACATATATTCAATCTATGTATTTATGAAACATATGATTTTACAACATATGTAAACACTAGTCCATATTATAAACAAGATGCTTGCACCCAAAAAAAAAAAAAAAAATTGCTGGTAATATATTCCTGTATTATTCTAATGCTATAAAAGATATTTAAAAGAAATTAGGAATGGATATCCAGGAACCTATGAAGTTAAAGCGCTTAGCGATTCTGCAGCGGTGGAGGTGCAAAAAGATGTAGCGGGGATAAAGTGGGGAAATAGCCAGATATAGCGGAGGTGAAAAATGGTTCATAAATGTAAAACCAGATATTTAAAATTAATTATCTTTCTCATATTATCTATGTAAAAGAAACTTATATTAGTTATAGGTAGCATTTGATTTTCGGACCGGGCAGTTAAAGTTCGCGTCGACGTCAGACACGTCGAACGCACGGTTATCACGTCGACGACTAGTCGTCGACTAGTCGACATGTCACTCCCTGGAGTTCCACGATGAACGACTTATTGCTTTCGACGGTAATGGGCTGTAGCGGCCCAGAAACCCTAATTGGCCAGAAACCCTAATTTCGACTGCAGTAAAATTTGATCGATGTTTTACAGATCGATGCTTACCTCGACTTCGATATTTGGCCTGGAGAGAAACCTTTATTTATTGGATCGACTCCCGCTCGCAACGTTGCTTCTCCTCGACCTCGACTTCGCTGCTCCTCCTCGACCTAGACCTCAACCTCAACTTTGTCACTTTAGTAAACATCGATCCAATTTTACTGTAAATGGCTGTTTTTAATTTTAGTAAATTCTGATTTGTTTTTACTGTAAATTACTGTTTTTTACTTCATTAAATTACTGTTTTTAACTTCAGTAAATTACTGCTTTTAACTTTAGTAAATTACTGTTGTTTACTTTAGTAAATTACTGTTTTTTACTTTAGTGAATTAATGTTTTTTACTTTAGTGAATTACTGTTTTTTTTACTGATTTATTTTTAATTACATGCAGTTGAAATGGAAAGTAACACTGAAAATACTTGGCATGAGATGGTTAAAGATCCTAAAAGGAAAGTTAAATCAAATGATCCCAGTTGGAAGTATGCATTTTGGCCAAACTTGAACAATAAAGATGTGGTTAAATGTTGTCTTTTCGGAAATGAAAATCATGCCGACATTAACAGATTCAAGCAATTTTGTTGAATTTGAACTTATTATTATGTTATCTTTGTTGAATTTGAACTTATTATAAATTTATAATTATATGTAATTATATGTCTAATAAATATATGTATATAAAAGACTTATCGACTAGTCACGACTAGTCAGACGACTTGTCAACTAGTCTTCTAGACGGTAGTAGCTCGACTTGGCTCGACTTGGCGTCGTGATAACCTTGTTCGAACGTGAGACCCACCACTTTGCCCGGTTGAAGGAAACGGTTAGAAAGATAGCTTTAACGTCTGACGTGTTCGACGCGTCGGACGCGGAGTCAGACGTTAAAGTAATTGTTGCTTTATTACCCATACCCACCCCATTCCACTACTATCTCCATTCCACTCCTTCATCCTCTTCGTCTTCTCCATTTTCCATTTCATTTCGCTTCTCCTCTATCTCCAGTCTGCACTTCTGCTATGACAAATAGTGATGATTCCTATATGGTCAGAGAAATGGGGGTTGTATTCCTAAATCTATCGCGTTGACTCTTCCTATAAGGCAGGTTGCTGAACGGTTTCAAAGATCAAATGCTACAATTTGTCATATTTTTCATAAAATTTTGAATTCAGTTCTCTTACTACCAGTGGATATTATTAGACTGATCGATACTCAATTTAATCGAATTCCAAAACAAATTCGCTCTTCACCCCGATATTTTCCTTTCTTTAAAAACTGTATTGGGGCTATTGATGAGACATACGTAATGGCTCATGTGGCTCAGGCAGACATGCAACGTTATATAGGGCGAAAATGATCTCCTACACAAAATATAATGGTTATTTGTGCGTTTGATTTAACTTTTACATTTGTAAGAGCGGGACGGGAAAGAACTATCCACGACGCTAAAGTATCTCGGAAAGTTATAAATAATCCGGATCTTAATTTTCCTCGTCCTCCCGCCGGACAGTATTATTTAGTAGATTCAGGATATCCACTATTGGAATGATATATAATTCTTTACCGATCTGTGAGATATCATATACCATACTTTAATGACACACAGAATGAACCGAAGTCAGACAATGAAATTTCAACTACTACCACTCTAGTTTGCGCATGGCAATTGAAAGAACTTTTGGTATTTAGAAAAAAAAAATTGTCATCTTACGTAACATGCAAACGTATCCATACAATGTTCAAGTACAAATTGTTACCGCTACAATGGTTATTCACAACTATATCAGAAAATACAACACTGACGATCCAGATTTTATGTCGTACGATGACGACCCTGATTTATTGCCCAGGAAAAAATTGTTAAGGACAAAAAGACCAAAAAAATTGTCCAAAAGGACAAGAGGTAAAAAACTTGCTCAAAAGGACAAGTTTTAGTGCAAAGTGGAAAAACATGGGACCCCCCTGAATTCCACCATTTGCACTAAAACTTGTCATTTTGGGCAAGTTTTTGGGCTCTTGTCCCTTTGGGCAAGTTTTTGGATGAGTTTGCCCTTGTGGGAAAAATCCCCTTTATTGCCAGAGGAATATCTTGATGAATATTATAGTATATCAAATCACGGAAACAGAGATCAATAACCTGTTCAAAGAACCGGAACGGCATCCACCATGTCATTAGTACGAGACAATATACGGAATGAACTAGTTGTCGCGGGAATGCATTACAAAGTTTCACTTTATTCTGTATTTTATTTTAGCATTTTAAATTCTGCAATTTGTATTCTGCAATCATGTAATTTCAATTATGCAATTTGTGTTCTGCATTCTACTATTCTGTTCAACAATAGACACACACAAACACAAACAATAAAGTTAATAAATATAAAAACAATAAAATAATAAATCTGCCCCCTCCAATTGGCCCCTTTCGTAAAAAAACACATTCCCCGTTCGCAACAATACCCCTTCAAATACCCCTTCCAAATACCATTTTCCGTTAAAAATCAAACGCAGCCTTAATCTTATATAACAAAATCAAAAAATATCATAGTTGTACATTACATTTGATGACTATAATAACTTTCTATTATACATTGGACACTTATCTCTAAAAATCAGCTCTTTACACTAACTTTATTGATATTTTTTAGAAGAGAAATAGCCAATTAAGCTTTGTATATTAACATTGCTAAAGGGTGTACCAAGAAATCCTAATTTAGTGGGTGAAACGGAAAATAGCAGAGTTTAAAGCGGATATATCATTCATCAGCGCTAAATTGAATTAGCGTAGTGGTTGAAGAGTGCTACGGGTATATCGGAGATTTTACGAGGCTTTAGCATGGCTTTAATTGCACACAACCAAGAATCCAAAGTCCATTCGCAACTAAGGTTGTGAATCTTGAATTATGATCACATTTAATTTGAGCCTCAAGATGACTTTTACACATGATAACTCATATCGACTGAGACTTCGAACAAAATGAGTTTACCTTTAATATAATATCTTGCCCTAGTAACTTAGAAGTCTAAACTGAATTTTTTTAACATTTGTCATCTAAACGAATAAAAATAGGAGTTGTATCATACTTATTTACACAGTATGATAATCGAAAATTATTAGGATTGTAGGTGCTTCGTTAAATTGGTAGCTACCAAGGAATGTTCTCATTTAAAATCGATCGAAGAAAAGAAAATAGTAATTTGTAAGGTAATTTTGTATGGATCCAAAAGCAAAAAAAGAAAAGAGTAGATAAAAGAAAAACATTTAAAACAAGATCTTGCACCAGAAACTTGATCTATATTGTGATTGAAATGTAAAAATGTAGAGTAAAATGAATATTAAACAAAGTTGTAAAAATTGTTAGGTGGATGTTAAACAATAAGCATGGACCAGGGATTAACTAGTAAGGCAGAGATTAATCAAAGCTACACATTTTTGATAAAATCATGTATTTGGATGAAATTTTAGTATTTTGTTTAGTATTAACTTATCCACAATGATATATCATAGATTTTGTTGGATCTTGGAGCAACTATTGAGATAAAATTGCTAGAAAACATTTTGATGCTTATAAGAGGCATCGAGCCTAAATTAGTGCATAAATGGTGCATATCAATTTGTTCATATGTTTATATAATGAAGAGAGAACCAACTAAGCGGGTTAGTCGAAATCGAGGAAGAGAGGCTAACCTAGGCGGGAGTCTATAGGGATTTTTACAACACTGATATCAAATAAGACAAATGAAAGTTGATGTCTTGTCTAGTCCATGTGCAAAAATGAGATCTCGAATGAGATTTTGGGCGAGATGAATGAGATTTAAAAGTTTGTTCGCCGTTGTATCCAATAAGAACATAAGTCCAAAAACACCAAAAAAAAAAAAACAAGAAGCATAGATATCAAAATATGAATGTATTTCTAATCTAGATGCAAAAGGTGAGTAATACATTTGAACAAAACAAAGCTATAACCAATGTTAAGCACAGATAAGGTATCGGCCATGTACACATGCACACACACAAATTTGTGATACTACATGTGTATGTACATATGCCACCATTGTATCCAAAGCACACATAAAAATGTCCAAAATCACAAGATAAAAGGCATAGATATCAAAATATGAATTTATTTCAATTGT
This sequence comes from Allium sativum, assembly GCA_030737875.1. NCBI lineage: Eukaryota > Viridiplantae > Streptophyta > Magnoliopsida > Asparagales > Amaryllidaceae > Allium > Allium sativum. The sequence goes on from CM060925.1 coordinate 79,940,029, forward strand.
AGATACAGATGAGGTAACACATTTGAATAAAACTAGGCTATAACCAATGTTAAGCATAGATAAGGTATCAATTATGTATACGTGCACGAGCCAATCATGTACACGTGCACGTGCACGAGCATGTGCGTGTTACTACATTGTATGCATAGAGATGTCTAAAACACGACAAACTTCTATTTTTTGATAGTTGATAGAGTTTCGTCTATAGTAGTTTTCAAACATATCTCAAATTTATATGATATTCAAATCAGAATTATTGTAACCAAAAATATAGATGAAGAAACATACGGTAATTATTATTATTATTTTAAAAAAAAACTCATTAGACTTCAATAAAAGTTAGTCAGCTGATGAGTTTGTCAATAATATGAAAGAAAAAATCAACTTCAAATAATTATTAACTGATAACAATGGTTTAAGGGTGGTACTTTATTCAATAAGAATTTCAGGCCAAGTGTCATGCCATTTAGCTAGTGGTCCTTTGACCTGAAAGTACTGTTTCGATTCGAAGCATTGCTTGAATATTAAAGATTTAAAAACCTGGACTGCTACAAAACCAAAACCCATGTAAAACTTTGAAGGAGCAAATATTTACCAAAAAGAAATTAGAAGAACAAACTAATCGATAAGTGAGCAATAATGAAAGGAAAACAAATAGAAGTGAGATCATCAATTAAAGTTACAACGAAAATTTGATCCACAATGAAGATATTGTGCTAATGATGTGACAAGCTGATGATGCGACACAAAAAAAGCATTGTTGTCTTACAGTATCTGGAGAAGTTCGAGAATGAATGTGGTGGTGCCAATTGCCTACAAAGGGGACCAAACACACACTCATATACATACATATACACAAATACGCATACACATATGTGTGTGTATTTGTAGGGTGATTGTTAAAACAGTTCTAATCACCGATAAAATCAAAAGGAACCAAGTTACAATAATAATAATAATAATAATAATAATAATAATAATAATAATAATAATAATAATAATTAACTGAGAATTGGTCCTGGGGTTTTCGAGCCCTGACATACATAACTACCCATGCGGTCTAGAAAATAGATTGCACTGGTACAAAGAGCCAAAATCAAAAAACAATATATTACAATACTGACATATTTTATTGTTTGTGTATGACTCTTGCTAATTTCCCCTAACACTGCCACACATAAATTTAGACAACATCAACAACGATATATCAGCGTCAAACCTTGACCGATCAATTATAATTCATCCAGATAATATCCACAAATGGAAAATAAGCTATTATAAAATCATTATGCACAGAAACATCACTAAAAACAAAAGACTAAACAAACATGCTAACCTTCATAATCTTCCATGGGCTCAGCTTCATCTTGAGAAGAAGACCAATCTCCATTTCCATATTGTTCTTCCTGGCTGGAGGAAGCTTCATTTAACGCACTCCTAATTGCCTCAGCATGTGCGGCTTCATCTATACATTCGTCAAAAGCGCATTTTGGCGACAACGAATCTAAAAAAAGTGTAAGAATACAAACAGTCAGACTAGTAACAAACCATAGTTACATAGGATGAATATAAAATTTAGATAGCGTTCACACCTTCATCCTCCATCATAGGGTGATACGGCGTCTTAGGCTCGGTAATTTTCTGTCTAATAGGCTTGTTTGTTTCAATCTCATCCAAATTTTCTTCATTCCATCTTACACGGCCCTTACTAAGAAAAAGGAGAAAAAGATAGCATCCACCCTCTTTCAAGAACAATAGACATAAAACGATGATACAAATCTGACGAATGGCTATGCGTGTCTAATGCATTCGTAAATCAATATTCATCCAGAACAAAAAATTTAGGGCAGCACGGAAATTTGGTATACATATAGTATCAAATCCATACAGTATTGCCACTATATACATTAAACATGTCAGCTCTAACAATTTGCAGATGGAAACATAATAAAGTTTGAAGCTTCAAAAGTTGTATACAGGATTTTAGCTTCAATAATGTACCCAAAAGTCTAATCTGTAATTAAAAAGAAATTACCCTCACTAATGAAAATACTGAAATGTATATTTGCAAAGTTCAAAGAAAGGTTACGGTAACAATATTCATATTAATTTTCTAATATAAACATCACGCTCCTGATAAAATTTGAGTGTGTATTCACTCCCAAGTAGAACCGTTTTCTTTAAAATTCTTCATTTTCTACTTAACATGTACCAATCTCTCAACAGCAGAAACAGAGTCACTGACATCCTGCAGGATGCCTCAGGCTGATTCATCAAATAACACAAGGGTAATACTAGATGAAATTAATAGCATATGCTAGTAGTTAACAAAAGCGTTAAAATCAAAATTTTATACCAACGTCGTTCAATGCAAAGACTTAGATGACAATGTAATCAAATATTAGGTAGAAGACATGATATTATTGTGGTACTTAAGTGCTATTTGAATATCATACGTTTTGTATGAAAATCAATATCCGAGGGTCATATCGTGCAATACATTCTTATCCGGATATTAAGAAAACTGCAACATGCATTAAATATTAAAACCTATACGTCTTAACTGTTAAATATTAATTTTGTGGTTTCAACGGAAGAAGTTAAGCATGCAAAAAGTTAAGTTGTTTTCCACTATCTTCCTTTCCCACCATAAAGATATATTAAAAAGAAACAGTGAAACAGACTATACAAAAAAATGCATTGGATGGGAAACCATTATATATTTTGGAATTGCCACTCCAACTTAACCTTTTTTTAAAACTACTTGAAATGATATTTCTATCATTTTTTCGTATATATTGAAATGGTACTTTTCCTAACATGGTTTCTTCTATTTTTCAGCTTTGATATTGCTTGACCTCCCATACAACATTTTGTCTGATACAACAGAAACTTCATCAACTAGCCAGACCAACAATCGTATAACTCTCATAGGTAAATAGGGCAGACAAATTTTTATGATGCATATTATGTAAACACATATCTTACTGTAAAGCAATCAAAGTAGCCAACTTCAAAAATCCTGTTTGATCCATATGTTTAGAAACATGGCATATAAAAGTATATTGCTACTGCAGCAGATAAGTCTCTTACCTCATATTGCAACTTTTTGCAATACGTTCGCCTGCCAATTTACGTTGAACACCCACTAACTAGACCTGTATCAAAATGAAGAAAAAGTTTGATCCTCAGCGATGTAGGTTTGATAGAAAAGCAAAATAATTGATGGTATCATTAAGCACTGATTTCTACATGGGAAACCGTACCATATAACAGACAGATTTTAACTTCAAAAATTATTTACGCGAGATATCTAGAAGTATTCAAACATTAAGATTATTAACTTTATAATCAGCTCGGACGCAATAAATAAATAGGTTCTCTTTCAATCAATAGGAAGAACAATACAGATAAACCAAAGATCCGCATGCTGCAATCGAAAATTAGAAAACAAAACCCAAATCGAAAAGGGTCTTTCCGTTGCAATACCTTTATATTATTACTTCGCACAGTAGATCCTGGCGACCTACGAAGCCGAACGAGGGGTCAGAGTTAATCGAACTCTTCAGTTACAAAAGTGGAAATGTCGAATTTGCAATTAAAAATAATGTTTTAAAGACTTTTTCGGACAAGACAAAGAGGACGAAGAGAATGGGTAAATAAAAGATCGTGGGCTAATAAAGTTGGCCCGGAGTCAAAATCGTCCATGTGTTGGTAAGGACGAGAACCGTAACTAATTAAACAGAGATTACAAAGGTTTGTCGACAAGGTGAGCAAAAAACCAAAATAAAACCGAAACTGAACCGAAATCGAAAATAACCGAAACTGAAATCAAAGTTAAAAAACCGAACCGTACTAATATTTTGGTTTCGGTTTTAAGTCCAAACCGAACTGGAAAAAAAAACGAAACCGAACTGAATTATTAAAATAATTAAATAAATATATAATATTTGTAATTTATAAATATTTTTAATATTTATAAATATTAATAATATAAATATATTTCCTAATGTTTCAACTTTTGTCATATATCTATTTAGCGTTAACCATTATGTTTAATGACCATTACGTATTTTGATATGTGCCTTTATGTGCCTACATGTATTCTGATTCCCTTATGGGTCATTATGTGTCATTCTAAATTTCAATGTGTTTTTAATTTTTTTTGTAGGCCACTATGAATTTGGAAAATTAAGAGGAAAAGAAGGGTTCATGGACATGGGAATTTTTTGATAAAATTGTTGGTTGTGCACTTGGTAAGCATGTGTTGATATATTAGGATGGTGGAAGATTAATTCCACACGATTTCCTATACTTTCGGAAATTGCTAAGCATGTGTTGGGTATGCTGATTTCTTCCGTTGCCTCGGAAGCTGCCTTTAACACCGATGGAAGGACAATTGATGCCTATCGAAGTTCCATTCCATCGAAGATAGCCAAAGCGTTAGTTTGTGCACAAGACTGGCTAAGAAGCTCTGAAAATTTCACTGATCTTAGAGACGAAGAAGAGGAGTATCTTCAACTGGAAAAAGGTAAAAATGTTTATTTTATGTTGTCTTAGAATTAAGGGCCAACGACTTAGAATATCTTGCATGGGGGCGGCCCTCCGTCGTCGTAAAGTAGTAAAGATTACATCTTGGGGTGGGCTTACTACTTAGATGCTTTCAGCAGTTATCCGCTCCGCACTTGGCTACCCAGCGTTCTGGAGGAATATCAATTCCGCAAGGTGTAAACTTCCACAGGCTTATTAGCTAAATGGCAATTGGCGCATACAATTCGCTCGGTTGCTTCTCGTGGCAACAAGTGTTGCCTTGCGAAACTAGTGGCCAGAGGTTCTAAATAAGATTCCATGAATCCAAATTTGGGTCAGCAAAAAGAAGTGGTACTGAGATCATTTGTCCTGAATCGAACCATCAAGCTGGGCCGGGAATGTCAGACTTATCAAATTATCTGGTAAACTAACACTTTTGCCTTTCCTCCTGCTCAACAGAATTTTTTTTTTCAAAAATATTTTATCAATTTTACCAATGCTCAAAATATCTTAGAATTAGAACTTTCTGCTACTTGTATATCTTTGGTTTATGTTGTGACATGGATTAATTTATAGCAAACATATTCAATGTCAATATTACAACTTTAACCATTCAAAATAAAGAGTGATAGCAGGTTAATTAAGGTCCACATGTTCATATTGTTGGAAGAATGAGTAAAGTGGTTGAGGCAAACTAAGTCCCACATCGGGGCTCTTGGGGTCTCGTGATCGTACGGGCCTCCGAATGCCGCCAGGCCTGCTTGCGCTGTTCAAACGGCTATTTTTTGAACATAGCCGCCAAATACCAATGGCAACGACTTTTGGAATCCTTTTCTCCATTCAAAGTTTTGCACTTTGTCCTTTGAGTAGACTATATGTATGGTGTTTCATTTGTATGTGTACAGAACTGCATGTCTTCAATTCCTTTTGTTAAACATCCTTTTTGACTACTGAAAATGTCCATTGTGCTACTGGTTGTTTCCAAGTTTGCATGTGTCCCATTTTGTTGGGTTTACTAGTGCAAAGTTCAGAAGATATAACTTGAATGTTGTAGCGGGACTATGATGTGTATTGATTTGTTTGGTGCCACCATGTTCCTTTATGTATTTTGATCCATAAAATTTGTTATGCTAAGACAGACTAATATTTATGTTTATACTTATAGATGAAGTCAAAAATGCTGGACACTCAATTGAGCACCTGAACAATGTGGACGTCGATAATTAGAGGCAGTTGCAGGCTGTCAAAACATTTGTTTTTTTAATTTGTAGTTGCAGTTGTTAAACTTCTGTTTACTTTATGTGTTCTTCTTTAATTTGATTCATGTGTTCTTATTTAATTTGTAGTTTCAGAATTGCAGTTACACTTCTAATTGCTTTCATTTTATCACATAGTTTGAACTAAAACTGTAGTTGCATTTGCACTTCTGGTTTTTTTAATTTGTTTGGTTTTGTAGCCTGCAACTTCTGTTTCTTTAATTTGTAACCTGAACAATTTGAACTAAATTTGTTTGTAGTCGCAGTAGACAATAGGTAAAAATTAGAATTCATTTTGCTTTTTTGTTTAAATCGGTTTTAAAACCGAAACTGAGCCGATAAAAACCGAAATTGATGCTTCGGTTACGGTTACGGTTTCGATTATCGATTTTTAAAACCGAGGTCTTTCGGTTTCGGTTTTACCCCAAAACCGAACCGAACCGGGGTTTGCTCACCCCTATTATCTACTGCTGTAAGCAAGTTTGCAAAATAAAATTGTAAACTGAAACCGAACCGGGGTTTGCTCACCCTTATTGTCTACTGTTGTAAGCAGGTTTGCAAAATAAAATTGTAACGATTCAGATTTTATTAAAGAATATTAAAATTATTTGAATATTTAAATACGATTTATTTTAAGGTTTAATGACTCGAAATTTATATAAGTAAGAAATTTCAGCGGTTAAGGATTTTGCGACGTGGTAACAGCGGTGCGGGTTCGAAACTTGGAATGGCATGCTAAGAGCTTACCATGTTCATACGCTAAGATCTGTCACTTATGTGGTGCTCGCGGGCTGAGCTAGGTGCACTAGGGAGGGTTTTACAACTCCGGTCGGTTTTCCTCCTGAACAAATTTTTTAAAAAAAATCATTACGAGTGTGTACGATGATTATTTTATTTTTCGAAGAATTTAATTATATTGAAATCAAATTATATTTTATTGATTTAATTGAATATTGAAAAATAACTATTTTGCAAGCGATCTCCAATTTCGACGAAATCAGTTTCATCGGATCCGGAATGATAAATTATTATAAGATTTCAATTTTTGTACCAATCGGAGTTCGTATGTAAGCGTGAACAATTCAAACGCATGTCGAAAAATCGGTTTAAATTAAATAATAGCGTATAAATTGGTTTTGAGAAAAACTAAAGAAAAAAACAATCGAATTAGCTCCCGAAACATATTCCATTGTGTTTGGAATAGGAGTATTTAATTGGGTACGTCAGTTGTTGGGGTTCGTTTGGAGTTCGGGGCACTAAACTTCATAGCTAAGCAATATAGGGATAAAATAATATTAAAGCTACCTTATAAATACCCTACAAAATGCCCTAACCCTAATTTTCTAGGGCATCCTCCACCATGAACGGATGACCGAAAATGGCCATGCTTCTCGTGTTAATCTCTCTCAATCTATAAGCTTTAAGCAAAAGCTTTCAACATGAAAGTTGAAGAGCTCTCTCTCCTCTTCAAATTCATACAGGATGATGAGAACTGGTGTAGTGGTTTGGTGTAAAACTTGGTTCAAAGTCAGGGTGATTTCCACCTTTTCTCTATTTGCGTGTCGACGAGGCGATTTCAAGCTGGGGTGCCAACTGGAGAATGGTGGAGGAGGTCGAGGGCGACCTGGTGATGGAGTTTGGTGGTCGACGGATGCTCGAGGTGGCCAGAATTCAGTGTGAAGGGTTTCGGGTTTGGGTGCTATTTTTGGTCAACGGCGGCACGAGGGGGGACGGGGTTAGTCGGCGGTAGCGCGTCTCGGAACACCGGTCACGGCGATGGTCAGCGCTGGTGTCCAGTAGCATGTGACACGTGCGGCGAAGAGAGAGGGAGGGGTGCGGGTTTCGACAGTAACGAAGGGAAGAGGGAGAGATTAATTAAAGGTTTAATTATTTTAATTAACTAGTTAATGACGTGATTAATGTGTTTAAAGTTTAAACGATTATATCTTGCTCGTAAGAAATCAGAATTCGACGAAAGAAGTTGCTATGGAATCGTGAAGAAGAATACTACGCGATGGAACTAATTTGGACGAGATTAGAGCTAATTAGATTTTTGAGTTAAATTAAACCTCTGTTTAATTTAATTTAAAACGATTGTTATTGCAACAATCAACCATCAATGTGAGAACTCTTTTAATTTAACCTGGAAAGTTATTATATTGATTGCTTGTGGTTGTTATGGTTGCTTCATGGATGATGGATGTTATTACAGTTATTTTTGTACGTATAAGTATGTTATGACTGTTGTTTGATGGATGATAACTGTTGTGGTTGTTATTATAATTGTTTACACAATTCACACCATGAATATGGAAAATTCTGGGAATTGGTTTAGTCTCGTTCCATTGGGAATTATTACATATATTTATTTAAGTGAAATAAGACATGAAAATGGAAATCGGATTTTTATATCCAAAACGATTTGGAAATGAAGTTAAGATGATTTCAAACAACTTTTGAAAAGGTTTAAATGAATAGAATTTTGAATTGGAAATGACTTGTTCTAATTTAAAATCAATTTTGAATAGTAAATTCAAATTTGAATTCGAGTTATATATAAACGACGTTTTTAACTCGAATTGGTTATTCCGTTATTTTTATATAACATTTAAATTGATTTCGGAAAAGTTTGGATTTCAAAAGATTTAATTTTTAAAATATTATTATTTTAATATAATAATAGAATATTCAATTTTGATTTATAATTGAATTTGAAGTTGAAATTTGATAATATTGCTTTTAAACGAGTTTATAAACGTTTATAAAGTATATTTTGACTGAACCAGATGAGTTTTATTTTAAATTATAATATGGTTTGAATAGGACGTGTCACACAAGGACAGTTCACGAATTTCGACCATAACTAATGAAATTTAAATCGGATTTTTCCAAAATGAAAAACATTTGTTTTCTATTGATAGTAACTTTCAAATGAAAGAAGAAAATTTGAATTTCAACTTGTAGATTTCAATTTACGTTTGAATATATTTTTGAAAAGGTCGTTGTAAACGCAGTTCGATGACCGTAACTGGAAATCGATCGAAATGGCCTTATAAAAATTATTAGAAATATGGAAAATTTATGATAAATCATAATAAATGATTTTAAATTGATTTGGATAAGAAAAATTGAACTATATTTTGATTTTTTTTGTTTTCAGCCTAACTTGCTGAATACGGTAAAACGACGTTTTGGGAATTTAAGTAAAATGAACTAAAGATTTTCAAATATTAGTTTATTGGATTTGATTGGAATTAATCGTCGAGTATTTGGTGTTAATTCTGTAGATAAGGCTCATACTATTCGAGGAATTTAAAAGGTGGATACACAACTATTCTGCTTATACTAACTGTTGAAATGCGAAGTTGATATTGGATATGTGCCGATATGATTTCTTTCTAAATCGTATATTTAATATTAATTGTTTTTGGGTTGTCGTGGACGATGTCTTGAATAACATCATTCTTAGCCCAGCAAGTTAAATTAATTCGTTTATCAAATATATTGTTATTTTGAAAAATGTGTTATGATAAATCTTTTGGTTAAGATGAAAGTTTTTCAAAATTAATTAATCGAATTTGGATAGAAATGATCCTTGGATATTTGATATTGATTTCCATTGTGTAGTAAACTACTTGAGGAATTCGAAAGATATTTATACGTTTTTCTACGTATAGTATTTAGTGATTATGAGAATTGGTGTTGAATATAAGCTGATGTAAATTCTTTTTAAATCTTATATTTAATATCAATTGGGTTGGGGTTTGTCGTAAATGGTGTCTTCAATAACATCATTCTTTAACCCGGTTAATGGTGAAGATATGTTTGGAATTTTAGAAAGTTGTAATCTTCATTAAAATTAATTGAATCTTTATTTTAAGATTTATAAGTTTGGAAGTTTAGCGGGATTAAAATCTTTTAATTAAACGATAGTGGAAATGAGAATTTTAGATATTTTGGGATTTGAAAAGTGTGTAACAAAGTTAAGTTTCCCCAAATTAATGAATTAAATTGGAATTAAACTAGAATCAATTTGGTGATTGTCGAGATGGGTCTCTAAGGACGAAGACCTTTACTATTTAAGGAATTTGAAACGCTTTGTCGTTATTCCGCTTATAATATTAGTCCGATATGGAAATTCATATCGATTATGAGATGATATGATTCCCATGGAGATTTCATTTGGAATGAAAGCATGATTTTGGGTTTATCATGAACGATGTCCTAAAAACATTGTTCTTTAACCCATTTAAAGGAGAAGATGATTTCCCAAGTTAAGTTAAAGTGAAATCTTTATTTATCATGACTATAAAGATTCAATGAAAGAGTTCCCCTTGCAAACGATAATAGGAGCAAAAATTTAAGGATCGCTTAAAAGAAGATAAGGTTGTTTTTCGCGTAATGATAAGATTAAGAAATCGTAAGTACGATTTTGGGAGAGAGATATATGATCAAGGAAAGATAAAGTAATTTATCCTAATCAATGATCAATGAATGGGTTGGGTTTGGGTAAATATGTTTTCCCGTAAAGATAATTGAAATCCTTAATCATATTTGAAATGTTAGAAGGGAATTAATAAAGGTAATTAAACTTACCAAAATACGAGGGCAACTAGATATGGAGTACTGCCAGTTTTGCTCCATGGGATGAATAGGATGAGAATGGGATAATGATTTGAGAAATTAACTTTTCCGCGAGGTTCAATAATCCCGATAAAGCGTAAAAACCTTGGCTTGAGTTAATTTATGAAATGAGATTTTATAGTCAGCTGAAATGATTTTCGAGGAAAGATTTAAACAAGAGTTTAAAGTATGTAAATCTTGGATAAGATTTAAATGGGTATACCCAATATAAAGAACGATTTTAGTAAAAGAATATTCAGAAATGAAATGAGACTCATGATATTTTTTGTATATCTGTTATGGTTTTTAAATGGCGCTACTTATTTCGAAAAGATCGGGTTTAACACATTTCGAATAATTATACGGCGAGATAGAGCAATTAGGGATACTGCAAACGGTGGTTGAAGACAGAGGATCTTCACATCGTTTGGATTAATTTTTGATGTCTCGGTTGGGATGTACACCCGCTACGAGATTATAAGTGGCAGTGGTCCATACGTACTTGGAGATTTTATGGATTTGCATGGGCGTATCTCCTTAATTGGATAAGGAATAAGGCGCCTTCGGGTTCGTTCACAACGCAGAATGAACATGTAAATCGATGTGTGTCTAACATTGTATTTTACGGCATAACAAATTGGTTTCTTTGATGATATATCAGCTAGTGGCAGAGGATCTATTCTCTTAGCTTAACACCCTCCACTGAGACATATATACTCAAAGGGTTATATATTGATAGACGCTAATTATATGTTGTGAACTGCCAATGTGGCATGCTAAGTGCTCAATTATTGATGATCGAAGCTTTTGTTGAAAAGCATAGGTTTATGCGGAAGCATGACTTCAAGGTCCCACAACCGGAATGAGCCAAAACAGGATGAAGTACTGCAGAGTTAAGGACAAATGTTTCCTTCTAGTTGAGAAAGTGATGTTATGGTATGGATCCTAAGCAATTTACTTAGTGGATGATAGATTAAGGCGCCTCGGATAATGGTCGGTTACGACCGGGAGGTGTTATGTTCAGGAGAAACCTGAACTACACTTGGTATAGGTAGGTCGGCTTTGTCGATACAGGAAAGGAGCATCTGTTCATATTGGGACATCGTGTTAGAGGTGTACCCAAATCAGTTAAAGAAGATTATTTGCCTTATCATTGATGGAACCCAACTTCCAAAACGAGCCTTTACGATCTTAGTTGTAACCTATGTGTGTGGACGTAATATATGGGTTGTAACACCCCGTATTTGCTGTGAATGTATAAGTAACAAATCAGAGAATAATTAATTTTTAAAAATAAGAATCAAGGGAAACGGGTTGCTCCATTGCGTTTGTCTCAAAATTATGCTTGAAAACGAGTCCGATTTTCCGAAAAACGGAGTCCGTATGACCAAGTTATGACCCTCCGAAGTTTCAGGAATTTAAATAAAATAAAACAGCTCGAAAATAAAGCCAGAAATTTGAAATTCAAACCCAGAGAAGGCTGGCGGGAAAATTCCCGCCCATGTACCCAGGTCGACTGGGGAGTCGACCCCCCCCCCCCAACCAGGTCGACTGGGGTGTCGATCTCCCCATGACCAGGTCGACTGGGGAGTCGACCTGGGGGTCGACCTGCTCCCGAAACCCAGTTTTTGAACCTGGTTCATTCTGGTGTATCCAGTCTCGTTTCTGTCTAGATTCATCCGCCTAATCCTATATAAACAACCCTCTAGCCTCATCTTCTCTACACAATTTCATTCTGTCTATATTCTGCCTTTGTTCTAAATAAAAATAAAAATGGCGTCGCTACCCTGCTGAAATCAAAACCTGGATTGATGCATCTTCTTCCAACCTGAATAGAATTAAAAGCTAAATCAAACCTCAAATCCAAGTTTAGAGCTATGACAATAATTAAAGAGGAATAATTCAGCATTTCTGCATCAACAACAGTTTATTATCCTTTCTTAAAACCACGAAAGGCAAGTACAGTTATTTTCCACTATAAACTGTAATTATAATTGAGACATGATTATAAATCTGAATCTGAGGTTATCTATATTCTTATCTGTCAGATCTGTTTTTCTGTGACTATTCTGTACCTCTTTCTTCTTTCTGTTCTATAGCCAGGCTACTATGAGCCTGCGCCGAATCTCATAAGAGATTAACACACGAACGCTAAATTTTAGGACAAATAATGAATAATGCATAATTGGACATGAAACTGTATCCTATGAGACTATTGCCTATGACTATGATTCATGCCTATGAGACTATTGCCTATGACTATAATTCACGCCTATGAGACTATTACCTATGACTATGATTCAGGACTATGAGACTATTGCCTATGACTATGATTCATGACTATGAGACTATTGCCTATGACATTGAATAAGAAACTATTGTAATTAGTCACCCATGACTATTGTGGTTAGTTGCCTATACCTATTGTAGTTAGTTTCTTATGCATATTCCCTTTATGATGTTAGATCTCATATTTTGTATGTAACTTTGCTAGTTTATTCCCATTCACTGTTATGTACATCGAGCCTATAGGGCCATTTCATGAGTATTTAGAGAACTTGTGGAAACATGTTATACGGGGATTGGGCGTAGCTTAATTAAGTAAATCTGGCATAGCAAATATGTTGGCATAATCTGAGTTGGTTATAATAGAGAACGATTAACATGTATATTAGTCTTGGACATAAATGGTGAACTAGAATATTAAACCTAGTTTTGACATGAACTGTAAATGGGAATACTAAGGCTAAAATTTGGGGCATATATTGTATTATGAATTATGACCTTGATTTAGGCATGTAAGTTTAGGCTAAATTTATGATTAGGCAAGATATGTAAATAGAGTTTTTGATATATATAATTTGCTAAATCTGTTATCTGCTAAATCTGTTAAATTGCCTAATCCGTTATCTGCTAAAACCGTTGAATTGCCTAAACTGCTAGATCTGTTATCTGCTAAATCTGTTGAATCGCTTAAACTGCTAGATCTGCTACCTGTTGAATTGTATGATCTGTTGAAACTAGATAATGGTAATCTGAGTATGGAAATCCGTAGGCTCGACCTAAGAATTGGTAGAACAAGGAAATTTGATTAATCTGTAATATCCTATGAAGAAGTTTAATCTGTTAAATAAACAGAATTAGACTGATATCTGAAAAATCTGTATTGGAATGAATTGGCTATGACACGAGGTTAGACTCTGTTTGCGGTAGAAGCCTGCCCGGAACCAACCGGCTTAACCAACGACCGCAAACTGTCGGTCTAATGTGAGAGGTCGTAGGCATAACTAAAATACGCTTAGACACGAGGTTAGGTCTGGCTTGTGGCAGAAGTCTGTCGGGAACCGCCCGACATATGCAGCGGCCACAAGCTACCGACCTAATGTGAGAGGTCTATGCATTAATATTTAATTAATGCAAATCTGGGATAAATATGATGTCTAAAACGTGTTGGGTGGATAGGGTTGAACCAACTGGACTAATGAATTTAACAAACCCGTTTCGTGAATCTATAAGCCCAATTAAAAGTTAGACAAATATGTAAATCTGTTAAATCCGTATATCTGATCCGTTAGTCTGAAAACTTGCCTGATCTGTGAACTAGTTGATCTGAACTCTGTATGTCTGAACTTGTAAACAAGTTAATCTGAAATCTGTTAGTCTGGGGACACAAGGTTAGGAGGGAAATTACTTGTGTCATCTGTTATTTGGGACCCATATTAGTCAGTAACCCTTTCTGGTATCAAAACGTTGACCCAACAGTAGGTAGGGTCCGGGCACGCTTACTGAACTAATTATAAGTGGTTCATTCTGATAATGGCGAGGGGTGTTGATGGTGCGTTCCAACCGGGTCATGTGCGTGCATGGATCCCGGTCTGCCTCTGAGGATGTAAGACGCCGTGACATCTGTAAATAGGTCTGTGCCAATTGGTTGTCACTTTAGGGAGTGATACACCCTATTGTGGAGCCGACACAGGGTATTTATGTATTAGGGAGACGATCGCTTGGGGTAGGGTTTTAGGGTACACTTAGTTCTGTCTGTTTCTATTGGTACCGTCTGTTTCTGTTGGGTGGCAACACCTGTCTGTTTCTGCGTGGTACCGTCTGTTCGGGTGGTAAAGGCCTATTTACTAGTGTACACCTAATTCTACATTCTGTTTCCGTAGGGATTAAACTGTTTCTGTACCTTCTGTTCGGGTGGTAAAGGCCCATTATTAGCATTCTGTTTCTATCTGTCTCTGTTCTGGTGGTAAAGGCCCATTATTAGCATTCTATTTCTGTCTGTTTCTGTTCGGGTGGTAAAGGCCCATTATTAGCATTCTGTTTCTGTCTGTTTCTGTTCGTGTGGTAAAGGCCCATTATTAGCATTCTGTTTCTATGGAAATTATTTTGTTCCCGTTTTTGCTTCAGTTTAGACATTAAGGTGACACCTAATCCTGTTATACTAGTATTAGTGCAGAGAAATGAAAAGTAATATTATTCTGTTTCTTCTGTTTAACCTAAGTACATCTGCTGCTCCTGTTACTGTTATCTCTTATTCAGCTTATTTTCATTTCATGATTATTATTATCTGTTCATATGCTGAAAGTCACTGGACTTGCCAGACTTTATGTCTGACCTTGCTTGTTTTTGCCCCTTTTTCTTCCATCCCCCCTCCCCCCAGGTTTTCCAAGGAGGGAACACTTTAGCTTGATCCGGATTTCTTCTGCTTGAAGTACTTAGAGTGCTTAAAGTATGGCTTGACTCCTTATGGCAGCTTCTGTGGGGATTATGATTTTAAAGTTTTGTACTCTGATGGTTTTCTAAACAAGACTGATATTTATGTACTTGAGTTTTTCTGGAAAGATGTAACCAAACTGATTTCTGTTTTCCGCTGTAATAAAGTTATAATCTCTCAAGTATTGATTATCTGTCTTGTAAATTTCTGTTCTGTCTACTAAAACGCTCCACCAAAGTTAAGGCTTTTGTGAGTGTCCTTAACGGAGGTGGGGTGTTACATGGGTACCTACGTCTACTAAGATTTATACATTTACTTTTGAAAGTGATTTCCACACTACGCAGTAGTAATAATAAAAGAGACTTTTCCACGTATCAAGCATGTTTGGTTATCATAAGGTAAAATTTGCTCCTAATAGTGTGCGCTTGCATTGTGTGATGGGATGCGGGTCTTATTGTAGCTTCATTTCTGAAAAGCATTGCAAGTTATATGGCTGGTATTCATAAGGGGAAACC
Source organism: Allium sativum (assembly GCA_030737875.1). Taxonomy (NCBI): domain Eukaryota; kingdom Viridiplantae; phylum Streptophyta; class Magnoliopsida; order Asparagales; family Amaryllidaceae; genus Allium; species Allium sativum. The sequence continues at coordinate 79,955,670 of CM060925.1, forward strand.
CATTCTGTGTTATATGGCGTGGTTTTATGATTTACCTGACTTTAATATAAAGGTAAATAACCCTTTTAGTGCTCACACCAGTCTCATGACTGACCTGGAGTTTATTATTGTTCCACCTAAGCTCTGGTACTCAAATTTTCCGCATGGGCAGCCTAGTAGTTTTGGTTTGCAGATATTTTATAGAGAAGGTGCTGGATCAAATCTAGAGTTGTGTCCAGAGCATTTTATTTCTTTCACTAAGTTTAGTAGTTTCTGCTGTGTATTTTTCCGCTGTGCATGCATTTACTATTGTACGATGATATATGTTGTACTCTGATGTAAAAGTTATTGTAATGATAATGAAAAAGTTTTTTGTTTAATTCTTATGTGTTGTATGCCCAAAGTTGATACAGAATCCGGCATTTTAATCCTCGACGTTTAATGCTTGAGTTGTGTCAAATGTCATTTTTCGAAGATCGAATATCCGAGTCGTCACACAAAATCTCTGGAGTCAATTGTATTCTGCTACATAGTCTGATTCCTGCATGACAATTTCTTCAATGCTTGTCCTCCTTAGTTGGATTCTTCCTCTTCTAAGCAAATCAATGTGTGATTGTAGTTTTTTTTCCTCTCATACTATCTATAATAGATATCTTATCACTCTACAAAAACCCAAATCTATTTGCTTCTACCATCTTTCTGGAGCGTGCTTATCATAGATGCTCTCCTTCACATTGCCTCGTGATTCGTGCAGCGCAACTATCATATCACCGATGTTCCCCCGGCTATCGATTTATGATATCCTTCATAGTCGATTTTTATCTTTTAACCATCCTAAGTTCTATCTAGAGTCGTTGATCGTGTGAGCTTCTCGTCTTGTAAAGAATAATATTTCAAGCAGTTTGATTTGATAGCTACAACATTCCTCATTCATAAAGCTAGCCTACCGACAGTGGAGAAGAAAACAAGTTGTCCCGCTAGTCATTTGGAAAATAACGTATCGTTTTGAATTGGTATGGTTCTGATTTTTAGCTATGATTGAATAGTTAACATGTTAAAATATTGTTACTGAGTTTACCTTAATATTACTAATTAAATAATTTTCATAAGGTTTGCAACTACTATCGATTTTCAGTTATAACTGAATAAGTTAACATGCTTCTACTTTGTGTGACTTTCAGAATAGGCTCTGATCAAATAGAGGATGCTCAGGCTGGCAATTCGAACAAAGCCCGATGGGTCATGGCTCGGGTCTATGTGATGAAAAATACAGTAAAGGCTCGATCAAACCTGAGCCAAACTCACCCGACTTGAAAGACTCGAACCCAAAAGAATAGAAATACATGTATTTTAGTGTTATTATCCAACCGAACCCAACCACAGCCAACCCAAACCAATGTTCAGATGGGTTGAATCTAGATTTTTGAAATGTGTAGTTTATACCTGACAAAAGTCGAACTATCTAGAACTGAGACGTACCGGGTCGGGTTCGAGTCTAACAGGTCAAATCTGATTGCCACCCCTAAGGATTTGTGTGTTGGTCGATTTAATTCTTGAAACGTATGACAATATGATAAATATGGAATAAAAAAATGATGGGTTCTTTTAATGTTTTGTCGATCTTTAGTTACACTCATTTTAGCTCATTCATTAGTTTGCTTATTACCTTTACGCAATCCATTTAATTTGAATGCCCAATTTTCATGGTATTTACAAACCATGAAGAACCTATTCCATTACAACCCATGGCGTTTCCTATATCAAGTAGTAACATTTCATCGTTTTCTCCTCCTTTCCTACCCTTTACTACTTATTTTCTTCTCTAATATGATTTCTTATTGTAACTTAGATCGACGAATGATTTCCATTTGGTTTCGTGCTAAGTATCACAATAAATATTTGAGTGTATATCTAAGCTTAAGCATGTGTTAGGGGTGTAAATTGGTTGGATCTGACCAGACAGAGGTATGTTCAGTTTCTGTCCTAAAAAAATCGGACCATACGAAAAAAATTCTCTTCTTGTCCTAATTCGTATCCTAAATAAAATCGGTCGGACAAGGACATACGTTTTTCGAACACGAACATGAGCGGACCCGGTCGGACATGGCTATTTATATCATATTTTATACTTTTTTTTTAGTTTTCTCTCGACAATATATTGAAGTACAAGGAAATCAGACGAATTCAAACGAACACGGACCAAAGGTGATTTTTTCTCATACAAATTTTGTTATCCTAACTTGTGTCCTAAATGAGAATTAAAAGAATTCAGACATACGCATTACGGTCATGAACACGAATGGACGTCGGGCATTGGTACAAAATTTACATCCCTTCATTTGTTTCTCTCAATGTACATGAGCAGGTTTCCAGCATAAACTATTGGAAAAAATTGTAACTCAAAAATTCTCTAGTTGGCCTTTCTACAGTTTTTAAGTTTAATCAAGATTTTTTTCTATTAAAAATTGCAATTATTGCACTAGCATAGTAGATTGCTTTTCTGTCAGAAGTTATTTTCTTTATTCAACAACAAGTTAGATATGCAGGTACCAATTGTAGATTGTCCACTCAATATTATACTACAAGAAACATAACAAGTAGAAGTCACAGCCTAACCCTTAATTAACAGCGTTTACCTATTATTAAGTTATACAATAAACTATGATGGTTTTTACTGTAATGTAGCTGAGATTTTAAAAATCACTGAATAATAGTTTAGCTTTAGAAAGTTATGATTGTTATAAAGAAATTTCAAAGAATTTTAATGTCACATAAATGCAAATTTGAAGGAATAAAGGTTTGCTATAGCTCATTATTGTTCTTCGAAGTTTATTGCCTTTTAAAGATAAAACAAATTATTTTGAAAAAAATAAGATAAGATATATGGAAAATCAAGGATAAAAAGGTAAGGATAATATGTTCTAGAGATAATTAGATAATAAGTGTACCACCTTCCAAACCCAAGCTGCTTTTGCACTCACTGGGGCAATGTGGCTACACATACATAATGATCATACAAGTTGACATTATGCAATTCAGTTAGCAAATATTGAAATATTTGCGATTGTTGTCATTAGGGTTGGAGTGACATTATAAAATGACTAAGAAGAACTCGTCGATTCCATTTATGCGCCCTAATATACTCGGAGCCCGAACTCTCGAATCAAAGGACGAAGTCCAAGCCACTAGTTCACTAAGGTGAGTTTTCCATGTGAAAGACGCGAACAATTCCACTCTATAGAAACACAAATCGATAACATCGACAAACTCGTTGACAACAATTCTAACTTCTGGACCTTACATCAAGCCTGTGCCTCCACATCAAAACTTAACTTCCACCATCATAATCGGCCAGGTCATGGTCGCAACCCCCCTTCAAAATTGCGCCACTTCAAAACTTGATTCTGAATGCACCTTTCAATAATAAACTCGAATACAACCTCAAGTCAGGTTAACCCTCTCTCAATTGGAAGAAAATCAAAGTCTTAGTTTGTTCTTATGAGTCGCAAAACTGACGATCCTCTATGCATGTTGTTATGCATAAAACTAGCATGTTGAGGTAAAGATTTGGTGTTATCAAATACAAAGAAGCAAGCTTTTGGATTTATTTAAATTTATACAAACTGGTTGGAATTTAAAAAAAATCCTTCTTTTTTTCATAGATTACTGAGCTTAACATGAAAAGGTGAGGGGCAGAAGGAGTGTACTTTTGATGGGTTCCTATTTTGTTAAAGCAAAGCCACTTACGTTTAGCATGAATTTATCAGTATCTCATCACACATAATTATTATATACATATGAACTCCAAATGTTAAAATAAAATTGTTGTCATGCTTAGAATCCATCATAATTTAAAAATGAATATAACATACACCAGTTATTGAATTCTAGAAAATCAAAAAACACGGCTATTTTGCTACGAAAATCAAATTATAACACCATAATTTAAAATTTATTAAATAATAGACGCTTGTATGCACGATAGCACAATAAGTTAGATCATCATGAAACTTAACATCGTACAATAATTTATTATTTTGTATCCAATTAAATTGGTTCCGTCAAAATCCAAGATAAATTGCAAAAAGTGTTGATTTCACTCATTAATTAAAATGACTTATTATTAAATAATATTAATCTCCTAAATCAAATGATAATAATTTCTTATTATCATTTTAATTTACATCAACTTTAATTAAGTCATTGAAAACAATTCAAAATCGTATTAGATTTCAAATCTAGTATGTTTACCAAAATTCTAGAATTAAAATTACTAATTTGTTATTCATATCGATTAAAAATATCATAACATTTAGATTCAAGTTATTTAAATCCTTAAAAAATATTTTAATATTTACAATTAATTAAATATCATATCATTAAAAATCTATATTGTTGCACTGATGTAGGTAAGTCGGTCCGAGGCTGTGAAGCCTATGACAATGCGAACGCCGGTGAAGCCAAAAAATTGATCTAAGGTCAAAGGACCTAGCCTATCTAAAGTCATGCACTATATAGATTCGAGTTTTCATAAGGTTTTTCAATCCGGTTCAAAGTCATGTGCAGCGACCGATACGAGGCCAATGATTTGACTGATCCGAATTTTACCACTTCAAAACTCCAATTTATTTTCATTCAAACACTCTATCCTAACATGTCCAAGTTTCTACAAGTTCAGGCATCCATCCTTATTTGTTTCTGGATCTATCTAATCCGTTGTCCAAGCCATCCACCTCGATGATTGATCGAATTGGGTATCAATATCGAAAGTGCAACAGCCTTGTCAAAAGGCAGGTCAACGCCCAACAAGCTTGGCCCCTTTTTGTAGCTAAGACGAGGTCAAAAGCCTTTTTTCCTAACCTCAATCTCAAGCCCTGTAACACCCCAAAATATAATACACTATAACCATGCTTAAATATTATAAATTGGGAATAACTTAATTATATATTCAGAGTTAATTGAAACCAGCATTACTGTTGCATTCGTCTCGGAATACTAGCTCAGATAGACCCCAAGTTTGCGTGAAACGGATAACATATGAAGAAGTCGTGGGCTCTAGAAGTTCGTATATGCATAAGGAGTTTGTGTATAAATATAAATTAAAAATAAAATATATTCCAAGAAAGTTAAAACGAGGAGAGCGGGAAAGAGCGGGAACCAGACCCATTGTGGGGCAACCTGCACTCGGCCTAGGTCGACCCGTAGGTCGACCCATAGGTCGATCCAAGGGGTAGGTGTGTTGACTCATCCCTTATCCAGGCGGATTTGGAGTACGTATATGTATTGTTTTATGCACTGTATTCGTTGCTAACTCAACATGACTTGTATGGTCTGGATTAAAAACCTAAAATCTAAAGGCAGAGGTTGACTCTGTAACCCTATAAACAGATGACTTCTCTCATTCCTAATTCACACGAATTCTTCATAGCTTCTTCTGCTTCTATATAATTATTTTGAAAAATATAAACACATAATAGGGGAATGCTGCTGAGGATTGGATCAAACAAAGACAACATCATAAGTTGCATACATACAACATGGATTGGAGTTGGACTCTTCTACGACATAGTGTTATATATATTTATCTTCACTAAGACTCATTGTGAGTTACCCGTCATTTACAGATCTGATTTCTTAGACTTTGAACATGACAGTCAACTAAAACTAGTTAGGATATGTAGTATTAGTAAAGCAAATATTGTACATGTTTCAGTGTTAATGACCTATGTCGTTATGATCAGTTATACATATGCCTGTGATGTTGGAAAATTAACAAGTTATATGTGTCTACCTTCCTTTTCCCATTATCTATGTTTTATGTTTATTTCCATTCTTGCCTATATGCCTATGTGATTTGGTTCCATTCTTCTTCCTTTAATATCCCTTTTATTTTAGGCTAAGTCTAGGCCTTTGGAAGCCTAGGCTATACCCGATTTGAGTGTGTGCGTATAATTAGAGCAATAGTCAATGATATGAAAAGATGAATTTGGGCATATTATTAATTTGGAACTGATTAGTTATACTTTAGGAAAAGGGATAACTATACACATGACTTGCTGTAAACTAATAAAAGGGATAATGTGTGTATGTTGCTATGACTTGGAAGAAATATGCATAAACCTATATATGCTGTAATTTGGGGACATAATTGATATGCATATGAAATGGACATGTTAGATTTGACTTAAAACGAAAATTAAGTAAATGACATGTCAAGAATAGGGTAAGTACTAGATGTAGATTGATAAACTAAAATGCTATGGGAATTGTATACATCTGGACATGTAATAACTACAACCACGCTTATTAGTAAACCTAAACATAGGTCCCTCTTCTGTGGTTGTATCGGGTTTTGGGACTCTTAAATCCTAGTTTGGGGGCACAAGCTTAGGGGGTTCGGCTTATGTCAATCTGCTGCTTGAAACTCATATCAGTCAGTATCCCTGTTGGTATCTTTTTAGAGGGGACCTCACACTAGGTAAAGGTCAGGACACGCTTTACTGAACTGGGTAGTAAGAGGTTCACATAGGGGTGGGTACATGCACGTTCCGGCAGAGTCATGAGCATGCATGGGTCCAACTAGGGAAGATAAGACACTGTAACACCAGTAAATAGGTATGTGTTATATAGCTGTTGGGTTAGGAGTGATACACCGTACTACCGAGGCTGACTCATGGTATTAATGTAGTAGGGAGCCCGCTTGGGTAGTAACTAGGGTATACCTAATCCTGCTGTTGTATAATTAGGGTAAAACCTAATATGGTTATAGGGTACACTTAATCCTGCTGTTTAGACCTACTGTTTATTTCTGTTGTTAATCCTGCTGTTATGTAATCATGTTGAACTTATTATACTAGTATTGATGCATACATACATATTTTAGGATATAAATGTGAAGCATTACCTGATTATATGTTTATTCCTGTCTATTATGCTATTCTGTCTAGTTTAAGTTTACCTTCCATGACGTTGTACCTTTCTCATCCAGTCTTATTTACCTGTCTTGGCATTTCTATTTTATGCACATTTTTAAACCGTTGGAACTCGCCAAACTTTATGTCTGACCCTTTTTTTCGCATCTTTCTTCCTTCCCCTCCAGGCCCTCAGAGTGGCAGCACTCAACAGTGATTAGGATTCCTCTTATAGCTTGGACTTGGATTTCTTGAGATGTATCATTTTGACTTGTTCTCTACTTTAGTATGGCTCATAGCGAGGGATATAATTTTATGTACTCTGATATTTTATTTCATGAAATGTTTTACGAGACAAATTTGAGATATTTGGGTAGTTGTAACTGGTTTTGATGTACTTGTGAAACTATGCTTTATTTCTTTTATAATAAAGTTTAAAATTTTCCACTGCTTATTTTATCTGTCTTGTATATTTTCTGTAATGATTACCTATCGCGTTTCATGAAACTTAATGCATTCTCTTAATGGTGATATTAATGGTCGTGGTGTGTCACATTTGGTATCAAAGCTGAAGGTTACAAGAACAGATAAAAAGTTTTTAAAATCATTTTCAAAAGCAAAGTATTTCCAAGTAAAAATCTATTTTTGAAAAAAAATATCCCCTCAAGCCATAGTCAATATTCTCTCAATCTCTTGTTAAATCTTTTTTCTTTCGTCTTTAGCATGTCCGGGGCACCTAATCTTCTTGAGGGAATTTCGTTACCCACATGGTTCTGTAGGTACCTTGAGGCTATGACACCTGCCGGAGGTCAAGGGGATGCTCTTTGCCCTGCTGCAGCCGCTCTTCCTCCATCTCCACGAGTAGATAACTTTTCTATGTTGTGCAAAGACTTCTACGCTAAGGGAGGAAAACCATTTCATGGTACCGAAAGCTTTGTTGAAGCACAGAACTGGCTACGAGAGACCGAAAACTTGTTTGGACTTTTTGAGGTCGACGACCGAAGGAAGATACAACTAGCTGCATGGCAACTTAAGGATGAGGCTTCATACTAGTGGCAAGTTGTAACGTCCCAGAGAATTCGATTCCCGAATTTTGACAATAATATTGAAACCCGTATTGCTTGTCAAAACCTAAGTACCGAAAACACCCGATAGTTACTAGAAAGAAATTATAGGGTGAGATAAGAAAGTAAAAATATTAGAATAGAAGAAGAAGAACCAACACAACACAGAGTCTCACATCGCAGCGGAACAAAATATAAAATAGAAAAATCTTTATTAAGAGCTTGAAATAAAACTTACAATCATCAGAGTACATCAACACATCTGGAAAGTTATAACAACTTGTCCTCATATACAACACACAACGGAATAAATACTAATACATCTGAACTCCTCCAGTACGTCTTCTGAACTTTGTAGTATCCAATAACCTAAACCTGTAAAACCTGGTCCAACTCGAGCATTTCAAAGGTCGGATCGGTCTGGTGAACCGAGTGGGAAACCCACTAAGTTTATAGGTAACATCCGACTTGATTTTAAAGTTAACCAATCTTTTCTGAAAGAAAAGGATAGTCGTAAGACCAATCCACACATAAACACGGATGGTTTTTACCTTAACTCAAACCATGTTGGAATCATATATTATTCTGATATTATAATAGTGTTTAAATACAAATAAATAGCAATTTAGTGGAACGCTTGCATCTCATGCTCCACATATATAATATACTACCAAAACCACGAGCGCTTATTGGAGATTGGATTCCGACTATGAAAAGGTACAGAACCACCTTCCGATAGTGTATCTCTAGAGAGGAATACACTGGGTTCAACAAGAACATCTTGCACCCCAGCCACACATGACCGACCACTCATTTCGTTTGAGTGTATCGAACGTATATCACCAACGGTTGGGATTAGCAACCATTTCCCGAAAGGGACAACATCGAATTGAATAAAGAAGGAAACGAAATTTCTCTATATAGGTGATTATACATCCTACTTGGGAGCGATCCACTTAGCCATGGCCACCATTCACTTTGAATACCACATCATCAGATCCTCCAAACCACTACTTGACGTCCACAAAAATACTCTGGGCATTAAGCTAATAGAAGTTCCCTTCTCTGCCACTAACAGAAATACATTTGTAAAAAATCAACGTACGTGATCCTTAAGAAATACTATGTCAAGCATTCGTCCATACAAGTCATCTATGAATAGGATGAACCGAAGGCACCCTCCTACCACATCGTAGATATCACCCTATAAATCAGTAGCGAGTGTCCTTGCAAATCCATGGATTTCGACCACAACTGAATCACGGTATGTCTCTGGGAGCTTAACCAAAGATTTTAAGCAACCCTTCTGTTTTATGAAAATCCACAATCTTCAATTGCTCCATCTTGATCAGTATCTGATATATTCAACATTTACATATTCATTAGTCGGAATGGTTTTCAAATATAAATTCGATCTCGGTCTTTCTGTAACAACATTCGTATAGGCCAGAATTGATAGCCGGTTATTTAACTATCAAATAAATAATCATTCAATCATGAAAATAAAATGAATTCATTGATCCAATACTCAACATCATTAGGCCCTTTTAATTGCAAATAATTTAACGAATGATTAATTCAACTTCTAAATCTTTTAGTATTTTAAAATACAGTATTTACTTCTTATTCTAATATAAGAGTCTTCTCAAAACAATTTTAATACCTAAAATGATATATTATAGCCATATCTCATTATCCATTTAATTATCCTTTCAAAATATTAGTTACAACCTTTCCATGCATTTCTATACTCCAATAATCATTAGTCCCTTACAGTAAGTTGGCAAGCGAATAATTCCCTAAGTACCAACCCCGAAGACCGAAATCAACATCAGACCAATACTCAGAAAATCACTCAACTTAACTAGTCTCCAGTTAGGTTCTAATTCCTATCTTGACTCATTACCAACCCATATTATTCCACTTCTAATTCATTCAACCATTTTCCACTTTGAAAAACTAGTTTCCATTCCGTTATTAAATAACGTTAATTTAAACTTAACGTTTTAGCCTCACTCCCCATTTTATAAACATTGTTTATAAAACTCGGGTTTAATATAAAACCCCTTTTATCTTTCTTTTCTTCACTTAATTCAAATATTACGTAAACATTTATTTAAGCTATCTCATTTGCTTAAATTTTCTTTTATAGCCTCGTTTATAAATCTTAGTTTTAAATGTAAAACTCGTTCATCAACTCCTTTCAAAATTCAACTAGATTCCATTACCCACTTTGATTACTTGCATAAATAAGTTTAAGAAATAACCACTTAAAAAACAATTCAACCCATCATTAACTACCACAGGGTAGTTAAATTCTTTATTAACTAAAATAAATAATAAATTTCTTTAAAATCTTATTAAAATTAAAACAAATATTCATTAATCTATTTCATTAGATTAATTAAAAAACTAATAAAATAACCAATTCCAATTAAAATGATTGACTTAGTCAAATCAAACCATGATTTTTCGTTAATCAATCTCAATTATTTCTTCCTTTAAATTTATTAATAATATAAATAATTTAAATATTCCATTTAACTGTTTCTCAGAAACAATTAATCCAAATCTTAACCATTTGGTTAATTTATACTCACATGCTTATAAATCTCATTTAACATAAGAATTTGATGTATAAAACTAGTTAATAATTACTTATAAATTTAAATAATAAATATTAATTTCCTTTATTACACTTTAATTCCAAATAATAGATTTCAAAATCTATCTTCAGTTATAAAATAAATTTTATAACTTCATTACCGTTGATTCACCTAATGGTAAACCAATATTTATAAAATGATATATTTATAGGCCAACTGTTGCCAATTACTCAACCAATATTGTCCATTGCTTAAAAAAACGTGAATTTAGATCAACGAACACTAATTAAGTCAATCATCCAATCATAATGGTTAAACAGTTCATATAATTTTAATATTTGAGGAATCCAATTGGATCCCTCCAACCTGTTTTTCCATGCATTCAAATATGCTATCTCAAACAATATCATCTACTTCAATAAATATATATAATATTAAACAATCACACAATAATAATAATCCAAACATCCATCTTTAAATTTAACACTTATATAGTATTATAAAAGTGACCAACGAGGTAAATTACCTCATTTTGGAAGTAATCGTTAAAAATAACGATTTCATTTCATTTAAATTAAACGAACTGTAACAACCCGAAAATCTGGGCCAGTTTAAAATTTTTATTTTGGCAATTTTAGCGAATTTTGAACATTTAAAATGAATTATTTTAAATAATATCGACAGAAATTTATTTTGATTAGAATTCGATGTATATATTTATATACGTCGTCGTTAGAATATAAATAATTATATATAATTATAAATAGAATTGAAAATGGCGCGGTAGTTCGATAATTCGATTTCAAACTTCAATTGAATGTACCGGGTGCAAAACAATCCGGATTTTAGTGAAACCAAAAATAATAGGATCTATTTGATAATATCTTTCCAACGAATCCGAAAAATTGAAATTTCATAGCGGGAATCAAAAGATATGTCCAGTTGAAAATTCTGAATAGTCGCTATGGAATTCAGGCCCTTAAAAATGGAAATTTTGCAAACGACCTCGGATATCAACGAAACCACTTTTGTTGGGTCTGTGATGTCAAATTATTGCTAGGTTTCAAATTTCATAAATTTTCGAATCAATATGTGAGCGTGGCATAGGAAAACGCGTTTGACCAGTTTCAGTTGATTTTAATCGACTGGAAAATGGCCATTTTTCCAACGGTCTCAGAATTTGACGAAACTAGTTTTGTTAGGACCATATCGTCAATACGAAGCTAGAAAATATTTTTTGGGAATTTTTAGAGTTAGTATGTGACCCCAGTGAATTGAAATGCGCGTTCAAATTCAATATATAGAGTTATATGTTGATTTTAACGGAAACTGATCGAAATGATCGAATCAGCCTATGATACATATCCCATTGTGTTCGGAATGGGCGTAATTAGCTATGGACGACAGGCGGTGGGCCTCGTTTAGAGGTCGTTTGAAAAAGTCAACTTTTTGTAAATTAAATAATTAAATAAATTAAAAACCCTCTCTCTTCCCTTATTCCTTTATCTGGCCCCCCCTTCTTTCAAAAATTGATTCAGTGAAGAAAGAAAAAAAACCAAAAATCGCGCTCCCATCACCAGAGACCGCCGCCCCCAGGCGGACTTCCACCACCGAGCGCCTCCCCACCCCGACGCCGCAACCTCCGACCTCCCCAGACCCCCTTTCTTCCAGCGCGCCTGCCTCCCTCTTTCCCTTTTTCTGATTCCACCGTACCCCTAAAACTCGCACCCCTCCTTGCGCCACCACCTGCTTCCGCACCTCGCACCCCCTCCTTCTCTCTCCTCCGCTGTACACCGAACCCCGTGCGCCCCTGCCGCAACCCACCTCCGAAGACCGCCCCATTTTGCTGAGTGAAAGAAAAAAAATGTAAGTTTTATATTTTTATTTTATCCATTTCTTTTTAATTAGTTTATAAGAAAAAAATATAGGACTTTTAGATTATTTTTAAATAAAGATTTGTATTTTTATTTTATAGAAAGAATAGATCTTTATTTTATAGAAAGAATAGGTTTTTTTAAAACACGGAAGATCGGATTTTTAATGTCTAAAAGAAGTGATTTTATTTATACAAAGAAAGTTATGGTTTTTAAAAATATATATGTAGCATTGTTTTTATAAAAAAAACATAAAGGAAGCAAGTAAGAAAATAATAATATAATTTTTATATTAGTAGAAGGTTAAAAATATGATTTTTATATAATAGATAATATAAAAATTTGATCTTTATATAGTAGTGAGAATAAAAAAGGCGAAATATTTATTTTTGAAAAGGCGAAATATTTATTTTTGAAAAGGCGAAATATTTATTTTTAAAAAGGCGAAATATTTATTTTTAAAAAGGCGAAATATTTATTTTTGAAAAGGCGAAATATTTATTTTTGAAAAGGCGAAATCTTTATTTATGAATAGGCGAAATCTTTATGTAGAGAATAATGAGGTAAAAATAGAATTTTTATCTATATAGTAGTGATATAAAAATAGAATTTTTATCCATATGGAGTGATTATAAAAATATGATTTTTATATACATAGCAACAATATAAAAATGTGATTTTTATATATGTAGTGTCTACGGGCAACGAAAGTGACAAAAGGCGAGAACGACGAAGATTTCTACTTAAGAAGAGTCGTGATATTGGATTAGCTTTGGTGAGAACTTCTCACTCTTCAATTTCTTTTTCTAGTTATATATATATACTAGGATGCAGACGGTGCTTAGCAGCACCCGACACACGTCATCCACAGACCATGGATGGCTTGTTTGTTTGATTGATGTGTTGTGAAAATTGTTTGTGATGTTGATGTGAAATCGATAATTTATTGTTGATGGTTAAAGTAAAATATTTTATCGTTAAAAATATAAATTTTAACGTGAATGTGAATAAATGAATATTTATAAACAAATCGACCGATTTGTTTATATACACTAATTTGACTGATATTGATTGGGTCGATAAATTTTACACATCGCCCAACTGCACAAACAAAAATCTGTGTTTGTTGGTTTGAAACCCCACATGGGTGTTGGGATGATATTTGAGTACATTAATTCCGATTATTTAATTGTATGTTGATTGATTGGTCGACAGGCTGCGTAAGCGTTGATTATTTATATTTGATGCTTATGCAGTTGTGTGGTGCACCTTGGATGATGGTTAATTGTTTATCATTGCTATTTTATACATGTGTGTATGGAATCCATATAATTAACATTATATGGTGATTGATTGGGCTTCATTCCAATCGGGAAAATAATGAACATTATAAAAGAAAATTCATGTGTTGAATATAAAAATAGTCATGTGTTGACGATGTTCATGTGTCGAAACTATTTATGTGTTGAGTAAAATATTTTAACAATAAAATTTACATCTTTATCATATTTAAAATTAGAACCACTTTACGGTTGAAATCTAATTAAAAATCAAACGATAGATACCATAATTTTATAAAATATTTTACATAACAAAAATAGTGATTTGTTGACAGTACTCATGTGTTGAGATTAGTCGTGTGTTGAAAGAAATATAAATTCATGTGTTGAATAGAATAAATATTCATTTGTTGAATAGAATAACGAATTTACTGAAATATATAAAGCCGTGTTAATTAGAGATGCGTTATTTTGACGCGAACGATATTTATATCGATTTTATTCATTTTATAATGAATATTGAAGAGTGATTTCAAAATTTAATATTTTGAAATGAAATTCAAATTAAATTAGATTAAAATTCAAATTGAAATTTTATTGAATCAATTTGAAATGAATTCGAATCGAATAGAAAATGAATTCTATTCGAATTGAATAGAAAGTGAATTTGAATTCAAATCAATTAGAAATGAATTCAAATTGAATTAAATTGAAATTGAGTTAAAAACGAATTGAAATCATTTTGAATGAAATTTAAAACGAATGGAAATTAAATTGAAATCAATTTGAAATGAATTCGAATTGAATTAAATAGAAGGTAAATTCAAATTGAATTGAATTGAAACGAATTAGAATTTGAATTGAATTGAAACGAATTAGAATTTGAATTGAATTGAAACGAACTAGAAATTGAATTGAATTGAAACGAATTAGAATTTGAATTGAATTGAAACGAATTAGAATTTAAATTGAAACGAATTAGAATTTGAATTGAAACGAATTAGAATTGGTATTGAATTGAAACGAATTAGAATTTGAATTGAATTGAAACGAATTTGAATTCGAATTAAATAAAACTGAAATGAATTCGAATTGAATTGAAATCAAATCGATTTGAAATTGAAGATGAAGTTGAAATTGTTTTTGAAACCGAATTTAAAACGATTTATAGAATACGTTTTAAAAGGAAATCGACGAAATATATATAATACATATATATTATATATATAATGGCCTGAATAGAACGCGCCGCGCCGCGGTAGTTCGTGAATTTCGACCATTGACTTCGAATTGACGTTGCGGGAGATCCGACCGTCGGATTCTCCTAAAACCGGAACCGTTGGGTTCGTATCGAAAAGTGCTTTCCAATGAATATTAGAAATTTGAAATCTAATGGTTGGGTTTGGAATTATGTCCAAATCAAATTTGGAAAAGGTTGCTGTAAGTGCAGTTCGATGGCCGTTGTTGGAAATCGACTGTATGGGCCTTGATAAAATTATTAAAAATATCTATAATTTGTGTAAAATCATAAGAAATGATTTGGGAAAAATTGGGCTGAAAAATTCCATATTTGAAAAGATAAAAATAGATTTTTATCAAAATGAACTAGTTTTGAACTAGAATTAAAATCAATTTATTTTTGAAATAAATAAATTGAATTTGAAAGTGATTTTAAAAATAATCAATATTCCCAATACGTGAATTGGACTGGAGTTGAATCGAAATTATCTTCGGAATATTTTGATGTTGGATTTCGTGACTATACAGATATTGTTATGGGAATTCGAAAGATATGTTTTATATCGTTATTCCCAATACGATATTTGTTGGTTCAGAATTTGATATTGAATATAAGCCGATATATTTTTTATTCAGAGCCTTGTATTTAATATAAATGTGATTTGGGTTTATCATGGATCGTGTTTAGATGACATTGGTTCTTTAACCTAGTTAAAGACAGAATATTGATTTTTGAAGAGATTGAAACTAAGTGGAGATTTAATGAATCTTTAATTAGATTGAAATGTGAATTGATAATTTAAATTATCAAATCTGAAAGGTGGTCGAGAATGGAGTACCACCAGTTTTGCTCCAATGCGATAGTTAAATCTTTAATTAGATTTGAACGTGAAATGACAATTAATTTTACCGATAACACCGTGGTGTTAAATATGGAGTATTACTAGTTTTGCTCCATGGGATGAATAGGTTGGGATTGGGAAATAAAATAAATAATTACTTCGGTGTGGTTCGCTAATCCCGACTAGTTTGAAATGATATCCAAAGGAAGATTAAAGAATAAATTTAAAAGAATTTATCTTGGATAAAATTAATGGGAATCTTTCCCTAAGAATGTGATTTTGTGAGTAAAAGAATATTCTGAATTGGAATGAGGCGTTTGTTGTGTTTGTGTAACACGTGTTTATTATATACGTGGGTTATTCAGAAAGGCCGGGTTTATACCCATTCTGAATAACCGATTCGACGAGATGTCGAAGATGAAGACGGTGGTTGAAGACCGGAAGTCTTCACATCGTTTGGGTGATTACTGATGATCTCGATTGGGCTGTACACCCAAGATGAGGGAAACAGTTGGTGATCGTCCAGATGTATTTGGAGATGGATGGATATGCGAGGAAAGTGCCTCCGGTTTCGTTCAGACCCAGAGCGAACTTGTAAATGGATTGTGTGTCTGACATTGGATTTTATTCTGTGTTGATTGATCTCCATTAAATATACATCTGTTTGGCGGTGGAGAATTTATTCTCTTTCTTAACGCCCTTCTCTGAGATGTACGAGCTCAGGGGTTGTATATCGATGGACATTAGTCGCATGGAGTGAATTGCCAATGTGGCACGCGTAAGTAGCAATTGATCAAGGCTTCTGTTGAAAAGCAAAGTCTTGTGGTTGATGATCAAAGCACGGCCTGTGTGGCGTAGCTTTGTGTATAACGTGAATTCTCGAGCCTCACACCTCGGTATGAGTCAAAAACGAGATAGTGACTGCAGGGAGAGCACGACGTTTCTTTCTAGCTAGGGTGGCGTCAGTGACCTACCAGCCGTGACATTTATATACTTTTCACCTGTGTGGTTGTTGGAATGTGAGGCACCTAGGATATAGGTCTGTAAGGACCGGGAAACGTGTGTTCAGGAATAATTAATCCTCAAAAGTAAGAGAGGACCGGCCCTGAAGATCCAAGGATCATAGTGGGGTCCTGAGACATTTGCTAGAGTGTCTCGAACGCGGAGAGGAACTTGCCCCTTGCCTCGACTCATGTCGGAAATCCAATTTCCAATACGTGATATTGCGGTTTTAATTGTAGAACTAGTATAGCGACATGATAGATGGTACCCATGCCGCCTATGATTGATATTTATGATTGAAATTGTTTTGACACTATACACTTATAACAGTATCAAATGATTTGTTTTAAACGTACCAAGCATTATTTGGCTATTATAAGGGAAAACCCTATCCTCCGTCTTGCGTTGCATTGTGTGATGGGACCTGGGTCTTATAATAGCTTCATTTTTTCAAAAAGCATTGCGCTGTTTTGTTATATGCACTAGTATTCTTGGGAGGAAACCCGTTCCGTGTTATACGGCGTGGTCCCTTGAGTTACTCTCTTTTAAAGTAAAGTTTTAAATAACTGTTTTAGTTCTCACACCAGTCACATGACTGACCTGGAGTTTATTGTTTTAACCTAAACTCTGGGTGTGCCCCTATTTTCCACACGGGCAGCTTGTAGTTTTGGTTTTGCAGATTTATATTCACAGGGTCCTGATTTACAGCTGGAACGATGCTCGGAAAGCTCTGTATCCGTGTATCACTTTCAGTTGTGCTTTTGTATTATTTTCCGCTGCGATGTATTTAAATGTAATTTAAATCTCTGAAATTTGTTGAATGTAATTCATTTGTTTATACTCTGTATATTCTTGTATCTGATGGAATTGTTGTAATAACAATGAAATGTTCTTCCGTCTGCGTTCTATTTTGTCTTGTCCTCAATTCTATCCGTGCTTTCCTTACTGGGGAAGTTCGGGTCGTCTCACGAACGTTTAATTTAAACATTATAAATATAAATATTCAACGCCTATCCAAACAATTATCAAATCATCAAACAGTAAGCAAACATTGCACACAAATATTAAACCCTACTTATATAAAATATAAGTGGGACAAAACTGAGTGAGTTATATTCACCTTGATTATTCCATTTGTCACTAAAATAGTTCATTTTAATTAAATTAAACGGATGTTTAATTTAATTTATAACTCCAGTAGCTGCCAACTCTGACCAAACCAGTTCCAAAATGTTACTCTTATCAGTACGGTTCCATCGTCCCTTGTTTTATTCCATTCTGATAACGCAATCATACGTTATAAATTTAATACGTTATTTACATATTAAAATAATACTATTAAAACTTAAAAATATTTTATTAACTAAATTTCTATTTATCTAACCTTGATCCAATAATGCAAGTTTCTAATATGTTGTTGTGCACAAAGCTTATGTCTTTTGTTTCCTTCTTTGGATAAACAAAGTTGAATTCACTGGCCATAGCACATGCATCATGAATGAATAGTATAACATTGTTCTAAATTTGATTATAGAGACAAGTCGTTTTGATTAACTATGTCTATAGTGGTTTGTCGACCTCTATATAGTTATCACTCCCACTAATACCAACATACTCAGGCCCATGTTCTAATAACTTGGCATTTATTATTACTATATCTTATCTTAAATGGCTTGGATTAGTCAAGTCTAAGCATCGATTAGGCATAGTTATAATTTATTTAGGCACTGTTATAAAATTTCCGGGCTTCGTCCTCTACTCTCCAATGTATAAATTGATATATTCATAACCTTAATTAGGCATGTATAAATCAAGTGCCAAGCCACATTAATGTTATATATTGTTTAATAACTAGGCCAAAAAATACTATTTAGACGCACGTTACCTATAATGTGATTAGACACCCTTAATTCATTAATAATTAGGCATGTATTCACGGTTAGAAAATATACCCAGGCTACTGTATTGTAGCAACTTCTTCCTGTTTCTTCACGCAACCATTCACGCCCTGATTACCATCTATCCTCTCACCACTGATACAACCACCGCCTACTCCACTCGCACTGCTTGTTTCTTCTTCCCGTACCGTTCTCTCTTACCCACGCGAACCCAGTGTTGCGCTTCCTCCATTCACACAGACTTCCCCCACGCCACCGCATAAACTTCATCACACCGTGCCCTGAGCTTCGACCACCCAGAAGACCCGCGCCGCTGCATGCACTGCTCCAGACATTCCCACTCGCGCTTCCGCCTCCAACTATCTCATGACTACCGTCTGACCAAACCACAACTCACGCAAAATACTGCTGTGTTTTGAAAGCAAAGAACCATATAGCTGCCTCATTGCGAACATTTCTCACTGAACCCAAAACTAGCGGAGCTTCTCTTCCCCCCACCCCCGATTCATTTACCATCCGCTACTTGCCTTATGGTCGAGGCCATTTTTATTTCTTTCGTGGAATGGAGGTGCGACTCTTCCATAATGGATTTTTCTTTTTCTTTATTTCGTCCATAAATGGTGCGAAAAAGAATGGGAATGGCTGCTATATATATAGAAGAGAATGAGAGGGGATAAGAAAAGAGTCCCTTCGGTAAGTACAAGATAGGAGCGAAAATAGCTCTGAAACGTTGGGATGAAGGAATAGCTTTGCAGCGTGTATTCCTTTCACTCCTGTATAGGATAGCTGATTAGTGTAGGTTTCTGTGTATTTTCTTTTCATGTATAGAGTAGGTCGGTGAAGTTATGCATTGAGTTTTCTTTTCGGGTAGCTGTGCGTCCTTTATTTACTTGGCATGAAGTATGTATATAATGTTTTAATTTAATATGGTATTGAATTCTACCACTAACCGTTGTTTACCATTAACCATTAAATTCGTAATGCCACACACAAACTCCAAACGCAATGAAACCGTATATACCGGTACGTCTTAACGTTCCGGTCCCAATGAAATTAATTTTGTTGAAAACCGACTCTGTTTGCACAAGGACATTATTTTAATTTCAATTTATTTATAAGTTCACATTTAAATTACACATACAAATAAAACAACTCCGATTGGCTCCAAAGTGAAAATCTAGCTATAACTAGCTGTACGTATTCCAATAAAATTTGTTTCATCGAAAACAGAGGTCATTTAAAAAGAAAACATTTTTAAGGCCTATATAATATCGATATAATATAATTAAATTCGAAATCAATTATATTCAAATAAAAATAAATTATTGTCGTCGTATATCTCTAATTGGAACATGATATAGATTTAATATAAATCAATATAGAATTTTAAACTTAACATTTAAAAATTTCGATTTAAATGATATTCAAAATATATAGAAACTCCTTTGTATCTATTAAATAAATTGTTATAATTTATAAACAATTTCATATCGACTATTCGAAAATATGAATTGGACATAACTAACAATCTATAATATGAAATCTCCATTTTTCTCTTACATTAGAAAACTATAATCAAATAGATTCAGACAATTCTTGTTTCACAAAATTCAGACTTAAAATGGATTATGTATATTCAATTGAAGTTCAAATCGTAAATTACGAACTACCGCGACTTTACGAGCTTGTTTATAATTTAAATATAAATTATACATTCAAACATCGTTTAATAAATAAATTATATATTATAAATCCATTTATAATTCCAATTCAATATAATAAAATAAATTAAATATTTGACTACCAAAAATATGGGACGTTACAGAAGTAACCTAGGAGGGACAACCAGTAGCTACATGGGATGACTTCAAGCAAAGTTTCGAGATAAACTTCTTATCTCAAGCAGAAGAAGGACTGCAAATGGAAATGTTCTTGGCTATAAAACATGGGGACATGCCGATTAAGGAATATGTGAATAAGTTTAATCAACTAGCGAGTTTTGGACTAGAGTTAGTGAACACGCCCCACAAGAAGGCGCTTAGATTTGCAAGAGGGTTGAATTGACCTCTCTAAGGGCTTGCTTTGTCTCACATACCAATGGGTGCTACTTTTGAAAGGCTAGTTGACATGGTGCTTATGCATGAGGATGGCAAGGAAGAAAAAGAAAGAGACTAAGACTAAGAGGACTCAAGATAAGGCCCAAAAACAGAAATGGTAGTCCAAGAAAGGAAAGCAACAAAAGAAAGGTGGGAAGCCTGACAAGGCTCAGATCAAGAAGGATATCAAGTGTCATGGTTTCGGAGCTATGGGTCATTTTGTGAAAGACTGCAGAAAGACAAAAGGAGACTGCTTTAACTGTGGTCCGATGGGACACTTCACTAAGCAATGCCCTAGCAAGCAAGGACAAGGGGCACGAACTTTTGGACAAGTGCATGCTTTTGAAGCAAGTGGACCTGATCGAGGTAGGAAAGTCATGGTTGAAGGTTTGATTTCCCTTTTTGACTATCATGTTCGAACCCTATTTGATTCTACCGTTTGACACTCATTTATATCAAGTTCTTTAGAAGATAGTTTGCACCATAATACTAGTATAGTCTCTGAACCTGTAATGGTCACAAACCCTATAGGAGGATCGACTCATTTATCCATAATGTGTAAGGGTTTTAGAATTTCTATCTTGGACATCGAGTTTGAATGCGACGCATACGTGCTGGGCTTTATGGGCTATGGTTTGATTCTAGGCATGGATTGGCTAGCCATGTATGTTACCATCCTTGATTGCGAAAAGATAACTTCTTTCTTATCATGGTAGGACTCTCGATATTTCCTGTGACCCAAGGGGGTTAGTGATGCTTAATTTTCTAGAATCACTTGATATTCTGTTGACGACTTGCGATCTGTACCCATAGTTAGAGACTACCCGGACGTGCTTGAGGAGGTTAAGGGACTACCTCCAAAGCATGAGATAGACATCCTGATTTACTTGATAGAGAACACGAAGCCAGTTGCTCTACCAGTGTGCCACATGGCTACTAGGGAAAGTAAGGAGTTAAGCAAGCAAGCATGGGGGCTATTCGAGAAAGGTTTTAATAGGCGAAGCATTTCAGAGTGGGGAGCACCAGTCGACTTCGCGACTAAAGCAGACGGCTCACTTCCTCTATGTGTAGATTATAGGGAGTCGAATAAGCTCACTAAAAGGAATAGGCGTCCGCTATCGAGAATCGATGACCTATTTGATCAGCTAATAGGCGCGTCAGCAATCTCGTAGATGGATCTGGCCATGGGGTTTCATCAGTTGAGAGTAGCATAGGACAGTATTGATAAGACTGCATTCAAAACTCCAGATGGCTTCTTCGAATGGTTGGTTATGCCTTTTGGGTTAACCAATGCACCTGCCTATTTTGTGAATTTGATGAGTAGGATGTTTAGGGAGTTTCTGAACAAGTTTGTGGTGGTCTTTGTGGATGACATTTTGATCTTCTCAAAGAATGAAGAGGAGCATGCCCAACACTTAGGAGAGGCTCTAAACACCCACATGTCACATCAACTCAAGGCGAAGTTTTCTAAGTGTCACTTTTGGAGAAAGGAAGTAAGGTTCCTGGGACATGTAGTCTCCAAGGGCGGGATAGCAGTGGACCCCGCAAAAATTGTTGTAGTTCAAGATTGGGGGGCTCCAAAGAATGCAATGTAGGTGAGAAGTTTCCTAGGGTTGACGGGCTACTGTAGAAAGTTTATCAAAGATTTGGCAAGGGTATCATCCCCTCTTACCTGATTGACGAAAAAGAACTTAGTTTTTTCATGGAGCGTTGATTGTGAGGATTTTTTTTAGAGATTGAAGAGGGCTCTAACAACAACCCCAGTTCTGACTCCCCCATACGGAAGCAAGATGTTTCCGGTTTACACCGATGCATGCGGCACAGAGCTTGGTGCCGTTTTAATGCAAGAAGGAAGGGTAGTGTGCAATGGAAGCAAACAATTGAGGGTTCATAAGAAGAATACCCAACCCATGATTTAGAGTTGGTTGCTATAGTGTTCGCATTGAAGTCATGATGACACTATCTACTTGGAGAAAGATTTGAGCTATATATGGATCATAAGTCGCTCAAATACTTGTTCTCACAGAAGGATCTCAACCTTAGACAGCAGCGGTGGATGGAGTTCCTAGCGTCCTACGACTTCGAGATAGCTTATACCCCAGGCAAGGGAAATGCAGTGGCGGATACACTGAGTAGGCAGAGGATGACTTTGAGTCCTTTATTCGTAGAAAGACAAAGCTTGGATTACTTCTCGACATTTAATTTCATTCCATCTACGAATTTCACTTTTGGATTGTTAGTATTGTTGGAGCTGCGACCTACTCGATTGGATCAAGTTAGATCTTTGCAACGGGAGAACCCACAGATATTAGACATCTTGGACAAGCTCGGTAGAGGAGAGATTTCTAGCCACCTTGCTAGATATGCAGTGGATGATAAGGGGTAACTAAGAAGAGATGGAAGTCGATGTGTCCCTAAGATTGGGGAATTGCTTAAAGCAGTACTAGAGGAAGCCCATCATTCTCGAATGACTATTCATCCGAGCTGCGACAAAATGTATCGGGACATGAAGAGAGTTTTCTTTTGGATTGGCATAAAGAAAGAAGTGGCGGAATTTGTAGCTCGATGCATAACTTGCCAAAGAGTAAAAGCTGAACAAAAGAAACTTGGTGGATTGCTTTAGCCCTTATATGTCCCACAGTGGAAGTGGGAGAGCGTCTCAATGGATTTCATCGATGGATTACCACAATTAAGGAAGGACAATACGAGCATTTTGGTGATAGTGGATAGACTTGCAAAGAGCGCTCACTTTATTCCTGTCAACAGCAAGAGAACGGCGGCATGGTTGGCATCAGTATATCTTCGAGAGATAGTTAGATTGCATAGGGTACCTTCCACTATAATTAGTGATAGCGACCCTATCTTTACTAGCGAGTTTTGGAAGAGCTTGCAAGCGGCGTTAGGTACGCAGCTACGTCTGAGCACAACAAAATACCCTCAGAAAAATGGACAGGCTGGGAGGGTGAATAGAGTTCTTGAGGATCTTCTAAGACTGTGTATCCTAGACTTTGGAAGGACTTGGGAGGAGTACCTTCCTTTGGTGGAGTTCGCCTACAACAACAGTTAACAATCAAGCATAGGCATTGAACCCTTCGAGGCATTATATGGACGACCTTGTAGATAGCCGACTTATTGGTGGGAGCATACGGATAGACTACTACGTGGACCGGAAATGATTCGAGACACTTCTGAGAAGATTGATCTTATCCACCGAAGAATTATAGCCGCTCAAGACAGATAAAAATCCATTGTCTTTAAAAGGTGGACCGATTTGGAATTTGAAGTAGGAGATATGGTCTTCATTAAAGTGTCACCCTAAGGAATGTAGTTCGCTTTGGCTTAGTAGGGAAGTTGGCACCGAGATTCATAGGGCCATTCCCTATAGTAGAGAGGATAGTACAGATGCCTTATAGGATTAAGCTACCGGATAGACTAGCAAGCATACATGATGTATTTCATGTTTCCCATTAGAGGAAATGTCTCCATGATACAGCAGAGATAGTAGAGCCGAGCACACTTGAGGACATAAAAGTTGAGAAGGAAGCATCAGTGAGACGAGTTCCTACTCATATCCTTGGATCAGAAATCAAGAAGTTACGGAACAAGGAAATCAAATTGGTTAAAGTGCAAAGGGGGGAAGACCGTGATGATGCGACGAGGGAACCCAAAGGTAGGATTCGTGCTTCTTATCCTTTTCTTTTTTAGAGTATGTTCTTGACTTCTTTTCCAAACTTTTGCACTGCATTTGCTTCTATCATTCGAGTCTTTTTGATTCTTTAGGAAGAATCCAATGGTTGAAAACATGTGTTTGAAACATGTTATGATTGGTGGTTGCAAGTAGATGCAAGTGATTGCTAATGGTTGCTCGTGGATGCATAACACACACATTTGGCACTAGATCGACTCAATCACTTACATATTGCATATGCATGTGTGTGCATTTTAATTTTTCTCTGGATTAAAATGGATGTATCATCATATGGATGTTGCATTTAAATGAATGAATATGCACACATATTGAGTTTACATGTTATACTAGGACTATTTGCATACATTTTGGATTCATGGAACAAACATGTATTGCATTAAGGAGGTCAACTGAATCTGTCGACCGCCTGATTTTTGCATTAGTGTAAGGTCATACACACACAACGCTTTGCATAAGTTTATACGAGCATTAGAAATATCTTAAGGACAACAGACGCCTGCGGATGATGGATGAGTAGATGGTTGTAGATGGATGTTAATTAGGATAGTAACATTCTTCTAGACTTGGAGATTTCGGGGACGAAATCCTTTAAGTATGGGAGAATGTAACACCACAAAATATAATACACTATAACCATGCTTAAAGATTATAAATTGTGAATAACTTAGTTTAATATTCATAATTAATTGAAACCAGCATAACTGATCCGGGAGGATTCGAAGTACGTATCTGAACTGTTCTATGCTTTGTATTCGTTGCTGACTCAACACGACTTGTATGGTCTGGATTAAAAACCTAAAATCTAAAGGCCGAGGTTGACTCTGTAACTCTATAAATAGATGACTTCTCTCATTCCCAATTCACACAAATTCTTCATATCTTCTTTTGTTTCTATAAAATTATTCTGAAAAATATAAACATATAACGGGGGAATGCTGCTAAGGATTGGATCAAACAGAGACAACAACATAACTTGAATACATACAAAATGGATTGGATTTGGACTCTTCTACGACATAATGTTATATATATTTATCTTCACCAAGACTCAATGTGAGTTACCTGTCATTTACAGATCTGATTTCTTAGACTTTGAACATGACAATTAAATAAAATTGGTTAGGATCTGCAGTATTAGTAAAGCAAATGTTATACATGTTTCACTGTTAATCAACTATGTCGTTATGATCAGTTATATATAGGCCTGTAATGTTGGAAAGTTAACAAGTTATATGTATCTATCTTCCTTTTCCCAGTATCTTTATGTTTATTTCCAGTCTTGCCTATATGCCTATGTGATTTGGTTCTATTCTTCTTCCTCTATTTTCCCTTTTATTTTAGTCTAAGTCTAGGCCTTTGGAAGCCTAGGCTATACCCGATTTGAGTGTGTGCGTATAATTGGGCGAATAATCAATGATATGGAAAGAGGAATTAGGCATGTTATTAATTTGGAACTGATTAGCTATACTTTAGGAAAAGGGATAACTATACACATGACTTGATGTAAACTAATAAAAGGGATAATGTGTATATGTTGTTATAACTTGGTAGAAATATGCATAAACCTATATATATTGTAATTCGGGGACATAGTTGATATGAATATGAAATGGACGTGTTAGATTTGACTTAAAACGAACATTAAGTAAATGACATGTTAATAATAGGGAAAGTACCAAATGTAGATTGATAAACTAAAATGCTATGAGAATTATATACATCCAGACAGGTGTTTTGGGGGGGAGTTATACACATGATGACATGTAATAATTACAACTACGCTTATTAGTAATCCTAAACTTGCTAGGTTAAATATGAGTAATAATAAGCAAAGAAGTCCCTCGTCTGCTGTTGTATGGATTTAGGACTCCTAAATCCTAGTTTGGAGGTGTTGACGATAAAAAATGTCGTAAACACCAAAGATTCCAATTACTAGGAATAGTTAATGTAGTCGCATAGACAAGAGCATGAAAAAGGTAAATGACACAAGAGATTTATAGTGGTTCCGCCTCGTGAGGGGCCTACGTCCACTTTGAAGCGTTGTTGGAATATTATTGAAGCCCATCACATGACACCTCATTACAATTGCTTGTAGGCTAGGTGATGTCATCATTATCATATATGATGTCATTATTGGCATATATTAAAGAATATTGGAAAAAGTCATTTTTGCCCTTCTTCTTCCTTAAATAGAAGATGCCATTAATGGGGCTCTCATGAAGTCTCAAGGTCACAAAATCCCTCCCCCTTGAAGTGTGAGGCCATGGGGTATTTATAGGATAAGGATTAGGTGGGAGTAGGTAGAAATGGACCCCCACATCCAGAAATTTGCACCCCTCCTCATGCATGCCAGAATTTTGCACCCTACCCCTAGGGTGCGAAATTCGCGCCCCCTAGGGGGTGCGAGCTTCTGGCCTACAGGGGTGCGAAATTCGCGCCCCAGGGTACGAATTTCGCACCCCCGTAGTATGCAAACTTCACACCTTGCTGGGTGCGAATTTCGCACCCGGCTAGGCGTGAATTTCGCACCCGGCTAGGCGTGAATTTCACACCCGACTGGGTGCGAATCTCGCACCCCTTAGGCGTGCGAAGGTCGTCTTGGGGGGGTACAAAGGCCTTGGGCGCATATGCTATGGTGGTCCGTGGCTCGAGTTGCGATGCCTTCTGATGGCGCGGTCCCTCTTCAGCCTGTTTCCTTTACTCTTAAGCGTCCTCTTAGCCTTGTTTCCACGCGATGGGCTGTGCTGAGCATGTCCTGTGTACTTTTGGGAAGCGGACCAAAAGGTCGGTTTACAAATGCCCCCCAAAGTATGTCTTGTCTTGACATGATGTAATAACCCGGAAATGCGAGCCAATTTAAATGTTTTATTTTGGCAATTTTAATTAATTTTGAATATTTAAAATGAACTATTTTAAATAATAACAACGAAAAATTTATTTTGAATAGAATTAGCACGTATATATTATATACGTCGTCGTTAGAATTAATTATTTATAATTATAAAAGGAATTGAAAAAGGCGCGGTAGTTCGATAATTCGATTTCAAACTTCAATTGTATGTACCGGGTGCAAAATAAACCGGAATTTAGTGAAACCAAAAATATTTGAATCTAATTGAGAATATCTTTCCAACGAATCCGAAAAATCGAAATTTCGTAGCGGTAATCAAAAGATATGTCCAGTTGAAAATTCTGAATAGTCGCTATGAAATTCAGGCCCTTAAAAATGGAAATTTTGCAAACGACCTCGGATTTCGACGAAACCACTTTTTTTGGGTCCGTGATGTAAAGTTATTGCTAGATTTCAATTTTCATAATTTTTTCGAATCAATATGTGAGCGTGGCAAAGGAAAACGCGTTTGACCAGTTTCAGTTGATTTTAATCGACTGGAAAATGGCCATTTTTCAAACGGTCTCGGAATTTGTCGAAACTAGTTTTGTTAGGACCGTATCGTCAATACGAAGCTAGAAAATATTTTTCAGGAATTTTTAGAGTTCGTATGTGGCCCCGGTAAATTGAAATGCACGTTCAATTTCAATATATAAAGTTATATGTTGATTTTGACGGAAACTGATCGAAACGTTCGAATCAGCCTACGGTACATATCCCATTGTGTTCGGAATGGGGGTAATTAGCTATGGACGACAGGCGGTGGGCTTGATTTCGACTTTGAAATAAAAAGTTACTTTTTAAAGAGAAATTAAAATAAATTAAAATAAATTAATATATATTTTATTATATCCCCCCTCATTCTTCTCAGATCGAAATAGAAAAAAATAAAAAAAATTAGAAAAATCGCGCCCTAGCACGACTGGCGCCCTCCACCGCCGCCAAGGTGGTGCACCCACCTCCTCCTTCCCCCGCCCCACCCTCGCTCATCCCCCTCCTCCGATTTCCCCTCCATCCCTCCTTCCCCAATCCGAACCAAACCGCTACCCTAGCCTCAAATCAGACCCGATGCTGAACCGCTCCGCCCACCGACCCCTGATGGTCGCGCTCAGCCTCTCGACCACCGCCGGAGGTCGTCCCCGCCACCACCACTTGGCCGCGACTTCCCCAACCACCTTTCCCCCCTGCGACTGACGTGAGACAGCCCCTCCTCCAAATTCTAACTGTAAGTTCTTGTTCTTCATTTATTTACTATTATTTATTTATTAATTTTAAAAGGTAAAAATCAGTTTTTATGTTAGCGTTGATGCAATGAATTTGATTTTTAAAAGTAAAAAGTGGAGATTTTTATAAAACAAGAAAAGATTCAATTTTTGTTTAAAAAAATTCGATGTTTAACGAAAGACGGGATTTATAGTATAGGAAAGATTACATTTTTATATTAGAAAAAATATGATTTTTAGTATATTTGAAAAGGTGAAATCTTTATATTTGAAAAGGCGAAATCTTTATATTTGAAAAGGCGAAATCTTTATATAGAAAATAGCGTGATAAAAATATAATCTTTATTATATGAACACCGTTATAAAAATAGAATTTTTATCTATGTAGTAGCGATATAAAAATAGAATTTTTATCTATATAGTAGCGATGTAAAAATGGAATTTTTATCCATATGGAGTGATAATATAAATATGATTTTTATATACATAGCAACAATATAAAAATGTGATTTTTATATATGTAGTGGCTATTGGCAACGAAAGTGACAAAAGGGCGAGAACGACGAAGATTTCTACATAGGAAGAGTCGTGGTATTGGATTAGCTAGTCGGTGAGAACTTCTCACCTTTTAACTTTTCTTTTCTAGTTATATAAATATATACTAGGATGCAAACGGTGTTTAGTAGCACCCGACACCATCGTCCACAGACCATGGACTTGTTTGTTTAGTTGTGTAGTTGGTTAGATTATTTGATTTGAATTTGATTGTTTGGTGAAATGGAATGGATTTGATTGATATGTGTATGGCGTGGGCCATTATTAGACCGGGGATAAGGCTAGGCCTTGTCCCGTTTCTAGTATCGTGTCGTTATACCGCCGAAATTTTCTAAAATAAGTTAGAAAAATAAAGATATCATTTTATTTAATAAATGAACCGAATAGAATATTCATAGGTTGAATAAAATAATTTGGTCGTTAAAAATATAATTTTTAACGTGAATGTGAATAAATAAATATTCATTTACAAACCGGACGGTTTGTTTATGTACACCTATTTGAAGGACATTGATTGGGACGTTAAATTTTACACATCGCCCAACTGCACAAATAAAAATCTGTGTTTGTTGATTTGAAACCCCACACGGGTATTGGAATAATATACGACATACACTAATCCCAATAATTAGTTGTATGTCGATCGATTGATTGACAGGCTGTTATAAGTGTTAGATATCTATATTTGATGCTTATACAGTGTAGTGCACTTTGGGTGATGGTTGATTATGTATCGTTGCTATTATATAAATTTGTTGTATATCCATATAATTAACATTAAATGGTAATTGATTGGGCCTCATTCCAATTTAGAAAATAAAGAATATTATAAAATAAAGGTTCATGTGTTGACCGTACTCATCCGTTGAGATTAGTCATGTGTTGAACGAAATATTTTAACAATAAAATTTACATCTTTATCATATATGAAATTAGAAACTAACCGGAAAATAGATAAGATGAGTGGTCTCCTGGATATTGATCTGATGTTGGTTTCGGCCTTCGGGGTTAATATTTAGGGAATCGTTCTCTTACTAGTTTACGGTTGGAGTCTGATTTGAAATCAAACGATAGATACCATAATTTTTATAAAATATATTAAATAACAAAAATAGTCACACGTGGACAGTACTCATTCATTGAGATTAGTCATGTGTTGACAAATATATAGATTCATGTATTGAATAGCATAAATATTCATTTGTTGAATAGAATAACGGAATTATTGAAATATATAAAGCCGTGTTGATTAGAGATGCGCTTTTTCGACGCGAACGATATTTATATCGATTATATTCGTTTTTATAATTGAATTTGAATTGAATCGAATAGAAAACGAATTTCGAATTGAATTGAATATAAACCAATTTCGAATTGAATTGAATATAAACCAAATTCTAATTGAATTGAATGTAAACCAATTTCGAATTGAATTGAATATAAATCAAATTCAAATTGAATTGAAAATTTAATTGAATTAAAATGAATTAAAATGAATTCAAAACGAATTATATGGGATATTCAATTTTGATTCGAAATTGAATACAAAGTTGAATTTGTTTTGGCAACGAATTTAAAACGATTTATAAAATTCATTTTAAAAGGGAATCGACGAAATATATATTATATATATTATATATATAATATAATGGCCTGAATAGAACGCGCCGCGCCGTGGTAGTTCGTGAATTTCGACCATTAATTTCGAACGGACATTACGGGAGATCCGACCGTCGGATTCTCCTAAAACTGGAACCGTTGGGTTCGTATCGAAAAGAGCTTTCTAACGAATATTAGAAATTTGAAATCTAACGGTTGGATTTGGATATACGTCCAAATAAAATTTGGAAAAGGTCGTTGTAAATGCAGTTCGATGGCCGTTGATGGAAATCGACTGTATGGGCCTTGATAAAATTATTAAAAATAGTAATAATTTGTGTGAAATCATAAGAAATGATTTGGGAAAAATTAGGATGAAAAACTCCATATTTGAAAAGATAAAAATAGATTTTTATCGAAATAAACTAGTTTTGAACTAAAATTAAAACCCATTTATTTTTAAATAAATAAATTGGATTTGAAATGGGTTGTAAATAGAATTGATTTGTGGGTTTATCGTGAAGGGTGTTTTAAATGACACTTGTTCTTTAACCCGATAAATAAATAGAATGTGATTTGGGTTTGTCATGAACTGTGTTTTAAATGACATTAGTTCTTTAACCCAGTAAAAGGAGTTTTAATGAATCTGTAATTAGATTGAAATGTGAACTGATAATCTAAATTATCAAATTTAGAAATTGAGCGAGAATGGAGTATCACCAGTTTTGCTCCAAAGCGATAGTTAAATCTTTAATTAGATTTGAACGTGAATTGGTAATTAATTTTACCGACAACACCGTGGTATTAGATATGGAGTATTACCAGTTTTGCTTCATGGGATGAATAGGTTGGGATTGTGAAATAAAATAAATAATTACTTCGGTGTGGTTCGCTAATCCCGTCTAGTTGGAAAAACCATAATTTGGTTCGATATGACATCCAATGGAATATTAAAGGATAAATTTTAAAGAATTTGTCTTTGATAAAATTAATGGGAACATTTCCCTAAGAATTGAAATTTAGAAACTAGCTGTAGGTTAGTTAAGAAGAATGGTTTCCTGGGTATTGATCTGATGTTAGTTTCGGCCTTCGGGGTTAATATTTGGGGGATTGCTCTCTTACTGATTTACGGTTAGTGAATAATGAATTGGAATGAGGCGTATGTTGTGTTTGTGTAACATTTGTTTTTAAAATACGCGGGTTGTTCGGAAAGGTCGGGTTTATACCCATTCTGAATAACCGATTCGACGATAAGTCAAAGATGAAGACGGTGGTCTAAGTTCAGAAGTCTTCACATCGTTTGGGTGATTACTGATGATCTTGATTGGGCTGTACACCCAAGATGAGGGAATCAGTTGGTGGTCGTCCAGACGTACTTGGAGATCGATGGATATGCGAGGAAAGTGCCTCCAGTTTCGTTCAGACCCAGAACGAACTTGTAAATGGATTGTGTGTCTGACATTGGATTTTATTCTGTGTTGATTGATTTCGGTTAAATATATATCTGTTTGGCGGCGGAGAATTTATTCTCTTGCTTAACGCCCTTCTCTGAGACGTACGAGCTTAGAGGTTACATATCGATAGGTATCAATCGCATGGCATGAATTGGTTGTGTGGCACGCTGAGTTGCCTGGATCAAGGCTTCTGTTGAAAAGCAAAGTCTTGTGGTTGATAATCAAAGCACGGCCTACGTGGCATAGCTTTGTGTATAGTGTGGATTCGCGAGCCTCACACCTCAGTATGAGTCAAAAACGGGATACAGACCGTTGGGAGAACACGACGTTTCTTTCTAGCTTTGGTGGTGTCAGTGACTTACCAGCTCTGACAATTATATACTTTTCACCTTTGTGGTTGTTGGAATGAGGCGCCTCGATATTAGGTCTGATAGGACCGGGAAACTTGTGTTCAGGAATTGCCAATCCTCAAACGTAAGAGAGGACCGACCCAACCGATCCAAGTGGCTGCCCAGAGTGTGTAGTCCTGAGCATTTGCTAGAGTGTCTCGAAGCGGAGAGGAGCTTGCCCCTTGCCTCGACTCATGACGGAAATCCAATTTCCAATACGTGATATTGCGGTTTTAGATGTAGAACTAGTATGGCGACATAGTAGCATGGGATGCTATGCCGTCTATGATTGATATTTATGATTGAAATTGTTTTGACACTATACACTTATTATAGTATCAAATGATTTGTTTTAAACATACCAAGCATGTTTGGCTATTATAAGGGAAAACCCTATCCTCCGGCTTACGTTGCATTGTGTGATGGGACTTGGGTCTTATAATAGCTTCATTTTTCGAAAAAGCATTACGTTGTTTATTCTATGCACTGGTATTCTTGGGAGGAAACCCGTTCCGTGTTATATGGCGTGGTCCCTTGAATTACTCTCTTTTAAAGTAAAGTTTTAAATAACTGTTTTAGTTCTCATACCAGTCACATGACTGACCTGGAGTTTATTGTTTTAACCTAAACTCTGGGTGCCCCTATTTTCGACACGGGCAGCTAGTAGTTTTGGTTTTGCAGATTTATATTCACAGGATCCTGGTTTACAGCTGGAATGATATCCGGAAAGCTCTGTATCCGTATATCACCTTCAGTTGTGCTTTGTATTATTTTCCGCTGCTATGTAATTTATTGTAATCTCTGATATTTATCGAATGTAATTCATTCATTTATATTCTGTATATTCTTGTATTCTGATGGAATTGTTGTGATTAACAATGAAATGTTCTTCCGTCTGCGTTCTGATTTATCCAAAGTATCTGCTCTTTTCTTCACGGGGAAGTTACGGGCTACTACACATGATGTGCTTTGCATTGGTTGAGATAGTATTCGGGTTGTCGACTTGTCTTGTTAAAGAAGAATAGACGTTAGTTGTGGGGTTTGCTCATCACGGATTTGCGAGCAAGCTGGTGTTGGCGTGACAACGTGCTCACGTCGCTTAGTATTCGCAATGCGCGGCCTTCGTGTGTTTGCGATGGTCGGTTCGTGCATGAAATACGTGTACGCGAGCGCGTGGCGTAACACTTTGAGTGTAGAGGTATGAGGAATTTTCTCTCTCTTCTTTTCTCTTTTTTTTTTGGGTTCGAACCTCTGAGTCATAGAGGTTCGGAATTTCGAACGCAAGGGGTTCGAAATCTCGAACCCTGTAGGCTCGAGATTCCAAGCCCTGGGGGCACGAAATTTCGAAGCCCCAGGGGTTTCAAAATTTCGAGACCCGCGGGTTTGAAATTTCAAACCCAGGGCTCGAAATCTAGGGGAAGTCGAAGGGACTTTTCCCTCTTTACTATAAATAAACCCCCCTTCATTTTCTTCCTTCCATCATTTTCTTCCTTGGCCGCCATTGTTGTGAAAGCGTCAGAACTCAGCACTTTTAACCGAACCTAGGTAATGAACGGGTCGAAGGAGAGAGGGAGAATGGGGGTTGGATGTGTTAGAATTTGCGCCCTAGAGGCAATCTGTTAGATGTGAATAATGATAACATTGTTATTGTTATGCTTTATTTGGAATAAAATGTTATGTTATTTTATATTTACTGCGTAATATAAATATGAATATAATAGAAGTCCTTATAATAATAATACAGAATTATATAGTTCGAGTAAGACTGAACTTGAGATTATATGATATGTCAAGTATTATAATTCTTAAAAGTCCCTAGTCGAGTTTTATTGTTTATATAGGACAACAATAAAGCATTGAGACAAGTATATTGATTGACTGATGATCACATCTCATTGATCATTAATATACGTGATATTAAAGTCAAGATATAAATACGTATTGGAGAATAGCGTATTGGGCTGACCCACAGTGAGATAACTACATGGAATATGATCAACAGTATCATAAGTTGTTCTTATAGTGATAGTGATATAATGGTCCTCAGACCCGATATCATTATAATTTTGTTCGAGGATATTTGTGTTTTTGATATAATCTAAAGTTATTTCATAACAGAGTAATGATAGCGGTGATTATTGGATATATCTAGAGTCGAATATAAATTATGAATGATATAGATGGAATTTAACCCTACGATATATATTTGTAGTGATATCCATGGGCCTCTTGATTGAGTGAGACTGTGAAATGCATGGTCGTGCTCAAATATTGATTTGTTCTGAACAGTCTACTCATCGATCAAGAAAACAGATTAAATTATAAAGAGGATGATACGATCCATGCCTCCAGTTTTATCTTGGATATATCGGTTAAAAGGATTAAATTATATTGAGACACTATTCACAAAAGGTTGTATGAATCATTACTATTATAGCTTGGGTAACAATGATGTGTTACTAGACGACGCTCATTGTTTACGGTCTAAATGTTGTTTAAACGGTTGCCAACGCTGTGATGGCCTATAGGGTCACACTTACGTACATTATAAAAGGTGAGGATATTTAAATATAATGGTTTTTGACTAATTCTATTATTTAAATATGGGTGAATGGGTCACATGGTAAGAGAAAATGTCGGTTCTAATGTTATAAAGGAAGGGTCCGACCTTTTCTTAATTCATTATTATTACAACTGAAATTCTTTTAAAAACCCTATATCCCAATTAGCTAGTACTACCTCATTCTTCCTCGATTCGATTTCGAGAGCAACGTCAGTGGATCTCCAATAGAGGCGCTCGAATTCAAGCGCTCGTGTTTATTTAATCTGGAATCTGATTCAACGATCAAAGTTAGGGTTTCGTTCGATCTTGCTATTCAAAGAAGAAAGGTACCTATTTTGATTTAATTCTGTTCGATTTCGTTAACTAGGGTTTCTAATTTTGGTTATTTCCGCTGCCAATCGACCCTTAATTCACTTCAATGGTATCAGAGCGAGGTTGATATTGATTAGAATATCGGTTAGGCCTTGAAATTGTTACAGTAACATGCTAATCGATGTTATGAACATCAAAATGATGAGATCCGGAATTTTGTAAACTTTCAATTATGAACTAAAATTGTTTTGTGACAAACAAAATTTAGTCTTGTTCATCTGAATGAATTTGAATTAACATATGATATTAATTCAATTGTGAATGTCTGAAATTCCAATTTTTATGTTAGTATAAATGGTTTAACCTATATTTTGAATATGTTTTAAAAGGAAATCAGTTGTCATCTCTGTTTTGTAATTGCTACAGAAGATTCAATATGTATAATAGATAGATTTTGAATCATATCTATTACATGTATTTAGTTTGTGCTCTGTTATGATTCCATGAATGAGATTAAAATGACACAGTTTACAAATCAGTATGTGTTTGGATCTGTATACCTTTATATACATACATACACACACACACACATATATATATATATATATAAGCCCTGATTTCACTCTATAACAATACCAGTTATTGTATTACAGATCTGAATAGTAGATAGTCTTTATCCTTGTATATATGACATGGTAAATCATACATATTAACATAGGACAATCTGTTATAATCTGAGCCGAACTTCAAACTTACCTTGGTTTCAAATTCTTGTGAGTTTAGATTCAATTGTATATGTAAACTACCTTCAGATTATTGATAGAAAACTGTTTCCTTAACCTTAGTTCACTAAGAACAAGATTATCATATATGCTCTTGTTAGTAATAATGCTTAATATCTATTCAGATAGTGTTAAATGACAATATAGAAAATTGCCATAAGTATTGATATCTGGAATATATATATACACACAGATATATATATATACACTTCTTGGCTGCCATGAAGGAAACTATTATATGTTTGACATATATGAAAACATGTGATGATCAAACATAGAAAAACATGTCATAGTTTAACTAGATTTAATCTGATTATCTGTGTCAAGCAAAACAGTAATAAACACATCATATATAATATGATTTATACTGTTTAAATACCACAGTAAGGTATATATAAATGTAACTGATATAAACACATCAGATTTGATATGATCTTTGAAACGACCCGAAACTTCCTCGGTCTCCGAGGAGATGAGAAAGAACGAATTACTGTGAGGACAAGACAAATCAGAACACAAACAGAAGAACATTTCATTGTATATTACTACAATGCATCAGATACAAGAATATATAGAGTATAAATGAATAAATTACATTCGATAAATATCAGAGATTAACAATAAGTTACATAGCAGCGGAAAATAATACAAAGCACAACTAAAGGTGATATACGGATACAGAGCTTTCCGGATATCATTCCAGCTGTAAACTAGGATCCTGTGAATATAAATCTGCAAAACCAAAACTACTAGCTGCCCGTGCGGAAAATAGGGGCACCCAGAGTTTAGGTTAAAACAATAAACTCCAGGTCAGTCATGTGACTGGTGTGAGAACTAAAACAGTTATTTTAAGCTTGACTTTAAAAGAGAGTAATTCAAGGGACCACGCCGTATAACACGGAACGGGTTTCCTCCCAAGAATACCAGTGCATATCAATAAACAACGCAATGCTTTTTCGAAAAATGAAGCTATTATAAGACCCAGGTCCCATCACACAATGCAACGCAAGCCGGAGGATAGGGTTTTCCCTTATAATAGCCAAACATGCTTGGTACGTCTAAAACAAATCATTTGATACTATAATAAGTGTATAGTGTCAAAACAATTTCAATCATAAATATAAATCATAGACGGCATGGGTACCATATATCATGTCGCCATACTAGTTCTATAATTAAAACCGCAATACACGTATTGGAAATTGGATTTCCATCATGGTGGCTCCTGATTCGAAAGATCGATCGCGTAATGCAATTCACCACGGCTTACGTCCCCACAAGAGAAAACACCGTCTGCACATCCGCACATTTGGGACCAGAGTACCACCGCGGCTTACGTCCCAGCGAGAGAAAACACCGCCTACTCTATATACCCCTGAGCACTAGGCTCATCTCGGTCGACCGAATCCACGACACCACTAAGGTGCCCATCCACGAAAAAGCATACTGATCAAACCATCAGTTTACCACCATACCGGGGTGTGAGGCTCGCGGATCAACGCTATACACAAAGCCATGCTATATCAGCTGCGCTTTGATCATCAACCACCAAACTTTGCTTTTCAACAAAAGTCTGGATCACTGCATCTCAGCATGCCACACTATCAATCCATATCGTACCACTGATTTCTGCCAATATATAACCTCTGAGCTCATATGTCTCAGAGAAGGGCGTTAAGCAAGAGAATAAATTCTCCGCCGCCAAACAAATATATATTTAGCAGAGATCAACAAATACAATATAAAGGAATACAATGTCAGACACACCATCCATTTACAAGTCCGTTCTAGGTCTGAACGAAACCGGAGGCACTTTCCTCGCATATCCATCCATCTCCAAGTACGTCTGGACGACCACCAACTATTTCCATCCTCTTGGGTGTACAGCCCAATCAGGATTGTCAGTAATTATCCGAACGATGTGAAGACTTCCGGTCTTCAACCACCGTCTTCATCTTCGACATATCGTCGAATCGGTTATCCAGAATGGGTATAAACCCGGCCTTTTCGAACAATCTGCGTATATTAAAAACAGTGCTAGAAAACACAATATATGCCTCATTCCAATTCTGAATATTCTGTTATTTAAATATTCACATCTTTTGGGAAAGATTCCCATTAATTTTATCCAAGATAAATTCTTTAAAATCTATCCTTTAATCTTCCTTTGGATGTCGTTTCAAACCAAATTATGGTTTTCCAAACTAGTCGAGATTAGCGAACCACACCGAAGTAATTATTTATTTTATTTCCCAATCCCAACCTTTTCATCCCCTGAAGCAAACTGGTAATACTCCATATTTAACACCATGGTGTTATTGGTAAAATTAATTACCATTTCACGTTCAAATCTAATTAAAGATTTAACTATCGCTTTGGAGCAAAACTGGCGATACTCCATTCTCGCTCATTTCTAAATTTGATAATTTAGATTATTGATTCACATTTCAATCTAATTGCAAATTCGTTAAAACTCCTTTTACTGGGTTAAAGAACTAGTGTTATTTAAAACACAGTTCACGACAAACCCATTTCAAATCCAATCAAATATATTAGAAATTCCGATTATTAAAAACCCCCTTTTTAAATCTAATTTATTTATTTAAAAATAATTGGGCTTTAAATTTAGTACAAAACTAGTTCATTTCGATAAAAATCCATTTTTATCTTTTCAAATATGGAGTTTTTCACCCCAATTTTTCCCAAATCATTTCTTATGATTTTACACAAATTATTAATATTTTTAATAATTTTATCAAGGCCCGTACAGTCGATTTCCATCAACAGCCATCGAACTGCACTTACAGCGACTTTTTCCAAATTTGATTTGGACGTATCTCCAAATCCAATTGTTAGATTTTGAATTTCTAATATTCGTTAGAAAGCTCTTTTCGATACGAACCCAACGGTTCCGGTTTTAGGAGAATCCGACGGTCGGATCTCCCGTAATGTCCGTTTGAAATAAATGGTCGAAATTCACGAACTGCCGCGGCGCGGCGCGTTCTATTCAGGCCATTATATATATATAATATATATATATATATATATTATATATTTCGTCGATTACCATTCAACTTCCATCTCAATTCAAATCAAAATTGAATCTTTCCTTATGAATTCGTTTTAAAATTCATTTCTATTCAATTCAAGTTTCAATTCAACTTGAATTCATTTCACTTCGTTTTAAATTCAATTCGAATTCGTTTTCAATTCGATTCAATTCAAAGTGGTTTTCTATTCGATTCAATTCAAATTGGTTTTCTATTTGATTCAAATTCGTTATATATTCAATTGAAATCAAATTCGTTTTCTATTCAAATCAAATTCGTTATATATTCAATTGAATTCAAATTCGTTTTCTATTCAAATCAAATTCGTTATATATTCAATTCATTTCATTTCGAAATCACTTTATATTCAATTCATTTCATTTCGAAATCACTTTATATTCAATTCATTTCATTTCGAAATCACTTTATATTCAATTCATTTCATTTCGAAATCACTTTATATTCAATTCATTTTATTTCGAAATCACTTTTTCAATATTCATTTCAAAATGAATAAAATCGATATAACTATCGTTCACGTCAAAATGGCGTCAATCTAATCAACACGGCTTCATATATTCCTTCGTTCTATTCAACAAATGAATATTTATTTTTGTCAACACACGACTAATCTCAACGAATGAGTACTGTCCACGTGTGACTATTTTTGTTAAATTATCTCGTTCAACACATGACTAATCTCAACGGAGGAGTACAGTCAACACATGAACCTTTATTTTATAGAGATAAAGATATAAATTTTATTGTGAAAATATTTCGTTCAACACATGACTAATCTCAACGGAGGAGTACAGTCAACACATGAACCTTTATTTTATAGAGATAAAGATATAAATTTTATTGTGAAAATATTTCGTTCAACACATGACTAATCTCAACGGATGAGTACAGTCAACACATGAACCTTTATTTTATAATAATCTTTATTTTCTAAATTGGAATGAGGCCCAATCAATCACCATATAATATTAGTTATATGGATTTTCATACATCACACGTATATGATAGCATTGAAAAATAATCAACCATCAACCAAAGTGCACTACACTGTATAAGCATCAAATATATATATCTAATGCTTACAACAGCCTGTCAATCAATCGATCGACATATTTAATCAATCAGGATGAGTGAACTTCAAATTTCATCCCAACACCCGTGTGGGGTTTCAAACAATCAAACACAGATTTTAGTTGTGCAGTTGGACGATGTGTAAAATTTATCGTCCCAATCAATGTCAGTCAAATCAGTGTACATAAACAAACCGTCCGGTTTGTAAATGAATATTTATTTATTCACATTCACTAAATTCATATTCACGTTAAAAATTATATTTTTAACGATAAAACATTTTATTTTAACATATGAATTTCTATTCAGTTCATTCTTTAAATAAAATGATATTTTTATTTTCTAACTTATTTTAGAAAATTTCGGCGGCATAACGGCACGATACTAGAAACGGGACGAGGCCTAGCCTTATCCCCGGTCTAGTGAAGGCCCACGCCATTCACACATCAATCAATCCATTCCATTTCACCAAACAACTCAAATTTCAATCAAATAATCTAACTAATTTTTGCAATCAAACAAACAAGTCCATGGTCTGTGGACGATTGTGTCGGGTGCTACTAAGCACCGTCTGCATCCTAGTATATATATATAACTAGAAAAAGAAATTGAAAGGTGAGAAATTCTCACCGATAGCTATCCAATCATCTTGACTCTTCTTTGATAGAAATCTTCATCGTTATCGCATTTTTGTCATCTTCGTTGTTGTAGCCACTACATATGTAAAAATCGAATTTTTACTTCGCTATTCAATATATAAAAAAAACGAATTTTTACATTGTTATTCAATATATAAAAATCGAATTTTTATTATGCTATTCAATATATAAAAATCGAATTTTTATTATACTATTCAATATATAAAAATCTCGCCTTTTTAAATATAAAGTTTTCGCCTTTTCAAATATGAAGTTTTCGCCTTTTCAAATATGAAGTTTTCGCCTTTTCAAATATTAAAAATCTGAACTTTTAGATATTAAAAATCCGAACTTTTAGATATTAAAAATCCGAACTTTACGAAAGCAAAAATCCTATTTTTTCCTCTAAAAATGTGACGACACGGAATTTCGCTCGATCCGAATCAGTCTTTAAACCGATCTAGACCGTTCGAAACCCCTGATCGTTTGAGAACAGGACAAATCAGAACGCAGACGGAAGAACATTTCATTGTATATTACAACAATTCCATCAGATACAAGAATATACGGGGTATAAATGAATAAATTACATTCGATGAATATCAGAGATTACAATAAATTACATAGCAGCGGAAAATAATACAAAGCAAAACTGAAGGTGATATACGGATACAGAGCTTTCCGAATATCATTCCAGCTGTAAACCAGGATCCTGTGAATATAAATCTGCAAAACCAAAACTACTAGCTGCCCGTGCGGAAAATAGGGGCACCCAGAGTTTAGGTTAAAACAATAAACTCCAGGTCAGTCATGTGACTGGTGTGAGAACTAAAACAGTTATTAATATTGGTTTTAAAGTTAGGTAAATCAAGGGACCACGCCGTATAACACGGAACGGGTTTCCTCCCAAGAATACCAGTGCATAGAACAAACAGCGCAATGCTAAATAAAGAAAAATGAAGCTGTTATAAGACCCAGGTCCTATCATACAATGCAACGCAAGCCGGGGGATAGGGTTTTCCCTTATAACAGCCAAAGCATGCTTGATACGTTTAAAACAAATCATTTGATACTATAATAAGTGTATAGTGTCAAAACAATTTCAATCATAAATATAAATCATAGACGACATGGGTACCATATATCATGTCGCCATACTAGTTCTACAATTAAAACCGCAATACACGTATTGGAAATTGGATTTCCGTCATGAGTCGAGGCAAGGGGCAAGCTCCTCTCCGCGTTCGAGACACTCTAGCAAATGCCTCCGGGTTACGCACTCTGGGAAACCCCGGATCCTCCAAGGCCGGTCCTCACTTAAGTTAGAGGATTAATTATGCCTGAACACACGTTTCCCGGTCCTTACAGACCTATAATCGAGGCGCCTCGTGTAACAACCCGGATTTTTCAGCTATTTGATTTGAATATTTAAACTTGTTTTAAATATTTTATTTGGAAATATTAATGAATTGTAATTTTGAATTCGTCATTTAACGACGATTTAACGGTTGTATTTATATAAAATATAAAACGAGCTCGAAACGACGCGGTAGTTCGTAATATTTAGTTTTGAACTTCAAATGAATATACATAATCCATTTTAAGTCGGATTTCGGTGAAACAAGAAGCGTTTGGATCGACTTGACTATAATTTTCTAATGGAAAAGAAAAATCGAGATTTCGGATTTTATATTGTAAGTTATGTCCAACTTAAATATTCAGAAAAGCAGCGGCATATTCCATTTTGACCATAACGGTTATTTGAATATATTTAAGTATCGGATTCGAATTTGAACAAGGTTCTTTTGGGACGTAGTGATAAATTAATTTTTAGAATTTTTCTGTAATTTTTAAATAATTTAATATGCAACTTTTTATTTGAAGTATTTTGCACCCTATATCAATATTTTGGGGTTTCACAATATAAGTTAACCTACCGGTATTATTATATTTTTGGAATCGTGACACATCGGTGGACAAAATCATATTTTTATTTCTGTCCATGGCCATCTGTACGTTAACGGGATTCTGTGTAACAGGGTACCAAATATATATAAAATTGAATATCTACCCGTATATACAACGCGACATATATATCTTCACAGTGTATATTATTTTACTTCATGCCTACTTCTGCCGCTACCATTCCTCTACGGGTAGGTATATGGAAATATCAAATCTACTCAGCCTCCTTCCATTTCACATCAGAACTTAGGTCTATACCCATACTATGCCTACGAGATAGATGACAACACATGCTTGCACATCATGTCCTAAGTTATCTTTTCCTGTCTCCTATTCTAGCTATGCGGTGAAGCCCAATATCACTGTAACGAAAAGGGAAGGTCCAGGCAGCTACAACTATCTCCATCCTAGCCTGTACGTTTGAAACCATATTTTTACCTTTCACCTTAAGTTTTATTGGATAATCCCATCACCAGCTATTCATCCTATATGGGAACGTAGCTTGTATTATGGGTAGTACTGTACATGCCTACCCCTCTTATTTCTGTCCACTTTTCTTGCCATTGAAATGAAAGAACAATGACGTCACCCAGCAAATTCTATTCCTACCATCTGAAACCACTCCGACCTATTAACCCAATACCGTGATGACCAAGCCACTTAAATCTATAAATACATGCCATCGCCCTTTCCTGGTCTCAGCAAAAGCTAAAGATCAATCTCTCCATTTCCAAATGAAAATGCAAGGATCTCCTAAAAAAAAAAAAAAAAAAAAAAAAAAAAAAAAGAGAGAAAGAGAAAAACGAAAACAGAAGAAATGGGAGCAGCGCATGCGGATGGGAAGGAGCAACGTGGGAATGGCTTGCTGTAGTGAGTTGCGGGATGTTGGGGGAAGAAT
The DNA here is from genome assembly GCA_030737875.1 of Allium sativum. Taxonomy (NCBI): domain Eukaryota; kingdom Viridiplantae; phylum Streptophyta; class Magnoliopsida; order Asparagales; family Amaryllidaceae; genus Allium; species Allium sativum. Next base: position 79,999,580 of record CM060925.1, read on the forward strand.
ACGTGGGAGAGGATACCGGTACATGCGGGTGTAGGCTGGGGTGGGCTTGAGGCTCTGGTTTGGGCCGCCATACTTTAGAGACACGGTATCAGGTTTGGGAACAAAGCATGGTGTAAGGATCGTTCTCTTGACAGGCGAAGAAAAGTTAATGCCCGATATTAAGTAACAAGAATTCTATGAAACACACGGAGTCGGAACCGTAACAGCAAGCGTAACATGCTGGAGCGGTTTTGGACAAGACTGAAGCGGTCAGGATTTCTAGTTAAATTAAACATCTGTTTAATTTAACTAAATCGAATTGTTTTAACGACGAACGGTAATTAAGGTGAGTTAAACTCACTCAGTTCTCCACTTATATTTATTATAAGTTGGGTTTTTATCTTTATTTGCTATATTCGCTGAATATTGGTTGATTTGATGATTGCCTGAATGGTTGTTAGATATGGTTATACCGATTATTTAAATTAAACGTTGTTTAATTTAAGTAAAACGGCATCGTTATTTTTAACGATGATTTCCAAGCAAGGTAACTTACCTTGTTGGTTACGTTTATAATAATATAAACGTATTGAAGTGAATTGGATGTTTGAATGGGTGTTATTAGTTGACTGTTATCAGTCAAATTTACTGTTTATTTTCATATGATCATTATATGAACCGTTGAACTCATATGATTGGATTACTGAATTGGTTATTGATTGATAAACCCAAATTCAACATTTGGTTGGTTATTAACCAATGTGTGGTATTGGTTAAAGATTATATAGCAGATGGCCAAATATACAAGCTATTTTATAAAGATGAATTTACCGTCGGGTAAATCGATAGAAATGAACGAAGTTATGAAATTTATTTATAATCGAATATATTATTTTAATTGTGTTTATAATAAGGAAATAAACCAACCGTGTATATATTGATTTTTTTAAAAACACCAATCATCATTTTTGGTGCTGAAATTTATCCGTGTGCGAAGCACGTGCCTAAGCAAGCGGTAAGCAAATGAGCGGAGATTACTACGATATTTAACAACCGAGGTTAATTGTTTTTAAGGAAAAGTGAGATTATATTGATTTGATAGGAATCAAATAAGATTATTTTAATTAATTTGAAATTAGTTTAAATGGAAGGATGGGTTAAGATCCGATTAAGAAGTTATCATGCTTAGAGTCGACTAAGTCAACCGAAATAACTGGAATGGATTGATTAAATTAATTAATTTATTTAATGGGTTAACCAAACATTTTTACAAAGGTAAATGTTTATTTAATGATAATCAAAGGGGTAAATGTGGGTTTAAAAGGTGTTAATTTTTATGAACCAAGAAGGCTTATTATAATAAAGTTATATTTTAAAGAAAATCATATTGATGATAATGAAAGATAAGTTTAAATTGGGATTTAAAGCAAATTCTTATTTGAGATTCTATTTGACTGGGTTTATGAAATCCAAGATTTTGACGACGTTACACATCCGACTTTAGGGAATATTATTGTAAAGAGTTATTAGAAATGGATTTTGAAACAAAAATCAAATGGAAACCCAAGTTTAAATTAAAATGGTTAAACGAGTTGAATTATAAAAGGTGCAGTTTCAATTCGCTATATTAAACAAAAGATGATGTTCATCAAGACAGAATCAAAATAGGATTTGTTTGATATTGGAATGAATATCGGTTTTGGTATTTCAACTGATATCTATCTTAAGATAATAACGATGTTGATTAAGGTCTGAGAGGTAACTAAATACCCTAACTTGACCAACTTCATAATTATCGAAAGATGATGTTAGTTGAAATGGTAAAGACATAAGAAGTAAATTTATTTTGTGGAGTAATAATGTAACGTTATCTAAGGAACGTGGGATTTTATAATGGATTTAAAAGGGGCTCGAGAATACAAAGTGATATTTTAAAGGAGTTTTGGAAAGAATAACGATATTTCCAAAGAAAGGAAATGAGATTTGAAATGAGTTTATCCTGAAAAGGAAAGTGGCGATTATAGTGTTCCAATAATGAAACGAACGAGGTATCGTAACGATCATTTAAGTGATAAGTTAAATGGTTTCCCAAATATTAGAAAATAAGCAATATTGTAGCAGTGTTTTGAAATGATAGAAAAGGGGAAAACTAGATATGATTTTAAGTTATTTTATTAAGTATTTAAAATGAAATGATTTGAGAATATTGGCCAAGTGACGCTGTGTAACAAACCAGTGGATCTGTTTTATTTTTATGGTTGTTTATTTTGATGGTTAAATAACCGACTATCAAAATCGTGGCCAATGCGTTGTTGGTATGGAAAGGCCGGGATCGAATTTATATTCGAAAACCATTCCGACCAATAGATACGTAAACGAAGAAGATATATGATGCTGATCGAGATGGAGAAATGAAGACCGTAAATCTTCATGAATGGAAGAACTATTGTTGGATTTCTCTAGCTGATCCCTAGAGATATTTTGACAATGATTCTGTCAGGATTGAAATCTACGGATTGCAAGGACTGCTCGCTACCGATCTATAGGGTGGTTCCTAGGATGTGGTAGGAGGGTGCCTTCGGTTCATCCTGTTCCTGGATGACGTGTATGGACGATGTGAATGGTGGCTAGATGTTCCAAAAGCCGATTATAGCCTCAAGCCTCATCAACCGGGAAATGACAAAAATCGGGCAGGCAGCATGGCTATGTGGGTCGCTCCCATTAGGGTGTATAATCACCTATCTAGAGAAATTCCTTTTGTTTCTGAAATCTATCGATGCTGTCCCTTTTCGGGAAACGGTGGTTTGAGCCCAACCGTTGGTGATATACATTCGATACACTCAAGCGAAATGAGTGGTCGGTCATGTGAGGGCCGGGTTGCAAGACGTTCTTGTTGAACCCAGTGTATTCGCCTCTAGAGATACACGAGCGGCAGGTGGCCCCATACCTTGTCATAGTCGGAATCCAAACTCCAATAAGCGCCCACGGATTTGATTGTATATATATACGTGGAGCGTGAGATGCAAGCGTTCCACTAGATTGATATTTACTTGTATTTAGACACTATTATAATATCAGAAAAGATATTGATTTCAAAACTGTTTTGGGTTATCGTAAGGTAAAAACCGTCCGTGTTTATGTGTGGATCAGTCTTACGATTATCCTTTTCTTTCGAAATGATTTAAAATTTAAAATCAAGTTGTGTGATACCCTAAATGCTGTGCGAGTTTTTTTCTCACTCTGGTTCACCAGACTGACCCGGTGTTTTGTAAATGCTCGGGTTAGACCGAGGTGTACAGGTTCAGGTTATCAGGTACTGTGAAGTCCAGAGACGAGATGGAGATGTTCAAGACGTATAATATCTGGTATTTATTCCGCCGTGTGATTGTATGTGAGGACATATCATTATAACTGTCCAGAGATGTTGATGTACTCTGATATTGTAAGTATTTTCAAAAGCTCTCAATAAAAGTTATTTCTATATTATATTTTGTTCCGCTGCGATGTGAGACTCTGTGTTGTGTTGGTTCTTCTTATTCTTCTATTCTAACTTTCTTTCTTTCTTATCTCACCCTCTAAATTCTTTCTTATAGCCTTCTGGGATTTTTGATACTTGAGTTCTGGACAAGAGGTGTGTAAATGTCAGGATTCGAGTGTCGAAATTTCCGGGTCGCTACAGGTGGTATCAGAGCATTGGTTTAGGAATAACCTTGGCTCTGTGGTGTAACTCGATAGAGATGGGGTTAGTAATACCCTAGATCGAGATTGAGTGTATACATATGAGAGCGTATTTGTAAATTTTTTATATAAAAATGTTTTGTATTGCGTTGTTTGATCGGTTCAAGTTGAACTGCTAATCAATGCAATATTGTTTTGTAATGTGGGTAGGAAAAATAATTTTTCCAAATTATATTTTCTTATATAAAAAGAAATGAGTTTTCTCAATTATGGAGATATTGGTTTGATGATTATTTATTTGAACGGAGATTCAAATAAAATTGTGAATTTAAATGGTTTAATATAACCAAAGAAATTGGTGAATAAGAATTTTAATATGAAATTAGGTAAACCAAAATAAGTTAGAAACAAATAATTTGGTTGAAATGGTTGTGTATGTTGATTGTTTGTTGAATAATAGAGTGATTGAGCGTAAAATTCATCATCAGTAAAATGAATTGAAACCAAGGGAAATTATATTCAGGATAATGAATCTAAATAAAATCAAATATGGAATGAAAACTGAAATGATTGAACCATGTATCTGTTATTGGCATTGGATAGTGAGATAAATGCAGGTTGGAAGAGGAAAGACTGTAAGTTGATTTGCCTCATGACAAGAGTATGGGTTGCCCGACAACAAGGTAAACCTTAATATATTGATTGGCGATTTTTCCTTGAGATGGGTTAGCCATTTGGCTTTGTTTTCTTTTGATCGATGTGAGGTCCTAAGTGGCAAGTTGTAGTGATGGGATCGAACAGTATAGAGGTGGTACTGACAAATTTTTCGTTAAGTTTTTAAACTTAGAAATTATTTTCGATAATATTTTAATAAAATTATTTTGAAAATAATTGGGTTCAGACCATTCTTCTTAACTTAGCAATTTCGGGGACGAAATTATTTTAAGGGGGAAAGAATGTAACAACCCGGATTTTTCAGCTATTTGATTTGAATATTTAAACTTGTTTTAAATATTTTATTTGGAAATATTAATGAATTGTAATTTTGAATTCGTCATTTAACGACGATTTAACGGTTGTATTTATATAAAATATAAAACGAGCTCGAAACGACGCGGTAGTTCGTAATATTTAGTTTTGAACTTCAAATGAATATACATAATCCATTTTAAGTCGGATTTCGGTGAAACAAGAAGCGTTTGGATCGACTTGACTATAATTTTCTAATGGAAAAGAAAAATCGAGATTTCGGATTTTATATTGTAAGTTATGTCCAACTTAAATATTCAGAAAAGCAGCGGCATATTCCATTTTGACCATAACGGTTATTTGAATATATTTAAGTATCGGATTCGAATTTGAACAAGGTTCTTTTGGGACGTAGTGATAAATTAATTTTTAGAATTTTTCTGTAATTTTTAAATAATTTAATATGCAACTTTTTATTTGAAGTATTTTGCACCCTATATCAATATTTTGGGGTTTCACAATATAAGTTAACCTACCGGTATTATTATATTTTTGGAATCGTGACACATCGGTGGACAAAATCATATTTTTATTTCTGTCCATGGCCATCTGTACGTTAACGGGATTCTGTGTAACAGGGTACCAAATATATATAAAATTGAATATCTACCCGTATATACAACGCGACATATATATCTTCACAGTGTATATTATTTTACTTCATGCCTACTTCTGCCGCTACCATTCCTCTACGGGTAGGTATATGGAAATATCAAATCTACTCAGCCTCCTTCCATTTCACATCAGAACTTAGGTCTATACCCATACTATGCCTACGAGATAGATGACAACACATGCTTGCACATCATGTCCTAAGTTATCTTTTCCTGTCTCCTATTCTAGCTATGCGGTGAAGCCCAATATCACTGTAACGAAAAGGGAAGGTCCAGGCAGCTACAACTATCTCCATCCTAGCCTGTACGTTTGAAACCATATTTTTACCTTTCACCTTAAGTTTTATTGGATAATCCCATCACCAGCTATTCATCCTATATGGGAACGTAGCTTGTATTATGGGTAGTACTGTACATGCCTACCCCTCTTATTTCTGTCCACTTTTCTTGCCATTGAAATGAAAGAACAATGACGTCACCCAGCAAATTCTATTCCTACCATCTGAAACCACTCCGACCTATTAACCCAATACCGTGATGACCAAGCCACTTAAATCTATAAATACATGCCATCGCCCTTTCCTGGTCTCAGCAAAAGCTAAAGATCAATCTCTCCATTTCCAAATGAAAATGCAAGGATCTCCTAAAAAAAAAAAAAAAAAAAAAAAAAAAAAAAAGAGAGAAAGAGAAAAACGAAAACAGAAGAAATGGGAGCAGCGCATGCGGATGGGAAGGAGCAACGTGGGAATGGCTTGCTGTAGTGAGTTGCGGGATGTTGGGGGAAGAATACGTGGGAGAGGATACCGGTACATGCGGGTGTAGGCTGGGGTGGGCTTGAGGCTCTGGTTTGGGCCGCCATACTTTAGAGACACGGTATCAGGTTTGGGAACAAAGCATGGTGTAAGGATCGTTCTCTTGACAGGCGAAGAAAAGTTAATGCCCGATATTAAGTAACAAGAATTCTATGAAACACACGGAGTCGGAACCGTAACAGCAAGCGTAACATGCTGGAGCGGTTTTGGACAAGACTGAAGCGGTCAGGATTTCTAGTTAAATTAAACATCTGTTTAATTTAACTAAATCGAATTGTTTTAACGACGAACGGTAATTAAGGTGAGTTAAACTCACTCAGTTCTCCACTTATATTTATTATAAGTTGGGTTTTTATCTTTATTTGCTATATTCGCTGAATATTGGTTGATTTGATGATTGCCTGAATGGTTGTTAGATATGGTTATACCGATTATTTAAATTAAACATTGTTTAATTTAAGTAAAACGGCATCGTTATTTTTAACGATGATTTCCAAGCAAGGTAACTTACCTTGTTGGTTACGTTTATAATAATATAAACGTATTGAAGTGAATTGGATGTTTGAATGGGTGTTATTAGTTGACTGTTATCAGTCAAATTTACTGTTTATTTTCATATGATCATTATATGAACCGTTGAACTCATATGATTGGATTACTGAATTGGTTATTGATTGATAAACCCAAATTCAACATTTGGTTGGTTATTAACCAATGTGTGGTATTGGTTAAAGATTATATAGCAGATGGCCAAATATACAAGCTATTTTATAAAGATGAATTTACCGTCGGGTAAATCGATAGAAATGAACGAAGTTATGAAATTTATTTATAATCGAATATATTATTTTAATTGTGTTTATAATAAGGAAATAAACCAACCGTGTATATATTGATTTTTTTAAAAACACCAATCATCATTTTTGGTGCTGAAATTTATCCGTGTGCGAAGCACGTGCCTAAGCAAGCGGTAAGCAAATGAGCGGAGATTACTACGATATTTAACAACCGAGGTTAATTGTTTTTAAGGAAAAGTGAGATTATATTGATTTGATAGGAATCAAATAAGATTATTTTAATTAATTTGAAATTAGTTTAAATGGAAGGATGGGTTAAGATCCGATTAAGAAGTTATCATGCTTAGAGTCGACTAAGTCAACCGAAATAACTGGAATGGATTGATTAAATTAATTAATTTATTTAATGGGTTAACCAAACATTTTTACAAAGGTAAATGTTTATTTAATGATAATCAAAGGGGTAAATGTGGGTTTAAAAGGTGTTAATTTTTATGAACCAAGAAGGCTTATTATAATAAAGTTATATTTTAAAGAAAATCATATTGATGATAATGAAAGATAAGTTTAAATTGGGATTTAAAGCAAATTCTTATTTGAGATTCTATTTGACTGGGTTTATGAAATCCAAGATTTTGACGACGTTACACATCCGACTTTAGGGAATATTATTGTAAAGAGTTATTAGAAATGGATTTTGAAACAAAAATCAAATGGAAACCCAAGTTTAAATTAAAATGGTTAAACGAGTTGAATTATAAAAGGTGCAGTTTCAATTCGCTATATTAAACAAAAGATGATGTTCATCAAGACAGAATCAAAATAGGATTTGTTTGATATTGGAATGAATATCGGTTTTGGTATTTCAACTGATATCTATCTTAAGATAATAACGATGTTGATTAAGGTCTGAGAGGTAACTAAATACCCCAACTTGACCAACTTCATAATTATCGAAAGATGATGTTAGTTGAAATGGTGGAGACATAAGAAGTAAATTTATTTTGTGGAGTAATAATGTAACGTTATCTAAGGAACGTGGGATTTTATAATGGATTTAAAAGGGGCTCGAGAATACAAAGTGATATTTTAAAGGAGTTTTGGAAAGAATAACGATATTTCCAAAGAAAGGAAATGAGATTTGAAATGAGTTTATCCTGAAAAGGAAAGTGGCGATTATAGTGTTCCAATAATGAAACGAACGAGGTATCGTAACGATCATTTAAGTGATAAGTTAAATGGTTTCCCAAATATTAGAAAATAAGCAATATTGTAGCAGTGTTTTGAAATGATAGAAAAGGGGAAAACTAGATATGATTTTAAGTTATTTTATTAAGTATTTAAAATGAAATGATTTGAGAATATTGGCCAAGTGACGCTGTGTAACAAACCAGTGGATCTGTTTTATTTTTATGGTTGTTTATTTTGATGGTTAAATAACCGACTATCAAAATCGTGGCCAATGCGTTGTTGGTATGGAAAGGCCGGGATCGAATTTATATTCGAAAACCATTCCGACCAATAGATACGTAAACGAAGAAGATATATGATGCTGATCGAGATGGAGAAATGAAGACCGTAAATCTTCATGAATGGAAGAACTATTGTTGGATTTCTCTAGCTGATCCCTAGAGATATTTTGACAATGATTCTGTCAGGATTGAAATCTACGGATTGCAAGGACTGCTCGCTACCGATCTATAGGGTGGTTCCTAGGATGTGGTAGGAGGGTGCCTTCGGTTCATCCTGTTCCTGGATGACGTGTATGGACGATGTGAATGGTGGCTAGATGTTCCAAAAGCCGATTATAGCCTCAAGCCTCATCAACCGGGAAATGACAAAAATCGGGCAGGCAACATGGCTATGTGGGTCGCTCCCATTAGGGTGTATAATCACCTATCTAGAGAAATTCCTTTTGTTTCTGAAATCTATCGATGCTGTCCCTTTTCGGGAAACGGTGGTTTGAGCCCAACCGTTGGTGATATACATTCGATACACTCAAGCGAAATGAGTGGTCGGTCATGTGAGGGCCGGGTTGCAAGACGTTCTTGTTGAACCCAGTGTATTCGCCTCTAGAGATACACGAGCGGCAGGTGGCCCCATACCTTGTCATAGTCGGAATCCAAACTCCAATAAGCGCCCACGGATTTGATTGTATATATATACGTGGAGCGTGAGATGCAAGCGTTCCACTAGATTGATATTTACTTGTATTTAGACACTATTATAATATCAGAAAAGATATTGATTTCAAAACTGTTTTGGGTTATCGTAAGGTAAAAACCGTCCGTGTTTATGTGTGGATCAGTCTTACGATTATCCTTTTCTTTCGAAATGATTTTAAATTTAAAATCAAGTTGTGTGATACCCTAAATGCTGTGCGAGTTTTTTTCTCACTCTGGTTCACCAGACTGACCCGGTGTTTTGTAAATGCTCGGGTTAGACCGAGGTGTACAGGTTCAGGTTATCAGGTACTGTGAAGTCCAGAGACGAGATGGAGATGTTCAAGACGTATAATATCTGGTATTTATTCCGCCGTGTGATTGTATGTGAGGACATATCATTATAACTGTCCAGAGATGTTGATGTACTCTGATATTGTAAGTATTTTCAAAAGTTCTCAATAAAAGTTATTTCTATATTATATTTTGTTCCGCTGCGATGTGAGACTCTGTGTTGTGTTGGTTCTTCTTATTCTTCTATTCTAACTTTCTTTCTTTCTTATCTCACCCTCTAAATTCTTTCTTATAGCCTTCTGGGATTTTTGATACTTGAGTTCTGGACAAGAGGTGTGTAAATGTCAGGATTCGAGTGTCGAAATTTCCGGGTCGCTACACCTCGCATCCAAACCACAAAGGTGAAAATTATATAAATGTCAGGGCTGGTAAGTCATTGACACCACCATAGCTAGAAAGAAACGTCATGCACTCCTTGGGTCCTTATCCCGTTTTTGACTCATACCGAGGTGTGAGGCTCGCGAATCCACGCTATACACAAAGCTACGCCACAAAGGCCGTGCTTTGATCATCAACTACAAGACTTTGCTTTTCAACAGAAGCCTTGATCATTGCATCTCAGCGTGCCACACAGGCAATTTATGCCATGCGATTGGTATCTATCGATATATAACCTCTAAGCTCGTACGTCTCAGAGAAGGGCGTTAAGCAAGAGAATAAATTCTCCGCTGCCAAACAGATATATATTTAACAGAAATCAATCAACACAGAATAAAATCCAATGTCAGACACACAATCCATTTACAAGTTCGTTCTGGGTCTGAACGAAACCGGAGGCACTTTCCTCGCATATCCATCGATCTCCAAGTACGTCTAGACGACCACCAACTATTTCCATCCTCTTGGGTGTACAGCCCAATCAGGATCGTCAGTAATTATCCAAACGACGTGAAGACTTCCGGTCTTCGACCACCGTCTTCATCTTCGACTTATCGTCGAATCGGTTATTCAGAATGGGTGTAAACCCGGTGTAACACCCCGAATTTTCTATTAACACTAAAGTTGCTAAAATATTAATAAGTGTGTAAGAGAGGGGATGTATCTAATATGAATATAAAAATATTAATAAGTGTGTAAGAGAGGGGATGTATCTAATATGAATATAAAAATATTAATAAGTGTGTAAGAGAGGGGATGTATCTAATATGAATATAAAAATATTAATAAGTGTGTGAGAGAGGGGATGTATCTAATATGTATATAAAAACAATAATAAGTAAAGGGGGATGTATCTAATATGTACATTGTAGAAAATATATATATATTTATGACATGAATAGAAGTTTATTAATATGCTGAGTGTTTGCTGAGTCACTTCTGACTCATTGCTGAGTCAACAAGATAAACCCCATCTTGTCTGAACGGCTGCGGTTATTTCTAGGTTAAATCTAATGGCCTAAATGAATTCTAAAATCTATAAATAAGTGGGTAGACCTTAGACCTAAATCACTTGTAAAATTAGAGAAGCTACCGTCATGCTGCTGCCATGGAGTTCAGCATAGCCGTCACAAACTAAGAAGAGGAAGCCTAATCATCTACAACTAAATCTACACAAATCAAATCAAAAGATCTCTCTTTCTCTAATTCTTTTCTTTTGTTGGTGAGTATGATGATTCTCACAAGACTATTACAAACTAATTTGACTCAGTTATGAATGGATCACAAGAAAGTGATGTGATTTGTAATTGTAAATTCTATATATTGTGGATCTCTTATTATGTTATTATGTTGTCGTATGATGTAAACTATATATGCTATGTCATGCTATGTTGTAAATTCTCTTATGCTATGTCGTGCTATGTTGAGAATCATGTCAAGCTATGTTATACTATCATACTATGCCATGTTATAAATCATGCTATATTATGTTGAAAAATCATGATGTTGTTGGATCATGCTTAAAGTTATTTTTTTTTCTTAATTTAAATGGATCTTGTTTATGGGAATTTGCCTATTAGGTTAGGTGTACCCATAAACTTGAAACTATAATTAAATAAAACTTGATTATGGGAATTTGCCTATTGGGTTAGGTGTACCCATATAAAACCATGTTGTTAAAAAATTAGATGATGTTGATTCACACATGTTCATATGTAAGTTTATGAAAATTGATTGAGATTATATTAGGTGAATTTCGAACAAGTTGACACCTTTAGGTCCATGACATGTATAATCTATGCAAGTTGGACATATGCAAGTTTCACCCCTTATTATGATTCATTTGGTCACATATACATGTTGTTATTATGATAATCTCTTTTATGCTATGAGTTAGGCTATTCGAGTCTAACATATATTTTGCGAATAAACGTTCAAACGTGGGGTAGGGGTAATATTAGGAATTAATAAATTGGGTGCAATTTTGTAAGATTTTGCATACCATGAATGGATGTCCATAATTGAGTCAATTATGGACATTGTTAAAAATTGGAAGTAATTAATAATTCAAGTAGGGAATTATTAAAATTGGGGGAAAGTGGATTATTATTAATAATCAATGCTTAGGACACGAGGTTGGACCCGTTTGTGATGTAAACCTGCCCGGACCCGCCCGGCAAATCCAGTAGTCACAAATGTCGGCCCAATGTGAGAGGTCCTAGGCCCAAACTAAAGCATAACAGTTGTAAAGACACGAGGTTAGACTCTTTTATGGTGTAAGACTGCCCGGACCCGCCCGGCAAATCCAGCTGCCATAAATGCCAGTCTAATGTGAGAGGTCTTTATGAGGTTATGGCCTTAATGAACTAAGAAATACTTAACCAGATAATCATGTAAGGTGGGACATGGGGGTTAAGTAGGTGCCTTGGGTGGCATGAGGAATCTGGTGGTTGCCTTTAGAGGCATTTGAAATACGATTAGACTTAACCAAACACACATGTAAATGAACATGACTAAGTGGGTTAAGTGGGATGGACTAATGGGGACAAGCTTAGGTGGAATGCTTGTGGTAAATAGTGGGGGCCCATTTCAACCAGTATCCCAAAATGTATCTTTGTGGGCTCGACCCAAGTCGAGGACGGGACACGCATACTGGGTTTGACTATAAGAGGCCAAAACAGGGAGCGGTGGCAACGCAAGTCCAACGGGTTTCATATGCGTGTGTGGACCCGGGCTGGTAGGTATTGCATCGTGTAGGTATAAGCCGTGCATGTCCGTTGTATCAGGTTGCCACTTTAGGGGAGTGATACACCCCACTGTGGGGCCAGCACGGGTATCTACGAGTTAGGGAGCCGATCGAATAATGGGAAGTAGGGTACACCTAGTGGAGATAGGGGCAGGCGGCACCTATGTAGTCAGCTAGGGGTACGTAAAGCCATTGGGAAAGTTTCTAAGTGAAGCTAAGTGGGATGAATCTTTAGGGTGACTGGTGTGGTGCAGTATAGTGTTTATCCTTTAGTATTTAGGAGCGCCTATAACGTTGCCTTTAGCGATTGTCTATGTCCTTAATCTGCTCTTCATAGACATTTTCTTGTTTTCCAGCTTATGCCTTAGTCCAGTTATTTTGGTAATAGTATTGTAGAATTATCATATTCACCAGACTTTATGTCTGACCCCCTCTTTTCCATCCTTTTTCTCCCTTCAGGTCCGCAGGTTGGGCCAAGTTCTAGTGGAGTCTAGTTGGATCGCTTATCTTCTGGAAAGCTTGGACTGCTGAAGTAAAGTCCAGCTTGTTATCTTTCTTTTAATGGCTATTCATGTAATGGGATTATGTACTTGTTTTATCAAGATAGATATTGTACTTGACATTGAATTTGGTGTTATGATGTAATCAAACATGTTTTGACTTCTGCTACAATGAAATAAAGTTTTTGAATTTCCAAGTACTATTTTATATCTGTCTTGTTGTAATTTTACTGTTCTATATTCACTTAAAACCTCCATGGAAGTTAATGCATTCCCTTTGTGAGTGACATCTAATGGACGTGGGGTGTTACACCCGGCCTTTCCGAACAACCCGCGTATATTAAAAACAAATGTTACACAAACACAACATACGCCTCATTCCAATTCATTAGTCACTAACCGCAAATTAGCAAGAGAACAATTTCCTAAACATTAACCCCGAAGGCCGAAACCAACATCAGATCAATACCCAGGAAACCATTCTTCTTAGCCAACCTACAGCTAGTTTCGAAATTCCACATTCTTAGGGAAAGGTTCCCATTAATTTTATCCAAGATAAATTCTTTAAAATTTATCCTGTAATCTTCCTTTGGATGTCGTTTCAAACCAAATTATGGTTTTTCTAAACTAGTCGAGATTAGCGAACCACACCGAAGTAATTATTTATTTTATTTCCCAATCCCAACCTATTCATCCCATGAAGCAAAACTGGCAATACTCCATATCTAACACCACGGTGTTATCGGTAAAATTAATTACCATTTCACGTTCAAATCTAATTAAAGATTTAACTATCGCTTTGGAACAAAACTGGTAATACTCCATTCTCGCTCATTTTCTAAATTTGATAATTTAGATTATCCATTCACATTTCAATCTAGTTGCAGATTCATTAAAACTCCTTTTACTGGGTTAAAGAACTAGGTGTTATTTAAAACACAGTTCACGACAAACCCAAATCACATTCTATTTATTATCGGGTTAAAGAACTAGTGTTATTTAAAACACAGTTCACGATAAACCCATTTCAAATCCAATCAAATATATTAGAAATCCCGATTATTTAAAACCCCTTTTTAAATCTAATTTATTTATTTAAAAATAATTGGGTCTTAAATTTAGTTCAAAACTAGTTCATTTCGATAAAAATCTATTTTTATCTTTTCAAATATGGAGTTTTTCACCCCATTTTTTCTCAAATCATTTCTTATGATTTTACACTAATTATTACCATTTTTAATAATTTTATCAAGGCCTGTACAGTCGATTTCCAACAATGGCCATCGAACTGCACTTACAGCGACCTTTTTCAAATTTGATTTGGACGTATCTCCAAATCCAACCGTTAGATTTCAAATTTCTAATATTCGTTAGAAAGCTCTTTTTGATACGAACCCAACGGTTCCGGTTTTAGGAGAATCCGACGGTCGGATCTCCCGTAATGTCCGTTTGAAATAAATGGTCGAAATTCACGAACTGCCGCGGCGCGGCGCGTTCTATTCAGGCCACTATATTATATATATAATATATATAATATATATTTCTTCGATTTCTATTTAAAACGAATTTTATAAATAGTTCTGAATTCGTTTCAAAAGCAATTTCAACTTCCATTTCAATTCAAATCAAAATTGAATTCTTCTTTATAAATTCGGTTTAAAATTCATTTCTATTCAATTCAAATTTCAATTCAATTTGAATTCATTTCAATTCGCTTTCAATTCAATTTGAATTCGTTTTCAATTCAATTCAATTCCAAAGTCGTTTTCTATTCGATTCAATTCAAATTGGTTTTCTATTCGATTCAATTCAATTCCAAAGTCGTTTTCTATTCGATTCAATTCAAATTGGTTTTCTATTCGATTCAATTCAAATTGGTTTTCTATTCGATTCAATTCAAATTGGTTTTCTATTCGATTCAATTCAAATTGGTTTTCTATTCGATTCAATTCAATTCCAAAGTCGTTTTCTATTCGATTCAATTCAAATTGGTTTTCTATTCGATTCAATTCAAATTGGTTTTCTATTCGATTCAATTCAAATTGGTTTTCTATTCGATTCAATTCAATTCCAAAGTCGTTTTCTATTCGATTCAATTCAAATTGGTTTTCTATTCGATTCAATTCAATTCCAAAGTCGTTTTCTATTCGATTCAATTCAAATTGGTTTTCTATTCGATTCAATTCCAATTCGTTTTCTATTCGAATCAAATTCGTTATATATTCCATTGAAATCAAATTCGTTATATATTCAATCGAAATCAAATTCGTTATATATTCAATTCATTTCGAAATCGTTTCCTATTCAATTCATTTCGAAATCGTTTTCTATTCAATTCATTTCGAAATTGTTTTCTATATCCATTTTAAAATGAATAAAATCGATATAAATATCGTTCACGTCAAAATGACGTCAATCTAATCAACACGGCTTCATATATTTCTATTTTCAAATATGCTATTTCAAATATTTCTTTTTCAAATATTTCCCTTTCAAATATTTTTATATCAAATATTTCCATTATTAAAATATTTTGTTCAACACATGACTAATCTCAACGGATGAGTACAGTCAACACATGAACCTTATATTATATAATATTGATAAAGATGTAAATTTTATTATTAAAATATTTCGTTCAACACATGACTAATCTCAACGGATGAGTACAGTCAACACATGAACCTTATATTATATAATATTGATAAAGATGTAAATTTTATTATTAAAATATTTCGTTCAACACATGACTAATCTCAACGGATGAGTACAGTCAACACATGAACCTTATATTATATAATATTGATAAAGATGTAAATTTTATTATTAAAATATTTCGTTCAACACATGACTAATCTCAACGGATGAGTACAGTCAACACATGAACCTTATATTACAATATTCTTTATCTTCTAAATTGGAATGAGGCCCAATCAATCACCATATAAAATTAATTAAATGGATTTTCATACAACACATGTATATAATAGCATTGAAAAATAATCAACCATCAACCAAAGTGCACTACACTGTATAAGCATCAAATATAGATATTTAACGCTTATGACAGCCTGTCAATCAATCGATCGACATATTTAATCAATCAGGATGAGTGAACTTCATATTTCATCCCAACACCCGTGTGGGGTTTCAAACAATCAAACACATATTTTATTTGTGCAGTTGGGCGATGTGTAAAATTTATCGACCCAATCAATGTCCTTCAAATAGGTGTACATAAACAAACCGTCCGGTTTGTAATTGAATATTTATTTATTCGCATTCACTATATTCATATTCACGTTAAAAATTATATTTTTAACGATAAAACATTTTATTTTAACTTATGAATTTCTATTTAGTTCATTCTTTAAATAAAATGATATTTTTATTTTTCTAACATATTTTAGAAAATTTCGGCGGCGTAACGGCACGATACTAGAAACGGGACAAGGCCTAGCCTTATCCCCGGTCTAGTGAAGGCCCACGCCATTCACACATCAATCAATCCATTCAATTTCACCAAACAATTCAATTCAATCAAATAATCTAACTAATTTTTGCAATCAAACAAACAAGTCCGTGGTCTGTGGACGATTGTGTCGGGTGCTACTAAACACCGTCTGCATCCTAGTATATATATATATAGCTAGAAAAAGAAATTGAAAGGTGAGAAATTCTCGCAAATAGCTATCCAATCATCATGACTCTTCTTTGATAGAAATCTTCATCGTTATCGCATCTTCGTCACCTTCGTTGCCCGTATTCACTACATATATAAAAATCACACATTTTTATATTTTGATGTCTTTAAAATAAAAATCACATTTTTATTTGTTCACTTTCAATTTGAAAATCATATTCTTATAATCGCTTCATAAATTTAAAAATCGAATTTTCACTTCGCTATTCAAGATGTAAAAATCGAATTTTTACTTTGCTATTCAATATATAAAAATCGAATTTTTATTATACTATTCAATATATAAAAATCGCGCCCTTTCAACTATAAAGATTTCGCCTTTTCTAATATAAAGATTTAATTTTTCAAAGCAAAGAATTCATTTTTCTTTAACAAACAAAAATCAAATTTTTAAACAAATAAAAATCTAATCTTTCCTATGAACAAAATATATTCTTTTTCTATGAAAACACTATAAAAATCACGCCTTTCTAAGATAAAAATCACTAATTCCCCGTTTAAAAATCCGACCTATTCTTTGCTAAAATAACAAATAGAATCCGATCTACTTCAGCAATGTTATATAAAATACAATGAAAAAGAAAAGAACTGATTTTTTTAGTTGTTTAAAACTGATTACCCTAAAGAAATAAAACAATTAAACGAAGAAAACACTTACAGTTGGATTTTTGGGGATGGGGGAGGCGTTCATAGCCGGCGCTGGCAGCAAGGTGGTCGGCGGTGGCCCTGGGAGTGGCTGCGTGGAGGTTAGGGTTCGGGTTAGTGGAGGAGGACGGAAAGGAGGGGTTCGTGGGGTGGCTCGGCGAGGTGGGGGTCCAGCGCCTGAGGGGTGGTGGTCGCGGTCCTCGAAATGGGGGTTTTGGGGCTGCGGTTGGAGGGGGAGACGAAGGGGAGGAGGCGGCGCTGGGAGGTCGACCTCCAGTGGCGCCACCGACGAAGGGCGGTGGTGGAGGGGGGGGGGGATCGACGATGCGTTTCCGTCGTCGTTTTTTTTTTTTTAAGATCGGTTTGATTTTGAAGAGGGGGGGGGGGGGGGTAGAATGAATTAAGGGGAGGAGAGAAGATATTTATTTTATTTATTTTTAATTCAAAGAAGTTGACTTTTACATACGACCTCTAAACGAGGCCCACTGCCTGTCGTCCATAGCGTTTTACCCCCATTCCGAACACAATGAGATATGTATCGTAGGCGGATTCGATAGTTTGAATCAGTTTCCGTTAAATTTACATTTAAATCACTATATTGAATTTTAAACGTACATTTCAAATTACCGGGGTCACATACTAACTAAAAAAAAATTCCAGAAAAATATTTTCTAGCTTCGTATTGACGATACGGTCCTAACAAAACTAGTTTCGTTGAATTCTGAGACCGTTGGAAAATTGGCCATTTTCCAGTCGATTAAAATCAACTGAAACCGGTCAAACGCGTTTTCCTTTGCCACGCTCACATATTGATTCGAAAAATTATGAAATTTGGAATCTAGCAATAACTTGACACTGCGGATCCAACAAAAGTGGTTTCGTCGAAATCCGAGGTCGTTTGCAAAATTCACATTTTTAAGGGCCTGAATTCCATAGCGACTATTCAGGATTTTCAACTGGACATATCTTTTGATTCCCGCTATGAAATTTCAATTTTTCGGATTCGTTGGAAAGATATTATCAATTAGATTCTAATGTTTTTGGTTTTACTAAAATCCGGATTGTTTTGCACCCGGTACATTCAATTGAAGTTTGAAATCGAATTATCGAACTACCGCGCCATTTTCAATTCTATTTATAATTATATATAAATATTTATATTCTATCGACGAAGTATATAATATATACGTTCTATTAAATTCAAAGTAAATTTTCTCGTCGATATTATTTAAAATAATTCATTTTAAATATTCAAAATTCGCTAAAATTGCCAAAACAAAAATTTTAAACTGGTTCAGATTTTCCGGGTTATTACAATCTCCCCCACTTAAAACTTTTCGTCCCCGAAAAGGAAAAAAAAGTCGAAAGTGGTTTGATTATCAGTTCTATGTTCGATCTGGCTTCCATTCTCCAACTTTTCAGTTTCTGAGAATTTTCAAATTTTCAATAATTTGGCTAACACCCTAAATTTTCGAAAAATTTCGCCATAACCTCCCCTGCACCGGGAGCATCGGGGAATTTCAAATAGCTTCCCCGGTCCTTCTAATCTCAAAAAGAAAAAGAAAAAGCCAAGCGGCTAGCCAATAGGCTCATAAAATCATCATCACCCAAACAAAACAGTAAATTATAGTAAACATGTACCTATTTGTCGGGCAAACAAATTTTATTCTCTACTCTAGCCTCCCTGCTATGACCTGTTCAATATAAGTATATGTATATGCAAGCAAATGCGACCAATTCTCAATATAATTCAATATTTGGTTCAATTAGGCTAAATGGTTCAAAATTATCAAACAAATAAACAACCAACACAAACATCAATCAATTAGTGAATTAACGTTTCAAACTCATAATTTGATACATATATGCAAAAATCATGTTTTTGATGCCAATTCACAACAATGTGTTCTAACTATATTAGTTTTGGTTCGCACACCAGTCTAATGGAAATATATAAATACCACACCTTCGTCACTCGAACATGAATACTAATGACGACTAGTCAATCATCAGAATCATCTCCGGACGACTAGAGCGTGATTCTATATCTATCCAATATATTAAAACTTCGAATATACGTTCATGACGCGTATATGCAAAACCTTTATATACTGGATTGTCCAAATTCAAAATAAATAAATAATCAAATACGTATAAAATGGTTTAAATTTTCAAAACAAAATTGTTTTCATTTGAAAAATATACTCTTCACACTCGTTCTAGGATACTACTGATCCTATCTCTAACGAGTCATTCTAAATGGGATATTACTAATCCAATATCTAATGAATTCTTTCGTATGGTTCTAATGTGTCTTGTTCTCGAGCTATGTAAACCAAAGCTCTGATACCAAATGTGACGGCCGTCAATTTCGCTCGATCCGAATCAGTCGTTAAACCGATCTAGACCGTTCGAAACCCCTGATCGTTTGAGAACAGGACAAATCAGAACGCAGACGGAAGAACATTTCATTGTATATTACAACAATTCCATCAGATACAAGAATATACGGGGTATAAATGAATAAATTACATTCGATGAATATCAGAGATTACAATAAATTACATAGCAGCGGAAAATAATACAAAGCACAACTGAAGGTGATATACGGATACAGAGCTTTCCGAATATCATTCCAGTTGTAAACCAGGATCCTGTGAATATAAATCTGCAAAACCAAAACTACTAGCTGCCCGTGCGGAAAATAGGGGCACCCAGAGTTTAGGTTAAAACAATAAACTCCAGGTCAGTCATGTGACTGGTGTGAGAACTAAAACAGTTATTAATATTGGTTTTAAAGTTAGGTAAATCAAGGGACCACGCCGTATAACACGGAACGGGTTTCCTCCCAAGAATACCAGTGCATAGAACAAACAGCGCAATGCTAAATAAAGAAAAATGAAGCTGTTATAAGACCCAGGTCCTATCATACAATGCAACGCAAGCCGGGGGATAGGGTTTTCCCTTATAACAGCCAAAGCATGCTTGATACGTTTAAAACAAATCATTTGATACTATAATAAGTGTATAGTGTCAAAACAATTTCAATCATAAATATAAATCATAGACGGCATGGGTACCATATATCATGTCGCCATACTAGTTCTACAATTAAAACCGCAATACACGTATTGGAAATTGGATTTCCGTCATGAGTCGAGGCAAGGGGCAAGCTCCTCTCCGCGTTCGAGACACTCTAGCAAATGCCTCCGGGTTACGCACTCTGGGCAACCCCGGATCCTCCAAGGCCGGTCCTCACTTACGTTAGAGGATTAATTATGCCTGAACACACGTTTCTCTGTCCTTACAGACCTATAATCGAGGCGCCTCGCATCCAAACCACAAAGGTGAAAAGTATATAAATGTCAGGGCTGGTAAGTCACTGACACCACCATAGCTAGAAAGAAACGTCATGCACTCCTTGGGTCCTTATCCCGTTTTTGACTCATACCGAGGTGTGAGGCTCGCGAATCCACGCTATACACAAAGCTACGCCACAAAGGCCGTGCTTTGATCATCAACTACAAGACTTTGCTTTTCAACAGAAGCCTTGATCATTGCATCTCAGCGTGCCACACAGACAATTTATGCCATGCGATTGATATCTATCGATATATAACCTCTAAGCTCGTACGTCTCAGAGAAGGGCGTTAAGCAAGAGAATAAATTCTCCGCCGCCAAACAGATATATATTTAACAGAAATCAATCAACACAGAATAAAATCCAATGTCAGACACACAATCCATTTACAAGTTCGTTCTGGGTCTGAACGAAACCGGAGGCACTTTCCTCGCATATCCATCGATCTCCAAGTACGTCTGGACGACCACCAACTATTTCCATCCTCTTGGGTGTACAGCCCAATCAGGATCGTCAGTAATTATCCAAACGACGTGAAGACTTCCGGTCTTCGACCACCGTCTTCATCTTCGACTTATCGTCGAATCGGTTATTCAGAATGGGTGTAAACCCGGCCTTTCCGAACAACCCGCGTATATTAAAAACAAATGTTACACAAACACAACATACGCCTCATTCCAATTCATTAGTCACTAACCGCAAATTAGCAAGAGAACAATTTCCTAAACATTAACCCCGAAGGCCGAAACCAACATCAGATCAATACCCAGGAAACCATTCTTCTTAGCCAACCTACAGCTAGTTTCTAAATTCCACATTCTTAGGGAAAGGTTCCCATTAATTTTATCCAAGATAAATTCTTTAAAATTTATCCTGTAATCTTCCTTTGGATGTCGTTTCAAACCAAATTATGGTTTTTCTAAACTAGTCGAGATTAGCGAACCACACCGAAGTAATTATTTATTTTATTTCCCAATCCCAACCTATTCATCCCATGAAGCAAAACTGGCAATACTCCATATCTAACGCCACGGTGTTATCGGTAAAATTAATTACCATTTCACGTTCAAATCTAATTAAAGATTTAACTATCGCTTTGGAACAAAACTGGTAATACTCCATTCTCGCTCATTTTCTAAATTTGATAATTTAGATTATCCATTCACATTTCAATCTAGTTGCAGATTCATTAAAACTCATTTTACTGGGTTAAAGAACTAGGTGTTATTTAAAACACAGTTCACGACAAACCCAAATCACATTCTATTTATTATCGGGTTAAAGAACTAGTGTTATTTAAAACACAGTTCACGATAAACCCATTTCAAATCCAATCAAATATATTGGAAATCCCGATTATTTAAAACCCCTTTTTAAATCTAATTTATTTATTTAAAAATAATTGGGTTTTAAATTTAGTTCAAAACTAGTTCATTTCGATAAAAAACTATTTTTATCTTTTCAAATATGGAGTTTTTCACCCTAATTTTTCTCAAATCATTTCTTATGATTTTACACTAATTATTACCATTTTTAATAATTTTATCAAGGCCTGTACAGTCGATTTCCAACAATGGCCATCGAACTGCACTTACAGCGACCTTTTTCAAATTTGATTTGGACGTATCTCCAAATCCAATCGTTAGATTTCAAATTTCTAATATTCGTTAGAAAGCTCTTTTCGATACAAACCCAACGGTTCCGGTTTTAGGAGAATCCGACGGTCGGATCTCCCGTAATGTCCGTTTGAAATAAATGGTCGAAATTCACGAACTGCCGCGGCGCGGCGCGTTCTATTCAGGCCATTATATTATATATATAATATATATAATATATATTTCTTCGATTTCTATTTAAAACGAATTTTATAAATAGTTCTGAATTCGTTTCAAAAGCAATTTCAACTTCCATTTCAATTCAAATCAAAATTGAATTCTTCTTTATAAATTCGGTTTAAAATTCATTTCTATTCAATTCAAATTTCAATTCAATTTGAATTCATTTCAATTCGCTTTCAATTCAATTTGAATTCGTTTTCAATTCAATTCAATTCCAAAGTCGTTTTCTATTCGATTCAATTCAAATTGGTTTTCTATTCGATTCAATTCAATTCCAAAGTCGTTTTCTATTCGATTCAATTCAAATTGGTTTTCTATTCGATTCAATTCAAATTGGTTTTCTATTCGATTCAATTCAAATTGGTTTTCTATTCGATTCAATTCAAATTGGTTTTCTATTCGATTCAATTCAATTCCAAAGTCGTTTTCTATTCGATTCAATTCAAATTGGTTTTCTATTCGATTCAATTCAAATTGGTTTTCTATTCGATTCAATTCAATTCCAAAGTCGTTTTCTATTCGATTCAATTCAAATTGGCTTTATATTCGATTCAATTCAATTCCAAAGTCATTTTCTATTCGATTCAATTCAAATTGGTTTTCTATTCGATTCAATTCCAATTCGTTTTCTATTCGAATCAAATTCGTTATATATTCCATTGAAATCAAATTCGTTATATATTCAATCGAAATCAAATTCGTTATATATTCAATTCATTTCGAAATCGTTTCCTATTCAATTCATTTCGAAATCGTTTTCTATTCAATTCATTTCGAAATCGTTTTCTATATCCATTTTAAAATGAATAAAATCGATATAAATATCGTTCACGTCAAAATGACGTCAATCTAATCAACACGGCTTCATATATTTCTATTTTCAAATATGCTATTTCAAATATTTCTTTTTCAAATATTTCCCTTTCAAATATTTTTATATCAAATATTTCCATTATTAAAATATTTTTTTCAACACATGACTAATCTCAACGGATGAGTACAGTCAACACATGAACCTTATATTATATAATATTGATAAAGATGTAAATTTTATTATTAAAATATTTCGTTCAACACATGACTAATCTCAACGGATGAGTACAGTCAACACATGAACCTTATATTATATAATATTGATAAAGATGTAAATTTTATTATTAAAATATTTCGTTCAACACATGACTAATCTCAACGGATGAGTACAGTCAACACATGAACCTTATATTATATAATATTGATAAAGATGTAAATTTTATTATTAAAATATTTCGTTCAACACATGACTAATCTCAACGGATGAGTACAGACAACACATGAACCTTATATTATATAATATTGATAAAGATGTAAATTTTATTATTAAAATATTTCGTTCAACACATGACTAATCTCAACGGATGAGTACAGTCAACACATGAACCTTATATTATAATATTCTTTATCTTCTAAATTGGAATGAGGCCCAATCAATCACCATATAAAATTAATTAAATGGATTTTCATACAACACATGTATATAATAGCATTGAAAAATAATCAACCATCAACCAAAGTGCACTACACTGTATAAGCATCAAATATAGATATTTAACGCTTATGACAGCCTGTCAATCAATCGATCGACATATTTAATCAATCAGGATGAGTGAACTTCATATTTCATCCCAACATCCGTGTGGGGTTTCAAACAATCAAACACATATTTTATTTGTGCATTTGGGCGATGTGTAAAATTTATCGACCCAATCAATGTCCTTCAAATAGGTGTACATAAACAAACCGTCCGGTTTGTAAATGAATATTTATTTATTCGCATTCACTATATTCATATTCACGTTAAAAATTATATTTTTAACGATAAAACATTTTAATTTAACTTATGAATTTCTATTCAGTTCATTCTTTAAATAAAATGATATTTTTATTTTTCTAACATATTTTAGAAAATTTCGGTGGCGTAACGACACGATACTAGAAACAGGACAAGGCCTAGCCTTATCCCCGGTCTAGTGAAGGCCCACGCCATTCACACATCAATCAATCCATTCAATTTCACCAAACAATTCAATTCAATCAAATAATCTAACTAATTTTTGCAATCAAACAAACAAGTCCATGGTCTGTGGACGATTGTGTCGGGTGCTACTAAACACCGTCTGCATCCTAGTATATATATAGCTAGAAAAAGAAATTGAAAGGTGAGAAATTCTCACAAATAGCTATCCAATCATCATGACTCTTCTTTGATAGAAATCTTCATCGTTATCGCATCTTCGTCACCTTCGTTGCCCGTATTCACTACATATATAAAAATCACACATTTTTGTATATTGATGTCTTTAAAATAAAAATCACATTTTTATTTGTTCACTTTCAATTTGAAAATCATATTCTTATAATCGCTTCATACATTTAAAAATCGAATTTTCACTTCGCTATTCAAGATGTAAAAATCGAATTTTTACTTTGCTATTCAATATATAAAAATCGAATTTTTATTATACTATTCAATATATAAAAATTGCGCCCTTTCAACTATAAAGATTTCGCCTTTTCTAATATAAAGATTTAATTTTTCAAAGCAAAGAATTCATTTTTCTTTAACAAACAAAAATCAAATTTTTAAACAAATAAAAATCTAATCTTTCCTATGAACAAAATATATTCTTTTTCTATGAAAACACTATAAAAATCACGCCTTTCTAAGATAAAAATCACTAATTCCCCGTTTAAAAATCCGACCTATTCTTTGCTAAAATAACAAATAGAATCCGATCTACTTCAGCAATGTTATATAAAATACAATGAAAAAGAAAAGAACTGATTTTTTTAGTTGTTTAAAACTGATTACCCTAAAGAAATAAAACAATTAAACGAAGAAAACACTTACAGTTGGATTTTTGGGGATGGGGGAGGCGTTCATAGCTGGCGCTGGCAGCATGGTGGTCGGCGGTGGCCCTGGGAGTGGCTGCGTGGAGGTTAGGGTTCGGGTTAGTGGAGGAGGACGGAAAGGAGGGGTTCGTGGGGTGGCTCGGCGAGGTGGGGGTCCAGCGCCTGAAGGGTGGTGGTCGCGGTCCTCGAAATGGGGGTTTTGGGGCTGCGGTTGGAGGGGGAGACGAAGGGGAGGAGGCGGCGCTGGGAGGTCGACCTCCAGTGGCGCCATCGACGAAGGGCGGTGGTGGAGGGGGGGGGGATCGACGATGCGTTTCCGTCGTCGTTTTTTTTTCTTCTTTTTTTTTTTAGATCGGTTTGATTTTGAAGAGGGGGGGGCCAGAATGAATTAAGGGGAGGAGAGAAGATATTTATTTTATTTATTTTATTATTTTTAATTCAAATAAGTTGACTTTTACATACCACCTCTAAACGAGGCCCACTGCCTGTCGTCCATAGCGTTTTACCCCCATTCCGAACACAATGGGATATGTATCGTAGGCGGATTCGATAGTTTGAATCAGTTTCCGTTAAATTTACATTTAAATCACTATATTGAATTTTAAACGTACATTTCAAATTACCGGGGTCACATACTAACTAAAAAAAAATTCCAGAAAAATATTTTCTAGCTTCGTATTGACGATACGGTCCTAACAAAACTAGTTTCGTTGAATTCTGAGACCATTGGAAAATTGGCCATTTTCCAGTCGATTAAAATCAACTGAAACCGGTCAAACGCGTTTTCCTTTGCCACGCTCACATATTGATTCGAAAAATTATGAAATTTGGAATCTAGCAATAACTTGACACTGCGGATCCAACAAAAGTGGTTTCGTCGAAATCCGAGGTCGTTTGCAAAATTCACATTTTTAAGGGCCTGAATTCCATAGCGACTATTCAGGATTTTCAACTGGACATATCTTTTGATTCCCGCTATGAAATTTCTATTTTTTGGATTCGTTGGAAAGATATTATCAATTAGATTCTAATGTTTTTGGTTTTACTAAAATCCGGATTGTTTTGCACCCGGTACATTCAATTGAAGTTTGAAATCGAATTATCGAACTACCGCGCCATTTTCAATTCTATTTATAATTATATATAAATATTTATATTCTATCGACGACGTATATAATATATACGTTCTATTATATTCAAAATAAATTTTCTCGTCGATATTATTTAAAATAATTCATTTTAAATATACAAAATTCGCTAAAATTGCCAAAACAAAATTTTTAAACTGGTTCAGATTTTCCGGGTTATTACAAAAAATATACTCTTTCCTATTTAAGCAAAAATCATATTCCTACATCTTCTATATAGTAAAGATTATATTTTTAATACTTTAAAAATATAAAAATCATATTTTTACATCTCCTACATAATAAAGATCGAGTTTTTATTATCTATACTATATAAAAATTATATTTTTAGCCTTTCTATAATATAAAAATTATATTTTCCTAACGCTATTATGTAGATAAAAAATATATTTTTAACTTCTACAATATAAAAGATTATATTTTTATAACTCTACAACATAAAAGATTATATTTTTATAACTTCTATTTTATAAAAATCATACTTCACATATTTCCCATATGATAAAAATCATATTTTTACATCTTCTATATAGTAATGACTATATTTATTTTCAAAAACAATGACTATATTTATTTTCAAAAACAATTACTATATTTATTTTCAATAAATTTACTAGAGTAATAAAACAAGGTAAGGGAAAGCTCACTGTTAAAACCAGTCTTCATCTTCTGTTAAATCCCTGGACCGCGCACCCATCAGCTCGCATGAGAAGCTTCTCCGTCGCAGCTTGTCAGAGCCCCGGAGTTGGATCGGATGTTTTCATCTTGAAGCCCATGCTCCCACGCCCCTGCGCCTCCCCATGGTGGCGAACTCGAAGTGGGACAGGCGCCGGAAAACGCCCACGAACGGCAGCGCTTTGCCCTCGAAATTCTCGCTATCCAGGTGACTAAAATTGATCACGACCGTTTAATTTCGAGATCTCATGGAGGCGAATGTTTTTGCTTTGGAAATCTTTGAAATGGTTGAGCGGATTTTTGGATCAAAGAGGAGAGACGATCGAAGAGAATTGTCGTTCGTTTTTTAGAGAGAGAGGCGGAAAAGAAATGTTGACCGTGGCTTTTGTTTGACTAGGGTTAGGTGAAGGAAAAAATATATATATAATATTATGTTTATATAATTTAATTTGAAAATTAGGGTTTATGCATTTGGATTCTAAATCAAACCCAACGACTGCCGCCCCTAGCTAATTACCCCCATTCTGAACACAATGGGATATGCTGCGTAAGCCAATTCGGCCGTTACAATCAGTTTCCGTTGAATTTACATTTAAATCATTATACTGAATTTTAAACGTACATTTAAAATTACCGGGGTCACATACTAACTCGAAAAATTCCAGAAAAATATTTTCTAGCTTCGTATTGACGATACGGTCCTAACAAAACTAATTTCGTCGAATTCTGAGACCGTTTGAAAAATGGTCATTTTCCAGTCGATTAAAATCAAATGAAACTGGTCAAACGCGTTTTCCTTTGCCACGCTCACATATTGATTCGAAAAATTACGAAATTTGAAACCTAGCAATAATTTGACACTGCGGATCCAACAAAAGTGGTTTCGTCGAAAACCGAGGTCGTTTGCAAAATTTTCATTTTTAAGGGCCTGAATTCCATAGCGACTATTCAGAATTTTCATCTGGACATATCTCTTGATTCCCGCTATGAAATCTCGATTTTTCGGATTCGTTGGAAAGATATCATCATTTAGATCCTATTGTTTTTGGTTTCACTAAAATCCGGATTGTTTTGCACCCGGTACATTGAATTGAAGTTTGAAATCGAATTATCGAACTACCGCGCCATTTTCAATTCTGTTAATAATTATATATAATTATTTATATTCTAACGACGACGTATATAACATATACGTTCGAATTATATTCAAAATAAATTTCTCGTCGATATTATTTAAAATAATCTATTTTAAATATTCAAAATTCGCTAAAATTGCCAAAATAAAAATTTTAAACTGGCTCAGATTTTGCGGGTTATTACAATCTCCCCCACTTAAAACTTTTCGTCCCCGAAAAGGAACAAATTCGAAAGTGGTTTGATTAATCAACTCTACGTTCGATCTGGCTTTCATTCTCCAACTTTTCAGTTTCTGATAATTTTCAAAAATTTGGCTAACACCCTAAATTTTTGAAAAATTTCGCCATAACCTCCCCTGCACCGGGAGCCACGGGAAAATTCCGAAATTGCCATATAGGCCTTCTGATCTCAAAAAGAAAAAGAAAAAGCCAAGCGGCTAGCCAATAGGCTCATAAAATCATCATCACCCAAACAAAACAGTAAATTATGTAGTAAACATGTACCTATTTGTCGGGCAAACAAATTTTATTCTCTGCTCTAGCCTCCTTGCTATGACCTGTTCAATGTAAGTACATATATATGCAAGCAAATGCGACCAATTTTCAATAATGTTCAATATTTGATTCAATTAGGCTTAATGGTTCAAAAATTGTCTAACAAATAAACAAACAACACAAACATCAATTAATTAGTGAATTTAACGTTTCAAATTCATAATTTAATATATATACAGAAAATCATGTTTTTGATGCCAATTCACAACAATAAACCTATCTAGTTTTGGTTCTCACACCAGCCTAATGGAAATATATAGATATCACACTTTCGAATCTTGAATGTAAATTCTGATGATGATATATCAATCATCAGAATCATCTCCGGGTGTCTAGAATATGATTCTATATCTATCCAGTATATTAAAACTTCGAATATACGTTCATGACGCGTATATGCAAAATCTTTATATATTGGATTGTCCATATTCAAAATAAATAAAAAATCAAATACGTTTAAAACAATTTAAATTTCAAAACAATATTGTTTTTATTTGAAAAAAATATACTCTTCACCCTCGTTCTAGGATACCACTGATCCTATCTCTAACGAGTCATTCTAATTGGATACTATTAATCCAATATCTGATGGGTTCTTTCGTTTGGTTCTAATGTGTCTTGTTCTCGAGCTCTGTAAACCAAAGCTCTGATACCAAATGAAACGACCCGAAACTTCCCCGGTCTCCGAAGAGATGAGAAAGAACGAATTACTGTGAGGACAAGACAAATCAGAACACAAACAGAAGAACATTTCATTGTATATTACAACAATGCATCAGATACAAGAATATACAGAGTATAAATGAATAAATTACATTCGATAAATATCAGAGATTAACAATAAGTTACATAGCAGCGGAAAATAATACAAAGCACAACTGAAGGTGATATACGGATACAGAGCTTACCGGATATCATTCCAGCTGTAAACCAGGATCCTGTGAATATAAATCTGCAAAACCAAAACTACTAGCTGCCCGTGCGGAAAATAGGGGCACCCAGAGTTTAGGTTAAAACAATAAACTCTAGGTCAGTCATGTGACTGGTGTGAGAACTAAAACAGTTATTTTAAGCTTGACTTTAAAAGAGAGTAATTCAAGGGACCACGCCGTATAACACGGAACATGTTTCCTCCCAAGAATACCAGTGCATATCAATGAACAACACAATGCTTTTTCGAAAAATGAAGCTATTATAAGACCCAGGTCCCATCACACAATGCAACGCAAGCCGGAGGATAGGGTTTTCCCTTATAATAGCCAAACATGCTTGGTACGTCTAAAACAAATCATTTGATACTATAATAAGTGTATAGTGTCAAAACAATTTCAATCATAAATATAAATCATAGACGACATGGGTACCATATATCATGTCGCCATACTAGTTCTACAATTAAAACCGCAATACACGTATTGGAAATTGGATTTCCATCATGGTGGCTCCTGATTCGAAAGATCGATCGCGTAATGCAATTCACCACGGCTTACGTCCCCACAAGAGAAAACACCGTCTGCACATCCGCACATTTGGGACCAGAGTACCACCGCGGCTTACGTCCCAGCGAGAGAAAACACCGCCTACTCTATATATCCCTGAGCACTAGGCTCATCTCGGTCGACCGAATCCACGACACCACTAAGGTGCCCATCCACGAAAAAGCATACTGATCAAACCATCAGTTTACCACCATACCGCGGTTTGAGGCTCGCGGATCAACGCTATACACAAAGCCATGCTATATCAGCTGCGCTTTGATCATCAACCACCAAACTTTGCTTTTCAACAAAAGTTTGGATCACTGCATCTCAGCATGCCACACTATCAATCCATATCGTACCACTGATTTCTGCCAATATATAACCTCTGAGCTCATATGTCTCAGAGAAGGGCGTTAAGCAAGAGAATAAATTCTCCGCCGCCAAACAGATATATATTTAGCAGAGATCAACAAATACAATATAAAGGAATACAATGTCAGACACACCATCCATTTACAAGTCCATTCTAGGTCTGAACGAAACCGGAGGCACTTTCCTCGCATATTCATCCATCTCCAAGTACGTCTGGACGACCACCAACTATTTCCATCCTCTTGGGTGTACAGCCCAATCAGGATTGTCAGTAATTATCCGAACGATGTGAAGACTTCCGGTCTTCAACCACCGTCTTCATCTTCGACATATCGTCGAATCGGTTATCCAGAATGGGTATAAACCCGGCCTTTTCGAACAATCTGCGTATATTAAAAACAGTGTTAGAAAACACAATATACGCCTCATTCCAATTCTGAATATTCTGTTATTTAAATATTCACATCTTTTGGGAAAGGTTCCCATTAATTTTATCCAAGATAAATTCTTTAAAATCTATCCTTTAATCTTCCTTTGGATGTCATTTCAAACCAAATTATGGTTTTCCAAACTAGTCGAGATTAGCGAACCACACCGAAGTAATTATTTATTTTATTTCCCAATCCCAACCTTTTCATCCCCTGAAGCAAACTGGTAATACTCCATATTTAACACCATGGTGTTATCGGTAAAATTAATTACCATTTCACGTTCAAATCTAATTAAAGATTTAACTATCGCTTTGGAGCAAAATTGGCGATACTCCATTCTCGCTCATTTCTAAATTTGATAATTTAGATTATAGATTCACATTTCAATCTAATTGCAGATTCGTTAAAACTCCTTTTACTGGGTTAAAGAACTAGTGTTATTTAAAACACAGTTCACGACAAACCCATTTCAAATCCAATCAAATATATTAGAAATTCCGATTATTAAAAACCCCCTTTTTAAATCTAATTTATTTATTTAAAAATAATTGGGTTTTAAATTTAGTCCAAAACTAGTTCATTTCGACAAAAATCCATTTTTATCTTTTCAAATATGGAGTTTTTCACCCCAATTTTTCCCAAATCATTTCTTATGATTTTACACAAATTATTACTATTTTTAATAATTTTATCAAGGCCCGTACAGTCGATTTCCATCAACGACCATCGAACTGCACTTACAGCGACTTTTTCCAAATTTGATTTGGACGTATCTCCAAATCCAACCGTTAGATTTTGAATTTCTAATATTTGTTAGAAAGCACTTTTCGATACGAACCCAACGGTTCCGGTTTTAGGAGAATCCGACGGTCGGATCTCCCGTAATGTCCGTTTGAAATAAATGGTCGAAATTCACGAACTGCCGCGGCGCGGCGCGTTCTATTCAGGCCATTATATATAATATATATATATATATTATATATTTCGTCGATTGCCATTCAAAACGAATTTTATAAATAGTTTTGAATTCGTTTCAAAAACAATTTCAACTTCCATCTCAATTCAAATCAAAATTGAATCTTTCCTTATAAATTCGTTTTAAAATTCATTTCTATTCAATTCAAGTTTCAATTCAATTTGAATTCATTTCACTTCGTTTTAAATTCAATTCGAATTCGTTTTCAATTCGATTCAATTCAAAGTGGTTTTCTATTCGATTCAATTCAAATTGGTTTTCTATTTGATTCAAATTCGTTATATATTCAATTGAAATCAAATTCGTTTTCTATTCAAATCAAATTCGTTATATATTCAATTGAATTCAAATTCGTTTTCTATTCAAATCAAATTCGTTATATATTCAATTCATTTCATTTCGAAATCACTTTATATTCAATTCATTTCATTTCGAAATCACTTTATATTCAATTCATTTCATTTCGAAATCACTTTATATTCAATTCATTTCATTTCGAAATCACTTTATATTCAATTCATTTCATTTCGAAATCACTTTTTAAATATTCATTTCAAAATGAATAAAATCGATATAACTATCGTTCACGTCAAAATGGCGTCAATCTAATCAACACGGCTTCATATATTCCTTCGTTCTATTCAACAAATGAATATTTATTTTTGTCAACACACGACTAATCTCAACGAATGAGTACTGTCCACGTGTGACTATTTTTGTTAAAATATTTCATTCAACACATGACTAATCTCAACGGAGGAGTACAGTCAACACATGAACCTTTATTTTATAGAGATAAAGATATAAATTTTATTGTGAAAATATTTCGTTCAACACATGACTAATCTCAACGGAGGAGTACAGTCAACACATGAACCTTTATTTTATAGAGATAAAGATATAAATTTTATTGTGAAAATATTTCGTTCAACACATGACTAATCTCAACGGATGAGTACAGTCAACACATGAACCTTTATTTTATAATAATCTTTATTTTCTAAATTGGAATGAGGCCCAATCAATCACCATATAATATTAGTTATATGGATTTTCATACATCACACGTATATGATAGCATTGAAAAATAATCAACCATCAACCAAAGTGCACTACACTGTATAAGCATCAAATATAGATATCTAACGCTTACAACAGTCTGTCAATCAATCGATCGACATATTTAATCAATCAGGATGAGTGAACTTCAAATTTCATTCCAACACCCGTGTGGGGTTTCAAACAATCAAACACAGATTTTAGTTGTGCAGTTGGGCGATGTGTAAAATTTATCGTCCCAATCAATGTCAGTCAAATCAGTGTACATAAACAAACCGTCCGGTCTGTAAATGAATATTTATTTATTCACATTCACTAAATTCATATTTACGTTAAAAATTATATTTTTAACGATAAAACATTTTATTTTAACATATGAATTTCTATTCAGTTCATTCTTTAAATAAAATGATATTTTTATTTTCTAACTTATTTTAGAAAATTTCGACGGCATAACGGCACGATACTAGAAACGGGACGAGGCCTAGCCTTATCCCCGGTCTAGTGAAGGCCCACGCCATTCACACATCAATCAATCCATTCCATTTCACCAAACAACTCAAATTTCAATCAAATAATCTAACTAATTTTTGCAATCAAACAAACAAGTCCATGGTCTGTGGACGATTGTGTCGGGTGCTACTAAGCACCGCCTGCATCCTAGTATATATATATAGCTAGAAAAAGAAATTGAAAGGTGAGAAATTCTCACCGATAGCTATCCAATCATCTTGACTCTTCTTTGATAGAAATCTTCATCGTTATCGCATTTTTGTCATCTTCGTTGTTGTAGCCACTACATATGTAAAAATCGAATTTTTACTTCGCTATTCAATATATAAAAAAACAAATTTTTACCTTGTTATTCAATATATAAAAATCGAATTTTTATTATGCTATTCAGTATATAAAAATCGAATTTTTATTATACTATTCAATATATAAAAATCTCGCCTTTTTAAATATAAAGTTTTCGCCTTTTCAAATATGAAGTTTTCGCCTTTTCAAATATGAAGTTTTCGCCTTTTCAAATATGAAGTTTTCGCCTTTTCAAATATGAAGTTTTTGCCTTTTCAAATATTAAAAATCCGAACTTTTAGATATTAAAAATCCGAACTTTACGAAAGCAAAAATCCTATTTTTTCCTCTAAAAATATACTCTTTCCTATTTAAGCATAAATCATATTCCTACATCTTCTATATAGTAAAGATTATATTTTTAATACTTTAAAAATATAAAAATCATATTTTTACATCTCCTACATAATAAAGATCGAGTTTTTATTATCTATACTATATAAAAATTATATTTTTAGCCTTTCTATAATATAAAAATTATATTTTCCTAACGCTATTATGTAGATAAAAATTATATTTTTAACTTCTACAATATAAAAGATTATATTTTTATAACTCTACAACATAAAAGATTATATTTTTATAACTTCTATTTTATAAAAATCATACTTCACATATTTCCCATATGATAAAAATCATATTTTTACATCTTCTATATAGTAATGACTATATTTATTTTCAAAAACAATGACTATATTTATTTTCAATAAATTTACTAGAGTAATAAAACAAGGTAAGGGAAAGCTCACTGTTAAAACCAGTCTTCATCTTCTGTTAAATCCCTGGACCGCGCACCCATCAGCTCGCATGAGAAGCTTCTCCGTCGCAGCTTGTCAGAGCCCCGGAGTTGGATCAGATGTTTTCATCTTGAAGCCCATGCTCCCACGCCCCTGCGCCTCCCCATGGTGGCGAATTCGAAGTGGGACAGGCGCCGGAAAACGCCCACGAACGGCAGCGCTTTGCTCTCGAAATTCTCGCTATCCAGGTGACTAAAATTGATCACGACCGTTTAATTTCGAGATCTCATGGAGGCGAATGTTTTTGCTTTGGAAATCTTTGAAATGGTTGAGCGGATTTTTGGATCAAAGAGGAGAGACGATCGAAGAGAATTGCCGTTCGTTTTTTAGAGAGAGAGGTGGAAAAGAAATGTTGACCGTGGCTTTTGTTTGACTAGGGTTAGGTGAAGGAAAAAATATATATAATATTATGTTTATATAATTTAATTTGAAAATTAGGGTTTATGCATTTGGATTCTAAATCAAACCCAACGACTGCCGCCCCTAGCTAATTACCCCCATTCATAACACAATGGGATATGTTGCGTAAGCCAATTCGGCCGTTACGATCAGTTTCCGTTGAATTTACATTTAAATCATTATGCTGAATTTTAAACGTACATTTAAAATTACCGGGGTCACATACTAACTCGAAAAATTCCAGAAAAATATTTTCTAGCTTCGTATTGACGATACGGTCCTAACAAAACTAATTTCGTCGAAT
Organism: Allium sativum; assembly: GCA_030737875.1. NCBI lineage: Eukaryota > Viridiplantae > Streptophyta > Magnoliopsida > Asparagales > Amaryllidaceae > Allium > Allium sativum. The sequence goes on from CM060925.1 coordinate 80,035,259, forward strand.
TCTGAGACCGTTTGAAAAATGGTCATTTTCCATTCGATTAAAATCAAATGAAACTGGTCAAACGCGTTTTCCTTTGCCACGCTCACATATTGATTCGAAAAATTACGAAATTTGAAACCTAGCAATAATTTGACACTGCGGATCCAACAAAAGTGGTTTCGTCGAAAACCGAGGTCGTTTGCAAAATTTTCATTTTTAAGGGCCTGAATTCCATAGCGACTATTCAGAATTTTCATCTGGACATATCTTTTGATTCCCGCTATGAAATCTCGATTTTTCAGATTCGTTGGAAAGATATCATCATTTAGATCCTATTGTTTTTGGTTTCACTAAAATCCGGATTGTTTTGCACCCGGTACATTCAATTGAAGTTTGAAATCGAATTATCGAACTACCGCGCCATTTTCAATTCTGTTAATAATTATATATAATTATTTATATTCTAACGACGACGTATATAATATATACGTTCAAATTATATTCAAAATAAATTTCTCGTCGATATTATTTAAAATAATCTATTTTAAATATTCAAAATTCGCTAAAATTGCCAAAATAAAAAATTTAAACTGGCTCAGATTTTGCGGGTTATTACAATCTCCCCCACTTAAAACTTTTCGTCCCCAAAAAGGAACAAAGTCGAAAGTGGTTTGATTAATCAACTCTACGTTCGATCTGGCTTTCATTCTCCAACTTTTCAGTGTTTGATAATTTTCAAAAATTTCAAAAATTTGGCTAACACCCTAAATTTTCGAAAAATTTCGCCATAACCTCCCCTGCACCGGGAGCCACGGGAAAATCCCGAAATTGCCATATAGGCCTTCTGTTCTCAAAAAGAAAAAGAAAAAGCCAAGCGGCTAGCCAATAGGCTCATAAAATCATCATCACCCCAACAAAACAGTAAATTATGTAGTAAACATGTACCTATTTGTCGGGCAAACAAATTTTATTCTCTGCTCTAGCCTCCTTGCTATGACCTGTTCAATGTAAGTACATATATATGCAAGCAAATGCGACCAATTTTCAATAATGTTCAATATTTGATTCAATTAGGCTTAATGGTTCAAAAATTGTCTAACAAATAAACAAACAACACAAACATCAATTAATTAGTGAATTTAACGTTTCAAATTCATAATTTAATATATATATATACAGAAAATCATGTTTTTGATGCCAATTCAAAACAATAAACCTATCTAGTTTTGGTTCTCACACCAGCCTAATGGAAATATATAGATATCACACTTTCGAAACTCGAATGTAAATTCTGATGATGATATATCAATCATCAGAATCATCTCCGGGTGTCTAGAATATGATTCTATATCTATCCAGTATATTAAAACTTCGAATATACGTTCATGACGCGTATATGCAAAATCTTTATATATTGGATTGTCCATATTCAAAATAAATAAAAAATCAAATACGTTTAAAACGATTTAAATTTCAAAACAATATTGTTTTTATTTGAAAAAAATATACTCTTCACCCTCGTTCTAGGATACCACTGATCCTATCTCTAACGAGTCATTCTAATTGGATACTATTAATCCAATATCTGATGGGTTCTTTCGTTTGGTTCTAATGTGTCTTGTTCTCGAGCTCTGTAAACCAAAGCTCTGATACCAAATGAAACGACCCGAAACTTCCCCGGTCTCCGAAGAGATGAGAAAGAACGAATTACTGTGAGGACAAGACAAATCAGAACACAAACAGAAGAACATTTCATTGTATATTACAACAATGCATCAGATACAAGAATATACAGAGTATAAATGAATAAATTACATTCGATAAATATCAGAGATTAACAATAAGTTACATAGCAGCGGAAAATAATACAAAGCACAACTGAAGGTGATATACGGATACAGAGCTTTCCGGATATCATTCCAGCTGTAAACCAGGATCCTGTGAATATAAATATGCAAAACCAAAACTACTAGCTGCCCGTGCGGAAAATAGGGGCACCCAGAGTTTAGGTTAAAACAATAAACTCTAGGTCAGTCATGTGACTGGTGTGAGAACTAAAACAGTTATTTTAAGCTTGACTTTAAAAGAGAGTAATTCAAGGGACCACGCCGTATAACACGGAACGGGTTTCCTCCCAAGAATACCAGTGCATATCAATAAACAACGCAATGCTTTTTCGAAAAATGAAGCTATTATAAGACCCAGGTCCCATCACACAATGCAACGCAAGCCGGAGGATAGGGTTTTCCCTTATAATAGCCAAACATGCTTGGTACGTCTAAAACAAATCATTTGATACTATAATAAGTGTATAGTGTCAAAACAATTTCAATCATAAATATAAATCATAGACGGCATGGGTACCATATATCATGTCGCCATACTAGTTCTACAATTAAAACCGCAATACACGTATTGGAAATTGGATTTCCATCATGGTGGCTCCTGATTCGAAAGATCGATCGCGTAATGCAATTCACCACGGCTTACGTCCCCACAAGAGAAAACACCGTCTGCACATCCACACATTTGGGACCAGAGTACCACCGCGGCTTACGTCCCAGCGAGAGAAAACACCGCCTACTCTATATATCCCTGAGCACTAGGCTCATCTCGGTCGACCGAATCCACGACACCACTAAGGTGCCCATCCACGAAAAAGCATACTGATCAAACCATCAGTTTACCACCATACCGGGGTGTGAGGCTCGCGGATCAACGCTATACACAAAGCCATGCTATATCAGCTGCGCTTTGATCATCAACCACCAAACTTTGCTTTTCAACAAAAGTCTGGATCACTGCATCTCAGCATGCCACACTATCAATCCATATCGTACCACTGATTTCTGCCAATATATAACCTCTGAGCTCATATGTCTCAGAGAAGGGCGTTAAGCAAGAGAATAAATTCTCCGCCGCCAAACAGATATATATTTAGCAGAGATCAACAAATACAATATAAAGGAATATAATGTCAGACACACCATCCGTTTACAAGTCCGTTCTAGGTCTGAACGAAACCGGAGGCACTTTCCTCGCATATCCATCCATCTCCAAGTACGTCTGGACGACCACCAACTATTTCCATCCTCTTGGGTGTACAACCCAATCAGGATTGTCAGTAATTATCCGAACGATGTGAAGACTTCCGGTCTTCAACCACCGTCTTCATCTTCGACATATCGTCGAATCGGTTATCCAGAATGGGTATAAACCCGGCCTTTTCGAACAATCTGCGTATATTAAAAACAGTGCTAGAAAACACAATATACGCCTCATTCCAATTCTGAATATTCTGTTATTTAAATATTCACATCTTTTGGGAAAGGTTCCCATTAATTTTATCCAAGATAAATTCTTTAAAATCTATCCTTTAATCTTCCTTTGAATGTCGTTTCAAACCAAATTATGGTTTTCCAAACTAGTTGAGATTAGCGAACCACACCGAAGTAATTATTTATTTTATTTCCCAATCCCAACCTATTCATCCCCTGAAGCAAACTGGTAATACTCCATATTTAACACCATGGTGTTATCGGTAAAATTAATTACCATTTCACGTTCAAATCTAATTAAAGATTTAACTATCGCTTTGGAGCAAAACTGGCGATACTCCATTCTCGCTCATTTCTAAATTTGATAATTTAGATTATAGATTCACATTTCAATCTAATTGCAGATTCGTTAAAATTCCTTTTACTGGGTTAAAGAACTAGTGTTATTTAAAACACAGTTCACGACAAACCCATTTCAAATCCAATCAAATATATTAGAAATTCTGATTATTAAAAAACCCCTTTTTAAATCTAATTTATTTATTTAAAAATAATTGGGTTTTAAATTTAGTCCAAAACTAGTTCATTTCGATAAAAATCCATTTTTATCTTTTCAAATATGGAGTTTTTCACCCCAATTTTTCCCAAATCATTTCTTATGATTTTACACAAATTATTACTATTTTTAATAATTTTATCAAGGCCCGTACAGTCGATTTCCATCAACGGCCATCGAACTGCACTTACAGCGACTTTTTCCAAATTTGATTTGGACGTATCTCCAAATCCAACCGTTAGATTTTGAATTTCTAATATTCGTTAGAAAGCTCTTTTCGATACGAACCCAACGGTTCCAGTTTTAGGAGAATCCGACGGTCGGATCTCCCGTAATGTCCGTTTGAAATAAATGGTCGAAATTCACGAACTGCCGCGGCGCGGCGCGTTCTATTCAGGCCATTATATATAATATATATATATATATATATATATATTATATATTATATATTTCGTCGATTGCCATTCAAAACGAATTTTATAAATAGTTTTGAATTCGTTTCAAAAACAATTTCAACTTCCATCTCAATTCAAATCAAAATTGAATCTTTTCTTATAAATTCGTTTTAAAATTCATTTCTATTCAATTCAAGTTCCAATTCAATTTGAATTCATTTCACTTCGTTTTAAATTCAATTCGAATTCGTTTTCAATTCGATTCAATTCAAAGTGGTTTTCTATTTGATTCAATTCAAATTGGTTTTCTATTTGATTCAAATTCGTTATATATTCAATTGAAATCAAATTCGTTTTCTATTCAAATCAAATTCGTTATATATTCAATTGAATTCAAATTCTTTTTCTATTCAAATCAAATTCGTTATATATTCAATTCATTTCATTTCGAACTCACTTTATATTCAATTCATTTCATTTCGAAATCACTTTATATTCAATTCATTTCATTTCGAAATCACTTTATATTCAATTCATTTCATTTCGAAATCACTTTATATTCAATTCATTTCATTTCGAAATCACTTTTTCAATATTCATTTCAAAATGAATAAAATCGATATAACTATCGTTCACGTCAAAATGGCGTCAATCTAATCAACACGGCTTCATATATTCCTTCGTTCTATTCAACAAATGAATATTTATTTTTGTCAACACACGACTAATCTCAACGAATGAGTACTGTCCACGTGTGACTATTTTTGTTAAATTATTTCGTTCAACACATGACTAATCTCAACGGAGGAGTACAGTCAACACATGAACCTTTATTTTATAGAGATAAAGATATAAATTTTATTGTGAAAATATTTCGTTCAACACATGACTAATCTCAACGGAGGAGTACAGTCAACACATGAACCATTATTTTATAGAGATAAAGATATAATTTTTATTGTGAAAATATTTCGTTCAACACATGACTAATCTCAACGGATGAGTACAGTCAACACATGAACCTTTATTTTATAATAATCTTTATTTTCTAAATTGGAATGAGGCCCAATCAATCACCATATAATATTAGTTATATGGATTTTCATACATCACGCGTATATGATAGCATTGAAAAATAATCAACCATCAACCAAAGTGCACTACACTATATAAGCATCAAATAAAGATATCTAACGCTTACAACAGCCTGTCAATCAATCGATCGACATATTTAATCAATCAGGATGAGTGAACTTCAAATTTCATCCCAACACCCGTGTGGGGTTTCAAACAATCAAACACAGATTTTAGTTGTGCAGTTGGGCGATGTGTAAAATTTATCGTCCCAATCAATGTCAGTCAAATCAGTGTACATAAACAAACCGTCCGGTTTATAAATGAATATTTATTTATTCACATATACTAAATTCATATTCACGTTAAAAATTATATTTTTAATGATAAAACATTTTATTTTAACATATGAATTTCTATTCAGTTCATTCTTTAAATAAAATGATATTTTTATTTTCTAACTTATTTTAGAAAATTTCGGCGGCATAACGGCACGATACTAGAAACGGGACGAGGCCTAGCCTTATCCCCGGTCTAGTGAAGGCCCACGCCATTCACACATCAATCAATCCATTCCATTTCACCAAACAACTCAAATTTCAATCAAATAATCTAACTAATTTTTGCAATCAAACAAACAAGTCCATGGTCTGTGGACGATTGTGTCGGGTGCTACTAAGCACCGTCTGCATCCTAGTATATATATATAACTAGAAAAAGAAATTGAAAGGTGAGAAATTCTCACCGATAGCTATCCAATCATCTTGACTCTTCTTTGATAGAAATCTTCATCGTTATCGCATTTTTGTCATCTTCGTTGCTGTAGCCACTACATATGTAAAAATCGAATTTTTACTTCGCTAGTCAATATATAAAAAAAACGAATTTTTACCTTGTTATTCAATATATAAAAATAGAATTTTTATTATGCTATTCAATATATAAAAATCGAATTTTTATTATACTATTCAATATATAAAAATCTCGCATTTTTAAATATAAAGTTTTCGCCTTTTCAAATATGAAGTTTTCGCCTTTTCAAATATGAAGTTTTCGCCTTTTCAAATATGAAGTTTTCGCCTTTTCAAATATTAAAAATCCGAACTTTTAGATATTAAAAATCCGAACTTTACGAAAGCAAAAATCCTATTTTTTCCTCTAAAAATATACTCTTTCCTATTTAAGCAAAAATCATATTCCTACATCTTCTATATAGTAAAGATTATATTTTTAATACTTTAAAAATATAAAAATCATATTTTTACATCTCCTACATAATAAAAATCGAGTTTTTATTATCTATACTATATAAAAATTATATTTTTAGCCTTTCTATAATATAAAAATTATATTTTCCTAACGCTATTATGTAGATAAAAATTATATTTTTAACTTCTACAATATAAAAGATTATATTTTTATGACTCTACAACATAAAAGATTATATTTTTATAACTTCTATTTTATAAAAATCATACTTCACATATTTCCCATATGATAAAAATCATATTTTTACATCTTCAATATAGTAATGACTATATTTATTTTCAAAAACAATGACTATATTTATTTTCAAAAACAATGACTATATTTATTTTCAATAAATTTACTAGAGTAATAAAACAAGGTAAGGGAAAGCTCACTGTTAAAACCAGTCTTCATCTTCTGTTAAATCCCTGGACCGCGCACCCATCAGCTCGCATGAGAAGCTTCTCCGTCGCAGCTTGTCAGAGCCCCGGAGTTGGATCGGATGTTTTCATCTTGAAGCCCATGCTCCCACGCCCCTGCGCCTCCCCATGGTGGTGAACTCGAAGTGGGACAGGTGCCGGAAAACGCCCACGAACGGCAGCGCTTTGCCCTCGAAATTCTCGCTATCCAGGTGACTAAAATTGATCACGATCGTTTAATTTCGAGATCTCATGGAGGCGAATGTTTTTGCTTTGGAAATCTTTGAAATGGTTGAGTGGATTTTTGGATCAAAGAGGAGAGACGATCGAAGAGAATTGCCGTTCGTTTTTTAGAGAGAGAGGCGGAAAAGAAATGTTGACCGTGGCTTTTGTTTGACTAGGGTTAGGTGAAGGAAAAAATATATATAATATTATGTTTATATAATTTAAGTTGAAAATTAGGGTTTATGCATTTGGATTCTAAATCAAACCCAACGACTGCCGCCCCTAGCTAATTACCCCCATTTTGAACACAATGGGATATGCTGCGTAAGCCAATTCGGCCGTTACGATCAGTTTCCGTTGAATTTACATTTAAATCATTATACTGAATTTTAAACGTACATTTAAAATTACCGGGGTCACATACTAACTCGAAAAATTCCAGAAAAATATTTTCTAGCTTCGTATTGACGATACGGTCCTATCAAAACTAATTTCGTCGAATTCTGAGACCGTTTGAAAAATGGTCATTTTCCAGTCGATTAAAATCAAATGAAACTGGTCAAACGCGTTTTCCTTTGCCACGCTCACATATTGATTCGAAAAATTACGAAATTTGAAACCGAGCAATAATTTGACACTGCGGATCCAACAAAAGTGGTTTCGTCGAAAACCGAGGTCGTTTGCAAAATTTTCATTTTTAAGGGCCTGAATTCCATAGCGACTATTCAGAATTTTCATCTGGACATATCTTTTGATTCCCGCTATGAAATCTCGATTTTTCGGATTCGTTGGAAAGATATCATCATTTAGATCCTATTGTTTTTGGTTTCACTAAAATCCGGATTGTTTTGCACCCGGTACATTCAATTGAAGTTTGAAATCGAATTATCAAACTACCGCGCCATTTTCAATTCTGTTAATAATTATATATAATTATTTATATTCTAACGACGGCGTATATAATATATACGTTCAAATTATATTCAAAATAAATTTCTCGTCGATATTATTTAAAATAATCTATTTTAAATATTCAAAATTCGCTAAAATTGCCAAAATAAAAATTTTAAACTGGCTCAGATTTTGCGGGTTATTACAATCTTATCTTGTTTTATGTTTCAGTTACATGTAAATATATAACATTGTGGTGTATATAAATACATATATCAGATCTGATCTGAAATAACACTGTTTCTATGTTACAGTCATGAATATATCATTGAATTTGATTTAGTATATCCGATATGATCGGATTAACTCTGTTTTATCCAGATGTGTGTATATTTGATGAACAACATTGAGCATTATCAGATACTGATCTGGTTTCTCTTGATTCATGATTCCAGTTAAACTCAAAATATTGAAACTATTGTGGAGAAAAACGCAATTGTTCATTTAGGTTGTCATATGATGGTGTTCTGTTTTGTCTATGCTATGTTATGCTTGTAATATAAATCTGTAATGAGCAATTCTGATTTGATCTTGTATGTAATAATTCAAATTTTGATATATATGCATATGTGATGTTGAATATCTGCAAGTGTTTATTCTGTATTGATCTGCTGTGTAGTTCTATATTGATATCGGAATTTCTCCAAAATGTATGAACATTGACCGTACAGAATTAGTTGTGTAACACCCCGAATTTTCTATTAACACTAAAGTTGCTAAAAATATTAATAAGTATGTAAGAGAGGGGATGTATCTAATATGAATATAAAGATATTAATAAGTATGTAAGAGAGGGGATGTATCTAATATGAATATAAAAATATTAATAAGTGTGTAAGAGAGGGGATGTATCTAATATGAATATAAAAATATTAATAAGTGTGTGAGAGAGGGGATGTATCTAATATGTATATAAAAACAATAATAAGTAAAGGGGGATGTATCTAATATGTACATTGTAGAAAAAATATATATATTTATGACATGAATAGAAGTTTATTAATATGCTGAGTGTTTGCTGAGTCACTTCTGACTCATTGCTGAGTCAACAAGATAAACCCCATCTTGTCTGAACGGCTGCGGTTATTTCTAGGTTAAATCTAATGGCCTAAATGAATTCTAAAATCTATAAATAAGTGGGTAGACCCTAGACCTAAATCACTTGTAAAATTAGAGAAGCTACCGTCATGCTGCTGCCATGGAGTTCAGCATAGCCATCACAAACTAAGAAGAGGAAGCCTAATCTACTACAACTAAATTCTACTCAACAAAACAAATCAAACCAAAGAACTCTCTCTCTAATTCTCTTCTTTTGTTGGTGAGTATGATGATTCTCACAAGACTATTACAAACTAATTTGACTCAGTTATGAATGGATCACAAGAAAGTGATGTGATTTGTAATTGTAAATTCTATATATTGTGGATCTCTTATTATGTTATTATGTTGTCGTATGATGTAAATTATATATGCTATGTCATGCTATGTTGTAAATTCTCTTATGCTATGTCGTGCTATGTTGAGAATCATGTCAAGCTATGTTATACTATCATACTATGCCATGTTATAAATCATGCTATACTATGTTGAAAAATCATGTTGTTGGATCATGCTTAAAGTTATGTTTTTTTTCTTAATTTAAATGGATCTTGTTTATGGGAATTTGCCTATTAGGTTAGGTGTACCCATAAACTTGAAACTATAATTAAATAAAACTTGATTATGGGAATTTTCCTATTGAGTTAGGTGTACCCATATAAAACCATGTTGTTAAAAAATTAGATGATGTTGATTCACACATGTTCATATGTAAGTTTATGAAAATTGATTGAGATTATATTAGGTGAATTTTGAACAAGTTGACACCTTTAGGTCCATGACATGTATAATCTATGCAAGTTGGACATATGCAAGTTTCACCCCTTATTATGATTCATTTGGTCACATATACATGTTGTTATTATGATAATCTCTTTTATGCTATGAGTTAGGCTATTCGAGTCTAACATATATTTTGCGAATAAACGTTCAAACGTGGGGTAGGGGTAATATTAGGAATTAATAAATTGGGTGCAATTTTGTAAGATTTTGCATACCATGAATGGATGTCCATAATTGAGCCAATTATGGACATTGTTAAAAATTGGAAGTAATTAATAATTCAAGTAGGGAATTATTAAAATTGGGGGAAAGTGGATTATTATTAATAATCAATGCTTAGGACACGAGGTTGGACCCGTTTGTGATGTAAACCTGCCCGGACCCGCCCGGCAAATCCAGTAGTCACAAATGTCGGCCCAATGTGAGAGGTCCTAGGCCCAAACTAAAGCATAACAGTTGTAAAGACACGAGGTTAGACTCTTTTATGGTGTAAGACTGCCCGGACCCGCCCGGCAAATCCAGCTGCCATAAATGCCAGTCTAATGTGAGAGGTCTTTATGAGGTTATGGCCTTAATGAACTAAGAAATACTTAACCAGATAATCATGTAAGGTGGGACATGGGGGTTAAGTAGGTGCCTTGGGTGGCATGAGGAATCTGGTGGGTGCCTTTAGAGGCATTTGAAATACGATTAGACTTAACCAAACACACATGTAAATGAACATGACTAAGTGGGTTAAGTGGGATGGACTAATGGGGACAAGCTTAGGTGGAATGCTTGTGGTAAATAGTGGGGGCCCATTTCAACCAGTATCCCAAAACGTATCTTTGTGGGCTCGACCCAAGTCGAGGACGGGACACGCATACTGGGTTTGAATATAAGAGGCCAAAACAGGGAGCGGTGGCAACGCAAGTCCAACGGGTTTCATATGCGTGTGTGGACCCGGGCTGGTAGGTAAGACGTTGTTGCATCGTGTAGGTATAAGCCGTGCATGTCCGTTGTATCAGGTTGCCACTTTAGGGGAGTGATACACCCCACTGTGGGGCCAGCACGGGTATCTACGAGTTAGGGAGCCGATCGAATAATGGGAAGTAGGGTACACCTAGTGGAGATAGGGGCAGGCGGCACCTATGTAGTCAGCTAGGGGTACGTAAAGCCATTGGGAAAGTTTCTAAGTGAAGCTAAGTGGGATGAATCTTTAGGGTGACTGGTGTGGTGCAGTATAGTGTTTATCCTTTAGTATTTAGGAGCGCCTATAACGTTGCCTTTAGCGATTGTCTATGTCCTTAATCTGCTCTTCATAGACATTTTCTTGTTTTCCAGCTTATGCCTTAGTCCAGTTATTTTGGTAATAGTATTGTAGAATTATCATATTCACCAGACTTTATGTCTGACCCCCTCTTTTCCATCCTTTTTCTCCCTTCAGGTCCGCAGGTTGGGCCAAGTTCTAGTGGAGTCTAGTTGGATCGCTTATCTTCTGGAAAGCTTGGACTGCTGAAGTAAAGTCCAGCTTGTTATCTTTCTTTTTAATGGCTATTCATGTAATGGGATTATGTACTTGTTTTATCAAGATAGATATTGTACTTGACATTGAATGTGGTGTTATGATGTAATCAAACATGTTTTGACTTCTGCTACAATGAAATAAAGTTTTTGAATTTCCAAGTACTATTTTATATCTGTCTTGTTGTAATTTTACTGTTCTATATTCACTTAAAACCTCCATGGAAGTTAATGCATTCCCTTTGTGAGTGACATTAATGGACGTGGGGTGTTACACGTGGTATCAGAGCATAAGGTTACCAGAACAGATAAATTTTTTTTTTTAGAAAAATATTTTTTTTCTAAAGTATTTTTGGAAGAAGTGCTTTCAAAAAAAAACATGTTATTTAAAGAGAGTTTTTATGAAAAACATAATCCCAAATAGCCACATCCTTATCTTTATCTTTCGAATTCTCCATTTTGAATCTTTCCTTTTTCGTTTCAGCATGGCTGAAGATCTTAATCTCCCAGAAGGTGTGACGATTCCAGGGTGGTTTAGGAGATACTTGGAGGCTAGGGCCACCACTGCAGGCCCAGCGGATACTCCTCCACCCCTAGTTGCACCCATTCCTCCTCCTCCTCCTCCTCCTCGTGTTGACACTTTTGCAAAGACGTGCAAGGAATTCAAGGCTATGGGAGGAAAAACTTTTCAAGGGACTGAGACGTTTGTGGAGGCCAGAGATTGGCTTAAGGAGACTGAGGAATGGTTGGATATCTTTGAAGTGGAAGATGGGAGGAAAGTCCGTTTAGCTGCTTGGTTAATGAAGGGAGAGGCCTCGTTTTGGTGGGAGGTCACTAACGGGGAACGTCCAGTTGATTCATGGGCGGATTTCAGACGAAGGTTTGAGGCAAAGTTTCTTTCAAGGGCAGAGGAGAACTTAAATATGGAAAAATTCCTGGCACTAAAGCAAGGGAGCTCATCAGTAAAGGAATATGTCAATAAATTTAATCAGTTAGCAAGGTTTGGCTTGGAGTTGGTGAACACGCCAGAGAAGAAAGCTTTGAGGTTCGTTAGAGGCTTGAATGAACCGTTGCAAGGGTTGGCTATGACCCACATCCCTATGGGAGCCACCTTTGAAAAGCTAGTAGAAATGGCACTTATGCATGAGGATAAGGCAGTTGAAAAGAAAGGGGATCAGAAGAAACCCCAACAGCAAAATAAGAAGGGTGGTAAAAACAATAATGGAAAAGGGAAGAAGAAATGCTTCAATTGTGGGACGCCTGGCCATCTCAACAAAGATTGTAGAAAGAAAAAGAAGACTGGTTGTTTTCATTGTGGAGATGCGGGACATTTAGTGAAGGACTGTCCAAAGAAGGGGCAGAGGGCAGGGTCTACCTCGGGAGGACAGGTGCAGGCTCTTATGGCACCAGGGCAGGCAAGGGGGCAAGTTCAGGCTATTGCGGCCCCACCGCTGCAAGAAAGAGGTAGAACAATTTCTGTTGAAAGCTTAGTTTTTCTGTTTGATCATCCTGTCCGTACCTTATTCGATTCTGGCGCATCTCATTCGTTTATCTCTGCATCATTAGTTGAATCACTGCACTTGAACACCAGTTTAGTAGAGGATCCCTTGGTCGTTTCAAATCCAATTGGGGGTTCGGCTCATTTGACCATGATATGTTTGGATTTGAAAATCTCTATACTTAGCGTTGAATTTAGATGTGATGCTTATGTATTGGGCTTCACGGGCTATGGGCTAATTTTAGGAATGGATTGGTTGTCTAGAAATAGGGCCATTCTTGATTGTGAAAGGAGAGTACTTAGGCTTGTGACTCGCCTTGGTAATGCTCTCGACATCTTTTATAATCCCATAAGTTCCGTTATGCTAAGTTATCTTGAATCGCTTGACGCGTCTGTAGAGAACCTGCGATCGGTAGAAGTGGTCCGGGAATATCCGGATGTGTTTGAGGAGGTGAAGGGCTTACCTCCAAAGCGGGAGATAGACTTTCGAATTTATCTTGTGGATAATGCTAAACCCGTATCTTTGCCAGTGCGCCACATGGCTCCTCGTGAAAGGAGGGAACTCAATAAGCAAGTAAAGGAGTTGCTTGAGAAGGGGTTCATAAGACGTAGTATATCGGAGTGGGGTGCTCCAGTAGTTTTTGCCACAAAGGCGGATGGGTCTCTTAGACTTTGTATGGACTATAGAGAACTAAACAAGCTTACTAAAAAGAACCGACACCCACTGCCGAGGATTGACGATCTCTTTGATCAGTTAGTTGGCGCCTCAGTGTTTTCGCAGTTGGACTTAGCCACTGGCTTTCATCAACTGAGAGTGGCTGAGGATAGTATAGATAAGACTGCTTTTAGGACTCCTGACGGATTCTATGAATGGCTAGTGATGCCCTTTGGTTTGACAAACGCCCCTGCATATTTTGTTGATTTGATGAGTAGGGTGTTTAGGGAATACCTTAACAAATTCGTGGTAGTCTTTGTGGATGACATCTTAGTCTTTTCTAAGAATAAAGAAGAGCACTCCCTACATCTTAGGGAAGTGTTGGAAACCCTTCAAGCGCATAACCTTAAGGCAAAATTTTCTAAGTGTCACTTCTGGAGGAAGGAAGTACGGTTCTTAGGGCACGTGGTTTCCAAAGAAGGGATAGCAGTGGATCCCGCAAAGGTGGTGGCCATCCAAGATTGGAAGGTCCCTAAAAATGCAACCGAAGTAAGAAGTTTCTTGGGGTTGGCTGGCTATTATAGGAAGTTTATCAAAGACTTCGCAAAAATATCAGCTCCATTAACACGGTTAACGAAGAAGAACCTGGTTTTTACGTGGGACAAAGATTGCGATGATGCGTTCCAACGTTTAAAGAGAGCCTTAACTTCAGCCCCAGTCTTATTGCTGCCGGACGAGAATAAACCGTTTACCATCTATACTGATGCTTGTGGGACGGGACTTGGCGCGGTCCTCATGCAAGAGGGAAGAGTAATAGCCTATGGTGGAAGGCAGTTGAGGGTTCATGAAAAGAATTACCCCACGCATGACTTAGAGCTAGCCGCAATTGTTTTCGCGCTTAAGTCTTGGCGTCACTATCTTCTTGGTGAGAAATTCGAACTGTTCACTGACCACAAATCATTAAAATACTTATTCTCTCAGAAGGATTTGAATTTAAGGCAGCAACGGTGGATGGAATTCTTAGCCTCCTACGATTTTGAAATAGCATATACCCCGGGCAAGGGTAACGTGGTGGCAGACGCCTTAAGTAGGAAAAGGTTGTCCTTGAGTCTGTTGTTTGTTGAACGACAAAGCTTAGAATTCATCTCTATGTTTGACTTTAGACCCTCCGTTGACTTAGTACCCGGTCTGTTAGCATCCTTGGAGGTTAGACCTACACTTCTAGGACGGGTTGGTGAGGCACAGCGAGACGACCCACAGTTAGTTGAGATAGTAGAAAAGCTCAAAGGGGGGGAGTCGTCAAGCCATCTTCGTAGGTATACCCTAGACGATAAGGGTTGGTTACGAAGGGATAATAGACTTTGTGTACCACAAGACGAAGACTTAAGGAAGGCCATTCTTGATGATGCTCATCGCTCAAAAATGACCATTCATCCCGGCGGGGATAAGATGTACAAAGACATGAAGCGAGTTTTCTTTTGGGCTGGTATGAAAAAGGATGTGGCCGAGTACGTCGCTAGATGCTTGGTGTGCCAACGAGTTAAAGCAGAACAAAATAAACCCGGTGGGTTGCTTCACCCATTAGAAGTTCCACTATGGAAATGTTAAAGCATCTCAATGGATTTTGTGGATGGATTACCAAGATCAAGGAAGGGTAACACGGGGATTTGGGTTATAGTAGATAGACTTACTAAAAGCGCCCATTTTATTCCCGTGAAAAGTAAGAGGACTGCTCCGTGGTTGGCTTCTGTATACATTAAGGAGATAGTTCGTTTGCACGGTATTCCTTCTAGTATAGTAAGCGACCGTGACCCCATCTTTACTAGCGAATTTTGGAAGAGTTTACAAGAGGCGGTAGGGACTCAGCTATGTTTGAGCACCGCATATCATCCTCAGACATACGGCCAGACCGAGAGGGTGAATCGCATTCTAGAGGATCTTTTAAGGCTTTGTATCCTAGACTTTGGGGGTACATGGGAAGAGCACCTTCCGTTAGTAGAATTCGCATATAATAATAGCTTTCAGTCTAGTATTGGCATGGCACCTTTCGAAGCTCTTTATGGAAGGCCTTGCCGTTCGCCTACATGTTGGTGGGAATCTACCGATAAAATCCTACTTGGGCCCGATATGGTTAGGGAAACCTCGGAGAAGATTGAGTTGATTCGAAGGAGGATGAAAGCAGCACAAGATAGGCAAAAATCGTATGCTGATAAGAGGAGGACAGATCTTGAGTTTGACATTGGGGACATGGTTTTTATCAAAGTATCTCCGTTACAGAATGTTGTTCGCTTTGGGTCCGTGGGGAAATTAGCACCAAGGTTTGTAGGGCCGTTTCCTGTAAAAGACAGGATTGGGAAGATGGCATATAGGGTGGAGTTGCCTGAGAAACTTAGTGGAGTACACGACGTATTCCATGTATCACATTTGAGGAAGTGTTTGCACAAGACCGCGGAGGTGGTATAGCCGAGCTTGCTTAAAGAGGTGGAAATAGAGCGTGATGCAACAATTAGACGAGCTCCTACATGCATTCTTGGGTCGGAGATCAAAAAGTTGAGGAATCGAGAGGTCAGACTGGTTAAAGTGCAATGGGGAGATGATGAGAGCAACGCAACTTGGGAGACATAAGAGAAGATGCGTTCGTTGTACCCTTTTCTTTTTGAGGGTATGTCTTTTAATTTCTCCTTTATCGCTTAGCTTATCTTGTCTTATCTTTAGTATGTCCTCTCATTAGTATCTTTGACCTTTAGTTAGGATAATCCTATGGTTGAAACATGTGTTTGAGACATGTTATGTATGATGGATGCAAAATGGATGCAAGTGTTTGCTAGTGGTTGCTCATGGATGCATATATACACACACTTTAGGCACTAGATCGGCTCAGTCACTACATATTGCATATTGCATATATATATGGATGTATTTAGTAAAATGGATGAACGATGGTTGTATTATCATGTGGATGCTGCATTCAGATGATGGTTGTGCACGCATATAGAAGTATTATGTAGCATTAAGAATCTTTTGCATACATAATGGATGCATGGCACGATCATAGTTGCATTAAGGAGGTCAACTGAATCAGTGGACCGCCTGATTTTGCATTAGATACGGACATATACACACACTGTGCATTTAAACATGAAAGCATTAGAAGTCTGTAAGGACAATGGATGCCTGTGTATGATGGATGAGTAGATGGACGTTTGGATGGTAGGATATACATTCTTCCAGACTTGAAGATTTCGGGGACGAAATCCTAAAAGGAGGGGAGAATGTAACACCCCAAATTTTCTATTAACACTAAAGTTGCTAAAAATATTAATAAGTATGTAAGAGAGGGGATGTATCTAATATGAATATAAAGATATTAATAAGTATGTAAGAGAGGGGATGTATCTAATATGAATATAAAAATATTAATAAGTGTGTAAGAGAGGGGATGTATCTAATATGAATATAAAAATATTAATAAGTGTGTGAGAGAGTGGATGTATCTAATATGTATATAAAAACAATAATAAGTAAAGGGGGATGTATCTAATATGTACATTGTAGAAAATATATATATATTTATGACATGAATAGAAGTTTATTAATATGCTGAGTGTTTGCTGAGTCACTTCTGACTCATTGCTGAGTCAACAAGATAAACCCCATCTTGTCTGAACGGCTGCGGTTATTTCTAGGTTAAATCTAATGGCCTAAATGAATTCTAAAATCTATAAATAAGTGGGTAGACCCTAGACCTAAATCACTTGTAAAATTAGAGAAGCTACCGTCATGCTGCTGCCATGGAGTTCAGCATAGCCGTCACAAACTAAGAAGAGGAAGCCTAATCTACTACAACTAAATTCTACTCAACAAAACAAATCAAACCAAAGAACTCTCTCTCTAATTCTCTTCTTTTGTTGGTGAGTATGATGATTCTCACAAGACTATTACAAACTAATTTGACTCAGTTATGAATGGATCACAAGAAAGTGATGTGATTTGTAATTGTAAATTCTATATATTGTGGATCTCTTATTATGTTATTATGTTGTCGTATGATGTAAATTATATATGCTATGTCATGCTATGTTGTAAATTCTCTTATGCTATGTCGTGCTATGTTGAGAATCATGTCAAGCTATGTTATACTATCATACTATGCCATGTTATAAATCATGCTATATTATGTTGAAAAATCATGTTGTTGGATCATGCTTAAAGTTATGTTTTTTTTTCTTAATTTAAATGGATCTTGTTTATGGGAATTTGCCTATTAGGTTAGGTGTACCCATAAACTTGAAACTATAATTAAATAAAACTTGATTATGGGAATTTGCCTATTGAGTTAGGTGTACCCATATAAAACCATGTTGTTAAAAAATTAGATGATGTTGATTCACACATGTTCATATGTAAGTTTATGAAAATTGATTGAGATTATATTAGGTGAATTTTGAACAAGTTGACACCTTTAGGTCCATGACATGTATAATCTATGCAAGTTGGACATATGCAAGTTTCACCCCTTATTATGATTCATTTGGTCACATATACATGTTGTTATTATGATAATCTCTTTTATGCTATGAGTTAGGCTATTCGAGTCTAACATATATTTTGCGAATAAACGTTCAAACGTGGGGTAGGGGTAATATTAGGAATTAATAAATTGGGTGCAATTTTGTAAGATTTTGCATACCATGAATGGATGTCCATAATTGAGCCAATTATGGACATTGTTAAAAATTGGAAGTAATTAATAATTCAAGTAGGGAATTATTAAAATTGGGGGAAAGTGGATTATTATTAATAATCAATGCTTAGGACACGAGGTTGGACCCGTTTGTGATGTAAACCTGCCCGGACCCGCCCGGCAAATCCAGTAGTCACAAATGTCGGCCCAATGTGAGAGGTCCTCGGCCCAAACTAAAGCATAACAGTTGTAAAGACACGAGGTTAGACTCTTTTATGGTGTAAGACTGCCCGGACCCGCCCGGCAAATCCAGCTGCCATAAATGCCAGTCTAATGTGAGAGGTCTTTATGAGGTTATGGCCTTAATGAACTAAGAAATACTTAACCAGATAATCATGTAAGGTGGGACATGGGGGTTAAGTAGGTGCCTTGGGTGGCATGAGGAATCTGGTGGGTGCCTTTAGAGGCATTTGAAATACGATTAGACTTAACCAAACACACATGTAAATGAACATGACTAAGTGGGTTAAGTGGGATGGACTAATGGGGACAAGCTTAGGTGGAATGCTTGTGGTAAATAGTGGGGGCCCATTTCAACCAGTATCCCAAAACGTATCTTTGTGGGCTCGACCCAAGTCGAGGACGGGACACGCATACTGGGTTTGACTATAAGAGGCCAAAACAGGGAGCGGTGGCAACGCAAGTCCAACGGGTTTCATATGCGTGTGTGGACCCAGGCTGGTAGGTAAGACGTTGTTGCATCGTGTAGGTATAAGCCGTGCATGTCCGTTGTATCAGGTTGCCACTTTAGGGGAGTAATACACCCCACTGTGGGGCCAGCACGGGTATCTACGAGTTAGGGAGCCGATCGAATAATGGGAAGTAGGGTACACCTAGTGGAGATAGGGGCAGGCGACACCTATGTAGTCAGCTAGGGGTACGTAAAGCCATTGGGAAAGTTTCTAAGTGAAGCTAAGTGGGATGAATCTTTAGGGTGACTGGTGTGGTGCAGTATAGTGTTTATCCTTTAGTATTTAGGAGCGCCTATAACGTTGCCTTTAGCGATTGTCTATGTCCTTAATCTGCTCTTCATAGACATTTTCTTGTTTTCCAGCTTATGCCTTAGTCCAGTTATTTTGGTAATAGTATTGTAGAATTATCATATTCACCAGACTTTATGTCTGACCCCCTCTTTTCCATCCTTTTTCTCCCTTCAGGTCCGCAGGTTGGGCCAAGTTCTAGTGGAGTCTAGTTGGATCGCTTATCTTCTGGAAAGCTTGGACTGCTGAAGTAAAGTCCAGCTTGTTATCTTTCTTTTTAATGGCTATTCATGTAATGGGATTATGTACTTGTTTTATCAAGATAGATATTGTACTTGACATTGAATGTGGTGTTATGATGTAATCAAACATGTTTTGACTTCTGCTACAATGAAATAAAGTTTTTGAATTTCCAAGTACTATTTTATATCTGTCTTGTTGTAATTTTACTGTTCTATATTCACTTAAAACCTCCATGGAAGTTAATGCATTCCCTTTGTGAGTGACATTAATGGACGTGGGGTGTTACAAGTTGCAAGTTTGCTCATTTTATAATTGGCCCTGAAATGGAAGTATTTTAAGTTTTATCCGAGTTCTTTCTGTAAAAGGTTCATATATTTTTTTGGGCTGTTCTTTTTACTTATTAGGCCGTCTTGTTAAAATGCAATGGGCTGGGTTTATTGAAAATTTAAATGGTATTGATTAATCTTATTTTGCAAACATTCTATAATTTTCTTGAAAGTGTTTCAACTGATTTGTTTTATGTAAAATATACCATTCCACGGCTATATATATATATATATATATATATATATATATATATATATATATATATATATATATATATATATTTAATTCCAAACCAATAATATTGGTTTTAGAAATCTTTATATTCTTTATTTTGGAATTAAAATTCTTCATTTTAAAGTATTGCATTTTAAACTTATGAAGATAAATTGTTTTGCCTGTTCAATTTTAAATCCCTTTCAAAACTACTGTTAATATTAAATCAAGGTGAGTCTTCCAATAATACACTCATCAATGTCCAAAATCACTGGATGTAGGTAATGCCAAAGCATTGTGCATTCTTTTATTTTGGTTATATGCGATGAAGCAAAAGTGATGCTTAAGTTGTATTATTGGGTCAAATTTAACTAAGCTGCATAATAAGATTATGGCTTAGAGACAAACAACATGAATTATTCTTTAATTTTGAGCACATGAATAATACTGAATAAATTTCGACATGCGATCCAAGAGTTATATATATGATATAGTTGGCATAAGATGACTACCTAAAAGATTGTGTTTTGGGGATTTTCCAAAGCATAGTCAAAATATGATTAGATATGGATCTTGGAACACCTTAATATACATATACCGATATATATATTAAGATATAGGGATGTTGATTTGAATGGGAGCATATTTATTTTATTTATACATTTGTATTTATATAGAAGTGATTATTATCATTTTGATTGTCAAAATTATTAATCATTATTATTTATTATCTCTTGTAGATACAAATGGCCAGCAACACCAATAATAATCTATCGCTTAGGTCTGTTCTTGAAAAAGAAAAACTGAATGGAATAAATTTCCTAGACTGGCACCGTAACTTGAGGATTGTCCTCAAGCAGGAAAGGAAGCTGTATGTAATTGATGGGCCTACTCCAGGGGCACCACCAAGTACTGCACCACGTCCAGAGATTAATGCTCATAAGAAACATCAAGACGATGCTCTTGATGTTAGCTGTCGTATGCTGGCAGCCATGAATCATGTGTTTCAGAAGCAACACGAATTCATGGATGATTATGATATGATCGAGCACCTTAAGAAACTGTTCGAAGGGCATGCTCGTCAAGAAAGATATGACATGAGCAAAGCATTATATCACTGCAAGATGGGAGAAAAGGAACCCGTTGGTCCACACGTACTAAAGATGATTGGTTATATAGAGTATCTCGAGACATTAGGGTTTCCTTTGACACCAGAAGCTCAAACCGATCTTGTGCTCCAATCATTAAACAGTAAATATTCTCAATTTATTATGACCTGTCTCATGAATGAGATTGAGAAGCCCTTGACTGAGTTATTAAGCTTGTTGAGAACTGCTGAGAATAACATGAAGAAAGCAGAACCAACCGCCATGATGATGGTGCAAAAGGAAACTGCTAAACCTAAGGGCAAGGGCAAGAAAAAACAGCTTAAGAAGACTGCTAATAAGACCAATTTCAAAAAGGCATCAAAGCCTAAAGGAGAGGTTCCCAAAGAAGGTGATTGTCACTATTGCGGAAAGCCATGTCACTGGAAACGCAACTATTATGCTTATTTGGAAGAACTAAAGAAGAAGAAGGGAAGTGTGACTTCACCCAATTCAGGTATAAATGTTATATATGTCAATTTATCTACTTCATCATCATGGGTATTAGATACTAGATGTGGATCACATATATGTTCAATTTGCAGGAAATGCAAAGGAGTAGAGACTTGGTAGAAGGAGAAGTGGACTTGCGTGTGGGAAATGGAGCAAAAGTTGTCGCATTAGCCATAGGAAGCTGCCACTTGTCCTTACCAACTGGATTAGTTTTAAAATTAGAAGATTGTTATTTTGTGCCTTCTATTAAGAAAAATATTATTTCTGTTTCTTATTTGGACAAGTTAGGATTTTCGTTTATAATAAAAGACAGATGCTGTTTATTTTATTTGAACGAGATATTTTATGGAAGTGCACAGTTAGTTAATGGTCACTATGTTCTTAATTTTGATATGCCAGTTTATAAAATTAATACCAAAAGGATTAAATCAAATGATTTAAATCCAACGTACCTTTGGCATTGTCGTCTAGGCCATATAAACGAGAAACACATATCAAAACTCCATAAAGATGGAATTTTGAATTCATTTGATTTTGAATCTTATGAACAATGCGAATCTTGTTTATTAGGGAAGATGACAAAAGCACCTTTTTACTAAACACTGTGAACGGGCAAAAGATGTATTGGAACTTATACATAGTGATGTATGTGGTCCAATGAGCACATCAGCTAGAGGCGGGTTTTATTACTTCATTACATTTACTGATGACTTCATTAGAAATGGATATGTGTATATGAAACACAAATCTGAATCCTTTGAAAAGTTCAAAGAATTCAAGAATGAAGTTCAAAACCAACTTGGTAAGAATATAAAAACTCTTCGAACAGATCGAGGAGGAGAATATTTGAACCAAGAGTTTAATGACTATCTTAAAGAGTGTGGTATTGTATCGCAACTTACTCCGCCGGGAACACCGCAATGGAATGGTGTATCCAAAAGGAGAAATCGCACCTTATTAGATATGGTACGATCAATGATGAGTCAAACAGATCTTCCAATAAGTTTTTGGGGTCATGCCCTTGAAACAGCTGCATTCATACTTAATTGAGTACCCACTAAAATGGTTCAAAAGACACCATATCAGATATGGACTTGGAAAAGTCACGTTGTCTCCTTTATAAAGATTTGGGGATGTGAGGTTTATGTTAAGCGTCTCATATCTGATAAGCTCATACCCAAATCAGATAAATGTTATTTTGTGGGATATCCAAAGGAAACAAAAGGATATTATTTCTACAAACCATCTGAGAATAAAGTGTTCATTGCTTGATTTGGTGTTTTCATGGAAAAGGAACTAGTCTTTAAAAATTCTAATGGAAATAAAGTAGAGCTCGAAAAAATTCGAGAACCACAAGATGATATTGAACCTAATCTTGAAGTTGAGCAAGAACCACAAAATGTTGTGGAAACTGAAGATGCTCAAATTACACAAGACATTCGTAGATCTGGTAAAATACGCCATGAGCCCAGTAGATATACTGGATATCTAGTAACTCAAACAGGAAATGTAATGCTCATAGATCAAGATGAGCCCACTTCTTACCAAGATGCTATGAATGGACCAGAATCGGAGAAATGGCTTGAAGCCATGAAATCTGAAATGGATTCCATGTACACAAACCAAGTGTGGACTCCGGTTAATCCACCTGACGGGGTAAAACCAATTGGGTGTAAATGGGTTTTCAAGAAGAAAACTGACATGGATGGTAAAATACAAACCTATAAAGGCCGGTTGGTGGCAAAAGGTTTCAAACAAGTTCAAGGAGTTGACTATGATGAAACTTTCTCCCTAGTAGCTATGGTTAAATCCACTAGGATTATGCTTGCAATTGCAGCCTTTTACGATTATGAAATCTGGCAGATGGATGTCAAAACTGCATTCCTTAATGGGAATCTTATCCAGGATGTGTACATGACAGAACCTGAAGGTTTCGTAAATCCAAAGGAAGCTAGAAAAGTATGTAAACTGCAATGATCCATATATGGATTAAAACAAGCATCTCGGAGTTGGAATCTTCGTTTTGATGAAACAGTCAAAAAGTTTGGCTTCGCTAAGAATGAAGATGAACCTTGTGTATACAAGAAAATTAGTGGGAGTAACATTATATTCCTGGTATTATATGTGGACGACATATTGCTTATTGGGAATAATGTTGATTCATTACAAGCAATAAAGATATGGTTGGGAAAAATTTTCTTAATGAACGATTTAGGCAAGGCATCCTATATTTTAGGTATTAAAATCTATAGAGATAAATCAAGAAAATTAATAGGCCTAAGTCTGAATACATACATTGATAAAGTGCTGAAAAGGTTTGGCATGCAAGAGGCAAAGAAAGGATACGTACCCATATCACAGGGTATATCACTTTCTAGGTCTCAATGTCCTAAGTCATCAGGTGATAAGGAACGCATGAAGATGATCCCTTATGCCTTGGCAATTGGATCAATCATGTATGCAATGTTATGTACTCATCCAGATATCTCTTATGCTTTAAGTATGACAAGTAGATTCCAATCAGATCTAGGTGAAAGTCACTGGACAGCTGTCAAGAACATTCTAAAGTACCTGAAAAGGACTAAAGACTTATTCTTGATATATGGAGGCGAAGAGGAATTAATGGTAAATGGTTACACAGACGTTAGTTTCCAGACTGATAAAGATGACTACAAGTCACAGTCAGGCTATGTGTTTTTCCTGAATGGTGCTGCTGTTAGCTGGAAAAGTTCAAAGCAAGAAACAGTCGCTGATTCGACTATGGATGCTGAACATATTGCTGCTTCAGAAGCTGTTAAGAAGGCTGTTTGGATTAATAAATTTATCACTGAACTTTCTGTTGTTCCATCCATTGTAGATCCAATAGATCTTTATTGTGACAACAATGGGGCCATTGCTCAAGCTAAGGAACCTAGATCACATCAACAATCCAAACACATACTTCGGCGATACCATCTCATCCGTGAAATTGTTGACAGAGGAGACATACATATCTGCAAAGTCCCTACGGATAATAACGTTGCAGACCCATTGACTAAAGCTCTGTCGCAGCAGAAGAATGATAGTCACACTAATTTCATGGGTATTCGATACATGAGTGATTGGCTCTAGTGCAAGTGGGAGATTGTTAGAATTTGTGCCTTGGAGGCTATCTGTTAGATGTGAATAATGGTAACATTGTTATTGTTATGTTTTATTTGGAATAAAATGTTCTGTTATTTTATATTTACTGCATAATATAAATATGAATATTATAGAAGTCCTTAGAATAATAATACAGAATTATATAGTTCGAGTAAGACTGAACTTGAGATTATATGATATGTCAAGTATTATAATTCTTAAAAGTCCCTAGTCGAGTTTTATTGTTTATACAGGACAACAATAAAGCATTGAGACTAGTATATTGATTGACTGATGATCACATCTCATTTACCACTAATATACGTGATATTAAAGTCAAGATATAAATACGTATTAGAGAATAGCGTATTGGGCTGACCCACAGTGAGATAACTACCTGGAATATAATCAACAGTATCATAAGTTGTTCTCATAGTGATAGTGATATAATGGTCCTCAGACCTGAGATCATTATAATTTTGTTCGAGGATATTTGTGTTTTGATATCATCAAAAGTTATTTCGTAACAAAGTAATGATAACGGTGATTATTGGATATATCTAGAGTCGGATATAAATTATGAATGATCTAGATGGAATTTAACCCTACGATATATATTCGTAGTGATATCCATGGGCCTCTTGATTGAGTGAGACTGTGAAATGCATGGTCGTGCTCAAATATTGATTTGTTCTGAACAGTTTACTCATCGATCTAGAAAACAGATTAAATTATAAAGAGGATGATACGATCCATGCCTCCAGTTTAATCTTGGATATATCGGTTAAAAGGATTAAATTATATTAAGACACTATTCACAAAAGGTTGTTTTGAATCATTACTATTATAGCTTGGGTAACAATGATGTGTTACTAGACCGCCGCTCGTTGTTTACGGTCTAAATGTTGTTTAAACTGTTGCCAACGCTGTGATAGCCTATAAGGTCACACATACGTATGTTGTAAAAGGCGAGGATATTTAAATATAATGGTTTTTGACTAATTCTATTATTTAAATATGGGTGAATGGGTCACATGGTAAGAGAAAATGTCAGTTCTAATGTTATAAAGGAAGGGTCTGACCTTTTCTTAATTCAGTATTATTACAACCGAAATTCTTTTAAAAACCCTAGATCCCAGTTAGCTAGTACTACCTCATTCTTCCTCGATTCGATTTCGAGAGCATCGTCAGTGGATCTCCAATAGAGGCGCTCGAATTCAAGCGCTCGTGTTGATTCAATCTAGAATCCGATTCAACGATCAAAGTTAGGGTTTCGTTCGATCTTGCTATTCAAAGAAGAAAGGTACCTATTTTGATTTAATTTTGTTGGATTTCGTTAACTGGGGTTTCTGATTTTGGTTGTTTCCGCTGCCAATCGATCCTTAATTCACTTCAATGGTATCAGAGTGAAGGAGTTAACTCCTTCGAGTGGAGCACAATTTGGTTTGTTGAGAGAACACTTAGGGCATGCACTCATAATCATTGCATGGCATGGCTATTCTTTTGAGTGCGCGATTTGACCAATCTTATTTCTTTCTCTTATCTAGTGACATGGCTAGAGGACAGGGAGGACGGGTTCACGGATCTGGAGACCCGCGATGACCTCAGAGTGCTTTTCTCGGTGCCCTTAGGAGGGGGCTAGTTTGTATGGTGAGGCCCCACCTTCACAGGGTCGTAGTAGCGGGAGTCGTCAACCCGATAGACCCCAATTGCCTTCGTCTCCTCCTCCCCCTCCCCTAATCCGAGTGTCTGTGGGAGATTCGCGTCTTGACTTAGGGGGATCGAGGCACGTGCCCTCAACAACCCCTTCTCGTACCGTTCTTGAGGTTCCTGTTCACCCTGCTAAGGGGAAGGAGCCATCGCTTGCTCGGCCAGGGTTGGGTAAGGCGGCTGTGATAGAGATGGGAGATCTGACAAAGGCTCCGGTTTCGGAACTTTCGATCGAGGAATGGAAAGAATTCTTGAAATATTACTTCTCACGCCATTACTTTGATGAGATGAAATTTATTCTCGATCTCCACCCCGCCCCATCTAGGGAGTCTGGGGAAATATGGATGCACGTGAAGGCTGCGTATCA
Organism: Allium sativum; assembly: GCA_030737875.1. Taxonomy (NCBI): domain Eukaryota; kingdom Viridiplantae; phylum Streptophyta; class Magnoliopsida; order Asparagales; family Amaryllidaceae; genus Allium; species Allium sativum. The sequence continues at coordinate 80,062,226 of CM060925.1, forward strand.
CCAGGCTAATGAACTCACCAACTATTCTCATAATCTCTCGGAGTTGATCAAGAAGAAGAACATGGATCTGCTTAACCAACAACTGACTATTGATTGCGAGAAGACCACCGTTGCCACTCTAGAGAAAGAGATAGGTAAGTCTACCGCCAGTATTTAGGAAATTTCCATTACTCGTTCCTGTATCTTTGAATGCTAATTCTCGGATCTCATTGTTTTCAACTGAGATGAGATAAGGGTATGAGACACTCAAGAAGGAGGTTGATGACTCCCACGCTGTTTACACGGAAACTATAGCCGACCTAACTACCCATAATACGACCTTAAAGAAGGACAAGGCTGAGACGGATAAGGTCTACATCGAGTTGGACATGAATCGACTTAGTGCGGTGACCTTTCCATTTAAACTTTGGACATCCTTAATGTTCTTGGGAATTTGGATGTCCCAAATAGCTTGGATTTTTTCTGGATTGCCTTTGATCCCCCGGGAGTTGACGATGAAACCCAAGAATTTTCCTGAAGCGACTCCGAAGGAACACTTCAAGGGGTTGGTTCCATGTCGTACCGGCGGAGGATATCGAACATTTCAGAGAGGTCGTGGAAGTAACCGCTTGATACTTTAGATTTTACCATCATGTCGTCCACGTACACCTCCATGGACTTTCCGATTTGTCTTTTAAAGAGTCAATTAACCATTTGCTGATAAGTAGTGCCGGCATTCTTGAGGCCGAAGGGTATGACGCGATAGCAGTAAAGTCCGAGGTCAGTTATAAAGGAGGTGTGATCCTGGTCGCTAAGATTCATCGGAATTTGGTTGTAGCCAGAGTAGGCATCCATAAAAGATAGTAGCTGGTATCCGGCGGTTGAATCAACAAGTCAGTCGATCTTTGAGAGTGGGAAACTGTCCTTGGGACGCGCATTGTTCAAGTCAGAGAAGTCGACACACGTCCACCATTTACTGTTAGCTTTCTTCACCAAAACCGGGTGGGAGACCCACTCAAGGTAATCGGCTTCGCGAATGAAATTGTTGTTAAGTAGACGGTCTACCTCTTCCTCAAGTGCCTTGGATCTCTCTGGTCCTAAGAAGCGGCGCTTCTGCTTGACTAGAATTGTTGTAGGATCGATACTTAGACAATGGCAGGCGATCGCAGGGTCGATGCCTTTCATATTGGAATGAGTCCATGCGAACACATCTAGGTTTGCCTTCAAGAAATCTCTAAGATCCTCTTTGATTACTGGATGAAGTTGTGATCCTATCATTAGCACCCTAGACGGATCATCGGGGTTAACGGGAATATCTATTGTAGATTCGACCGGGGTAGCCCTCTCGAACTCGGGCTCTTCGTCCTTCCGAGGGTCGAGGTCCTCGGAAAGATGCCAGTGGCGCCTGAGCCAAGGCCCAGACGCCGCTGATTGCTATGCTGAAATTGTCTTGGCGCAAGAAGGCGTGTGTATTGTTTCTCCCTTGTCCTTATTGCGCGAATCCTTCAATTCTATTGCATAACACTCTCTAGCGCTCACTTGGTCATCTCTGACTGTTCCGATCCCATTTTCCGTTGGGAATTTCATTAGGAGGGACCATGGCGACATGCAGGCCTGGAACTCTGTGAGAAAAGGGCATCCAAGGAAGGCGTTGTAGGGGGATTCAATGTCTATAACCACGAAAGTAAGGATTCGGACCCGACTTCGGTCCCCCTCGCCTAGCTCCACAGGTTGATCGATCATTCCTACTGGGGAACTAGAAGCCCCATTGAAGCCATGGATAGAGGCGCGACACGGCTTCAAGTCATTTGTTTCCAACTTCATCTGGTCGTAAGCAGCTTTGAAAATGATGTCGACTGAGCTTCCGGAATCAATTAACACCTTCCAAACGAAAGCGGCACCGATTTGAGCTGTTATAACTAGCGGATCGGTGGTTGGGATTTCCACCCCAATAGAATCTCTTTCTCGAAAAACAATGTCATCTTGCATGGTCTTTTGGATCTTAGCTGGGATGGATTCGTTGAGCGTGGATCAAGTTTCATAAGTAGCAAGCTTTACTGAACTAACATACTTTTGCATTTTTCGAAAGATGTCATGTGTGGGATAAGGTCTGCCACATATGGTGTTGATTATGATCCCATGCCTTGGGTTAGAAGGACCCGGAGCTTCCTTGGTAGTTGCTTGAGGTGCTGGCGCCTGAGGCTTTGAATTTGCTTCGGGAGAGAAAGGTTCTTGGATGTATTGTTCAAGTCGCTTCTCACAGATGAGCTTCTCAATTACAACCCTGAGCTAGCGACACTCATTGGTATTATAGCCGTACACGTCATGGTAGTGGCAGTACCTCCCAGTATTCTTCTCGAGGTCGGTTGATTCCCTGGTGCGCAGCTTCTTATATGGCAAAGTGTTGCATGTCTCTAATAAATTGTTTCTAGGTCCTCGTTTAGCGGGGTGTATGTCTCGAAGGCTCAGTAAGAGTCGGGCTTTCTTGGCTCGATCGGGGCCTGATTGTTGGTCCGACCATCTTGCCTACCATTGTTTGGCCTTTGCCTGTTGGGACCTGCCCCCTTGTTTTGATCAAAAGGCTCTCTTACTTGCTTTCTTCTGAGGCTGTTATTTGCAGCGTCTTCCTGAGAGCCATTGGGGCTAAAGGTGGATGAGAGTCGGTTGCGTCTCGCCTCTTCTTGGCACAAGTACTGATCCGCCTTCTCATGTAAGGCATCAAGGCTTTTTGGCTGCTTCCGATCGATCCACACCCCGAATTCGAAAGTAGGAAGGACACCTTTAGCCAACTGGAGGAGGATGGTGCGAGGTCCAGATCCTCGACCTTGGCGAGGGCAATGTTGAACCTGTAGAGGTAGCTTTTGAGTGACTCAGCGGGCCCTTGGTATAAGTTGGAAAGGGCGAGGACATTCTTCATAGTTGGTATGGGCATCCTGAATTGCTTGACCAACTACGTCGCTAACTGGCCGAAGTTGTTAATTGAATCAAGTGGGAGGCGAGAGAACCATAACAGGGTAGTTCCTGACAAGAAGACCGGGAAACACTTGCATTTGACCGGATCGTTGCCCTGACTGGAGTCCATTTGCCATTCATACCAATTGAGGAAGACACAGGGGTTAGTGGTGTCGTCGTAGAGCGGCATTTGCGGCATGCTAAAGCGTTGCGGCCACTCAGCTTCATTTACCCTTCTTGTGAAGGGGTTATGCCTAGTGTGCGCTTCCTATGAATCGTGCACATTTCCTCGCATTTCTCTCATAATTCTTCGGACCATGTCGGGAAGTTAAGTTGGATGGGGTCCACCGTTGGGACCCATGGGTTTTGACGAGGTTCCGGAGTTCTATTGCGAGGGTGTATTCTATGATGGATGTACGGATCGTCTTCCTCCATGTCCTCGACATCAATGATTGGGTCTTGGTATGGACGGTAAGGTAGAGCGGGGTGATGAGGATCATGTTCTGGAGGAGCGCGGGCCGTTGGAATAGCGGGCCCATCACCCTGATTGGCGACCATCGGGTTGTATCGAGGAATAGGTTGGTTTGTAGGATTTGGTCCGTCGTTGATGATCAAGCGAGAGTGGTCACGGTACTGTGCCCCCTCACTATATGTGATTGTAGTTCGGCCGCCGTTTCCATTTTCGTTAACATTGCCATGGCCGTTGCCGAGAGCGTGGGTGCGAGCGGCGATGTAGTTGATGAGGCTAAACCTCCTCCTTTGATGCGGACCCTTTGACTCGGAAGAGGAAGTTTCCGACATAGTTGGTCGGGGTCGAGCGTTGTTCCGAGTTAGTTGAAATCGAGCGACGATGCATTGACTTTCTTTTAGTTGCCGTATAAGGTCGATGTTATTCATTAATGCTTGGTTGAGCTCGACCGCGGTGTTCTCATATCTTTCATTAAGCGCGTGAATTTGAGCTTGTGTAACGGGCGCTTCGGGGTCCACAATAGGAGGGACGATTTCATTAGTGGTCGGGATATCTGCCGGTTGAGGTTGTTGGGATGTACCGGCCTCGGCTGCGGCTGAAGAGCCGACCATTCCGTTATTTGACTTCTTTACCATTGTGAGCGGACTCGACATCAGGTTGAGAAAGGAACCTTAAGCTCATCGAAGTCGAGATGAAAATGTGGGAGAAAGGCGCAAATCTTGAGTTCAGTTCTCAGTGAAAGCACCAAATGTTGACGGCAAAAAATGTCGTAAACACCAAAGATTCCAATTACTAGGAATAGTTAATGTGGTCGCATAGACAAGAGCATGAAAAAGATAAATGAAACGAGAGATTCATAGTGGTTTGGCCTCGTGAGGGGCCTACGTCCACTTTGAAGCGTTGTTGAAATATTATTGATCACCAAAGATTACAAGGTTGAGCCCATCACATGACACCTCATTACATTTGCTTGTAGGCTAGGTGATGTCATCATTATCATATATGATGTCATAATTGGCATATATTAAAGAATATTGGAAAAAAGACACTTTTGCCCTTCTTCTTGCTTAAAGTGGAGAAGCCATTAATGGGGCTCTCATGAAGTCTCAAGGTCACAATATCCCTCCCCCTTGAAGTGTGAGGCCATAGGGTATTTATAGGACAAGGATTAGGTAGGAGTAGGTGGAAGTAGGTAGGAGTAGGTAGAAATGGACCCCTACACCCAGAAATTCACACCCCCTCCGCATGCATGCCAGAATTTCGCACCCCGCCCCTGGGGTGCGAATTTCGCACATTGTGGGGCACGGAATTCGCGCCCCCTGGGGGTGCGAGCTTCTAGCCTATAGAGGTGCGAAATTCGTGCCCCAGAGTATGAATTTCGCACCCCCGCAGGGTGCAAACTTCGCACTCCGCAGGGTGCGAATTTCGCACCCGGCTAGTCACGAACTTCGCACCCTGTTGGGTGCGAAGGTCGTCTTCGGGGGGTGTGAAGGCCTTGGGCGCATATGCTATGGTGGTCCGTGGCTCGGGTTGCGAGGCCTTCTGATGGCGCTGTCCCTCTTCAGCCTGTTTCCCGTACTCCTAAGCGTCCTCCTAGCCTTGTCTCCACGCGATGGGTTGAGCTGAGCATGTCTTGTGTACTTTTGGGAACCAGACCAAAAGGCTGATTAACATGAGGCACAAGCTTGGTGGGTTTGGCTTGTGTCAATCTGCAGTTTGGAACCCATATCAGTCAGTATACCTATTGGTATCTTTTTAGAGGGGACGTCGCACTAGGTAGAGGTCAAGGCACGCTTTACTGAACTGGATAGTAAGAGGTTCACATGAGGGTGGGTACGGGGGCGTTCCGGCAGAGTCATGAGCGTGCATTGTCAGACTATGGAAGATAAGGCGTGTAACACCAGTAAATAGGTCTATGTGATATAGTTGTTGGGTTAGAGAGTGATACACGCTATCGTTGGGGCTTACACAGGGTATTTACATAGTAGGGAGCCGATCGTTTGGGTAGTAATTAGCATACACCTAATCCTGTTGTTGTATAATTAGGGTAGCACCTAATATGGTTATATAGTATGCCTACTACTGTTGTTTATTTCTATTGTTAATCCTGCTATTATGTAATCATGTTGAACTTGTTATACTAGTATTGGTGCAGACATACCTGTTTTAGGATATAAATATGAAGCTTTACCCGATCATAAGTTTATTCTTGTTATTCCTGTCCATCATGTTTACCTTCTACGACACTATAAATTTCTCATCCAGTCTTATTTACCTGTCTTGGCATTTCTATTTTATGCACATTTGTAAATCACTTGAACTCGCCAGACTTTATGTCTTATCCTTTTTCGCATCTTTCTTCTTCCCCCCAATCATCAGAGTGGTAGACTCAACAGTGACTAGGATTCCTCTTATAGCTTGGACTTGGATTTCCCGGGATGTATCATTTTGACTTGCTATTTACTTTAGTATGGCTTATGGCGAGGGATATGATTTTATGTACTATGATATTTTATTTCATGAAATGTTTTGCGAGACAGGTTTGAGACATTTGAGTAGTTGTAATTGGTTTCGATGTACTTGTGAAACTGTGCTTGTGAAACTGTGCTTTATTTCTTTTATAATAAAGTTTAAAATTTTATGCTGCTTATTTTATCGGTCTTGTATATTCTCTGTAATGATTACAAATCGCGTTTCACGAAACTTAATATCTTAAGAGTGACATTATCGAACATGGGGTGTCACAAGCCCCTTGAAAATTACCTTACATGAGCTATTTCGGGCCTGAATCTATACAGTGAATTCTATTCCCTTGAAGGTCTTGCTCCTGAGATGGTGTAGTTCTTGTGTAATATGCAAAATTTAATTTTTGGTCGCACCAAAACCATTGCCACCTCAACATTGGCTACAGTGTCTTGGCCATTGGCCATATTTTTCCTACATCTTATCATACCTCTTCTTAGGTTCATTCCTAATATTTGTTCATATAGTAAGAAAGCATCTTAGAATAAAGTAGGTTTTAACTTATAGAGAGTGTGTGTGTGCGCGCCCGCGTGCGTGCGCGTAATATATTTGTACGTGTTGTCCTAGACTAAACTCATTCTAGAGAACTATCAATAACGATTATTCTCTTAACCTAAGCTCTAATCCCAAATGAAATGGCCCCACTCCTCGACCTTAGAAATCAATACTAATACATCGTCGGTATTCATGTGCCATATATCTGATGCCTAAGAGTTAGATTATTGGAGGTTAAAAGAAAGTAAGGTAGAAAATAGAATAATTAGGATCTCAGGTTGTGTTAATTTTAATAAATTACGTCTTTAAATTCATAGAGAAATTCTTGTAAATACTAGTTCAGAGAGAATGGTTATATACCCTATTCTTACCTTTGCTGGTGTAAACAAATGCAACAGAATGAAAGGTAAATACAACAACAAGGTCTAAAAGGTCCATGCTGCAATAGCCTCTGAAATGCTTCACTGCTTCTTGCTCCAAAACAATACGTTCCTTCTGAACACTAGGATGCTTGAAGCTAGAGCTTAAGGGCAAAGAATATAACTCCAGGTCAGTTAGGACTGGTGTCCGATCCAATTTTAATTAGGGTTGAAATTGAACACACATCCTTCCAATCTGATCCGATCGATTTACACCTCAACATAAGATCACAACCACACATAAACATGGCATGGATTTTTCTCTTATTATAATCAAGCCTTTTCTATGTAAAATTATCTAGTATTATCATCAATGACCTGCATGATAAAACCCATAAACTAAATCGAATCAGATTATGAAATTGTTACCATCGTTAAATTCCGTGTGTGCTAGGCATTAATACAAAATGGCAAGCCATTTGGGAGAATTGATACCCCACAATGGCAAGGTAAGAAACTACCTTCCATATAGCACACCTTTATAGGTATGTACCGAGGACCAACTGCCATTCGCTTGTCTAGCAAGATCAGCCGAGTTACACATACCTGAAGTTATACCATGACTGAATTTGACATCACCCCGGTCGTAACCGACCTAGCCAGGATTCCATAGCTTACACCACATACTCAAAATATATAGAGTAATATATAAAGGAGATGAACATATCATAATGGATGCGACAAACTTAGGCTTACAACGGGCCATGTTTCTTCCATTACCAATTGATGAAGCTTAAGGTCATCAATTACCATATACCAAGCGCATCACCCGTTTTGAATACCACGTTGCCAAGTCCATTACAAACACCTGATTTCCACTAATATATAACTTTAAGCTCTTAAGTCTGAGAGAAGGATATAAAAAGTGCAGTAGAGTTACTTCCCACACAACCAAACATATGTACATTCATAGAGATAAATATATGCAGATTAGAAGTGCAGAATCAGACATTTCCAAACAAGTCATCCTGTTTTTGGATAAACCGAAGGAACTCCCTCTACTATTTGGTGTGATTGAATAGAAAGGAGCCATTGCGTCGAAGATCTAAAGGTAGAACTATTTTCGATTAGCAATATAGGAAAGTTCCCCTATATCCCTTATCCGGGGTAGGTGTGTTGACTCATCCCTTATCCGGGCGGATTTGGAGTACGTATCTGTATTGTTTTATGCATTGTATTCGTTGCTGACTCAGCATGACTTTTATGGTCTGGATTAAAAACCTAAAATCTAAAGGCTGAGGTTGACTTTGTAACCCTATAAACAGATGACTTCTCTCATTCCTAATTCACACGAATTCTTCATAGCTTCTTCTGCTTCTATATAATTATTCTGAAAAATATAAACACATAATGGGGGAATGCTGCTGAGGATTGGATCAAACAAAGACAACATCATAAGTTGCATACATACAACATGGATTGGAGTTGTACTCTTCTACGACATAGTGTTATATATATTTATCTTCACCAAGACTCATTATGAGTTACCCGTCATTTACAGATCTGATTTCTTTGACTTTGAACATGACAGTCAACTAAAACTAGTTAGGATATGTAGTATTAGTAAAGCAAATATTGTACATGTTTCACTGTTAATGACCTATGTCGTTATGATCAGTTATACATATGCCTGTAATGTTGGAAAATTAACAAGTTATATGTGTCTACCTTCCTTTTCCCATTATCTATGTTTTATGTTTATTTCCAGTCTTGCCTATATGCCTATGTGATTTGGTTCTATTCTTCTTCCTTTATTATCCCTTTTATTTTAGGCTAAGTCTAGGCCTTTGGAAGCCTAGGCTATACCCGATTTGAGTGTGTGCGTATAATTAGAGCAATAGTCAATGATATGAAAAGATGAATTTGGGCATATTATTAATTTGGAACTGATTAGTTATAGTTTAGGAAAAGGGATAACTATACACATGACTTGCTGTAAACTAATAAAAGGGATAATGTGTATATGTTGCTATGACTTGGTAGAAATATGCATAAACCTATATATGCTGTAATTTGGGGACATAATTGATATGCATATGAAATGAACATGTTAGATTTGACTTAAAATGAAAATTAAGTAAATGACATGTCAAGAATAGGGTAAGTACTAGATGTAGATTGATAAACAAAAATGCTATGGGAATTGTATACATCTGGACATGTAACAACTATAACCACGCTTATTAGTAAACCTAAACATAGTTCCCTCTTCTGCGGTTGTATCGGGTTTTGGGACTCTTAAATCCTAGTTTGGGGGCACAAGCTTAGGGGGTTCGGCTTATGTCAATCTGCTGCTTGAAACCCATATCAGCCAGTATCCCTGTTGGTATCTTTTTAGAGGGGACCTCGCACTAGGTAGAGGTCAGGGCACGCTTTACTGAATTGGATATTAAGAGGTTCACATAGGGGTGGGTACATGCACGTTCCGGCAGAGTCATGAGCATGCATGGGTCCAACTAGGGAAGATAAGACACTGTAACACCAGTAAATAGGTCTGTGTTATATAGTTGTTGGGTTAGGAGTGATACACGTACTACCGGGGCTGACTCATGGTATTAATGTAGCAGGGAGCCCGCTTGGGTAGTAACTAGGGTATACCTAATCCTTCTGTTGTATAATTAGGGTAAAACCTAATATGGTTATAGGGTACACCTAATCCTGCTGTTTAGACCTACTGTTTATTTCTGTTGTTAATCCTGCTGTTATGTAATCATGTTGAACTTGTTATACTAGTATTGATGCATACATACATATTTTAGGATATAAATGTGAAGCATTACCTGATTATATGTTTATTCCTGTCTATTATGCTATTTTGTCTAGTTTAAGTTTACCTTCCATGACGTTGTGCCTTTCTCATCCAGTCTTATTTACCTGTCTTGGCATTTCTATTTTATGCACATTTTTAAATCATTGGAACTCGCCAAACTTTATGTCTGACCCTTTTTTCGCATCTTTCTTCCTTCCGCTCTAGGCCCTCAGAGTGGCAGCACTCAACAGTGATTAGGATTCCTCTTACAGCTTGGACTTGGATTTCTTGAGATGTATCATTTTGACTTGTTCTTTACTTTAGTATGGCTCATAGCGATGGATATAATTTTATGTACTCTGATATTTTATTTCATGAAATGTTTTACGAGACAAATTTGAGATATTTGGGTAGTTGTAACTGGTTTTGATGTACTTGTGAAACTATGCTTTATTTCTTTTATAATAAAGTTTAAAATTTTCCACTGCTTATTTTATCTGTCTTGTATATTTTCTGTAATGATTACCTATCGCGTTTCATGAAACTTAATGCATTCTCTTAAGGGTGATATTAATGGTCGTGGTGTGTCACATTTGGTATCAGAGCTGAAGGTTACAAGAACAGATAAAAAGTTTTTAAAATCATTTTCAAAAGCAAAGTATTTCCAAGTAAAAATCTATTTTTGAAAAAAATATCCCCTCAAGCCATAGTCAATATTCTCTCATTCTCTTGTTGAATATTTTTTTCTTTTGTCTTTAGCATGTCCGGGGCACCCAATCTTCTTGAGGGCATTTCGTTACCCACATGGTTCTGTAGGTACCTTGAGGCTATGACACCTGCCGGAGGTCAAGGGGATGCTCTTTGCCCTGCTGCAGCCGCTCTTCCTCCATCTCCACGAGTAGATAACTTTTCTATGTTGTGCAAAGACTTCTACGCTAAGGGAGGAAAACCATTTCATGGTACCGAAAGGTTTGTTGAAGCACAGAACTGGCTACGAGAGACGGAAAACTTGTTTGGAATTTTTGAGGTCGACGACCGAAGGAAGATACAACTAGCTGAATGGCAACTTAAGGATGAGGCTTCATACTAGTGGCAAGTTGTAACGTCCCAGAGAAATCGATTCTCGAATTTTGACAATAATATTGAAACCCGTATTGCTTGTCAAAACCTAAGTACCGAAAACACCCGATAGTGTATCTCTGAACCCATATACAACACACAGCGGAATAAATACTAATACGTCTGAACTCCTCCAGTACGTCTTCTGAACTTTGTAGTATCCAATAACCTAAACCTGTAAAACCTGGTCTAACTCGAGGATTTTAAAGGTTGGATCGGTCTGATGAACCGAGTGGGAAACCCACTAAGTTTATAGGTAACATCCTACTTGATTTTAAAGTTAACAAATCTTTTCTGAAAGAAAAGGATAGTCGTAAGACCAATCCACACATAAACACGGATGGTTTTTACCTTAACTCAAACCATTTTGGAATCATATATTATTCTGATATTATAATAGTGTCTAAATACAAATAAATAGCAATTTATTGGAACGCTTGCATCTCATGCTCCACATATATAATATACTACCAAAACCACGAGCACTTATTGGAGATTGGATTCCGACTATGAAAAGGTACAGAACCACCTTCCGATAGTGTATCTCTAGAGAGGAATACACTGGGTTCAACAAGAACATCTTGCACCCCGGCCACACATGACCTACCACTCATTTCGTTTGAGTGTATCGAACGTATATCACCAACGGTTGGGATTAGCAACCATTTCCCGAAAGGGACAACATCGAATAGAATAAAAAGGAAACGAAATTTCTCTAGATAGGCGATTATACATCCTACTTGGGAGCGACCCACTTAGCCATGGCCACCATTCACTTTGAATACCACATCATCAGATCCTCCAAACCACTACTTGACGTCCACAAAAATACTCTGGGCATTAAGCTAATAGAAGTTCCCTTCTCTGCCACTAACAGAAATATATTTGTAAAAAATCAACGTACGTGATCCTTAAGAAATATTATGTCAAGCATTCGTCCATACAAGTCATCTAGGAATAGGATGAACCGAAGGCACCCTCCTACCACATCGTAGATATCACCCTATAAATCAGTAGCGAGTGTCCTTGCAAATCCATGGATTTCGACCACAACTGAATCACGGTATGTCTCTGGAAGCTTAACCAAAGATTATAAGCAACCCTTCTATTTTATGAAGATCCACAATCTTCAATTGCTCCATCTTGATCAGTATCTGATATATTCAACATTTACGTATTCATTGGTCGGAATGGTTTTCAAATATAAATTCGATCTCGGTCTTTCTGTAACAACATTCGTATAGGCTAGAATTGATAGCCAGTTATTTAACTATCAGATAAATAATCATTCAATCATGAAAATAAAATGAATTCATTGATCCAATACTCAACATCATTAGGCCCTTTTAATTGCAAATAATTTAACGAATGATTAATTCAACTTCTTAATCTTTTAGTATTTTAAAATACAGTATTTACTTCTTATTCTAATATAAGAGTCTTCTCAAAACAATTTTAATACCTAAAATGATATATTATAGCCATATCTCATTATCCATTTAATTATCCTTTCAAAATATTAGTTACAACCTTTTCATGCATTTCTATACTCCAATAATCATTAGTCCCTTACAGTAAGTTGGCAAGCGAATAATTCCCTAAGTACCAACCCCGAAGACCGAAATCAACATCAGACCAATACTCAGAAAATCACTCAACTTAACTAGTCTCCAGTTAGGTTCTAATTCTTATCTTGACTCATTACTAACCCATATTATTCCACTTCTAATTCATTCAACCATTTTCCACTTTGAAAAACTAGTTTCCATTCCGTTATTAAATAACGTTAATTTAAACTTAACGTTTTAGCCTCACTTCCCATTTTATAAACATTGCTTATAAAACTCGGGTTTAATATAAAACCCCTTTTATCTTTCTTTTCTTCACTTAATTCAAATATTACGTAAACATTTATTTAAGCTATCTCATTTGCTTAAATTCTCTTTTATAGCCTCGTTTATAAATCTTAGTTTTAAATGTAAAACTCGTTCATCAACTCCTTTCAAAATTCAACTAGATTCCATTACCCACTTTGATTACTTGCATAAATAAGTTTAAGAAATAACCACTTAAAAAACAATTCAACCCATCATTAACTACCATAGGGTAGTTAAATTCTTTATTAACTAAAATAAATAATAAATTTCTTTAAAATCTTATTAAAATTAAAACAAATATTCATTAATCTATTTCATTAGATTAATTAAAAAAACTAATAAAATAACCAATTCCAATTAAAATGATTGACTTAGTCAAATCAAACCATGATTTTTCGTTAATCAATCTCAATTATTTCTTCCTTTAAATTTATTAATAATATAACTAATTTAAATATTCCATTTAACTGTTTCTCAGAAACAATTAATCCAAATCTTAACCAATTGGTTAATTTATACTCACATGCTTATAAATCTCATTTAACATAAAAATTTGATTTATAAAACCAGTTAATAATTACTTATAAATTTAAATAATAAATATTAATTTCCTTTATTACACTTTAATTCCAAATAATAGATTTCAAAATCTATCTTCAGTTATAAAATAAATTTTATAACTTCATTACCGTTGATTCACCTAATGGTAAACCAATATTTATAAAATGATATATTTATAGGCCAACTGTTGCCAATTAATCAACCAATACTGTCCATTTCTTAAAAAAATGTGAATTTAGATTAAACGAATACTAATTAAGTCAATCATCCAATCATAATGGTTAAACAGTTCATATAATTTTAATATTTGAGGAATCCAATTGGATCCCTCCAACCTGTTTTTCCATGCATCTAAATAAGCTATCTCAAACAATATCTTCTACTTCAATAAATATATATAATATTAAACAATCACACAATAATAATAATCCAAACACCCATCTTTAAATTTAACACTTTTATAGTATTATAAAAGTGACCAACGAGGTAAATTACCTCATTTTGGAAGTAATCGTTAAAAATAACGATTTCATTTCATTTAAATTAAACGAACGTTTAATTTAAACATTATAAATATAAATATTCAGCGCCCATCCAAACAATTATCAAATCATCAAACAGTAAGCAAACATTGCACACAAATATTAAACCCTACTTATATAAAATATAAGTGGGACAAAACTGAGTGAGTTATATTCACCTTGATTATTCCATTTGTCACTAAAATAGTTCATTTTAATTAAATTAAACGGATGTTTAATTTAATTTATAACTCCAGTAGCTGCCAACTCTGACCAAACCAGTTCCAAAATGTTACGCTTATCAGTACGGTTCCATCGTCCCTTGTTTTATTCCATTCTGATAACGCAATCATACGTTATAAATTTAATATGTTATTTACATATTAAAATAATACTATTAAAACTTAAAAATATTTTATTAACTAAATTTCTATTTATCTAACCTTGATCCAATAATGCAAGTTTATAATATGTTGTTGTGCACAAAGCTTATGTGTTTTGTTTCCTTCTTTGGATAAACATAGTTGAATTCACTGGCCATAGCACATGCATTATGAATGAATAGTATAACATTGTTCTAAATTTGATTATAGAGACAAGTCGTTTTGATTAACTATGTCTATAATAGTTTGTTGACCTCTAGATAGTTATCACTCCCACTAATACCAACATACTCAGGCCCATGTTCTAATAACTTGGCATTTATTATTACTATTGCTTATCTTAAATGGCTTGGATTAGTCAAGTCTAAGCATCGATTAGGCATAGTTATAACTTATTTAGGCACTGTTATAAAATTTCCTGGCTTCGTCCTCTACTCTCCAATGTATAAATTGATATATTCATAACCTTAATTAGGCATGTATAAATCAAGTGCCAAGCCACATTAATGTTATATATTGTTTAATAACTAGGCCAAAAAATACTATTTAGACGCACGTTACCTATAATGTGATTAGACACCCTTAATTCATTAATAATTAGGCATGTATTCACGGTTAGAAAATATACCCAGGCTACTGTACTGTAGCTACTTCTTCCTGTTTCTTCACGCAACCATTCACGCCCTGATTACCATCTATCCTCTCACCACTGATATAACCACCTCCTACTCCACTAGCATAGCTTGTTTCTTCTTCCCGTACCGTTCTCTCTCACCCACGCGAACCCAGTGTTGCGCTTCCTCCATTCACACAGACTTCCCCCATGCCACCAAATGAACTTCATCACACCGCGCCCTGAGCTTCAACCACCCAGAAGACCCGCGCCGCCGCATGCACTGCTCCAGACATTCCCCCTCGCGCTTCTGCCTCCAATTATCTCATACCTATCATCTAACCAAACCACAACTCACGCAAAATACTGTTGTGTTTTCAAAGCAAAGAACCATATAGCTACCTCATTGCGAACATCTCTCACTGAACCCAAAACTAGCGGAGCTTCTCTTCCCCCCACCCCCGATTCATTTACCATCCGCTACTTGCCTTATGGTCGAGGCCATTTTTTTTTCTTTCGTGGAATGGAGGTGCGACTCTTCCATAATGGATTTTTCTTTTTCTTTATTTTGTCCACAAATGGTGCGAAAAAGAATGGGAATGGCTGCTATATATATAGAAGAGAATGAGAGGGGATAAGAAAAGAGTCCCTTCAGTAAGTACAAGATAGGAGCGAAAATAGCTTTGAAACTTTGGGATGAAGGAATAGCTTTGCAGCGTGTATTCCTTTCACTCCTGTAAAGGATAGCTGATTAGTGTAGGTTTCTGTGTATTTTCTTTTCATGTATAGAGTAGGTCGGTGAAGTTATGCATTGAGTTTTCTTTTCGGGTAGCTGTGCGTCCTTTATTTACTTGGCATGAAGTATGTATATAATGTTTTAATTTAATATGGTATTGAAACACCCCACCTCCGTTAGGGTCACTCTCAAAGGGAATGCCCTAATTTTGGTGGAGGTTTATAAGTATAAGTCACAGATATACAAGACAGATATAAAAACACATATTTGTAAACAGCAGAAAAGCGGTAACTTTTATTTCATAAAAGCAAATACGTGTTACAACAACATCACCATGATTGTCTTACATCCTTTCCAAAAACATAACATAACACCTTCATAACTGTCTTGATTACATTATTTAAAGAAGCATAAAGAAAACATAAATAAACTGCAAAAGCCCCATAGTTGTTGTCCAAAGCCATAGTCCAAAACGAAAAGATCCAAGCAATACATTCTTTCTCTTCAAGCTGGATATGAAGGCTGGTCAAGCTGCGGTATTCCCTCCCTGTGGACCTGGGGGGGGAATGGAAGAAAAGAAGACGAAAGAAAAGTAGAGTCAGACATAAAGCCTGAGTAAGTCGAGGACTACTCTGTCTATGAATAAAGAACTGGGTATGATAAGTATAAACTAGAAATGGGGAAAGCACTATAAACTTGGTTAAGTTGTCTAGGGTCGAATATACTATCGTACCCCATATTAAACTCTGAACCCATATAAACTAGTTCCCAACTGGCACCCCATAATCAGGGTGAAGTGATCCATTTTATAATGATCGGCTCCTACTCGCATAGTTACATGTGTCTTACGGCCCCCGATGTTGTAGTTACCTGTGCTGGTCCCACCATGGGGTGTATCAAGTCCCATGGTGGCGACCCGACACAATCCTAGAATGCACAGGTATGCTACTGGTGCCCAGTGCCTTATTTTTCTGCGCCGAAGTGTGTGCACGCCCGCACCCCGTTAGAACCTACACTGCTGCACCACCGCCGTCGATTTGACCTCTTACAATCAGCCCAGTAATCGTGCCCCACCCTGCCTAGTTTTAGGGTATCATGATACACCTTATAGGGTTACTGCTGAAAAGGGTCCCCCGCTACTAGGTTTTCTATTTCTAGCCAACATGCTAATTTGGTTAAGTGTTTTGTAAACCTAACCCCCAATCAGTCTGTTTAGTTTAGCATGTTCCATTTTGATTAAGTCTTTAGTTCACTTAATCCTAACAATCCTGACTCAACCTTAATTGTCTTATTAAAGCCTTGACCTCTCACATTAGACAGGTATTGTGTTGGCTGCCTGTTGCCGGTTGGTTCCGGGCAGTCTTACGCCACAACTCAGTCTAACCTCGGGTCCTTATTGGGCTCCATGTTTAACCACCCACATTGGATAGGTATTGTTGTGACTACTGGACAGCCGGGCGGTTCCGGGCAGGTTTACATCACAACTCAATCCAACCTCGGGTTAAACATATCGTATTTTCTACATTTACATATTTTGTCTTTCTTCTTTACTTTCTTATATGTAAATATTTGCGGCCCATTAAAAATCAATGGTGTAAAGGTTACACCAATCATGGGCCCAACCCATACTTGAATTTGGGCCCCTTTACTTTATATTTTCATTTATTAATTAATTTAGCCCAACGTTATTTTCCCCCGTTTAATACGTTCGTTTATTATATATATGTTGGGCTTAACCTTTTTAAGCCCAACTTAGCCATGCGAAAGAGGGGAGGCTTAAAACGTGATTACATACAGTAAAGGGGAATGTGAACGCATGAACTTGCAACATAACGTTGGAACTACAAATTAGAAACTGGTGTACTTGCATAGCAATAACGTATACTTTGGTCATAAAGCATAAGTGACATGAATTAAAGCATGTAAACTTGTAGTTAAGTTAAGAATCTAAATTGGATATCATTCTTGACACATAGTCTTAACTACAACATAAACCTATATTTTTATTTAGGCATAATGTCAAACATAAGCAAATCATGTTCATAAGATTACTACAAGTTTACAAAGGTGCCTACTTTTGTTACTAATACAAAAGTATAGTTCAACTTGAATTATTCCAACTTAATCACGATTGTAAATCTATTCACATAACCATGGCAGGCATAAATATTTCTAACATGAAATCATGATTTTTACTTTAGTCATGCAAACTTGCAAATGGGATTTTGAATCTAACCTAGCTATGTACCACATATGTCATCATATAATTCTTGTTAACAATATAGACCTAACATGATTTTCAATTATGCAAAATATCAATCATAGCCTAGTCATATTCATAAGTTCGCAAAGAGGTTTTCTAGTACAAAAGTATGGCTTAATACATAGATCATGATGCCAAATTTTCAACATAATTTCATATGAGTTACAATAACCCAAATTTGTTCCAATTACACACAAAATGATTTTTGTACCAAAGTACACATCATGATGGCATAGTAGCAAAACCCCAATCTTGCATAAATTTCAATTAAACAACTACATAGATGTAGCTTCAACATGAGTTACATATTTTGCGAATATCCAAACGTCATACTTGCATAAAACTACCGCAAACATGTAGTTTTTATAATGAATAACATAATTTGAGAATATCCAAACGTATACAATATTCCAAATCGATAAGAATCATAGTAACGCACAAATATGAATTACTTTATCACCACAAATCAAGTATACAAACCAACACAGTTATTTGTTCATACCAAAATAATACTCTACTTGCAATCGTGTGGCGAATTCTCCAATTGGAGATGCGACTCCTTGTTGATTTGATTTGTTTAAGTTGCTTTATGCTTTAGAATTTTCCTCCTAATCTTCTCTCAAATTGGTGGCTACTCCAAGTCGTTCCTCAGCAACATGATGGCCTCGTTCTTATTTTTGAATGAATAGATTAGGTAGAGTCTAGGGTCATTTTTATAGAGTTTATGAACTGATTAGGACCATCGATGTTGCTTGGATTGATCGTAGCCATTCATTTGAAAGAGAGACCAATTAGAGCCTGCCACCTAGCCCTAATGACAAAGCAAGCTTCTAAAAATCGGCCAACATAGACTAGGCCAGCCAGGGCTTGACCAGACCTGACCAGCAGGTCATTTTTGACCTGGGCGCACTTGGCAGGTGCGCCAGGTCAAAAATGTACTGGCGCACTTCCCAAGTGCGCCAGTGCATTTTTGTTCTGGCGCACTTCCCAAGTGCGCCAGTGCATTCTGACCCGCTTTTCGGTTTTTCGCCCAACTTCGTTCGTCCATATCTTCTTCATACGATATCCGTTTTACGCAAACTCAGACTCTATCTCAAGCAGAATTTCGAGGCGAATGCAATGGCGTAACCCGTTTCCCTTAATTCTTTGATTTGAAATTAATTATACTTTAATTTGTGAATTTTACTGTTATAGAATACACGGGGTGTTACATTCTCCCCCACTTAAAAGGATTTCCTCCCCGAAATCTTCAAGTTTAGGAAAAATATATATATCCTAACATCCAAACATCCATCTACTCATCCATCAAACACGAGTATCCATTGTCCTTAAAAGACTTCTAATGCTTCATGATCATATGCGAAGTGTGTGTGTGTACATGTACTTATCTAATGCAAAATCAGGCGGTCTACTGATTCAGTTGACCTCCTTAATGCGAATTATGTAAGTGCCATGAATCCATTATGTATGCAAAATTTTCCTATTCATGATTCTACATGAGTGCACAATCATTCATACAAATGCAACATCCATATGACAATACATTAAAGTTCAACCATATACGAATGCAGCCATATATGCATATGCAATATGAAGTGACTGAGCCGATCTAAAACCTAGATTGTGTGTGTATATGCAACCACGAGCAACCACTAGCAATCACTTGCAACCACTTGCAATCATCATCCATAACATGTTTCAACTACATGTTTACATCCAAAAAGATTCTACCTATGGTTCTCAAGATAGGATCGAGGAGAGAAATAGGATAAAACAAAGCATCTAGAATAAGTTAACGATGTACCGCCAGAAGGTCCGGTCTGCTTCTCAGGGCAGTCTTTGCTGATGTGTCCAGTCTTCCCACAATGAAAACATTCACCTTGCTTTCTCTTCCTCTTTCTGCAATCCTTGGCTATGTGCCCTTCCGTACCACAGTAATTGCATTTCCTTTTATCACGTGAGTTGTTGTTCTTGCCTCCTTTCTCGGGGTCTACCTTCTTATTCTTAGAATCGTTGGGCTTGACCTCTTTCTTCCTTTGAGAGTTTTCTGCCTCTGTTTCCTTCTTGTCCTTATCTTCCTCGTTCAGCAATGCCATCTGCACCAACCTTTCGTACGTAGCTCCCATGGGTATATGGGTCATGGCCAAACTGTGTAATGGCTCATTCAACCCTTTGACAAAGCGGAGAGCCTTCTTGTGCGGGGTGTTGACTAGGTCCAGCCCAAACCTAGCCAGCTCATCGAATTGATTAACATACTCTTTAACTGTCATATTCCCTTGCTTAAGAAATAAGATTTTTTCCAACTGAAGACTCCTTTCAGCTTCCGAGAGAAATTTAGCCTCAAACCTTGCCCTAAAGTCCTCCCATGTTTCCACCGGTCTTTCTGCATTAGTGACTTCCCACCAGTAGGAAGCCTCACCCTTTAGTAGCCATACTGCCAGTTGTACTTTCTGTCTATCTTCTACCTCAAAGATGATGAATAAGTCCTCAGTTTCTTTCATCCAATTTCTAGCTGCCACGAAGGACTCAGTTCCATGAAAATCCTTTCCTCCCATAGCTTTAAAATCTTTACATATCTTAGCAAACGTGTTTCCCCGTGGAGGAGGTGGAGGAAGAGGTGCTGCTGCAGCTGGATGATTTCCTGCAGCTGGGGGAGGAGGAACGGTAGGACCTGGCTGAGTGGCCCTTGCTTCTAAGAACCGTCTAAACCAACCAGGTATTGGTACACCCTCTGGCAAGTTAAGTTCTTCGGACATGCTGAAACAAAAAGGATAGATTCAAAACGAAGGATAAGAGATAGTACCTATGGCTTTGGGGGAGACTTTGCCTTTTTTAAAATAAAATAATATTTTTTTCTTTTAAAAATGCTTCTTTAAATTTCCTTTTTGAAAATAAATTTTCAAAACTTTTTATCTTATCTGGTAAACCTATGCTCTGATACCAAGTGAAACACCCCACCTCCGTTAGGGTCACTCTCAAAGGGAATGCCCTAATTTTGGTGGAGGTTTATAAGTATAAGTCACAGATATACAAGACAGATATAAAAACACATATTTGTAAACAGCAGAAAAGCGGTAACTTTTATTTCATAAAAGCAAATACGTGTTACAACAACATCACCATGATTGTCTTACATCCTTTCCAAAAACATAACATAACACCTCCATAACTGTCTTGATTACATTATTTAAAGAAGCATAAAGAAAACATAAATAAACTGCAAAAGCCCCATAGTTGTTGTCCAAAGCCATAGTCCAAAATGAAAAGATCCAAGCAATACATTCTTTCTCTTCAAGCTGGATATGAAGGCTGGTCAAGCTGCGGTATTCCCTCCCTGTGGACCTGGGGGGGGGGGGAAATGGAAGAAAAGAAGAAGAAAGAAAAGTAGAGTCAGACATAAAGCCTGAGTAAGTCGAGGACTACTCTGTCTATGAATAAAGAACTGGGTATGATAAGTATAAACTAGAAATGGGGAAAGCACTATAAACTTGGTTAAGTTGTCTAGGGTCGAATATACTATCGTACCCCATATTAATCTCTGAACCCATATAAACTAGTTCCCAACTGGCACCCCATAATCAGGGTGAAGTGATCCATTTTATAATGATCGGCTCCTACTCGCATAGTTACATGTGTCTTACGGCCCCCGATGTTGTAGTTACCTGTGCTGGTCCCACCATGGGGTGTATCAAGTCCCATGGTGGCGACCCGACACAATCCTAGAATGCACAGGTATGCTACTGGTGCCCAGTGCCTTATTTTTCTGCGCCGGAGTGTGGGCACGCCCGCACCCCGTTAGAACCTACACTGCTGCACCACCGCCGTCGATTTGACCTCTTACAATCAGCCCAGTAATCGTGCCCCACCCTGCCTAGTTTCAGGGTATCATGATACACCTTATAGGGTTACTGCTGAAAAGGGTCCCCCGCTACTAGGTTTTCTATTTCTAGCCAACATGCTAATTTGGTTAAGTGTTTTGTTAACCTAACCCCCAATCAGTCTGTTTAGTTTAGCATGTTCCATTTTGATTAAGTCTTTAGTTCACTTAATCCTAACAATCCTGACTCAGCCTTAATTGTCTTATTAAAGCCTTGACCTCTCACATTAGACAGGTATTGTTGTGGCTGCCTGTTGCCGGTTGGTTCCGGGCAGTCTTACGCCACAACTCAGTCTAACCTCGGGTCCTTATTGGGCTCCATGTTTAACCACCCACATTGGATAGGTATTGTTGTGACTACTGGACAGCCGGGCGGTTCCGGGCAGGTTTACATCACAACTCAATCCAACCTCGGGTTAAACATATCGTATTTTCTACATTTACATATTTTGTCTTTCTTCTTTACTTTCTTATATGTAAATATTTGCGGCCCATTAAAAATCAATGGTGTAAAGGTTACACCAATCATGGGCCCAACCCATACTTGAATTTGGGCCCCTTTACTTTATATTTTCATTTATTAATTAATTTAGCCCAACGTTATTTTCCCCCGTTTAATACATTCGTTTATTATATATATGTTGGGCTTAACCTTTTTAAGCCCAACTTAGCCATGCGAAAGAGGGGAGGCTTAAAACGTGATTACATACAGTAAAGGGGAATGTGAACGCATGAACTTGCAACATAACGTTGGAACTACAAATTAGAAACTGGTGTACTTGCATAGCAATAACGTATACTTTGGTCATAAAGCATAAGTGACATGAATCAAAGCATGTAAACTTGTAGTTAAGTTAAGAATCTAAATTGGATATCATTCTTGACACATAGTCTTAACTACAACATAAACCTATATTTTTATTTAGGCATAATGTCAAACATAAGCAAATCATGTTCATAAGATTACTACAAGTTTACAAAGGTGCCTACTTTTGTTACTAATACAAAAGTATAGTTCAACTTGAATTATTCCAACTTAATCATGATTTTAAATCTATTCACATAACCATGGCAGGCATAAATATTTCTAACATGAAATCATGATTTTTACTTTAGTCATGCAAACTTGCAAATGGGATTTTGAATCTAACCTAGCTATGTACCACATATGTCATCATATAATTCTTGTTAACAATATAGACCTAACATGATTTTCAATTATGCAAAATATCAATCATAGCCTAGTCATATTCATAAGTTCGCAAAGAGGTTTTCTAGTACAAAAGTATGGTTTAATACATAGATCATGATGCCAAATTTTCAACATAATTTCATATGAGTTACAATAACCCAAATTTGTTCCAATTACACACAAAATGATTTTTGTACCAAAGTACACATCATGATGGCATAGTAGCAAAACCCCAATCTTGCATAAATTTCAATTAAACAACTACATACATGTAGCTTCAACAGTTACATATTTTGCGAATATCCAAACGTCATACTTGCATAAAACTACCGCAAACATGTAGTTTTTATAATGAATAACATAATTTGAGAATATCCAAACGTATACAATATTCCAAATCGATAAGAATCATAGTAACGCACAAATATGAATTACTTTATCACCACAAATCAAGTATACAAACCAACACAGTTATTTGTTCATACCAAAATAATACTCTACTTACAATCGTGTGGCGAATTCTCCAATTGGAGATGCGACTCCTTGTTGATTTGATTTGTTTAAGTTGCTTTATGCTTTAGAATTTTCCTCCTAATCTTCTCTCAAATTGGTGGCTACTCCTAGTCGTTCCTCAGCAACATGATGGCCTCGTTCTTATTTTTGAATGAATAGATTAGGTAGAGTCTAGGGTCATTTTTATAGAGTTTATGAACTGATTAGGACCATCAATGTTGCTTGGATTGATCGTAGCCATTCATTCGAAAGAGAGACCAATTAGAGCCTGCCACCTAGCCCTAATGACAAAGCAAGCTTCTGAAAATTGGCCAACATAGACTAGGCCAGCCAGGGCTTGACCAGACCTGACCAGTAGGTCATTTTTGACCTGGGCGCACTTGGCAGGTGCGCCAGGTCAAAAATGTACTGGCGCACTTCCCAAGTGCGCCAGTGCATTTTTGTTCTGGCGCACTTCCCAAGTGCGCCAGTGCATTCTGACCCGCTTTTCGGTTTTTCGCCCAACTTCGTTCGTCCATATCTTCTTCATACGATATCCGTTTTACGCAAACTCAGACTCTATCTCAAGCAGAATTTCGAGGCGAATGCAATGGCGTAACCCGTTTCCCTTAATTCTTTGATTTGAAATTAATTATACTTTAATTTGTGAATTTTACTGTTATAGAATACACGGGGTGTTACAGGAATTGAATTCTACCGCTAACCGTTGTTTACCATTAACCATTAAATTCGTAATGCCACACACAAACTCCAAATGCAATAAAACCGTAAATACCGGTACGTCTTAACGTTCCGGTCCCAATGAAATTAATTTTGTTGAAAACCGACTCTGTTTGCACAAGGACATTATTTTAATTTCAATTTATTTATAAGTTCACATTTAAATTGCACATACAAATAAAACAACTCTGATTGGCTCCAAAGTGAAAATCTAGCTATAACTAGCTGTACGTATTCCAATAAAATTTGTTTCATCGAAAACAGAGGACATTTAAAAAGAAAACATTTTTAAGGCTTATATAATATCAATATAATATAATTAAATTCGAAATCAATTATATTCAAATAAAAATAAATTATTGTCATCGTATATCTCTAATTGGAATATGATATAGATTTAATATAAATCAATATAGAATTTTAAACTTAACATTTAAAAATTCCGATTTAAATGATATTCAAAATATATAGAAACTCCTTTGTATCTATTAAATAAATTGTTATAATTTATAAACAATTTCATATGGACTATTCGAAAATATGAATTGGACATAACTAACAATCTATAATATGAAATCTCTATTTTTCTCTTACATTAGAAAACTATAATCAAATAGATTCAGACAATTCTTGTTTCACAAAATTCAGACTTAAAATGGATTATGTATATTCAATTGAAGTTCAAATCGTAAATTACGAACTACCGCGACTTTACGAGCTTGTTTATAATTTAAATATAAATTATACATTCAAACGTTGTTTAATAAACAAATTATATATTATAAATCCATTTATAATTCCAATTCAATATAATAAAATATATTAAATATTTGACTACCAAAAATACGGGACGTTATAGAAGTAACCTAGGCGGGACAACCAGTAGCTACATGGGATGACTTCAAGCAAAGTTTCGAGATAAACTTATTATCTCAAACAGAAGAAGGATTGTAAATGGAAAGGTTCTTGGCTATAAAACAAGGGGACATGCCGGTTAAGGAATGTGTGAATAAGTTTAATCAACTAGCGAGTTTTGGACTAGAGTTAGTGAACACGCCCCACAAGAAGGCGCTTAGATTTGCAAGAGGGTTGAATTGACCTCTCGAAGGGCTTGCTTTGTCTCACATACCAATGGGTGCAACTTTTGAAAGGCTAGTTGACATGGCGCTTATGCATGAGGATGGCAAGGAAGAAAAAGAAAGAGACTAAGACAAAGAGGACTCAAGATAAGGCCCAAAAACAGAAATGGTAGTCCAAGAAAGGAAAGTAACAAAAGAAAGGTGGGAAGCCTGACAAGGCTCAGATCAAGAAGGATATCAAGTGTCATGGTTTCGGAGCTATGGGTCATTTTGTGAAAGACTGCAGAAAGACAAAAGGAGACTGCTTTAACTGTGGGCCGATGGGACACTTCACTAAGCAATGCCCTAGCAAGCAAGGACAAGGGGCACGAACTTTTGGACAAGTGCATGCTTTTGAAGCAAGTGGACCTGATCGAGGTAGGAAAGTCATGGTTGAAGGTTTGATTTCCCTTTTTGACTATCATGTTCGAACCCTGTTTGATTCTAGCGTTTGACACTCATTTATATCAAGTTCTTTAGAAGATAGTTTGCACCTTAATACTACTATAGTCTCTGAACCTGTAATGGTCTCAAACCCCATAGGAGGATCGACTCATTTATCCATAATGTGTAAGGGTTTTAGAATTTCTATCTTGGACATCGAGTTTGAATGCGACGCATACGTCCTGGGCTTTATGGGCTATGGTTTAATTCTAGGCATGGATTGGCTAGCCATGTATGTTACCATCCTTGATTGCGAAAAGAAAGCTTCTTTCTTATCATGGTAGGACTCTCGATATTTCCTGTGACCCAAGGGGGTTAGTGATGCTTAATTTTCTAGAATCACTTGATATTCTGTTGACAACTTGCGATCTGTACCCATAGTTAGAGACTACCCGGACGTGTTTGAGGAGGTTAAGGGACTACCTCCAAAGCATGAGATAGACATCCTGATTTACTTGATAGAAAACACGAAGCCAGTTGCTCTACCAGTGTGCCACATGGATACTAGGGAAAGAAAGGAGTTAAGCAAGCAAGCATGGGGGCTATTCGAGAAAGGTTTTAATAGGCGAAGCATTTCAGAGTGGGGAGCACCAGTCGACTTCGCGACTAAAGCAGACGGCTCACTTCCTCTATGTGTAGATTATAGGGAGTCGAATAAGCTCACTAAAAGGAATAGGCGTCCGCTATCGAGAATCGATGACCTATTTGATCAGCTAATAGGCGCGTCAGCAATCTCGTAGATGGATCTGGCCATGGGGTTTCATCAGTTGAGAGTAGCATAGGACAGTATTGATAAGACTGCATTCAAAACTCCAGATGGCTTCTTCGAATGGTTGGTTATGCCTTTTGGGTTAACCAATGCACCCGCCTATTTTGTGAATTTGATGAGTAGGGTGTTTAGGGAGTTTCTGAACAAGTTTGTGGTGGTCTTTGTGGATGACATTCTGATCTTCTCAAAGAATGAGGAGGAGCATGCCCAACACTTAGGAGAGGCTCTAAACACCCACACGTCACATCAACTCAAGGCGAAGTTTTCTAAGTGTCACTTTTGGAGAAAGGAAGTAAGGTTCCTAGGACATGTAGTCTCCAAGGGCGGGATAGCAGTGGACCCCGCAAAAGTTGTTGTAGTTCAAGATTGGGGGGTTCCAAAGAATGCAATGTAGGTGAGAAGTTTCCTAGGGTTGACGGGCTACTGTAGAAAGTTTATCAAAGATTTGGCAAGGGTATCAGCCCCTCTTACCTGATTGACGAAAAAGAACTTAGCTTTTTCATGGAGCGTTGATTGTGAGGATGTTTTTTAGAGATTGAAGAGGGCTCTAACAACAACCCCAGTTCTGACTCCCCCATACGGAAGCAAGATGTTTCCGGTTTACACCGATGCATGCGACACAGAGCTTGGTGCCGTTTTAATGCAAGAAGGAAGGGTAGTGTGCAATGGAAGCAAACAATTGAGGGTTCATAAGAAGAATACCCAACCCATGATTTAGAGTTGGTTGCTATAGTGTTCGCATTGAAGTCATGATGACACTATCTACTTGGAGAAAGATTTGAGCTATATATGGATCATAAGTCGCTCAAATACTTGTTCTCACAGAAGGATCTCAACCTTAGACAGCAGCGGTGGATGGAGTTCCTAGCGTCCTACGACTTCGAGAAAGCTTATACCCCAGGCAAGGGAAATGCAGTGGCGGACACACTGGGTAGGCAGAGGATGACTTTGAGTCCTCTATTCGTATAAAGACAAAGCTTGGATTACATCTCGACATTTAATTTCATTCCATCTACGAATTTCACTTTTGGATTGTTAGCATTGTTGGAGCAGTGACCTACTCGATTGGATCGAGTTAGATCTTTGCAACGGGAGAACCCACAGATATTAGACATCTTGGACAAGCTCGGTAGAGGAGAGATTTCTAGCCACCTTGCTAGATATGCAGTGGATGATAAGGGGTAACTAAGAAGAGATGGAAGTCGATGTGTCCCTAAGATTGGGGAATTGCTTAAAGCAGTACTAGAGGAAGCCCATCATTCTCGAATGACTATTCATCCGAGCTGCAACAAAATGTATCGGGACATGAAGAGAGTTTTCTTTTGGATTGGCATAAAGAAAGAAGTGGCGGAATTTGTAGCTCGATGCATAACTTGCCAAAGAGTAAAAGCTGAACAAAAGAAACTTGGTGGATTGCTTTAGCCCTTAGATGTCCCACAGTGGAAGTGGGAGAGCGTCTCAATGGAATTCATCGATGGATTACCATAATTAAGGAAGGACAATACGAGCATTTTGGTGATAGTGGATAGACTTACAAAGAGCGCTCACTTTATTCCTGTCAAGAGCAAGAGAACGGCGGCATGGTTGGCATCAGTATATCTTTGAGAGATAGTTAGATTGCATAGGGTACCTTCCGCTATAATTAGTGATAGCGACCCCATCTTTACTAGCGAGTTTTGGAAGAGCTTGCAAGCGGCGTTAGGTACGCAGCTACGTTTGAGCACAACAAACTACCCTCAGAAAAATGGATAGGCTGGGAGGTGAATAGAGTTCTTGAGGATCTTCTAAGACTGTGTATCCTAGACTTTGGAAGGACTTGGGAGGAGTACCTTCCTTTGGTGGAGTTCGCCTACAACAACAGTTACCAATCAAGCATAGGCATGGAACCCTTCGAGGCATTATATGGACGACCTTGTAGATAGCCGACTTGTTGGTGGGAGTCTACGGATAGACTTCTACTTGGACCGGAAATGATTCGAGACACTTCTGAGAAGATTGATCTTATCCACCGAAGAATTATAGCCGCTCAAGACAGATAAAAATCCATTGTCTGTAAAAGGAGGACCGATTTGGAATTTGAAGTAGGAGATATGGTCTTCATTAAAGTGTCACCCTAAGGAATGTAGTTCGCTTTGGCTTAGTAGGGAAGTTGGCACCGAGATTCATAGGGCCATTCCCTATAGTAGAGAGGATAGTACAGATGGCTTATAGGATTATGATACCGGATAGACTAGCAGGCATACATGATGTATTTCATGTTTCCCATTAGAGGAAATGTCTCCATGATGCAGCAGAGATAGTAGAGCCGAGCACACTTGAGGACATAAAAGTTGAGAAGGAAGCATCAGTGAGACGAGTTCCTACTCATATCCTTGGATCAGAAATCAAGAAGTTACGGAACAAGGAAATCAAATTGGTTAAAGTGCAATGGGGAGAAGACCGTGATGATGCGACGAGGGAACCCAAAGGTAGGATTCGTGCTTCTTATCCTTTTCTTTTTTAGAGTATGTTCTTGACTTCTTTTCCAAACTTTTGCACTGCATTTGCTTTTATCATTCGAGTCTTTTTGATTCTTTAGGAAGAATCCAATGGTTGAAAACATGTGTTTGAAACATGTTATGATTGGTGGTTGCAAGTAGATGCAAGTGATTGCTAATGGTTGCTCGTGGATGCATAACACACACATTTGGCACTAGATCGACTCAATCACTTACATATTGCATATGCATGTGTGTGCATTTTAATTTTTCTCTGGATTGAAATGGATGTATCATCATATGGATGTTGCATTTAAATGAATGAATATGCACACATATTGAGTTTACATGTTATACTAGGACTATTTGCATACATTTTGGATTCATGGAACAAACATGTATTGCATTAAGGAGGTCAACTGAATCTGTCGACCGCCTGATTTTTGCATTAGTGTAAGGTCATACACACACAACGCTTTGCATAAGTTTATAATAGCATTAGAAATATCTTAAGGACAATAGACGTCCGTGGATGATGGATGAGTGGATGGTTGTAGATGGATGTTAATTAGGATAGTAACATTCTTCTAGACTTGGAGATTTCGGGGACGAAATCCTTTAAGTATGGGAGAATGTAACACCACAAAATATAATACACTATAACCATGCTTAAAGATTATAAATTGTGAATAACTTAGTTTAATATTCATAATTAATTGAAACCAACATAACTGATCCGGGAGGATTCGAAGTACGTATCTAAACTGTTCTATGCTTTGTATTCGTTGCTGACTCAACACGACTTGTATGGTCTGGATTAAAAACCTAAAATCTAAAGGCTGAGGTTGACTCTGTAACTCTATAAATAGATGATTTCTCTCATTCCCAATTCACACAAATTCTTCGTATCTTCTTTTGTTTCTATAAAATTATTCTGAAAAATATAAACATATAACGGGGGAATGCTGCTAAGGATTGGATCAAACAGAGACAACAACATAACTTGCATGCATACAAAATGGATTGGATTTGGACTCTTCTACGACATAATGTTATATATATTTATCTTCACCAAGCCTGTAATGTTGGAAAATTAACAAGTTATATGTATCTATCTTCCTTTTCCCAGTATCTTTATGTTTATTTCCAGTCTTGCCTATATGCCTATGTGATTTGGTTCTATTCTTCTTCCTCTATTTTCCCTTTTATTTTAGTCTAAGTCTAGGCCTTTGGAAGCCTAGCCTATACCCGATTTGAGTGTGTGCGTATAATTGGGCCAATAATCAATGATATGAAAAGAGGAATTAGGCATATTATTAATTTGGAACTGATTAGCTATACTTTAGGAAAAGGGATAACTATACACATGACTTGATGTAAACTAATAAAAGGGATAATGTGTATATGTTGTTATAACTTGGTAAAAATATGCATAAACCTATATATATTGTAATTCGGGGACATAGTTGATATGAATATGAAATGGACGTGTTAGATTTGACTTAAAACGAACATTAAGTAAATGACATGTTAAAAATAGGGAAAGTACCAAATGTAGATTGATAAACTAAAATGCTATGAGAATTATATACATCCAGGCAAGTGTTTTGGGGAGGAGTTATACACATAATGACATGTAATAATTACAACTACGCTTATTAGTAATCCTAAACTTTCTAGGTTAAATATGAGTATTAATAAGCAAAGAGGTCCCTCGTCTGCTGTTGTATGGAATTAGGACTCCTAAATCCTAGTTTGGAGGTATTGACGATAAAAAATGTCATAAGCACCAAAGATTCCAATTACTAGGAATAGTTAATGTAGTCGCATAGACAAGAGCATGAAAAAGGTAAATGACACAAGAGATTTATAGTGGTTCCGCCTCGTGAGGGGCCTACGTCCACTTTGAAGCGTTGTTGGAATATTATTGAAGCCCATCACATGACACCTCATTACAATTGCTTGTAGGCTAGGTGATGTCATCATTATCATATATGATGTCATATTTGGCATACATTAAAGAATATTGGAAAAAGTCATTTTTGCCCTTCTTCTTCCTTAAATAGGAGATGCCATTAATGGGGCTCTCATGAAGTCTCAAGGTCACAAAATCCCTCCCCTTGAAGTGTGAGGCCATGGGGTATTTATAGGATAAGGATTAGGTGGTAGTAGGTAGAAATGGACCCCCACATCCAGAAATTTGCACCCCTCCTCATGCATGCCAGAAATTTGCACCCTACCCCTAGGGTGCGAAATTCACGCCCCCTAGGGGGTGCGAGCTTCTGGCCTACAGGGGTGCGAAATTCGCGCCCCAGGGTTCGAATTTCGCACCCCCGTAGTGTGCAAACTTCACACCTTGCTGGGTGCGAATTTCGCACCCGGTTAGGCGCGAATTTCGCACCCGGTCAGGCGCGAATTTCGCACCCGACTGGGTGCGAATCTCGCACCCCTTAGGCATGCGAAGGTCGTCTTGGGGGGTACGAAGGCCTTGGGCGCATATGCTATGGTGGTCCGTGGCTCGAGTTGCGATGCCTTCTAATGGCGCGGTCCCTCTTCAGCCTGTTTCCTTTATTCTTAAGCGTCCTCTTAGCCTTGTCTCCACGCGATGGGCTGTGTTGAGCATGTCCTGTGTACTTTTGGGAAGCGGACCAAAAGGTCGGTTAACAAAT
Organism: Allium sativum; assembly: GCA_030737875.1. Lineage (NCBI taxonomy): Eukaryota > Viridiplantae > Streptophyta > Magnoliopsida > Asparagales > Amaryllidaceae > Allium > Allium sativum. Next base: position 80,093,664 of record CM060925.1, read on the forward strand.
GCCCCCCAAAGTATGTCTTGTCTTGACATGATGTAATAACCCGAAAATGCGAGCCAATTTAAAATTTTTATTTTGGCAATTTTAATGAATTTTGAATATTTAAAATGAATTATTTTAAATAATAACGATGAGAAATTTATTTTGAATAGAATTAGCACATATATATTATATACGTCGTCGTTAGAATATAAATAATTATTTATAATTATAAAAGGAATTGAAAATGGCGCGGTAGTTCGATAATTCGATTTCAAACTTCAATTGTATGTACCGGGTGCAAAATAAACCGGAATTTAGTGAAACCAAAAATATTTGAATCTAATTGAGAATATCTTTCCAACGAATCTGAAAAATCGAAATTTCATAGCGGGAATCAAAAGATATGTCCAGTTGAAAATTCTGAATAGTCGCTATGAAATTCAGGCCCTTAAAAATGGAAATTTTGCAAACGACCTCGGATTTCGACGAAACCACTTTTTTTGGGTCCGTGATGTAAAGTTTTTGCTAGATTTCAATTTTCATAATTTTTCGAATCAATATGTGAGCATGGCAAAAGAAAACGCGTTTGACCAGTTTCAGTTGATTTTAATCGACTGGAAAATGGCCATTTTTCAAACGGTCTCGGAATTTGTCGAAACTAGTTTTGTTAGGACCGTATCGTCAATACGAAGCTAGAAAATATTTTTCAGGAATTTTTAGAGTTCGTATGTGGTGCCGGTAAATTGAAATGCACGTTCAATTTCAATATATAGAGTTATATGTTGATTTTGACGAAAATTGATCGAAACGATTGAATCAGCCTACGGTACACATCCCATTGTGTTCGGAATGGGGGTAATTAGCTATGGACGACAGGCGGTGGGCTTGATTTCGACTTCGAAATAAAAAGTTACTTTTTAAAGAGAAATTAAAATAAATTAATATATATTTTATTATATCCCCCCCTCATTCTTCTCAGATCGAAATAGAAAAAAATAAAAAGAATAAAAAAAGAGAAAAATCGCGCCCTAGCGCGACTGGCGCCCTCCACCGCCGCCAAGGTGGCGCACCCACCTCCTCCTTCCCCCGCCCCACCCTCGCTCATCCCCCTCCTCCGATTTCCCCTCCGCCATTCTCCTCCATCCCTCCTTCCCCAATCCGAACCAAACCGCTACCCTAGCCTCAAATCAGACCCGATGCTGAACCGCTTCGCCCACCGACTTCCCCAACCACCTTTCCCCCCTGCGACTGACGTGAGACAGCCCCTCCTCCAAATTCTAACTGTAAGTTCTTGTTCTTTATTTATTTACTATTATTTATTTAAAGTAATTAATTTTAAAAGGTAAAAATCAGTTTTTATGTTAGCATTGATGCAATGAATTTGATTTTTAAAAGTAAAAAGTGGAGATTTTTATAAAACAAGAAAAGATTCAATTTTTGTTTAAAAAAATTCGATGTTTAACGAAAGACGGGATTTATAGTATAGGAAAGATTACATTTTTATATTAGAAAAAATATGATTTTTAGTATATTTGAAAAGGTGAAATCTTTATATTTGAAAAGGCGAAATCTTTATATTTGAAAAGGCGAAATCTTTATATAGAGAATAGCGTGATAAAAATATAATCTTTATTATATGAACACCGTTATAAAAATAGAATGTTTATCTATATAGTAGCGATATAAAAATAGAATTTTTATCTATATAGTAGCGATATAAAAATAGAATTTTTATCTATATAGTAGCGATGTAAACATGGAATTTTTATCCATATGGAGTGATAATAAAAATATGATTTTTATATACATAGCAACAATATAAATATGTGATTTTTATATATGTAGTGGCTACGGGCAACGAAAGTGACAAAAGGGCGAGAAGGACGAAGATATCTACATAGGAAGAGTCGTGGTATTGGATTAGCTAGTCGGTGAGAACTTCTCACCTTTTAACTTTTCTTTTCTAGTTATATAAATATATACTAGGATGCAGACGGTGTTTAGTAGCACCCGACACCATCGTCCACAGACCATGGACTTGTTTGTTTAGTTGTGTAGTTGGTTAGATTATTTGATTTGAATTTGATTGTTTGGTGAAATGGAATGGATTTGATTGATATGTGTATGGCGTGGGCCATTATTAGACCGGGGATAAGGCTAGGCCTTGTCCCGTTTAAAGTATCGTGCCGTTATGCCACCGAAATTTTCTAAAATAAGTTAGAAAAATAAAGATATAATTTTATTTAATAAATGAACCGAATAGAATATTCATAGGTTGAATAAAATAATTGGGTCGTTAAAAATATAATTTATAACGTGAATGTGAATAAATAAATATTCATTTACAAACCGGACGGTTTGTTTATGTACACCTATTTGAAGGACATTGATTGGGACGATAAATTTTACACATCGCCCAATTGCACAAATAAAAATCTGTGTTTGTTGATTTGAAACCCCACACGGGTATTGGGATAATATACGACATACACTAATCCCAATAATTAGTTGTATGTCGATCGATTGATTGACAGGCTGTTATAAGCGTTAGATATCTATATTTGATGCTTATATAGTGTAGTGCACTTTGGGTGATGGTTGATTATGTATCGTTGCTATTATATACATTTGTTGTACGGAATCCATATAATTAACATTATATGGTAATTGATTGGGCCTCATTCCAATTTAGAAAATAAAGAATATTATAAAATAAAGGTTCATGTGTTGACCGTACTCATCCGTTGAGATTAGTCATGTGTTGAACGAAATATTTTAACAATAAAATTTACATCTTTATCATATATGAAATTAGAAACTAACTGCAAAATAGATAAGATGAGTGGTCTCCTGGATATTGATCTGATGTTGGTTTCGGCCTTCGGGGTTAATATTTAGGGAATCGTTCTCTTACTAGTTTACAGTTGGAGTCTGATTTGAAATCAAACGATAGATACCATAATTTTTATAAAATGTATTAAATAACAAAAATAGTCACACGTGGACAATACTCATTCGTTGAGATTAGTCATGTGTTGACAAAAATATAGATTCATGTATTGAACAGCATAAATATTCATTTGTTGAATAGAATAACGGAATTATTGAAATATTGAAATATATAAAGCCGTGTTGATTAGAGATGCGCTATTTCGATGCGAACGATATTTATATCGATTGTATTCGTTGAATTTGAATTGAATCGAATAGAAAACGAATTTCGAATTGAATTGAATATAAACCAATTTCGAATTAAATTGAATATAAACCAAATTCGAATTGAATTGAATATAAACCAATTTCGAATTGAATTGAATATAAACCAAATTCAAATTGAATTGAAAATTTAATTGAATTGAAATGAATTCAAAACGAATTATATGGGATATTCAATTTTGATTCGAAATTGAATACGAAGTTGAATTTGTTTTGACAACGAATTTAAAACGATTTATAAAATTCGTTTTAAAAGGGAATCGATGAAATATATATTATATATATAATATAATGGCCTGAATAGAACGCGCCGCGCCGCGGCAGTTCGTGAATTTCGACCATTAATTTCGAATGGACATTACGGGAGATCCGACCGTCGGATTCTCCTAAAACCGGAACCGTTGGGTTCGTATCGAAAAGAGCTTTCTAACGAATATTAGAAATTTGAAATCTAACGGTTGGATTTGGAGATACATCCAAATCAAATTTGGAAAAGGTCGTTGTAAGTGCAGTTCGATGGCCGTTGATGGAAATCGACTGTACGGGCCTTGATAAAATTATTAAAAGTAGTAATAATTTGTGTGAAATCATAAGAAATGATTTGGGAAAAATTGGGATGAAAAACTCCATATTTGAAAAGATAAAAATAGATTTTTATCGAAATAAACTAGTTTTGAACTAAAATTAAAACCCATTTATTTTTTAATAAATAAATTGGATTTGAAATGGGTTGTAAATAGAATTGATTTGTGGGTTTATCGTGAAGGGTGTTTTAAATGACACTTGTTCTTTAACCCGATAAATAAATAGAATGTGATTTGGGTTTGTCGTGAACTGTGTTTTAAATGACATTAGTTCTTTAACCCAGTAATAGGAGTTTTAATGAATCTGCAATTAGATTGAAATGTGAATTGATAATCTAAATTATCAAATTTATAAATTGAGCGAGAATGGAGTATCACCAGTTTTGCTCCAAAGCGATAGTTAAATCTTTAATTAGATTTGAACGTGAAATGGTAATTAATTTTACCGATAACACCGTGGTATTAGATATGGAGTATTACCAGTTTTGTTTCATGGGATGAATAGGTTGGGATTGGGAAATAAAATAAATAATTACTTCGGTGTGGTTCGCTAATCTCGTCTAGTTGGAAAAACCATAATTTGGTTCGATATGACATCCAATGGAAGATTAAAGGATAAATTTTAAAGAATTTATCTTTGATAAAATTAATGGGAACCTTTCCCTAAGAATTGAAATTTAGAAACTAGTTGTAGGTTAGTTAAGAAGAATGGTTTCCTGGGTATTGATCTGATGTTGGTTTCGGCCTTCGGGGTTAATATTTGGGGGAATGCTCTCTTACTGATTTACGGTTAGTGACTAATGAATTGGAATGAGGCGTATGTTGTGTTTGTGTAACATTTGTTTTTAATATACGCTGGTTGTTCGGAAAGGCCGGGTTTATACCCATTCTGAATAACCGATTCGACAATAAGTCGAAGATGAAGACGGTGGTCGAAGACCAGAAGTCTTCACATCGTTTGGGTGATTACAGATGATCTTGATTGGGCTGTACACCCAAGATGAGGGAATCAGTTGGTGGTCGTCTAGACGTACTCGGAGATCGATGGATATGCGAGGAAAGTGCCTCCAGTTTCGTTTAGACCCAGAACGAACTTGTAAATGGATTGTGTGTCTGACATTGGATTTTATTCTATGTTGATTGATTTCAGTTAAATATATATATGTTTGGCGGCGGAGAATTTATTCTCTTGCTTAACGCCCTTCTCTGAGACGTACGAGCTTAGAGGTTATATATCGATAGGTATCAATCGCATGGCATGAATTGCCTGTGTGGCATGCTGAGTTGCATGGATCAAGGCTTCTGTTGAAAAGCAAAGTCTTGTGGTTGATGATCAAAGCACGACCTACGTGGCATAGCTTTGTGTATAGCGTGGATTTGTGAGCCTCACACCTCGGTATGAGTCAAAAACCGGATACAGACCATTGGGAGAACACGACGTTTCTTTCTAGCTTTGGTGGTGTCAGTGACTTACCAGCCCTGACATTTATATACTTTTCACCTTTGTGGTTGTTGGAATGAGGCGCCTCGATATTAGGTCTGATAGGACCGGGAAACGTGTGTTCAAGAATTGCCAATCCTCAAACGTAAGAGAGGACCGACCCAACCGATCCAAGTGGCTGCCCAGAGTGTGTAGTCCTGAGCATTTGCTAGAGTGTCTCGAAGCAGAGAGGAGCTTGCCCCTTGCCTTGACTCATGACGGAAATCCAATTTCCAATACGTGATAGTGCGGTTTTAATTGTAGAACTAGTATGGCGACATAGTAGCATGGGATGCTATGCCGTCTATGATTGATATTTATGATTGAAATTGTTTTGACACTATACACTTATTATAGTATCAAATGATTTGTTTTAAACGTACCAAGCATGTTTAGCTATTATAAGGGAAAACCCTATCCTCCGGCTTGCGTTGCATTGTGTGATGGGACCTGGGTCTTACAATAGCTTCATTTTTCGAAAAAGCATTGCGTTGTTTATTCTATGCACTGGTATTCTTGGGAGGAAACCCGTTCCGTGTTATACGGCGTGGTCCCTTGAATTACTCTCTTTTAAAGTAAAGTTTTAAATAACTGTTTTAGTTCTCATACCAGTCACATGACTGACCTGGAGTTTATTGTTTTAACCTAAACTCTGGGTGCCCCTATTTTCGACAAGGGCAGCTAGTAGTTTTAGTTTTGCAGATTTATATTCATAGGATCCTAGTTTACAGCTGGAATGATATCCGGAAAGCTCTGTATCCGTATATCACCTTCAGTTGTGCTTTGTATTATTTTCCGCTGCTATGTAATTTATTGTAATCTCTGATATTTATCGAATTTAATTCATTCATTTATATTCTTTATATTCGTGTATTCTGATGGAATTGTTGTGATTAACAATGAAATGTTCTTTCGTCTGCGTTCTGATTTGTCCAAAGTATCCGCTCTTTCCTTCACGGGGAAGTTACGGGCTACTACACATGATGTGCTTTGCATTGGTTGAGATAGTATTCGGGTTGTCGACTTGTCTTGTTAAAGAAGAATAGACGTTAGTTGTGGGGTTTGCTCATCACGGATTTGCGAGCAAGCTGGTGTTGGCGTGACAACGTGCTCACGTCGCTGAGTATTCGCAATGCGCGGCCTTCGCGTGTTTGCGATGGTCGGTTCGTGCATGAAATACGTGTACGCGAGCGCGTGGCGTAACGCTTTGAGTGTAGAGGTATGGGGAATTTTCTCTCTCTTCTTTTCTCTTTTTTTTGGGTTCGAACCTCTGAGCCATAGAGGTTCGGAATTTCGAACCCAAGGGGTTCGAAATCTCGAACCCTGTAGGCTCGAGATTCCGAGCCCTGGGGGCTCGAAATTTCGAAGCCCCAGGGGTTTCGAAATTTCAAGACCCGTGGGTTTGAAATTTCGAACCCAGGGCTCGAAATCTGGGGGAAGTCGAAAGGACTTGTAACACCCTGAATTTTAGTTAATACTAAAATTCACTAATTACAGAATAAATAATCTCAGATGTGGGAATTGGGGGAAACGGGCTGCGTCATTACGATCGTCTCGGAAAAATACGCGAAATAGAGTCCGAGTTTTCGAAAATCGGAGTCCGTATGGCCCAGTTATGGCCCGATGAAGTTTGCAGAAAATTCAAAACTAAAACAGATTTAAAAATTTAAAATATGCAGATTTGGAATGGGCCAGGCGGGGTCAGGCGGGAAGCTTCCCGCCCAGCCCATGTCGACAGGGCTGTCGACAGGCCTGTCGACAGGGGTGTCAACATGCCTGTCGACTTGCCTGTCGACAGGGTCCAGGCGCCCAGTGAACCTGGGTGCACCAGGTTGCACCAGGTTGGGTTTCAGGCTGGCTAGGAGGGCTGGTTCTAGAGATTTCCTAAATCTAAGGGTCCTAACCTAATCTAGGGTTAATCTAAGGGCCTAAAACACTCACCTAATTCTATAAATAAGACCCTAACCCTACTCTAATTCATTCATAATTAAATCTAGTAGCTAAACTATGGCAAATTGAAATTTGAGCATGGCCTCCACTAGTTCATGAAGGAGTTGCAAGCAAATCCCTCTCAAATCATTCTCTAATCCATTCTAAGTATCTTAATCTTCTTCATTAGCTTGCTAATTGTGTTTTGGTGAGTTTCTATCACTTTAACATTAATTGTTAAAGTAAGTAGATTGGGTGTAATGAGACTTATGGTCTTAAATGCGGATTAGTGAGTTTAAATCATGTATAATGATATGTTACTCTATGTTGTTCTATGTTTATGCATATATGTGATAAGTTGTTTTATGCATGCTTAATAAGTTGATCTATGCATGTTTAACAAGTTGATATATGCATGTTTAATAAGTGGATTTATGCATATGTAGTAAGTGGAGTTATGCATGTTTAGCAAAGTGATATGCAAGTTAAGTGTATGTTTAAATGCAAGTTGAAAGTGATATGCAAGTTATGCATGCTTATGCAAGTGTATGGATACTTATGCAAGTCATGTATATGTTTAAAAGCAAGATTTATGTGATATGCAAGTTATGCATGCTTATGCGAGTATATGAATACTTATGCAAGATATGTATATGCTTAAATGACATGATATGCAAGTTATTCATGTTTATGCAAGTATGTGAATGGTTATGCAAGTATGTGGATGCTTATGCAAGTATATGAATACTTATGCAAGTTATGTGTATGCTTAAATGCATGTTTAACATGTTATGCAAGTTATGAGAATGCCTATATGCAAGTTCATCATGTTATGCAAGATATGTGTATGTTAATATGCAAGCTCATATGCAACATGTTATGCAAATCATGTGTATGATAATATGCAAGTTTGGGTTTATATGTAGTTGGGTTAATATATGCTCATATATGCAAGTTGACATCCTCTTAACCCATGACAAAGTTGTATGTTAAACCCATGATATTTGTAATGATCTTCCCCTTTGTTATGTCATGAAATGAGAACGGTTTACGTGGGGAACGATGGGGTGGTAAATATGTTAATAAATGAATGATTGGGTATGATTAAGCATACCATAAAAATAAATTACCATAAGTGGGAATTTACCTATTGAGTTAGGTCTACCCCATGGGAATTTACCTATTGAGTTAGGTCTACCCATGTTATGGAAAACTTGATATTAATTAGGGATAATTAATATGGGGGTGATTAATTAGGTGTAATTAATCGACTAAGACACGAGGTTGGACTCATTTGTAGTGTAAAACTGCCCGGACCCGACCGGCTTAACCAGTTGCTACAAATGTCAGCCCAATGTGAGAGGTCTTAGCCATAAATTAAATACGTGATCAAGGTAAAGACACGAGGTTAGACTCTGTTATGATGTAAGACTGCCCGGATTCTACCGGCTTAACCAGGCGGTCATAACAGTCAGTCTAATGTGGGAGGTCTTTATGGGAGATCACGGTCTTAATTAATTAAGAAACACTTAACCATAATAGCATGTAGTGGGACATGAGGGGTTAAGTGGGTGCCTTGGGTGGCATGAGGAAATTTTGTGATTGCCTTGGGTGGCATGTGGAATCTAGTGGGTTGCCTTGGGTGGCAATAGAAAATACGATTAGAATACTTAACCAAGAGGAAACATGTAATTAAACATGATTAAAGGGTTAAGTGGGATACACTAGATATTTGACAAGCTTAAGTGGGTAGCTTGTGGGGGCCCATTTCAACCAATATCCCAAACGTATCTTTGTGGGCTCGACCCATGTCGAGTGACGGGACACGCATATTGGGCTTGATTATAAGAGGCCAAAACGGGTTAGCGGTGGCAACGCAAGTCCAACGGGCTTCATATGCGTGTGTGGGCCCGGGCTGGTAGATAAGCCGTTGTTGCATCGTGTAGATATAAGGCCGTGCACCGTTAGTATTGGGTAGCCACTTTAGGGGAGTGATACACCCCACTGTGGGACCAGCACGGGTATCTACGGTAGGGAGCCGATCGCTTGGGGAGTAGTGGGTACACCTAATGAAAATAGGGGCAGACGGCACCTAGGTTGGGGTACACGAAACTACTGGGTAAGAATTACTGGGTACACCTAGTGGAGATAGGGGCAGACGGCACCTATGTAGTGGGCTAGGGGTACATGAAACTACTGGGGAAATTTTCTAAGTCCTTGGAAGGGATCAACCTTTAAGTAGGAATGACTGGTGTGGTGCAGTTAGTAATTATCCTTGGGTGGGTAGATGCGTCCTGACGATTATCTTAGTTTATCCTAAGTCTATCAAGCTGCTTAGTGTAGCCATTCATCCCCAGATATTACCGTGGTCAAGTTTATGTCTTCTCTGGTTACTTTAATGATTGTATTGTTAAAGTTATAGGACTCACTCAGACTTATGTCTGACCCCGTTGTTTTTACCTTTTTCCCAACCCTCAGGTCCTACGGTGGATCCTAGCAGTAGTAGAGCTTGATCGGATTGCTGTTCCAGTCTTGAGGAGCTTGAGTAGATGTAAAGCTCCAGTTATCCAGTTATCTTTTCTTTTGGCTATTGTAATAAGAGTGGGATTATGTACTTCTTTATTTTGATGGATATTGTACTTGACCTTTTACCGTGGTTTTATGATGTAACCAGACATGTTTATTTCCGCTGTTATGAGATGATGTTTTAAAATTTCAAGTACTGCTTATATCTGTCTTGTTGTAATTTTTCTGTTCTATATTCACTAAAATACTCCACCGATGCTATGGCATTCCCTTGGTGAGTGACCCTAGCGGGTGTGGGGTGTTACACGTGGTATCAGAGCAAAGGTTACCGGAACAGATAAAATTTTTAGAAAACTATTTTTCTAAAACATTTTTGGAAAAGATATTTTCAAAAACATGTCTTTTAAGAGAAAAGTTTTTGAAAGAAAAGCATAATCCCCAATAGCCATATCTATATCTTTCGAATTCTCAGTTTTGAATCTTTCCTTTTTCGTTTCAGTATGGCCGAGAATCCTAATCTTCCGGAGGGTGTGGCGGTACCAGTATGGTATAGGAGATTGATGGAGGCTAGGGCCACCACTGCGGGTCCAGCAAATATTCCTCCACCAACCGTAGCACCCGATCTTCCTCCTCCCCCTCCTCCTCGCACGGATACTTTTGCTAAGACTTGTAAGGAATTCAAAGCTATGGGAGGGAAACCTTTTCAAGGATCTGAAACCTTTGTGGAGGCTAGAGATTGGCTTAAGGAGGTGGAAGAGTTGATAGATATCTTTGAGATGGAAGAAGGGAAGAAAGTCAAATTGGCTGCTTGGTTAATGAAGGGAGAGGCCTCATTCTGGTGGGAGGTTACTAATGGAGAACGCCCCGTTGACTCTTGGGCGGATTTTAAGCAAAGACTTGTGGCAAAGTTTCTCTCAAGGGCGGAGGAAAACTTGTATATGGAAAGATTCTTGACTCTAAAGCAAGGGAATCTCTCGGTGAAGGAATATGTCAACAAATTTAATCAATTGGCAAGGTTTGGCCTAGATATGGTGAATACACCGGAGAAGAAGGCTTTGAGGTTCGTGAAAGGCTTAAATGAACCAATGCATGGGTTGGCTATGACTCACATCCCTATGGGGGCCACCTTTGAGAAGCTAGTTGACATGGCACTCATGTTTGAGGAAGAGAAGGGTCCTAATGCTAATAAGGCACCCGAGAAGAAGGGAGATCAAAAGAGACCTCAACAACAGCAAAGCAAAGGTGGGAAAGGCAACGGTGGCAAGGGCAAGAAGAAGAAGTGTTTCAATTGTGGGACACCTGGTCACCTAAGCAAGGATTGTCGCAAGAAGAAGAAGACCGGTTGCTTCCACTGTGGCGAAGCAGGGCACTTAGTGAAGGATTTCCCTAAGAAAGGGCAAAGGACGGGATCTACCTCAGGAGGACAGGTGCAAGCTCTTATGGCACCAGGTCAGGCTAGGGGGCAAGTACAGGCTCTCGCGGTTCCACCGATTCAGGAGAGAGGTAGAACTATTTCCGTTGAAAGTCTGGTTTTTCTATTTGACCATCCTGTCCGTACATTGTTTGATTCAGGCGCATCGCATTCGTTTATTTCATCATCATTAGTTGAGTTACTGCACTTAGACACCAGTCTGGTAGATGATCCCTTGGTTGTTTCAAACCCAATTGGGGGCTCCACTTATTTGTCCATGATATGTTTGGGTTTGAAGATTTCTATACTTAGCATTGAGTTTAGATGTGATGCTTTCGTGTTGGGCTTCACGGGCTATGGGTTGATTTTGGGCATGGACTGGTTATCCAGTAATGGTGCCGTTCTTGATTGCGAAAGGAGAGTTGTTAGGCTCATGACCCGCTTGGGTAACACTCTCGAGATTTCTTGTAACCCCAGGGACTCTGTTATGCTAAGTTATCTTGAATCACTTGACGCTTCGGTCGAGAGTTTGCAATCTGTTAGAGTGGTCCGGGAATATCCGGATGTGTTTGAGGAGGTGAAGGGCTTACCTCCGAAGCGGGAGATTGACTTCCGAATATATTTGGTGGATAATGCTAAACCGGTATCTTTACCAGTGCGCCACATGGCTCCTCGTGAGAGGAGGGAACTCCATAAGCAAGTAGGTGAGTTGCTTGAGAAGGGGTTCATAAGACGGAGCATATCGGAGTGGGGTGCTCCAGTAGTATTTGCTACGAAGGCGGATGGGTCCCTCAGACTTTGTGTAGACTATAGAGAACTCAACAAGCTCACAAAGAAGAATAGACACCCATTGCCGAGGATTGATGATCTTTTCGATCAGTTGGTTGGCGCTTCAGTATTTTCTCAGTTGGACTTGGCCACGGGGTTTCATCAGTTGAGGGTGGCTGAGGATAGCATAGACAAGACTGCCTTTAGGACTCCGGATGGTTTCTATGAGTGGCTGGTGATGCCATTTGGGTTGACGAACGCCCCTGCATACTTTGTTGACTTGATGAGTAGGGTGTTCAGGGAGTTCCTTAATAAATTTGTGGTGGTCTTTGTGGATGATATCTTAGTATTTTCTAAGAGTGAAGAAGAGCATGCCCTACATCTTGGGGAAGTGTTGAAGACTCTTCGAGCACATAGCCTTAAGGCTAAATTCTCTAAATGTCACTTCTGGAGGAGGGAAGTGCGGTTCTTGGGGCATGTGGTCTCCAAGGAAGGGATAGCTGTGGATCCCGCGAAGGTAGTATCAATTCAGGATTGGAAGGTTCCGAAGAATGCTACCGAAGTAAGAAGTTTCTTGGGGTTGGCGGGTTATTATAGGAAGTTTATCAAAGACTTCGCGAAGATATCAGCCCCATTAACCCGCTTAACGAAGAAGAATCTTGTTTTCACATGGGACGTAGATTGTGATGATGCGTTCCGACGGTTAAAGAGAGCTTTAACCACTGCTCCAGTTTTAGTGTTGCCAGATGGGAGCAAGCCATTTGTTGTCTATACCGATGCCTGTGGGACAGGCCTTGGCGCAGTCTTAATGCAAGAGGGAAGGGTGATAGCCTATGGTGGAAGGCAATTAAGGCCACATGAGAAAATTTACCCTACCCATGATTTAGAGTTGGCTGCTATTGTTTTTGCGCTTAAGATTTGGCGCCATTATCTTCTCGGTGAGAGATTTGAGTTGTTCACTGACCATAAATCATTGAAGTACTTGTTTTCTCAGAAGGATTTGAATCTGAGACAGCAAAGGTGGATGGAATTCTTAGCATCTTATGATTTCGAGATAGCGTATACCCCTGGCAAGGGTAACGTGGTGGCGGATGCCTTGAGTAGGAAGAGGTTGTCCTTGAGTCCATTGTTCGTGGAACGACGAAGCTTGGAATTTATCTCGATGTTTGATTTCAGACCTTCCGTTGACTACGTACCTGGTTTGCTAGCTTCTTTGGAAGTTAGACCTACTCTTCTGGGGCGAATTGAGGAAGCCCAGAGGGACGACCCACAGTTGGTTGAGTTGATAGAGAAGCTCATAAGGGGGGAATCGTCCAGCCATTTGAGTAGGTACACCCTAGACGATAGGGGGTGCTTGCGTAGAGACGGTAGACTTTGTGTACCGTTAGATGAAGGGTTGAGGAAGGTTATTCTTGATGATGCACACCGTTCTAGGATGACCATTCGTCCCGGTGGGGACAAGATGTACCAAGATATGAAGAGGATCTTCTTCTGGGCCGGTATGAAGAAAGATGTGGCCGAATATGTAGCTCGATGCTTGGTATGTCAACAGGTGAAGGCGGAGCAAAGGAAACCAGGTGGGTTGCTTCACCCATTGGAAGTTCCGCAATGGAAGTGGGATAGCGTCTCGATGGATTTTATTGACGGGTTACCCAGGTCGAGGAAGGGTAATACAGGAATTTGGGTGGTGGTAGATAGACTTACTAAGAGCGCCCATTTCATACCTGTGAAGAGCAAGAGGACTGCTCCATGGCTAGCTTCAGTATATCTTCGAGAGATAGTTCGATTGCATGGGGTACCCTCTAGCATAGTGAGTGATCGAGATCCTATCTTCACTAGCGAGTTCTGGAGAAGTTTGCAAGAAGCAGTGGGGACTCAATTGTGTCTGAGCACCGCATATCATCCTCAGACAGACGGCCAGACTGAGAGGGTGAATCGAGTTCTAGAAGACCTGTTGAGGCTTTGTATCTTAGATTTTGGAGGTACATGGGAAGAGCATCTTCCACTGGTGGAGTTCGCATATAATAACAGCTTTCAGTCCAGTATTGGTATGGCTCCTTTTGAAGCTCTCTATGGAAGGCCTTGTCGATCACCTACATGTTGGTGGGAATCTACGGATAAGATCTTGCTTGGGCCTGATATGGTTAGGGAGACTTCTGAGAAGATTGACTTGATTCGGAGAAGGATGAAAGCAGCGCAGGATAGGCAAAAATCTTATGCGGACAAGAGAAGGACGGATCTTGAATTTGAGGTTGGGGATATGGTTTTTGTCAAGGTATCTCCGTTAAGAAATGTTGTTCGCTTCGGATCCGTTGGGAAGTTAGCACCGAGGTTTGTTGGGCCGTTTCCTATCAAGGAAAGGATTGGACGGATGGCTTATAGGGTGGAGTTGCCCGATAGACTTAGTGGTGTTCATGATGTATTCCATGTATCACATCTGAGGAAGTGCTTACATAAGACCGCAGAGGTGGTAGAGCCGAGCTTCCTTAGAGATGTAGAGGTTGAGCGTGATGCGACGATTCGACGAGCTCCTACTCGCATCCTTAGGTCAGAGACTAAGAAATTGAGGAATCGAGAGGTTCAGCTAGTCAAAGTGCAATGGGGAGAAGATGAGAGCAACGCAACTTGGGAAACGGAAGCGAAGATGCGTTCATTGTACCCATTTCTTTTTGAGGGTATGTCTTTACTTTCTCCTTTATCGCTTGTCTAGTACTTATCTTATCTTTGGTATGTCCTCTCGTTAGTACCTTTGACCTTTAGATAGGGTAAACCTATGGTTGAAACATGTGTTTGAGACATGTTATGGTTGATGGATGCAAGTGGATGCAAGTGTTTGCTAGTGGTTGCTCGTGGATGCATATACACACACTCTAGGCACTAGATCGGCTCAGTCACTTCATATTGCATATTGCATAAAATTGTGTGTAGGAAAATATATTTATGGATGTATAATGGTTGTGTTATCACATGGATGATGCATTTTGGTGAATGATTGTGCACTCATGTAGATATTGTATGTGTCGATAGGGTTTTCTCGCATACATAATGGATGCATGGCACTATCATGGTTTGCATATGTTCATACATTAGATAGGGAACATATACACACACTCTTTGCATATGTTCATACATCATTAGAAATTGTTCTAAGGACAATGGATGCCCGTGGTTGATGATTTGAGTAGATGGTTGTTTGGATGGTAGGATATGCATTCTCCTTAGCTTAGAGATTTCGGGGACGAAATCCTTTAAGGAGGGGAGAATGTAACACCCTGAATTTTAGTTAATACTAAAATTCACTAATTACAGAATAAATAATCTCAGATGTGGGAATTGGGGGAAACGGGCTGCGTCATTACGATCGTCTCGGAAAAATACGCGAAATAGAGTCCGAGTTTTCGAAAATCGGAGTCCGTATGGCCCAGTTATGGCCTGATGAAGTTTGCAGAAAATTCAAAACTAAAACAGATTTAAAAATTTAAAATATGCAGATTTGGAATGGGCCAGGCGGGGTCAGGCGGGAAGCTTCCCGCCCAGCCCATGTCGACAGGGCTGTCGACAGGCCTGTCGACAGGGGTGTCGACATGCCTGTCGACTTGCCTGTCGACAGGGTCCAGGCGCCCAGTGAACCTGGGTGCACCAGGTTGCACCAGGTTGGGTTTCAGGCTGGCTAGGAGGGCTGGTTCTAGAGATTTCCTAAATCTAAGGGTCCTAACCTAATCTAGGGTTAATCTAAGGGCCTAAAACACTCACCTAATCCTATAAATAAGACCCTAACCCTACTCTAATTCATTCATAATTAAATCTAGTAGCTAAACTATGGCAAATTGAAATTTGAGCATGGCCTCCACTAGTTCATGAAGGAGTTGCAAGCAAATCCCTCTCAAATCATTCTCTAATCCATTCTAAGTATCTTAATCTTCTTCATTAGCTTGCTAATTGTGTTTTGGTGAGTTTCTATCACTTTAACATTAATTGTTAAAGTAAGTAGATTGGGTGTAATGAGACTTATGGTCTTAAATGCGGATTAGTGAGTTTAAATCATGTATAATGATATGTTACTCTATGTTGTTCTATGTTTATGCATATATGTGATAAGTTGTTTTATGCATGCTTAATAAGTTGATCTATGCATGTTTAACAAGTTGATATATGCATGTTTAATAAGTGGATTTATGCATATGTAGTAAGTGGAGTTATGCATGTTTAGCAAAGTGATATGCAAGTTAAGTGTATGTTTAAATGCAAGTTGAAAGTGATATGCAAGTTATGCATGCTTATGCAAGTGTATGGATACTTATGCAAGTCATGTATATGTTTAAAAGCAAGATTTATGTGATATGCAAGTTATGCATGCTTATGCGAGTATATGAATACTTATGCAAGATATGTATATGCTTAAATGACATGATATGCAAGTTATTCATGTTTATGCAAGTATGTGAATGGTTATGCAAGTATGTGGATGCTTATGCAAGTATATGAATACTTATGCAAGTTATGTGTATGCTTAAATGCATGTTTAACATGTTATGCAATTTATGAGAATGCCTATATGCAAGTTCATCATGTTATGCAAGATATGTGTATGTTAATATGCAAGCTCATATGCAACATGTTATGCAAATCATGTGTATGATAATATGCAAGTTTGGGTTTATATGTAGTTGGGTTAATATATGCTCATATATGCAAGTTGACATCCTCTTAACCCATGACAAAGTTGTATGTTAAACCCATGATATTTGTAATGATCTTCCCCTTTGTTATGTCATGAAATGAGAACGGTTTACGTGGGGAACGATGGGGTGGTAAATATGTTAATAAATGAATGATTGGGTATGATTAAGCATACCATAAAAATAAATTACCATAAGTGGGAATTTACCTATTGAGTTAGGTCTACCCCATGGGAATTTACCTATTGAGTTAGGTCTACCCATGTTATGGAAAACTTGATATTAATTAGGGATAATTAATATGGGGGTGATTAATTAGGTGTAATTAATCGACTAAGACACGAGGTTGGACTCATTTGTAGTGTAAAACTGCCCGGACCCGACCGGCTTAACCAGTTGCTACAAATGTCAGCCCAATGTGAGAGGTCTTAGCCATAAATTAAATACGTGATCAAGGTAAAGACACGAGGTTAGACTCTGTTATGATGTAAGACTGCCCGGATTCTACCGGCTTAACCAGGCGGTCATAACAGTCAGTCTAATGTGGGAGGTCTTTATGGGAGATCACGGTCTTAATTAATTAAGAAACACTTAACCATAATAGCATGTAGTGGGACATGAGGGGTTAAGTGGGTGCCTTGGGTGGCATGAGGAAATTTTGTGATTGCCTTGGGTGGCATGTGGAATCTAGTGGGTTGCCTTGGGTGGCAATAGAAAATACGATTAGAATACTTAACCAAGAGGAAACATGTAATTAAACATGATTAAAGGGTTAAGTGGGATACACTAGATATTTGACAAGCTTAAGTGGGTAGCTTGTGGGGGCCCATTTCAACCAATATCCCAAACGTATCTTTGTGGGCTCGACCCATGTCGAGTGACGGGACACGCATATTGGGCTTGATTATAAGAGGCCAAAACGGGTTAGCGGTGGCAACGCAAGTCCAACGGGCTTCATATGCGTGTGTGGGCCCGGGCTGGTAGATAAGCCGTTGTTGCATCGTGTAGATATAAGGCCGTGCACCGTTAGTATTGGGTAGCCACTTTAGGGGAGTGATACACCCCACTGTGGGACCAGCACGGGTATCTACGGTAGGGAGCCGATCGCTTGGGGAGTAGTGAGTACACCTAATGAAAATAGGGGCAGACGGCACCTAGGTTGGGGTACACGAAACTACTGGGTAAGAATTACTGGGTACACCTAGTGGAGATAGGGGCAGACGGCACCTATGTAGTGGGCTAGGGGTACATGAAACTACTGGGGAAATTTTCTAAGTCCTTGGAAGGGATCAACCTTTAAGTAGGAATGACTGGTGTGGTGCAGTTAGTAATTATCCTTGGGTGGGTAGATGCGTCCTGACGATTATCTTAGTTTATCCTAAGTCTATCAAGCTGCTTAGTGTAGCCATTCATCCCCAGATATTACCGTGGTCAAGTTTATGTCTTCTCTGGTTACTTTAATGATTGTATTGTTAAAGTTATAGGACTCACTCAGACTTATGTCTGACCCCGTTGTTTTTACCTTTTTCCCAACCCTCAGGTCCTACGGTGGATCCTAGCAGTAGTAGAGCTTGATCGGATTGCTGTTCCAGTCTTGAGGAGCTTGAGTAGATGTAAAGCTCCAGTTATCCAGTTATCTTTTCTTTTGGCTATTGTAATAAGAGTGGGATTATGTACTTCTTTATTTTGATGGATATTGTACTTGACCTTTTACCGTGGTTTTATGATGTAACCAGACATGTTTATTTCCGCTGTTATGAGATGATGTTTTAAAATTTCAAGTACTGCTTATATCTGTCTTGTTGTAATTTTTCTGTTCTATATTCACTAAAATACTCCACCGATGCTATGGCATTCCCTTGGTGAGTGACCCTAGCGGGTGTGGGGTGTTACAGGACTTTTCCCTCTTTACTATAAATAAACCCCCCTTCATTTTTTTCCTTCCATTATTTTCTTCCTTGGCCGCCATTGTTTTGAAAGCTTCAGAACTCAGCACCTTTAACCGGACCTAGGTAATGAAGGGTCGAAGGAGAGAGGGAGAATGAGGGTTGGAGGTGTTAGAATTTGTGCCCTAGAGGCAATCTGTTAGATGTGAATAATGATAACATTGTTATTGTTATGTTTTATTTGGAATAAAATGTTCTGTTATTTTATATTTACTGCGTAATATAAATATGAATATAATAGAAGTCCTTAGAATAATAATACGGAATTATATAGTTCGAGTAAGACTGAACTTGAGATTATATGATATGTCAAGTATTATAATTCTTAAAAGTCCCTAGTCGAGTTTTATTGTTTATATAGGACAACAATAAAGCATTGAGACTAGTATATTGATTGACTGATGATCACATCTCATTGATCATTAATATACGTGATATTAAAGTCAAGATATAAATACGTATTGGAGAATAGCGTATTGGGCTGACCCACAGTGAGATAACTACATGGAATATGATCAACAGTATCATAAGTTGTTCTTATAGTGATAGTGATATAACGGTCCTCAGACCTGATATCATTATAATTTTGTTCGAGGATATTTGTGTTTTGATATAATCTAAAGTTATTTCGTAACAGAGTAATGATAGCGGTGATTATTGGATATATCTAGAGTCGAATATAAATTATGAATGATATAGATGGAATTTAACCCTACGATATATATTCGTAGTGATATCCATGGGCCTCTTGATTGAGTGAGACTGTGAAATGCATGGCTGTGCTCAAATATTGATTTGTTCTGAACAGTCTACTCATCGATCAAGAAAACAGATTAAATTATAAAGAGGATGATACGATCCATGCCTCCAGTTTAATCTTGGATATATCGGTTAAAAGGATTAAATTATATTGAGACACTATTCACAAAAGGTTGTATTGAATCATTACTATTATAGCTTTGGTAACAATGATGTGTTACTAGACGCCGCTCATTGTTTACGGTCTAAATGTTGTTTAAACGGTTGCCAACGCTGTGATAGCCTATAGGGTCACACTTACGTACATTATAAAAGGTGAAGATATTTAAATATAATGGTTTTTGACTAATTCTATTATTTAAATATGGGCGAATGGGTCACATGGTAAGAGAAAATGTCAGTTCTAATGTTATAAAGGAAGGGTCCGACCTTTTCTTAATTCATTATTATTACAACCGAAATTCTTTTAAAAATCCTATATCCCAATTAGCTAGTACTACCTCATTCTTCCTCGATTCGATTTCGAGAGCAACGTCAGTGGATCTCCAATAGAGGCGTTCGAATTCAAGCGCTCGTGTTGATTTAATCTGGAATCTGATTCAACGATCAAAGTTAGGGTTTCGTTCGATCTTGCTATTCAAAGAAGAAAGGTACCTATTTTGATTTAATTCTGTTCGATTTCGTTAACTAGGGTTTCTGATTTTGGTTATTTCCGCTGCCAATCGACCCTTAATTCACTTCAATGGTATCAGAGCGAGGTTGATATTGATTAGAATATCGGTTAGGCCTTGAAATTGTTACAGTAACATGCTAATCGATGTTATGAACATCAAAATGATGAGATCCGGAATTTTGTAAACTTTCAATTATGAACTAAAATCGTTTTGTGACAAACAAAATTTAGTCTTGTTCATCTGAATGAATTTGAATTAACATATGATATTAATTCAATTGTGAATGTCTGAAATTCCAATTCTTATGTTAGTATAAATGGTTTAACCTATATTTTGAATATGTTTTAAAAGGAAATCAATTGTCATCTCTGTTTTGTAATTGCTACAGAAGATTTAATATGTATAATAGATAGATTTTGAATCATATCTTTTACATGTATTTAGTTTGTGCTCTGTTATGATTCCATGAATGAGATTAAAATGACACAGTTTAAAAATTAGTATGTGTTTGGATCTGTATACCTTTATACATACATACATACATACATACATACATATATATATATATATAGAAGCCCTGATTTCACTCTATAACAATACCAGTTATTGTATTACAGATCTGAATAGTAGATAGTCTTTATCCTTGTATATATGACATGGTAAATCATACATATTAACATAGGACAATCTGTTATAATCTGAGCTGAACTTCAAACTTACCTTGGTTTGAAATTCTTGTGAGTTCAGATTCAATTGTATATGTACACTACCTTCAGATTATTGATAGAAAACTGTTTCTATAACCTTAGTTCACTAAGAACAAGATTATCATATATGCTCTTGTTAGTAATAATGCTTAATATCTATTCAGATAGTGTTAAATGACAATATAGAAAATTGCCATAAGTATTGATATCTGGAATATACACACACACACACATATATATATACATATATATATATATATATATATATATATACTTCTTGGCTGCCATGAAGGAAACTATTATATGTTTGACATATATGAAAACCTGTGATGATCAAACATAGAAAAACATGTCATAGTTTAATTAGATTTGATCTGATTATCTGTGTCAAGCAAAACAGTAATAAACACATCATATATAATATGATTTATACTGTTTAAATACCACAGTAAGGTATATATAAATGTAACCGATATAAACACATCAGATTTGATATGATCTTATCTTGTTTTATGTTTCAGTTACATGTAAATATATAACACTGTGGTGTATATAAATACATATATCAGATCTGATCTGAAATAACACTGTTTCTATGTTACAGTCATGAATATATCATTGAAACTGAATTAGTATATCAGAAATGATCGGATTAACTCTATTTTATCCAGATGTGTGTATATATGATGAACAGCATTGAGCATTATCAGATACTGATCTGGTTTCTCTTGATTCATGATTCCAGTTAAATTCAAAATATTGAAACTATTGTGGAGAAAAACGCAATTGTTCATTTAGGTTGTCATCTGATGGTGTTCTGTTTTGTCTATGCTATGTTATGCTTGTAATATAAATCTGTAATGAGCAATTCTGATTTGATCTTGT
Source organism: Allium sativum (assembly GCA_030737875.1). Taxonomy (NCBI): domain Eukaryota; kingdom Viridiplantae; phylum Streptophyta; class Magnoliopsida; order Asparagales; family Amaryllidaceae; genus Allium; species Allium sativum. The sequence continues at coordinate 80,115,207 of CM060925.1, forward strand.
ATGTAATAATTCAAATTTTGATGTATATGCATATGTGATGTTGAATATCTGCAAGTGTTTATTCTGTATTGATCTGCTGTGTAGTTCTATATTGATATCAGAATCTCTCCAAAATGTATGAACATTGACCGTACAGAATTAGTTGCAAGTTTGCTCATTTTATGATTGGCCCTGAAATGGAAGTATTTTAAGTTTTATCCGAGTTCTTTCTGTAAAAGGTTCATATATTTTTTTGGGCTGTTCTTTTTACTTATTATGCCGTCTTGTTAAAATGCAATGGGCTGGGTTATTGCAAATTTAAATGGTATTGATTAATCTTATTTTGCAAACATTCTATAATTTTCTTGAAAGTGTTTCAACTGAATTGTTTTATGTAAAATATACCATTCCACAGCTATATATATATTTAATTCTAAATCAATAATATTGGTTTTAGAAATCTTTATATTCTTGATTTTGGAATTAAAATTCTTCATTTTAAAGTATTGCATTTTAAACTTATGAAGATAAATTGTTTTGCCTGTTCAATTTTAAATCCCTTTCAAAACTACTGTTAATATTAAATCAAGGTGAGTCTTCCAATAATACACTCATCAATGTCCAAAATCACTGGATGTAGGTAATGCCAAAGCATTGTGCATTCTTTTATTTTGGTTATATGCGATGAAGCAAAAGTGATGCTTAAATTGTATTATTGGGTCAAATTTAACTAAGCTGCATAATAAGATTGTGGCTTAGAGACAAACAGCATGAATTATTCTTTAATTTTGAGCACATGAATAATACTGAATAAATTTCGACATGCGATCCAAGAGTTATATATATGATATAGTTGGCATAAGATGACTACCTAAAAGATTGTGCTTTGGGGATTTTCCAAAGCAGAGTCAAAATATGATTAGATATGGATCTTGGAACACCTTAATATACATATACCGATATATATATTAAGATATAGGGATGTTGATTTAAATGGGAGCATATTTATTTTATTTATACATTTATATTTATATAGTAGTGATTATTATCATTTTGATTGTCAAAATTATTAATCATTATTATTTATTATCTCTTGTAGATACAAATGGCCAACAACACCAATAATAATCTATCGCTTAGGTCTGTTCTTGAAAAAGAAAAACTGAATGGAATAAATTTCCTAAACTGGCACCGTAACTTGAGGATTGTCCTCAAGCAGGAAAGGAAGTTGTATGTACTTGATGGGCCTACTCCAGGGGCACCACCAAGTACTGCACCACGTCCAGAGATTAATGCTCATAAGAAACATCAAGACGATGCTCTTGATGTTAGCTGTCGTATGCTGGCAGCCATGAATCATGTGCTTCAGAAGCAACACGAATTCATGGATGATTATGATATGATCGAGCACCTTAAGAAACTGTTCGAAGGGCATGCTCGTCAATAAAGATATGACATGAGCAGAACATTATATCACTGCAAGATGGGAGAAAAGGAACCCGTTGGTCCACACGTACTAAAGATGATTGGTTATATAGAGTATCTCGAGACGTTAGGGTTTCCTTTGACACCAGAAGCTCAAACCGATCTTGTGCTCCGATCATTAAACAGTAAATATTCTCAATTTATTATGACCTGTCTCATGAATGAGATTGAGAAGCCCTTGACTGAGTTATTAAGCATGTTGAGAACTACTGAGAATAATATGAAGAAAGCAGAACCAACCGCCATGATGATGGTGCAAAAGGAAACTGCTAAACCTAAGGTCAAGGGCAAGAAAAAGCAGCTTAAGAAGACTGCTAATAAGACCAATTTCAAAAAGGCATCAAAGCCTAAAGGTGAGGTTCCCAAAGAAGGTGATTGTCACTACTGCGGAAAGCCATGTCACTCGAAACGCAACTATTATGCTTATTTGGAAGAACTAAAGAAGAAGAAGGGAAGTGTGACTTCACCCAATTCAGGTATAAATGTTATATATGTCAATTTATCTACTTCATCATCATGGGTATTAGATACTGGATGTGGATCACATATATGTTCAATTTGCAGGAAATGCAAAGGAGTAAAGACTTGGTAGAAGGAGAAGTGGACTTGCGTGTGGGAAATGGAGCAAAAGTTGTCGCATTAGCCATAGGAAGCTGCCACTTGTCCTTACCAACTGGATTAGTTTTAAAATTAGAAGATTGTTATTTTGTGCCTTCTATTAAGAAAAATATTATTTCTGTTTCTTATTTGGACAAGTTAGGATTTTCGTTTGTAATAAAAGACAGATGCTGTTTATTTTATTTGAACGAGATATTTTATCGAAGTGCACAGTTAGTTAATGGTCACTATGTTCTTAATTTTGATATGCCAGTTTATAAAATTAATACCAAAAGGATTAAATCAAATGATTTAAATCCAACGTACCTTTGGCATTGTCGTCTAGGCCATATAAACGAGAAACGCATATCAAAACTCCATAAAGATGGAATTTTGAATTCATTTGATTTTGAATCTTATGAACAATGCGAATCTTGTTTATTAGGGAAGATGACAAAAGCACCTTTTACTAAACACTGTGAACGGGCTAAAGATGTATTGGAACTTATACATAGTGATGTATGTGGTCCAATGAGCACATCAGCTAGAGGCGGGTTTTATTACTTCATTACATTTACTGATGACTTCATTAGAAATGGATATGTGTATATGAAACACAAATCTGAATACTTTGAAAAGTTCAAAGAATTCAAGAATGAAGTTCAAAACCAACTTGGTAAGAATATAAAAACTCTTCGAACAGAACGAGGAGGAGAATATTTGAACCAAGAGTTTAATGACTATCTTAAAGAGTGTGGTATTGTATCGCAACTTACTCCGCCGTGAACACCGCAATGGAATGGTGTATCCAAAAGGAGAAATCGCACCTTATTAGATATGGTACGATCAATGATGAGTCAAACAGATCTTCCAATAAGTTTTTGGGGTCATGCCCTTGAAACAGCTGCATTCACGCTTAATTGAGTACCCACTAAAATGGTTCAAAAGACACCATATCAGATATGGACTGGGAAAAGTCACGTTGTCTCCTTTATAAAGATTTGGGAATGTGAGGTTTATGTTAAGCGTCTCATATCTGATAAGCTCAGACCCAAATCAGATAAATGTTATTTTGTGGGATATCCAAAGGAAACAAAAGGATATTATTTCTACAAACCATCTGAGAATAAAGTGTTCATTGCTCGATTTGGTGTTTTCATGGAAAAGGAACTAGTCTTTAAAAATTCTAATGGAAATAAAGTAGAGCTCGAAGAAATTCGGGAACCACAAGATGATATTGAACCTAATCTTGAAGTTGAGCAAGAACCACAAAATGTTGTGGAAACTGAAGATGCTCAAATTACACAAGACATTCGTAGATCTGGTAGAATACGCCATGAGCCCAGTAGATATACTGGATATCTAGTAACTCAAACAGGAAATGTAATGCTCATAGATCAAGATGAGCCCACTTCTTACCAAGATGCTATGAATGGACCAGAATCTGAGAAATGGCTTGAAGCCATGAAATCTGAAATGGATTCCATGTACACAAACCAAGTGTGGACTCCAGTTAATCCACCTGACGGGGTAAAACCAATTGGGTGTAAATGGGTTTTCAAGAAGAAAACTGACATGGATGGTAAAATACAAACCTATAAAGGCCGATTGGTGGCAAAAGGTTTCAAACAAGTTCAAGGAGTTGACTATGATGAAACTTTCTCCCTAGTAGCTATGGTTAAATCCACTAGGATTATGCTTGCAATTGCAGCCTTTTACGATTATGAAATCCGGCAGATGGATGTCAAAACTGCATTCCTTAATGGGAATCTTATCGAGGATGTGTACATGACACAACCTGAAGGTTTCGTAAATACAAAGGAAGCTAGAAAAGTATGTAAACTGCAACGATCCATATATGGATTAAAACAAGCATCTCGGAGTTGGAATCTTCGTTTTGATGAAACAGTCAAAAACTTTGGCTCCGCTAAGAATGAAGATGAACCTTGTGTATACAAGAAAATTAGTGGGAGTAACATTATATTCCTGGTATTATATGTGGACGACATATTGCTTATTGGGAATAATGTTGATTCATTACAAGCAATAAAGATATGGTTGGGATTTTTTTTTCTCAATGAACGATTTAGGCAAGGCATCCTATATTTTAGGTATTAAAATCTATAGAGATAGATCAAGAAAATTAATAGGCCTAAGTCAAAATACATACATTGATAAAGTGTTGAAAAGGTTTGGCATGCAAGAGGCAAAGAAAGGATACGTACCCATATCACATGGTATATCACTTTCTAGTTCTCAATGTCCTAAGTCATCAGATGATAAGGAACGCATGAAGATGATCCCTTATGCCTCGAAAATTCGATCAATCATGTATGCAATGTTATGTACTCGTCCAGATGTCTCTTATGCTTTAAGTATGACAAGTAGATTCCAATCAGATCCCGGTGAAAGTCACTGGACAGCTGTCAAGAACAATCTAAAGTACCTGAAAAGGACTAAAGACTTATTCTTGATATATGGAGGCGAAGAGGAATTAATGGTAAAAGGTTACATAGACGTTAGTTTCCAGACTGATAAAGATGACTACAAGTCACAGTCAGGCTATGTGTTTTTCCTGAATGGTGCTGTTAGCTGGAAAAGTTCAAAGCAAGAAACAGTCGCTGATTCGACTATGGAAGCTGAACATATTGTTGCTTCAGAAGCTGCTAAGGAGGCTATTTGGATTAATAAATTCATCACTGAACTTTCTGTTGTTCCATCCATTGTAGATCCAATAGATCTTTATTGTGACAACAATGGGGCCATTGCTCAAGCTAAGGAACCTAGATCACATCAACAATCCAAACACATACTTCGGCGATACCATCTCATCCGTGAAATTGTTGACAGAGGAGACATACATATCTGCAAAGTCCCTATGGATAATAACGTTGCAGACCCGTTGACTAAAGCTCTGTCGCAGCAGAAGAATGATAGTCACACTAATTTCATGGGTATTCGATACATGAGTGATTGGCTCTAGTGCAAGTGGGAGATTGTTAGAATTTGTGCCTTAGAGGCAATCTGTTAGATGTGAATAATGGTAACATTGTTATTGTTATGTTTTATTTGGAATAAAATGTTCTGTTATTTTATATTTACTGCGTAATATAAATATGAATATAATAGAAGTCCTTAGAATAATAATACAGAATTATATAGTTCGAGTAAGACTGAACTTGAGATTATATGATATGTCAAGTATTATAATTCTTAAAAGTCCCTAATCGAGTTTTATTGTTTATACAGGACAACAATAAAGCATTGAGACTAGTATATTGATTGACTGATGATCACATCTCATTTACCATTAATATACGTGATATTGAAGTCAAGATATAAATACGTATTAGAGAATAGCGTATTGGGTTGACCCACCGTGAGATAACTACATGGAATATAATCAACAGTACCATAAGTTGTTCTCATAGTGATAGTGATATAATGGTCCTCAGACCTGAGATCATTATAATTTTGTTCGAGGATATTTGTGTTTTGATATCAACAAAAGTTATTTCGTAACAGAGTAATGATAACGGTGATTATTGGATATATCTAGAGTCGGATATAAATTATGAATGATCTAGATGGAATTTAACCCTACGATATATATTCGTAGTGATATCCATGGGCCTCTTGATTGAGTGAGACTGTGAAATGCATGATCGTGCTCAAATATTGATTTGTTCTGAACAGTTTACTCATCGATCTAGAAAACGGATTAAATTATAAAGAGGATGATACGATCCATGCCTCCAGTTTAATCTTGGATATATCGGTTAAATGGATTAAATTATATTGAGACACTATTCACAAAAGGTTGTTTTGAATCATTACTATTATAGCTTGGGTAGCAATGATGTGTTACTAGACCACCGCTCGTTGTTTACGGTCTAAATGTTGTTTAAACTGTTGCCAACGCTGTGATAGCCTATAAGGTCACACTTACGTATGTTGTAAATGGCGAGGATATTTAAATATAATGGTTTTTGACTAATTCTATTATTTAAATATGGGTGAATGGGTCACATGGTAAGAGAAAATGTCGGTTCTAATGTTATAAAGGAAGGGTCCGACCTTTTCTTAATTCATTATTATTACAACCGAAATTCTTTTAAAAACCCTAGATCCCAGTTAGCTAGTACTACCTCATTCTTCCTCGATTCGATTTCGAGAGCATCGTCAGTGGATCTCCAATAAAGCCGCTCGAATTCAAGCGCTCGTGTTGATTCAATCTAGAATCTGATTCAACGATCAAAGTTAGGGTTTCGTTCGATCTTGCTATTCAAAGAAGAAAGGTACCTATTTTGATTTAATTATGTTCGATTTCGTTAACTGGGGTTTCTGATTTTGGTTGTTTCCGCTGCCAATCGATCCTTAATTAACTTCAATGGTATCAGAGCGAAGGAGTTAACTCCTTCGAGTGGAGCACAATTTGGTTTGTTGAGAGAACACTTAGGGCATACACTCATAATCATTGCATGGCATGGCTATTCTTTTGAGTGCGCGATTTGACCGATCTTATTTCTTTCTCTTATCTAGTGACATGGCTAGAGGACAGGGAGGACGGGTTCACGGATCTGGAGATGTGCTTTTCTCGGTGCCCTTAGGAGGGGGGCTAGTTTGTATGGTGAGGCCCCACCTTCACAGGGTCGTAGTAGCCGGAGTCGTCAACCCGATAGACCCCAATTGCCTTCGTCTCCTCCTCCCCCTCCCCCAATCCGAGTGTCTGTAGGAGATTCGCGTCTTGACTTAGGGGGATCGAGGCACGTGCCCTCAACAACCCCTTCTCGTACCGTTCTTGAGGTTCCTGTTCAACCTGCTAAGGGGAAGGAGCCATTGCTTGCTCGGCCAAGGTTGGGTGAGGCGGTTGTGATAGAGATGGGAGATCTGATAAAGGCTCTGGTTTCAGAACTTTCGATCGAGGAATGGAAAGAATTCTTGAAATATTATTTCTCACGCCATTACTTTGATGAGCTGAAATTTATTCTCGATCTCCACCCCGCCCCATCTAGGGAGTCTGGGGAAATATGGATGCACGTGAAGGCTACGTATCACAAGGCTAATGAACTCACCAAGTATTCTCATCATCTCTCGGAGTTGATCAAGAAGAAGAACATGGATCTGCTTAACCAACAACTGACTATTGATTGCGAGAAGACCACCGTTGCCACTCTAGAGAAAGAGATAGGTAAGTCTACCGCCGGTATTTGGGAAATTTCCATTACTCGTTCCTGTATCTTTGAATGCTAATTCTTGGATCTCATTGTTTTCAACTGAGATGAGATAAGGGTATGAGACACTCAAGAAGGAGGTTGATGACTCCCACGCTGTTTACACGGAAACCATAGCCGACCTAACTACCCATAATACGACCTTAAAGAAGGACAAGGCTGAGATGGATAAGGTCTGCATCGAGTTGGAAAAGGAGAACGCAAGGGTCGCCCAGTTCCAAGATGACAACAACGCCTTAAGGGCGGAGAATGACAGCCTGAAGAGGCAGCTTGAGGAGGTAAAGAAGGCCAAGGAGGTCGCGCAGGCCAGTAACCGGGATGTGTTGGAAACGATGGATGGACTAAGAGCGGCTCATCTAAGAGAGGTGGAGGAACTGAATGAGGAGCTTGCGGATACCGAGGTCCGAGTGCAATTATCTGTGGAGGGAGATATCCGCAACATGTTTGTCAAAGTTATGAGGTTCAACGGACTCTCGTGGGTTGATGATTGTCCCCGGGAACTATCTCGGAAGTGGAAGAGGTTGGTTCCGTATGAGGCCTACTTGCGCCAAGTGGATGTTGGGTCCTTGGATGAACAACAGCTTAGAATTGATCTTTTAACTGTTGAGGAGTGCGAGAAGCTAGAGGAGGGTGAGAGGTTGTTGCTTGGGAATGTCAAACGAGAGAGACTGGAGAGGCTCACTGCCGAGAAAGGGAAAGTAACCATGACTGAGAACATTAAGGTTACGGAGACATTTGCAGAGGTGAGCTCCTATTAGCCAATAGTCTCTGAATCGGTGGTGGTGAGCGGTCCCGCAGCCTTGATTCAGACTTCGACTGAGTATGACCCGGATCACACCGGGCTGGGAGAAACCGGATTCACATTGCCTATGGCACCGAGTTCCCCTTCTATTCTTTCCATGCCATCCCTGACCAGAGGTAAATTCGCTTTACAATGCATCCCAGAGGATGGTGTGATTACCGAATTCACACACTAAACGCTTGTGTTTTTACCATGCAACCCTTCCTGAACCGACCATGACATCGAGCCCTGCCCCCGTGGTTCCACAAGTGATTGAGTCTGGGCGAGAGCCTACGGATGCGTAGTCTGGAGGAGGAGGGGAACAGCTTGACACCTTCTCGGATATACGGATAACCGCCAGTCTTTATGAGGGTCTGATGGATGAAGGGGAGACGGTTGATGGACAGAGCTTTCATGCCAGAGGTCCGGTGGAGGCCGATGTAACTTCGATGGTGGCTATGGTGGAAGCTCAAAAAGCCAAGATAATGGCTAAGAGCGAATAAGTGGAGGAGAAGCGAGAGCATGACGAGGATGCCAGGAAGGAGGACCTAATGAAGACCAGGCAGGAATGCTGAGGCGAGGGTCGCCGACACCGTCGCGAAGAAGAGAGCCGACGAGGAGACTGAGAAGAAGAGGGCTAATGATGAGGCCCAGAAGAAGAGGGAAGATGAGGAAGCACAGAAGAGGACTACTGAGTTCCTTGAGAAAGCCAAAGCTGGTGATGTCACGCTGCATAGGTCCCAAAAGCTCGATGCACGGAGGGCTGCCAAAGAGGCTAAGGAGAAAGCTGAGCGGGAAGGCAAGGCGGTCCCGGAGACAAGTGACGCTGTGGTCGGCCTCGCTACTGGGGGTTCCCTAAAGCCACGCCGCATGATTCCCTCATTGATATTACCAAGGTCTCTAGTGGCGATGGGACGGGCGAGAGACGTCTCTCGGCTTCTCATGAATCGACCACTTCTCGGAGGGGCCGAGATGGAAAGAGCGGGTCTAGTAAGAAGAGGCCCGGTGCCAAGGATGAACCATCGAGCGCTAAATCTGCAAAAAAGAACAAGCACAAGCACAAGAGGAAGAAAGATGATTATTGTTAGCAACCTTAGTAGGAGTTACCATTTATTTTGGTAGTGTAGGCCGGCAGTTTACGCGAGTGCAACCCTCGTTTTTGGTTTTTCAAGACACGGTGTGGTTCTCATGTACACCCTGTTATTAGAAAGAAATTTGTTTAGACATGTAGTATGTTCTGGTGTGTGTGTGTGTGTTGTAATTGAAATATGAATCAGTAAGATCGCAATTTGTGTTAAGTGTTTGTATGTTCCTCTTATGTTTTCGGGCGTCCCGTACTTGCATAAGCATACTTATCGTTACACCTAACAATAAAGCGATTGTGTACCGCGCTCTGGGTTGATTATTCTAGAGGGGCGTGATTGTGTACCGCGCTCTGGGTCATTATTTCAGAGGGGTGTGATAGAGCGCAGGCTTCTAGTAAGTTTCCCTTAGCTTAGGAAACCCGTAGTTTGTGAAGCCAGGCTGAGTGCCTTCTGTGTTTGGGTTGCCCGGGGTTAATCCCAAGTGTAGCGAAGGCGTATGACATCGCGTTATCCGGTCCGCCGGTGTATGGCTCTCACATCGTTCATCGGGTTGAGGCGAGCCACAGGCGCCGTTCATTCGCCTGAGAATCAAAGCCCGAATCATCGGCTCGTAGAGTCCGATCATGGCCATGGGCTACCCCTCAGCCTTGAGAGCTTCAGGGTAGAAACGGCTTAAGGGTCGGTCTCGGTGCTGCGCCAAGATTCGATAAGTGCCCGTAGCCGATGGAGGGAGGTACATCGCTCCTATCCGGCTGTTGGGTGGCCCCAAGTCGCTTGGGACTTAGGCGCGGAATGATTTATCCTCGGTCTTGTCACGGAGCTAAGATTCGAGTTCGTGGTTATTTATACTCGGTCGCGTCGCAGGCCGGCGACTCAAGTGGCGTTACCGGCTCCCATGCTCCGGGTGCCGGGCGTAGCCATTGTACTTTGGGTCCCAAGGCTGGCTCGAGATTCGGACGGCGGTACCAACTCCATGCTCAAAGGCCGATACAACAACCAACTGTTTGAACGTAAGCTAGCTGTCAAGATTAATCAAATGCGTCATGTGTGGAGCAAAGACAATCAGGAAGAGATGGGAAGTTGAACATTATTTCTACTAATAACTTTGGCAGTAACAGCCCTTACAATGCCTTGAATTATCAGAAAACAAAACATTGTTGGAAAGTGTAAATAGCTGTGTATTAAGTCATGTAAAGTAGCGGCGGAGATGTTCACTGTTCCATGCCCTTGGGAGTTCTCCACGGTTGTGAGTTCGGAAGATCCATTGCTGAGCATTCGCTGTATGGAATACGGACCTTCCCAACAAGGGGCGAGGCCCATCGGTGGAGGGAAGACCCGTTTCAAGACGAGTCCGCCAACGTTGAGGCCCTTATGATGAACCCGGGAATAAAAGTATCGGGCGACTCGTTGCCGTTGGGCAGCAGCTCGAAGATCAACTTCATTCGTTTTCTCTTCCAACAAGTCCCAAAGTAAATCTTGCTTTGTCTTTGGATCGAAATAGGTGACTCGATGGGATGGAAGCTTGAGTTCGATAGAAATGACGGCTTTTGATCCGTAGGCCGGGGCGAAGGGAGTATGTCCGGTTGTAGTCTTATGTGTGGTTCGGTATGCCCATAGGGCTACAGGGAGTTCATCTGCCCATATGCCCCCAGCCTTTTCCAGACACTTCTTGATGACAGACTTAATGACTTTGTTGACTGCTTCGACCTGCCCATTGGCTTGAGAATGAGCTACTGCCGGGAATCTTTTTCGATGTTGTGCCACTAGCAGAAGGCTTTGAATTCGGCGCTCACAAATTGAGTACCATTGTCAGAGATGATGGCTTGAGGGACCCCATATCGAGTAACGATGTTGCGTACAACGAAGTTGATCATCTTCTTGGTGGTGATTGTGGCGAGGGCTTCGGCCTCTGCCCATTTGGTGAAATAATCAACTACGACAACGGCATATCGTGCCTCGCCTCTGGCCATTGGAAGAGTTCCAATGATGTCGATTCCCCACATGGCGAAATGCCACAGGCTAACCATTTGCGTCAGCACTGTAGGCGGGGATCTTGGGATCTTCGAGAAGCGCTGGCACTTTTCACATTTGCGAGCATAGTCTGCAGCATCTTGATCGAGTGTGGGCCAGTAGTAACCATGTCTAAGGATTTTCCTGGCCAGGGTTTGCCTTCTAGTATGGTCGTCGCACTCTCCTTCATGTACATCGGTTAAGACTTTGATGGCGTCATGCTGGGCTACACATCTGAGCAATGGGATGAAGAAACCTTTATGGTAGAGCACCCTATCCATAAGAAGGCAGCGGGCCAATTGGCGGGTGAGCGCACGCATTTCCTTGTAGCTTCCCGAAAGGGTCCCATGTCATAGGTAATTCTTGATTGGTGTCATCCAAGACTCAGACTCGGATTCAGTGTTCATGATTGCCTCAGCTTGAATCGGCTTGATGCTAGGGGAGTTGAGCGCTTCGACGGGGGCGAATCCCAAGAGTTCCGGATCCTCGGAGCTTGCTAGCTTGGCTAGTGAATCTGCTCTTTCATTCTGCTCTCGGGGTATGTGAGGGATGATGAAGTGGTCGAGGTGCGTGAGTAATTCCTAAACCCTGGTTAAGTATAAGGCGAGTCGTTCCCCCTTAGCCTGATATTCCCCTTTTACTTAATGCACGATGAGTTGCGAATCGGAGAAGATTCGGATCGTTTTGAGCTTAAGCTCGATCGCGATTCTAAGTTCGGCAATCAAGACCTCATATTCCGCGTCGTTGTTGGTAGCGGGGAAGTTTAGTTTTAGTGCGTAGCATATTGGGCGTTCTTCCGGGGTGATGAACACGATTCTAACCCCATAGCATTTGCTGTTGGAGGACCCATCCACGAATAGTTTCCATTGGGCGCTGAGAGATTCTGTGTTTTCCGCAAGAGTCTCCTCGGGGGCAGTGAATTCAACTATGAAGTCAGCGAGAGCTTGGCCGAGGATGTCTCATCAGGGGATGAATGTTATCTCGAACTGGCTTAGCTCCATACTCCATTTTAGTAGCCGCCCAGACGCTTCGGGTCGCTGCAGGACCAGTCGTAGTGGCTGATCGTTGAAAACCTTTATAGGATGATACTGGAAGTATGGTATAAGCTTCCGAGAGGATATTAGCAAGCAGAACACTAGCTTTTCCAAATTTGGTAGTACTTCTCTGCTCCTGTCAATCGTTTGCTTATGTAGTAGACGGGCCGTTGGATGCGGTCCTCTAGGCGTATTAATGCCGAGCTGATTGTCTGCGTAGAAACAGCCAAATAGATGTATAAGTCTTCATGGTCTATGTTCTTAGATAGGATAGGTGGTCGTTCTAAGTGATCCAGAAGTTATTTGAATGCGAAAATGCATTCTGGGGTCCACTCGAAATTGCGTTTCCTTTTCCTAAGTAAATCGAAGAAAGGAATGCATTTATCGGTGGCCTTGGACATGAATCGACTTAGAGCGGTGACCTTTCCATTTAAACTTTGGACATCCTTAATGTTCTTGGGAATTTGGATGTCCCAAATAGCTTGGATTTTTTCTGGATTGCCTTTGATCCCCCGGGAGTTGACGATGAAACCCAAGAATTTTCCTGAAGCGACTCCGAAGGAACACTTCAAGGGGTTGGTTCCATGTCGTACCGGCGGAGGATATCGAACATTTCAGAGAGGTCGTGGAAGTAACCGCTTGATACTTTAGATTTTACCAACATGTCGTCCACATACACCTCTATGGACTTTCCGATTTGGCTTTTAAAGAGTCGATTAACCATTTGCTGATAAGTAGTGCCGGCATTCTTGAGGCCGAAGGGTATGACGCGATAGCAGTAAAGTCCGAGGTCAGTTATAAAGGAGGTGTGATCCTGGTCGCGAAGATTCATAGGAATTTGGTTGTAGCCAGAGTAGGCATCCATAAAAGATAGTAGCTGGTATCCGGCGGTTGAATCAACAAGTCAGTCGATCTTTGAGAGTGGGAAACTGTCCTTGGGACGTGCATTGTTCAAGTCAGAGAAGTCGACACACGTCCACCATTTACCGTTAGCTTTCTTCACCAAAACCGGGTTGGAGACCCACTCAAGGTAATCGGCTTCGCGAATGAAATTGTTGTTAAGTAAACGGTCTACCTCTTCCTCAAGTGCCTTGGATCTCTCTGGTCCTAAGAAGCGGCGCTTTTGCTTGACTGGAATTGTTGTAGGATCGATACTTAGACAATGGCAGGCAATCGCAGGGTCGATGCCTTTCATATTGGAATGAGTCCATGCGAACACATCTAGGTTTGCCTTCAATAAATCTCTAAGATCCTCTTTGATTACTGGATGAAGTTGTGATCCTATCATTAGCACCCTAGACGGATCATCGGGGTTAACGGGAATATCTATTGTAGATTCGACCGGGGTAGCCCTCTCGAACTCGGGCTCTTCGTCCTTCCGAGGGTCGAGGTCCTCGGAAAGATGCCAGTGGCGCCTGAGCCAAGGCCCAGACGCCGCTGATTGCTATGCTGAAATTGTTTTGGCGCAAGAAGGCATGGGTATTGTTTCTCCCTTGTCCTTATTGCGCGAATCCTTCAATTCTATTGCATAACACTCTCTAGCGCTCACTTGGTCATCTCTGACTGTTCCGATCCCATTTTCCGTTGGGAATTTCATTAGGAGGGACCATGGCGACATGCAGGCCTGGAACTCTATGAGAAAAGAGCATCCAAGGAAGGCATTGTAGGGGGATTCAATGTCTATAACCACGAAAGTAAGGATTCGGACCCGGCTTCGGTCCCCCTCGCCTAGCTCCATAGGTAGATCGATCATTCCCACTGGGGAACTAGAAGCCCCATTGAAGCCATGGATAGAGGCGCGACATGGCTTCAAGTCATTTGTTTCCAACTTCATCTGGTCGTAAGCAGCTTTGAAAATGATGTCGACTGAGCTTCCGGAATCAATTAACACCTTCCAAACGAAAGCGGCACCGATTTGAGCTGTTATAACTAGCGGATCGGTGGTTGGGATTTCCACCCCAATAGAATCTCTTTCTCGAAAAACAATGTCATCTTGCATGGTCTTTTGGATCTTAGCTGGGATGGATTCATTGAGCGTGGATCAAGTTTCATAAGTAGCAAGCTTTACTGAACTAATGTACTTTTGCATTTTTCGAAAGATGTCATGTGTGGGATAAGGTCCACCACATATGGTGTTGATTACGATCCCACGCCTTGGGTTAGAAGGACCTGGAGCTTCCTTGGCAGCTGCTTGAGGTGCTGGCGCCTGAGACTTTGAATTTGCTTCGGGAGGGAAAGGTTCTTGGATGTATTGTTCAAGTCGCTTCTCACGGATGAGCTTCTCAATTACAACCCTAAGCTAGCGACACTCATTGGTATTATAGCCGTACACGTCATGGTAGCGGCAGTACCTCCCAGTATTCTTCTCGAGGTAGGTTGATTCCCTGGTGCGCAGCTTCTTATATGGCAAAGTGTTGCATGTCTCTAATAAATTGTTTCTAGGTCCTCGTTTAGCGGGGTGTATGTCTCGAAGGCTCAGTAAGAGTCGGGCTTTCTTGGCTCGATCGGGGCCTGATTGTTGGTCCGACCATCTTGCCTACCATTGTTTGGCCTTTGCCTATTGGGACCTGCCCCCTTGTTTTGATCAAAAGGCTCTCTTACTTGCTTTCTTCTGAGGCTGTTATTTGCAGCGTCTGCCTGAGAGCCATTGGGGCGACAGGTGGCTGAGAGTCGGTTGCGTCTCGCCTCTTCTTGGCACAAGTACTGATCCGCCTTCTCATGTAAGGCGTCAAGGCTTTTTGGCTGCTTCCGATCGATCCACACCCCGAATTCGAAAGTAGGGAGGACACCTTTAGCTAACTGGAGGAGGATGGTGCGAGGTCCAGATCCTCGACCTTGGCGAGGGCAATGTTGAACCTGTAAAGGTAGCTTTTGAGTGACTCAGCGGGCCCTTGGTATAAGTTGGAAAGGGCGAGGACATTCTTCATAGTTGGTATGGGCATCCTGAATTGCTTGACCAACTACGTCGCTAACTGGCCGAAGTTGTTAATTGAATCAAGTGGGAGGCGAGAGAACCATATCAGGGTAGTTCCTGACAAGAAGACCGGGAAACACTTGCATTTGACCGGATCGTTGCCCTGACTGGAGTCCATTTGCCATTCATACCAATTGAGGAAGACACAGGGGTTAGTGGTGTCGTCGTACAGCGGCATTTTCGGCATTTCTAAAGCATTGCGGCCACTCAGCTTCATTTCCCTTTTTGTGAAGGGGTTATGCCTAGTGTGTGCTTCTTATGAATCGTGCACATTTCCTCGCATTTCTCTCATAATTATTCGGACCATGTCGGGAAGTTAAGTTGGATGGGGTCCACCGTTGGGACCCATGGGTTTTGACGAGGTTCCGGAGTTCTATTGCGAGGGTGTATTCTATGATGGATGTCCGGGTCGTCTTCCTCCATGTCCTCGACATCAATGATTGGGTCTTGGTGTGGACGGTGAGGTAGAGCGGGGTGATGAGGATCATGTTCTGTAGGAGCGCGGGCCGTTGGAATAGCAGGTCCATCACCCTGATTAGCGACCATCGGGTTGTATCGAGGAATAGGTTGGTTTGTAGGATTTGGTTTGTCGTTGATGATCAAGCAAGAGTGGTCACGGTACTGTGCCCCCTCGCTATATGTGACTATAGTTCGGCTGCCGTTTCCATTTTCGTTAACACTGCAATGGCCGTTGCCGAGAGCGTGGGTGCGAGCGGCGACGTTGTTGATGAGGCTAAACCTCCTCCTTTGATGCAGACCCTTTGACTCGGAAGAGGAAGTTTCCGACATAGTTGGTCGGGGTCGAGCGTTGTTCCGAGTTAGTTGAAGTCGAGCGACGACGCATTGACTTTCTTGTAGTTGCCGTATAAGGTCGATGTTATTCATTAATGCTTGGTTGAGCTCGACCGTGGTGTTCTCATATCTTTCATTAAGCTCGTGAATTTGAGCTTTTGTAACGGGCGCTTCGGGGTCCACAATAGGAGGGACGATTTCATTAGTGGTCGGGATATCTGCCGGTTGAGGTTGTTGGGATGTACCGGCCTCGGCTGCGGCTGAAGAGCCGACCATTCCGTTAGTTGACTTCTTTACCATCGTGAGCGGACTCGACAGCAGGTTGAGAAAGGAACCTTAAGCTCATCGAAGTCGAGATGATAATGTGGGAGAAATGCGCAAATCTTGAGTTCAGTTCTCAGTGAAATCACCAAATGTTGACGACAAAAAATGTCGTAAACACCAAAGATTCCAATTACTAGGAATAGTTAATGTGTTCGCATAGACAAGAGCATGAAAAAGATAAATGAAACGAGAGATTCATAGTGGTTTGGCCTTGTGAGGGGCCTACGTCCACTTTGAAGCGTTGTTGAAATATTATTGATCACCAAAGATTACAAGGTTGAGCCCATCACATGACACCTCATTACATTTGCTTGTAGGCTAGGTGATGTCATCATTATCATATATGATGTCATAATTGGCATATATTAAAGAATATTGGAAAAAAGACATTTTTGCCCTTCTTCTTGCTTAAAGAGGAGAAGCCATTAATGGGGCTCTCATGAAGTCTCAAGGTCACAATATCCCTCCCCCTTGAAGTGTGAGGCCATGGGGTATTTATAGGACAAGGATTAGGTAGGAGTAGGTGGAAGTAGGTAGGAGTAGGTAGAAATGGACCCCTACACCCAGAAATTCACACCCCCTCCGCATGCATGCCAGAATTTCGCACCCCCCCTCCGATCGTTTGGGTAGTAATTAGCATACACCTAATCCTATTGTTGTATAATCAGGGTAGCACCTAATATGGTTATATAGTATGCCTACTACTGCTGTTTATTTCTATTGTTAATCCTGCTATTATGTAATCATGTTGAACTTGTTATACTAGTATTGGTGCAGACATACCTGTTTTAGGATATAAATGTGAAGCTTTACCCGATCATAAGTTTATTCTTGTTATTCCTGTCCATCATGTTTACCTTCTACGACACTATAAATTTCTCATCCTGTCTTATTTACCGGTCTTGGGATTTCTATTTTATGCACATTTGTAAATCACTTGAACTCGCCAGACTTTATGTCTTATCCTTTTTCGCATCTTTCTTCTTCCCCCCGATCATCAGAGTGGTAGACTCAACAGTGACTAGGATTCCTCTTATAGCTTGGACTTGGATGTCCTGGGATGTATCGTTTTGACTTGCTATCTACTTTAGTATGGCTCATGGCGAGGGATATGATTTTATGTACTATGATATTTTATTTCATGAAATGTTTTGCGAGACAGGTTTGAGACATTTGAGTAGTTGTAATTGGTTTCAATGTACTTGTGAAACTGTGCTTTATTTCTTTTATAATAAAGTTTAAAATTTTATGCTGCTTATTTTACCGGTCTTGTATATTCTCTGTAATGATTACAAATCGCGTTTCACGAAACTTAATATCTTAAGAGTGACATTAACGAACATAGGGTGTCACAAGCCCCTTGAAAATTACCTTACATGAGCTATTTCGGGCCTTAATCTATACAGTGAATTCTATTCCCTTGAAGGACTTGATCCTGAGATGGTGTAGCTCTTGTGTAATATGCAAAATTTAATTTTTGGTCGCACCAAAACCATTGCCACCTCAACATTGGCTACAGTGTCTTGGCCATTGACCATATTTTTCCTACATCCTCTCATACCTCTTCTTAGGTTCATTCCTAATATTTGTTCATATAGTAAGAAAGCATCTTAGAATAAAGTAGGTTTTAACTTATAGAGAGTGTGTGTGTGCGCGCCCGCGTGCGTCCGCGTAATATATTTGTACGTGTTGTCCTAGACTAAACTCATTCTAGAGAACTATCAATAACGATTATTCTCTTAACCTAAGCTCTAATCCCAAATGAAATGGCCCAACTCCTCGACCTTAGAAATCAATACTAATACATTGTCGGTATTCATGTGCCATATATCTGATGCCTAAGAGTTAGATTATTGGGGTTAAAAGAAAGTAAGGTAGAAAATAGAATAATTAGGATCTCAGGTTGTGTTAATTTTAATAAATTACGTCTTTAAATTCATAGAGAAATTCTTGTAAATACTAGTTCAGAGAGAATGGTTATATACCCTATTCTTACCTATGCTAGTGTAAACAAATGCAGCAGAATGAAAGGTAAATACAACAACAAGGTCTAAAAGGTCCATGCTGCAATAGCCTCTGAAATGCTCCACTGCTTCTTGCTCCAAAACAATACGTTCCTTCTTAACACTAGGATGCTTGAAGCTAGAGCTTAAGGGCAAAGAATATAACTCCAGGTCAGTTAGGACTGGTGTCCGATCCAATTTTAATTAGGGTTGAAATTGAACACACATCCTTCCAATCTGATCCGATCGATTTACACCTCAACATAAGATCACAACCACACATAAACATGGCATGGATTTTTCTCTTATTATAATCAAACCTTTTCTATGTAAAATTATCTAGTATTATCATCAATGACCAGCATGATAAAACTCATAAACTAAATTGAATCAGATTATGAAATTGTTACCATCATTAAATTCTGTGTGTGCTAGGCATTAATACAAAATGGCAAGCCATTTGGGAGAATTGATACCCCACAATGGCAAGTAAGGAACTACCTTCCATATAGCACACCTTTATAGGTATGTACCGAGGACCAACTGCCCTTCGCTTGTCTAGCAAGATCAGCCGAGTTACACATACCTGAAGTTATACCATGACTGAATTTGACATCACCCCGATCTTAACCGACCTAGCCAGGATTCCATAGCTTACACCACATACTCAAAATATATAGAGTAATATATAAAGGAGATGAACATATCATAATGGATGCAACAAACTTAGGCTTACAACGGGCCATGTTTCTTCCATTACCAATTGATGAAGCTTAAGGTCATCAATTACCATATACCAAGCGCATCACCCGTTTTGAATACCACGTTGCCAAGTCCATTACAAACACCTGATTTCCACTAATATATAACTTTAAGCTCTTAATTCCGAGAGAAGGATATAAAAAGTGCAATAGAGTTACTTCCCACACAACCAAACAAATGTACATTCATAGAGATTAATATATGCAGATTAGAAGTGCAAAATTAGACATTTCCAAACAAGTCATCCTGTTTTTGGATAAACCGAAGAAACTCCCTCTACTATTTGGTGTGATTGAATAGAAAGGATCCATTGCGTCGAAGATCTAAAGGTAGAAATATTTTCGATTAGCAATATAGGAAAGTTCCCCCAAGGTTCATTGACAGAAACCCTTTATTCAATCTTCAAAACTCTTGATATTTCCATCTTTTTTTGCTTTCGGGATGTCAATCAATTCATAGTGAAATTTGTAAGCACCAAAATAACCATAAAAGGAATGAAAGCCAAAGCTAATGTGAAGGGATGTTAGAGGCAGTAGGCCTTTTGTATAATCGAACAATTCCTTCAACGCCTACTTTTGGACCTATGATTGAAAAGCAAAGAACTCCTTCTTGCAAGGAAATTCCCCTGTCGATAAAACCCGAAGGGAATACACTTTGGTGCAGTCAACTTCCAATAGTGAGAAAAGAACAAGGTAGACCCGAAGTGAATATCCGGAGAGCTTGAGTCTCCATTCGGAAATTATTGCACAAGAAAGCACCTCATACAGGAGAGGACAATGCTTCAAATGACGTCAAAAGTCTCTGGTCCAAAAGAATGCCTTTAAAGAACCTTATGGCATGCCAATGGTTACCATATTGGAGGATATCAAGGGTGTAAGCTACTTATCGACTAGGAGCATCTTCACCAAGTCATTGTATGCGCTTCCACAGAAGTACCAAGACGAAGCACATGTGACAAAGGTAGGGTCAACCTGCACCTATAAATACGACCCTAGAAGTCTAAAATCGGGACTGAAATTCTCATTCTCTCTCTTGTATCTGAAAGTTCGAGTCATAAACCCTAATTTTAAAACTGATTTAGGGAAATGTATGCAATAACCGAATTCATACAAAATGAAATTTGCTTGCATAATTGAGGTGGTTAAATGGTAATTTTTTTAGTTATTATATTACTACTATCTTATAACTTTACAAGTCCAATACCGACAGCACCGGAAGGATTTAACTTGTTAAAAGTACTTTCCAAAAGCTTTGAAAGGCCATAACTACCGAAATAAATTGACTATGGTCGCCATAAGGAGAGAACGTCTGAAACCTTATAATTCAAGACCCATCGATGGTTTCACTCAAAGTGGTTAGAATTCCTAACCCGTTTCGGAAGATTTGAGAGGTCCTTTGTAAACCCGATCGAAATCCTTTAAGTAACAACAATCCACATTACAATCCACTACAGTGAAATATAAGGGTTCCATTGTCCTATGAAAGCAACTAACGTTCGAATCAAAAGGCTTACTATGAAATAGAAAAAATTAAATGACAGGAACTAACATATCAAATAACAAAGTTTCTTCCAAATGGCCTTCTGAACTTCAACCGTCCTATAACTGATCATTATCTCTTGTTTTCAATAAAAATTCACTTTCGGACATTAACGAAAGCTATCTACAAGAATTATACTATAAAAATAATAGTGTAACCCGAGTTAACCCTTTCACAAGTAAAGGATTCCATAAGGACTCCACCATATTGGGGTGTTAACCTTGCTAATATTTTTGGTGATAAAGAAGAGCTTGAACCTACAAAACCTATCAACTTCCCTATTTATTAAAAGAACATAACATTAGAAATTGAAATGACCATAAGTCTGAGAAAACCCAACGTAATATATGAAAAATTCTTATGCTTCGAGGAAAACCGCCTATAAACCAAAAGGTAGTGACTACGAGTCAAGAAAGAATTCCTATGACACAAAGGCATATCTCCAAGAAATTACGCATAATCCCAAGGAGGAGTATCAAACACCCCAATAGCCTTTATAAGGGGGAAAAGATAGTAGATCCTTTGTTCAGTCAATTGAGAAATAATAAAGAGGGATTAATGACAACACGGGATCAACCTCTTAAGGAAGTATTACCCCCTCCTACAAGGCAACAATCCAACAAAGGTGATAGACCGAATCGGTCTGAGAAAGGGTCTTTTGATCTATTTGTACCAGAGCTAGCTTATGTGGAAGTATGGTTATATAAGGAATATTTACTAAGAATGAAAGCTTTGAGTATAATTAACCAAAAGAAAATTGAAGCTTACGATCTAGAATATTGAAGTATAACTCCATTTCATAGCGGATCAACACCTTTCTTTATCTTCAAAGAAACTATAGAGAAAAACAACAACTTGTTCTCACGGATTAAAAAGACAATTCAAAATTACTCTCCAGGAACTATGTTTGAAAAGAAAATGATAAATGACTATGAATCCTTTGCTCAAAGGTGGCAACGAAATATAAGAGAGCCTTCATCATTTTACATCCAACGGAAGGAATCAGAAAGAAAAATCAGTATCACAAATGGAACCCTTCCAACTTGTGTACCAAAAACAGAGCCTTAAAAAATGCCTAGTGTTGGAAACCAAGTACCATTCCAAAGGAATAAAAACTTAAAGGTTAAGTCTCCAAAGAAAAATTTTATGTTGCATACGGAATGTAACTTAACTACATTAATGGAAAAAAATTACTTGTTGACAAGAAAAGAGCTCGACTATTTGGCCTCAAGGAAAAAGACATCATAATTCAAAATGTATAAGGGTGAACCTTATTGTTATTATCACTTATTAAGCGGCCACAAAACCAATTATTGTAAGGCTTTGGGAATATAATATTCCTTTTTTTGTAGACAACGAAAATTTAGAGAATATAACAAGGATTGTTAACTGGTTTAACAAAAACTTGATTTCCATTCTAAACAAGGGATTCTCTATGGACAATGATTGAAATTAATTCAAAATAAGAAATTCTGCTTGTTTAGGGGTGAAATTCCCTTTCGTTATGGATTAAACTAAAAAGCCCTTAACGCCTTCAAGGAACTTCCCGAAAGGGTGAAGGCATAATCTTGGGGAGATGTGCTCGACACCCACTTAAATCTTTGGTATACCGAGGTCCTTTCCCAAAGAGGGAGGAGGGTAAGCCTGGTGAAATGCGCCTAGCTCCAAGCCCTTGGTATATCCTAAGCGCCTCCTAGAGGGAGGAGGGTAAGTCATTGTTCCCGCTTATATGGCATGGCTAATGCACCACAAGCCCTTAATGTAGTCAAGGCGCCCTCTGGAGAAGGGACACGTAATTAAGTCTGGGGACATGCATCCAACTCCGAATTTAGCAAGCTCTACCTTTGTTCTTTTTAGAACAAGCATTGCCTCTGCTTGGTTAAGCATTCCCTGCCTCTATTCTAAGATACGGGCAAGCCTTGCCTCTGTTGATGCCTTGTCCCATAGAAGGGAATGAAAGCTCGAAGGAGCACTTAAAGCATGCCTAGTCTTTGATTTAAAAAAGAGATTGAAATGGGCATCAGATATTTTGAAACTGAAGGTGGTTTCGTTTCTACTATTCCCATAAAAGGTTTTTGGATTTCTACTATTCTAAATATCCAAATTTGGGTTTCGGGTCTTCCACGAGCCACCGTTTATATTAATTATTTTTAGAAGAAGGTTTCTGGATTTTAGTTATTCTAATACCTGAATTTGGGTTTTCGGTCTTCTATAAGTTGAAGTTTGTTTTGTCTATATCAGTTATTCTAAAAAGAGGGATTCTGGACCTTAATTACATAGGCAACCGAATGGTGTTTCGGGTCTTCAGAAATCGAGAAACTTTGGGATTTCTATTCCATAAATACCTGAGTATGGGTTCCGGTTCTTCTATTGTGTTTATAAAAAGAAAGGTAGGCAAATGAATCGACACATACAATACAAGCATAAATGAAACAGATGGAAAAGGTGCAATCGGGTTCTACTTGTATAATTTAAAAAATTACATTCAAGTATACCATTTTACATTTAAAGTGGTTGAATATCATAAGTTTTGAAGTTTCTCCATCAGATTCTGCAACACTACAGTATTTGAAAAGTGACTTACGGAAGTTTGTAGCAAATCTTTAATTCTTTTCTCTTCATCATTAATAGTGTCGCCCTCATCAATTGAGTCTATATGGGGTCTTTAGAACAAGATTAAAGGCTCTACTTGTTTGCGTGAGAAGTTTGTTTGCTCCTTCATATTCAGCATGCTAAAGAAGTATATCCCATTTTTTAGCAGCTTAACTTGGTTAACATAATCATAGATATGACGGTTAGTGTCTTCCTTTCCTTGTTTCTCGTAATATTTCCAAACCTCTTGTTTCACCTTCTTGACCTAATCTTTCATAAGTTCCCCATCTAAGCCTTTCGAAGGGTTGATGAATGATAAATCTTTCGACGGATTCTTGCTAAAGTCACGCAGCTTTGACTGGACCAGGTGAAACATCGAAAGAAGGAATTGGAAAATCAGGGACACTATTATTTAAAATAAACTATAGTGACTTGCGAAGGCTTGACAATCCTCTGACTGAAATACTAAATCACAAACTTGTTCTCGAAACATATATATATCATTATCAAAATATATAGTAGAATTCGTTTTTATTAGGCATTTTGTTTCGATAAGATTCTTTTCCTATTGTGGCAACTTGCTATGAATTTCCCTCATTTTCTCTCTAAAACTTTGCACAAGGACTCACTGTTCCTGATACCTTTCGAACCACTCAAGTACGAAGGGGTTGTTCATAAATTTTGAAGGTATGGAGTTATTGGAAGCTTTCCAATGCTTGTATTCCACGACCATTCTACCTCTGACCTTTAAATATAAGAGGTAAGGTCTTCCAAAAGATTTGATTGACTAATTGAGAAACCTATTAAAAAGAAAGAATCGGATACTCATTTAAATTCCAAAAAGAAATGGTCTACTACTTATTAATAGTAGGAATACAAGAAATTACATTAGCTTAAAGCTTTGATATAGTTGCCTTAATCTTATCTAGTGGTTTAGGAGATAGAGTGGTGGTTTGTCAAAAGATGTCTTAAAGTCCTTCAGTGTAAGGATTGGTGGGGAAAAGTGGTAATCCCTCCCTTTGCGTGGTGAGGTATCATAACCACTAATCATTCTAGACTAACAGACCCTGCTTCTTGTAATCTTCACCCAAAAATCAAAACGAAACACTTTGGAAGGTTAATTAAGTGAACTAATCCATTAAATAATCGTAAAACAAAATTATTGCCTCTTCTAAAATTTAGGAGTTTTCTTGTTCCTCCTAAATTGTCTCTTCATATTTTATTTTTAAATTAGTTTATCACTTTACAATTATTTACTACTTCGCTCTCATCATTTACCTCTCCCGTCATTTTATATATTTGCATGAATATTCTAAAGCTTATACAATTATATATCTATATAATTTATCAATTAGCTCTGAATGCTTTATATATATGTCCAAATATTTAAATTGGTTACATAATCCAAAATTTTAGTTATCTAAATAAATTTAATTGACTAGTATTTGTTACAAATATTAAAGAATGACAACATTATGTATTTTGGTCTCGAATACCTATGAAATTTATGTAATCATTTGCAAACCCGCTCTCGATTCTTTCTTAATATTTACATTTATGGCCATATATTACAATCAATTACACAATATTAAACCTATTTAAACAATCTTAACGGTTTATTATTCATTGACTCGTTGACCGTACTCATACTAACAAAAATGAGAAAAAAATTCCATTTAAATATATAATAATCACTTTACATAATACTCAATAGTTTAAACTTTAATTCATTTATATCAATATACTTTCCATTTATTACATTGAAATATAAACTTTAAGGGCCTACATTATGAAATTTATTCAGTTATTTATGAAACACTTTACTATATCACTTAACATTGTACATTCAAATAAATATATTTAAGTTTATTATGCGATGTTGAATTTAATAAATAAATTCAATCAACGAGTAGTAGTTTATTCGTTTAATTAATGTTGAATATGACGTTTTAAAATGTATACCTCATATTATACATATAGTAATTATATTATTTTTAATGTCAATAACTTCACAACATACATTCTTTTTCTAAAAAAATTCTCAAATCTCTTTGCTACAAGTCCATATATTTAAATTAAATTCATAATTTTAGATTTGACTTATGACTTTTTAAAATGTATACCACATATCATACATATAGCAATTATATTATTTTTAACGTCAATAACTTCACAACATACATTCTTTTTCTAAAAAAATTCTCAAATCTCTTTGCTACAAGTCCAACCCAAATTGCACAGAAATACGAGTCATTAAGGGTAAAGAAAAATATCAGATATAAGATATAACAATGAGAACATCAAAATCCCACAACGAAATGAATAAAATATATTATATAACATAACTTTGAAATACAAAACAATATTTGTACTTACATACCATATCAGGGTAGAACACATATACATTCAGCGGAAATATCTTAAAGTAACTAACGGTGATGCCTCTTGCTTCAAGCTCCTCCAAGTGTATCTGTAAAAGCCTGAAACACTTGACTGCCCATACAAATTTGGACACCCAAAAGTTTAGAGTAAAATAAAGAAAATAAACTCTGGGTCAGTCATGAGACTGGTGTAAGTAAAGTCCAATCATATTGTTTGACTTTGAAAAACTTTTTGAAAGAAAATAAAAATAGTAAGACCAGCGCACACATAAACATGGACGGAATTTACCCTACTATGACCCAAAACATTTTTGACATGAAATCCGGTGATATTATAATAATGTCTAATCAAATAAATAACCATCTAGCAGAACGCTTGCATCTCACACTCCACATATATAGTATAAAATCAAAAACCGCAGGGCACTTATTGGAGAATGGATTCCAACTATGACAAGGTATGAGACCACCGTTCGATCAATATACTCTAGAGGGGATACACTGGGGTTCAACAAGAATATTTTGCAACCCGGCCACACATGACTGGTCACTCATTTAGCTTGAGTGGACCCAATGTATTATCACCCCCGGTTGTCGGCCGTCCAACTGTAATCCGTAAGATACAGAAATGAAATAAGAACAAATGATTTTTCTCAAGATTGGTGATAATACACCTTTCTTAGGGGCGACCCAACTAGCCATGTTGACTGCCCGATTTCTGTCATTTCTTGGTTGATGAGGCTTGAGGCTACGTTTATCATTTTTAGAACATCTGGCCACCATTCACTTTGAATGTCGCATCATCAAACCCGTCATATCACTAGTTGACCTTCCTAAAAATATTACGGGTATAAAAAGCTAAAAGGAACAAATTCGTCTACTACCAAACGTAACACCTTGAAAAGATCGTCCTATGTGATCTGTTAGGAATACTCTATCAAACATTCGACCATACAAGTTGTCCTGGGACTGGACAAACTGAAGGCAATATCCTGTAAACAGAATAGTCCTTGCACTTCACTCAGTCTTCAGAATCTCAACTCTTATGCCTATACGGAGTGGTTTTCGGATAATAAATCCAACCGGCCTCTTCGTATTGACAACGATTGTCAAAGACTTCGATGGTTGGTTATTTAACTATCGAAGTAAACAAACATCCATTCAAATTCACAACTAAGCATCAAACAGTCATTGACCCTTTTTAATAACATTAATTCTCCAACTTTCCATATTTTTCCAGATATTTTTCAAGACCCGTTTGGCCCTTCACGCTTCTTGGAAAAACATTTCCAAATATTATAATATCTCATTTTCCCATATGCTAGAAAATATATGTTATTAACGTTCGAAAACATTCTCATCTTTTTCACATTTATTATTTTCTGTACTTTAAAAAATATACATTTCTAACATTGGAAAACATTTCCAATTTCCATTATAACCATTTTAATCTACAAAACGTCTGCTTTTCAATCATTATTCATCTTAAGACATGAATTTTATTCCTCTATAAAAATCTGGACTCATTATCAAATAGATCTTTAGTTCAGTTGTAAATACCATTACATGTTAAAACTCCATCTATCGAGTTATTTCAGAAATTCATATTCCAATTTCACTTCATAAACTCCAATTGCAAGTAAACTTCTTGTTAATTAAATACAAAGTTTATACTAAATCTCGAATACATATTCTATTATAATTTATTGGTTTTAAACCAAATATTAACTATTTTATCAAATTCTAAATTATATAATATGTAATTTCTAAAAATAAACTATTTTAAAAACATTTTACATAATCTGATTCTAATTACAAATCATTATGGATTTATTCAATTCTACTCATATTTCGAACATCAAAATAAATTCCATCATTCCCCTTTTAATAATTCTCAATTCCCCGTTTCAAGATTCATTCTTAAATTCATATTTCCAAGTTATCCAACGATAAGTATTTCATCCCATTATAAATATCGTTTTTAAACCAAACTGCTTGTTTTATATAATTAAAACAAGTTATTGTATTCTAGCCCAATCATGATTCAACTTCTATTATTAAAATAATAAATAATAGATTTTTCCTTTTTAAACTCGAATTCTTTTCCAATATACTTTTAAGGTATTTAAATACGAATTATTTCAGGGCTAGTGTAATTCCACATTCCAAACAAACGATAATCAACTACAGATTATTTGTTACATCATATAACGTAATATATAAAAAAATAACAATATAATTGTTGAATCAAGTTGGATCCCTCCAACATGTTTCCTTGCATCCACAGATGTTAATCAACATAAATAACACCAATTTCAAATCAATATGAAATATTATAATAAATGGGATCAATGTTTTATATAAACAACTGTATCCATAATTTCAACCAATATATATGCAGTTCATCCAAACAACGATCACACAATATTCAATCATCATTTTTCAGTATTAAATAACGCTTATAATATTATAAAACTGGACAGAGTAAGTGAGTTTACTCACCTTGTTCGCAGTTGACTATTCTTCTTTTATTTCGTTTAAAATCAAACGAGTGTTTGGTTTTATCATGAAATTCCTGTAGCTATGTTCCCAGCGAAATCAGCTCCATAATGTAGACCTTGTTACTATGATTCCAACGTGACTAGTTTTTCGTTGAATTCTGTTCATGAACGACCTAGTTATTATTACAAGATTACGATCATTAAATATTTATTTAATTCACTAACCATCATTATATAACTAATTACTGATTTATTCCCTAAATCCATGGTTACCTTTCTTCTCCCATGTCTTAAGCTTCTGAAACTCATCTCGAGTATTAATTTTATCTCTGTCATGCCTTAAGCTGATAATACCACTCTCCACGCATCCTGTTTCCATCTCAACTCTTCAATCAGTAATAGATTGTTTCACAATTCACGTCCATTATTATTTTAAGAATGGGAGTTTCAGTTTTAGTTTTCATACATGCTACAGAGCACGAGTTCATATACCAAAGAAAAACCCACAAACAAATCCTCACATAGCATCTCCTCCTTCCAGTAATTCAACATGCACTTCAACTTTAAGAAATCAGTAACAATCGTTTAAAACAAATCCTCCTTCATAATCTCGCCCCCTTGTTGTTCAACATCGAGCCACAACTCCAAGTCATTTTCTATGTTTTCCATGGTAAACAACATAAATTTATTGACTTTATTTACATTAAACTGAATGCAGATGGTATTGCCTGGTCCTAAATTATTATTCAAGTACCAGCAATGTTGGCAGAAAAAGAAATGTAATATTACTGGTTAGCATTGACGAAACTTGGACTAAACCTCACTAACACCACGATTTTAACTTCTCTAATCACGTTTGCAATAAAGTTCAAATACGCATACTGATCCATTCCTCCTTAATCACCCTTCTTTCTCTTTGTTATAATACAATGTTCGAACCGCAAGCTATAACTATATGGCCAACATTCTTCACCAACGTTACCCCTTTCCAATCTACAATAAAATAAAATAAAACCATAGTAATTCTCCTCTTCAATTTCCCCTTCACACTATACTCTTCTAGTAAAACTCGAACTCCTCTACCTCTCTGCGATTTCCAGAAAAACCATGCATTCCCGTGAAAAATCACGACATGTTTATGCTCCAAAACAACACAAAGTTATCACCCAAGTGCGATTTGATGCTACAAACTCCAATACAATGATCGATTCGTGCATTGAAGCCTAAAACTCCTCAACCCTAGACTCTCATCATTTCTGAACATCGAACCCGATTTGGTTCGAATCTAACAAAAAGTGCATAGTAATGAAGAACAAGTTACCGGGGTCACAACGATATTTGTTTGATATTTTACGGATTTTTATTTGAATTTATGTGGATTTTCAACGCATGATTTTTCATTTTTGCTTTTTTGGAAAAAGCCAGCTTGTAAAATGGATGAAAAAAGTATAACTGGGAATATATAGAAGAAGGATTGGCTTCGCGCAGAAGATTTAGGGTGGCTTCAAGTGGATGGAAAAGGGTTGGCTTTCAATTGATGCTTCAGAATTATTTTATTTTTTATATATATCAGGCAATCGAAACGTCGGAATGTGTGTTGTCTTCATTATATATTGTTGAGTTGTGCTTTAAGTCTTAGCTTCGACTGGAAGAAAGTAAGAGCAGACAAAGTATTTTAATGTGAAGTATTAGTAACGAAATCGATCCAAGGACAAACAACTATCTAGAGTTTCATTTACTTCTTTATATTTAGATTTGATAAGATTTTGCCAAATCTTTAAATAGGATATGCTAGGATTTGAAGATTTGCAAGGATACATAATTGCTTGGAAATGATATTTTTTTATAATAATAATAATATCTGAACAGAACATATAGCTTTAAAATAAACATATCTAGATTTTATACTCAACATTTCTAATCAAAACGACGTTCAGATTATTTAAAATCAATTATTTACTAAATAAATCGCTATAATTTATAAACGATTCCATAGCGACTTTCTGAAAATTTGATTTGGACATAACTTACGATCTATAAGACGAAATCTTGATTTTTCACTTCCATTAAAAAAATATAATCAATTAAATTCGAACGTTTCTTGTTTCGAAATAATTCGACTAATAAAGAATCATGTATATTCGTTTGAAGTTTAAAACTCAATATTACGAACTACAGCGACGTTACGAGCTCGTTTTAAATTATATTACAATTAATACGTTCAATCTTCATTCTATAAATAAATTAATTATTATAATTAAATTCTAAACTGAAATAAATCTATTGAATTGTCCAATTTACATAATATTGTCAATTCAGCTATTTTCGACTATTTTGGAATTAACTTTTATTATTCCACTGTTTATATTAGTTAAAAATTCTATACTTTTGAATTCAAACCAATATTTTAAAATAGTTAAATTAATTATTAAATCGCTGAAGTTTCGAGATGTTATAGTTCTTTTATACATTTCTTCTCAAACTCTTTGCTACAAGCCCATATATTTAAATTAAATTAACTTATTTAAACAAAATACATAACATAATATTTGTTACTTAAACCATTAAGTTGTTAACGTACATTAATTTCAACAAGCATTTTTATTTTAAAAAAACTTATTGTCTTCGAATACACAAACTTACATACTACCCATGTAAACTATAAAACATAAATTATACATAAATAATAATAATAATTTTAATTTATATTTTTCGAAACTAATTGAAATTTATCATATTTCATAATGAAATTCTAATTTTAGTATTAAAATAACAAAAAACATTTTTAACAATACTACCATGCCCAACACACATTACTAGTAATTAAAGAAAATTCAGGTTGGCCATAAACAAAAAAGACAAATTTTATAGTAACAGAAACAAGATCTATTAAGATAGGAGAATTAATAATATTTTTGTTTATACCCTAAAAACCATACATATGTTGATTTATTAAATCTATGTAGAAACTACGGGTCGAGCGTCGTTAGGCTTGGTCGTGTATGGTTCAATCCAATACACCTAGACAGTTTGTGAAAGATAAGGAAAGACCACACACAATAAATGTAGAGCACGACAAGGAAGGTTGCACATATCAGAACAGTTGGGTGGTCCACTAAACACAGCTAGGATCGATCATACGACATAGCACGACCATACAAAGAGGTCGTGCACGCAAAGCGAGCTCAAGTACGGCATGACACAAGGACAGTAAGGCTCGGGCATCCTGTAAAGGTCGCCCATATAAGGAAAGTCACTCATTTCAGTATCGAAGGGGTTGGTCGCATAAGACAAGGAGAAGAACTGGTTTTGATTACACATTCCACTCTGTAGTCTTCGTTCATACTATCTTGGTCGATCGTACATGACCCTTGAGTAGGGTACCAAGATACAAGAGGTCACACACGCATCCTATGTCAGCTCATATATTGCAACCCCAGTCGCTCGCTCATTCCTCGATCAGTCACTAATACTTCAATCAGATGCTACCCACCGGTCGGTCAGATACCAACTCCTGAAGGGTCGCACTTACATTTTTATCTACAAGCCTTGATCGCTCGCCTATAGACTACGGTGCTGGTCGCCCGTTCATCTACAATCAGATATAGCTGCATCAACTAGATACCATCTATCAGTCAATCATTAAAAGGCTTAACATGGCGCTCAGTCGGTCGCCCATACACAATCCAAAAGCTCTGACCATTCGCCCGCGTACTCATTGTCTGATCACCCGCTCAATCTGCTCGGATCTATGCAATAGCTCGCCCCTATGAAGTCGTTCGCATAGGACATCTGGATACAGCTATCGGCAGTTGGCTATAGCTAGGCAGTGGCATTTTAGTAATTAATGGGACGAGCGACCCGTAGCCTGCATATATGAATTTCTGCTCATTTCTTCACGGGAGCTCACCTACAAATAGGCCATGGCTTCCACCATAATGGGGATCGACTCCTTGCCTCCACGAAGTGCTGTCGAATTCTTCCCTCCACCATTCCTTAGCATTCCAACCATCATCATCATCTACATTCGAAGATCTTTCATCCATTCTTGGCTATGGATCCATGGAGATCATCTAAGTGGCAAAGAGATTGAAGATTCTCCTTCCTTATCCTCTCGAACAAGGACATTCTCCTCCGCTGGTCCTACATTTCTCCATTGAATTCCATGAATCTAAGTGAGATCTATATGCGAGAGAGAGTGAATATGTTGTAAGAGAAGGAAGATGTATGTACAAAGAGTGATTTTATGCCTTGTAATCATTGTCATGATAATGTAAGCTACCTTCATAGTGGACGTAGGCCTAGCTTAGGGTCGAACTACTCTAAAATCTTCTCTCCATTTTACTTTCTTTGCATTTTTACTTCTAGTTTTTGTTGATTGCGGTTCCATTTATTTTCTAACGATATTGGTGAAGTACGGTTCAAGTACCATTGGTGTTTGAGCCATTTTTTGGTGAAAACATTTGGCGCCCACCGTGGGGTCGTGTTCGCATCTCCTTCCTTCACACTTTCTCAACTTCTAACCCTACCATTAAAGTCCCAATCCGCCTTCTTCTATGAAGTCATGACTAGTTCGAAAAGAAACAGCAAGTCCATTAGAGCTACTACGAGTGTTGAGAACGCTCATGATAATGAAGCTACACCACAAACTTTGAACTCCCAAGCCATCTGTGACTCGAGCTGAGTTGAATGTGGTTATAACTGGCTTGAATGAAAAAATGGATGCGACGACTAAAATGATGATGGAAAAGCTTGATGCTTTGCTTAATGCTCAAGCCAATCCCCCACCTCCAAATGTTGTGGGGAATATTGACGAAAAGAGGACTCTTCTGCCTCAGACCCTATTTGATCTCACTTCTAAGTGGAAGACAAGGGGGAGGCCGGCATTGAGAACTTTAAAGTCAAAGCACCACATCATGATGAGAAACATGCAAATCAGAAAGCCACAAGTCCCACCAAAAGGGCACCTCCCAAAAGAGGTATAAGACATCAGAACTTGAACCACGATCATACCGGCAAAAGGACTGATGCACGTCCCGTAGAACAAGCTGCCGATGAGAAGCGCATTTTGGATATGATCCAACGAATAATGAAGGAAAATACAGTCCATCAAGATGATGAAAAGGAATGGGAGTTTTCACCCAGTAAAAACTCATTTACAGAAAGAATCCATCAAACAAAATTTCCGAAGAAATTCACACCTCCGACAATAGCGCCCTATAGTGGGACTGGAGATCCAAACATCTTCCAATTCAAATATGATCAACGCATGAATGGAGCTAGGGCAACTGACGAGATAAAATGCTTATACTTCCCCATACGCTTGGAAGGTGTAGCTTCACTATGGTTCACTAGACTCCCACCTAAATGTGTTAATCAATTTGTTGATTTGGCGAGAAGATTCCAAGACCACTTCCGTCTGCAAACTACCAAAGTAAGGGATGTGATGTCGCTTACCGAAATGGAACAAATGTCTGAAGAGACCATTAAAGCTTTTCTTACATGATTCCACGCTGCGGCAGTCGAAGTTATAGAACCAGAACCTTGGTACTTACTGGAAGCTTTGAATGGAGCTATTGATAAGAAATCGTAATTTGGGAAGTGGCTCAAGATGAAAAAACCCAAAACCCTAAAGAAGTTTTACAAGAAAGCCGAAGAAAATATGTGCACGGAAGATGATCCGCCCACTGTTCAGAAAATTGTAGAGAATAATGCTACTTGAGGAAGGAAAGATAGGTGGTCCAACTTGAGCAAAAGAATGACTTTGTGCAAAGAAAGGGAAATGAAGAAAAGGACAACAAAACTCATAAGAAGACACGACTCTACAAGCATTCAGAGTTGACTCTCCTAAATGAGACCCTAGAGAGGATTTACTCCACTACAAAGGATTCATGCATCTTTCCACAGGTTAAGTAGCAGAGAATTACAGAGTAGCAAGCTAACTCTGTGAAGTTCCGCCGGTATCACAACCAATCGGGGCATAACACCAACGAATGTCGACACCTGAAAAGTTTGATTGAAGAACTCATCAGAAAGAATCAACTTCAGCAATACGTGAGGAACCCTCAAAACACTCCAACTACCTAGGGAAAGAATAATACCACCAATCAGTCCGGCTCCAGTGAAAAAGCTCAAGCACCTATTGACTTGAGACCGGTACTCAACATGATTTTTGGAGGGCCTCATCCAGCCAGAAGCAGCTGGGGAGACATGGAAAGATATGCTAATGAGTTGAAGGGTGCCTCGAAAGGAGAAAGATGCATGATCCTAAGTAATGAGCTTCCAATAAAGATGCCTAAAACTTTAACCGATGATGTGGTATTCAGAGATAGGGATTCCGATGGACTACTTACACCAATTGTTGACGCCATGGTGATCACAATCGGTCTTGACCCTGCTGTTGTGAAAAGAGTCCTAGTTGACACAGGGGCGTCCGCTGATGTGATCTTTATAAATACCTTTCATAAAATGTATCTTTCTATGGCAGAAGTGCGGGACTATCCAAATAAAATTCATGAATTTACTATGCAACCCATCGGTATAATTGACTTGCCCGTGGAGCTGGCAGATGGAGAACGCAAGGTGTCTATAACACCCTGCATTTTTAATATAACTAAAAATGTATATACATATGCATAGATAGGTTAATAATGGTGATGTACAATGAAAATTAATTAATACATGAAAGAGAAGGAAAGATTAATTCAATGACAGTGTACGTAACAGAGAAGATAATAAAATAAGGATACTTAATTTAAATATCGGGAATTAAGTAAAACGGACATCACCATTGCGTTCGTCTCGGAATTCTTCTTGGGATAGAGTCCAAGTTTTCGAAAATCGAACTCCGTATGAAAGAGTTACGGCCTTCGGAAGATTCCACAAAAATTCAGAATTTACATAGGAAAATACCCAGGCAGGTCGACCTGGGGGTCGACCTACCTAGGGAGGTCGACTAAGGATCAACCTTAGTGTCGACCTCCCCCTTGATTTTTCCAGATCTGGGCAGTGACGATTCTTGATGTGCTGGACGGACCGAATGGCTTCTAGGGCGATCTAATGGCTCTAAAACACTCTCTACACCTATAAAATAGTGCCTAGACCAAACCTAATTCATAAACAATTCCTTCTGACGCATCCATGCCGCCAAACTTCAACTAAACATGGCCGCCGCCCCAAAACCCTAAACTAAATTGCAAGTTCTTCACCAACTTTGGAGTTTAATCAAATCAGGAAGCAAAATTC
Source organism: Allium sativum (assembly GCA_030737875.1). Classification (NCBI taxonomy): domain Eukaryota; kingdom Viridiplantae; phylum Streptophyta; class Magnoliopsida; order Asparagales; family Amaryllidaceae; genus Allium; species Allium sativum. The sequence goes on from CM060925.1 coordinate 80,150,525, forward strand.
TTCATCAATGATTCATGCTCCTCACCAATACAGTCAAGGTGAGTGGAATTATAATAAATTTGTTGTATAATAGTATTATTATCGTTCATCATTCCCCAGTTATTAATTTAATTCCAGATTCATGTTATAATAGTTGTTCCTTTTATCCTCCTTCCCCTTTTTATTTTTGGATCTAGGTTATCTCGAACCTAGACAAAAATCTTATTATGCATACGTGCGGTTGGAATATGGAAATGTTGGGCATAATCTATTTTATGCAATCGAGAAATATAATCTGTAATTTAGGGTATGTGGCATAACAATTGTTGTTGCAAATATTGGGCATAATTTATTTTATGCAATCGAGGAATATAATCTGTAATTTGGGATTGGGGCGTAACAATTATTATTGCAAATATTGGGAAAATTGGCAAATTGTATATGGGGATTATTCAATGAAATAAAGTTTGAATTGATAATTTTGGGGCGTAATTCATAATGAATCTTTGGGTATGATTTGGGAACATGGATCTATGGTGAATAGCGCATAATTATGAATTCTTACTTATGATGTTAACATGAAATTGTGTAAATTTAATTGGAATTAGTGAATATGGAATATGATTGGGAAATTGGAATAATAGGTATAGCCTATTAACGGGATTATGAACATGAACATGCTTGCAAATTTATAATTGGCCTATGACACCTAGAATAGACATGAATTGTAATTAAGTTGAATTTGGAACACATGACATGAATTTGGGGTTTGGGTGAAAGACGATTATTCATGAACGCCTATGACACGAGGTTAGTCGCGTTTGTGGTGCAAGACTGCCCGGAACCGCTCGACAAATCCAACAACCACAAGCGGACATCTAATGTGAGAGGTCAACGGCAAGAACTAGAGTCGTAACAGTTTATGACACGAGGTTAGGCGCGTTTATGGTTTAAGACTGTCCAAAACCGCCCGATAAACCCAGCAGCCACGAACGGACGTCTAATGTGAGAGGTCATACATCGTTACGGCATAATAAGAGATGTGGGTGACATGGGTATGGTTAGAGGGTTAAGTGGGACACGGGCGACATGTGAAACAAAAATTTAGATATGCTTAACCAAATGGGACCCATAACGGTATCATAAATTAATTGAATGAGGTAAAGTTTAAGTAACGGGTTAAGTAAATGGAAGGGTTAAGTCAAATCTAAAATTAATGACAAGAAACGGGGAATGATAAATAACCTATTATGAATAACTTGAATAAGGAAAGAAAGGATAATAGGTGGAAATTATAACTTATGAGACAAGATAAGTTATAGGAAACGATAAGGAAGATGAGATAACACTTAACTAATTTGACATGATATATGGGAAGGTTAAGTCAACATGAACCGATAGATAACACTTAACTAATTTGACATGACGCGTGGGTTGAATTGAATACGTGATTGGGGGTTAAGTTAACTTGGACACATGGGCAAACTTAACCAATATAACAGTATCAAAGCAAGGAAAAGTGGGGAATGGTAAGATTAAATAATAGATAAACTTATCTTAGGGATAACAAATGAATATGACTTAAGATGTAATACAAGACTCGAAGGGTGGGACGACTTATACCATGAAATAAGTTAATCTAAGCTGGAAATGTGGGAAAACACCTGTACGCTATCATTTGATAAAGAGAACTTAAGTCATGCTTGAATTCATTGGTAAACCTTAGTTAAAAGGAACTAAGTAACAAACCTTAGTTAAAGAGAACTAAGTAATAGAAACTAAGTATCAAACCTTGGTTAAGAGAACCAAGTAATAAACCTTAGCTAAGAGGACTAAGTTGTAAACCTTAGTTAAGAAAACGAACGATTAAGAGAACTAAGTAGTGAACCTTAGTTAAAAGGACTAAGTAGTAAACCTTAGTTAAGAAAGCTAATGATTCAGGAAACTAAGTAGTAAACCTTAGTTAAGAGAACTAAGTAGTAAACCTTAGTCAAGAAAGCCAAGTAAAACACGAGGAGGAGTGAACATCCATCTTATCATGAAGAAGGCTCCAACGAACTGGGTTACGAAGCACGCGGCTTCGAGGGGACGTGAGGGTACTCTTGATATCCCTCTGTGAGGTTGCAGATGATCCTCCTGGGCTCACAGAGGTTAAGGTATGCGTTAGAAGAGCCAAGGGTATGCCTTGGTTGCAATATAAGCAACCTAAAGACTAGGATGGGTCAGCGTGAGGCGGCGATATCTTGTTTAGCCCTGTGATAGCACGTCGTCGTCTACCTACCATTTTGAGTCAATCGAGTACGTAAAGCGGAAAGGCGGAGAACTCCAACAGACCATATACTTGCTATCTAGTTATGGATGAGGTTTGGCCAAGGTTTGTGGGGCATAGGGGGCCTGCTAATAGTTCTCATTCTTGATTTTCTTGGGTGCCATTCATTAGTTGAGGGAGGGGTCAAGTGGGACCATAGCCACACACAGATAAAAATAGACCTTAGCATCTGCATCGGCAGGTAACTTAAAGCTCCCGATCGAGTTCCGTGTTTCTTGATTAGCCCTGCCACGGGACTCGGGCTGCACATATAGAGGACATGTGCAACAAGACATCGATAACGATCCACGACACGTACGTGGGGAAAGTCTAGGAACATATATCGCTCTGGGTAGTGTGTCCTAGACTAGGGGGCATCGTTCGATAGGTAGCATAATCCCTAGTTGGACCTAGGTTGCATAAACCTTGAATCCGAGAAGCGTTCAATAGGTAGCATAAACACCGGTGGTCCTGGGTAGCATAAACCCTGGTTGAATCTAGGAAGCCCACCTTAGATTAGATCTAGATGATACACGGAATCTAGCAAGATCGAGAGTGGCAGTCCAAACGATTTCAAGAATGGTGGCACTACACTAAAGTAGTATAGATTTACATGATGAAGCCCGTACGACATACGGAAATGGACTGTATATATACATGGAAAGGATTTGACGAGTTGGGGGTATCTACATATACGTTGCATTAGGTTAACCTACTAGTGGGACATGAGTATAGCTTAAAGAGCTAACATTGTTAACAACCTAATAACCAAGAAAATGTAACTGAACGGTATATGTAGGATTATACAGAAGTTTAATCTAAGTCCACTCACATAGAACTTATGTTCTGATCCCCTCCTCATTACATACTTCCAGGTTAGGTTCATGACAGAGATGGTATAGCTTTGGATACTAGTTTAGCAGTAAGGTAAAGCAATATTTGAATATTATACTTTCCTTCCGCTGTGATATGCTTTACGAGTTCTGACATGTTTCTTTATCTCTGTCTTTTTCTGCAGGATACCAGAGCACCCAACTCGGATTTCGATAGATTGGATTTTTGAAAAATTCGGTCTGTTGGAATCCGGGTTGTTACAGTGTATATAATGCATTTCTCGGAAGACCGACTCTCGCAGGCTTTAAGATTGCGCTGGCTCCATGGTGCTTAATCATTAAGTTTCCAACTGAGAATGGAGTTGGCATAATTAAGGGAGATCAGGCCAGCGCAAGAGATTGATACGTAATAGAGCTACGCGAGGCTAGGAAGAAAGACCTGGGGAAGAATGCGGATGCCCCGCTCCGCATTCGCGAACTCCCCTTATAGAAATTAAAGAGTGGTTCCTGCACTGGCGAACACAGCGAAGCGCAAAAAGAAATTGATCATAGAAAAGCCAGTGAGAGGACGAAAGAGCGGCTCCAGCTGAGATCACAATTCCTGTGGATGTTAATTCGAAAGATCCAAACCGTGTGCTGAATGTAAGATCTCAGTTAAGCTCCGAATTAAAGAGTCAATTAATTGTCTTTTTGAAAGCTAATTTGGATGTCTTCGCGTGGAGTCATTCTGACATGTGCGGCATATGTCCAGATGTTGCGGGTCCATAAGCTTAACATTGATCCACATGTTCCATATGTCAAACAAAAAAGGAGGACCCAGGGGCCGGAAAGATCAAGAGCTCTAAAAGAGGAAGTCGATAGGTTAATGGAAAACGACTTCATTAGAGAATTTACCTACCCAAACTGGGTCTCCAACCCTGTTCTTGTAAAGAAGGCAAATGGCAAATGGCGAGTCTGCGTAGATTATTCAGATCTTAATAAAGCTTGTCCAAAGGATAGCTTCCCTCTTCCCAGAATAGATCAGCTGGAGGATTCTACTGCTAGGCATGAGTTGTTGTCTTTTACGGATGTGTATTCTAACTAAAATCAAATCATGATGTATGGACCATATCAAGAGGAAACAAGCTTTATTACCGACCTTGTCTTATATTACTACAAAGTGATGCCAATTGGCTTAAAGAATGCAGGGGAAACTTACCAGCGACTGGTCAACGCTATGTTTAAAAAACAAATCGGCAGGACAATGGAGGTCTATGTAGACGACATGCTGCCATTTGGAGAATCTAGCCCAGATGTTTGATATTCTACGCCGATATGGCATGAAGTTAAACCCTCTAAAGTGCTCCTTCAGAGTCAGTTCAGGTAAGTTCCTAGGGTTCATGGTCAATGCCAGGGGCATAGAAGCCAATCCAGCAAAAATATCGGCCTTAAGGGAAATGTGCGCTCCGAGGACCAAGAAGGAGCTTCAATTCCTAAATGGAAAGATTGCAGCCTTGAACCGCTTCATCTCTAGGGCAACAGACAGGTGTCTTCCTTTCTTTGATGCCCTCAGGAAAGGAAAGAAAGAGATACAATGGACTTCTGAATGCCAAAAGGCTTTTGAGGAATTGATCCAACATATGGCGACCCCTCCTATGTTGTCAAAGCCTAGTGATGTAGACGATTTGTTTTTGTATCTGGCAGTGTCCTCTCACGCTCTTAGTGCAGCATTGGTAAGAGAAGATTCGAAGGTTCAAAGGCCATTTTATTACATCAGTAAGAGGTTAACTGGGGCAGAGCTAAACTACCAAAACTGGAAAAGCTCGCTTATTGCTTTCTCATAGCCTCGAAGAAGCTCCGACCGTACTTCCAAGCTCATCCCATTAAGGTTCTCACTGATCAACCCTTGAAGCAAGTCCTGTTCCGCCCAGAAACTTCTGGGAAGTCGCTGAAATGGAACATTGAGCTTAGACAGTATGATGTTACATACCATCCCCGGAAGGCAATCAACGGACAGGCACATGCGGATTTCATCGCGAAATTCCCCGATCAAAAAGGGTAGTCGACCATTTGGAGAATCTAGCCCAGATGTTTGATATTCTACGCCGATATGACATGAAGCTAAACCCACTAAAGTGCTCCTTCGGAGTCAGTTCAGGTAAGTTCCTAGGGTTCATGGTCAATGCCAGGGGCATAGAAGCCAATCCAACAAAAATATCGACCTTAAGGGAAATGCGCGTTCCGAGGACCAAGAAGGAGCTTCAATGCCTAAATGGAAAGATTGCAGCCTTGAGCCGCTTCATCTCTAGGGCAACAGACATGTGTCTTCCTTTCTTTGATGCCCTTAGGAAAGGAAAGAAAGAGATACAATGGACTTCTAAATTCCAAAAAGCTTTCGAGGAATTGATCCAACATATGGCGACCCCTCCTATCCTGTCAAAGCCCGGTGATGGAGAAGATTTGTTTTTGTATCTGGCAGTGTCCGCTCATGCTCTTAGTGCAGCATTGGTAAGAGAAAATTCGAAGGTTCAAAAGCCAGTTTATTGCATCAGTAAGAGGTTAACTGGGGCAGAGCTAAACTACCCAAAACTGGAAAAGCTCGCTTATTGCTTGCTCATAGCCTCGAAGAAGCTCCAACCGTAATTCCAAGATCATCTCATTAAGGTTCTCACTGATCAACCCTTAAAGCAAGTCCTGTTCTGCCGAGAAACTTCCGGGTGGTCGCTGAAATGGAACATTGAGCTTAGTCAGTATGATGTTACATACCATCCCCGGAAGGCAATCAACGGACAGGCACTTGCGGATTTCATCACGGAATTCACCAATCGGGGAGACTAGAAAGAAGAGCGTGGTGTGTCAAGTCCGGGGAGAGTTCCAAGCCAAAATGGGTAACTTGCCAACTTATCTATCGAAGGCTTTGAAACTACTGGAGAGTTTCGAGCATTATACCATATCTCACATTGAGCTGGAGAGGTCGCTGAAATGGAACATTGAGCTTAGTCGGTATGATGTTACATACCATCCCCGGAAGGCAATCAACGGACAGGCACTTGCGAATTTCATCGCGGAATTCACCAATCGGGGAGACTTAAAAGAGGAGCATGGTGTGTCAAGTCTAGGGAGAGTTCCAAGCCAAAATGGGTGACTTGCCAACTTATCTATCGAAGGCTTTGAAACTGCTGGAGAGTTTCGAGCATTACATTATATCTCACATTCCAAAACAAGAGAACACCAAGGCAGATTCACTGGCAAAATATGTAAGCACAGGAGATGCACAACTTGTAGGATTAGTTCCAGTGGAGGTCCTCTCCGGTCCTAGCACGGAACAGATTGAGATGGATTGGGTCATGAAGGCAACCGACGAGCCAGACTCATGGATGACACCAATCATAGAGTATCTCATAACCGGTGCACTCCCAACGGAAGTTAAAAAGTGAAGAAAGATCTTACGAAAAGCTCATATGTATCTCATTCAGGATGGACGACTATACAGACGAGGGTTTTCTATGCCCTTGCTTTGATCTGTTACAAAGAAGGAGTCAAACGCAATCATGATAGAATTACATGAGGGTGAATGTGGAGGTCATACTAGTGGTCAGGCATTGGCTAAGAAAATTCTGTGATACGGTTATTTCTGGCCAGAATAAATAAAGACTCCGTAGCATACACCAAAAAGTGCGATAGATGCCAAAGATTTGCTAAAATTCCAAGGATGCCATCCACAGCCCTAACCCACATGGTCAGCCCATGGCCGTTCGCCATTTGGGGCATTGATCTCATAGGAGCACTTCCCACCGCAAAATCTGGTTTTAAATATGTCATTGTCGTTGTCGATTATTTTATAAAATGAGCTGAAGCAGAACCATTGGTAACCACAACCTCAAAGAGAGTTATTAACTTTGTCTTGTAAAACATCATTTGTAGGTTCGGGGTGCCACAAAAATAATCACAGATAATGGAACCAATTCGAGAGCGAGGATTTCCAAGACTTCTATGCCAAATATAAAATTCAGAAGAGATTTTCAGCAGTAGCCCATCCGTAGGCAAACGGACAAGTAGAAGCAGTAAACAAAATCAAAAAGTCAACCATTAAGAAGCGATTAGAGAAATCCAAAGGTGGTTGGGTAGACGAGCTTCCACTAGCACTATGGGCATACCGCACAACTCATAAAAATGCGACTGGGCACACTCCATTTTCTTTAGCTTTCGGTTCTGAAGCCATGATCCCTGTGGAGCTGGAAGTTCCCACCCATAGGAGGATTCACTTCAACCAAGAGGAGAATGAGAGATTATAACTCAAAGCCCTCGAGCAGCTTGAGGAAAAAAGGAAGGAAGCAGAACTCATGGTTGCTGCACATCAGAGAAGGGTGGCCAGACATTTTAATTCAAAAGTCAGACACATGACTTTCGAGATCGGAGACCTTGTGCTGAAAAAAGTAATGACCGAAATCGGGGTTTTTGGACCAAATTTGGAAGGACCTTATGTTATAAACCAAAAACTTCGAGATGGTACCTTCAAATTATCCACTATGGATGGAGCCCAGATTCCTCGAGCTTGAAATAGCGAGCACATCCGCCATTACTTTCTATAATGCACTATTCAAATATGTTGTTAAAAGTTGTAAAAATTTGCAAAACTTTACATTTGAGATATGTACATATAAAAAGTCATGAGTGGGAAAACCTATTTGCTTGCATGAATCATCTATTTGCAGATTTTTGCTAAAGTTGATTTCTTAATGTAGGCAAAACAAAAACCAATCACTCTTTCAAAATCCAACCATAGCTGGAAGCTTCCTAAGCATGCCCCAGTTGGAACAACTCAAGCATTAAGCGCCAAAAGCATCATGCGTACTAAGCAAGATGATTAAATGCATCACCTTGCAAGTCCCAAATGAATAAGCCATCCAGTGAAAAGCGCAGCAAATGGGCACAAAGTCGGAAATCTGCACCTTTGAGCATCATGCAAACTAAGCAAGATGATTAAACGCATCACCTTGCAAGTCCCAAATGAATAAGCCATCCGGTGAAAAGCTCAGCAAACGGGCACAAAGTCGGAAATCTGCACCTTTCATCACAAACAAACACTTCCTTAAAGAGGGGAGGAGATCAAAGTGCCAAATCCTTAACAAACGTCCAGCAAAAGGATTGGTACCAAGTTTTGAGAATGATGCAAAGGTAGAAGCAATCCGACATGTCCCACAGTTAAAAGATTGTCAGTCCCACCAAAGAGGCACCTTGTTAGGTGCAGGATGCAAGTCCTTTAAGTCGAAATAAAACTCGATAAGAGGAGCTAGCGTCCACCTCATGGGATGGAGCATAAAGTCGGTAGGACCGACATGTCCCACAATTAAAAGATTGCAAGTCCCACTAAAGACGCACCTTGTTAGATGCAGGACGCGAGTTCTTTAAGTCGAAATAAAGCTCGATAAGAGGAACTAGCGTCCACCTCATGGGATGGAGCATCAAGTCGGAAGGACCGACAAAACCTAGGCTAGAAGTACCAGTCTTAGTGCCAAAAGGACCGGCAAAAAGCTGAGAGGACCAGCAGTCGGAAGGACCGACAAACCTAGGCTGGAAGCACCAGTCCTAGTGCCGGAAGGACCGACAACATGCTAGAAGTACCAACGCAAGCAGAAATCCTAGCCAAAAGGGGGTATCTAGTTTAATCTTCTTAAATTCTGAGTTGATCAGAACGAGGAAGGTATAAAATTGGGTTAAACATACGTGTATTTAAACCTAATCTATGAAGGACTTGGGTCACCGAGTTAGTGAGAAATATGGTTGAATACATTGTAAAATGCGTGTTTAAATCAAATCTCTGAAGGGCCTGAGTCACCAGGTTAGTGAGAAATATGGTTAGATACATCTAAAGAAAAACATGTGTTTAAATCAAATCCCCAAAGGTACCAAGTTAGTGAGAAATACGATTGAATACATTATAAAATATATAACCATCTTTAGGAGGCATGCATTCAAGCCTAAATTCTGAAGGGCTTGGACTACCAATTTAGTGAAAATACGAATGAATGCATGACCACCGAAAGGGAGAAAAGTGGCACGAAACCGATCAACTAAACTGAATTCTAGATATGACTTAAAGAATTTAGAAAAACTGATCACTTCCAGTCTAATAAGGCTATAACAAGCTACTATTGCATCAAAAGAGAATCGACAATGTTAAAAATTACATACCGTAAGCTCGCTACAATCACGTGATCGACAAAGTGAATTGTGATGCAAGTGCAACATGCAAGGTACAAATAAAAGTGCGACAAAACGGGATGAAAGGCTGCAGTATGAACAAACAGAAGCACTGTCTAATACTAACGAAGCAAAGCACAACGACATCACAAAGTAACAAATCAGTCACGGAGCCACCAAAATACCAACATAAGCGTAAGTCGCAACACAAACCAGCATAAAGTTAAATGCGAGGATCGGCACTCGCTTATACAACCGATCTAAAGCATAGTTCACAAAAGGGAAGCGATCAGAGGCAAGTTAAGAAAACTACAAATACTTGTTCTTCCTAGGCCTACCAACCTTCCTTTTAACCTGAGTAGAGCAAGACAGAGGTTCACCAATCAAGGGCTTTTTGCGCTCTAGACCTGCCAACTCAATGCCTCCCCGAGCAAAAGAGGCAACAACACTGTCCCGGGATCTGAGAGCCTGGATTAACTTCGCCTTGTCATTCTCTAGGATGGAGATGCGCTCAAGATTATCCCTGTGTAGCCTTTGGAGATCGCAAGCTAGTGTGTGCCAACCACTCATTTGTTTCGCAGTGTGATCCTTGAGCATATCCATTTGCTTCCCAAACTGGTACGTGGCGGTTTCAAATCGAGCAAGCATTTGGGTCTTCCCGACGATCATATCACTAGAAATTGTTTGTTGATCAGATGAAGATATATCCATGTCAGAAGACACACCCTGCAGACTCCAGCCTCTGAATCGTTTGGCAAGCTTAGAATTGCATGGCCTTGGGGCATAACAAGGCCTGCTAATAAGTGTTTGAAGCTTCGCATGAGTTGGACTGACGAATGGAGAATTCGCAGACGGCTGTCCAGTCGTTTGAACGTCTAAATCGAAAAACGAAAAACTTTTCCAGCTTACATCGCTTCTGAGATGGACCCATCCTGTACAAGTAAATTAATGAATAATTATCCAACTCGGGGATTTAAGGGTCGGTCAAGATAAAAACAAGTGGAGCGACCAAAAGTAAAGCCGCGAACGACCAACCAACGACCAACCCCTCCAGCCCTGGCCGCGCATGATAAGTTCATATCACTCTCGCATGCTTGACTCAAAACGGTCGCTCATACTTAACCAAAACAGGACCGTTTAGGACTGGCTTAAGGATTGAACAGGAGCGACCCTCAGCCAAAAAAGCTTGAGCGACTATAAGAGTTAAACCAGAAGTATAAATGACAGCAACAATATCAAGCACAAACAAGACTGCGTGACTTAAACATTTCATCGAGCATCGTATGTGCAAATAAGTTTGTACTCATTCAGGCACGACAGCTGTGATCAAACCGTTTGCACATAATCATAAGATTGGAGGTCGTGCAAAATATGAGCTAAGAGGTTGTTTAAAGCATTTCAGCAAGCATATCATGCGTACAAAGTTTAAAACCTGGAAAAAAGGGTATGTTGAAGTTGAACTTTCTCAGACAAATACATACACGAAACAAATCGGACCCACTCCAAAATTCTGACTACTATCATCACAAAGGGATCAACAACAACACAAATCGTATTTGTTGATCATATGAATTTTAGAAAACGGTCCAAGGGAGCATAAAGAAGAGTTTATTCCTATTAAACCATGCGCTACTAATTCAAAGGAAAACAAGGGAGAAGACTAAAAGACTCACGTCCAGATTATTCTTGCCACGTCAGCTCAATTAAGCTTGAATATTTAAATATTTAAATATGCAAATATAATCGGCCCACCAGATCCAGCTCGCTCGCCCGAGCCTCCATGGTTTGCTCGGCCGTAATAACACTTCAATCTGAAAGGAGAGAGTGCGAGCGACCCAGGCTTGTTCACTCATAAGAAAGGATGATCTCAGTCTTGCTCAACCCCACTCGATCATCTCTACCTACCAGCAACCCTAAATTATGTGTGATCCCTTGAAAAACCGGATTTAATATACCAAACTATGTTATGATCAGTTATTTCGAAGCCTGTAATTTTTTGCAAAATAAAAATTACGAACTTCAAGGGCAAATGTTTATCCCCTAAAAACCATACATATGTTGGTCTATTAAATCTATGTAGAAACTACGGGTCGAGCGTCGTTAAGCTCGGTCGTGTACGGTTCAATCCAATACACCTAGACAGTTTGTGAAAGGTAAGGGACGACCACACACAACAAAGGTCGAGCACGGCAAGAAAAGCTGCACAATCAGAATAGTTGGGTCGTCCGCTCAACACAGTTAAGATCGGTCATACAACATAGCACGACCATACAAAGAGGTCGTGCACGCAAAGCGAGCTCAAGTACGACACGGCACAAGGACAGTAAGGCTCGCACATCCTATAAAGGTCGCCCATATAAGTGAAGTCACTCATTCCTGTATCGAAGGGGTTGGTCGCACAATACAAGGAGAAGAATTTGTTTCGATCACACATTCCACTCTGCAGTCGTTTGTTCATACTATCCTGTTCGATCGTACATGATCCTTGAGTAGGGAACCCAAAGATACAAGAGGTCGCACACGCATCCTATGCTAGCTCATAGATTGCAACCTCAGTCGCTCGTTCATTCCTCGATCAGTCACTAACGCTTCAATCAGATGCTATCTACCGGTCGGTCAGATACCAACTCCTGAAGGGTCGCACTTGCATTTTTATCTATAAGCCTTGATCGCTCACCTACAGACAATGGTGTTGGTCGCCCGTTCATCTACAATCAGATATAGTTGCATCAACCAGATACCATTTATCGGTCAATCGTTAAAAGGCTTAACATGGCGCTCAGTCGGTCGCCCATACACCAATCCAAAAGCTCTGACCAGTCGCCCGCGTACTCATCGTCTGATCGCCCGCTCAATCTGCTCGGATCTATGCAATAGCTCGCTTCTATGAAGTCGTTCGCACAGGACAGCCGGATACAGCTATCGACAGTTGGCTACAGCTAGGCAGTGACATTTTAGTAATTAATGAGACGAGCGACCCGTAGCCTCTATATATGAATTTTTGCTCATTTCTTCATGTTAGCACACATATAAATAGGCCATGGTTTCCACCATAAAAGGGATCGACTCCTTGCCGCCACGAAGTGCTATCGAATTCTTCCCTCCACCATTCCTTAGCATTCCAACCATCATCATCATCTCCATTCGAATATATTTCATCCATTCTTGGTTATGGATCCCTGGAGATCATCTAAGTGGCAAAGAGATTGAAGATTCTCCAACCTCCTCCTCTCGAACAAGGACATTCTCCTTCTCCTCCGCTGGTCCTACATTTCTACATTGAATTCCGTGAATCTAAGTGAGATCCATAAGCAAGAGAGAGTGAATATGTTGTAAGAGAAGGAAGATGTATGTACAAAGAGTGATTTTATGTCTTGTAATCATTGTCATTATAATGCAAGCTACCTTCATAGTGGACGTAGCCCTAACTTAGGGCCGAACCACTCTAAAACCTTCTCTCCATTTTACTTTCCTTGCATTTTTACCTTTTGTTTTTGTTGATTGTGGTTCCATTTACTTTCTAATCATAGCATTTTTGGTGAAAACAATTTTCTTGAAGGAATTTCACCCAAATCTAAATCGTTAACAATCACGCCCAACCATATCATGCTCCCCATTCATTATCACGTTATAAAATTAAAGATAAACCCAACCTAGGCCGCCATCAACCAAGGATGAAGGTAAATGAAACAGAAAGCCAAAGCCTTCATTTTCAAAGAGCACTTACAGATGGAAATTCAATAGTAACGGCAAACTAGAGACACAAAACTTGCTAGATATAAGCTATTAAATTTGATAAAACCTCCAAAACACCAAAAGATACTTCTAACTAAATCAGAAAAACATTTATGGCCAACCAATAACACTCCCAGTGCTTCGAATCAAACAACACAGATGCTAACATAGAAAACATAACGGTGACTAAACAGGAAAAGAAAATGTAATAAGCATAATAACTTCAGTCAGTAATCGTTTGGAGTAATGACATCGTCAATCTTCAAGATCATTTTAACCACTTGTGTTGCCAGCAGAATTTGCTGCTGCTTTCCAATGAGCGTTTCAAAAACATTCTGTTTCTGCATGTTGTTCGTCCCTGCATCGTTGCAATCTATTCCAAGGTAAGCATTTTTCTCCTGCATACAAAAAAACTAATGTGGTTAACTTCCTCGTTAACTTCCTCTTTTTTGACCTAAAAAAAAAAAAGCAGACACTTGATAGAGGTACATGAATGTACCACCCCCTATCCCCACAAACCAGAAGGATTAAAAAAAAACTCTTCCTTTTTTAGATTCTTTCCCCAAGTACAGAAAGAAAGGAAGGCTAGAGATGAGTATGCGTGCATTATTGGCGATAATAGTAATTGATCATCTCCAAGTCTACTTTAGGCTGCATGTAAATATTCACATAGAACAATGTCAAAGCTTTGGATTATTAAATATAATTTCCTCCTCCATTCTCAAATGTGGTTTGGGTTTGTTTTCATGTCCTCCAGGACATTTTGCTTGTCCATTTAGTGTGTACTATGTGCAGCAGCACAAAGAATGAGATAGAACGAGTGCATATTCAAATCCAATCGTTAATACTTTGTTTTGTTAATGAATTGTGTTCATCGCGATAATTAGCATCACATATTGGAAAAGGAAAATTACCTTGATTTGTTGAGCTTTGACTGCAGTAAGAGTGTCAATAGGTTGGAGGCCACTGTTTTCAGCCAAAGCCATTGGAACAGCATCTAATGCATCGGCGAAGGACCTAATGGCATACTGCAACATAAACATATAATTGGTAAGTCTCAGATATACAAGTTGAAAATTTTGATTATGAAGCATGATAATGCAGAAGATGGTTACTTGCTCAACACCAGGATTCTTATCTGCAGCAGCTTCCACAGCAATTGAGCACGAAATCTCAGCTGAACCACCACCATAAACAATAGAATTGTTGCGGATCAAATTCCTTGCTACACATAATGCATCATGTACGCTACGTTTAGTTTCCTCGATCACCATTTTATTTCCTGAAACATTACCGATGCATAAGTCAATATTTAAGACAACGGTTTTTGGGTGTGGCTGTTTTGATTTGTAAACATTTTTCGAGTTTCGTTGTCCCAAATTGTCAATGGTATGCTTTTATTTTCCAGTTTCTCAAAATTATTGTTTTCTTCAGAACACTCCAAGTTCAAACAACTACCAAATGTAAAACTCAAATTTAGAAAAATTCAAAACAACTAGACAGGTTAATTTTCTTTTAAGAAAAAATCTAGTAATTTGAGAAAATGGAGAAAGTTAAAGACAAAAAATTCAAGCATCAAAAGCATCTCTAAAAAAAAGTAGAGACAGATTTTTTAAAATAAAAAAAAAATCACACATCAATAGCTCATTTCTTTTTAATAACATCAATGTTTCCCTAATTTACATATTCTCACTAATTTTTCAAAAGACGTAATAGGATTTTTTTTTAATATTTTCATAAAATTCAAGAAACATATTGTTTACGATCAATAACTCCTACCAAATGGCATTTAAACAGTATTGGAATCCAAACTAAAATCACCAAATTAAAGCTTTGCCCATATGATTTTATTCTTAAAATTTGACAATCTTGACCGGTCATTAGGAGGTTTGCAGGTTTGTATGTATAGAAATATTTGGCATCCCACTGCTGACAAGGTCTTTCAACATTTTCCACATAAAATACCAATCTACTTAGTTCCTTAGAAATCCTTCTGTGATAGCCTACATGAATAATAAATACTCTACTCAAGATGCTGGAAGGCGTATAAACCCATTTAATGTGATATTTTTTAGCTTATTTATGCTATTTATATCTCAAACTCCCCCATAGAATGATATAACTCAAGTTGGTCTACTTGAATAATTGTTAGCAGTTTCTCATCGCAATTCGATAGTTTAAGCTTCTTTTATTAAATAAAGATAACTATGGATTTACATCGAGAAAGAAAAGGAAAACAGAACTTCAGGTACATTGTCCAGATGATATCCATGTCGATCACAGAAATATAGCTTTCGAATAATTTTAGATTGACCCACCAATCGAGGTCAATATATAATAAATTCAACGTTCATAAATTTTTGAAGTTGAATTCAATTGCTAATGCCAGTAAACTAAGAAAACTACTATAAAAGATAAGTTACTTGGTAACATAAGTACTACGAATGATTTATTGTATCCTGAGAATCACTGACAGGAGTGGACAAGTGGGATCACTTGTAAACATCATCAGCTTGCACGCAATAGGAAGGATAAGCATAAACAATATTGCAGCCAAGAAGACTACCATAAAGGAAAACCAAAGGTACAATATGTAAAATAACTTGTCTAAACTACTCATACATACCACCACGAATAAATATTGTCACTGCCCTTGAATTTGCACATCCCTCTATATAAAGCATTCTGTCTTTGGTTGTCCCAAAAGCTTTTTCTCTTACTAGACCAGCCTGCGTAGACGTAAAGCCATACATAAGCTATTTATTCACATATACCATGAACATGATATCACTAATGAATGATGTATATTATATCTTCTGTACCCATGTTAAGTGTGGAAAATGTACGCTGCATTGACCATAAAACATGCCGGTGTGTACAAATGGGTATACATGGAAATTATAATGGGTATACATGGAAATTATTATCCTTAGAAATTCCTACAGGACAAATATAGCTTCAAGGCAGAGTTTAGATAGGCTCTTTAGCAGACAAATTGGAGATATTAGTTAATTAATTGCATGAATGCCTGTTTATAATGTGCAGAAACCATTGCTTTAAAAAACACAAGATGGGTAAAAGCGCAAATGTTTTCCAGAAACCAGCACTCCTCTGAAAAGTAGGGCTTGCTTTAACAAAACGAAAAAATATTCATTTATTTTTACCTTTTTTGAAGAATTTTATTTTATTTTATTAAATATACTCTCTAGGAGAGCCTGCGAATAGGTAGACTTCTGAAGGCAATGAGGTTGTGCATATCTACTTCAACGCATGACACCTATAATCATTGGTATAAGGTTTTAAATATCGGATATCCGTCGTGTTTTTTCTTAGGGATTTTAAAGACTTGATATCGTATCGGGAATGATCTCCGATGAGATGAGTCTAACTTGGAAGTTCATCTCGGATTTCCATCTCGGGTATGAAAACTCATATCAGAACAATCTCGAGGTATACGATCTATTGAAAAATATGATATTCTTACATAACAATTTCTATAAATGTTATTATAAACATAGTAACTTAAACTTGAATTGCAAAATCACTTCATTGTTCTTAATTTCAAGGAACATTCATACATACTAAATCGTAATACGCTTAAAATAAAAAAATAACACAATGCTAAAGATTAGCGCTTACAACATATGATCCATGAACATGAATTATTGTTAAATAGAACCCAAAACATTAAAAAGTTCAGTATAAATAAAACATTAAATAATAAGCATTGTAGATTATATATGAACATATAAAATAGTTATTTAACATACAAAATATAAAATAGCAGGAGATTATCGTTGCTAGATTTGAGTTTTTCTAATTATTGTTCTGATTTAGGCACGGATTTAAATTTTGATCAGAAAGACCAAGATCTCAGATCATACTCCAGTGCCTCAATCGATATATCATTCGATATTGCAATATCTCAGGCGATATATTCGAAACGAGATTTACAATGAGATTCATTGTTTCGTTTCGGGAGGAGCCCAAAACAAGATATCAGGAGATATTTTCAAGATTTGAAACAGTGTTCGAGTACTTTTTTTTGTGAGAAACGTTAGCAAGGCGGGACCAAGCCTTGGTCTTACCAGACCTAGGCAACCCTCTCCATTGTGACGCACTTGCGGACTCATTTATATCATAACATCAATAAAAACATACATCACCAATTAACGTATGAAAAAAATGCTTTAGCTAAATTTATGATTTTTATAGAATCAGCACAATTATTTTTCAAAAAGAATATATAATCTGGAATTAAATAATGGCCTATCGTGTTTTCTTTGAAAAACCCAAAAAAAGAAGGCGAGAAACCACTGCAATTTATTAACATTAAGTCACAAAATATCATGATGGATCCATTCAAACATAATTCATGACAACCATTGTTATTACAGCGAGCAACTAGTCGCCGACTAGTCGAGCTTGAGCCAACGACTTGAAGCCATGCCTTGCAATTTGTTATATTTCGAGCGATTGGAGCGAAATATGCCGACTAGTCGACTGACTAAGCGACTAATCGGTTCAACTTGGACGACTGGTATTTAATTTGGACCAAAACCCCAAAAAAAAAGGGTCATATGAGTATCAAATTCGAACAAAAACACGCAGGTTCAATAAAAATACGCATGTCAAACAAAAAAATGAAACTCACGACTATCAACAACAGAAATTTCGAGTTAAAACTAACCCTAGCCTCTTCCATTCTGTTGTCGCCGCTTCCCTTCTGCCCCCCCCCCCCCCAAACCCCCAAAGCCTTCCCAGCGCCACCTCCTCCTCTCCAGTGCCACCGCCAGAATCCACTCGAGTATACTGTCGTGCCTTGCTATCGGTGATAAACCAAAATTGAATAATGAACGTTATCACTGTTTCATGTTAACCCTAAACCGAAATTGAATGATGAACGTTGGATAAAGAACTGTCACTATTTTATGTTGCTGATTTTTTTTAATTCTTAATAAGAACTGCTACTGTACACAAGTTTTGATTAGCTGTTGCTTTTTTTTAAAAATTGCACTACTGCAGATGACAGCAGAAATAACAGCATCAAATGAATCTTATGATCCCTCTAAGGATCAAAAGCGAAAGACTAAATTAGCAGATATTGGGTAGAAATATGGATTTTGGCCTGATTTAAATAAAAAAGATGTGGTTCAATGCATTCTTTGTACATGTTTGAATTTTTATTCATATGTATTAGTTAAAAATTTATAATTATTTATGTGCACATATATATTTATTTATCGACTAGTCTACGACTAGTCCACTAATCGACTAGTTGGACCTCTGTCGACTCGACTTACCGCTGTAATAACCATGATGACAACTATAGTTTTATTACAAAACAGTCAAAATTTCCACATAGAAGAAAAAAGGATTAAAAAAAAAAGATATGTACAAATGAATTTAGCTAGCATGTTTGCATGCAACAAAGTATGATGGTGATTGATGGAACTACATAGCACACAATTCAACTACATGTTTTATGGTTCTTTTACTTTGCCAATTTCTACATAACTGTTCATTAAATAGAATCATGAATAAGAAAATCAAAAGAATATGCACTATATAAACTGAACAAAAATAACTGAAAATTGTGCTTTTAATGCACCATGAACCTTTCAAAACCCTAATAGTGTGCACCATATGCTCATTTAGAGTATCTCCAATAACAAAATAGCTTCAGCCAAGAATATTTGAAATTCTGAATATTCAGCGCTGAAGTGGCGAGTAAAGCCCAACCACTAAGTGTACATTTAACGGATGTCATGCCATAGTGTTAAAAACCTATTGAATGAGCGACCTACAAGCGCCCACTAATGAGCATCTGAGAATCTCGCCCTATAAATACTCCAAAATTTTGCTTTTTCATATCAATTTTGTTTTTTTTAATTACAAAATATGCCAAGATGACCACATCCAACCAAAATCGCAAGAAATGTTTGCAGACACGCACTGCAAGAAATTGGTCATACAAAGTCAGTGACGACCTTGGAGAAAGGTTCTACAAGTTGAATAAAACTAAAACTTCAAACCACAATCACCTTTAGACCCTGGATAAAATAATATACATTGTGCTAAGAGGAAACAGGCTAATGCCTCACAACCTCGGGTTGTTTTCATGCTATAACACTTATTGACTTTTATGATACTTCGACATCGAACCGGCCCAGAGAGGTTTTGGTTGCGTCAGTTATCAAACCACAAGCTTACAGCAAGCTCCTTTCCGAGGTTGAGTTGCATTAGGCTTACTATGAGAGAGTTAAGTCACATAGAGTCCACCCGAAAGGGGAAAGCCTTGGTTTTATTCAGGGCCTTCCCTCCTACGAAAGAACTGTGATTAACTCTATCATAAGAAGAGTTAACGTTAACTCCCTGTCTTATCATTATAAACACAGTATGATTATCAAATCAAGAAATGCTTAAGTCTTGAACTTCTTTTTTTATTAATTGTGGATATATTACAAAATTTGAAGAAATCTCCAATTCGATTTGAAAATTATGGTTTGCTCCTGAGAGAAAGAGAACAAGATTGAGAAAATAAAAATTCGGACCCTAAAATGAGACTCTGGGGTCTTATTTATAGACAAATCGGGACCCCTTCTGTTATTGGGCCAGCAAAGGCCCCTGTCAGCCGCTTTTCCCTCTGGTTTCGGAAGCTTCAGCTCTCGGCCGCTTTCCTTTGGTTTCGAAGGTTGTATGGTGTCGGTCCCGACTCTCGGAAAGATGGTCTCAATCATAGTTGTCATAGCGAGCGCTATAGCGCAAAATAGCGCATAGCGCACAGGTTGCGCTATTTTGGTTCTTATAGCACAGGGGTCCCGTGTAGCGCAAAAATAGCGCGCTATAGCGCGCTATTTTATCATAGCGCAGCCATGAATAGCGCGCTATTTTGCTTTTTCTTTTTTGAACATGCATTTTCGTTTTTTTTTCTTTTTGGAGAATTTAAACATACAGTTTTTTCCTTTTGTGCCTTTTTCCTGGTTTTTTTTTTAAAAGATCTTCTTTTCTGTAAGCAAAAAAAGAAAAAAAAACATTATAGCGCGCGCTATAGCGCATAGCGCAAAATAGCGCATAGCGCAGGCCTTGCGCTATTTTGCGCTATTCGCTATTGACAACACTGGTCTCAATCTTTGGAGTTTCTCTTTAATGTTGTTTCTATCTTCTTCACATCGATACCAAGTCTGTCGGTATGGATAGCTTTTTAGGAAGGCTTTAAGCTTCCGGATACGGACTTTCGGCTATATGCTTCCGGATATGCGCTTCCGATCACGAGCTTATGGTCTTGCTATTGACTCTTTGTAGAACTTGTCTTCATGCTTCAAGTATATGGTCTCAGATCCACCACCCCTTTCGGTAACTTCCTAAAGTGTGCTTAGGTTTCCCGAAAGGGTGTTTCCGGTGTTTTACTGATTGTTTGCTAAAGCGGCCCTCTTGGTGATCGTCCGACTGGGGTCTGGGTAACCTGCTCCCGGAGAATTTCCTTGTGTTTCAAACCTCGTGCTCTTGATGCTTTTTGTATCTTAGTGTATCGGCATTAAGCAAGTTAATACTGATAGCCCTTTCGCCCTTCAGGGTCTCGAGTTGCAGTGTCCCTGGTCTTTCTCCTTATTAGCTCCATTTTAGATGACTTCTTATCGGTTACCCTTCCTGCCGAAATTAACCTGCCGGTAGTCTCTCTTCGTACTGGATTTAAGGTTCCTTCTTTGTTGAGGGTGTCAGTTGCTAGCCCTTCCAGATACTTTTTTTAGACTCTCGGTTTTACCCTGTGCTTAGCTTCTGCTTACAGATTACTCTTCTTTGTCTGTGACGGTCCGATACCCTTTACCATCAACCTGTCTCAGTGCTAATTTTGATAGTAACAGAGCCCTAGTAGAAAGATGGTCTACCACCCAAACTTCCCATTTTTCTTACTTTAAATTGACATTACCCCCGCAAACCTCTACCACTATGGCGATTGAGAGAAACAAGGTATAGATCTTTCCCTCTAGATGATCTGTCTCCCCATCTTTATTTCGTTATTCTACCAACGTCATCCTGAGATCATTCACAGCGGTATCGTGTCGTGCCCTTGATCTATCTTCAGCAGTACATAAACTCGTACAAAGATAGAGCAGATATAAGCGATTTGATTATCCGATTTTTTGTTTGGTTCGAATTCCCCTCCAACCAAAAGAGTACGATTCATCTTGGCTCTTTAGTAGCAACAGCCAACCTAAAGCAGCTTCATACCATAGATTGTACCATTGTCATTCTTGGTACTTCGTACACAAAGTTGGATTCATTTGTGTTTGGCCAGATTAACTAGATGTTTGATTTTCGGTACCTGTTGTCGTTGTGGAACAAAGTGCACAAAAACATGCATCCCAGTATCCAAGGGACAACCCAGCCGGTCTCTCGAGCATTACTACCCAAAGATGAAACGATGGAAGATGTTTCAACAACATGCTCCCACAAACGTTAAGGATGACTTGATGGTGTCTGGGTCGCTACTCAATATGCACAGTCAAAACTAAATTTTCAAGGCCTCGCTCCGGGTACAGCTAGCAAATATCGGTCTTATGAATAACGACCATCTCGAGAGGATTGCATATTTAGTCTAGACCGAGGATCACTTTGCACATACCACATTTCTACTTAACTGGTGTTTGGATGAGAGATGCTAGTACCAGATCATCGATGACCTTCATGTCCACACTGATCTATTATCCTGTGAGGATGTGTTTCGCAAACAGGTAGACTAGCGAGCGGTACCAACCGACTCTTCAAAGGGTGGACAGGTTGATATCAAGAACCTACCTATGGGGAAATTACGAGGCCCAAAGTAGTTCTATATTGTTTCATCCGATCAGATCATGCAGATGCAGCAAATTCAAATTGTATAGGCCCTCATTACTACTGGAAGAGTCTAGGTATCACATAATTTCTTTTGCTCTGACACCTTCACAGTTGGCCAAGGTTCCTTTGCAATTGGAGCCCCACTATATTGTTTAGGACATACGATATCATTGATATTTCGAGCAGCTCATATAATCCTCCTCATCCTAACATTCCCGACATGCCCTCAACTGGATGATACCCTCCATATGATGAACACATTTTAAGATATATCTATCATTTTTTAAAGATCTTTTAAGTTACATCAAATGTTATTCGTCGGTACTATTCGCCTAGATTAGATCAGGTTAGACTAACCGTTGCTGAGCATAGGGACACCATCTTCGCACATACTCAGACCCAGCATGAGATGCACATGCAACATACAAACTACCCGATGGCGGTGGAGGTGGCAGCGACAATTCTAATGGTGACGCTACATCACTGAGTTGATCATACCTTTTTTTTTTTTGAATGGCTTTTTTATTTAATTTATGAATATGAGTTGTGTGATGAGGTATATGATGACACATTGCATTCTGAGCTGCATCATGTTCTAGTTATGACACTGGTGCATAAGCAATGTTCTAGTCATGATATTGGTACATATGTTTATGCACTCCTACAATATATCTGTTTTGTGTGTATGTCACGTTATTGAAAAATTTGTGTCAATGTCAAGGTAAACAAATAGCGAATAGCACAAGGCTTACATTATATGCTATTTTGGGCCATTCGCTATAATACATTAATACATTTCTAAAATTTTGCATATTTTTACAAATACATTAGGTTTACTCGAAATTAAATGTTACTTTTTTGTAAATTTTGTGCCAATTCCAAATCGTTCAAGACTCCCAAGTACAAAAACTATCATACTTCATGCATCTATTAAAAAAATTATATAAAAGCAATTATTAGGAAAAAGTTGATTCAATATTATACATTCAAAATAATTGATTGACATAACATATTTGTCTCAAAAGATTTGAAATTTATCCAATCTTACATATTTATGAGTTGTGAATCTGTGATCAGATAAAATTTTGTAAAAAATGCATGGAAAATACAATTGCATGAAATGCATAAAATATTCCATTGAGAAGAACTAAGAAAATATATAAATGAAAAAAAGTCACAAATTGAAAATATGAAGGTTAAGCAGAATAACATACCGTAAAGCCTACAATGACAAGATTCAAATAAACTAAGTCAAATATGATTCAAGTTTACGATAATAGAACTTAAAAATTATATTATACTTTTAAGTTTATAAAGCCTAATCTAATCACAACTATCGTCATTATCTAAACCATCCTTCCTTTCTTCTTCTTTCGAATCATAATCTAGGTTTTCTTCCTCTGAATAATCACCTTCGAAGTTAGCATCTTCTTCATCATCAAGATACATAGGCCTGAACTAGAATCTAAAACCTTCCATTTTCATTTCAACTTAGTTTAGCGTTGTTCAGTCTTATGTATTCTTCAACTCCCGACATCTGCGATACATCACCCTACCCAACTCAGTTTATCCCCTTTCATGAAATCGGTATACTCATTTGAATTGTTTATGTCTTCTAAAGAAATAGGATTCACCACATTTATTCGCTTGAAAATTTCAAAGTTTGATTGTACATGATAAAGATAACTTTGCAGAGTCTTTCTTTGTGTTCAAGCCTATTTCTTCTCTTCCCATGGATCAAGTTCAAAAACATATTTTAGACCAGTTTTGGACGTTACTCACTATACATGCCTAAAAGAAAAAAATAGCGCGCTATTTTGTGCTTTGACAGAATAATGCACTATTTTGCGTCATAGATGACACGCGCATTATTATAAATCAGATCGTGCACTCTGTGCTATGCGCTATTTTGGGTTATACCGCACGCTATAATAACTCCAGCACATTATCTATATTTTTGTTCCATGTATTTGCATTTTACATTGTAAGTTAATTAAAATAGTTGTAACTACAATGCATGTTATAATTAACATGGCTGTAACTCTACAATGTATGATATGAAGTCAAGACGCTCAATAAATGAATTTTCGTATTCGCTTGAAGTTAAGATGCCCATAAAATGGACATCCAACTCCATTTCGGTTTCCTATTCAGAATAAGGGTAATCATTTTGTTGGAACATGAAAACTGAATAATCAGCCAGAATGGGGAGCTGCTGGAGATACACTTGATGTACAGCACACGCTTCGAGCGTGAATTGTTTTTCTACAAATTACATATATTTAATCATATTTCTACGTTTAATTTTGTCTAGTTAGTTTTTCAGTTTATATTTTTAAGGTGCAACGTATACTTTTCTCATCAAGTTTTAATTTTTGTTTCAGTTATTGATTAAGAAGAACTAATTTGTTAAGCAAAATTATTTTTCAAATCCAAATTTTAAGTGATATGATCTAATCTGTTAATGGAAAGAAGCGTTTTGAATCAGTAAAAAAAATATTTTTTAAATCTTATTTTTACATTATATTAAGATTTAATTTGGTATTATTTGTAGATATGAATTTTGAATTGGTAAAATAAGCTTATTATCGGATCCTATTACTGTGGGATTTACATAATATCTAAAGAGGCATTTTTGGTAGTTCACATGTATACCAAAAAAGTGTTACGCCTAAGATATTACAACTATTAATAAAGATATTACATGTTTCAAGGTGCTATAAATGTGATGCATTTTGTGTCTAGATGCCAAACGACATCCGCTTCGATCTGAAGTCTTATTACTCCCTAAAAAGGACAAGCCATTCACTCGCTAGACATTTTTACTCCACTGTCTGCATTGTACTTTCTGATTTAGGGAAGAATTTAGCAAAAAAATAGCACAGACATACTTATATGCACTCATTAATGCTTGAAAGTGTTCCAAACACCAATACATAGTTTCTATATACGTTTATGGAAAAATATCTATTGTCTATATAGACAACAATCAGTGGAAGTTTTTATACATGAACTCATATCTGGTCCAAGAAATAAACATCAGCTGAAGATCCCTACAAATGTGTTTAGGAGTTAGGACAATGCAAGTCAGATCAAAAATCTTACCAATACATAACTAATCAGCCTAAAAAATTAACTTCTACTGCAGACACGGTGCTGGGCTTACTAATAAGCAAGTAAATCGTACCTTTCCCAGTTTTTCAGGTGTTAGTTCTTGAAATCTTGGAACAATTCGTCCACCTGTGCAAAAACAAAAAAACAAAACAAAATATATGAGAACAACAAGATTAGTAATTTCTTTTTCCTCTTTACAGGGAAACAACAACCTGACACAGACCTGTAGCAATTGCAATTAATTCCAATTCAACGCCACCAACCCATCTAACGGCAGGCAGATTTCGGTGCATTAACAAGTGATTGGCTTCATCATCAAAGCCCCACTGACAAATAACTAGAGTTGCCCCAACATCCTAAAAATTGTGGATTAGTTTAACAACAGACAGTAAAACTGTCAAAATAACAGTGATGAGACATAAGTCCATCACTATCAACTCTAATGTGCAAGATACATCATTAAGTTCCAAGAGACGAGGAAACTTGGAATTCATAAGCTACCAAAACTTGTTGATTTGATTCTAGAGCATAATCCAGTAGATAAAGGGAATATAGTAGATCGATGGGTAGCTTGAAGCACTTTTTTTAATGTTTTAAATAAGAAGACTTACTCTGCTAAACCCATTAGTTAACAAATTCTATATGTTCCATTTTTTCAGTTTCCATGTCCCAATATTTTTCTGAAGTATCTTACATTATTTTTCACACTTTCGTAGCAACAATACAAACTAATTATCAAATTTTAGAAAAACATGTCTGAAACAGATTTGACGATCTTTTCATATTCGGAAGGCTTTGAGCCTAGGAAGCATTGGTGCGGGTGCGGGTGCATGGTACGGAAATTCGGCAAATTCATAAATATGAGGATTCGGGTGCGGAGGGATACGGCAAATATTAAAATGTTAAAAATATATTACATGTATAAATATAATCCAACAGAAGCATTTTAATTAATAATTATTTATTTATGTATATATATAAATATAATCCAACAGAAGCATCTTAATTATTTTAATATATAAAGAAAACTGAAACAATTTATTTATTGGATGTACATATTTGTATATCTCTCATTTACATCAATTAACAACTAGCTAACAATCAAACTAATTAAATAATGTGAAAAACTGCCGTAATGACAGCAAATGGCAGCAACAAGTTCCAATTTGTTTTTTCTGAACTTGGACTGGTCAAACTAGTTCACATTATCAAGTTGATTATGCTTTATACTATATAAAAAGGACAAGAGTATTTAATTATTTATGCAGCACAGCAGCCTATGCCCTTATCAAATTATGTGAACGGAACATGGACTAGTTCATATTATAAAATAACTTGTTGACCTGTACTTCAACGCAAAAAAGAAGAAGAAACAAAAAAGAAGAAGAAAAGAAGAAGAAGAAAACAAGAGAAAGAAGAGAGAGTCACCATTCACGTTCTCGGTTCTCTTTTCTCGTTCTCGATTTCTAATTCTCGATTCTCGTTTGATTTCCAATTCTCCATTCTCGTTCTCGATTTCTGATTTCATCCCATTCTCGATTTCTATTTTTTCTGCTTTGATTTCGCATGCACGATCAATACTGAATCGTTAGGGTTTTCGATAAAAAAAAATTACATCTTTGCCCCCTCCCACACCCTTTTTTCGCATCCAGCCGCACCCCTTCCGTCAAATACGGGGACACACCTCGTGGCGCACCCTGGACGAATTCCGCCGCACCCCCGCGTACTCCCGCACCTCATACGAATTCGTGCGCAGTTCTTCTGCCTGCTCCCCGCACCCCTGCTTTGTAGCTTTGAGCCGAATAGTTTCACTGATAAATTTCCAAATGTGGATGAAAAATGCATTCTTATTTAAAAACATTGTGTATTTTTCCAAACTGTGATTTTGAATGGTCTTGATTCAATACCAATTTTGTTTCATTCCTACCATTTTAACGTTATATCATTATAACCAGTACTTTAGCACGTACATAAAAAAATATCTTAATATGTTTTAGTTAAAATTAAAAAAGCAGGCATAATATTAAGTTTTGATGGATATTAATTTAATGGATGTTAATTGAATGTAAAAACTATTCATACTCGTTTGAATAAAAACAATTCAATAATTTTATATTAATGCTAAAGGCAGTTTGAGTGTTTTAAAAAAGCTTCCCAAAGGTAAGTGCTTGCTTTATATAATAGACAGTGGCTTTAGCATGTATAATGCACGTGCACGTAACTCATAAATAAAATTTAAAACAATGTTATTGATTGGGGAAAAAAATAGGATTACGAATTTTAATGTTAATATAAATTTAGTATCAAATAAGAATCAATGGATAAATGATTCAAAGTTAAACCTGGATCTACAATTTTAGTTTTTAAATAAAAAAAGATTTGATTTATATACAATTTATCCTAAGAGTAATTTAGGTATTGCAAAAAAGCTCTACGATGGTGAAATATTAGCTGTACATAATAGGTAGATATAAGTTAGGCTAAAGTACCGTTCGGGTGCAAATTTCGCCCAGGTTCCGCGTTCGACACAGCGTCACAGCCTCATTTTGCTCCTCTAAAGAAACGGAATAGCTATTTTTTTAAATCTCCCCTTTAATTACCCCGTATAACCCGACTAAACACGTTATTTTCTCAATCATATAAGAATAATCGCTTCTAGGCGCAAATGGATCGTTATCTTGGATGATGCTAATTTTAGAATCTCAAACAACCATAACGGTTTGCTGACTAATGTTGCCGTTTGAATTCAAATTCAAATTCAACCACCAGCAGGTGAGCGCCCCCCCCCCCCCCCCAAACACGCACAAACCAGGACCTTCCTCCTAAGGGGCAATATTTGCCAATTTGAAGGGGGGGAACTTTAACGTATTACACAGCAAAACAAATAATTAATTAACTATAATTCAATTAAATTATAAATCACAAACTAAAATGCTCCGCCTAAATGCCTCCCGCATGATGTCGCAAACGCATACCCCGCTAAAATGGCCTGTTAGCATTACGAGCAAATGCACCCTAAGAGTCATTGAGGGATTGTCCCAAAAAAAAAAACTTCGCCAAGACAAAATATTTACATTATATGATAGACTGGTCCTTTTGGCAAGTGCAACGCACATGCGTACCTTAAAATAAACCCCGAAAGGAAGTTATACTGAAAAGAAAAAAAAGAGTGAGTATTTAATGAGGAACCAAATTTACTGTCAAGTGTCAACTGAAAATGAAAGGGTAAAAAATGAAGAAGAAGAAACTATTGAACTGAAATACGGTTTGAAATTTGTTTTCTAAATAAAAAAGGTAAAGATTTTATAAACAATTTATGGAAAGGGAAATTTAGATATTGCAAAAAAGATTCACCGATTTATCTGCTTTAACAGTAGATAAATGAGGTATGAGATATTTTAGTCAATAAAAAGTTCCAAAAAAATAGTAGCTATGATAACTAAGTTAAAGGCGTGACTAGAATCTATCCAGAGAGACTTCTATGCCATAATATTAATGTACTAGTTTCATAAGAATTTTTTTACAGCAAGAGATAAATTTTGATATCAACAACACTTAAATTACCTTGCATTTCTGAACCATTTCATCAAAATATTGTTGCTCCTGCTTACGCAAAGTTTGAAACTTCTCTACAGTGTCAATGTCAACCTTATGCTTTGTCTTGGGCTTGGGTGGCTCAAATGGGCAAGTCAGGATAGCAATTTTTGCATCTTCAATATGTTTTGGCATTTGTGGATGGCTCATATCTTTGTCAACAATGATTCCATGAACAAGTTCTGTGTCCTCCAATTTTCCTCCTACTTTCCCTTCCACCTTAATAAGGTCCAAATTGACATCTTTCCTGTCTAAATCTGCAACAGCAAGAACTGCTTTTACAGCAATTTCTGCTAGAGTGCGCTTACATCGATTAACGCTGCATATAAGGAAAACATAAAATATCATCAGCAAACCAACAGAAATGGTGTATGATTTTCTCAATGACATATGTGTATAGACAATAAAATTGTTAAGAAGTTATGAAAATATGCTTTGAACAAGTAGAAACTCAAAAATGTGATATACGCAACTTGTTCCATGACCAGAATTTGAAAATCTGTATAGTGCGTCTATGGAGTACAAAAGAGAATCAAATTTCAAAGACATCCATGAAAAAAACAGAAGGTAAGAACCTTACTGAAATTGGGTCTGTGCAACCCTTGACTATATGAGATAGACTAAAAGAATGAGAACGTGAAACCGTTTGATTTTAACAGTGGTACAACTATCTGAAAATAAATATTGTTTTGTAGGAAATGGAAGGAACAAAACATAAAACATATAAAGCGTTTACTTTTGAAATGTAAGATTGCATAATTAAGTTAATCAAAAGGTCCACGGGATTGTAAAGTTGGACCGTAATAGGATTGTAAGAAAAGAAATGCTGTCACGTAATAAATTTAAGTATCTTCACAGATGTAGTGGTTATCGCATTTCAAAGTTAAAAAACAACTGCAGTTGAAGTTCGATTTAAGCATACAATCTAAAAAAACTCATTGTCTGCAATTTCAACACTGGTGGGGATTATACGTAAACATGTTCTAATTTCCGCTTTTCTGATTTCTACTGTCGTCAATCTATTAGGAATGATGAATTTTAAATACTATATTGACAATGGCTGCATATAATTTAGAAAGTTGTAGTTACAAATTCGCATACAATGTCTACACAGTTTTGTTTGTTTCACTCATTCATTTTTGGAGTTCAAATGATATGGAGTTTGCATAGGTCGATGTATATATGCTTTGTTTGTTTTAATTTTTCATTGAAATTTGTTTGTACATAAAATGTTCGAAACAATTATCCAACAACTCTCTCTTTTACGTTTCATGTATTCCATGAGCATTCTTTAATGTACACTTACATGCGGCTTCGTTCATATTTTACAAGTTAGTACAATGTGTCTAATGGGTACAGGTGTCAAATGGGTCATGTAGGGTCGTATGACTCATTTGATCAAAGTTTTACCTAACCCAACCCACTTATTAAGTGGGTTACCCATTTGATTCATCTAAACGTAGTATGATATTTTCTAAATACAACTGTTGATCATCTTGGAGAACTACAACGTTCTTTCAAAAGACAAAGTATCTAAGTGTTTCATATAGTCCATAATCTAGGTGGAAGCTCACCGGTCAAAGCCTCGTCCGATATGAAGAAGTTACTACATTTTGAACAAAAAAATAGCAGCTTCGCGTGTAGATGGGATTCAAATATGAGAATGTAAGTACAAATGTTAGTCACCTTCAAGAACTATTGTGTTCGTTCACAGGACGAAACATCTAAGTGTTCCATACTGCTCGTAATATATATGAGAGTTCATCGGTCGAAGCCTCGTCTGATTCTGAGGCAGCATGAAGAAATTAGTGTTGTTCTTACAAAAAAATAACGATTTCTTATGTAGTCAGAGTTCAAATATGGAAATATAGTATGTTATTTTCTAAATACAATCGTTAGTCACTTTGGAGAACTACAATGTTCGTTCATAGGACGAACCACCTGAATGTTTCATACTGTCTGTAATTTAGATGAAAGCCTATCGACCGAAGTCTCGTCCGGTTTCGAGGCAGTATGAGAAATTACTGCAATTTAAAAAAAATTGCGACTTCTTATGTACGCATGAGTTTAAATATGAAAATTTAGCATGTTATTTTCTAAGTACAACCGTTAATCACCATGAAGAACTGCAATGTTTGTTCATAAGATGAAATATCTGAGTGTTCCATATTGTTTGTAATTTAAGTGGGAGTCTATCGATCAAAGTCTCGTCCAGTTCTAATGCAGTATGTAGAAGTTACCGCATTGTAGTTTAAATTAAAAAAATCGACTTTTATCTAGGCAAATTTAAATGTGTAAATGAGTTACCCATTTGTAACCCTTTTAAAAATGGATCAACTCTTTCATAACCTATGTATTAAAAAATTGTAAATGGATTGACCCAACAGGGTTGTAAGTAGGGTAAACGGGTTGGATCATATTTTGACATGTCTACTCATGGGCAATAAATGTGCCTTCGTTAAGTTCGCTTATATTTTACATGTTGGTACAATGTTACCCATGGGCAATAAAAATATACACAACTTTCTCATTCAATACCGTAGACTAATCAAAGAATGGATGTAATTTCACTAAATGGTTTGGTGTGTTCTCTATGGGTTATTACACACATTACACGGCTTGACATTAACATTTTCTTCTCATACGATTTTTGACTGGGTCAATTATAGGTTAGAGCAAGTATGTTCTACTTTTAGGTTAGACTAATTATGATTCTAAGTTATTTAACTAAGAAATATAATTTTACTTATACGAAGTACTCAGCCTAACCTAATTTAATTAGGTGAGGCTAATAATTATGTTAGTGCAACAAACCACTGCAGTTAAAGCCCCACAAAATCGCTATAGCCCACGGCGCTCTTCGACCGCTACGCTAATTCAATTTAACGTCAATGAACGGTAGATCCACCTTGAACTCTACTATTTTTCGACACACCTGCTAGGCTTTTCAACACTAGCAATATTAACACAGTGGCTGATTTGATTAGTTCTCTTTTAAAATAAATCGATAACTTTGTATAAAGAGTTAATTTAAGGCATGCTCAACATAAGTTAGAAACCTATTACAGTCGCTAAATTTAATGTAAATAACCTACACATTCTTTGGTTTTGTAATACAAGTTCAAACAATATTAGTTTCTCCTACGCAAATAATGTAAAAATGATAACAGGTTAACTTTATGTATTTGATTTTATATTGCATCTTCAGTATATCCTTGTTGTATCTTCGCTGCAACTTTTTGCAATTGCATCGCTAAGCGTTTTAACTGCACATCAACAAGCTTTCTAATATGGAATCATCGTTCATCAAACGCGGTAAAATTGAATGATCTCTATGGCAAAATCCAAACCATGGAAAAACCCTATTTATAAAAATAAATGATAATTTGATTTCTTTTCTTTATAGTATAAATTATGTGGGATTTGATTTACACTTGCTTTGCTCTATAAGTTATCAAATACATCTTAAGAAATACAATTCATGAAGGAAAAAAAAATAGAAGACAAAAGATAAATTATTTATATTTTATAATAGGTTATTTATTAATGGAAAATGAATTATATATTATTTTCTAAATTTTATGTTGTACAATTGACACCGGCCACTACATCTAATTATTTAATTCTTAATATTTTATTCTGCATAAAGGCATTCATAATTACATATCCAATGCACCGTGTAATTTTGATTTAATAAGATGCATGCTCATGTGTATATCATCAGCTTATTCACTGTTTCATCAGCTAACCCACTTTATGTAATGCTAATTTTAATGTGGGATGTCAAAATTGCAGTGGATATATTCCTTTTTATCAACATGTGAGTGATTAAAGCATTTCTTACTTCTTTCTCATAATGTAATTCATGGTATTATAGTCAGAATAATTCAAGGTGTTTATTACTCTATAATCATGGAGCTCATTCTGCCTCAGTGTAGCTTCACAAGCTGAAGGGTGATTATTTCCTAGGCCTTCAATTTGTTTCTATTTCTGTCTTCTGTTAAACTTATTTTACTATAAACATTTTGAACAAGTAAAATTCGTGATTGTAACAATTGTAGGAAGAATTATAGACCAAGACACTACATGCAAAAATGATTTCGGTTGAATACATAAGTAGAAGCATCATGAAATTTAACTTTAAACATAGCATTAAATTTTGAACTGTGGACAATAGTAATTCGGTGAAACAAAAAGAGCTTTTCTAGCTTTTTTGGTTATGTTAATCTTATGCCTTCAAGTTTTTCTATTATGGTTCATAGTGAACTTGGCAAGAAGCTCGAAAAAGAACAAAAGTAACTGCCTTACCGATAAAAGAAATAACATTAGGTGATTATATTTTGTTGATTAATTTAAATCTAATGTTATACAAAATTTTGAACTGCTTCACGTTATTTTCATATAATCCTGATAGTTTATACATTTTGTGATCTAAAGTTTTTTTATTTCGAATTTATACTTAATATGCATGTTTTGAATAGCACCAATGCATTTGGTTGAATCTTGATATATTTTTAAGTTCCCATGGATGGTACAAAGCGGGCCTTGCAATAATATGCATAGTCATTGTGACGTACGTCGTATTTGTGGTATACGTATGCTTATACATCTTAAAAAATGTTTGACATAACGATTTTAAGGATACTGCACCACACTGGTGTAAGTAGTAGTTAGTTCATGCAGCAATATGCATATATTTTAGCTTCTTTAGAATCTGAAGAAAATTTGGTACCATGCTTCAAAATGAGAAAACCTATTGATAACAGTGTATGCAGATTGGAATATTTTCTATCATTTCAGCATACGTAAAAATTGGAAAACTAATATGGTGCATGTTCTACATAATTCCTTTGCAAACTAATATATGCTACAATAGTATCACAACAATAATTATTTCAACTTATTTCGCAGACTGCTACTCTTTTTGCACTCAAAAGGTTGTCAAAATGTATATATTCATACGCATATATTGTTGATTTATATTATAATAATATAATACTAACAGATAAATGGAATTTTCTATGTCATGAATGGAACAGGACCGATAGTTTACTTGCAGTTTTGCTGTACATCAACAAACACTCATTTGTTTTCTGCTATATATGATACTTTAGGCACACAATTATTGTTTTATCCTTCTCACTGTTGCATCCTGTGAATGTACTTGTTTATTTTGGAAGGTACGTACGCTTGCTTGCTAGAGATGAGTCCCACAAAAAAAATGAAATTGAAAGAAATTGTTTCTAACATCAAATTTTCAAAACAAATGCGCAAATAAACACAAGGGTTGATATGTTGTTGTCACAGGCTTGCAAGCTGTGCGTTATTGGATATTATTTGGAGCAAAGTCAAGGACTTTGGTGATAACAAAATTTTACCAACACCAACTGAGCAGGATAGAAAATGATCTATGGGAACACAAGCAAGCCCCCCTTAAGTAATAGGTTGCATACAGACGCAGGAATAGCGTATAACCGACTAAATCAAGGTTAAAAAATCTGGATTTCCATTCAGTTTTGGTCCTTTGAAAGTTTTGATGTTTCAGTTCCGTTTCGTTAATTTCAGAAATTTTGTTTCAGTTCCATTCCGAATTTTTTAACTTGTTGAAACAGCTTTTTAACTCCAAATATTTCAGTAAATAACACAAATTTGTATAGATGTAGCTATAACCTGACAATTATATTGAAAGTGGGTTGGTAGTTTAATATAGTTGAAATTAAGAAGCTTGATTTAAGAATAAACCCAGCCCTAAAACAGTATATCAAAAGTTACAGGTGGCTTTTTGCCAGTGAAACCAACAAAGCCCAATCAAAAAGTTAGTTGCAAATAAAAACAACTAAAGCCCAATAAAAAGTGTCCAATTCAAACCCTAGAAGAAAAATACGAGGTCCCCAGCATAATTTGTTCGCGAGCCATCACCTGATTCCTCGCACTTGTCTGAACCCTAATGAAACCTAAATCGATGATTTTCCCTCTTTCCTCCTATTTCATGGCAGTTGCACGCCAATACCATAGCTCATGTTTGATCTTCGATGTTGTCACCTACTTCCAGGTTATTATCGGTCTTTTTTTGCTCCAAAACCGGAATTTTGGGGGAAGGTCCGGCTTGGTGGACGTCGAAACCTGAACAAGAGGCATACCGGTCGGAATCTCGAACCATGAATTAAATACATATCAAGGTTAAATACTGTAGTTATTTCATATTGTGAAGTTTTGCCGCAAATGATACTTGTATACTAACATATTAAATAGCACTGATTTTCCTTGTTATATTGTGTGGTGTTGTTTATCAGCTAATTGATGCTTTGATCTACTTGGTTCCAAACTAAAATTTGTATTATCTAATTGCAGACCAACATATGATCCATTTATAAATATTTGTGTGACATCAAGGGTCCGTTCTCCGCAAACGGCAATGAGACCTTTGAGCAGGAAAGCTAGTTGAACAGGGAATGTGCTTGACGACGGGAAAGGAATATCCGAACAGAATTCTCAAAATGAGATTTATAATTTACTTGATTTATGATTAATTGATTATTTGTTGTTATTGTGTAATATGTGCTTAATTAAAATGAAACAGAAGTAAAATCGAAACACATTAAAATTAATTATATAATATTTCAAAAATATAGATAAAATGATACAATTGGATTGTTACGGTGCAACTCTGCTGCAATAATGCATCTCTTATGATATCGAAGTGTTGACATTTAATTACCTATGTGTCTTACATGTTCAGTCGATTTGTTTGTCGTAGTTCGCACACTATAATAATTATTTTGGCATTCATCTGCAATAAGATCGAAATCATCATCATACCCATAAAATATGAATCAACGTTATTGCATTTTCATATGAAACTGCAAACAATCAATGCACATAAAACTTCTACTTAAGTTTCAAATGAATATGTTGATATATTCTTTAAAATGTCAAACTTTTTCTTCCATTATGCTAACTGATCTTTGAATTTTTCACTCATTTGTTGATTTGATAGAAAACATCATCTTTTTTAATCAAGAATTACGTTAACACTTTTTATCATAGTAGTCAAGGCGCTAAGGTGAAAGCATTGAGCCTGGGGATTTTTTGAGCCTTGGGCTTTTTTGTGTGCCTTTTATATGAGTTTGATCTACTAGTTTACTAACTACAAATTAATTTTTAAACCTATTTTATAATTCATTCAATTATCTACATATTTTATTAATAAGATTTAAAATTTAAACCACATTTTATAATTTATTGAACAATTAAATTTTTTTATTTAACTATTTATAAACAAAATTTTGAATTTAGCAAAAAAAGCGCCTTAAACTACAAAAAGGCACACTCAAACTGCAAAAAGGCGCAAGCCTTAAGCCTTGGGCTTTTTTGCGCTTAGGCGCGCCTAAGCGCGCGCCTTGATAGCTATGCTTTTTATGTCCATTTGATATATCATCTACCCACGCTAAACCAATATAGTTTGACGTGCAAATTCGACTGATATCTGCATAGATATACCAATACAACGACTAAATTATGATGAGATAGGAGAAGGGTGAACGAGAGGAAAGCGGGAGGACAACATATATTTTGGATTAATTTGAAAAATATGTTAGCGTCTGAAACGTTGGACGCCAATGTATCCCCCTCCCCACTTTCCCCCAACTACAATGAGAAGCAGGTACAGCCGTTGGGGCTTTCGATGCGTTAAGCGTTTCACCAATGGTAACGTGTCATTTGAAAGTTGCAAACAGTACCTAATTATTCATAATGTACTACCGCGGCCATACATCAAACTCCAAAGTGTATATTAATATAATTTAAACATACTTATTTCTCATTTGTTTTTACTATGAAATGATGATCTGCAGAATCCACACGCGTAGTATGGCGTGGTCCCATAGATGACAAATGTTGATTGTCATATAATATATACAATGAATATTAGTATTTTTTTCTGATGTTAAAAGAATTGATTTCGCATCCCAAATGTAAGTCTCGAACCGTTCCATGACAACTATACATACAAAAATAAACATTAAATCTCTTCCATCAATTTAACTAAGCAAATATTACTCATTGAAGGTTAACAGCTGTATAAAGTGGTATTATCATGAACTATATAAAAACAACACACTTCAATGCAATACAAAAATTATTACACAAAAAATGAAACTAGCTTCCATGCCATCGGCATGGGGTTAACATTAGTTAATGATAACCCCCATATACATCCGTGTGGCCCTCCTTTTTTTCTTCATTGTTTTGTGCATAATTGTATTTCTTCATTATTGTGATTTTGTGACTACGATCCCGATTTTGATTCATGATGCGCAAATGCAAACAATGTCCAAAACCTAAAGCAATCATGCAAACTGGAACTCTAATGTAACTTGCCATGACCATGCACAATTTACAAACTTCAAATTCTGAAGAACATAGCAATTTATTACCATTCCATATCATGGATGTTTCCGATTTGATATCTCATCCACATATATAACTGACAAAAAGTTTTAATTGCAATGACATAGCATAGGCTAACAAAAGCAATAACAGTTGGGATTTTTCATGAAACAAATGTAGTACAATTTTATCTACAGAACTAAACAATTATGATGATGTCCACAAAATCAACTCATGTTGTATTCAATAACATCCTATGTTGAAAAACTGGTGAAGACTGTGTGTTCATGTATCCAACATACTTTGTCCAGTATTATACAAATCAAATTATGTAGGGTGCATTACATATACAATGATTAATGCATACCACATTGATGTGTGCATATGTATCATTACATATTCAATGACTAATGCACGACACGTTGATGTGTGCACATGCGTATTATGTAGAGATTCGACACAATATGAATATTTCAGAGGGTATTTAGGTGCATTTGAAGATAGTTGAAACTACGACCACACAGTGAAATCTATACAACCAATTCTCTCTATTAGTAGCAGAGATAGATAAGTTACATCTTGTATACATGCTTTTGAGTTACATTGGCCATGGGGTTGGATCAAACTTAGAATGAAATGGTATAATTTTTATTAAACATTAGGGCAAAAGGATTTGTTAAAAGAGCACTGGTTCACATTAACTTAGTTTTGTTTCTTTGTGATTTGAAAATCATTCATGTGGTCTGCCAGATGATAAATCCAAAGATCTTAAATATAAGATGGTGCTTTTGACTAATCTGAGCTGTGAAGAAAAAAACGAGGTAAAGATCATTGAATTACAATTTCAACTATGAACTGTTGAATTTGATAGGTTTTCGACTTAAATGTTAAAATACATTCTCAATATGTGTTTTAATGATGACTTAAAAACAAGGCAACACATATAAATTGTTAATAGATGTAAAATAATTGCAAGTTAAAAATATAATATTGTGTTCACAGAATAAATTAAGGTAAGAATTATGCTGAGGACAACACTACATTACTAATCCATGAGTTAAAACTTGCACTTTAAACTTACATCTTCGATGACAAAGTGGTCATGCAGGTTTGTACCAATGGCTCAATATCACTAATGTTAAACTCGAATTTTTGAGAAATGTGTTCAAGATGATCAACAGCTATTCTGGACGCTGTCTCGTATCCTTCTGCAATTCGAATGGGATGAATACCACGTTCTAAAAGCTTTTCAGCTTGCTCTAAAAGGGAACCAGCCAATACAACCACACCAGTTGTACCATCACCGATCTCGTAGTCCTGACTTCGTGACAGCTCAACCATCAATTTTGCAATTTGATTGTCTACATCCATCTGTTCCAAGATCGTAGCCCCATCATTTGCTGCCAACAAAATATCACTTAGTTAGTTATGTGTGTAAATTCTTAAATAGACTAATGATTTGTATGCTCCTGAACTGGTATAACCCTGATTCCATAACCCATCATGTGTACTGATTCCATCCACTGCCATTCATTCTTACCCACTACTAAGAGGCACTGGCATAACCCTAAAAGCTTACTTTACAGTGAAACAAGGGATAAAATCATTTAAGGAAAGCTTTAGAGGTTTAACAACGATTGGGAAGCCATACCAGAAGGCATAGTTGCTTTACAAACTAAGACCACCTCAGCAGCAGCCATTGGGTCTCTACAACATAATATGAACCAATAAATTAAACCCTAGATCTCAAAACGAAGCTCCCAGAACTCTAGCTCGCCATAAAACCGAGACTAAGGATCGCAAAACAATTGACATTGAAAAACCAAAATACCGACAAATATCGAACACTCACTAATAACGACATCCCCGTCAGGGCTCTGGAGCATCTTGTCCATTCCTTTTGGCCCAAGCGACGTCCTCAGGATCCTCGCAACTGCCACTCCGGCGCTAATATTTGATTTCTGAGCTTCGAGACCACGAAGCCTGGTTTTCTGGTCTTGCTCCTTCATAATTAAGAACGGTCGGCCATATTCATCGAACGCTAACGCCATTGATCCTGATGTAGGGATTCAAACGGTAATGGCGGCTGATGGTAAAAAGGTTATAGAAGACGAAGACAAATGCAGCGTGCCTTTTGAAAACAGCGAAGGCTAAAGTGTTTAGAGAAAGAAGTAGGGTTCGGGTTAGTTCTAGACGAGAACACTGAAGTCTGTCAATTTAACATTCGGAGTGTAGGGTAACGGTAATCATTCTTGGGTGCATTGGTGTGCTCGGGATGGCCCGTTGCGGCTTGCGACGTGTCCGATGCATCACAAGCTATAACGGGTCCAAGTGGAGCCTTTAGAAGACATGCGTTCTAATGGCTCCATTTTGAACCGTTAGGCTATTTCCTCTTTTGTCTTCAAATATCTCTCCTATTTCTTCCTCTTCATCAACTCTCTTCACTCGTTTTTCTCCTTCTACAACTCCCTTTCAAAACAATATCGAATCGACAACCGAAGCACCATTGATCCAGCAAGGTAACTAGTTTTTTGCTGCAATGTGTCGTTACAGTATATGGCAGATGCGGTAACAACAAAAGGGAAGTTCATAAAGCTATAGTGGAAAGCTATAATGCTGCAACGGGAAATCAATAGACTAAGAACTAAAGATTTTTTAGATATGGTCAACGACAACAAAGTTCGACATAAACACGATAGTTTTAGAACGGAATGAGTAAATTGGGAAAGTTTGAACAACAAAACTGAAGCTGGTTGGGATCATGTTTGACGGAATATTTCAGGCTCGGAGGAATGGTGGAATGATCGTTTAAAGATATTTTTCATAAATGCAGTTTTGTTGTTTAAAAAAACTGTTAGTAATAACTGTTTTTCTAATGGAAATTTAGTCAGAGTATTATGAAATATAAAAAACACTGCTTGAGCATTTGGATCTACAACAACAACTACTTCAATAGACAAATGCAACGGAAATAAGGTGTAACACCCCGTATTTCTGTTAACACTAATGTTCACAAATTAAAGAATAACTAATCTCAGACGTGAGAATTAAGATAAACGGGTTGCGCCATTGTGTTCGTCTCGGAATTCTGGTTGAGATAGAGTCCGAGTTTGCGTGAATTGGACATCGTATGAAGAAGTTATGGCCATCGGAAGTTTCAAAAAATTCAAAACAGATTTTAGAAAATTCAAATTTCGGAGTCAGACAGGCTAGGCGGGAAAATTCCCGCCAGGGCCAGGTCGACCTGCCCTGACCAGGTCGACCATAGGGTCAACCTGGGGGTCGACCTGCCCCCCCCCCCCCCCCGGGCAGATTTGTTTTATGACCTGTTGATGACTAGATGCTGACTCATTAGGGTTTCTGACATGCTCTGATTGGCTGGAATTAATTCTGGGTTGATCGGACGGCTTAAACTAATCCTAAACTCTATAAAAACACCTCTAGACTCAAACCCTAAAATCAAAACAAAATTAGATTCATGGCCTCCATGCCGTCACCTAGCAACTCAGCATAGCCGCCACCAATTAGAGAGGAAGAAAGCTAGTCTAAATCAATCCTTTTCAACTTTAACAACGAATCTTCTTCAAGGGAAAGCTATTACAACTTTAGAACTCAGAATTCAGAACTCAAGACCTTCTTTGAGTTGTGAGTTCGATAATTTTAATAAAATAATTAGCAAATTAATTGGATTGAGTTATGATGTGGATTATTTGTATATGATGTGAATTATTGACCGCATGTTATAA
Organism: Allium sativum; assembly: GCA_030737875.1. Lineage (NCBI taxonomy): Eukaryota > Viridiplantae > Streptophyta > Magnoliopsida > Asparagales > Amaryllidaceae > Allium > Allium sativum. The sequence continues at coordinate 80,191,243 of CM060925.1, forward strand.
TTATGTTGTAGAATTGTGTTGTAATTTCTATGATGTTATGTTATGATGCTATCACCTATGTTGTAGTTCTATGATTGGCTTATTTATAATCGAATCACCATGTTGTTCATATGCTAGTTTGGGTATGTTGACTCATATGATAAATCATAAGTATGTATGCAAGTTTAGATTTTTATTAAGACATGAATCATATGCAGATTGGGGAATATTATATGTATAACCTTACATGCTTCATGACATCTATTTTAGATCTAAAGTTAGGTTATGTCATGTGTGAGTTATATGCCAAATTCTACATGCTAGTTTACATGTTTAGATGTAAGTTTATACCATCGTTACGTTGCATAAATCACATATATGCAAGTTTACACCAATATATGAGTTTGGAATATGAATCATGTTATGCAAGTTTGTGGTTATTGCCTATGCAAGTTTACACCTTTAGTTGTAGATCTATGACATACATGATTTATGCAAGTTTGTGACCATTATCCCAACAAGTTCACACCTTTAGATTTGGGTCTATGACATATGTAGTTTTATGAAAGTTGTAACTTTGGCCTATGCAAGTTTTAGATGTAGAACATCATTCACACATGCAAGTTCACCCCTTATGTTTAGATCTAGTTTTAATTATATGTATGTTGTGATGTTTTCTCTTTATTCCATGAGTTAGACTATTCGAGTCTAACGTATATTTTACGTTAAACGAATAAACGTACAACGTGGGGTAAAAGGGGATAATATTAAAAGATTTAATTGGCATAGATGCCTTAAAAGGCATAAAATAAATTTGTGATGAAAATTGGTATGGTTTTACATACCATAAATAGATGGACAAAATTGAGTCAATTATGACCATAGTTAAATTTGGAATTAATTGATAATTTGAATAGGGAAATTAATTCAAATTGAGGAATGATTAATTAGGAGTAATTAATCGTCTAAGACACGAGGTTAGGCTCTTTTGTGGTGTAAGACTGCCCGGACCCGCCCGGCAAATCCAGCTGCCACAAATGCCAATCTAATGTGGGAGGTCTTAGGCATAAATTAAATACGTAACAATTGTAAAGACACGGGGTTAGGCTCTTTTGTGGTGTAAGACTGCCCGGACCCGCCCGGCAAATCCAGCTGCCACAAATGCCAGTCTATTGTGATAGGTCTTTATGAGGTTACGGTCTTAATGAATTAAGAAACACTTAACCAGATAAACATGTAGTGGGACATGAGGGGGTTAAGTGGGTGCCTTGGGTGGCATGTGAAATCTAGTGGGTGCCTTGGGTGGCATTTGAAATACGATTAGAAACACTTAACCAAAATTGAAACATGTATGTTAACATAAATATGAAGTGGGTTAAGTGGGATGTACTAGAGGGGACCAAGCTTAGGTGGATAGCTTGTGTCAAGTAATAGGGGCCCGTTTCAACCAGTAACCCATACGTATCTTTGTGGGCTCGACCCAAGTCGAGGACGGTACACGCATACTGGGCTTGACTATAAGAGGTCAAACCGGGTTAGCGGTGGCAACGCAAGTCCAACAGGTTCATATGCGTGTGTGGACCCGAGCTGATAGGTAAGACGTTGTTGCATCGTGTAGGTATAAGTCGTGCATTATTGGTGATATAGGGTTGCCACTTTAGGGAGTGATACACCCCACTGTGGGGCCAGCACGGGTATCTACGAGTTAGGGAGCCGATCGCTTGGGGGTAGTGGGTACACCTAGTGGAGATAGGGACATGCGACACCTATGAAGGCAGCTAGGGGTGCACGAAACTACCATTATCATTATTTAAGTCTGTAGGCGGGATCAACCTTAGGGTGACTAGTGGTGGTGCAGTATAGCAATTATCTTATAGTGTTGGTGTAGTTTAGTAATTATCTTATAGTGGTTTATGTGCGCTTTAACGATATCGTTGTTCATCTTGTTTCCTTGTTTGCTCTGCCATACTCAATGGTTCATGGTCATTTCCTGATTTTCCAACTTATGCCTTAGCCTAGTTACTTTAGTAATTATATTGTTAAAGTTATCGCACTCGCCAGACTTTATGTCTGACCCCCTTTGTTTCCTCCTCTTTTCTTCCTCCCCCCTCCCCCCACAGGTGCTCAGGTTGGAACTAGCACCAGTGGAGCTTGATTTTGGACAGCTGTGCTTCCTGCTTTTAGAAGATTGCTTGGATCACTGAAGTAAAGTTCAGCCTCTCTTTTATTTATGGCTGTTTTGTATTGGGGATTATGTCTTTCAATTTATGTACTTTGAGTTGGTCAAGATGGATATTATGTACTTTGACTCTGGTTTTGATGATGTAATCAAACTTATGTATTTTCCGCTGCATTGAAATAAAGTTTTAAAGTTTTAGTATTGTTTATATCTGTCTTGTTGTTAAATTTCTGTTCTATACACACTTAAAATGCTCCATGGAAGTTAGTGCATTCCCTTTGTGAGTGACATTAATGGACGTGGGGTGTTACACGTGGTATCAGAGCTGAAGGTTATCAGAACAAATATGAATTTTGAAAAAACTGTTTTTCAAAAACAATTTTTATAAAGAAGTACCTTCAAAAGTATATTTTAAGGAAAGTATTTTCAAGAGAAAAGCTTATTTTAGAAAGCATAACCCCAAGGGCGATATATCTTTCCTTCGGTTCTTTTGTATTGAATCTTTCCTTTTTCGTTTCAGCATGTCTGAAGCATCTGAGGTACCAGAGGGTGTTCATGTACCTGGTTGGTTTCGTCAATATCTCGAGGCTAGGGCCGCCACCGCAGGTCCAGCAAATACTCCTCCTCCTCCTTGCGTCGATACTTTTGCTAAGATATGTAAGGACTTTCGGGCAATGGGTGGAAAACCTTTTCACGGGACGGAGACATTTGTTGAAGCTCGAAACTGGCTAAAGGTGGAGGAAGAATTGTTTGGAATATTTGAAGTGGAAGATGGAAGGAAGGTCCAGTTGGCTGCCTGGCTAATGAAGGATGAGGCCTCGTTTTGGTGGGAGGTCACTAATGGAGAACGTCCAGTTGATTCATGGCCAGATTTTAGGCGGAGGTTTGAGGCGAAGTTTCTCTCACGGGCTGAAGAGAATCTATACATGGAAAGGTTTCTAGCATTGAAGCAAGGGAATCTATCGGTGAAAGAGTACGTCAACAAATTCAATCAATTGGCAAGATTTGGCTTGGACTTGGTGAATACTCCAGAAAAGAAGGCCCTAAGATTTGTTAAGGGTTTGAACGAGCCACTTCATGGGTTAGCTATGACCCATATCCCCATGAGGGCTACCTTTGAGAGGCTAGTTGACATCACGCTTATGCATGAAGAGGAGAAGGGCGCCAATGCTAATAAGGCACGCGAGAAGAAAGGGGATCAAAAGAAGCCACAACAGCAACAATAGAACAACAAAGGTGGCAAAGGCAACAATGGTAAGGGAAAGAAAAGATGCTTTAACTGTGGGACACCCGGCCATCTAAGCAAAGATTGTAGGAAGAAAAAGAAGACCGGTTGTTTCCACTGTGGCGAGGCGGGACATCTTATTAAGGACTGCCCAAAGAAAGGGCAGAGGGCAGGGTCTACCTCGGGAGGACAGGTGCAGGCTCTTATGGCACCAGGGCAGGCAAGGGGACAAGTTTAGGCTCTCGTGGTCCCACCGCTGCAAGAACGAGGTAGAGCAATTTCCGTTGAAAGTTTAGTTTTTCTGTTTGATCATCCTGTCCGTACTTTATTCGATTCTGGCGCATCACATTCATTTATCTCTACATCATTAGTTGAAACACTACACCTAGATACTAGTCTAGTTTTGGATCCCTTAGTAGTCTCAAATCCTATTAGTGGTTCGGCTCATCTTTCTATGATTTGTCGGGATTTGAGAGTGTTTATCTTGGGCATTGAGTTTGAATGCAACGCCTTTGTTCTTGGCTTCATGGGCTACGGTTTAATTCTAGGTATGGATTGGCTAACTAGATATGGGGTCATCCTAGATTGTGAACGAAGGGTAGTTAGATTATTGACTCGTTTTGGAAAGACCCTTGATATTTCTTGTGACCCTAAAGGTCCAGTGATGCTTAGCTACCTAGAATCCCTTGACGCATCCGATGATGATTTACATTCTGTTCCCATAGTCCGTGAATATGTTGATGTCTTCGATGAGGTGAGGGGTTTACCCCCAAAACGTGAGATAGACTTTCGAATATATCTAGTAGATAATGCAAAGCCAGTTGCATTACCAGTGCGTCACATGGCTCCAAGAGAGAGAAGAGAACTCAGTAAGCAAGTGAAAGAATTGCTTGAGAAAGGGTTCATCAGACGTGGTATATCGGAGTGGGGTGCTCCAGTAGTATTTGCCACGAAGGCAGATGGGTCCCTTAGACTTTATGTGGACTATAGAGAACTTAATAAGCTTACTAAGAAGAATAGACACCCACTGCCAAGGATTGACGATCTCTTCGATCAGTTAGTCGGCACCTCAGTGTTTTCGCAGTTGGACATAGCCATGGGTTTCCATCAGTTGAGAGTGGTTGAGGATAACATAGACAAGACTGCCTTTAGGACTCTAGACGGTTTCTTCGAGTGGCTTGTGATGCCCTTCGGTTTGACAAACGCCCCCGCATACTTTGTTGACTTGATGAGTATGGTGTTTAGGGAGTACCTTAATAAATTCGTGGTAGTCTTTGTGGACGGCATCTTGATCTTTTCTAAGAACGAGAAAGAGCATGCCCTACATCTTAGGGAAGTGTTGGAGACTCTTCGAGCGCACAGCCTTAAAGCTAAATTTTCTAAATGCCACTTTTGGAGGAAGGAAGTGCGATTCTTAGGGCACGTGGTTTCCAAAGAAGGGATAGCCGTGGATCCCGCAAAGGTAGTGGCCATCCAAGATTGGAAGGTCCCTAAAAATGCTACCGAGGTGAGGAGTTTCTTAGGGTTGGCTGGCTACTATAGGAAGTTTATTAAAGACTTCGCAAAAATATCAGCTCCATTAACACGCTTGACGAAGAAGAACTTAGTTTTCACATGGGACGTAGATTGTGATGATGCGTTCCAACGTCTAAAGAGAGCTTTGACCACAGCCCCAGTCTTAGTGTTGCCAGATGGGAGTAAGCCATTTACCGTTTATACCGATGCTTGTGGGACAGGACTAGGCGCAGTCTTAATGCAAGAGGGAAGGGTAATAGCCTATGGTGGAAGGCAGTTGAGAGTGCATGAGAGAAATTACCCTAGACATGACCTAGAGTTGGCCGCTATTGTTTTCGCACTTAAGTCTTGGCGTCATTATCTTCTTGGCGAGAAATTTGAATTATTCACTTACCACAAATTGCTAAAATACTTGTTCTCTCAGAAGGACTTGAACTTAAGGTAGCAAAGGTGGATGGAATTCTTAGCATCCTACGACTTCGAGATAGCATATACCCCTGGCAAGGGTAACGTGGTGGCGGACGCCTTAAGTAGAAAAAGGTTGTCCTTGAGTCCGTTGTTTATTGAGCGGCGAAGCTTAGAGTTCATCTCTACGTTTGACTTTAAACCTTCCGTTGACTTTGTACCCGGTTTGCTAGTATCCTTGGAGGTCAGACCTATGCTTTTAGGACGGATCGGTGAGGCACAGCGAGATGACCCACAGTTGGTTGAGTTAGTAAAGAAGCTCAAAAGAGGGGAGTCATCGAGCCATCTCAGTAGGTATACCCTAGATGATAAAGGTTGGTTACGTAGGGACAGTAGACTTTGTGTACCACGAGACGAGAATCTAAGGAAGATCATTCTTGATGATGCACATCGTTCGAAGATGACTATCCATCCTGGCGGGGACAAGATGTACATTGACATGAGACGAGTTTACTTTTGGGCCGGTATGAAGAAGGACGTGGCCGAGTTTGTCGCGAGATGCTTGGTATGCCAACAAGTAAAAGTAGAGCAAAAGAAGCCCAGTGGATTGCTTCACCCATTGGAGGTCCCACAATGGAAGTGGGAAAGTGTCTCGATGGGCTTTGTTGATGGGTTACCGAGATCGAGGAAGGGTAATACGGGGATTTGGGTCGTGGTAGACAGACTTACTAAGTGCGCCCATTTCATTCCCATGAAGAGTAAGAGGACTGCTCCATGGTTAGCCTCCGTATACATTCGAGAAATAGTTCGTTTGCACGCTGTTCCTTTTAGCATAGTGAGCGACCGCGATCCTATCTTTACTAGCGAATTTTGGAAGAGCTTGCAAGAGGCGGTAGGGACTCGGTTATGTTTGAGCACCGCATATCATCCTCAGACGGACGGCCAGATCGAGAGGGTGAATCGTATTCTAGAGGACCTATTGAGGTTGTGTGTCTTAGATTTCGGAGGTACATGGGAGGAACATCTTCCGTTGGTGGAGTTCGCATATAATAACAGCTTTCAGTCCAGCATTGGCATGGCACCGTTCTAGGCTCTTTATGGACGGCCGTGTCGATCGCCTACATGTTGGTGGGAGTCTACAGATAAGATCTTACTTGGGGCTAATATGATTAGAGAGACTTCGGAAAAGATCGATTTGATTCGAAGGAGGATGAAGACGGCACAAGATAGGCAGAAATCTTATGCGGACAAGAGGAGGACAGATCTTGAGTTTGATATTGGGGACATGGTCTTTGTCAAGGTGTCTCCATTACGGAATGTCGTTCTCTTTGGGTCTGTTGGGAAGTTAGCACCAAGGTTCGTAGGGTCGTTTCCTATAAAGGAGAGGATTGGGCAGATGGCATATAGAGTGGAGTTGCCCGAGAGACTTAGTGGCGTACATGATGTATTCCATGTATCACATTTGAGGAAATGCTTGCACGAGACCGCGGAAGTGGTAGAGCCGAGCTTGCTTAGAGAGGTGGAGATAGAGCGTGATGCGACGATTCGACGAGCTCCTACGAGCATTCTTGGGTCGGAGATTAAGAAGTCGAGGAATCGAGAGGTCAAGCTAGTCAAAGTGCAATGGGGAGATGATGAGAGCAACGCTACTTGGGAGACGGAAGAGAAGATGCGTTCATTATACCCTTTTCTTTTCGAGGGTATGTCTTTTAATTTCTCCTTTATCACTTACCTTGTACTTATCTTATCTTTAGTATGTCCTCTCGCTAGTACCTTTGACCTTTAGATAGGGTAGTCCTGTGGTTAAAACATGGGTTTGAGACGTGTTATGTATGATGGATGCATGTGGATGCAAGTGTTTGTTAGTGGTTGCTCGTGGATGCATATGCACACACTTTAGGCACTAGATCGGCTTAGTCACTTCATATTGCATATTGCATATAAATGCGTGTGCATATTTAAGCTAATGGATGTATAATTGTTGTGCTATCATATGGATGCGGCATTTTGGTGAATGGTTGTGCACGCATGTAGAAGTTATATGTATCGATAAGATTCTTTCGCGTACATAATGGACGCATGGCACTATCATGGTTTGCATTAAGGAGGTCAACTGAATCAGTAGACCGCCTGATTTTGCATTAGATAAGGAACATATACACACACTTATTGCATATGTTCATACAACATTAGGAATTCTATAAGGACAATGGATGCCTGTGTTTGATGGTTGAGTAGATGGTTGTTTGGATGGTAGGATATGCATTCTCCTTAACTTGGAGATTTCAGGGGCGAAATCCTTTAAGGAGGGGAGAATGTAACACTCTGTATTTCTATTAACACTAATGTTCGCAAATTAAAGAATAACTAATCTCAAACGTGAGAATTAAGGGAAACGGATTGCGCCATTATGTTCATCTCGGAATTCTGGTTGAGATAGAGTCCGAGTTTGCATGAATTGGACTTCGTATGAAGAAGTTATGGCCATCGGAAGTTTCAGAAAATTCAAAATAGATTTCAGAAAATTCAAATTTCGGAGTCAGACAGGCTAGGCGGGAAAATTCCCGCCAGGTCGACCTGGGGGTCGACCTGCCCTGACCAGGTCGACCATAGGGTCAACCTGCCCCCCCCCCCCCCCCGGGCAGACTTGTTTTATGACCTGTTAATGACTAGACGCTGACTCATTAAGGTTTCTGATATGCTTTGATTGGCTGGGATTAATTCTGGGTTGATCGGAGGGCTTAAACTAATCCTAAACTCTATAAAAACACCTCTAGACTCAAACCCTAAAATCAAAACAAAATTAGATTCATGGCCTCCGTGCCATCACCTAGCAACTCAGCATAGCCGCACCAATAAGAGAGGAAGAAAGCTAGTCTAAATCAATCCTTTTTCAACTTTAACAACGGATATTCTTCAAGGGAAAGCTATTACAACTTCAGAACTCAGAATTCAAAACTCAAGACCTTCTTTGAGTTGTGAGTTCGATAATTTTAATAAAATAATTAGAATATTAATTGGATTGAGTTATGATGTGGATTATTTGGATATGATGTGAATTATTGACCGCATGTTATAATTATGTTATAGAATTGTGTTGTAATTTCTATGATGTTATGTTATGATGCTATCACCTATGTTGTAGTTCTATGATTGGCTTATGTATAATCGAATCACCATGTTGTTCATATGCTAGTTTGGGTATGTTTACTCATATGATAAATCATAAGTATGTATGCAAGTTTAGATTTTTATTAAGACATGAATCATATGCAAGTTGGGGAAAATTATATGTATAACCTTACATGCTTCATGACATCTATTTTAGATCTAAAGTTAGGCTATGACATGTGTGAGTTATATGCCAAATTCTACATGCTAGTTTACATATTTAGATGTAAGTTTATACCATCGTTATGTTCCATAAATCACATATGCAAGTTTACACCAATATATGAGTTTGGAATATGAATCATGTTATGCAAGTTTGTGGTTATTGCCTATGCAAGTTTACACCTTTAGATGTAGATCTATGACATACATGATTTATGCAAGTTTGTGACCATTATCCCAACAAGTTCACACCTTTAGATTTGGGTCTATGGCATATGTAGTTTTATGAAAGTTGTAACTTTGGCCTATGCAAGTTTTAGATGTAGAACATCATTCACACATGCAAGTTCACCACTTATGTTTAGATCTAGTTTTAATTATATGTATGTTGTGATGTTTTCTCTTTATTCCATGAGTTAGACTATTCGAGTCTAACGTATATTTTATGTTAAACGAATAAACGTACAACGTGGGGGTAAAAGGGGATAATATTAAAAGATTTAATTGGCATAGATGCCTTAAAAGGCATAAAATAAATTTGTGATGAAAATTGGTATGGTTTTACATACCATAAATAGATGGACATAATTGAGTCAATTATGGCCATAGTTAAATTTGGAATTGATTGATAATTTGAATAGGGAAAGTAATTCAGATTGGGGAATGATTAATTAGGAGTAATTAATCGTCTAAGACACGAGGTTAGGCTCTTTTGTGGTGTAAGACTGCCCGGACCCGCCCGACAAATCCAGCCGCCACAAATGCCTGTCTAATGTGGGAGGTCTTAGGCATAAATTAAATACGTAAAAATTGTAAAGACACGAGGTTAGGCTCTTTTGTGGTATAAGACTGCCCGGACCTGCCCAGCAAATCCAGCTGCCACAAATGTCAGTCTAATGTGAGAGGTCTTTATGAGGTTTCGGTCTTAATGAATTAAGAAACACGTAACCAGATAAACATGTAGTGGGACATGAGGGGGTTAAGTGGGTGCCTTGGATGGCATGTGAAATCTAGTGGGTGCCTTGGGTGGCATTTGAATTACAATTAGAAACACTTAACCAAAATTGAAACATGTAAGTAAACATGAATATGAAGTGGGTTAAGTGGGATGTACTAGAGGGGACCAAGCTTAGGTGGATAGCTTGTGTCAAGTAATGGGGGCCCGTTTCAACCAGTAACCCATACGTATCTTTGTGGGCTCGACCTAAGTCGAGGACGGGACATGCATACTGGGCTTGACTGTAAGAGAGCAAACCGGGTTAGCGGTGGCAACGCAAATCCAACGGGTTCATATGCGTGTGTAGACCCGGGCTGGTAGGTAAGACGTTGTTGCATCGTGTAGGTATAAGCCGTGCATTATTGGTGGTATCGGGTTGCCACTTTGGGGAGTGATACACCCCACTGTGGGGCCAACACGGGTATCTATGAGTTAGGGAGCCGATCGCTTGGGGGTAGTGGGTACACCTAGCGGAGATAGGGACAGGCGGCACCTATGAAGGCAGCTAGGGGTGCACGAAACTACCATTATCATTATTTAAGTCTGTAGGAGGGATCAACCTTAGGGTGACTAGTGGTGGTGCAGTATAGCAATTATCTTATAGTGTTGGTGTAGTTTAGTAATTATCTTATAGTGGTTTTGGTGCGCTTTAACGATATCGTTGTTCATCTTGTTTCCTTGTTTACTCTGCCATACTCAATGGTTCATGGTCATTTCCTGATTTTCCAACTTATGCCTTAACCTAGTTACTTTGGTAATTATATTGTTAAAGTTATCGCACTCGCCAGACTTTATGTCTGACCCCCTTTGTTTCCTCCTCTTTTCTTCCTTCCCCTCCCCCCAGGTGCTTAGGTTGGAACTAGCACCAGTGGAGCTTGATTTTGGACAGCTGTGTTTCCTGCTTTTAGAAGATTGCTTGGATCGCTGAAGTAAAGTTCAGCCTCTCTTTTATTTATGGCTATTTTGTATTGGGGATTATGTCTTTCAATTTATGTACTTTGAGTTGGTCAAGATGGATATTATGTACTTTGACTCTGGTTTTGATGATGTAATCAAACTTATGTATTATCCGCTGCATTGAAATAAAGTTTTAAAGTTTTAGTACTGTTTATATCTGTCTTGTTGTTAAGTTTCTATTCTATACACACTTAAAATGCTCCATGGAAGTTAATGCATTCCCTTTGTGAGTGACATTAATGGACGTGGGGTGTTACATAAGGCGTATACACCAGCTTATACGGCCGCTTTTACTCAAGAAGAGCAACCACAATAATTTACTCCTTTTGTGCCTAGACCGTATAGAAATCCATGGGCTTTGATGGATTTCAAAGTCAGCTAAATGATACATAAGAACAAGGGTAAAGTATACCAAATTTGAATTCACCATCAAATTCTTCTTTGTATCAAGAAATGCTGATTCAAACTCTTGTTCAAGAAACTCCCGTGCATCAAAATCGACCCGTTGGTTCATTTCAAATCGACACGGGGTTTTAAGAAAACGTCGTAGTAAAATCAACGAGACGATGACTGACATCGTTGATTACATCCACGCTCAAAAAGTGCAAAAGTCTCATACAACTACGAAAAGTCCGAACATAAATAGTGTACGCTCAACAAGAAATTTTTTAATCTACGCAGATTTGATGGCCCGCATTAAATGTTTAAGTGGAGGAGCGAATTTTATTTTCAACGAAGCTTTACACATTGTTACACTGCACAACAACACAAATTTATTCAACACCCTAAATGATGACGACGCAATATCATGATTGTCGCATGAGGCGCACTTGGAACGTGTTTATGTTAACTACAAAGCCTATCTGATTAACCAAGGAGGTGACAGTAAATAGGATTTCTACTACTATTTTAGTTTCTATTGTATTTCTGCATATTTATGTTGTGTTTCAATGATACTGTTCTCGTTTAACATACTCACTTAAATTAATAATCACAAATTAAAATGATCCGCTTTAAATGGCCCGCTTAAAGCCGTAAACGCATTCTTTGCTTAAGTAAATGTTCCTTTTAAATTGTCCGCTATAATTTTCCGCATCCGCTTACCGCAAACACAACCTTTGATTTAAATCGATACCAGTTAAAGCGATATGATAATGATAATTTTATCTGTTTCTACGATAAATTGTCGGTAATATTTCTCCAATACTAGCGACAACTATAATTTTGCCAGTCAATTTGAAATATGCATATTCATCTGATATATTTTTTACGTGCATTTAGAAATAAATAAATAATTAAATTTAATTCAAAAATCAGGTTAAATAACTCAAAATACACTCATTTCTCATTTATGTCTTTTATTAGCTAATACTACATATAGAGTATAAAGAAAATACAAATAATGTTAAAAAAAAAAAAAACTTGTCAAGTCACTGACTTTGATGGACAAACGGCAATTTACCGTTACTAGAGTAACGGTTACCAGACTATCGGTATATCAGTCTTCGATAAACCAGTTGATCGATAATAATAACGATAAGCAGTTTCAACTTACCAGTAAAAACGGTATGGTAACACTATTTGCGAAATGGTAATTGTAATCATTACCATAATAGCTCTAGATTAGCTATCCTAAGTTTTGGTGGTAAAGTTAAACCATGGGGCATTCCTAATGACACACTAATTTTGGATAAGAAGCGGTCTTTTTTAGGGTACACCATTCACTTTCAGATTGTTAAGAGGAGTCTCGAGCTAGAATAAAATTTCAAACTTTTAAACAAAAATGCCTCGAGAAAAATGGTAGCTTTTGGTCGAATTTAATAGATTGAAACAGTGAAGGGTGACCCCTGTGTTTACTGTATTCGGTGTTATATTACCGAAAATTAGTTGTGTAAATGGCTATCTCTTGTCGAAAGTTAAAAGGGTAATATAATCATATTTTATTGTGTATTATTAAGGGAGAGCTATTTGTAACAGTATACCTCATAGTAACAACAAAAAAACCCTAAAAACACCCCTTATCCAAAAGTGATGTGTCATTAATAGTGCCTTAAACTATAGGGGTTCGAAAAGTGAAGTAGCGCCTTTTTTTCTTACCGTTGGATGGCATGGTGATGAAAAAGGATTTTGAACGTACGTGGAACTAATAAGTCCAATCTTCTATAGTTGGATATTGTTGGTACAAGTCCACAGCGTTCAACAATAAACAAACGTCATACATTTTTGAACGTGTATATTTCGTTTATATATATATATTAATTTGTGTTATAAACAAAAAAAATGTACGAACACATATCAGACGTCATATTACCAATGACTGAATCGAACATTGGAAGCCATGCGAAAATTTACGTCTTTATGATGAAAACATAAGACATATTTTGAACAGGGTAGAATATGAGGAGTATGTTTTCATGTTGTGAAAAAACATTGGACCAAGTAGGAAAATGGAAATGATCATTTGTAATTATATTGTACCGATAGTTAATGGTTATCAATGGTAATAATGTGTGATTACAAGTATCAAACATGACTAGACAACTAGGAACATGACAATTTATAATAGTAACAAGTTGATCTAGTACAATAATTTAGAAATATGAGCATACATCTATACGTACACGTTGATACAAATTAGAAAATTCACTTAGTTTTATAGCAATTATTTCATTGCTCGTGTTATCTTTGTGATGACCTCCTCATACCATGGGCACTAAGATATCTAAATAGTATTCTCCATTCATGTCTGATCGAGATAGTGTGATCATTAGAGTTAAAATAAACAAACACAAAATAATCTATTGTGTATCTCATAGTGTATGGATAAAATATAATATCAGATATACAACATAAATGACGGTGTGATAATCATTTGAGTAATATGACGGAGTTATACATCAATGTCATATAGAACATATACTCAATACAATTGTCTCATTGAGAAAATATAACCAGAAATGAGCAATGCTGTCAAGGCTCCATGAAGTTGTGGAGCTGAAAACATAGAAATTGATGTGTAGTTACAATATCTGAGAGTTTCACTAGCCAACCCTTGTAAAAACAACTGCATCACCAAGACTTGTGATCTAGCATACTTATTTAAGAATAAGAAGAAAAAACATAAAAAAAATTGTGTTAGACAACGGTATGGTGTGAAAGTAAATGAGTCTCATAATGTTATGCGAAAAAATAAGGGAATAGATAGTGGTACACGAATTAGTTATGGCATGTCCCTATAACCAAAGGATTAGCACATAAAATAATATGATACATAGTAATATCATTAGTGGAACACCATTTTAGAAAGTTAACACAAAAAAGATCATTTAGCGCATTAGATAGTGCTTGGTATTGCTTTGAAATGTCAAGAATTCGAATTTCGCAATTGTCACATTTGATATTAGAGCCCATACCCAGTCGAGAATGTGTGTATAATACCGCAAATTTCAGTCGATGTGGTACCGATGTGGGTTACATATACAATGCCTGGATGATGTGTTGATGAGCCAACAAGGAAATTAATTTATTTAAGGGGGTAGTTTGTAACACTCTTTCGGAAAGTTAGTGCAAAATCAACATATTGGTTAGTGTGTGATGTTGCTTTCGGAGGTCAAAAGTCTAAATCTCGTGGTTGTCGCAATAAAAATTACTACACGTAGTGCAACTACCCATTTTGAGACCAACACTAATATGGGTTATTACACACAACATAGGATAGCAAGTTTCCAAACGACCATGTCTCTAACACGTCCTCCCTATAATATCTTTGGGTTATAACATGCTAAAAATAATAATTAAGGTAATCATAACAACCATACAATACGTCAAGCAATCCTAGCTATCACCCTATATACTTTGAATATATGGTAACCCGTATGGCCTCCTTATTATTATGGACTAATGGAAATTTCGGTTTTTGTTATAATCTCATGTCACGCAGCCCAAACTTAGGTACATGACTCATAACCTAAAAATAGAAACCAACGCAAAGCTACTGGTACAAATCATACAGGTCCCTCAATTGATCCACGGGAATTCCTACTTACGATATCGTGCTACGAGTAGAATAGAAAATACTCCGAGTTACCAATGATTCTTTAGCATTACTACATTCGTTTGATCCCACCTTGCAACACCCCGCATTTTTAATAATAAAAGTAATCAAAATAATTAAAAATAATTAGTAATGAAAAATAGATTTTTTTTTTGAATTGTCAGGATTTGGATACGAAACATGTATTATTGCATTCATATCAATATTTTAATTATTTACATATATAATATGTTCCGAACGGAGTTCGTACGGAAGAGTTATTAACGTTCGAAGTCTTGTGCCGGAAAAATATCTATAAGTATATTTATATCTATAAGTATATTTATATCGAATATATATATATATATATATGTGTGTGTGTGTGTGTGTGTGTGTATTAACTCCAGAACAGTACGTGTTTGAATTTCAACTTTAATGTGTGTTAAAAACAGAAAAAAATTAAACAAAACCATTAGCCAAAATAAATATTTAAAAAAATAACGTTCGAAAATTAATCACGTACGATCAAATAGGAAGGAAAACATGGCCCGGCACATTAATACATGCACGGGTCGACCCAGGGTCGATCCATATATGGGTTGGGTTTACCCATCTATCGACCCAAACAGGGTGTGGGTCGACCCATGCCATGTTTAAACAGTGTGCTTTCTTTGTTTTGACAGTTTGGATTTTATTGCTTTTAAATCGGACGGACGTGGTTTATTTGTACATCTATAAATAATCCTACAGGGCTAACCGTCAAACTCATATTTTTCTGAGTGAATTTAAATTATTCTTTTTAAAGCAGTATATATCATCGTTTGATTTCTGTTAAATTAATAAGATATTTTCTTAGTCCTTTTTTCCTTTTCTACGTTGGATTTTACAGTTTTATGTTAAATTTTGGTTATGCACAAAATAAGCATAGAGCTGCAATATTAGCATATGTATATGATTGATTATGCGCCTAATTTTATGCGACTGATTATAATACTTTTATTTTACGCGTGTTGGAAAATATAATTCAATTGGAATTATGAAAAGAAAACGAGGATTTGACTATTTGGGCCAAAATGATAATTTAATACCAAAACTATAATAAAAACGGGATTTGGGCTGACAATAGGCAATCTTGATAAGACTTGTTAAATAATTATGATATAGATTGACATGACATAATTAATATTATGTATAGTCTGGGTAGTTAAAGTGCTTAGCAGTTTTATAGCAGTGGAGGTGCAAAAAGGTGTAGCGGGAATATAGTGTATGTGTAAAAAGGTTTACCAGATGTGAAACCAAACATATAAAATTGATTAATTATCATTCTCACATTATATATGTAGAAAGAAAAAACATTAATTAATCTTATATAATGAAATCAAAGAATATCGTGGTTATGCATATTAGATTTGACGATTATAATAGAAATCTACAACACGTTAGACACTTATGCCATAAAATTAGTTCTTTACACTAATTTTATTAAAAAAATTCAAAAGGGAACTAGTCAAATCAAGACCTGTATATTAATATTGCTAAAACGGATGCCAAAAACCTTGACTTAGCGGATGTAGCGGGAAATAGCGAGGCAAAAAGTGGATATATTGTTCATCCATGTTAAATTGAAAAAGAGAAGCAATAGAAGGGTGTTACGAGCTAAAGCGGGGCTTTAGCAGAGCTTTAACTGCATAGCGTATAGTAAACTTGTAGGTCAACAGTAAATCTGAGAATTCTCATATTTAATTGTTAAAAAACACCTTTCAGATTTAAAATGGAATGAATATGATATTGTTGGGGTTGAAAGAAAAAGTGGTATAAACTCAATTGTGTTCAAAATTATTGTAGCTATACCAAGTTGAAAAAAAAAGAACGTGAACTAATGTATACTGATCAAAATATGAAGTTAGAATAACCTAGATTGATTGGTTACGAAAATGGAATATATTTCCATAGTTTGGTTTGTAAAAAAATGAAAAATATACTTGTAAAAAATAAAATAAAATAAAGGCGTGGATTAGTGCAAATTAGGAATTTAGTCGTATTGCGCACTCTTTAATAGTCTAAAAAATAATTAAAAAAGAATGTCTTGTAATTATGGATTTTTATTATTGCAATTGTGTTAAACTATGGAAATAGATTCTTGTACAACTTTAGGTAACCGATCAAATATGAACATGCATAACTTCCTAAAGAACAAATTTACGAAGATGGAAAGAAAAAATGAAACGTAACTTAAAGATGTTATGTAAAGAAAGGGAATAAGAAATCAAGTTAAATAGTTGATAACTAGATAGAAATGTAACCTATTATGATAACCGCACGGGCACATAAATGGATCATAATAAGACAATTCGAACATGTTGTTGAAAATATTATGATAATTATGTAGACACAAAATTGAATCATAATAGACTGTTTTGATATATGGGTAAGCAAGATTTGAATACGCAGGTTATAAATTAAAGTGAAATGAACGCTTATATTATGAATAAACTTGAAAGTGTAAATTAATTTTAATAAGCATAATTCTATGGCTATGGTTCTATGAAAGCAAGACAATAACCTAAAAATTGTAATAAATGTAAAATGAAATAAGAAAAGTTTATCATGAATAAACTAAAAAATGTGAATTCATTTTAATAAGCAAAATTCTATGGTGACCTCGTGATTAAGCATTTCCTTCTTATGGTGGCCTTTCGATTAGGCATTCTATTCTATGGTGGCTTTATGGTTAGACATTCTATGATTATTCGACGGTTCTATGGTTGTTAATAAAGTTGATAAACAAGAAATTAAAGTTTAAATTTAATGAATTGAACAATAATGATAATCAGTGTAACACCCAGCATTTTATGACAATTAAATATTAAATAGTGCATATGTGTATATATATATATATATATGCATAGTCATAATTATATGAAAGAAGAATAAATAATGGTAATGTATGATTGCATGTAATGAATACATGCATTAAAAAGATGGAAAGATTAATGCAAGTAACAATGCAACACATGCGTTAAAAGAAAGAAGAAATTGATTGCATGCAGTGTAATTATGTTGCATGCAATGATTTACAAATATTATGCATTAATAAGAAAAGAAAGATGAAAGAAAAAGATGCATGCAAATTGATAAGGTTACATGCAATGGTTTAAATGAAAGATTACAACAAATATGAAAAGGAGAAATAAGTAAAGAACAATGATCACCATTGTTTTAAGCCTTGTTAACAAAAGCCTAAGTAGTCCAGTTGGTTAGAGCATGTGACTTTCATGAGAGTGGCGCAGGCTTGATCCGCAGGTGCCATATTTTTACTTTAGAGAAACGACTAAAATAATGCATGTTCTAAAGAGAAAATATGTATAAACGCACATACAAGGAAAAGCATACATATAAGGAAGTATAGAAAAATATATGTATATGAAAATATTTGTGTATATATGTGCAAATATATATATATATATACAAAGGAGAAATTCAAAATAAGGCTGCAATCAAAGAAAAATGGTAAAAATTAAATAACGATGTAACACCGTTTGAATTTTGAAATTGAAATAAAAGTTGTGCGTATATATATATGTGTAAAATGGTCATTAGAAGTTTTGTATACATATAAGGACCTTATATATGAATATAATTCAAATCAATTCAAACTAAAGATCATGCGCAAAAAAAAAGGGTCAGGGTCGACCCCGGTAAGGGTGTGTCAACCCTAGGGTCGACCCACCCCTGATCCGGGCATATTCATTGATGAATCTGGACTGCTTTCTTAACCATATTCGTTGCTGACTCAGCGCTACATGTACGATAAGATCCTGAACACCTATAAATAGGCTAGTAGAGCCTAGCCTAAGTCTCACATTTTCTAAGAGGTTACCTAAGCTCTATCATTCTTCTTCCTCCTCAAATCTCTTAAGAAAAGTAAAATAATTAGTTTAGGAAAATTCTGATTCAAGATCTAGAGGAAAAGTATGTATATTAATAAAGAAGGTGTTCAGAATTCTATTCGAAGTAAGGTAAATTCGTGGATCTGGTTAATTTAAATTTCTCCTCTTTCTTCCCTTTTTCTTTTAGTTGAGAATTATGGATCCATGGTTATTTAGGTTCTAAATTTAGTTAGGAGAACCATGAAATGCTAGATCTTGACCAGATCCATGAATTGGAAAGCGATTAGGTGAGTGGATTTAAGTTATACCTTTTTTATAATGGTATATTTATCGTTTGACATTCCCCGTTAATATGCAATGTAAATCTGCTATAATGATTAAACCTGTTAAAATGTTTAAACTTGTTAAAATATGTTGAAGCGATTACTATTGCATACATACATGTTTTAATTACATGTTAATTTGTGGCATATTATGTACTTGAGCCCTTAATTGTAAGAATTGGGATAATTACATGTTAATTTGTTAGATTGGAATAATTACATGATTGATGATTACATGTTATTCTTTTAAAATGGGGTTAATTACATATTAGGAAGAACATGCGACATGATAATCAGTTAAAATGGACTTAATATGATATTAAGTATGACATGTAAAAATATATTACAATAAAATTTGGAAAGAATGGATATGCCTAAATTTATAGTAAATAGAAAACTGTAACCGCACTTAGACATGAGGTTAAATCCAACTTGTGGTAGAAGTCTGCCCGGAACCGTGTGGCAAAACCAGCATCCACTAGTTGTTAATTTAATGTGAGGGGCCTAGTGCGTAAATATACATGTAACAGTGCTAAGACACGAGGTTAAGCCAACTTGTGGTAGAAGTCTGCCTGGAACTACCTGGTAAATCCAACATCCACAAGTGGTTGGCTTAATGTGAGAGGTCTGGTGCGTAAACATATATATATATATGTGTGTGTGTGTGTGTGTGTGTGTGTGTGTAAATAACATGATAAAAATAAATGGAATTGATTGTAATTAATGGAAATGAAGGAAAGTTACAACAGTAAAAGAATTGGAATGAACGGGGAATGATAATAACCTATTATAATTAATTACATTAATGAGAATGTTATATAATAGGTAGGCTTGTCCTAGGGACAAGTGGAAATTATAACATAAGTTATAATAAATGGAAAGGAAACTTATTAATAAACCTCAGTTAAGAAAACCAAGTTAATAAGTAAACAACAACAAGTTGTGGCGACATTGTAAGATGGAATTATGATTAAATAAGAAAGAATGAGTTGAACATATGGAATAAAATAAGTTATGTTTGATCATACATAATAAGTGACATGTTAAAATGAAAACATGCGGATTGAGATAAAGTACACTTAATTATATATTAAGTAGAACATATTGGGCAATGGATTACATGGTAATAATATAAAGAGATTGTAGATTACGGACCTTGGATTACAATCTAGAAAATAACATGTTATGGGCTTATTAATAAACTTAAATGGATTAAGTTATAACTGAAATCAATAAGAAAGAAGAACTTGGTAACCTGAATAAGAAGTCAATATGACTTGAAATAACCAAGTTAACTAGAAATCTGATGAGGTAGGGCAAGCACGTAATTAAACATTTAGACATAGGGTTTAATAAAACATTAACCCGAGGCGCTTGGGCCAGTCCATACGTTTGAAGGTGAATAACCCAACGAGGTAGATCATCTGGCGTCATGAGGCGCGAGGCGAACACACACCCATCTGATTATTCTTCTTGTTCTGTTGATATTCTGTTGGCTCCGAAGGACTAGAAGGGGAAGCACGCAACTTCCTAGGATGTGGAGGATACTCCTGGTAGTCCTCTTTGCGGTGACAGCGCTTAGGCTGTGCTCGTAGAGGTTGGGTCTGCGCATTACTACCCAGTGAGTATATGTTGATTGCCATGATAGTGGGCAATCAGAAGGTTGTAGGGTGGCTTAGGTGATTCGACAATCTTGTTGCCTTGTGAATAGGCAGGTAATGACCACTTCTGTGTGCCTTTGGCGGGTTTAACCATCTGTTTAATAGTAGTCATCGGGTACCAACCATCGACAGCCAGCGTGATACGTGATGCGTGGTGCGGAAAGACGGAGAGCTAAACCAAAAGACCGTAGACCTTTTACTATCAAGGCTATGGGTGAGGGACATGCCAATTAGGAATTGTTGTTTATTATTTTCTCTGGGGCCAGGTCACTAGCTCTCGATTTTGTCGGTCTTTCACTAGTTGAGGGAGGGGTTGGGTGGGACTATAGCCACTGAAATGCAGACCATAACATCTGTGTATACAGATATCTGAAAAGCTCCCGACCGAGTTCTGTGTCTCTGGTATAGCCCTATTACGGAACTCGGTGCACAGTAGAGAATATGTGCGGTTAAGGCATCGAGTACGATTGACGATACGTACGTGAGAAGGTCTATACATGCATGTCTGCTCTGGGTGGTGTATCATAGACTTTAGGGCATTACTCTGGATGGAATCTGATTCGATCGAATGATTCAAAGGTGGCAGTCCGTACGCTTACATAGCATGGCGATGGTGGGACTATGTGGAAAGTAACATTGTTTTGTTGATTCGTACGTCTCCCCGACGTAGGATGAGGGGCTGTGTATATTTCTGTTGACGTTATGGCGGAGACCATGCGAGTGGGGTACCATGGGGTGTACCTTAATATGGGGATAACTAAATATATATTGTATTAGGTTAATCCACTGGGGAGTAAACAGATACGACGTGTGTAAGCCTTAAGTGCTGATAACCTAAGTAACCTAATAAATAAGAAAATGTAACTAAATGGTATATGTAGGCTTATCCAAAATGTATAGTTTAAATCCAGTCACCGGAACTTGTGTGCTGACCCCTTCCTCATAACATACTCGCAGGTTAGATTTGTGGCAGAGATATGATTGCTTTGGATACTGGTTAGGTAGCATTATTATTTGGGTAAGGCTATATTTTGATTATATTATATTTTATCCATTCTGCTGTGAGATGTTTTTTGACCTCTGATATATTTTATATCTTTGTCTTTTTCTATAGGATACCAGACAAACCAACACGAGTTTTGATGGATTAGAATTTTGAAAAAAAAAATCGATCAGTTGGAGTTCAGGTTGTTACATTTAGAAAAACGAAAAGTAAGGTAAATGCATGATGAAAGATTAGACATAGGGTCTAATAAAATAGCGAGATGCGTTTGGACCAGTCCGTAGGAATTTTGAATGAAGTGCCCAATGTGGCAGATCATGGTAGGTGTCTAGAGACATGGTGGAAGCACATCCAACTTAATATTCGACATAACTAGAGAAAGGCTTCTGGGGGAAGCCCGTGGCTAGCTGAGCCCCAAAGGCAAGAAGTCGAAGACTTCTACCGTATGTGAGCATAATCTGAGATGGCATTTGGGGGATACACATGGTCAACTATCCCAGAGGCAGGTCTACAGTTCCATATAAAGTATGTCTTTGCTGCATTTATGATGAGGGTAGCCAAAAGACTAACGAGAGATGATTTCTAGGATTCGACGGTTGACTCAGCTCCGAGATCAGGTTTCGTTATCAGGACCCAATAAGGGTAATAGATCTTCGAATACCTATCATCGTTGGTCAGAGCGTGCACGAGAAATACTAGAGCTAAACCAATAGACAAGTAATCTTTCACAATCGATACATTGGATGAGGGACAACGCCAATTGGATGTTTAGATTGTTTGTTAGGCGCACAACCATTTAGCTCCTGAAATGGTCATTCATTAGTTGAGGGGGATGAGTGCGGCTAGGACAAAGGGACATGCCAATGTATGGATATTTGTCATAGGCAAATGCATAAATCTCTTGACCGAGTTTCATTGAGACGACCCAAATATTCCCGCCCTCTGAACTGACCATAAACTACACAAGTCTGGTTCGAAAGGCAAGCATCCTCGGAAGGTCCTGCGATAAACCAAATCTCCAACCTTTGATAGTCGATGGTGTTCGTGTACTGTAAAATCAAATGTCGCAAACTCGATTCATCGAAATTTTATCAGATTGAAACACAGCGGAACAGAAATAAAATATAATATTCAATATATAACTTTTACAGCGGAAACTTTTACAATTGAAAAACATTTATCGTTGAGTTAACTACATTCTCACATCATCAATCCATATACATCCAATTATAGATAGTATAATACGTCTTGCCATCTAACGAAGAACTCCAACTTTTCGAGATCAACTAAAACTCCTCATCAACCTGTTTAACCTGAAATACACACTCGGATCTGACCCGAGCGTCAAACACTTGGGCCAAGCTTGGATTAAGCATTTTAAAAACAAAAAACTAGATAATAAACCATAACCCATACCACTCAATCATCAACTAAGATTAAAAGGTTTCATGCTTCTGAAAAATGAAGCTATTATAAGACTTAGGTCCCATCACACAATGCAATTCATACCGGAGGATAGAGTTTTACCTTATAATTGCCAAATATGTTTGATACTTTTTAAACATTTGATATTATTATTAATGTCTAAGTGTGCAAGTCACTTTCGAAAATAAATGTATCAGTTTTAGCTCGCCTAATGCCCCATTCCATTATGTTAGCTATATAGTCACAAATGTAAATCGTAATCTCGTATAGGAAGTTGGATTCCAACAATGACCAAGGCAAAGGATCTTCCTTAACCGTTCGGAACATTCTTTCATATGTCCCAGGACTCAACGCATGGTCCTATGGAGCGACAGAGTTGGTTAGCTCTAAACAACTGATTGGAATCTTTCCTGAACATAACGTTCCCCCGTTCGTATTTGACCGTCAATCGAGGCACCTCTCCAACATCCACATAAGTAAACCTGCGTGGGCTCCATACCATGACATCACTTTTCAGCTAGAAGGGAACGTTAGCCATCTCTGTTGTCCATCATCATATTTTCGGCTATTCACGTGTTGTGAGGTTCTAAGGCCACGTCTCAACACAGAGCTACGTTATATCAGCCATGCTTTGATCATCATCCACAAAGGTCAGCTTTTCAACAATAGCTTTGATCGGCTTAGAATTTGGCATGACACATTGTCAATTCACGACATATGATCGGTGTCTATTAATGTATAACCGTCTGAATACCCAGGTCTCAGAGAAAGGTGTCAAAAGAATAAATTATCCACCACCAACTGATGTAACATCAATTGAAACCAATCAGTTATGTTGTGAAATACAACTTCAGACACATATCCATTTACAAGTCCGTTCTTGGTTTTGAACGAAACCGAAGGCGCTTTATTCCACGACCCCACTGGATGCGAAAGCCCTTGCAAGCCGAATCATTTCAAGTACAGTTGGATCACCGTCACAACATAACCTCGTAATGGGGGGTCAACCTGAGGCATCGATGAGCAATCCTTCCGATGTAAAGGTCTCCGGTCTTCTATCACGGTCAATGTCATTTTCATTACGTCGTTTAGTTATTCACAATCGGTCGAAACCCAGTCATTCCGAATAACTATCGCATCTTTCCAATCAATTAAGATATATAAGTTGTCCTAAGCCTTATTCCATTTTGGGAATATTCTTTTAATCAAATCGTATTTACGATTTCTTAATCTTATCACATACGCGAAAGACACCCTTATCCTCTATTTAGCAATTCTTATGCTTGTTCCCATTTTTGTTAGTTTGGGAAAAACTTTTCATTTAAATCTTCAATATCAGATTAATAAAAGGTTTCTATCAACTAATCCTGAGAATTCATCTTCTCTTTTAACGGGGTTAAAGAACAACATTATTGAAGACACCATTCACGACAAGCCTCAAACCAATTGGTATAAAATATAAGAATTCAAATAGAGTTATATCAACTTGTATTCAACACCAATTTACGAAATCAACGAATATTAAAAATGGAATAACGATACAAATATCTTTCAAATTCCATAAATAATAACTGTTTACACAACGGTAACCAATACCAAATATCCGAAGATTATTTCTATCGAAATCCAATTTTTATTTAAATTGGAAATCTTTTCTAAATCAAAAAGATTTATCTAAACAAATTCTTTCAAAACTTGATTATATTTAATAAACCAAACAAATTAAGCTTATTTTAGTTAAATTTTCAAAACGTAGTTTTACCGTTTTCAGTTAATTAGGCTGAAAATGCAAATATCCCAAAATATAGTTTGAAACTTCATATTTCTTTTTCAAACCACTTTGAAATCATTTATTATGATTTATCATAAATTTTCCCAATTTTTAATAATTTAAAATAGCATGTTTTGTTAAAAAATAATTTCAGGTCATTAATGACATTGGAACTGTTTTTATTCAAATTTTGATTTGGACTTATCTCAAGATCTAATTGTTGGATTTTAAAGCTCTTGTATTGTAAAGGCCCGTAAATCAGTACACTTTGAGTAGACTAATATTATACACGTCCAACCCAAAATGCATGAAAATATGAATCTTTAATAGAAAGAAAATTAAAGGATGAGAGAAGAAAGAAATATTAGAATAGAAGAAAAAGAAGAAGAACCAACACTACACAGAGTCTCACATCGCAGCGGACTGAAATATAATATAAAAATAAATCTTTATTCAGAGTTTAAAATAATACTTACAATCATCAGAGTACAACAGTCAAACAATCTGAATAGTTATAATAACCTGTCCTCAATACAACACACAGTGGAATACTATATATATCATACATCTGGACTCCTCCAGCTCGTTTCTGAACTTCACAGCATCCAATAACCTGAACCTGTAACTCAGGCTGACCCAAGACATTACAAACGCCACTGATCAGTCTAGTGAACCAGCGTGAGAAAACTCACTAAGTTTATAGATAACATCCATATTTCTTAACTTTGAAGAACCTTTTGAAAGAAAGGATAGTAGTAAGACCAGTCCACACATAAACACAGACGGTTTTAACCTTACTATAACCAAACCATTTTTGAAATCAATACTATTCTGATATTATAATAGGGATGTAAATCAAGTAATTAAATAACCAAGTAGCAGAACACTTGCATCTCACGCTCTACATATATAGTATAAATCAAAAACCATGGACTCTTATCGGAGATTAGATTCCAACTATGACAAGGTATAAGACCACCTCCCGATCAGTGTACTCTAGAGGGGATACACTGGGGTTAAACAAGAACATCTTGCAACCCGGCCACACATGACCGTCCACTCATTTAGCTTGAGTGTAGCGAATGTATTTTCACCCGACAACTTTAAGGGCCCACTGTCCATCTAGATTGGTGATAACACACCCTGCTTGGGAATGACCCACCTAGCCATGTTGCCTGCCCAATTTTTGTCATTTCCCGGTTGTTGAGGCTTGAGGCTACGCTATCTTCTAGAATAGCTCACCACCATTTACTTTGAATGCCACATTGTCAAACCCGCCAAATCACAAATTGATTTCCCCAAAAATAATACGGGTATAAAGCTAAGAGGAATGAATTCCTCCACACCAAACGTAAATACGTTTGAGGTAATCAACCCATAATCTATTAGGTATACTCTGTCAGACATTCGTCCATACAAGTCATCCAGGGACAGTATAACTGAAGGCACCCTCCTACCGCATCCAAAGGATCAATAGCGAGAAGTCCTTGCAAATCCATTAATCTCAACCACGATTGAATCACAGTTTAAAAACCTTTGGTAGCTAGCCAGAGAAATTCAACTAACGATCCTTCCACTTATGAAGATCCACGGTCTTCAATTGCTCCATCTTCTATCTTTAACATTACGTATTGCTGGTCGGAATGGTTTTCGAATATAAATTCGATCCCGGTCTTTCCGTACCAACAATCGTATTGTCCAAATTTAATAGTCGGTTATTTAACTATCAAATAAACAATCATTCATCCATAAAAAAAATGTATTCACTAATTCAATACTCAACATCATTTGGCCACCTTAATTGACCATCGGATAATTAAAACTTCTAATCTTTCAATATTCAGAAATTAGCTTTTACTTCTCATTATAATATGAGAATATTCTCAAACTATTTTACTTAATTTAAAACAGGGTCTTTGAAACCATTTATGCTCATTAAAGTATTTTATTCAACCACCTCTTGCTATTGAACTTTAACCATTTCTTAGTCAACAATGAAGTCAATCAAGTTGGGGTATAATTACCTCTCAAATCTTAACTGAACAACATTGTTAACTTCGAAACAGACAAAGTTCACACTTCGAATACCAATAATATTCACTCTTGCAACTCTTGGTTCCAACTTAAGACTCTCCTTCTTTTATGGAAATCATCGGTTTTAACAATGGCGTTAAAATCTACGCTTCCAAAATATTTAACTATAAAATATCGCTTTATTCATCAATCTAAGTATACCAGTTTTCATATCTTAAAACTTCTTTTAAACATTTCAATTTTTTGAAATCTTAGAAACTCTATTTTGACATTTTAATATCCATTATACTTCCATTATACTTAAACTCCATTACCACGACCCATTATATATCACTTGACCATTACTCAATAATATCTTAACTCGACTTTAGTTAGAATTAACTAGAAATTTACATTAAGGGCTTACTAGTTGGTCCCAATTATTTTGTAGGACACGAGTTCTAAATAATTATTATCTAGGACAAAAATCAAAGCGCGAGTCTTCATCGTCTTAAACAACCATCGTATCTTCGGAAATCAGGTGCTCGCGGAAATTAGGTCAAAATTAAGTCGTTGTTTCTGTGCACTCAAAGTGCTCGTTTATCTTTTGGGAAAAAAAATTAGGCGTTAGTTTGTTATGAAATCAAATTCGAGTTTAATTGTGGCAAATATTGAGGCGATTTTGTTCATTTGGATAATCTGATCGATATTCTCTGTTGGATTGCTTGTTTTTTTAGTGAGTCTCTATTTTATTTGCTATTTTTCATCGTCGATACAATGTTTTATGTCGTTTTTCATGCTCTTGTATATCTCTTATAATGAACTATTCGATGTTATTTGAGATGTAGTTTTGATCTATTAGAGGAATGTTTCGTTTGCTTTAGGTCGAATAATGAACACTGAAATGTATTCTTCTGATAAAAAAAGCACTGTATATTTAGCCTGGTTGCATTATTCACTTTAGATTATGATTTTTGTATTTACACTATAACTTCAGATTTGTCTTGAGTAATCAAACCATTTATTTTTGTCAGTCAATTATGTTTGTACTTACTTTGAGTATGAAATTATATAATAAATAATATTAGTTGACGACGCCTGTTCTTCAGTTCTTGGTGTTTTGTGATCCGTAAAAGATAAATGATTCTTTTTTTTTAAAGTAGGACAAAAAATGATAAATGGGTGAGATTCTTTACAAAAAATGATTATTGGGACAGAAAATGCTAAATGATTTCACTGATAAGTGCATTCCAATGTATATTTACAAATGAAGCTCAATCTTTTTATATTAAAAAAAGATTGCATTTCAATGTATAGGTACGAATGTTTAATATACAACCATGCTCCTTCTTAATGTAAGATAAACCCAAATTTTTGTTGTTGTTGTTAATGTCATATACAGGAATTGATTTTTTGTTGCTGTTAATGTAAATTTAATATGCCAGTATGGTTTAAATCATTACTGCAAGTTATTGTTTTTTTTAAAAGATAACAGTATTTATCTTTATCTAGAAAAGATAAATATATATGTATGACAGACTTAAAGTTAGTATTCCATTGTATCAAAAATGTATACATGAACGATATCCATAGTTAAATCACTTAAAGCAACCAGTATTAGCTTTTATAATGTAATTGATGAAAAAACATATCTAGTTCATTCTGCCTTTCTGCACGGAACATAGTTAAAGGACATGTCAAAAATCCACCTTATCTATTACTCAAATTGTGACTTTATTTTCAGTTATGTTTACTATAATTTTCTGTTATAAATTTATATTCATATTATTATTATTATATATTAAATCAAAAATCAAATACCATTATTTAATACAAAACAACTAAATTCTAAAAAAGCTTAAAAGAACTTAAAAAGATATAACATAATATATTTTTATTAAATTTCATGCTCTATTATGTTTTCATTTACTTTATGTTACTTATATGTAAGCATATTGGAATTTAATGGTACAATATTTCCATATCTAATTAATTATGGAGATATGCATGGTAATTTTGTTACCTGTTCTGTGCAAGGAATGAATGGAAAGAAATGGAAGGAATATTAATGAATAGGGGATATTGGAAATGTTTGTCATTTAATTAGTTGCCATGTTTCATGAAGAAAAGAAACGGAAAGAGACTAAAATTGCAAAAGGGATTGATTGATGGAGAAAAGGGAAATTATCAATCAATCATATGCCAATTAATTAATGGGATATTTGTTTTTCCATAAATTGATTTATTTCACATAAATCAATTGTCTCATCCCCAAGTAATCTTTTATCTATTTAAAGAGAGACATAGAGAATGCTATGTAGTGAGAGATCATTGCATTCTTTATTTATTTTGCTCTACATTAAAAAACTCTGTAATCTCTTGAATATATTAGTAAAATCTCTTCCCCATTGAAGTGGACGTACACTATCTCACGATAGTGGAACCACTATAAATTTGTGTGTTCTCTGTTACATTTTTTCTGTGATCTGAGATTTATATTCATTTCAAGTTGTTTGTTCTATCACATCATTGCAAGATCCTATTGAGGTTTTTCCGCTGAAAGGGATTGATCACCCCTTACAACTGGTATCAGAGCTAGATTCGCAAAGAAGGTGTTTGGTAGAATGGCAGGAGGAGATGAAGACAAGACAAATAATACGTCAGTGCCAGTAGTTGCTCCATACGTCAGAGGCTCCAATGTGGCGTCAGGATCACAGTTGACGATAGAGAAATGGAATGGTGAAGGAGATTTTGAAAAATGGTAGTGGATGATGAAAGCAGTTTTGAGAAGAAATCGCGTTCATCGAGTGGTATTTGATATAGAGGCATTGCTTGCTGATATTTCATTAGTGCAATTAGAAGAGATGGAAGAATGGGCCTTTACTACTCTTCAGCTTGCTATGGGAAAAAATGTAATTTCTGAAATCAGTCAGGAGACAACAGCTAAAGGCATTTGGAAGAAGTTGGAGGACCTCTACATGAAGAAATCCCTAACCAACCGCCTGATCCTATTGAAAACTTTCTTCACTTATAAGATGAAGGAAGGTTCTTCAATTAAGACACACCTAAGTGTGTTTGATGACCTGTTGATGAAGTCTGTTGAGTTGAAGATTGATGAAGAACAAAAAGCAATGGTTCCGTTGTGTTCGCTTCCAGAGCGATACACTGGTTTCGCTAACAGCCTTATCTATGGTAGAGACACATTGAAATTAGATGATGTGAAGACAGGTTTGCTCAGTGAAGAGTTGAGAGATCAGATGAAAGAGTTTGGTGTTGGTGATAGTAATGGAGGAAGTAGTAGTTCAGGCTTATTTATTGAGAGAGGAAGAGCAGAGAAGAAAGTGAAGAATAATAGGGGGCGTTCCAATTCTAGGAAGCCTAATTCGCGGAGTAAGTCTAAGGATGGAAAGTTCTATAATTGTAAGAAACCAGGCCATTGGAGAAGAGACTGTCCAGATTTGGAGAAGAAGACTGATGGTTCTTCATCTATTGCGATGGAGAAAGGCGGTAGCGACTTATTGACAGCGGTTGTATCAGATGTTGCAGACCACTGGATTCTAGATTCTGGAGCATCATTTCACATGACTCTTAATAAGGATTATTTTTCTTCCTTCGATGCCAAAGAAGGAAGTTATATCCTTATGGGGAATAATGCTACATGCAAGTCTATGGGAGTTGGTTCAGTTCGCATTCGCATATATGATGGGATTATTCGCACACTTTCTAATGTTCGCTATGCCCCAGGTCTTTGGAAGTCATTGATATCATTAGGCCAATTGGCATCATTGGGATGCAAAATAACCATTGTCAAAGATGGTTTGAGCGTTTCTAGAGAGGCACTTGTATTGATGAAGGGTGTTATGGTGCAAAATCTGTATTTGCTAATGGGTACCACTGTAATGACCCGCATTTGCAGAGGTATAATAATTAATTTATTTAATTATTTAAAAGGTGATTTGGAGTATTTAATGGTTGTGGAATTAAATAATGGTGAATATTTAATTAAAATAATAAATTAAATAATATATTTAATTCAGAAATAATCAAAAATATTGGGAATCGCAATATTTTGTGAACTGGGTCATCCCGATGATTTAATTCAGTTTAGAATTTAAATAACGAATATATTATTTGAACGACAGTTTGAACGTATAATTATATTAAAATTAAAATCTAGCTTGAAATGGCGCTGTAGTTCGCGATTTGGCGATTTGAACTTCAACTGAATGTACAGGATTCGTTTTAAGCCGGATTTCTGTGAAACAAGAAACGTGTGGAGCTGGTGGAGTATATCTTTCTAGTGGAAGAGAAAAATCGGGATTTCGTCGTGTAGATTTTGATTTACGTCCAAATCAAATGTTAGAAAAGTCGCTGTGGAATTCCTTTATAATTTATAAAGGAATTATTTATATTTTATAAAAGGAATTTCAATATAAATTGAATATCGATAAATCTGAAATCTGAAATATCAAGCTGTAAATTCTGATATGATATTCTGGAGCTGTACGATATCATATGTGAAGATACATGATAATATAAATTTATTTATATTTAATTTAATTATATTTAAATATATTTATATATTTAAATGGGTCATCCAGAGCTTTAAAAATAGCTGGTTTTGCAAACGAAGTCGAAATTCGACGAAACCAATTTTGTTGGATTCGTAATGTCAAATTATTGTTAGATTTCCAGTTTCGTGATTTTTAGAGTCAGTATGTGGCCGTACCGATTTTTAGTGTGAGAAACAGTTGATATTTTGACCTTTAAAAATACACTGTGTGAGCATACGAAGTCGGAATTCGACGAAACCAGTTTCGTTGGGACCGTAATGTCGAGCTGTAGCTGCATGTCTGTTTTCGTGATTTTTGGGTATCGTATGTGGTCACAGGAATTTTAGAGGACGGCTGCAGATAGCGTTTGATTAAAAACGAATATAATAATAAATATAAAAATATTTACATCCTCTATAAATACCCTCTCCAAGTATTCCTAAACCTAAACACTTCATTGCAGAAGTCAACAAAGCAAAAAATGCGCCGCACCCTTTTCATTTTCTCCAGTAACCATATCGATCAATGAAAAATCAAATAGAAATCCAAGAAAAATCTATAAATTCCTGCATAAGTATATTGGTATTTATAGTGAGGAATCCTTCCATCTCGTATAGTTTTGATTGGGTTCGATTGTTTTCTGTTCGCACCTGTATAGCGTGCGTGGGTTCTAAGGTTATGAATCCTGGAAGATGGAGACATCGATGAGTGGTGCTAGTGTTAGATTTGGTTTTAGTGGGAGTTTTAGCAACTGGTTGCAAACTTTCATGGAGTTCGATCATTAAAGATGTCGCACCCGCCCGTGTATGCTGTGTTCATCGTCGAAGTCGGGTTTTGGGAAAGGACATCGAACTGGCTTTTGGGGTTATGATTCTGTTGAGCTCGAGTAGAGCGGAAGTTTGGTGTGTTCAGTTTTTGGTTCGGTGGAGGAATGACGGAGTTGTGGTGATGGAAAGTGGCTATGGAAAACGTGGAGGAGCAAGAGCCGTATTTTTCTGGGTAGAGGAGAAGGGAGGATCATACGGGTTGGTATTATATGGTAGTGGGCCGGTTAATTCAAGGGGTGAGGCCCATTTAAATTAAAGTCCAACGTTTTTATTTAATTTAAAGTAAGTTCGAACTTTAAAAATGTGTATCTTCCTCAAACTGTATCAGAATTTCGAACGGTTGGATCCGTTAGGATCGTATGGACGGGAGCAACACCATGGAACTAACTGGGAGCGAATCCGAGCTCGTTACAATTTATGGCGAAATAAATTGTTCGACTGAATCAAATAACGCAAACCGTTATTTAACGGCTAACGCGCAAATGTCAGTAAAACTCACCAACTCTGAACAATTTATAATTTCATGTTGTATTTTTAGAACTGTTAGAAATTGTCTGATTGACTGTGTGTTGACTGTTGATTGAACTGCTAGTCAGTTAATGAAATATTATATATATATATATATATAATATAAACAGTTAGATAGTTATATATTGATTCTGTTTATCAGAATAATTCATATTGAACTGAAAGTGATGACAATCATGTTGTGTAACTTCTGTGGATGCAGGGAAACAGGTTGGAGGAATCCGACTGGATTCCTCAACAGTTATTTTTATTGTTTTTCATATATTTTGATATATGATGTGAATTATAACCTGTTGTTGATTGTGTGTGTATGGACGATATTGGATATCGAAATTTGATATGTTAAATACCGTAACATACCAGAATGTTGATAAGGGAATTTTCAAAGTGATAGTGAAAATAAAATATTTATAAATGGAATATTTATAAATAAGAAATATTTATAAATTGGAATATTTATAAATAGAAGATATTTAGAAAGGTAATAAATTTCAAACCATTTTCTTTTTGAATGGAAAGGACTGTGTGGTGGGTTTGGGGATTTTCCCGATGCTCCCGGTACAAAGGAGGTTATGGCGAATTTTTCTGGGAATATAAGGAGTTAGAATATTTTTCAGAAATCAAATAAAAAGAGAAAGGTTTGTAAATCATTTACAAATCAAATCGAAAGAGAAATGTTTGTAAAAACCATTTACAAATCAAAATGAAAATAGAAATATTTGTAAAACACTTACAAATAGAATTGGAAAAAGGAAATCATTTTTAAAGTGAAGAACCGTTACTAAAAGTAAATCTTTAAAAATGAATAAACGTTGTTAAAAGGAAATCTTTATAAAGCAAATAAAGGAGTTAAATCGAATATAGTTAATCGAAAGGAGTTAAATCGAATATAGTATTCGAAAGTTAGTCAATCGAATATGGTATTCAAAAGTTAGTAAATCGAATATGTTATTCGAAAGGGGTTAGTCGAGTCGAATTGGTTGAAAAGAAATCAAAGGAGATATTTATTGGTTAAAATAAATAGAAATCAAAGGAGATATTTATTGGTTAAAATAAATAGAAATCAAAGGTGATATTTATTTGTTAAAATAAATAGAAATCAAAGGAGATATTTATTTGTTAAAATAAATAGAAATCAAAGGAGATATTTATTTGTTAAAATAAATAGAAATCAAAGGATATTTATTAGTTAAAATAAATAGAAATCAAAGGAGATATTTATTGGTTAAAATAAATAGAAATAAAAGGAGGTATTTATTTGTTAAATAAATAGAATTTTATAAAGGAAATATTTATATGAAATAAATATAAACAAATAGGAAAGGAATTAATCAAAGGAGTTATTTCAAAGGAATTAATCAGAGGAGTTAATTCAAAGGGATAAATCAAAGGGGTTAATTCAAAAGAGTTAATCTGAATGAGTTAACCAGTTAGGGTTGATCAGTCAGAGTTAAACCAGTTAGGGTTAAACAGTCAGAGTTAATCAGTTAGCGTTAACCAGTCAGAGTTAAACCAGTTAGGGTTGATCAGTCCGAGTTAAACCAGTTTGGGTTGATCAGTCCGAGTTAAACCAGTTAGGGTTGATCAGTCAGAGTTAAAACAGTTAGAGTTATTCGAATTAGTTATTCGAATAGAGTTAAATAAATAAGGGTTATTCAAATTAGTTATTCGAATAGAGTTAAATAAATAATGGTTATTCAAATTAGTTATTCGAATAGAGTTAAATAAATAAGGGTTATTCGAATTAGTTATTCGAATTAGTTAATCGAAAGGAGTTATCGAATTAGTTATTCGAAAGGAGTTACATAAGGAGTTAAGTAGAAAGAGTTAATCGATTAGGGTTAAATAAATAGAGTTAATCGAATTTAGTTTATTCGAAGAAAGTTTAATCGAATCTGGTTATTCGTAAGAGAGATTATCAGATATAGTTATTCGAAGGGAGGAGTTATCGAATAGAGATTTATTCGAAAGGAGTTAAGTAAGGAAGTGTTAAAGAGTTAAAAGATGAACTTAACCTATTTCGAGATTTGAAATGTTGTTCAGTTAAGGTCTGAGAGGTAGTTATACCCCAACTTGATTGACTTCGTTTTTAATTTAGAAATGGTTAAGGTTCGAGAGTGAAAGTGGTTAAGTGAATTTAGTTATAAGTATAGTGGTTCGAGTTGTTGTCGCGATGTTGATTTAAACATCTTTTTAAATCCGAGTAAAGAAGATTTGGAAATGTTTTCCAAACAGAATCAGAAACGTAATCAAATATTGAAATTGAAAATATGGATTAGAATTGGAAATGTTTTCCAGTGTTAACGTATATTTTCTAAACATAGAAAATAAGGAAATATATATATATATATA
Organism: Allium sativum; assembly: GCA_030737875.1. Classification (NCBI taxonomy): domain Eukaryota; kingdom Viridiplantae; phylum Streptophyta; class Magnoliopsida; order Asparagales; family Amaryllidaceae; genus Allium; species Allium sativum. Next base: position 80,226,212 of record CM060925.1, read on the forward strand.
TGATTGATGATTGATTGATAGAATTTCCATCTGGAAATAATATCGTTGTTTGCACACTTGTTTTTCTTTGATAGTTAAATCACAGACTATCGAAGTTTTGACCATTTTAACGTTGTTAATATGGAGAGACCGGTTGGATTATTATCCAAAGAACCACTCTGTATTGGCATAAGCGTTGCGAATCATATATGCCAAAGATAATTGAAGACGGAGTAAAGTGCAAGGGCTATTGTATAAGTCTTAGATAATAGTGCCTAAGATGGATGTACTGAATAGTGCCTTCGGTTCATCCTGCTCCTGGATGACTTGTATGGATGAATGTCTGACAGAGTATTTCCAGAAGGGTCACGTACATTGATTTCTTCAACCGTACCAAGAGTGGAAGCGGAGAAGGAAACTTCTTTTAGCTAACACATAATGTATTGTTGTGAAAATCAATTAGTGATTCTGATGGATCTGACGATGTGACATTTGAAGTAAATCTGGTGTGATGATAACGCGTAACTTCTAGCCTCATCATCCGGTAAATGACAGAAATCGGGCAGGCAGCATGGCTAAGTCTGTCGCACCGAAGTAGGGTGTATAATCACCTATCTAGAGAATATTCATTTGCTTCTTTAATCTATCAATGTTGTCTCATATATATACGGAAACGGTTGCTGATCCCAACCGTTGGTGATATACATTCGATACACTCAAGCAAAATGAGTGGTTAGTCATGTGTGGCTGAGTTACCAGATGTTCTTGTTGAACTCCAGTGTATCGTTCCTAGAGTACACTGAGCGGAAGGTGGTTCCATACCTTGTCATAGTTGGAAATCCATTACCCAATACGTGTTTGCGGTTTCGATTGTATACTATATATGTAGAACGTGAGATGAAAGCGTTTCTGCTAGATGATTATTATATTGTGGTTGATAGACATTATTATAATATCAAAAGGTTTTTGATATAAAGATATTTTGGATTCTCATAAGGGAAAAACCCGTTCCGTTATACGACGTGGTCTTATGGGATATCATTTACTTGTTCGAACTGTTTAAACTGTTTTACTCATACTAGTCCATGTTGCGTGCTTAGGCATGTGTCTCATGATAGGGGGTTCTCGCTTTTCGTTAGGTGGCGAACGGGAGACTCTTACTCCTACATGTCCCTTTGGTAGGGTTGGTTGTGAAGTCGAAAGGCTGGCCGTAAAATATGGTATTGGGGTACCAGTGTAAGCCACAGTGGGTTTTACCTGCTGCTTTGGAGGATGGGGAGAGGATGGTTGCAAAGCCTACTTAAATATAGCTATAGTTTATTTCCGCTGTGTTGTAAGTGCTGTACTCTGATAAGTGCTATTGTATACATAACTGTTATATTTCAAAGTTATGTTATCTATTATATGTTATTCGTTCCGCTGTGAGGTTCGTGTTACTCTGATGTTGTGTTCTTCTTCTTCTTCTTCTATTCTAAGTTTCAATCTTGTCTATCCTCACCCTCTAATTTCTTTCATTAATTACCGGGATTTTTCGATGTTTGGTTATCGACATCGAGTTTATGTCGATAACTAAAGTCGCTCAAAAATCTGGGTCGTTACAGTTGGTATCAGAGCTTAAGTTAAGTAAATTACCTTGGCTCTGTGGCGTGAATCGGTAGAGATAGGGTTAGTAATACCCTAGATTGAGTTTGAGTGTATATATACGAGTGAACGTATTTGCTAATTGATATAAAAATCTGTTTTATATTGTGGAGATTCATTGGTTGGGTTGTTTATGAGTTCTGGTCGATCAGTTTGATCCACTGTATCGGTAGGAGTTTATAAACACTCGAATACGATGGGTCGACACGATATGTTTTGAAAGGAGGGTAAATTAAAATAAGTTTACCCAAAGTATATTTTGATATATATTGGATATATTGGTTGTTATTATAATCGAGTAAGATTATAAATTAAATGGTTATATAAATAACCAATCAAAATTCATATAAGTGAAATACGTGAAATCAGATGAGTTAAATCTGAAATTTAAACCAGAAATTGAATTAAAATTCTAGAAAAATTGGATAAGTGTTTGTAAATGTATTTGGATTAAAAATAAGGAAATTTTAAAATCCTGGGAGATTTTAAATTGTTTACAGACATTGAAAGGATATTTTGAACTGATTTCCAAACGGAAATATTCAGAAATGGTTTTGAAAGCTGATATAGTATTGAACTCACTTCGATTATTGGGAAATAACTCTGATGATGTTGGCCACATCCTCAGTGTTCATTTTCGAGTTGTAAGTGACGGATTACTGCCAAGATGTTGTTTTCGAATTGATTTGAGAAAAACAAGGTGTTTAGAAATTCAAATGTTTTGAATTGGTATTATGATTTCAAATTGATTTGAAATAAGCCTAGGAATTTAAATTCTGGAATTTAAATCTAATGTATGAAGTTAAATGGATTGAGTTGACGAGTTAAGAGTTTGAAATTTGATATTGGAGTTCGAATGAAATCTGACTCGGATATAAGTGAATGTTTGGTTTTGTGGATAAATTGATCAGAGATCAAGTTAGGATTGCATTGGTATATGCAGAACTGATAACAGATGGTAGGGATATAACAATATGCCCGACAAAAAGGTACAAGTTTATATTTGTTATCAGTATGAGATTTATGAGCCGAATTGGCAAGCCGCTTGGCTGTTTGATTTTCTTTGAGGTTGAAGAAAGCCCAGAGAGGCGAGTTGGAGTTTGAGATATTGACCAGTACAAAGGAGGTGATGGCAAAAAAATTCGGAAACTTAAGGTGTTAGAAAATTTTTAGGATTTTTGGAAATTTTCGTTAATAAGAATAAATTAATATTTTAATTGAAATTAAATTGGTTCAGTTGAAAACTGAAAACAAAAAGTAAATAAATAGGTTCTAACTAGTTAATAGGGTCGTCCTCTACCTTAGCAATTTCGAGGACGAAATTATTTTAAGTGGGGAAGAATGTAATGACCCGCATTTGCAGAGGTATAATAATTAATTTATTTAATTATTTAAAAGGTGATTTGGAGTATTTAATGGTTGTGGAATTAAATAATGGTGAATATTTAATTAAAATAATAAATTAAATAATATATTTAATTCAGAAATAATCAAAAATATTGGGAATCGCAATATTTTGTGAACTGGGTCATCCCGAAGATTTAATTCAGTTTAGAATTTGAATTTAAATAACGAATATATTATTTGAACGACAGTTTGAACGTATAATTATATTAAAATTAAAATCGTTCTTGAAATGGCGCTGCAGTTCGCGATTTGGCGATTTGAACTTCAACTGAATGTACAGGATTCGTTTTAAGCCGGATTTCCGTGAAACAAGAAACGTGTGGAGCTGGTGGAGTATATCTTTCTAGTGGAAGAGAAAAATTGGGATTTCGTCGTGTAGATTTTGATTTACGTCCAAATCAAATTTTAGAAAAGTCGCTGTGGAATTCCTTTATAATTTATAAAGGAATTATTTATATTTTATAAAAGGAATTTCAATATAAATTGAATATCGATAAATTTGAAATCTGAAATATCTAGCTGTAAATTCTGATATGATATTCTGGAGCTGTACGATATTATATGTGAAGATACACGATAATATAAATTTATTTATATTTAATTCAATTATATTTAAATATATTTATATATTTAAATGGGTCATCCAGAGCTTTAAAAATAGCTGGTTTTGCAAACAAAGTCGAAATTCGACGAAACCAATTTTGTTGGATTCCTAATGTCAAATTATTGTTAGATTTCCAGTTTCGTGATTTTTAGAGTCAGTATGTGGCCATACCGATTTTTATTGTGAGAAACAGTCGATATTTGACCTTTAAAAATACACTGTGTGAGCATACGAAGTCGGAATTCGACGAAACCAGTTTCGTTGGGACCGTAATGTCGAGCTGTAGCTGTATGTCCGTTTTCGTGATTTTTGGGTATCGTATGTGGTCACAGGAATTTTAGAGGACGGTTGCAGATAGCGTTTGATTAAAAACGAATATAATAAATATAAAAATATTTACATCCTCTATAAATACCCTCTCCAAGTATTCCTAAACCTAGACACTTCATTGTAGAAGTCAACAAAGCAAAAAAATGCGCCGCACCCTTTTCATTTTCTCCAGTAACCATATCGATCAATGAAAAATCAAATAGAAATCCAAGAAAAATCTATAAATTCCTGCATAAGTATAATGGTATTTATAGTGAGGAATCCTTCCATATCGTATAGTTTTGATTGGGTTCGATTGTTTTCTGTTCGCACCTATATAGCGTGTGTGGGTTCTAGGGTTAGGAATCCTGGAAGATGGAGACATCGATGAGTGGTGCTAGTGTTAGATTTGGTTTTAGTGGGAGTTTTAGCAACTGGTTGCAAACTTTCATGGAGTTCGATCATCAAAGATGTCGCACCCGCCCGTGTATGCTGTGTTCATCGTCGAAGTCGGGTTTTAGGAAAGGACATCGAACTGGCTTTTGGGGTTATGATTCTGTCGAGCTCGAGTAGAGCGGAAGTTTGGTGTGTTCAGTTTTTGGTTCGGTGGAGGAATGACGGAGTTGTGGTGATGGAAAGTGGCTATGGAAAACGTGGAGGAGCAAGAGCCGTATTTTTCTGAGTGGAGGAGAAGGGAGGATCATACGGGTTGGTATTATATGGTAGTGGGCCGGTTAATTCAAGGGGTGAGGCCCATTTAAATTAAAGTCCAACGTTTTTATTTAATTTAAAGTAAGTTCAAACTTTAAAAATGTGTATCTTCCTCATACTGTATCAGAATTTCGAACGGTTGGATCCGTTAGGATCGTATGGACGGGAGCAACACCGTGGAAATGACTGGGAGCGAATCCGAGCTCGTTACAATTTATGGCAAAATAAATTGTCCGACTGAATCAAATAACGCAAACTGTTATTTTACGGCTAACGCGCAAATGTCAGTAAAACTCACCAACTCTGAACAATTTATAATTTCATGTTGTATTTTTAGAACTGTTAGAAATTGTCTGATTGACTGTGTGTTGACTGTTGATTGAACTGCTAGTCAGTTAATGAAATATTATATATATATATATATATATAAATATATATATAATATATAAACAGTTAGATAGTTATATATTGATTCTGTTTATCAGAATAATTCATATTGAACTGAAAGTGATGACAATCATGTTGTGTAACATCTGTGGATGCAGGGAAACAGGTTGGAGGAATCCGACTGGATTCGTCAACAGTTATTTTATTGTTTTTCATATATTTTGATATATGATGTGAATTATAACCTGTTGTTGATTGTGTGTGTATGGACGATATTGGATATCGAAATTTGATATGTTAAATACCGTAACATACCGGAATGTTGATAAGGGAATTTTCAAAGTGATAGTGAAAATAAAATATTTATAAATGGAATATTTATAAATAAGAAATATTTATAAATTGGAGTATTTATAAATAGAAGATATTTAGAAAGGTAATAAATTTCAAACCATTTTCTTTTTGAATGGAAAGGACTGTGTGGTGGGTTTGGGGATTTTCCCGATGCTCCCGGTACAAAGGAGGTTATGGCAAATTTTTCCGGTAATATAAGGAGTTAGAATATTTTTCAGAAATCAAATAAAAAGAGAAAGGTTTGTAAATCATTTACAAATCAAATCGAAAGAGAAATGTTTGTAAAAACCATTTACAAATCAAATGAAAATAGAAATATTTGTAAAACACTTACAAATAGAATTGGAAAAAGGAAATCATTTTTAAAGTGAAGAACCGTTACTAAAAGTAAATCTTTAAAAATGAATGAACGTTGTTAAAAGGAAATCTTTATAAAGCAAATAAAGGAGTTAAATCGAATATAGTTAATCGAAAGGAGTTAAATAGGATATGGTATTCGAAAGTTAGTCAATCGAATATGGTATTCGAAAGTTAGTAAATCGAATATGTTATTCGAAAGGGGTTAGTCGAGTCGAGTTGGTTGAAAAGAAATCAAAGGAGATATTTATTGGTTAAAATAAATAGAAATCAAAGGAGATAATTATTTGTTAAAATAAATAGAAATCAAAGGAGATATTTATTTGTTAAAATAAATAGAAATCAAAGGAGATATTTATTTGTTAAAATAAATAGAAATCAAAGGAGATATTTATTTGTTAAAATAAATAGAAATCAAAGGAGATATTTATTGGTTAAAATAAATAGAAATAAAAGGAGGTATTTATTTGTTAAATAAATAGAATTTTATAAAGGAAATATTTAAACGAAATAAATATAAACAAATAGGAAAGGAATTAATCAAAGGAGTTAGTTCAAAGGAATTAATCAAAGGAGTTAGTTCAAAGGGATAAATCAAAGGGGTTAATTCAAAGGAGTTAATATGAATGAGTTAACCAGTTAGGGTTGATCAGTCAGAGTTAAACCAGTTAGGGTTAACCAGTCAGAGTTAAACCAGTTAGGGTTGATCATTCCGAGTTAATCAGTTAGGGTTAACCAGTTAGAGTTAAACCAGTTAGGGTTGATCAGTCCGAGTTAAACCAGTTAGGGTTGATCAGTCCGAGTTAAACCAGTTAGGGTTGATCAGTTAGAGTTATTCGAATTAGTTATTCGAATAGAGTTAAATAAATAAGGGTTATTCAAATTAGTTATTCGAATAGAGTTAAATAAATAAGGGTTATTCAAATTAGTTATTCAAATAGAGTTAAATAAATAAGGGTTATTCGAATTAGTTATTCGAATTAGTTAATCGAAAGGAGTTATCGAATTAGTTATTCGAAAGGAGTTACATAAGGAGTTAAGTAGAAAGAGTTAATCGATTAGAGTTAAATAAATAGAGTTAATCGAATTTAGTTTATTCGAAGAAATTTTAATCGAATCTGGTTATTCGTAAGAGAGATTATCAGATATAGTTATTCGAAGGGAGGAGTTATCGAATAGAGATTTATTCGAAAGGAGTTAAGTAAGGAAGTGTTAAAGAGTTAAAAGATGAACTTAACCTATTTCGAGATTTGAAATGTTGTTCAGTTAAGGTCTGAGAGGTAGTTATACCCCAACTTGATTGACTTCGTTTTTAATTTAGAAATGGTTAAGGTTCGAGAGTGAAAGTGGTTAAGTGAATTTAGTAAATAAGTATAGTGGTTCGAGTTGTCGTCGCGATGTTGATTTAAACATCTGTTTAAATCCGAGTAAAGAAGATTTGGAAATGTTTTCCAAATAGAATCGGAAACGTAATCAAATATTGAAATTGGAAATATGGATTAGAATTGGAAATGTTTTCCAGTGTTAACGTATATTTTCTAAACATAGAAAATAAGGAAATATATATATATATATATGATTGATGATTGATTGATAGAATTTCCATCTGGAAATAATATCGTTGTTTGCACACTTGTTTTTCTTTGATAGTTAAATCACAGACTATCGAAGTTTTGACCATTTTAACGTTGTTAATATGGAGAGACCGGTTGGGTTATTATCCAAAGAACCACTCTGTATTGGCATAAGCGTTGCGAATCATATATGCCAAAGATAATTGAAGACGGAGTAAAGTGCAAGGGCTATTGTATAAGTCTTAGATAATAGTGCCTAAGATGGATGTACTGAATAGTGCCTTCGGTTCATCCTGTTCCTGGATGACTTGTATGGATGAATGTCTGACAGAGTATTTCTAGAAGGGTCACGTACATTGATTACTTCAACCGTACGAAGAGTGGAAGCGGAGAAGGAAACTTCTTTTAGCTAACACATAATGTATTGTTGTGAAAATCAATTAGTGATTCTGATGGATCTGACGATGTGACATTTGAAGTAAATCTGATGTGATGATAACGCGTAACTTCTAGCCTCATCATCCGGTAAATGACAGAAATCGGGCAGGCAGCATGGCTAAGTCGGTCGCGCCGAAGTAGGGTGTATAATCACCTATCTAGAGAATATTCATTTGCTTCTTTAATCTATCAATGCTGTCTCATATATATACGGAAACGGTTGTTGATCCCAACCGTTGGTGATATACATTCGATACACTCAAGCAAAATGAGTGGTCAGTCATGTGTGGCTGAGTTACAAGATGTTCTTGTTGAACTCCAGTGTATCGTTCCTAGAGTACACTGAGCGGAAGGTGGTTCCATACCTTGTCATAGTTGGAAATCCATTACCCAATATGTGTTTGCAGTTTCGATTGTATACTATATATGTAGAACGTGAGATGAAAGCGTTTCTGCTAGATGATTATTATATTGTGGTTGATAGACATTATTATAATATCAAAAGGTTTTTGATATAAAGATATTTTGGATTCTCATAAGGGAAAAACCCGTTCCGTTATACAGAGTGGTCTTATGAGATATCATTTACTTGTTCGAACTGTTTAAACTGTTTTACTCATATCACTCCATGTTGCGTGCTTAGGCATGTGTCGCATGATAGGGGGTTCTCGCTTTTCGTTAGGTGGCGAACGAGAGACTCTTACTCCTACATGTCCCTTTGGTAGGGTTGGTTGTGAAGTCGAAAGGCTGGCCGTAAAATATGGTATTGGGGTACCAGTGTAAGCCACAGTGGGTTTTACCTGCTGCTTTGGAGGATGGGGAGAGGATGGTTGCAAAGCCTACTTAAATATAGCTATAGTTTATTTCCGCTGTGTTGTAAGTGTTGTACTCTGATAAGTGCTATTGTATACATAACTGTTATATTTCAAAGTTATGTTATCTATTATATGTTATTCGTTCCGCTGTGAGGTTCGTGTTACTCTGATGTTGTGTTCTTCTTCTTCTTCTATTCTAAGTTTCTATCTTGTCTATCCTCACCCTCTAATTTCTTTCATTAATTACTGGGATTTTTCGATGTTTGGTTATCGACATCGAGTTTATGTCGATAACCAAAGTCGCTCAAAAATCCGGGTCGTTACAACCACTGTCCATGGAGAATCATGTGTTGGAGTCGATAGTTCTAAAAGTTTGGATGCTACCAAACTTTGGCATATGAGATTAGGTCATACTTCGGAGAAGAACTTAGAGTTGCTTCGTAAGAAGAAAAAGATCAAAGGAGAAATCTTCAACAAGTTGGACTTTTGCAAGGAGTGTGTATTGGCAAAGCAAACCAGAGTTTCTTTTGGCGATGACATGCATACTTCTAAGAGGGTACTTGATTATGTGCATTCAGATGCTTGGGGGACATACTCTACAGCTTCTATTGGTGGAGCATATTATTTTGTTTCCTTCATTGATGACTACTCGCGCAAGGTTTGGGTGTATGTGATGAAAGCTAAGTCGGAAGTATTTGAGAAGTTTAAGGTTTGGTTAGCTCTTGTTGAAAACCAAACAGGAAGGAAATTGAAGATTCTTAGATCCGACAATGGTGGCGAATATGTCTCTAAAGAGTTCCTCGACTACTGCAGACAACGTGGTATTAGAAGGCATTTTACTACACCTGGTGATCCGCAATCCAATGGGGTTGCTGAGAGAATGAATAGGACTCTACTTGAACAGGCCCGTTGCTTGATATTGACTGCAAGTATGTCTTAGGGTTTTTGGGCTGAAGCTATTTCGACTGCAACACATGTTATTAATCGGATTCCGTGCTCAGCCATTGATGGGAAGATTCCAGAGGAGGTATGTATAGGTAAAAACACTTTATTAAGTTATTTTCGTATATTTGGATGTCCAATTTATGTTCACAATACAGGACATGACAAGTTGGAGCCTAGGGCTTCCAAATGTGTTTTTCTTGGTTATACAGATGGCATAAAAGGATATAGAATTTGGAATCCAATCACGAAGAAAGTTATACATTCCAGACATGTGACTTTTGATGAGTCAGCAATGTTCAAACCTTTGGAAGGTTTATCAGAGGGTTCAGACTCAGTTGATGAGAAGCCTGAAAAGACCGAGATTCCCAGTTTTTAAACCCAAAGTAGAGCTATCACTATTGATAATAGTGACGGAGCAGTTGAAGATACATCACATGATAATCCACATATTTCCTCTAGTAGTGATGGTGATGGTCATGAAGCTAGAGATGATTCAGTTCAAGGTGGAGCTCAAGGTGGAGTTCAAGGTGGAGCTGAAGGAGAGTCGGGCGATATAGTCATTCGGGCTAGTCAGAGACCAAAGAGAGCTCCAATTAGATATGGAGATTGGCAGTATGCTAATTTGAGCCTTGATGATCAATTTGAGTATGCTTTACATGTAATTCATGATGAACCATTGAGCCTTGAAGAAGCCATGAAGTCGAGTAACAACTCGAAGTGGAATTGCGCTATGGAAGAGGAGATACAGTCTTTCCAAAAGAACAAGACTTGGGATTTGGTACCACTACCTCAAGGAAGCCGAGCCATAGGTTGCAAGTGGGTGTTCAAGGTAAAAGATGATGGTAGATACAAGGCAAGATTAGTAGCCAAAGGGTTTTCACAAAGAAAGGGGCTAGAGTATGATGAAATATTTGCTCCATTTATTTGACAAACTTCAATTCGAATCCTACTTGCAATAGTTGCCGCTTACGATTTGGAGTTAGAACAACTTGATGTGAAGACCGCTTTCTTGCATGGTGACTTAGAGGAAACCATTTACATGAAGCACCCAGAAGGATTTATTGTAGATGGAAAGTCAGATTGGGTATGCAAGTTGAAGAAATCTCTTTATGGTCTAAAACAGTCGCCTAGACAATGGTACAAAAGGTTTGATTCTTTTATGCTTTCACATGATTTTAATCGTAGTACTAAAGATGCATGTGTTTATTTTAAGCATTTAAAGAATAATAATTGGGTGTATTTACTTTTGTATGTGGATGATATGTTGATTGCTTCCAAGGATAAAGCTGAAATTGATGCACTGAAATTGAAATTAAAAGCGGAATTCGATATGAAAGACCTTGGAGAAGCAAAGAAAATTTTGGAGATGGAAATCCAAAGAGATAGAAAGCTTGGACTTTTGAGACTTTCTCAAAAGGAATATATTCAAAAGGCGCTTGCTCGGTTTAGCATGGATGGTGCAAAGGCTATCAGTACACCCATGCCTTTGCATATACAGCTTTCTAATCAGGGCTCTCCGATCTCAGAAAAGGACAAGGCCTATATGAAGAAGGTGCCTTATGCCAGTGCAGTAGGTAGCTTGATGTATGCTATGGTGTGCACTAGACATGACGTTGCTCAAGCTGTTGGATTAGTTAGTAGATACATGGAAAATCCGGGAAAATCGCATTGGGAGGCAGTGGAGTACATTTTTAGATACCTTAGAGGAACATCATATCATGGGCTTATTTTCTGCAGCAAAAATAAGGATTTCAACTTGGTTGGATTCTGTGATTCGGACTATGCCGGAGATAGAGATAGAAGGAAGTCAACCTCAGGCTATGTATTCACACTTGGAGGAACAGCTATTAGTTGGAGAGAGAGGTTGCAGACTATAGTTTCTTTGTCTACTACAGAGGCAGAGTTGATAGCTGCAGTTGAGGCAGCTAAGGAGGCACTTTATTTGAAGAATTTATTGTGTGATTTGGGCTTCATGCAAGATGCTTGTTTGGTGAATTGTGACAGTCAAAGTGCAATTCATTTAGCTCAAAATCTGGCTTTCAGTTCTAAAACAAAGCATATAGAGGTAAGAGAGTCTTTCCATATCTCTTTGAATGGGGAGAAGTTAGTTCGTCTTCAGAAGATTCACATAAATGAAAATGCAACAGACATGTTTACGAAGGCATTACCTGCTACTAAGTTCGAGCATTGCTCGAACTTGATTCACTTGATGAAGTGCTAGGTGCCACATGGTGGCACAATGGGGAAGAGAGTGACTTGGTTGAAGTCAATAGAAGATGTGGTATTCTTCTTGTATGAAGAGATAGGAGTTGGTTGCACAATGTCTACCTTGTTTTTTGAATGCTTCCAACACTTTGTTGGTGGGCGGTGGCCTTCCCGGAGTTCACTAACAAAGTGCAATGAGGGATGGCTTTAGCAGGAACTCATTGGGAAGCATTCACATTGGAGTCTCTAGGTTGCATGAGATATTGTATCAAGGTGGAGATTATTGGAATTTAATGACACAATATTTCCATATCTAATTAATTATGGAGATATGCATGGTAATTTCGTTACCTGTTTTGTGCAAGGAATGAATGGAAAGAAATGGAAGGAATATTAATGAATAAGGGATATTGGAAATGTTTGTCATTTAATTAGTTGCCATGTTTCATGAAGAAAAGAAACGGAAGGAGACTAAAATTGCAAAAGGGATTGATTGATGGAGAAAAGGGAAATTATCAATCAATCATATGCCAATTAATTAATGGGATATTTGTTTTTCCATAAATTGATTTATTTTACATAAATCAATTATCTCATCCCCAAGTAATCTTTTCTCTATTTAAAGAGAGACATAGAGAATGCTATGCAGTGAGATATCATTGTATTCTTCATTTCTTTTGCTCTACATTAAAAAACTCTGTAATCTCTTGAATATATTAATAAAATCTCTTCCCCATTGAAGTGGACGTACACTATCTCGCGATAGTGGAACCACTATAAATTTGTGTGTTCTCTGTTGCATTTTTTTTCTGTGATCTGAGATTTATATTCATTTCAAGCTGTTTGTTCTATCACATCATTGCAAGATCCTATTGAGGTTTTTCCACTGAAAGGGATTGATCACCCCTTACAAAGCATACCATCTAACAAATCTCATTACTACTGGACCATTCATTTCATGAATTCCATGGTAAATTAAAACTTCAGGACGCCATTTTTATCAGAAAAAAGATAAATGATTTTATCCTTTTCTCAGAAAATCATATAACTTATACTTTTAACAGAGAAAAGATAAATGTTTTTATCTTTTTCTCAGAAAACCATTATATATACAACCTTGACAAAACACGTTTCCCTTCTATTGGTTATAAAAACAAAACCAATACTTATATATCATTTTATATATCATTTTATATATACAAAATGCTATATATCTTTTTGTATATGAATTGTGTATCTTTTTATATATGAATTTTACATATCTTTTTCACGAAACACACGAATTTAACTTGTTGCACTAATTTTCCAAAGTTTGAATTCCGGAATATATATATGGTTTTATCTTTTTCTGAAAAGAGCGTAAAAATAGATTTTCAACTGTGTGACATCATTATCTCATTTTCCGATTGAAAAGATATATTGTAACAAAGATTTATATAACATTATACTATAATAGGAAATGAACCATTCTATATTATATAACAAAAAGATATATACATTAAAAGGATATACGATTATATCTTTTTAATGTTTATACTATTATATCATCAATATCTCATTTTCATCATTATACTATAATAATATGACAGAAGATGAACCGATCTATAATGAAGTTTGCTGTAATTTAAGTTTAGGTGATTGTATTTACCTTATATATATATGTACGTGTGTGTGTATATATATATATATATCAAACCAAACAATTCCGTTTGTTTCCCTTTTAATGGCGTCCGCTTCAGATCTGAGATCTAAATCCTATCCCTCTTCTGAAAAGTTACAAACCACTTCAAATACCGCAAATTCATCTGTAGATTGATCTGGTATAATAGATCGATCTGCTCGAAGCCTATTTTATGTGAAACCGCCAGTTGATCATGTGTTCATTCCTGAGAAGATCTTCAACAAATCGGCCGAAGCTTGGAATAATACTATAGCACTAATTCCAATCCACTTCAGATTGTCATCAATCATGCTTAAAGACTTTATTTCTAAGGTTTGGAAACCACTTGGTAGTTTTCACATTCATGTTTCTCCATCATTTGATTTTGCTGTAAAATTTGAGGATCAATCTGATTTTAATCGGATTTCTTAAAATAATACATATTCCTATTTCGGTAGACTGCTTTTGATTGATAAATGGAAGCCATGATATGATTACTCAAAGAAAATCAGTGATTCAGTCCAGATCTGGATTAGAATCATTGATTTGCCTATGGAACTCTGGACACTAGATGCTATACAGATGATATCAAGTTACATTGCTAATCCAGTTCTAATAGATGAGAATACAGCATATAAGAAATATACAAAGTATGCTAGAGTCCTATTATCAATTGATACAATGTCACATCTGAAAACTGAAATTCCTATTATATTACATAATGGATTAAAAGTAAATATAGCTGTGGAATATGAATTTGTGCCTGATAAATGTCTTCTATGTAAACTGTTTGGACATGATGAACTGTTTCATGAAGTATCCTCGGACCCACGTTGGGTTCCATCTGCTAATCAAGATGATTTCAATGTGAACTCCAAAGAATATGAAGCTGAACAAGGTAATATTGATAATATGAAGTCTACCAATAATGTTGGTGGCTCTGTTTCAACTACAGTTGATGACTTGGATTTCTTGAATTCTAAATTACGTGAAGATGTGTTGCTAGGTGATTTAAATATTATCTCAGAAGCAATTTCAGAGCAGGACAAAGTAGTAAGCAGAGATAAAGGCAAACAAATAGATGTGAAGAGTATGGTTGAAAAAAATGTTAATTATGGAAAAATTGATAGTGCAGTAACAACTTCAACAACAAATCCTCCTTCTAAAAGAAGTACAAGGAGTTCATCTTCGATTAAATGACACTACTTACATGGAATGTCAGGGGGATGAACACTGTATTTCGTATGAAGGAAGTGTTATCCCTACTGAATTTCACTAAATCAACTCTTGTTGGTTTAGTTGGAACAAAATTATCTTCTAGTAATCTATTATTGTTTGCCTCAATGCTACCTAGTTCTTGGAGAAGTTTAACTAATAATTCATCAATATCATCTGGTAGAATCTTATTAATTTGGGATACAAATGTATGGGATGTGTCAATTTCATCATTTTCTTCCCAACAGTTGACAGTTGATGCTATCAATAAAGGGTGTTTTGGGATGGTTTTCACAGTCATATATGAAAATAATGTGTTTGCAGATAGGATAACTCTTTGGCAAGATCTTGTAAATGTTTCAACCTTAATTGATAATGCCTGGATTCTAATGGGTGATTACAGTAATGTTCTATCTCCTAATGATAAAAAGGGGGTTCATCTGTTCCTTTTCAACAAATCAGAGCATTTCAGAAATTCTTACTATAGACATCATTATCAGAAATTAAACCATTGGGATTTAATTTTACATGGCGTAGAAAGGGAATTACTACTAGTATTGACAAAATCCTAGTGAATAATTGCTGTCTTCAATTATTTCTTCATATGAAAGCTCTTTCCTTTCCACAGAAATCAAGTGATCATAACCCAATTATGCTAGATTTAATTTCTACTTCAGAAGCTAAAGGTTTTCCATTTAGATATCGAAATGATTGGCATAAATTGGAAGGATATAATGATGTAGTTTATAAGGGTCTTAATGCAAGAGTGTGGGGTTTCAATGGTTTTCAGTTCATGCAAAAGCTCAGAAATTGCAAAAATGAGTTGAAGAATTAGAACAAACTAAGAGATAAAAATTCTGCTAGTCTTAAACAAGCTGAAGAAATTACCTTACAATTAGAAAGAGCTGCTGATAATGATCCAGAGGATATTGTCTTGTATGAAAATTACCTGTCAGCCAAAAAAGAATATCAGAATTTGCAACAAATCCATTTTAATAGGCTTAAACAACAAGCTAAAGTTTCCTGGTTGCAACAGTCTGATACTAATTCTAAGTTCTTTTATTCCAGAATGACAAATAGAAGATTTTTTAATCATATTAGAGCTTTAATTGGTCAAGATGGAAATTTATTGTATAAAGCTGAAGAAATTGAGCTGCAAGCTATCAATTATTTTGAAGGTTTGTTTAATGGATCAAGCAATATAACTTTTCCAGATTTTCATCCTATTGCCACCATTAACTTATCGGGACAGCAATTTCTATTAAAGTCCATTGATCTATCAGAAATAAAAGATGCAGCATTTTCAATTCATGATGATTCCAGCCCTGGGCCAGATGGAATTAATGCAAAGTTCTTTAAAATTCATTGGGATAATTTGAAAAATGACTTGCTGTTGGCAATTTCTGATATTTTCAGAACAGGTAAACTGCCAAAGTCTTTGAATCATACATTTATCACACTGATCCCTAAAAATGATAGACCTTCTGAAATTTCATACTACATGCCAATTGCTTGTTGCAATGTCTATTATAAAAAAATTTCTAAGGTGCTATGTAATAGACTAAAACATTTTCAGCCTCATTTAATCTCAGAAAATCAGAGTGCATTTATATATGATAGATACATTGGTGACAATATATTGCTAGCACATGAATTATTGAGGGATTTTAAGAAAAAAGGGATGCCAAAAATTGTGTGAAAGTTGATTTGCAGAAGGCATATGACTGTGTGAATATAGAGTTCATTTGCTACATTATGTCCTGCATGGGGTTCCCTAATCATTTCATTAACATCATTTTTGAGTGTATGTCAACTGCTACCTATTCCATCATGGTTCAAGGGGTTCCTAAAGGATTTATAACTTCTAATAGGGGTATAAGACATGGTGATCCTTTATCCCCTTATCTTTCTTCTTTAGCTATGCAATACTTCTCATTTATGATGGATGAAGCAACTCAACAAAAGAAATTTCAGCCAAGCAGTACAATCAAACCAATTATTTCTCACTTACTGTATGCTGATGATTTGATGATTTTTGGTAAATCATCTATTTTGAATGCTGAAGTTTTAAAGAAGATATTTCAGAACCTCAGTTTTTTTGCTGGACTTAATGTAAATGCTTCAAAGAAAAAAGTATTTTTCAGTAACTCAGTGATAAATTCTGAACAGATTCTACATATCCTCCAATTTCAACAAGGTACTCTACCTATAAAATATTTGGGGGCCCTTTATCAACCAATTATTTACAATATTCAGAATGTAATTCTCTCATTCAAAGGATACAAGGGAAAATAAATGGTTGGGAAACAAAATTACTCAGTTTTGCAGGGAGGGCTGAGTTGATAAATACAGTTATCACCCCCATTATTTTATATTGGATTTTCATTTATCAAATTCCAGAATTTACTATTGATAAGATGAATTCACTCTGTGCTGATTTTTTCTGGGGGGGATCATCTCATAAGGTGTCATGGCATAATTTGTGTAGACCAAAAGCTGAAGGGGGTGTTGGTCTAATTTTTTTTCTTCAGATCTTAAAAAAGCAGCTTGTGTGAAATTGCTTTGGAAATTTTTAGACAACACATCACTCTGGAGTAATTGGATGCATAACAAGTACTGCAAAAAAGATTTTTTTGGACAATGGCTTTAGACAATAATTCTTCTTCTACATGGAAATCTATGCTAAGGTTAAGAAGAAGATCTAAGCAGCTGTTTAATAAAGTTATTGCTAATGGTGTTGACACTTATATGTGGCATGAACCGTGGATAAATTGTAAAAGTCTGGTTGATTTACTTGGGTATGATAGATTAAATCTAATTGGTGCTACAGATCAGAAAGTGAATAACATCATCAGGAATGAGATGTTTATACCTTAAATTCATCCATCTACTAGGGAATTGATTGATGAAATCTATTCCATATCCACTTATCCAAATAAAAGACAAGATTTTTACGAATGGTGTGAGGGTGGTCAGTTTTCCTTCCATAGAGCTTGGGATTATCTGAGAAACCATGATCAAAAGGAAGATTTTTATTCAGTTATTTGGCATGGTAAAAATAGTAAAAAAATATCTTTTATCACTTATCTTGCTATTATTGGCAGATTGAACACGAAGGACAGACTTCAAAGATTCAACAATATTACAGATCCGCTTTGCCCCCTTTGCAACAATCATCCAGAGACTTTCCAACATTTGTTCTTTATGTGCGACTTCTTAGCTTTCATTTGGTTATCGTTGAAGCAAAAACTAGATCTTGCTCCAAATTTGACAGATCTGAAGGAAGAAGCTTTGATTATATTCAATAATTTTAAGAAAAAAGATCAATTGAAGGATCTAGCGTGTGCTACCTTTACTTGCGCTGTTTATTCCATCTGGAAAGAGAGGAACTTGAGAGTATTCCATGGCAAAAACTCGAGTTCTTCGTCATGTCTCTGGAAGATTGAAAGTGAAGTCAAATGGTTGGTGAATAACAATGGAAGTAAATGTTCTAGAGACGGTAGAAGTGAAGTGATACTGGGTAGATGGGGTATTGATCTCATTGATACCGGTTGACTGATGAGGTGTCGGTTTTTGTGGTTTGAGAAGTGGTTGGGCCAGGTTGGGCTGAAGTGTGTGATTTGTAGTTGGATTTTCTTTTATTTTAGCTTTGTTGTATTTTGGTTTGCTATGGTATATGTTTGTTCACAAAATTTATAAGTACTCTTTTTCCTTGTAAGGTACCCATCTAGGTTAGGGGGATTACAAGGTTTTAATGAGGCTTATAAAGGAGGGCTATTGGTTTTTAGAAATAAAGTTAACCAATTTTCAAATATATATATATATATATACACACACACACACACACACACACATATTTGAGCATACAAAAAGATACACAATTCATAAACAAAAAAATTATGTGCTTACTAAACAAACACCTTTTACATATGTAAGCATACCATCTAACCAAACTCATTACTAATGGACCATTCATTTCATAAATTCCATGGTAAATAAACACCTCAGGACGCCATTTTTATCAGAAAAAAGATAAACGATTTTATCTTTTTCTCAGAAAATCGTATAACTTATACTTTTAACAGAAAAAAGATAAATGTTTTCATCTTTTTCTCAGAAAACCATTTAATTTTATTCTTTTTAATAGAAAATCCTATAAGGCCTATATATATACAACCTTGACAAAACACATTGCCCTTCTATTGGTTATAAAAACAAAACCAATACTTATATATATATGTATGTGTGTGTGTATATATATATATATAAACATTTCCATCTTCTAGAATATTTCAATAATAGTTACGTATGTCTTTGTATAAAAATACATTACTCATCTAAAAAGATAATCCCATTTATTTATTTATTTTCTTTGTTTTTACATAATAAAAATATATCAATTGTTTTTATAATTGCATTTTTGTAATTAACAATTTTTTATTGTTTAGTAGAATATCTTATTTTATTTCATGTTTTTAAAAATTGCATCTATCTAAAGGTAAATTTTATTCTAATCCACGATTTTAGTAAGTTAATCCACCCTATTTTATTGGATCGTTGACTTTCACTAAAATTTCATTTTTAATCAGTGTATCCACCTAAATAAAAATATGTTTTTTTCTTCTCAATCTTCTTCTCTGCTTTGCATGTACTCTTGTTTTTAAAATCCTATAATCTAAATCCAAGTTTTAGTGGAGTAATTCAACGTAATAACAGAAAGTAGTTTGCTTATTTTTTGTTAGAAGTGATTGATTGTCCAGTAGAATGAGATGTTTTCCATTGCCATGCAAACTTGCAACATATATATAACAATTGATAATTCATTTGTATGAGTTTTTCTGGGTGTAGCAGTTATGTTCATTTTTTTTTGGGAAAAAAATGTAGCCAACAAAACAAATGTTTGGAATAATGGCCTCCTCCCCACACCAAAAAAGAAAAAGAAAAGAGGTTTGGAATAATCCAAGTGATAGCAATCATATTAGCTTGTTAATTTAAATACAAGTTGCGCCAAAACTGTTTACTACATCACACTAATTATTTTCTTGGTATCCAGTTTTCAATAAATCTAAGTTTTCACTAGAGATTTATGAAATTTCAATAAATTTGAGTTTTCAATGTACTATAGATATTGCCAATGATGAAAGAAAGCGATCAAAATGTATTAAATTCGAATATTCTTTATGTACTTCAGTTTTAAATATTTCACCTTCTACTACAATTTTTGATGGATGCAATTTTTTTGTCTTAATAGCTAAAACCAAGGAGGTTATATTACCAATTTCACTACCTTTGTAGCACATGCTCTTATTAAGCCGGGAAATAGTACTCGTAGGAAGAACAAAAATATTTTTGTTAAATTATTTGGATTCGGTTCAAAATGATGGTATTAATTCTTTAAGGCTATGTAAAACGACTGCCGTATTCCTTGTGTTTGGTCAAACTATCTTATGGTAAATCCAACACAGCATAAAAAATGCTACTCATTTTGGTCTATTGAAAGGCCAAGAGCTTGGTAATGCAACTTTGTGTACATATCCAGGCTGCTGGTAAATTATTTCAGATTATTCATTGATTTCTATTTGAGTTGCAATTTCTGGTTTCCTTCTTTTGTATATGTTTGCTGCAATCCATTGTCCAATAATTGAGGCGTTTTGTAATGTCATGGTAAAACAAGAAGCACAAAAATCGATTAAGCTACATGATAGGGTGAAATCTTTAAGTTAATCCACTCGTGGATTAACTTACAAAATAGTCGTGGATTAACTTATTAAAGTAAATTGGTGGATTAACTTATTAAAACCGTGGATTAGAATAAAAATTACCTTTACTAAAAGATAAAAGATAAGTTACATTAAATATTTTATTTCAGATTTAAAAAAAGATAATTGCATCTATTTTTTAGATTTAAAAATGATTTCAGTTGTTCTATTAATTTACTGTTTTCACTTGTTGTTTCATAAAGTCATAAAGGTGTGCCATGTTACTAGTTGTATATGATACGAGCGGTGATAAATACCAATGATATCAGCAATGATTGCCAGCAATTGATAATACCAATGAATTTATGTGATAATTTTGTGCTCTTCTCATTCAGGTGAGGATTGGCTTCGTCCTTTTAAAGGTGCAAACTAGAGGGTAACTCTTTAATGTGGATTCTGAAGATTACAAAATTCAAGAAGAATTATATTTTGTAAAAGAACGGGAATGGAAACAACTAAAGAGTTTAGAAAGTTGCAGAATGAAGGTGGTTAATTTTGTTGGTAGTCTTAATAGTAAGAAGAAGTTCAAAATCGACAGCATATATAATATATTTTTCTCAGCAAAAATGAAGTTTAAACTGTGTTTTGCAAAAAAGCTAAATGTATAATGCATATATCTTTTTCGATTCTATCATATAGTATTTGTTTTTTTGTTTTGCTTTTGTTGGTGTATATAATTAGTTGGTGGATTTTGTTGGTGTGCATGATTAATTGGTAGCATGATGTAAGTTTTAATGCAGTTGATTGTCTGTTAATATTTTCTTATCTGCAATTTGTTGCTGCTTATTATTATTCGTGTTTGGAGTTGTGTATTGAAATGATGTTGTCTTGAACAATTGTGTTTATTTGAAGTTTTAATGTAATTGATTGTCTCTTAATATCAAACCGTCTAAGCACATATGTATGTAACAGATTATGTGCTTACTAAACAAACAACTTTTACTTATGTAAGCATACCATCTAACCAACCTCATTACTACTGGGCCATTCATTTCATAAATTCCATGGCAAATAAATACTCCAGGGCGCCATTTTTATCAAAAAAAAAAAATCGATTTTATCTTTTTCCCAGAAAATCATATAACTTATACTTTTAACAGAAAAAAGATTTTATCTTTTTCCCAGAAAATCATATAACTTATACTTTGAACAGAAAAAAGATAAATGGTTTCTCAGAAAATCATATAATTTTATCTTCTTGGGCTATTTTGTAATGGCATAGTAAAAATTTAGTAGAAGATGATGGGTTGAACCTTGTTAAACTACCAACAAATAGTAGCTACAAAAAGATAAAGCAAAGACCAAAGCCACTTATAATATAATTAGTTACAAAGAAAAGGTGTTACAAATAAACAGAAAGATTGCAAAATGGAGCATAATGTGCACTGCATGTCAAACCCAAGAAGAAACAACAATGCGAAGATTTATAATATACAAAAGAAGCAACTCAAATCCTTTCACTACACAAATTTACCCACTCTGTTGCAGTTGCAGGTTCATATTTACCATTGTCATTATACATACATAATTCAAAATCATTGCAAAAATCCAAGTGTCTATGGTAGTAAAATCAAGTTAAAACGGCTTCTGCAGAAGCATAACAGTGAACCTCTCCTGCAACCTTGCTTTCCTAGTCCCATTCCTCAAAGCCCGTAGCGCCTTGGCTGCAAATCATTTACAGTAAAAGTTAACGTATTATGAAATCATTTACAGTAAAAGATAAGTCTGTTTATCTTTTGTAGCTATTGATTGTAGAAACATTAAAACATAATTATATTTATTGAATACATAACAAAAGAATGGATATTTAATACAGTTGAAAGCAATATAGAATGGCTATTCCCATGCACATAAACGTAATGTTGTTATTACTTGATATAGGTCTGAAATTTATGCATTGATGTCCTCTTTCATTGAAGAAAATGCATAGTGGATGTTCAAAAAACAATCTAGAGAATTTTCGTGTTTTCAAATTTTATCTTGCATTAAAAAAAGTATAGTTATATGTTAGTAATCATGTACATACAGTTAACAAACTTATACTTTTAACAAAAAAAGATAAACGGTTTTATCTTTTTCCCAGAGAATCATATAACTTATACTTTTAACAGAAAAAAGATAAATGATTTTATCTTTTTATCAGAAAACCATTTAATTTTATTATTTTTAACAGAAAATCCTATAAGACCTATATATATACAACCTTGACAAAACTGTAATAACCCGAAAATCTGGGCCAGTTTAAAATTTTTATTTTGGCAATTTTAGCGAATTTTGATTATTTAAAATGAATTATTTTAAATAAAAACGACGAGAAATTTATCTTGAATATAATTAGAACGTATATATTATATACGCCGTCGTTAGAATATAATATTTATATATAATTATAATAGAATTGAAAATGGCGCGGTAGTTCGATAATTCGATTTCAAACTTCAATTGAATGTACCGGGTGCAAAACAATCCGGATTTTAGTGAAACCAAAAACAATGGGATCTAATTGATAATATCTTTCCAACGAATCCGAAAAATCAAGATTTCATATCGGGAATCAAAAGATATGTCCAGTTGAAAATTCTGAATAGTCGCTATGGAATTCAGGCCCTTAAAAAGGGACATTTTGCAAATAACCTCGGATTTCGACGAAACCAGTTCTGTTGGGTCCGTGATGTCAAGTTATTGTTAGGTTTCAAATTTCATAATTTTTCAAATCAATATGTGAGCGTGGCAAAGGAAAACGCGTTTGACCAGTTTCAGTTGATTTTAATCGACTGGAAATTGGCCATCTTTCCAACGGTCTCAGAATTGGATGAAATTAGTTTTGTTAGGACCGTATCGTCGATACGAAGCTAGAAAATATTTTTCTGGAATTTTTCAAGTTAATATGTGACCCCGGTAATTTGAAATGTAAGTTTAAAATTCAATATAGTGATTTAAATATAAATTCAACAGAAACTAATCGAAACGATTGAATCAGCTCACGATACATATCCCATTATGTTCGGAATGGGGGTAAAACGCTATGGGCGACAGGCGGTGGGTTCGATTCTGAAGTCGATAGAAAAAGTTACTGTTTGAGAATATAATAGAATAAAAAAATAGAATAAAAAAAAAATAACTTTCTCCCCATACCTCAGTCAAACCGGCCCCCACCCCATTTCAAAACCGTAATCGATTCAGTATTTATAAAAAAAAAAAACTATCTCGCGATCGACGGAGGAGCCCTGCCCTCCGCCGCCGGAGGCGCCGCCGCCCTCCGATCTCCCCACACGTCGCCAGACCCCCTCCTTCCTATCTCCTCCTCCTACTTCTTCAAATAACCCCCAAAAACCACGAAACCCGCAAATGCAGCCTCCCATGGTGAGCCTACGACCGTCACCCCCCCCCCAGGCCGCGCGCCTCCAGCCATCACCACCCCCGACCTCTGACGGTCGTTCCCCCTCCCTCCTCTCTAAAACCGAACCTCCAAACCCCCTCTTTTACCTAAAACCGCCAACACCAGCTAAGTGTGCCACCGCCGGCCAGTGCCACTCCCCCTAGCCAACCACCCACCACCTCCATGGCCCCTAGTTCGACGAAGAACACCCCCCTCCTCTGAAAATGCGATGTAAGTTTGTAATTTCGAGTTTTATTTATTTTCTTCGATCAAAAAATGATTTTTTTGGTGTAGAGAATAAAGGTATAATTTTTAAAATGATAAAAATACGGTTTTTAAGTAATAAAAATATGATTTTTATATATTGAACTTCGAAGTAAAAATATGATTTTTATATATTGAACTTCGAAGTAAAAATATGATTTTTATATATTGAACTTCGAATTAAAAATATGATTTTTATATATTGAACTTCGAATTAAAAATATGATTTTTATATATTGAACTTCGAATTAAAAATATGATTTTTATATATTGAACTTCGAATTAAAAATATGATTTTTATATATTGAACTTCGAATTAAAAATATGATTTTTATATGTTGAACTTCGAAATAAAAATATGATGTTTATATATTGAATAGCGAAGTAAAAACTCGATTTTTACATAGGTAGTGAAAGCGGGCGACGAAGGTAACAAAAAGGCGAGAACGAAGAAGATCTATATCAAAGTAGAGTCAAGATGATTGGATAGCTATCGGTGAGAATTTCTCACCTTTCAATTTCTTTTTCTAGTTATATATACATACTAGGATGCAGACGGTGCTTAGTAGCACCCGACACAATCGTCCACAGACCATGGACTTGTTTGTTTGGTTGCGTAGATTAGTTGGATTATTTGATTGAAATTGAATTGTGTGGTGAAATGAATGGATTGACTGATGTGTGAATGGCGTGGGCCTTCACTAGACCGGGGATAAGGCTAGGCCTTGTCCCGTTTCTAGTATCGTGCCGTTATGCCGCCGAAATTTTCTAAAATATGTTAGAAAATAAAAATATCATTTTATTGTGTAAATGAATTGAATAGAAATTCATAGGTTGAAATAAAATGTTTTATCGTTAAAAATATAATTTTAACGTGAAGTGAATAAAATAAAATATTCATTTATAAACCGGACGGTTTGTTTATGTACACCTATTTGAATGACATTGATTGGGACGATAAATTTTACACATCGCCCAACAGCACAAATAAAATATGTGTTTGATTGTTTGAAACCCCACACGGGTGTTGGGATGAAATTTGAAGTTCACTCATCCTGATTGATTAAATATGTCGATCGATCGATTGACAGGCTGTTATAAGCGTTAGATATCTATATTTGATGCTTATACAGTGTAGTGCACTTTGGTTGATGGTTGATTATTTTTCAATGATATTATATACATGTGTTGTATAGGATCCATATAATTAACTTTATATGGTGATTGATTGGGCCTCATTCCAATCGTGAAAATAAAGAATATTTTGATAATAACAAATATTTTGATAATAGGAAATATTTGAAATAGAATATTTGAAAATAGAAATATGTGAAGCCGTGATGATTAGATTGACGCCATTTTGACGTGAACGATATTTATATCGATTTTAAACGATTTCGAAATGAATTGAATTGAAAACGAATTCGAATTGAATTGAAAACGAATTCGAATTGAATTGAAAGTGAATTGAAATGAATTCAAATTGAATTGAAATTTGAATTGAATAGAAATGAATTTTAAAACGAATTTATAAAGAAGAATTCAATTTTGATTTGAATTGAAAAGGAAGTTGAAATTGCTTTTGAAACGAATTTAAAACTATTTATATAATTCGTTTTAAATAGAAATCGACGAAGTGTATATTATATATATTATATATATAATATAATGGCCTGAATAGAACGTGCCGCGCCGCGGCAGTTCGTGAATTTCGACCATTTATTTCAAACGGACATTACGGGAGATCCGACCGTCGGATTCTCCTAAAACCGGAACCGTTGGGTTCGTATCGAAAAGAGCTTTCTAACGAATATTAGAAATTTGAAATCTAACGATTGGATTTGGAATTATGTCCAAATCAAATTTGAAAAAGGTCGTTGTAAGTGCAGTTCGATGGCCGTTGATGGAAATCGACTGTACGGGCCTTGATAAAATTATTAAAAATAGTAATAATTTGTGTAAAATCATAAGAAATGATTTGTGAAGATTTGGGATGAAAGACTCCATATTTGAAAAGATAAAAATAGATTTTTATCGAAATGAACTAGTTTTGAACTAGAATTATAATTCTATTTATTTTTAAATAAATAAATTGAAATTGAAATGGTTTTGAAAATAACCAGAATTTCCAATGATTGCATTGGAGTGGATTTGAATCGAAATTGTCTTCGGAATATTTCGATGTTGGAATTCGTGATTATACAGATGTTGTTATGGAAATTTGAAAGATATATATATTTATATCGTTATTTCCGATACGACATTTGTTAATCGTAGAATTTGATATTGAATATAAGCCGATATATTTTCTATTCAGAGCCTTGTATTGAATATCAAATGTGATTTGGGTTTGTCGTGAATGGTGTCTTCACTAACACTGTTCTTGAACCCAGTTGAGAAATGATTAAATCTTTTTATTTAGATTTAATGAAGTGTACCAATTAAATAATATTTAATTGGAATTGAATTGATATTGATTTTTGGGTTTATCGTGAACAGTGTTTTAAAGAACACTCGTTCTTTAACCCGATAATTAATGAATGTGACTTTGGGTTTATCGTGAACCGTGTTTTAAATGACACGGATTCTTTAACCCAGTTAAAGATTAAAACTAAGTGGAGTTTTAATGAATCTTTAATTAGATTGAAAAGATCGAAAATGGAGTATCACCAGTTTTACTCCAAGCGATAGTTAAATCTTTAATTAGATTTGAACGTGAAATGGTAATTGAATTTACCGATAACACTGTGGTGTTAGATATGAAGTACTACCAGTTTTACTTCATGGGATGAATAGGTTGGGATTGGGAAAATAAAATAAATGATTACTTCGGTGTGGTTCGCTAATCCCGACTAGTTTGAATTGATATTCAAAGGAGATTAAAGAATAAATTCAAAGAATTTATCTTGGATAAAATTAATGGGAACTTTTCCCAAAGTATAGGAATATTTGAATAAAAGAATATTCTGAATTGGAATGAGGCGTATGTTGTGTTTGTGTAACACTTTTATAATATATACGCGAGTTATTCAGAAAGACCGGGTTTATCCCATTCTGAATAACTGATTCGACGTGGTGTCGAAGATGAAGACGATGGTCGAAGACCGGAAGTCTTCACGTCGTTTGGGTGATTACTGATGATCTTGATTGGGCTGTACACCCAAGAAGATGGAAACAGTTGGCGATCGTCCAGACGTACTTGGAGATCGATGGGTATGCGGGGTACTAGGTGCCTCCGGTTTCGTTCAGACCCAGAACGGACTTGTGAATGGACTGTGTGTCTGACATTGGATTTTAGTCTGTGTGATTGATCTCTATTAAATATATATCTGTTTGGCGGCGGAGAATTTATTCTCTTGCTTAACGCCCTTCTCTGAGACGTACGAGCTCAGGGGTTATATATTGATGGATATCAAACGCATGGAGTGAATTGCCTGTGTGGCATGCCTAAGTGGCAATTGATCGAGGCTTCTGTTGAAAAGCAAAGTCTTGTGGTGATGATCAAAGCAAGGCCTTTGTGGCGTAGCTTTGTGTAACGTTTACTTCGCGTGTTTCACACCCGGTATGAACCAAAAACGGGAGACGGGCCTCAGGGAGGGCATGCGTTTCCTTCTAGCTAAAAAGTGGCGTCAGTGGTTTTACACGCCCTGACGAGTTTGACTTATGTGGTTGTTGCTGTTGCGAGGCGCCTCGGATTGATCGGTCGTTCTCGAACCGATGGAGTCATTTAGTTGACTCATTTACGCCCCAAAGGGCGGGGAAACGTAGTGTTCAGGCATTTTAATCCACATCGGTGGACCGGCCCTGTCGCTCCAAGGGTCACTCGAGCTCTGATCCTGAGACATGGGCTAGATTGTCTCGAATCGGTTGAGGACTATCTTTTGCCTCGGTTCATAGACGGAAATCCAATTTCCAAATACGTGACATTTGCGGTTTTATTTGTAGAGCCTAGTATGGCGACATAGTGGGATGGGGCGCTCATGCCGCCTATGATTGATACTTATGATTTGAAGTTGTTTTATACACTATGCACTTAAAATAGTATCAAATGATTTGTTTTAAACGTATCAAGCATTCTTTGGCTGTTATAAGGTAAAAACCCTATCCCCCGGCTTGCGTTGCATTGTGTGATAGGACCTGGGTCTTATAACAGCTTCATTTTTTCTTTATTTAGCATTGCGCTGTTGTTTTATGCACTGGTATTCTTGGGAGGAAACCCGTTCCGTGTTATACAGCGTGGTCCCTTGTTTTGCCTAACTTTAAAAATAAAGATTTATAACTGTTTTAGTTCTCACACCAGTCACATGACTGACCTGGAGTTTATTGTTTTAACCTAAACTCTGGGTGCCCTTATTTTGACACGGGCAGCTAGTAGTTTTGGTTTTGCAGATTTATATTCACAGGATCCTGGTTTACAGCTGGAACGATATCCGGAAAGCTTTGTATCCGTATATCTCTTCTAGTTGTGTATTGTATTATTTTCCGCTGCTATGTAATTAAATGTAATTTAAATCTCTGATATTTCTGTGTAATATTCATTTAGACTCTGTATATTCTTGTAATCTGATGCATTGTTGTAATATACAATGAAATGTTCTTCTGTTTGCGTTCTGTTGTGGTTTGTTCTCGAACTATCCGACGCTTTCCTTTACGGGGAAGTTACGGGTCGTTTCATTTGGTATCAGAGCTTTGGTTTACAAAGCTCAGAGAACAAGACACATTAGAACCATACGAAAGAATTCATCAGATATTGGATTAGTAATATCCCATGGGAATGACT
Source organism: Allium sativum (assembly GCA_030737875.1). Lineage (NCBI taxonomy): Eukaryota > Viridiplantae > Streptophyta > Magnoliopsida > Asparagales > Amaryllidaceae > Allium > Allium sativum. The sequence goes on from CM060925.1 coordinate 80,254,995, forward strand.
CGTTAGAGATAGGATCAGTAGTATCCTAGAACGAGTGTGAAGAGTATATTTTTAAAATGAAAACAATTTTTGTTTTGAAGATTTAAATCAATTATTCGTATTTGATTATCTATTTATATTGATGTGGAAAATCCAGTATATATAGATTTTGCGTATACGTCTGATCCGCGTGTATTTGAAATTTTAATATACTGGATAGATATAGAATCACACTCTAGTCGCCCGAAGATGATTCTGATGATAGTTCGAACATCATCAGAATTGGTATTCGTGTTTCGAAGGTGTGATATCTATATATTTCCTATTGACTGGTGTGAGAACCAAAATTAGATAGGGCCTATTGTTGTGATTTGGCATCAAAAATTTGATTTTTGTATATGTATCAAAATTATGAATTTGAAACGTTAATTCACTAATTGATTGATGTTTGTGTATTTTGTTTAATTGTTTGATAATTTTGAACCATTTAGCCTAATTATATCAAATATTGAATTGTATTGAAATTGGTCGCATTTGCTTGCATATACATGTACTTACATTGAACAGGTCATAGCAAGGAGGCTAGAGCAGAGAATAAAATTTGTTTGCCCGACAAATAGGTACATGTTTACTACGTAATTTCCTGTTTTATTTGGGTGATGATGATTTTATGAGCCTATTGGCTAGCCGCTTGGCTTTTTCTTTTTCTTTTTGAGATCTGAAGGACCGGGGAAGCTATTTGAAATTCCCCGATGCTCCCGGTGCAGGGGAGGTTATGGCAAAATTTTTCGAAAATTTAGGGTGTTAGCCAAATTTTTGAAATTTTTGAAAATTCTCAGAAACTAAAGAGTTGGAGAATGGAAGCCAGATCGAGCGTAGAGTTGATTAATCAAACCACTTTCGACTTTGTTCCTTTTCGGGGACGAAAAGTTTTAAGTGGGGGAGATTGTAATAACCCGAAAATCTGGGCCAGTTTAAATTTTTTATTTTGGCAATTTTAGCGAATTTTGATTATTTAAAATGAATTATTTTAAATAAAAACGTCGAGAAATTTATCTTGAATATAATTAGAACGTATATATTATATACGCCGTCGTTAGAATATAATATTTATATATAATTATAATAGAATTGAAAATGGCGCGGTAGTTCGATAATTCGATTTCAAACTTCAATTGAATGTACCGAGTGCAAAACAATCCGGATTTTAGTGAAACCAAAAATAATGGGATCTAATTGATAATATCTTTCCAACGAATCCGAAAAATCAAGATTTCATATCGGGAATCAAAAGATATGTCCAGTTGAAAATTCTGAATAGTCGCTATGGAATTCAGGCCCTTAAAAAGGGACATTTTGCAAATAACCTCGGATTTCGACGAAACCAGTTCTGTTGGGTCCGTGATGTCAAGTTATTGTTAGGTTTCAAATTTCATAATTTTTCAAATCAATATGTGAGCGTGGCAAAGGAAAACGCGTTTGACCAGTTTCAGTTGATTTTAATCGACTGGAAATTGGCCATCTTTCCAACGGTCTCAGAATTGGATGAAATTAGTTTTGTTAGGACCGTATCGTCGATACGAAGCTAGAAAATATTTTTCTGGAATTTTTCAAGTTAATATGTGACCCCGGTAATTTGAAATGTAAGTTTAAAATTCAATATAGTGATTTAAATATAAATTCAACAGAAACTAATCGAAACGATTGAATCAGCTCACGATACATATCCCATTATGTTCGGAATGGGGGTAAAACGCTATGGGCGACAGGCGGTGGGTTCGATTCTGAAGTCGATAGAAAAAGTTACTGTTTGAGAATATAATAGAATAAAAAAAAAATAACTTTCTCCCCATACCTCAGTCAAACCGCCCCCCCCCCCATTTCAAAACCGTAATCGATTCAGTATTTATATAAAAAAAAACTATCTCGCGATCGACGGAGGAGCCCTGCCCTCCGCCGCCGGAGGCGCCGCCGCCCTCCGATCTCCCCACACGTCGCCAGACCCCCTCCTTCCTATCTCCTCCTCCTACTTCTTCAAATAACCCCCAAAAACCACGAAACCCGCAACTGCAGCCTCCCATGGCGAGCCTACGACCGTCACCGCCCCCCCCAGGCCGCGCGCCTCCGGCCATCACCACCCCCGACCTCTGACGGTCGTTCCCCCTCCCTCCTCTCTAAAACCGAACCTCCAAACCCCCTCTTTTACCTAAAACCGCCAACACCAGCTAAGTGTGCCACCGCCGGCCAATGCCACTCCCCCTAGCCAACTACCCACCACCTCCATGGCCCCTAGTTCGACGAAGAACACCCCCCTCCTCTGAAAATGCGATGTAAGTTTGTAATTTCGAGTTTTATTTATTTTCTTCGATCAAAAAATGATTTTTTTTGGTGTAGAGAATAAAGGTATAATTTTTAAAATGATAAAAATACGGTTTTTAAGTAATAAAAATATGATTTTTATATATTGAACTTCGAAGTAAAAATATGATTTTTATATATTGAACTTCGAAGTAAAAATATGATTTTTATATATTGAACTTCGAATTAAAAATATGATTTTTATATATTGAACTTCGAATTAAAAATATGATTTTTATATATTGAACTTCGAATTAAAAATATGATTTTTATATATTGAACTTCGAATTAAAAATATGATTTTTATATATTGAACTTCGAATTAAAAATATGATTTTTATATGTTGAACTTCGAAATAAAAATATGATGTTTATATATTGAATAGCGAAGTAAAAACTCGATTTTTACATAGGTAGTGAAAGCGGGCGACGAAGGTAACAAAAAGGCGAGAACGAAGAAGATCTATATCAAAGTAGAGTCAAGATGATTGGATAGCTATCGGTGAGAATTTCTCACCTTTCAATTTCTTTTTCTAGTTATATATATATACTAGGATGCAGACGGTGCTTAGTAGCACCCGACACAATCGTCCACAGACCATGGACTTGTTTGTTTGGTTGCGTAGATTAGTTGGATTATTTGATTGAAATTGAATTGTGTGGTGAAATGAATGGATTGACTGATGTGTGAATGGCGTGGGCCTTCACTAGACCGGGGATAAGGCTAGGCCTTGTCCCGTTTCTAGTATCGTGCCGTTATGCCGCCGAAATTTTCTAAAATATGTTAGAAAATAAAAATATCATTTTATTGTGTAAATGAATTGAATAGAAATTCATAGGTTGAAATAAAATGTTTTATCGTTAAAAATATAATTTTAACGTGAAGTGAATAAAATAAAATATTCATTTATAAACCGGACGGTTTGTTTATGTACACCTATTTGAATGACATTGATTGGGACGATAAATTTTACACATCGCCCAACAGCACAAATAAAATATGTGTTTGAATTTTTGAAACCCCACACGGGTGTTGGGATGAAATTTGAAGTTCACTCATCCTGATTGATTAAATATGTCGATCGATCGATTGACAGGCTGTTATAAGCGTTAGATATCTATATTTGATGCTTATACAGTGTAGTGCACTTTGGTTGATGGTTGATTATTTTTCAATGATATTATATACATGTGTTGTATGAGATCCATATAATTAACTTTATATGGTGATTGATTGGGCCTCATTCCAATCGTGAAAATAAAGAATATTTTGATAATAACAAATATTTTGATAATAGGAAATATTTGAAATAGAATATTTGAAAATAGAAATATGTGAAGCCGTGATGATTAGATTGACGCCATTTTGACGTGAACGATATTTATATCGATTTTAAACGATTTCGAAATGAATTGAATTGAAAACGAATTCGAATTGAATTGAAAATGAATTCGAATTGAATTGAAAGTGAATTGAAATGAATTCAAATTGAATTGAAATTTGAATTGAATAGAAATGAATTTTAAAACGAATTTATAAAGAAGAATTCAATTTTGATTTGAATTGAAAAGGAAGTTGAAATTGCTTTTGAAACGAATTTAAAACTATTTATATAATTCGTTTTAAATAGAAATCGATGAAGTGTATATTATATATATTATATATATTATATATATAATATAATGGCCTGAATAGAACGTGCCACGCCGCGGCAGTTCGTGAATTTCGACCATTTATTTCAAACGGACATTACGGGAGATCCGACCGTCGGATTCTCCTAAAACCGGAACCGCTGGGTTCGTATCGAAAAGAGCTTTCTAACGAATATTAGAAATTTGAAATCTAACGGTTGGATTTGGAATTATGTCCAAATCAAATTTGAAAAAGGTCGCTGTAAGTGCAGTTCGATGGCCGTTGATGGAAATCGACTGTACGGGCCTTGATAAAATTATTAAAAATAGTAATAATTTGTGTAAAATCATAAGAAATGATTTGTGAAGATTTGGGATGAAAGACTCCATATTTGAAAAGATAAAAATAGATTTTTATCGAAATGAACTAGTTTTGAACTAGAATTATAATTCTATTTATTTTTAAATAAATAAATTGAAATTGAAATGGTTTTGAAAATAACCAGAATTTCCAATGATTGCATTGGAGTGGATTTGAATCGAAATTGTCTTCGGAATATTTCGATGTTGGAATTCGTGATTATACAGATGTTGTTATGGAAATTTGAAAGATATATATATTTATATCGTTATTTCCGATACGACATTTGTTAATCGTAGAATTTGATATTGAATATAAGCCGATATATTTTCTATTCAGAGCCTTGTATTGAATATCAAATGTGATTTGGGTTTGTCGTGAATGGTGTCTTCACTAACACTGTTCTTGAACCCAGTTGAGAAATGATTAAATCTTTTTATTTAGATTTAATGAAGTGTACCAATTAAATAATATTTAATTGGAATTGAATTGATATTGATTTTTGGGTTTATCGTGAACAGTGTTTTAAAGAACACTCGTTCTTTAACCCGATAATTAATGAATGTGACTTTGGGTTTATCGTGAACCGTGTTTTAAATGACACGGATTCTTTAACCCAGTTAAAGATTAAAACTAAGTGGAGTTTTAATGAATCTTTAATTAGATTGAAAAGATCGAAAATGGAGTATCACCAGTTTTACTCCAAGCGATAGTTAAATCTTTAATTAGATTTGAACGTGAAATGGTAATTGAATTTACCGATAACACTGTGGTGTTAGATATGAAGTACTACCAGTTTTACTTCATGGGATGAATAGGTTGGGATTGGGAAAATAAAATAAATGATTACTTCGGTGTGGTTCGCTAATCCCGACTATTTTGAATTGATATTCAAAGGAGATTAAAGAATAAATTCAAAGAATTTATCTTGGATAAAATTAATGGGAACTTTTCCCAAAGTATAGGAATATTTGAATAAAAGAATATTCTGAATTGGAATGAGGCGTATGTTGTGTTTGTGTAACACTTTTATAATATATACGCGAGTTATTCAGAAAGACCGGGTTTATCCCATTCTGAATAACTGATTCGACGTGGTGTCGAAGATGAAGACGATGGTCGAAGACCGGAAGTCTTCACGTCGTTTGGGTGATTACTGATGATCTTGATTGGGCTGTACACCCAAGAAGATGGAAACAGTTGGCGATCGTCCAGACGTACTTGGAGATCGATGGGTATGCGGGGTACTAGGTGCCTCCGGTTTCGTTCAGACCCAGAACGGACTTGTGAATGGACTGTGTGTCTGACATTGGATTTTAGTCTGTGTGATTGATCTCTATTAAATATATATCTGTTTGGCGGCGGAGAATTTATTCTCTTGCTTAACGCCCTTCTCTGAGACGTACGAGCTCAGGGGTTATATATTGATGGATATCAAACGCATGGAGTGAATTGCCTGTGTGGCATGCCTAAGTGGCAATTGATCGAGGCTTCTGTTGAAAAGCAAAGTCTTGTGGTGATGATCAAAGCAAGGCCTTTGTGGCGTAGCTTTGTGTAACGTTTACTTCGCGTGTTTCACACCCGGTATGAACCAAAAACGGGAGACGGACCTCAGGGAGGGCATGCGTTTCCTTCTAGCTAAAAAGTGGCGTCAGTGGTTTTACACGCCCTGACGAGTTTGACTTATGTGGTTGTTGCTGTTGCGAGGCGCCTCGGATTGATCGGTCGTTCTCGAACCGATGGAGTCATTTAGTTGGCTCATTTACGCCCCAAAGGGCGGGGAAACGTAGTGTTCAGGCATTTTAATCCACATCGGTGGACCGGCCCTGTCGCTCCAAGGGTCACTCGAGCTCTGATCCTGAGACATGGGCTAGATTGTCTCGAATCGGTTGAGGACTATCTTTTGCCTCGGTTCATAGACGGAAATCCAATTTCCAAATACGTGACATTTGCGGTTTTATTTGTAGAGCCTAGTATGGCGACATAGTGGGATGGGGCGCTCATGCCGCCTATGATTGATACTTATGATTTGAAGTTGTTTTATACACTATGCACTTAAAATAGTATCAAATGATTTGTTTTAAACGTATCAAGCATTCTTTGGCTGTTATAAGGTAAAAACCCTATCCCCCGGCTTGCGTTGCATTGTGTGATAGGACCTGGGTCTTATAACAACTTCATTTTTTCTTTATTTAGCATTGCGCTGTTGTTTTATGCACTGGTATTCTTGGGAGGAAACCCGTTCCGTGTTATACGGCGTGGTCCCTTGTTTTGCCTAACTTTAAAAATAAAGATTTATAACTGTTTTAGTTCTCACACCAGTCACATGACTGACCTGGAGTTTATTGTTTTAACCTAAACTCTGGGTGCCCTTATTTTGACACGGGCAGCTAGTAGTTTTGGTTTTGCAGATTTATATTCACAGGATCCTGGTTTACAGCTGGAACGATATCCGGAAAGCTTTGTATCCGTATATCTCTTCTAGTTGTGTATTGTATTATTTTCCGCTGCTATGTAATTAAATGTAATTTAAATCTCTGATATTTCTGTGTAATATTCATTTAGACTCTGTATATTCTTGTAATCTGATGCATTGTTGTAATATACAATGAAATGTTCTTCTGTTTGCGTTCTGTTGTGGTTTGTTCTCGAACTATCCGACGCTTTCCTTTACGGGGAAGTTACGGGTCGTTTCAAAAACACATTGCCCTTCTATTGGTTATAAAAACAAAACCAATACTTATATATATATAAACATTTCTAGGTTTGTACGAACATATGTATTCACTTGGTTCATAATACCTAGTCAATATTATATATATAACAATGGCATAGCAAGTCATATGTTATATACTGAGTTGATGTCCTCCTTCATTGATGTCCTCCTTATATATATAGGATTATCTAATATACAAGCATATTACAAAATGTAAACAAGTTTACCTTTTTAAAAAAGATATTTTAAAAAATTGTTATGTTTTTCATCTCATTATCTTAATTTGTCCATATGAGATTTAGGGTATGATTTCACAACATCTATACCTTTTAAAAAAGTGTTATGTTTTTATAAAGATGAATTATAAAAACGAACCATCTATGATATGAGATTTCTGCAAGAACTTTTGGTTATTTCTATTTGATTATGCGATTTTCCATTGTATCAAAAATATAATTCTATTTAAAAAGATAGACTTGTTTATCTTTTCAAACTACTTCAATTATCGGTTCAAAAATATCAACAACATATTCTATGTAAAAGATAGGTGCAATTATCTATTAGTAAAAGGTGATTGCAATTATCTATTTTAGTAAAAGATATTTGCAATTATATTTTAGTAAAAGATAGATGCAATTATATTTTAGTAAAAGATAATTAACAACAAATATGTTTATCATGTATCAATAATTATCAAATATCTAATCCTTATAGGATTTTCTGTTAAAAATAATAAAATTAAATGGTTTTCTGGGAAAAAGATAAAATAATTTATCTGTTTTCTCTTAAAAGTATAAGTTATATATTATGTTATATGTACCACTGAATATGTATGTATGACTAACATCTACCACTGAATATGTACGTATGATTAACCAAACAGTTTCATATTATGTTATATCATCACAAAACAACAAACATCACACATGCATAAATAGCAACACTGGAATAAAAATGAACTTACTTCTTACTTATTCAAGGATAAACACAAATAATCGATGAACAACAAACAACAAAGAAAAATAAGTACTTATTTGTTCAACAACTATTGAACAGAAATTACGAAATAATATAAAGATGAAAACCTAGATTCATACCTACCGAGTCTTTATTTTGAGAATATCGACTTATTTTAGAAAATTAATTTTTTTGAGAAGATCCACTTAGGGATTTAGGTAATTATGAATCGTCTTCGGTTTTAGGGATTGGAATCGATCAGAGAGGGCGAAAATGAAAATGATCGCAATTGAATTTAGATGAAGCCGAATGGAAATCGATTGATTTTGGGTAAAACTTAGGTTTGATTGAGAAAGGGCGAAATGAAGAAACAAAAGAACAGATTGAAGGAAGAGGTGTTTTGTGTTTTTTGTCCTGGAATATAATTAATGTAAAGTCGTGTCCTTTAAACTTATTGTTTAACTAAAGGAGGCCCTTAATGTATAATGCCCCTTGTTTTCACCAAAAAATGGCTCAAACACCAAGGGTACGAAAATTGTATGTGACGACCCCAAAACCCCGTTGAACGGTGGCAAGGGTAATCTTTGGAATATAACACATAAATAGATAATAGCAGAACATAATTATAAATACACCAGATAATGTACAATAGAATACACTGGATAAACATAATCATCAGGGTTACACAGTATACAGGATCATACTTAGTACAAATACAGTTCAACTATACATAAATGTCTACAGTGGAAAACAAACATAATATGTACAATAGGAGCTGAACAGCATAAAAAGAGATAAATGATAGAATCCATCTTCAGCTCCAGCTATCCAGAAAGAGCCTGCTAAAACCTGAATACAAGGCTGCCCGTGTAGAAAAAGGGGCACCTGAGTTTGCAAGTGAAACAAACTACGAGTCAGTCATGGGACTGGTATGAGAAATCTACTTAACACATTTTATAATATGGCTAATCACAGGACCACGCCACTTTCGCGGAACGGGTTTACTCCATTGGATTGCCAGTGCTTTACAACAAATAAATCTTTTAAACATCGCAATGCTTTTTATAAAAATGAAGCCATTATAAGACTCAGTTCCCATCATATAATGCAACACAAACTGGAGGATAGAGTTTTACCTTATAATGGCAAAATATGCTTGATACGAATAAAACAAAAGCATTTGATATTATCACTAGTGTTTATATGTTTCAAAAACAATTTCAATCATAACTATCAATCATAGACGGCATGGGTACCATATATCATGTCGCCATATATAGGTTTACAATCAAAACCGCACAGTTACGTATTTGGAAATTGGATTTCCGTCATGAACCAAGGCAAAAGATAGTCCTTACCGACTTCGAGACTCTCTAGCCCGAGCCTCAGGACCCAAACTCATGTGGGCCCTTGGATCGTCAGGTCCGGTCCACCGATGTGGATTAAAATGCCTGACCACTGCGTTTCCCCGCCCTTTGGGGCGTAAATGTGCCAACGAATGACTCCATCGGTCCCGGAACGACCGATATATCTGAGGCGCCTCGCAACAGCAACAACCACACAGGTGAAAATAATATATATGTTAACCAGTTTAAGCACTGACACCACCTCTAGCTAGAAAGAAACGCATGTCCTTCCTAAGGTCCTCTCCTGTTTCTGGTTCATACCGAGGTGTTCGGCTCGCGAATTCACGTTATACACAAAGCTATGTCACACAGGTCGTGCTTTGATCATCAACCACAAGACTTTGCTTTTCAACAGAAGCCTTGATCCCTGCATCTTAGCATGCCACACAGGCAATTCACACCATACAACTGATGGCTATCAATCACACAGAATGAATTCCAATGTCAGACACACAGTCCATTTGCAAGTTCGTTCTGGGCCTGAATGAAACCGGAGGCACTATATACCTCGCATACCCATCGATCTCCACGTACGTCTGGACGATCACCACATATTATCTATATTTCGGGATGCCTCCCAATGAAGACATCAGTTACCATCCAATCGAGGTGAAGATCTCCGGTCTTCAACCACCGTCTTCATCATCGACTTCTTATCGTCGATTCAGTTATTCAGAATGGGATAAACCCGGTCTTTCTGAGCAACTCGCGTATATAAAAACAAGTGCTACACAAACACAACATACGCCTCATTCCAATTCATCAGTCACCAACCGTAAATTAGTAAGAGAACGATTTCCCAAGTATTAACCTCGAAGGCCGAAACCAACATCAGATCAAAACCCAGGAAACCATTCGACTTAGCTAACCTTCAGTTAGTTTCTAAATTTCACATTCCTAGGGAAAGGTTCCCATTATTTTTATCAAAGATAAATTCTTTAGTAAAATTTTCATGTCAAACACATTCAACCATCAAATATCTAATAAACTGGGTAAATTCGGTTTATTTCCATTCCATATCGTTTATAATATTTTATAACGATTTATCGCTATTTTTATTTATTTAAAAATAGTCGTTTCATTCAAACGACGCTTCAGGCCGTAACGCGGCTGTGGCGCTGTTTTTCTTCAGATTTGATTTACACATATCTGAAAATCTAACCGTTGGATCTTCACAAATTTTATATCATTAGAAAGATCTTTTCAAAACGAATCCAACGGTTTCAGTTTTGGTAAAATCCGACGGTCGGATCTCCCGGTACACTCGTTTGATGTTTCAATTTCAAAATACGAACTACAGCGTCGTTATTCGATTTAATTTAATTTAATTATATTTATATATATATATAAATATAATCGATTCTGGCGCTGTTTTTCTTCTGATTTGAATTAAACATTCCAGACAATCCAACCGTTGGATTTTCACAAAGTTGGTGTCGTTGGAAAGATATTTCCAAAGCGAACCTAACGATTTCGGTTTCGGGAAAATCCGATAGTCGGATCTCCCGCACTAATCGTTTGAAATCATGGTTTCAAAACACAAACTACAGCTTCGTTATTTGATATATTTTAATTATATTTGTATATATATATATATATAATCTAACCTTCGATTTCAAAACCATATTCTTTTCATACATTTGATAAAAATGATATTTTTATCCAACAGACATTATTTCGACACTTCACTATTTTTAACAATTCATGTATATAATAAAAATGTGATTTTTATTGTAAAACAATTTATTTCAAAACTCGACTATTTTATATAATTCATATAGATGATAAAAATATGATATTTATTATAAAACAATTTATTTCAAAACACGACTATTTTATATAGTTCATATAGATGATAAAAATATGATTTTTATTATAAAACAATTTATTTCAAAACATGAATGTCGTTCAACACATGAATTTTTATTCAACACATGAATTTCTATTCAACACACGAATATAGTTTCAGCACATGAAAATAATTCTAACACATGAATATTATTGAAAATTTCGGCAGCATAACGGTAGGGTAGTTAAAACCGGGACCGTCCCTAGTACGGCTCCTCGCTCTACCTTAAAGCCTCGCAGCTTTTGACAATGGGGATTTCATGCATCTAGTTCGCACACAGGCGGCATGTTTATTTTTTTTTTCTTTTCCACAAACTAATCCTATGTGGTTTCAAACAAATAATTCTCAACCATAAACGGGTATTTTTCAACCACAATGAATCAATTTCAATCACAAACAATTCTAATCAACCATTCGCTATCAACCAATTTTCACACCAATCACAACCAATAAATATCGTCCATGGTTTGTGGACGAGGGGCATATATATATATATATTTATATAAGTATATTTCACTTCTATTTCAACACATATATAATTTTTACAACGCATATATAACTTATACATCGAACATACAACTTATACAATGCTTATACATGAGGTGTACAACGCTTATATAACTCATACTTCGAATATATAATTTATACGTCGTCATTTCCATATCGTTTATAAATCAGAAATCTCACATTGGGTTCCACTCCACCAAAAATAGCAAAAGGCTCAGAAAAATATCCGGTCTCTTCTAGAATGTAGAAGGCATCCACACGAGTCAACTGTCTCTTGTTTCACTGAATTTCGTCAACAAACGAAAAAAATATGATTTTTATTGTAAAATCATAAACCGTAGCGCTTTAAAGTGCTATTAAATAGTTTAATATAATTTCAGCCGTTACCTTTCAGAACTAGTTCGAAACTAGGTATTGATTTTTCGCGAAATCCGTGAAGGGGTTGGACGATCGGGCTATGCAGCGTCGAAGGGGGGTAGAGGGCACACCTGCGCACAGTGGAGTGGGCCCACTCGGTGGTCGGAATTCGCCCCGGCGACGGTCGAAAGTGGCCAACTTCCCGAGCTCGATTCGAGCTTAATACTCCACGAAAAATTTCAAACTTTATATTGATGTGAAGCTCATGAGACGATCTACAAAAACCTCAACTGGGGAATGTGATTTTGGTGCGTGGATTGGTCGGAAATTGCCCGGGAAGTTTTGAATCCCTTTCCCTCGTCGATCAGAGGGTTTTACGGGGAGAGAGAAAAATGGTTGACCAATGATTTTTTTTAATATTTTTATATTTTAAAAATCCAAAAATACCCCTCTTTACATACTGACTCCAATCCAAACCCAACGACTATCGTCCCTAGCCAAATACCCCCATTCCGAACACAATGGGATATGTTTCGAAGGCCCATTCGACTGTTTCAGTCAGATTTCCTTCAAATTAAAATATAAAACATTCAATATTTAATTTGAACGTACATTTCAATTTGCCGGGGCATATACTGATCCCAAAAATTCCAGAAAAATAAATCTATCTATGTTTTGACGATACAGTCCCGACAAAACTAGTTTCGTCGAATTCTAAGACCATTTGAAAAATGGCCATTTTCTGGTCGATCCAATTTAACAGTAATTGACAAAACACATTTTCCCTTGCCACGCTCACATACTAGCTTAAAAAATTATGAAAGTTGAAACCTAGCAATAATTTGACATCCCAGATCCAACAAAAGTGGTTTCGTCGAATTCTGAGGTCGTTTGCAAAATGGCCATTTTCACGGGCTATATAAACTCTATAGCGACCTTTCTGAAAATTCATTTGGCCATAACTTTTGCTTCCCGCCACGAAACTTCGATTTTTCAGATTCGTTAGAAAGATATTCGCTAACGGATTTAAATATTTTTGGTTTCAATAAAATCCGTTTTATTTTGCACCCAGTACAATCAGTCAAAGTTTGAATTTAATTTTTGAAACCTCCGCGCGATTTCAGGCCTTGTTTATAATTCAAAGTAATTATATTTATTTTCAAACGTCGATTCAAACTTACTTTTCATCGTTATTATTTAAAATATTTATTTTAAATAATTAAAATCCACCAAAATAGCCAATTTAAATTTTTTTAAATTGGTTCAGATTTTCCGGGTTGTTACAATCTCCCCCACTTAAAACTTTTCGTCCCCGAAAAGGAATAAAGTCGAAAGTGGATTAATTAGCCAACTCTACTTTCAATCTGCTTCCATTCTTCAACTTTTCAGTTTCTAAGAATTTTCAAATTCTTCAAAAATTTGGCTAACATCCTAAATTTTTGAAAAATTTCGCCATAACCTCCTTTGTACGGGGAGGGTTTGGAAATTTATTGGGTCGTATTAGGTACCCAATAAATCCTAATAAGCAATGCACATATTTATAGTGATATATTCCGGTATCCACAGGGGAGTGTGTATAGATCATAACTCCAGAGAATAAATTCTCATCACCCTATAAATGGTTTTTGTGCCTTAATGACTAGAGAGACGTGTTTATTGTCATCTCCAGACCCGTGTGGGGTTTTTATTAATCTTGCAATTTACCGTTACATTTTATATGGTCCATATCAGTCATCCGTTCAACCTGTAAAATTTAGTCATCGCCATACAAGCCTCTTGCTCGTATGGTAAATCTTCAACCTCGTCATACAAGCCCCAAATGCTTATGTGGTATATGATGAAGTATGCCTATCTTCAAGAAGTATGCCATGTAGTGTAGTTCAAAATTAATTTCAAAATTAATTGTTACTATCCTATGGCGACGTTTATTATTACACACAGAACAACTAGCACTCCGCATCCAATGACATTCACAGGAGTTGATATAATAATATTTCGCATCCAACTCATTAAGGTTTACCCCTTTGTCGGGCACGCAAATAAATTATTTACTCAACGGCTAATCCATTTACCTGTTCAAACATATATAATGCACATGTATATATTTCTATCTATTTTTAAATCAGTTCAATACTTGATTTAATTTCATAAATTTACCATTATTCTCTTCTTGATTAAATTAACTATCATTCTAATAGTTTAATTAATCATATCCACTATCACACAACACAAAAAACAATCAATTTGTTTTTAACTTTTCAAAAATATACTAATCGATTCATATACTCTTTTAAGATAATCAGACTATAGAATTAAAAGTTTACGTCCATGAAAAGAAAATAACAACAAAGTAGAGAACAAATGGTAATGAAAAGTATGGTAAATGTACCTTGCACCGGATTCAATCAGAGATATCCACCCTGCACTTAGGATAGGCTTTCTTAATGCTTTCCTCTGTTTCCGAAGTACAATCTCGCGGATCTCCACTCCATTGCACTTTGACTAAGTGAACCTTCTTGTTCCTCAGTTCTTTGGTTTCTTTGCCAATAATCTTTAGCGGCTCTCTTCTCACAGCCAATTCTGGAGTAATTTCAATATCCTGTTGTGCGGCCTCTTCCACAACCAAGTCTGGGTCATGAACATGCTTTCGAAGTTGAGATACGTGAAATACATCATGTACTCCAGGCAACCAATCAGGCAATTGAACTCTATAAGCGAGGGTTCCAATCCGTTCTAGTATAGGGAATGGACCAATAAATCTGGGCGCCAACTTCCCAGTTTTTCCAAATCGAATCACTCCTCTCATCGGAGAAACCCTTAGATACACATAATCACCAACAGAAAAAGCCAAATCTATCCTTCTCGAATTAGCATAGCTCTTCTGTCGGCTTTGAGCTGCGAGTAATCGTTTCTTAACGAAATCGACTTTGTCTGCAACTTCACGGATCATATCAGGTCCCAATACAAGTCTATTACTAGGTTCAACCCAACAAGCAGGAGATCGGCACGGTCTACCATACAATGCTTCGAATGGTGACATTGTCAGGCTCGCTTGGTAGCTGTTGTTATATGAGAACTTAGCTAAATGTAAATGGTCTTCCGATGATCCACCAAAATCAAGTACACAAGCCTACAATAAATCTTCTAGTATACGATTCACCCTCTCAGTCTGACCATCTGTCTGAGGATGATAGGCGGTGCTTAGGTTCAGTTCGTTCCCAGTTCAACTTGAAATGCCTCCCAGAATTTGCTAGTAAATATTGGATCTCTATCACTAACTATACTGATCGGCACTCCGCGTAGCCTAATAATTTCCTTGAAATTATCTGCGCCAGACTCTGAGCAGTTCTGTTCGATCTGACAGGTATGAAATGGGCGGTCTTCGTGAAGCGATCTATGATCACCCAAGTACTGTCATTTCCTTTCCTGGTTCTGGGCAAACCTTCTATGAAGTCCATGGAAATATGTTCCCACTTCCAACCTGGAACGTCCAGCGGTTGCAACAATCCAGCAAGTTTCTGTTGGTCGCTTTTGACTAGTTGCCAAGTAGAGCACCTGCTAACATATAAAGAAATGTCTCTCTTCATCGACCTCCACCAGAAAGTGTATTTGATGTCATTATGCATTTAGCTCACTCTTGGATGGATACTAAGTTTTGACTTGTGGCATTCATCTAGCACTTCGTTTCGGAGCTCAGAAATGTTAGGAACACAAATTCGACCCTTTAGCCTTAGAATCCCTTGGTTATCAATCTGGAAACTCAAGTGTTCGCCTTTCTGTATTCTTTCTCTAATCTTCTGAATGAAGTGATCGTCCTTCTGAAGAGCAGATATTTTATCCATCAATGAAGTCGTAATAATAAAACTGACGATCATTACATTCTTTCTACTTAGCGCATCGGCCTAAAAATTGGCTTTCGCTAGAGTGTACAAAATCTCAAAATCGTATGTTGCAAGAAATTCTAGCCAACGTTGCTGTCTCAGATGCAAGTCTTTTTTGGTGAACAGATACTTTAGCGACCGATGATCTGTAAATAGTTCGAATTTGTCACCAAAAAGATAATGTCTCCAGATTTTCAAAGCAAATACGATAGCCAACAACTCAAGATCATGAGTAACGTAATTCTTTTCATGTGGCTTCAGTTGACGGCTGGCATAAGCAACCACTTGACCTCTTTGCATTAATACTGCACCAAGGCCTTCTCTAGAGGCATCTGTCCAGACTTTCAAGTCTTGATTGCCATCGATAATCGTTAACACTGGAGCCGTTGTTAATCTGACTTTTAGCTTCTGAAAAGCTTCCTCACATTCTGGAGCCCACTTGAATTTTGCGTGCTTCTTTGTAAGCTTTGTTTAGTGACTAGATATCATCGAAAAATCTTTAACGAACTTCCGGTAATAACTAGCCAATCCAAAAAATCTTCGGACTTCTGTGGGAGTACTAGGCTGTTTCCAATCTTGAATAGCGGTGATTTTACCTGGATCCACAACAATTCCCTCTTTTGATACGACGGGGCCAAGAAACTTAACTTCATCTTGCCAGAATATACATTTGGAAAGTTTAGTTTTCAATACATTCTTTCTCAGAATTTCTAGAACTTGTTCCAAATGTTTTTCATGTTCGGCTTTTGACTTAGAGAAGATTAGAATATCGTCAATAAAAACTAGAACAAACTTATTCAAGACTCCTCTGAACACTCTATTCATTAAATCAGCGAAGTATGCAGGAGCGTTACATAAGCCGAACGACATTACTAACCACTCATAGAACAAATCAGGACCTCTGAATGTTGTCATAGGAACACACTCTTCGGCAATACGAAGCTAATGGAAGCCAGTAGCTAGGTCCATCCTTGAAAATACTTGTGCTCCATTCAGACGATCCAATAAATCATCGATTCGCAGCAATGGATATTTAATCTTTATTGTCTGCTTGTTCAAATCACGATAATCCACACATAGTCGCAGAGTACCGTCAGACTTTGGGACAAACACCACTGCTGCTCCCCAATCATAGAAACTAGGCCTGATCAGACCTTTCCATACAAGCTGTCGAGTTTGATTGTCTAGTTCGTCTTTCTCCTTTAGAGTCATCTTCCGAATAGCGTGCACTACTGGCCTTGCGTTCGGAATTAAAGCGATCTTGAAATCAATTTCTCTCTTCGGAGGTAAACTAACAACTTCTTCGAACACATCTGCATAATTCTTGACGACAGGAATATCTTTTATGAGGTCCTGTATATTCTCCGTGACTACAGGGACATTTTCTATTTGAGCAGGAGAAACATCCAAAGCTGCCCAGAAGTCTTTTCTATCAGAATTCTGACCTTCGCAGGGAATGGTTATATAATCACATGATTTAATCCTTGCCCTAACCACTCTCTCGGCACATTTAACCTCTGCTTCATATTTGGTTAACCAATCCAATCCCAAAATAAGATCAAATTCGGTAAAATTCATGACGATCGAGATGGTAGGAAACCGATATCGAGAAAAGAAACCGGCACCCCACAAACCCAACTGAGATCGAGGGAACCCCCAACCGGATTATGGACAGTCATTGGTTCTTTGAGCATCATCAAATTCAAATCCAGTTTCTTAACTGCATTCTTTACAACAAAGCTTCGCGACGCGCCTGTATCAAGCAGTACCTTAACTGGAATATCTTTGACAGTAAGCGTGCCTTCTAAAACATCTGGCCTTTCTCGACCAGATGAAGATGCAGGCACTTCTGCCACTTCATTTACATATACTGCTTCAGATTTCTGTGATTGCTGGAAATTTTTCACAATATGACCGACCTGGTGGCATTTATGGCATCCTCTTTTCTCTTGTAACTTCTTACCGGATTTAGACCCATCCTTTATTTGTTTCTTTAGAGATCTGCAACTTATCGAGAAATGTCCTTGCATATTGCAGTTATTGCATACAGCTGTCGTTACTGGTTCCTTCTCAAATTTAGCCCCTTTCCTCTGGGCACTGGGCTTCTTGCTGACCTCACACATCGTATTGGCCTCAGGATTATCAGTTTCAGACTCCCCTTTATTACTAGAACAAACTTCCTCTTCGTAGCGCAACATACCTTTCTTGTCGAGATCCTCATACTGGTAAGCCATGTATATCATTTCACAGAAAGGAAGCTTCACATTCCTCATTACACTATTCTGGTATTTTCTTTGCAGGCCATGAATAAACCTCAGATTCTTCCTCTTTGGATCTTGAATTAGATGAGGGGCAAAATGAGAAAGTTCGTTGAATTTCTTATGATATTATGGGATGGTCATATCTCCTTGTATCAGATAAGAGAATTCATCACATAACCGCTCAGTTGCTTCAGGAGGAGTAAATCTTTCTAGGAAAATCACTTTAAATCTATCCCAGGTAATATTAACTTCTGCATTATCCTCAATAATTGAATCCCACCAGAACAAAGCTTCGTCTTTGAGGGCCCAAGATGCCAGTAATCTTTTCTGGTCATCTCCCAGCTTTAAACCGTCAAAGATTTTCTCAGCAGAACGAATCCAAGCTTGTGTTTTCATAATAGATTCTTCGCCCGAGAACGGTATTCCCCCTATATTTCGATACTTAATTACTAGAGCCTCAATATCTGGTTCTGCATTCCTTTTGTTTCTGACACTCATTTTCTAGTACTTCTGCAAATAGCAGATCAAGTGTCAGGTCAACAGAAAAGATATTTTAAAGCATAGATACATATACTTGAATGTAAATGTGTCTATCGGGCGTATTTCATTCTGCTATACTCATACTAGGATATTATTGACCCTATCTGTAATGAGTTATTCATCCTAGAACACTACTGGTTCTATTTCTGACGAGTTTGTTAATATGTTATATTCCAGCACTAAGCTTAACCAAAGCTCTGATACCACGTTGTGACGACCCTAAAACCCCGTTGGACGGTGGCAAGGGTAATCTTTGGAATATAACACATAAACAGATAATTGCAGAACAAAATTATAAATACACCAGATAATGTACAATAGAATACACTGGATAAACATAATCATCAAAGTTACATAGTATACAGGATCATACTTAGTACAAATACAGTTCAGCTATACATAAATGTCTACAGCGGAAAACAAACATAATATGTACAATAGGAGTTGAACAACATAAAAAGAGATAAATGATAGAATCCATCTTTAGCTCCAGCTATCCAGAAAGATCCTACAAAAACCTGTATACAAGGCTGCCCGTGTAGAAAAAGGGGCACCCGAGTTTGCAAGTGAAACAAACTACGAGTCAGTCATGGGACTGGTATGAGAAATCTACTTAACACATTTTATAATATGGCTAATCATAGGACCACGCCACTTTCGTGGAACGGGTTTACTCCATTAGATTGCCGATGCTTTACAACAAATAAATCTTTTAAACATCGTAATGCTTTTTATAAAAATGAAGCCATTATAAGACTCAGTTCCCATCACATAATGCAACGCAAACCGGAGGATAAAGTTTTACCTTATAATGGCCAAAATATGCTTGATACGAATAAAACAAAAGCATTTGATATTATTACTAGTGTTTATATGTTTCAAAAACAATTTCAATCATAACTATCAATCTTAGACGGCATGGGTACCATATATCATGTCTCCATATATAGGTTTACAATCAAAACCGCACAGTCACGTATTTGGAAATTGGATTTCCATCATGAACCAAGGCAAAAGATAGTCCTTACCGACTTCGAGACTCTCTAGCCCGAGCCTCAGGACCCAGACTCAGGTGGGCCCTTGGATCGTCAGGGCCAGTCCACTGATGTGGATTGAAATGCCTAAACACTGCGTTTCCCTGCCCTTTGGGGCGTAAATGAGCCAACGAATGGAGAACTTGAAGCTATGCGAAGGTTGGATTCATGGTTTTAACATCCTGTTTAAAAAGGCTTTTGATCAGATGAAATTGGAAATGGAGGACTTGAAGCTATGCGAAGGTTGGATTCGTGGTTTTAACAAAACCTCAACCTCCCTGACTGGAGTGATAGACTTGCCTGTAGAGTTAGGTGAGGGAGAGCGCAGAAGAGTGAGGATTATCCAATTTGTCATTATGGATATAGATTCGCCTCACAACGCTTTCCTATGATGAACAACCCTTTCGGAGTTCAGGGCTTGTTGCCCCATGGTGCCCACTAATGAAATTCCCCACAAATGCCGAGTGGGAATGATTCGAGGCGATCAACTTACCAGAAGGGTCTGCTACATGGTAGAGTTAAAAATGCTGAGTAATGGAAAGAGTTTAGAATCTAAGGACACTTCCTCTCCTGCTAAGGAGAGCTCAGCATAGTAGCTAAAGATGACACCGCCCAGGGAATCTCTCGACGAAATTCCTGAAGATATCGATCCCAGGGAGGACGAAGAACCAGGAACTATAAAGGCAACACCCAATGAGGTGACTGTTGATATCACAATCGACAACGACGACCCAACAAAGGTCTTGAAGGTTGGGTCTCATTTGGATTATTTCCGGACGAAAGAATTAACTGATTTTCTGAAAGCAAGCCTTGATGTATTTGATTGAACTCATGTAGACATGTATGGAATTTCTGCCGCAATTATGAGCCATTCGCTAAGCTTGAACCCAAAGCATCCTTAGGTCAAGCAAAAGAGACATATGTTGGGTCCGGAGAGGTCATCAGCATTAAAGGAAGAAGTAGATAAGTTAAAGAATAACTGGTTCATTAGAGATTCGACATATCCCGACTGGATATCGAATCCCATCTTAGTCAAGAAATCAAATGGGAAATGGCGAACATGCATTGACTTTTCCGATTTGATCAAGGCTTGTCCAAAAGATAGCTTCCCACTCCCTAGGATTGATCAACTGGTGAACTCAATAGCAGGACACAAACTTCTCTCCTTCATGGATGCATATTCGGGATATAACCATATCCCCATGCATGTACCGGATCAAGAGAACACAAGTTTTATTACAAACTTAGGATTATACCATTACGTGGTGATGCCATTCAGACTAAAGAATGCCGGATCCACGTATCAGCTTTTGGTAAACCGAATGTTCTATAATTAGATCGAGAAAACAATGGAAGTCTATGTAGATGATATGCTTGTGAAGTCCAGGCAGTCTTCTGATCATACGAAAGATTTGGCGGAAATGTTTGACATTTTACGGAGGTACGAGATGAAATTGAACCCCTTAAAATGCTCATTTGGGTTGCATCAAGAAAATTTCTCAGTTTCATTGTAAGTTCTCGAGGAATTGAAATTAATCGTGACCAAATAGCAGCAATCAGGAACATAGAAGAGCCACAGAAAATTAGAGATGTCAAAGCTTGGCTGGGAAAGTTGCGACATTGAGCAGATTCATTTCCAAAGACACGGACAAATGTGTCCCTTTCTTTGACTTAATTAAATGGAGGAACGAAACTTTTAGTGGACCTCTGACTGTATAGAGGCCTTCCAAATTTTTTTGAATTTGCTAGAGAAACCTCCAATATTGTCAAAACCAGTGGATCACGAAGATCTGTTCGTATATTTGGCAGTGTCATCTCATGCTGTCAGCTCAGCTTTGGTGCATGAGGAAGATAAGATCTAGAGGTCAGTGTATTACATAAGCAAGAAGTTAGCAACGGTAGAACGCAATGATCCGAAAATAGAAAAACTTGCTTATATTCTCTTGATTGCATCCCGAAAGCTACGTCATTATTTTCAAGCTCATCCGATAGTCATATACACTGATCAACCACTTAGACAAATATTACAACGACTCGAACTATCGGGACGATTACTTAAGTGGAATATCGAGTTAAGCCAATTCGATTTAAATTTTCAACCAAGGAGATCAAAATGGGGACAAGCCCTAGATGACTTCGTAGCAGAATTCACAATTCCCGAGGAAGAAGCATTGGATGACAATGCTGACCCTTTGAAGCATAATTTAGAACTTGGTCCCTGGAAAATATATACGAACGGGGCTAAGAATGATCGAAGGTCCGACGCCAGAGTTGTTTTAACAACTCCTGAAGGACGATCCATTTACTATGCCTTACGGTTGGAATTCTCTGCCACTAACAATGATTCCGAATATGAGGCCCTGATTACCGGTCTAAAACTCGCTAAGGAACTAGGGGTGATGACACTAGACATATTCAGTGAATCCAAGATAGTTGTCTGCCAAGTTCGAAAGGAATTCAAAACTTGGGGACCTCGACTTGTTACTTACCTTGAAAAAGTAAAGAAGTTACTAGGTAACCTGGAGCATTATAGCATAACTCATATCCCGAGAGTAGAAAACCAAAAGGCAGACCGAATGGCTAAGTTAGCAAATTCTGACAACCCAGAAGAGACCGAGATGGTTCCAATAGGGATACTGAAGTCGCCAAGCTTCGACCAAATGGAAGTTGACGCAGCCCTGGAAGCTGAACTGGAAAGGGAGTCATGGATGACACCAATTAAGAACTTTCTTAGAAGCGGAACGCTCCCATCAAAAAAGAGCGAGAGATGAACTGTGATACATAAAGCCGCAAGATACATCCTACAAGACGAGATTCTTTATCGCCAGGGATTTTCTATGCCTCTACTCCGGTGTATAGCACATGACGACATCAAGCGTATACTAAGAGAAGTACATGAGGGTGAATGTGGACACCATACCGGAGACCAAACTTTGGCAAAGAAAGTATTACGATATGGCTATTTTTGGCCTACCGTAAATAAAGACGCAGCTGACTATTCAAGACGCTGCGATAAGTGTTAGAAATTTGCTAAAGTTCCTAGGCCCCCCGAGTCAGCTTAAATCAATGGTGAGCCCATGGCCATTCGCTACGTGAGGGATAGACATCATAGGGAGCTTGCCGATCGCCAAAGGAGGAGCTAAATATGCAATCATGGCCGTAGATTATTTCACAAAATAGGCGGAAGACGAACCCCTGACTATAATCACGACATAGAGGGTGATAAACTTTTTGGTCAGGAATATCATCTGTCGATTCGAGATACCAACAACTATTATAACTGACAATGGAACCCAATTCGACAACACCTAATTCAGAAATTTTTGCCAAAAGTACAAGATTGACAAGAGGTATATGACACTCGACAGCGGCTCACCCACAATCAAACGGACAAGTCGAAGCGATAAATAAGGTCATTAAGTCCATTCTTAAAAAGCGATTGGAACGAGCGAAAGCCATGTGGCACTACAACAAATTGACCATATTACAACCGTGGAAAAAAGTTGTAAAAGACTTTTTACAACGGTGGAGCCACCGTCGTCTATTAAGAAGTTGTAGTAGACCAAAATCTTTTACAACTGTTTTGCACCGTTGCGACACCATTGTGAAATGTATATTTTACAACCGTTGTAACAAACTTTATTACAACTATTTATAACTGCTGTAATATATTTTATTGAAAGTATTATTTAAAGTTGTAACATATGAACAAATTATATACATATTATTAATAAAAGAATTCATTTTAGAACATATTATCTACAAAACTGAAGATATCGAACAAACTTAAAACATGAACCAAAACAATATATTAGAATTTTCAAACTCTCATCATTTTTCTATAAATCATACAGGTATCTCAAGTACATAAAGCAAATACAAAGTTCATTATCCAAGACTCCAAAATCCAAAAGACTTGAAGTTATCTTTCATAAATATACATCACTAGGAGTAATACAAACATAATGAAATTAAGATTTGCTCGCAATGCTGCTGGTCTTGCAATGGTCTTCATTTTTTAGTTGACTTCCAATGAATTTGATATTTTCTTGCAATGCTGCAGGTGTTCTTGAATTAAACTATATGCAATAACATATTAAGCAATAAGAATGAAGTATACTAAAGTAGAGAAATAAATTGATTGAAATTTGAATCAAAAGAACTTACAAGTAAAGTATCCCTCCAGTAGGGCACTTATAAAAGAGTGAGCGTGTGCTTGTATTTCTGCCTCTGTCACTTCTAACTCTATTGCATCTTCTTTTCCATATGAGATGTTTTCATATAATGTTGTGGCAAAAGTGCAGGTTCTTGTTGTACTAGCCCTATGTTTTTTCAAAGTGTTTTTTGCCACATTTTCCTAATGTCTTTTCCTATGATTGATTTTGTTAATAGTTATTGAAATTCCCACAAATTGTTACCATATGAAACCATACTAGAATGAGATCCTCCACTACAATAGAGAATCAAGGGGAGATACTCTTGCAGTCCATTTATCTAAGCATATCCTTAACCTAGTTCTAGCTATGGAGTAGGGAATTTCAATACAACATTTGTAGCAGATAAACAAGCAAAATACTACTCACATACTTAGCAACCAAATTTCTATCAGGGATAAATCATGATTTTGACGAATAAAGAAGGATTATGTTAAAGTGAATCTAAAAGGCAAAAATAATGACACATACCATCAATTATAACACTTCCAATAATAAGATCATAGAGTAGCAATATCAAAGATAACATTGTGCTTTTTCAGAATCACCTTACAAACTAATTTTAAAAAAACTTCTTTTGACTTGCAACATTTTGTAATACGTGTATGGAGACCTACTTGCAAATCAACTACACGAATTGAAATATACAATTTTCCAGTTGTAGTGATACACTCACCTTTATTAATTGGTGTAATTGAACCTGCATACTTGCTGGACAGTAAAATACCCATCCTATTGTTATTATACATGGAATTAATCAATAAAAGTTGTCAAAATGTAATATAGGTCCAAAATCCTATTTCAAATTTCTTGTTTTTCAATTCAACATTCTCTAGAGTCGGGAAACTGTATTGAACACAAAATAATTTTCGAAAGGGAGAACGATACCTACTGCATAGATAAAGTGATTACAAAAATAAGCGACAAGGATACCTATTCAATCCTGGAAGGGCGAATGATTGATATTTAACATATCAACCCATTGTCGAGCAACAAGAGGAGGAACTAAGGCGCGGGTGAAGGAGAGATTAACCAAGGGCATTTTTTAGGGTTACGAACAGGGTTGTCATCTAGATCTATATCACCCAAGGTCACCAGCGGTTTGAGATTTTGGATCTACAGAGTTTTGAGCTTGGGAGGGGTTGCGTGAGTTTGGGAGGAAGAAATGGAAAAGCTGATGTCGGATTTGAAGCTTGAGTTTTGAGCATGGAAATTTTCGTAGGATGCCAATTTTTGAGGATGAAGATGTGGATCTGTAGCTTTGAGCGTGAGTTTGGAACCAATTACATGTGCTTTCCACCAAAATTTTCATGAAATGCCGCCACATTTTCATAAGATGCCGCCAAATGTATGTTAACCCAACTAAGTGTTCGTTAATTTTTGAAGAAGCGTATTAAAAATTGAATTAACAAGTCAAATTCTATATTAACTAATAATATAAATTTTTGGATTTCTCAAAAGGTAATAAATATTACTTTTTAATTATTTTTTAACCATAACTGAAAGTTAATTGTCGAAAGTTAATTATTATGCATATAGTATCAATTGTTAAATATTAAATAGTTGTTATTAATTTTAATTTTATTATGTATAAAGTAAATTGTCGAGAGTTAATTATTACGTACCGTTTTGGATAGGGCGCTGCCCCGCACCCCGCCGGGGGTGTTACCCCCCGGACGCCCACGACCTGACCGGGCAGGTCGAACCCCGTTAGCGGGGGCGTTGCCCCCGCACCCCCACCTAGGGGGGTTGCCACTCCCCCTGGACCCCCCTCCGTAGGGGATCATGTTTAACAAAGGTTTTTGAAAAAACTTCCAATATTTTTCTTATATTTGATAAAGGTCTTTGTCGTAGGCAGTACTTTTATTTTCAATGATAAATTTTCTACTTGTATTTTTGTTTCGTTTAATTAATAATAATCAGTTATAATTAATAAATAATAATTATTATACATTTTTTGCAATATATAATAATAATGATTTAATAAATTATTTAGTATTATTTATTTTTTATATTTTTACTAGTAATTCTTCTTAATTATTAAATATTATTTTTAACTGTTAATATTAATTATTACTTCTTGATTGATTATTAATAGAAATTATTATTTGTTAATTTTAAATAATCAATTTAGATCATTAATTATTGATTATTTTTATTATATTGATAATTACTTAAATTTCCTATTAATCCTTTATTACAACTGTTAAAAATGAAAAATTGCAGTAAACATCTTTTACAATAGTTAAA
Source organism: Allium sativum (assembly GCA_030737875.1). NCBI lineage: Eukaryota > Viridiplantae > Streptophyta > Magnoliopsida > Asparagales > Amaryllidaceae > Allium > Allium sativum. The sequence continues at coordinate 80,281,297 of CM060925.1, forward strand.
GTTAAAGAGTTGTTGAAAATAAGTGTATTACAACTAATAGTCATGATTAATAATAAATTAAATATTTATCATTTATTATTTATTTATTGATTATTAATTAATTGATTATTAATCGCTGATTAGTTATTACTTACTAATTAATTACTAGTACTTAATAATGAAGTATTTATAAATAATTATTTTTAATTGAATATTTAATATTTATATATTAATTATTATTTAATAATTACTAATCGGTTGTTAATTAGTAATTATTAGTAGGAATTATTTATTTATTGGAGTATTTTTAATTAAATATTTAATACTCCCTCCAATCCAAAATATATGGCGTTTTAGAAATCTTCACGCATATTAAGAGAACTACAAAAATACCATGGTTACCCTTTAGCATGTTCAACAGCTATATTTAATCTACACTAAATGCGGTTCAACTCTTCTTCAAAAAACGCGCAATTTTTACACCTTTTGTCTCTTCAGCTTTTACCTGCCAAGGTTGATGTGAAACAGACAAAAGAACCACAATTTTTTTAGCTACTGAGTGATGACATGGACACATAAAATTAAATGCATGCATGGGAACTCTAAAAGACCAACTGTATATGCATTAACGAAGCATATGGAATGATATTTAAAGAAGGGTAAAAATGAAACAAAGTGCAACATGTGTGTCAAACGTCATATATTTAGCAAAAAGTTTTCAGCTTTAGAACGTCATATAATTTGGATTGGAGGGAGTACGTATTTATTGATTACTAATTAATAATTACTAATTGGTTGTTAGTTACTAATTATTAGCATGAATTATTTATTTATTAAAGTATTTTAATTAAATATTTAATATTAATATGTAGGTTATTAATTAATAATTATTAATTAGTTGTTAATATTAATTATAAAAAATTATTTAATGAAAATAATTAATATTAAAATATGGTCATATATTACAACGGTCAAAAAAATAAAAGTTGTGATAGGCTTTTATTACAACTGTCAAAATAACACAGTTGTTAAAAATAAATTTATTACAACTTTTCTGGAAAAAAGTTGTAAAAAACATTTATTACAACGGTTCTTTTACCACCATTATAAAATTAAAGTTGTAATATGATGTTTTTGTTGTAGTGTGGGTTGATGAATTACCACTAGCTTTGTGGGCCTATCGGACGCCCTTCAAGACGGCAACGGGTCACACCCCTTTTCATTCTCCTTTGGATCAGAAGCGGTAATTCCAGTGGAGTTTAAAGTTCCCTCTCATAAGGTGACGTACTATGACCCGATGACAAAAAAGCGATCCTCCTTGAGTCCCTGGACATAATTGAAGAGAAGAGAGACGACGCGGACTTGCGTGCCTCGAAGCACAGGCGCCAAGTGACACGCTATTATGACAAAAAGGTTCACCCTCGGACCTTTGAACCTGGAGACTTACTACTGAAGTGAGTCTTCCCATATCCAGTTCATATAGGTCCAAAGTGGGAAAGACCATATACCATCCAACGAAAACTTGATATAGGAGCTTTTAAGTTAACGATCGTAGATGGTGAAGAAATTCCTAGAGCTTGGAATGCCCGACATTTGCGGCAATACTTGACTTATATTTGTACTGTTTTCTTTTGTTTTATAAGTCATGTAAAAAGGCATGACTTGCCTAGAAAAGTCTGGTTAATATAAACAAAAGATTATAAAGTGGACGTAGGTCACGACTTGGCCGAACCACTATAAAAGTATCGTGTGTGATTTACTTTTCCTGCACAAACTTTGTTTTATATATACTATGTGATTGCTATAATCTAAGTGTGAAACAGTAGAAATTTGGATCGATGTCCAAGCAAACGAAATGACCATTTTCGTAACAACATAAAAAGGGAAGGAAGACGACGTCCCAAACTCTAACTCTCACAATTCAAGAGAGAGTATAAAGGACGGAAGACGACATCCCAAAGGCGTGAAGGTGCACCACGACAAAAGACCGCCTTGCACTCTAACCTGATCATACGACAGGAGAGTTTAAAGGTGCTAGGAATAAGCACCAATGAAAAAGGATCTTAATCCCACTAAAAGGCTGGGGGCAGTTTAGTAGCGGACCTAATCAATCTTGAATGAGCCCTGGCCAGGCACTTTCTTTTCAAGATTGAGTGGGGGCATATACACCGCACCCACTATTACCGTTTGTTTAAATTAGCATAGATTGTAGTTTTCCACTTATGCTTATTAACATTTTGACCATTATTGAAATTGATAGAAATAAATAACAAATTTGTAAGTATTTGACATTACAGGAAACAAGCTACTTTATTCACGTGGCTGCAGGTTTGCACAAAAATACTAAATAAAGAGATGCAAGGGCCGCACTCGCTACAACATCAGCGGGTCAGGGAAAAATCAAAGCAAAGGATAAAGTTTCCTTTCATTTGGACTTTGGAGTAGATTTTGCTTTCTTGGCAGCCTTAAGTTTTTCCTTCTCCTCTTTTTTAGCGTCGGTAAAGATACGCTTTGGCTTTTTCTTCCCTGGAACTGGAGCGTTGGGATCAATAGAAGATTTTTAAGCAAGCTCTTCAGTAATTGACCTGGTTGAAAGTTTTACAACTAACCTTGACCCAGGAGGGATTGTCGCGAGAGGTTTGAAAGTCTCAGAATCTTCCTTCTCAACTTTGGTTTTTAAAAGCATATCCTGCTTGGCCTTCATATCAACCAAAGTCATATCGTCGGCATTCCCTTAATCTCCAGTCACAACAACATCAACATCCTCCTCATGTCTGTCATTGACACCATCATCTTTCAAGGCATCTATCATATCCCCGTCTTGGGGAGTCTCAGTGCTAGATGGCTGAAAAGCCTTGTCAGTGACCTCCCCCTTTTCACCCTCAGTCTTTTCCATCCATTCAAAGCCAGCAACCTCATCCTTGTTCTCTTGCACCTTCTCAGCGGCCTTTGCTTCGGTAGCTCTTCTGGTTGCTCATCACTCTTCTCAGCCGCCTGCGCACCTATAGAGCGAGAAGTAACAGTCATTAACTCAGGAGATAATTCATACCCTTCAATTGTTTGTCCAACAATATAACGAAAAGTTGAGATAGCTCTAACAAACTAAGGAGAAAAGGTGGAGATACCTTTGGATGATTTCTCAACATGAGTAGTGGGAGTCTCTGAAGTTATTTCAGCAATAGGAGATAATAAAGATGCCTTGGGAATTCCCGGATTCTCTAGATCATATCCTTTCGTTTCGGTAACCCCCGGGGCAGAAGAAGAACTGGTTTCAATAATGTTTTTTTCCTTTGGCCTGGCACCTCTCTTCTTCCATAGCAGCATCAATGAGTCTGCGTCCTTCGGCCAGGCGCGCCGGCTCTTCACCCCTTAGAAATTTCTCCATAAGTTTGTCTTCATCAACGGAGTCCACCTTGAGCTTTTTCATCTCCCATTCAATGATTTGATCCCACATGTAGACCAAAGTTGTCGGATAATCTTCGATCCAAGCGATATCCCGATGACGGGTCACTTGGGCAAAAAATTCTATCATTAGCTCACCATAACCATCCAATTCTTTTTGGGTAGCAGAAAGCTGTGTGTGGGCATCCTCGGCAGACTTAATGGCAATGCTTGCATTCCCTTCAGCTAAGACCGTTCTGGATTCAACTTCTGTCAATTTGGTTTCCAATTCAGCATTTCGCTTCGCCAACTCAGCATTTTTCTTCACCAGCTCAGCCTTCTCCTGTTCAAGAGTAGTGCAAGCCAATTGTGCTTTAACACTCTCAGATTTAGCATCCTCGGCTTGCTTCTTCAAATCTAAGCGTTCCTGGCTATGAGATTCTAACACAGTGTGATAACGCTTTTGCAGCTCCTCATGTTGATTTTTGTAATTATCAGCATTCCAGAGAGCAAGAGCAAGCTGAGCTTGTGCATCTTCCATTTCTTTCTCTGAATTTTTCAAGATTTTTTCGTCATAATCAGCCACTTCCTTCATGTGATCGATACCAGCGATTAAGCCCCGAATGATTTTGGAGAGGTTGCGCGAATATTTATATATCTCCTTATGTTGCTTATCTACTAGATCTGTCTTTGCCTTAACATCATCCGTCCACTTCGAAGGCACAGGTTCAAGTGCAGGAACAAATTGCATGTGGTCAAAGTAGTGATCCAGAAATTGTTTCCTCAAATATGCTAGTTTTGCTTTATTCTCGGCATCAAGCGACACGGGTTTGGATACAGATAATTCAACATTTCGTCGCTTGGAAGGTATGATGGATGTTTCGCCTTTACCTGGACTCTTCTCAGAAACTTTATGTTTGTCTTATGAATCGACATCCATCGACGGTGGCTTCTCTTGGCGATGCTTCTCTTTACGAGGAGTCAGAGATTTGGGACATGGTTTGTCTCCTTCACGACGGTCTCGATAGCTCTGTTGCTTGTTCGGATCTGACCGACGGGGAGAGTGGGATCGCGAAGAATAAGGATGACTGGAATCATAATGTCTCTTGTCATCTCTGATATGGCTCTTATGTCGATCGTGTTCAGTATCGGGGTCAAACCTAGGCATGCTGGTGTGGATTTGTCTGATATTGTAGTGTTTACGCGTCATTTGTCCTGCAAAATGATGCATGTACATGTAAGAATCAAGAATTAATATAAAGCACAAGTGCTGTGATGTGCAGTGCTAGAGTTTTGTGTATATCCTAAATGGTATCCCCCAACCAACCAGAGCCTAGAGTTAGGCCAATATGTGCAGTTTCCCTAGTCTTCACAGGGGTAACTTCCCCTTCGGAGGTGAGAGTAAGAGGACCTGTTCTGAAATCCTTTGAAGTATAAATGGTATCAGGCAAGGGAAGCTTCCCTAGGCCTTGATATATGGAATCATCCATAGAAGCGTCGTTGCCTTGAGACTTAGTTGATGGTAGCTCTGCTGGAGAAATCGGTTTTTCGGGAGTAGCCACATCCCCAGGGTTGATGTATTTATCTCTATCCTTTTCAGCTATGTTTGCTAATATATCATTTTGAGTTTAAGTGGGAGAAGGACTCTTTTCAGGCATTGTCGGAGCTTTTGAGCTCTCCTCCCTCCTAGGTAAAGTATCAATTGGCCCCTCGATTGGGGGTATATACACATAAGGACCCTCCCCATGACCTATGCTGCGAATGATAGCTAATAAACGATGGCGGTGAAGATACTCATCCACAAGAACATCTCTGATAGTCAAGAATTTCTTATCACCGTTAAGCAGCCGGTTCAGATGATCAAAGTACACCTGATGCTTTTCCTGTGGCGGGTTAGGGACTATAAATGAAAGTAAACGACAATCAATACATTTACAAGAGTGATGAAAATTAGAAATTGAAGGCTGATGTTTTTACTTGATCTAAGCCATCTCCGGGCACATCCCGTTGCTGTTTAATATAGAACCATTCAAGTCTTGGATCACCAACTTTACTACTGAACGACACACTGATGATTTTCCTTTTTGGTACCGACTCAAAGTATATGAAGGACGAGGTGTCCTGGGTTCGATGCTTGAAGTTGTAGAAGAAATGGACATCCTCGAAGGTAAGCTCTGTACCCAAAATTTCCCTATAAGTTATATATAAGGTATACAGGTAAGCATAGGAATTGGGTTGGAGCTGCATAGGAGCAATCTGCATTTGTCTCAAAAAGTCAACGACGAATTGCGGAAATGGAGGAATTGCCCCAACAAGACACATCAATCTAGTGATGGCCATATACCCTTCAGGTGGATTATGAGGTCGATCTGTTGTAGAGGGCAACTCGGTATATTTTCGGAGAATCCCATGCTTTAAACATATTTGTGCAAGTTTATAATTGTCAATCGTTGATGCAACAGAGTTACCTGGCTTGTCCAAGACAATAACATTCTCTAACTCATCTGGAGCACGACTATCTCCTATTCCTCCTTCCTCTTCTTCATCTAAAGAGAAGTTATCTCCGGAGGATGCTTCAATTTCCATTTCGTAATCCGGACCCTCACTATCCCATTTCGGATCTGAAGTGGAGGGTATATCTTCCATGATAGGACTTTCAGATGTTCCTACAACTTCTCTTCTTTCCGCTAACCTAACTGAACGTCTCTTAGTCATATCTATTGTACTATCAAAGAGATAACAAAGATTAGAGTATAACTACCCGTACCCCCGTGTGTGTGTGTGTTAAGATGTGCAACAGTGCACAGTGCTTAAGTCATAAAATGTAAAAACAAGCAGTAGAAGGGAATATTAGCAATTATTTGTTCGTTAAATCCAGACAGTTCAATTCAGAAGGCTCTATCCTAACTATCTATGAAGTCACAAGCCATATTGAGTTTTGATTAAGTTGGTTGAAGCAAGATTGCATTTCATATTGAATGATAGCGAATCGGTTCGAGTGTCCTTCTTACAAGCAGATCGGTTCGGGTATTATGTCATCAGTGGATCGAGTTCGAGTGTCCTTATTACAAACGGATTGGTTTGGGTAATTATGTCATTGGTGGATCAGTTTGGATGTCTACGTCAGAAGCGGATCGGTTTGGAAGCAATGGGTAGAAGGAATCGAATCAGATAGACCAATGGAGAAGTGGCATCATTCGGATCGGTTAAGACCGAACCGAACCACACAAACTCCTTAAAACCCAAAACCTACCCACTCAACTAAATCCAAAATTCCAACCAATATCGTCCCCTCCGATCCGAACTGAGATCGCATGCCTTATTCCAAGTACTCCGAAATCATCCACTCCACCTCAAACCGATCCCATTCCTCTATTCTGTTTCTTCCTCCTTCCCTCTCCTCCAGACGCAACAAACCCATTGTCTCCACTTGCCTATTCTTATGTAACACCTTTGTTTCAGCACTCATGCTCCAAATATCGTCACCTCCACCTAGAAGTGACAGCAAAGTCACTAATGATGGTGGCAGCGAACCGGAAATCCCCGAAAGCAACGTCGAAGTCGATGGGAAGCAATGACATGGATTAACGTTAATTTCGGGTACGATTTATGCAATCTCAACAATAAAATGAAGAAAAACAGGATTTCAACCTACCCTTGAATTTGTTTTGGAGTTTGGAAGGATTTGTGAAATTGGGGAATTAGGTTTTTGTATCGAATTCAAGAAACAGAGAAGGGAAAGTGGGAGAGGAGAGAGAAGGCTTTATGAATTTATATGAAAGTTAAGGGGCTATTCGCATTCTAGTGGGCCTCACTTCCAAAACCGACCCGAATGGAAAACAAAGATAGATGAGTCCAAGGCCCCTCTTTGGCCCAATAATATGGCCAACGGTCAGACGCAATGCGGATCGGACTAAACCAATCCGAACCCAAACGTCAAAAGATAATTCAAAGGAATGCCATTTAGCACGTGGAAAATAAATTCAAAGAAAGACATTGAAATCTCAATATAAGTATCCTAAATTACCTGGAAGAACTACTCGAGCGTTAAGTAAAGTCTTGAAGTTATTGAAAACAATAGGAGTAATTCATTAATTCCATGGTGTATTTATAGACTCCACAAATATCAAAAGGTGCAGCTTTATAAAATGTCACAACTCTGCCGACGAATGGGAGCAACTATTCATGATGCCAATTCAGAAGCAGATAGGTGGATCATTTCAAAGCACCCATTATCTCCAATAAATGTGTACTTTGAGGGGGCAAAATGTTAGCCTACTTTGTGAATTAGGCTACACAAAGCTAAAAGATAAATCTACTGAGAATATTGATTGGAAGGACTCACAACAGAAGCTCGGATTGGTTCGAAGACCCCCAAATCGGACCCTTTTATTGTGAAGCGAACATGCCAAGATATGAAAAGAAGGTGGAAGAACCAGATCAGTTCGGTACTATCCAATCCGAACCCTCTCTATGCTCTCCCGATCTGAACCTAAAACCAGCAGTTCCGCACCCATGATCCCCGTCCGCCTGAAGATCTGGAGAAGTTACACTCCACCATCCCACGATCCTAATGCGTTGTCACCATCATGATGAAAACCGAACCCGACTCCAACGGGATGATTGCCATGTGGCTCCGATCAGGATCGAGTTCCTTCCTATAAATACCCCACAACACATCATTTGGAAGGATCTTTTGGCAAAATACTGACTCGATCTCTCATAACCACCGGATTCCATTGCATTATTCAGATCACTATCAACTTTTGGAGCATATTTCATCAAACATTGAGTGAAATTATCAATTGTATTAGAGAGATTGAGTGAAATTCAGCATTGTATTTGTACTTATATCATCAGCCAACAAAATATAAAGTGGACGTAGGCTCTTTAACGCCGAACCACTATAAATCGTGTGTTCTTACCATTTTTCTTTCCATTTTGTTTGAAATTATCATTTGTTTGGGTGTTAGAACCAATTTTTGGTCTAACAATAATAATAATAATTATATATATCCAAATGAAATAATATACAATTTTAAATTTAACCAATATAGAATTATAACTCAATATTTAGAAATTCGGGTTAAAACGATATTCATGCTATATAAAAACTCCTTTTTAATTAATTAATAAATCGCTATATTTTATAACGATTCCATAACGACTATTTGAAAATTAAATTTGAACATAACTTACAAACTATACGATGAAATCTTGATTTTTCTCTTTTATTAGAAAATTATTATCAGATGGATTCAAATATTTCTTGTTTCACAGAAATTCGACTTATATCAGATCCTATATATTTAATTAAAGTTAAAAACTCCATATTACGAACTACCACGACGTTACGAGCTCGTTTTAATTAAATTATAAACTTATACATTCAAACTCCATTTTATTAAATAAATTCGATATATAATCCATTAAATCAATATTTAAAACAGAATTAAATATTCGTAATTAATGTTCCAAAATCTGGGATGTTACGTTCTTTCCTCCTTAAAAGAATTTCGTCCATGAATTAACAATATAAGAAGGATGCTTCAAACCTAATTATTTTTCAAAATAATCAATTTAAAATTATCATCAAAAATATTCTAAGTTATAAAATTTTTCGAAAAATTTCTCCAGCACCTCCTCTGCACAGCTTGATTGGTACAACTACAACTGTCACTCCGGGCCTCAACTTCAACAAAAGAAAACGAAAGTCAAGCGGCTACCCAACTCAGGGGTAAAATCAATCCCTCCAATCAATATATTAAGGTTTACCTATTTGTCGGGCAACTCAATCTTCGATTACGAAATAAATCAACCACTGAATCTGCGGACTCCATGATTTTTCTCCTAACATCCGATGCATAAGTTAAATCATATTTTTCTTCTCGAGTTTCATTATATATGTTTGAAGAAAAAGCATTGTGAAAGATGCAACCTTCCTCAACTATGCAACAACAATGTGGGGGCATTTGCACATTACCTGAAGATTTGGTAATTTACAATTTTAATGTTGTTGGGATGCTAGTTCACATAGATGTAAGTAGTGAAACATTGTTTTTTTTAATAATTTTCCGTCCTTAATTGTCGTACAGACAGATAATTTTCTATAAGGACCCTGCAGTAATCAACATTAGTAGTATTTTGGTAAATGGTTTTTCATTTGTTTCAGTTTTTTGTTATTTTTGAGAACTTGGATTGTGTAATTACTTAGCTTTTGCTAGATTTTTGAATTGGGTATTTGTCATGATGACATAGATGAGAAACTTACCATGTAGTTTATAGAATAAAGCTTATCATTAAGGATATATTCGAAATTTAGTAAAACCAAGTCATATGCATGTAGTTATTGACCTTGGGCAAATTCTTATTATTGATTATCAACCTTGTCTACAGGTAATTAGCTTTTTTGGAGTGAAGATATCAGCAACAATGGACATGAATTTAATTGTTATACGTATTATGATATTTTTTTAGTATTTATTGCTTAAACTTGTTTCTGAATGCTTGTGGTATGCGAATTTGCTGATTTTATCAAATAACTATAATCTAAATGGTTATGGAAAATATTTATGTGACTAATGTATTTTTAGTTATTTGAATATGATGAGTATACGATTGTTGTTGATTGAAATCATATTTTTATATGATTATTGTTGATTTTAATATGATTATTATGTAACTGGTTGTTGGAAATAATTTAAAACATTAACAATATATAGTATCATTTAAAATATGCTACAAAAAAATCAACACGTTTTAGTTGTGTTTTAGAATTGCTATGGAAACAAATGCAACATACCATTTGAATTTTTAGTGGCAAAAAATAAACGCAATAAAAGATTTTTAGTTGCACAAAATAAACACTAAAGAAAAACAAAATGACCCACGTATGAACCTTTGGTCACGTTTTTAAAATGAAACTATATAGAAAATTTGATAGCGTTTATCAAAACACAACAAAAAAAACAAGACTTTTAGTTGCAGGACCTGTAGTAGCATTCTTTAAAACGCTACCAAAAGGTTTTGGTAGCGTTTTTCAAATGTTACTAAAGGTCTTTTCTGGTGTAGTGGTTTATGCTTGTGGTTTATACTGTTCAAAAGCATTGCTTATTCTCAACATTAAAACTATAAATAGTTTACGATAGCATTCAGTAAATGCTATCTAAACACATGTGGCATACATTAAGTATTGCAGATATAAAGAGTTGCAAAATCAGACTCAATATTTTTTACAATTTATGATAGTTTGTTGGAAATGTTGTATAAATTTTGTAAAAGCTGAAAGGGGTGGCTAATGACATAAATCATAAATTTGGGAAATTTCCCCTCTAATGTTTTATTTGGTTTCTCCGTGACAAAAGTAGATTTTAACTCCAGATTTTCTGTAGTAAGAAACTTACTTAGTCTACTTAATTACTATAAAAAGAAAATCCAAAAATTACGTAACAAAATTAATCACAAAAATAAAAAAATAAGGAGTTCTCTTAAAAATACACCATATTCATTTTGGACTGAGATCAAAATCAACTTTACACCTTGATTTTAGGTATTTAGTTTTTCGGATTTTGGAAAGTGGTAAACGTAAAAGTTGTAGATATTCCAGTTAGCTTCTCATATCATTAAAGAAATCAAATTTTCACAAAAAATTGAGGAAGTTATGGATGATGTATCGAATACTAGTTTGATGACATAACATATAGAGGTGATGTCTTCAACAAGTCTTCGCTCCGAAAGGTGAAATATCGTTACTGTAATAATCGGTTTGGCTCAACCAATAATGCAAAAAAAAACACTCGGATCAGGACTAACATTCTCATGATCAAAGGCCCCCAATCAAATCACAAAGTAGTAGATATGATATTGAAGAAGTGTGCTTGATAAGAGGTGCTACCTCTATTAATCACGGTATAAATCCTATTTTAGTCATTTTAATTATGACTCGAAGGTTAAGGCTATATATCATCGTTCTCTTACTTCATTCCAGTAGCATTTACCAAACCAACCTAATTCATTTTGGATTCTCCACCATGTACATAATTGTTAAAGAGGTATCGGTATTGACAGAGAGTATGTTAATGCTGACTCCGATCTCCTTAAGAGATAAATACTTATTTCATACAGTGGTCATTTATACTTGCAATCATATTTAAAATATCATAATTCAAATAACAACGATATAGATTTATACCCAAAAAATTATGTGCAAATATTTTAATGTCATAAATCATATTTCAAATCAATTCATTATTTGATTAGGTTCAAAAATTCAGATTTCATATTTTAAAAATTGGTCATTAACAAAATTTCCTTTTTGATTTCAAATTTCAATATCATAAATGTCGTTATTTAAAATCTTTATATTAACATTTAGGCTAAACATATCGGATTGGAAATAGACTTTCTTTTAAAAATTAGTAAATAAAATATAAATAGTTAAATTTAAAAATAATTTATTAATATAAAATATCTTGATTTAAAATAATTATAAAATATTTAATAATTAAAATATAAATAAAATAATTTTTTTTGGTAAAGCCGACTGGTTTTTAAGGCAACCACAAACACCTTTTATTATGACTAATAATAAAAAAAAATACAATATGGTACAGGTGATTGTTATATGATAATCATCTACATATGGGTTTTAAGGTGGACCGTCCACCACATACGGAGTTTATAGTGTTCTGTCCACTTTACCTAATAGACTTAAAGCAATGGAGCTAGCTAAGTTACTAGACTACAAAATACGGAATTTTAAGTGTTCCGTCCACTCAAGCTATACAGGCTTATGCACCGGAGCTAGCCTAGTTACTAGTCTATAATACATTACATACTTCAACATAAGTGATTACTATTCGAGAACGTAAATAACTGTACAGACACTGCCAAGATCAATACCATTAACTATATATACACGGCCTCCCTATTGTAAAGATGCAAAGTCAAGTGTCCAAACAGTGAAGCCATAGGTACAGTTTCGAAAGTGACAATTGCAAGATTGTTGAGCACAATAACCAACATGAACAACAGTAGATGTGACGTAGCATAAATTCACTCGAGCTCCACACCAAATAGTTTACGTAGCTCCCCTTTTCTTTACGTAGGTAAGGACAGATGACCTTACCCATCATTGAGAACATCACCAGGCTTCAACCAAAGTAGAACGATATGGTAAGACAATCGCCAACAAGTTGCAATTCGAGAGCATGTAGCTTTACCATGTATCTTCCAGTCAACTGGGACCCAAGACACCACACTCATCTACCTCTGGCAAGCCGGTAACATTAAAAGCTTGCATGATAGAATGCCATTCCAACTCCCAAAAACAGACCCAAGGAACACCATCAAACAACCTTAATACAACACAAAACCCAACTATTAAGTGACGACAAGATGAACTTCTCAAACAACATTGAGTATCAGCCACCCCAAACTGACCCGACACAACCAGAGAACTGGTGAGTCGTGTTAAGTATATTTATGTAAATATCTGCGTCATAGGATAAGGATCCAGCTCATTCACAGAATAAGGATCCAGCTGACTCATACACATATCACGCTGCGTCATAGGATAAGGATCTAGCTCATAATACTTTCCTCTTATATTATTTTCCATTTATAACTTATTACCGTTACATTGTTATTGCCTGTTTTAAATCATCAGGTTTCAGCCCACCGCATGCACTCCATCTATATAAAGCACTGTAATATATACATCATGTAATCAATTTTCTCTATCAATAATATTACAAAATGGTATTTATTTTACAATCCCTCACACTATTAGAAAATCTATCATGGTATCAGAGCTTCCTTAAATTAGGGATTGCTAATAATTGCTAAAAAATTTAGCGCCTACTGTTGGTAATAGAAAGCTGAAGCTATGAAAACAACCAAGTTTGGTAGAGGTCGTGGCCGTAGTAGTAATTTCACCGCAAATGTGAGTAACAATAACCAAGGTGTAGCATAAGAGGTTGTCGATGGTGATCGAGCATATGTTCCTACATTGAGTGATGCAAAATTCAATATCTTGATGACTACTCTCAATCAACACAAACTCTCATCCTCTACTCCAAAATTGCATGGTAAGAAATTCTACGATGATCAATGGATCATCGACACTTGGGCCTCAAATCACATGTCTGGTAATATTGAATTGTTCACCCACTTGCATGATATACCTTCTTCTCCTGTTGGTTTATCAAATGGAAAAGTTACAAATGCTACTAAAGAAGGCCAAATAAAACTAAATGAAAAATTGATCCTAGAAAATGTATTATTTGTCCCTGCTCTTACTTGTAATTTGCTATCTGTGTCTCAACTTTTGGAAAAGCAAAAGTTCATTATTTTATTCACTAACAAGGTATGTATTATACAGGACCACACTTTGAGGAACCTGATTGGAGAAGGCGTGTAGAGTAATGGAGTCTATCTTTATCAGCCAATTCATAGTTTTCAAGCAAATAAAGTGTCAGCAACAGATTTGACAATGTTATGGCATCGACGCTTGGGGCACCTTTATCAAAAGTTTTGCTTCCATTACTTGGAGTAGATGGTAGTAGTAAGAACTGTTTTGACAATTGTGAAATATGTTATCTTGCAAAACAACCTCGCACTTCTTTTCCAAATAGTATGAATAAAGCTAATGATTTATTTGATATTATTCACCGTGACATTTGGGGTCCTTATAATATTGCTTCAAGTTGCGGTGCACGTTATTTTTTGACCATCGTAGATGATTGTTCTCGTGTTGTATGGGTGTACTTAATGGCTGGAAAGTATGAGGTTGGTCATTTGATTCAAAATTTTTGTGTCATGACTTATACACAATTTAATAAAAAGGTGAAAATTTTGAGAAGTGATAATGGACAAGAGTTTGTTTTGAAATCTTTTTATGCAAAGATTGGTATGGTACATTAAACTTTTTGTGTCGATACACCTCAGCAAAATGGTAGGGTGGAACACAAACATCAACATATTTTGAATGTTGCTCGTGCTTTTAAATTTCAGGCTAATTTATGGGGGGAACGTGTATTAGCTGTTGTTCATCTAATTAATAGGACCTCTACCCAGTTTTAGATGGAAAAACACCTTATGAAGTTTTGTTTAAGCAACCACCGCCCCTATCTGCCTTACGTGTATTTGAGTGCTTATGTTATGTTGTAAATCGTCCTCGTGTAAAGGACAAATTTGGACCTCGTAGTAGAAAATGCATGTTTGTAGGGTACCCCTTTTGTCAAAAAGGGTGGCGAGTTTATGATTTGGAAACTCATGAATTTTTTGTTAGTCGAAATGTAAAATTTTGTGAGAATATTTTTCCATTTGTGGGTACTATGGGTAATAATGATGATGCGCAAAGGGAGGCATATCTGCACCAGCCTCCTTTGGAAGAGGATACTCGAGTGGTCAATGGTGACAAAGTTACAGAAGAGGATGGTAGGGCTATGAATCCGATGGATGATGATGGTGTTGTGCAACCAATGTCCCCAAGCAGTAACGAGCTTTATGGTATTGTTCCTTATGACACTACTATTCCTCTATGTTTAGGAGATAATTCTTCAGTAAGGAAAAGCGAACAACTCGGCAGGGGTTTTCGAGTTTGCCAACCGTCTTCGAGATTAAAGGATTTTGTGACTTATACTGTTCATAAGATAGACTCCGCTACTTCTGCAAGGCCTGCTCAATCAAGTATCTTAGGTAAACCATTTAATCTAGCTTGTTATGTTGATTATAATAAATTTTCTGCGAGACACAAATTTTTTTGGCAGCAATTACTAAAGGTAAGTAGCCGACTTCATTCAAAGAGGCGGTCAAAGATTCAAGTTGGAGACAAGCTATGAAAGAGGAGATTGATGCACTTGAACCTAGTGGTATATGGAGTTTGGAAGACTTACGTTCCGGAAAGAAGGCTATTGGTAGTGGATGGTTCTACAAAATCAAATATCGAGCTAATGGCGATATTAAACGTTTCAAAGGATGTCTTGTGGTGTTTGGAAATTGACAAGTCGAGGGTGTAGATCATAATGATACATTTGCCCCAGTTGCCAAAATGGAAACAGTTCGTATTTTTTTATCTGTTGCTGTCACATGAAATTGGGAGCTACATAAGATGTATGTTTGTAATGCATTTCTTCATGGTGATTTTAGAAGAAAAAGTATATATGCAACTACCTCCTGGGTACCATAGTCCTATTCCAGGAAAGGTATGCAGGTTACGCAAGTCTTTGTATGGTTTACGCAAGCTCCTTGACAATGGTTTGCTAAATTATCTGATGCTTTGAGAAGTTTTGGTTTTGCCCAGTCATATGCAGATTACTCCTTATTCACTTATCAACAGGGTAATGTTTCCTTGTATTTCTTGTCTATGTGGATGATCTTATTATTGCAGGTTCCTCTCAAAATGCGGTTTTGCAATTCAAACAATATTTGAGCTCTTGTTTTCATATGAAAGATCTTGTTGTGCTAAAATATTTCTTGGGCATTGAAGTGGCTCGTAGTGATGAAGGGATATTTTTTCCCAAAGAAAGTATGCATTAGACATACTAACAGAAGTAGGAATGTTGGGTTGTAAGCCTATTGATACTCCAATGGAGCAAAATCATCGTCTTGCTAATATTGACGGAGAGCCATATCAACATCCAGATCAATATAGGCACTTGGTTGGCTGTTTGGTATACTTGTCTATCACTCGTCCAGAGTTGAGTTACTCAGTTCATACTCTGGCTCAGTTTCTCAGCAATCCACAGGTTGCTCATTGGGATGCTATTATTCGTGTATTGCGTTATATTAAACGAAGTTTTGGTCAAGGTATTTTTGTTACAACCCGGTGATATGCAACTGAATGCGTTTTGTGATAGTGATTGGGCGACGTGTCCCATAAATCGCCAATCATTGTCAGGTTATTATATTTTACTTGGTAGGTCTCCTATTTCTTGGAAGACAAAGAAGCAGCCTACAGTGGCTTGTTCATCTACAGAGGCAGAATATCATGCTGTGGCAGTTGCTACTTGTGAACTTAAGTGGTTAAAATCATTGTTGCGTTCTCTCGGTGTATTACACTCTAGGCCAATGCGATTGTTCTGTGATAGTCAGTCTGCTCTTCATATTGCAAAGAAACCAGTGTTTCACGAGCGAATGAAGCATATTGAAGCAGATTGCCATTTTATTCGTGATGAGTTACAATCTGGCAATATTTCTATTGCATATGTTCCGACGGGTCATCAATTGGCAGATATATTGACAAAAGCTCTTGGACGTCAGCAATTTACATTTTTATTATGCAAGTTGGGCATTTGTGATTTACATGCTCCAACTTGAGGAGGAGTGTTAAGTATATTTATGTAAATATCTATGTCATAGGATAAGGATCCAGCTTATTCACAGGATAAGGATCCAGCTGACTCATACACATATCACGCTGCATCATAGGATAAGGATCCAGCTCATAATACTTTCCTCTTATATTATTTTCCATTTATAACTTGTTACCGTTACATTGTTATTGCCTGTTTTAACTCATTGGGTTTCAGCCCACCTCATGTACTCCATCTATATAAAGCACTTTAATATATACGTAATGTAATCAATTTTCTCTATCAATAATATTACAAAATTGTATTTATTCTACAATCCCTCACACTATTAGAAAATCTATCAAGTCGCGAAATCAATCCAAAGAAATGAAAGTTACTGCTGCCGAGAAAACTCCGCGTTGAAACCAAACAAACTAAACATATTGCAAGTTGAAACCAGTACCATATTACAGTAGTATAGCCAACACCACTCACAAAATACCTTCAAAACAAGAGTAATCGCCAACCTATGTTGCAGAGGCAAGACAATATCTGGACATAAATTCACATGGCAATGCGGGTGTAGACTCGCTAGGAACCCTCGAGATGCACATTATAGGGTATCGTACCACTCATGAAACAAAAGCACAACCTGCGATAATCAAAAATAACACCTGTAACACAGTAGAGCCAAGACGAGTTGAAGAATTTAGAGAGCATAAGAGATGGGAAGCTGGTAATTCGGGTACGAGGAAATTAAGGGGAATTAGGGAAAAAGGGTTAGATTCAACAATCTGTACTTGGTTCAACATATCCACCACGATGAAAAATGCAAGGAAAGAATCGAATGAAGGAGGAGAGATGAGAGAGGTAGCGAAGCGGCAGGAAGAGAGATGCGGAGAATTGGAAAAATAAGTTTCCTTGTCGTCATTAACAGTGGACATGAATGACCGAACCCTTTTTGATATAAATAAAATAGTTAAATTTAAATAGTTATAAAATGTATAAGAGTTAAGTCAAATCTAAATTGTTATATAAAATAGTCTAAAAGAGTTTAATATAAAATAATATTAGTTTAAAATAATCTAGTTCAAATAATACTCTAATCTGAACCACATGTCTGTCTTTCCAAGGTTTGATTTATTATCAATCAAGATTTAAACTTCAGTTTACATCAATTTCAACCTTAAGCGTACATTATTAATTCCAATTGATTTCGAAATAGTACTCAAGTTAGGTATTGGTTATATTGCTTAAATGAATTTCTTCAATTTTCAAATTTTACTTTAAATCACATTTAGCAATTTCATACAAATTAAATTTCGATTCCTAAATTTGATCGATTGTAAGTACAGTTTCAATTATATTTAGATTCAAAACATTAATTAATAAATTATTATCAAATCAATTTATTAAGTTTCGTAATCATACCGTATTCATATAAAATCACATCTTAATTCAATTTAATTTAAGTTGGTAATTTCATTTAGTTATGTCATTTAAACAAATTAATTCACAACTAAATTTCTAACTTCTCTTTTAACCCTTTCTTAATTAAAGTATTCAGAAAATTTGTATTCATATTACTTTAAAATATATATATTTATATATTAAATTAAAATTAAAATAATTTTAAACTATAATAAAAGATTTATTAAATTATTTATAAAATTATTTAAATTTCAAAAATAATGTTATAATTAAAGTTCTAATATATTTTTATTTAAATCAAAATATATTTAAATTTACGAAAATTCTTTCCCTAATAGACCAAAGATGTCCGTATATAATTTTCCACTTAGGCCAAGTAATACAGCTATGTATCATTTCAATCCCTTTCCCTCTCGCTTCTCCCTTATTAATTTATTCATTATTATTTACTGTCAAGTGTTAGGGTTTGCATCATGTTGAGGATCTACTCACAGGCTACGAGCTCTTGTCAAACTCATTCCCATACAAGGGAATTGAAAACGGAGTTTTATGGGAAGTTGAAGTAAAGTGGGTGTTCCAAGAAGTCGTTAGTGTAGACATTGGTGCAAACCCTTCTGCTGAAGGTGATGAAGACGACGAGTGTGTTGATGACTAGGTTGTTAAAGTTGTTTACATTATTGACACATTCCGACTACAAGAACAACTAGCTATTGATAAAAAGCAATTTGTTACAAGGTTGATGCGGTACATTAAATTTCTGCCAACAAAATTTAGTGCTGAGATGGTAGAGGAGTTTTAAAAGGGTATTGAAGGAAGTGCCAAATTCTTGCTCTCAAAGCTAAAGGATCTACAATTTTTTGTTTCAGGACGATTCCACTTTAGTATTCATATACTGTGAAGAAGGATTTGCTGACCCAACCTTTTGGTATCTTGTTCATGCACTCAAGGAGGTCAAATGCTAAGCACCAAATGCATTCAAACCTTATATATCATGTTTGCCTGCCAGCTATCTTGGTTTTTCTTTGCTTGAGTTGTATTTTTCACTAATGCAGCCATGAAACTGTTCTAGTTTTATTATGATTCTATTACATAAGAACCTTTTGGTGAGATGATACTACTATTGTTCTAGGTAAAAAAGTAACATTTTGATCTGAGATTTAAAATTTTAAATCCTGGGTATATATCATTTGAACCAGCATCTCAAATCAATTTAGTTTCATTTCCTAAATTGATATAGTGGTTCAGTTATGCACCATCTCGAACATAGTGATTTTCCTGGATCTACGGACTGAGCAGCGTAAATAATATAAATGATGTCACTTAGCACACATATCATCATCATAAATAATATACCACTCATACACTTACATGTCATATATAGGTCGTGTCCTAACGTGTTATAAATGAACAATTCACATATCAAATAAAAATTATTTCTAATAGCAATCCAACACATTTTACGATAATTTGTTCGTGTTGAATTTAACATCCATGAACATGTAAATCAAGTTTGAGATAAAATCACATTTCGTGGCACTGAACAGAGACGAAAAATGAATGAGACGGAAAGTAAAATAAATAACGCTGACCACAAGCACAACTATGCACCCTCTAACACCATGGCATAAATAAAATTCATAAATCAACACCTAAAGAAATTTAAAATAAGAGAGTATAGGGATTTTAGCTGAGGAAGGATGGATTTAAATGTTTACAAAAATAATTTCAAAACATGATCAAAACTTTGGTCATTTTGAATCAAAATTTTGGATCAGTTAACCTCAAATTTGAAAAGTCATGAAAATAGAAGTAGTTTTAATTCTTTTCACTTCAATGCGATAAAAGAAAAACTGCATTTGGATAAAACTCAAAAGAAGATGCGATCGAAACAATGATAGGCAAATGTTCGGATCAGAAATCTAGGATTAAAAATGTCTTTGAAAGATTGGTCGTTTTTGATAGAGAAAACACAAAATATGAAAAATTTATCAAAATGAAGTTCTAGCTATTTCAATTTCACCCAATTTGAAAATAACAAAATATCGTTTTCATTAAATTTTGTGGGAGACATAACTAAAACAATAACATCCATTTTCGGGTTAGAAATATGGGTCTGTAAGTTTCACAATTTGACATAGAAATATATATAAAAAAAAAAATCCGATAGAAAAGTTGTATATATTTCAATTTCATCCACTTTTGAAAACATAAAAGTGGTTTGGTATATTTACGAGAAAGTTATAGCCTCTGCAGGACATAGTAAAAATTTGTATTTATTTTTGAGAAATCGGAGAAAGAATTTGGGATTAGGATTTTGGGTTTTGTTTTAGAATTTTAAAGGAGGAAGAGAGTGAAGCTTGGATTTGAATTTATTTTCGATTTAAAGGGAGGTGAAATATGTGAATAGAAATTTACAATGAAGAAATTTTACAAAGGAAGAGGAATGAAGGAGGAGGAAGGAGAATGACAAACAAAATTGCGGGGGAATGAAAATGGTAAGTTGAGAAAGAAAATATGTACCTTTATTTCTTCAAAAGACTTTTGAAATTCAAACATAAAATTATTAATGAGGTGCAAGATGGAAAAGCATTCCCAAGAAGCTGATTAAACATCTCAATACAGTTAAAGAGGACATGTAAGTAAGGACTCATAAACGATTTCCGTTGCGTGTTTCACACACTGTAAAACTCATATATGGTGGAAATGAAAATGGATTCACTAAACAAAAAAAGCTAGCAACTCAAAATTTAGACAAGAATCATAAAAAAACGAAAATTTTGAATTTTCGAATCAAATTCGAATTTTGACAAATTTTGACTAAAATTGACTTTTTGCAGAATTTTTTTTCATTTTAGTAAATTTAGTAACTAAATTATTGAATTTTACAAGTTTATTATTTACAATTTTAATTTTAATAATGAACTTAAATTCAAATAATAATGTAAATAAAATTAACCCATAATCAAAATATGCATTTAAAACCATTTAATTCTCATTGTCAAATTGTCCCCACTCATTTTAATCCAATTCATTTATTTCATATAATTCGATAATAAATTAAATCTTAATTTTTTGAAAACTTAATTTTCAATAAATTCATCATTTAAAAAATTCAAAACATCAAGTTGTTACACTCTCCTCTACTCAAACTTTTTCGTCCCTAATAAAGAACGAGGCAAAGAAGTAGTAAAAAATGATTTATTATATTTAAAATCAAATGGTTTGCATCAATCATCTTTTTTATTTATATATTTTGAAATGTATACTTAAATTAAAGATTAAGACATTTCTCAAACATTTCAAAATAGTTTCAAGTATTCACTCGACGTCTCAATTGACATTATATATTCACCTCACTTTCAAAAGCTAAAAACAAATACCGATGATGCTATAGTCATCATACAAATCATTTTCAAGAGACTAGAGTCTGAATCTATGTCTATCCGGTACGTATAAGATTTAGTACATATGTTAGCTAGACATATGCCCAAATCACCAAATACTCAATAGTACAATCTTAACGTCAAAGAAAATACTCGAAATTATTTCTTTTTAAACATAAGAGATAAACTTTCCAAATATATATAAATAAAATTTCCAAATCATTTACTTATTATAGATTCTGAATATGGGAACTTATATCTCTCCCCCGCTCATTTATTTATTAATATTTAACTTCTTTCTATACTAAATATTATCAACTTAAAGTTTGCAAATGTAAATCATACAATATTTCAATACATTTCAAAATAATATATTATATTAATATATGTTAACCTTAACATAACTTTATTTAATACACAATTAATTATTTTTCCTTATCAAAAACTTTTTCTTCTCCCAAAAATGGCAGAAACGTCGCCTTTTCCCTTCCTCTCTGCTCCGCCCCTCAGCTATTCAATGGTCCTATCACTGCTCATCCTTCTCTCCCAACCTTGATCCCACTGCCAACCCCCATTGCACCTTCACCAGACCTGCCTCCGCCCTCCTCAACCATTTCCAGCATTTCGACCCCCTCAACCGCTCCTAAGAAATGGTCCACTCTTTTCAGCGCAAAGACAAAGAATACTGGGTCGTACTCCTTGCCATCGATTAATCTCACATACTCCGGCAAGATACTCCTACCCTCTAAATCCATTATCAGTGTCGGAGTTGACGTTTGGAACAATTACCTTGTTGGGTATTTCCTTGATTCACCATTATCCTATACCATAGTTTTAAACCATCAGAAGATGATTGGAGCCATCAAAGTGAAGTCAAATGTTAATATGTTCTTTGTTCACTTTGCTAGTTCTGCTGATGGGCTAAAAGTGGTTCAGGCCAACCCTTTGATGATTGGAAACAAGATTTTTATTGTGAAACGGTGGGACATGGTGATTGGTAATGACAGCAACATAAAGAAATGACGGTTTGGATTAAAATCTCAAGGGTGTGTTCGGCGCAAGCGAAAGCGGAGAATTTGAGCGGAGAATGTTAGTGGAGAATTGTAGTTAGCGGGGAATGTGTTTGGCGTATTAAACGGAGAATTTGAGCGGAGCATTTAAGCTGAGTATTTTATATTTATTTTGCAATTTAATTATTTAATGATTAAAACTTAACAATATGATTAATGCAAAATAACACATTTAACCAAACATTTCATTTCAGTACATAATAATATTTCATACCAGTTCACTACATAATAATATTTCATACTAGTTCACTACATAATAATAAAACGAAAACATACAACAAACTACTAACGTCTGCGGAATCTAGAAAGATGATAACTCATGTACCCCATCAACTCCATATCAGGAAAGGTCTCAACCACCTCCAAAATAGACCGGTCAAGACGAAAAATCTCAATAATCACCCACTTGTCTACATCAGTGATGGGCGAGAGAATGGCATAGCATCGGTCCACCACCATGGAGAAACGCTCTGTCTGAATGAAGGCCGGTTCGGGAGGAGCGGGTTCAGGAGGAGCTGCCCTATTAGATATGGCGCGCGTCGACTGCCTCCGTGCAGACTGAACTGGCGGTGGACTATCTGCGGTGGCCGGGGGAGCAGGGGGTATCTGATAACTGCAAGTGCCTGCGCCAATGCAGCCCCCAAAAAGCTGGTCCTGCTCACGAAACTTCAGAGGTGGCTATCTCCTAAACTTCTAGTACATGCGTGCAGCCCCATGCCACCAGTCGTCTGATCCATCCAAGTGGTCCTGCGAAGCATCCCAAAAACCGCCAGGTATATGTAACAGTGCATTCCATGAAGTCCAGACCCTCTTCAGATTATCCCATTTGTTTTTTATTTGGGCTTGAGTCACCTCGTCCTCAAATATCTCATTGAATTCACTTTGCACAACAGTGAGGAATCTGTTGGTTGCTCGAAGATGAACATTATTGAGGCATATATCTATGAAAGCCTCAGCGCGGTCCACTGGCCATAAAGCATTCGGGGCGTTGGAAGAGCCAGAAGCAGAAGCAGAAGAATGTGCCA
Source organism: Allium sativum (assembly GCA_030737875.1). Lineage (NCBI taxonomy): Eukaryota > Viridiplantae > Streptophyta > Magnoliopsida > Asparagales > Amaryllidaceae > Allium > Allium sativum. The sequence continues at coordinate 80,304,861 of CM060925.1, forward strand.
TGTAACTGAAAAAAGAAAAAATAGAAATAAAAAATAAATGTAAACAAAAAATTACCTTAAGGAGGCAGTACGAAACAGAAGAAGGAGGAAGAAGTGAGGAGAAAGGAAAGAGAGGGGGGGGGGAGGAGATTTATAGTGGGGAGGGGGGAGGAGCCAGCGGCTCAATTTTGAGCCATTGGCTCTCAGTACGTCTGACGCATCGGACGCGTCAAGAGCCAACGATCAAAATTGAGCCGTTGGCTCAACGGTCCTAAAAGGACCGTTGGGTAACGGACGCGTCCGACGCGTCGGTTACCCAAACGATCCGTTTAGGACCAAAGAACTAGGCCTAAATATCCCTATGTACGCATGGTTGTTGTTAGGTGTAGCATGGTTTGCTACCAAAGTTGGTAGCTTTCTCTGCATGGATGAATTCATGGAAAAGATAGAAAGAATCTAGTATGCTAAATGTATGTTGGAAATATCCCCTAAAAATGATTTGCCGGATGAGTTTCCTGTTCAGATGATTGACGGTTCATAGCATTATGTAAAAGTTCAATATCTATGGAAAGCATCAATTTGTAGTACTTGCAAATTTTTGGTCTTATTGTGGATTCTTGTATTAACTCCAGTAAGAATGTGGATAAAGTTAGTGTCGGTAGCTCACCCATTGTTGAGAAATATTTGGACAGGGAAGTTGGTGTGACTTCTAGAAAAATGAAAGAATAAGGTTGGTGATAAAGTTTCTGTTCCCTTAGCCACAAACAAGAAGACATGGGGGAAAGTTATTAGGATAAATCAGAAGTTAAGGGCAAACAAACGTGGTGGAAGTTACCTTGCAAACAGAATAAACAGAGAGCAAAAAGGTTTAGCAGTGTCAATGCCTAACACAGTTCTGCTAGGTATGAGGTAACTAGTGAACGTGGCTCTGATGATACTAATGTAGTGAACATTAGTAACCTAATTTTTTGTAATATAGGAGACTTAGGCTTTGGTACACCAAATAAGTTTGATGTACTTGAAAAAATTCATGAAGACAATGATACTATTGTTGAGAGAATTGAAAGTGAAGAAGTTGAGATAAACAACAATAATGAGCAAAATGATATTGATTATGGCAACTGTACTGACAACTTTTTGTCTAAAAAATGTAAAGAGGCCGAAATTGTTTAAGGCAAAAAAAGTTCTGGATTAGCAATCGCTGTAAATCAAGTAAACATGGCTTGTGCGAGTGTCGGTCCTGTTGTCCTAAAAAAGAAAACTGCTGATTATATGTTACACAAAGATGATTTCATGAAGTAGTTGTTGGATTATGTTAGAAATTTTGAGGCTGCTTTGTCCTCAGGTCAAAATGAATTGGATGAAAATGCTCATGTTACACCACATCCAGCACATGAAAACAACACTTCACAAAGCAGCTCCTTTCACTTTAAACCTGGTTTTTTGAACAAAGCAACCAACAAATCAAATGTAAAATCTCCCACTTCAAGTAAAATTTGTGTTGCTCGTGAATTGTCCATCACAACAATGAATATAGGCAAAGACAAGCTTGTGCATCCTTACGCACACATCTTGCCTCCAGCTACCTACAAGGCTCCTCCCTCTATAATATCTAATGAAACAGAAGCTTTCTCTCCAACATCAGCTTCTACCTCAGGCAACAAGAAATTTCAAGCCATTGTCACGAGAAGTAGGAAAAAGAATGGTCTTCTTCTTAACAATGACTAGAGGGTACGATAGTGCATTGCTGAGTCTCTGTGTTGGCTCATAGGTTTATTCCATGTAATGCAATTAGGGATTTAGCAATGCAAGTTTTAACTATGGCTTTTGGTCATGTGTTGGTTTTGTAATCTTCTTATATAATGCTTAACTTGTATGTTTTAGCCTCTTCCCTGCGTGCAAGTCTCCCTCTGTTTGTAGTAGATATGCACTTTGATTTCTCCTGGTTGGCCTGCATTTATAGTTTTGATATAATAAAAAGTGTAATGAATCACTTTAAAAACTGGTCGGCCTTGCCAAAAAGAAAACTTTATTTAATACATGGTTTCATTTTTATTTCAATATTGAAGTTCATGTCAACATCTCATTACGCTTTAGTTAATATCTTATCATTATTGAAAATACTAACTAAGTTCAAATTTATATCATATACAATTTCAGTTTATGTCTAATCCAATTTCGTTAAATTAAATTCACTACAATTGTAATGACCCAAAAAATTCGACACTCGAATTTTTGATAATAATACATAATACTGTCTTACTTGCCAAAAACCCAAGTGTCAAAAATCCAGATAGTTAATAGAAAGAAGTTCGATGGTGAGAAAAGAAAGAAATATTGGAAAAGAAAATCAGAGCCTCACATCGGAATGAATAAAATATATTATATCAAAATGCTTTATACAAAGGAACTGCACATATATATATATATATATATATATGATTACACATCAGAGTACACATTCATTTCAGTACAAAACTCATAGCAAAATAACTTATTACCAGCAAATATAGATATACGTCTCGTCTCCCGCTCCTTTTCTAAAGCTCCAAGCACAACCTAACCTGATAATATACTCGGTCTGAGCCGAGCACATTTGAAGCAAAGCAAAATTCACCCGGATCAGTCTGGAATATTTCAGTGATAAATTCATAGCATAACAACTTGTTTAACTTTAGAAAATCCTTTTGAAAGAAAGGATAATCATAAGACCGGTCCACACATAAACACGGATGGTTTGTACCTTACGATAACCCAAAACAATTTCTATATGAAAATCAGGTGATATTATAATAATCTCTAACAAACCACAAATAAATAACCATCTAGCATAACGCTTACATATCATGCTCTACATACTTAGTATATAATCAAAAGCCGCATGACGCTTATTGAAGATTGGATTTCCAATTATGACAAGGTAGACCACCTTCCGATAGTGTATCTCTAGAGAGGAATACACTGGGTTCAAGAACAACATCTTGTAACCCGACCACACATGACCGACCACTTATTCAGCTTGAGTGTATCGAATATACTGTCACCACGGTTGCTAGCTAGCCAACCGTAATCCGTAAGATACAGAAACAACAAAAGAACAAATGAAATTTCTCTAGATCGGTGACAATACACCCTAATGGGAATGACTCGCTTAGCCATGCTGCCTGTCCGATTTTTTTTATTTCTCTATTGATGAGGCTTGAGGTCACGATTATCTTTTAGAGAACATTTCAATAACTTTGAATGCCACATCGTCAAACTTGGTATATTTGTAAAAAATAATGTACGTGATCATTCAAGAAATACCCAGTCAAACATTCGTCCATACAATTCATCCAGGAACGGGATGAACTGAAGTCATCCTCCTACCACATCCTATATGGGAATCACCCCAAGGATCAATAGCGAGAAGTCTGTGCAATCTGAAGATTTCAATCAAGATAGAATCACAAGTCATAATAACTCTAGGTGCGAAACAGAAAAATTTAACGAGTAGTTCTTCCGCTCAAGAAGATCAACGATCTTCAACACTCCATCTTCATAAGCCTGCAAGTTAGTAACGAACGTACAGTTGGTCAAAGTGGTTTTGGGTTTAGTTCCTATCCCGGTCTCTTCGAACTAAATCATCAAAGGTTCAAGCAGTATCCATTGATAGTTGGTGTTTTAACTATCAACTCAAACAATATAAATCAGTACTTTGTCAGATCATGCCCCTTTCATTTCAAACCACTCATTTCAAACCCTTATATTGATTAAAAATCGATTCTATAATTTATTTCAACAAATTTCTTTTGTTTCGTCACTTGAAAAAAATTTCAACCTTTTTCTTTCTTTTGGCATAAACATCTTCAAAACCCACCTTATCATTTCCCTTATTTTTAGCATATAGTTATATTTCACAAAAACCACTTTTATTTTCATTATCCGGGAAATACCATTATATATACTTTTAATCAATCGGTATAATTTAAATTCTAAATCTTATCTGCGCCAAAATAACGTTAAACGACGTACAATGTAACCGTTAACTTTAACTTTAAAACTCTTATCGAAATTTGCATTCTTTCTTATTGAAATTATACTTATGTTTCCAAAATCTATTTTCATTTAAAACCCATATAACCTTTTCTCCTCATTCCCAAAATCAAACTATCGAACCAAAACTTCATTTTTTTCCTATGATTGGCGTATTTCAAAAAAAACCTTTTTATTACTTCAAAAATATTGCTATACCTTATGAATCCATTTACTTTGGAAATAATGTTTATATTTTCCCTTTGTATTTCCTTTAATCTCGAAATATTGATATAAAATATCCTTTCACTTCCTTTACCATCACAAACACATACCGTCTCTCGATAATAGTGAAATTGTTCAAGTTGGGGTATTCTATTTACCTCTCAGACCTTGATCGATAACGTTCTTATCTCAAGATAGATTGAAGTTTGTAATTCAAAACCTGATATTAATAATAACATTGATACCACATTAATTTCCCTTTTACCATTTCACTTATCCTATGGTTTTATAAACCATAGTTTATGCTTGGAAATTTCTTTTACATTCATCGTATTAACTTTTGATTTTTATTTAAAAATCTTATTTGTAAACTTGGATTATAATCCCTTAAAGAACACTTTACCGACTTCAATCAAATTCTCACTCGATTATCTCTTAAACGATCTTCAATTAAAAGTTATCGCTTTGTTATTATTAATAATATCCAACTAAATAAAAGTAATTTCTTTTATTATTAACTGAAATAGAACTATTAATTATTTTTAAACAATTCTATAATCTCTTAAAAACATCGTCAATTAAATATTAATTAACTTCTAAAAACATACGTTAAGTTTTAATAATACTGGATAAAACTATTCTTATTAAATAACACTTCCAACTGAAACAGTTGACTAAGTCAACTTGAAAAACACAGTTCACTACTGACTGGTTTCTATTAGTTATCCTTATAAAATTAATTAAAAATATAATTAAATTAATATGAAATCGCTTAATTGTTTCCTTGAAATAATTATCTTAGCTTATCAACTTTCGGTAAATTTCAGTTTTCCTTCCTTACTATAAACATAAGAACATAAATCGTTTAACAATTCTTTGTAAAATACGATTGTCAATATGAATATATTTAGAAAATATTTATTTTAAATAACTTAAAATTTATAAACTTGAAAACTACGATTCAGTTATAAAATAAATTTTATAACTTAAAACTTCGTTAATTTTCCTACTGGCAAATCAACGTCCAAATAAATTGATTTACCCCATTTATTACCAACCATTTAATCAATACTGTCTATTGATTAACAACATAATGATTGTTGAATTTAAATTCAATGATTTACATCCAATCAATAATCAACATCCAAATAGGGTATAACGTTTTTCGGGATGAACAACAATACATAAATAATATGAAAAATAGATAACACACAATTTATTTGGGGTATCTGGTTAGATATTCCCAACCTGTACTTCCCTGCAACATAGCTCATAATATTATTTTATAAAAGAATAATATTTAACCAATCATCCAATAAGACGTTAATATAAACGTCGACAATCATTAAACAAACAACAGACATCCAAGGCATCCAATCATCCAATTTATTTTAGTAACGATAAATTTAAGTGATATGAATTTAGCACATCATAGAATTCCAGAAGTCGTGAGAATTAACTCACCATTTTTGTTTTCGATTGACGACATGCGTTGGTTAACATAATTTTAAACACGTGTTAAAAATTACATGAAATACTAGTGAGCTCCAAACTTCTTAAGATCATCTCGAGCACGTTGCCCTCGTCAATAAGATTCCAATGGCTCTTGTTTCATTCGATTATGTAAACGTATGTGGAAGTTATACGTATTATAAGAGTATGTTTTATAAATTAATTTACCAAAATCTCTAGAATTAAACCACGAAATCACCAGTCGTTAATTATGTTCATCATCCCTTAATCATGTTGATTAATCCCTCGTAAATCCTTCCTTCAACTCTGGGAACCCCGATCCTCTTACTTCGCGAAAACCTCGATGACCCCAACTGCCAAAAGCGGACGCAATAGATGATCGGAACTGACCCCTTCACCTGGCAGACACCGCCCCTCCACCAGGCCAACTTTCCAACAACGTCGCCTCTGAATGCTCCACCAGCATGCCCAAAAACGTGTTCGAATGGAACACGGTTATGGCCAAAAACTTCTCTCCACCGACCACCGCATCATACCGCACCACCACCATCTTGACCGCCCTTCATCCCCTACCTTTTCTCTTTAGGTGCCTGACCAAGAAACTGCTCGTACCGTCACTAATTCATCGAAATCCGTGCTTAGTACACTAAAAACACAGGCTTCGATCTACCCCATTTACCGATCACCACAGGCATCTTCAGGCTTTTCGACCAAAACAAATATTGTAGCTCTACGTCTCCTCTACAACTTCTCTTCAGGATACTTTGCCTGGTATCAATCCAAGCTCCCACAAAATTTACAAAAACAAAAACGATTTTTTGCTATTTTTTGTGATTTTCGGTTAACACAGCCCATGGTTGGTTATGAAATTTTGGTTGTGGATAGAACAAATCATTCCTGACAACTGTCCTGTTGGAAGCCTTGCAAAATTCACAACAGATTTGAAGATAAAAATTGTTTTGTGATTTAGGACTTAAATGTAAATTTTTAGATGATTTGGGAAGATTAGGTGCTGAAATCTGGTTTGGGGTAGGCATGGATATACAGGGAAGAAATATATTATTTTATCTTGATGTGACCGAAGAAATTTTATCAACAACGACTAACGATATTTTATTTGTACCTATCGCCAGTTCCATACATCGTTTATTGATTCGTATGACCACATACGAACTCCATTCACGACGGAAATGTCCTTTGGTTATAGTTTGATGTTACGGCCCCAATGAAACTTGTTTCGTCGAAAACCGAGTCCATTTGCAAAAATGGCGCTGGTTTGAGTCCAAATGGTCGATATATTTACATTTAATTTTGCTACGCTCACAAAGTAACTCCAATTGGCACGAAACTTAAAATCTAGCAATATTTAGCTATTACGGATTTAATAAAACTTGTTTCATTGAAAATGGGGGTCGTTTGAATAATGGTCCTTTTTAAGGGCCCGATTTAAATTAAAATAAATCAATTTTAAAATACCTTAAGATAATAATAATAAAATATTATTATTGGACATATTCGAGCAGAATTTCATATACTATCAAAATAAATTAACCCAGGTTGGATTGCAAGCCAAAACGATATAAAAATAATAAAAATTCTTTTATCGACATAAATAAATCGTTATAATTTATAAACGAATTCCATAGTAACCTTTTGAAAATTTGGTTTGGATATAAAACAAAATCTACAAGTTGAAAACTCGATTTTTCTCTTTCATTAGAAAAATATTATCCAATAGATTCGGATGTTTCTTGTATCAAAGAATTCTGTCTTATATTGGATCATGTACATCCATTTAAAGTTTAAAACGTAAGACTACGAACTACCACGATGTTACGGGTTCATTTATAATTAAATTATAAATTTTCCGTTCAAATGTCATTTAATAAACAAATTTGTTAATATAATTCAGAATCAAACCCAATTATATTCTTTAATATTGCCAATTCGTTCAATATTGTCAATCCAACTTTTCTTGACTATTTCATAAATAAATTATTATTTTATTATTATATAAATAAAATATTCAAAACTATTGAATTCACGTTATTAAATTCCCAAAATAAAATATAAAACAATAAAATAAAATAAATATTTGATCACAAAAATATGGGATATTACACTCTTCCCCCTTAAAAGAATTTCGTCCCCCAAAATACTAAGGCAAGAAAAATGCAACAATCCCATTATCCTTTCAAAAGTTTATTTCAGTTAAAATCTTCAGTTTTACTGATCCATTTTTTTTAAATAAAACCCAATTAATTTCTATCAACAAATTTTTTCTAATAATTTAAATTTTGGAATTTTTTTGGTAGAGTCTCCCTAGTACGGAAGGACTTCTGCAATATTGCAGGTACAACAAAATTATATACATCGACCCACATGGTCAGAAAAATCCAATTCGAACCCCATTTTCTGTAGGCATACTTGTTAAGAGTGCTATCAAGCAATAAAAAATCAGTTGTAAGAGGTTTGCTCAATTATTATGCAGCCATAGCCAGCTAGATTCAATCAGCTTCAAGACTCAATCAATTTAGGCTCAAAGGTGAATTACCTCCTACACTTCTTCTTAAACTTAGATAAAAACTCATTAATATGTAATATAGGTTCAAACATCCAAATTGTCTACTTCAATATATATTCAAATGAATTTATAACTAATCCATTTTTATTCCATTCTAATTTCATTATATTTAAAGTCATTCATTCACTGGTTCTCAACCGAATTCATCTACTTCCAAATGCAATCAACCATACAATCCAAATGATTTCCAAACTTGAATCCATTTGGGTTCATTAACTATAATCCATTTCTATTTTCCAAACACTAGTCAAATTTTATTTCAATTCCAACTCATAAGATTTATTTTAACTCAACATAAATTAATATCATGCTTGAAATTTATTTAGTTAAATCATTTCAGCTTCATAATCCACTTTGAATTTTAATTGAAATTAACATTAATCGATTAATATTGTAATAATTTGAGAAAATAACTACTTTTATTCTCTTTACAAAATTTATTAGGCAAAAAAGTTTAAAAATAATTTTATATCAAATTACAAATATGCGCTCTTATATATATACACACATACATATAGACACACACACACACACACATTTCTTATCAAAAAAATTTGTGGAGCCACTGGATGTATTCGAAATATTGTGTAAACAAGCACTTTTGGAGTATGCCAACTGTTAATAATGCCTCATGTACATGGAAGGCATTAGTGCGATTAAGGACACCAGGGTTACACCTATTTCAAAAGGTGCTTGTGAATGGTTCAACTACTTCCCTTTGGTTTTAACCATGGATCAATGCGCAATGCCTACTTGATCTTCTTGGTATTCACAGATTTTCTATGATTGGTAATGATTTGGAGAGAGTTTCAGACATTATTAATGATGGTCATATCCAGCCTACGTTACACCCTGCTACCAGGGAATTATCTCAAGATATTTCCTCTATTAGTTTACATTCCACGACTGCAGAAGACTTCTACGCATGGGCTCAGGGGGGTGACTTTACATTTCACAAGGCATGGGATTGGGTTCGAGATAAATAAGATAAGAAAACGTATTATCCAGTGATATGGCATTCGAAGAACAGTCATAAAATGTCATATATAGCATATTTAGCTATTTCAAATCGATTGAATACGAAAGTAAGATTAGCTAGTCATGGCATAGTGGATGATGTTACCCGTGTGCTGTGCAATGAGGCAGAAGAATCAGTGGATCATCTTTTCTTCCAGTGTTCATATTCCTCCTCTATTTGGAACATTCTTCGACCCAAGCTCGGCATGTCATCAAACAACATCTCTTCTATTCACAAGGAGGTTCAGATGATCCAACAACATTTCAAATACCGTGATCAGTTATGAGATATTGCTTGTGGGTGTTAACTGGAGCAGTATACCACATATGGAAAGAACGCAACGCAAGGATTTTTAAGAACCAAAAAGCTTCAGAGATGATTAAATTACGACATATTGAGAAGGAGTTGATGTTGTTAATTAACAACAATGGTTCTCTGACTCTCCGATCAGCATATACTTTGAGTTTCCTACATCGGTGGGGAATTGAATTGAATGATGCGGGCTGACTAACTGGAAACGAGAAGAAGATGAAGTGTTTGTTAGAATGGCGGGATTTTGTATCTATGTTTTTATTTGTTTATATTTGGTTTGTATAATTATTGTAAATAACAGTTTAATATATGGAAACTATATGTGCTCTTTTCCCTTGCAAAGTACCCAGTAGGGGGGTTGCAAGGTTTTGATGAGGCATATAATGGAAGTACACGGTTGGTAATAAAAGTATCAATTTTCAAATACACACACACACACACTCAAACTCAATTTAGGGTATTACTAATCCCATCTCTATTGAGTTATGTCATAGAGCCAAGGTTATCACTAAAATTTATGCTCTGATACCAACTATAACGACCCGAAAAATTCGATGCTCGAATTTCTGATAATAATATAATACTGTATTACTTGCCAAAAACCCAAGTGTCAAAAATCCAAATATTGAATAGAAAGAAGTTAGAGGGTGAGAAAAAAAAGAAATATTAGAAAAGAAGATCAGAGTCTCACAATGGAACGAATAAAATATATTATATCAAAATGTTGTATACATAGGAACTGTATATATATGATTACACATCAGAATACACATTCATTTCAGCACAATACTCACAGTGGAATAACTTATTACCACTAAATACAGATATACCTCTCATCTCTATCTCCTTTTCTAAAGTTCCAAGCGCAACCTAACCTGATAATATACTCAGCCTAACCTAAGCACATTTGAAGTAAAGCAAAATTCACACGGATCAGTTTGGAATACTTTTAGTGATAAATTCATAGCAAAACAACTTGTTTAACTTCAGAAAATCCTTTTGAAAGAAAAGGATAATCATAAGACCAGTCCACACATAAATACAGACGGTTTTTACCTTACGATAATCCAAAAAAAATTCTATATAAAAATATGGTGATATTATAATAATGTCTATCAAACCACAAATAAATAACCACTAGCAGAATGCTTGCATATCACGCTCTACATACTTAGTATATAATCAAAAACTACATGCCGCTTATTGGAGATTGGATTTCCAACTATGACAAGGTATGAGACCACCTTCGATAGTGTATCCCTAAAGAGAAATACACAGGGGTTCAACAAGAACATCTTGTAATCCGGCCACACATGACCGGCCAATCATTCAGCTTGAGTGTATCGAATATATTGTCACCACGTTTGCAAGCTAGCCAACCGTAATCCATAAGATACAGAAACGACAGAAGAAGAACAAATGAAATTTCTCTAGATCGATGATAATACACCCTAATGGGAATGACCCACTTAGCCATGTTGCCTGCCCGATTTCTGTCATTTCTCTATTGATAAGGCTTGAGGTCACAATTATCTTTTAGAGAAAATCTCAATAAATTTGAATGCCACATCATCAGATCCATCAAACCACTAATTGACGTCCATAATTATACTCTGGGTGTTAAGCTAAGAGAACTTCTCCACCACCAAACTTTGTATATTTGTAAAAATCAATGTACGTGATCATTCGGGAAATACTCTATCAAACATTCATCCATACAAGTCATCCAAGAAAGGGGTGAATCGAAGGCACCCTCCTACCACATCCTATTTGGGAATCACCCCAAAGACCAGTAGGGAGAAGTCCTTGCAATCCGAAAATTTCAATCGTGACAGAATCACAAGTCATAATAACTCTGGGCGCAAACTAGAGAAATTTAACGAGTGGTTCTTCCACTCATGAAGATCAACAGTCTTCAGTGCTCCATCCTTGCAAGCCTGCAAGTTAGTCGCGAACGTACAGTTGGTTCGAAGTGGTTTTGGGTCCAGTTCTCATCCCGGTCTCTTCGAACTAACTCGACAAAGGTTCAAACAATATCCATGGATAGTTGGGGTTTTAAGTATCAACTCAAATAATATAGATCGGTACTTTGTCAGCTCAGACCCTTTCATTTCAAACCATTCATTTAAAACCCTTATATCATTTAAAACCCTTATATCATTTAAAAATCATTTCAATAATTTATTTCAAAAAAACTCTATTGTTTTGTTACTTGAAAAAAAATTCAACCTTTATCTTTCTTTTGGCATAAACATCTTCGAAACCCACATTGTCATTTCCCTTACTTTTACCATATAGCTATATTTCACAAAAACCACTTTTATTTTCATTATCTGGGAAATATCATTATATATACTTTTAATCAATCGGTATAATTTAATTGCCAAATCTTATCTGCGCCAAAATAACGTTAAACGACGTACACCATAACCGTTAACTTTAACTTTAAAACTCTTATCGAAATTTGCATTCTTTCTTATGGAAATTATACTTATATTTCCAAAATCTAATTTCATTAAAACCCATATAACCATTTCTCCTCATTCCCAAAATCAAACTATCGAACCAAAACTTCATTTTTTTCCCCATAATTGGCGTATTTCAAAAAAAAAACTTTTTATCACTTCAAAAATATCGCTATACCTTATGAATCCATTTACTTTGGAAATAATGTTTATATTTACAAAGTCCCTTCGCATTTCCTTTAATTTGGAAATATTGATATAAAATCTCCTTTCACTTCCTTTACCATCACAAATTAATATCATCTCTCGATAATAGTGAAATTGCTCGAGTAGGGATATTCTGTTTACCTCTCAGACATTGATCGATAATGTTCTTATCTCAAGATAGATAGAAGTTTGTAATTCAAAACTTGATATTAATAATAACATTAATAACACATTAATTTCTCTTTTACCTTTTCACTTAACCTATGGTTTTATAAACCATAGTTCATGTTTGGAAATCTCTTTTTCATTCATCGTGTTAACTTTTAATTTCTATTTACAAATCTTGTTTGTAACTTGGATCATAATCCCTTAAAGAACACTTTACCGACTTCAATCAAATTCTGACTTGATTATCTCTTAATCGGTCTTCAATTAAAAGTTATCGTCTTTGTTACTATTAATAATATCCAACTAAACAAAAGTAATTTCTTTTATTATTAACTAAGATAGAATGATTAATTATTTTTAAACAATTCGATAATCTCTTAAAAACATCGTTAATTAAATATAAATTAACTTCTAAAAACATACGTTAAGTTTTAACAATTATATGATAAAACTATTCTTGTTAAATAACACTTCCAACTGAAACAGTTGACCAAGTTAACTTTAAAAACACAGTCAACTTATGATTGGTTTCTATTAATTCTCCTTATAAAATTAATTAAAAATATTATTAGATTAAAATAAACCCACTTAATTGTTTCCTTGAAATAGTTATCTCAGCTTATCAACTTTCGGTAAATCTCATTTTTCCTTCCTTATTATAAACATAAGAACATAAATCGTTTAACAATTCTTTGTAAAATACGATTATCAATATGAATTTATTTAGAAAATATTTATTTCAAATAACTTAAAAATTATAAACTTGAAAACTCTTATTCAATTATAAAATAAATTTTATAACTTAAAAAACTTCGTTAATTCACCAACCGGCAAATCAACGTCCAAAAAGAAAGATTTAGGCCATTCACTTCCAACCACTTAATCAATACTGTTTATTGATTAACAACACAGCGATTGTTGAATTTAAATTCAAGGATCAACATCCAATCAATAATCAACATCCAAATAGGGTATTACGTTATTCGGGATGAACAACAATATATAAATAATATGAAAAATAGATAACATACTATTTATTTGAGGTATCTGGTTGGATACCCCCAATCTGTACTTCCCTACAACAAAGCCCATAATGTTATTTTATAACAAAATAATATTCAACCAATCATCCAATACGACGTTAATATATTAAATGAAATGAATTTGGCATATCATAGAATTCCAGAAGGCATGAGAATTAACTCACCATTTTTTTCTCGATTGTCGACACGCGTTATTTCATATAATTTTAAACACACGTTTAAAACTACACGAAATACCAGTGAGCTCCAAACTTCTCCAGATTAGCTCGATCATGTTGCCCTCATCGATACGATTCCATTGTCTCTTGTTTCATTCGATTTAGTAAACGTATGTCGAAGTTATAAGTATTATAAGAGTACGTTTCATATATAAATTAAAATAAATAAGCTAATTAACTTACACAAATCTCAGGAATTCAGCCATGAAATCTCTAGCCGTTGATTACGTTTACCATCCCTTAATCACGTTGATTAATCCCTCATAAATCCTCGTCTTTAACTCCAGGAACCCCGATCCTCTAACTTCGCAAAATTCTCAATGACCCCAACTGCCAAACGCGGTCATAATAGATGATCGGAACTGACCCCCTCCACCTGGCCGACACCGCCACTCCACTAGGCCAACTTGCGAGCGACGCCGCATCCGATTGCTCCACTAACATGCCTAAAAACATATTCGAATGGAACACGGTCATGGCCAAAAACCTCTCTCCACCGACCACTGCATCATATCGCACGACCTCCATTATGACTGTCCTTCATCCCCTACCTTTTCTCTTCAGGTGCCAGACCACAAAACATCTCCTACAACCACCAGTTCATCGAAATCCGTGCACATTACCTTAAAAACACAGGTTTCGATTAACCCCATTAACAGGTCACCACAGGTATCTTCAGGTTTTTCGACCAAAATCAATATTGTAGCTCTACGTTTCCTCTACAACTTCTCTTTAGGGTACTTCTCGTAAAATCTATCCAAGCTTCCCCAAAATCCACAAAAACGAAAACAATTTTCTATTGTTATTTGCAATTTACGTCCAACACAGGCCATGGTTGGTCATGAAATTTTGGCTATGGGTAGAACACATCATTCCAGACAACTTTCCTGTTGGAATCCTCGCCAAATTCACAACAGATTTGAAGATAAAATTGTTTTGTGATTTAGGACTTAGATGTAAATTTTCAGATGATTTGGGAAGGTTGGGTGCTGAAATCTGGTTTGGCGTAGGCGTGTATATATAGGGAAGATATATATTATTTTATCTTGATGTGTCTGAAGATATTTTGTCGATAATGACTAACAATATTTTATTCGTACCTATAGCCAATTCCATACATCGTTTATTGGTTTTATGACCACATACGAACTCCGTTCAAGACGAAAATGGTCGTCTAGCTATAGTTTGATGTAACATTCCCAATGAAACTTGTTTCATCGAAAACCTAGTCCGTTTGCAAAAACGGCGCTGGTTTGAGTTGAAATGGCCGATATATTTACATTTAATTTTGCTACGCTCACTAAATAACTCCAATTGACACGAAACTTGAAATCTAGCAATAATTAACTATTTCGGATTTAATAAAATTTGTTTCATTGAAAATGGAGGTCATTTGAATAAAAGTCCTTTTTAGGGCCCAATTTAAATTAAAATAAATCAATTTTGAAATACCTCAATATAATAATAAAACATAATCATCGGACATATTCGAGCAGATTTTCATATACTATCAAAATAAATTAACCTAGGTTTAAATCTAAGCTAAAACGATATTCAAAATATTAAAAATCCTTTTATTTACATAAATAAATCATTATAACTTATAAATAAATTCCATAGCAAACGTTTTGAAAATTTGATTTGGACATAAAAAAAATCTACAAGATGAAAACTCGAATTATCTCTTGCATTAGAAAAATATTATCCAATAGATTCGAACGTTTCTTGTTTCAAAGAATTCCATCTTATATTGGACCTGTACATCCTTTTAAAGTTCAAAACGTAAAACTACAAACTACCGCGATGTTACAGGTTCGTTTATACTAAAATTATAAATTTTCTGTTCAAATGCCGTTTAATAAATGAATTCGCAAATATAATTTAGAATCAAACCCAAATATATTCTTCAATAACGCCAATTCATTCAATATTGTCAATCCAACTTTTCTTGTCTATTTCAGAAATAAATTATTATTTTATTACTATATAAATAAAATATTCCGTTGATAAGAAATAAATATATAGGCTCATTAATGGCGATAGGAGAATTTTTCTCCTGATTTCGCTGTGCGTGAGTCCTCTGCTACTCTCTAATTTCTTCTGCTTTCCTACTCGATTTCTTTCTGATAACTTTCAGCGTGATTACAGATCATAATCCGTTGATGAGACATTTGTTTTGTTCCATTTTAATTTCACTTTCGAAATCAGATTTGTTCGTTTCATCACTTGCAGAAGGCCAAATTTTCCAGATCTGCCCTATACCTAATCGCGCTTTAAAGCAGATCTACAAATCCGATTCGAATTGTTTAAAAGCTGGAGAGCAAGACTTTGGGGGAATTGGGATCTGGCATTGCTGGTGCAAGTGTGAACCACTTCCGATTCCTCATAACTGTTTCTTCAGTTCTTCACCACTTTCATATTCTGGTATGTGTGGGTTTCTGATTCTTAGATCAGTTGTGTAATTCGGGGATCTGCTAGGTTTTTTTTGCCTTTGGTCTGAAGTTTAAGTTTGGGTTTTGTAATGTCCCGTATTTTTGGTAGTCTAATATTTAATTTAATTTATTATTTTAAATATTATATTTGGAATATTAACGGATTTTAAAATTGAATTCGTTTATTTAAAACAAAATTTGAACGTTTAATTTATATATAATACAAATCGAGCTCGAAATGGCACTGTAGTTCGTAATATTGAATTTTGATCTTCAATTGAATATACAGGATCCGATATAAGTCGGAATTCCATGAAACAAGAAACGTTGGGATCTCGTTGATGATAATTTTCATATAAAAGAGAAAAATCCATATTTCGTGTAATAGATTGTTAGTTATGTCTAATTCAAATTTTAAAATAGCCGCTATGGAAATCGTTACTGAAATACAACGTTTATTTATTGAAATAAAGTGTTTTAATATAATTTGGACACCGTCTTGAGTCGAAATTGATGATATCGAGTTGTATAACTATATGATAATTTTATTTGGATGAATATGATGATAATAATTTATTATTATTTTTATATGGATTATTTTCAAATTTAAATAATATTTTATTCGATATTATATAAGCGTTAAAATAGCCATTTTTGCAAACGGTCTCCTTTTTCAGTGAAATTAGTTTCATTGGAAGCTTATCGTTAAATTATTGTAAGAAAGTCAAATTTCATGGCAAACCGATATCGTATGTAACACCCCGTATATTCTATAACAGTGAAATTCATAAATTAAAGTATAATTAATTTCAAATAAAAGAATTAAGGGAAACGAGATATGCCATTTCGTTCGTCTCGGAATTCTGCTTGAGATAGAGTCCGAGTTTGCGTAAAACGGACTCCGTACGAGGGAGATATGACCTCCGGAAGTTTCAGAATTCAGTTTAAAATTCAAACAGGCAGAAACAGTTCAGAAAGACGAATTCAAATTCAAAATCGGACCCAGATTGGGCTGGGCGGGAATTTTCCCGCCCAAGACCCAGGTCGATTGGGTAGTCGACCTAGGGTACCCAGGTCGATTGGGCAGTCGACCTAGGGTACCCAGGTCGACTGGGCAGTCGACCTGGGTGTCGACTGGGTAGTCAACCTGGCCCCTGAGCCAGGTCGAACCCAGCCCCTCCTGGCTGGCCTGGTCTGTGCTTGGCCGAATTTCTGGACTTGGTCTTGTCACTTGGGCTTATGTGGCCACTCTTGATTGGTTTCTCTTTAAAATGAACGGCTTATATTAATCCTGGCTCCATCGACGGCTCTAATCAATTCACAAACTCTATAAAAAGGACCTAAGACTCCACCTAATTCACACAAATAAAATGAGTATGGAGCTGTCATGCTGCTGAAGAAAGACTAGGAGTAGCCGTCAAATCAAGAGACGATTAGGAGTTGATTCAAAATCTTAAAGCCACGACAATTAAATCAAAACAACGCCTACAACAAAGGATAAGCATCACCAAATTCAGAATTCAGAGTCCTGAATACAAGACTCGTCATACGTTGTAAGTAGAGTGCTATTCCGATGTGAATGAATAATTGAGACTTGATCTGTGTAGAATAAGAAATGGGATTGTACTTTAATTATAATGATGTTAATTCATAATTGTATGTTGCTATGATTTGCTATGAATGGATTTGGGATGTGGTAGTGTAATTAACATGATATTGGATCTATTGAATAGTTGCGATACAAGTATATAACTTATGTTGGAAATTTGATACTTATACGTTGTGGTTAATGAGAAGTTATGTATATTTCGTTGCAACCAAGTTAAGACTTATGCAAGTATATGATTCACTATTATGCCAACATGATTTTAGATCCTTCTATGTATATGATCACTTTTAGTGTAGTTGGATCCAATTGGGTATTATGATTCATATGAATTTATGTTGGAATAGGCATCATTGATTCAAGAGAAAACCATACTTTTGTATTAGTGACAAAAGTAAGTATCTTTGTGAACTTGTGTTGACTTTATGAACATGGCTAGTTCATGTTTAACTTTATGCCCAAACAAAATATGTTTTAGGCTTAGGTTGTTGTTAGAAAACATATGATAATATATGTGGCACATAATTAAGTTAGGTTCATACTTTAAATAAAAGTTTACATGATTAGATTAAAACCATGATTCATGTTTAGGTATGTTTTATGTCAAGATTTTATGCTATTACAATGCAAGTTCACAAGTGCCTAATTTATGTTAATTAGACCGCTATGTTGCAAGTTCATGCGTTTACACACCCCTTTTTGATGTTACTTAGAATATATATACATCATGTTCTAAGCCTCCCCTTTTATGTGGCTAAGTTAGGCTAAAATGTTGAAGCCCAACATATGTTATATTATTACGTACGAACGAGGGAATACGTTGGGGTTAATTAAAATATATGTGTTGGCATGTTTGGCACATGCCAATGATTCATGACATTTAAAATGGTATAAATTACTATACCCAAGAATAATGAATTTGAATAATGGGTCGCAAATATTTACATATAAAAGAAAAAGAGACAAAATATGTAAAGTTAGAAAATACGACATGCTTAACCCGAGGTTGGATTGCGTTGTGACATAAACCTGCCCGGACCCGCTCGGCTGTCCAGTAGTCACAACAATACCTATCCAATGTGGGTGGTTAAGCATTGAGCCCAATAAAGACCCGAGGTTAGACTGAGTTGTGACGTAAGACTGCCCGGACCCAACCGGCAACAGGCAGTCACAACAATACCTGTCTAATGTGAGAGGTTGGGGCTTTAATAAGACAATTAAGGCTAACTCAGGATTGATAGGATTAAGCAAATTGAATTAATACTTAATCAAATACAACATGCTAAACTATACAGACTGACTAGGGGTTAGGTTTATACAGAACACTTAACCAACTTAGAATGTTGGCTAGAAATAGAAAACCTAGTAGCGGGGGACCCTTTTCAGCAGTAACCCTACAAGGTGTATCAGGATACCCTGAACTAGGCAGGGTGGGGCACGATTACTGGGCTGACTGTAAGAGGTCAAATTGACGGCGGTGGTGCAACAGTGTAGGTTCTAACGGGGTGCGGGCGTGCACACACTCCGGCGCAGAAAAATTAGGCACTAGGCACCAGTAGTATACCTGTGCATTCTAGAACTGTGTCGGACCACCACCATGGGACTTGATACACCCCATGGTGGGACCAACATAGGTAGCTACAACATCGGGGGCCGTAAGACACATGTAACTATGCGAGTAGGAGCCGATCAATAAAAAAGATCACTTCACCCTGATTGTGGGGTGCCAGTTGGGAACTAGTTTATAGGGGGTGCAGAGATTAATATGGGGTACGATAGTGTACTCGACTCTAGACAACTTAACTTAATTTATGTTGCTTTCCCATTTCCAGTTTATACTTATCATGCTCTTTTTCTTATTCATAGACTGAATAGTCCTAGACTTACTCAGGCTTTATGTCTGACTCTACTTTTCTTTCGTCTTCTTTTCTTTCGTTTCTCCCCCTCAGGTCCACAGGGAGGGAATACCACAGCTTGACCAGTTTCACATCCAGCTTGAAGAGAGAGAATGTATTGCTTGGATCTCTTTCGTTTTGACTATGGCTTTGGGTAGCAATTATGGGGACTTATGCAGTTTACTTATGTTTTTATGTTTCTTTAAGTTATGAAATCAAGACAGTTATGGAAATGTAATGTTTTTGGAAGTATTGTAAGACAATTATGGTATGGTTTGTGTAACACGTATTTTGATGAAATAAAAGTTGCTGTTGTTTCCGCTGTTATAAAAATATGTGTATTTATATCTGTCTTGTGTATCTGTGACTTATACTTATAAACCTCCACCAAAATTAGGGCATTCCCTTTGTGAGTGACCCTAACGGAGGTGGGGTGTTTCACTTGGTATCAGAGCAAGGTTAACCAGATCAGATAAAAAGTTTTGAAAATTTATTTTCAAAAGAAAATTTAAAGAAGCATTTTTAAAGATAAAATGTTATTTTATTTTAAAAAAGGCATAGTCCCCCAAAGCCATAGGTACTATCTTTTATCCTTCGTTTTGAATCTGTCCTTTTTGTTTCAGCATGTCCGAAGAACTTAACTTGCCCGAGGGTGTACCAATACCTGGTTGGTTCAGACGATTCTTAGAAGCAAGGGCTAATCAGCCAGGTCCCGCTATTCCTCCTCCCCCAGCTGTAGAAAATCATCCTCCTCCCCCAGCTGCAGCAGCACCTCCTCCTCCTCCTCCTCCGCGTGGTAATGCTTTTGCTAAGATATGTAAAGATTTCAAAACTATAAGAGGGAAGGACTTTCATGGAACCGAGTCCTTCGTGGCAGCCAGGAACTGGCTGAAGGAAATCGAGGACTTATTCGTCATCTTTGAGGTAGAAGATAGGCAGAAGGTACAACTGGCAGTATGGCTACTTAAAGGCGAGGCTTCCTACTGGTGGGAAGTTACCAATGCAGAAAGACCAGTGGAAACATGGGAGGATTTTAGGGCGAGGTTTGAGGCTAAATTTCTCTCAGAAGCTGAAAGGAGTCTTCAATTGGAAAAATTCTTATTTCTTAAGCAAGGGAATATGACAGTCAAAGAGTACGTTAATCAGTTCGATCAACTGACTAGGTTCGGACTGGACCTAGTCAACACTCTGCACAAGAAGGCTCTCCGCTTTGTCAAAGGATTGAATGAGCCATTACACAGCTTGGCCATGACCCATATACCTATGGGAGCTACGTATGAAAGGTTGGTGCAGATGGCATTGCTGAACGAAGAGGGTAAGGGCAAGAAGGAGACAAAGGCAGAAGGGTCTCAAGGGAAGAAAGAGGATTTATAGCCTAAGAAGACAGACTTTAAGAAGGGCGGGAAAGACAACAAGTCCCAAGAGAAGAGGAAGTGTAATTTCTGTGGCAAAGTGGGGCACTTAGTGAAAGACTGCCGGAAAAAGAAGGCCAAGTTGAATGGTGGGTGCTTTTCTTGTGGTGAGACAGGCCACATGGCTAAGGATTGCCCAAAGAAGCGAGGGCAGGGGCAGAAGGCTGGATCCACCTCAGGGGCACAGGTTCATGCGCTAGAAGCACCACCTCTGCAACAGCGAGGTATAAATACTTCTGTAGAAAGTGTGGTTTATCTTTATGATCACCCAGTTCGCACTTTATTTGATTCTGGCGCATCACACTCCTTTATTTCATCTGCTTTAGTAGAATCTCTGCACTTAGAAACTAGTATCGTAGAGGACTCCTTAATTGTTTCAAATCCAATCGGGGGCCCAGCTCATTTGTCTATGATCTGTGTGGGATTGAAAATTTCTATTCTAAGCGTAGAATTTAGATGTAGTGCCTTTGTTTTGGGCTTCTCGGGATATGGTTTGATTTTGGGCATGGATTGGCTATCCAGTAATGGTGCCATCCTTGATTGTGAGAAAAGGGTGGTTAGGCTTCTGACCCAACTCGGTAACACTCTGGAAATTACTTGTAATCCCTCGTATGCGGTTATGCTTAGTTTTCTTGAATCTCTAGATGCTTCTGTTGAGAGTTTGCAATCGGTTAGGGTGCTCCGTGAATATCCGGACGTCTTCGAAGAGGTGAAGGGCTTACCTCCGAAGCGGGAGATAGACTTCCGCATATATCTTGTAGATAATGCAAAGCCCGTTGCGTTGCCCGTTAGACACATGGCTCCACGGGAAAGGAAAGAGCTCAGTAAACAGGTTAAAGAGCTTCTAGAGAAGGGGTTCATTAGAAGGAGCATTTCAGAATGGGGCGCTCCAGTGGTGTTCGCTACAAAGGCGGATGGTTCACTCCGTCTATGTGTTGACTATAGGGAGCTCAACAAGCTAACGAAAAAGAATAGGCACCCTCTCCCCAGAATTGACGTTTTGTTTGATCAGCTTGTAGGAGCGTCAGTTTTCTCCCAACTCGATCTGGCAACCGGATTTCATCAGCTAAGGGTGGCTGAAGATATCATCGATAAGACAGCATTCAGAACCCCAGACGGCTTCTTTTAATGGCTTGTCATGCCTTTCGGCTTGACAAACGCACCCGCTTACTTCGTGGACCTGATGAGTAGGGTGTTCAGAGAATTCCTCAACAAGTTCGTGGTAGTCTTCGTAGAAGATATCTTGATCTTCTCAAAGAGTGAAGAAGAACATGCTCAGCACCTAAGGGAAATCATGGAAACTCTGCAAGTCCATCAGCTAAAAGCCAAATTCTCCAAGTGCCACTTTTGGAGAGAGGAAGTAAGGTTTCTTGGGCATGTAGTATCCAAAGAAGGGTTAGCTGTGGACCCTGCTAAGGTAGTAGCGGTACAGGATTGGAAGACACCAAGGAATGCAACTGAGGTCCGAAGTTTTCTAGGACTAGCAGGTTTCTACCGAAAATTCATAAGGGATTTTGCGAAAATCTCAGCTCCACTCACAAGGCTGACAAAGAAGAATCTATTGTTCAATTGGGACTTGGATTGCGAGTTTTCTTTCCAACGACTAAAAAGGGCTCTTACAACAGCCCCAGTTCTGACGTTTCCAGATGGAAGCAAGATGTTCACAGTTTATACAGATGCATGTGGGATAGGGCTAGGCGCTGTCTTGATGCAAGAAGGGAGGGTAGTAGCTTATGGTGGAAGGCAATTGAAAGTTCATGAAAAGAACTACCCGATCCACGATCTTGAGTTAGCCGCCATCGTCTTTGCACTTAAGTCTTGGCGACACTATCTCCTAGGTGAGAAATTCGAACTGTATACTGACCATAAATCTTTGAAGTATCTCTTCTCGCAGAAGGACCTTAACTTGAGGCAACAAAGATGGATGGAGTTTCTTGCCTCGTACGATTTCGAGATCTCCTACACTCCAGGCAAAGGCAACATAGTCGCAGATGCTTTGAGCAGAAAGAAGCTAACATTAAGCCCGCTGTTTGTTGAAAGGCAAAGCCTAGAGTTTATAGCCAGCTTTGACTTTAGGCCCTCCTCTGATTTTGTACCCGGTTTGTTAGCATCTCTTGAAGTGCGCCCTACTCTTTTGTACTCAATAGGGACAGCACAACGCGAAGACCCTCAGCTTGTGGAGACGATTGATAGGCTAATTAGGGGTGAGACTTCAAGTCACCTCAACAGATACTCCATCGACGATAAGGGTTGGCTAAGGCGAGACGGAAGACTATGCGTCCCACGAACAAGAGATTTAGTAAAGACGGTTCTCGAGGAAGCACATCACTCCAAGATGACGATACATCCAGGCGGAGATAAAATGTACAAGGACATAAAGAGAACTTTCTTTTGGAGCGGCATCAAGAAGGACGTGGCAGATTTCGTTTCTAAGTGTATGATTTGCCAACAGGTTAAGGCGGAACAGAAGAAACATGGCGGTCTGCTCCATCCTCTAGAGGTTCCACAGTGGAAGTGGGATAGCATTTCAATGGACTTCATTGATGGGATGCCTAGGTCTAGAAGAGGCAACACTAGCATTTGGGTAATAGTGGATAGGCTTACAAAAAGCGCTCACTTTTTACCTGTCAAGAGTAGAAGGACTGCCTCATCTCTAGCATCTCTTTATCTCAAGGAAATTGTTTGACTTCATGGAATACCATCCAGCATTGTTAGCGACCGAGACCCTATCTTCACAAGCGAGTTTTGGCGAAGTTTGCAAGAAGCTGTAGGCACACAGTTGTGTTTGAGCACGGCCTATCACCCCCATACCGATGGACAGACGGAAAGGGTGAATAGAGTTTTAGAGGATCTTTTGAGACTTTGCGTTCTAGACTTTGGAGGGACATGGGAGGATCACCTTCCCTTAGTGGAGTTTGCTTACAACAATAGCTTCCAAGCTACCATAGACATGGCACCCTTCGAAGCATTGTATGGAAGACCGTGCAAGTCACCAACTTGTTGGTGGGAGTCTACAAATAAGGTTATTCTTGGTCCAGACATGATCAGAGAAACTTCAGAAAAAGTGGACTGGATACGAAGAAGGATGAAGACGGCCCAAGATAGACAGAAATCCTACGCCGACAAGAGAAGGACCGACCTTGAGTTTGAGGTTGGGGACATAGTTTTTCTTAAGGTATCTCCTCTAAGGAACGTTGTTCATTTTGGATTCACTGGAAAGCTAGCACCGAGATTTGTAGGACCATTTCCTATCATCGAGAAGGTTGGGAAGATGGCCTATAGATTAAAGCTACCCGAAAGACTGGCCGGAGTTCACAACGTCTTTCATGTTTCTCACCTCCGGAAGTGTTTACACGAGTCTGCTGAAATAGTAGAGCCTAGCATTCTAGAAGAAGCCGAAGTGGAACGTGAAGCAACTGTGAGAAGAGTTCCAACACGCATCTTAGGAACTGAAGTGAAAAAGCTACGCAACCGCGAGGTCAAGCTCGTCAAAGTTCAGTGGAGCGACGCCGAGGAAGATGCGACTTGGGAAACTGAGGCTAGAATACGCGCAGCCTACCCTTTTCTTTTTGAGGGTACATCTTTGATCTTTCTTTTTCCCTTAAGTTGTGCTTTTATCTATCTTTTAGGGTATATCTCCTCGACCTTATCTTTTAGGTAGAAACCCTTTGGATGAAAACATGTAATTGAAACATGTTATGGATGATGGTTGCAAGTGGTTGCAAGTGATTGCTAGTGGTTGCTCGTGGTTGCATATACACACACAATCTAGGTTTTAGATCGGCTCAGTCACTTCATATTGCATATGAAAATATGTATTTACATTCATATGTGGTTGAAGTTTAAGGTGTCATACGGATGTCGCATTTGTATGAATTGTTGTGCACTCATGTAGAATTATGAGTAGGAAAAAAAATTTGCATACATAATGGATTCATGACACTTACATGATTTGCATTAAGGAGGTCAACGGAATCAGTAGACCGACTGATTTTGCATTAGATAAGTACATGTACACACACTTTGCATATGATCATGAAGCATTAGAAGTCTTTTAAGGACAATGGACGCTCGTGTTTGTTGGTTGAGTAGATGGACGATTGGATGGTAGGAAATACGTTCTTCCTAAACTTGAAGATTTCGGGGACGAAATCCTTTTAAGTGGGGGAGAATGTAACACCCCGTATATTCTATAACAGTGAAATTCATAAATTAAAGTATAATTAATTTCAAATCAAAGAATTAAGGGAAACGGGATACAACATTTCGTTCGTCTCGGAATTCTGCTTGAGATAGAGTCCGAGTTTGCGTAAAACGGACTCCGTATGAGGGAGATATGACCTCCGGAAGTTTCAGAATTCAGTTTAAAATTCAAACAGGCAGAAACAGTTCAGAAAAACGAATTCAAATTCAAAATCGGACCCAGATTGGGCTGGGCGGGAATTTTCCCGCCCAAGACCCAGGTCGACTGGGTAGTCGACCTGGGGTACCCAGGTCGACTGGGCAGTCGACCTGGGTGTCGACTGGGTAGTCGACCTGGCCCCTGAGCCAGGTCGAACCCAGCCCCTCCTGGCTGGCCTGGTCTGTGCTTGGCCGAATTTCTGGACTTGGTCTTATCACTAGGGCTTATGTGGCAACTCTTGATTGGTTTCTCTTTAAAATGAATGACTTATATTAATCCTGGCTCCATCGACGGCTCTAATCAATTCACAAACTCTATAAAAAGGACCTAAGACTCCACCTAATTCACACAAATAAAATGAGTATGGAGCTGTCATACTGCTGAAGAAAGACTAGGAGTAGCCGTCAAATCAAGAGACGATTAGGAGTTGATTCAAAATCTTAAAGCCACGACAATTAAATCAAAACAACGCCTACAACAAAGGATAAGCATCACCAAATTCAGAATTCAGAGTCCTGAATACAAGACTCGTCATACGTTGTAAGTAGAGTGCTATTCCGATGTGAATGAATAATTGAGACTTGATCTGTGTAGAATAAGAAATGGGATTGTACTTTAATTATATTGATGTTAATTCATAATTGTATGTTGCTATGATTTGCTATGAATGGATTTGGGATGTGGTAGTGTAATTAACATGATATTGGATCTATTGAATAGTTGCGATACAAGTATATAACTTATGTTGGAAATTTGATACTTATACGTTGTGGTTAATGAGAAGTTATGTATATTTCGTTGCAACCAAGTTAAGACTTATGCAAGTATATGATTCACTATTATGCCAACATGATTTTAGATCCTTCTATGTATATGATCACTTTTAGTGTAGTTGGATCCAATTGGGTATTATGATTCATATGAATTTATGTTGGAATAGGCATCATTGATTCAAGAGAAAACCATACTTTTGTATTAGTGACAAAAGTAAGTATCTTTGTGAACTTGTGTTGACTTTATGAACATGGCTAGTTCATGTTTAACTTTATGCCCAAACAAAATATGTTTTAGGCTTAGGTTGTTGTTAGAAAACATATGATAATATATGTGGCACATAATTAAGTTAGGTTCATACTTTAAATAAAAGTTTACATGATTAGATTAAAACCATGATTCATGTTTAGGTATGTTTTATGTCAAGATTTTATGCTATTACAATGCAAGTTCACAAGTGCCTAATTTATGTTAATTAGATCGCTATGTTGCAAGTTCATGCGTTTACACACCCCTTTTTGATGTTACTTAGAATATATATACATCATGTTCTAAGCCTCCCCTTTTATGTGGCTAAGTTGGGCTAAAATGTTGAAGCCCAATATATGTTATATTATTACGTACGAACGAGGGAATACGTTGGGGTTAATTAAAATATATGTGTTGGCATGTTTGGCACATGCCAATGATTCATGACATTTAAAATGGTATAAATTACTATACCCAAGAATAATGAATTTGAATAATGGGTCGCAAATATTTACATATAAAAGAAAAAGAGACAAAATATGTAAAGTTAGAAAATACGACATGCTTAACCCGAGGTTGGATTGCGTTGTGACATAAACCTGCCCGGACCCGCTCGGCTGTCCAGTAGTCACAACAATACCTATCCAATGTGGGTGGTTAAGCATTGAGCCCAATAAAGACCCGAGGTTAGACTGAGTTGTGACGTAAGACTGCCCGGACCCAACCGGCAACAGGCAGTCACAACAATACCTGTCTAATGTGAGAGGTTGGGGCTTTAATAGGACAATTAAGGCTAACTCAGGATTGATAGGATTAAGTAAATTGAATTAATACTTAATCAAATACAACATGCTAAACTATACAGACTGATTGGGGGTTAGGTTTATACAGAACACTTAACCAACTTAGAATGTTTGCTAGAAATAGAAAACCTAGTAGCGGGGGACCCTTTTCAGCAGTAACCCTACAAGGTGTAGCAGGATACCCTGAACTAGGCAGGGTGGGGCACGATTACTGGGCTGACTGTAAGAGGTCAAATCGACGGCGGTGGTGCAACAGTGTAGGTTCTAACGGGGTGCGGGCGTGCACACACTCCGGCGCAGAAAAATTAGGCACTGGGCACCAGTAGTATACCTGTGCATTCTAGAACTGTGTCGGACCACCACCATGGGACTTGATACACCCCATGGTGGGACCAGCATAGGTAGCTACAACATCGGGGGCCGTAAGACACATGTAACTATGCGAGTAGGAGCCGATCAATAAAAAAGATCACTTCACCCTGATTGTGGGGTGCCAGTTGGGAACTAGTTTATAGGGAGTGCAGAGATTAATATGGGGTACGATAGTGTACTCGACTCTAGACAACTTAACTTAATTTATGGTGCTTTCCCATTTCCAGTTTATACTTATCATGCTCTTTTTCTTATTCATAGACTGAATAGTCCTAGACTTACTTAGGCTTTATGTCTGACTCTGCTTTTCTTTCGTCTTCTTTTCTTTCGTTTCTCCCCCCAGGTCCACAGGGAGGGAGCAGCTTGACCAGTTTCACATCCAGCTTGAAGAGAGAGAATGTATTGCTTGGATCTCTTTCGTTTTGACTATGGCTTTGGGTAGCAATTATGGGGACTTATGCAGTTTACTTATGTTTTTATGTTTCTTTAAGTTATGAAATCAAGACAGTTATGGAAATGTAATGTTTTTGGAAGTATTGTAAGACAATTATGGTATGGTTTGTGTAACACGTATTTTGATGAAATAAAAGTTGTTGTTGTTTCCGCTGTTATAAAAATATGTGTATTTATATCTGTCTTGTGTATGACTTATACTTATAAACCTCCACCAAAATTAGGGCATTCCCTTTGTGAGTGACCCTAACGGAGGTGGGGTGTTTCATCGTATGTGACTTCGGTGGCCAAAAATGTCTATGTTTCTATTTAATTGTTTAGACAATTTAGACAGGTGTAACTTTAAACAAATAGACGACAGGCCAAACAAACTCCAAATTTAACGAAACAAGATTCACTGGATCCATTAGGAAGAGGTCTAGCAAAATGTCAAGGTCTCATATTTTTTGATTTTATTTGTAATTATAGGAATTTTAAATGCTTGATTTTCAACTGATATTTATAAAGGACTTTTCACAAGCGACCTCGGAATTCGACGAAACCTGTCCCATCGGGTCCGGAATATTTTTTTATCCTAAGATTACATTTTTTGTCAAAAACGAAGGTTATTTGTGATGTTTTATTACGTTAATTCAAGACTAAGTTTCCTTTGTAATAAAATAATATTATTTTAGTCCCACCCCTTTATATAAGAAGAACATAACCTAATTATATCCTTCTGTTGGTCAACGCAACTTCATGCCGCCTCCACAAAAATGAACGGCAACCACTATTCAAATTTTCTTCTGTGTTTTCCCTCTTATCCGATCATCAGAAGCAAATATCCTCCACAGCAACTGTGCTTAGCTCGTTGAGCCCTTCTTTTTGAACGGTGATGATCGGAAAATATGCAGTGTTGTAGCTGAAAATTCAACACGAAGTCGCAGCGGTTCGAGGTCGATATCCAGCGCCGGAGATGATCAAGCTGCACAAGACTGGGTGGGGTTGAAGATGAGGTCTCGGCGCTTCTCTGAGGGACCTCTGATCGGGGTCAGGTGGATGGACATGATGGCGGCTCACTGAGGGGTAGCCTGGAGCGGTTATAAAGCATGGAAGAACAACTATCGTATCCTTAACAAAATAAACAGTGCGGCATGGTTACTGCTGAAGCGAAGTAACCAACGTGAAGAACAATAGTTTAAAGGGAAATGGCAAGACAGTGGAAGTTGAAGTTTCTGAAGCAAACATGAAGTGGGATTGAGGATAATAGCAGATGAAGGAATGTCGGCCAGTATTTTCGAAAGTAATGGACTGAATTATAATTAATAGTATAATTTGCTGTAACCGTTTTTAGTTGAGAAAACTAATTAACTACCTTATTAAATCAAGGACAGGTCGGTTTCGTTGTTATGTAAAATGAGTTAGAAACTTAGGATTTGGAAACAAAGACGTTAAGGGAAAAGGACATTACACATTAGAGCATGCTCGAGCAAGAAGCAATAAGGAGTAGTCGCGTTAGAGGGTCAGCATGCAGAAGACTTTTGACCTGTGATGTTACTTGAAGCGTATTGTTTGAGCTGATGTAACTAACGAAGTAAGTAAGGAAAGTTTTAAACGGATCGGTCCTGTTAACCTTATTGCTAAGTATAATTAGTTCCACATTAAAATCATAATTTAGGAAGTAAACTTCGTTTGTGTTTAATAGTGAACATGCTTCAGCAGGGTATAGCGAACTGGAACGATGATAATGCAAACGAAAAGTTCAGGAAGCATCAGTCTGTTTAATTTTAGCCTATTGTAATTAATTAATTAATTAATTTCATAATTTATGGATTAGTTGTTAACCTACGTTTGTGATTGCTTATGCAATAGCAGATGAAAACAAGACGGAAGAAAAGAGAAGTTGGCTGTTGGGATTCAGACGATGTGAACCAGCAAGAGTTCGGACCAAAAATCTTAAACTAGAGGAAATCACCAAGTAAATAACGATAATTCTTATTAATTAAGGAATAATTGTTTTAGGTTAAACTATAAAATTTTAAATAATTATAATTCACTTATGTTATCAGAATTGAACAAATCAAGAGATAATGGAATCGTATTGAAGGACAGAACATTCTGGAATAGAATTGGACAAGATTGGAATCAACTATATTTTTCAGTCAAATTAAACACTCATTTAATCTAACTAAAACAAGCCGTTGACAGCAGAATCAGATCAAGTTGAGTTAAACTCACTCAGTTCTTCCCACTTATATTTTATATAAGTCGGGTTTTTATTTTGTGTGTTATGGTTGTTAATGATTGATTGTTTGTAATTTATATAATCATATATTGATTGAATTTCTGAAATTAAACAGTGTTTAATTTCAGTGAAAACCAAATCGTTAATTTAACGATTGGTCCTAATTAAGATAACTTACCTTATTGGTCACGTTTATAAAATAAACGTATTTAATCAAATGAATTGTTTGAATTGTTATGGGTGTGTTAAATAAATTGGTTGATATTGAATTGTCGTTATTGACTGTTATGAAAACCATTATTCGTTGAATTGAATGATCATATTTGAGATAACTTATTGGAATGCAGGGAAGGACAGGTTAGAGGGATCCAGCGGGATTCCTCAAATATATTTAATGTTATTTAGTTTCATATTATCATTATATGAACAGTTCTGATTGAATGATTGATTTGGTTATTGACCGTTGACATTAAATTCAACATTTGTTTTGTTTAAA
Source organism: Allium sativum (assembly GCA_030737875.1). NCBI lineage: Eukaryota > Viridiplantae > Streptophyta > Magnoliopsida > Asparagales > Amaryllidaceae > Allium > Allium sativum. The sequence goes on from CM060925.1 coordinate 80,335,685, forward strand.
CCAATGGGTAATATTGGTTGAGTAATTGGCAGTATATGGCCAAAAAAAAAATCAATCATTTTTGTAAATATGGATTTTACTGTCAGGTAAATCGACATAAAAAAAGTTATGAAATTATTTATAACTGAAAATAGATTTTTGAATCTATTAACTAAATAAAAGTATATTTAATGAAACAAATATTTATCATTTATTATTTAAAAGGTATAAATGATTATTAAATTGTTTTATAAATCAAATTTCTTTTGTTAATCAAATTTATAAGTGAATGAGCTAAAATTAACTTAACGGTTAAGTTTTGGATAACTGGTTTTAAGAAACAATTAAATGGAATTATTATAATTAATTATATTATTAATTAATTTAAATAAAGGACTAATTGGAACTATATAATAGGATAATCGTGACTTGAATTGACAAAGTCAACCGTTTTAACTGGAACTAATGATTAAATTAGTCTGTTTTGAATTAATGTAATGAAATAGATGAACGAATATGTGTTTTAAATTTAGTAAGATTTTAAAAAGGAATTGACAATTTATTTTAGTTAATAAAGAAATTAACTACTTTTACAGCAGTTAATGTTTGAAGTAAATTATTATGTTAATAATAATTAAAGAGATTACTTCTTATTTGAAATTCATTTATAAAGGTAATCGAAGTGAAAATGAAATTGAATTGAACTGTGGAAGGAGTTTATGAACGGGTTTTAATATATAACCCGAGTTTTTATAATGAAATTATAAAAGGAATTTTTAGCAAATCTGATAGCTTAAATCAAATATCTATTTAATATTTGAAAGTAGGAAAAAGGAAATTGAGAAAAATGGAAATGGTATGAAATGTTTAACGGAGTGAGATTTATTTCCGAGGTTAAGAATGTTAAGCGAAGTTGAGTGTATAAGCTAAGTAAAGATTTTGGAAATGACAATAATTATGAGTTGTCGTAAATGATTTACAAACGATTTTGTAAATGGCAATTAAGAGTTTAAAAATGTAATCGAAATATTAGTTGTCGATACTAATTTAAAAATACGATTTGTAAATAAAGCAAAAGTTTTGAAATGAAATCTGTAGCGTTTGTTACAGATGATAAGCTTAATTGTTTCGATAAAAATATATATAAGGATTTGTAAGAGATGTCAATATAAGAGTTATAAAAGTTATAAATGTCAGATTTATAAAGATATTTACATAAGATTTTGTAAAAGATAGTTATATTAGTTTTGTTAAAAACGGTTAGATATGATTTAAACCAAATATGGTATTGTTGTTACAAACAAGTTCAAGAATGTTTATATAGAGATGTTGAAGAAATTTTATAAAGGATTCTATTTATAATGGAATCGAAACTCGAGTATAATATTATAAAGGATTAATAAGAGAATTATAATAATAGTTTACTTAATAATAATTATGTAAACGTTGTTGATATTTAAATAAGGTTTTCAAAGGCAATGTGTGGTTACAATAACTTCTACCTATTCTAAAGACATGAATGTTGTTGGCCAAGGTCTGAGAGGTAAATAAAATATCCCAACTTGAACGACAGCAAGATTATCCAAGAATGGTATTAGTTTACAAACGAGAGAAATTGAGGGAAACATAAGTTATGATTTCCGTAAATAATATTATAAACTGTATTCGGAAAGTGTATAAGCGAATGAAATGATTTCAAGAATATTCTTATTTATAATAAGAAGTAAGAGGTAAACTCCAATATAAGAAGATTTAAAGAATATAATTAATAGATGTTTAATTAAAGAGGCCAGCTAATGTCGAGTACTGAATCAATAAACTCATTTCATTCACATGATTATTTATTTGATAGTTAAATATCCGACTATCAAATTTAGCCAAATACGATTGTTGGTACGGAAAGACCGGGATCGGATTTATAATCGAAAACCATTCCGAACCATCAAATACGTGAAGATGAAAATTGAAGATGGAGCAATTGAAGACCGTGGATCTTCATAAACGGAAGAACCACTGGTTGAATTTCTCTGGTTTAGCGGTCAGAGATATTTTGACTTGGGATTCTGTCGTGATTGGAATCTGCGGATTGCAAGGACTACACGCTACTGATCCTTGGGGTGATACCTATATAGGATGTGGTAGGAGGGTGCCTTCGGTTCATCCTGTTACTGGATGATTTGTATGGACGAGTGTTTGACAAAGTATTTCCAAAGGGGTCACGTACATTGATTTCTTCAAACGTGCCAAGTTGATGGTGGAGAAATGTACATCTTATTATCAATTTGAGTATTTTTGTGGGCTTTAATTAGTGATATCTAGCGGATCTGACGATGTGACATTCAAAGTGGATGGAGATGTGATGTTCTAAAGGATAAAGCTTAACCTCTAGCCTCATCAACCGGGAAATGGCATAAAATCGGGGTGGTCGCATGGCTATGTGGGTCGCACCCATCAAAAGGGTATATCGTTACCTGATCTTGTGAAATCAAATGCCTTCGGTTGTCCCATTTCAATTTCTTGTATGTATGCTATCGGTTCGGTTGGCTGGCCCCTAACCGTGGTAATGATATATTCGGTACTCTCAAAGTATAATGAGGTGCCGGTCATGTTTAGCCTGGGTTGCAAGATGTTCTTGTTGAACCCCAATATATTCATCTCCAAAGGTTCATTATATAGAAGGTGGTCCTATACCTTGCCAGGAAATCCATTCTCCAATAAGCGCCGATGGTTTTGATTGTATACTATATATGTAGAGCATGAGATGCAAGCATTCTGCTAGATTGATATTTATTTGTATTTAGACACTATTATAATATCAGAAAAGATACTAATTTAAAAAATATTTTGGGTTATCGTAAGGTAAAAATCGTCCGTATTTATGTGTGGATTTAGTCTTACGATTATCCTTTTCTTTTGAAAAGATTTTGACTTTAAAATCAACTTGTGCGATACCTATAAACTTAGTGTGTTTTTCTCACTCTAGTTCACCATACTGACCCGTCGTTTGTAATGCTCGGGTTAGACCAGGTCGTACAGGTTCAGGTTACTGGTTGCGGCGAAGTCTAGAGATGAACTGGAGATGTTCAAACGTATGATATTTTGTTGTTATTCTGCTGTGTGTTGTATATGAGGACAGGTTATTATAATTGTCTGAATGTGTGATGTACTGTGATGATTGTAAGTATTATTTCAAAGCTCTCTATAAAGATTTATTTCTATATTATATTTTGTTCCGCTGCGATGTGAGACTCTGTGTTGTGTTGTTAGTTCTTCTTCTTCTATTCTAATATTTCTTTCTTTCTTATCTCACCCTCTAATTTCTTTCTAATGACGTTCCTGTGTTTTCAATGCTTGAATGTTCAACATGGTATTTTTATGTCGATTTTCGGGGTTGAAAAACCTCGGACCATTACAGTGGTATCAGAGCTACTGGTTTACTAATAACCTTAGCTCTGTGGCATAACTCGATAGAGATTGGGTTAATAATACCTTAGACCGAGTTGAGTATATATATATATATATACATATATATATATATGAGAGCATATATGTAAATTTTATATACAAATGTTTTGTATTGCGTTGTTTGATCAATTCAATTGTTGAGAAGCGTTGGACTAGTAATGGATACAATATTATTTTGTAAAGAGGGTAATTGAAATAATTTTACCCGAATATATTTTTGTATAGAAAGGAAATAATTTTGTCAAATTATTGAGATACTGGTTTGCGTGTTGATTGATTTGAATGGAATTCAATTTGGGTTAAAATTTGAATTGGAACTTAACATGGTTAAGTGAAAATAAATTAAGAATGATATTCAAATTTAATAAAACAGAATTGGAAATTGAATGAATGAATAATTAAATAGAAATCAATCAGATATTAAATCAATTGATGTTCAAATATGTTAAACCAATGTAAATTTATCGTTAAAGGTAAATTCAGCTAATTTCGTTGAGTTGGTTATGCATTGGTTGTTAATTGATAGTTGATGGTTGGCTAGATTGGTTGAATATAATTCATCAACACTTTGAAATAGAGTTAAATGAATTTAAAACTGAATTCCAGAATTATAATCTGGAATGAAACCGCATATGAACTGAAATTAATGATTAAACCCTGCATTGGCAAATGAATTGATACTCATGTTTGATTTTTGGAAATTGGTTTAACTACTTGTTGATAAATGAAGTATTATTCAAGAATGTCATATATCTGCTATTTATATGTTGGATTGAGTTAAGTACAGGTACCAGATGGCTTGAGGATTGATTTTGATTATGTACATCGCACGAAAATTGAGCAAGTATGCTCAATAGCGCTCGTAAAAGGTACGACTACGCGAAAATATGATTTTTTGGGTTTTTAATTTTTTTTTCCGGCCGTGTGTGTCGATGTATATATATTATTTGTTCCTGCGATATCGCAGATGTCACTTCATGCAGGGGAGACTCTGCCGAATTTTTCTGGGGATTTAAAGTGTTAGGAAATTTTCGATATTTTTGAAAATTTTATTTTACCATAATGAATTGGTTTTCGATTTATAATAAATTGGATTTTTAAAATTAATGGGTTCATAACAATTCTCTTAACTTAGTAATTTCAAGGACGAAATTCATTTAAGGGGGAAAGAATGTAATGTTCCGTATTCTTGGTAGTCTAATATTTAATTTAATTTATTATTTTAAATATTATATTTGGAATATCAATGGATTTTAAATTTGATTTCGTTTATTTAAAACGAACTTTGAATGTTAAATTTATATATATTATAAATTGAGCTCGAAATGGCGCTGTAGTTCGTAATATTGAATTTTGAACTTCAATTGAATATACAGGTTCCGATATAAGTCGGAATTCTATGAAATAAGAAACGTTGGGATCTCGTTGATGATAATTTTCATATGAAAGAGAAAAATCCAGATTTCGTGTTATACATTGTTAGTTATGTCCAATTCAAATTTTAAAATAGTCGTTATGGAAATCGTTATTGAAATATAACGTTTATTTATTGAAATAATAGGGTTTTAATATAATTTGGACACCGTCTTGAGTCGAAATTGACGATATCGAGTTGTATAACTATATGATAATTTTATTTGGATGAATATGATGATAATAATTTAATATTATTTTTATTTAAATTAGTTTCAAATTTAAATAATATTTTATTCGATATTATATAAGCGTTAAAATAGCCATTTTAGCAAACTGTTTCCGTTTTCAGTAAAATTAGTTTCATTGGAACCGTATCGTTAAATTATTGTAAGAAGATCAAATTACGTGGCAAACTGATGTCCTATGTGACTTCGGTGGCCAAAAATGTCTCTGTTTCTATTTAATTGTTTAGACAATTTAGCCAGGGGTAACTTTAAACGAATAGAGGACCGGTCAAACAAACTCCAAATTTAACGAAACAAGATTCACTGGATCCGTTAGGAAGAGGTCTAGCAAAATGTCAAGGTCTCATATTTTTTGATTTTTCTGTAATTGTATGAATTTTAAATGTTGGATTTTCCATCGATATTTATAAAGGACTTTTAACAAATGACCTCGGAATTCGACGAAACCTGTCCCATCGGGTCCGGAATATTTTTTTATGCTAAGATTACATTTTTTGTCAAAAACGGAGGTTGTTTGTGATGTTTTATTACGTTAATTCGTGACTAAGTTTCCTTTGTAATAAAATACTATTATTTTAGTCCCACCCCTTTATATAAGAAGAACATAACCTAATTCTATCCTTCTGCTGATCAACGCAACTTCATGCGGCCTCCACAAAAATGAACGGCAACCACTATTCAAATTTCCTTCCGTGTTTTCCCTCTTATCCGATCATCAGAAGCAAATATCCTCCACTACAACTGTGCTTATCTCGTTGAGCCCTTCTTTCTGGACAGAGATGATCGGAAAATATGTAGTGTTGTAGCTGAAAATTAACCACGAAGTCGTGGCGGTTCGAGTCTGATATCCAGCGCCGGAGATGATCGAGTTGCACAAGACTGGGTGGGGTTGAAGATGAGGTCTCGGCGGGTCTCTGATCAGGGTCAGATGGATGGAAGTGATGGCGGCTCCCTGATGGTTAGCCTGGAGCGGTTATGAAGCATGGAAGGACAACTATCGTATCCTTAACAAAGTAAACAGTGCGGCCTGTTAACTGCTAAAGTGAAGTAACCAACGTAAAGAACAATAGTTGTAAAGGGAAATGGCAAGACAGTGGATGCTGAAGTTTCTGAAGCAAACATGAAGCGGGATTGAGGATAATAACAGATGAACGAATGTCGGCCAGTATTTTCAAAAGTAACGGACTGAATTATAATTAACAGTATAATTTGTTGTAAACGTTTTTAGTTAAGAAAATTAATTAACTATCTTATTAAATCATGGACATGTCGGCTTTCGTTGTTATGTAAAACGAGTTGGGAGCTTAGGATTTGGAAACAAAGACGTTAAGGGAAAAGGGCATTACACATTAGAGCATGCTGGAGCAGGAAACGACAAGGAGCAGTCGCGTTAGAGGGTCAGCATGCAGAAAACTTTTGACCTGTGACGTTATTTGAAGCGTACTGTTAGAGCTGGTGTAACAAACGAAGTAAGCAAGGAAAGTTTTAAACTGATCGGTCCGGTTAACCTTATTGCTAAGTATAATTAGTTCCACGTTAAAACCATAATTTAGGAAGTAAATTTCGTTTGTGTTTAATAGTGAACATGCTTGAGCATGGTATAGCGAACTGGAATGATGATAATGCAAATGAATAGTTCAAGAAGCATTGATCTGTTTAATTTTAACCTACTGTAATTAATTAATTAATTAATTTCATAATTTATGGATTAATTGTTAACCTAAGTTCGTGATTGCTTATGCAATAGCAGATGAAAACAAGACGAAAGAAAAGAGAAGTTGGCTGTTGGGATTCAGACGATGTGAACCAGCAAGTGTTCGGACCAAAAATCTTAAACTAGAGGAAATCACCAAGTAATTAACGATAATTCTAATTAACTAAGGAATAATTGTTTTAGGTTAAACTATAAAATTTTAAATAATTATAATTCAGTTATGTTATCAGAATTGAACAAATCAAGAGACAATGGAATCAGATTGAAGGACAGAACATTCTGGAATAGAATTGGACAAGATTGGAATCAACTGTATTTTTCAGTCAAATTAAACACTCATTTAATCTGACTAAAACAAGCCGTTGACAACAGAATCAGATCAAGGTGAGTTAAACTCACTCAGTTCTTCCCACTTATATTTTATATAAGTCGGGTTATTATTTTGTGTGTTATGGTTGTTAATGATTGATTGTTTGTTATTTATATAATCATATATTGATTGAATTTCTGAAATTAAACGGTGTTTAATTTCAGTGAAAACCAAATCGTTATTTTAACGATTGGTCCCAATTAAGGTAACTTACCTTATTGGTCACGTTTATAAAATAAACGTATTTAATCAAATGAATTGTTTGAATTGTTATGGTTGTGTTAAATAAATTGTTTGATATTGAATTATCGTTATTGACTGTTATGAAAACCATTATTCGTTGAATTGAATGATCATATTTGAGATAACTTATTGGAATGCAGGGAAGGATAGGTTAGAGGGATCCAATGGGATTCCTCAATTATATTTAATGTTATTTAGTTTCATATTATCATTATATGAACAGTTCTGATTGAATGATTGATTTGGGTATTGACCGTTGACATTAAATTCAACACTTGTTTTGTTTAAACCAATGGGTAATATTGGTTGAGTAATTGGCAATATATGGCCAAAAAAAAATCAATTATTTTTTGTAAATATGGATTTTACCTTCAGGTAAATCGACATAAAAGAAGTTATGAAATTATTTATAACTAAAAATAGATTTTTGAATCTATTAACTAAATAAAATTTTATGTAATGAAACAAATATATATCATTTATTATTTAAAGGTATAAATTATTATTAAATTGTTTTATAAAGAAAATTTCTTATGTTAATCAGATTTATAAGTGAATGAGCTGAAATTAACCTAACGGTTAAGTTTTGGATAATTGTTTTTAAGAAACAATTAAATAGAATTATTATAATTAATTATATTATTAATTAATTTAAATGAAGGACTAATTGGAACTGGTTAACAAGATAACCATGATTTGAATTGACGAAGTCAACAGTTTTAACTGGAACTGATCATTAAATTAGACTGTTTTGAATTAATGTAATGAAATAGATAAACGAATATGTGTTTTAATTTTAATAAGATTTTAAAAGGGAATTTACTATTTATTTTAGTTAATAAAGAAATTAACTACTTTTACAGTACTTAATGTTTGAAGTAAATTATTATGTTAATAATAATTTAAGAGATTACTTCTTATTTGAAGTTCATTTAAAAAAGTAATCGAAGTGAAAATGAAATTGAATTGAACTGTGGAAGGAGTTTATGAATGGGTTTTAATATAAAACCCGAGTTTTTATAATGACATTATAAAAGGAATTTTCAGCAAATTTGATAGCTTAAATCAAATATTTATTTAATATTTGAAAGTAGGAAAAAGGAAATTGAGAAAATTGGAAATGGTATGAAATGTTTAACAGAGTGGGATTTATTTCCGAGGTTCAGAATGTTAAGCGTAGTCGAGTGTATAAGCTAAGTAAAGATTTTGGAAATGACAACGAGTGTGAGTTGTCGTAAATGATTCACAAACGATTTTGTAAATGGCAATTAAGAGTTTAAAATTTTAATCGAAATATTAGTTGTCGGTACTAATTTATAAATGGGATTTGTAAATGAACTAAAAGTTTTGAAATGAAATTTGTAACGTTTGTTACATATGATAAGCTGAATTGTTTCGATAAAAATAAATATAAGGATTTGTAAGTGATGTCAATATAAGAGTTATAAAAGTTATAAATGTCAGATTTATAAAGATATTTACATAAGATTTTGTAAAAGATAGTTATATTAGTTTTATTAAAAACGGTTAGATTTGATTTAAACCAGATATGGTATTGTTGTTACAAACAAGTTCAAGAATGTTTATGTGGAGATGTTGAAGAAATTTTATAAAGGATTCTATATATAATGGAATCGAAACTCGAGTATAATATTATAAAAGATTAATAAGAGAAGTATAATAATAGTTTACTTAATAATAATTAAGTAAACATTGTTTATATTTAAATAAGGTTTTCAAAGGCAATGTGTGGTTAAAATAACTTCTACCTATTCTAAAGACATGAATGTTGCTGGTCAAGGTCTGAGAGGTAAATAAAATACCCCAACTTGAACGACTGCATGATTATCCAAGAATGGTATTAGTTTACGAACGAGAGAAATTGAGGGAAACATAAGTTATGATTTCCATAAATAATATTATAAAACTGTATTCGGAAAGTTTATAAGCGAATGAAATGATTTCAAGAATATTCTTATTTATAATAAGAAGTAAGAGGTAAACTCCAATATAAAAAGATTTAAAGAAAATAATTAACAGATGTTTAATTAAAGAGGCCAAGTAATGCCGAGTACTGAATCAATAAACTCATTTCATTCACATGATTATTTATTTGATAGTTATATAACCGACTATCAAATCTGGCCAAATATGATTGTTTGTACAGAAAGACCGGGATCAGATTTATATTCGAAAACCATTCTGAACCATCAAATACGTGAAGATGCAAATTGAAGATGGAGCAATTGAAGACCGTGGATCTTCATAAACGGAAGAACCACTGGTTGAATTTCTCTGGTTTAGCGGCTGGAGATATTTTGACTTGGGATTATGTCGTGATTAGAATCCGCGGATTGCAAGGACTACTCGCTTCTTATCCTTGGGGTGATACCTATATATGATGTGGTAGAAGGGTGCCTTCGGTTCATCCTGTTACAGGATGACTTGTATGGACGAGTATTTGACAGAGTATTTCCAAAAGGGTCACGTACATTGATTTCTTCAAACATACGAAGTTGATGTCGGAGAAATGTACATTCTCTTATCAATTTGAGTATTTTTGTGGGCGTCAATTAGTGATATCTAGCAGATCTGATGATGTGACATTCAAAGTGGATGGAGATGTGTTGTTCTAAAGGATAAAGCTTAACCTCTAGCCTCATCAACCGGGAAATGACATAAAATCGGGTAGGTCGCATGGCTATGTGGGTCGCACCCATCAAAAGGGTATATCATTACCTGATCTGGTGAAATCAAATGCCTTCGGTTGTCCCATTTTAATTTCTTGTATGTATGCTATCGGTTCGGTTGGCTGGCCCCCAACCGTGGTAATGATATATTCGGTACTTTCAAAGTATAGTGAGGGGTCGGTCATGTTTAGCCCGGGTTGCAAGATGTTCTTGTTGAACCCCAATGTATTCATCTCCAGAGGTTCATTGTCGGGAAGGTGGTCCCATACCTTGCCAGAAAATCCGTTCTCTAATAAGCGCCCACGGTTTTGATTGTATACTATACATGTAGAGCGTGAGATGCAAGCGTTCTGCTAGATTGATATTTATTTGTATTTAGACACTATTATAATATCAGAAAAGATATTGATTTCAAAAATATTTTGGGTTATCGTAAGGTAAATACCTTCCGTATTTATGTGTGGATTTTGTCTTACGATTATCCTTTTCTTTCGAAAAGATTTTGACTTTAAAATCAACTTGTGCGATACCTATAAACTTAATGTGTTTTTCTCACTCTGGTTCACCAGACTGACTCGTCGTTTGTAATGCTCTGGTTAGACTGGGTCGTACAGGTTCAGGTTACCAGATGCTGTAAAGTCCAGAGACGAACTGGAGATGTTCAGACATATGATATTTAGTTATTGTTAGACCAAAAAGTGGTTCTAACACCCAAATTGACTAAAAGTAGAATAAAATAAGATCAAAAGTAAAATGAACACACAGGATTTATAGTGGTTCGGCGAAGAAATGCCTACGTCCACTTGTCTTTCACTATTTTCAATGATGTAGTTGCAAATTACAATGAAATATTCACTGAACTTCTCTCACAACTCACTTATATTCACTCAATTGTCTAAAAACAAATGATGAAAGAAGATTTGGATTTTCCAGGAGTGCTGAAATTCGGGTTATGATGGTGGTTGAACTCTCGAAGTGCCGGAAAAGGATCCTTTTCTTTGTCTCCAGACGGGGTATTTATAGGTGAGAATTTGCTCAGAACTCGATCCGGATCGGAGCCACGTGTCATCCATCCCATCAGCCTCGGGTTCGGATGGATTTCTATGTTGACAACGCATCAGAGTAGTGGACGTTGTGGGTAGGAACTGGTCATAGCCGCTCCGAATAACCAGGCGCTCATGCTGGAGAGTGACGTGGAAGACAGGCTCGGGTCGAAAGGTTATGCACAAGGGGTTCGGATCGGAGTACCCAATCCGACACGGATTAACTTAGGACCAATTCTCTCTTCTTTTTACTCTGCTCCGCTCCGCTCCGATCTATCTTTGTAGCAATTGGGTGGCTTTCCGATCCAACTGGAAGTGGATTGCTCTCCGATCCGAACAGCTGTACCACTCTGATTCAACATCTATAGTTCACCGATCCGAACAGAAGACTCTATCCGATCCGAACCGATACGCTGCTTCGATCCGACCCGCTTCAGCACTTCCCAAGTTTTTTCAATGTTTCACATCTTGACTTTGTGTTGCCCAGTTCATAAAGTGGGCTAACAGTTATTATTCCGTTGTGTGTTGTATATGAGGACAAGTTATTATAACTATCTGAATGTGTGATGTACTCTGATGATTGTAAGTATTATTTCAAAGCTCTCTATAAAGATTTATTTCTATATTATATTTTGTTCTGCTGCGATGTGAGACTCTGTGTTGTGTTGTTAGTTCTTCTTCTTCTATTCTAATTTTTTTTTTATCTCACCCTCTAATTTCTTTCTAATGACGTTCCTGTGTTTTCGATGCTTGAATGTTCGACATGGTATTTTTATGTCGATTTTCGGGGTCGAAAAACCTCGGGTCGTTACAGGTTTATAGATTTATTCAGTGTTTTAAAGTCGAGAAAGAGATATGGGTTTACTATCTTTTTCATTACATATGTTTATATCAGAAATAGACTATATGAATATTATATGCTGTTAATTAAGTTGAGCAGATGACCTCTTCAGAATTTTTCACCCCTTATGGATTTTGGCTTCCAACACTGTTATCCCCTAATATATTCAACTGGGATCAGCTTTTATATGTTTTTAAGAAATAGCAATTGGATTCTATGATTATATTGCAAATTCTAGTGCTAAGATAGATTCATAGCTGTTTGTGAATCATCAACCAGATTTAGTATCTGGAATTGAATTTTTCTGGAATTAGATGCAGTTCCACTTGTTTAAGGGCTGATGGATTTTGAGTTGGTCATATACAGTGTTCGGCATTTTCAATGGGATAGATTTTAGTATGTTTGGAACTGATAGATTAACAGTTTCTAAACATGAAGAGGTAGTTAATGGTTTGTTCCATTTTTGTTCATGGATGTCCAATAATTTGAGTGGTTGAAGACATAATCTGCTTATTCCATTTTATATATTCATGGATGTCCAATATTCATTTGCCGAGAAGAGTTGAATTCATGAGCAGTTTCCTTTATCTTCTTTTATAAGAGAGTGGTATTGGTTTTCAATGAGTATGGAAGTTTGGTACAAAGACGGATTAATTAGAAAACCAGGTTTTAAACATGAAGAGGTGAACTATATTTTTATCCTTCATCCGTGTATACAAGAAAGTGGCACTTCTGTTTTTCAGTGAGGAAAATAACAGGTACTTGGATATTCCAGAGCTGTGTTAATTTAGAGCAGCTTCGATTCTTTGAAGAAATTGCCAGTATAATATTGATGGTGATATTGGCTTCATCAGATTATATAAAAGTAGTGCTACTGAATCCTGTTTGTGATGTTGGTTTGCAATTGTTTCTCTTCACTGGTAACCTTAAGTCTACTACAGACTAACTCTATTTTGGCGCTGAAGTGTTCAAAGTTTTAATCCATATAATCATTTGCTAGAGATTACTATTGATTTTGAAGAGGTTTATTACTGCGTCCTACTTTGAATTAAGCATGATGTAATGGATTTCATTTATGGTTGATGATCAGTAGTTGGTCATGAGCAAGAAGAGCCTTTGGCTCATGCGAGGTGCAAAGTGCACGTATGTGGGATGTTTGTCTTATCATGGGCTATTTCATTTTAGTTAGTTTTTAGTTTACTTGTGTTTTCAGTTTTATGCTTTTTATTTGTAATGGTTAGTATGCTAACCTTTCTTGTAACGACCCGTATTCTACGCATCATGGGATCGTAGAATATTTATTTCTTTCACATATGAAGTCGTATGGTCATGTAACCTTGGGAGACGACTATTGGGGTCATTTCCCATGTTCACGATTTTTGTCGATTTTTAAATGACCGTTTTGCCCCTAGTTGCTACTGTTTTGGCCATAACTTTTGACTGGAAAGGAATTTTGACCTGAAACCACTTCCATTGGATTCGAATGATGGTTTCTCTTTCCGTAGAGTGGTTACATTAGCTAAACGGACTTACCGTTTGGGAGATATGGCTGAATTAAGGTTTTAAGGGTTATTTTCAGCTAATTGGGCTTAACCGGGTAATTAGCAACTAGGCCCAATGGGGGATTTCGGGTTTAGAGGTATTTGAGGGCTGCTAGGGTTTAGAAAACGATTCTTCATTCATTTTCCAGCCGCCACAAACCTCCTTTGAGCTCTAGCCATGGCCTCCAACACCCAAATCACATTCTAATCAAGTTTTGGCCTAATCTACATCAAATCAAGGCAAATCAACGTCAAATTTGGGATAGAGCTGCTGGAACACATAGGGATTGGATCCAAATCAGAGGACATTTCAGATCTATAGTTTAATTTGTGGCAAAGGTGAGTGATTTGCAATGTTTTTCACTAATTACGGCTAATTATGGTAATTAGCGAAGATTAGCGAAATTATGGCTCGGAAAAATCTAGAAAAATTCCTAAAATTCTAAAACACCATTTTATGCCTCTGATATGAATTTGGGTTAATTTCGACTAATTTTGCAAATCCCGGAATTTGGGGGATTAAAGGGTGATTAGTGATAATTAGCGAATTTATGCATGTTAAAAATCTGGAAAAATGTTCAGAAATTCTAAAATATTGTTTTAGACCTCTGTTAGAAGTTTGGTTCAATTTGGTTAAGATTTGCTAACCTTATTGTTAGATTTGCTTAAGTATGCTTAAGGGAAAAATATGGGGTATTGGCTATGTTTGATCCATTTTACATGCTATGATTTATGTTTTGGTGTTTGTGGTCGATACTATATGTTGCTATGACTGTATGGTATGCTTTGTGATTGTTTAGAAGTGTTAGTTTGGTCAAAAACGCCGTCGAATGGCGAAAAACAGTCGCTGGAACGAACTGCAGGAAATACCCCGAACCGGATCGCCCCTACCCCATGCGAACCGATCCGATTGAAGCTCGCGCCACGAGACGACCCAATCCGCTCCACTTCGAAGGTCATGATCCGACCTGACGTCACGAGCCACTCCAAGCTCGACCGATGCCACGAATGGGTGAAGCACGATCCGATGATGGCGATCCGACCATTCGCGAAGGAGGACTGCGAACCGAACCGAAGGGGGATGGTGACCACGAGTGCATCGCGACCCGACCCGATGCAGCAGGCGCGATCCGAATGAGCCGACGAATGGTGCGATCCGAATGAGCTGACGAATGGTGCGATCCGACCCGAGCTGACGTAACAGGCACGACCCGATCCGAGCAAAGGCAATGGCCACGATCCGCGAGTCGAGCTGATGCGAGGGGGCGAGTCACGAACCGAACCAGGAGGTTGCGAACTGAATGAAGACCGATCCGGAGGAGATGCTGACCAAAACCCGAGATGCAAAGGTAGTCCAAATGGAAGTTAGAGCTCAGGGTCCAGATGGGAACCAATGTGTAACGACCCAGAAATTTGGGCAATTTAAAATAGAAATTTATTAAGAATTTAACTGAAAACAGTAAATTTTGGATCCAAGATTAAAAACCAAAATAAAAAAATGTGTTTAAATAAGAATTGATATTAAATTCAGAATGGATAATCGAAAATCAAATCTTTATTGGTAACTAGTCGTGAATAAATTTGATTGATATTTGAATTGAATTTGAAATTTCGTTTGGAAAATATCCATGGTTGTATTTAAAAATATACGATTTAATTTGGAAATAAACGTTGTTAACATAAAGTAAAATTGAATATTTTATCGGTGAAATATATGAGAAATTGTTAGGATATGTGTGCAGTTGTGGAAATAGAATTTAACATTTTTTTTTTTGATTCAGAAAGTGAAAACGTAGTAACACGTTAAATTTCGCAGCGGTTGGAGTTTGTGTGTGACGAAAACAAAAATAATATGTGTAACGTAAATTGCGGTAGGATTAAATTACGAAGGGTTTCTTTTTTTTAGCACCAAGTAAGTTCGTACTCAGTAAAAACTCACCCCAGTTTAGCCTACCTCGATGCCTTGGCTTCCACGGTTCCCTGTTTATATATTGGAACCCTCTGTTCCCCAAATCCTTAAGCAAACTCATTCATCTCCTCAGCAAAATCGTTACTTCCCCTTTTCTATTTTTAATGGCAGCCCAAACTACTCCAGCACCAAAGTTTAATCTTTCCTAAATCAATTTTCCAAATTAGTTCCTTCCGTTCACCGTTCGACCACCTTTTGAGTTCACAATAGCCACCGCTGCGCTCTCGAAGCCCTAAATTTGTTAATCGATCACTCGCTCCTCCTGCAAATCGAAGAAAAACCAAATCGACTCCTCCGAAGTTGCCGAAAGCTCCATCGTTGCTGGGTCCTTTGGTTTTCCTCGAAGTCATCATCTTCGGCAACCCTCAACGTCACCAGCGAAGCACTACTGCAGTTTTAAGGTGAGTTTCGACTCACGATTGATTAATCTTAGTTCAAGTATTTTAATTTCAGTAGACACTTAATTAAAATAGTTAGATTTGGATTTTTCTTTGTTGTCGGCTGCTACACTTATCATTGATTTACTAGATGATTTTACGACTACACCCTGTTGGAAACTGAGACATGAATATTGATTCCCCCACTTTGTTTTAAAATCTAAAATGGAAAAGTACTTTGTTGGATGTTGATACAGGGGAAATTGGGTCTTTCTACCTGTAAGCTAATGTGTATATAATGCACTTGATACTGCCCAAGTGCATAGGAAAATGAGGGTTGTTCGTCCCTGTATATATTAAAATTTGGGTACTTTTCTTGCATAAGCAGGTGTTGCAAAACCTGAGCTGATCATCTGAAAATGACGGTCATTTGTCTGCCCTAGTCCTAATTCTTGTAATCTACAATTATGCCCTGTAGCCTTGATAAACTTGAACTATGGTTTGCTTTAGTTTAAACATAAAATCCCTTGCTTGGATTATAATCTTACATGTATGTTGCATGAAATCTTTGGGTTAAATCTGTGCCATACAAATTTCTGGCATGTGTATACTCCTTACATTGATCAAAATCGGTTGCAGTGTCTACATAAAACCATTAGGATCTGAACCTGTTTTATGGATTTGATAGATTGGCATATGAATCCATTGTCAAGTCTGCATGAGTTGCTACTAAGTATATAACAACTTGTATGCATAATTATTCATGTTAATTGAGACATTGGAAACCAATATGCTGGAAATAAAAATCTGGATATTTAATAACAGGCAAGATAGTGAATAGAATGCAAACAATAGTAGTTTATTGGGAGAAAGCATTAAAAATAATCCTAGTACATGCATGTTTGTGTATTTGCTAATACACTAAACTAGTATCTATAAAGGGACTATATAGTTCACTGCATATACATGTTTATGTACATGTGAATATTCATGTTGTCTTACTTTGTTTCATCTGCCACTTGTTTGCTGAGTAGAAGATTTGCCATTTCCCAAACTCTAGCTTTGTTATGATATTCACTGCCTATATTTTTCTACCTCTAAACAAAATGGAACAACCTCAAACTCATATCTAAGTTGCTTGCTGCTGTTTAACGTATGCCAGTTCATGTTGCTGTACTTATTAATAGTGACATTCCCTTGCTTAGTCTCGCCTTTTGGTATTCACTGCTATTCACACCTTACACTCCGACAGCAGAAATTCTGTTTCATGCTAACTGTAAAGAAATAGGTGTCTACAGTTTTGCAGAAGAAATACTGATTTTAAATCGTATTGAAATTAGTACTTTTGAGTTTAGAAATGTTTGATTAAGCAACCCTCATTGACTTGACAGTGCCTAAATTTTTCATAAATTTATTTGATATAGTATAAATGAAGCTTGGCAGCCAACATTTTGGAAAAACTTGAAAGCTTTTGTTAGTATCTATCAGATTTGGTACTCATGTATAATAGTAAAATCATGGAAATTCTCAAATGCAAGCACATATGCCATTCGTACTTTGATATACATACATGTTAAGACAATTTTGTTGTATGTTTTGAAATTGGTTGTGGCACTATGCTCCTTGCTCCCTGCTCCTTCCGTGCGTATATGAACATGGCCATCATTTCTTTTCATGACTTGGTCACTACCGTAATTCATCTCAATTTTTAACTGGACCATACTAAATCCAATTTAGTTCTCTTGAGCGAAAGGGTTGATACTTGCTGTTGGAATGCCTTGCCACCTTAAATATTCAATGATGGACCATGATACCAATATAAAACAGTTTGTGGTTGTGCTTTTTGGGGTGTTTGGATGGTTACCGTTTATCCGAGCACACCCTATGAATTTGAGTTGAACGTGTTATTTGTTGGTTACGGGATGCTGGGGCAGTGCACACGTGTACATGTGCACGTGTGTATGTGCAGGCTTTCGTAACCGTTTGTCCATGACATAAAAACTGATACACACAAATACAACACCTGTGTATTTTGGACGATTTTACTATGATATTTTCGCTGGTAGGATTAACTGTTATATTTCAGTTTACATTGAAGTTAATTTACTTGAACTATGATTAATCCTGACTCGAGTATTTTTATGTTTTTGCGTGGAATGCTCGAGTCAGATCCGAGCATTTCAGATGTAAAGATTACAGCTTAGGATTCGAAGATTGGCAAAGCTGGGGATTTCAGAAGACGCGCACTCTGAAGTTTTTTTTTTTTAAAAAAAACAGTAATTGTTTTTCTATTATATCCAACTTTATTTTACATGCCGCTGTACAGAAAAATCTTGTACCAAAGATTTTGATTAATATATGAAAGGTTATTTTGTTGTTCAATACTGCTTTATTTACTTTATTCTGTGTTTTCTGTGTTGATTCTATTTTGAACTCGGTAAGCTAAAAATACGCTCCGTCGATTTGAACGTTTTAAGTTGGTTTAATTACCAATATGAAGCGGTCAAAAAGGCGGGTCGTTACAAGTGGTATCAGAGCTTTGGTTTATTCAAAGCTTAGCTTATTGAGTTTAAAAACGGATCTCGAAAATAAAGCGATTTTGGAAAACAATTAATTTTGAAATATCAAATATTTTGAAACTAGTGTTTTGAAATTTATACAGCGGAAATAAAAATTTATTTTGGGATTTAAAATTTTGTTCGGAATCCCCAGTCTTCAGAAGTCTTCGAATCCAGGTTTGCGAGAATTATTCTTCAATAAGTTCCCTTAGGATTTGAATCTAGAATCCATCATCGGATGGTATCTAGTATAGATAGGAGAGGATCAACGAATTAATTTCGTTAAGCGTGAATTTTAGAAATCAAAGATGACTGAAGTTGATTGTAAATGAGAATTCAATTTGAATAGAAAAAGGAAATTTGAAATCATTTCAAAGGAGAAACGATGAATTTTGTTAAGAATATAAGTTGATGAAAAATCAAATACAAAGGGTTAAGTGAAGAGATGACGATGTTTTATTTAACATTTGTTTAAATCAAACTAACAAATTTAGAGATGTTGCAAGAATAAAGTATATTCTCGATAGAAAATAAAGCTTTGTGAATATATGGAAATATTTTCCGGTGACAATAAATGATTTTTAAGAATGAAGAAAATGAATAGAACAATTGGAAATATTTTCAAAGGATAGTGAGAGGTTAACATAATTCAGAATAACAAGAACTGAAGAACAAAGAGCTACGTCGAAGACGAAGGAGGGCAGAACGTAAAGAGAAGTGGAATTGTAAATTGAATCCGAGAATTTCGTAAACAATGATTGATAAGAAATTAAGAAGTGGAGTTAAGGAATTTAGAAACTGACTAAAGATTAGTTAAGTTGAATAGTTTTCTGAGTATTGATCTGATGTTGGTTTCGGCCTTCGGGGTTGATACTTAGGGAATTGTTCGCTTGCTAATTGATGGTCGAGGTGTGGACGTGAAGGAGTGATAATGCATGAAGAAAAAAATTTGTGAAAACAAATATGGAATTTTGAGAGAATAAAGTTGTGACTGAAGTGATGAATTTTTAATTAGAGGTTTGGAAGAAGAATTGGTTATAACCAATAGATTCATAAATTCGAGTTAAAGGAAATATTAGATATCTGAATTGGATAAGAGATCAAAACTGAAATTGAACGGAGATTTGAGGATGCTCGATATGAGATAGTGGATATAGAAATTTTCAGAACTTATATGAGAAATGCATAAAAATATAGCGAAGTCGAGAACTATTGATTTGAAAGGTAATCGATTAAGATAAAATCTTATATAACGGAATTTATATAAGACGAGATGTTTGAAATATGATTTGGAAATTAAATCTTATGTAAGTTCACATAAGTATGATTTATGAGAAGTATGAAATAAAATACTATATGTATATAGTATCGTGTGTTTTTCAAAATAAAGATAAGGAAAGTACCTTCCTTCTCTATGAAATTCGAGCTTAGCTGAGATATGCTGCTGGTGGAAGTAGGTTGTCTGGACATAAAACTCATGAGTTGCCATTGAGCACGACTGCTAGCGTAATTCGCAGGGCTGCAGATAGCCTACGGTGGTCGGATGTTTCTGGAGGGAATCAGGCGTAATCATTGTGATCGCTGCGATCTAGAGTCGTTGGAATTCGACCGTGTAGCGAAATTCGCAGGGCTGCAGATAGCCTACGGCGGACGGATGTTTCTTGGGGGAACCAAGTGTAACCATTGTGACTGCTGCGATCTACAGTCGAATGTAAGGGCGTATTCCGCAGAGCTGTGAAAGCTTACGGGTATGGATGTTTCCTGGGGGACTCAGGCGTAACCATTGTGTACCTGCGGTCCATAGTATTTGAGATATCTTAGTGATAGTGAGCCACCTGTTTGATGCAGCAGTTAGTCTTCGTGACTTGATTGGTCTTCGTGACCTGATTTGTCTTTAGGACTTGTTTTGTTCTCGTGACTTGAAGTATCTTCAAAATTCCTTGATTCTGAGACAGAGCAATCAACGCTCAGCGACCTCAGAATGTCTTTTGATTCTTAAAGTATCTTCCGTTGATTTGTCCATGACGAAATTCGCAGGGAAGTAAATTCCTATGGATACGGATGTTTTCTGGGGGATCCAGACGGAACCATTGTGTATCTGCGATTCATGAACAATCAACATATTATCACAATGGTACTTTCCGTATCTGTTTTTAAAGAAATTTTTGAAATATTTTCCACTTGGAGTTGAAACAAGGATATTTAGTGCTCGAAGATTTTAGTCGTGCGTCTGGCCAGCGTATGCCTAACATCTGTGAGAACGATGATAGACTTGTCAAACTTCGAGTTATCTAGTAATTTCAAAATAGTAATTTGAAATGAAAATCTACTTAATATAATATGATTTCGGAGTATTTTCAGGTCCCATAGTTTTGAAGGAATAATTACGAATATTTTCTATATAAATAAAAGTTATAAAGATATCGGATTTGGGAAAATTTTAAGTCAATAATTTGTATTTGGAAATGGAGATGTTATTTACACTCTTCAGTGAGTATTGGGAAAAGTTAAATGATCGAAATTGATCTTCGACTATACAAAAGCGAAAATTCGGTTAATTGAATATGATGATAAACAAAGAGGATCGATAAGTTAAATATCGATATTTAAATTAGTGGGGGGGAAAATTACACGCGAATATGAAAATTTGAAGTATGCATTAACTCTAACGATCTTTCATTTTCGAGGACGAAAAGTTTTAAAGGGGGAAAGATTGTAACGACCCAGAAATTTGGGCAATTTAAAATAGAAATTTATTAAGAATTTAACTGAAAACAGTAAATTTTGGATCCAAGATTAAAAACCAAAATAAAAAAATGTGTTTAAATAAGAATTGATATTAAATTCAGAACGGATAATCGAAAATCAAATCTTTATTGGTAACTAGTCGTGAATAAATTTGATTGATATTTGAATTGAATTTGAAATTTCGTTTGGAAAATATCCATGGTTGTATTTAAAAATATACGATTTAATTTGGAAATAAACGTTGTTAACATAAAGTAAAATTGAATATTTTATCGGTGAAATATATGAGAAATTGTTAGGATATGTGTGCAGTTGTGGAAATAGAATTTAACATTTTTTTTTTTGATTCAGAAAGTGAAAACGTAGTAACACGTTAAATTTCGCAGCGGTTGGAGTTTGTGTGTGACGAAAACAAAAATAATATGTGTAACGTAAATTGCGGTAGGATTAAATTACGAAGGGTTTCTTTTTTTTAGCACCAAGTAAGTTCGTACTCAGTAAAAACTCACCCCAGTTTAGCCTACCTCGATGCCTTGGCTTCCACGGTTCCCTGTTTATATATTGGAACCCTCTGTTCCCCAAATCCTTAAGCAAACTCATTCATCTCCTCAGCAAAATCGTTACTTCCCCTTTTCTATTTTTAATGGCAGCCCAAACTACTCCAGCACCAAATTTTAATCTTTCCTAAATCAATTTTCCAAATTAGTTCCTTCCGTTCACCGTTCGACCACCTTTTGAGTTCACAATAGCCACCGCTGCGCTCTCGAAGCCCTAAATTTGTTAATCGATCACTCGCTCCTCCTGCAAATCGAAGAAAAACCAAATCGACTCCTCCGAAGCTGCCGAAAGCTCCATCGTTGCTGGGTCCTTTGGTTTTCCTCGAAGTCATCATCTTCGGCAACCCTCAACGTCACCAGCGAAGCACTACTGCAGTTTTAAGGTGAGTTTCGACTCACGATTGATTAATCTTAGTTCAAGTATTTTAATTTCAGTAGACACTTAATTAAAATAGTTAGATTTGGATTTTTCTTTGTTGTCGGCTGCTACACTTATCATTGATTTACTAGATGATTTTACGACTACACCCTGTTGGAAACTGAGACATGAATATTGATTCCCCCACTTTGTTTTAAAATCTAAAATGGAAAAGTACTTTGTTGGATGTTGATACAGGGGAAATTGGGTCTTTCCACCTGTAAGCTAATGTGTATATAATGCACTTGATACTGCCCAAGTGCATAGGAAAATGAGGGTTGTTCGTCCCTGTATATATTAAAATTTGGGTACTTTTCTTGCATAAGCAGGTGTTGCAAAACCTGAGCTGATCATCTGAAAATGACGGTCATTTGTCTGCCCTAGTCCTAATTCTTGTAATCTACAATTATGCCCTGTAGCCTTGATAAACTTGAACTATGGTTTGCTTTAGTTTAAACATAAAATCCCTTGCTTGGATTATAATCTTACATGTATGTTGCATGAAATCTTTGGGTTAAATCTGTGCCATACAAATTTCTGGCATGTGTATACTCCTTACATTGATCAAAATCGGTTGCAGTGTCTACATAAAACCATTAGGATCTGAACCTGTTTTATGGATTTGATAGATTGGCATATGAATCCATTGTCAAGTCTGCATGAGTTGCTACTAAGTATATAACAACTTGTATGCATAATTATTCATGTTAATTGAGACATTGGAAACCAATATGCTGGAAATAAAAATCTGGATATTTAATAACAGGCAAGATAGTGAATAGAATGCAAACAATAGTAGTTTATTGGGAGAAAGCATTAAAAATAATCCTAGTACATGCATGTTTGTGTATTTGCTAATACACTAAACTAGTATCTATAAAGGGACTATATAGTTCACTGCATATACATGTTTATGTACATGTGAATATTCATGTTGTCTTACTTTGTTTCATCTGCCACTTGTTTGCTGAGTAGAAGATTTGCCATTTCCCAAACTCTAGCTTTGTTATGATATTCACTGCCTATATTTTTCTACCTCTAAACAAAATGGAACAACCTCAAACTCATATCTAAGTTGCTTGCTGCTGTTTAACGTATGCCAGTTCATGTTGCTGTACTTATTAATAGTGACATTCCCTTGCTTAGTCTCGCCTTTTGGTATTCACTGCTATTCACACCTTACACTCCGACAGCAGAAATTCTGTTTCATGCTAACTGTAAAGAAATAGGTGTCTACAGTTTTGTAGAAGAAATAATGATTTTAAATCGTATTGAAATTAGTAATTTTGAGTTTAGAAATGTTTGATTAAGCAACCCTCATTGACTTGACAGTGCCTAAATTTTTCATAAATTTATTTGATATAGTATAAATGAAGCTTGGCAGCCAACATTTTGGAAAAACTTGAAAGCTTTTGTTAGTATCTATCAGATTTGGTACTCATGTATAATAGTAAAATCATGGAAATTCTCAAATGCAAGCACATATGCCATTCGTACTTTGATATACATACATTTTAAGACAATTTTGTTGTATGTTTTGAAATTGGTTGTGGCACTATGCTCCTTGCTCCCTGCTCCTTCCGTGCGTATATGAACATGGCCATCATTTCTTTTCATGACTTGGTCACTACCGTAATTCATCTCAATTTTTAACTGGACCATACTAAATCCAATTTAGTTCTCTTGAGCGAAAGGGTTGATACTTGCTGTTGGAATGCCTTACTACCTTAAATATTCAATGATGGACCATGATACCAATATAAAACAGTTTGTGGTTGTGCTTTTTGGGGTGTTTGGTTGGTTACCGTTTATCCGAGCACACCCTATGAATTTGAGTTGAACGTGTTATTTGTTGGTTACGGGATGCTGGGGCAGTGCACACGTGTACATGTGCACGTGTGTATGTGCAGGCTTTCGTAACCGTTTGTCCATGACATAAAAACTGATACACACAAATACAACACCTGTGTATTTTGGACGATTTTACTATGATATTTTCGCTGGTAGGATTAACTGTTATATTTCAGTTTACATTGAAGTTAATTTACTTGAACTATGATTAATCCTGACTCGAGTATTTTTATGTTTTTGCGTGGAATGCTCGAGTCAGATCCGAGCATTTCAGATGTAAAGATTACAGCTTAGGATTCGAAGATTGGCAAAGCTGGGGATTTCAGAAGACGCGCACTCTGAAGATTTTTTTTTTTTTAAAAAAACAGTAATTATTTTTCTATTATATCCAACTGTATTTTACATGCCGCTGTACAGAAAAATCTTGTACCAAAGATTTTGATTAATATATGAAAGGTTATTTTGTTGTTCAATACTGCTTTATTTACTTTATTTTGTGTTTTCTGTGTTGATTCTATTTTGAACTCGGTAAGCTAAAAATACGCTCCGTCGATTTGAACGTTTTAAGTTGGTTTAATTACCAATATGAAGCGGTCAAAAAGGCGGGTCGTTACACAATGAGTTCACTTCATGATTGGTCTTTGCTGCGGGACGTGTGCAAAGGGGTTGTCGGTATTCATAACTTTGGTTCACCACTGAAAGATGGATGGTGGGCTTGTAGTGATAGTTACACGGGATTGGATTCCGTCGTGGCCCAAAGTATTAGGTGACCAAAGTAGTGGGTATCGTATGCTTTACGCACTGAGTGAGGGATGCGAGGATGATTGCTATGCTTGATTGTTTGACATCACTATGACATGCACACCCCCACCCCCGTTATCTTTACACCATTTGAAATGGCACCTTAGAGTGTTGTACAGTATGTAGTGCTAACTCTTTGGTTGCAGGTCCAGGTTCAGGTATGATTGGATTATACCTGTTATTGTTATGTTTTGATGCTTATCGCTCATACCAGGCTTTATGTCTGACCCAGAGTTTTATGTCTCTTCTTATTACTCTGGGTGCTCACACGAGCAGACTAGAGACATGTTATGGTTAGCTGGTGATGCGCGAGTAGCTGATTCGGAGGCGAGCAGGAGGCTTCCACGTATGATATATATAGATATTCTCCCTGTGTCGTTGGTGGTCGCTACTTGGGCATTAGTAGTGTACCTCCTTTATCTTACTTTTGCTTTGAGACAGTTCGAAAGTTGTAATAAGCTGTGTTTTGGATTTCCGCTGCTATGATGTTTAGTTCCGATTTTCAGCTTATGCACTGTCTCTCCTGTTTTATGTCAAGTATGTTATTATTATATTTTGTTCTATGCGCTGTGAGACATTCTACAGGTTCTTGATTAGTTCATTTCCTTCTTCCTTTTCCTTCTGATGACCCGTTCCGTGCTAACTGGACATGTGTACAGCGCACATTTGGAGTAAATGTCGGTTGGTGCGGGGCGGGCCGTCACACTTGGTATCAGAGCTCTAGGTTGCGTATTTAACCTAGGGAAGTTATCAGGGAGAGATAATACACGAATACGAGAGAGCGTATTTGTGATTACTTTGGTTTTTAAAAGCTATATATATATATACTATTGGTAGTATAAGAATGAAGTCGTACTGCACTAGCACCACTATGGGGTCGTTAATCGTTTCCTTTTTCAGATTGACGATGAGCCGATATCCTAGAGGTGCTGGTAGAGGGACCAACCATGGGAATGCTCCTGACATGAGGACAATGTTCACCAACTTCATGAGAGACATGCTTGGAGATGTTCAGGGAGCAGTTCCCAATCCCGGAAATGGTGGTGGTCCAGTAGTGCAGGCGCCTAGGGTCGATTTCGCCAAGTTGTGCAAGGATTACACTAACCTTGGTGGGAAGCCGTTCCACGGAACGGAGTCGGCCACAGATGTTCAGGACTGGTTGGATAGCTGTGATCGTGTCTTCGACGACTTGGGTCTTGAGGATGCGATGAAGAGAAGGCTAGCGTCTCGTCAGCTGCAAGGGCGAGCGATGAATTGGTGGAATGCCATTAGAATAGCTACTCCAGAAGATCAAGTTACTTGGAATCAGTTTAAGACTCGCTTTTGTGATAAGTTTATTCCAGCTGCTCATAAATCGGAACTGTTCAGGAAGTTCTTGGAGCTTAAGCAGAACGGTAGAGCAGTCTCGGAGTATATCGCTGAATTCGACACTTTATCGAAATATGGATGGTCCCTTATCGATAAAGTCGAAAAGAAGAACGAGAAGTTCATAACCGGCTTGGATGGGTACTTGGGGGAAAGACTTATAAACCATATCGATGAGACTTTTGAGTCTATTGTAGGCAAGGCATTAAGGTCAGAGAGCCTTTTCCCTAAGTCTAAGACCGAAGTTGCTACGGCATCTGCAAAGGAGCCAAAGCCGCAAGCAGGCGGTGAAGGCCAGAAGAATTCTCAGAACAAGAGGAAGCAGAACCCGACCAAGGATGGTCAGAGTAAGAAAAATAAGAAAGATGGCGAATGCTTTAGTTGTGGCAAGAAGGGCCATTACGCCAGAGATTGTCGAGAAAAGCCTGGGGAAAGGAAGTGCTTTAACTGCGGCCAGGCGGGACATCACAAGGATGATTGCCCACAACCTCCTAGGGAGAAGCAGATTGTGAAAGCGTATGCTATCAACGCTGTTCCTTCTTCGTCAAATGCCCCAACTGCGGCGCAGAAGGAAAAAGGTGTCGTTATTCGAGGTATGCTTTCTATTTAAGACGTTTTGATCGGGTTTTGTTTGACAAACCTGAGTTAGTCGATAGACCTTTAGTAGTGACGAACCCGATTTGGTGGTTCGACTAGTTTTGGCATGATTTGTTAATGTGGTCTTATCGAGTCATGGATGTATGTTTCCTTGTGATTGCTTTGTTTTGGGCTTTACTGGGTTTAGCATTATTTTGGGGAGTCGATCTACTCCAAAGGAATAGGGTGGTATTAGGTACCTACCTAGTGATGGCGATAGTAACTAGAGTTAAGGAAGCTAAGAGGTTATCGTTGTAATAAGTTTTAGTTGTCTCTGGGAGGCAAATGAGTACTCCAGTGCTAGATTGTTTTGCTAGTATCACCTCATGTGGATTATCCGAACTCGGAGGAGATGTTCCTTGGGTGCTTGTCTGATATTGGTTTAGGCCTTTGGGGCTTGTGCTTTGGGAATGTCGATTTCGACTAGGATGGGTTGCGTGAGGGGTAAACAGTTGTTGTGATTTTTCATTGGATGATATCTCGGTTTACTCGAGGAGTGATGGGCAGACGGAACATGATAAGACTGTTCAACGGTATAGACTGCCTAGAGTTAGACTCGATAGGGTTATGAGCATGCTCGAGTGGGACTCGGGAAAGATGCAGAGTAATGGATTGGTTAGGACCCTATGTTGATGTTCTTTTTGAAAGAATAGGATGTGTTCGTTGATCATGGAAGATGCAACGAAGATTAGGACGATTCAAGTTAGACTTGAACTCGTAAAAGAAAAATGGGGCGAGTTTGTTGGTCACGGTGATATAACGAATATGGAAATACTTCACATTAGATTTGAAGTATGTTTGGAACATTGTGGGAAGCTCGTTGATCTTGGAGATTCAGCGAACATAGGAGAGTTTCACGTTGGACTTGGACTCGTAGGTAGAGTACCTAGATTCACTAGGTGGGTCTAGTTTACCTTTGGAAGGTGAATGTACGTTGGACGTGCAGTACGAGATTCATTGGATGAGTCTAGTTTATCTCTGGGAGATTGACTCGAGTTAGACTCGAGAAGGCTGCAAGGAATTGGATTCAGCTCGAGTTGGACTCGAGAGGGCAGCAAGATAATGGATAGACTTGGGTTGGACTCAAGTATTTTAGGAGGACTAAAAGCAGGGGTATCTGGGGACGCCCGTTACCTTGGATCCGTTGGACGTGATCTAGTTATCCTTGGAGGATAAACATACGTTGGACGTACGGTAGTCCGATTGGAGGCTGGGCTTCCATTAGTTTAATTATCCTTGGAGGATAAACGTACGTTGGACGTACGGTAGTCCGAAGGGAGGCGGGGCTTCCATTAGCCTGGGATTGGTTGGACCAGTCAAGTAGGCATCGGTATATGTATGGGGGCTGGGCTTCCATTAGTTAGTGATGTTGGTTGGACCAGACATGCTAGAATCGACATATTGGGATTGGTTAGACCAGTCATGTAGGTGTCGATGTGTTTATGAATTTAGCAGGTGATAGGTAGGACTTGTTTGATGGATGTTATGGTTGCTATGTTTGTTCCTATCTTTCTTCTCTTGAATAGACTATCACCTGTAGGGTTCCAGCGATGGGGAACAAAGTGATTGTAGTAGGACTATGAGCCAGTGCAGTAGAGTCGTCATGACTCGAGGGGCAAAGTGGACATAGTAAAGGATTAGTAAGGCTATGAGCCAGTGCAGTGGAGTTGTTATGACTTCATGGGGCAGAGTGGACATAGCAAAGGACTAATGACTATGGATCAGTGCAGTGGAGTCGCCATGACTCCATGGGGCAGAGTGATCATAGTAAAGGATTTGGGTGTAGTACTAGTTGCATTGAGTAGGAGACATGCCAGTTTAGGGGTTTTGTTTCTAGGATGGAAGCAACTAGAGTATGTCATAGGATATGATTTCAGACCCAAGACTGAATTGGATTCAGAAACGCTAGTAAGTTTGACGATTAGATCGATTTTGATTGAGAGGATTGTTTCCAGTTAGAAGGACGATCCTATTCTATTGGGAACCATCTCTAGGGTAGAGATGGGTATGGATGGAAAGAGAATGATTAGGTAAGGAGTTGATCGAGAAGGGTGGCTTCGAAAGAATAAGGGACTAGTTGTACCCAACGTAGATGGACCGAGAGGTGAAGTGCTTAGAGCATATCATCACTCGAAATTGACTATACATCCCAGTGGTAATAAGATGTATTGAGACATAGAGCAGATCTACCACTGGGAAGGGATAAAGATAGGCAGAAGGCTTAACTCGATAAGAGACGAAGAGATTTGGAATTCTTCGTTAATGACTTGGTGTTTGTCGAGATCTCTCCATAGAGAATGTGATTTGGATTGGTTGGAAAGGTAGGTTAGCACCAAGGTTTGTTGGCCCATTCCCAGTCCTCGAGCAAGTTGGGAATTTGGCGTATGAGGTAGAGCTACCTGACAAGATGGCGGGTGTTCACAACGTATTTCATGTTTCCCAGTTAAGGAAGTTTGTGCAAGCCCCTAATGTGGCTATTTCACCAGATCGGTTGGATAACATCGAAGTTGAACTCGAGGCGGTTGGGAACCGCAAGTTTATGCGTATTGTTGGGAACGATACGAAGCAGCTTCGAAGGAAGGCGGTGAAACTAGTCAAAGTCCAGTGGGGTGAGAATGAAAAAGACTGTACTCGGGAAACAGAGGAGGATATAAGGAAGAAGTATCCAGAACTCTTTGCCTAGTAAGGTTTTGGTAGTGATAGTTCCTTCCCTTGTTAGTAAACCGCATGCTAGGATAGACTTGTTTTGCATGTTGATTGTTGTTTTATGGTTGATAGGCATGCGGGACCCTTTATGTGTTTTGGTTAGGGAATTTCGGGGGCGAAATTTCTTAAGGGGGGGGGGGGGGGGGAGAGTGTAACGACCCGTATTCTACGCATCATGGGATCGTAGAATATTTATTTCTTTCACATATGAAGTCGTATGGTCATGTAACTTTGGGAGACGACTATTGGGGTCATTTCCCATGTTCATGATTTTTGTCGATTTTTAAATGACCTTTTTGCCCCTAGTTGGTACTGTTTTGGCCATAACTTTTGACTGGAAAGGAATTTTGACCTGAAACCACTTCCATTGGATTCGAATGATGGTTTCTCTTTCCGTAGAGTGGTTACATTAGCCAAACGGACTTAACGTTTGGAAGATATGGCTGAATTAAGGTTTTAAGGGTTA
Organism: Allium sativum; assembly: GCA_030737875.1. Classification (NCBI taxonomy): domain Eukaryota; kingdom Viridiplantae; phylum Streptophyta; class Magnoliopsida; order Asparagales; family Amaryllidaceae; genus Allium; species Allium sativum. The sequence continues at coordinate 80,365,684 of CM060925.1, forward strand.
TTTTCAGCTAATTGGGCTTAACCGGGTAATTAGCAACTAGGCCCAATGGGGGGATTTCGGGTTTAGAGGTATTTGAGGGCTGCTAGGGTTTAGAAAACGATTCTTCATTCATTTTCCAGCCGCCACAAACCTCCTTTGAGCTCTAGCCATGGCCTCCAACACCCAAATCACCTTCTAATCACTTTCTAATCAAGTTTTGGCCTAATCTACATCAAATCAAGGCAAATCAACGTCAAATTTGGGATAGAGCTGCTGGAACACATAGAGATTGGATCCAAATCAGAGGACATTTCAGATCTATAGTTTAATTTGTGGCAAAGGTGAGTGATTTGCAATGTTTTTCACTAATTACGGCTAATTATGGTAATTAGCGAAGATTACCGAAATTATGGCTCAGAAAAATCTAGAAAAATTCCTAAAATTCTAAAACACCATTTTATGCCTCTGATATGAATTTGGGTTAATTTCGACTAATTTTGCAAATCCCGGAATTTGGGGGATTAAGGGGTGATTAGTGATAATTAGCGAATTTATGCATGTTAAAAATTTGGAAAAATGTTCAGAAATTCTGAAATATTGGTTTAGACCTCTGTTAGAAGTTTGGTTCAATTTGGTTAAGATTTGCTAACCTTATTGTTAGATTAGCTTAAGTATGCTTAAGGGAAAAATATGGGGTATTGGCTATGTTTGATCCATTTTACATGCTATGATTTATGTTTTGGTGTTTGTGGTCGATACTATATGTTGCTATGACTGTATGGTATGCTTTGTGATTGTTTAGAAGTGTTAGTTTGGTCAAAAACGCCGTCGAATGGCGAAAAACAGTCGCTGGAACGAAGTGCAGGAAATACCCCGAACCGGATCGCCCCTACCCCATGCGAACCGATCCGATTGAAGCTCGCGCCACGAGACGACCCGATCCGCTCCACTTCGAAGGTCACGATCCGACCTGACGTCACGAGCCACTCCAAGCTCGGCCGATGCCACGAATGGGTGAAGCACGATCCGATGATGGCGATCCGACCATTCGCGAAGGAGGACTGCGAACCGAACCGAACCGAAGGGGGATGGTGACCACGAGTGCATCGCGACCCGACCCGATGCAGCAGGCGCGATCCGAATGAGCTGACGAATGGTGCGATCCGAATGAGCTGACGAATGGTGCGATCCGACCCGACGTAACAGGCACGACCCGATCCGAGCAAAGGCAATGGCCACGATCCGCGAGTCGAGCTGATGCGAGGGGGCGAGTCACGAACCGAACCAGGAGGTTGCGAACTGAATGAAGACCGATCCGGAGGAGATGCTGACCAAAACCCGAGATGCAAAGGTAGTCCAAATGGAAGTTAGAGCTCAGGGTCCAGATGGGAACCAATAAGTTCACTTCATGATTGGGCTTTGCTGCGGGACGTGTGCAAAGGGGTTGTCGGTATTCATAACTTTGGTTCACCACTGAAAGATGGATGGTGGGCTTGTAGTGATAGTTACACGGGATTGGATTCCGTCATGGCCCAAAGTATTAGGTGACCAAAGTAGTGGGTATCGTATGCTTTACGCACTGAGTGAGGGATGCGAGGATGATTGCTATGCTTGATTGTTTGACATCACTATGACATGCACACCCCCACCCCCGTTATCTTTACACCATTTGAAATGGCACCTTAGAGTGTTGTACAGTATGTAGTGCTAACTCTTTGGTTGCAGGTCCAGGTTCAGGTGTGATTGGATTATACCTGTTATTGTTATGTTTTGATGCTTATCGCTCATACCAGGCTTTATGTCTGACCCAGAGTTTTATGTCTCTTCTTATTACTCTGGGTGCTCACACGAGCAGACTAGAGACAGGTTATGGTTAGCTGGTGATGCGCGAGTAGCTGATTCGGAGGCGAGCAGGAGGCTTCCACGTATGATATATATAGATATTCTCCCTGTGTCGTTGGTGGTCGCTACTTGGGCATTAGTAGTGTACCTCCTTTATCTTACTTTTGCTTTGAGACAGTTTGAAAGTTGTAATAAGCTGTGTTTTGGATTTCCGCTGCTATGATGTTTAGTTCTGATTTTCAGCTTATGCACTGTCTCTCCTGTTTTATGTCAAGTATGTTATATTATATTTTGTTCTATGCGCTGTGAGACATTCTACAGGTTCTTGATTAGTTCATTTCCTTCTTCCTTTTCCTTCTGACGACCCGTTCCGTGCTAACTGGACATGTGTACAACGCACATTTGGAGTAAATGTCGGTTGGTGCGGGGCGGACCGTCACATTTCTCTTGTATGTTTTAGTAGCAAATAAAGTGAACTGATTTTCAGAAAAAATATATTCCAAACTATTAAACTCACGTTATTAAATTCCCAAAACAACGTCTAAAACAATAAATTAAATTAAACATTTGATCTAAAAAATATGGGATGTTACAATAATATTATTTTGCTAGCCTTAATATATGTAGGTTTAAATTTTCTAATTTTCTAAATCAAACACTTTTCAAAATGACTAAAATCCAGCTAAAATAACCATAATTAATTTCATTAGATTCACAAAATTTCATAATTTAAAGTTCGCTTGAAACTATACTCATAAAGTTCATTTTATTCTTACAAGGTTATCTTATATTATATATTTCAAGTCACCTTCTTTTGTAAATAATTTATAAATTCATATAAAGCAAAATTTTCAATTCATAACCGTTCTTCAAAAAAATCAGATTTATATTTTATTCCATTTACTTGTATTCAAATCAATGTTTATACTTATTAAAGTTAACCTTATAAGATATCAAGTTTAGGGAATATAGCTAATATTATGCTTATTAGAAAATTATTGCTACTACAAGATCATTTCATATATAAATTTATGAATTCAACAAACCACTTTTTATTTACAAATTAATCACCTTATAAATTTCTAAATGCAACAACTTTATTTTTACATAATACCTTCAGAACACTTTATTATTCCAATTATAAACTAAATAAAATTTTATCCTAATTGTTAAGATTTTCATAATTCTCACTAATTCTTAATATGAGTTATATTTAAAATCACTGTCGTTGTTTATTTAGTTAGGTAAAATAAGTTAAATGTGAGCTAGAAGCTGAAAAACAAAAGAACTTCATCAACATAAATCTAGAAAGGATGGAGACCCTAATTAAACCAAATTAGAGAACATTTAGGAATTTGGAAACCATCTATTATAATTTGCTCAGATGGATTTAGAACAAGGTTCGGGATTTAGATTCAGGAACTCCTAATTGAAGAGAAACTAAATAAAGAAGATTGGTTCGAAAGAAGAAAACTCTTAGAGAAAGTTAACTTGAAAAACCATTTTTTATATTAAAAATACTTTAAAATCATCTAAAACCATTTTTAAAACTATTTATCCTTTTGAAAATAAGCTCTCTCTCCTGAATGATTCTATGCCTGATTTTACTCACTCTAGGGTATTGCTACCCTATCTCTAATGAGTTTAAACATTTTTTTTATTAAGCCTTGCTCTAAGACCACATGTAACGACCCTCGTTTTCTTACCATTCACGTCTGTAATAAAACCAACTCAAATCATTCGAAACAGCAGACTAGTTTGTAAAATAACACAAACATCTACAAACACAAAAATCATAATATCTCGTAGCGGAATAAATAAATACAATAGTAGTTCGCGAGGCTACTAAATAAAAATTTCAAATTTATACATAATATTAGAGTTATAAAATTTAATATAGCGGAAGTCTAAATACAAGGATTTTTAATACTAAAGAAATACTCACATTATAGATAGAGGTATTGTCTTCAACAAATCTCCAACTCTAAAAGGTGAAATCTTAACACTGTAATACTCCGTCTGATTTGAGCAATAATGCAAAAACAAAACACTCGGATCAGGACTAACATTCCTGAAAGTAAATCAACTTAAGTGAAATGTTCAATGAAATGCATCAGTAACTTACAGGATGTTTTGGGATTTCCATCATCTAAGGATCCGTTAAAACTATAAATTATATAATACAATATGCTATTATAATAGTGCCTATGGTTAAATATAATACTGAAAATAACATAAGTGGGATTACATTTTTACCCTTACGTCGTTTGTAAACATTGTCATAAACATTGAATATAAAGCACTTGTTAAATGATCGGTGGACAGGGATGCGTCGCTATACGACAACGTCAAATCAAAATCATAGGGGGCTCAATCAAGATAATATGATAACGTACACGAGGCAATACCCAGGGTAAGATTCAACCAGTTTGCACGCCGGATCGATGCTAAGGCATATCCGCAAGTACCATCCACCTCGAACAATAATCCCAAAATCAAAGGGCCCCAATCAAATCTTAAATAATAGATATTGTGTCGAAGAAGTGTGTCTGATAAGAGGTGCTACCTATATCAATCACGGTGTAGCTCATGTTTTAATCATTTTAATTATGACCTGAAGGTCAAGGCTATCCATTATTGTTCTCTTATTCACTCCAACATCGTTTACCAAACCAACCAACTTCATTCTAGATTCTCCACAATGTACACAAAGTTGTTAAAATGGTATCGTGTAACAACCCGCATATTTGACGATAATGTATTTAAATATTTTATTTAAATATATTGTCGTTAATCCTTAATCGAGTGTACGACCAAAAAGTCACATTTTGCATATGGATGAATTTGACTCGAAACCACTTCCAATGAGTCTGGATCATCATTTACAACCTTTTTTACTATAAGCTTCGATATGTTTTGAGTTTCGGAAATTTGGGACTTTGGGCTTGGGTTTGGGTTAGCTAACCTAGCCACCTTAAAACACCCCCAATAGCTCTCTCCTCTTCATTCACTCAACTCTTCATCAAAGAAATAAAAAAATGGGGAATGGAATGGGAAATCAAAATTCCTAAGCCCTAGTTCATCTTAGGAATCCAATTTGTGAAGAAAATCAAGTGTAAATTCATAGAGAAGCTTAGGTAAGCTCAATCTCCATCTTATCCAACTCAGTTCCTCTCCTATCTTAGGAATATTGTGTATTTTGTGTGTAGATTGGAGATTCTAGAGTAAAATTGTAAGAAATAGAGTTCTAGCTTAGTTGTGCACCTCTTTGTTGCTTCCAATAAATCAAAGGTGAGTTCCTATAAACTCACATCTATGCCTCAAACATTCATGCTTGTATAAGTGGTGGCCTTGGCACGTATATGTTGTGTATGCTATTATCACCTTTGTGTTTTGTATGCATTGTGTGTATTGCTTTGGTTTGATGAATTTGTGCATTTTGGCTTTTTAAAAGAAAATCGCTTGTGTGTTCATGAATGTGTGTATATGCATGTTATTTTTGTGCTTTACAGAGTGTATGCAAGCTTTCTAAAACATATAGAATCAATACGGGAGGTCCGGGCTTGACCGAGATTGATTTCAAGGTCATTGGCAAGCAAAATAAATAACTGCATCAGGTCAGACGTCTGTCCAAATAGGTTAGACGTCTGACCAACCTCTTGGAAAAAAAATTGCAGGTTTTCAGCTCAGACGTCTGTCCTGAGTGGTCAGATGTCTGAGGCCTATATTTCTGCTGTTGACCAGTGGAGACCACGGTCAACAGATTAGGCCCTTTCGGGCTCTTTCTCGGCGGAGTTTCAGCCCATTTCGACTTTTTTTGTGACTTTTCAGTTTCACTGGTTCGCAGATTTCTATGTTTTGATTTCATGAATTTTCGATTTATTCGTGGTGAACGAAATTATGATTGATATTCATGAGATTTAATTTACATCATAAAAACATGAATTTTTAGTTTGATCGTTATTTCGATCATTGTTATATGAGATTTGCCGCTTCGAAATTATAAAAAGGTTTTATATTATTTGCAGATACCAAATTCTTTTACCAAAATGGTTTCCAATCTTACTTCATTATACGAAACTATTTTACGAAATCATTTTATAAATCATTTTCAAATCTACAAGTATATATTTTATAAACCTTTTTCTCGTCCGAATGAGAAATCTAATTAAGCGCCTTAGTAAAAACAAGTACTATGAACCCTTGCTCTTGTTTCGACGGTTAACTCTTGGACTCGTTCGATTGAAACACCGTGGCAATGATCGTTTTTATGTTTTGAGTGCAAATCTGCGACTTGTTCGTAAATATTCGAGTAGAGCTAGTGGTTATGGGACATATAGCTAAACTCTTATAATTACTGGCTTGGAGTAATTTACAGTTTCCTTGATCAATTATGATATTTTTGAGATTTGGACTAGCTTTATGCAACGTCTCTGAGTTGTGGAATTCATTTCACATTTTAGTGATCTTCGGATCCTTCTGAGGAACTTCGGTTCATTTTTAGTATTTTAATGATCCTCGGATCATTCTGAGGAACTTTGGTTCATTTCTATAGATTTATGCTTCTGACGGCCCTCGGACCATTATGCGGGGTCGCAACCCGTGATCTTCGGATCATTTGAGGAGCTTTGGCTCAACAAATAGGCTAGCTACCTAGAGATCGCATCTCATCTCGATACACGTGTCGATTGAGTCTTCGGACTCCCATCTCGAGGCCTACCCCCTTGTTTTTCACCTTGATTTCCGGATTTCTAGTTTTTGAATTTCTAGAATATTTGTTTTAATTGACATATGAGCTGTCAATTCTTGTACTGGTATTAATATATCAATCTTAGTTTAATTGATATATGAGCTATCAATTTTCATAATGATTTGATATGATTTATCATTTTCTATGAGTCGCTATATAATTTTGAATGAGATACTCTTTTATAGCTCTGATACAGGTTTGAGATATACCGTAGACATTTTTAGGCTTCACATTTATAAACGACATTGTTATTATCATATTTATGTCTACATTTATTTATATCTCTTATTATATCCAACTTTATGAGATAAGTACAGCTAGACTGATCCGTTTATTGTTTATCTTTGTGTAAATAATACTCGGGTCAGACCGAGGTATTTTAGGTGATTCTTCTTGACTACAGCATGGACTATCCTCCACTTTTGGGCAAGCTACTTTAGTATTGCACTTTTTGGGTTATATGTACATGAGACTCCTTTGTATACATATTATTTTTGAGTAGCCTTGTACATATTCTTTCGTTGTATAGTGGATCGACTATGACCAATATCTTATATTTACATTCATTTGTTATATTCATATCTATTTCTACCTTTGTGATGTGAACATCTGTGTCTGACTCTAATTATTTGTTATGTATTTTATATTGCTTTTCGAATTATATACATCCGCTGTGTAGCAGTTTTGAACTTGAATTAGATGTGTCAGATTTCCTCATGAGATTTGAAAAGTAAGACCACATTATCTGATATGTTTAACACTCGTTCAAAGCTATTATACAAATGGTCGCTCCTCAACAGCCTTATTCTTTAGGTTAGTTGACATCATTTCTTGCAATGACCTTGGCTAATGCAAGAATAGAGGTGAGGAGTTACACTTGGTATCAGAGCTAAGTTCGGAACAATATAAGATATTATGGCGAGGATCATTGTCCCAAGTCTCTCTTAGGAAATCGTGTTTAGGGTTTAGCTCGAGTCTTAGGTCTCGTCATATTCTATCTTATATCTTGATCCTTGTTTGACCAATGAAATTTGTTTGACTTCATCTTTGCGAAATCTTGGCCTAGACAATCCTAGAGTCCTGCATCTTTGCTTTAGTAGAAGTTTAGAAATTGTTTTCTATTTTTGAGTTGAAATAACTTTTGGAACTTAGTTTTGATGATTTCTAAATTATTTTATAAAACGGTTCAATAAAGTAATTTTGGCCAAGTAAAATACTAATCCTCTTGAGATTAGCTTTGCAAAGCAAAAACAAATAAACTATTTCTTCTAAGCACTATGAAATGATTGTTTATTTATTTATGATTACAAATTTAGTTCGCAAATAAATGGTTGCACCCCTGATTATTTATTTGTAAATTTGCGCTCCTGTTTGGACGTAATTTGTTTTATTGTGTTGAGTTTTGCCCATGGACTATGTTAGGAGTTCTAATTGAGAAGTGGGATGCCATGATATCGATAAGAGTTTCTGAACACTTCAATGAGATAATTCTAGAATAACTGTTATATTAAATATCAATGATCTGCATCTCCATTGAACTTAAGCACTAACAACTTTACAAAAATAAATGGCGAGGTAAATCCTTAGTATTGATTGTTAATTTGCAACCTTAGGGATTTTAATAAGATAATAAATTTGGGAATGTGATATGTATGACCATCGTATATATCCTTTAAACTTTTCGTAGTTTGAATTTTTTAAATATGAAGTTTGAGATATCTTATTTTGGTAAGGAAACTAGTGCCTATAAGGGTACCATTATCTTTATCCTTTATGATGATGGTTACCATGATTATCTCGTTTGAGTTCTTTTGAATTATAATCATTTACCTCCTTTGCATCAAAGGAATTCGAGGACATCATGTCCTTAGGAATTAGAGGGCGTTTATTTTATATCTAAGCATGTGAATTTTCCAAACCTATGCTTTGTGAAAATTCTTACATGCCACCTTGAGTTTTCATTTCCCGTTTATTTTGCTATCGAGATGACTTTAGTTTTCCTTTGGGTAATGAATTAGTATTCTCTTTTGCTTTGAGCGTTACTTGTTTCAAACAAGTAATTTTTCCTTTTTGATTGAATAAGGAATTTAATTAAACGTCTTGGTAAAAACGAGTGGGTCGACACACTTGCGTTTACTTCGCCGATTAATTTTTGGGCTTACTCAGTTGAAATTTAATTTCATTATCGGATGTCGATCTCGATATGTTTAAAGAAAATAATGTTGGTGTTGACTGCAGCATCATCGAGATTTATTTTCATAATTCTAAGTAGGACTTGTTTGAATTGGTTTCCATTCTTCTTATGCTCGGTTATGATCCCCATTTTGAACTTTGTTGAGTAACCTTTGGTTTATACCATTTTGCAATTATGCTACGATCATTTTTGCATTTTATAGTGGAGTTTGCAATTTGTTCGTAAATATTTGAGTTAAGTCAGTGGTTATGGGACATTTGACTAAACTCACTTATTTACTAGCTTAATGTAAATTGCACTTTCTTTGTTGATCGTTGATGATCTCTTTGTGGTTTTGATCTTTTGATCATTTGTGGAGAATTTATGTTTTTCCAATCTCGTGGCTGGCGAAACTGCTTTTGGGGGGTGTCAGCGATCTTGTCGGGGCCATTGTAGTCAATTCGGATCCACTTCATATGGTTTTTGTGTTATTCATGATTTCACCATTTTTGTGATGACTACTATTATATATATGTATACACACATTACTTCGAAGACATTGAAGTATTTGTGATTATATGGTGATTTCAGTAATTTGGTTCTCTTTATTTATTTATGACACGAATTACTTACGTGTCCATTTATAGAGCTATGTCCTCATTTATGTTTTTGTGGACTTTTTGTGAATCCGTTCTTGTGTTATGAGAACCATTTTTGAATTACATTTTGATTTATGGATTTGTATGCTTGCACTTGTTATGATTTGAGCTATCCATTTTATTTTTCTAGATATCTTTGAGTGACTTCTAGAACTTGGGTTGTAACGACCCAGAAAATCTGAACCAATTTAATTTTTTTAAATTGGCTAAAATAATGGATTTTAAATATTTAAAATAAATATTTTAAATAATGGCGATGAAAACTGAGTTTGAATCAACAATTGAAAACGAATATAATTAATTATAATTATAAACAAGGCCTGAAAGGGCGCTATAGTTTCAAAAATCGAATTCAAACTTTGTCGGGCTATACCGGGTGCAAAACAAAACGAATTTTAGTGAAACCAAAAATAATGGAATCTAATTGATAACATCTTTCCAACGAATCTGACAAATCGAAATTTGATAGCTGGAATCAAAAGATATGTCCTGTTGAAAATTCTGAATAGTCGCTATGGAATTCAGGCCCTTAAAAATGGACATTTTGCAAACGACCTCGGATTTTGACGAAACCACTTTTGTTGGATCTGTGATGTCAAATTATTGTTAGGTTTCAAATTTCATAATTTTTCGAATCAATATGTGAGCGTGGCAAAGGAAAACGCGTTTGACCGGTTTTAGTTGATTTTAATCGACTGGAAATTGGCCATTTTTCAAACGGTCTCAGAATTTGACGAAACTAGTTTTGTTAGGACCGTATCGTCAATACGAAGCTAGAAAATATTTTTTGAGAATTTTTCTAGTTAGTATGTGACCCCGGTAAATTGAAATGCGCGTTCAAATTCAATATATAGAGTTATATGTTGATTTTAACGGAAACTGATCGAAATGGTCGAATCCGCTTGCGATACATATCCCATTGTGTTCGGAATGAGGGTAATTAGCTATGGACGGCAGGCGGTGGGTTCGATTTCGAGTTTGAAAATAAGAGTTGCTTTTTGAAATCAATAAATAATTAAATATATATATTTTATATAAACCCCCCTATTCCCTCTTCTCTCTCTCCACTTCGAGCAGAAATCAAAAAAAAAAAAAACCTAAAACCCGAATCGAGATTGTCGCCCCCCCGTTGCCGTCGACCGCACCGTCCGCCGCCTCTGGCGTGGACCTTCCCCCCTCCCTCTCTCGCCCGACGCTTCCCCTCACCCCAACAACTCCCCAGTCGCCGCGCCTCTCTTCTCCTTCTCCCCCCACGCAACGACCAACCCCTTCCTCTTCCACCTCCCCTCCTGCCGACCTCTCCTGACGCGAAGGCCAGAAACCGCGAACCCCTCCAGATGCCGCAACTCCGACGCACGACGACCAGATTCTAGAAGTTGCTTCTCCCCCCTTTTTTACAGTAAGTTTTAATACGATTTTCTTCTTTGATTTATGTTGTTTCTTTTTTTTATGATCTCTATGATTTTACTGATAATAAATATATGATTTTCAGTTTATAGGAAATAGAATTTTTATGAAAAGAAAAATACGATTTTTACTAAGTAAAAAGATAGGATTTTTTAGAGGTATAAAGCTGCGATTTTCAATATAGAAAAGATATGATTTTTGGTATGTAAACGACGAGATTTTTAGATACAAAGTAAAAATTCGATTTTTATATATTGAATAGCAAAGTAAAAAATTCGATTTTTATATATTGAATAGCGAAGTAAAAATTCGATTTTTATATATTGAATAGCAAAGTAAAAATTCGATTTTTATATATTGAATAGCGAAGTAAAAATTCGATTTTTATATAATGAATAGCAAAGTAAAAATTCGATTTTTATATATTGAATAGCATGATAAAAATTCGATTTTTATATATTGAACATCGAAGTAAAAATTCGATTTTTATATATTGAATAGCATGATAAAAATTCGATTTTTATATATTGAACATCGAAGTAAAAATTCGATTTTTATATATTGAATAGCATGATAAAAATTCGATTTTTATATATTGAATAACGAAGTAAAAATTCGATCTTTACATATGTAGTGAATACGGGCAACGAAAGCGACAAAAGGCGAGAACAGTGAAGATTTATGCAAAGAAGAGTCGTGGGATTGAATTAGCTAATCTGTGAGAATTTCTCACTCTTCAATTTCTTTTTCTAGCTATATATATATGTGTTGAAATAAAAGTGAATTGCTATATATATATATATATATATATACGCCCCTCGTCCACAAACCATGGACGATATTTATTGGTTGAAATTGTTGTGAAAATTGATTGATAGCGAATGGTTGTTTGGGATTGTTTGTGGTTGATATTGATTGATTGTGGTTGAAAAATACCCATTTGTGGTTGAGAAATATTTGGTTGAAACCACATAGGATTAGTTTGTGGAAATGAAATAAATATATACATGCCGCCTGCGTGCGAACTAGATGCATGATCCCCATTGTCAAAAACCGCGAGGTTTTAAGGTAGAGCGAGGAGCCGTACTAGGGACGGTCCCGGTTTTAACTACCCTGCCGTTATGCTGCCGAAATTTTGAATAATATTCGTGTGTTTGAATTATTTTCATCTGCTTAAACTATATTTATTCATTGAATAGAAAACCTTCATGTGTTGAATTGATATTCATTCGTTGATTAGAAATTCATGTGTTGAATGGTATTCGCGTTTTAAATACAAAAATCACATTTTTATCTATATATAGAAACTATAGAAAACCTTCATGTGTTGAATTGATATTCATTCGTTGATTAGAAATTCATGTGTTGAATGGTATTCGCGTTTTAAATATAAAAATCACATTTTTATCTATATATAGAAACTATAGAAAACCTTCATGTGTTGAATCGATATTCATTCGTTGATTAGAAATTCATGTGTTGAATGGTATTCGCGTTATAAATATAAAAATCACATTTTTATCTATATATAGAAACTATAGAAAACCTTCATGTGTTGAATTGATATTCATTCGTTGATTAGAAATTCATGTGTTGAATGGTGTTCATATTTTGAAATAAATTGTTTGATAATAAAAATCACCTTTTATCGACTATATGAACTGTGTAAAATAATCTCGTTTTGAAAGAAATTGTTTTATAAGAAAAAATCCTATTTTTATCACCAATATGAAATATATAAAATAATAGTGTTTTGAAATGAGTTGTTTTACAATAAAAATCACATTTTTATTATATGCATGAATCGTTAAAATGTGAAGTGTTAAAAATAGCCACTTGTTCAAATAAATATATATGAGTTGAAATATTCATTAATTAACTAATGATATGATTTGTACCTAGGTATGTAACATTAGAATGAATGGTGTTTTTAAACTAAATAGGAATCAAATATGAAGTTGAATAGAAAATGATAAATGATAAGAACTGTATATATATGTACATGCATATTCATTGAACAGGTTATAGCAAAGGGGCTAGAGAAGAGGAATAAAATTTTGTGCCCGACAAATAGGTACACATTTACTGTTTTGTTTGGGTGATGATTTTATGAGCCTGTTGGCTAGCCGCTTGGCTTTTTCTTTTTCTTTTTGAGATTAGAAGGACCGGGAAAGCTATTTGCGATTTCCCGATGCTCCCGGTGCAGGGGAGGTTATGGCGAAATTTTCCAAAATTTTAAGGCGTTAGTGAAATATTTGAAGTGAAAACGATATTGAAATCATTGAATGAACTATATTTATATAAACATATAAATATAAATAAAATTAAAACGAAACGAGGCCGTGCAGTTCGTATTTTGAAACGGTAATTTCAAACAACTAGTGCGGGAAATCCGACCATTGGATTTTCCTGAAACAGCAACCGTCGGGTTCGCCTTGGAAAAATCTTTCCAACGACACCAACTTTGTAAAAATCCAACGGTTGGATTGTCTGGAATTTTTAATTCAAATCTGAAGAAAAACAGCGCCAGAAGCAATTATATTTATATATATATAAATATAATTATATATTTAATCGAATAACGACGCTGCAGTTCGTATTTTGAAATCGAAACTTCAAACGATTGTACCGGGAGATCCGACCGTCGGATTTTCCCGAAACTGGAACCGTTGGATTCGTTTTGAAAAGACCTTTCTAATGATGTAAATTTTGTGAAGATCCAACAGTTCGATTTTCAGATATGTGTAAATCAAATCTGAAGAAAAATAGCGCCACGGCCGCTTTATGGCCCGAAGCGTCGTTTTGAATAAATTAGCTATTTTAAAATAAATAAAAATAGCGATAATTCGTTATAAAATATCATAAGCGATATGGAATGGAAATAAACTGAATTTGCTCGATTTGTGTGGCTTTTGATGGTTGAATGTATTTGGTGTGAAAATTACATAAAAAAAAACAAGATTGGTGTTGTCAAATAATTTAACCATTGAAATAAATTGATTTGAAATTCTAAATATACGTGAATTATTTGAAAAGGCCGAGTTAATTCTCATTTCAAATGATTGATCGACGATTAAAAATTCGAAGATGAAGACGACGGTCGAAGACCGGAGATCTTCACCTCGTTTGGATGGTAACCGAGGTCCTGACTGGGAGGCATCCCGAAATACGGATAATGAGTGGTGATCGTCCAGACGTACGTGGTGATCGATGGGTTTGCGAGGTATTTAGTGCCTCCGGTTTCATTCAGACCCAGAACGGACTTGTAAATGGACTGTGTGTCTGACATTGGATTTTATTCTGTGTGGGTTGATCTCTATTAAATATACATCTGGTTGGCGGCGGAGAATTTATTCTTTTGCTTAACGCCCTTCTCTGAAACGCACGAGCTCAGAGGTTGTATATCGATGGACATCAGTCGCATGGCAGGAATTGCCTGTGTGGCATGCTAAGATGCAGTGATCAGGGCTTCTGTTGAAAAGCAAAGTCTTGTGGTGATGATCAAAGCACCGCCTGTGTGGCGTAGCTTTGTGTATAATGTAAATTCGCGAGCCTCACACCCCGGTATGGACCAGAAACGGGAGAAGGACCTCAGGGATGGCATGCGTTTCTTTCTAGCTAGGGTGGTGTCAGTGACCTACCAGCCCTGACATTTATATACTTTTCACCTATGTGGTTGTTGCTGTTGCGAGGTGCCTCAGTTTGATCGGACGATCCGGGTCCGATGGAGTCTTTCGTTGGCTCGTTTACGCCCCAAAGGGCGGGGAAACGTATTGTTCAGGCATTTTAATCCACATCGGTGGACCGACCCTGTCGCTCCAAGGGCCCACCTGAGTCTGGGTCCTGTGGCTCGGGCTAGAGAGTCACGAATCCGGTAAGGACTATCTTTTGCCTTGGTTCATGATGGAAATCCAATTTCCAAATACGTGACGATGCGGTTTCGATTGTATATATATATTTGGCGACATAGTGGCATGGGACGCTCATGTCGTCTATGATTGATAGTTATGATTTGAAATTGTTTTCAAAACATATAAACACTAGCAATAATATCAAATGCCTTTGTTTTATTCGTATCAAGCATATTTGGCTGTTATAAGGCAAAAACTCTATCCTCCGGTTTGCGTTGCATTGTGTGATGGGAACTGAGTCTTATAACGGCTTCATTTTTATAAAAAGCATAGCGATGTTTAAAAGAAAGATTTGTTTTAAAAGCACTGGCAATCCAATGGAGTAAACCCGTTCCACGAAAGTGGCGTGTTCCTGTGATTAGCCAATTATATATGTGTTGAGTGGATTTATCATACCAGTCCCATGACTGACTCGTAGTTTGTTTCACTTTCAAACTCGGGTGCCCCTTTTTCTACACGGGCAGCCTTGTATTCAGGTTTAGCTGGTTCTTTTTCTGGATAGCTGGAGCTGAAGATGGATTCTATCATTTATTTCTTTTTATGCTGTTCAGCTCCTATTGTACATATTTTGTTTGTTTTCCGCTGTAGACATTTATGTATAGCTGAACTGTATTTGTACTAAGTAAGATCCTGTGTACTGTGTAACTCTGATGATTACTTTTATACAGTATATTCTATTGTTCATTTTCTGGTGTATTTATTTAATTCTGTTCTGCTATTATCTGTTTCTGTGTTATATTCCAAAGATAACCCTTGTCTCCTTGAGAACGGGATTTGGGGTCGTCTCAACGTGGTATCAGAGCTTTGGTTAAGCTTAGTTTTGGAATATAACATATTAACGAACTCGTCAGAAATAGAACCAGTAGTGTTCTAGGACGGGTAACTCTATACAGATAGGATCAGCAATATCCTAGTATGAGCAAAGCAGAATGAAATTACACATCGATAGACACATTTACATTCAAGTATTTGTCTCTATATTTTGAAATATCTTTTCTGTTGACCTGACACTTGATCTGCTATTTGTAGAAGAACTAGAAAATGAGTGCCAGAAACAGAAGAAGTAATACTGACCCGGATATAGAAGCTCTATTCATGAAATATAGAAATCTGGGTGGAAAACCCTTTTCGGGTGAAGAAGCAATTATGAAAACACAAGCTTGGATTCGTTCGGCTGAGAAAATCTTTGAAGCATTAAAGCTGAGGGATGACCAGAAAAGATTACTGGCCTCCTGGGCACTCAAAGAAGAAGCTTTGTTCTGGTGGGATTCAGTTATTAAGGATAATCCAGAAGGTGATATCACCTGGGATAGATTCAAAGTGATTTTCCTGGAAAGATTTACTCCTCCCGAAGCGACTGAGCGCCTTTGTGATGAATTTTATTATTTGATACAAGGAGATATGACCATCCCAGAATATCATAAGAAATTCAACGAACTTTCTCACTTTGCTCCCCATCTAATTCAGAATACCAAGAGAAAGAATCTGAGATTTATTTACGGGCTTCAAAGGAAATATCAGAATAAAGTAATGGGGCATGTGAAGCTCCCTTTTTCAGAAATGATTTATATGGCTTATCAGTATGAAGATCTCGACAGGAAAGGCATGTTGCGCGACGAGGAGGAAGTCAGCTCTAGTAATAAAATTGAGTCTAAAACTGATTGTCCTGAGGCCAGTACAATGTCTGAAGTCGTAAGGAGCCCGAAGTAAATCGA
This sequence comes from Allium sativum, assembly GCA_030737875.1. NCBI lineage: Eukaryota > Viridiplantae > Streptophyta > Magnoliopsida > Asparagales > Amaryllidaceae > Allium > Allium sativum. The sequence continues at coordinate 80,382,120 of CM060925.1, forward strand.
AAAAGGGCCAGATCCGAAAAAGAACCAGCAACGACCGCCGTATGCAATAACTGCAATAGGCAAGGACACCTCTCGATAAGTTGTAGATCTCTAAAGAAACAAGTTAAGGATGGTTCTAAATCCGGTAAGAGGTTAGAAGAGAAAAGAGGATGCCATAAATGCCATCAGGCTGGGCATATTGCGAAAAACTGCCCGCTATTCAGAAAACCTAAAGCAGTACATGTAAATGAAGTGGTAGAAGTACCTGCACCCTCGTCTGCTCGGGAAAGGTCCGATGTTTTAGAAGGCACGCTCAATGTAAAAAACATTCCAGTTAAAGTACTGTTTGACACAGGCGCGTCACGAAGCTTTATTGCAAAGAGTGCAGTCAAGAAACTGGATTTGAATTTGAAGAAGCTCAAAGAGCCAATGACTGTCCGGAATCCGGTTGGGGGTTCCATCGATCTCAGTTGGGTTTGTGCAGTACCTATCTCTTTTTCTTGCTATAAATTCCCTATTATCTCTATCGTCATGAATTTTAATGAATTCGATCTTATTCTGGGATTGGATTGGCTAACTAGATATGAAGCTGAAGTTAAATGCGCCGAGAGAGTGGTTAAAGCAAAGGCCCAATCGGGGAATTATATAACCATACCATGTGAAGGCCCGACTTCAAATAGAAAAGATTTCTGGTCAGCTCTCGATGCTTCTCCAGCTCAAATAGAAAATGTCCCTGAGATCAAGAACTATGCGGATGTGTTCGAGGAAGTAGTTCGCTTACCTCCGCAGAGAGAAATAGATTTCAAGATTGCTTTGATTCCAAATGCAAGGCCGGTAGTTCACGCTATTCGAAGAATGTCCTTGAAAGAGAAGGAGGAATTAGACAATCAAACAAGACAGCTGGTATGGAAGGGTCTGATCAGACCTAGTTTCTCTGATTGGGGAGCAGCAGTAGTTTTTGTCCCAAAATCTGACGGTACTCTACGGCTATGTGTGGATTATCGTGATTTGAACAAGCAGACCATAAAGAATAAATATCCATTGCGGCGAATAGATGATTTGTTGGATCGATTAAATGGAGCACAAGTATTCTCAAGGATGGACCTAGCTACAGGCTTCCATCAACTTCGAATTGCCGAAGAGTGTGTTCCAATGACAGCATTCAGAGGTCCCGACTTATTCTACGAGTGGTTTGTAATGCCGTTCGGCTTATGTAATGCTCCAGCCTACTTCATCGATCTGATGAACAGAGTATTCAGAGGAGTATTGAATAAATTTGTTCTGGTTTTTATTGACGATATTCTAATCTTCTCTAAATCAAAGGCCGAACATGAAAAGCATCTGGAACAGGTTCTAGAAATTCTGAGGCGGAATGTATTAAAAGCCAAATTTTCCAAGTGTATCTTCTGGCAAGATGAAGTAAAATTTCCGGGCCACGTTGTATCGAAAGAAGGAATTGCTGTGGATCCAAGCAAAATCACAGCTATTCAGAACTGGAAACAGCCCAGCACCCCCACTGAAGTCCGCAGTTTTCTCGGATTGGCTAGCTATTACCGGAAGTTCGTTAAAAACTTTTCGAAGATATCTGGCCACTTAACGAAGCTTACAAAGAAGCATTCTAAGTTCAAATGGACTCAAGAAAGTGAGGAGGCTTTCGAAGAGCTAAAGTTAAGATTAACGACAGCTCCAGTGTTAACCATCATCGATGGCAACCAAGATTTAAAAGTCTGGACTGATGCTTCTAGAGAAGGCCTTGACGCAATGTTAATGCAAAGAGGCCAAGTGATTGCTTATGCTAGCCGTCAACTGAAGCCACACGAGAAGAACTACGTAACTCATGATCTTGAGTTATTAGCTATTGTGTTCGCTTTGAAAATCTGGAGACACTATCTCCTGGGCGAGAGATTTGAACTGTTTACAGATCACCAGTCGTTAAAGTATCTGTTCACTCAGAAGGACTTGAATCTGAGGCAGCAACGTTGGCTGGAGTTTCTTGCAGCTTATGATTTTGAAATTCTATACACTCCAGGGAAAGCCAATGTCGTGGCCGATGCGTTAAGCCGAAAGAATGAAATGATCGCCAGTTTCATCATTGCGACTTCGTTGATTGATAAGATATCGGCTCTCCAAGAAGACGACCAATTTATCAAAGGAATGAGTCAGCGAATTCGGGAAGGCAATGCTTCGGATTTCCAGCTAGACAGCGAAGGGGTTCTGAGGTTAGAAGGGCGAATTTGCGTTCCATAGATTCCTGAACTCAGAAGAGATGTGCTTGATGAATGTCACAAATCTAAGCTCAGTATCCACCCAGGTGTGAATAAAATGTATAACGATATCAAACGCACATTCTGGTGGAAGTCGTTAAAAAGAGACATCTCGATATATGTTAGTCGGTGCCCTACTTGCCAGCTGGTCAAGAGCGACCAACAGAAACTAGCTGGATTATTACAACCGCTAGAAGTTCCTGGTTGGAAGTGGGAGCATATCTCCATGGATTTCATTGATGGTCTGCCTAGAACCAGAAAAGGAAATGACAGTATTTGGGTGATCGTAGATCGCTTCACGAAGACCGCCCATTTCATACCTGTCAGATCAAACAGAACTGCTCAGAGTCTGGCGCAGATATACTTAAGGGAAATAGTTAGACTACATGGAGTGCCGCTCAGTATAGTCAGTGATAGAGATACAATATTCACTAGCAAATTCTGGGAAGCATTTCAAGTCGAGCTCGGAACGAAGTTGAACTTGAGCACCGCTTATCATCCTCAGACAGACGGTCAGACTGAGAGGGTGAATCGTATTTTAGAAGATCTATTGCGGGCTTGTGTTCTAGATTTTGGTGGATCATGGGAAGACCATCTACATTTGGCTGAATTCTCTTATAATAACAGCTACCAGGCGAGTCTGACAATGTCGCCATTCGAAGCATTGTATGGTAGACCGTGCCGATCTCCTGCTTGTTGGGTCGAGCCTGGAAATAGACTTGTGTTGGGTCCTGATATGATTCGAGAAGTTGCCGACAAAGTCGATTTTATTAAGAAGCGATTACTCGCCGCTCAAAGCCGATAAAAGAGCTATGCCGATAAAAGAAGGAGAGATATATCCTTTGCTGTTGGCGACTATGTATATTTGAAAGTATCGCCGATGAGAGGAGTTATCCGGTTCGGTAAAACTGGAAAGTTGGCGCCCAAATTCATAGGTCCGTTTCCTATTCTGGAACGGATCGGAACTCTTGCTTATAGGGTCAGATTGCCTGATTGGTTGCCTGGAGTTCATGATGTATTTCATATATCTCAACTTCAAAAGCACGTTCATGATCCAGACTTGATCGTGGAAGAAGCAGCTCAACAGGATATTGAAATTACCCCAGAATTAGCTGTGAGAAGAGAGCTGCTAAAGATAATAGGCAAAGAAACCAAAGAGATGAGGAACAAGAAGGTTCACTTAGTCAAAGTGCAATGGAGTGGAGATCCGCGAGATTGTACTTGGGAAACTGAGGAGAGCATTAATAAGGCTTATCCTAGATGCCGAGTAGATATCTCTGATTGACTCTGGTGCGAGGTACATTTACCCTACTTTGCATTACCATTTAATTCTCTACTCTATTGTTATTTTCTTTTCATAGATGTGCACTTTTAATTATATAGTCTGAATGATTTTTAAAAGGAGTATAAAAAAAGATTAGTATATTTTTGAAAGGTTGAAAGCAATTGGATTGTTTGTTGTGTTGTGTTGTGTGATAGTAGATTTATCAAACCACTTTCGACTTTGTTCCTTTTCGGGGATGAAAAGTTTTAAGTGGGGGAGATTGTAACGACCCAGAAAATCTGAACCAATTTAAAAATTTTAAATTGGCTAAAAAATGGATTTTAAATATTTAAAATAAATATTTTAAATAATGGCGATGAAAACTGAGTTTGAATCAACAATTGAAAACGAATATAATTAATTATAATTATAAACAAGGCCTGAAAGGGCGCTGTAGTTTCAAAAATCGAATTCAAACATTGTCGGGCTATACCGGGTGCAAAACAAAACGAATTTTAGTGAAACCAAAAATAATGGAATCTAATTGATAACATCTTTCCAACGAATCTGACAAATCGAAATTTGATAGCGGGAATCAAAAGATATGTCCTGGCGAAAATTCTGAATAGTCGCTATGGAATTCAGGCCCTTAAAAATGGACATTTCGCAAATGACCTCGGATTTCGACGAAACCACTTTTGTTGGATCTGTGATGTCAAATTATTGCTAGGTTTCAAATTTCATAATTTTTCGAATCAATATGTGAGCGTGGCAAAGGAAAACGCGTTTGACCGGTTTAAGTTGATTTTAATCGACTGGAAATTGGCCATTTTTCAAACGGTCTCAGAATTTGACGAAACTAGTTTTGTTAGGACCGTATCATCAATACGAAGCTAGAAAATATTTTTCGAGAATTTTTCTAGTTAGTATGTGACCACGGTAAATTGAAATGCGCGTTCAAATTCAATATATAGAGTTATATGTTGATTTTAACGGAAACTGATCGAAATGGTCGAATCCGCTTGCGATACATATCCCATTGTGTTCGGAATGGGGGTAATTAGCTATGGACGGCAGGCGGTGGGTTCGATTTCGAGTTTGAAAATAAGAGTTGCTTTTTGAAATCAATAAATAATTAAATATATATATTTTATATAAACCCCCCTATTCCCTCTTCTCTCTCTCCACTTCGAGCAGAAATCAAAAAAAAAAACCTAAAACCCGAATCGAGATTGTCGCCCCCCCCCCCCGTTGCCGTCGACCGCACCGTCCGCCGCCTCTGGCGTGGACCTTCCCCCCTCCCTCTCTCGCCCGACGCTTCGCCTCACCCCAACAACTCCCCAGTCGCCGCGCCTCTCTTCTCCTTCTCCCTCCACGCAACGACCAACCCCTTCCTCTTCCACCTCCCCTCCTGCCGACCTCTCCTGACGCGAAGGCCAGAAACCGCGAACCCCTCCAGATGCCGCAACTCCAACGCACGACGACCAGATTCTAGAAGTTGCTTCTCCCCCCTTTTTTACAGTAAGTTTTAATACGATTTTCTTCTTTGATTTATGTTGTTTCTTTTTTTTATGATCTCTATGATTTTACTGATAATAAATATATGATTTTCAGTTTATAGGAAATAGAATTTTTATGAAAAGAAAAATACGATTTTTACTAAGTAAAAAGATAGGATTTTTTAGAGGTATAAAGCTGCGATTTTCAATATAGAAAAGATATGATTTTTGGTATGTAAAAGACAAGATTTTTAGATACAAAGTAAAAATTCGATTTTTATATATTGAATAGCAAAGTAAAAAATTCGATTTTTATATATTGTGTAGCGAAGTAAAAATTCGATTTTTATATATTGAATAGCAAAGTAAAAATTCGATTTTTATATATTGAATAGCGAAGTAAAAATTCGATTTTTATATATTGAATAGCAAAGTAAAAATTCGATTTTTATATATTGAATAGCATGATAAAAATTCGATTTTTATATATTGAACATCGAAGTAAAAATTCGATTTTTATATATTGAATATCATGATAAAAATTCGATTTTTATATATTGAACATCGAAGTAAAAATTCAATTTTATATATTGAATAGCATGATAAAAATTCGATTTTTATATATTGAATAACGAAGTAAAAATTCGATCTTTACATATGTAGTGAATACGGGCAACGAAAGCGACAAAAGGCGAGAACAGTGAAGATTTATGCAAAGAAGAGTCGTGGGATTGAATTAGCTAATCTGTGAGAATTTCTCACTCTTCAATTTCTTTTTCTAGCTATATATATGTGTTGAAATAAAAGTGAATTGCTATATATATATATATATATATAAATATACACGCCCCTCGTCCACAAACCATGGACGATATTTATTGGTTGAAATTGTTGTGAAAATTGATTGATAGCGAATGGTTGTTTGGGATTGTTTGTGGTTGATATTGATTGATTGTGGTTGAAAAATACCCATTTGTGGTTGAGAAATATTTGGTTGAAACCACATAGGATTAGTTTGTGGAAATGAAATAAATATATACATGCCGCCTGCGTGCGAACTAGATGCATGATCCCCATTGTCAAAAACCGCGAGGTTTTAAGGTAGAGCGAGGAGCCATACTAGGGACGGTCCCGGTTTTAACTACCCTGTCGTTATGCTGCCGAAATTTTGAATAATATTCGTGTGTTTGAATTATTTTCATCTACTTAAACTATATTTATTCATTGAATAGAAAACCTTCATGTGTTGAATTGATATTCATTCGTTGATTAGAAATTCATGTGTTGAATGGTATTCGCGTTTTAAATATAAAAATCACATTTTTATCTATATATAGAAACTATAGAAAACCTTCATGTGTTGAATTGATATTCATTCGTTGATTAGAAATTCATGTGTTGAATGGTATTCGCGATTTAAATATAAAAATCACATTTTTATCTATATATAGAAACTATAGAAAACCTTCATGTGTTGAATCGATATTCATTCGTTGATTAGAAATTCATGTGTTGAATGGTATTCGCGTTATAAATATAAAAATCACATTTTTATCTATATATAGAAACTATAGAAAACCTTCATGTGTTGAATCGATATTCATTCGTTGATTAGAAATTCATGTGTTGAATGGTATTCGCGTTATAAATATAAAAATCACATTTTTATCTATATATAGAAACTATAGAAAACCTTCATGTGTTGAATTGATATTCATTCGTTGATTAGAAATTCATGTATTGAATGGTGTTCATATTTTGAAATAAATTGTTTGATAATAAAAATCACCTTTTATCGACTATATGAACTGTGTAAAATAATCTCGTTTTGAAAGAAATTGTTTTATAAGAAAAAATCCTATTTTTATCACCAATATGAAATATATAAAATAATAGTGTTTTGAAATGAGTTGTTTTACAATAAAAATCACATTTTTATTATATGCATGAATCGTTAAAATGTGAAGTGTTAAAAATAGCCACTTGTTCAAATAAATATATATGAGTTGAAATATTCATTAATTAACTAATGATATGATTTGTACCTAGGTATGTAACATTAGAATGAATGGTGTTTTTAAACCAAATAGGAATCAAATATGAAGTTGAATAGAAAATGATAAATGATAAGAACTGTATATATATGTACATGCATATTCATTGAACAGGTTATAGCAAAGGGGCTAGAGAAGAGGAATAAAATTTTGTGCCCGACAAATAGGTACACATTTACTGTTTTGTTTGGGTGATGATTTTATGAGCCTGTTGGCTAGCCGCTTGGCTTTTTCTTTTTCTTTTTGAGATTAGAAGGACCGGGAAAGCTATTTGCGATTTCCCGATGCTCCCGGTGCAGGGGAGGTTATGGCGAAATTTTCCAAAATTTTAAGGCGTTAGTGAAATATTTGAAGTGAAAACGATATTGAAATCATTGAATGAACTATATTTATATAAATATATAAATATAAATAAAATTAAAACGAAACGAGGCCGTGCAGTTCATATTTTGAAACGGTAATTTCAAACAACTAGTGCGGGAAATCCGACCATTGGATTTTCCTGAAACCGCAACCGTCGGGTTCGCCTTGGAAAAATCTTTCCAACGACACCAACTTTGTAAAAATCCAACGGTTGGATTGTCTGGAATGTTTAATTCAAATCTGAAGAAAAACAGCGCCAGAAGCAATTATATTTATATATATATATAAATATAATTATATATTTAATCGAATAACGACGCTGCAGTTCGTATTTTGAAATCGAAACTTCAAACGATTGTACCGGGAGATCCGACCGTCGGATTTTCCCGAAACTGGAACCGTTGGATTCGTTTTGAAAAGACCTTTCTAATGATGTAAATTTTGTGAAGATCCAACAGTTAGATTTTCAGATATGTGTAAATCAAATCTGAAGAAAAATAGCGCCACGACCGCTTTATGGCCTGAAGCGTCGTTTTGAATAAATTAGCTATTTTAAAATAAATAAAAATAGCGATAATTCGTTATAAAATATCATAAGTGATATGGAATGGAAATAAACTGAATTTGCTCGATTTGTGTGGCTTTTGATGGTTGAATGTATTTGGTGTGAAAATTACATAAAAAAAAACAAGATTGGTGTTGTCAAATAATTTAACCATTGAAATAAATTGATTTGAAATTCTAAATATACGTGAATTATTTGAAAAGGCCGAGTTAATTCTCATTTCAAATGATTGATCGACGATTAAAAATTCGAAGATGAAGACGACGGTCGAAGACCGGAGATCTTCACCTCGTTTGGATGGTAACCGAGGTCCTGATTGGGAGGCATCCCGAAATACGGATAATGAGTGGTGATCGTCCAGACGTACGTGGTGATCGATGGGTTTGCGAGGTATTTAGTGCCTCCGGTTTCGTTCAGACCCAGAACGGACTTGTAAATGGAGTGTGTGTCTGACATTGGATTTTATTCTGTGTGGGTTGATCTCTATTAAATATACATCTGGTTGGCGGCGGAGAATTTATTCTTTTGCTTAACGCCCTTCTCTGAAACGCACGAGCTCAGAGGTTGTATATCGATGGACATCAGTCGCATGGCAGGAATTGCCTGTGTGGCATGCTAAGATGCAGTGATCAGGGCTTCTGTTGAAAAGCAAAGTCTTGTGGTGATGATCAAAGCACCGCCTGTGTGGCGTAGCTTTGTGTATAACGTAAATTCGCGAGCCTCACACCCCGGTATAGACCAGAAACGGGAGAAGGACCTCAGGGAGGGCATGCGTTTCTTTCTAGCTAGGGTGGTGTCAGTGACCTACCAGCCCTGACATTTATATACTTTTCACCTATGTGGTTGTTGCTGTTGCGAGGCGCCTCGGTTTGATCGGACGATCCGGGTCCGATGGAGTCATTCGTTGGCTCGTTTACGCCCCAAAGGGCGGGGAAACGTATTGTTCAGGCATTTTAATCCACATCGGTGGACCGGCCCTGTCGCTCCAAGGGCCCACCTAAGTCTGGGTCCTGTGGCTCGGGCTAGAGAGTCACGAATCCGGTAAGGACTATCTTTTGCCTTGGTTCATGACGGAAATCCAATTTCCAAATACGTGACGATGCGGTTTCGATTGTATATATATATTTGGCGACATAGTGGCATGGGACGCTCATGTCGTCTATGATTGATAGTTATGATTTGAAATTGTTTTCAAAACATATAAACACTAGCAATAATATCAAATGCCTGTGTTTTATTCGTATCAAGCATATTTGGCCGTTATAAGGCAAAAACTCTATCCTCCGGTTTGCGTTGCATTGTGTGATGGGAACTGAGTCTTATAACGGCTTCATTTTTATAAAAAGCATAGCGATGTTTAAAAGAAAGATTTGTTTTAAAAGCACTGGCAATCCAATGGAGTAAACCCGTTCCACGAAAGTGGCGTGGTCCTGTGATTAGCCAATTATATATGTGTTGAGTGGATTTCTCATACCAGTCCCATGACTGACTCGTAGTTTGTTTCACTTTCAAACTCGGGTGCCCCTTTTTCTACACGGGCAGCCTTGTATTCAGGTTTAGCTGGTTCTTTTTCTGGATAGCTGGAGCTGAAGATGGATTCTATCATTTATTTCTTTTTATGCTGTTCAGCTCCTATTGTACATATTTTGTTTGTTTTCCGCTGTAGACATTTATGTATAGCTGAACTGTATTTTGTACTAAGTAAGATCCTGTGTACTGTGTAACTCTGATGATTACTTTTATCCAGTATATTCTATTGTTCATTTTCTAGTGTATTTATTTAATTCTGTTCTGCTATTATCTGTTTCTGTGTTATATTCCAAAGATAACCCTTGTCTCCGTGAGAACGGGATTTGGGGTCGTCTCATGGGTGATTCGAGTTTTCATTGAAAATAATCTCGGAACTTCTTTTGAAAAGCAATAAGTTATATTTTCTTATTGAACTTAGTCTCTTGTTTCCGGATTTCAATTTTCGATCTCCGGGCTTTTGCAGTTGGGGATCTTGCATGAATTCCCACCTTTTGTTATTCTTTTGAGAAATTATTCTTGAGACTAACTTTGGTTGATTTTTTAAAATCATATTTTTATGGATGATTAACTCTCCTTTATGCGGCTATTCTTTCCATGCTTATTTGCATGTCTTGTTTGTTTATTTTTAGTGGTGATTCTCGGGATGGATTGACCTATCCATTCAGAGGTCCGCATATTATTTTTCGAGAATATCATCCATCTTTGACATCCCCAATCTATGAGACAGATTTTTGTTGTTCTTAATGATTCTAATTTAGATTCGTTAGCTTTCTTTTGTTTTATAATTTCTCATAACAATGAGAATGACCTTAAAGAAGACATGTTTTTGTATTTCACATTATTCATGAATTTTTGGGATCTTTTCATCCATTTTAGGATGACCACCTTGATAGATAATTGAGTTTGAAATTTATTTTGTCATTTCTGGTTAACATATTCTCTAGTTATTTTGTTAACCATTAGTAAACCATATTTGTGAGGCCAAATCCCGATGGATGACCTCATTTATGTTAGTGATATTTTTGTGTATTTGAAAACCGTAAGTTTTCAAGATCAACGGAATTCTTTCAACTTTTACCATTTATCATGTTTACATGATTTAGATGTCGTTCGTGAAATATTAGAGGACGTGCTAATATTTCAAATTTGAGATTTTTGAGGTTATTAGAAACCTAACAGTTCCAATCTATTTATTTTTGAAATATTATAGAAAGTGTTAATATTTCCTATTTAGGGTGAATAACCCGGATTTTTATTCCTTGATCTTGTTTCCCCAACGAGATCGCTTATCCTTGTGAATGGGATATATATGATCAAAATATACATCCTATTCAATGTAAGAAATTTTTGTAAGCTAGAGTACTTCTAAGAAATTTTATAAGGGATAAAATTTTCTAGCTAAAACATGATAAGGAATGTTCGACGATTTTGGATAGTCGATATTTCCAACTTTCTAATTTGATTGATTAATTAGTTTGTATTGAAAATGTAAGAGTATAGGTTTATAATTTATAAACTTATTGGACGTTAAACGAATTAATTAAATTTTATTAAAAAGAGCTTGCCACGTAATAATAGTTCGTAAATATTGTTTTGGATTTCAAATGAGTATATATATAATCTAATACAAGTCGGAATTCTTCGAAACGAGAATTATCCGGATCTATTGGTTTGTAGTTTTCCAGTAAAAGAAAAATAAGTTAGTTTTTTGTATATGTTCGTGACTTTTATTTGAACATTATACGTGTATAAACTTAAGTTATATAGTGTTTTATAACTCAAAGTTAAATTTTTATTCGAAATTGAATTTTTGGGCTAATATATTTTTATATAGATCTTGTTAATGCTGGGTTGTTATCAATATTGAGTTTTCCTTAAATAATTGCGAGGACACAATTTATTTAAGAGGGGAAGTATGTAACAACCCACATATTTGACGATAATGTATTTAAATATTTTATTTAAATATATCGTCGTTAATCCTTTATCGAGTGTATGATCAAAAAGTCATATTTTGCATATGGATGAATTTGAACTCGAAACTACTTCCGTTGAGTCCAGATCATCATTTACAACCTTTTTTACTATAAGCTTCGATATGTTTCGAGTTTTGGAAATTTGGGACTTTGGGCTTGGGTTAGCTAACCTAGCCACCTTAAAACACCCCCAATAGCTCTCTCCTCTTCATTCACTCAAGTCTTCATCAAAGAAATAAAAAAATGGGGAATGGAATGGGAAATCAAAATTCCTAAGCCCTAGTTCATCTTAGGAATCCAATTTGTGAAGGAAATCAAGTGTAAATTCATAGAGAAGCTTAGGTAATCTCAATCTCCATCTTCTCCAACTCAGTTCCTCTCCTATCTTTAAGATTTCCTAAACCTAATTTGTAGGAATATTGTGTATTTTGTGTGTAGATTGGAGATTCTAGAGTAAAATAGGAAGAAATAGAGTTCTAGCTTAGTTGTGCACCTCTTTGTTGCTTCCAATAAATCAAAGGTGAGTTCCTATGAACTCACATTTATGCCTTAAGCATTCATGCTTGTATATGTGGTGGCCTTGGCACATATATGTTGTGTGTGCTATTATCACCTTAGTGTTGTGTATGCATTGTGTGTATTGTTTTGGTTTTATGAATTTTTGTATTTTGGCGTTTAAAAAGCAAATCCCTTGTGTTTTCATGAATGTGTGTATATGCATGTCATTTTTGTGCTTTATAGAGTGTATACAAGCTTTCTAAATCATATAGAATCAATACGGGTGGTCCGGGCTTGACCGAGATTGATTTCAAGTTCATTGGCAAGCAAAATAAATAATTGCATCCGGTCAGACGTCTGTCAAAATAGGTCAGACGTCTGACCAACCTCTCGGAAAAAATAAATAAAAACTGCAGGTTTTTAGCTCAGACGTCTGTCCTGAGTGGTCAGACGTCTGAGGCATGTATTTCTGCTGTTGACCGTTGGAGACCACGGTCAACAGTTTAGGCCCATTTAGGCTCTTTCCCGGGCGAGTTTCGGCCCATTTTGACTTTTTGTGACTTTTCAGTTTCACTGGTTCGCAGATTTCTGTGTTTTGATTTCATGAATTTTCTATTTATTAGTGGTGAACAAAATTATGATTGATATTCATGTGATTTAATTTACGTCATAAAAACATGAATTCTTAGTTTGATCGTTATTTCGATCACTATTATACGAGATTTTCCGCTTCGAAAATATACAAAAAGGTTTTATGTTATTAGTAGATATAAAATTCTTTTACCAAAATGGTTTCCAATCTTACTTCATTATACGAAACTATTTTACGAAATCATTTTATAAATCATTTTCAAATCTACTAGTATATATTTTATAAACCATTTTCCCGTTCAATGAGAAATTTAATTAAACGCCTTAGTAAAAACAAGGACTACGAACCCTTGCTTTTGTTTCGATGGTTAACTCTTGAACTCGTTCGATTGAAACACTGTGACAATGATCGTTTTTATGTTTTGAGTGGAAATCTGCGACTTGTTCGTAAATATTCGAGTAGAGCTAGTGGTTATGGGACATATAGCTAAAATTTTATAATTACAAGTTTGGAGTAATTTACACTTTCCTAGATCAATTATGATCTTTTTGAGATTTAGACTAGCTTTATGCAACGTCTCTGAGTTGTGGAATTCTGTAATGACCCGTAATTTGGCAGGAGAATAATTAACTAATTTAATCATTAAATATCGATTTAACGATATCAATAACTGGAATTAAAATAATATTTATATTCAATTAATATAAATAATAGGATAATATATTTCCAGAATAGTCGGAAATAGTAGAATTCACAATACGATGTGAACTGGATCTTATATAAGCTATAATTCAGTTTGGAGTTGAATTATAATAACGAATATATTGAATCGACGATAGTTGAACGTATAGTTTATAATATATTTATAAACGAGCTCGAAATGGCGCTGTAGTTCGCTATTTGGCGATTCGAACTTCAACTAAATGTACAGGATTCGTTTTAAGCCGGATTTCTGTGAAACAAGAAACGCGTAGAGCTGGTGGAGTATATCTTTCAAGTGGAAGAGAAAAATCTGGATTTCATCGTGTAGATTTTGAGATATGTCCAAACCAAATTTTGGAATAGTCGCTATAGAATCGTTTATCGACCGTATCAGTTTATTCGATATAACTAGAGATCGGGTTGGAATTTAGACAAGGTCCTTTTGGGAAATAGCGATAATTTAATTTTTTAGAATTTTACTGTAATTTTTAAGTAATTTAATAAGCAACTTTTTATTTGGAGTATTTGGCATCCTGTATCGACATTTCGGGGTTTCACAATATGAGTTCATATACCGGTATTATTACATTTTTGGGACCAGAGCACATCACTCATTTAAATGGTATTTTTGTTTCTGTCCATAACAGTCCCTACGTGAACAGAATATTTCATAGTGGGGTACGCTATGTTTTTAACTTAAAACAAACTAAACTGAATGGTTAACTGGTCAAACGAACTCAGAATTTCAACGAAACAAGTTCCATACGAAACCTTAGGAAGAGGTCTAGTGAAACGTCAAGGCCTCATATTTTTAGGATTTTTTCTGTAATTTTAAGGAATTAATGCTCGGTGTTTTTCATCGATATTTTCTAAGGGATTTTTGCAAACGGTGTCGGAATTCGACGAAACCTGTCCCATTGGATCCGGAATATTTTTCTATGCTAGGGATAGGTATTAGATCTCATTATAGAGATTATTTGTGTTAGTTTTAAAACGGAAAACGAATTAATGAAAAGGAATATGCCGAGAATATTCCCTTCACATAAATATCTCAACACCCATCTCCAATATAATACTCCAACAAACCGTTCCTAACCTAATTTACACTTCTCTGGTTTGTAGCCGCCAGGAAGTTTCTTCCAAAAAGCAAAACCGTAACTTTGAAAATCAAAGTTTAATCAAAACAAATTATAAAAATCATGAGATATAGATATTTAGGATCTTGCAAGTATTCTCTTCACTTTGGGTTAAGTATTGGAAGGTTCGAATGAAATATGGGACCCTGTATTTACAGCAGCGTCGGTTTAGGGTTCGGAAGTTTTCGAAGTTGATGAGCTTGAGTTGTTCGAGCTGTACATCGTGGTGTTCGACTGAGATTTGGGGGTCGCTATTTTCACAGCAGTGCTAGAAAACCTCATCGACGAGATGTGAGAATGGAGCGCGAGTGGGAAATCAGGGTGTTGGGGATGGAGCTCGAAGTATTAGGATGCCTGGAAGAGGAGTTCGACTGAAAGGGATGTTCGAAGGCGGAAAATGATAGCGTGGAAGTTTGGTTTTTGCGTTGGTGAAATATGAAGCAAATGGGATGTGCGTGAAGTTTGTTTGGGATCAAAGAAGCGGTACAGTGGATGAGGAGGTGAACGGAAGGCTTGGTGATTGTTTTAATGGTCAGTTGAAGGGAGACCGTGAGTTCTTGTGGATGAAAGTTACTGTAATGGAGTGTTGAAGTCACGGCCATCTCGTTTTGGGAAGAAGGACTTGGTGCGGTCTGGGTTTGTCAGGGTGTATGGGCTATTTAAAAGTTAAGGCCCATTAACCATTTAAATCCAGTGTTTAGTTTTATTTAAATTATAATGGTGTACTAACTTCGTAATATCATAACTTCTACATACGATATCGGAATCACGAACCGTCAGTTGCGTTGGGACCGTATGGACAAGAGCTTCACAATGAAGCTGACTGGAAGTGGATTGGGGCTCGTTTGAATTTACGGCGAATTAAACTGTTTGATTCAAATCAAATAACAGCTTATCGTTCTTTAACGATGAACTGCAAATGTGAGTAAAACTCACTAATTCTGAACAGTTATATTTTTATAATGTATTTTTAGAACTGTTAATCATTTGTTGATTGCTGTGTGTTGATTTGATTGATTGAACTGCTAGTCAGTTAGTGAAAAAATATATAAATAAACCGTTAGATATATATATATTGGTGTTGCTTATCAGAACATTTCATACTGAAATGAAGTTGATGTTAATTATATGGTTTAACATCTGTGAAGCAGGGAAACAGGTTGGAGGGGTCCAACTGGACTCCTCAATATTTATAATACTGTTTTGTTTTATATATTGAAATATATGATGTGATATATATTCTGTTATCGATTGTGTGTGTTTGGACGATATTGGTCATCGTGATTTGATATGTTGAATACCATAACGTACCAGAATGTTGATAAGGATATTTATAAAATGGAATATTTATAAATAAGAGATATTTATAAATTTGAATATTTATAAATAAGGAATATTTATAAATTGGGATATTTATAAATAGGAGATATTTTAATAAGGAAAATAAATTCAAAACATTTCTTTTTGAATGGAAAGGCCTGTGTGGCGGGTTTGGGGATTTTCCCGATGCTCCCGATACAAAAGAGGTTATGGCGAATTTTCCCGGAAATTTAAGGAGTTAGAATATTTTTAAGAATAGAATTGAAAAGGAAATATTTGCAAACCATTTGCAAATAGAATAAAATAGAAAAAGGAAATATTTGTAAACCATTTACAAATAGAATTGAAAAGGGAATATTTAGTAAATAAATAGAGTTAATAAAAAGGAAAACGTTATTAAAAGGACATTTATAAAGTGAAGAACCGTTACTAAAAAGTGAATCTTTATAAATGAATAAACGTTGTTAAAAGGGGATCTTTTTAAATGGATAAACGTTATAAAAAGGAGTAATCGAATATGGTATTCGAAGTAAGTTAATCGAATATGGTATTCTAAGTTAGTTAATCGAATATGGTATTCGAAGTTAGTTAATCGAATATGGTATTCGAAGTTAGTTAATCGAATATGTTATTCGAAAGGGGTTAGTTGAGTCGTGTTAGTCAAATAGAGTTAACCAGTTAGAGTTAATCAGTTAGGGTTAATCAGTTAGAGTTAACCAGTAGAGTTAATCAGTTAGAGTTAACCACTAGAGTTAATCAAGTGTAGTTATTTGAGTTAGAGTTAGTCAAACATAGTTATTCAGGATAAGTGTCATTCAGCATGACTGCTAGCGTAATTCGCAGGGCTGTAAATAGCCTACGGCGGTCGGATGTTTCCTGAGAGAATTAGGCGTAACCATTGTGATCGCTGCGATCTAGAGTCAAGCGAATGGAGTTAAATCGAATATTAGTTATTCGAAATAAAGTTAAACAGGCATTGTAATTCGAATATAAGTTAATCGAATATTAGTTATTCGATAGGAGTTAAATAAGTCGAGTTAATTAGGTTAAGTTAGTCAAAATGAGTTAAGTAAACCGAGTAAATCCAAGTGAGTTGATTTAAAGGAGTTAGTCGAATATTGGTTATTCGAATAGAGTTTAAGGAGTTAGTCGAATATTGGTTATTCGAATAGAGTTCAAGGAGTTAGTCGAATATTGGTTATTCGAATAGAGTTTAAGGAGTTAGTCGAATATAGTTTATTCGAATAGAGTTAAAGGAATTATCGATTATAGTTTAATCGAAAGGAATTATCGATTATAGTTTAAATCGAAAGGAATTATCGATTATAGTTTAAATCGAAAGGAATTATCGATTATAGTTTAAATCGAAAGGAATTACCGATTATAGTTTAAATCGAAAGGAATTATCGATTATAGTTTAAATCGAAAGGAGTTATCGATTAGTTAATCGAAAGGAGATTATCGAATATGGCGTATTCGAAAGAGAGAGATTTCGAATATAAGTTATTCGAAGAGAGATAATCGAATATAGGATATTCGAAGAAGAGTTAATCAAATAAAGATTTACTCGAAAGAGAATTATACGTCGAATTCAATTATATTGAATTCGGGAAAGTAATATTTACTTTCCGGTTTTTAAATCAAGAGTATACACTAATAATTTAGGGTTAGGTTTAATTATTTGAATTAAAGAATAAAGGTTATAATTTAAGTTAGATATTTCGAAAGTAGGGATTATAACGTTATCGTTATAATCAATGTTTTCAATAAAGAACTGGATTCGTAAATTGAATCCGAGAGTTACGTAAAGAAGTTGTTAAAAGTTTAAAAATAAACTGTTACTATTTCGAAGTTATAACGTTGTTCAGTTAAGGTCTGAGAGGTAATTATACCCCAACTTGATTGACTTCCTTCTTAACTAAGGAATGGTAAGGTTGATAGTGAATGATGGTTAAGTAAATTTAATAAATGGATTGAGTTGGCATAGCGATGTTTTATTTAAACATCTGTTTAAATCCAATGAAGGAACTTTGGAAATGTTTTTCCAAATAAGAAATCAGAAATGTTTTCTAATATAGGAAACAGGAAATGGAAATGTTTTCCATTTGTTAATAAAGTGTATTTTCTAAAATTAGAAAATAAGAAATGTTGAATATATGGAAACAGGAGATAAGTAAATTAATGAACTAAAGAGATAAATGTTGAATGATGATTGATTGATATAATTTCCATCTGGAAATAATATCGTTGTTTGCACACGAGTTTTTCTTTGATAGTTAAATCACAGACTATCAATGTTTTGACCATTTTAACGTTGTTAATATGGAAGACCAGTTGGATTATTATCCAAAGAACCACTCTGTATTGGCATAAGCGTTGCGAATCATATATGCTGAATATATTGAAGACGGAGTAAAGCGCAAGGGCTGTTGTATAAATCTTAGATAATAATGGACTAAGATGGATGTACTGAATAGTGCCTTCGGTTTCGTTCAGTCCCAGAACGAACGTAAATGGACGAATGTCTGACAAAGTATTTCCAATGATCGAATGGGTTGGTATGTATAAATATATATGGTTGCAACGGATTTATCCCTTAGCATAACATCCAGGATATTTGTATAAACCAACTAATGATTTACGGATCTGATAATGTGGCATTCAAAGTGATTGTGTTATAAATGAATGGAAAGTAAGCGTAGCTTCTAGCCTCACATCCGGTAAATGACAAAAATCGGGCAGGCATCATGGCTAAGTCGGTCGCACCGAAGTGGGGTGTATAATCACCTATCTAGAGAATATTCATTTGCTTCTTTTAATCTATCAATGCTGTCCCATATATATACGGGAAACGGTTGCTGATCCCAACCGTTGGTGATGTACATTCGATACACTCAAGCGAAATGAGTGGTCGGTCATGTGTGGCTGAGTTGCAAGATGTTCTTGTTGAACTCCAGTGTATCGTTCCTAGAGTACACTGATCGGAAGGTGGTTCCATACCTTGTCATAGTTGGAAATCCATTACCCAATACGTGCTTGCGGTTTTGATTTGTATACTATATATGTAGAACGTGAGATGAAAGCGTTTCTGCTAGATTGATATCTAATTGTATTTAGACATTATAATAATATCAGAATGATAATGCTTTTCAAAGTTGTTTGGATTTTCATAAGGGAAAACCCGTTCCATTTTCATGGCGTGGTCTTATGATATATCCGTTATTAAAACATGTGTTAGGAGTTTTATTCACACGAGTTTTTATTTGTTTGTTTCCCTAAACTCTTGGGTGCCTAATTTTGTACGGGCAGTCAAGTAGTCGGGATTTTACAGATATACTTGGAGAGCTTGGAGCAGGAGGCTTCAGGATCCTATAGCTATTATTATTATTTCCGCTGTTGTTGTAAGTGCTATGCTCTGATAAGTGCTATTGTATATATAACTGTTTGTATTTCAAAAGTTATGTTATATTTTATTCGTTCCGCTGTGAGATTCGTGTTTACTCTGATGATGATGTTCTTCTTCTTCTTCTATTCTACTAGTTCTACCCTATCTATCCTCACCCTCTATCTTCTTTCTATTAGTTTCTTGAATTTCCAGTGCATTTTGGGGTTGGACTTGTGTTATTTGGTCAGCTCAAATTGGACCGGATTTTCGGGTCACTACAGTTGGTATCAGAGCTTAAGGTTAAGAGAACTACCTTGGCTCTGTCGCGTGATTCAGTAGAGATGGGATTAGTAATATCCTAGACTGAATTGAGTGTATATATACGAGTGCGTATTTGTTAGTTAATATAAAGTGATTTATATTGTGGAGACTCATTGGTTGAGTGGCTTATGGATTCTGGTCGATCAGTTTGATCCACTGTATCGGTAGGAGTTCTACAAACACTTGATTACGATGAACCGACATAGTATGTTTTGATATAGTATATTGGTTGTGTTGGTTGTTATTATAATCGAATAAGATTATAAAAGGTAAAATGATTATAAATAACTAATCAGAATTCGTATAAGAAAATTATATGAAATAAGATGAAGTAAATCTGAATTTAAATCAGATTGGAATAAAAATAAGGAAATTTTAAGTTCTTGGGAGATTTTGAAAACGTTTTTCAAACTGAAGGTGATATAGTATTGAACTCACTTCGATAGCTGGAAAATAAATTCTGATGATGAATCGCGACATCATCAGTTCTCATTTTTGAGTTCTAAGTGACGGATTACTACCAAAGGTTTTGTTTTTGAATTGTTTTGAGAAAACAAGTTATTTAGAAATTCAAATGTTTTGAATTGGCATTATGATTTCAAATTGATTTGAAAGAAAACCCTGGAATTTAAGTTCTGGAATTAAAATTTAACTAATGAAGTTAAATAAAATGAGATGGTAAAGATAAATTGAAATTTAACTTGAACTAAGTTAAATAAGACTGGATGTGGTTAGAGAATAATCCTGAATGAAATTTATTTGAAAGGTTGAGAGTTTGGATTGTGAGATTGGAGTTGGAATGGAATTCGACTTAGATATAACCAAATGATTTAGTTTGAGATAAACGTGATTTGAGTTTGATTGGGATAACATTAGTATATGCTGAGCTGATAGCATATGGAAGTGATAGAGTTGATATGCCCGACAAAAAGGTACAAGTTTATATTCTATATGAGTTTGGAATTGATGAGCCGAATTGGCAAGCCGCTTGGCTGTTTGATTCTCTTTTGGGTTGGAGAAGGCCTAGAGAGGCGAGTTGGAGTTTTACCGATAGTGTTGTACAAAGGAGGGTATGGCGATTTTTTTTTTGAAAAGTTAAGGTGTTAGAAAATTTTCAGAATTTTTGAAAATTTAGTTAGTCGGAATAAATTAATATTTTAGTCGATATTAATTGGTTCAGTTAAAACCGGAGATAAGAGGTAAACAGATAGAATTTTACCCAGTAGATAGGGTCGTCCCCTAACTTAGCAATTTCGAGGACGAAATTATTTTAAGGGGGAAAGATTGTAATGACCCGTAATTTGGCAGGAGAATAATTAACTAATTTAATTATTAAATATCGATTTAACGATATCAATAACTGGAATTAAAATAATATTTATATTTAATTAATATAAATAATAGGATAATATATTTCCAGAATAGTCGGAAATAGTAGAATTCACAATACGATGTGAACTGGATCTTATATAAGCTATAATTCAGTTTGGAGTTGAATTATAATAACGAATATATTGAATCGACGATAGTTGAACGTATAGTTTATAATATATTTATAAACGAGCTCGAAATGGCGCTGCAGTTCGCTATTTGGCGATTCAAACTTCAACTGAATGTACAGGATTCGTTTTAAGCCGGATTTCTGTGAAACAAGAAACGCGTAGAGCTGGTGGAGTATATCTTTCTAGTGGAAGAGAAAAATCTGGATTTCATCGTGTAGATTTTGAGATATGTCCAAACCAAATTTTGGAATAGTCGCTATAGAATCGTTTATCGACCGTATCGGTTTATTCGATATAACTAGAGATCGGGTTGGAATTTAAACAAGGTCCTTTTGGGAAATAGCGATAATTTAATTTTTTAGAATTTTACGATAATTTTTAAGTAATTTAATAAGCAACTTTTTATTTGGAGTATTTGGCACCCTGTATCGACATTTCGGGGTTTCACAATATGAGTTCATCTACCGGTATTATTACATTTTTGGGACCAGAGCACATCACTCATTTAAATGGTATTTTTGTTTCTGTCCATAACAGTCCCTACGTGAACAGAATATTTCATAGTGGGGTACGCTATGTTTTTAACTTAAAACAAACTAAACTGAATGGTTAACTGGTCAAACGAACTCAGAATTTCAACGAAACCAGTTCCATACGAAATCTTAGGAAGGGGTCTAGTGAAACGTCAAGGCCTCATATTTTTAGGATTTTTTCTGTAATTTTAAGGAAATAATGCTCGGTGTTTTTCATCGATATTTTCTAAGGGATTTTCGCAAACGGTGTCGGAATTCGACGAAACCTGTCCCATTGGATCCGGAATATTTTTCTATGCTAGGGATAGGTATTAGATCTCATTGTAGAGATTATTTGTGTTAGTTTTAAAACGGAAAACGAATTAATGAAAAGTAATATGCCGAGAATATTCCCTTCACATAAATATCTCAACACCCATCTCCTATATAATACTCCAACAAACCGTTCCTAACCTAATTTACACTTCTCTGGTTTGTAGCCGCCAGGAAGTTTCTTCCAAAAAGCAAAACCGTAACTTTGAAAATCAAAGTTTAATCAAAACAAATTATAAAAATCATGAGATATAGATATTTAGGATCTTGCAAGTATTCTCTTCACTTTGGGTTAAGTATTGGAAGGTTCGAATGAAATATGGGACCCTGTATTTACAGCAGCGTCGGTTTAGGGTTCGGAAGTTTTCGAAGTTGATGAGCTTGAGTTGTTCGAGCTGTACATCGTGGTGTTCGACTGAGATTTGGGGGTCACTATTTTCACAGCAGTGCTAGAAAACCTCATCGACGAGATGCGAGAATGGAGCGCGAGTGGGAAATCAGGGTGTTGGGGATGGAGCTCGAAGTATTAGGATGCCTGGAAAAGGAGTTCGACTGAAAGGGAAGTTCGAAGGCGGAAAATGATAGTGTGGAAGTTGGGTTTTTGCGTTGGTGAAATCTGAAGCAAATGGGATGGGCGTGAAGTTTGTTTGGGATCAAAGAAGCGGTACAGTGGATGAGGAGGTGAACGGAAGGTTTGGTGATTGTTTTAATGGTCAGTTGAAGGGAGACCGTGAGTTCTTGTGGATGAAAGTTACTGTAATGGAGTGTTAAAGTCACAGCCATCTCGTTTTGGGAAGAAGGACTTGGTGCGGTCTGGGTTTGTCAGGGTGTATGGGCTGTTTAAAAGTTAAGGTCCATTAACCATTTAAATCCAATGTTTAGTTTTATTTAAATTATAATGGTGTACTAACTTCGTAATATCATAACTTCTACATACGATATCGGAATCACGAACCGTCAGTTGCGTTGGGACCGTATGGACGAGAGCTTCACAATGAAGCTGACTGGAAGTGGATTGGGGCTCGTTTGAATTTACGGCGAATTAAACTGTTTGATTCAAATCAAATAACAGGTTATTGTTCTTTAACGATGAACTGCAAATGTGAGTAAAACTCACCAACTCTGAACAATTATATTTTTATAATGTATTTTTAGAACTGTTAATCATTTGTTGATTGCTGTGTGTTGATTTGATTGATTGAACTGTTAGTCAGTTAGTGAAAAAATATATATATAAACCGTTAGATATATATATATTGGTGTTGCTTATCAGAACATTTCATACTGAAATGAAGTTGATGTTAATTATATGGTTTAACATCTGTGATGCAGGGAAACAGGTTGGAGGGGTCCAACTGGACTCCTCAATATTTATAATACTGTTTTGTTTTATATATTGAAATATATGATGTGATATATATTCTGTTATCGATTGTGTGTGTTTGGACGATATTGGTCATCGTGATTTGATATGTTGAATACCATAACATACCGGAATGTTGATAAGGATTATTTATAAAATGGAATATTTATAAATAAGAGATATTTATAAATTTGAATATTTATAAATAAGGAATATTTATAAATTGGGATATTTATAAATAGGAGATATTTTAAAAAGGAAAATAAATTCAAAACATTTCATTTTGAATGGAAAGGCCTGTGTGGCGGGTTTGGGGATTTTCCCGATGCTCCCGATACAAAGGAGGTTATGGCGAATTTTCCCGGAAACTTAAGGAGTTAGAATATTTTTAAGAATAGAGCTGAAAAGGAAATATTTGCAAACCATTTGCAAATAGAATAAAATAGAAAAAGGAAATATTTGTAAACCATTTACAAATAGAATTGAAAAGGGAATATTTATTAAATAAATAGAGTTAATAAAAAGGAAAACGTTATTAAAAGGACATTTATAAAGTGAAGAACCGTTACTAAAAAGTGAATCTTTATAAATGAATAAACGTTGTTAAAATGGGATCTTTTTAAATGGATAAACGTTATAAAAAGGAGTAATCGAATATGGTATTCGAAGTTAGTTAATCGAATATGGTATTCGAAGTTAGTTAATCGAATATGGTATTCGAAGTTAGTTAATCGAATATGGTATTCGAATATGTTATTCGAAAGGGGTTAGTCGAGTCGTGTTAGTCAAATAGAGTTAACCAGTTAGAGTTAATCAGTTAGGGTTAATCAGTTAGGGTTAATCAGTTAGAGTTAACCAGTAGAGTTAATCAGTTAGAGTTAACCACTAGAGTTAATCAAGTGTAGTTATTTGAGTTAGAGTTAGTCAAACATAGTTATTCAGGATAAGTGTCATTCAGCACGACTGCTAGCGTAATTCGCAGGGCTGTAAATAGCCTACGGCGGTCGGATGTTTCCTGAGAGAATCAGGTGTAACCATTTTGATCGCTGCGATCTAGAGTCAAGCGAATGGAGTTAAATCGAATATTAGTTATTCGAAATAAAGTTAAACAGGCATTGTAATTCGAATATAAGTTAATCGAATATTAGTTATTCGATAGGAGTTAAATAAGTCGAGTTAATTAGGTTAAGTTAGTCAAAATGAGTTAAGTAAACCGAGTAAATCCAAGTGAGTTGATTTAAAGGAGTTAGTCAAATATTGGTTATTCGAATATAGTTTAAGGAGTTAGTCGAATATTGGTTATTCGAATAGAGTTTAAGGAGTTAGTCGAATAAGAGTTTAAGGAGTTAGTCGAATATTGGTTATTCGAATAGAGTTTAAGGAGTTAGTCGAATATAGTTTATTCGAATAGAGTTAAAGGAATTATCGATTATAGTTTAATCGAAAGGAATTATCGATTATAGTTTAAATCGAAAGGAATTATCGATTATAGTTTAAATCGAAAGGAATTATCGATTATAGTTTAAATCGAAAGGAATTATCGATTATAGTTTAAATCGAAAGGAATTATCGATTATAGTTTGATCGAAAGGAGTTATCGATTAGTTAATCGAAAGGAGATTATCGAATATGGCGTATTCGAAAGAGAGAGATTTCGAATATAAGTTATTCGAAGAGAGATAATCGAATATAGGATATTCGAAGAAGAGTTAATCAAATAAAGATTTACTCGAAAGAGAATTATACGTCGAATTCAATTATATTGAATTCGGGAAAGTAATATTTACTTTCCGGTTTTTAAATCAAGAGTATACACTAATAATTTAGGGTTAGGTTTAATTATTTGAATTAAAGAATAAAGGTTATAATTTAAGTTAGATATTTCGAAAGTAGGGATTATAACGTTATCGTTATAATCAATGTTTTCAATAAAGAACTGGATTCGTAAATTGAATCCGAGAGTTACGTAAAGAAGTTGTTAAAAGTTTAAAAGATAAACTGTTACTATTTCGAAGTTATAACGTTGTTCAGTTAAGGTCTGAGAGGTAATTATACCCCAACTTGATTGACTTCCTTCTTAACTAAGGAATGGTAAGGTTGATAGTGAATGATGGTTAAGTAAATTTAATAAATGGATTGAGTTGGCATAGCGATGTTTTATTTAAACATCTGTTTAAATCCAATGAACGAACTTTGGAAATGTTTTTCCAAATAAGAAATCAGAAATGTTTTCTAATA
This sequence comes from Allium sativum, assembly GCA_030737875.1. Lineage (NCBI taxonomy): Eukaryota > Viridiplantae > Streptophyta > Magnoliopsida > Asparagales > Amaryllidaceae > Allium > Allium sativum. Next base: position 80,407,516 of record CM060925.1, read on the forward strand.
TAGGAAACAGGAAATGGAAATGTTTTCCATTTGTTAATAAAGTATATTTTCTAAAATTAGAAAATAAGAAATGTTGAATATATGGAAACAGGAGATAAGTAAATTAATGAACTAAAGAGATAAATGTTGAATGATGATTGATTGATATAATTTCCATCTGGAAATAATATCGTTGTTTGCACACGAGTTTTTCTTTAATAGTTAAATCACAGACTATCAATGTTTTGACCATTTTAACGTTGTTAATATGGAGAGACCAGTTGGATTATTATCCAAAGAACCACTCTGTATTGGCATAAGCGTTGCGAATCATATATGCTGAATATATTGAAGACGGAGTAAAGTGCAAGGGCTGTTGTATAAATCTTAGATAACAATGGACTAAGATGGATGTACTGAATAGTGCCTTCGGTTTCGTTCAGTACCAGAACGAACGTAAATGGACGAATGTCTGACAAAGTATTTCCAATGATCGAATGGGTTGGTCTGTATAAATATATATGGTTGCAACGGATTTATCCCTTAGCATAACATCCAGGATATTTGTATAAACCAACTAATGATTTACGGATCTGATAATGTGGCATTTAAAGTGATCGTGTTATAAATGAATGGAAAGTAAGCGCAGCTTCTAGCCTCACATCCGGTAAATGACAGAAATTGGGCAGGCAGCATGGCTAAGTCGGTCGCACCGAAGTAGGGTGTATAATCACCTATCTAGAGAATATTCATTTGCTTCTTTTAATCTATCAATGCTGTCCCATATATATACGGGAAACGGTTGCTGATCCCAACCGTTGGTGATGTACATTCGATACACTCAAGCGAAATGAGTGGTCGGTCATGTGTGGCTGAGTTGCAAGATGTACTTGTTGAACTCCAGTGTATCGTTCCTAGAGTACACTGATCGGAAGGTGGTTCCATACCTTGTCATAGTTGGAAATCCATTACCCAATATGTGCTTGCGGTTTTGATTTGTATACTATATATGTAGAACGTGAGATGAAAGCGTTTCTGCTAGATTGATATCTAATTGTATTTAGACATTATTATAATATCAGAATGATATTGCTTTTCAAAGTTGTTTGGATTTTCATAAGGGAAAACCCGTTCCGTTTTCACGGCGTGGTCTTATGATATATCCGTTATTAAAACATGTGTTAGGAGTTTTATTCACACGAGTTTTTATTTTTTGTTCCCTAAACTCTTGGGTGCCTAATTTTTTATGGGCAGTCAAGTAGTCGGGATTTTACAGATATACTTGGAGAGCTTGGAGCAGGAGGCTTCAGGATCCTATAGCTATTATTATTTCCGCTGTTGTTGTAAGTGTTGTACTCTGATAAGTGCTATTGTATATATAACTGTTTGTATTTCAAAAGTTATGTTATATATTATTCGTTCCGCTGTGAGATTCGTGTTTACTCTGATGATGATGTTCTTCTTCTATTCTACTAGTTCTACCCTATCTATCCTCACCCTCTATCTTCTTTCTATTAGTTTCTTGAATTTCCAGTGCATTTTGGGGTTGGACTTGTGTTATTTGGTCAGCTCAAATTGGACCGGATTTTCGGGTCACTACAAATTCATTTCACGTTGTAGTGATCTTAGGATCATTTTGAGTATTTTAATGATCCTCAGATCATTCTGAGGAACTTCGGTTCATTTCTATGGATATATGCTTTTGACGGCCTTCAGACCGTTTTGCGGGGTCGTGACCTACGATCTTCGAATCATTTGAGGAGCTTCGGCTCGACATATAGGATAGCTACCTAGAGATCGTATCTCGTCTCGATACACGTGTCGGTTGAGTCTTCGGACTCCCATCTCGAGGCCTACCCCATTGTTTTTCTCTTTGGTTCCCGGATTTCTAGTTTTTGAATTTCTGGAATATTTGTTTTAATTGACATATGAGCTGTTAATTCTTGTATTGGTATTAATTTATCAATCTTAGCTTAATTGATATAAGAGCTATCAATTTTTGTAATGATTTGATATGATTTATCATTTCCTATGAGTCAGAATATAATTTTGAATGAGATACTCTTTTGTAGCTCTGATATAGGTTCGAGGCATACCGCAGACATTTCGGGGCTTCACATTTATAGATGACATTGTTATTATCGTATATATGTCTACATTTATTTATATCTCTTATTATATCCAAGTTTATGAGATAAGTACAGCTAGACTGATCTGTTTATTGATATAATAAGAGATATAAATAAATGTAGACATAAATACGATAATAACAATGTCATGTATAAATGTGAAGCCCAGAAATGTCTACGATATATCTCAAACCTATATCATAGTATCTCTTTCAAAATTATATAGCAACTCATAGGAAATTATAAATCATATCGAATCATTACGAAAATTGATAGCTCATATATCAATTAAACTAAGATTGATAAATTAATACCAATACAATATGCATATAACTCAAAAAGTGCAATGCTAAAGTAGTTTGCCCAAAAGTGGAGGATATTCCATGCTGGAGTCAAGAAGAATCACCTAAAATACCTCGGTCTGACCCGAGTATTATTTACACAAAGGTAAACAATAAACATATCAGTCTAGCTGTACTTATCTCATAAACTTGGATATAATAAGAGATATAAATAAATGTAGACATTAATATGATAATAACAATGCCATGTATAAATGTAAAGCCCACATATGAGCTGTCAATTCTTGTATTGGTATTAATTTATCAATCTTAGTTTAATTGATATATGAGCTATCAATTTTCGTAATGATTTGATATGATTTATCATTTCCCATGAGTCGCTATATAATTTTGAATGAGATACTCTTTTATAGCTCTGATATAGGGTTGAGATATACCATAGACATTTCTGGGCTTCACATTTATACATGACATTGTTATTATCGTATTTATGTCTACATTTATTTATATCTCTTATTATATCCAAGTTTATGAGATAAGTACAACTAGACTGATCCATTTGTTGTTTATCTTTGTGTAAATAATACTCGAGTCAGACCGAGGTATTTTAGGTGATTCTTCTTGATTCAGCATGTACTATCCTCCACTTTTGGGTAAACTACTTTAGTGTTGCACTTTTTGAGTTATATGTATATGAGACTCCTTTGTCTACATATTATTTTTGAGTAGCCTTGTACATATTCTTTCGTTGTATAGTGGATCGACTATGACCACTTTCTTGTATTTACACTCATGTGTTATATTCATATCTATTTCCGCCTTAGTGATGTGAATATTTGTGTCTGACTATGATTATTTGTTATGTATTTTATATTGCTTTCCAAATTATATACAGCTGTTGTGTAGCAGTTTTGAACTTGAATTAGATGTGTCGGATTTCCTCATGAGATTTGAAAAGTAACACTACATTATCTGATACGTTTAACACTCGTTCAAAGCTATTATACAGATGGTCGCTCCTTAGCAGCCTTATTCTTTTGGGTTAGTTGACATCATTTCTTGCAATGACCTTGGCTAACGCGAGTATGGATGTGGGGCGTTATATATTGGTACTGGCAGAGAGTATGTTATTACCGACTCTGGTATCATTAACAACCAGAGGCTTATTTCACATCGTGTTCATTTATATTTGAAATCATATTTATAATATTACAATTCGAGTGAAAACAATATGGATTTATATTCAAATAGTCATGTGTAAATATTTAAATGTCATAAATCCTATTTCAAATCAGTTCGTTGTTTAACTAAGTTCAAACTTTTGGATTTCATATTCACAAAAAGGTTCATTAACAAAATTTCTATTTTGATTTAAATTCAATATTAAAAATTTTGTTACTTAAAATCTTCATATTAACATCCAGACTAAACAGCTCGGATTGGAAACAAATTTTCTTTTAAAAATAGTAAATAAATATAAATACAGTTAAATTTGAAAATAATTATATTAATATAAAATATCTTGATTTAAAATAATTATAAAATATGTTAACACCAAAATTTGCATTAGCCAAATATAAAGAGGCGGAAGCTCCTAAACCAGAACGATAAAGGGATCGAGGTGACGAAGCCGGAGCCAAGCAGGAAAGGTCTTGGGATAGCTAGATCGGCATTGATAGCAAAAGGGGGTCCGGAGAAAAGTAAAATATCAACACCTGGTATCGCTGGAAATGGCTCCACAAATATAAGCGGAAGAATGTGGAAGCGACATCAAAAGCAAAGAATGAAGGCTACAACACTTGTACCAAGAGATATAGGGTTCAAGACTGAATCTACGATAGCGAGAACAAAGATGTCAGAAGGGAATAACCACGGCAGCGGTACTGAGAAAGAAGAATAAAAGGGAAATAAAAGTGTCGTGTCTAACCAACAAATGATGAGCAATTAGTTTGGTCTCGAAACCAAGTCAGGAGGGTAAGCATAAAAAACCGACACTGAAAGAGAAACGAGATCAAGGCGTACTAAGGCAATGAAGGCATCAAATGAGCAGATCGATACCAAAGCAATACAAAACCAAAAGACCTCAAAGGTGGAACCATGGTTTGATGCTTATTGGACAAAGAAATTGATCCAACATCAAGGCTGATACCAAAACCATAGTACCGAAGTCTTAGATGTAGAAACATGAAGGTAGTAAGTCCAAAGCCAAAATAATGTTAATAAGTACCATGGAGGGTGATACCAAACACTAAGTGAGGGAAACTATTGGATGACACCAAGAATCAGCACCACAGAGGTGATACTAGAATGGTGACGACACCGACGCCAGAAAGGTGACACTAGAAGGGGATACCAGAATGGTGACGACAACGACACTAGAGCGGTGATAACAGAATGTGATGACACCGACACCAGAGTGGTGATGCCAGAATGTGACGACACGGACACTAAAGTGGTGATAACAGAATGTGACGACACCAAAATGGTGATGACCACAAAATGGTGATGACAACAAAATGGCGACAACAGAGAGGTGACACCCAAAAAGTGGCACCAAGAAGTGGCTTTACCACATGACCGCAGCAAAAGTGAGCCCAAATCCTCTTTAAATAAGTCCCCAAGGGTCACATTTTGGGGGAATTTTCCTCAGTCCACAATTTTATACTCATTTCTAAGAGAGATAACCCTAATTTTGAAATCAAATTGGGGATTTCTTATGTAACCTCCTCCATGAATAAAATCGTCAAAGCACTTAAACTGGACATTGGTTCAATCCAAACCGAACCACTATAAATCATTGTGTTCTCTACTATTTTGCATATTATATTATGAATTGTTGTGCTTATGCGTATCAACTCTCCTCAATCCAATCTCTCCAAAATTTCTTAAATACCCTTAATGCGTATTCTAGTTCCAATTAGTGACGATTGTTGTAGCCCCATCCCAAGGTATCTATTGGCTCTTAAGTTTCGTAAGCGTGATACTCACCCCTTGAAGGAAGAGTAACTAATCTTCGGACTAAGGGTCTTGATACCTAAAAAGCGGTGAACTCATTCAAGCTTAAAAGGACTAGATTACCCTAAATACACAAGCATAACCCTACATTTTGGTCTTGAAGAAAAATATCATTAACATTTTTGGCGCTAGAAGGAGGGCCTAAACCCCTGTCCCTATTCCTACCTCCGACCTTTTGGAAAACTTACCACATCCCTAGTTGTTCCAGCCTGTTGGTTTAACATTGAAGATATAGGCCATGGATAAAGAGTATTCTGCTTCGAACATCATTGATCCAAGAGTAATCGGAAGAATAGTGTAACCTTGAACCTTCAACATTATTTCTTATGCTTTCGTCCTTGTACTTAACCCTTATTTATCCTGCCTTCATCCTTATCTTAAACCTTCCTGATCGACGCTAATCTATGAATTAGAAAAGCGCGACATTTGTAATAAATTCTGCAAGCATACAGGTGTGTAGCATACAGGTCGAACACAGGGAGGAAAGTTAAATTTTATTATTTATATGTTTCGTGGGCGTGTTAGACGAACTTTGGAGGTTGATTTTGAAAATAAAACAAAACAAAATTAAAACTGTAATTTGATTCAGAACAGATCTAACTGAACCGACGATCAGATCACAATTTCAATGGAAAAGAAATAAAACTATGAATTAGATTTGAATCTAATCAAATCCAATTTGACCTAAGAAAATAATAAAAGCAGAAATTGAAATTGCAGAAATTGAAATAACAAACAAGAATTAAAATTAGGATTTCCGCTGAACCTAATCAGACGGTAAATCACTAATGCAAATAAGTGCAAAATACAAATAGTGTTCTACCGAATCTAATCGTATAGACAACACTAGTTGCTAAGAAAACAAAAAATGCAGAAAATAAAAGAGAAAGAAGAACTTTTATTAGAACAATGGAATAAGAGATGAGATAGGATGGTGGCTACAATGCCATTACAAGGGTATATATAGGGTAGATAGCCAAACCCTAACCCTAACCCTAATGGTAAATGGGCCTGGTCATTACACCACTAATTTGTTTACAATGAGAAACATAAATGGGCCTTAGATAAATAAAGCAAATTTGGGTCTTTTCTCTTTTTCCTCTTGCTTCCTTGATATTTCTTCATTGATTTGTGATGTGCAAAGCCTTTTTATCACTCCTTTTCCTGTCCAATAGCAACTAGATGTGATATCTTCATCTACAATTCTTCAAAATGCAAATACACAGCAAATTGAACTCTATTTCTCTACATTTCTGGTTGCATGCGGGCTGGGTTGGAATATCTGTAAAAGTAACAAAACAATACCCAAGTAATATTTATTTATATACAAAAGATAAGATATAAGAGCATAAAATAAACACATTTCTATGTCAATCAAATACCCCCACACTTATCTTTTACTCGTCCTCGAGTAAAACAAGAAATGGAAAACTAACTAGATAGGTCACACTTTCGTAGGAAACACGATTGCATTGAGCGCATGCAACAAGCCGTTAAACCTCTAGGTGTCCCTAGTAGGACGAGTGGTGTCTCGTGAGGGTTTTCAGCGGATACTACCCACAAAATCCAAATGCAGTATGCTATGATTCTAATGAAACTACATGAATGCAACGGACATATGCAAACAAAAGCAAAAATGAAAACAAGACTTGTTTCTGAAGTGGTACAACAAATTAAATTAACAATTTCTAGTCAGTTGATTTTATTTTAGATACCTCAACTTGTCACAAATTTTCAATATAAATCAAGTTTTCAAATGTTAAATTCCAGTTTGGCCAGTTAGTTCGGTCGATAACATAGTGCAGCCATGAAATAAATTCTTAGTTTGCTTGGCACAGTTTGCAAAGTGGTATTCTAATTTTCTCATGTATGGCTCGCCAAATCAATAAGGTCAAGAAGTGTTTGGGCATCATCGCTTATTCTTTATTCTATAAAATTTTAAAATTTATGATTAAGTACATACACCTAACTAAAAAGACCAAGGTTTACCACCCATGCACTGCCTCGCGGACTAACGGAGAGTAGGTAAAGAGCTTGGCGGATTGTGCAGGCCGACTTTGACTTTGTCAACAACGTGTCAGTAATCCTTAGGTGTCCAATCTCATAAAATGAGACCAAGATATTCCAACTTTGACTTTGTCAACAACGTGTCGGATAGAGCTTGGCGGGTTTGCACACCAACGCTCGATATACAAGCAATGTTGGATACCCTTGGAATACTATTATTATTATTATCGAAAATATAAGCACAAAAGAGAGTTACGCGAATTCAACTTAACACAACTTAGTTTTAAAGATTTGACAAGCCATTATAAGTACTTTAAGTCCTCCACTTGTTTAAACAAAGTCTACAATATAGAATAGATGTCATGGCCATCACCTAAGAATCTCCCTATGTACCGGTTACACTATTATCCCTCAAAATTAAACTTTTCATTACATTTCAAATTTGAACTTAGTTGAGAGAAAAAAATACTATCAACTGATTAATAATCCTTAACTTATTTTGTTGTATCAAATCGAAATTGAGTCGTAAAAAATAAAAATAAAAATGGCATGTTAGTGCAGTCTAAAATGCATGATGGTCCTATTTAAATGGCTGAAATTGAAAAGAAAGAAAAATCAGAGAAAAATCAAAAGAATGCAATGCAGACTCCCCCCACACTAGAACTAAACAGTGTCCACACTGTAATTTTTTTCTGAATGTGAAAGATAGAAACCAGCGATGGACTAATTGCAATATGATTTGTAAAATAAAATGCAATTTAGCAACTATCTGCGTATGAAAATCATATGCAAGACGAAATCTATGAAGATGATGAATGGTTTGTGAAGAATGAAATTTCCTTTTCCCCCCACACTTGCCTTTGTCGAAAATGATGCATGATGATTTCATGTTTGATTTGTGAGGTACCCTAGGCATATCAATGGATTCTGAGATCAAAATCCTTCCAACAATTTTTTTATCGTGCCAATGATTTGTATTATTCAACTGAAGATTATCATAATCCCATAAATTTGAGTTTTCAATCATAATTTCTTTTGATGATATGCAATTATGGTTATCTTTGAGACTTCCCAAATATTCATTTTCTCCATTTAAAAGCTTAAGTTCATCTTCAAATAATTCTTCAAAAGACATAGTGGTCACGTCTATCGAAGAAAGTGAAGTTTTCTGAGGAGATAAATTAGACGTGTCATCCAAAACTGTTTCTATTATGTCGACTTCTCCTATTTCGATTTCTTTGGGTTGATGAAAAATATTCAGTTCGATGGTCAAGTGCCCAAATGATAGTCGAAGTAGGCCGGACCTACAATTGATGATGGCATTCGAGGTAGCTAAGAATGGTCGACCCAATATCAATGGAATCTGATTATTTGGATTCGAAACAGGCTCGGTTTCAAGAACTATGAAGTCAACCGGAAAATAAAATTGTTCAATTTGAATCAAGACATCTTCAACAATGCCTAAGGGTTTTTTAAAAGATCGATCAGCTAGTTGAAGTGTGATATTCGTAGGTTTCAACTCTCCTAGTCCAAGTTGACGATAAACAGTGTAGGGAAGAAGGTTGACACTTGCACCAAGATCAAGTAAGGCGTGACTGATGTGAGTATTTCCTATTTTACAACCGATTGTAGGGCAACCGGGATCCTTGTACTTGATTAGTGAAGGATTTGAGAAAACAGAGCTAGTATTTGCCGTCAAGAAGGCAGTTTTGGGAATGTTGGTGGCTCGTTTTTGGGTGCATAGCTCTTTGAGACACTTGGCGTATTGTGGAATTTGTTGGATAGTGTCTAAGAGTGGAATATTGACACGAACTTGTTTGAAGATTTCCAGAATTTTTTCGAAATTCGCATCCTTCTTATTATTATTAAGTCTATGAGGGTATGGAGCTACTGATTTATAGACTCTTTCAGACTTTTGATCGTTTGAAGAAGAAGGTTTCGATATAGGAAGTGAAAGAGTCACGGGTGTAGAAGATGGTTTGTTGGGATTGCCAACATTAGGGGAAGACATGTTGTCGGGGTTGCCGACATTAGAAGAAGATATGTTGGGATTGCTGTAATTAGAGGAGGAGATGTTGCGATTGCCAACATTCGATGGAAGTTTAGAAAGTTCAGAATGGTGGGCATTAGTAGTCATTGGATGAGTGTCAATGATTTCGATTGGGGTTGAAATCGAATGATTGTCGGGATTGCCGACACTGTTGTCAACCGTTTTTCCTGATCTGAGGGTGATGACTGAGTTGTTCGAATTAATGTTTTTGTCCTTACAAGAGTTCATGGTACGAGAATTATATTTTGGATTCACCTCGGGTTGACTAGACAAATTTTCATTCTCATTATTTTTCCCTAGTTCCTTTAGCAGATACATCATTTGTTCCATTCGTTTCTCTAAACGCACAATTTCTGGTGACGATTGAGTAGACGAAGTAGATTGAAAGTTAGAATGCCTATATGGTTCACTCGAAGGCTCAGATTGAGGTGAAACTTGAGAAGTTTGAGGACCAAAAGAAAATGGAGCTTGGTTATTCGAATTCGGTATCATGTGAGATGGATTTACTTCATTATTTGGATTAGACCATGAGAGATTTGAATGATTCCTCCAACTAGGGTCAGATGTGGATGAGTAAAGACTATTTTGGGCTATGACATTGACTTGGTCATGAAGGTAATATTGGGGTAGTCCATTGAATTGAGGAGTTTGAGTCTCTAAGGGAATATGAATTGTGTCCACGACATGCACTCCTCTAGTGGAAGCACGGATGGGAACACGAATGGACTCCCATTGCATGTCCCTTTCAGAATAATCCTCTAAGAATTTCCAAGCTTCATCGGCCGTTTTAGACATAAAATCTCCCCCACACATTGATTCTAGTTGAATTCTAGCCTGATAGTTTAGACCCTCGTATACAATTTGACATAAGTGATCTTTTATGATTCCATGATGAGGACAACTATACAGTAATTGGTTGAACCTATCAAAGTATTTTGAAAAAGTTTCCCCCTCATTTTGAGAAAATTGATGTATTTCAGTTCGAATTTTTAGAGTTTTGTGAAAAGGGAAAAACTTTTTCAGGAATACACTGACGAATTCATCCCAACTTCTTATTGACTGGTTGGGAAGAGAATTTAGCCATCGTTTAGCGCTTTCAAGTAGTGAGAATGGAATTAGCCTTAGCTTGATTGATTCATTGGATAATTGTTGCATTTGAGTTGTGGTTGAATACAATTCAAATTCACTTAAAATTCATAAGCATTTTCAGAACCAGTGAATTTTGGTACCCCTCGAATGAAAGAATGTTTAAGCTCAAAATTTCCTTCAGCTGGTGGAAACACGATGACAGAGGGTTGAACGGTTCTATTTGGATAACAACGTTCTCGAAGAGATAAGGGTCTATTCATTTCCAAATTGAGATTTTGAAAGTTTTGATTTACTCGGTTTTGATCCAACTCGTTTGGAAAGTTCTGATTTACTCGAGAACCCCTAGGAGAATTATGTTGGCTAACACTGTTTTCACTCATCGTTATCAAATGTAAACAAAGAAAATCTTAGATTCGAGGTTGACAAAATGAGCTTCACTTCAAAATAAATAACGTACACTAGTATATCTCATTAATTGATAATCTCGATTTGAAGGGGGAAGAGGGTCTTATGGCCGTTCACGTATAGTATAAATACTAAGGGATACGACCAATGTTTTATGGGTAGTATGCAACCTCTTTTGCTAGAAGTTCAATAAATTGAACTAATATATATCCGCGATCAAACCGTTGAGAAAATCAATTTCATGAAATACACTTTTGTAGTTAAATAATTTGAAATATCTAATCTGTTGAAAAACGATGGAAGTGATGATTTTAATTATCGAAATTCGCTCCTCACCAAATAGATTCAGAAATTGCAACAACACAGAACAGTCACAGAAATATAAATCAACGATTAAATTTTTTACATTCAAGCCGCTGCCCCTGCAGAAAATTTTTACAACAATTGTCTATATATTTTTTTTCTTTGCAGCCGAGCACCTGTAGAGTTTTAAAAGTTTTCACCTTGATCGGCAGTCCTCCAGTGAATTTGGGAAGCGCTAGCGCGTTCACACCCCACTTGGTGTGCAACCGCTCCAACCCATTTGAATCGTCTGCTGCTTTCTGTTGTTGTCCCCTTCTATTAATTGCTTGACTGCGCTGCGGCACGGGTTCGGGCTAGGAGCCCGAAATTTTTTTTTTTAAGACCTTTTTTTTAAAAATTTCAGTTGTACCTGTTTTTTTTTTTTTTTTTTTTTTTTTTTTTTTAACTAAAAGGAAGAAGGAAAGGAAATAGAAAAAATAAAGAAAAATAAATAAGAACTGAAAACCAAAGCTGAGCTAGAAAAGAAAACAAAAGATATAAACCAGAATAGACTCAAGCAAGGAAAACAAGAGAAAATAAAACAAAGAACTAAAAAGATAAAAACTAAAAACTAAACTAGTCTCAAACCAAATAGATGCACACTCGAACTCAACCCACGGGCTCAACACAAGAAAGGCTAACGGTCCCAAAGAAAAGTCACGCCTTCCTTATTACATGAAACAGATCATTTGTCCACTCTCCAAATATAACAAAGTTTACAAACTAGTAAACAAGGCACGCACTAAGAATCCCAAGCCACACTCCACAATGGTCAAACCACCCGTTTTTCCTTACGGCTATACCCCCCTTTTAGTTTATTATTAGGAAACAAATCACTAAATTCCTATAAAGCAACCGACACCCAAAAAAAAAAAAAAAAAAAAATCACAAAATCCAAGTTCAGGAAATAAATCCCCACTTGTCCTTTCTCTCTTCCCCCTTTAATCGGGTTTCGGGATTTGCTTCGGATGTTAGGGTTTGTGGTGAAGTATGTTGAGAGCGAAGGGATGTAATTCGGGTTTTCTGGAAGTGCTGAAGTGAAGTTGCAGTTTTGATTTGGGGTCTGCGAGGTATATGGAGGTGGCAACTGGTTCGAAATCGGTGGATGATGGGTGGCGTTGCTTTCGATTTTCGGAAGTTGGGAACTCGTGAGGTTGACGATGCGGTGAGGTTATGGTGCAGGTATAGGTTGTACTATGGGTTTCGAATTGGTGATGTATTGTATTGTGGAGGGGCTTGGAGGATGATGATTATTTGACTGGCAGTGCGTGAAATTGAGGGGCAGTGGGGTATTTGATTGGTTTTGTGGTGGTTGATGATGAGTTGCGAGTCTGTGAGGCTGTATGTTTGGAGATAGAAGAACGTGGTGTTTAGCTTGCGAACTGTTGTTGTTTGGTATTCTGGGTATACAAGTTGGTCACGAAGTGATGGTGCGATGGGAGGCTTTTGTGCGTGGTGGATATTTGGTTAAGTTGAAGGTGGTGAGCTTGTTTCTAGACTTGACAAAAAAAAATGATGCGGTTGTCGTTGATCGTGAGGAAGAGGGAAAGCCGAGGGGCGGTAGGTGTTGAATGGGAAGGCAGTAGGGTGATTGCGAGAGGTATGGGGTCTGTAGTGCGTATGGTTATTGACAGGGGATGGAACCGATTTGTGGGTTTGATGCAGAAGAAATACACAGCAAAGAATTGTAATTTTTTTTTTTAATTTGTAAAAGGAAGAAAATGAATGTATTGATTGGAAAGGAACGAGAAAAAGGAAGGAGATATGAAAATAAGAAGCAAGTTTTTTTTTTTTTTTTTTTTTTTGAAGGTAGAAGACAAAAAGGAAATATAAAAGGGAAAAAAAATTGAAAAAGGCAAAGAAATAAATGAAAAAAAAATAAGAAGGTAAAATAAGGAGATTTGGTAGTATATTTTTTTCTTATTTGGTAGATTACGGTATGATTGAACAATACCAAATCTAACCAATCAAGATTTTTTTTTTTTTTTTTTTATACAAGAAACAAAAGGAAAGAAATAAAAAATAAAACTAACACGAATCAGAAATTAAATAAATAATAAAGTTTAATCGTTACCTCCCCGGCAACGGCGCCAAAAACTTGATCGACGCTAATCTATAAAGTAGAAAAGCGCGACATTTGTAATAAATTCTGCAAGCATACAGGTGTGTAGCATACAGGTCGAACACAGGGAGGAAAGTTAAATTTTATTATTTATATGTTTCGTGGGCGTGTTAGACAGAACTTTGGGGTTGTTTTCAATGTTGTTGAAATAATGTTATTGAAACTGCTACAAATCTGAATCTAATCAGACGTATATCAAATTCAACAACAGGAAAGAAAATAACAAGTACTAGCAAAAACAACAAAAGTAAATAATAACTGGAACAATAACAGAGAATTAAAAATAGATTTGCTGTTGAAACTAATCAAACAGTCAACACTAGTATGCAGTAACAAAGACAATAACAATATGTGTTCTACCGAATCTAATCGTGTAGATACACAAATTGTTTTAAAAGAAAAGTAAATAACTAGAACAAGAAAATTTTATTAAACTAATGGCAGTACAGAATTATGAGCTATCGATCGTTGTTACAATGAATACAATGGGTATTTATAGGGGATGTGGCCTCCATCCTATATGACTTTTGGGCCAAGAAATATCTCTTGAGATATTTTATTTACAAATAAAAGAGATATGGATATAGATTTGAGATGTTCTATGAAGATTCTCCCTCCTTGATTGCTGACATGTGGCATTTGATTGAGTTGCATTCTGGTAGATATATGTCAAGTCTTCTCCTCAATGGCAAGTAAATATGCAAGATTTTCAATTGATTTCTTTGAGAAGAAAATGTCTAGCTCTTCAAATTTTAGTGCATATGTTATATACATATAAATATATATATATATATATAATATAGCACTAGTCTCTTTATTCTTCAAAGCGACGGAGGCAATGTATATGTTCTTTTCTTCAGCAAAAAAAAAATAGGGCTTTGACGGCGGCTGAACTCAGAATATTCTATCCAAATTTCCAAGCTTTATCAGTGTGCTACAGCTTCCTTTATGATTGAAAATTTGTTGATTCCAAGAAGTAGCATTTCCTATGCAATTGGTCTTTAATTGAATGAAGGAGACATTTATTTAACAACCTGTGAAAACACATGAAAATACCCAAAGTAATATTTATTTATTTACAATAAAGATAAGATATGAGCGTAAAAATAAACACATTTCTATGTCAATCACTTCCATCCTTATTTCTCATTCCATCATAATAAATACTCTTAAAATCAATTGAAGATGGTTAGACCAAGAAAGAACTGTGAACATGGTTTCAAAACATCATACGCTTTAGAGAATAGCATACCTTCCAACTTCAAGTTAGCAAAACTGAAAACCGACAGATCTTCAAGGTTAATGAAAGGAGCAAGTAATGAGTTGGAGATATTGCACTTAGCTTCAAAGACTGATGTAACTAGAGAATTCATTGAAGAAGACTTAGTCCGAAGGTCCCTTGAAGTGGAACCTTATTAAGCAGAATCAAAGACGATGGCACCTCTTTAGTTTAGCAGTCGAATTAAGTCTCCGTCAAGTCTACTAGATAGTCCACTTTCGCAGAGTAACAATCAAGCATCAAGAGAAATGGTCAGTTCAGAAGAAAGTAATTGCCTAAGGTGGCTAGAAGACAGGGAGTTACCGGGAATACCCTTCTCCAGAGAAATAATGATGGTTGAAGTTCCATCTGGCTTAGAAGTACCACAGCTCATATATGATGGGACTATAAACCCCAAAGGGCATCTAATTATCTTTGAGAGTTACATCGATGCTTACAACGTTTCTGAAGCACTTCAATGCAAGATCTTCTTGACAACCCTTCATAAAGAAGCTAGTAAATGGCACAGGCAATATTGTGGCCCAGTTAGCACTACTTGGAAACAATTATCTACTGCCTTTAGCACACAATTCCATGTGCGGAAATACTTAGCAATCAATATTTTCGATCTAGCAAGAATTAAAAAGAAACCAGAAGAGTCACTAAACTGTTATTTGAAGAGATTTCATACTGAATCACTCAAGGTACAAAGGGAAACGAATAGAGAAAACTTATAGCTGTGCAGTTAGGATTATTAGCAGTGTCCCCCTTTCTAAAAGAGCCTATCTTAAGGGAATGTGAAAGATTAGGCGATTTCT
Source organism: Allium sativum (assembly GCA_030737875.1). NCBI lineage: Eukaryota > Viridiplantae > Streptophyta > Magnoliopsida > Asparagales > Amaryllidaceae > Allium > Allium sativum. Next base: position 80,423,032 of record CM060925.1, read on the forward strand.
ATTATAGAGCCGACAAATTCATCCGTGTGGAAGCGATGCTTAACACGAAGAATACCTTGAAATAAGATCAAAAGGCAGAAGAATTCAGATTCAATTCTCTCGCAGAAGGCACATCAAAGTCGGGGAAAGAAAAAGATTATTGTTCCTATCAAAAGGCTGAAGGACACAAAACCATCAATTCATGAATTGATTAAAAGAAACCAAGCCAAAAAGAAAATAAAGCCTAACTGAGAAGTTTGGAGTAAAACCAGTAGATAAGTGGTCGAAGGCACCACAACATGGGAATGAGGACTTAACAATAAGTCTCCTATATCAATTGATTACTTTTATTAGTCGTTTAACTTTTTCTTTTTGCTTATGATCAAACAAATATTAATATAAGTTCAAGTGATATTACAGGTAAAAACCAAACCCTGGTTAAGCTTATCCATATAAGGAAAGCTCGAAGGGAGCACTAAAAGCACGCCCAGCCTTTGCTTATGTCTCATCCTATAGAAAGGAATGAAGGCTCAAAAGGGAGTATTTAAAGAATGCAATGCATGAATAAGAGCATGACAGAATTAATAGTCAAAGACAAGCTTCAATGGAAGCCTCCAGGGGAAATACACGACAAAGAAAGGATTAAATGCTAATTATTGCTTAGCTTAAATGAGATTTCTTAAAATCTTATCTCCTTTATCTTTAAATTTCATAAAATATCTTTATCAAACATGTTATGTTGACATATTTAAATATGTCCACTACTACAAAAGTGGGCCTATTCGACACTAATGCATGCGTTGTAAGCAATGCGTTGCAAAAGCTATGTTTTTTAACCTTCTACAATAGCACTCAAATGTTGTTGCATAGATGTGAATGCATTGTTATGGTGGGAATTTTTGTGTTGTGATGTGTAGCACCAGTTAAAAGCATTGCGTTACACTAGTTAAAAGTACACCTCATCAATCTACACCAACATTAATGAAAAATCATAGCCATCAATCCACATTGATCAATCCACGTTACCCTTCCTCTGTTTCTTGCTAAGATTTTCATTCCCACGGTACTTCTTTTCATTTCTCCACCATCCAGATCCCTAACACCAAAATCAACCTTTACTCCACCAAAATCTAACTTTTAACTTCCTAGATTTAGGTTGTATGCCCTTTTCAGCAAAACCAACCTTCCTCTAATTTCCTGGATTCCATCTCATATTCTTCAGAGATGTAAATATACTCTCGTCTCTCATCTGAAGGAACCGAAGAAAGAAAAACGCGTATCCATAATTCCAAACAGGTCAATTTCGTCTTGCGCTGTAGAGAGCAAATCATAAATCAAGAAGAAGGGGAGTAACGAAAATTTTGGTGAAGAATAGAACTGCAGGTTGATTAATTCAAGTAAGAAACCCTAATTTGATATCTTTTATTTTTTATATGCTGATTTATTTCATGTACAATTCGCTATAGAAACTTAACAATAGAAAATTATGAAAAAAGATTGGTTCAACATTTCGGCTGCAATCGCTTGGAAATGGGGACAAGTTCCTCTTCTATCCATTCCTTTTCTCGTTCTCCCTCTTTCGTTTCTTCCTTCTTCATCTTATATTCTCCTCCATCGACTTGCTTTCTCCACGCCTGAGCCTTGCAGTCGTTCTCCTCTCAAGCCCACTGTCTTGCCCCGGATCTGAATCAGTTTCCTCCTTTTCCCCAATCTGGATTTTGATGAGCCTCTCGAGATGACTCTCGCGCGGTCACCCTAACCTCTTTTACCAAATTAACCACTTGATTTCATGAAAGGCCCACAAAAGAGACTGTTCCAGCTAACGTGGGTCAGATACTACTGGTGTTGGGTAACGATGGTGCTCTGGGGTTTGATGTGGGTTTCTTTTTGAAGGGTTTTGCGTCTTGGTTTAATTGGGCTATTTGGTTATTCCAGTTTCACTTCTAAAATCTTGGTTTGAGAGGTTGGTTTTGGGGATGGGAAGTTTTTTCTCTCATCTACACCAATGCCTAAATCTGCTATCATGGGAAGCTGTTGCTCCAAACTGGCTGCTTATGTTTTGGTGCTCCACTTTTTTACACCCACCCCCTCTCATGTCAGCTAACTTGGTATGGCTTGGATGTCATATGTATTATGTAATCTACTATGGTTTGCTTGTGGTCTATACTGCTTGGAAATGTTCCTTGTGACATTCTATCAAGTGCACGTTAATTGATAGTTGTGTTTTTGCTTCTCGGCGATAGCCTAGCGATGGTGAAGCACGGTAGTTTTGTTGGTTTTTTCTTATACTTGGAGAAATTTTCTTATTCCATGCAGTCAATCCTTGTCAAACTATATGGAATGGCCTCTATGTCAAAAGTTAATGGAAGGGTTGGTGCTGATTTGTTGCTGGTGGTGACGTGGGTCCTGCAACTAAGCAAAGTACTCCTCTTACGTAAATTATGGGTATGGTCAGTAGGCCATTGCCTTGGGTAGTGTTGTTGTCCTGCTCACCAATCATGTCATCGTGCCCTATATAGTTGCTACAGTTATGTCACTTGTATTAGAAGTTTTAGTCTAAGGAAACAACTTCAACTTCTGGAGTTCAACAGTCCTGCTAATGTTAAGGTTATATATTTTTCTTTCTACAACTTTTAAAATGCTTTGTATATAATTATTTTGAGATCAAAACTTCTTTTTTGCTAGAAAATGAATGTTAAATGTACCTTATAACTAATAAAAGAAAATGGAAATAGATACTGAATAATGTTGGTGTCCTTACCTTTAAAAAGTGATGACAGACGATTAGTTTCAATGTTATTACAACTATCAATTTTGCATTATATTTAACAATTTCTTGTGATTCCCCTCTTCTACGTATATTAATATATTTATAGCTCAAGCTCTACTATGTCATTGTCATCATCAGTACTCTCAATTTCTAGTTCTTCTTAATAATGTTTCAGGAGCATTATTCTTGAAGCATCCAAATAACGTTCCGCTTGGGATGATGGGTCTGTTTTAATTATGTATTCCATATAACATTTGGGACAAACATCATTGATAAGTATACACTGATGTTGAAAGGTCATAGATATAAATGGATCCATGTGCTAGTAAATAATTTGGCACATTCACATTAGGCTACACTTTGAATGGTAGGTGTGAATGCATGTGCGAGCATGCATGTCAAGTTCCTATCTAGGTAGAGAGCACTCAATGTAATTTAAAGCTATAATAAATATTGTCTTCTCATTTATTGTTTTTTCCCACCTAATTTGATTTCGTTGAATCCTGCATGTATAGATAATTGTAGCTCAAACCTCAGTCTATTACTAACATGAGTTAAGAATCACTAATTTAAGTATCACTAATCATATTTTAGGGGCATTTACAACAAATAACAAATATTGAGATCGACAATACCTATAGGAAGATAGTTGTTTTTATGCCATAACCAAAAGCCATCAATCCCTCAACTTGTTTAATATTGTGCAGTGGCAGGTAGGGAACAACACTTCTTCCATCAACAGTTTATTTGATTCTAATCATTGCTCTAAGATCAATAGCTCTGCTTTGCACAATCTCTCATGTTGTTTAGAACCAGATATTGGGCAATACTGTGCAGCTTTAGCAACAAAAAATAGTATGAAAAGTTTTCTGCATATGAATGTTATTATATTTTTACAGAAACTATAAGCATATAACAAACAATCTACTATACATAGACTGAGATGATGTCGGAATCTATAGACGACGCTCTAGACAATGATGAATCCAGAAAGCACAGAAAGGTATTGAAATTCAAAATAAATCCAGACATTTTTGTTTCCTTGCTTTTCTTTTCTTAATTCTATTGAAGGTTCATGTAAAAACAGAGAGGAACTGGCATCTATCCGCATAATACTGCTAATAAAGTACTTGCCTGAGCATATTATTTAAATTGTACTTTTAAATTATGTACTTGATCATATATATTGACATTTGTGGTATATTTGAATATTGGTATGGTATGTAGAATGTTTTGGATAGTTCGAATATGACGATGAATGTTTTGGATGAGTTTCTTCTATGTACAAAATTGGTATTGCAAAAATTTTAATTAAAGCGTTGTATATCCTTTCTTCTATTGTAGCATTTGCCTTATTCTACTGTCGCGTTTGCCTTTTTTCTGATGTTACATTTTAAGATAATGGTGTTGCGTTACATAATACAGTGGTGTTGCATTAAATAAAATATTATTAATTCCACATGGTACGTGGGACCCACAGCTGACATGGCGTGTGACACGTATGTAGCTGACGTGGAGAGATGATGTGTCATGTGACACGTAGGCAGATGACGTGGCTCTACTATCATGACCTGGCAGCCAGACTCAAAATAATGCTTAAGGCAATGTTGTATATCGTTGCATTACTTGCAAGTATTGTTGCATTAGGGTTATAGTGCAACACTTTCTTTCTGTGGCAGTAGATGGGTAAAAGTGTTGCCTTAGAGGGCTAAGGCAATAGTCGTAGATGCCACGCCCCTCTGGTGTTGCCTATTTGAAAAAATGGGCTAATGCAACGCTTTTTCGATCTAAGGCCACATAAAACTAGTGCCAATTTTTCCACTTTTGTAGTAGTGTTCTATGAAAGGTGTAGAGCATGCCCTTGATAAAAGATACCCAACAAAGCCTTCGGAAGAAAAGGAAAATCAATAAAGCCTTTGGAAGAAAAGACAAATAAATAAATCCTTCAGAAGAAAAGGCAAACCGAAAAAGCCTTCAGAAGAAAAGGCTGTAATAACTCGGAAAATCTGGGCCAGTTTAAAATTTTTATTTTGGCAATTTTAGCGAATTTTGATTATTTAAAATGAATTATTTTAAATAATATCGACGAGAAATTTATTTTGAATATAATTCGAACGTATATATTTTATACGTCGTCGTTAGAATATAAATAATTATATATAATTATAAATAGAATTGAAAATGGCGCGGTAGTTCGATAATTCGATTTCAAACTTCAATTGAATGTACCGGGTGCAAAACAATCCGGATTGTAGTGAAACCAAAAACATTAGGATCTAATTGATAATATCTTTTCAACGGATCCGAATAATCGAAATTTCATAGCGGGAATCAAAAGATATGTCCAGTTGAAATTTCTGAATAGTCGCTATGGAATTCAGGCCCTTAAAAATGGACATTTTGCAAACGACCTCGGATTTCGACGAAACTAGTTTTGTTGGGTCCGTGATGTAAAGTTATTGCTAGGTTTCAAATTTCATAATTTTTCGAATCAATATGTGAGCGTGGCAAAAGAAAACGCGTTTGACTAGTTTCAGTTGATTTTAATCAACTGGAAAATGGCCATTTTTCTAACGGTCTTAGAATTCGACGAAACTAGTTTTGTTAGGACCGTATCGTCAATACGAAGCTAGAGAATATTTTTCTGGAATTTTTCTAGTTAGTATGTGACCATGGTAAATTGAATTGTACGTTTAAAATTGAATATATAGATTTATAATGTAATTTTGATGAAAGCTGATTGAAACAACCGAATTGACTTATGAAACATATTCCATTGTGTCCGGAATGGAGGTATTACGCTAGGGGCGACAGTCGTTGGGTTTGATTTGGTGTTCGTCACGATAAACTAGTATTTTTAGAATTTAAATATTAAAAATATTATATATAAATAATTTAGGGCCAATCAGAATTCACAAAATTAAAACCCTAATTCTCCGCCCCCGTTCAAGCCGATGTACGGCGGAATTTGTCCAGATTTCTCCATCAAAATTCGTTCAATCCAAGCAGTAATTCGAAGAGATTATTAAACGAAAATAAAGAGGATCCCTTGATCTTCGAATCCACACCAGTGTGATCTGAATCCGTTGAGCGTTGGGTGCGATTTTCGAGCATGAACTGGAGTCATTCACGGTGGATTCTTGTAGCGGTGGAGCCACCGATCTCGACGTCGTTCATGGCACCTTCCGATCCAGGTCCGACGGCATGTACCTGAGGCGGCGCCGGCTTCTTTGTGTAGAGCTCTAGTTCGACAACACTGAGCATAAAACAGTGAGCTTTTCCCCCTTTCCTTTCCCTTCTTTGTATTTTGTTTTATTTTAATTATTTATGTATAAAATCTGAAATTATTTATGTATAAAATCTGAAATTATTTATGTATAAAATCTGAAATTATTTATTTTATAAAATCTGAAAATTTTAAAATAAAAAGGTTAGAATTTAAAAATAAAATATACATAAGGTTTTTAAAATAAAATATACATAAGGTTTTTAAAATAAAATATACATAAGGTTTTAAAAATAAAATTAGCATATGGTTTTAGAAATAAAAACCAGATTTTTATAAATATGATTTTTAAATATATGAAAAAGCGATGAATTAAAAATGTGATTTTTATATATTGAACTTCGAATTAAAAATGTGATTTTTATATATTGAACTTCGAATTAAAAATGTGATTTTTATATATTGAACTTCGAATTAAAAATTCGATTTCTATACATGTAGTGGCTACGGGCGACGAAGGTGACGAAGATGCGACAGCGATGAAGATTTCTATCAATGAAGTGCTGTGGAGCTAGGATAGCTATCGGTGAGAACTTCTCACCTTTCAATTTAAATTTTCTAGTTATATATATATACTAGGATGCAGACGGTGCTTAGTAGCACCCGACACAATCGTCCACAGACCATGGACTTGTTTGTTTGGTTGCATAAATTAGTTAGATGAATTGATTTGTTTGGTGAAATGAATGGATTGATTGATGTGTGAATGGCGTGGGCCTTCACTAGACCGGGGATAAGGCTAGGCCTCGTCCCGTTTCTAGTATCGTGCCGTTATGCCGCCGAAATTTTCTAAAATAAGTTAGAAAAATAACAATATCATTTTATAGAATAAATGAATTGAATAAGAATTCATATGTCGAAATAAAATGTTTTGTCGTTAAAAATATAATTTTTAACGTGAATGTGAATAAATAAATATTCATTTACAAACCAGACGGTTTGTTTATGTACACCTATTTGAAGGACATTGATCGGGTCGATAAATTTTACACATCGCCCAACTGCACGAATAAAATCTGTGTTTGATTGTTTGAAACCCCACACGGGTGTTGGGATGAATTTTGAAGTTCACTCATCCTGATTGATTAAATATGTCGATCGATTGATTGACAGGCTGCTATAAGCGTTAGATATCTATATTTGATGCTTATACAGTGTAGTGCACTTTGGTTGATGGTTGATTATTTTTCAATGCTATTATATGTGTGTAATGTAGGAAAATCCATATAATTAACTTTATATGGTAATTGATTGGGCCTCATTCCAATTTGAAAAATAAAGAATATTATAAAATAAAGGTTCATGTGTTGACAGTACTCATCCATTGAGATTGGTCATGTGTTGAACGAAATATTTTGATAATAACAACTATTTTGAAAAAGAAATATTTGAAATAGAATATTTGAAAATAGAAATTTATGAAGCCGTGTTGATTAGATTGACGCCATTTTGACGTGAACGATATTTATATCGAATTGAAAACGATTTCGAAATGAATTGAGTTGAAAACGATTTCGAAATGAATTGAATTGAAAACGATTTCGAAATGAATTGAATTGAAAACGATTTCGAAATGAATTGAATTGAAAACGATTTCGAAATGAATTGAATTGAAAACGATTTCGAAATGAATTGAATTGAAAACGATTTCGAAATGAATTGAATTGAAAACGATTTCGAAATGAATTGAATTGAAAACGATTTCGAAATGAATTGAATTGAAAACGATTTCGAAATGAATTGAATTGAAAACGATTTCGAAATGAATTGAATTGAAAACGATTTCGAAATGAATTGAATTGAAAACGATTTCGAAATGAATTGAATTGAAAACGATTTCGAAATGAATTGAATTGAAAACGATTTCGAAATGAATTGAATTGAAAACGATTTCGAAATGAATTGAATTGAAAACGATTTCGAAATGAATTGAATTGAAAACGATTTCGAAATGAATTGAATTGAAAACGACTTCGAAATGAATTGAATTGAAAACGATTTCGAAATGAATTGAATTGAAAACGATTTCGAAATGAATTGAATTGAAAACGATTTCGAAATGAATTGAGTTGAAAACGATTTCGAAATGAATTGAATTGAAAACGATTTCGAAATGAATTGAATTGAAAACGATTTCGAAATGAATTGAATTGAAAAACGATTTCGAAATGAATTGAATTGGAAACGAATTCAAATTGAATTGAAATTTGAATTGAATAAGAATGAATTTTAAAACGAATTTATAAAGAAGAATTCAATTTCGATTTGAATTGAAATGGAAGTTGAAATTGCTTTTGAAACGAATTTAAAACTATTTATATAATTCGTTTTAAATAGAAATCGACGATATATATATTATATATATTATATATATATAATATAATGGCCTGAATAGAACGCGCCGCGCCGCGGCAGTTCGTGAATTTCGACCATTCATTTCAAACGGACATTACGGGAGATCCGACCGTCGGATTCTCCTAAAACCGGAACCGTTGGGTTCGTATCGAAAAGAGCTTTCTAACGAATATTAGAAATTTGAAATCTAACGGTTGGATTTGGAGTTACGTCCAAATCAAATTTGAAAAAGGTCGCTGTAAGTGCAGTTCGATGGCCATTGATGGAAATCGACTATACGGGCCTTGATAAAATTATTAAAAATAGTAATAATTTGTGTAAAATCATAAGAAATGATTTAGAAAGGATTGGGATGAAAAACTCCATATCTGAAAGGATAAAAATAGATTTTTATCGAAATGAACTAGTTTTTAACTAGAATTATAATTCTATTTATTTTTAAATAAATAAATTGAATTTGAAAAGGGTTTTGAAAATAACCAAAATTTCCAATGATTGCATTGGAGTGGATTTGAATCGAAATTGTCTTCGGAATATTTCGATGTTGGAATTCGTGATTATACAGATGTTGTTATGGAAATTTGAAAGATATATATTTATATCGTTATTTCCAATACGACATTTGTTAGTCGTAGAATTTGATATTGAATATAAGCCGATATATTTTCTATTCAGAGCCTTGTATTGAATATCAAATGTGATTTGGGTTTGTCGTGAATGGTGTCTTCACTAACACTGTTCTTGAACCCAGTTGAGAAAAAAATTAAATCTTTTTATATAGATTTAATGAAGTGTATCAATTAAATGATATTAATTTGGAATTGAATTGGTATTGATTTTTGGGTTTATCGTGAACAATGTTTTAAATAACTCTTGTTCTTTAACCCGATAATTAATGGAATGTGATTTTGGGTTTATCGTGAACCGTGTTTTTTAAATGACACTGATTCTTTAACCCAGTTAAAGATTAAAACTAAGTGGAGTTTTAATGAATCTTTAAATAGATTGAAAAGATCGAGAATGGAGTATCACCAGTTTTACTCCAAGCGATAGTTAAATCTTTAATTAGATTTGAATGTGAAATGGTAATTGAATTACCGATAACACTGTGGTGTTAGATATGAAGTACTACCAGTTTTACTTCATGGGATGAATAGGTTGGGATTGGGAAATAAAATAAATGATTACTTCGGTGTGGTTCGCTAATCCCGACTAGTTTGAATTGATATTCAAAGGATTTAAAGAATAAATTTAAAGAATTTATCTTGGATAAAATTAATGGGAACTTTTCCCAAAGTATAGGAATATTTGAATAAAAGAATATTCTGAATTGGAATGAGGCGTATGTTGTGTTTGTGTAACACTTTTATAATATATACGCGAGTTATTCAGAAAGACCGGGTTTATCCCATTCTGAATAACTGATTCGACGTGGTGTCGAAGATGAAGACGGTGGTCGAAGACCGGAAGTCTTCACGTCGTTTGGGTGATTACTGATGATCTTGATTGGGCTGTACACCCAAGAAGATGGAAACAGTTGGTGATCGTCCAGACGTGCTTGGAGATCGATGGATATGCGGGGTACTAGGTGCCTCCGGTTTCGTTCAGACCTAGAACGGACTAGTAAATGGACTGTGTGTCTGACATTGGATTTTAGTCCGTGTGATTGATCTCTATTAAATATATATCTGTTTGGCGGCGGAGAATTTATTCTCTTGCTTAACGCCCTTCTCTGAGACGTATGAGCTCAGGGGTTATATATTGATGGATATCAAACGCATGGAGTGAATTGCCTGTGTGGCATGCCTAAGTGGCAATTGATCGAGGCTTCTGTTGAAAAGCAAAGTCTTGTGGTGATGATCAAAGCAAGGCCTTTGTGGCGTAGCTTTGTGTAACGTTTGCTTCGCGAGTTTCACACCCGGTATGAACCAAAAACGGGAGAGGACGTCAGGGAGGGCATGCGTTTCTTTCTAGCTAGAAGTGGCGTCAGTGGTTTTACACGCCCTGACGAGTTTGACTTATGTGGTTGTTGCTGTTGCGAGGCGCCTCGGATTGATCGGTCGTTCTCGAACCGATGGAGTCATTTAGTTGGCTCGTTTACGCCCCATAGGGCGGGGAAATGCATGTTCAGGGTTTAAGTTTAATCCACATCGGTGGACTGGCCCTGAGGATCCAAGGGCCCACCTGTGTCTGGGTCCTGAGGCACGGGCTAGAGCGTCTCGAATCGGTTGAGGACTATCTTTTGCCTCGGTTCATAGATGGAAACCCAATTTCCAAATATGTGACTTTGCGATTTTGATTGTATAACCTATATATGGCGACATAGTGGTATGGGGCATTCATGCCGCCTATGATTGATACTTATGATTTGAAGTTGTTTTATACACTATGCACTTACAATAGTATCAAATGATTTGTTTTAAACGTATCAAGCATTCTTTGGCTGTTATAAGGGAAAACCCTATCCCCCGGCTTGCGTTGCATTGTGTGATAGGACCTGGGTCTTATAACAGCTTCATTTTTCTTTATTTAGCATTGCGCTGTTGTTTTATGCACTGGTATTCTTGGGAGGAAACCCGTTCCGTGTTATACGGCGTGGTCCCTTGATTTACCTAACTTTAAAATAAAGAATAACTGTTTTAGTTCTCACACCAGTCCCATGACTGACCTGGAGTTTATTGTTTTAACCTAAACTCTGGGTGTCCTTATTTTGACACGGGCAGCTAGTAGTTTTGGTTTTTTTGCAGATTTATATTCACAGGATCCTGGTTTTCAGCTGGAGCGATATCCGGAAAGCTTTGTATCCGTATATCTCTTCTAGTTGTATATTGTATTATTTTCCGCTGCTATGTATTTAAATGTAATTTAAATCTCTGATATTTCTGTGTAATATTCATTTATACCCTGTATATTCTGGTAATCTGATGCGTTGTTGTAATATGCAATGAAATGTTCTTTTATATGCGTTCTGATTTGTCGTGTTCTCAAACGATAGGGCGTTTCAAATGGTTTAGATCGGTTTAACGACTGATTCGGATCGAGCGAAATTCCTTGCCGTCACAGTTGGTATCAGAGCTTTGGTTTACAAAGCTTAGAGAACAAGACACATTAGAACCGTACGAAAGAATTCATCAGATATTGGGTTAGTAATATCCAATAGGAATGACTCGTTAGAGATGGGATCAGTAGTATCCTAGAACGAGTGTGAAGAGTATGTTTTTGAGAATGAAAACAAATTTTGTTTTGAAAATCTAAATCAATTATTCGTATTTGATTATTTATTTATATTGATTTGGACCGTTCAGTATATAAAATTTTTGCATATACGCCTTGCAAACGTGTATTTGAAATTTTAATATACTGGATAGATATAGAATCACACTCTAGTCGCCCAAAGATAATTTTGGTAATGCGGCCGCATTATCAATATTTATATTCGTGTTTCGAAGGTGTGATATCTATATATTTCCATTAGACTGGTGTGAGAACCAAAACTAATATAACTAGAACACATTGTTGTGAATTGGCATCAAAAACAAGATTTTCAGTATATGATCAAAATTATCAATTTGAAACGTTAATTCACTAATTGATTGATGTTTGTGTTGTTTGTTTAATTGTTTGATAATTTTGAACCTTTATGCCTAATTGAACCAAATATTGAATTGTATTGAAATTTGGTCGCATTTGCTTGCATATACTTGTACTTACATTGAACAGGTCATAGCAAGGAGGCTAGAGCAGAGAATAAAATTTGTTTGCCCGACAAATAGGTACATGTTTACTACATAATTTACTGTTTTGTTTGGGTGAAGATGATTTTATGAGCCTATTGGCTAGCCGCTTGGCTTTTTCTTTTTCTTTTTGAGATCTGAAGGACCGGGGAAGCTATTTGAAATTCCCCGATGCTCCCGTTGCAGGGGAGGTTATGGCGAAATTTTTCGAAAATTTAGGGTGTTAGCCAATTTTTTGAAATTTTTGAAAATTCTCAGAAACTGAAAAGTTGGAGAATGGAAGCCAAATCGAACGTAGAGCTGAATAATCAAACCACTTTCGACTTTGTTCCTTTTCGGGGACGAAAAGTTTTAAGTGGGGGAGATTGTAATAACCCGGAAAATCTGGGCCAGTTTAAAATTTTTATTTTGGCAATTTTAGCGAATTTTGATTATTTAAAATGAATTATTTTAAATAATATCGACGAGAAATTTATTTTGAATATAATTCGAACGTATATATTTTATACGTCGTCGTTAGAATATAAATAATTATATATAATTATAAATAGAATTGAAAATGGCGCGGTAGTTCGATAATTCGATTTCAAACTTCAATTGAATGTACCGGGTGCAAAACAATCCGGATTGTAGTGAAACCAAAAACATTAGGATCTAATTGATAATATCTTTTCAACGGATCCGAATAATCGAAATTTCATAGCGGGAATCAAAAGATATGTCCAGTTGAAATTTCTGAATAGTCGCTATGGAATTCAGGCCCTTAAAATGGACATTTTGCAAACGACCTCGGATTTCGACGAAACTAGTTTTGTTGGGTCCGTGATGTAAATTTATTGCTAGGTTTCAAATTTCATAATTTTTCGAATCAATATGTGAGCGTGGCAAAAGAAAACGCGTTTGACTAGTTTCAGTTGATTTTAATCAACTGGAAAATGGCCATTTTTCTAACGGTCTTAGAATTCGACGAAACTAGTTTTGTTAGGACCGTATCGTCAATACGAAGCTAGAGAATATTTTTCTGGAATTTTTCTAGTTAGTATGTGACCATGGTAAATTGAATTGTACGTTTAAAATTGAATATATAGATTTATAATGTAATTTTGATGAAAGCTGATTGAAACAACCGAATTGACTTATGAAACATATTCCATTGTGTCCGGAATGGAGGTATTACGCTAGGGGCGACAGTCGTTGGGTTTGATTTGGTGTTCGTCACGATAAACTAGTATTTTTAGAATTTAAATATTAAAAATATTATATATAAATAATTTAGGGCCAATCAGAATTCACAAAATTAAAACCCTAATTCTCCGCCCCCATTCAAGCCGATGTACGGCGGAATTTGTCCAGATTTCTCCATCAAAATTCGTTCAATCCAAGCAGTAATTCGAAGAGATTATTAAACGAAAATAAAGAGGATCCCTTGATCTTCGAATCCACACCAGTGTGATCTGAATCCGTTGAGCGTTGGGTGCGATTTTCGAGCATGAACTGGAGTCGTTCACGGTGGATTCTTGTAGCGGTGGAGCCACCGATCTCGACGTCGTTCATGGCACCTTCCGATCCAGGTCCGACGGCATGTACCTGAGGCGGCGCCGGCTTCTTTGTGTAGAGCTCTAGTTCGACAACACTGAGCATAAAACAGTGAGCTTTTCCCCCTTTCCTTTCCCTTCTTTGTATTTTGTTTTATTTTAATTATTTATGTATAAAATCTGAAATTATTTATGTATAAAATCTGAAATTATTTATGTATAAAATCTGAAATTATTTATTTTATAAAATCTGAAAATTTTAAAATAAAAAGGTTAGAATTTAAAAATAAAATATACATAAGGTTTTTAAAATAAAATATACATAAGGTTTTTAAAATAAAATATACATAAGGTTTTAAAAATAAAATTAGCATATGGTTTTAGAAATAAAAACCAGATTTTTATAAATATGATTTTTAAATATATGAAAAAGCGATGAATTAAAAATGTGATTTTTATATATTGAACTTCGAATTAAAAATGTGATTTTTATATATTGAACTTCGAATTAAAAATGTGATTTTTATATATTGAACTTCGAATTAAAAATTCGATTTCTATACATGTAGTGGCTACGGGCGACGAAGGTGACGAAGATGCGATAGCGATGAAGATTTCTATCAATGAAGTGCTGTGGAGCTAGGATAGCTATCGGTGAGAACTTCTCACCTTTCAATTTAAATTTTCTAGTTATATATATATACTAGGATGCAGACGGTGCTTAGTAGCACCCGACACAATCGTCCACAGACCATGGACTTGTTTGTTTGGTTGCATAAATTAGTTAGATGAATTGATTTGTTTGGTGAAATGAATGGATTGATTGATGTGTGAATGGCGTGGGCCTTCACTAGACCGGGGATAAGGCTAGGCCTCGTCCCGTTTCTAGTATCGTGCCGTTATGCCGCCGAAATTTTCTAAAATAAGTTAGAAAAATAACAATATCATTTTATAGAATAAATGAATTGAATAAGAATTCATATGTCGAAATAAAATGTTTTGTCGTTAAAAATATAATTTTTAACGTGAATGTGAATAAATAAATATTCATTTACAAACCTGACGGTTTGTTTATGTACACCTATTTGAAGGACATTGATCGGGTCGATAAATTTTACACATCGCCCAACTGCACGAATAAAATCTGTGTTTGATTGTTTGAAACCCCACATGGGTGTTGGGATGAAATTTGAAGTTCACTCATCCTGATTGATTAAATATGTCGATCGATTGATTGACAGGCTGCTATAAGCGTTAGATATCTATATTTGATGCTTATACAGTGTAGTGCACTTTGGTTGATGGTTGATTATTTTTCAATGCTATTATATGTGTGTAATGTAGGAAAATCCATATAATTAACTTTATATGGTAATTGATTGGGCCTCATTCCAATTTGAAAAATAAAGAATATTATAAAATAAAGGTTCATGTGTTGACAGTACTCATCCATTGAGATTGGTCATGTGTTGAACGAAATATTTCGATAATAACAACTATTTTGAAAAAGAAATATTTGAAATAGAATATTTGAAAATAGAAATTTATGAAGCCGTGTTGATTAGATTGACGCCATTTTGACGTAAACGATATTTATATCGAATTGAAAACGATTTCGAAATGAATTGAGTTGAAAACGATTTCGAAATGAATTGAATTGAAAACGATTTCGAAATGAATTGAATTGAAAACGATTTCGAAATGAATTGAATTGAAAATGATTTCGAAATGAATTGAATTGAAAACGATTTCGAAATGAATTGAATTGAAAACGATTTCGAAATGAATTGAATTGAAAACGATTTTGAAATGAATTGAAAACGATTTCGAAATGAATTGAATTGAAAACGATTTCGAAATGAATTGAATTGAAAACGATTTCGAAATGAATTGAATTGAAAACGATTTCGAAATGAATTGAATTGAAAACGATTTCGAAATGAATTGAATTGAAAACGACTTCGAAATGAATTGAATTGAAAACGATTTCGAAATGAATTGAATTGAAAACGATTTCGAAATGAATTGAATTGAAAACGATTTCGAAATGAATTGAATTGAAAACGACTTCGAAATGAATTGAATTGAAAACGATTTCGAAATGAATTGAATTGAAAACGATTTCGAAATGAATTGAATTGAAAACGATTTCGAAATGAATTGAGTTGAAAACGATTTCGAAATGAATTGAATTGAAAACGATTTCGAAGTGAATTGAATTGAAAACGATTTCGAAATGAATTGAATTGAAAAACGATTTTGAAATGAATTGAATTGAAAACGAATTCAAATTGAATTGAAATTTGAATTGAATAAGAATGAATTTTAAAACGAATTTATAAAGAAGAATTCAATTTCGATTTGAATTGAAATGGAAGTTGAAATTGCTTTTGAAACGAATTTAAAACTATTTATATAATTCGTTTTAAATAGAAATCGACGATATATATATTATATATATTATATATATATAATATAATGGCCTGAATAGAACACGCCGCGCCGCGGCAGTTCGTGAATTTCGACCATTCATTTCAAACGGACATTACGGGAGATCCGACCGTCGGATTCTCCTAAAACCGGAACCGTTGGGTTCGTATCGAAAAGAGCTTTCTAACGAATATTAGAAATTTGAAATCTAACGGTTGGATTTGGAGTTACGTCCAAATCAAATTTGAAAAAGGTCGCTGTAAGTGCAGTTCGATGGCCATTGATGGAAATCGACTATACGGGCCTTGATAAAATTATTAAAAATAGTAATAATTTGTGTAAAATCATAAGAAATGATTTAGAAAGGATTGGGATGAAAAACTCCATATCTGAAAGGATAAAAATAGATTTTTATCGAAATGAACTAGTTTTGAACTAGAATTATAATTCTATTTATTTTTAAATAAATAAATTGAATTTGAAAAGGGTTTTGAAAATAACCAAAATTTCCAATGATTGCATTGGAGTGGATTTGAATCGAAATTGTCTTCGGAATATTTCGATGTTGGAATTCGTGATTATACAGATGTTGTTATGGAAATTTGAAAGATATGTATTTATATCGTTATTTCCAATACGACATTTGTTAGTCGTAGAATTTGATATTGAATATAAGCCGATATATTTTCTATTCAGAGCCTTGTATTGAATATCAAATGTGATTTGGGTTTGTCGTGAATGGTGTCTTCACTAACACTGTTCTTGAACCCAGTTGAGAAAAAAATTAAATCTTTTTATATAGATTTAATGAAGTGTATCAATTAAATGATATTTAATTGGAATTGAATTGGTATTGATTTTTGGGTTTATCGTGAACAATGTTTTAAATAACACTTGTTCTTTAACCCGATAATTAATGGAATGTGATTTTGGGTTTATCGTGAACCGTGTTTTTTAAATGACACTGATTCTTTAACCCAGTTAAAGATTAAAACTAAGTGGAGTTTTAATGAATCTTTAAATAGATTGAAAAGATCGAGAATGGAGTATCACCAGTTTTACTCCAAGCGATAGTTAAATCTTTAATTAGATTTGAACGTGAAATGGTAATTGAATTACCGATAACACTGTGGTGTTAGATATGAAGTACTACCAGTTTTACTTCATGGGATGAATAGGTTGGGATTGGGAAATAAAATAAATGATTACTTCGGTGTGGTTCTGTAACGTCCCGCCTTTTTGACCGTCTCAAATCGGTATTTAAACCAACTTAAAACGTCCAAATTTGACGGATCGTTATTTAGCTTATAGAGTTTAAAATGGAATCAACACAGACAATACCGAATAAATAGATAACATAAAATTGAACACCGGAATAGATTTTTATTTATCATCAAAATTTTTGAGTACAATATTATACAGCGGAATTAAAACAATTTGAACATAGGAAAATCTTTACTGTTTTAAAATATCTTCAGAGTGCGCCTCCTGAAACCCCCAGCTTTGCCAATCCTCGAATCCTAAGCTGAAATCTTTAAATCTGTATTTGCTCGAGTCTGACCCGAGCGTTCCATGCAAAACATAAAACACTCGAGTCAGGATTAATCATTGTTCAAGTAAATTAACTTCAATAGAAACTGAAATAAAATAATTTATCCTAACATCAATTGTAACGGTTGTGAAGTATCTATTCTTATCAATGGACAGCGCCTGTTCAATATCAGTTTGGATTTAAGTATAGGACCACCCCATATCAGTTATATTTCGGTAGTATCTGTGCTTTATCCGTTTTTCATATCAATGTGTACATACAAGAATTTGGCACACATGTAAGCAAGCAAGGAACCAAGACCAACCAGCCAACAATAATACATCAAAAACAGTTTCAGCAAACCAATTTCAGCTTTCCTCTCCATATTTTTCATGGATTACATATTCAGTCCTTTGTTATATAGGGTAGTAATTTAGATTTCCGAAGCATTAGATAACCAATTGACAGATTTTGAATGTAACATTTCATAATGGATAATGCAACATTTTCTACAAGACAGTCCTACACCAAAAACCATTCAAGAATAAATTAGCTGGTTTTTATTAATTATTATTTCCATTTTCTTCTTCCTTCCCTTTATTTTCTCATTGAACCAAGACACTCCTAAATGTGTGCATTGGACAGGTACACCCAGTGTAATTTAAAACCTACAGGAGTTCAAACTATAGAAGGGAGGTTTTCAACCTTTCACTCATATACCCATGGCTATAGCGCATGTTAGATAGAATTAACAATACTTGGTTATGCCCTGTCTGTCTTGCAAAAGCAAGAACAACGCCACTACATCAATGAGAACACTCATACTGTCAACATTTACTAGGTACACCATGTTTCCCCAGATCACACATATCAGCCCATGCTCCTAGTTTAGGTATCCATAATGGACTATCAACTTTTGCAAATCAGTAGTGTATCAGCTTACCAAATGGCATATCAGTTTTTAATAACATGACAGGTTTCAGCATGTAACGTGAACAGTTTCAGCATATGACATGAACAGTTTTCAGCATATTCAGGTGTATACATGCAATACAAGGGAAACTCAAAGCTAAAGCAAAAGAGAGCACTCACTCTGGAATATAACTTTGACAGCCAAAGGATTCAATAAATTCATCCAAAAGTTTACTGCATATTTTGCTAAGCACTCTAGCAAATGATAAACAGATCATTCATTTGTCCCATTTTAATTGGTAAGCTACTATACCTTCCCTTTCCATATAAATACCCACAATCTTTTCCAAAAGTAGCAGTAAAGGATAGTGGTATATTTCCATTATTATTTGTCTTATATAATTTAAGGTGTAACATAGTTAGAGATGTAAACATGTTCGTAAGCAGTTCAAAAACCGACTTCCATATTTAAAATAGTCTTTTCAACAAAGAACAATATAACTCAAGGATATCCATCTATGCATGCATACAGATACAACTCGGCATGCATCAGTAAATACTGAAACAGATGCACAGCCAATTACCAATGGACTATGACAGGAAGTTCAATAACAAACATGCATTTTAACAGAGGATGCACGGCCAATTTTTAATGGACTATAATAGCAGTCTATACTGCACATATTTTTAGTATAAAGAAAATTGCAATCAACACTCAGTATTTGCATCCCATACTGCAAATATTTGTGGTCTGTACTGCAATGGTTTATTTGCAAGGAAAACGTGGTGGGAACTACTAATATTTGAAGAGAAGATCAGTATATGTACATCGAGTATCCAACATCCAGATTAACATCGATTCATGAGTGCATGAAGACCACTAATATCAAGTGTTACCCTATGTATTACTTTAGTTTTTGACCTTAAGTTCAGGTTGCCTATTAATCCACGGTTGCTCATAGTTTTGGAAATTTTATCACTACAGTTTGGAGTAAATAAACACAACAGTTTTGGGTAAATAAACACAAGCGTGTGTGGTACTGAATGATGTAAAGAGTATAACCA
This sequence comes from Allium sativum, assembly GCA_030737875.1. Taxonomy (NCBI): domain Eukaryota; kingdom Viridiplantae; phylum Streptophyta; class Magnoliopsida; order Asparagales; family Amaryllidaceae; genus Allium; species Allium sativum. Next base: position 80,442,629 of record CM060925.1, read on the forward strand.
AACCAATATAGGGTGGAACAAGGTACATTCAATCTCAGAATGAAACAGCCCAAACGTCAGGAACACCATTAAGTGGAAATCAACCATACCGCAATATATATTTCAACATTAAAGTCATCACTTATTAAAATTCCTAACTTAAATCCAAAATTAATTTACTTGAAACAAGAATTAATCGTGAGTGAGTTAACACTCACCTGTAGCAGCGTTAGCTTGGAGGCGGCGCGAGCTGCTGACTTCGGCCACGACGCTGGATGCTTGAGCGGGAGTACTAGCAGGCGGCGACACGAGTATATGCGGAGGAGCTGAGTTCGGATTTTGGTGTCTCCCGTTACTAAAGGTGGCACAGGGGTTCGATGGCATCAATTTTCGGTGGAGGAGCGAGTGATCGATTTTTGGTTTAGCGCTGAGCAACTATTGATTTAAAAAAAACAGTGGCTTCGGTTTCTAGCAGCTTCGAGATGGAAACGATGGAGACTCGAGGAAAAGGCTGAGGAATGGCGAACAACAGATTTCGATTTAGGGAAAGGAGGCCATTAACATTTTAGAAGGAAGAAACGATTTTTCTGCTGAATGAAATTGGGGCTGAACCCTAAATTTATAGAAGAAACACGGGGAAGAAGTGTGGCGTCCAAGTTTACTTGGAGAGAAAGGAATTGCAGTGGTTACTGAGGACGGTAATACTCGGGGAGGTAACATACGGGAAAAAAAGTTTATTTTAAATTCAATTTATAAGTCGGTTCCCGTTTACATTTTTTTTGCTGCCAAAACAATTACGTTTAGTTCCATATTCGAAATACAGTAAAAATTTATTATACATATTAAAATTTTATTTTACCACAGACCGAGGTCGTTTTGAAAATTAATTATTTTAAAGGCCGATATTGTATCGATAAAATATTTCTAACTTCAAAACAAATCGTAAATTATGACCGGCGCGACTAACTTAAGCTTGTTTTAATTGTATATATTTATACATTCAGCTTCATTTCTAAAATTTCCATATATTTAAACGAGTAAAATCACTGATTTGTTTAACGTTAATTCAACTACTTATATTTTAACTCGAATCTCAATTCTAATCCAAATATCCAATTTAAATTCAATTCAATATTTAACGATAATCATTTGGTCTTCAATCCACCATTCTGAATTAAATATCGAATTCAATTCAGATCAACAATATATTTATTTTTTTCTAACTCCAGTATCAATAAAATAAATTATTCATAATTAAATCTCCAATTAATTCCACATTTTAGTTGTCGAAATTTCTGGGTCGTTACATTCTTCCCCCCTTTAAAACTTTTCGTCCTCGAAAAGGAAAGATCGTTAAAAGTTATACTAATGTATACTTCAATATTTGTGAAACTTTTCCACACTTAAATACCAAAGTTTAAACCATCAACTTATGCATAAACTGGATTTTCGTATTTCAAATTATTCCAAGTTACTGTATAAACCTCATCTGTCAATGTTTGCTTATCCATCATTTCACAAGTTCAACCACATCTCCATATATTCAGTCTGTTTTAATCTTCTCCTCGTTTAAGAGTGTAATTATCATTTCTTCTTCAAGTTACCAATTGTCTACTTGAAAATTTTCTAAGATCAAAAATCTTTTATAATACGAATTTTATGTAGAAAATATTTGTATATAATTGAAAATAACTCGAAAATCTTTCTTCTTAACTTATTTAAATTATTGTTTCGAAAATACTTGATAACTCGAAGTTTGACAAGTATATTGTCGTTCTCACAGATGTTAGGCATACGCTGGTCAGGCGCACGACTAAAATCTCCAAGCACTAAATATCCTTGCTTCAACTCCCAGTGAAAATATTTCAAAAATTCTTTTAAAACAGATACGGAAAGTACCAATGTAATGTTGATATGTTGATTGTTCATGAATCGCAGATACACAATGGTTCCGTCTGGATCCCCCAGAAAACATCCGTATCCATAGGAAATCACTTCCCTGCGAATTTCGTCATGGACAAATCAATAGAAGATACTTAAGAATCAAAACATGATCTGAGGTCATTGAGCGTTGGTTGCTCTCTCTCAGGATCACGAAATAAATCATCAAATTTTGAAGATAAATCAAGTTCCGCGGACCAATCAAGTCACGAAGACAAATCCAGTCACAAAGACAAATCATGTCACTAAGACAAACTGCTGCATTAAACAGGTGGCTCACTATCACTAAGATATATCAATGGACCGCAGGTACACAATGATTTCGCCTGGGTCCCCCAGAAAACATCCATACCCGTAAGCTTTCACAGCTCTGCGGATTTCGCCCTTACAATTCGACTGTAGATCGCAGCAGTCACAATGGTTACGCTTGGTTCCCCCAAGAAACATCCGTTCGCCGTAGGCTATCTGCAGCCCTGCGAATTTCGCTACACGGTCGAATTCCAACGACTCTAGATCGCAGCGATCACAATGGTTACGCCTGATTCCCACAAGAAACATCCGACCGCCGTAGGCTATCTGCAGCCCTGCGAATTACGCTAGCAGTCGTGCTCAATGGTAACTCATGAGTTTTATGTCCGGACAACCTACCGCCACCAGCAGCACTGCAGATTGCGCTATCTGCAGTCCTTTTACATAAGCTCGAAATTCAAAGAAGAAGGATGGTACTTCCCTTATCTTGACTTGAAAACATATAATACTATATACATATAGTATCTAATTCTCATACTTTTCATAATTCATACTTTACATAAGATTCTCTTTCCAAGTCAAACATCTCATTCTTATATAAATTCTGTTATATAAGACTTTATTTCAAACTGATTATATCACATTTTTCTCCATATAAGTTTCGAAACTTCTATGCTAAATATCTAAACTCGAACATCCCTCAATTTCCATTCTAATCTTAAAATTTTAGCTTTAAACTCTTAATCAATTCAAATGATTGATTGATATCACTTCAAACTCGGCTTTCTGAATCCACTGGCTATAAACCAAATTTTCTTTCAATTTCTAATTATAAAATTCATCACTTCATCAACATCTTTATTTGCTCAAAACTCCGGATTTTTTCCCTTCTTATCACAAATTTTTCCTTCATGCATTATCACTTCTTCACATTCATACTTCGACCGTTAATTAGCAAGCGAACAACTTCCTAAGTATCAAACCCGAAGGCCGAAACCAACATCAGATCAACACTCAGAAAGTCATCCAACTTGACTAATCTCTAGCCAGTTCTTAATTTCTTATCAAATCATTGTTTATGCAAATTCTCGAATTCAGTTTACACATCCACTTGCCTTACACTCTACCGTCTTTTGTTCTAGACGTGCGGCTCTTTCTTATTTAGTTCTTTCCATTCTAATTTATCAAACCCCGTTAGCCGCTCACGATCTTTTGCAAAATATTTCAAATCTTCATATTCATTTTCTATAATTCAATAAAATTTCTTATTACTATTGGGGAAAACATTTCTATATATTCACAAATCTTCATTTTCTATAGAAAATATACTTGATTTTCAGGGGGAAATATTTCTAGATCTGTTATTTGGACTAAAACAAATATTAAATACATACTGCTATTTTCAATTAACTACTAACACTCATTTCTTACTCCACTTAACCACTTTGACTATCGAACCTTAACCATTTCTTAGTCAACAATGAAGTCAATCAAGTTGGGGTATAGTTACCTCTCAGACCTTGACTGAACAACATTACTAACTTCAGAATAGTTAAGTTCACAACTCCAGATACCCATATAACATTCATTCTCGTAACCTTCGAATTCAAATTAAGAATTTTCTTCTTTTACGAAAATTGTTGACAATAATTCACACCTTCGAAATATTTAATTTTAAAATACACTTTATTAATTTATCTGAATACATAACAATTTATCTAATAATATATTAAATTTTAATTAAAACGAGAAGTAAATAGCGCTTTCCTGCAGTTTGACGTAATTGACTTCCTAAATAACTTCCTTCAAATAATCCCTTAATATGTTCCGAACTTCGGAAAAATCTCATTTTTATTTATATTCTGAACTTCAGAATAATTTAACCGTACTGGCCAATCTCATTTCCTTTATTCCCAATTTCGTTTGCAACATTTCGGCTTCCAATGCTACTTACCTCCAAAAAGTAAATATTATTCCCTTTATAGGAATCTGAACTCGTCACTGCAAAATCTGCTTTGATTTCATTTAAATACCGATTTAAATCTCTTTACAATCTTCATTCATATATTGCTTCATTTGCCGTTCTCGTTTACAATTCACTTCTTGCTCATTTATTAACAAGTTTATACTTCCCTATCTTGTATTTGATTATACATTATTGGTTTGAACCCAATCATAATTCATCTTGCTAAATTCTGAATAACTCGAATTAATCAAATTTAATACAGATTTCCAATCGTATCCTTTCCCGATTTTATTTTCATTTATTTCTACTTCGGATGTTAAAATAAAATTCAGCGTTTCATTTCTGAAACAATTCCAAATTTTCTCTTTACATTTAAATTCCCATCGGAATTCTTATTTAATTTCAGTTATCTTTAGTTTGCTAAAATACGCGATTAGGGAGATCGATTCATCGATTCTCTTATACTTATCTTCTTTGATATCATTCGATGATGGATTCAAATCTAAGGGGATTTTATCGGAGAATAATTCTCGTAAACCTGGATTCGAAGACTTCTGAAGACTGGGGATTCCGAACAAATTTTTAAATCTCAAAATAATTTTTCCGCTGTATTAGTTCGAAAATAACAGTTTCAAAATACATAATATTTTTAAAATATTTTACTTTTCAAAAATTATATACCTTCAAAATTTATATTTTGAAACCTTTTATTTTCAAGATTCGTTTTTAAACTCTATAAGCTAAGCTTTGAATAAACCAAAGCTCTGATACCACTTGTAACGTCCCGCCTTTTTGACCGTCTCAAATCGGTATTTAAACCAACTTAAAACGTCCAAATTTGACGGATCGTTATTTAGCTTATAGAGTTTAAAATGGAATCAACACAGACAATACTGAATAAATAAATAACATAAAATTGAACACCGGAATAGATTTTTATTTATCATCAAAATTTTTGAGTACAATATTATACAGCGGAATTAAAACAATTTGAACATAGTTAAATCTTTACTGTTTTAAAATATCTTCAGAGTGCGCCTCCTGAAACCCCCAGCTTTGCCAATCCTCGAATCCTAAGCTGAAATCTTTAAATCTGTATTTGCTCGAGTCTGACCCGAGCGTTCCATGCAAAACATAAAACACTCGAGTCAGGATTAATCATTGTTCAAGTAAATTAACTTCAATAGAAACTGAAATAAAATAATTTATCCTAACATCAATTGTAACGGTTGTGAAGTATCTATTCTTATCAATGGACAGCGCCTGTTCAATATCAGTTTGGATTTAAGTATAGGACCACCCCATATCAGTTATATTTCGGTAGTATCTGTGCTTTATCCGTTTTTCATATCAATGTGTACATACAAGAATTTGGCACACATGTAAGCAAGCAAGGAACCAAGACCAACCAGCCAACAATAATACATCAAAAACAGTTTCAGCAAACCAATTTCAGCTTTCCTCTCCATATTTTTCATGGATTACATATTCAGTCCTTTGTTATATAGGGTAGTAATTTAGATTTCCGAAGCATTAGATAACCAATTGACAGATTTTGAATGTAACATTTCATAATGGATAATGCAACATTTTCTACAAGACAGTCCTACACCAAAAACCATTCAAGAATAAATTAGCTGGTTTTTATTAATTATTATTTCCATTTTCTTCTTCCTTCCCTTTATTTTCTCATTGAACCAAGACACTCCTAAATGTGTGCATTGGACAGGTACACCCAGTGTAATTTAAAACCTACAGGAGTTCAAACTATAGAAGGGAGGTTTTCAACCTTTCACTCATATACCCATGGCTATAGCGCATGTTAGATAGAATTAACAATACTTGGTTATGCCCTGTCTGTCTTGCAAAAGCAAGAACAACGCCACTACATCAATGAGAACACTCATACTGTCAACATTTACTAGGTACACCATGTTCCCCAGATCACACATATCAGCCCATGCTCCTAGTTTAGGTATCCATAATGGACTATCAACTTTTGCAAATCAGTAGTGTATCAGCTTACCAAATGGCATATCAGTTTTTAATAACATGACAGGTTTCAGCATGTAACGTGAACAGTTTCAGCATATGACATGAACAGTTTTCAGCATATTCAGGTGTATACATGCAATACAAGGGAAACTCAAAGCTAAAGCAAAAGAGAGCACTCACTCTGGAATATAACTTTGACAGCCAAAGGATTCAATAAATTCATCCAAAAGTTTACTGCATATTTTGCTAAGCACTCTAGCAAATGATAAACAGATCATTCATTTGTCCCATTTTAATTGGTAAGCTACTATACCTTCCCTTTCCATATAAATACCCACAATCTTTTCCAAAAGTAGCAGTAAAGGATAGTGGTATATTTCCATTATTATTTGTCTTATATAATTTAAGGTGTAACATAGTTAGAGATGTAAACATGTTCGTAAGCAGTTCAAAAACCGACTTCCATATTTAAAATAGTCTTTTCAACAAAGAACAATATAACTCAAGGATATCCATCTATGCATGCATACAGATACAACTCGGCATGCATTAGTAAATACTGAAACAGATGCACAGCCAATTACCAATGGACTATGACAGGAAGTTCAATAACAAACATGCATTTTAACAGAGGATGCACGGCCAATTTTTAATGGACTATAACAGCAGTCTATACTGCACATATTTTTAGTATAAAGAAAATTGCAATCAACACTCAGTATTTGCATCCCATACTGCAAATATTTGTGGTCTGTACTGCAATGGTTTATTTGCAAGGAAAACGTGGTGGGAACTACTAATATTTGAAGAGAAGATCAGTATATGTACATCGAGTATCCAACATCCAGATTAACATCGATTCATGAGTGCATGAAGACCACTAATATCAAGTGTTACCCTATGTATTACTTCAGTTTTTGACCTTAAGTTCAGGTTGCCTATTAATCCACGGTTGCTCATAGTTTTGGAAATTTTATCACTACAGTTTGGAGTAAATAAACACAACAGTTTTGGGTAAATAAACACAAGCGTGTGTGGTACTGAATGATGTAAAGAGTATAACCAAACCAATATAGGGTGGAACAAGGTACATTCAATCTCAGAATGAAACAGCCCAAACGTCAGGAACACCATTAAGTGGAAATCAACCATACCGCAATATATATTTCAACATTAAAGTCATCACTTATTAAAATTCCTAACTTAAATCCAAAATTAATTTACTTGAAACAAGAATTAATCGTGAGTGAGTTAACACTCACCTGTAGCAGCGTTAGCTTGGAGGCGGCGCGAGCTGCTGACTTCGGCCACGACGCTGGATGCTTGAGCGGGAGTACTAGCAGGCGGCGACACGAGTATATGCGGAGGAGCTGAGTTCGGATTTTGGTGTCTCCCGTTACTAAAGGTGGCACAGGGGTTCGATGGCATCAATTTTTGGTGGAGGAGCGAGTGATCGATTTTTGGTTTAGCGCTGAGCAACTATTGATTTAAAAAAAACAGTGGCTTCGGTTTCTAGCAGCTTCGAGATGGAAACGATGGAGACTCGAGGAAAAGGCTGAGGAATGGCGAACAGCAGATTTCGATTTAGGGAAAGGAGGCCATTAACATTTTAAAAGGAAGAAACGATTTTTCTGCTGAATGAAATTGGGGCCGAACCCTAAATTTATAGAAGAAACAGGGGGAAGAAGTGTGGCGTCCAAGTTTACTTGGAGAGAAAGGAATTGCAGTGGTTACTGAGGACGGTAATACTCGGGGAGGTAACATACGGGAAAAAAAGTTTATTTTAAATTCAATTTATAAGTCGGTTCCCGTTTACATTTTTTTCTGCTGCCAAAACAATTACGTTTAGTTCCATATTCGAAATACAGTAAAAATTTATTATACATATTAAAATTTTATTTTACCACAGACCGAGGTCGTTTTGAAAATTAATTATTTTAAAGGCCGATATTGTATCGATAAAATATTTCTAACTTCAAAACAAATCGTAAATTACGACCGGCGCGACTAACTTAAGCTTGTTTTAATTGTATATATTTATACATTCAGCTTCATTTCTAAAATTTCCATATATTTAAACGAGTAAAATCACTGATTTGTTTAACGTTAATTCAACTACTTATATTTTAACTCGAATCTCAATTCTAATCCAAATATCCAATTTAAATTCAATTCAATATTTAACGATAATCATTTGGTCTTCAATCCACCATTCTGAATTAAATATCGAATTCAATTCAGATCAACAATATATTTATTTTTTTCTAACTCCAGTATCAATAAAATAAATTATTCATAATTAAATCTCCAATTAATTCCACATTTCAGTTGTCGAAATTTCTGGGTCGTTACAGGTTCGCTAATCCCGACTAGTTTGAATTGATATTCAAAGGAGATTAAAGAATAAATTTAAAGAATTTATCTTGGATAAAATTAATGGAAACTTTTCCCAAAGTATAGGAATATTTGAATAAAAGAATATTCTGAATTGGAATGAGGCGTATGTTGTGTTTGTGTAACACTTTTATAATATATACGCGAGTTATTCAGAAAGACCGGGTTTATCCCATTCTGAATAACTGATTCGACGTGGTGTCGAAGATGAAGACGGTGGTCGAAGACCGGAAGTCTTCACGTCGTTTGGGTGATTACTGATGATCTTGATTGGGCTGTACACCCAAGAAGATGGAAACAGTTGGTGATCGTCCAGACGTGCTTGGAGATCGATGGATATGCGGGGTACTAGGTGCCTCCGGTTTCGTTCAGACCTAGAACGGACTAGTAAATGGACTGTGTGTCTGACATTGGATTTTAGTCCGTGTGATTGATCTCTATTAAATATATATCTGTTTGGCGGCGGAGAATTTATTCTCTTGCTTAACGCTCTTCTCTGAGACGTATGAGCTCAGGGGTTATATATTGATGGATATCAAACGCATGGAGTGAATTGCCTGTGTGGCATGCCTAAGTGGCAATTGATCGAGGCTTCTGTTGAAAAGCAAAGTCTTGTGGTGATGATCAAAACAAGGCCTTTGTGGCGTAGCTTTGTGTAACGTTTGCTTCGCGAGTTTCACACCCGGTATGAACCAAAAACGGGAGAGGACGTCAGGGAGGGCATGCGTTTCTTTCTAGCTAGAAGTGGCGTCAGTGGTTTTACACGCCCTGACGAGTTTGACTTATGTGGTTGTTGCTGTTGCGAGGCGCCTCGGATTGATCGGTCGTTCTCGAACCGATGGAGTCATTTAGTTGGCTCGTTTACGCCCCATAGGGCGGGGAAATGCATGTTCAGGGTTTAAGTTTAATCCACATCGGTGGACTGGCCCTGAGGATCCAAGGGCCCACCTGTGTCTGGGTCCTGAGGCACGGGCTAGAGCGTCTCGAATCGGTTGAGGACTATCTTTTGCCTCGGTTCATAGATGGAAACCCAATTTCAAAATACGTGACTTTGCGATTTTGATTGTATAACCTATATATGGCGACATAGTGGTATGGGGCATTCATGCCGCCTATGATTGATACTTATGATTTGAAGTTGTTTTATACACTATGCACTTACAATAGTATCAAATGATTTGTTTTAAACGTATCAAGCATTCTTTGGCTGTTATAAGGGAAAACCCTATCCCCGGCTTGCGTTGCATTGTGTGATAGGACCTGGGTCTTATAACAGCTTCATTTTTCTTTATTTAGCATTGCGCTGTTGTTTTATGCACTGGTATTCTTGGGAGGAAACCCGTTCCGTGTTATACGGCGTGGTCCCTTGATTTACCTAACTTTAAAATAAAGAATAACTGTTTTAGTTCTCACACCAGTCCCATGACTGACCTGGAGTTTATTGTTTTAACCTAAACTCTGGGTGCCCTTATTTTGACACGGGCAGCTAGTAGTTTTGGTTTTTTTGCAGATTTATATTCACAGGATCCTGGTTTTCAGCTGGAACGATATCCGGAAAGCTTTGTATCCGTATATCTCTTCTAGTTGTATATTGTATTATTTTCCGCTGCTATGTATTTAAATGTAATTTAAATCTCTGATATTTCTGTGTAATATTCATTTATACCCTGTATATTCTGGTAATCTGATGCGTTGTTGTAATATGCAATGAAATGTTCTTTTATATGCGTTCTGATTTGTCGTGTTCTCAAACGATAGGGCGTTTCGAACGGTCTAGATCGGTTTAACGACTGATTCAGATCGAGCGAAATTCCTTGCCGTCACAAAGGCAAACCAATAAAGCATTACGAAGAAAAGGCACAACAAATGAAGCTTCCATGAAGAGAAGCAACATCAAACAAAGCTTCAGAGAAGAGAAGCAACATCAAATAAATCCTTTAGAAGAAAAGGCACAACAAACAAAGCTTCTAAAGAGAGTAACAATAATAAATAAAGCTTCCAAATAGAGAAGCAACATCAAATAAAGCTTTTCAGAAGAGAAGTTGCATCTCATACAACAGAGTTGCCTTGAAGCAGGGCTATAATGCTTACATCTCCTACAATGGAGTTTCCCCTAAGTAGGGCATAATACTTACATCTCCAGCTAGTGGAGTTGCCCCCCCCCCCCCCAAATTGGGGCTAGTTATTATAACATACGCATCTTCCCGTAAAGGGATCAGTGTTGCTCTCATAGAGAATAATAATTCATTTGCATATGCTGGACGTTAGGAATAAGGCTAAACGTTAGATACCCAATAGTCGAATAATCAAACGGAACTTCTCGCTGAACGGTTGGATGGCTAAATGACCAAACGGAACTACAATGTTAAACGATCAAACAATTGGAAAATTGGGTGATTGAACGGAACTACAACTGAAAGGTCAAATGGCTTGGAAACTAAACGGAACTACTACTGAATGACTGGTTGGCTCAGGATAAGGTTAATTTATTACAAAAGAAGTCCTTTACATATACGTCCGAAAAATTTCTTCTTGGGATATTTAAGACTCCTTCAACCATGTGTTTTCTCTAAATGAACTTCCGAGAAACCCATACATAATTTATGATTGTCTGGTTACTTCCAATGATGTTTCGGTTGTTTAAACATTGTTCACATAGATGATCTTTGAATAATTCTTGATGCTTCTATTGGATGATTTTTGAATAGTATTCGATAATTCTTTTATACCTTTATTAAGGCATATTTAATGGCGACTTCAAATTAAGATATAATTTAAGATGTGGATTTCTGATTTTCCATTCATTGGAGCATGTGTCTCGGGATCCCTATTATGTTCATATTTGAACTTCTGATTTCTATTTACCTAAGTGTGAGTCTCGGAGTTTCTACTAATTTCAAATGTGGATTTCTGATTTCTATCTACCAAAGTGTGAGTCTCGGGGTTTCTACTAATTTCAGTTGTGGATTTCTGATTTATATTTACTATAATATGAATCTCAGGGTTTCTATAATTTCATATCTAGATTTCTGATTTTCCATTCATCCGAGCACGAGCCTCGGGATCTCAATTATGTTCAGATACGAATTTCTAATTTCTATTTTCCTGAGTGTGTGTCTCGTGGTTTCTACTAATTTCGTATGTGGATTTCTGATTTCTATTTAGCCAAGTATGAATCTTCGGATTTCTACTAGTTTCAGTTTGTAGGGTTTTGACCTTCTATCATAAGTACCCGGATTTAGGTATTGGACTTCTAGTATTGCTAAAAGGAATTTTGTTACACCAACTCAAATCAAAGCTTTGGACCTTTCCCTTATTATTCCAGATGAACATTCTTAACTAATAATACTTTCAGAAATGAACCCTTATATTTACACTATCTAGCACTTGAATCTGGTAATAGATTTTCTATTCTCATTTCTAGGTAAGAAGTTCTTGGCTTTTATCACCATGCCCAAGCATGGAATTTAGGCCAACAACCTTATTTACGAAAGGGAATTTTTAAATCAAGTACTCGGCTTGGTGCCTCATGTCTTTTACTTAAAATCTCCAGACAAAGGTTATGGTTTCTCGACACCTTACATAGGGAAGTTTTCTAAAATTATGTTATTTTTACCCCTAATCTTATTGCTATGAGTTTTGATTAAAAACAATGGTTGACCCATTATAAGTAAAATATTGAATGCAATGCAAGTTATATTACTTTTATTAACATATCATGTTTCTCAAAAAACGAGGTTCTGATCTTCGAATTACAAATGAATAAGTATGGGATTTGAGATCTCTTTTATGGACCTCGGAATTTCTATTACAAGTATATAAGTTTGGATTTTGAGTTTGCCACATTTTCAAAAGTTGAACCCTTGATAGTTGAATACCCATTTAAGAATTTCAGGTTTCCCATTCCTATTTACATAAAAACCAAAAGCTTTAGAGCTACCAACATAAGGATCCACATGGATACATTATTTGGTTAACATGTTACATATTTAAACTCACGAAAGACTCATGATTTTAGGGTTTAAACTCTAATATTGCCATTTAAGAAGGTCCAATGTTCTTTCTTGCAACCTTATCTTGAAGTATATGAAAATAACAACAAATATTCCCCTAATGCTTCTTGAGTTACAGAAACGCAGTAAAGGAATTAGGGAATTTTTGTCTTGAAGAACAAAATCCTCTTTATACTAATGGAGGGCTAATTGCTAACACCAAAATTCGCATCTGCCAAATATAAAGAGCCAGAAGCTCCTAAACCAGAAAAACAAAGGGTTTGAGGTAACGAAGCCGAAGCCAAGAAGGAAAGGTCTTGGGACAGCTAGATCGACATTGATAGCAAAAGGGGTTCGAAGCAAAGCCCAATACCGACACCTGGTATATTTGGAAACAACACCAGAAATATAACCATAAAGAATGTGGAAGTGACACCAAAAGTAAAGAATGAAGGCTATGACACCGGTACTAAGAGATATAAGGTTCAAGACGGAACCTACGATAGCGACAACAAAGAGCTCAAAAGGGAATAACCACGGCAGTGGTACTGAGAAAGTAGGAGAAAAGGGAAATAAAAGTGTGGTGCCGACACCAACAAATGATGGGCAATTAGTTTGGTGTCGACACCAAGTCAAGAGGGTAAGCATATAAAACCGACACCAAAAAAGAAACGAGGTCAAGACGTACCAAGGCAATGAACGCATCAGATGAGTAGATCGATACCAAAGCAATACAAAACCAAAAGACCCCAAAGGTGGAACCATGGGTTTCATGCTCAATGGAGAAAGTAATTGATCCAACACCAAGGCCGATACAGAAACCACAGTACCGGAGTCTTAGAGGTAGAAACATGAAGGTAGCAAGTCCAAAGCCAAAATGATGTTAACAAGTATCATGGAGGGTGATACCAAATGCAAAGTGAGGAAAACAGCCGGATGACTCCAAGAATCAACACCAAAGAGGTGATACCAGAATGGCGACGACACGGATACCAGAATGGTGACAACACCGACACCAGAAAGGTGATACCAGAAAGGGGATACTATATTGGTGATACCAGAATGGTGACGACACCGACACTAGAGTGGTGATAACAGAATGTGACGACACCGATACTAGAGTGTTGATGCCAGAATGTGACGATACCGACATCAGAGTGGTGATAACAGAATGTGACGACAACGACACCATAGTGGTGATACTAGAATGTGATGACACCAGAATGACGATACTAGAATGGTGACGACACCAGAATGGTGACAACAGCAGAATGATGACAACAGAGAGGTGACACCAAAAAAGAGGCGCCAAGAAGTGGCTTTACCACATGACCGCAGCAAAAGGGAGCACAAATCCTCTTTAAATAAGACCCCAAGGGTCACATTTTGGGGGACTTTTCCTCATTCCACGATCTTGTACTCATTTCTAAGAGAACTAACCCTAATTTTGAAATCAAATTGAGGATTTCTTATGTAACCTCCTCCATGAATAAAATCATCAAAGCCCTTAAAGTGGACGTAGGTTCAGTCCGAACCGGATCACTATAAATTGTTGTGTTCTCTATTATATTGCATATTATATTGTGTATTGTTATCTTATGTGTATCAACTCTCCTCAGTTGAATCTTTCCAATAATAACCTAAATACCCTTAATGCGTATTTTAGTTCCAATTAGTGATGATCGTTGTAGCCCCATCCCAAGATAACTGTTGGCTCTAGAGTTTCGTAAGCATGATACTCACCTCTCGAAGGAAGAGTAACTAATCTTCTGACTATGGGTCTTCATATGCAACGACCCAGATTTTAAGCTGTTTAATTTTGAACATTTAAATTATTTTAAATGTTGTATTAGAAGTATAAATGGAAATTTATAAGGAATTTATTAATTAAAACGAGGTTCGAATGTATAATTTATAATTAAATTTAAAATGAGCTCACAACGTCGCATTAGTTCATAATATTACGTTTTAAACTTCAACTGGATATACAGAATCCAATATAAGTCGGATTTATTTAAAACAAGAAACATTCGGATCTATTTGATTGTATTTTTCTAATTAAAAGTGAAAAATCGAGATTTCGTCTTATAGTTTGTGAATTACGTCCAAATCAAAATTTCAGAAAGTCATTATTGAATCATTTATAAATTATAACGATTATATATATATATTTATAAATTGATTTTAATAATTCGAACGTCGTTTTAATTTGTAATATTGAATATAAATCCAAATATGACTATTTTGGAGCTATATGATGTTCTATTCGAATATATACTACGATAATAATTTATTGATATTAATTCAAATTGTTTTTAAATTAATTAATATTTTAATAAACTTATTTAAGCCTTAAGAATAGCCTTTTTGCAAATGAACTTTGTTTTCAACGAAATCAGTTTCATTGGATCCGTAGTGTTAAACTATTGCATGAGAATAAATTTCATGGTAATTCGATATTGTATGTGACCACCGTAATCATAAATGCCTAGATTTTTATTTAATCGTTTATTTGATTTAATATGGAACATAAGAATAGTAGATTTTCAAACGTTCTCTAATTTCATCGAAACCAATTTTATTAAATCCGTAGTGGTTAATTATTGTAAGGTTTCCAATCTGGGGTCAATTGGAGTTATTTTGAATATCGTGCACGATATAAACGCGTATTGATCTACGTTGTGAATTAAAAAGGGAGTTATACCAAACGATCTCAAAATTTGATTAAACCAGTTACATCGTGTTCGGAATATTTTATTATGCTAGGATTTTAATTTTCGTTGCTATCAGAAGTTGTATGTAGTGGTTTTTAACATGAAAGTTCAACCCTAAGTTAAGTAAATTATTAAAATAATATAAACCCTTCTTTATATATGCCTTATTCTCTGAAACCTAATCCATACATTTTTGTTATCAAACCTACTTACACCGCCACTATCGTATGAACGATCAACGTTTCTCCACACCAAAAATCCACCGATATCCTCCACCGTATCTCTATTCGAATTCAAACCTGAAGACGAATGGTTCACATTAAGGAGCTCTAAGTTCAACCAAAGTTAGGGGAGGTCCGACGACCTCGTTAGTCGGTGGCGGCTCTACAAAGTAAGTGTGGATTAGGGGGGAGATACGAGAGCTGCAGAAGTTGAGAGGAGGTCAAACCAAGGGTTTTTTGGAGTTCGTGGAGCGGCAGAGGACGTGGCCATTTCCGATCGACATCTGGTGTAAGCACCCAGCATTTTCTGATAATTTAATAATGCATATGTGTATATATACGCATAGACATAAATATATAAAAGAATGATAATGATTGATTGCGTAAATACATGCATTGAAAAAGAAGAAAAGATTAATGTAAATAACAATGCAACACATGCGTTAAAAGAAAGAAGAAATTGGTTGCATGCAGTGTAATTACGTTGTGTGTAATGATTTACAAATATTACGCATTAATAATAAAAGAAAATGAAAGAATAAGATGCATGCAAAAATGATAAGGTTACATGCAATAGTTTAAATGAAAAAGATGGATAAGAAAAGAACAATGACCATCATTGTTCTAAGCCTTGTTAACAAAAGCCTTAGTAGGCATGTTGGTTATAGCATGTGGTTTTGCAAGAGGTACATAGTTCGATCCCTGCCAGTACCATATTTTTATTTTAAGGGAACGACTAGAATAACACATGTTCTAAAGAGAAAATATATATAACGCATATATAACGAAAAGTATACATATATGGAAGTATAGAAAAATATATGTATATGAGAATATATATGTGCAGAAATATATATATACAAGAGAAAAATTCAAAATAAGGTTGCAATCAAAAAAACATGGTAAGAATTAAATAATGGCATAACACTGTTCGAATTTTGAAAACGAAATAAAAGTTGTGCGTGTATATATATATATATATACACACACATATACATATATATACGTTTAAAATGGTCATTCGAAGATTTGTATACATATAAGAAGATTATATGTAAATATAATATTTAAATAAATTCCAGAAATCAAAAACGTCAAAATAGTAAACTTCTGTGCCAAAACAGCTCGCGGGACCCATGGGGGGGTCGAACCAGGGGTCGACCCACCCCAGATCCGGGCTGATTCATCAATGAATCTGGACTTTTTCTTAACCAAGTTCGATGCTGACTCAGCGCTGCGTGTACTATAAGATCCTGAACACCTATAAATAGGCTAGCAGAGCCTAGCCTAAATCTCACATTTTTTGAGAAGCCACCTAAGCTCTGCCATTCTTCTTCCTCCTCAAATCTCTTCAGAAAAATAAGATAATTAGTTTAGGAAAATTATGATTAAAGATCTGGAGGAAAAGGATGTAAATTAATAAAGAAGGTGTTCAGAATTCTATTCGAAGTAAGGTAATTTCTTGGACCTAGACAATTTGAATTTCTTGTGACACCCCACGTCCGTTAATGTCACTCTTTATCAGAATGCATTAAGTTTCGTGAAGCGTTATAGGTAAACAGAAACATTACAAGATAGATATTAAATAACAGCGGAATTAACACTTTATTTAACAGAAAAGCTTTGAGGTTCAAACCCAATTACATTATAAGTCTGGAATACTGAAAACATAAAACTTCTTCCTTGTAAAAAATCATCATCAGAGTACAATGATACATAAAAAGAGCATAATACCTAAAATATAGACACAATAAGGAAGTATGAAATCAAGCAGTACATCTAAGCAGCTCCAAACAGAAGGAAAGAAGAATCTTAATCTGAAGGTTAAATTAGGATCGATTCAGCAGCGGAAAACAAAAAATTTCATATCAAAATTGTAATTTGAATCAAAAATTAAACTAAAGCAAGTACCTTTCTTCTTTTCAACTCAAATTAAAGAACGTGATTATGCTAGAAGTTGTTGAATCCAATTCCAGATCAGATCGAATCAAACGCTTGAAATCGAGCGTCTTTATTGGAGATCCACCAACGTCGCCTTCGAAGATGACTATCGGAATCGAAGACTGGTGATTTGGTACTAGCCACAAAGAGGAATTTTGGTTCTAGGGTTTATCTTTTGTAAGATCGGATAAAAAAGAAAAAGGAATTAACCTGTCCCTTTTATAATATGTTAACCGATATTTGGTATCCCTTTAAACCCGTTCTTCCCAATTTAAAGAAAAGAATTTGTCAAACTTTTTTGATATCCTTTTATTTAAATATCATCACCATTTGCAATGCTTATAAGTGTGACCCTATAGGTTGTTGTAGTGTTGGCAACAATTTAAACATTTAAACTGTAAACAATGAGCGGTATCTAGTAATACATCACTGCTACCCCTACAACAATATCAGTAATTCAATATGACCTTTGTGAACAGTGCATTAATATAATTTAATCCTTTTAACCGTTATATCCAAGATTAAACTGGAGCCATGGATTGTATCATTCTCTTTATAATTTAATCTGTTTTCTTGATCAATGAGTGGACTGTTCAGAATAAATCAACATTTGAGCACAGCCATGCATTTCACAGTCTCACTTAATCAATAGGCCCAAGGATATCACTACAAATATATCGTAGGGTTAAATTCCATCTAGATCATTCATAATTTATATTTGAATCTAGATATATCCAACAATCACCGTTATCATTATTCTGTTACGAAATAACTTTAGATGATATCAAAACATAAATATCTTCGAATAAAATTATAACGATTTCAGGTTTGAGGATCATTATATCACTATCACTATGAGAATAACTTATGATACTGTTAATTATATTCCATGTAGTTATCTCACGATGGGTCAGCCAATACGCTATTTTCTAATACGTATTTATATCTTGACTTTAATATCACGTATATTAATGATCAATGAGATGTGATCATCAGTCAATCAATATACTAGTCTCAACGTTTTATTGTTCTCCTGTATAAACAATAAGACTCGACTAGGGACATTTAAGAATTATAATACTTGTCATATCATATAATCTCAAGTTCAGTCTTACTCGAACTAAATAATCCCGTATTATTATTCTAAGGATTTCTGTTATTAATATTTATAAAACGCAGTAAATATAAAATAACAGAACATTTTATTCCAAATAAAACATAACAATAACAATGTCATTATTATTCACATCTAACAGATTGCCTCTAGGGCACAAACTCTAACAATCTTCTACTTGCACTAGAGCCAATCATTCGTGTATCAAATACCCATGAAACTAGTGTGACTATCATTCTTCTGCTGCGACAAAGCTTTAGTCAATGGGCCTGCAACGTTATTATCCATTGGGACTTTGCAGATATGTATGTCTCCTCTGTCAACAATTTCACGGATGAGATGGTATCGCCGGAGTATGTGTTTGGATCGTTGATGTGATCTAGGTTCCTTAGCCTGAGCAATGGCCCCATTGTTGTCACAATAAAGATCTATTGGATCAACAATGGATGGAACAACAGAAAGTTCAGAGATGAACTTCTTAATCCAAACAGCTTCCTTAGCGCTTCTGAAGCAGCAATGTATTCGGCTTCCATGGTCGAATCAGCGACTGTTTCTTGCTTTGAACTTTTCCAGCTAACAGCAGCACCATTCAGGAAAAATACATAACCTGACTGTGACTTGTAGTCATCTTTATCAGTCTAGAAACTAGCGTCTGTGTAACCTTTTACCGTTAATTCCTCTTCACCTCCATATATCAAGAATGAATCTTTAGTCCTTTTCAGGTACTTAAGAATGTTCTTCTTGACGGCTGTCCAGTGACTTTCACCTGGATCTGATTGGAATCTACTTGTCATACTTAAAGCATAAGAGACATCTGGGTGAGTACATAACATCGCATACATGATTGATCCAATTGCCGAGGCATAAGGGATCATCTTCATGCGTTCCTTATCATCTGATGATTCAGGACATTGAGATCTAGAAAGTGATATACCATGTGATATTGGTACATATCCTTTCTTTGCCTCTTGCATGACAAATCTTTTCAGCACTTTATCAATGTATGTATTCTGACTTAGGCCTATTAATTTTCTCAATCTATCTCTATATATTTTAATACCTAAAATATAGGACGCCTCGCCTAAGTCTTTCATTGAGAAACTTTTTCCCAACCATGTCTTTACCGCTTGTAATGAATCAACGTTATTACCAATAAGTAATATGTCATCCACATATAATACTAGGAATATAATGTTACTCCCATTGATTTTTTTGTATACACAAGGTACATCTTCATTCTTAGTGAAGGCAAACTTTTTGACTATTTCATCAAAACGAAGGTTCAAACTCCGAGATGCTTGCTTCAATCCATATATGGATCGATGTAATTTACATACTTTTCTAGCTTCCTTTGGATTGACAAAACCTTCAGGTTGTGTCATGTACACATCCTCGATGAGATTCCCGTTAAGGAATGCAGTTTTGACATCCATCTGCCAGATTTCATAATCGTAAAAGGCGGCAATTGCAAGCATAATCCTTATGGAATTAACCATAGCCACTGGGGAGAAAGTTTCATCATAATCAATTCCTTGAATTTGTTTGAAACCTTTCGCCACCAGTCGGCCTTTATAGGTTTGTACTTTACCTTCCATGTCAGTTTTCTTCTTGAAAACCCATTTGCACCCGATTGGTTTTACCCCATCAGGTGGATCAACCAGAGTCCACACTTGGTTGGTATACATGGAATCCATTTCAGATTTCATGGCTTCAAGCCATTTTTCAGATTTTGGATCATTCATAGCCTCTTGGTCAGAACTAGGTTCATCTTGATCTATGAGCATTACGTCTCCTGTTTGAGTTATTAGATATCCAATATATCTATCGGGCTCATGACGTATTCTACCAGATGTACGAATGTCTTGTGTAATTTGAGCATCTTCAGTTTCGACAACGTTTTGTGGTTCTTGCTCAACTTCAAGATCAGGTTCAATATCATCTTGTGGTTCCCGAATTTCTTCGAGCTCTACTTTATTTCCATTAGAATTTTTAAAGACTAGTTCCTTTTCCATGAAAACACCAAATCGAGCAATAAACACTTTATTCTCAGATGGTTTGTAGAAATAATATCCTTTTGTTTCCTTTGGATATCCCACAAAATAACACTTATTTGATTTGGGTCTGAGCTTATCAGATATGAGACGCTTAACATAAGCCTCACATCGCCAAATCTTCATAAAAGAGACAACGGGACTTTCCCCAGTCCATATCTGATATGGTGTCGTTTGAACCATTTTAGTGGGTACTCGATTAAGTATGAATGTAGCTGTTTCAATGGCATGACCCCAAAAACATATTGGAAGATCTGTTTGACTCATCATTGATCGTACCATATTTAATAAGGTGTGATTTCTCCTTTCGGATACACCATTCCATTGTGGTGTTCCCAACGGAGTGAGTTGCGATACAATACCACACTCTTTAAGATAGTCATTAAACTCTTGGTTCAAATATTCTCCTCCTCGATCTATTCGAAGAGTTTTTATATTTTTACCAAGTTGGTTTTGAACTTCATTCTTGAATTCTTTGAACTTTTCAAAGGATTCGGATTTGTGTTTCATAAGATACACATATCCATATCTACTGAAGTCATAAGTAAATGTAATGAAGTAATAAAACCCGCCTCTAGCTGATGTGCTCATTGGACCACATACATCACTATGTATAAGTACCAATACATCTTTAGCCCGTTCACCGTGTTTAGTAAAAGGAGCTTTTGTCATTTTCCCTAATAAACAAGATTCGCATTGTTCATAAGATTCAAAATCAAATGAATCCAAAATTCCATCTTTATGGAGTTTCGATATGCATTTCTTGTTTATATGGCCTAGACGACAATGCCAAAGGTACGTTGGATTTAAATCATTCGACTTAATCCTTTTGGTATTAATTTTATAAACTGGCGAATCAAAATTAAGAACATAGAGACCATTAATTAACTATGCACTTCCATAAAATATCTCATTCAAATAAAATAAACAGCATCTGTCTTTTATTATAAATGAAAATCCTAACTTGTCCAAACAAGAAACAAAAATAATATTTGTCTTAATAGAAGTCACAAAATAACAATTTTCTAATTTTAAAACTAATCCAGTTGGTAAGGATAAGTGGCAGCTTCCTTTGGCTAATGCGGAAACTTTTGCTCCATTTCCCACACGCAAGTCCACATCTCCTTCTACCAAGTCTCTACTCCTTTGCATCTCCTGCAAATTGACATAGATATGTGATCCACATCTAGTATCTAATACCCATGATGATGAAGTAGATAAGTTGACATATATAACATTTATAACTGAATTGGGAGAAGTCAAACTTCCCTTCTTCTTCTTTAGTTCTTCCAAATAAACATAACAGTTGCGTTTCCAGTGACCTGGCTTTCCGCAGTGGTGACAATCACCTTCTTTGGGAAACCCTCCTTTAGGTTTTGACCCCTTTTTGAAATTCGTCTTATTAGCAGTCTTCTTAAGCTGCTTTTTCTTATTCTTACCCTTGCCTTTGGGTTTAGCAGTCTCCTTCTGTACCATCATCATGGCAATCGGTTCTGCCTTTTTCATGTTATTCTCAGCGGTTCTCAACATGCTCAATAACTCAGTCAAGGGCTTCTCAATTTCATTCATGAGATAGGTCATAATAAATGAAGAATACTTAATATTTAATGATTGGAGCACAAGATCAGTTTGAGCTTCCGGTGTCAAAGGAAACCCTAACCTCTCGAGGTACTCTATATAACCAATCATCTTCAGTACGTGTGGACCAACGGGTTCCTTTTCACCTATCTTGCAGTGATATAGTGCTTTGCTCGTGTCATACCTTTCTTGATGAGCAAGCCCTTCGAACAACTTCTTAAGGTGTTCGGTCATATCATAAGCATCCATGAACTCGTGTTGCTTCTGAAGCACAGGATTCATGGTTGCTAGCATGAGGCAGCTAACATCAAGAGCATCGTTTTGATGTTTCTTATGAGCATTAATCTCTGCACGGGGTGCAGTACTTGGTGGTGCCTCTGGAACAGGCCCATCAAGCACATATAGCTTCCTTTCCTGCTTGAGGACAATCCTTAAGTTACGGTGCTAGTCTAGGAAATTTATTCCATTCAATTTTTCTTTTTCAAGAACAGACCTAAGTGATAGATTATTATTGGTGTTATTGGCCATTTAGTATCTACAGGAGATAATAAATAATAATGATTAATAATTTTGACAATCAAAATTGATAATAATCACTGCTATATAAATATAAATGTATAAATAAAATAAACATGCTCCCACTCAAAACAACATCCCTATTTTAATATATATATTGTTATATGTATATTAAGGTGTTCTATGATCCATATCTAATCATGTTTTGACTCTGCTTTGGCAAATCCCCAAAACACAATCTTTTAGGTAGTCATCTTATGCCAATTATATCTCGTATATAACTCTTGGATCGCATGTCGAATTTTCTTCAGTATTATTCATGTGCTCAAAATTATAGAATAATTCATGCTATTTGTCTCTAAGCCATAATCTTATTATGCAGCTCAGTTAAGTTAAACCCAATAATACAATTCAAGTATCACTTTTACTCCGTCGCATATAACCAAAACAAAAGAATGCACAATGCATTGGCATTACCTACATCCATTGATTTTGGACATTGATGAGTGTATTATTTGAAGACTCCACCTTGACTTAATATAAACAATAGTTTTATAAGGGATTTTAAATTTAGATTGGTAAATCATGTTATTCAAACATTTTGAATAAAATATTTTAAATTAAGGATTTTAATTCCACTTAAACATAATTAATAGAACACAAAGATTTCTAAAACATTAATGTTTAAAATGGAATAAAATGTATACAGTGCTTTAAGATAAAAGCTCCAAGTCTATAACGTGTACAGTAAAATTAGTAAAACTTTTGCACAACTAGATTTACTAATACATTTGACCCATAATAAAATACATATAAATTAAAACCAGGCCTTTAAGCCCAGTAACCCAGTTTCAAAAACTGATCGTTATACATGTTTTAAATAGAATCATAAAACCATTTCAGTGTTAAAACTGCAAACATATAAAATGGCAGTATACAGTGAAACAGATCTGCCATAACAACTCAAATAAAATAGCATGTTCAGGCATACATAACACAGATTCAATTCTAAGCATTCACATATAGCAGTTCAAATATTATACAACAGGTGCTTATTTATCATTACATATAAGCAAACAAACTTGAAATTCTAGAACTGAACAACTGATGATAAACAACTGAACATGAACATAAGGTACAGCTTCACTATTTTATCCAGATTTTAGTATATCAGCATATACTATGCAAGCACTTTGGTATGTTCATTAACATCCAACTTGCAAGCTACTGGATCATACCTGTATATCAGTATATACAAAACAGGTCAAAGCTGATTATAACTTGCAGGTGATCATTTCATAAGCATAAACATAATCAGTTTAAAGGCATTTCATAGTTAACATGTAAAGCATAATGTTAAAAGAATTCAATTCATGGTTTCTAAAACACATTCAGTTTTATACATATATATACAATATCATATATATACTGTTATATATATTTATATACTTACAGTATCACATATACTGTATTATATATACTATTACATATATATATCTACAGTATCAAGTATACTGTTTTATATATATAAAAATATATATACAGTAATATTCTATATTACCAACTATGGTAAAATAACATCACTACCATGTGAATGTTTAATATTAAAAGGGGGTTTCCTGATATAGGGATTGATCATATATCAATTACAAGAACATATAAGTTATAGAAATATTTTCTACCACTTATATAACCTCAATCTTAATTATCTATAACTAAATTTGAACTTACCATAATATGAAAATTTGGTGAGTTTGAGACTCAGTTCAGATTATAGCATATTAGCCTATGTTAAAATGAACGAATTATTCTGTAACAACTACAAGGAAATAAGATTGTCCAATATTTTAGATATGTAGTTCAAAACTAGGATTATCCTAAAAAAAACAGGTCTAAAGTTCAATATCAAGTAATTGTAACAGTATTAGGAGTTAATCATATTGTCAAATCCAAACACATACTGATGTGAAACCGTGTATCATTTTAATCACATTCATAGGATTCAACAGAGCACTATTAATACATATAACATATATAGTTCGAAATCAAATTGTTATACATATTAAAATCTCTGTAACAATTACAGTATGGAACCAACACTTGATTTCCTTCTTGAAACAGATACAAATATAAGTTAAACCGAATTATACTTACATAAGAATTGGGATTCCAAACATTCATAACTGAATTAATGACTTATATTAATTCAGATTTAGGCAGATGAACAATACAGAATTTTGTTTATCGCAAACCAACTTCAGTTCATAAATGAATGTTTACAAAATTCCAGATTTATTCTTCTCGATGTTCGCAACATCGATCAGTATGTAACAATAACAGTTTCAAGCCTAACCTATATTTGAATGAACCTGGCTCTGATACCAATAAAGGTTAAATTAGGATCGATTCAGCAGCGGAAAACAAAAAATTTCATATCAAAATTGTAATTTGAATCGAAAATTAAACTAAAGCAAGTACCTTTCCTCTTTTCGACTCAAATTAAAGAACGTGATTAAGCTAGAAGTTGTTGAATCCAATTCCAGATCAGATCAAATCGAACACTTGAAATCGAGCGTCTCTATTGGAGATCCACCAACATCGCCTTCGAAGATGACTATCGGAATCGAAGACTGGTGATTTGGTACTAGCCACAAAGAGGAATTTTGGTTCTAGGGTTTATCTTTTGTAAGATCGGATAAAAAAAAGGAAGTAACCCGTCCCTTTTACAATATGTTATCCAATATTTGATATCCCTTTATACCCGTTCTTCCCATTTTAAATAAAAGAATTTGTCAAACTATTTTGATATCCTTTTATTTAAATATCATCACCATTTGCAACGCTTATAAGTGTGACCCTATAGGTTGTTGTAGTGTTGGCAACAATTTAAACATTTAAATTGTAAACAATGAGCGGTATCTAGTAATACATCACTGCTACCCAAACTACAACAATATCAGTAATTCGATATGACCTTTGTGAACAGTGCATTAATATAATTTAATCCTTTTAACCGTTATATCCAAGATTAATATGGAGCCATGGATTGTATCATTCTCTTTATAATTTAATCTGTTTTCTTGATCAATGAGTGGACTGTTCAGAACAAATCAACATTTGAGCACGGCCATGCATTTTACAGTCTCACTCAATCAATAGGCCCAAGGATATCACTACAAATATATCGTAGGGTTAAATTCCATTTAGATCATTCATAATTTATATTCGAATCTAGATATATCCAACAATCACCGTTATCATTATTCTGTTACGAAATAACTTTATATGATATCAAAACATAAATATCTTCGAATAAAATTATAACGATTTCAGGTTTGAGGATCATTATATCACTATCACTATGAGAATAACTTATGATACTGTTAATTATATTCCATGTAGTTATCTCACGGTGGGTCAGCCCAATACGCTATTTTCTAATACATATTTATATCTTGACTTTAATATCACGTATATTAATGATCAATGAGATGTGATCATCAGTCAATCAATATACTAGTCTCAACGTTTTATTGTTCTCCTGTATAAGCAATAAAACTCGACTAGGGACATTTAAGAATTATAATACTTGTCATATCATATAATCTCAAGTTCAGTCTTACTCGAACTATATAATCCCGTATTATTATTCTAAGGATTTCTGTTATTAATATTTATATAACGCAGTAAATATAAAATAACAGAAAATTTTATTCCATGTAGAACATAACAATAACAATGTCATTATTATTCACATCTAACAGATTGCCTCTAGGGCACAAACTCTAACATAATCAAGCTTGAGTATTCCCACCCTAAGAACCTTGGGGGGAACGGAAGAGAAAGAAGAGAAATAAAGTGGGTCAGACATAAAGTCTGACGAGTCCAGTTAGTTTTAGCATATAAATAAGTAAAAGCATCATGACAGGCATTTAAGTTGGAGAGAGAGATAACAGTGTCATATGGCAGGTATAACAAGGTAAACAGGATAAAATGACAGAACATGCATTGCGCTTCTCTAATACTTTTCTCTGCACCATTACTAGTATAACAAGAACAAGATGATCCCAGCAAGTACAAGATGGTAGACGTAGGTGTACTTCTAGTGAGAGGTATTACCCCCATACAATAATAGGCAGCCCAATTAAACTAACAGGTGTAAACCCTCAATGACAAGAACGGGCTCCTAACAAGCAAGACTAGATGTACCCTAATTACCACCCCCAATCGATTGACTCCCTAACTCGTAGATACCCTGTGTTGGCCCCACAGTAGGATATACCACTTCCTCAAGTGGCAACCCTTCGTTTACAAGATGTGCACAAACCATACCTACAGACGTCACAGTGTCTTATTTTCCCTAGCAAGCGGACCCATGCACACACATGACCCCGTTGGAATGCATCGTCAACACCTCCGCTCAAATGACCTCTTATAATCAGCTCAGTAAGCGTTCCCAGACCCTGACCTAGTTCGAGGTTCCCCGTTTGATACCAAGATGGGTTATTGACTGAAACGGGTCCCACACCAGATGAGACAAGCTTCCCCCTAGGCTTGCATCCCCACTACTAGGATTTCTACAGGTTATGCCTACCAGTTTAACAAGATTGTATAACCCAAACAGGTTAAGTTTATGGGCATATATATATTACCCACCGCCACAATATTTACTTAACCCACCCATTGTTTCAAGCAAGTCTACTTAACCCCTACTCAAGTTAACAGGTTCTTTTAATCCTTATGGATCCAAACAGGTTAAGTATTACTAGTTCATCACCATTTATTCATTTATGGTTATAATGCGCTAGACCTCCCAAATTAATCCTACAACTTGTGAATCCTGGATATGCTGGTTGGGTCCGGGCATACTACTTCCACAAGTCCGATTTAACCTCGTGTCTAAAAACGCTACGTGTTTATGCACTTAGACCCCCCACATTAGATTCACCACTTGTGGACGCTGGATATGCCGGTTGGGTCCAGGAAAATTTCTTCCACAAGTGTAATCCAACCTCGTGCCTAAGCGCGGTTACAGTTTTTAATTACTATAAATCTAGGCATTTTCCTTACTATCCAATTTTCATGTTTATTATGCCCCAAATCCCTGTCTAATTCACGATACAAGTTACGCCCCATATTTAGATCAAGATATGGATTATGCTCTAAATCCCAAGTTTTGGCTCAAGGTACGAATTATGCCCAAAATTCCCAATCATGTTTTACAATAAGAATTATGCCCCAAATTATCATTCCCAATCATTACCAAT
The DNA here is from genome assembly GCA_030737875.1 of Allium sativum. Classification (NCBI taxonomy): domain Eukaryota; kingdom Viridiplantae; phylum Streptophyta; class Magnoliopsida; order Asparagales; family Amaryllidaceae; genus Allium; species Allium sativum. The sequence goes on from CM060925.1 coordinate 80,470,547, forward strand.
TTCTTGTGTTCGCGTATTTCAGCGATATGCCTAGGCTCGAAGGTAGCCTGGCTATAAAAACAAAAAGGGAAAAAAGGAAAGGAGAAAACAAGAATAGGCATAGCAAATAAAAACTGGCATTTGATAATATAATTGGTCATACTAACAGAATAGGCATAATGACATGATTAGGCAAACCAACATAATAGGCATATGCTGACATGATTAGGCAAACTAACAAAATAGGGATATCATGAATAGGCATATGAGATTTAAACAGTGAATTAGATATACAAGTAATGACAGACCTGTTGTGATTTCAGATTACTAATAGGCATAAGCTTAGATCCAAACTTCTAGGCATGTCAAGATTACATTTTAAGTGTCCATATCTAAAAATAATGTAGACTCACTGTGATTGGATCTAAAGAGCAAGGAATTGATTGCAGATGTGGTAGCACAGATCTCTGAATACAGATAACTTGTCTGAGGAAGAAGAATAGGCTAGATCAGACTGAGTTGGGGCAACACCTTGTTGTCGCCATTGATTTGTATGAATAAAACAATGGGATTAAGGTCCTTTATATAGCCTGGGGTCAACGAATTTGGTCAAAAAATAAGTCCACATACGCAGAAATGAATCAGGCTCGGATTTGGGGGTGTCGACGTAGGTGTCGACATCTCTATTGTGGTGTTGACCCATGTGTTGAGACCCATAAAGTTGGGGTCACCCCAAACAGGCCGATTTCCCGCCCCCTTCCCACCTTCGATTTCCTAATTTTCTGGAATTATATATTTATATATGGATGGCTTATACGTATATAAACTTCAAACCTTAATATCTTCTTCATACGGTGTGCGTTTTACGCAAACTCGGAGTCTACCTTGAGCAGAATTCCAAGACGAACGCAATGACGCAGTCCATTTTACTTAATTCTCAATATTTAATTGAGTATTCTTTAGTTTATCATTTTATTGTTTTCTCTGAAACTATGGTTTGTTACATTCTCCCTACTTAAATGATTTCTTCCCCAGAATATATAAGTTAAGAAGAATGTATATCCTAACATCCATCATCCATCTACTCATCCATCAATCACAGGCATCCATTGTCCTTAAAATATTTCTAATGCTTATATGAATGTATGCAAAGGTGTGTGTATATGTCCCTATACTAATGCGAAAGATCAGGCGGTCTACTGATTCAGTCGACTTACTAAATGTAATTTATGTTTGTGCCATGTAATCCAACATGTATGCAAATAACCCTATTATAACATGTAAGTTCTATATGTGTGCACAATCATTCATCAAATGCAACATCCATATGATGATACACCCATTTTCATCCATAAAAAGAAGAAAAATGCACACACATTTATATGCAGTATGAGAGTGATTGAGCCGATCTAGTGGCTAATGTGTGTATATGCATCCACGAGCAACCACTAGCAAAACTTGCATCCACTTGCATCCATCAAACATAACATGTTTCAAACAAATGTTACATCCATGGGATTCCTACCTAAAGGTCGAAGATTCGATCTATAGGATATACTTAAACGATGGAAACAAGCATGAATAAAAGCTTTGGAAAGGAAGTTAAGAACATATCATTGAAAAGAAAAGGGTACGAAGCATGAATCTTGTCTTCAGTCTCCTAAGTTGCATCCTCTTGGTTATCTCCCCACTGACGTGGAAAACATCATGAACGCCGGACTGTCTCTTTGGTAGGTTTACCCTATAGGCCATTTGGCCAATCTTTTCTGTTATGGGAAATGGACCTATAAATCTTTGTGCCAATTTCCCTACAGATCCGAAGCGAACCACATTCCTCAAAGGTGATACCTTGATGAAAACCATGTCTCCCACCTCAAACTTGATGTCATTCCTTCTCCTATCTGCGTAGGACTTTTGCCTGTCCTGAGCTATCTTCATGCGTCTACGGATGAGATCAATTTTCTTTGAAGTTTCCTGAATCATCTCAGGTCCAAGTAGAAGCCTTTCTGTAGATTTCCCCCAACAAGTCAGTGATCTACAGGGTCGTCCGTACAATGCTTCGAAGGGGCCCATGCCAATACTAGCCTGATAACTGTTGTTGTAGGCAAACTCCACTAAAGGAAGATGCTCTTCCAAGTCCCTATGAAGTATAGGATACACAGTCTTAAAAGATCCTCAAGAATTCTACTCACTCTCTCCGTCTATCCATCAGTCTGAGGGTGATAAGCGATGCTCAAACACAATTGTGTGCCTAATGCTTCTTGCAAGCTCCTCCAAAACTCACTGGTGAATATGGGGTCACGATCACTCATAATACTGGAAGGTACTCCATGCAGACGGACTATCTCATGAAGATAAACTGATGCCGACCACGTTGATGTCCTCTTACTCCTAACAGGGATGAAATGAGCGCTCTTAGTAAGCCTGTCAACTATAACTCAAATATTGGTGTTGCCTTTCCTCGATCTAGGCAAACCATCGATGAAATCCATAGAGAAACTCTCCCACTTCCACTGTGGAACCTCCAAAGGATGAAGTAAACCACCGGGCTTCCTTTGCTTAGTCTTGACTTGCTGGAAAATCAAACATCGAGAAACAAACTCCGCCACATTTTTCTTCATCCTAGACCAAAAGAAACCCCTCTTCATATCTCTATACATCTTATCACCACCTAGATGAATAATCATCCTAGATTGATGGGCTTCCTCAAGGACTGTCTTCAACGAAATCCCAACTCGGGGAACACAAAGCCTTCCATCTCGTCTCAACCACCCTCTATCATCTGTAGAATATCTTTTGAAGTGACTAGAAGACTCTCCTCTACTGAGCCTATCCATGATATCTGCTAGTTGTGGGTCCTTTTGCTGTAAAGTCCCTATCTGGTCAACAGAGTAGGTCGCACTTTCAATGATGTCAATAAGCCAGGTGTAAACTCGGTGGAGGGTCTAAAATCAAAAGTTGATAGAAACTCCAAGCTTTTCCTCTCCACAAACAGAGGACTCAAAGTCATCCTCTGCCTACTCAATGCATCTGCCACCACATTACATAGAAACTCCAAGCTTTTCCTCTCCACAAACAGAGGACTCAAAGTCATCCTCTGCCTACTTAATGCGTCTGCCACCACATTACCCTTACCTGGGGTATAAGTAATCTTAAAATCATAGGACGCTGGGAAATCCATCCATCTTTGTTGCCTTAAATTAAGATCCTTCTAAGAGAACAAGTGCTTGAGAGATTTATGATCGGTGTACAACTCGAACCTCTCTCCAAGTAGATAACGGCGCCAAGTCTTAAGCGCGAATACTATGGCAGCTAATTCTTAGTCATTGGTAGGGTAGTTCTTCTCATGAACTCTTAGCTGTCTACCTCCATAACATACTACCCTTCCTTCTTGCATCAGAACCGCACCAAGACCTATACCACATGCATCAGTGTATACCGTGAATACTTTATTCCTGTCGGGTCAAGACTGGGGCTGTTGTCAGAGCCCTCTTCAATCACTAGAAAGCATCCTCATAGTCTATATTCCAAGAAAATGTCAAGTTTTTCTTCGTCAACCTGGTGAGTGGGGATGATATCTTTGCGAAGTCCTTAATGAACTTCCTATAATAGCCCGCTAAACCAAGAAAACTCCTCACCTCCGTTGCATTCTTTGGGATCTTCCAATCTTGAACTGAAACTACTTTCACGTGATCCACTACTATTCCTTCCTTGAAGAACACATCCCCTAAAAATCTCACTTCTTTTCTCCAAAAATGACATTTGGAGAATTTCGCCTTAAGCTAGTGCGCATACAGAGTTTTCAAAACCTCCCTTAAATGTAGGGCATGCTCTTGCATGCTCTTGTAGAAAATCAAGGTGTCATCAACAAAGACCACAATGAACTTATTTAGAAACTCCCGAAACACCCTACTCATTAGATCAACGAAATAGGCAGGTGCATTTGTCAACCCAAAAGGCATGACAAGCCACTTGAAGAAACCATCTGGAGTTCTAAAAGCGATCTTGTCTATACTGTCCTTAGCCACCCTTAACTGATGAAACCTTGTGGCCCAGTCTAACAGAGAGAAAACAGATACATCAACAAGTTGGTCAAACAGATCGTCTATCCTCGGAAGTGGATGCCTATTCTTCCTAGTGAGTTTATTCAATTCTCTATAATCCACACATAAGCGAAGCGAACCATCCTCCTTAGTGGCGAATACTACTGGAGCACCCCATTCAGATATGCTTCGCCTAATAAACCCCTTCTTAAGTAGCTCCCCTACTTGCTTGCTGAGCTCCCTCCTTTCTCTTGGAGCCATACGGTACACAGGCAATGCAACTGGCTTTGCATTGTCCACCAAATATATACGGAAATCAATCTCATGCCTCGGAGGTAAACCCCGAACCTCCTCAAAAACATCTGGATACTCACTGACTACAGGTATAGATCATAGATCATCGATAGATGCATCAAGCGATTATAGGAAACTAAGAATGACAGACCCCTTAGGGTCACAAGAAATATCGAGGGTCCTCCCATGGCAAGTCAAAAGTCTAACAACCCTCCTCTCACAGTCTATAATGGCACCATACATGGCTAGCCAATCCATCCCTAGAATCGAACCACAGCCCATGAAACCAAGCACGTATGTGTTGCATTCAAACTCGACGCCTAACAAAGATATTCTCAAACCCCGACAAATCATAGATAAATGAGATGTACCACTAATGGGGTTTGAAACAACTGCGGGATCCAAAACCATACTAGTACTAAGATGCAGAGACTCAACCATAGAATCAGATATAAAAGAATTTGAAGCGCCAAAATCAAAAAGAGTTCTAACTAGATGATTGGAAAGGGAAATCAAACCTTCGACGAAAACTTTCCTACCTCTATCTGGTGCACTAGCCACTAGGGCCTGCACCTGCCCTCCAGAAGATTCTGCAGTTTGACCCTGTCCTTGCCTCTTCAGGCAATCCTTAACAAGATGTCCAACCTCTCCACAATGGAAACAAGCGTTCTTCCTTTTCTTGCAATCCTTGATCACATGACCTTCTCGTCCATAATGTTGACATTTCCTCTTACCTCGAGCCTTGTCGTTCTTACCGCCCTTCTTTTTTTGCTGTTGTTCTTTCTTGGGCCACACTTTCTTGTTTTGTGTTTCCTTAACCTTACCCTCTTCTTTTCGCCTTTATCTTTTTCATGCATTAATAATAGATCAACAAGTTTTTCAAAAGTTGCCCCCATTGGAATATGAGACATAGCCAACCCATGGAGGGTTCATTCAATCCTTTAGCAAACATCAAAGCCTTCTTGTGTAGGGTATCCACTGCTCCAACCCAAACCTTGCCAGTTGACTGAACTTGTTAACATACTCTTTCACAGACATGCTTTCTTGCTTAAGCACCAAAAACCTTTCCATTTGCATGCTTTGCTCAGCTTGGGAAAGAAACTTCATTTCGAATCTCTGTTGTAAATCATCCCAAGTCTCCACTGGACACCCTGCTTGCATCACTTCTCACCAGAGGGAAGCCTCATCTTTCAACTGCCAAGTGGCTAACTGAATCTTTCTACGATCGTCAACTTTGAAAATTCCAAACAGATCCTCTGTCTCTTTAAGCCAATTTCTTGCCTTTACGAAAGTCTCAGTTCCTCGGAATGGCATCCCGCCCATAGCACAGAAATCTTTGCATATCTTAGAGAAATTATCAGCGCACGGAGGAGGAGGAGGAGGAATGACGGCTACAGCTAGGAAAGGGGCGTTTGCTTGACATTTGGCAAGCGCCGTAGCCTTAAGATACCTACGGCACCAACCCGGTATCGTAACGCCCTCAAGAATATTAGGTTCCCCATACATACTTAAAAAAGGGAAAAAGGATTCAAATAAAGAATAGAAAGTTATTTCCTATGGATTTGGGGAATATGGTTTTCAAAGTAAACTTTTCTTTTGAAAATGCTTCCTTTTAAAACCTTTTTGAAAACAATTTTCAAAATATTTTATCCGATCTGGTAACCTTCAGCTCTAATACCAAACGTGACACCCCACGTCCGTTAATGTCACTCTTTATCACAAGGCATTAAGTTTCGTTAAGCGTTATAGGTAAACAGGAACAGAAACATTACAAGACAGATATAAAATAACAGCAGAATTAAAACTTTATTTAATAGAAAAGCTTCGAGGTTCAAACCCAATTACATAATAAGTCTGGAATACTGAAAACATAAAACTTCTCCCTTGTACAAAATCGTCACCAGAGTACAATGATACATAAAAAGAGCATAATCCCCAAAATATAGCCATAGTAGAGATGATACGAAATCAAGCAGTACATCTAAGCAGCTCCAACCAGAAGGAAAGAAGAATCCTAATCAAGCTTGAGTACTCCCACCCTAAGAACCTGGAGGGAAACGAAAGAGAAAGAAGAGGAAACAAAGTGGGTCAGACATAAAGTCTAGCGAGTCTAGTTACTTTTGGCATATAAATAAGTAAAAGCATCATGACAGGCATATAAGTTGTAGAGAGAGAGAGAGAGAACAGTGTCATATGGTAGGTACAACAAGGTAAACAGGATAAACTGAACAGAACATGCATTGCGCTTCTCTAATACTTTTCTTTGCACCAATACTAGTATAACAAGATGATCCCACCAAGTACAAGGTGGTAGACGTAGGTGTACTTCTAGTGAGAGGTATTACCCCATACAATAGTAGGCAACCTAATAAAATTGACAGGTGTAAACCCCCAACGACGAGAATGGGCTCATAAACAAGCAAGACTAGATGTACCCTAATTATTACCCCCAATCGATCGGCTCCCTAACTCATAGAAACCCTGTGCTGTCCCCACAGTATGATGTATAACTTCCTCAAGTGGCAACCCTTCGTTTACAAGATGTGCACAAACCATACCTACAGATGTCACAGTGTTTATTTTCCCTAGCAAGTGGACCCATGCACACACATGACCCGTTGGAATGCACCATCAACACCTCCGCTCAAGTGACCTCTTATAATCAGCTCAGTAAGCATGCCCAGACCCCGACCTAGTTCGGGGTTCCCCGTTTGATACCAAGATGAGTTACTGACTGAAACGGGTCCCACAACAGATGATACAAGCTTTCCCCTAAGCTTGCATCCCCACTATTAGGATTTCTACAGGTTATGCCTACCAGTTTAACAAGATTGCATAACCCCAACAGGTTAAGTTTGTGGGCCTATATATATATATATATATATATATATATATATTACCCACCACCCCAAGATTTACTTAGTCCACCCATTGTTTCAAGCAAGTTTACTTAACCCCTACTCAAGTTAACAGGTTCATGTAATCCTTATGGATCCAATCAGATTAAGTACTACTAGTTCATCACCATTTATTCATTTATGGTTACAATGCGCTAGACCTCCCACATTAAGCCTACAATTTATGGATGCTGGATATGCCGGTTGGGTCCGGGAAGACTTCTTCCACAAGTCCGACTTAACCTCGTGTCTTAGAACGCTACGTGTTTATGCACTTAGACCCGCCACATTAGATTCACCATTTGTGGACGCTGGATATGTCGATTGGGTCCGGGCAAACTTCTTCCACAAGTGTAATCTGACCTCATGTCTAAGCGCAGTTACAGTTTCTAATTACTGTAAATATAGGCATTTTCCTTACTATCCAATTTTCATGTTCATTATGCCCCAAATCCCCATCTAATTCACGATACAAGTTATGCCCCAGATTTAGATCAAGATATAGATTATGCCCTAAATCCCATGTTTTGGCTTAAGGTACAAATTATGCCCAAAATTCCCAATCATGTTTTACAATAAGAATTATGCCCCAAATTATCATTCCCAATCGTTCTCAATTTCTTGTGTTCGCGTATTTCAGCGATATGCCTAGGCTCGAAGGTAGCCTGGCGATAGAAACAAAAAGGGAAGAAAAAAAGGAAAGGAGAGAACAAGAATAGGCATAACAAATAAAAACTAGTATATGATGATAGAATTGGTCATACTAATAGAATAAGCATAGTGACATGATTAGGCAAACCAACATAATAGGCATACGGTGACATGATTAGGCAAACTAACAAATTAGGGATATCATGAATAGGCATATGAGATCTAAACAGTGAATTAGATATACAAGTAATGACAGATCTGTTGTGATTTCAGATTATTAATAGGCATATGCTTAGATCCAAACTTCTAGGCATGTCAAGATTACATTTTAAGTGTTTATATCTAAAAATAATGTAGACTCACTGTGATTGGATCTAAAGAGCAAGGAATTGATTGCAGATGTGGTAGCACAAATCTATGAATACAGATAACTTGTTTGAGGAAGAAGAATAGGCTAGATCAGACTGAGTTAGGGCAACACCTTGTTGTCGCCATTGATTTAGATGAATAAAACAATGAGATTAAGGTCCTTTATATAGCCTAGGGTCAACGAATTTGGTCAGAAAACAAGTCCACATATGCAGAATTGAATCAGGCTCAGATCTGGCGGTGTCGACAAGGGTGTCAACACCTCTATTGTGGTGTCGACCCACCCATGGGTCGACACCCATAAGGTTGGGGTCGACCCCCAACGGGCCGATTTCCCGCCCCTTCCCACCTTCGATTTTCTGATTTTCTATAATTATATATTTATACATGGATGGCTTATACGTATATAAACTTCAAACCTTAATTTCTTCTTCATACGGTGTCTGTTTTAAGCAAACTCAGAGTCAATCTTACGTATAATTTTGTGACGAACGCAATGACGTAGTCCGTTTTACTTAATTCTCCATATTTAATTAAGTATTATTTAGTTTATCATTTTAATGTATACTCTAAAATTACGAGGTGTTACATTTCTCCTCTTTCTTCCCTTCTTCTTTTAGTTAAGAATTGTGGATCCATGGTTGTTTAGGTTCTAAATTCCGTTAGGAGAACCATGGAATGCTAGATCTAGACCAGGTTCAGGATTTGGAAAGCACATTAGGTGAGTGGATTTAAAATATACCTTTCTGATAATGGTATATTTATCATTTGACATTCCCCGTTAATATGCAGTGCAAATCTGTTAGAAATGTTTATTTGATATGATTAATATGTTGAAATGATTAATATGTTGAAATGATTAAGATGTTGAAATTTTAACATAAGGAAATGTAGACTTGTTAAAAATGTGGAAACAATTACTGTTGTATATATAAATGTTCTAATAACATGTTAATTTGTGACATATTTTGTAATTGAACGCTTAATTGTAGAAATTGGGATAATTACATGTTAACCTGTGACATATTACGTACGTGAACCCTTGACTGTATGAATTGTGATAATTACATGTCAAATTGTTATAATGGAATAATTACATGATTTTATGATTGCATGTTGTTATTTTAAAAATGAAATTAATTACATGTTAGGAAGAACATGCGACACGATAATTAGAGATGGACTTAATATGACATTAAACATGACATGCAAAAATAGGTTACAGTAAAATTTGGAAAAATGAACATCCTTAGAATTATAGTAAATAGAAAACTGTAACCGCACTCAAACACGAGGTTAAATTCAACTTATGGTAGAAGTCTGCCCGAAACCGCCCGACAAATCTAGCATTCACAAATTGTTAATTTAATGTGAGGGGTCTAGTGCGTAAATATACATGTAACGGTGCTAAGACACGAGGTTAAGTCCAACTTATGGTAGAAGTCTGCCTGGAACCACCCGGCAAATCCAGCAAGAAAACTAAAGAAGAGGACGGAGGTTATGTAAGATTTGGCTTGTTATATAGGAGTTAAAAATTGATTTTGTCCATTCGGTTAACCCTAGCAATTCCCAAATTAAATCCACAAGTTGTTAATTTAATGTGAGGGGTCTAGTGCATAAATATACATGTAACAGTGCTAAGAAACGAGGTTATGTCCAACTTGTGGTAGAAGTCTGCCCGGAAGCGCCCGGAAAATCCAGCATCCACAAGTGGTCGGCTTAATGTGAGAGGTCTAGTGCATAAAAATATATAAAAATGTATGTATATAAAAGGATAGAAATAAAAGGCACTAATTGTGATTAATAGAAATGAATGGAAATGAATGGAAGTTACAACAGTAAAAGAAGTGGAATGAACAGGGAATTATAATAACCTATTATAAATAAATTACATTAATGAGAATGTTATATAATAGGTGGGCTTGTCCTAGGGACAAGTGGAAATTATAACTTAGGTTATAAATAAACCATAAAGAAAATGGAATAACCTATGTAATGAGATAAGTTGTACTTGATTGTAAATTAAGTTATCTATAAGGACAAGAATCTGAAATCTACTGATGAGGACAACATAAGTCATATTAATGGAAGGGAAACTTATTATTTGTTAGACCAAAAAATGATCCTAACACCCAAATCATGTATTTCGAGCATAGAATATAAAGAAATATCTGAAAAATACGGAAAAAAAAGTAAGACAATAGGATTTTTATAGTGGTTCGGCGTTAATGAGCCTACCTCCACTTCATATTTTCTCATTTCAATCAGAGATTACAATTACAATGAATATTGTCTCCCAATCGCTCAAATTCAATGAATAATTCTCTCTGAATCCATTAAATTTTATTGAATAAGATGGTGATTATCTATGTAAGAGTGTTAGCCATGGCTGCCATGGACCGAGATGCCAAAAGTCCCCCCATTTTCCATATAGCGGTGTATTTATATAGGTGGAGAAGCTCTAGACTGATCCTACGTGTCACATCCTGAAGAGATCTCAAGAAGTAGTGGATAGTGTCTCCTTTGATCATGCGGAGACATGTGTTGCTCGATCCATGAAAGTAGGTCAAAGTCATGTGCAGCGCTGCCATTCCTAGGTGGTTCATGGTCATGGTTCATGAGCCGGGATGGTGAGATGGTGAGGGTCATGAGGGTGATGCTTAGGTCAGGTCATGGTCCCAGGGGTCACGAACCACCTTTAGGAGGGGGTCACCAACCGATAGGGGCAAGCCGGCCTTCACAAATGCCAAAATCCAAGTTGTTCCATATTCCACCACTTCATCCGAGCGATTGCTGATCAATGTATGTTCATATTCAAGTCCTTTTCTTTGGGTAGCCCGGTCACAAAGCAGGATAACATTTTACCCCCCAAAGTACATCTCATCACAGATGAGATGTGCTTTGAATATACTGAGCTAAATCTCTCTGGAGCGTCATTTATCCTTGAGAAGGATTTATCCAATTGTTGCATTGCTTCCATGGGAGCTAGTTAGGGCAAGTTTTATGGAAGGAGCTTTCGAGATGATTAAGTAATTGTTTAAACTTCGTCAAATTGAGAGGTCTAATTCACTCATCAAAAATCATGCTAGATTGTTGGCTCCAGAGCGTGATTCTCAACGCATAGGTCATTGCCAAACAACGTCGTCACTCTATGCAAGTCAAGCACATTATCGAGTCAGACTTTCTTTTACATATAAGTCAATGCATGAAGTAACCGCCCAAACCATGGGGTAGTTCAAGAATCCTCGGGCTTTGAGCTGGCATTTGAGTTGTTAGGATAGAGCTTGTCAGGATTGGCACACAAATCTGTCTCTTGCGCTCAGCTTCGGACTTTATTGATATCATGATATTAATCTAGAACTCCACGACCGCATCGAATCATAACAATAAGGAATCTGAAAGCTACAAACACGATCACTCCAGATCATGTCAATGAAAGATCAAAAATCCATGGTTGCATCAGACCATATTTAAAGGAATCCGCAATCGTTTTAGATCGGCATAGTCCCATAATCACATACAAATCAGTATGGGATGTTGTTGAAATCATGTGAACCAATGCTCGTATGATCGTCATAATCGTAAGGCAGTGGAGATGTTTGTCACACTTTCTATCCGGTGTAGCAGAATATTTGAGTTTTCGAAGTCATGTTTTATTCATAAGCTAGCTCGTTTGAATGGAAGGACAAATCATGTAAAGTTTCAAAGGTACAGTGCATATGCTTTAAATCTTGCTCCGAGCCAGGGTCATCTTCAAAGTCAGTTTGAGAATTGATGCTGGTGCTCCCGGTGCCACCATAGGACAAGCGGAGTCAATAATTATGCCCCCGGGGTCAGTGGGGGTTGGGTCAAGTCAATCGAACATCTAATCCTTAAGCCTTTATACTTCCCGTCGCTGCACCGGGTAAGATTCACAGGTTTAATAACCTTAGCCAACCTAAGACATTCTACGCTCTCTCCAATAGTTGGTATTGTATACACAAATGGTCGAATTACACTCGCTTTATGTCAGTTTTATTGATCGAATCAATTACCCAATTTAACGATTTAACAGATTAAATCTAGGATCTTTGCAATAGAGTAAATCAAAATCAATTTTAGATTAGAATATATACCTGTCGTCGTGTTGAATCCTTGAACAATCCAGAATAAGATCGAATTGAAAAACGAAGTTGAATCGAATCAAGCCCTCCATATGTCGAGCCTCTATAAGTAATCCACGGTCGCTTGTTCTCCAAGATGTCGAACATCATCATCGAGAGGAAGGACAGAAAGGTGCTAGCCATTTTTAGGGTATTTGGTTTCTGCCCCTTTTAGATAATTTTGGTTCTAGGGTTTTCTGAAAAACCGAAAAAAAAAAATGAATAATAATAAAAGAATGTCGGCCATTCTTTTATAATGTGTTAACCAAAAAATATCTAAACTAGGTTAGACCAAAATACCCTTATACCAATTCAAAACTAAAGAATAATCAACATTTGATCCTCCTTTTGTTGTGAACGGTTCTCATCCTTTTCAAGCGTTCTTATGTGTGACCCTATAGGTTACTATAAGGTTGGCAATAATTAAATCGTATTTAAATTATAAACAGTGAGCGGTATCTAGCAACACATCACTGCTACCCAAGTTATAATAATATAATCGATTTGATACAACCTTTTGTGACCAGTGTCTCAATGTAATATAATCCTTTTAACCAGTATATCCAGAATTAAACTTGAGGCATGGATCGTATCATCCTCTTTATATTTTAATCCGTTTTTCTTGATCGATGAGTAGACTGTTTAAAACAAATCAGTATTTGAGCACGGCCATGCATTTCACAGTCTCACTCAATCAAGAGGCCCACAGATATCACTACGAATATATCATAGGGTTAAATTCCATCTAGATCATTCATAATTTTCATTCGATTCGAGATGTATCCAATAATTACCGTTATCGTTACTCTGTTACGAAATAACTTTAGATGATATCAAAACACAAATATCCTTGAATAAAATTATAATGATTTCAGGTCTAAGGACCATTACATCACTGTCACTATGAGAATAACTTATGATACTGTTGATTATGTTCCACGGAGTTATCTCATGGTGGGTCAGCCCAATACGCTATTCTCTAATACGTATTTATATCTTGACTTTAATATCACGTATATTAATGATCAATGAGATGTGATCATCAGTCAATCAATATACTAGTCTCAATGCTTTATTGTTGTCCTGTATTAACAATAAAACTCGACTAGGGACTTTTAAGAATTATAATACTTATCACATTACATAATCTCAAGTTCAGTCTTACTCGAACTATATAATCCCGTATTATTATTCTAAGGACTTCTAATATATTAGTATTTATATTACGCAGTAAATATAATATAATAGAATCATATCTTATTCCAAATAAAATAATAACATCAACAGTGTTATCAATCTCATCAAATGAATTGCCTCTAGGGCACTAACTCTAACAATCTCCCACTTGCACTAGAGTCAATCATTTACGTATCATATACTTATGAAACTAGTGTGACTATTAAACTTCTGCTGCGACAGAGTTTAATTCAGTAGGTCTGCAACTTTACAACGTTTGTAACTTTGCAGATATGTTCATTTCCTCTGTGAACAACTTCACATAGGAATTATATTTCTTAAATATATGTTTGGATTAATAGTGAGTTTAAGGTTTTAGGCCTGAGCATCAGCCACATTGTTATCGCAACGTATATCATTGGATCAACAATGAATTAAGTTCAATCATGAACTTCTTAATCCAAACATTATCTTTCTTAGAATCAGTTTTTTTTTTTTTTTTTTAATTTATTTCTTGTTTTTAAACTAATATTATTCACAATAATTAATGTGTTATCAAATAACATTAGAATTATTGTGACACTCCCACTCAATTTCTTGTCTATACAAGATTCAATAACATTATGCGGTTTTCAAGATATTTCGATTTCTATTTCATTCCCGTTGGTATCTTAGAGACTGGATCTCCATTTAAATGGATACCAATTCGAGCAATAAAACGTTTTATTCTCAGAGGATTTATAGAAATAATATCCATTTGTTTCTTGTGGATATTACACAAAATAATCATTTGATTTGGGTTCGATCTTATCAGAGGAGGGACGTTTAACAAACGCCTTACATCCCAAATCTTCAAATTAGACACACTAGGACATTTCCTAGTCCATATCTTATATGGCTTCTTTAAAATCGTTTTAGTGGGATTTAAATGCAATTGTTCTAAATTTAATTTATTGGAAGATCTATATGACTTATCTTGGTCGTATCATATCTTATAAGGTGTGATTACTCCTTTCAGACACACCATTTCAATATGGTGTTCTCGGTGGAGTAAGTTGTGAAACAATTTCAAATTCATCTGGATAGTCATTAAATAATTGACTTAAATATTCTCTTCGATATATTCGAAAAGTATTTATTTTTCTTTTAAAATTGGTTTCTATCTCCACTTTGAATTCTTTGAACTTTTCAAAGGATTATGATATGTGTTTCAAAAGATACACATATTTATATCTACTGATATCATCAGTAAATATAATGAAGTAATAAAACCTGCCTCTAGCTTATGTATCCATTGCTTCGTATACATCATTATATATGAGACCCAATGCTTATCACTCATTCACTGCGTCAAGTGAAAGGTGATTCAGTTATCTTGCCTAATAAACAAGATCTGTATTCTTCATATGATTCGAAATCAATTGATTTCAAAATTCCATCATTATGGAGTTTTGATATATTTTCTTGTTTACTGGGCTAACCGGTTATACTAAAGGTACATTGGATTTAAATCACTAAATTTAATCCAGTCATTATTAATGTCAAGTACATTATAGTTAAGGATTTACAAATATCATTAACTACTTGTGAAATTCCATACGTTATTTCATTTAAATAAAATGAATAACAATTATTCTTTTATTGCAAATGAAATTCAATCTTGTCTAAACAAGGTATTTTATAACATTTATTTTAATTGGAATTTCGTAATAACAATTATCTATTTATTTAATTAAGCCAGTATAATAAAAGGAATCGCCTTCCTATGAAAATTCAGCAATCATCTGCTTCATTTCCAATCGTAAGTCCACTTGTCCTTTTATCTCATTTCTACTTATTTTGTAATTTCTATAAATCAACATACACTTATGTGATTTATATCTAGTATCTAATACTAAAAACATACATAAGTAGATTTTATAACATTTATATCTTTATTGGTTAAAGTCATACTTTAACTTTTATTTTAGATCCTCTATACATGTTAGAACAATTACGTCTTAATTTGTTTGAGGACAATCCCCAAATTTCAATGTTAGTCAAGAAATTTGATTCAATTCAATTTATCCTTCTTAAGGATTAATTTAAATTATCAGAGTTATTTATTATTTAATATCTACAATAGATAATAAATAATAACTGATTCTTTAATATTTATTTAATATAAATTTTGACAATCAAAATTGTATACTAACATAAAAGTGTAATCTAAACTAAAATATGCTCCCACTCAAATTAACATCCCTCTGTTTATATATCTATATCATTATATACATATAATGGTGTTCCAAGATCCATATTTAGTCATGCCTTGACCCTGCTTTGGCTGAACTCAAAACACAACCTTTTAGGTAGACATCTTATGTCAATTATATCGTCTATATAACTCTTGGATCGCATGTTGAACATTTTATTCAGTATTATTCATTTGCTCAAAATATAGAATAATTCATGCTTTTGTCTCTAAGGCCATAATCGTATTATGCAGCCTAGTTAAGTCAGACCCAATAATAGGTTGGAGCACCACATTTTACTCCATCGCATATAACCAAAATAAAAGGTGCACAACGCTTTGGCGTTAGTTACAGCCAATTATCTTGAATAGTGATGAGTATATTATTGGAAGACATCACCATGACTTAATATAACAAAAATTTTCTTTTAAAGGGAATTATAATTCGTAGTGCGAAACAATATTATAGTTATTTACATATATTAAATATATGTATTTTATATTCGTAATATTTAAATAACATACATATTAATCTTATAAATGTATATGTTTAAATTATATAGGTACAATTCCTATATATATTTTTGAACATTTCAAAACTATCGATTATTATAATTCTAGTATTAGAAACTCTATTCAAATCTAATATAAAATTATAATTAACCAATTTTATTTCCAAATGACTTTTACAAAGCTTCTGGATATATATATTCAAAACAATATATGACCATGTTTCTAACACATACCAAACATGTGAACAAACACAACATTTCCAGAATTTCGAAAACTTTGAGATTTATATATATCTGTCTCTAAGTCACAACTTGAACTCAAAACCAAATAATATATGTATGTCGCAGACTTTAAATATAAAATCAGTTCTAACATGATAGATTGATAAAATTACACACAGAACCAACTATTAAACTATGTAGGGTCAAACCCCTTTAACAAGCATTCATATTTGTTCTAATAAAACACATATATACAGTTCAATACATTCAGTCAGAAATTTTCTATGTATCTTTATACATAGCACTTCAAATCATACATTTGGAACCTGCCTAATCTGATCGGCCCTTTGGGAATTGGCATGGATCTGCATAAACATGTCTATCCATTCTTGTACATAAGTTCAGTCACACTGATTATGTTGCAAGATTAAATCTGCGCATATATACAATCACATGTATTAGCAGATTGACTTTTAATTGGAAATAAACAATGCAGTAATCATGCATTATAAGCAATACAAACTTATTTGTATGCTAGTGGTTAACAGGTTCTCTATGTGGTGTTTAATTTTACAGGAATCAATATTCCCCTTTTTCACAATACTTAAGCTGTCAAACAATGAATCAACACTTCAAAATACATTCGAGTATTTTTGGATAATAAACACCATCAAGCCAA
Organism: Allium sativum; assembly: GCA_030737875.1. NCBI lineage: Eukaryota > Viridiplantae > Streptophyta > Magnoliopsida > Asparagales > Amaryllidaceae > Allium > Allium sativum. The sequence continues at coordinate 80,487,744 of CM060925.1, forward strand.
ACAATGAATCAACACCTTGAATCATATATTGCTTTAATTCATAATATCAAATATAGTATGTCCTTTAGGTATGAAATATATACATATGTTTAGCTCGGACCAATATATATATATATATATGCGGGAATCTTAACTAGCCCATTTAGTGTCAAACAACATATGCACATGTTTCAGATATGAAAACAGAGGGTACTTGCAAGACTGACTTGCGACGAAATAAGTTTAATCTACAAACTGCTTCGAGTTTAAACTAATAGACCAAAATAACATTAATACTGTGCTAATCTTATCTCAGCAGATTTGCTACCCTGTCTAACAAGAATGAGATGTACAGTTACAAAACAAATACTGGTTTAAGAAGCAGAGAAATGACTGATGATTAGATAGGCAAAACCTGACATATAAATCAAAACACAATTGTTCTATTTTAAATCAAGTTAACAGCTAAGAATTAATAACATAGATCTAAAGTATCAGTCAAAATAGGGGTTTTTGATACCAGAAACAAATTGTTACAGAATTTTAACAGATCTGATTACAATATAACACTAACTTATATAGGTGTGTGGGTGTGTACTTGATAGTGTCCATAACACTATTTGTACGATTAATTGTTTATATGGATCAAATCCAATTGTAATACAACTAAAGTAATTAAATATGGTATTCCCTATCAATGTTAAATCATAATAAAACAAGACATGTATGCGATGCTTAACCATTGGGTCAGGCCCAATACTTACATCTACGAACTGTTATGGCTTTGATATGCAGTTAACCATTATAATAATGTACATGTAATAAGATATACATATACTACCTTCTTTATTTATAATTACCAATTGTAAATCAAATTTGCATTGGTATTTATAATACAAGCAGAAGTGTAAAATTGTTCATTAACATATCTAATATATGTACAATCTAGTATGAACAAATCTTATATCACGTAACTAGTATAACTTGGGTAAACATAGATTTACAAATCATATTTGCCATAATCCAAATATCAAAATTTATAAAGATCAAATCAGTGCAACTATATGATAAGTAATCTGTAAATCATATTCACAATTTATTTATATCAACATATATGACCTTTTATCATGAGTTGATATATGTGTGTATGTATATATATATATATATTTATGATCAAATATGGTCATTAACATAGGGTAATACATTATATTGGAACCAGATTTAATTTAGATTAATGGATTATATCTAACAGTTTTATAAATACTGAACTAATATCAAATCTGGAGCAAAATCCAAAAGATATTTAATGAGTCATGATACAAACTGTTTTATACCAACATCATCAAAATGAAAATAGAAATTGATCAGCATCAATTTGATACAAAGATTGTACTTGTGGATTTTTTTAACAAGATTTTGAAATCTATAACAATTACTATATTAATCTGTACAGTTACAGATCAGTATAAAACTCTTATAGTACGTAACTAGCTTTAAGATGTTTAGTTGATCAACATAAACTTCAGTAAAAGAAATCGATTCATATTTTGACTCTGTTTCCGAAACAAGATCCAAATATAATATGAATATGTTTAAAATAAACAAATTTAACCACCATGTATGTTTAACCCCATATTATTTATTTGAAAGGGAAAAACTTATTTTATCTAGAATTCAAATAGCCCTGGGATTATGGTTTTGATCGCATTTTCAACAACAATTATTGCAAAGCAAAATCAAAATTTAAACTGAGTCACAAGTTTAGCAAATTCAAACATGATTAAACACCCATATTTAGAACATGATTCCTCATAGTTCCAGAGTGTAATATGCTACTTAATATTGACTTTCAATAATTAAGTCATATTTATTTCATAATTGACTTTCAATTATAAGACTAATTGTATATCGGTCTCTCTATGATATTCATACATAAATTAACAGAACAAAATCATGTTTCCAGAATTTGATAGATTAGGTAATCAGAATATGAAACACAGTGAAAATTAATTAAATACAGTTAACCATGATGGTTTATCAAAATTTCATATCAAATATAAAACCAACTTATAGAAAAACACTTTTATATCTGATATCAAAACAGATTTCACCATCAGTGAAACAAATTCACATTTGGAATTATTTCATGATCAATTCTTGAAGCTAAGTTTTATAAACTTTAATACTCATGAATCAACTAGTTCATAAGATTATTAAGTCATTCCAGAACATTTAATCGATAACAGAGTATGGCTTGACCATTTCAATCCAGAAGAAACAATCATTATTGACCCAGAAATCCATTTCAGATCTAATACGATGAACAATTTCATCTCAATCAATGTATCTTATACTAATCTGGTTTCGATTTGAAATTATCAAACAAAACCCCTAAATTTAAATAACCTATACTATCGATCATTTAGGAATTCAAACGAATACAAATCTAAATTAGAAATCGAGATACAATTTATTGCAAAACCTCGCTCTGATACCATTGTCAGTTTTATTGATCGAATCAATTACCCAATTTAACGATTTAACAGATTAAATCTAGGATCTTTGCAATAGAGTAAATCAAAATCAATTTTAGATTAGAATATATACCTGTCGTCGTGTTGAATCCTTGAACAATCCAGAATAAGATCGAATTGAAAAACGAAGTTGAATCGAATCAAGCCCTCCATATGTCGAGCCTCTATAAGTAATCCACGGTCGCTTGTTCTCCAAGATGTCGAACATCATCATCGAGAGGAAGGACAGAAAGGTGCTAGCCATTTTTAGGGTATTTGGTTTCTGCCCCTTTTAGATAATTTTGGTTCTAGGGTTTTCTGAAAAACCGAAAAAAAAAAAATGAATAATAATAAAAGAATGTCGGCCATTCTTTTATAATGTGTTAACCAAAAAATATCTAAACTAGGTTAGACCAAAATACCCTTATACCAATTCAAAACTAAAGAATAATCAACATTTGATCCTCCTTTTGTTGTGAACGGTTCTCATCCTTTTCAAGCGTTCTTATGTGTGACCCTATAGGTTACTATAAGGTTGGCAATAATTAAATCGTATTTAAATTATAAACAGTGAGCGGTATCTAGCAACACATCACTGCTACCCAAGTTATAATAATATAATCGATTTGATACAACCTTTTGTGACCAGTGTCTCAATGTAATATAATCCTTTTAACCAGTATATCCAGAATTAAACTTGAGGCATGGATCGTATCATCCTCTTTATATTTTAATCCGTTTTTCTTGATCGATGAGTAGACTGTTTAAAACAAATCAGTATTTGAGCACGGCCATGCATTTCACAGTCTCACTCAATCAAGAGGCCCACAGATATCACTACGAATATATCATAGGGTTAAATTCCATCTAGATCATTCATAATTTTCATTCGATTCGAGATGTATCCAATAATTACCGTTATCGTTACTCTGTTACGAAATAACTTTAGATGATATCAAAACACAAATATCCTTGAATAAAATTATAATGATTTCAGGTCTAAGGACCATTACATCACTGTCACTATGAGAATAACTTATGATACTGTTGATTATGTTCCACGGAGTTATCTCATGGTGGGTCAGCCCAATACGCTATTCTCTAATACGTATTTATATCTTGACTTTAATATCACGTATATTAATGATCAATGAGATGTGATCATCAGTCAATCAATATACTAGTCTCAATGCTTTATTGTTGTCCTGTATTAACAATAAAACTCGACTAGGGACTTTTAAGAATTATAATACTTATCACATTACATAATCTCAAGTTCAGTCTTACTCGAACTATATAATCCCGTATTATTATTCTAAGGACTTCTAATATATTAGTATTTATATTACGCAGTAAATATAATATAATAGAATCATATCTTATTCCAAATAAAATAATAACATCAACAGTGTTATCAATCTCATCAAATGAATTGCCTCTAGGGCACTAACTCTAACACTTTAATGTCGTCTTTTCTCTTTTGTCTGATAGCGAGGATTGCCTCGTCAGGAGTCAGCGGATTCGGTTACTCTCATTTGATCAGTTGCAGAGTTAAGTAAACTTGTCAAATGAAAGTGAATGAATGTCGTTATGAAGTTAGTTAGGCCCCTCCGTTCATGCTTCAGCATAATCGAAAATGGCCATCATAGTCTGGTTGAGTCTATTTCTTCTGCTCGGTTCCATTAAGCACGAGAAGCAAGATCGGGGGCTCGACCAGTGAAATTGGTTCTCTCAGCAACTGCACATTCTCATCATTCATCTCCAGGGTTTTTTCTTTATCCTTATCATTTTTGGAGTCGGATGGTGCTCCATCCTTTGTCATAAAAGCATCGAGATTTCTCGTTGTGACGTTAGCATCTTCTTGTCATAGAAGTTTGTCCACCTCAGGGTTATTCATCAAAGCCCCTGAGAAAATGTCGTTGCAGAAAAATCTTGAAGTCTGGGGGGAATAACAGGTGATGTTAATGTCCCACGTGAAAGGGGCTATGATTGTCGTTATCCACATCATCTTGAGAAGTGACGCCTCTCGAGAAGCGACAAATCAAGTTGGCGAGTAAATTGCCACCAAGAAGCTACCGCATATTGCTAAGATCAGGGTTGGTTCCCCCAGCATCAAATCCAAGGTTACGAGAGGGTCTTTGCCGATTTCTCGCTGCCGGGTCGAACTTTCCCCCGGTTGCAGTTCGAGTCGTTCGATCTTACCAGGTTCATGTTCTTCAAATTGTTGCATTCCAGTTTGGAATTGAGTGTGCTCTGGTGCTTGAGTATCCATTCGATATGGAGCATACGTTGGTCGTGAATGACCTTAATTTGTTGCGATTCTTGCATTCTCATCTAGGAAGTTGTAGGTAGCAGTTCCATTGCCCTAGCTCCCATCCACGATATTCCGAATTGAAGTCGCATGCTACATGCCTGCTGATTAGTTCTTGCTCAACTCGAGCTATTGTTGCTATCTGATCGAGCCAAGTTCGACACTGTTTCTCATTCAATTCTATCATTTCCAGCTGGTTGACAATTTTTTATCGGCCTTGCGATTCAGCGTTGGTGCCCCTAGCAAGAAGTCTTAAAGTAAGTGAAAGTTGACCTCGGGCTTTTCAGCTCGGCACATGAAGTAGCCGTCAATTAGGCTTCCATCCTTTGATTCTAAATGATGATCCGCTGTTCAAACGTATGTGGGCCAATTTTGAGGAGTCGTCCTTTTGGTTATAGTCTGGGATCTTGCGGAACACCGAGGATAATAAATGTGTATAAAGTCATCGAGTAGTTGAATCGTGCTGCTCGAAATTGTATCCCGTTTCCCCATCCATGGCGGTTTTGCTGATTGTTGAGAATAAAATCCATATCTTCTCTAAGTTCATAGACCTTCCTCAAGTCATGAGTTAGAGTTGACTACAAAATGAATTGTTGGTACTCAGCCCGTGTTTAGCCCTAGTTTCGCATCTAAGCTCTGAGGATTGAAACCAAGTGGTGAGAGGTCAGATCGCAGTCGCCTCGAGTACTCTCGTTTTCTCTTTGCATCATGGTAAAAGTCGTAGACAAAGCAGTTATGATGTATCCAATTAGCATGCCAGATAGGGTTGTCCATCCACGTCTGACCATATGTGAGTCTTCCAATCGGGAAGTCGTTTAGGACTAGTAAATGGATGTTCTCTCAGCATATGTTTCATGGTCCTCCAATGACTTGTCAGGATCACAAAATAAGTTAAGTACAAGCAAATAAACTATGCCATTTGTGAATATTTTTAATAGTTATGCCCCCAGTCCGGGGTAACGGCATAAGACAGCTGGTGGTCGAATCACATCCTTTTTGAATTTAGACGAAGGGAGGCATATTTTGGATAGTCAGGGAAATTTTCAATCCATAGAATTCCTGAATGCCACAATCGTGTCAGATCATATTAAAACTGGAAAACCGACGATCGCTCAAGATCGTATTAAGGCCGGGTAGAAATCCAAGAATCCCAGGGCTTTGTCCGGTCCTTCCCAGTCGCACGTATTAAGCCGCATGACATGTCATTGAATAATTCACTCTCAAGGCCTCTTTTGGGTCGCCGCATTGAGTCACGTAGGATGGTTATCATTGGGCATCAATGTCAGCCTTCTGGACGTGGCACTTTACTTGTATTCTACTGGCCTGCTGTTGTTGCTAGCGCGGGCCTCGCGTACTTGACCAATTATTATTTGTAAATCTGCAATCAGCAAACAAAGTGGTATTCCTGCAATATCATACATTTGCAAGTTTGTTATATATTTCAATCGAATATGTTTGCAATTAGAGCATTACTACACTGAGTAGTAAGCAATAAATCACATCACAAGTCAGATAAGGGTTTCAATTAGGTATCCCTGCAAATCCTAATCCTTGCAAATCATAATCCCTGCAAATAAATAGCATATCATATTGCAGTCATCGTAGGGGTGTGATGTCTGTGTATGCGCCCAATCAATAGTGAATAAATTGCCTGGCCAGGGCTTGTTTGGGATTAATTAGGATCGATAGTGTATTGCCCCAATGTCTGGAAATGAGGGGTTCAGGCTTAGCTTTCATTCTTGTCCCCGATCCCGCAGTGGGGTAGGAGCACTTCCGTGGCATTTACTCGCAATGCCTTTATACTCTCCTGTCGTATTCCCAGGATAGAGTTCGAACTCAGCTTTCAGTCTGCCCCCCAATCCTTCAGTGGGGTAGGTGTTCAATTGTAGCGCTGAGTCCCTAGCGCCTTTATACTCTCCCATCGAATGCCAAGGGTAGAGTGGAATCAAGGCGGTCTTTTTAATCGTGGTGCACCTTCACACCTTGTAGACGTCATCTTCACGTCCTTTATACTCTCTCTCGCATCATGAGAGTTAGAGTCATGGACATTATCTTCCTGTCCTTTATACTCTCTCTCGAATCATGAGAGTTAGAGTCATGGACATTATCTTCTTGTACTTTATACTCTCTCTCGAATCATGAGAGTTAGAGTCATGGAAATTATCTTCTTGTCCTTTATACTCTCTCTCGAATCATGAGAGTTAGAGTTGTCGAAGCGAACGATCATGTCATTCGTCTCGGCACTCCTTCTACGTTCTATTTCAAAGAGCAGGAGTCCGCCGTCTCGAGTGTCATTCTCAAACTCGGTTTTAGTCCTTACTCCACGCTTCACTTTGGGGGATGGAGCCTTTCGAGCAAGCGGTCGGATCACACTCGCCGAGGCGCTACCTCCTAATCCCCGATTCACGAGTAGAGGTGGCCATTTGCAATAATCAAGTTTCTCTCATCCCATCGACTCGTAGGATGGAGTTTGGTCGAATGCCGCAAATCGTCCTTTAAATGCTCTCTCAAATCATGAGAGCTAAAGTCAAGGATCGAGTGATCTTTAATCATGGCGCGCCCAACACATTCGTCCTAGGTTTGTACATCTATCCAATCTCTGGGGATTAGAGTCAATCGGAGAAACAGTCGAAAGATGTTCGCCAAAGCTTTGCATCCCTCCAATCAATCTATGGGAGGAGTGATTGCCACCGAACTTCGTGTACCTGCATCATTCATATTGCATGAGTTGGTCATGTCAATAACTGAACAGCATGTAAAAGTAAATTGCGTGATTGAAAAGTGAACATATCAAGGGGTAGTGCTGCCTCCTTTATCTGGATTCATGTAATTTAGTGGCGTCGAGCATAGGATTGAGCCATGTAGATAGTCAAACTGCATCCATCTGGGATCATATTTCGACCTTGCAGTGCAAAGATCAATGCACATTTTGTGTTGAAGTTTTCCACGGGTGAGCCAAGGAGTTAATGGTCCACCTTGAGCTATACAACTTTCCTCAAACAAAGGGCGTGGCTTTGTAAACGAGCATTTCAGTCAGGCTCGTTATGATTTTTCTCCACAAATCTATATGCGGGTGTAAATAAAAAAGTCATGGTTAAGGGATAGCTCTGTTAAAGGAATTAATATCATTCTGAGTAGAAATGACATTGCATGCTCTTTGCCAGTTCATTCTACCTTATCCCGTCACTGCCAAGGGATGGCTGCCAAAATCTTTAGCTGATGACGAATTTCTTATCAGACCATCATGGGACGGCTATCCCAAGAATAAATAGACCTTGATCGGGGTCTTGGAGTGACAAGAGCATTTGAGCAGACACTGTAAGCGAATGACGGGGTCGCATCTCCTTTGAATCGCATCCTTGCCCCCGTGCCCAAGGCAAGGATTGAGTGTCAGTGATTCAAGTCTATACCCTTAATGATAACACATCATCACATTGCTGCTAGGATGGTAATTGGTAGGAGAACAATGGATCTATGCTTATAGAAATTTTGCGATTTCCATGTTAGGAAATAGGATATAGCTGCCGGAGGGTTATTCATATCTCACAAATCCATTAATATGCCTTCGATCCCATGTTGGGGATAAAAGTATGGTGCACAGACTATCAATCAACATACAGGCTTGAGTGTTCCAAACCTTTAACTTGCCAATCTTTGGGCAAAGATTGAGGCAGTCAGTCATGCAAATTTTTGATGTATCAGCTTTGAATTAGGTGATGTAGCCACGAGCGATCCACGCTCAAATCTCCAATTTCCCCCAGCGTCTAGGGCATGAGTTACTTGGTAGATAATCGATAAAGGGAGTGAAAGCGTGAATCTTCACTTTATAACTCCAAAACGTCGCTCATTAGATGTTTCATTCGCATATGGTTCCCATCAAGTGGAAAATTGATTAGTGATGTTGTCGAATTATTCAGGGCAGTGAATTCAGCAATGGATTCATTGATTTCTATCTTGGGACAACCTTCCAAGGGAAATAAGCCATGTCGTCTTGCATGTCATATCTTGAGGCATAACAAACGATGGTACGCCATTCATTCTCCTTGCCGGAAGCATTCCATGCTGCAGGAAGTTTCTTATGGGGTTGTCCATGACTCTCTTTTGGGTTCAGTCTCCAACACTAGATCAACTTCCATCTGATCAATGGTCATAGTTTGTAGTGTCTTGATTGGGATCATCTCCATCTCCTCTAGATTCTCAGAACTTCCTAACTTGGCCAGATTATCCACCTTCTGATTTTCTGTATGCGGAATACAAGACATGTTGTAACGTTCCCATTCATCCAACAGCTCCTGTATCCGTTCTAGGTAAGCTGCGAGTCGTGGTCCCTTCGTCTGGAATCCCCTTCGAATCTTCTTTCAGAAGTTATCAATACGACTCCGGCACCGGGTCATCGATCATTCTTTGCACCGTCTGCATACATCCACCGGGTGCTTCTATTCATTTTTCATTTTGAAGAGCCATCTTCTTCATCTAAGACATCCTCTTCAGGAATGGTAAATTCAACAATGGATCTGGCTAATGTTTTCCCCCATATGGACTTCTTTAGAAGGGGATTGATATCAAATTGGTTAAGCTAGATTTCCATTCGAGCAATCTCCCAGATGTCTCAGGTCGCTAGAGGACCTGTCGTAGTGGCTAATCAGTGTGTATCATAATCAGATGAACATGGAAATAGTGGTGGAATTTTCTCGAAGCAATCAACAAGCTGTAAGCAAGCTTTTCCATCTTTGGGAAGTTGCTTCACTAGATGTCTCCTTCTTGCATCCCGAATTTTCATCCTCTCTGGTATCTATATCTTCGGGTAAATCATCGGGAAATTCTTCCTACGGCATCTTCCTTACTTGCTAAGCCCATGCTTCCTTCACACTCATCTCATCGGGAGGGGAAGCGTTGTTGGGTTCCATGCCATCTCTGTTATGTAACATATTTCATTCGACCAAATGGAAAGTTCCTCCAGTAACTTGGTTGTTCAAACCATTTCCACTTCAACTTCGGTTGGGATATTTAGCAATAGACACTAAGGTGATATGTAAGCTCTGAATTCCGCTAGAGCTAGTTGATCGAGACCTTGATCAAATAAACTTAAATGCAATAGCATAGCCAATGCTTCAAGTAATGTTAACACATTCTGTCACAACTTGTTGTATGAAGTGGAGAGTTAATGATTGATTCATATTTTCTTTGATCTCAAACTCTCATCTCTTGACCAAGGTCATATGGTGACTGGTGAACAATCAAGTTGCTATCATCCAGGCAAAGATCCATATGTCCAATTATGGCTTGCAGTGGTTCAACTGGTATCTGACTCTGGGCACCAAAGTATGTTGATCTAACCCTTATTCTATGGAAATCGATCTCCCTCGATACAGTTGAAAGTAAACAGGAATTGCAGAGGTTAGCTAAGCTATTCAGGGGCCGAACCACAAGACATGTCTTTCACCACGTCATTCATGTGAGGTGTAGCTTAATAGTGTTAGGATCCTCAGTTGCTTTTTGATATCCCATCATTGAAAGTCATGATCGCTAGGATCATGTGAACTACATTCGGAGTAGTGCCCAGACTACGTCCTATAACCGTCATTCGGGACTCCGCCGATTGGACATGTTTGAGTCACATAGACCAGGTGATCATTACTCATTCAGGAACAACATTGGTTGCATTGGTGAAATCTATACAACATCGGAGTCCAAGAAGAGGAGGTTGCCAAGAGATAATCATTATCTCGTATACTGTCATAGCCGGCATGCCAAATCTTTTCAATTGCTCCTCTCGTTGAACAACATCAGTAAATAGGTGTTATGGCTCTAGGAAGAATCCAAGTTGTTGCCATTTTTGCTGCCGATATCTGCAGACTATCTACCGAGTCTTGGTTAGTAAGCGTTGATGATAATTGTAGGCCAAAACGTACTCCGAGCCGAAGGCGAGCCATCAGCGGGTCCGGGCGCAGCGCTGGTGGGGGTTCGGGGGCCCACAGTCCCGGCGGTGATTTTTCTGAAATGATCATAAAAATGCATTTTTTCCAAAAACTATCACTTTTTTGGGTCGAGTTGTGACTCTTGTTCGTCATTCATTTTCGGCTCGTGATTGCCCACGGGTCGTGGTTAACACATCTCTTCGAGTCGCTGTTCGCTGGATCACTTCGGGTCGCGGTTCGCTAGATCACTTCGGGTCGCGGTTCGCTAGATCACTTCAAATCGCGATCGAGTATGGACCATGTACTTACTGGTCTAATGTGGCCTTGGGAGCCACAAGTCAGATGATGCTCTGGGAGCTGCGAGCCACGAGTTGGATGCTGCCTGCTGCTTTGGGAGCCGCGAGTCTGATGATGCTCTGGGAGCTGCGAGCTGCGAGTCACGAGTTGGATGCTGCCTGTTACTTTGAGAACCGCGAGTCAGATGATGCTCTGGGAGCCGCGAGTTGGATGTGTCCTGTTCGAGCTGGAGTATTCTTGACACGAGAATATAATCCGATTTGGTCTTTTACTCGAACCGAGGAAGGCTTCCAACATCTTCAGAATTCACAACTTCTTTTCTCTTGTGCCGTGTCTTTCACTGCCGTGAAGATTTATGCATCTAAGTAGTCAGTGAATCATTCTAATTAGATTCAGATCTCCCCTCAATGAAGCATGATATCCATTAGTAAATGAGAAGATCTATGGTTGAGAATCAGTTCACTCTCGATGAAAGAACCAAAATGTAAGACCAAAAAATGGTCCTAACACCCAAATCATGTATTTCGAGCATAGAATATGAAGAAATAATTGAAAATTATGGAAAAAGGTAAGACAACAGGATTTTTATAGTGGTTCGGCGTTAATGAGCCTACATCCACTTCATATTTTCTCATTTCAATCAGAGATTACAATTACAATGTATATTGTCTCTCAATCGCTCAAATTCAATGAATAATTCTCTTCGAATCCATTGAATTTTATTGAATAAGATGGTGATTATCTATTTAAGAGTGTTAGCCATGGCTGCCATGGACTAGGAGATGCCAAAAGCCCCCCCCCATTTGCCATATAGTGGTGTATTTATAGAGGTGGAGAAGCTCCAGGATGATGCCACGTGTCACGTCCAGAAGAGATCTCAAGAAGTAGTGGAAAATGGATCCTTTGATCATGTAGAGACATGTGTTGTCCGATCCATGAAAGTATGCCAAAGAATAGGTCAAAGTCATGTGCAACGCTTCCATTCCTAGGCGGTTTGGGGTCAAGTTTCATGAGCCAGGATGATGAGCTGGTGAGGGTCGTGATGGTGATGCTCAGGTCGGGTCATGGTCCCAGGGGTCATGAACCGCCCTTAGGAGGGTTCATGAACCGATAGGGAGAGCCGGTAGGGGGCGAGCCGGCCGTCACAAATGCCAAAATCCAAGTTGTTCCATATTCCGCCACTTCATGGAGCAATTGCTGATCAATGTATGTTCATATTCAAGTCCTTTGCTTTGGGTAGCCTGGTCACAAAGCAGGCTAACATTAGTAAACCTTAGTTAAGAGAACTAAGTTAAAAGTAAACAACGACAAGTTGTAGTGACAGTGTAAGATGAAATTATGATTAAATAGGAAGAATGAGGCAAACATGTGAAATGAAATAATTTATATGTAATCATAAACAATAAGTGATATGTTAAACATAAAACATGTGAATTAAGATGTACTTAATTACATATTAAGTAGAACATGTTATTGTAACTATGGAATTGGACAATGAATAATATAAAGAGATTGTAGATTACAGACCTTGGATTACAATCTAGAGAATAACATGTTATGAGCTTATTAATAAACTTATATGGGTTAAGTTATATGACTGAAATTAATAAGCACAAAGAACTTGGTAACTTGAATAAGAAGTTAATGTGAATGGGAATAACCAAGTTAACTGGAAACCCGATGAAGTAAAGCAAGAACATAATAGAATGTTTAGACATAGGGTCTAATAACACATTAAACTGAGGCGCTTGGATCAGTCCGTACGTTTGAGGGTAAATATCCTAACGGGGTAGATCATCGTGATGTCATGAGGCACGAGAGAAGCATACGTCCATCTGATTACTCTGCTATTCTGCTGATATTCTGCTGGCTCTGAAGGACTGGAAGGGCTTCTTAGGATGTGAAGGGTACTTCTGGTAGTCCTCTGTGCCGTGACAACATTCGACTGTGCTCATAGAGATTAGGTCTGCACGTTTCTATCCGGTGAGTATGCCTTGATTGCCACAATAGTGGGAAATCAAAAGACTGTAGAGTGGAATAGGTGATTCGACGCGATACGGTTGCCTAGTTACTGGCGGGGTTACGACCACTCTTGTAGTACTGACAGGTCTAACCTTTATAGATAGCAAGACGTCGGATACCTACCATTGACCGTCAGCGTGAACGTGATGCAGAAAGGTGGAGAGCTAAACCAACAGACCATAGACCTCATGCTATCAAGGCTATGGGTGGGGACTGGCCAATTAGGATTTGTTGTTGTTAAGTGCTCTTGGGCCAGGTCACTAGTTCTCAATGTCGATCGTCTTTCATTAGTTGAGGGAGGGACCATAGCCACTAAAAATGCAGACCTTAGCATATGTGTATACAGATATCTGAAAAGCTCCCGACCGAGTTCCATGTTTCTTGTACAGCCCTGCCACAGGACTCGGTGCACAATATAGGATATGTGCGGTTAAGGCATCGAGTCCGATTGACGATACGTACGTGGGAGAATCTAGATACATGCATATCTGCTCTGGATGGTGTATCATAGACTCTACGGCACTACTTCGTGATCTGGTTGGATCAAAGATGGCGGTCCGTACGCTTACGTAGCATGACGATGGCAGATATATGTGGAACGTAGCATTGTTATATAGAGATCCGTACGTCATTCCGACATAGGATGAGGGACTGCCTACATTTCTATGGCGTTACGGTGGCGAGTGGGGTACCATGGGGTGTACCTTAGTATTGGGGGTAGCTACATATATGCTGTATTAGGTTAATCCACTAGGAAGTAGATGGGTACAACGTGTGTGTAAGCCTTGAGAGATGTTAACCCAACTAACCTAATAAACAAGAAAATGTAATTGAATGGTATATGTAGGATTATCCAAAATGTGCAGTTTAAATCCAGTCACCAGAACTTATGTTCTGAAGCCCTCCTCATAACATACTCACATGTTAGATTTTCAGAGAGATATGATAGCTTTGGATACTGGTTAGACAATATTATTACTACGCTAAGGCTATATTTTGATTACATTGTATTTTATCCATTCCGCTGTGAGATGTTATTCTAAGCTCTGAAATACTTTATATCTCTGTTTTTCTGTAGGATATCAGAGCAAACCAACACGAGTTTCGATATACTTTTTAAAAAAAAATTGGTCTATCGAAATTTGGGTTGTTACATCTGGTGATGAGAAGCATCGTTGGCGATCAAGGGTAGGAATAGAGTATCGTTCGTGAAGGAGTTGGAACCTGAAATCGCGCCTGCGTGAAGATAGAAAGGAATTTAGCCATAATTATTTAAGTAAAGAAGGATTAACAAATTGATTAGTGTTAATATTTGGGTTACAGACTTCGACCTTGTTTAGTGTGAAGGAAGAAGGTTGAAATGGGGATCGTATTTTTAGGTTTGTGCTGGAAGATGATATCGGGTTGGATGCATCTGGTTACGGGGAAGAAATTAGGAAAAAAGGGGAATTACATGGACTTGTGGTTAAGTACGTGAGTAAGGTTATAATTAGACATTTATTAAATTAAGTAAGGTTTGAACCATGTTAAATGAATACAAAACTCATAACACTTGTAGTTGTTTCATCTGTGGACATAATTGAACAACGTCAGTTACATTGGAATCATAACAATGAAATCTACATTGTGACGCTGATGTGGTGGAGAACAGAGTTACTGGAATTTCGTAGAAAATTTAAATGCCTATTCATTTAAATGAAACAAAATCAGAATTGTCAACTGCAGAACTATGTAAGTAAACTCACTAACTCAGGCTCATTTATATTTTTATATAAATAAGTTTTAAATTTATATATAGTAAATTTATACTGTGTGATGGTTGTTTGAATGAGTGGTTGATAAATTGGTTGAAATGATTGATTAGTTATATATATTTGACCATTGGTTGAATATTGGTTCTGTTTACCATGATATCATATATTGAAGTAAAATTTATGTTATATATGTTGATTAACATCTGTGGATGCAGAGAAACAGGTTGGAGGGATCCAACTGGATTCCTCAACATTTATATTACTATTTTTTTGATATATGAAGTTTTATATAATCTTTGATTGATTATGTTGTGTTTGAATAACATTGGCCCTAGAATTTTGATAATTAGATACCGTAAAATATTCTTGAATGTAGAAAAGAAAATTGAAGATTTACAAAGGATATTTATTCTTCCAAAATATAAATTAAATTTCGAATGGTCTTGAAAATAGGAACTTGTTTTAATAAATAAAATAAGGAATTGATTTTAAACAATGTTAATAAATTAGTAAAATATTTATGATTGGATAAATGTGACACCCCACGTCCGTTAATGTCACTCATTAAGAGAATGCATTAAGTTTCGTGAAGCGTTGTAGGTAAACAGAAACAGAAATATTACAAAACATATATAAAATAACAGCGGAATTTAAAACTTTTATTAAGCAGACAACATCATGGTTCAAAACATGGTTACATCATAAGTCTGAAATGCATAAAGCCCAGTACATCATTAAAACCTATGTCTTGTACTAAAATCATAAGAGTACAATAATAATGAAAAAAGCATAATTACCCTAAAACATAGCCACAGTAGCGAAGACAATAACTCGAGCAATACATCTAAGCAGCTCCAAGAAGAATGAAAGCAAAATCATGTTCAAGCTTGAGTATTCCCACCCTGAGAACCTAGGGGGAAACGGAAGAGAAAGAAGAGGAAACAAAATGGGTCAGACATAAAGTCTGGTGAGTCCAGTTACATTTAGCATATAAATAAGTAAAAGCATCATGACATGCATAAGTGGATAAGAGATAACAGTGTCAAATGGCAGGTATAACAAGGTAAACAGGATAAACATGATAGAGTATATTGCACTTCTCTAGTACTTTCTCTTTCTCTCTTTATCTCTCTCTCTCTCTCTGCACGAATACTACTATAACCGGAATGAGACAATCCCAACAACTTCAAGATGGTAGACTTAGGCGTACTTCTAGTGAGAGGTTTAACCCCATACAATCAACAGGCAGCCCAACTAAACATACCGGAGTAACCCCTAAGGGTATTAACGGGCTCCTAAACAAACCAGAGTCTAGATGTACCCTAATTACTACCCCAATCGATCGACTCCCTACTCCGTAGATACCCTGTGTTGGCCCCACAGTAGGATGTATCAATCCTTAAAGTGGCAACCCTTCGTTTTCAGGATGTGCACAACCATATCTGCTGATGTCATAACGTCTTAGCCTCCTCTGCCGGACCCATCCACGCACATGACCCCGTCGGAATGCGCCGCCCACACCGTCCCCTACGTTTGGATCTCTTACAATCAGCCCAGTAAGCATGCCCCAACTCCGACCTAGTTCAGAGTACTCGTCTGATACCTATATATGGGTTACTGACTGAAAGGGTCCCACATACAAGATGATACAAGCACCCTCTAGGCTTGTATCCCCGCTACTAGCTTTTCCACAGGTTATGCCATACCAGAGTAAAAGAATCCATGCCATACCAAAGTAAAAAGATTGCATGCCATACCAGAGTATTGCATACCATACTAGAGTAATAGATTGCATAACCCCATAAGTTAAGTTTGTCGGCCTATATATATAAATATTACCCACCGCCCCAAGATATACTTAACCCTCCCACTAATTCATAGAAGTTTACTTAACCCCTACTCAAGTTAACATGTTCATACAATCCCTATGGATTTAATTAGGTAAAGTATTCGAGTTCATTACCATATTCATTTATGGTTATAATGTGCTAGACCTCCTACATTAAGCCCACAACTTGTGGATGTTGGATATGTCGGGCGGTTCCGGGTAGACTTCTTCTACAAGTCGGACTTAACCTCGTGTCTTAGCTTGTTACGTGTTTATGCACTTAGACCCCTCACAATAGATTAACCACTTGTGGTCGCTGGATATGCCGGTCGGTTCCGGGCAGACTTCCACCACAAGTGTAATCTAACCTCGTGTCTAAGCGCGGTTACAGTTTTTAATTGCTTTAATTCTAGGCATTTCCATTATTAAACAATTACTCCTATGTCATTATAAGTTTTCATTCCCCTTTTCCAAGTCAAATTCATCATGTACCGTATGCCCCAAATTAAGATATAAATCATAATTTGATTTATGCCCCAAATCCATATTCATATATTTAATTCAAGTTATACCCAAATTTCCCAATCCAAGTTATGCCCCAATTTTAATGTTTTCATCCTCGTTCCCAATTTCACGCGTTCGCATGCCTATGCTCGAAAGTAGCCTAGCTATAAAATAAAAAGGGAACAGAAGAAGGGCAGAGAACAAAAATGATCATAATAATAAGATTAACATATGACGGAAAAAATAGGCATAACAACTAATGAGCGTACAACGACAGAATTGGGCATAATGACAAGATAGGCATATAAGAACATATCTGATGATCATGTGATAATAGAACTGATTAGGCATAGTGTCATGATCATAAACAGGCATGATGAGATCTAGTTAGTGAATTAGATATACAAATAATGGCAGATCTGAGATGATATATAGACATAGGCTTAGATCTAATCCATAGTTATGTCAAAATAACTTAGATACACAGGTTATGGTAGATTTGATATAATTCAACTTGTCACGGGCTTGGATCCAATTCATAAACATGTTAAGATTATCTTTTAAGTATTCATATCTAAAAATAACGTAGACTCACTGTGATTAGATCTAAGAAATAGAAGAGGGATTGTAGATGTTGAATCACAAATCTCTAAACTTGAATGACTTGATTGTTGAAGAAGAAAAGGCTTGATTTAATATGGCCAGAGGCAGCATCTAGTTCTCCACTGTTTTTTGTGTGAATAAAACAATGAGAATGGGGTCTTATTTATAGCCGAGGGTTCATGAATCTGGTCAGAAAACAAGTCCACATACGCTGCAATGCACTTCGCCCGGATCTTGGGGGGGGGTGTCGACACCTCCCCATATGGTGTCGACCCATGGGTTGACACGTCTAAGGTACGTCGACCCCCAACGGGTCCAATTCCCTCCCAAACTTCCCGCTTCTGATTTTGAAGTTATTTGAACGGTTTTGACTTGTTATGTATGTGTGTGTGTATATATATATGTGGAGAGCGTTCAATGGCACCCCAAAAATGGAGCACCCTTTTGGCCCCTTGTTTTCCACCTTTCATTTATATTAATTAAAGTTAGTGGGAGATAAGAGAGTGAGTGGAAGGAGAGAGGGAAGAAATGCTTAGTGGAAAAGTGGTAGGCTAAAGGGGTGCTCCATTTTTGGGGTGCCATTGAACCTGCCTTTATATATATATATATATGTATATATGTATATATCTTATGC
Source organism: Allium sativum (assembly GCA_030737875.1). NCBI lineage: Eukaryota > Viridiplantae > Streptophyta > Magnoliopsida > Asparagales > Amaryllidaceae > Allium > Allium sativum. The sequence goes on from CM060925.1 coordinate 80,506,107, forward strand.
ATATACAAACTTCAGACCTTAATATCTTCTTCATACGGTGTCCGTTTCACGCAAACTTGGTGTCTGTCTTAGGCAGAATTCCAAGATGAAAGCAATGGTGCAGTCCGTTTCACTTAATCCCCACTATTTAGTTAAGTATTCCTTAGTTTATCATCTAAATGTGTTATAAGATTATGAAGTGTTCCATTTTCCCATACTCAAAGGATTTCATCCCCGAAATCTCTAAGTTAAGAAGAATGCATATCATAACATCCATCACCCATCTACTCATCCACCAATCACAGGCATCCATTATCCTTAAAATATTTCTAATGCTTATATTAACATATGCAAAGGTGTGTGTATATGTCCCTATACTAATGCAAAAGATCGTGTGGTCTATCGATTCAGTCGACCTCCTTAATGCAATGTATGTTAGTTCCATGAATCCAACAGGTATGCAAATAATCCTATTATATTAAGTAAGTTCTATATGTGTGCACAATCATTCAACCAAATGCAACATCCATATGATGATACACTCACTTTCATCCATAAAAAGAAGAAAAATGCACACACATCCATATGCAGTATGAGAGTGGTTGAGCCGATCTGATGCCTAATGTGTGCGTATACGCATCCACGAGAAATGTGGGTTCATATGCATCCACGAGCAATCACTAGCAAAGACTTGCATCCACTTGCATCCATCAAACATAACATGTCTCAAACACATGTTTACATCCATGGGATTCCTACCTAAAGGTCAAAGATTTGACCGATAGGATTTTCTTAAATGATAGAAACAAGCATAAATAAAAGCTTTGGAAAGGAAGTTAAAAACATACCCTTGAAAAGAAAAGGGTATGAAGCACGAATATTATCTTCGGTCTCCCAATTTTTATACTCTTGGTTATCTCCCCACTGAACTTTCATCAATTTGACCTCTCGATTGCGCAGCTTCTTAACTTCTGATCCAAGAATACGGGTAGGTACTCGGCTAACTGTCGCCTCCCGTTCCACCTCTACTTCCTCAAGCATACTCTGCTCAACTACTTCTGCAGTGTCATGCATGCACTTCCATAAATGAGAAACGTGGAAAACATCATGAACACTGGACAATCTCTCTGGTAGCTTTACTCTATAGGTCATTTGGCCAATCCTTTCTGTTATGGGAAATGACCCTACAAATCTTGGTGCCAATTTCCTTACAGATCCAAAGCGAAACCCATTCCTTAAGGGTGATACCTTAATGAAAACCATGTCTCCCACCTCAAACTCAATATCAGTCCTTCTTCTATCGGCGTAGGATTTCTACCTATCCTAAGCGGTCTTCATTCGTCGTCTAATAAGATCAATCTTTTTAGAAGTTTCTCTAACCATATACGGTCCAAGTAGAAGTCTTTCTGTAGATTACCACCAACAAGTCGGTGATCTACAGGGTCATCAGTACAATGCTTCGAAGGATGTCATGCCAATGCTAGCTTGATAACTGTTGTTGTAGGCGAACTCGACTAAAGGAAGATGCTCTTCCCAAGTCCCTCCGAAGTCTAGGATACACAGCCTTAAAAGATCCTCAAGAACTCTATTCACCCTTTCCGTCTGTCCATCAGTCTGAGGGTGATAAGCGGTGCTCAAACACAACTGTGTACCTAATGCTTCTTGCAAGCTCCTCCAAAATTCACTGGTAAAAATGGGGTCACGACCACTTATGATACTGGAAGTTGCTCCATGAAGACGGACTATCTCACGAACATAAGTTACTGCCAACCATGTTGTCATCCTCTTACTCTTAACCGGAATGAAATGAGCGCACTTAGTAAGTCTGTCTACTATAACCCAAATACTGGTGTTACTTTTCCTCGATCTAGGCAAACCATTTATGAAATCCATCGAGACACTCTCCCACATTCACTTTGGGACCTCCAAAGGATGAAGTAAACCACCGGGCTTCCTTTGCGTAGCCTTGACTTGCTGGCAAATCAAACATTGAGACACAAACTCTGCCACATACTTTTTCATTCCAGCCTAAAAGAAAACCCTCTTCATATCTCTATACATCTTATCACCACCTGGACGAATAGTCATCTTAGAATGATGGGCTTCCTCTAGGACTATCTTCAACAGACTCCCAAATCGGGGAACACAAAGCCTTCCATCCGCCGCAACCACCCTCTATGGTCTGTGGAATATCTACTAAGGTGACCAGAAGTCTCCCCACTACTGAGCCTACCCAAGATGTCTGAAATATGTGGATCCTCACACTGAAATGCTCCTATCTGATCCATAGAGTAGGTCGCACCTCTAGTGATGCTAGTAAACCAGGTATAAACTCGGTGGAGGGCCTAAAATCAAAAGTCAGTATAAACTCCAAGCTTTTCCTCTCTACAAACAGAGGACTTACAGCCACCCTTTGCCCACTCATTGCGTCTGCCACCACGTTACCCTTACCAGGGGTATAAGCAATCTTAAAGTCATAAGATGCTAGGAACTCCATCCACCTTTGTTGCCTCAAATTAAGATCCTTCTGCGAGAACAAGTACTTGAGAGATTTATGATCGGTGTACAACTCGAAGTTCTCTCCAAGTAGATAATGGCGCCATGTCTTAAGTGCGATTACTATGGTAGCTAGCTCTAAGTCATGGGTAGGGCAGTTCTTCTCATGAACCCTTAGCTATCTACCTCCATAACATACTACCCTTCCCTCTTGCATTAGAACCACACCAAGCCCTGTACCACATGCATCAGTGTATACCGTAAACACTTTGTTTCCATCGGGCAAGGTCAAGACTGGTGTTATTGTCAGAGCCTTCTTCGCTGGAAAGCTACATCACAGTCTGCATCCTAAGAAAATATCAGATTCTTCTTCGTCACCGTGGTGAGTGGGGCTGATATCTTTGCGAAGTCCTTAATGAACTTCCTATAATAGTCTGCCAATCTAAGAAAGCTTCACACCTCCGTTGCATTATTTGGGATTTGCCAATCTTGAACTGCAACTACCTTCGTGGGATCTACGGCTATCCCATCTTTAGAGACCACATGCCCTAGAAATCTCACTTCTTTTCTCCAAAAATGACATTTGGAGAACTTTGCCTTAAGCTGATGTGCACGGAGAGTTTTCAAAACCTTCCTCAAATGTTGGGCATTCTCTTCCTCACTCTTCGAGGAAAATCAGGATGTCATCAACAAAGACCGCAACGAACTTATTTAGAAACTCCCAAAAAATCCTACTCATCAAATCAAAAAAATAGGCGGGTGCATTCGTAAACCCAAAAGGCATAAGGAGCCACTCGAAGAAACCTTCTAGAGTTCTAAAAGCAGTCTTGTCTATACTATCCTCGGCCACCCTCAACTGATGAAATCCCGTGGCCAAATCTAACTAAGAGAAAACAGATGCACCAATAAGCTAGTCAAACAGATCATCTATCCTCGGGAGTGGGTGCTTGTTCTTCTTGGTGAGTTTATTTAACTCTCTATAGTCTACACATAAGCGAAGTGAACCATCCACCTTAGTTGCGAATACAACCGGAGCACCCCATTCAGATATGCTTCGCTTAATAAACCCTTTCTCCAGTAGCTCCCTTACTTGCTTGCTAAGCTCCCTTCTTTCTCTTGGAGCCATATGGTGCACATGCAATGCAACTGGCTTTGCATTGTCCACCAACTATATATGGAAATCAACCTCGCACCTCGTGGGTAAGCACCGAACCTCATCGAAAACATCTAAATACTCACAGACTACTGGTACATATCGCAGATCATCAATAGATGCATTAAGTTACTCTAGGAAACTAAGCATGACAAACCTCTTTGGGTCACAAGAAATCTCAAGGGTCCCCCCATGGCAAGTCAAAAGTTTAACGACGCTCCTCTCACAATCCAGAATGGCACCATACATGGCTAGCCAATCTATCTCTAGAATCAAACCATAGCCCATGAAACTAAGCACATATGCATAGCACTCAAACTCGATGCCTAACACAGATATTCTCAAACCTCGACAAATTATGGATAAATGAGCCGTACCCCCAATGGGGTTTAGGGCAACAACGGGATCCAAAACCATACTTGTACTAAGGTGCGGAGATTAAACCATAGAATCAGATATAAAAGAATGTGAAGCGCCAGAATAAAAAAGAGTACTAATAGGATGATTGGAAACAGAAATCAAGCCTTCCCCGGAAACTTTCCTACCTCTATCTGGTGAACTGGCCACGAGAGCATGCACTTGCCCTCTAGAAGATCCTACCTTGTCCTTTCTTCTTTGGGCACTCCTTAAAAAAGTGTCCGACCTCTCCACAACCGAAACAAGAATTCTTCTTTCTTTTGCAGTCCTTTATCAAATGACCCTTGCATCCACAATTATGGTACTTCCTCTTATACCTAGCCTTGTCGTCCTTTCTGCCCTTCTTTTGTTCTTGTTGTTGTCCTTTCTTGGGCCACACTTTCTTGTTTTGTGTTTCCTCAACCTTAGCTTCTTTCCTTTCACCTTTATCTTCCTCATGCATCAATGCCATATCAACAAGCCTTTCAAACGTTTACCCCATTGGAATATGAGAAATAGCCAACCCATGAAGGGTTCATTCAATCCTCTAACAAACCGCAAAGCTTTCTTATGCGGGGTATCTACTAGCTCCAACCCAAACCTCGCCAATTGGTTGAATAGGTTAACATACTCTTTGACAGTCATGCCTCCTTGCTTAAGCGCTAAGAACCTTTCCATTTACATACTTTTCTCAGCTTGAGAAAGAAACTTCATTTCAAAGCTCTACCGAAAATCATCCCAAGTCTCCATTGGACGTCTCGCTTGCATCACTTCCCACCAGAATGAAGCCTCTTCTTTCAGCAGCCAGGAAACTAACTGTATCTTCCTAAGATCGTCCACTTCGAAAATTCCAAACAAATCCTCCGTCTCTTTTAGCCAATTCCTTGCCTCTACGAAAGTCTCGGTTCCACAGAATGGCTTTCCTCCCATAGCACAAAAATCTTCGTAGACCTTAGAGAAATTATCTATACGCAGAGGAGGAGGAGGAGGAGGAGGAGGAACAATGGGTGCAGCTGGGGGAGGAACGTCTGCTTGACCACCGGCAGGTGCCGTGACCTCTAGATACCGATGGAACCAGCCTGGCATCGTAATGCCCTCAAGAATATTAGGTTCCGCAGACATGTTGAAAAGAAAAAAGGGATTCAAACAGAGAATCGAAAGATATTATCTATGGCTTTGGGGAATATATTTTTCAAAACAGAATTTTCTTTTGAAAATGCTTTCTTTTAAAACCTTTTTGAAAACAATTTTCAAAATATTTTATCCAATCTGGTAACCTTCAGCTCTAATACCAAATGTGACACCACACGTCTGTTAATGTCACTCATTAAGAGAATACAATTAAGTTTCGTGAAGAGTTATAGGTAAATAGAAACAAAAATGTTACAAGACAGATATAAAATAGCAGTGGAATTTAAAACTTTTATTAAGTAGATAACATCGTGGTTCAAAACATTGCTACATCATAAGTCTGAAATGCATAAAACCCAGTACATCATTAAAACTTCTGCCTTGTACTAAAATCATCAGAGTACAATAATAATGAAAAGAGAATAATTACCCAAAAACATAGCCATAGTAGAGAAGATAAGAACTCAAGCAATACATCTAAGCAACTCCAAGCAGAATGAAAGAAGAATCCTGTTCAAGCTTGAGTATTCCCACCCTGAGAAACTGGGGGGAAACGGAAGAGAAAGAAGAGGAAACAAATGGGTCAGACATAAAGTCTGGCAAGTCCAGTTACTTTTAGCATATAAATAAGTGAAAGCATCATGATAAGCATATAAAGTGGATAAGAGATAACAATGTCAAATGGCAGGTATAACAAGGTAAACAGGATAAACAGGATAGAGTATATTGCGCTTCTCTAGTACTTTCTCTTTCTCTCTCTCTCTCTCTCTCTCTCTGCACCAATACTAGTATAACCAGAATGAGATGATCCCAACAACTTGAAGATGGTAGACTTAGGTGTACTTCTAGTGAGAGATTTAACCCCATACAATCAACAGGCAGACCAACTAAACATATCGGAGTTACCCCTAAGGGTATTAACGGGCTCCTAAACATAACAGAGTCTAGATGTACCCTAATTACTACCACAATCGATTGGCTCCCTACTCCATAAATACCATGTGCTGGCCCCATAGTAGGTTGTATCACTCCCTAAAGTGGAAACCCTTCGTTTTCAGGATGTGCACAACCATATCTACTGATGTCATGGCATCTTAGACTCCTTTGCCGGACCCATGCACGCACATGACCCCGTCGGAATGCGCCGCCCACACCGTCCCCAACGTTTGGATCTCTTACAACCAGTCCAGTAAGCGTTCCCCGATTCCGACCTAGTTCGGAGTACTCGTTTGATACCTATATATGGGTTACTGATTGAAACAGGTCCCACACATAAGATGATACAAGCTCCCCCTAGGCTTGTATCCCCACTACTGGGTTTTCCATAGGTTATGCCATACCAGAGTAAAAGATTGCATGCCACACCAGAGTAAAAAGATTGCATGCCATACTAGAGTAAAAGATTGCATGCCATACTAGAGTAACAGATTGCATAACCCCATAGGTTAATTTTGTGGGCCATATATATAAATATTACCCACCACCCCAAGATATACTTAACCCTCCCACTGATTCATACAAGTTTACTTAACACCTGCTCAAGTTAACATGTTCACATAATTCCTTATGGATTCAACTCGTTAAGTATTCAAGTTTATTACCATATTCATTTATGGTTATAATGTGCTAGACCTCCCACATTAAGCCCACAACTTGTGGTTGTTGGATATGTCGGGCGGTTCTGGGCAGACTTCTTCCACAAGTCGGACTTAACCTCGTGTCTTAGCCCGTTATGTGTTTATGCACTTAGACCCCTCACATTTGATTAACCACTTGTGGTCGCTGGATATGTCGGTCGGTTCCGGGAAGACTTCTACCTCAAGTGTAATCTGACCTCGTGTCTAAGCGCGATTACAGTTTCTAATTGTTGTAATTCTAGGCATTTCCATTATTAACCAATTACTCCTATGTCATTATAGGTTTTTATGCCCCTTTTCCAAGTCATATTCATCCTGTACCGTATGCCCCAAATTAAGATATAAATCACAATTTTATTTATACCACCAAATACATATTCATATATTTAATTCAACTTATACCCAAATTTACCAATCCAAGTTATGCCCCAATTTTAACGTTTTCCCCTTCGTTCCCAATTTCACGCGTTCGCATATTTCAGTGGCATGCCTAGGCTCGAAAGTAGCCTGGCTATAAAATAAAAAGGGAAAAGAGAGAACAAAAATGATCATAATAACAAGATTAACATATGAAGGCAAAAATAGGCATAGCAAAAGTATACATCGACAGAATTGGGCATAATGACAAGATAGACATATAAGAACAGGTCTGAAGAACATGTGATAATAGAACTGATTAGGCATAGTGTCATGATCATAAACAGGCATGATGAGATCTAGTTAGTGAATTAGATATACAAATAATGTCAGATCTGACATGATATATAGACATAGGCTTAGATCTTATCCATAGTTATGTCAAAATAACTTAGATACACAGGTTATGGCAGATCCGATATGACTCAACTAGTCACATGCTTAGATCCAATTCATAAACATGTTAAGATTATCTTTTAAGTATTCATATCTAAAAATAACGTAGACTCACTGTGAATGGATTTAAGAAATAGAAGAGGGATTGCATATGTTGAATCACAGATCTCTAAACTTGAATGGCTTGATTGTTGAAGAAGACAAGGCTTGATTTGATCTGGGCAGAGGCAGCATCTAGTTCTCCATTGTTTTTGGTGTGAATACAATAATAAAGGCATTTTATTTATAGCTTAGGGTTCACGAATCTAGTCAGAAAACAAGTCCACATACGCATAAGTGCACTTTGCCAGGATCTAGGGGGTGTGTCCACGTGGGTGTCGACACCCCCCTTATGGTGTCGACCCATGTGTCGACATCCCTAGGGCATGTTGACCCCCAACGGGTCCAATTCCCTCCCAGACTTCCTGCTTCTGATTTTGAACTTATTTGAGCGGTTTTGACTTATTATGTGTGTGTGTATATATATATCTTATTTGTATACGAACTTCAAACCTTAATATCTTCTTCATACGGTGTCCTTTTAACGCAAACTTGGCATTTATCTTAAGCAGAATTTCGGGAAGAATGCAGTGACGTAGTCCTTTTCACTTAATCCTCACTATTTAATTAAGTATTCCTTAGTTTATCATCTTAATGTGTTATAAGATTACGGCGTGTTACAATAAATTGGAATATAAATTCAAGTTTTAAATTTATATAGAAGGGTTAAAATCGGTTTTGAAACTGATATTCGTAATTGTATTTGTACTTAGCGATTTTAAATAAAATTATAAGCGGGATTATAAATGGATGAAATAAAAAAATGAGATTTTCTTGAATATCTATAAATAAAAGTTATGAATGGAATTGGGATTTGAGAAAATAAAATCAATTGATTATTCAAAAGGAAATACTATTCTCGATTGAAAATGAATAACGATTTAAAAGCAAATATTTGCAAATGGAAATATTTATAAAGTGAAATTTGAGTAAACCAAAAATAGTAAATTTATTCTAAAGTTCGGAATACTAATCGAATATAGGTTATTCGAGAAAGAGTTATTTATTGAATTCGACTATATCGAATTCAGGAAAGTACTTCTTACTTTCCATTCTAATCAAGATTTAATTATTTAGTTATTTACTTATTAATTAATTAATTCAATTTAATGAATAAAAATTATATTTAAAATTTTAATATTTCAGAAACAAGGATTATAACGTTATCGTTATAATCAATGTATTCCGTAAAAGAAGTGGAATCTTAAATTAAGTTTGAGAGTTGCGTAAGCAATGTTTGTTAAGATTTAGGTTGTAAGCCTTGTCTATTTCGAAGTTGAGAATGTTGTTCAGTTAAGGTCTGAGAGGTAATTATACCCCAACTTGATTGACTTCATAATTAACTAAGGAATGGCTAAGGTTCGGTAGTGAAGATTGGTTAGAGATACGGTTAGTTAATGAATAATTAATGAATTGAGATATAATAGCAATGTTTATATAAACTCGGTTTAATCAAATAGTAAGAATATGGAACGTTTTCCAATGAAAATCAGAGATGTTTTATAAGCATAGAAAAGGAAGTGAATTGGTAAATGGGAAGTTAAGTAAGGAAAATTGGAAAAGTTTTCCAATATTAATAACGTATATTTTCTAAGGAATATGAAAAGATGGAAATGTTTTCCGACATTAATCTTATATTTATGGAATATGGAAAATAATTAAGCTTATAATAAATGGGAATGATTTTTTTTCAAGAGTCATGAAAGGAAAACGAGTTTTGAGAAATATCTAAAAAGATATTGGAAGCTAGTAAATGATAGATTAATAAGAATTAATTTTAAAATGGCCCAGTGTTGCTTGATAATTGATCGATAGAATTTCTATTTGGAAATAGGATCGTTGATTGTATGGGTGCTTCCTTTGATAGTTAAATAACCGACTATCAAAGTTTTGGTTTATTTTATACCTCCGTTGTCAATAAGGAGAGACCGGGATCGGCTTATTATCTGAAAACCACTTTGTATGGGCATAAGGGTTACGAATCAACTTATGCTGAAGATGATTGAAGACAGAGTAAAGTGCAAGGGTTGTTCTGTTAATCTTAGGTAGAAGTTTCCCAAGACAGATCAATAGAATGGTGTCTTCGGTTTGTCCAGTCCCAAGACCACGTGTATGGAAGAATGTCTGACAGAGTATTTCTAGATGGTCACGTACATTGATTTCTACAAATATACCAAGTTTGGTGGCTGGGAATTTATTCCCTCAGCTTAACATCGAGAGTGTATTTGTGGACATCAATTAGTGATTTGATGGATCTGACGATGTGGCATTCAAAGTAAATGGTGGAAAGATGTTCTAAAAATACAATCGTGACCTCAAGCCTCATCAACCGGGAAATGACAGAAATCGGACAGGTAGCATGGCCAAGTGGGTCATTCCCATTAGGGGTATTATCACTTAATCTAGAGAAATTCCACTTTCTTCTTATTCTATTTGTTGTTGTATGCTTTCTGTAACGGTTGCTGATCATAACCATGGGTGATAATATGCTCAGTACACTCAAGTTAAATGAGTGACCAGTCATGTGTGGCCGAGTTGCAAGATGTTCTTCTTGAACTTAATGTAATCCTCTCAAGAGATACACTATAAGATGGTGGTCCCATACCTTGTTATAGTTGTAAATCCATTCTCCAATAAGCGCCCTACGGTTTTTGATTTTATACTATACACGTGGAGCGTGAGATGCAAACTTTTCGCTAGATTGCTATTTATTTAATTTAGACACTATTATAATATCACTGGATTTTGATATCGAAAATGTTTTGGGTTATCGTAAGGTAAAAACCATCCATGTTTATGTGTGGATTGGTCTTGCGGTTATTTTTTCTTTCAAAAGGATTTTTGAAAGTTAAATCAAATAGTTAGAGTTTACTCACACCAGTCCCATGACTGACCCGGAGTTTATTTGTTTTGTTTTACCCTAAATTTTTGGGTGCCCAAATTTGTATGGGCAGTCAAGTAGTCAAGATTTTTCAGATTCACTTGGAGGAGCTCGAAGCAGGAGGCTTTATCAGTTGGCCATAGAATATCATATTTTTTGCTGTGTACTATGTTAGTATTTGGAAACAGGTGTTTATAATTGTTCCAGAAATTGCTGTATATACAGTTACTGATTTGTATTTCAAAGATTATGTTATATAATATATTTTATTCATTCCGTTATGAGATTTGTGTTCTTCACCTTCTTATATTCTATCTTTTCTTTTATTTCTCACCCTCTAATTTCTTTCTATTAATGGTTTGCTAATTTTTTATGCTTGGTTAGTCGACATTGTGTTTTGTGTTGATGATCAGGATTAGGAATTGTCGGGTCATTACAGTTGTATCAGAGCTAAAGGTTGAGTAGTAACCTTGGCTCTGTAGCGTAACACAGTAGAGATTGGGTCATTATTACCCTAGAATGAGTTTGAATATATATATGAGAGAGCATAATTGTAAATTTGATATAAAATTGTTTTATATTATGTTAGTTAGTTTGTTAAGTGTTTTACGAATTCTGGTCAATACAGAATGTACAATTGTATCGATAGGTGTTTCTAAACTCTTGAACAAAGCAAAACGATACAGTATCGTTTTAAAATGGGTAAATGAAATATTTTTGCCCAAAAAAAATTATTTTGATATAAAAGGAATACTTTCAGAATTATTATAATATATGAATGTATTGATTGTTATTACAATCAAATGAAATTATAAAAATGTTGAAATGGTTATGTATAACCAAATGTAATTTGTATACGGATAATGTATACAAATAAGATGAACTAAGACTAGGTCTAGACCAGAATTTGGAATTTAAATCCTGGATGTTTAGAAATATTTTCTGAATTATTTTTAAAAGCAATATCACATACTTTGAAGGATTTTTGAACAAGAATGGATTTAAATAGATTTTGAAAGTTAGTAAGCACTGAAATCACTTCTGTGGCAAGAAAATAACTCTGATAATGGATCGCGACATTATCGGTATTCATTTTCAAGTTTCTGAGTGACATATTGCTACCATAATAATTCGTTAATGAAAATTTGTTTGAAAAGAACAAGTTGATTTGACAAAAATCAAATTTTTTGAATTTGCAGATGATTATGAATATATGTATATGATTATGTTCCAAATCAATCTGGAAATAGAAGCCGGAAATTTGAATTCTGAATTTTTATTTAACTTGTGTAAGTTAAATGAATTGGAATGGTATAAGTAAATTCAATATATTAAATTTTTTAATTAAGTTAATTTAGATAGAATTATATCGGGTTGGAAATTAAATTGAGTAGCTTATAAATTGGAAGTAAATAAATTGATTTAAAATCAATTTGGACAGATGTGAACGCTTGTATGTGGATTATGGATTGGATGTGAAAATATGGATTGAAAATCATTGGAAACCAAGTGAAATGGTGTGAATTAAAGAAATGAATGATTGTTAAAACGTCAATTATTGAAACTTACTTGTTTGAATTGAGTAAGTACAGGTAGATGGAGCTACTTAGCTTGGTTTTGGCTCCGTAAACAGCATACAAATTAAGCATATTCGCTTATTAACACTTATATATGGTACGCCTAAGCAAAAATACAAAAATTGTGTTTTGAATTTTATTTTTTGACCGTATGGGTCGATGTATATTTATTTTTTGTTCCTGCGATATCGTAGAAGTCCCTCTGTACAATGAAGGCTACCGAAATTTTTCGGAAATTTAAGGTGTTAGAAAAATTTTAGAATTTTTGAAAAATTTTGTTAGTAAAAATAAATTAATATTTTGATTGAAATTAATTGGTTCAGTTGAAATTGATGTTAAGAAATTAAACAAATGAATTTTAGCTTAGTTAATTTGGTTTGTAACATTTTTTCTACCCTAGTAATTTCGGGGATGAAATTCTCTTAAGGAGGGAGGAATGTAACGACCCAGATTTTTAGCCGTTTAATTTTGAACATTTAAATTGTTTTAAATGTTGTATTAGAAGTATAAATGGAAATTTAAATGGAATTTATTAATTAAAATGAAGTTTGAACGTATAATTTATAATTAAATTTAAAACGAGCTCGTAACGTCGTGGTATTTCGTAATATTACGTTTTCAATTCAATTGGGTATACATAATCTAATATAAGTCGGATTTCTTTGAAACAAGAAACGTTCGGATCAATTTGATTATATTTTTCTAATGAAAGTGAAAAATCAAGATTTCAGCTTATAGATTGTGAATTATATCCAAATCAAAATTTTAGAAAGTCGCTAAATTATAACGATTATATATATATATATATCGATTTTAATAATCCGAACGTCGTTTTAATTTGAAATATTGAGTTATACATCCAAATATGATTATTTTGGAGCTATATGATGTTCTAGTCAAATGTATACTATAATAATTTACTGATATCAATTTAAATTGTTTATGAATTAATTAATATTTTAATCGACTTATTTAAGCCTTAAGAATAGCCTTTTTGTAAACGACCTCCGTTTTCAACGAAATCGGTTTCATTGGATCCGCAGTGTTAGACTATTATGATAATAAATTTCGTTGTAATTTGACATTGTATGTGACCACGACAATCATAAACGCTTAAATTTTTATTTAATCGTTTATGCAATTTAATATGGAATTAAGAATAGTCGATTTACAAACAATCTCCAATTTCAATGAAACCAATTTTATTAAATTCGTAGTGGTTAATTATTGTAAGATTTCTAATTTGGGGTCAATTGGAGTTAGTTTAAATATCGTGTGCGATATAAACACGTATTGATCTACGTTGTTAATTAAAAAGGGAGTTATACCAAACAATCTCAGAATTTGACGAAACCACTTCCATTGTGTCCAGAATATTTTATTATGCTAGGATTTTAATTTTCGTTGCTATCAGAAGTTGTATATGGTGGTTTTAACGTGAAACTTCGGCCCTAAGTTAAGTAAATTATTAAAATAATATAAAACCCTTCTTTATATATATGCCTTATTCTTTGAAACCTAAGTCTTACATTTTTTGGTCAAACCTACTTACGCCGCCACTATCGTATGAACGATCAGTGTTTCTCCACACCAAAATTCACCGATCTCCTCCATTATACCTCTATTCGAATTCGAACCGGAAGACGAATGGTTCACCTTGAGGAGCTCTAAGCTCAACCAAAGTTAGGGGAGGTCAGGCGACCTCGTTAGTCGTCGGGGGCACTACAAAGTAAGTGCGGATTTAGGGGGATTCGAGAGTTGTAAAAGTCGAGAGGATGTCATACCAAGGGGGTTCTGGAGTACGTGGAGCGGCGGAGGACATGGCCATTTCCGATCAGCATCTGGTGATGAGAAGCGTCGTTGGAGATTAAGGGTAGGAAGGGAGTATCTTTTGTGAAGGAGCTAGAACATGTAATCGTGCATGCGTGAAGATAGAAAGGAATTCAGCCGTAATTATTTAAGTAAAGAAGGATTAATAAATCGATTAGTGTTAATATTTGGGTTAGTGGAAGAAGTTACAGGCTTCGGCCTTGTTTAGTGTGAAGGAAGAAGGCTAAAATGGAGATCGTGTTTTTGGGTTTATGCGGGAAGTTCATATCGGGTTGAAGGCATCTGGTTACGAGGAAGAAATCGGGAAAAACGGGTAATTACATGGACTTGCGGTTAAGTACGTGAGTTAGTTTATAATTATATATTTATAAAATTAAGCAAGGTTTAAACCATGTTAAATGAATACAAAACTTATAACGCTTGTAATTGTTTCATCTGTGGACAGAATTGAATGATGTCAGTTACGTCGGAATCATAACAACGAAATCTACATTGTGACGCCAATGTGGCGGAGAACAGAGTTACAGGAATTTCGTAGAAAAATTAAACGTGTGTTCATTTTAATTGAAACAAAAGCAAAATCGTCAACTGCAAAACTATGTGAGTAAACTCACTAACTCTTGCTCATTTATATTTTTATATAAAAAAGTTTTAAATTTATATATAGTAATTTTATACTGTGTGATGATTGTTTGGATGAATAGTTGATAAATTGGTTGAAATGATTGGTTAGTAATATATATTTGACCGTTGGTTGAATATTGATTCTGTTTACCATGATATCATATATTGAAGTGAAATTTATGTTATATATGTTGGTTAACATTTGTGGACGCAGGGAAACAGGTTAGAGGGATCATACTGGATTCCTTAACATTTATATTACTGTTTTATTTATATTGATATATGAAGTGTTATGTAATCTTTGATTGATTATGTTGTGTTTGAATAACACTGGCCCTAGAATTTTGATAATTAGATACCATAAAATATTTCCAAATGTAGAAAAGGAAACTGAAGATTTACAAAGTAAATTTATTCTTCCAAAATATAAAATAAATTTCGAATGGTCTTGAAAATAGGAACTTGTTTTAATGAATAAAACAAGGAATTGATTTTAAACAATGTTTATAAATTTAGTAAAATATTTATCATTGGACAAATTGGAATATTAATTCAAGTTTTGAATTCATATATAGAAGGGTGGAAATCGGTTTTGAAAATGATATTCGTAATTGGATTTGTACTTAGCGATTCTAAAGAAAATTATACATGGATGAAATAAAAAAAGGGATTTCTCCTGAATAATTGTAAATAAAAGTTATAAATGGATTTCGGATTTTAGAAAATAAAATCAAATGGAATTGATTGTTTAAATGGAAATACTATTCACAATTGAAAGTGAATAATGATTTAAAAGCAAATATTTGCAAATGGAAATATCTATATAGTGAAATTTGAGTAGACCAGAAATAGTAGATTTATTCTGAAGTTCAGAATATTAATCGAATATAGGTTATTCGAGAAAGAGTTATTCGATTCGACTGTATTGAATTCTGGAAAGTACTTCTAACTTTCCATTCTAATCAAGATTTATTTATTTAGTTATTTACTTATTAATTAATTAATTCCATTTAATGAATAAAATTATAGTTAAAGTTTTAATATTTCAAAAACAAGGATTATAATGCTATCGTTATAATCAATGTATTCCGTAAAAGAAGTGGACTCTTAAATTAAATTTGAGAATTGTGTAAGCAACGTTTGTTAAGATTTAGGATGTGAGCCTTGTCTATTTCGAAGTTGAGAATGTTGTTCGGTTAAGGTATGAACTTGATTGACTTCATGATTGGCTAAGGAATGGTCAAGGTTCGGTAGTGAAAATTGTTTAGAGATATGATTATTTAATGAATAATTAATGAATTGAATTATAATAATGATGTTTATATAACATCGGTTTAATCAAATAAAAAGAATATGGAACGTTTTCCAAAGACAATCAGAGATGTTTTCTAAGCATAGAAAAGGAAGTGAATTGGAAAATGGGAAGTTAAGTAGAAAACTGGAAATGTTTTCCAATGTTAATAACATATATTTATAAGGAATATGAAAAGATGGAAACGTTTTCCGACGTTAATCGTATATTTTTGGAATATGGAAAATAATTAACCTTATAACAAATAGAAATGCTTTTTCCAAGAGTCGTGAAAGGAAAACGAGTTTTGAGAAATATCTTAAAAGATATTGGAAGTTGGTAAATGATAGATTAATAAGAATTAATTTTATAAGGGGCCAGTGTTGTTTGATGATTGATCGATAGAATTTCTATTTGGAAATAGAATTGTTGATTGTATGGATGTTTCCTTTGATAGTTAAATAACCGACTACCAAAGTTTTGGTTTATTTTGTACCTTTGTTGTCAATACGGAGAGACCGAGATCAGGTCATTATCTGAAAAACATTATGTATGGGCGTAAGCGTTATGAATCAACTTATGGTGAAGATGATTGAAGATGGATTAAACTGCAAGGGTTATTCTATTATTCTTAGGTAGAAGTTGCCCAAGATGGATTAATAGAATGGTGCCTTCGGTTTGTCCAGGTCCAGGACAACATATATGGACAAACGTCTGACATAGTATTTCTGGATGGTCACGTATATCGATATCTACAAATATACCAAGTTTGGTGGCGGGGAATTTATTCTCTTAGCTCAACACCCAGAGTGTATTTGTGTAATGACCCGGGTTTTTGACGACTTTGGTTATCGACATAAACACGATGATGACTAACCAAACATCGAAAAATACCGGTCAACTATGAGAGAAATTAGAGGGTGAGGAAAGGTAAGATAGAAACTTAGAATAGAAGAAGAAGAAGAACATAACATCAGAGTAACACGAACCTCACAGCGGAACGAATAACATATATTATATATAACATAACTTGAAATATACATCTGTACTTGAATATACATCATTATCAAAGTACAACACTTACAACACATCGGAATTAAACTATAGCTATATGATCCTGAAGCCTCCTGCTCCAGCTCTTCCAGTATATCTGTAAATCCCGACTACTTGACTGCCCGTACAAAATTAAGCACCCAAGAGTTTAGGGAAAACAACAAAATAAACTCCGGGTCAGTCATGGGACTGGTATGAGTAAAACACTTTAAAACAGTTCAAGCAGGTAAATGATATCTCATAAGACCACGCCATATAACGGAACGGGTTTTGCCCTTATGAGAATCCAAATTATCTTTATATCAAAAACCTTTTTGATATTATAATAATGTCTATTAACCACAATATAATAACCATCTAGCAGAAACGCTTTCATCTCACGTTCTACATATATAGTATACAATCAAAACCGGAAGCACGTATTGGGTAATGGATTTCCAACTATGACAAGGTATGGAACCACCTTTCGCTAGTGTACCTCTAGAAAGGAATACACTGGGTTCAACAAGAACATCTTGCAACTCGGCCACACATGACCGACCACTCATTTCGCTTGAGTGTATCGAATGTATATCACCAACGGTTGGGATCAGCAACCATTTCCCGAATGGGATAGCATCAACAATAGATATTTAGAAGTAAATCAAAATCTAGATCATGTGATTATACACCTTACTTCGGTGCGACCGACTTAGCCATGCTGCCTGCCCGATTTCTGTCATTTACTGGTTGATGAGGCTTGAGGTTACGCTTCATCATCACATCAGATTCACTTCGAATGCCACATCGTCAAATCCATCCAATCACCAATTGACGTCCTCAACCATACATTATGTGTTAGCTAAAAGAAGTTTCCTTCTCCGCTTCCACTCTTGGTACGGTGGGAGAAATCAATATACGTGATCGTCTGGAAATACTCTGTCAGACATCCATCCATACAAGTCATCCAGGAACAGGATGAACCGAAGGCACTATTCAATACATACATCTTAGACACTGTTATCTAAGACTTATACAACAGCCCTTACACTTTACTCCGTCTTCAATTATCTTTGGCATATATGATTCGCAACGCTTATGCCAATACAGAGTGGTTCTTTGGATAATAATCCAGCCGGTCTCTCCATATTAACAACGTTAAAATGGTTAAAACTTCGATAGTCTGTGATTTAACTATCGAAGAAAACAAGTGTGCAAACAACGATATTATTTCCAGATGGAAATTCTATCAATCAATCATCAATCATATATTTCCTTAGTTCATTAATTTATTTATCTCCTGTTTCCCTATATTCAACATTTATCTCTTTATTTCATTAATTTACTTATCTCCTGTTTCCCTATATTCAACATTTCTTATTTTCTAAATTTAGAAAATATATGTTATTACCATTGGAAAACATTTCCATTTCTTGTTTTCTATATCAGAAAACATTTCTGGTTCTTAGTTGGAAAACATTTCCAAAACTCCTTCATTGGACTTAGACAGATGTTTAAACAAACCATCGCGATGCCAACTCAAACCATTACGCTTATTAACTAAATTCCTTTAACCCACCTTCACTATCGAACCTTAACCATTCCTTAGTTAAATATGAAGTCAATCAAGTTGGGGTAGAACTACCTCTCAGACCTTAGCTGAACAACATTTCTAACTTTGAAATAGGCAAAGTTCTCTTTATATTTCTTTAACTAACTTCCTTACATAACCTTTCTCTTCGAATAACTATATTCGATTAGCTCCTTTTTTTGATTAGCTCTATTTGATTAACTCTATTCGATTTACACTATTTCATTCACTTTAACCGATTTACTTTATTTGATAAATTCTTCTCGAGTAATCCTTTTCGATTAATTCTTTCCAAATAAACTATATTCGAGTAACTCATTTCGAATAAACTATATTCGATATCTCCTTTCGAATAAACCATATTCGATATCGCACTTCGAATAACTCATATTCGATTATCTCATTTGGATTACCTCAGTTTGATTAACTCATCTTTACTAACACAACTTGATTTACTTACTTGATTAACTCAACTCGATTCGATTAACTAGGCTCGACTAACTTGGTTCGACCAACTCGATTCGACTAACTCCTTTAGATTAACTCATTTCGACTACTCCTTTGGAATAACTAACTTCGACTAACTCCTTTGGGTTAACTAACTCCGACTAACTCCTTTGGATTTAACCCACTTCGAATAACCAATATTCGATAACTCCTCTGGATTAACTACTTCGACTAACTTCTTTGGGTTAACTAACTCCGACTAACTCCTTTGGATTTAAGTCACTTCGAATAACCAATATTTGATAACTCCTCTGGATTAACTACTTCGACTAACTCCTTTGGGTTAACTAACTCCTTTGGATTTAACTCACTTCAACTAACTCCTTTGGGTTAACTAGTTTAATTAACTCGATCAACTTGGTTTGATCAACTCATTTGACTTTGTTTGACTAACTCATTTGACAATCTGGTTTAACTAACTCATTTGACAAATCTGGTTTAACTAACTCATTTGACAAACTGGATTAACTAACTCATATGACAAATCTGGTTTAACTAACTCATTTGACAAACTGGTTTAACTAACTCATTTGACAAATCTGGTTTAACTAACTCATTTGACTAATTTATTCCCTGAATGAATACTCCCTTTTAATAATTCTATTTATTTAATAAATAAACATTTCCTTTTATTCTATTCTATTTATTCTAACCAATAATATTTCCTTTATTATAACTTATCCTTCGATTTTATAATTATTCTCTTTCATAAAAATCCTTTCCCTTTTCTATATAAAATCCATCGATTTTATATAAATAATTCATTTTCAAAATACACTTTGAAAATCCCCTTTCTGACATCCAGTATTTCTTATGGTATTTAACATACCATATAATCAACGATAAATATCATCCAACCCACATAATCAACAACCGATTATACATCACATCATATATCACAATATATGAATCACAGTAAAATAAATGTTGAGGAATCCAGTTGGATTCCTCCAACCTGTTTCCCTGCATCACAGATGTTAAACAATATAGATAACATCACTTTCAGTTCCATATAATATATTCTGTTAAACAAAATCAATATAGAAATTCAACTAACTGACTAGCAGTTCAATCAAACAGTCAACACACAGTCAATCAACCAATATTTAACAGTTCTAAAAATACAACATGAAATTGTATACTGTTCCGGTTTAGTGAGATTTACTCACATTGGACGATCATCGTTGATAACGATAATCATCACTTGATTTGATTCAGACGGACAATTTATTTTGATATAAATTGTAACGAACTCCAATCCACTCCCAGTCAGTTCCATGGGGTAGCCACCGTCTATACGATCCCAACGGATCTTGTTTCGCCCAATTCTGATACCGTATGGAAGAGTTATACAATTTCGAAATTTATATACATATAAATTAAATAAAAACTTGGATTTTACTCTCTAACTAGCCTTAACCCCTTAAAGTGTCGGCCCACTCACCCTCATACCTGGTCCAGCACACCGCTTTCTTCCTCTCCAAAACAAGAACGCGACCTGCTCTTTTTCAACACCATTAACGCACCCCTTTAAGTCCTATCCTCCTCCATCACTTCACAATCATCCAAACTGAGATCACCATCCTACTTCACTTCGCAATATCCTCCACATTGACCTACTCACCTCCCCCTCGAGCATGTCAGGCAGGTTGCGACTCGGAACTCAGAACCCACGGTACAACGAATAGGTCTGAACCCGATAATCACCAAACTCGCCCAAATTCTCATATGAGGTGTAAATCGATGTGTTAAACCCAAAACTAACATCGATTTCATAAATTAATGCTTGGATTCTGAGATTTGCTAAGCCCTAACTGCAGCTGTTAATACTCGGCATCTCAAACCATCGTCGTACCCAACGTGAAGACCATTGGCTTGAAACCCTTCAACTCGTGAGTGCAACGGATCCGAAATTGCCCCATTTCATTGAGTAATTTGTTTTATTAAATTCCTTGAAGATTTTTGATGGAGGCGCTCTTTTCCTACAGAAGATTGGACGAGGTGTTCTAGGTCTTAAGGAATAGGATTGGGGGTACTTATAGGATAAGGGATTTAGATATTTTTATTTTGATTTTTCTATTCAATTTTAAATCAACCGCTAACTGTATTTGTCTTCTAAAATTCCTGTGATCCCATACGATACCCAAAAATCATGAAAATTGACATGCAACTAGAGTTCGACATTACGGTCCCAACGAAACTGGTTTTGTCAAATTCCGACTCCGTTTGCTCACACATCGTATTTTTAACCATCGAAATACTGACTATTTCTCACTCTAAAAATCCGCACGACCACACCGTGACTCTAAAAATCACGAAACTGGAAATTTAACAACTATTTGACATTTCGGATCCAACAAAATTAGTTTCGTCGAATTCCGACTTCGTTTGCAAAAGTGGCTATTTTTTTAAAGCTCTGGATGACCCATTTAAATATATAAATATAATTAAATTAAATATTTATTAATAAATATTATCGTCTATATTCACTGTGGAATACCATACAGCTCTATAATACTCCTATATGAATTTCTAACTTGATATTCACTTCTGGGTCAACCCGATATTCAATTTATTTTGAAATTCCTTTTTAAGATATAAATAATTCCTTTATAAATTATAAAGGAATTCCACAGCGACTTTTCTAAAATTTGATTTGGACGTGAATCAAAATCTACACGACGAAATCCCGATCTTTCTCTTCCACTAGAAAGATATACTCCACCAGCTCCACACGTTTCTTGTTTCACAGAAATCCGGCTTAAAACGAATCACGTACATTCAGTTGAAGTTCAAATCGCCACATAGCGAACTGCCGCGTCGTTACGCGCTCTATTTTAATTATATTATAATTCTACGTTTCAAACTGACGTCGATTGAATATATTCGTCAATATAATTCAACTCTAAGCTGAACTAAATCCTAGGGATGACCCAGTTCACAGAATATTGTGATTTCCAATATTATGATTATTTCTGAATTAAATATATTATTCTATTATTTAATTTAATTAAATATTCACTATAATTTAATTAACGATGATTTAATTCCCTAAATCACTATTTGTATAATTAAATAAATTAATTATAATACCTCTAACAATGCGGGTCATTACAATCTTCCCCACTTAAAATAATTTCGTCCTAGAAATTGCTAAGGTAGTGGACGACCCTATCGACTGGTTAGAACATATCTGTTCACTTCTTAACTTCAGTTTCAACTGAACCAAATTAATTTCAATTAAATTATTAATTAATTCTTATCAACGAAAATTTTCAAAAATCCTGAAAATTTTCTAACACCTTAACTTTTTGAAAATTTTCGCCAGCACCTCCTCTGTACTGGTCAATAGGTCAAACTCCAACTCGCCTCTCTGGGCCATCTCCAACCCAAAAGAAAATCAAACAGCCAAGCGGCTTGCCAATTCGGCTCATCAAAATCTCAACCCATATGAAATAAACTTGCACCTTTTTGTCGGGCATATCATTATATCCTTTCCGCCTGTTATCAATTCAGCAGATACAAGGGTCATCCCAATCAAATTCCAATCTTCTTTTATCCACAAATCCAACCATTCGCTTATACCCAAGCCAAATATTATTTCAAACTCGAGTTTCATTCTCGATTCCACTCTTAACTTGATTATCGCATTACACTTCAAATTTGAATCTCATAATCCAATTTGTCTTGATATCATTCTAATTCAATCTCAGTTACCACTTTACTGGCTTTACTTTAATTGAATTTTGCTTTCACAAATTTCTGTTAAACTTGTTTTTAATTCAAACAGTCTTTCCCTGGGAGTTTTTAAATAGTTTACTCTTTTCAAAAAATCAAATTTTCCTTTTTGAACATGTCGTTGAGCCCTTAATTAATATTCCATTAGTTAAATCACTTCTCTATTTCTTTATCATTATTTGTTAACCAAATATTTTCAATAACCATATTGGCCTTTTATGTTATTTGGAAAACATTTCCGAATATCACCTTCCTTTATTTTCTAAACTTTAGAAAATATATGCTATTTATAATTGGAAAATTTTCCAATTACTTATCTCTTTTCCGATCTCATTTATTTCTATACTTAGGAAATATTCTTTATTATATTTCCAAGCTTACACTTATTTGGGTTAAAACGGATGTTGTGTAAAACATCGTTACGACAACCCAAATACTATATTCAACTAACTCTTATACAACATTGATCTTCGAGCCTGAAATCTTACTATTTATTTGTTAATAATGAAATCGATCAAGTTGGGGTATAACTACCTCTCAGACCTTGACTGAATAGCATTTATAACGTCAAAACATATATGACTACTTACTCGAATGATCAATACCACACAACTACTTATTCACTTTTAAACACGTATACGCTTCCTCTTTCTATTCTTACTAGATTTTATTCTTAATCTTCCTTTTTGATTTTACTGTTCTATTTCAAAGTTCGTTTCCTTATCGACTTCCATGTATATATCGATACGTTGATTTCTAACTTTCAAATTATCTTAAAAATATTCTAACTCCTTAAATTCCCGGAAAAATTCGCTATAACGTCCTTTGTACCAGGAGCATCGGGATATTTCAAATAGCCTCCCATGGCCCTCACCAATCCAAAAGAAAAAGAAAAAGCCAAGCGGCTAGCCGATACGGCGCATAAAATCTCATATATGAATTAAATACATACCTTTTTGTCGAGCACTCTATTTATATACCTTCATACCTTATCCATACCTATCTCATGTATATTTATACCTGCCCAATCTATTTTAACTATACCTGATCGTTTTAACTCAGTTCGTTAATTAATTTGTTAATTAACTCTTTAGTCTATTTCACTTTTATATTTGAACATGACATGTTCAAATATATTTTAACTTGCTTATTAACTAATTTGAATCCAAATTTCAAATTTAAGTTCTATATTCGATTTCGAATATCCATTTACAAATCCAATTCACCTTTCAAAGTTCAACTTCAAATTCAAAACTCGATTATCTAATTCCTCTTTGACTTAGTCAATTCTATTCAATTTCTATTCAAATTCTATATATTCAAATTCTATAGATTAAATTATATATATATAATTCTATTCAAATTCTATATTATGAATCCTATTTGAATTTCTATATTCAAATTCTATATATTCAAATTCTATATTATAAATCCCATTATAAATTCAACACAACTTGTCTTTCCCAAAACAAATTCAAAACAGTATCTCTGGTAGTGATTCGTCACTTACAACTCGAAAATGAATACTGATGATGCAGCTGTCATCATGGGAATCTATTTTTTAGCGATCGAAGTGAGTTCAATAATATAAAACCATTTCTAAACATTTCCACTTTGAAATTCATTTCAAAATATAATTCACACTGCTTGTAAAACAATTTAAAATCTCCCAGGATCTTAAATTTTCCTTATTTTTAATCCAAATCCATTTACAAACACTTATCCAATTCTCCAGAAGTTTAATTCAATTTCTGGTTTAAATTTCAGATTTAACTCATCTAATTTCACGTATTTCACTTATTTGAAATTCTAATTGGTTATTTACGTAACCATATAATTTATAATCTTACTCGATTATAATAACAACCAATATATCCACTATATTATAATTTTGATAAATATATCTTCTCTATATCAAGATATACTTTGGGTAAACTTATTTTAATTTACCCTCTTTTCAAAACATATCGTGTCGACCCATCGCATTCGAGTGTTTAGTAACTCCTACCGATACAGTGGATCAAACTGATCGACCAGAACTCATAAACAACTCAACCAATAAGTCCACACAATATAAAACAAATTTTTATATCAATAACAAATATGTTCACTCGTATATATACACTCAACTCAATCTAGGGTATTACTAACCCTATCTCTACTGAGTCACGCCACAGAGCCAAGGTAATTCACTTAACTTAAGCTCTGATACCAACTGTAATGACCCGAGTTTTTGACGATTTGGGTTATCGACATAAACACGATGATGACTAACCAAATATCAAAAAATACTGGTCATTTATGAGAGAAATTAGAGGGTGAGGAAAGGTAAGATGAAATTTAGAATAGAAGAAGAAGAAGAACATAACATCAGAGTAACACGAACCTCACAGTTGAACGAATAACATATAATATATATAACATAACTTGAAATATACATTTGTACTTGAATATACATCATTATCAAAGTACAACACTTACTACACATCGGAATTAAACTATAGCTATATGATCCTGAAGCCTCCTGCTCCAGCTCTTCCAGTATATCTGTAAATCCCGACTACTTGACTGCCCGTACAAAATTAGGCACCCAAGAGTTTAGGGAAAACAACAAAATAAACTCCGGGTCAGCCATGGGACTGGTATGAGTAAAACACTTTAAAACAGTTCAAGCAGGTAAATGATATCTCATAAGACCATGTCGTATAACGGAACGGGTTTTTCCCTTATGAGAATCCAAATTATCTTTATATCAAAAACCTTTTTGATATTATAGTAATGTCTATCAACTACAATATAATAACCATCTAGCAGAAACGCTTTCATCTCACGTTCTACATATATAGTATACAATCAAAACCGCAAGCACGTATTGGGTAATGGATTTCCAACTATGACAAGGAATGGAATGGAACCACCTTTCGCTAGTGTACCTCTAGAAAGGAATACACTAGGTTCAACAAGAACATCTTGCAACACGGCCACACATGATCGACCACTCATTTCGCTTGAGTGTATCGAATATATATCACCAACGGTTGGGATCAGCAACCGTTTCCCGAATGGGATAGCATCAACAATAGATTTTTAGAAGTAAATGAAACTCTAAATCAGGTGATTATACACCCTACTTCGGTGCGATCGACTTAGCCATGCTGCCTGCCCGATTTCTGCCATTTACCGGTTGATGAGGCTTGAGATTACGCTTCATCATCACATCAGATTCACTTCGAATGCCACATCGTCAAATCCATCCAATCACCAATTGACGTCCTCAACCATACATTATGTGTTAGCTAAAAGAAGTTTCCTTCTCCGCTTCCACTCTTGGTACGGTTGGAGAAATCAATATACGTGATCGTCTGGAAATACTCTGTCAGACATCCGTCTATACAAGTCATCTAGGAACAAGATGAACCGAAGGCACTATTCAATACATCCATCTTAGACACTGTTATCTAAGACTTATACAATAGCCCTTGCACTTTACTCCGTCTTCAATTATCTTTGGCATATATGATTCGCAACGCTTATGCCAATACAGAGTGGTTCTTTGGATAATAATCCAACCGGTCTCTCCATATTAACAACGTTAAAATGGTCAAAACTTCGATAGTATGTGACTTAACTATCGAAGAAAACAAGTGTGCAAACAACGATATTATTTCCAGATGGAAATTCTATCAATCAATCATCAATCATATATCTCCTTAGTTCATTAATTTGCTTATCTCCTGTTTCCCTATATTCAACATTTATCTCTTTAATTCATTAATTTACTTATCTCCTGTTTCCCTATATTCAACATTTCTTATTTTCTAAATTTAGAAAGTATACGTTATTACCATTGGAAAACATTTATATTTCTTGTTTTCTATATCAGAAAACATTTCTGGTTCTTAATTGGAAAACATTTCCAAAACTCCTTCATTGGACTTAGACAGATGTTTAAACAAACCATCGTGATGCCAACTCAAACCATTACGCTTATTAACTAAATTCCTTTAACCCACCTTCACTATCGAACCTTAACCATTCCTTAGTTAAATACGAAGTCAATCAAGTTGGGGTAGAACTACCTCTCAGACCTTAACTGAACAACATTTCTAACTTTGAAATAGGCAAAGTTCACTTTATATTTCTTTAACTAACTTCCTTACTTAACCTTTCTCTTCAAATAACTATATTCGATTAGCTCCTTTTTTATCATCTCTATTTGATTAACTCTATTCGATTTACCCTATTGCATTCACTTTAACCGATTTACTTTATTAGATAAATTCTTCTCGAGTAATCCTTTTCGATTAATTCTTTCCAAATAAACTATATTCGAGTAACTCATTTCGAATAAACTATATTTGATATCTCCTTTCGAATAAACCATATTCGATATCGCACTTCGAATAACTCATATTCAATTATCTCATTTGGATTACCTCGGTTTGATTAACTCATCTTGACTAACTCAACTTGATTTACTTACTTGATTAACTCAACTCGATTCGATTAACTAGGCTCAACTAACTTGGTTCGACCAACTCGATTCGACTAACTCCTTTAGATTAACTCACTTCGACTACTCCTTTGGATAAATTAACTTTGACTAACTCCTTTAGATTAACTAACTTTGACTAACTCCTATGGGTTAACTAACTCCGACTAACTCCTTTGGATTTAACCCACTTCGAATAACCAATATTCGATAACTCCTCTGGATTAACTACTTCGACTAACTCCTTTGGGTTAACTAACTCCGACTAACTCCTTTGGATTTAACTCACTTCGAACAACCAATATTCGATAACTCCTCTGGATTAACTACTTCGACTAACTCCTTTGGGTTAACTAACTCTGACTAACTCCTTTGGATTTAACGCACTTCGACTAACTCCTTTGGGTTAACTAGTTTAACTAACTCGATCAACTTGGTTTGATCAACTCATTTGACTTTGTTTGACTAACTCATTTGACAATCTGGTTTAACTAACTCATTTGACAAATCTGGTTTAACTAACTCATTTGACAAACTGGTTTAACTAACTCATTTGACAAATCTGGTTTAACTAACTCATTTGACTAATTTATTCCCTGAATGAATACTCCCTTTTAATAATTCTATTTATTTAACAAATAAATATTTCCTTTTATTCTATTCTATTTATTCTAACCAATAATATTTCCTTTATTATAACTTATCCTTCGATTTTATAATTACTCTTTCATAAAAATACTTTTCCTTTTCTATATAAAATCCATTGATTTTATATAAATAATTCATTTTCAAAATACACTTTGAAAATCCCCTTTCCCACATCCAGTATTTCTTATGGTATTTAACATACCATATAATCAACGATAAATATCGTCCAACCCACATAATCAACAACAGATTATATGTCACATCATATATCACAATATATGAATCACAGTAAAATAAATGTTGAGGAATCTAGTTGGATTCCTCCAACCTGTTTCCCTGCATCACAGATGTTAAACAATATAGATAAATCACTTTCAGTTCCATATGATATATTTTGTTAAACAAAATCAATATAGAAATTCAACTAACTGACTCGCAATTCAATCAAACAGTCAACACATAGTCAATCAGCCAATATTTAACAGTTCTAAAAATACAACATGAAATTGTATACTGTTCAGGGTTAGTGAGATTTACTCACATTGGACGATCATCGTTGATAACGATAATCATCGCTTGATTTGATTCAGACGAACAATTTATTTTGCTATAAATTGTAATGAACTCCAATCCACTCCCAGCCAGTTCCATGGGGTAGCCACTGTCCATACGATCCCAACGGATCTTGTTTCGCCCCATTCTGATACCGTATGGAAGAGTTATACAATTTTGAAATTTATATACATATAAATTAAATAAAAACTTGGATTTTACTCTCTAACTGGCCTTAACCCCTTAAAGTGTCGGCCCACTCACCCTCATACCCGGTCCAGCACACCGCTTTCTTCCTCTCCAAAACAAGAACGCTACCTGCTCTTTTTCAACACCATTAACGCACCCCTTTAAGTCCTATCCTCCTACATCACATCACAATCATCCAAACTGAGATCACCATCCTACTTCACTTCACAATCTCCTCCACATTGACCTACTCACCTCCCACTCGAGCATGTCAGGCAGGTTGCGACTCGGAACTCAGAACCCACGGTACATCGAACAGGTCCGAACCCGATAATCACCAAGCTCGCCAATCTTCTCATACGAGGTGTAAATCGATGTGTTAAACCCAAAACTAACATCGATTTCATAAATAAATGCTTGGATTCTGAGATTCGCTAAGCCCTAGCTGCCGCAGTTAATACTCGGCATCTCCAAACCATCGTCGTACCCAACGTGAAGACCATTGGCTTGAAGCCCTTCAACTCGTGAGTGCAACGGATCTGAAATTGCCCCATTTCATTGAGTAATTTGTTTTATTAAATTCCTTGAAGATTTTTGATGGAGGAGCTCTTTTCCTAAAGAAGATTGGATGAGGTGTTCTAGGTCTTAAGGAATGGGATTGGGGGTACTTATAGGATAAGGGATTTAGATATTTTTATTTTTATTTTTCTATTCAATGTTAAATCAACCGCTAACTGTATTTGTCTTCTAAAATTCCTGTGATCCCATACGATACCCAAAAATCACGAAAATTGACATGCAGCTAGAGTTCGATATTACGGTCCCAACGAAATTGGTTTTGTCAAATACCGACTCCGTTTGCTCACACATCGTATTTTTAACCGTCGAAATACTGACTGTTTCTCACTCTAAAAATCCGTACGACCACACCGTGACTCTAAAAATCACAAAACTGGAAATCTAACAACTATTTGACATTGCGGATCCAACAAAATTAGTTTCATCGAATTCCGACTTCGTTTGCAAAAGTGGCTATTTCTTTAAAGCTCTGGATGACCCATTTAAATATATAAATATAATTAAATTAAACATTTATAAATAAATATTATCGTCTATATTCACAGTGGAATACCATACAACTCTAGAATATTCCTATATGAATTTCTAACTTGATATTCACTTCTGGGTCAACCCAATATTCGATTTATTTTGAAATTCCTTTTTAAGATATAGATAATTCGTTTATAAATTATAAAGGAATTCCACAGTGACTTTTCTAAAATTTGATTTGGACGTGAATCAAAATCTACACGACAAAATCCCGATCTTTCTCTTCCACTAGAAAGATATACTCCACCAGCTCCACACGTTTCTTGTTTCACAGAAATCCGGCTTAAAACGAATCACGTACATTCAGTTGAAGTTCAAATCGCCACATAGCGAACTGCCGCGTCGTTACGCGCTCTATTTTAATTATATTATAATTCTACGTTTCAAACTGACGTCGATTGAATATATTCGTCAATATAATTCAACTCTAAGCTGAACTAAATCCTAGGGATGACCCAGTTCACAGAATATTGTGATTTCCAATATTTTGATTATTTCTGAATTAAATATATTATTCTATTATTTAATTTAATTAAATATTCACTATAATTAAATTAACGATGATTTAATTCCCTAAATCACTATTTATATAATTAAATAAATTAATTATAATACCTCTAACAATGCGGGTCATTACAATTTGTGGACGTCAATTAGTGATTTGATGGATCCGACGATGTGGCATTCAAAGTAAATAGTGGCAAGATGTTCTAAAAGTATAATCGTGACCTCAAGCCTCATCAATCGGAAAATAACAAAAATCGGGCAGGCAGCATGGCCAAGTGTGTAACACGCCACGTCCATTAATGTCACTCACAAAGGGAATGCATTAACTTCCATGGAGGTTATAAGTGAATACAGAACAGAAAAATTACAACAAGACAGATAATAAGTAGTACTTGGAAATCTAAAACTTCATTTTATTGCAGTGGAAACATGTTTATTACACCACAAAACCATTAATTAGAGTCAAGTACATTATCCATCTTCATAAAACAAAATACATAATCCCATTACACAAATAGCCATTAAAGAAGATAACAAGCTGGACTTTACTTCAAGGGTCCAAGCTTTCCAAAGAGATGAAGCAATCCAATCAAGCTCCACTAGAGCTGGGTCCAACCTGAGGACCTGGAGGGGAAAGGATAGAAATGGAGGGGGTCAGACATAAAGTCTGGCGAGTATGATAATTCTAACAATACTATTATCAAAATAACTAGACTAAGGCATAAACTGGAAGACAAGTAAATGTCTATGAACTATTAGGAAGATAAAGATAGCGTTTAAGATAACGGTAAAGGCATACCTAATTACTAATGAATAATTACTATACTGCACCGCATATTACTACACTGCACCGCACCAGTCACCCTAAAGGTTGATCCCACTTGCTTCACACAGAAACATATATATAGCCTTACGTACCCCTAGCTGACTACATAGCTGCCGTCTGCCCCTATCTCCACTAGGTGTACTCCACTACCCATTTTCAATCGGCTCCCTACTCGTAGATACCCGTACTGGCCCCACAGTGGGGTGTATCACTCCCCTAAAGTGGCAACCCGATACAACTCGAGAATGCACGGCTTATACCTACACGATGCAACAACGTCTTACCTACCAGCCCGGGTCCACACACGCATATGAAACCCGTTGGACTTGCATTGCCACCGCTCCCCGTTTTGGCCTCTTATAGTTAAGCCCAGTATGCGTGTCCCATCCTCGACTTGGGTCGAGCCCACAAAGATACATTTGGGATACTGGTTGAAATGGGCCCCTACAAGCTACCCACCTAAGCTTGTCACCACTAGTATATCCCACTTAACCCTCTTAGTCATGTTCATTTACATGTGTGTTTGGTTAAGTCTTACTAATCGTATTTCTCATGCCACTAAGGGCACCCACTAGATTCCTCATGCCACCCAAGGCACCTACTTAACCCCCATGTCCCACCTTACATGTTTGTCTGGTTAAGTATTTCTTAATTTATTCAGGCCATAACCTCGTAAAAACCTCTCACATTAGACTGGCATTTATGGCAGCTGGATTTGCCGGGCGGGTCCGGGCAGTCTTACACCATAAAAGAGTCTAACCTCGTGTCTTTACAACTTGCTATGCTTTAGTTTAGGCCTAGGACCTCTCACATTGGGCTGACATTTGTGACCACTGGATTTGTCGGGCGGGTCCGGGCAGGTTTACGTCACAAACGAGTCCAAACCTTGTGTCCAAAGCATTGATTATCACTTATAATCTTTTGCCCCAGTTTTAATAATTCCCTATCCAAATTATTAATTAAGTCCACTTTTATTGATGTCCATAATTGACTCAATTATGGTCATCCACTCATGGTATGCAAAATCATATCAATTGCACCCCAACATCTTATTATTAAATCCTTAATATTACCCCTACCCCACGTTTATACGTTCGCTTATTCAACGCATAATATAGGCTAGACTTGAAAAGTCTAACGCATAGCACAAAGATAAATTATCACAACATATAGACAATTAAAATAAATCTAATCATAATAGGGGTGAAACTTGCATAAACTACACATGTTAAGGATCAAAAGGTGTCAACTTGTTAAATGTCACAATTTAAATGATATGATCATAGTCCAAATCTATACATAAACTTTCATATGTGGTTTTTAGGCAACATAATGATGGTGTGAACTAGCATAGGATATCACATATGTCATAGCATAATTCTAGATGTCATAATAGATGTCATGGCATATGTTCATAACTTTTCTAATCAATCTAACTTGCATATGTAACTCGTCATATAGATCAACATAGCCCAAACATGATGATTTAATTAATATGAACTAACTAGCATAGATGGCTTTCTAACATGTATGATTCATCACAACTTAGCATAGAAACTTTCAATATACATAACATCATCATAGCATGATTTACAACATATAGGATATCATCACCACATAGCATAGGATTAATAACATACATGATAACATATACTACAATTCACATCATCTACTCATAATCCATTCATGACTTAACCTAATTAAAATGATAATAATCTTGTTAAGACTATCATACTCACTATTAGAGAAGAAAAGAGATTTTTCCTTTGCTTTAGGGTTGAGAGAATTAGAATTGAATTAGCTTTTCTTCCTTCTTAGTTGGCGGCGGCTCCATTGATTTCCACGGCGACGGTATGACGGTAACTATTCTATTTTTCTTACGAATTAGGGTGAGAGACTACCTAGGTATTTATAGAGTTATGATTTATTTTAGACCGTCAGATCAACTCAGAACTAATCCCAGCCAACCAGATTAGGTCAGAAACCCTAATGGATCATTACCCAATTAAAAACAGGTCAGCCAGAAACCCTAGCCGCCAGACCCAGGTCGACACTATAGTCGACCAGGGGGGGTCAGGTCGACACTAGTGTCGACCCCCCAGTCGACCTGCCTGGGCGGGAATTTTTCCCGCCCAGCCCGCTTCTGCACTTTTCAGTTTGAATTTTAAATTTCCTGCGAGCTGTTTTGAATTTTCTGAAACTTCCGATGGCCATAACTTCTTCATACGAAGTCCAATTCACGCAAACTCGGACTCTATTTCAACCAGAATTCCGAGACGAACACAATGACGCAACCCGTTTCACACAATTCTCACGTCTGAGATTAGTTATTCTTTAATTTGTGGATATTAATATTAACAGAATTACGGGGTGTTACATTCTCCCCTCCTTAAAGGATTTCGTCCCCGAAATCTTCAAGTCAAGAAGAATGTATATCCTAACATCCAAACAACCATCTACTCAACCATCAAACACAGGCATCCATTTTCCTTATAGACTTCTAATGCTTTCATGTTTAAATGCACAGTGTGTGTATATGTCCCAATCTAATGCAAAATCAGGCGGTCCACTGATTCAGTTGACCTCCTTTAATGCAAACCATGATAGTGCCATGCGTCCATTATGTATGCAAAATTTCCCTAATGCTACCTATTATTTCTACATGCATGCACAACCATTCACCAAAATGCGGTATCCATATTGTAACACCCCCACCTCCGCCAGGGTGGCTCTTGCAAGCACTCTGACTTTGGAGGGGCGTTTGAATCAGGTAAACATGCATAATGATATATCAAGGCAGAACAAGAACATATGTATATATGTAAACAGAGTAAATAACATAGATAAAACAGCGGAAGATTTCAAACCATTTCAAAACAAGTCTGGTACAACATAATGTCAACTTTCCAAATACACAAGTCTAGATAAAAACAACATTACTGGAAAACTGAAATACATAAGTACTATCCCCAAAATAAGTGATAACCATAGCTAGCTTCATGTCAAGACCGTACATGAGCTAAAATCCCACAAGCAAGCGATCAGAAATCCAAGCTAAGCTCCAATATTCCCACCCTGAGAACCTGGGGGGGGGGGGGGGAAACGGAAGAAAAAGAGGCGAAAGGAAAACAAGTCAGTCAAAAAGACTGAGTAAGCCCTACTACAATCAATGTAAACTGATAAAGTTAACTGGCATGATGAAAGCTGGGATGAACATAAGGATAACAACATACTAGCATGATGATTAACTAACAACGTAGATAAAGGTGTCATCGCATAATCAGGTTTAAGGTTTTTGCACCACAGGTGTACTAGCAAACTAACATGACTTGAATAAACAAGTATTGATCCCTTGGCCCAAGCTTTGGCCCAATAACATGAAGTGACCCTAATACGCGGTCCAACCAAACGGTCTAGTCGATCGGCTCCCTATAAGCCTAACTCGTCACGTGTTGGTGTCAATGCGGCCCAAACATAATTGTAGTCAGACTGTGCAGGGTCTCCCGTCGGGTGTATCAAGCCCTAGGGTGTCAACCCCTGGACACAATAAACATAAGTGCACAGTCTCGATCTACTGGTACCCGTGTATGTTTTCCCCGGCTTCGGACTATGTGCACGACCATAGTCCGCCAGGAACTACACCGGCGTACCACTCTGCCGCCGTTTTTGGTCTCTTACCTCAAGTCCAGTAATTGTTCCCCCCACCCTAGCCTAGTCCCTAGGGTCATAATGATACAAACTTGGGATTACTGCTGGAGTGGACCCCCATTGCTAGGATTTTTCTAGTGGGCTAAGTACGGTTTAACCCTTTTACTAATCATGGATTAACTTGGTTAAGTGTAACGATGAGTTCACGACTTAACCCTGATTAATCTACCAAGCCCAAATTGGTTAAGTATTAAGTGGACCATGACTTAACCCTAATCATGAGGCATTAATTAATTTAATGTGCCTTAACCTCTCACATTAGACCTTGTTGTGGTTACTAGTTAAGCCGGCGGGTCCGGGTAGCTTTACACCACAACTTGGTCTAACCTCGGGTTCAAGGTACAACATGACCAACTTCTCACATTGGGTCCTATTGTTTGTAGCAACTAGTTAAGCTGGTCGGTTCCGGGTAGGTTTACGCTACAAACTCAACCCAACCTCGAGTTGGTCACACTTATATTTTCTAAGTGTCATGTCCATCATGTTTCCAAAACATGTTACAAATTTTCAAGCATTTGGGTAGACCTAACTTAATAGGTAAATTCCCAAAGGGTAGACCTAACTTAATAGGTAAATTCCCAAGCTTATGTTTTTATGTCTTTTAAGTTTACCCAACCCCAAACGCAATCCCATCGCTTACATATCGCAATAGCGCATAAAGGATAGAAAGAGGGAACTTGGCATAATCATGACATAAAGGTGTTGAAGCCACAAGTTCAACATGGTGGCATATGAAATGTACATGTGTTCATATACTTGCATATTACATTTTTAGGCCTCAAAAGCATGCATAAAACCAAACTTAGGATATTGGTGATACATGGTGATAAATGACATGTAGAAATGGCCGTAAGTTCGCATTTAGCCTCACATGCAAGTTATCATAAGAGATATGATAACTTACATGTTGCCAAAATGCAACCTTTAGCATAAAGCTTGAAGCTTTATGTCCATATACTCAAGATAAGCTTGCATAACATGACAACATGAACAAAATGATCATCCCAAACTTGCATAACATACTTGCATATCATATGACGAACTTGCATATCAAACTTGCATAACATAACATGATAAACTTGCATATCATAACATGGCAAACTTGCATAACATAACATAACATGATAAACTTGCATATCATAACATGGCATACTTGCATAACATAACATGATAAACTTGCATATCATAACATGGCATACTTGCATAACATAACATGATAAGCTTGCATATCATAATGGCCAACCAAACTTGCATCATTCATTTAACTTTAGAGTTTAAATATGAAAGTAGAATAGGGCTTACAATGCTTATGAAGACACAAAAATATGACAAAGCCCTTATGCAATCAAATAGACCCAAAATGCAAGCTCTAATAGAAAAACCCTTGAGCCAAAATGATCAAAACCCTTGCTTTATGATGTAAATATGGAAACTTGACTTGAATGCAAGCTAATGATGCTCATACAAGCTTGAAAACACTTGTATGCATTGAAAATCTCTCATAGAAATGACTTAGGAATTTTATGAAGAGAGTGGAGGCCATGAGAGGAATGATTTTGCCATAGTTTAGTTGTATGAATGAATAATGATGATTTAGGGTTAGGTTAGGGGCTTATTTATAGAGATTAGGATTAGTTCTAGCCTTAGGATTAAACCCTAGTTCCAATCTCAGCCCTCAAAACCGAATCTGGCCCTAAAACCTAACCAAGACCCCAAAATGGTGCACCAGGCAAAACTGCCCGGTTGGACCAAGTCGACAGCCAAGTCGACAGGGTTGTCGACTTGGGTCCAACCAAGTCGACTCCCAAGTCGACAGGGCTGTCGACTTGGGTGCTCTGGCGGGAATTTTCCCGCCTAGCCCAATCTGACCTAATTTCCAAATTCAAACTTGAATTTGAAATCTGTTTTTACTTTGAAATTTTCTGAAAACTTCGTTGGGCCTTAATCGGGTCATACGGACTCCGATTTTCGAAAACTCGGACTCTATTTCGCGTATTTTTCCGAGGCGAACGCAATGGCACAGCCCTTTTCCCTTGATTCTGATTTTAGAATTAAATTCTGCCTCGATTTATGTTATAACAGGTTAATAGAAATACGGGTTGTTACATTCTCCCCTCCTTAAAGGATTTCATCCCTGAAATCTTCAAGTTAGGAAGAACGTATCCTACCATCCAACATCCATCTACTCAAAACATCATCCACGAGCAATCATTGTCCTTACACGATTCTAAATGTTGTATGAACATATGCAAAGGTGTTTGTATATGTACTTATCTAATGCAAATATCATCAATGCAAACTATGTTAGTGAAATGAATCCGTATGTATGCAATTCCTAACATAATGTATAACATCTATATGTGTGCACATAACATACATCCATATGCAACATCCATGTGATAACACAAAAATTTTCATCCATGAATAAGCATAAACACTCATGCATATGCAATATGAGGAGTGTGTGAGCCGATCTAGTGCCTAACGTGTATAATGCATCCACGAGTAACCACTTGCAAACACTTGCAACCACTTGCAACTGTAACAACCCGTATTTTCAATAACCTGTTATAACATAAATTGAGGCAGAATTTAATTCTAAAATCTGAATCAAGGGAAACGGGCTATGCCATTGCGTTCGTCTCGGAAAAATACGCGAAATAGAGTCCGAGTTTTCGAAAATCGGAGTCCGTATGACCCGATTAAGGCCCAATGAAGTTTTCAGAAAATTTCAAAGTAAAAACAGATTTCAAATTCAAGTTTGAATTTGGAAATTTGGGGCAATTGGGCCAGGCGGGAAAATTCCCGCTAGAGCACCCAAGTCGACAGCCCTGTCGACTTGGGAGTCGACTTGGTTGGACCCAAGTCGACAGCCCTGTCGACTTGGTCCAGCCGGGCAGTTTTGCCTGGTGCACAATTTTGGGTTTGTGTTGAGTTTGGGGGCCAGATTCGGTTTTAAGGGCTGAGATTGGAACTAGGGTTTAATCCTAAGGCTAGAACTAGTCCTAATCTCTATAATAAGGCCCTAACCTAACCCTAAATCATCATTATTCATTCATACAACTAAACTATGGCAAAATCAAT
Source organism: Allium sativum (assembly GCA_030737875.1). NCBI lineage: Eukaryota > Viridiplantae > Streptophyta > Magnoliopsida > Asparagales > Amaryllidaceae > Allium > Allium sativum. Next base: position 80,543,998 of record CM060925.1, read on the forward strand.
CCTCTCATGGCCTCCACTCTCTTCATAAAATTCCTAAACAAATTTCTATGAAATTTTCCATGCATACAAGTGTTTTCAAGCTTGTATGAGCATCATTAGCTTGCATTCAAGTCAAGTTTCCATATTTACATCATAAAGCAAGGGTTTTTAGTGATTTGGAGCTTGCATTTTGGGGTTTATTTGATTGCATAAGGGCTTTTCTCAATCTTATATTTGCTTATACTCATTTGAGTCTTCATAAGCATTGTAAGCCCTTTTCTACTTTCATACTTAAACCCTAAAGTTAATGAATGATGCAAGTTGTGTTTGATCATTATGATATGATATGCAAGTTTATTATGTTATGCAAGTATGATATGCAAGTTTATTATGTTATGCAAGTATAATATGCAAGTTTATCATGTTATGCAAGTTTGCTATGTTATGATATGCAAGTTTATTATGTTATGCAAGTATGATATGCAAGTTTATCATGTTATGCAAGTTTGCTATGTTATGATATGCAAGTCTATCATGTTATGTTATGCAAGTTTGATATGCAAGTTTGTCATATGATATGCAAGTTATGTTATGCAAGTTTGGGTTGATCTTTTTGTTAATGTTATCATGTTATGCAAGCTTATCTTGAGTTTATGAGCCTAAAGCTTCAAGCTTTATGCTAAAGGTTGCATTTTGGCAACATGTAAGTTATCATATCTCTTATGATAACTTGCATGTGAGGCTAAATGCGAACTTATGGCCATTTTTACATGTCATTTATCACCATGTATCACCAATATGCTAAGTTTGGTTTTATGCATGCTTTTGAGGCCAAAAATGTAATATGCAAGTATATGAACATATGTACATTTCATATGCCACCATGTTAAACTTGTGGCTTCAACACCTTTATGTCATGATTATGCCAAGTTCCCTCTTTCTATCCTTTATGCGCTATTGCGATATGTAAGCGATGGGATTGCGTTTGGGGTTGGGTAAACTTAAAAGACATAAAAACATAAGCTTGGGAATTTACCTATTAAGTTAGGTCTACCCTTTGGGAATTTACCTATTAAGTTAGGTCTACCCAAATGCTTGAAAACTTGTAACATGTTTTGGAAACATGATGGACATGACACTTAGAAAAGATAAGTGTGACCAACTCGAGGTTGGGTCGAGTTTGTAGCGTAAACCTACTCGGAATCGACCGGCTTAACTAGTTGCTACAAACAATAGGACCCAATGTGAGAAGTTGGCCATGTTGTACCTTGAACCCGAGGTTAGACCAAGTTGTGGTGTAAAGCTACCCGGACCCGCCCGGCTTAACTAGTAACCACAACAAGGTCTAATGTGAGAGGTTAAGGTGCATTAAATTAATTAATGCCTCATGATTAGGGTTAAGTCATGGTCCACTTAATACTTAACCAATTTGGGCTTGGTAGATTAATCAGGGTTAAGTCGTGAACTCATCGTTACACTTAACCAAGTTAATCCATGATTAGCAAGAGGGTTAAACCGTACTTAACCCACTAGAAAATCCTAGCAATGGGGGTCCACTCCAGCAGTAATCCCAAGTTTGTATCATCATGGCCCTAGGGTCTAGGCTAGGGTGTGGGGCACGAATTACTGAACTGGAGGTAAGTGACCAAAAACGACGGCAGAGTGGTACGCCGGTGTAGTTCCGGGAGGACCATGGTCGTGCACATAGTCCAAAGCCGGGGAAAACATGCACGGGTACCAGTAGATCGAGACTATGCATGCATGATTATGGTGTCCAGGGGTTGACACCCTAGGGCTTGATACACCCGACGGGAGACCCGGCACAGTCTGACTACAATTATGTTTGGGCCGTATGGACACCAACACGTGACGAGTTAGGCTTATAGGGAGCCGATCGACTAGACCGTTTGGTTGGACCGCGTATTAGGGTCACTTCATGTTATTGGGCCAAAGCTTGGGCCAAGGGATCAATACTTGTTTATTCAAGTCATGTTAGTTTGCTAGTGGTGCAAAAACCTTAAACCTGATTATGCGATGACACCTTTATCTACCTTGTTAGTTAATCATCATGCTAGTATGTTGTTATCCTTATGTTCATCTCAGCTTTCATCATGCCAGTTAACTTTATCAGTTTACATTGATTGTAGTAGGGCTTACTCAGTCTTTTTGACTGACCTGTTTTCTTTCGCCTCTTTTCTTCCGCTTCCCCCCCCCCCCAGGTTCTCAGGGAGGGAATATTGGAGCTTAGCTTGGATTCCTGATCACTTGCTTGTGGGATTTTAGCTCATGTACGGTCTTGACATGAAGCTATCTATGGTTATCACTTATTTTGGGGATAGTACTTATGTATTTCAGTTTTTCAGTAATGTTGTTTTTTTATCTAGACTTGTGTACTTGGAAAATTGACATTATGTTGTACCAGACTTGTTTTGAAATGGTTTGAAATCTTCCGCTGTTTTATCTATGTTATTTACTCTGTTTACATATATACATATGTTCTTGTTCTGCCTTGATATATCATTATGCATGTTTACCTGATTCAAACGCCCCTCCAAAGTCAGAGTGCTTGCAAGAGCCACCCTGGCGGAGGTGGGGTGTTACATTTGGTATCAGAGCATATGGTTTACGAGAAGGAGTAAAAAGGTTTTTAGAAAACTTTTGGAAAACTATTTTCAAAACTAAGTATAAAGTATTTTCCAAAGAAAAGTCTAGTTTATTTTAAAAGGCTATTCCCCAAAAAGCAATTAGCAAAATTCCTTCGTTTTTCTCCATTCTGAATCTGTCTTTTTCTTCATTTTCAGTATGGCCAATAACTTTGCTATCCCGGAGGGAGTACACGTACCCGTTTGGTATAGGAGACTTCTGGAGGCTAGGGCGACCGAAGCCGGCCCCGCAGATGTTCCTCCTCCTCCTCCTCCAGTAGTTAATGTTCCTCCTCCTCCTGTCGCTGATGTTCCTCCTCCTCCTGTCGCTGAGGTTCCTCCTCCCCCTCAGCATCCTCAAGCTGACTTCGCAAAGACTTGCAAAGATTTCAAAGCAATGGGTGGCAAGAACTTTCAAGGCACTGAGACTTTTGTAGAGGCCAGAAATTGGTTGAAAGAGACCGAGGATTTATTTGCTATCTTTGGGTTAGACGATCAGAGGAAGATCTTGTTGGCGGTTTGGCTTATGAAGGATGAAGCCGCTTATTGGTGGGAAGTCACCAATGGTACTAGGCCTGTTGAGACTTGGGCTGATTTCAGGGCAAGGTTCGTGCTTAAGTTTCTATCTTCTGCTGAGGAGAATCTGCAAATGGAGAGGTTCATAACTTTGAAACAAGGAGATATGCCTGTCAAAGAATATGTGAACAAGTTCAATCAGTTAGCTCGTTTTGGCTTGGATATGGTGAATACTCCTCAGAAGAAGGCTCTCCGTTTTGCTAGAGGACTGAACGAGCCGTTGCAGGGATTGGCTATGTCACATATTCCCCATGGGGCCACGTTTGAGAGCTTGGTTGATATGGCGTTACTTCAGGGAGATGTCAAGAAAGAGATCAAGATGAATGATACTCAAGCCAAGAAGACTGATTCCCAGGGGAAAGGAAATCAAGGAAATCCAAGTGGTCAGAGCAGTCAAGGCAATCAGAACAAGAACAAGAACAAGAGTCAAGGCAACAAGGGGAACAACAACAAGGGCAAGAACAACAAAGGGAAGTGCCATTATTGCGGTTCAGTTGGGCATCTTATTAAGGATTGTAAGAAGAGAAAAAGGAAAAATGGTGAATGCTTTTTCTGCGGTGAGACTGGACATTTCAGTAAGGATTGCCCGAAGAAGCAAGGGCAAGGCCAGGGTCAGACTCAGCGTGCTGGACCTTCAGGAGGGCAAGTTCATGCTCTCAATACCGCTCCAGTTCCCGATCGAGGTAGTATTTCTGTTGAGAGCCTTGTATATATTTCTGATTTTCCAGTTCGTACCTTGTTTGATTCTGGTGCATCGCATAGCTTTATCTCATCTGATCTTGTTGATAGTTTGCACCTTAGTACTAGCTTGGTAGATCATCCCGTCTGTGTCTCAAATCCTATTGGGGGTTCCGCCCATTTGTCTATGATATGTGGGGATTTGAGGATCTCTATACTGAGTGTAGAGTTCTTGTGTAGTGCTTATGTTCTTGGTTTTAGGGGATACGGATTGATATTGGGCATGGATTGGTTGTCTAGATATGGAGCCATCCTTGATTGTGAGCATAGGGTTGTGAAGCTCGTGACTCGCCTCGGAAACACCCTAGAGATTTCTTGTGATCCGAGAGGTCCCGTCATGTTGTGCTATCTTGAATCACTCGACTCGTAAATGGAAACTCTTCAGTCTGTGAGAGTGGTTCGAGAGTATCCGGATGTTTTCGATGAAGTTAGGGGGTTGCCCCCTAAGCGAGAGATTGATTTTCGCATTTATCTGGTGGATAATGCAAAGCCGGTTTCTTTGCCCGTTCGGCACATGGCTCCGCGTGAAAGGCGGGAGCTAAGTAAGCAAGTAAAAGAGTTGCTTGAGAAGAACTTCATTAGACGAAGTATATCTGAATGGGGACGCCTGTGGTATTTGCTACCAAGGCAGATGGTTCTCTTCGACTTTGTGTTGACTATCGAGAGTTGAATAAGCTGACTAAGAAGAACAGACACCCGTTACCGAGAATTGATGATCTCTTTGACCAGCTTATCGGTGCTTCTGTTTTCTCTCAGCTTGATCTTGCTACTGGATTCCATCAGCTCAGGGTAGCTGAAGATAGTATAGACAAGACTGCGTTCAGAACTCCAGATGGATTCTTCGAATGGCTTGTTATGCCGTTCGGCTTGACTAATGCACTCGCATATTTCGTGGACTTGATGAGTAGGGTGTTCAGGGAGTTCTTGAACAAGTTTGTCGTGGTCTTCGTAGATGATATTCTGATCTTCTCTAAGGATGAAGAAGAACATGCTAGACATCTCAAGGAGGTGATGGATACGCTTAGAGCGCATCAGTTGAAGGCCAAGTTCTCCAAGTGTCACTTTTGGAGAAGGGAAGTTAGATTCCTTGGGCATGTAGTATCTAAGCAAGGCTTAGCGGTGGATCCCGCTAAGGTAGTTGCAGTTCAGGATTGGAAGACTCCAAGGAATGCAACCGAAGTGAGAAGTTTTCTAGGTCTTGTAGGCTTTTACCGGAAGTTCATCAAGGACTTAGCGAAGATTTCCGCTCCTCTCACTAAATTGACGAAGAAGAATTTAGTTTTTGCTTGGAGCATAGAATGCGAGCTTGCTTTTCAGAAGCTCAAGAGAGCTCTCACATCAGCACCTGTTCTAGCTTTGCCCGATGGAGGGAAGCTATTTACAGTATACACCGATGCATGTGGCACGGGGTTAGGAGCTGTTTTGATGCAAGAAGGAAGAGTGATATGCTTTGGCGGTAGACAACTCAAAGTGCATGAGAAGAATTATCCCACTCATGACTTAGAGTTGGCAGTAATAGTATATGCACTCAAGGCTTGGCGCCATTATCTTCTGGGAGAAAGATTTGAGCTTTATACCGATCACAAGTCATTGAAGTATCTCTTTTCTCAGAAGGATCTGAATCTGAGGCAACAAAGATGGATGGAATTCTTGGCGTCCTACGATTTTGAGATAGCTTATACCCCTGGCAAGGGGAATGTGGTAGCAGATGCATTGAGTAGAAAAAGGTTGACTCTGAGTCCTCTATTCGTTGAGATGAAGAATTTAGAGTATGTGGCAACCTTTGATTTCTCTTTGGCGATTGAGTCGATGACCGGTTCTTTAGCATCTTTGGAACTCAGACCTACCCTTCTTGATCAAGTTGGGGCTTCGCAGAGAGAAGACCCTCAGATAGTTAAGATTATGGATAAGCTAATTCGAGGAGAGGCGTCTAGTCATCTCGCTCGATATTCTATTGATGACAAGGGTTGGCTGAGGAGAGACGGAAGGTTATGTGTTCCAATGGTAGAAGATTTAGTAAGAAAAGTTCTTGAGGAAGCGCATCGCTCTAAGTTGACTATACATCCAGGCGGAGATAAGATGTATAAAGATATGAAGCGCATTTTCTTTTGGCCTGGGATGAAGAAGGATGTGGCAGAGTTTGTCTCTAGATGTATCATTTGCCAGCAAGTTAAGGCCGAGTCGAAGAAGCCCGGTGGGCTATTGCATCCTCTAGACGTTCCACTATGGAAGTGGGAGAGTATTTCCATGGACTTTATCGATGGGCTACCAAGGTCAAGGAAAGGGAATACGAGCATTTGGATTATTGTGGATAGACTTACGAAGAGTGCCCATTTCATTCCGGTGAAGAGCAAGAGGACCGCATCTTGGCTAGCGTCTGTATATCTTCGTGAGATTGTGAGACTACATGGAGTCCCTTCTAGTATAGTCAGTGACCGTGACCCAATCTTTACAAGTCAATTCTGGAATAACTTGCAAGAAGCTATGGGCACAAGGTTGAATCTAAGTACGGCTTATCACCCACAGACGGACGGTCAAACCGAAAGGGTGAATAGGGTACTCGAGGATTTGTTGAGGCTTTGTATTCTGGATTTTGGTGGTACTTGGGAAGACCATCTTCCTCTTGTTGAGTTTGCATATAATAACAGTTATCAGGCAAGCATAGGGATGGCACCATTTGAAGCTTTATATGGGAGGTCGTGCAAGTCGCCTACATGTTGGTGGGAGACTACAGATAAGCTTATACTTGGGCCTGATATGATCAGAGATACATCCGAGAAGGTCGAGTTGATTCGGAGACGGATGAAAGCGGCCCAATACCGACAGAAATCCTATGCTGATAAGCGAAGAACTGATTTGGAGTTTGATGTTGGGGATATGGTTTTCGTGAAGGTTTCTCCTTTGCGGAATGTGGTCCGATTTGGAGCCGTTGGGAAGTTAGCACCGAGGTTTGTTGGACCATTCCCTATTATAGAGAGGATCGGGCAGATGGCTTATAGAGTGGAGTTGCCCGAGAAGCTTGCCGGAGTACACGATGTTTTTCATGTCTCGCATCTCCGGAAGTGTTTACATGAATCTGCAGAGGTTGTTGAGCCAAGTGTTCTGAAAGATGTGGAAGTGGAGAAAGAGGCTACCTTGAGGAGAGCTCCGATTCGTATCTTGGGGACGGAGACCAAGAAGCTAAGGAATCGAGAGGTCAAGTTGGTGAAGGTTCAATGGGGTGAAGCCGAAGAAGACGCAACTTGGGAAACCGAGGAGAAGATGCGTGGGCTTTATCCATTCCTTTTTGAGGGTACACTCTCAATCTCTTTTCTTTGTTAGCATATCTTTCTCTTTGCTATCCATGTTTATCTAGTTTATCGTGTTAATCTTGTCATGAGAACCTTAGGTAGAAACCCTTTGGATGAAACATGTGTTTGAAACATGTTATGCTTGATGTTTGCAAGTGGTTGCAAGTGTTTGCAAGTGGTTACTCATGGATGCATTATACACGTTAGGCACTAGATCGGCTCACACACTCCTCATATTGCATATGCATGAGTGTTTATGCTTATTCATGGATGAAATTTTTTTTGTTATCACATGGATGTTGCATATGGATGTATGTGATGTGCACACATATAGATGTTATACATTATGTTAGGAATTGCATACATATGGATTCATTTCACTAACATAATTTGCATTGATGATATTTGCATTAGATAGTACATATACACACACCTTTGCATATGTCCATACAACATTTAGAATCTTGTAAGGACAATGATTGCTCGTGGATGATGTTTTGAGTAGATGGATGTTGGATGGTAGGATACGTTCTTCCTAACTTGAAGATTTCAGGGACGAAATCCTTTAAGGAGGGGAGAATGTAACAACCCGTATTTTCAATAACCTGTTATAACATAAATTGAGGCAGAATTTAATTCTAAAATCTGAATCAAGGGAAACGGGCTGTGCCATTGCGTTCGTCTCGGAAAAATACGCGAAATAGAGTCCGAGTTTTCGAAAATTGGAGTCCGTATGACCCGATTAAGGCCCAACGAAGTTTTCAGAAAATTTCAAAGTAAAAACAGATTTCAAATTCAAGTTTGAATTTGGAAATTTGGTGCAATTGGGCCAGGCGGGAAAATTCCCGCCAGAGCACCCAAGTCGACAGCCCTGTCGACTTGGGAGTCGACTTGGTTGGACCCAAGTCGACAGCCCTGTCGACTTGGCTGTCGACTTGGTCCAACCGGGAAGTTTTGCCTGGTGCACCATTTTGGGTTTGTGTTGAGTTTCGGGGCCAGATTCGGTTTTAAGGGCTGAGATTGGAACTAGGGTTTAATCCTAAGGCTAGAACTAGTCCTAATCTCTATAAATAAGGCCCTAACCTAACCCTAAATCATCATTATTCATTCATACAACTAAACTATAGCAAAATCAATCCTCTCATGGCCTCCACTCTCTTCATAAAATTCCTAAACAAATTTCTATGAAATTTTCCATGCATACAAGTGTTTTCAAGCTTGTATGAGCATCATTAGCTTGCATTCAAGTCAAGTTTCCATATTTACATCATAAAGCAAGGGTTTTTAGTGATTTGGAGCTTGCATTTTGGGGTTTATTTGATTGCATAAGGGCTTTTCTCAATCTTATATTTGCTTATACTCATTTGAGTCTTCATAAGCATTGTAAGCCCTTTTCTACTTTCATACTTAAACCCTAAAGTTAATGAATGATGCAAGTTGTGTTTGATCATTATGATATGATATGCAAGTTTATTATGTTATGCAAGTATGATATGCAAGTTTATTATGTTATGCAAGTATGATATGCAAGTTTATCATGTTATGCAAGTTTGCTATGTTATGATATGCAAGTTTATTATGTTATGCAAGTATGATATGCAAGTTTATCATGTTATGCAAGTTTGCTATGTTATGATATGCAAGTCTATCATGTTATGTTATGCAAGTTTGATATGCAAGTTTGTCATATGATATGCAAGTTATGTTATGCAAGTTTGGGTTGATCCTTTTGTTCATGTTATCATGTTATGCAAGCTTATCTTGGGTTTATGAGCCTAAAGCTTCAAGCTTTATGCTAAAGGTTGCATTTTGGCAACATGTAAGTTATCATATCTCTTATGATAACTTGCATGTGAGGCTAAATGCGAACTTATGGCCATTTTTACATTTCATTTATCACCATGTATCACCAATATGCTAAGTTTGGTTTTATGCATGCTTTTGAGGCCAAAAATGTAATATGCAAGTATATGAACATATGTACATTTCATATGCCACCATGTTAAACTTGTGGCTTCAACACCTTTATGTCATGATTATGCCAAGTTCCCTCTTTCTATCCTTTATGCGCTATTGCGATATATAAGCGATGGGATTGCGTTTGGGGTTGGGTAAACTTAAAAGACATAAAAACATAAGCTTGGGAATTTACCTATTAAGTTAGGTCTACCCTTTGGGAATTTACCTATTAAGTTAGGTCTACCCAAATGCTTGAAAACTTGTAACATGTTTTGGAAACATGATGGACATGACACTTAGAAAAGATAAGTGTGACCAACTCGAGGTTGGGTTGAGTTTGTAGCGTAAACCTACCCGGAACCGACCGGCTTAACTAGTTGCTACAAACAATAGGACCCAATGTGAGAAGTTGGCCATGTTGTACCTTGAACCCGAGGTTAGACCAAGTTGTGGTGTAAAGCTACCCGGACCCGCCCGGCTTAACTAGTAACCACAACAAGGTCTAATGTGAGAGGTTAAGGCGCATTAAATTAATTAATGCCTCATGATTAGGGTTAAGTCATGGTCCACTTAATACTTAACCAATTTGGGCTTGGTAGATTAATCAGGGTTAAGTCGTGAACTCATCGTTACACTTAACCAAGTTAATCCATGATTAGCAAGAGGGTTAAACCGTACTTAACCCACTAGAAAATCCTAGCAATGGGGGTCCACTCCAGCAGTAATCCCAAGTTTGTATCATCATGGCCCTAGGGTCTAGGCTAGGGTGTGGGGCACGAATTACTGAACTGGAGGTATGTGACCAAAAACGACGGCAGAGTGGTACGCCGGTGTAGTTCCGGGCGGACCATGGTCGTGCACATAGTTAGAAGCCGGGGAAAACATGCACGGGTACCAGTAGATCGAGATTGTGCACGCATGATTATGGTGTCCAGGGGTTGACACCCTAGGGCTTGATACACCCGACGGGAGACCCGGCACAGTCTGACTACAATTATGTTTGGGCCGTATGGACACCAACACGTGACGAGTTAGGCTTATAGGGAGCCGATCGACTAGACCGTTTGGTTGGACCGCGTATTAGGGTCACTTCATGTTATTGGGCCAAAGCTTGGGCCAAGGGATCAATACTTGTTTATTCAAGTCATGTTAGTTTGCTAGTGGTGCAAAAACCTTAAACCTGATTATGCGATGACACCTTTATCTACCTTGTTAGTTAATCATCATGCTAGTATGTTGTTATCCTTATGTTCATCTCAGCTTTCATCATGCCAGTTAACTTTATCAGTTTACATTGATTGCAGTAGGGCTTACTCAGTCTTTTTGACTGACCTGTTTTCTTTCGCCTCTTTTCTTCCGCTTCCCCCCCCCCCCAGGTTCTCAGGGAGGGAATATTGGAGCTTAGCTTGGATTCCTGATCACTTGCTTGTGGGATTTTAGCTCATGTACGGTCTTGACATGAAGCTAGCTATGGTTATCACTTATTTTGGGGATAGTACTTATGTATTTCAGTTTTTCAGTAATGTTGTTTTTTTATCTAGACTTGTGTACTTGGAAAATTGACATTATGTTGTACCAGACTTCTTTTGAAATGGTTTGAAATCTTCCGCTGTTTTATCTATGTTATTTACTCTGTTTACATATATACATATGTTCTTGTTCTGCCTTGATATATCATTATGCATGTTTACCTGATTCAAACGCCCCTCCAAAGTCAGAGTGCTTGCAAGAGCCACCCTGGCGGAGGTGGGGTGTTACAGCAACCATCAAGCATAACATGCTTCAAACACATGTTTCATCCGAAGGGTTTCTACCTAAGGTTCTCATGACAAGATTAACATAATAAACTAGATAATCAAGACAAACATGGATAGCAAAAGATATGCTACAAAGAGATCGGGAAGATAAGCAGGATATACTCCTTTCGGATTACAAGAAATCCCTTCCTAACCCAACCCATATTCTATAAAAGCCCAAAAGGTTTAGTCAACCTAACGGACCCCTTCAAACCCTGACATGTATTACTAGCCAATAAGTCATACCTCCCGACAGAAATAGGACCGAAAATGGGACCGAGAGGATATACATAAAAAGATAACATGCGAGTAAGTTCCACAGGAAAACAAGGATCAAGGATATGCTCTTAAAAAGAGATATGATGCGCGTATCTAGCCTTCAGTCTTCTAAGTCACGTTTCCTTGAGCTTAACTCCACTGTGCTTTGACGGTCTTTTACTTCATGATTTCTTGGCTTCTTAACTCCTATTTCCCAATATGAGTTGGAACCCATTTCATTATCGCCTCTCGTCTTCCTTTTTCACTTACTCTTCTATCATTCTTGGCTTAAACATAACTATGACCCCATGGTTTCATGCAAGCTCTCCAAAATTCACTAGTGAATCCTGGATCTCGTTTACTTACTATAAAGTATTCCACGCAGCAGAACTTTTCTTGAAAATACCAATCCACGTTGCCAATTGCTCTTACTAACGTGATTTTCTATAACTCATGCTTGAACAAAATGAACCATCCGCCTGCGAATGATAGGCCGTACTTAGATTCAGTTGCTTGCCCATGACTTCCCGTAGACTATCCCAAAACTGGCTAGTGAAGATTGAGTCATGGTTACTAACTATACTTTAGGGAACCTCGTGCAACCGCTTTATTTCTTGAAAGTAATCCGTTGCTAGCCATGATGCAGTCCTTTCGCTCTTTACCGGAGTGAAATGAGCACTCTTCGTGAGTCTACCTGCTATGACCCACATGCTCTTATTCCCTTTCTTGATCTAGGCAGTCCATCCACGAAATCCTTCGTGACGTTTTTCCTACTTCCATTGCGGGGACCTCCAATGGATGTAATAGCCTACCGGGCTTCTATGACTCGGCCTTTAACCTGTTGGCACAACATGCATCTTGGGACAAACTCGGCCACTTCCTCGAGTGATGTGCATCTTCAAGAACCTTCTTTCTCTCATCGCGTCTTAGCCATCCCTTGTCATCTATAGCGAGGTGACTTGCCATCTCGCCTTGAATCAACTTGTCCATGATCTCGGCTAACTGCGGGTCTTCCTTCTGTGAAGTCCCTACTTGATCCAGAAGGGTAGGTCTAAACTCAAGGGACGCTAACTGACTAATTAAACTGAGAAAGCTTCTTACTTCAATTGTCCTCGTCGGAGCTTTCCGGTCTTGAACCGCGACCATTTTAGCAGGATCCACCACTAAGCCTTGCTTAGAAATTATGTGCCCAAGAAGTCTAACTCCTTTTTCTCCAAAATGACATTTGGAAGGCTTGGCTTTCAACTGATGCGCTCTAAGCGTATCCATCACCTCCTTGAGATGTCTAGCACGTTCTTCCTCGTTCTTTAAGAAAGTCAGGATATCGTCTACAAAGACTATCACAAACTCGTTCAGGAACTCCCTAGACACCCTACCCATCAAGTCCACGAAGTAGGCGGGTGCAGTAGTCAAACCGAATGGCGTGACCAGCCATTCTAAGAATCCATCCGGAGTTCTGAACGCAGTCTTGTCTATACTATCTTCAGCTACTCTGAGCTGATGGAATCCAGTAGCAAGATCAAGAGGGAACAGATGTTCCTACAAGCTGAACAAATCATCGATCCTTGGTAATGGTTGTCTATCCTTCTTGTTCAACTCACGATAATCAACACAAAGTCGAAGAGAACCATCTGCCTTGGTAGTAAATACTACAGGCGCTCCCCATTCAGATATACTTCGTCTAATGAAGTTCTTCTCAAGCAACTCCTTGACTTGCTTTCTTAACTCTCATCTTGCGGGACCATGTGCCTAATCGGCCACGTAACTGGCTTGGCATTATCAACCAGATAAATGCGGAAATCAATCTCTCGCTTGGGGGTAACCCCCCCTTCACTTCACCCAAGATATCAGGATATTCTCGGACCACCCTCACCGATTGCAAACTATCGATAGACGAGTCGAGGGGTTCAAGATAACACAACAGGACGGGACTCATAGGGTTACTAGAAATTTTTAGGGTATTACCGAGGCGAGTCATGAGCCTCACAACCCTATGCTCAAAAATCAAGGATGGCTCCAAAACTGGACAACCCATCCATACCCAAAATCAACCCATACCCCATGAAACCGAGAATATAAGCATCAAACGAGAACTCTACACTAAAGATAGAGATTTTCAAATCCACGTAGATAATAGACAAATGGGCGGAAACCCCAATTGGATTTGAAACATACACGGGATCATTAACTAGACTAGTACTTAGGTGCAAACTTTCAACTAGATCAGATGAAATAAACTATGCGATGCACCAAAATCAAACAAGGTACGAACTGAAAAATCAGAAAATATATACAAGGCTTTCAACAGAAATACTACCTCGATCATGAGCTGGAAGAACGATGTTGAGTGGGTGAACTCGCCCTTCAGACGGTCTTGCACACTGAGTCTGACCTTGCCCTTGCTTCTTCGGGCAATCTTTGCTGAAATGTCCAAACTCACCACAACGATAGCATTCACCACTCTTCCTTTTCCTCTTCTTACAATCCTTAATAAGATGTCCAACTGAACCGCAATAATGGCACTTCCTCTTGTCGTTATTGCCCTTGTTGTTGTTCCCCTTGTTTCCTTGACTCTTGTTCTTGTTCTTATTGCCTTGACTGCTCTGACCGCTTGGATTACCCTGATTTCCTTTCCACTGGGAATCGGTCTTCTTGGCTTGAGTATCATTCATCTTGATCTCCTTCTTGTCACTCCTATTCTCTTCATTGAGTAGGGCCATATTCACCAAACTCTCGAAAGTTGCCCCTAAGGGTATATGAGATATGGCCAAACCATGTAATGGCTCGTTTAATCCTAGAGCAAAGTATAGGGCCTTCTTCTGAGCTGTGTTAACCAAGTCCAAACCGAACCGAGCAAGTTGATTAAACTTATCCACGTATTCCCTAATGGTCATGTCCCCTTGCTTTAGTGATAGGAACCTCTCCATCTGAAGGTTATCCTCTGCTGACGATAAAAACCTCAGTCCAAACCTTCTTTTGAACTCATCCCAAGTCCCAATTGGCCTAGTAGCGGTGGTGACCACCCACCAACGTGCAGCTTCTTCCTTTAGCAACCATACTGCCAATAAAACCTTCCTACGGTCATCTATATCAACGAAGGCAAAAAGATCTTCGGTTTCTTTCAACCAATTCCTTGCCTCTACATAAGTCTCGGTTCCAATGAAATTTTTGCAACCCATCGCCTTAAAGTCTTTGCAAATCTCCGCGAAATCCTCTTGTGGATGCTGAGGGGGAGGAGGAAGAGGAACCTCAGCGACAGGAGGAGGAGGAACATTAACTACTGGAGGAGGAGGAGGAACATCTGCGGGGCCGGCTTCGGTCGCCCTAGCCTCCAAAAGTCTCCTATACCAAACAGGTACGTGTACTCCCTCCGGAATAGCAAAGTTATCGGCCATACTGAAAACGAAGAAAAAGATAGATTCAGAATGGAGAGAAAAAAAAACCAAGGAATTTTTGCTAATGGCTTTTTGGGGAATAGCCTTTAAAATAAACTAGACTTTTCTTTGGAAAATACTTTATACTTGGTTTTGAAAATAGTTTTCCAAAAGCTTTAAAAACCTTTTTGTCCCTTCTCGTAAACCATATGCTCTGATACCAAATGTAACACCCCACCTCCGCCAGGGTGGCTCTTGCAAGCACTCTGACTTTGGAGGGGCGTTTGAATCAGGTAAACATGCATAATGATATATCAAGGCAGAACAAGAACATATGTATATATGTAAACAGAGTAAATAACATAGATAAAACAGCGGAAGATTTCAAACCATTTCAAAACAAGTCTGGTACAACATAATGTCAACTTTCCAAATACACAAGTCAAGATAAAAACAACATTACTGGAAAACTGAAATACATAAGTACTATCCCCAAAATAAGTGATAACCATAGCTAGCTTCATGTCAAGACCGTACATGAGCTAAAATCCCACAAGCAAGCGATCAGAAATCCAAGCTAAGCTCCAATATTCCCACCCTGAGAACCTGGGGGGGAACGGAAGAAAAAGAGGCGAAAGGAAAACAGGTCAGTCAAAAAGACTGAGTAAGCCCTACTACAATCAATGTAAACTGATAAAGTTAACTGGCATGATGAAAGCTGGGATGAACATAAGGATAACAACATACTAGCATGATGATTAACTAACAAGGTAGATAAAGGTGTCATCGCATAATCAGGTTTAAGGTTTTTGCACCACAGGTGTACTAGCAAACTAACATGACTTGAATAAACAAGTATTGATCCCTTGGCCCAAGCTTTGGCCCAATAACATGAAGTGACCCTAATACGCGGTCCAACCAAACGGTCTAGTCGATCGGCTCCCTATAAGCCTAACTCGTCACGTGTTGGTGTCAATGCGGCCCAAACATAATTGTAGTCAGACTGTGCAGGGTCTCCCGTCGGGTGTATCAAGCCCTAGGGTGTCAACCCCTGGACACCATAAACATAAGTGCACAGTCTCGATCTACTGGTACACGTGCATGTTTTCCCCGGCTTCGGACTATGTGCACGACCATAGTCCGCCCGGAACTACACCGGCGTACCACTCTGCCGTCGTTTTTGGTCTCTTACCTCAAGTCCAGTAATTGTGCCCCCCACGCTAGCCTAGTCCCTAGGGTCATAATGATACAAACTTGGGATTACTGCTGGAGTGGACCCCCATTGCTAGGATTTTTCTAGTGGGTTAAGTACGGTTTAACCCTTTTACTAATCATGGATTAACTTGGTTAAGTGTAACGATGAGTTCACGACTTAACCCTGATTAATCTACCAAGCCCAAATTGGTTAAGTATTAAGTGGACCATGACATAACCCTAATCATGAGGCATTAATTAATTTAATGTGCCTTAACCTCTCACATTAGACCTTGTTGTGGTTACTAGTTAAGCCGGGCGGGTCCGGGTAGCTTTACACCACAACTTGGTCTAACCTCGGGTTCAAGGTACAACATGACCAACTTCTCACATTGGGTCCTATTGTTTGTAGCAACTAGTTAAGCCGGTCGGTTCCGGGTAGGTTTACGCTACAAACTCAACCCAACCTCGAGTTGGTCACACTTATATTTTCTAAGTGTCATGTCCATCATGTTTCCAAAACATGTTACAAATTTTCAAGCATTTGGGTAGACCTAACTTAATAGGTAAATTCCCAAAGGGTAGACCTAACTTAATAGGTAAATTCCCAAGCTTATGTTTTTATGTCTTTTAAGTTTACCCAACCCCAAACGCAATCCGATCGCTTACATATCGCAATAGCGCATAAAGGATAGAAAGAGGGAACTTGGCATAATCATGACATAAAGGTGTTGAAGCCACAAGTTCAACATGGTGGCATATGAAATGTACATGTGTTCATATACTTGCATATTACATTTTTAGGCCTCAAAAGCATGCATAAAACCAAACTTAGCATATTGGTGATACATGGTGATAAATGACATGTAGAAATGGCCATAAGTTCGCATTTAGCCTCACATGCAAGTTATCATAAGAGATATGATAACTTACATGTTGCCAAAATGCAACCTTTAGCATAAAGCTTGAAGCTTTATGTCCATATACTCAAGATAAGCTTGCATAACATGATAACATGAACAAAATGATCATCCCAAACTTGCATAACATACTTGCATATCATATGACGAACTTGCATATCAAACTTGCATAACATAACATGATAAACTTGCATATCATAACATGGCAAACTTGCATAACATAACATGATAAACTTGCATATCATAACATGGCATACTTGCATAACATAACATGATAAACTTGCATATCATAACATGGCATACTTGCATAACATAACATGATAAACTTGCATATCATAATGGCCAACCAAACTTGCATCATTCATTTAACTTTAGAGTTTAAATATGAAAGTAGAATAGGGCTTACAATGCTTATGAAGACACAAAAATATGACAAAGCCCTTATGCAATCAAATAGACCCAAAATGCAAGCTCTAATAGAAAAACCCTTGAGCCAAAATGATCAAAACCCTTGCTTTATGATGTAAATATGGAAACTTGACTTGAATGCAAGCTAATGATGCTCATACAAGCTTGAAAACACTTGTATGCATTGAAAATCTCTCATAGAAATGACTTAGGAATTTTATGAAGAGAGTGGAGGCCATGAGAGGAATGATTTTGTCATAGTTTAGTTGTATGAATGAATAATGATGATTTAGGGTTAGGTTAGGGGCTTATTTATAGAGATTAGGATTAGTTCTAGCCTTAGGATTAAACCCTAGTTCCAATCTCAGCCCTCAAAACCGAATCTGGCCCTAAAACCTAACCAAGACCCCAAAATGGTGCACCAGGCAAAACTGCCCGGCTGGACCAAGTCGACAGGGCTGTCGACTTGGGTCCAACCAAGTCGACTCCCAAGTCGACAGGGCTGTTGACTTGGGTGCTCTGGCGGGAATTTTCCCGCCTAGCCCAATCTGACCTAATTTCCAAATTCAAACTTGAATTTGAAATCTGTTTTTACTTTGAAATTTTCTGAAAACTTCGTTGGGCCTTAATCGGGTCATACGGACTCCGATTTTCGAAAACTCGGACTCGATTTCGCGTATTTTTCCGAGATGAACGCAATGGCATAGCCCGTTTCCCTTGATTCTGATTTTCGAATTAAATTCTGCCTTGATTTATGTTATAACAGGTTAATAGAAATACGGGTTGTTACACATATGATAGTACAACCAGTATACATCCATTTTACTAAATACAACCATTTATATGCAATATGCAGTATGAAGTGACTGAGCCGATCTAGTGCCTAATAGTGTGTGTATATGCGTCCACGAGCAACCACTAGCAAACACTTGCATCCACTTTGCATTCATCATACATAACATGTCTCAAACACATGTTTCAACCATAGGATGATCCTAACTAAAGGTCAAAGATACTAGCGAGAGGATACGCTAAAGATAAGATAAGTACAAGATAAGCGATAAAGGAGAAATTAAAAGACATACCCTCAAAAAGAAAAGGGTACAACGTACGCATCTTTTCTTCCGTCTCCCAAGTAGCGTTGCTCTCATCATCTCCCCATTGTACTTTGACTAGTCTGACCTCTCGATTTCTCAGCTTCTTGATCTCTGACCTAAGAATGCACGTAGAAGCTCGTCGAATCGTCGCATCACGCTCGATCTCCACCTCTCTAAGCAAGTTCGGCTCTACCACTTATGCGGTCTCGTGCAAGCACTTCCTCAAATGTGACACATGGAATACGTCGTGTACACCACTAAGTCTCTCCGGCAACTCCACTCTATATGCCATCTGTCCAATTCTTTCCTTAATAGGAAACGGCCCTACAAACCTTGGTGCTAACTTCCCAACGGACCCAAAGCGAACTACGTTTCGTAATGGAGACACTTTGACAAAGACCATGTCCCCAACTTCAAATTCAAGATCCGTCCTTCTCTTATCCGCATATGATTTCTGCCTATCTTGCACTGCTTTCATCCTCCTCCGAATCAAGTCGATCTTCCCCGAAGTCTCTCTAATCATATCGGGCCCAAGTAAGATCTTGTCCGTAGACTCCCACCAACATGTAGGTGAACGACAAGGTCGTCCATAAAGAGCTTCGAAAGGTGCCATGCCAATGCTAGATTGAAAGATGTTATTATATGCGAACTCCACTAACGGAAGATGCTCTTCCCATGTACCCCCAAAGTCTAGGAAACATAGCCTCAAAAGATCCTCTAGAATGCGATTCACCCTCTCGGTCTGGCCGTCCGTCTGAGGATGATATGCGGTGATCAAACATAACTGAGTCCCTACCGCCTCTTGTAAACTTCTCCAAAATTCGCTAGTGAAAATAGGATCGCGGTCGCTCACTATGCTAGAAGGAACACCGTGCAACCGAACTATTTCTCGGACGTATACAGAAGCTAACCATGGAGCAGTCCTCTTACTCTTCACGGGAATGAAATGGGCGCTTTTAGTAAGTCTATCTACTATAACCCAAATCCCCATATTACCCTTTCTCGATCTCGGTAATCCGTCAATAAAGTCCATCGAGACGCTTTCCCACTTCCGTAGTGGAACCTCCAATGGGTGAAGTAACCCACCGGGTTTCTTTTGCTCCGCTTTTACTTGTTGGCACACCAAGCATCTAGCGACATACTTGGCCACGTCCCTCTTCATACCGGCCCAAAAGAAATCTCGCTTCATGTCTTTGTACATCTTGTCCCCGCCGGGATGAATGGTCATCTTCGAACGATGTGCATCGTCAAGAATTGTCTTCCTTAGGTCATCGTCTTTTGGTACACAAAGTCTACCGTCCCTACGTAACCAACCCTTATCATCTAGGGTATACCTACGGAGATGGCTTGATGACTCCCCTCCTTTGAGCTTTTCTACTAACTCAACCAACTGTGGGTCATCTCGCTGTGCCTCGCCAATCCATCCCAAAAGCGTAGGTCTGACCTCCAAGGATGCTAGCAAACCGGGTACGAAGTCAACGGAAGGTCTAAAATCAAACATAGAGATGAACTCTAAACTTCACCGCTCAACAAACAAAGGACTTAAGGATAATCTTTTTCTACTTAAGGCATCGGCCACCACGTTACCCTTGCCAGGGGTATATGCTATCTCAAAGTCGTAGGACGCCAAAAACTCCATCCACCTTTGCTGCCTTAAGTTCAAGTCCTTCTGAGAGAATAAGTATTTTAGCGATTTGTGGTCAGTGAATAATTCGAATTTCTCGCCAAGAAGATAATGACGCCAAGACTTAAGCGCGAAAACAATAGCGGCCAACTCTAGGTCATGCGTGGGGTAATTCTTCTCATGCGCTCTCAACTGCCTTCCACCATAGGCTATTACCCTACCCTCTTGCATTAAGACTGGGGCTGAGGTCAAAGCTCTCTAAAAACATTGGAACGCATCATCACAATCTACGTCCCACATGAAAACTAGGTTCTTCTTCGTCAAGCGTGTCAATGGAGCTGATATCTTTGCGAAGTCTTTGATAAACTTCCTATAGTAGCCAGCCAACCCTAAGAAACTTCTCACTTCAGTAGCATTTTTAGGGACCTTCCAATCTTGGATGGCCACCACCTTCGCGGGATCCACGGCTATCCCTTCTTTGGAAACCACGTGCCCCAAGAACCGTACTTCCTTCCTCCAGAAGTGACACTTAGAAAATTTAGCCTTAAGGCTATGCGCTCGAAGAGTCTCCAACACTTCCCTAAGATGTAGGGCATGCTCTTCTTCATCCTTAGAAAAGATCAAGATGTCGTCTACAAAGACTACCACGAATTTGTTAAGGTACTCCCTAAACACCCTACTCATAAAATCAACAAAGTATGCGGGGTCGTTTGTCAAACCGAAGGGCATCACTAGCCATTCATAGAAACCGTCTGGAGTCCTAAAGGCAGTCTTGTCAATGCTATCCTCAGCCACTCTCAACTGATGGAAACCAGTGGCTAAGTCCAACTGCGAAAACACTGAGGCGCCAACTAACTGATCGAAGAGATCGTCAATCCTCGGCAGTGGGTATCTGTTCTTCTTAGTAAGCTTATTAAGTTCTCTATAGTCCACACAAAGTCTAAGGGACCCATCCGCCTTCGTGGCAAATACTACTGGAGCACCCCACTCCGATATACTTCGTCTTATGAACCCCTTCTCAAGCAACTCCTTCACTTGCTTATCGAGTTCCCTCCTTTCACATGGAGCCATGTGGCGTACTGGCAAAGATACTGGTTTCGCATTATCCACAAGATATATTTGAAAATCTATCTCCCGCTTCGGAGATAAGCCCTTCACCTCCTCAAACACATCCGAATACTCTCGGACCACTCTAACAGATCGTAGATTTTCCTCAGACACGTCAAGCGATTCTAGATAACTTAGCATAACAGAATTGATGGGATTACAAAAGATTTCGAGAGTGTTGCCAAGGCGAGTCACGAGCCTAACTACTCTCCTTTCACAATCAAGAACGGCCCCATTTCTACATAGCCAATCCATTCCTAAAATTAGCCCATAGCCCGTGAAGCCCAACACATAAGCATCACATCTAAACTCAACGCTAAGTATAGAAATTTTCAAATCTAAACACATCATGGACAAATGAGCTGAGCCCCCAATTGGATTCGAAACAACTAAGGGATCCTCTACTAAACTGGTGTTTAAGTGCAGTGATCAACTAATGATGTAGAGATAAACGAATGCGATGCGCCCGAATCGAATAAGGTACGAACAGGATGATCAAACAGAAAAACTAAGCTTTCAACAGAAATGGTTCTACCTCGTTCTTGCAGCGGTGGGACCGCGAGAGCCTGAACTTGTCCCCTTGCCTGCCCTGGTGCTATAAGACCCTGCACCTGTCCTCCCGAGGTAGCCCCTGCCCTCTGCCCCTTCCTTGGGCAGTCCTTCACTAAATGTCCCGCATCGCCACAACGAAAACAACCAGTCTTCTTTTTCTTTCGGCAGTCCTTGCTGAGATGGCCTGGGGTCCCACAGTTAAAACATTTCTTCTTTCCCTTGCCATTATTGTCTTTACCACCCTTCTTGTTTTGCTATTGTGGTTTCTTCTGATCCCCTTTC
The DNA here is from genome assembly GCA_030737875.1 of Allium sativum. NCBI lineage: Eukaryota > Viridiplantae > Streptophyta > Magnoliopsida > Asparagales > Amaryllidaceae > Allium > Allium sativum. The sequence goes on from CM060925.1 coordinate 80,565,794, forward strand.
TTCTCGGGTGCCTTATCAGCTTTAGCGCTTTTCTCCTCATGCATGAGCACCATTTCTACTAACTTCTCAAAGGTGGCCCCCATAGGGATGTGGGTCATGGCCAACCCTTGCAACGTTTCATTCAAGCCATTCACGAACCTTAGAGCCTTCTTCTCCGGCGTGTTTACTAAGTCCAAACCAAACCTTGCTAGCTGATTAAATTTGTTGACATATTCTTTCACTGACGAGCTTCCTTGCTTCAATGTCAAGAACCTTTCCATATATAGATTTTCTTCCGCCCTAGAGAGAAACTTCGCCTTGAACCTACGTCTAAAATCCGCCCAAGAGTCAACAGGACGCTCCCCATTAGTGACCTCCCACCAAAACGAGGCCTCTCCCTTCAATAGCCAAGCTGCTAATCTAACTCTCCTCCCTTCTTCCACTTCAAAGATTTCTAGCAATTCTTCCACCTCCTTAAGCCAATCTCTAGTTTCCACAAACGTTTCTGACCCTTGAAAGGGTTTTCCACCCATAGCTTTAAATTCCTTGCACGTCTTTGCAAAAGTATCTATGCGAGGAGGAGGAGGAGGAACGGGTGCAATTGGTGGTGGAGGAACATTGGCTGGACCCGCAGCGGCCCTAGCCTCTAACAACCTCCTATACCATCCTGGTATCGCTACACCGTTAGGTAGGTTAAGATCTTCAGCCATGCTGAAACGAAAAAAAGAAAGATTCAAAATGGAGAATTCGAAAGATAAAGATATATGGCTATTTTGGGATTATGTTTTTCATAAAAACTTCCTCTTTAAATTTCTCATTAAAACATGTTTTTGAAAACATTTCTTCCAAAAATAACTATTTTTCTAAAGTATTTTTATCTGTTCTGGTAACCTTAGGCTCTGATACCACGTGTAACACGCCACGTCCATTAATGTCACTCACAAAGGGAATGCATTAACTTCCATGGAGGTTATAAGTGAATATAGAACAGAAAATTTACAACAAGACAGATAATAAGTAGTACTTGGAAATCTAAAACTTCATTTTATTGCAGCGGAAACATGTTTATTACATCACAAAACCATTAATCAGAGTCAAGTACATTATCCATCTTCATAAAACAAAATACATAATCCCATTACACAAATAGCCATTAAAGAAGATAACAAGCTGGACTTTACTTCAAGGGTCCAAGCTTTCCAAAGAGATGAAGCAATCCAATCAAGCTCCACTAGAGCTGGGTCCAACCTGAGGACCTGGAGGGGAAAAAGGATAGAAATGGAGGGGGTCAGACATAAAGTCTGGCGAGTATGATAATTCTAGCAATACTATTATCAAAATAACTAGACTAAGGCATAAACTAGAAGACAAGTAAATGTCTATGAACTATTAGGAAGATAAAGATAGTGTTTAAGATAACGTTAAAGATAATGGTAAAGGCATACCTAATTACTAACGAATAATTACTATACTGCACCGCACATTACTACACTGCACCGCACCAGTCACCCTAAAGGTTGATCCCACTTGCTTCACACAGAAACATATAAATAGCCTTACGTACCCCTAGCTGACTACATAGGTGTCGTCTGCCCCTATCTCCACTAGGTGTACTCCACTACCCATTTTCGATCGGCTCCCTACTCGTAGATACCCGTGCTGGCCCCACAGTGGGGTGTATCACTCCCCTAAAGTGGCAACCCGATACAACTCGAGAATGCATGGCTTATACCTACACAATGCAACAACGTCTTACCTACCAGCCCGGGTCCACACACGCATATGAAACCCGTTGGACTTGCGTTGCCACCGCTCCCCGTTTTGGCCTCTTATAGTCAAGCCCAGTATGCGTGTCCCGTCCTCGACTTGGGTCGAGCCCACAAAGATAGGTTTGGGATACTGGTTGAAATGGGTCCCCACAAGCTACCCACCTAAGCTTGTCACCACTAGTATATCCCACTTAACCCTCTTAGTCATGTTCATTTACATGTGTGTTTGGTTAAGTCTTACTAATCGTATTTCTCATGCCACTAAGTGCACCCACTAGATTCCTCATGCCACCCAAGGCACCTACTTAACCCCCATGTCCCACCTTACATGTTTGTCTGGTTAAGTATTTCTTAATTTATTCAGGCCATAACCTCGTAAAGACCTCTCTCATTAGACTGGCATTTATGGCAGCTGGATTTTCCGGGCGGGTCCGGGCAGTCTTACACCATAAAAGAGTCTAACCTCGTGTCTTTACAACTTTTTATGCTTTAGTTTAGGCCTAGGACCTCTCACATTGGGCTGACATTTGTGACCACTGGATTTGCCAGGCGGGTCCGGGCAGGTTTACGTCACAAACGAGTCCAACCTCGTGTCCTAAGCATTGATTATCACTTATAATCTTTTACCCCAGTTTTAATAATTCCCTATCCAAATTATTAATTAAGTCCACTTTTATTGATGTCAATAATTGACTCAATTATGGTCATCCACTCATGGTATGCAAAATCATATCAATTGCACCCCAACATCTTATTATTAAATCCTTAATATTACCCCTACCCCACGTTTATACGTTCGCTTATTCAACGCATAATATAGGCTAGACTTGAATAGTCTAACGCATAGCACAAAGATAAATTATCACAACATATAGACAATTAAAATAAATCTAATCATAATAGGGGTGAAACTTGCATAAACTACGCATGTTAAGGATCAAAAGGTGTCAACTTGTTAAATGTCACAATTTACATGATATGATCATAGCCTAAATCTATACATTAACTTGCATATGGGGTTTTTAGGCAACATAATGATGGTGTGAACTAGCATAGGATATCACATATGTCATAGCATAATTCTAGATTTCATAATAGATGCCATGGCATATGTTCATAACTTTTCTAATCAATCTAACTTGCATATGTAACTCGTCATATAGATCAACATAGCCCAAACATGATGATTTAATTAATATGAACCAACTAGCATAGATGGCTTTCTAACATGTATGATTCATCACAACTTAGCATAGAAACTTTCAACAAACATAACATCATCATAGCATGATTTACAACATATAGGATATCATCACCACATAGCATAGGATTAATAACATACATGATAACATATATGACAATTCACATCATCTACTCATAATCCATTCATGACTTAACCTAACTAAAATGATAATAATCTTGTTAAGACTATCATACTCACAATTAGAGAAGAAAAGAGAGTTTTGCTTTGCTTTAGGGTTGAGAGAATTAGAATTGAATTAGCTTTTCTTCCTTCTTAGTTGGCGGCGGCTCCATTGATTTCCATGGCGACGGTATGACGGTAACTATTCTATTTTTCTTATGAATTAGGGTGAGAGACTACCTAGGTATTTATAGAGTTAGGATTTATTTTATACCGTCAGATCAACTCAGAACTAATCCCAGCCAACCAGATTAGGTCAGAAACCCTAATGGATTATTACCCAATTAAAAACAGGTCAGCCAGAAACCCTAGCCGCCAGACCCAGGTCGACACTATAGTCGACCTGGGGGGGCAGGTCGACACTATAGTCGACCTAGGGGGGCAGGTCGACACTGGTGTCGACCCCCCAGTCGACCTGCCTGGGCGGGAATTTTTCCCGCCCAGCCCGCTTGTGCACTTTTCAGTTTGAATTTTAAATTTCCTGCGAGCTGTTTTGAATTTTCTGAAACTTCCGATGGCCATAACTTCTTCATATGAAGTCCAATTCACGCAAACTCGGACTCTATTTCAACCAGAATTCCGAGACGAACACAATGGCGCAACCCGTTTTTCATAATTCTCATGTCTGAGATTAGTTATTATTTAATTTGTGGATATTAAGATTAACAGAATTACGGGGTGTTACAAAGTGGGTCATTCCCATTAGGGGTATTATCAACTGATCTAGAGATATTCCACTTGCTTCATTTTTTATTCGCTATTGTATGCTTAAGGTAACGGTTGTTGATCACAACCGTGGGTGATAATATGCTCGGTACACTCAAGTTAAATGAGTGGTTAATCATGTATGGCAAGTTACAAGATGTTCGTGTTGAACCCAGTGTATTCCTCTCTAGAGATACACTATCGGAAGGTGGTCCCATGCCTTGTCATAGTTGGAAATCCATTTTCCAATAAGCGCCCTACGGTTTTTGATTTTATACTATACATGTGGAGCATGAGATGCAAGCATTCCTCTAGATTGTTATTTATTTGATTTAGACATTATTATAATATCATCGGATTTTGATATCAAAAATGTTTTGGGTTATCGTAAGGTAAAAACCGTCGTTGTTTATGTGTGGATTGGTTTTATGATTTTTTTTTCTTTTGAAAGGATTTTTGAAGGTTAAATCAAATGGTTGGAGTTTACTCACACTAGTCCTATGACTGACCCATAGTTTATTTGTTTTGTTTTACCCTAAAATCTTGGGTGCCCAAATTTGTACGGGAAGTCAAGTAGCCAGAATTTTTCAGATTCACTTGGAGGAATTCGAAGCAGGAGGCTTCATCAGTTGGCCATAGACTGTCATATTTACCGCTGTGTACTATGTTTGTTTCTGGAAACAGGTGTTTATAACTGTTCCAGAAATAGCTGTTGTGCTCTGATGATGGTATGTATATATATAGTTACTGATTTGTATTTGTTATATAATATCTTTTATTCGTTCCACTGTGAGATTTGTGTTCTTCATCTTTTTCTATTCTAACTTTTCTTCCTATATCTCACCCTCTAATTTCTTTTTATTAATGATCTGCTAATTTCTTATGCTTGGTTAGTCGACATTGCGTTTTGTATCGATGATCAAGACCGGGAATTACTCGGGTCATTACATGATACCTAAGGAGCAGTGAATTCAGTAAAGCTTACAAGGACTAGATTACCCTAAATACACAAGCATAACCCCACATTCTGGTGTTAATGAAAAATATCGTTAATAAAATATTTGATAATTAAAATATAAATATCACAATTAAATTTAAATAGTTATAAAATTTATATGAGTTTAAGTCAAAACTAAGTAGTTACAACATATTTGGTTATATAAAATAGTCTAAAATTGTTTAATATAAAATAATACTAGCTTAAAATAATCTAGTTTAAATAATACTAGAATCTGAACCACATATTCGTCTTTCCAAGGTTTAACTTATTATCACGTAAGATTTAAAACTTCAATTCACATCAATTTCAACCTTAACCAAATATTCCTAATTCCAATTCATTTCAAAATTGTACTCAAGTTAGGTTTCAGTTTTATTACTCAAATGAATTTCTTCAAGTTTCAAATTTTACTTTAAATCCCATTTACTAATTTCATACAAATTAAATCTCAATTCCCAAATTTAATCGGTTCTAAGTATTTAGTTTCAATTATATTTAGATTCAAAATTTTACTTAATAAATTATTATTAGATCAACTTATTAAGTTTCATAATCATATCATATTCATGTAAAACCTATTACATCAATTCCACATCATAATTTAACTTAATTTGGTAATTTCATTCAATTATGCAATTTAAACAAATTAAATCACAACTAAATTTCCAACTTCTCTTTTAACCCTTTCTTAATTAAAGTACTTAGAAAATCTATATTCATATTATTATTTAATATGTATTAAATTAAAATAATAGTAAACTATGATTAATAATTTACTAAATTACCTATAAAATAATTTAAATTATTTAAATTTTAAAATAATGTTATTATTGAAATTCTAAAATGGTTTTATATAAATCAAAATATATTTAAATTTTAGAAAATACTTTTCAAAATAGATGTAACGACCCATATTTTTGGACATTAAATTCAGAATATTTAAATTGTATTAAATGTTGAAATGGAATAATATAATGGATTATAATAACAAATTTAATTATTAAATGAATGGTGAACGTATTAAATTTTATTTAAATTTAAAATGAGCTCGAAATAGTCGTGGTAGTTCGTAATTTACGATTTAAACTTCAATTGGATATACATAATCCAATATAAGTCGGATTTCTTCGAAACAAGAAACGTTTGAATTTATATGAAAAAGTGGGAATCATTTTTGAAACAAATATTTGAAATGAGATTTGAACTTATCAAATTATAAACGAGATTATAAATGTTTGAAATTAATAATGAGATTTTCTATAAACAATTGTAAATAGAAGTTATTAATGGAATTTGGATTTGATATGGTAAAATCAAATGGATTTAATTATGTAAAATGAAATATTATTCACAATTAATATTTCTTTTTACATAATCAAATCCATTTGATTTTACCATATCAATTCCATTTATAACTTCTATTTACAATTGTTTATAGATAATCTCATTATTAATTTCAAACATTTATAATCTCGTTTATAATTTCCTTTATAATTTACTAAGTTCAAATCTCATTTCAAATATTGGTTTCAAAAACAATTCCCATTTTTTCATAAAATTCAAATTTGAATTTATATTTCAGTTTATCCAATGATAAATAATTCACTTAATTTATTAACTTATTTATAATCCTCTTCTTATTTTATTTATTTAAAACATGTTCTTATTTCAAGTTTATTCAAAATTTAGTTCTTATTCTGGAAAGTAATTTCCTTTTTAAATCTCAAGTTCCTTTTTTCTATATTCGAAAATATTTTACAGTATTTAATTAACCAAATTCTAGTGCTAGTGTAATTCAACACAATATAACCAATCACGGTAAATATATCACAACATATATCACAATAAATAACAAACGGTAATATAAATGTTAAGGAATCCAGTTGGATCCCTCCAACCTGTTTCCCTGCATCCATAGATGTTAATTAACATCAATATGAAATATCATAGTAGACGGGATTAATATTCGATCAATAGTTTATATATAATGATATCAATTATTTCAACCAATTTTACCAAACATTCATCCAAACAACCAACACACAATATAAAATTACTATAAATAAATTTAAAACTCGTTTATATATAAACGAGTCAGAGTTGGTGAGTTTACTCACCTTGGTTCGCAGTTAATGACCCTGCTTTTGTTTCGTTTTAAATCAAACAGCGTTTGATTTTATTATGAAATTTCAACAGCTTTGTTCTTAGTGAAAACAGTCTCACAAAGTAGCTTCCGTCATTACGATTCCAATTTGACTAGTTTGGTATGATTCTGTTAAAATATGACGAAGTTGCAAAATTATAAACATTCACGTTATCATTTAAATTAACTAATATCTTAATTAGATAATTAATTAACTGATAACTTATTATAAGTAATATTGTCATTATTCCAGTTAAACCCTATCATCTTCTACTACAGGTAAATTCGGATTGTGCTCTCTTCTTTTTCTTTCATGGCCACTGCTCTTTGTATACTCACCAAAAACACATGTCGTCACCACTATTGAATACTCCTATCTGAACGCAACAGTACGGCAATCCCCAGTTCAAACTTGCAGTTGCTTACTGATCCACGATCAGCAGTGTTGAACAGTGAACAATATCGTCACCGTTAAGCGTCGGTTCCCATTTCCGACCCTATTTGTAGAAAATGATTATTTAATTTCTCCCAGTATAACTAACCCACTTTAACATCATCCCTTTTTCACAATTCTCAATCTCAATAAATTCCTAGGCTTTCGTTCGAATATTACATTATAGGATAACCCATTTTCTCTTCTTTACAAACTAATCTGTCAATTAACCCCATCTTTCTTAGTTTAAACAAAGTCCATTTCTACCATTTGACATCTGTAAACACTCACGTCCCTTCCTCCTAATCATAATCGGTTAACTCTTCTTCCACTCATTCATATCTCATAACTCCAACCTGTACATTGAATCGCACACACCAGTAACACAAGACAAGCGATAGCCATGCTCAACTCCATCTTCTTCCATCGGATTATAGAACTGCACCTCCCCACTGAAATAGTCTGCACCTTTTCCCTCAGCCACTAAATCTCATCACTGACACCATCTTTGTGCTCATAAACAAATACGGTACTCTCCCAGTAACCCACGTTTACTATCCTTCACCATGCCTTTTTTATTGCACAAACTCCACTTTTAATTGAAGCCCACACCTTATTTTTTCCTTCCCGGCTCTAGTTAGCACCGTACCCTCCCACACAGTAGCAAACAACCCACCATGACCTCATTTGATGTCTCGGCTACAGCCAGTCCCACCTTCAGACCAACGCTCCATCACACCGTGCGAACTGAACTGGCTCAAAATTCCCTCAAACATCACCCAAAAGTTGCGGCCTTGCCTACTGGTCATCTCGCAAATCCTCCTCATCACCGTTAAACCACCCAGCTCTGGCGCCCACTCATTCAATGTCCATGCTGTTCATATTTGCAGCGAGAATCAGGACTGTCAAACCCCCTAAAAGCATACACACACTACTACAAAAGTGGGAATATTCGACACTATTTTACTATGGCCGTAGATCAGAAAATCGTTGTCATAGGCCCTTTTCTCAAAAAGGCAACACTAAGGGGGCGTGGCATCCGCGGTCGTTGCATTAGCCTTCTAAGGCAACGCTTTTGCACATCTACGGCCACAGACAGAAAGTGTTGCATTATAACCCTATTGCAACAGTATATGCATGTAATGCAACAACATACAGCATTGCCTTAAGTAGAAGCCAGAGCCTGGCTTCCAGGTCATGGTAGTGGGGGCCACATGCACTTTCCACGTCAGTTGCCAACGTGTCGCATGCCACATCATCACTCCAAGTCAGCTACACATATGTCACATGCCACATCAGTTATCCACGTGGCACCACGTAAGGTGTAAGCCCCACGTGTTGTACCATTGTGAAATTAATAATAGTACACTTAATGCAACACCACAGCACAGTCTAATGCAATACCACAACAATCTAATGCAACACCACAGTGCCATATTATACGACACCACACTATTGTACTGCAACACCAGAAAACATCAACTGCAATGGTAAAAAAAATCAAATGCAACACTAGAAAAAAATCAAATGCAGCTATAATAAAACCTTGTAATTACAATCTGCAGTATATATATTCAATCCAAAACATTGTACCACTTTCATACATATATACCAAAATATTCATACTATAAATCCTCCCAAAACGTTCATAACCACAGTCAGACCAACCAATTATAATACCAACTCACAAGTGTCATCACCAACACATACCACAACCACAAGTATCATCATCCAAACATACCAAAAGTGCCATCACGAACACATACCACAGGTTCCATAATTTAAAAGAATAGAACATATCACAAGTGCTAACACATACCATCCAAATACTTCAGTCAGTTGCTGGGGTTACAGGGGTAATAAGGTCATCTTCATCACTTGTTGTGGTGACACAAAAGTCTCCGACGTCTAAATTAAGATCTGGTATAGCTTCACTAAGCTTTTTTAACACCAATGACACATTCTCTTTCACTTTTCTTTTCACCTTTTCTTCCAAATCCACCTCAAGCTCTTGCCTTATTTTTTGGGCCAGCTCTTGCACATAACTGTCTGAAGAACCAGAAGTTGTTGGAGACTTTTCGGCCATTTTTCCTCGCCTTTCCTACAAGCCAGTTCCGCGTGTAGCTCTTCCCATCGGAAACAAATGCATCTGCCTCAGCAATGTTTCCTGCATCCACCATTGCTTGAACCTTTGCCTACAAAATTAAAACCAGGCAAGCATATATATAAATAGGCAGCTGGCAGGAATGAATTTATTAACAGAACTTGTTTCTTTCAAACTAACTATGTGCTCGATTTAATAAGCAGCTCCAACAAACGTACAATGTCCCAATTATACTGACACAAAGTACTGCTATTTCAGTATCTAATTATATATGTACTCACGTATTTGTCCTTTAGTTCATCCGTGTTAGTCTTGTAACTTCTACCCGATTCTCGTTTATATGTTTCCAAATAAACAAAGGCAGCAGATGGGGAGGCTTTTTCTGGGTCCTTCTTTCTCTGTCAAGTATTAGGATTACCAAATATTAAACACAATTTTTAACATTCAATGTTAAGAATTTACAGATCTAACTGCTGCCTATGAACATTGTGACAATGATATATAAAATATAATTCAATGATATAACAAAATAAAATTATCATGTGGCTAATTCAACTCAATCACAAAAAAAGATAACTTAAGTTCAAAAAACACATACTATCTGTTCTTTGGCTACTGCATGAGTTTTGGGACCGATGGTATGTGTCTCATTTAGTGAATTATGATGCGCGGAATTAGTATCAGCTAGGGCCTGGAAATCCAAAAAAAAAATACCACTAAACAAGGATAATGCGAACTACTAAAGAAAAGATTAGCACTAAACAAGATAATGTGAACTACTAAACATTATACAAATGTGAATATCATTAAAGCCGTACCTGAACTGCTTCATCCCCCAGTATTCCAAGAGCATTTTAAAATCCTCCAACGGAATTGTACTCGGCCTATTTGCAAGCCTTTCCTTATCAGTTGAATATTTTTTATAATACCTTGCTTTGATGCGAGACTTGTAATGCCTCCAAGAGTCGTTAAGCGTGTTCAAGACCCACTTGTGTCCTTCTTCCGGAATGACATACCTAGCCTACAATATATCAATCACAAAATTCGGGAAACAAACTAATTATTTAAAACCAAACATTTAGGAAGTCAGTTGATATGGTTAAGGAAATTAGATTGTACCAGAGCATAATCCAACATTTGTCGCTTTAATTGATCTGGAACAACATGCCAATTGATGTAAGTTAGGGACACATTATTCTTTGCTAATGTCCTAAGAAAATTGCTTAACTCTGTAATATTATCAAATACTAGCTGACCATCCTCATTCAACTCAATGACTACTTTATCATCAGCGGTTCTAGCATGCACCTTAGTCATTTTTGACTTCCCTCTAGGTTTTTTGGACCTTGTAGTACTTTATCTATATAGCGTTCAAATAAATTAATAGAAAATAGACACAGTCAACGGTGCAGTGCAGTGCACAGATAAAGAAACATTATATTGTACCTGTACCTGCTTTAGCTTCCTGTGTAATCCATTCCTGCTCTAATCAATCGGTAAGATTTCCCATTGTTTCAAGCGCTTCAACATTCTACTTTTGACGTTTCCGCATCGCTAAATAAGCAGCAACTGAACCAGCAGCTTCACATGAAGTGGTTGATTGTTTGAACAATTTGCTACATGTAGGTTTTAAAATGGATGGACGAGTCATGGTAGGATTTAAAACTCCTGAAAAAGAAGGTGTAGGTTTTAATGTTTCTGCGAATTTCTCCCGGTTACTCATTTTCTTTGGAGTGGGAGTGTGTGCCTTGATCAACTCCCTATTGGAGCCAGATTTCTTTGGAGGGGGGAGTGCAGGTCATCGCTTCCTTCTCAATTTCAATGGCTGCATTGGTTCGCGAACAAGTTCTTGGTCCAGGTAAAGGCTCGTTTGACTTAACAATTTTGATTCTCTACAATTAAGTCGAAGGTCAAGATTTTTTACGTTCATAAAGGCAAAGACAATAAGTAATAAACAAATAACTTCTTTATACATCCGAATTCGACGAATCATCAGTGACGTCTTCGCCAGCATTTTCTAGGATGTATTCATCACGTCCAGCAACATCTTTACCTTTATCTTTCTTATTTCGTGCGGCAGTATCTTGCATACAACTAACCAATGAAGGCACCCCAAGTGATCTACGAACTGCATTGTTTTTTTGCATTCGCGCGATTCTCTCTTGTTCATACTTCGTCAAAACTGATGGTTGTGAGAACTACAAGCAGATTAGCATTATTACGCATCATCGATGATAAATTTAAGTTAATTAATCAAACAGAGTCGACGTATAAATAATTCTTGCTATTTTGACAGAATGTATGCACAAAGAACAAATAGTTACTTGAATTAGCTGCAGCCTTCATGGTCGGAATAGGACATCGACACAGTAATAGAAAGCAACTAAAATCCAGTTCTTGCTTTTACGTGCAGAATTTTAATAAAAAGTAGTATGAAATAAAAGATTTCATCCGGATTAATAAAACTGAAATGAAAACTGAAAAATACCTGAACATCAGCTTCATTCTCTCGGGTATCATCATCATTATTCGTTTCATTTTCTACATTTAATTTCCTCCTGGTTCCTTTGTCCGTCACAGTAACATCTTCTTCATCCTTATTCATATCAGGCTCCGTCGATAGTTTCTTCTGACCAACTTGAGTTGGGTTGTTTTTCACCATTTTGTGTTGTTGCTGAAGTCTATGTGCAGTAGTATACCTGCGCTTTGCAATCGGCTTCTTAGCAGAACCCGGAACAAAAAAAAACCGAAATGATGGCCTCCTTCGTAGTTCTTTACACACACAGATATATATATATATATATATATATAAGAATGGATCTATATTACATATACTATATACCTTGAATTATGTTTTTCCTTGGCCGTATGATTACATGTGGCTGCAGTTGAGTCACCGACTCAATGTCTTTGTCAATGGTGTTGTCGATGTAAAAAACCACTTCTTCTTGCTTACTAATGCAACCCTGTACATACTCGTTTACGTCCTTGTCATTCAATATTAGCTGCCAGCCACCCCTCGTTCCTTTGCTGATGATATAGACTCCTCCTATTTTAGTGTAATGGAGAGCATCTTTAATAAAGTCCATAAGCACACTGTAAGAAAAGCGGTCTACATCATAATTTGTTACTACGAAGGGTACTCCACCAACGTAACATGTCTTTCGAAACTGCCCGCCATGTTGCAGTCGGATATTAATAAGTTCATCCATCCTATACAAAACAAATACATTAGAATAAGGTATATGCATGTTTAAGTGGACAAAAAACAACAACTATAACTTTTTGGTCTATAACCACAGTCAGATGAAAGTAAAGAAAGACGTTTAATCATAAAACATGTGAACAGTGTAGATTGCATTATGAGAAAAGAGTGACAAATACATTCATCAAAGATAATAGTTCCCAGCTAAAACAATAAGTGCCAAATACATCATAAATTAAATCAAATTAAAGCAATAAGAAAGAGGAATTTTTTATCCTAATGAGATGGAACAGGATCAGGAACTTCTGCTTCTACTTATGTTTCTAGTTGTATTACGGGGATATCATCCCTAATCCAACCCACATCAACAACTTCTGGTTCTAGTTCACCACCGATGCCCATATCGTGTGATTGCGTATTGCTTATGTCTTCTTCCATTGCATTCTGATTTTCAGTATCACACCAATCTCGCGGCAATTTTTAATAACGTAATGACTGTTCTTTTCAACTGCATCTTCCACATAAAATACTTGTTGCACTTGCGAAGACAGGACATAAGGCTCAGTTTTATGGCACTTGCTAAAATTTACTCGAGTAAGACCATATGAATCTTTTTCCTCTTGGTACCAACAACACTTAAAAAGGACCACTGTGAAAGCTCCCCAATAATCAAACTCAAAAATTTCTTCGATTGATCCGTAGTAATTGACATCACCTACTATTGTGTTTTGGTCTTTCGAACTTGCAAAGCTGGTGGTTTTGGCAGTCAAAAATACACCACTATTTTGTGTGGTACATCGAGAATCTCTAAATTTTGTGTGGAATCTATATCCATTTACTATATAACTGGTAAACTTCCTAGCTACTCGATTAGGACCTAATGCAAACACCTCTAAATCTGTTGAAATATTTCCCTTTTTCAGAACCTCTTCTTTAAGCCAATTCCAAAACTATTCGAAATGTTCTCGTTCCCTCTTGTATCTTCTTGGATTTGCAAGACCATCCACAATAGCTCGATGAACCCTAAATAATAATTAAGGTCAAAAAACTACGAAATGCAGATGTTAATTTATAGTTAAGGAAAATGATATAGGAACTTAAAAACTTACTCGATCAAACTCTCAATTTCTTTATTATCGGAATTGAACAGAATATAGCGATGCATTGCCTTCCACTCTACATCTTTTAAATTGAACATCTTCCCATCTTTATTCTTCTTTGTTCCAATATGATATTCCAAATCTGTTGTACATCTTCCAAAATCAATCGACGTGTTTTCTATTTCTCCATCAACACTTAAAAATCTTGAACAAAAGGTCACACACTCTTCTGCCAAGTAACCTTCTGCAATCGAACCTTCCGGACTGTTTCTATTTCACACATAAGATTTCAACTTTCCTAGATATTGCTCAATTGGATACATGCATCTAAGATGTTCAGGCCCGCCGTATTCGATTTCTCTGCATAAATGAACCGGCAAGTGTACCATTATATCGAAAAAAGCCTATGGAAAAATCATTTCAAAATGACAAAGTATCTCGACAATTTCTTTTTGCAGCCTCTTGATATCATCCACTTCGATAACCTTACTCCATAGTCCTCTAAGGAATGCACTAAATCTGAACATTGATAACGCAACCTCGGGTTTTGACGCTTTCTTCACGGCAAATTGTAACAAATAGTGGAGTACGAAATGAGCATCATGGCTCTTATATCCCACAACCGTTCTCTCTTTTATGTGCACGTACCAACTAACATTCGAGGCACAACCGTAGGGCAGTTTGGCATTCTTCAATACAAAGCAAAAGATTTCTTTTTCCTTGTTTGTCATATCAAATAATGCAGCTCTAATTTCAACATGCTTTCCGTCACCACATTCAACAGGATGAAGTTCCTTCCTTATGCCCAATTCCTGTAAATCCAAACGAGCATTTAGGTGATCCTTCGACATGCGACCTATATTAAGTAAAGTACCTAATATTTTGTCGCATATGTTCTTCTCTATGTGCATGACATCCAGGTTATGTCGAAGGGGATTATGACACTAATATGGTAAGTCAAACACTATTGACCTTTTTTTAAAAGGGCCATCACTTTTACCAGGTTTCTTCGTCTTATCCCCAAACCGATTTTTGAACCCCCGCAATAACTCTTCAATATCAGTTCCTGATAATATTTCTGGAATGCTCGCCATTTCAATTTCGCCATTAAATCTCCTCTTATCCAGCCTCCACTTATGTGTCGGATCAAGAAACTTTCTATGGTGCATATAACACATTTTTTTTCTATGCTTCAAATAATTTGAAGAAGTTTCATAATGGCATACTAGACACGCTAGTTTCCCCTTCAGGCTCCAACCTGACAACATGGCATATCCCGGAAAATCACTAATGGTCCATAAGATGCTTGCACGTAAATTAAAATTCCCATCAGTCAAGGAATCATATGTTTCGATACCAACATTCCATAACGCTTTCAATTCCGCAACTAAAGGCTGCATATATACGTCAATACTGTTCTTTGGAGAATCTGGACCAGATATTAATGTTGAAAGAATCAAAATCAGAGTACATAATATAAAAAGCATAATCCCATAAATAGCCATAAAAGAGATAGGTTGAGCTTTACTTCAGCAATCCAAATCCAAGTTCTCCCAAAGAGATCCAAATCAAGCTTCCCACCCTAAGAACTTGGGGGGGGGGGGGAAGGAAGAAAAAAGGTGGAAACAAAGGGGGTCAGACATAAAGTCTGGCAAGTCCGATAACTCCAACAATATAATTATCAAAGTAACTAGGATAAGACATAAGCTTGGTAAATAAGGAAATGACTGTGAATCAATGGCAAGACCAAGCAACCAAAAATAATAGGATGAGAAAAGATAACGTTAAAGGCGCTTCCTAATCAATATAGGGTAATTACTATACTCTACCGTATTGTACCATACTGTACTGTACTAACACTAACTGCACCCATACTAGTCACTCTAGAAACTTGATCCCTCTTGACTAAATAGAATGATGATAGCTTCGTGTACTACTAGATGTACCCATTATCCCCACTAGATGTACCCCTTCAATGGTAATTCCATGTACTCTTAGCTGACGTCATAGGTGCCGCCTGCTCCTGTATCCACTAGGTGTGCCCCTTTAATGATTAATTAATAACGGTAGCTTCGTGTACCCCTAGCTGACTACATAGGTGCCGTCTGCTCCTATCTCCACTAGATGTACCCACTACCCTGCCCCATTCGATCGGCTCCCTAACTCGTAGATACCCGTGCTGGTCCCACAGTGGGGTGTATCACTCCCCTAAAGTGGCAACCCAATACAACTTAAGGATGCACGACTTATACCTACACGGTGCAACAACGTCTTACCTACCAGTCCAGGACCACACACGGACATGACCCTGTTGGACTTGCGTTGCCACCGCTAACCCATTTTGGCCTCTAACTATCAGGTCCAGTAGGCGTGTCCCATCCTCGACTTGGGTCGAGCTCACAAAGATACTTAATGGGCTACTGGACTGAAAAGGGCCCCCACCAAGCTTCCCACCTAGGCTTGGTCCCCTCTAATACATCCCACTTAACCCCATGTCCACTTACATATATAAATTTGGTTAAGTGTTTTCTAATTTAACCTAGTCTCACCCTTTTGTTTAATTAACAGGTTGTATTGGTTAAGTCTGCGGGCCTATATACACAAATATTACCCACCTACCCAAGATTTACTTAACCCTCTCACTGGTTCAGACATATTAATTTACGGTTAAGTTTGTGAGCCTATATGTACTAATATTACCTACCTACCCAAGATTTACTTAACCCACTCATTCCGTATAACCCAGTTTACTTAACCCCCAACTTAAACTTAAGTTCTTACAATCCCTAGGGATCAGATTTGGTTAAGTAGTCCATTTCATTTACCATGTCCATTTTTAATTAATTAATCAATCAATTAAAACCTTTCCCTTCATAGGTGTCAATACCTATTTTATCCAATAATTTGAATTACATGTCATAATTGTTTATATTCAAATTACTCCATTTTTCTAATCGTATTTCTCATGACATCCTCATGTCACCCACATGTCACCCACTAGATTCCTCATGCCACCCAAGGCACCAACTTAACCCCCTCATGTCCCACTACATATTTACTTTGGTTAAGTGTTTATTAATTTATTACTATCATAACCCCTGTAGGACCTCTCACATTAGACTGACATTTGGGGCTGCTGGATTTGCCGGGCGGGTCTGGGCAGTCTTACACCACAAACGAGCCTAACCTCGTGTCCATACAATTGTTACGCATTTAGTTTGGGCCTTTGACCTCTCACATTGGGCTACCATTTGTGGCTGCTGGATTTGCCGGGCGGGTCCGGGCAATCTTACACCACAAATGAGTCCAACCTCGTGTCTTAGGCAATTAATTATACATAATTAATTTCCCCAATATTTGAATTACTTTCCCTATTCAAATTACAAATCATTTCCATATTTATTTATGTATAAATATGTCACCTTAATTATGTCCACTATTTATGGTACATAAATTGTACCAATTTACATCTCAAATTAATTTCATGCCTTTTTAGGCATTTGTGCCAATTCCCAATATTTAATATCCCTATTCAAATTCAAATTAATCTATGTCCATAATTAAACTATGTCCATTACTACACATTAATTTTCCAATTAATGCCTTCATTAAATTTTTCGCCTTTTAAGGCAATTCACCTTAATTAATATATCAAATTCGTTATATGCCTCATTTACATGCCAATTCACATTTATTAACATAATCAATATTTTTATCCCATATTTGGATTAATTATTCCTAATCAAATATGTTAATAAAATTCCAATTATCTTTATGACCATAATTCACATTAATTATGTTATTATATCACTTTGCCAATTAATATCTCAATTTACATATATGCCTCTTTTAAGGCTATTACATGCCAATTCACATTTATTACATAATCAATATTTTTCCCATAACCCCCGCGGCGTCCGTTCGCATAGAATATATGATAGACTAAGAAATAGTCTAACACATGAAAAAGGGAAAAACACCACATATTCACATAACATACAAAATAGGCCTAACTTGCATATGAGAATTTACCACATAACTTGCATAAAATCATAGATCTAAACATAGGCCTAAAAGGTATGAACCTGCATGTTATGAATAAGATTTTCATCACAAAATTTACATAGGCAATAACCACAAACTTGCATAACATGATTCATATTCCAAACTCATATTTTTATATAAACTTGCATATGTGATTTATGCAACATAACAATGGTGTAAATTTACCTCTAAACATATAAACTAGCATGTAAAGATTTAGCATATAACTCATACATGTTATAGCCTAACTTTTAATCTAAAATAGATGTCATAATCTTTACTAACTTGCATGTGATTTATGCCTAAATCAACATCTAAACTTGCATACATACATATGATCTATCATATGAATCAACATAACCAAACTAGCATTTAAACAACATGATGATTTGATTATACATAAGCCAATCCTAGAATTACAACATAGATCATAACTTTACAACATGTATGATAACATCACAATTTAACAACATAATCATATCATACAGTCAATAATTCACATCATATCCATATAATCCACAATTATATCTAATCTTACTTAATTTAATAATTATCTTGATTAGAGAAATCGAACTTGCCTTTCGTGGTTAAAGAATTATGAACAATTGATCAAACTTGATGCAGAATTGTTGTAGCGACGTTAGTTGATTCGTTGTTGAAGCTCTAAGCTTGAATTAGGTTGAATTGATTAGCTATCTTCCTCTTTAGTTGGCAGCGGCTACACTGAGTTCCATGGCGACGGCATAACGGCTTTAGTTTCAATTTTAATTAGGTTTAGGGTTAGCACTAGGATGTATTTATAGGTGTAGGAAGTTATTTAGGACCATTAGATTAACCCTAAACCATGAGAACCAACCAAATGCAAAATCTGCATTTGAGCGAATCGGCCCATGGGTTGACAGCCAAACACCCTGGATTAACCCCTAGTCGACCCAGCGGGGCTTGGGTCGACCTCAAAAATGGGCCGGTTCGGTCATTTCCCCCTCCCAATTCGTTGTTTTGAACTTTTTCGCATATTTATTTATTTAATTTTTAATTTTTATATATATATATATATATCAATATATATATTTCTCTGCGCAACCCATTTCACTTAATTCTTTTCTAAAAATTAAGTATATTTATTTTGTGAATTTTAATGTTATAAAATTACGGGGTGTTACAATATTGATATATTTAACAAAGGAAAGGATAATCTAGAGAAATTATTATCTGCATCTAAAAACACTAGGAATAGGCATGGACTTGGATATACTCGTAAGGCTAAATCAAAGAAAGATAGTACTCAATGTACTAAGTTTGTTAAAGCCACCAGGTTCAAATCAAAACCTAGGAAATTAAAGTTAAATCCTCCAAATAGGTCCATTAACCTATGGGTTCCAAGATGGTTAGATAACAGTGAAAAAGAAAAATATATTGATAATTTTATTAATAAGGTTCATTTATCTAATGATTATATTTTAAAAGGCATTCAAACTCTTCATGGGCTTGGCATCCCAAAACTTAACCCCATGGACCCCAAAATAAAAAGAGTACCAACGTGCATATTTTATAATTTTTCAGGTACCAAATAGTCGACGCTCAAAGCATATGACAAGAAATCTGTTGAACCTTGGATAAATATCAAAAGGAAATTTATTTGCATTAGCAAAGTTGGTAACTCTAAAACTCATATGATTATTTAGTTTATTTCATGTTTTGATTTCCCTACTTGTGTTTTATATATATGCATATACAAACTCTACATGTTGTCTAGTAATAAACTAAATAATTCTTTTTACCCTTTTTTGTCGATAACAAAGGGGGAGAAAAGGTATAAATATACTAGACAAAATGATAGGGGGAGTGTACAGAGTTAGGGGTAGTCAAATACAAAAATATTATATTTTATCTCTCAAATATTTATATGGTTGTCATCACCAAAAAAGGGGAGATTGCTAATACCCTAGGTATTGATTTTGATGACAACAACTATATAAACATTACTACTAACATTTCTTAGAGTTGTGAAGTTACATTAGATATATTATGAAGATATTTAAACAAGAGTACAAAAGAATAATTATAGAAGAAGGATAATCAGAATAACTGAAGACTAAAGAAGACCAAAGCTTATTAGAGAGGAATGTTGAAGAACAGAGGTGTTTGAAGTAATGAGGATTGGTTGAACCTTTGAATATCTTGTTAAAGATCCTATAGCTATTATACTTAAAGATAATCAACCATTGACCTCAACCGAATAACCAAAATCCACAAATATAAGGAAATTTGAAGTCCAGAAAATTTGAAACACTTATAAGTGTTGTTGTGCATAATAGCAACACAAGTATTGTAACGACCGCCCATAGCCCTTGCACTTAACAAGAGGGATAATGCGCTGAAAGGTGTGCACGGCCGCTATGGACGATCATCAAAGTAGGTAAACACAACCGGAACCTGTCGTAAAACTCACAGCGCAAGGATAAAATATAATAGAACATATACAAGAGGTAATAATAGTGAAATCCAATTGCACAGAAATTGAAAACTCTTAACAGAACCAGTAGATCCATACAACTTAGGATAATATTTCTGTACAGAGGTCCTCACTACATCCCTCAGAGCATAGCATCAAACAACAACAGAATTAGAAATACTAGATAGTAATAAACTGGTACACAAGCCTTCTGCTCGTCATCGCTCAGCATCCTCGCCGCACTAAGCTCCATTACCTGTAACCTGCTACTTAGTCTGCCCATCCACAACCATATGAACAGCCCAAGGTAATAAGAGGAAACATAAAACCTTGAGTCAGACAACAGTCTTAGAGCGGTAAAACAACTAACAAACTTCATCAATAAAGTATATGAGAATAGGTAGATTAACAAACCAATCTACCAAACACCAGAGAAGAACTCAACTCCCGTCTTCCTCACATCGGACAGTGATAGCCTTTACATTATACAATTCAACCATTCATCCATGGAAACCAAAACATCCATTCAATCATGGTAAAGCACTCATGACATCCAAATTATATATCTCATGTAAACCATCTTAATCAAATTCAACATCCCTCAAGCACAAGCCTCAGAGGCCTAAATCAATATCAGACAAGTACCCAAGGAACATCTCCTTCGACGTTAGACAATCTACACGAGACGGAACAAACAGAGAAACCAAACAATCAAACACCCATGACTGACTACGGCTATCACCACCAATTCTGCTTTGAAACCATTGTTAATCGTATGACAGCCAACCTTGTCTCATGTCAAGGGATAATGGTAACCCCATCTCTAGCATAAACTCCATACGCCTTTCAATGATACGTATGTATGTCCAACCTTAACAACTAGGCCTTTCAACGATACCCAGGATACTCGACCTAAAATCGGTCTTTTGGGTGCTCCCATCGTACCCCTGCTTTGAGCCTGCTAGAACTTACAACAATGATAATCTCTCGGCCTTCACATCTCTAGTCATCCGACCAGATGAATTTTCACAGCTCAAGCTACCTTCTCAAGAAACCAATACCCACCAACTCCTGACCTTTGAGTTGCCACTTCATTTGTTGTTCTACACCGATCAATGAACACATTGAACACTTCGAATACTCCCCCTTGAAGTCTCCTCGAAGTCACAACATCATTAGAAATGTCCGACCAGAAATGTCAACCAGACCCATTTTGGACCGACCGGACCCATTTTGGACCGACCATACCCATTTTGGACCGATCAGAGCATTTGAGGCCGACCAGAACTATTTCGGACCGACCAACTATTTGGGGCCGACCAGAACATTTGGGAACGACCAGACCATTTGGGACCGACCAAAACCATTTAGGACCAACCAGAACTACTTAGAACCCAACAGAACTACTTAGCACCGACCAGAACCATTTGGGATCGACCAGAAGCATTTGGGACCGACTAGAAGCATTTGGGACCGACCAAAACGACTTAAGACCGACCAGAACTACTTGAGGCCGACCAGAACTATTTGGGACCGACCAGAACCATTTGGGATCGACCAGAACCATTTAGAGCTCAACAGAACCACTTAGAACTCAACAGAACCACTTAGGACCGACTAGAACCATTTGGGACCGACCAGAACCATTTCGGACCGACCAGAACCATTTGGGACCGACCATAACTACTTGAGACCGACCAGAACTACTTGAGGCCGACCAGAACAACTTAGGACCAACCAGAAACATGCTCAACCAATATTTCGCCAAACGATAGATTCGACGAAACCAACTTGTCTAAATCACCAGATACGGCCACAAACATGGTATGAAACCATTATCAACATGAATACGACGATTTTTACCCAAATTATATAAATCACTCCAAAAATCATAATGAATGATCATATGAACAAAAAAATGTGGATCTAATTTGCATAAACATATGAAATGGCATGGAATTAACCGGTTAAACTTGCTAAATAGATCATAGGGTGATTCACATGAAAATGGGCTTATAATGACTTAGATCTAGGGTAAAACACTTGGATATGATGAGAAACATGATCAAACATTCATATACTTCATTTAATCCATGTGAGAGATGTAAATTACTCACCGATTCTCCCAAACAAACAAAAATCAAAGGAATATGAATCCAGACAGCAAGCATTTCACACCAAACACCTTAATCTGATGAATCCTTGCTTCAATTGATGTAGATCTAGCCTCCAATGGTGTAGATCTATGATTTTCCTCCTTGGATTATGATTTTTTAATGGTGGGGAGGTGTTAGAGGAAGGAGGAGCTCAAGGAATCCAAATGAGAGAATGGAAAACTAAAACCATTTCCCATATCCCTTACCCCCTATTTATAGTTTCCACTTGTCCGCTAATGGGCCTCTCCCAAATCAGCCCATTAGGCTCCAAAAACCTGGACAACCAACTGAAAAACCTTAAAACATCGATTTCTTCTAGACCGCTGTGCAAAATCTTTAATGTAACCACTCTACGGAAAGGAAATCATCAATTCCTTTCCAATGGCACAAGTCTCACCACCTGATTCGACCTGAGTCAAAAGTTATGCCATATACAAGACTGACAGGGGCAAAATGGTCACAAACAAAATCGGTAAAAATTATGGACATTCTTACATCCCCATAAGCAATATATCAAAACATGAGAATGATCCCACCCTCATGAAATAAAATAAAAATATTTTATGATCCTTCGATAAGTAAAATGCGGGTTGTTACATTCTCCCTCTTAAGAATTTCGCTCCCGAAATTCCAAGTAAATACAAGCAACCACAACAATTCTGCATGCCTATCATCCATGAGAAGCCAATTTTATCATTCAAACTAGCAACCATTAAGCCACACATCCATAGCCTTATCCTAGCACGCGGCATTCTATCAAACAACAACAATATACAATGATATAACGATGATACGATTATCAAAGGTTTCTACCGACGAAGAGTTCTGGATGAGTCGCCCTCATGTTCTCTTCCGTCTCCCATGTACAATCATCACCGTCTTCACTCCATTGTACCTTGATTAGCTTAACCGTCTTCTTCCTAATTAGTTTAGTGTCGTTCCCCACAACACTAAGCGGCTTACGAGGTTTCGCAACTGCGATTTCTACTTCCAAGTCTTCATACTGCTCTGGAGATACCACTACATTTGAATCATGCACAAATTTCCCTAGAAACGACACACGGAACACATTATGCACACTCGACATCTTCCTGGGCTACTCCAATATGTATGCGAGCTTTCCGATTCACTCGACTATCGAAAATGGTCCAACAAACCTTGGAGTTAATTTCCCTTTATTTGTGAATCGAACCACATGCTTTAATGGCGAAATCTGCACAGAAACCATCTCGCCAACGTCGAATTCCAAATCTTTTCGACGTTTATCAGCATAGCTCTTCTGACGATCTTGGGCTACCTTCATTCGTTGCCGAACGATCTCGATATAATCCAAGGTTTCTCTAATCATCTCAGGCCCAAGTATCAACTTATCTCCAGTTTCTAACCAACAAGTTGGAGAATTGCACAGCCTCCCATACAAAGCCTCGTATAGTGCCATCCCAATGCTAGACTGGTGGCTATTTTTATACGCAAACTCAACCAGATGTAGATGGTCCTCCCATGATCCCCCAAAATCCAATACACAAGCTCTTAGGAGATCCTCCAAAACTCTACTGACTCTCTCGGTCTGACCATCAGTTTGGGGATGATAAGCCGTACTCAAACACAACTCGGTTCCCAAAGCTTCTTGCAAACCTTTCCAAAATCCACTCGTGAACAATGGATCTACGGTCACTCACTATACTCTTTGGGACACCATGGAATCGAACTATCCTTTTCGCATAAAATTCAGCTAATTTCGATGTCATCCTAGTCGACTTGACAGGAATGAACCTCGCACTTTTGGTCAAACGATCCACTATGACCCAAATCCCTTCAGTTCCTGCCCTTGTTCTAGGTAGTCCATCGACAAAATCCGTCAATATCTGCTTCCACTTCCACGTAGGGACTTCGAATGGCTGAAGCAAACCACTCGGCTTCTTCTATTCAGCTTTCACTAACTGACAGTTCGTGCACTTGGAAATGAACTTTCCAATATCTCGCTTCATCCCTTCCCAGTAGTATACTCGCTTCATGTCCTGATACATCTTATTGCCACCGGGATGAATCGTCAACTTCGAGTGATGACATTCCCTCAGAACCTCATCTTTCAATATGTTGATATCAGGAACAACTAATCGCCCTTGCTTTCGAAGCCAGCTTTCTCGATCAACCTCGAACTCTTTATCTTCTAGTTCCAGTTTCTAGATAAACTCGACAAGCTTTACATCTCACTTTTGGCTCTTTCCAATCCTCTCAGTAAGAGTAGGTCTTATCGATAATCTTGCCAACATTTCAGGTTCTAACTCACATCGTGGCCTAAAATCAAATCTTGCCAAATAATCGAGGCTCTTCCACTCCGAAAACATCGCCCCCAAGCTTGCATGTCTTCGACTCAACGCATCTGCAACTGCGTTACCTTTACCAGGAGCATAGGCTATATCAAAGTTATACGATGCCAGAAACTCCAACCATCTTTGTTGCCGAAGATTCAAATCCTTTTGGGAGAAAAGATACTTTAACGACTTGTGATCCGTGAACAACTCGAATTGAACTCCCAACAGGTAATGTCTCCACATCTTCAGAGCAAACACAATCGCTGCCAACTCCAAATTATGAGTTGGACAGTTTTTCTCATGCGGCTTTAGTTGTCGACTCGCGTATGCCACAACCTTATCCTTTTGCGTTAGCACTGCTCCAAGCCCAGTACCACATGCATTGATGTATACCACCATCTCTTCATTCCCATTTGGAATGGTCAACATAGGAGCACTTGTCAGTCTCTCCTTCAGGATTCTGAATGCTTGTTCACACTTCACATCCCATGTGAAAACTTGGTTCTTCCTCGTCAATCCTGTCAACGGTGCAACAATCTTGGAGAAATCCATGATAAACCGTCAGTAATAACCAGCCAACCCAAGGAAACTCCGAACATCCGTCGCACTCTTAGGTCTATCCCAGTCCTGGATTGCTGCCACTTTAGCGGGGTCCACTGCTATCCCATTTCCAGAAACAACATGACCTATGAACCTCACTTCTTTCTTCCAGAAGTGACACTTCGAGAGCTTAGCCTTCAGCTGATGCTTTCGCAACTCAAGTGCGTCTTGTGTTCTTCCTCATTCCGGGAGTAAACCAGAATATCATCCACGACCACAATCACGAACTTGTTCAATTGATCTCTAAAAACTCTATTCATAAGATCCACAAAATACGTTGGTGCGTTAGTCAACCCGAATGGCATCACCAACCACTTGAAGAAACCGGATGGTGTCCTAAAAGCAGTCTTTGGCACACTATCCTTAGCCACCCTCAACTGGTGAAATCCCACTACCAAATCCTTCTGAGAAAACACTTTGGCTTCGTGAAAATGATCGAACAAGTCATCTATCCTTGGCAACGGATACTTGTTCTTCTTTGTCACCTTATTCATCTCACGATAGTCCACACACAATCTTAACGAGCCATCTGCCTTGGTTGCAAACACGACCGGTGCACCCCATGCGGAAACACTCCTCCGAATGAATCCCTTCCCTAGAAGGTCACGAACTTGCACCTCCAACTCTCGCTGTTCCTTAGGCGCTATCCGCCTAAGAGGCATAACAATTGGTCTAGCACCCTCGACCAAATCGATCCTAAACTCGATCACACAATGCAACGGCAAACCTTTGACCTCGTCAAAGACATTTATATACTCATTAGCGACGAGCACTGATGACAGGTCTTCTTGTGGAATCCCAAGCGAATATAGATAACTCACGAAGACTCCATCCTCGTGCCTACATCTAATCAACACTTTTCACCCTTCCACATCCCCGACCCTCACCTCTAGCTTCTCGCAATTCACCCTTTACGCATACTTCTTGAGCTAATCCATGCCCAAGATGATTTAAACCCAGCAAAATTAAGAACAAAGCAGTCACAAACAAAAGAGAAACCATGACTCGACAACACTAAACCACGACATATCATGCACAAACTGGACGAACCCCGAACTGGATTAGTTACAATCAATGGTCTATCACAAATCTCGGGTTCCAAACCCAAGCGACACACAAGCTCATTGCAAATAAATGAATGCGATGCTCTAGTATCAAAAAGCACACGAACTGAAACACCATGAATAGAAAGAGTACCTTGCACCACGACACCCTTTCCCTTTTCCTCTATAGTAGGAGCTCTTGAAGAAGTTGGCATGGCTTCCAAAGCATATGCCTTAACCACCTGTTTTCCCTTAGCTGATTCTAGATAGTCTTTCTTCTCATGTCCAGGCTTCCCACACTTGAAGCACTTCTTCTCAGCTTTGGGATTCTTGCACTCACTAGCAAAATGGCCTTTCTGTTGGCAGTTAAAGCAACCACCTCACTATTAGACTTCTTTTGGCCATTCTTCCCTTTCTGTTGTTGTTGCTTTCTCTTCTTATTATTACCACCCTACTGTGGTTTATGTTCTTCCTTAGGTGCAACAATAGACATCTTCTTAGGAAACAGACTTTCATGCCTCAAAGCCTTCTCGATGACATTCTCAAAGCTATCATCGAGGTGATCCACAATATGATTCCCAAGATATTCATCCAACCCTAAGACAAACTTCACGTTAAGGAGTACCCACATATGAACGAGCATACTTCGACAAGGCCTCGAAGTCAAAAATAAAGTCTATAACTGGGCGACCATTCTGTTTAAGCTCCACTAATCTCTTAAATAGAATTGACTTCTGAATGATGGAGATAAAATTCGCTTCAAACTTAGCTTGGAACTATTCCCATGAAATCTCTTCTTCAGGGGTCTCAAGTGTGACAGAGTTCCACCAGTCCATTGCTCTGCCCTCTAACTGCCTTGATGCAAGCTTCCTCTTTGTTACATCATCAATGCCCAAGTCCTTGAAGATTCGAACACAAGTATCCAACCATCTTTGAACCTCTTCAACTGGTTCAGTGCACTTGAACTGTTTCCCTCCCAACGAGGTAAAGTCTTTGCATAGCTTTGCAAATTATACAGCTCTAGGCATTTGGACTCTAACATCAATCGTAGCTTCCACTGGAGCGGGGTTCCTTCGAAGACATGCTTCCATCATAGCTTCAAATATGGTCGGGTAGTCAGGTGTCCAGCCATTACCCCCTCCAGACACAGTTTCTTCCCTAACAATATGTCTTATATAACGTCGACTCATTCTAAATCTGCAAGTTAGAATGATTATCCACTTACAAGATAAACTGCTAAAGAAGCACAAACGCTGCTATACTATATAATATCATATAGTACACATTCAAATGAAATCTACAAGTACGTCTCTCATACGTGATTACGTCCTAGAACTTTGGCTAAAATCGTTAACCAGAGATCTAATACCAAATGTAATGACCGCCCACAGCCCCTGCACTTAACAAGAGGAATAATGCGCTGAAAGGTGTGCACGGCCGTTGTGGACGATCATCAGAGCAGGTAAACAGATGAGAAACCTATCGTAAAACTCACAGCGCAAGACAAAAATATAATAGAACATATACAACATGTAATAGTGAAATCCAATTGCACAGAAATTGAAAAATCTCAACAGAACCAGTAGATCCATACAACTTAGGATAATATTTCTGTATAGAGGTCCTCACTACATCCCTCAGAGCATAGCATCAAACAACAGCGAAAATAGAAATACTAGATAGTAATAAACTGGTACGCAAGCCTCCTTCTCGTCATCGCTCAGATTCCTCACCTCACTAAGCTCCATTACCTGTAACCTGCTACTCAGTCTGCCCATCCACAACCGAATGAACAACCTAAGGTAATAAGAGGAAACATAAAACCTTGAGTCAGAGAACAGTCTTAGTAAGCGGTAAAACAACTAGCAAACTTCATGAATAAAGTATATGAGAATAGGTAGTTTAACAAACCAATCTACCAAACATCAGAGAAAAACTCAACTCTCGTCTTCCCCACATCGGACAGCGATAGCCTTCACATTAAACAATTCAACCATTCATCCATGGAAACTATAACATCCATTCAATCATGGTAAAGCACTCATGACATCCAGATTATATATCTCATGTAAACCATCTTAATCGAATTCAACATCCCTCAAGCACAATCCCCAGAAGCCTAAATCAATATCAAACAAGTACCCAAGGAACATCTCCTTCGACGCTAGACAATCTACACAATACGGTACAAACAGAGAAACCAAACAATCAAACACCCATGACTGACTATGTTTATCACCACCAATCCTGCTTTGAAACCATCGTTAATCTTATGACGGCCAACCTTGCCTCATGTCAAGGGCTAATGGTAACCCCAGCTCTAGCATAAACTCCATACGCCTTTCAATGATACGTCTGTATGTCCAACCTTGGCAACTAGGCCTTTCAACGATACCCATGACACTCAACCTACAACCGGTCTTTTGGTTGCCTCCCTCGTACCCCTGCTTTGAGCCCGCTAGAACTTACGACAACGATAATCTCTTGGCCTTCACATCTCTAGTCATCCGACCCAATGACTTTTCACAGATCAAGCTACCTTCTCAAGCAACCATTATCCAACAACTCATGACCTTTGAATTGCCACCTCATGCGTTGTTCTACACCGATCAATGATCACCTTCAACACTTCGAGTACTCCCCCTTGAAGTCTCCTCGAAGTCACAACATCATTAGAAATGTCGGACCAGAAATTTCCACCAGAAACGCCAAGCAGACTCATTTTGGACCGACCGGACCCGTTTTGGACCGACCATACCACTTGAGGCCGACCAGAACTATTTGGGACCGACCAAAACTATTTGGACCCACCAGAACCATTTAGAGCTCAACAGGACAACTTAGAACTCAACAGAACTACTTAGGACCGACCAGAACCATTTGGGACCGACCAGAACTACCTGAGACCGACCAAAACTACTTAAGGCCGACCAGAACAACTTAGGACCAACCAGAAACCTGCTCATTTCAATTCAACTCTGATTTCGACCAAAACTTCGCCAAACGATAGATTCGACGAAACCAACTCGTCCAAATCATCAGATACGACCACAAATATGGTATAAAACCATTATCAACATGAATACGACGATTTTCACCCAAATTATACAAATCACTCCAAAAATCATAATGAATGATCATATGAACAAAAAATGCGGATCTAACTTGCATAAACATATGAAATGGCATGGAATTAACAGGTTAGACTTGCTAAATAGATCATAGGGTGATTCATATGAAAATGGACGTATAATGGCTTAGATCTAAGGTAAAACACTTGGACATGATGAAAAACATGATTAAACATTCATATACTTCATTGAATCCATGTGAGAGATGTAAACTACTCACCGATTCTCCCAAACAAACAAAAAACAAAGGAATATGAAACCGGACAACAAGCACTTCACACCAAACACCATGATCCGATGAATCCTTGCCTCAGTTGATGTGTAGATCTAGCCTCCAATGGTGTAGATCTATGATTTCCCTCCTTGGGTTATGATTTTTTAATGGTGGAAAGGTGTTAGAGGAAGGAGGAGCTCAAAGCCTCCACATGAGAGAATGGAAAACTAAAACCATTTCCCATATTCCTTACCCCCCTATTTATAGTTTCCACTTGCCCACTAATGGGCCTCTCCCAAATCAGCCCATTAGGCTCCAAAAATCTGGACAGCCAACTGAAAAACCTTAAAACACCGATTTCTCCCAAACCGCTGAGCCAAATCTTTAATGTAACCAATCTACGGAAAGGCAATCATTATTTCCTTTCCAATGGCACAGGTCTCACCACCTGATTCGACCTAAGTCAAATGTTATACCCTTTACATGACTGACAGGGCAAAATGGTCATAAACAAAATCGGTA
Source organism: Allium sativum (assembly GCA_030737875.1). NCBI lineage: Eukaryota > Viridiplantae > Streptophyta > Magnoliopsida > Asparagales > Amaryllidaceae > Allium > Allium sativum. Next base: position 80,596,135 of record CM060925.1, read on the forward strand.
AAAATTATGGATATGTCTCACATCCCCATAAGCAACATATCAAAACATGAGAATGATCCAACCCTCATGGAATAAAATAAAAATATTTTACGATCCTTCGATACGTAAAATGCGGGTTGTTACAAGTATGTCGACATACCCATCTTTGTATGTCGACATATAACGACTATTTCAAATTTTCAAATTCAAATTGAGTAGTTATTTCCCTCCACCCTTTCACCAAAATACATATCCTTTCATACACTATTTAAAGGCCTCTGGTAACGAATTTTTACATAATAATTTCACATTTTCTTCTACTCCTTCTTCTCCATTTATTCTCTACAAAAATCCATTACTACCATATTATTCTTGCAAATTCACTCTCTTTCACTCCTATTCTTCATTGATTTGCAAGCCACATAATATCATAGAGTTGTACTTGAATTCATATCATTCTCTCTCTAATTTAATCCTATTTCCTCAAGGAATTCAAAGATATATTGTAATTGGAGGTATATAGGATCATTGTACCAAATCTGCAAGAATATGTATTGAAGATACGACTACTTGCCATTGTTTGTTGTTGTTGATAAAGAGAAGGTGTATCTTGTAGTCCGTGAAATCAAGATTGTAAAGGTGTTCTTGTCACCTTTAGAAAGCAAGGGATTATAGTGAAATTATGCATGGTGAAGTGCAGGACAGGATGTAGGATTGGTAAATTCGGACCAGTATAAAAATTCTGGTGTTATTTACTTTACTACATTTTATTTTATTGCTTATTTCTTTTTATTTGAGTTTGAATAGATATAGTTTATCTCTCTAGTGTCTGAGTAGCCTTAAGATCCATTAATACTGGGTTATAGACACCTAGTTCCCTAACAACTATGTATGTATATAAAGGTCCTTTTGTTTACAAAGACATGATGCATATTATATATTATTCATCATGATATTAGGAGGTTGTTGTATCTTCTTTTCCACCCCATCTATCTATCTTCCTAGCACTTGGACGTTTGTCAAGTGAATGCCATAAATGTATTAGTGTCAACTTCAGAGATTCGAAAAATGGATTGCTTCCCCGACATATCAATCACAGTGCCTCGGTCTTCTCTTATATTCATCCTACTTTAAGTCATAGAAGTAACTCATCATAACCTTCTACACTATGCCAAATTTCATGCATCAAGACAGAAACATTATTTACTAGTTCCGCACTTCCCAACTATCAAGTTGTCATTACAACCGAGTCATCATTTTAAGTCGTCATGAACTTATCAATATAACTCGGCATCGAATCTAGTACTTACTTCCATTTTTCATGTGAGTTATTTTTTAGCCTTGTACCATGCTCTAGAGCCTATTATCCAAGTTTCATCCAATTCTGACCAACTTAACTATTGATTTTCTCATTTATTCGATCTAACTTCCTACGTAGTTTGAACACTAACAGACAACATTAAAGCACATCATACAAACATAACTGTAACGACCCGGGGTTTTCGTCTCCGAACATCAACACAAAACTGCCATGTTGACTATTCGAACATCGAAAATACCTGGTCATTTATAGAAAGAAATTAGAGGGTGAGAATAGATAAGATAGAAATTTAGAATAGAAGAAGAAGAACATAATCAGAGTAAACACGAATCTCACAGCGGAACGAATAAAATATATTATACAACATAACTTTGAAATAAAACAAAGTATATATATACAATAACATTATCAGAGTACAACACTTACACACAGCGGAAATAACAATAGCTATATAGTTCTGAAGCCTCCTGCTTCAAGCTTCTCCAAGCGTATCTGTGAAAAACTGAACTACTTGACTGCCTGTACAATTTGGGCACCCAAGAGTTTAGGGAGAAAACAAAACAAAATAAACTCTGGGTCAGTCATGGGACTGGTGTGAGTAAACTCAAATCATCGGTTTAACTTTTCAAAATCCTTTTCAAAAGCAAAGATAATCGTAAGACCGATCCACACATAAACACAGACGATTTTTACCTTACGATAACCCAAAACAGTTTTGGAAATCGATACTTTTCTGATATTATAATAATGTCTAATCACAAGTAATTAACAATCTAGCAGAATGCTTGCATCTCACGTTCCACATATATAGTATACAAACAAAAACTGCGGGCCCTTATTGGGAATTGGATTCCGACCTTGACAAGGTATGGGACCACCTGCCGATAGTGTATCTCTAGAGGCAAATACACTGGGTTCAACAAGAACATCTTGCAACCCGGCCCTCACATGACCGACCACTCATTTCGCTTGAGTGTATCGAATGTATATCACCAACGGTTGGGAGCTACCCACCGTCTTCCCGAAAAGGGACAGCATCGGACATAGATAAAGAATGAAATGGATTTTCTCTAGATAGGTGATATACACCCTAATGGGTGCGACCCACATAGCCATGCTGCCTGCCCGATTTCTGTCATTTCCCGGTTGATGAGGCTTGAGGTTATAACGTATCTTTGGACACCTGGCCACCATTCACTTTGAATGCCACATCGTCATACCCATCAAATCACAAATTGATTTCCCCAAAAATACCACGGGTATAAAGCTAAGAGAAACGAATTCCTCCGCCATCAAACGTAAGTACGTTTGAAGAGATCAACTTACGCGATCCGTTAGATATACTCTGTCAGACATTCATCCATTCACGTTTGTCCTGGGACTGGACAAACCGAAGGCACTATTCTGTAAACAGGATAGCCCTTGCATAACTCCATCTTCAATATTTGATCGCAACGCTAACGTCCATACAGAGTGGTTTTCAGATAATAAATCTGATCCCGGTCTTTCTGTATTGACGACGTAAATTGGTCAAAAACTCCGATAGTCGGTGATTTAACTATCAAAGAAAAACAAGTGTGCAACCAATGATATTATTTCCAGATGGAAATCCTATCGACCAATCATCATCCAACATTTTTCCCTTTTAAATATATTTATTATTAATTTATTCATTTCCCTTTTATATATATATATATACTCGTAAATTCCCAATTTCTCAATTTAGAAAATGTTTCTGGTTCGTATTTGGAAAACATTCCCAACTCCTTTATCGGGATTAAACTGATGTTTAAATAAACCATCGCTTTGCCCATTCACGTCCTTTCACTCACTAACTAAATTCACTTAACCCACCTTCACTATCGAACCTTAACTACTCCTTAGTTAAAAACGAAACCAATCAAGTTGGGGTATAATTACCTCTCAGACCTTAACTGAACAACATTCCTAACCTCGGAATATACAAAGTCCACCTTTCAAATCTTTAACAAACTTTCTTACGAAACTCTTAGATTCTATTTACGAATCCACTTCCTTTACCTGAATCTTTTGATTATAACAGTAGTGTTATAATCCCAGCCTATCGAAATGAAATAACTTAAGTATAACCTTTATATCCTAATTTAGGTAAATAAACAAACAGCTAATTTATTAACAAATAAGTAAAACTTGATTTGAAAAGGAAAGTAAACATTACTTTCCGTAATTCGATATAATCGAATTCCAATATTTAATTCACTCTCGAATAATCATTATTCGATAACTCTCTTTCGAACCAACTATATTCGATTCCTCAGTTTGAATAACTAATATTCGATGATCTCTCTTCTTTACGATTTTTATTTAATCCTTTTTAACATTTCGAATATTGAAATGGATTTCATCGTCCCTTTTTCAAAACAACTCAACTTCCCATTTTTCATTCACTTTTGGATTTGAAGTAGCAATTATCCATTGATAATTATATTTTGATTCATTTATAAACCTTGTTCATAAATCACAACACTTGGTTTCATTGTCGAACCAGTTATCTATTTCTCACCATTTGAAATTCCATTTCTATTTAACTTTTATTTCAAAATCCACTTTCCTTTGAAATGTGTTTATTTGCAAAACATTTGCTTCAATCCATTATTCACATCAAATGTGAATAATATTCCTTTATATAATCCATTTAGTTTGATTTTGTATTTCAAGACAATGCTTCATTTCCCAAATTCTATTTTCTTCTATTTATAGCTTTATTTATACAAAGTCTTCCTTTCATTTCCAACACTAAATTCTCGTTTATAAATTCTCTTTTATAAATTCTATTGATCTTTATAAATTCTTGAATTCAATATCTGTTTCACAAATTCCCCTTTTTAGAAAATCCTTTGATTTTATATAAATATTTTATTTTCAAATTTATAGTTCGAAATTTCCCTTTTTTTACAAATTCCAGTATTTCCTTTGGTATTTAAAAGTACCAACAACAATGATCAAACACCCATAATCAACGATTGATTATAAATCATATCATATATCACAATATATGAAAAACAGTAAAATAAATGTTGACGAACCCAGTTGGGTCCTTCCAACCTGTTTCCTTGCATCCACGGATGTCAGTCAAACTGAATAACATGAGTATAAAGTATTCTGATAAACAGAATCAATATTCGATTAACGATTTATATATCGTTATCGATATTTTCAACCAATTTAACTAATGGTTCAACCAAACAGCCAACACACAGCAAATCAACCAATATTTTCAATTCTAAAAATACTTTCTAGAAATATAAATTATACGTTCTAATGCTGTTTATTGAATAGATTCGTTATTAAAAATAGAATCTAAACTTACCCAAATCCCTTATATTACCCAATTCACACAATATTGGGAATTCAGCTATTTTCGATCATTCCAAAAATAAATATATTATTCTAAATTAAATATAAATATTATTTAATTCAAGTTATCGATATCGCCAAATCGATATTTAATAATTAAATAAATTAATTATTCAGCCGTTAAAAATGCGGGACATTACAATAACACAGCAAGTAATATCATCCATACGATCAAGTAATTCATAGGAAATAAGATAATCATTTAAATTCCTATCGTAGATTTGCCCATTGCATGAATAACAGAATATGTAAATGAGAATATGAACAAATTCAGATCATATGCATAATTAAAATGTAACCTGGGTTTAACTTATGTTCTACTATCAAATCCATGTTCAATCGTGCAAGTCTACTGTATAATCCAAATTAGAATAATGAGAAATCATAAACAGCTAATCAGTTACCAAATTCAAACAATATAAATATTAATCTAACTAGATAATGAATTACATCTTAAATCAAGCAATTAAATGATCTAAGCTCCAATTTGAAGATCTAATCTCTAATCAATAATCTAATTTTAATTAAAAAGAAATTTGGTTGAACTAATGTAGGTTTGGGGATAGTTAGGGTTCAGATCCAACTTAGAATGAGAGTTAAAGTTATAATTTGATTTTTGCAACTCCTATTTATGTTATTTTCTAATTAAACAAAGGGGCCAACCAATGGGTTTCACTAGTTACACACTAATTCTAGCCAGTAGATTTTAAACTTAAAACATGCATAACTTCCTAATCCTAAGTCTATTTTCTATATGACCATCTATGAAATGGAAAACCTCAGCTTGAAGCAATGAAATTGGTTAGAGATTATGACTCGACCCTAATCAAAAGTTACCACACAAACAAGATTTTCAAAGTCAAAAAGTTATATAAAAATTTAGGAAAAATTACAAGTGCGTGAAATGTCCCAAAGACATAAGTCATACGACCTGAAATGAAATAAATAGAAATAATTTATGATTCATTGATACATAAAATATGAGTCATTCCAATTTCAAATTATTGCCATATTATTTTTTATACTTCTTCCGATAATTTTTATTCCACTGTTTGAATATTTCATTATTTTAAGGTATTCTTAAGGACTTGGACTAAGACTGGTATCAACATCATATGCCATAGAGTTTACATCCATATTGGCGTATTTACACATGAAATTATAAGTTGTCGTTATAACAATATACTCAAGGTCAACCCAAAAGTCAACCCAATAATCTCACACGCTAGGATGATACCTTAGGCTATGGGTTGACGACCCACATTTCTAGACACACCAATTCATATAATAAAGCAACTTTCAAATCCGTATTGTGCCAAAAAGTGCGATTTATTGGGTTTTAGGACACTACATGGTATAGTGACTAAAATAAAATCAAAAGTATTCTACAATTTCATATCTTAAGATGGAAGGAAGTAAAATATAAATACTAAAATTAAGAAAATCGTATTAAAGTATCAATGTAATGGAGTTTATATAATGATATCTTCAAATAACAACATAAACAATGATTGATAGGGCAATATAATATATAATACATGGAGTAAGTATATGCAATGTAACTCCATACAATTAGTCTCTTCCTCCATGCAATGTGTCCTGACCTGGTCTATCCCTTACTAATGAACATAAAAGGGAAGAAAATGGGTGGATCAAACAAAGTCTGCTGAATGAATTATATACTAAAGTATGTGTGCATAAGTGTTTTTCTTTATCTATAATCCACATAACTTAGCGTGCCTACCTATATATGTTGTAGTGACCCGTAACTTCCCCATCACCGAAGAGAAGAGAAAGAACGAGTTACCATGAGAACACGACAAAATAGAACGCAGACGGAAGAACATTTCATTGTTATTACAACAATTCCATCAGATACAAGAATATACAGAGTATAAATAAATAAATTACATTCGATAAATATCAGAGATTACAATAAATTACATAGCAGCGGAAAATAATACAACGCACAACTGAAGGTGATATACGGATACAGAGCTTTCCGGATATCATTTCAGCTGTAAACCAGGATCCTGTGAATATAAATCTGCAAAACCAAAACTACTAGCTGCCCGTGTCGAAATAAGGGCACCCAGAGTTTAGGTTAAAACAATAAACTCCAGGTCAGTCATGTGACTGGTGTGAGAACTAAAACAGTTATTTAAACTTTACTTTAAAAGAGAGTAATTCAAGGGGCCACGCCATATAACACGGAACGGGTTTCCTCCCAAGAATACCAGTGCATAGAATAAACAACGCAATGCTTTTTCAAAAAATGAAGCTATTATAAGACCCAGGTCCCATCACACAATGCAACGCAAGCCGGAGGATAGGATTTTCCCTTATAACAGCCAAACATGCTTGGTACGTTTAAAACAAATCATTTGATACTATAATAAGTGTATAGTGTCAAAACATTTTCAATCATAAATATAACTCATAGACGGCATAAGTGCCCCATACCACTATGTCGCCATACTAGGCTCTATAAATAAAACCGAAATACACGTATTGGAAATTGGATTTCCGTCATGAGTCGAGGCAAGGGGCGAGCTCCTCTCCGCTTCGAGACACTCTAGCAAATGTCTCAGGACTACACACTCTGGGCAATCCTGGATGCTTCAGGGACGGTCCTCACTTACGTTAGAGGATTAGTATTCCTGAACACATGTTTCCCGGTCCTTACAGACCTAAAATCGAGGCGCCTCATCCAATAACCACATAGGTGAAAAGTATATAAATGTCAGGGCTGGTAAGTCACAGACACCACCAGAGCTAGAAAGAAACGTCGTGCTCTCCCTGCAGTCCTTATCCCGTTTTTGACTCATACCGAGGTGTGAGGCTCGCGAATTTCTGTTATACACAAAGCTACGCCACAAAGGCCATGCTTTGATCGTCAACCACAAGACTTTGCTTTTCAACAGAAGCCTTGATCCATGCAACTCAGCATGCCACACAGGCAATTCATGCCATGCGATTGATATCTATCGATATATAACCTCTAAGCTCGTACATCTCAGAGAAGGGCGTTAAGAAAGAGAATAAATTCCCCGCCGCCAAACAGATATATATTTAACAGAAATCAATCAACACAGAATAAAATCCAATGTTACACACACAATCCATTTACAAGTTCGTTCTGGGTCTGAACGAAACCGGAGGCACTTTCCTCGCATATCCATCGATCTCCAAGTACGTCTGGACGACCACCAACTGATTCCCTCATCTCGGGTGTACAACCCAATCAAGATCATCAGTAATCACCCAAGCGATGTGAAGACTTCCGGTCTTCAACCACCGTCTTCATCTTCGACCTATCGTCGAATCGGTTATTCAGAATGGGTATAAACCCGGACTTTCCGAACAACCCGCGTATATTAAAACAAATGTTACACAAACACAACATATGCCTCATTCCAACTCAGCAGCCACTAACCGCAAATTATCAAGAGAACAATTTCCCAAATATTAACCCCGAAGGCCGAAACCAACATCAGATCAATATCCAGGAAACCATTCTTCTTAACTAATCTACAACTAGATTCCAAATTTCACATTCTTAGGGAAAGGTTCCCATTAATTTTATCCAAGATAAATTCTTTAAAATTTATTCTTGAATCTTGTTTTAGATGTCATTTCAAACCAAATTATGGTTTTTCCAAACTAGTCGAGATTAGCGAACCACACCGAAGTAATTATTTATTTTATTTCCCAATCCCAACCTATTCATCCCATGAAGCAAAACTGGTAATACTCCATATCTAACACTATGGTGTTATCGGTAAAATTAATTACCATATCACGCTCAAATCTAATTAAAGATTTAACTATCGCTTTGGAGCAGAACTGGTGATACTCCATTCTCGCTCATTTTCTATATTTGATAATTTAAATTATCAATTCACATTTCAATCTAATTGCAGATTCATTAAAACTCCTTTTACTAGGTTAAAGACCTAATGTCATTTAAAACACAGTTCACGACAAACCCAAATCACATTCTATTTAAAACCCATTTCAAATCCGATTTATTTGTTTAAAAATAAATAGGTTTTAATTTTAGTTCAAAACTAGTTCATTTCGATAAAAATCTATTTTTATCTTTTCAAATATGGAGTTTTTCATCCCAATTTTTCCCAAATCATTTCTTATGATTTTACACAAATTATTACTATTTTTAATAATTTTATTAAGGCCTGTACAGTCGATTTCCATCAACGGCCATCGAACTACACTTACAGCGACCTTTTTCAAATTTGATTTGGACGTATCTCCAAATCCAACCGTTAAATTTCAAATTTCAAATATTCTTTAGAAAGCTCTTTTCGATACGAACCAAATGGTTCCGGTTTTAGGAGAATCCGACGGTCGGATCTCCCGTAATGTCCGTTCGAAGTTAATGGTCGAAATTCGCGAACTGCCGCGGCGCGGCGCGTCCTATTCAGGCCATTATATATATAATATAATATATATAATATATATTTCGTCGATTTCTATTTAAAACGAATTATATAAATAGTTTTAAATTCGTTTCTAAAACAATTTCAACTTCCATTTCAATTCAAATCAAAATTGAATTTTTCCTTATAAATTTGTTTTAAAATTCATTTCTATTCAATTCAAATTTCAATTCAATTTGAATTCATTTCAATTCGTTTTCAATTCAATTTGAATTCATTTCAATTCGTTTCCAATTCAATTCGAACTCGTTTTCAATTCATTTCGAATTCGTTTTCAATTCAATTCGAATTGGTTTTCTATTCGATTCAATTCAAATTGGTTTTCTATTTGATTCAATTCAAATTGGTTTTCTATTCGATTCAATTCAAATTGGTTTTCTATTCGATTCAATTCAAATTGGTTTTCTATTCGATTCAATTCAAATTGGTTTTCTATTCGATTCAATTCAAATTGAATTCGTTTATAATCGATATAAATATCGTTCGCGTCAAAATAGCGCATCTCTAATCAACACGGCTTTATATATTTCAATAATTCCGTTTTTCTATTCAACAAATAAATATTTATTCTATTCAATACGTGAATCTATATTTTTGTCAACACATGACTAATCTCAACGAATGAGTACTGTCCACGTGTGACTATTTTTGTTATCTAATATATTTTGTTCAACACATGACTAATCTCAACGGATGAGTATGGTCAACACATGAACCTTTATTTTATAAAGATAAAGATGTAGATTTTATTAATAAAATATTTCGTTCAACACATGACTAACCTCAACGGATGAGTACGGTCAACAAGGCTTGAAAACAAATATAATTAATTATAATTATAAACAAGGCTTGAAAAGGCGCTGCAGTTTCAAAAATTGAATTCAAACTTTGTCGGATTGTACCGGGTGCAAAACAAAATGCACTTTAGTGAAACCAAAAATATTTAAATCTGTTAGTGAATACCATTCTAATGAATCTGAAAAATAGAATTTTCATAGCGGAAAGCAAAAGTTATGGCCGAATGAATTTTCAGAAAGGTCGCTATGGAATTTATATAGCCCGTGAAATTGGCCATTTTGCATACGACCTCGGAATTCGACGAAACCAGTTTTGTTGGATCCGGGATGTGAAGTTATTGCTAGGTTTCAAATTTCATAATTTTTGAAGCTAGTATGTGAGCGTGGCAAAGGAAAATGTGTTTTGGTCACTTACAGTTAAATTGGATCGACCAAAAATGGGCCTTTTTGCAAACGGTCACAGAATTCGACGAAACTAGTTTTGTTGGGACCATATCGTCAAACCATAGCTAGATTTATTTTTCTAGAATTTTTCGAATCAGTTTGTGGCCCTGGCAAATTGAAATGTACGTTCAAATCGAATATTGAATGTTATATATTTTAAATTTGAAGGAAAACTGACTGAAACATTCGAATGGGCCTTCGAAACATATCCCATTGTGTTCGGAATGGAGGTAAAACGCTAGGGACGACAGTCGTTGGGTTTCAATTGGTGGTCGTGTCAGAAAACCCCTTAAAGACCCACCGACCAATCAGAATTTTTAAAAAATAAATAGAAAATCCCTCTTTTCTCTCTCCCCGACGAACGACGGAAACCACTAAAAACCTTCCCCCTCATTTTCCGATCAATCCACGCCGAATTAGCTCGTGCCACAGTTGAACTTTTTGAAGATCTTCTCGAGATCTTCAAATCCATATAAAGTTTGGAATTTTTCGTGGCCTATGGAGGGAGAATCGACACTCTGAAGTCGGCGACTTCAAACCGCTGCCGCCGTCGCCTGGCGCCGCCGAGTGGGCCCCCACCACCGCGCGCAGATGCGCGTCTCCTCCCTCTTCGTCGCTGCATCGGCCGATCCTCCTATCGATTCACGGTTTGATCGAAAATCGCAAACCTAGTTTTGAACCTTTCAGCTGAGGTACGGCTTATATATATTTTCAACAGTTTTAACACCTTTAAACCGTTGCAAACTTTGAAAAATCATATATTTTTGCTGTGTTAACGAAATTCGATGAAACAGGAAACATCGTGACCATGTGGACGTCTTCTACATTTTAGAAGAGAGCGCATATTTTTCTGAGCCTTCTGCTATTTTTGGTGGAGTGGAACCCAATGTGAGATTTCTAATTTATAAACAATATGGAAAACGACGATGTATAAATTATATAGTCGATGTATGAGTTATATAAGCGTTGTACACCTCTTGTATAAGCGTTGTATAAGTTGTACGTTCGATGTATAAGTTGTATATGCGTTGTAAAAATTATATATGTGTTGAAATAGAAGTGAACTGCTATATATAAAAATATATATATACGCCCCTCGTCCACAAACCATGGACGATATTTGTTGGTTGTGATTGGTGTGAAAATTGATTGATAGCGAATGGTTGTTTGGGATTGTTTGTGGTTGATATTGATTGATTGTGGTTGAAAAATACCCATTTGTGGTTGAGAAATATTTGGTTGAAACCACATAGGATTAGTTTGTGGAAATGAAATAAATATATACATGCCGCCTGCGTGCGAACTAGATGCATGATCCCCATTGTCAAAAACCGCGAGGTTTTAAGGTAGAGCGAGGAGCCGTACTAGGGACGATCCCGGTTTTAACTACCCTGTCGTTATGCTGCCGAAATTTTGAATAATATTCATGTGTTTGAATTATTTTCATTTGCTGAAACTATATTTATTCATTGAATAGAAAACCTTCATGTGTTGAATTGATATTCATTCGTTGATTAGAAATTCATGTGTTGAATGGTATTTGCGTGTTAAATATAAAAATCACATTTTTATCTATATATAGAAACTATAGAAACCCTTCATGTGTTGAATAGATATTCATTCGTTGAATTGGAATTCATGTGTTGAATGGTATTCATATTTTGAAATAAATGGTTTCATAATAAAAAAAATCCTATTTTTATCACCTATATAAACTATATAAAATAATAGTGTTTTGAAATGAATTGTTTTACATATAAAAATCACATTTTTATTATTTACACGAATTGTTGAAATGTGAAGTGTTAAAAATAGCCACTCGTTCAAATAAATATATATGAGTTGAAATATTCATTAATTAGCTAATGATATGATTTTTGCCTATACATGCAACATTAGAATGAATGGTGTTTTTAAACCAAATGGAATCAAATATGAAGTTGAATAGAAAATGATAAGTGATAAGAACTATATATATATACATGCATATTTATTGAACAGGTTATAGCAAAGTGGCTAGAGAAGAGGAATAAAATTTTGTGCCCGACAAATAGGTACACATTTACTGTTTTGTTTGGGTGATGATTTTATTAGCCTGTTGGCTAACCGCTTGGCTTTTTCTTTTTCTTTTTCTTTTTGACATGAGACGCCCGTGTGGCTATTTGGGAATTTTCCCAGCCCCTCCCGTACAAAGGAGGTTATGGCGAAATTTTCCAAAATTTAAAGGCGTTAGTGAAATATTTGAAGTGAAAACGATATTGAAATTGTTGAATGAACTATATTTATATAAATATATAAATATAAATAAAATTAAAACAAAACGTGGCCGTGCAGTTCGTGTTTTGAAACCGTGATTTCAAACAACTAGTGCGGGAAATCCGACCATCGGATTTTCTCGAAATCGCAACGGCCGCGTTATGGCCCGAAGCGTCGTTTTGAATAAATTAGCTATTTTAAAATAAATAAAAATAGCGATAAATCGTTATAAAATATCATAAACGATATGGAATGGAAATAAATAGAATTTGCTCGATTTATATGGTATTTGATGGTTGAATGTGTTTGGTGTGAAAATAACATTAAAGAACGAAATTGGTGTTGTCGAATGATTTAACCATTGAAATAAATTGATTTGAAATTCTAAATATACGCGAATTATTTGAAAAGGCCGAGTTAATTCTCATTTCAAATAATTGACCGACGATTGAAAGTCGAAGATGAAGACGATGGACGAAGACCGGAGATCTTCACCTCGTTTGGATGGTAACCGAGGTCCTGATTGGGACGCATCCCGAAATATGGATAATGAGTGGTGATCATCCAGACGTACGTGGTGATCGATGGGTTTGCGAGGTATTTAGTGCCTCCGGTTTCGTTCAGACCCAGAACGGACTTGTAAATGGACTGTGTGTCTGACATTGGAGTTTATTCTGTGTTGATTGATCTCTGTTAAATATACATCTGTTTGGCAGCGGAGAATTTATTCCTTTGCTTAACGCTCTTCTTTGAGACGCACGAGCTCAGAGGTTGTATACCGATGGACATCAGTCGCATGGCATGAATTGCTAGTGTGGCATGCCTAAGTGGAAAATGATCAGGACTTCTGTTGAAAAGCAAAGTCTTGTGGTGATGATCAAAGCACCGCCTGTGTGGCGAAGCTTTGTGTATGACGTGAATTCGCGAGCCTCACACCCCGGTATGAACCAGAAACGGGAGAAGGGCCTCAGGGAAGGCATGCGTTTCTTCCTAGCTAGGGTGGTGTCAGTGACCTACCAGCCCTGACATTTATATATACTTTTCACCTGTGTGGTTGTTGCTGTTGCGAGGTGCCTCGGTTTGATCGGACGATCCGGGTCTGATGGAGTCATTCGTTGGCTCGTTTACGCCCCAAAGGGCGGGGAAACGTATTGTTCAGGCATAATAATCCACATCGGTGGACCGGCCCTGACGATCCAAGGGTCACTCGAGCTCTGATCCTGAGACTCGGGCTAGGCAGTCTCGAATTCGGTAAGGACTATCTTTTGCCTTGGTTCATGATGGAAATCCAATTTCCAAATACGACATCGTGCGGTTTCGATTGTATATATATTTGGCGACATAGTGGCATGGGATGCTCATGTCGTCTATGATTGATAGTTATGATTTGAAATTGATTTCGAAACATATAAACACTAGTAGCAATATCAAATGCCTTTGTTTTATTCGTATCAAGCATATCTTGGTCGTTATAAGGTAAAAACTCCATCCTCCGGTTTGCGTTGCATTGTGTGATGGGAACTGAGTCTTATAATGGTTTCATTTTTATAAAATGCATTGCGTTGTTTAAAAGAAAGATTTGTTTTAAAGCACTGGCAATCCAATGGAGAAAAACCGTTCCACGAAATTGGCGTGGTCCAGTGATTAGCCAAATTATATATGTGTTGAGTAGATTTCTCATACCAGTCCCTGGACTGACTCGTAGTTTGTTTCACTTTCAAACTCGGATGCCCCTTTTTCTACACGGGCAGCCTTGTATTCAGGTTTAGCTGGTTCTTTCTGGATAGCTGGAGCTGAAGATGGATTCTATCATTTATCTCTTTTTATGCTGTTCAGCTCCTATTGTACATATTAAGTTTATTTTTCGCTGTAGACATTTATGTATAGCTGAACTGTATTTTTACTAAGTATGATCCTGTATATTGTGTAACTCTGATGATTACTTTTATCCAGTATATTCTATTGTTCATTATCTGGTGTATTTATTTAATTTTGTTCTGCTATTATCTGTTTATGTGTTATATTCCACGGATTACCCTTGCCACCGTCAGTATGGGGTTTGGGGTCGTCTCATTTGGTATCAGAGCTTTGGTTAAGCTTAGTTCTGGAATATAACATTTGAACGAACTCGTCAGAAATAGAACTAGTAGTGTTCTAGGACGGGTAACTCTATACAGATAGGATCAGTAATATCCTAGTATAAGTAAAGCAGAATGGAATACACCCCAGTAGACACATTTACATTGAAATTATATATACTCCAGGGAATGCCAATGTTGTGGCCGATGCACTGAGCCGAAAGAATGAAATGATCACGAGTTTCGTCATTGCGACTTCGTTGATTGACAAGATATCGGCTCTCCAAGAAGACGACCAATTTATCAAAGAAATGAGTCAGCGAATTCGTGAAGGCAATGCTTCGGATTTCCAGCTAGACAGCGAAGGGATTCTGAGGTTAGAAGGACGAATTTGTGTTCCAGAAATTCCTGAACTCAGAAGAGATGTGCTTGATGAATGCCACAAATCTAAGCTCAGTATCCATCCGGGTGTGAGTAAAATGTATAACGATATCAAGCGCACATTCTGGTGGAAGTCGTTAAAGAGAGACATATCGATATATGTTAGTCGATGCCCTACTTGCCAGATAGTAAAAAGCGACCAACAGAAACTAGCTGGATTATTGCAACCGCTAGACGTTCCAGGCTGGAAGTGGGAACATATTTCTATGGACTTCATAGATGGTCTGCCCAGAACCAGAAAAGGGAATGACAGTATTTGGGTGATCGTAGATCGCTTCAAGAAGACCGCCCATCTCATACCTGTCAGATCAAACAGAACTGCTCAGAGTCTGGCACAGATTTACTTCAGGGAAATTGTTAGACTACACGGAGTGCCGCTCAGTATAGTCAGTGATAGAGATACAATATTCACTAGCAAATTCTGGGAAGCATTTCAAGTCGAGCTAGGGACGAAGCTGAACTTGAGCACCGCTTATCATCCTCAGACAAACGGTCAGACTGAGAGGGTGAATCGTATTTTAGAAGATCTATTGCGGGCTTGTGTTCTAGATTTCGGTGGATCATTGGAAGACCATCTGCATTTGGCTGAGTTCTCTTATAACAACAGCCACCAGGCGAGTCTGACAATGTCGCCATTCGAAGCATTGTATGGTAGACCGTGCTGATCTCCTGCTTGTTGGGTCGAACCTGGTAATAGACTTGTGTTGGGTCCTGATATGATCCGAGAAGCTGCCGACAAAGTCGATTTTATTAAGAAGTGATTACTCGCAGCTCAAAGCCGACAAAAGAGCTATGCCGATAGGAGAAGAAGAGATATATCCTTTGCTGTTGGCGACTATGTATATTTGAAAGTATCGCCGATGAGAGGAGTTATCCGGTTCGGTAAAACTGGAAAGTTGGCACCCAAATTCATTGGTCCATTTCCTATTCTGGAACGGATCGGAACTCTCGCTTATAGGGTCAAATTGCCTGACTGGTTGCCTGGAGTTCATGATGTATTTCACATATCTTAACTTCGAAAGCACGTTCATGATCCAGACTTGATCATCGAAGAAGCAGCTCAATAGGATATTGAAATTACCCCCGAATTAGCTGTGAGACGAGAGCCGCTAAAGATTATCGGTAAAGAAACCAAAGAGCTGTGGAACAAGAAGGTTCACTTAGTCAAAGTGCAATGGAGTGGAGATCCGCGAGATTGTACTTGGGAAACTGAGGAGAGCATTCAGAAAGCTTATCCTAGATGCCGAGTGGATATCTCTGATTGACTCCGGTGCAAGGTATATTTACCATACTTTGCATTACCATTTAATTCTCTACTCTGTTGTTATTTTCCTTTCATGGATGTGCACTTTTAATTCTATAGTCTGAATGATTGTAAAGGAATATAGAAATTGATTTGTATGATTTTGAAAAGTTAAAAACAATTGCTTGTTGGTTGTGTTGTGTGATTGTAGATTAGATTAATTAAGATTATTGAAACGATAGTTAATTTAATCAACAATAGAAAAATGTTGGAATTTATTCGATTATATCACACATTGAACTGTTTAGAAAATAGATAGGGATATATATATACTAGTGCATTATATATGTTTGAACAGGTAAATGGATAGCTGTTGAGTAAAGATTTTATTTGCGTGCCCGACAAATAGGTAAACCTTAATGAGTTGGATGCGAAATATTATTATATCAACTCCTGTGAATGCCATTGGATGCGGAGTGCTGGTTTTTCTGTGTGAAATAATAAACGTCGCCATAGGATAGTAACAAGTAATTTTGAACTACATTGCATGGCATACTTCTGGAAGATAGGCATACTTCATCATATACCACATAAGCATTTGGAGCTTGTGTGACGAGGTGGAAGATTTATCATACGAGCGAGAGGCTTGTATGGCGATGACTATATTTTACAGGTTGAACTGATGACTGATATGGACTATTTAAGTTGTAACGATTAAATTGCCAGATTAATAAAAACCCCACACGGGTCTGGAGTTGACAATAACCACGTCTCTCTAGTTATTAGATACGGCACATGGACTATTTATTTCCCACACGGGGCAGGGTGACGAGAATTTATTCTCTGGAGTTATTATCAATACATGCTCCCCTGTAAACACCAGAATATATCACTATAAATATGTGTATGCTTATTAGGATTTATTGGGTACCTAATACGGCCCAATAAACTTCCAAACCTCTCTCTGTACAAGGGAGGTTATGGCGAAATTTTTCGGAAATTCCGGGTGTTAAGCCAAATTTGTGAAGAATATGAAATTTCTCAAAAACTGAAAAGTTGGAGAATTGAAGCCAGATCGAACGTAGAGTTGAATAATCAAACCACTTTTGACTTTGTTTCTTTTCGGGGATGAAAAGTTTTAAGTGGGGGAGATTGTAACGACCCAGTAAATCTGAACCAATTTAAAATTTTTAAATTGGCTAAAATAATGGATTTTAAATATTTAAAATAAATATTTTAAATAATAGCGATGAAAGGTGAGTTTGAATCGACAATTGAAAACGAATATAATTAATTATAATTGTAAACAAGGCTTGAAAAGGCGCTGTAGTTTCAAAAATTGAATTCAAACTTTGTCGGACTGTACTGGGTGTAAAACAAAACGGATTTTATTGAAACCAAAAATATTTAAATTTGTTAGTGAATACCTTTCTAACAAATCTGAAAAATCGAATTTTCATAGCGGAAAGCAAAAGTTATGGCCGAATGAATTTTCAGAAAGGTCGCTATGGAATTTATATAGCCCGTGAAATTGGCCATTTTGCATGCGACCTCGGAATTCGACGAAACCACTTTTGTTGGATCCGGATGTGAAGTTATTGCTAGGTTTCAAATTTCATAATTTTTGAAGCTAGTATGTGAGCGTGGCAAAGGAAAATGTGTTTTGGTCAATTACAGTTAAATTGGATCGACCAAAAATGGGCCTTTTTGCAAACGGTCTCAGAATTCGACGAAACTAGTTTTGTTGGGACCGTATCGTCAAAACATAGCTAGATTTATTTTTCTAGAATTTTTCGAATCAGTTTGTGGCCCTGGCAAATTGAAATGTACGCTCAAATCGAATATTGAATGTTATATATTTTAAATTTGAAGGAAAACTGACTGAAACATTCGAATGGGCCTTCGAAACATATCCCATTGTGTTCGGAATGGGGGTAAAACGCTAGGGACGACAGTCGTTGGGTTTCAGTTGGTGGTCGTGTCAGAAAACCCCTTTAAAGACCCACCGACCAATCAGAATTTTTTTTAAAAAAAAGAATAGAAAATCCCTCTTTTCTCTCTCCCCGACGAACGACGGAAACCACTCAAAACCTTCCCCCTCATTTTTCGATCAATCCACGCTGAATTAGCTCGTGCCACAGTTGAACTTTTTGAAGATCTTCTCGAGATCTTCAAATCCATATAAAGTTTGGAATTTTTCGTGGCCTGTGGAGGGAGAATCGACGCTCTGAAGTCGGCGACTTCAAACCGCCGCCGCCGCCTGGCGCCGCCGAGTGGGCCCCCACCACCGTGCGCAGACGCGCGTCTCCTCCCTCTTCGTCGCTGCATCGGCCGATCCTCCTATCGATTCACGGTTTGATCGAAAATCGCAAACCTAGTTTTGAACCTTTCAGCTGAGGTACGGCTTATATATATTTTCAACAGTTTTAACACCTTTAAACCGTTGCAAACTTTGAAAAATCATATCTTTTTGCTGTGTTAACGAAATTCGATGAAACAGGAAACATCGTGACCGTGTGGACGTCTTCTACATTTTAGAAGAGACCGCATATTTTTCTGAGCCTTCTGCTATTTTTGGTGGAGTGGAATCCAATGTGAGATTTCTAATTTATAAACAATATGGAAAACGACGATGTATAAATTATATAGTCGATGTATGAGTTATATAAGCATTGTACACCTCTTGTATAAGCGTTGTATAAGTTGTACGTTCGATGTATAAGTTGTATATGCGTTGTAAAAATTATATATGTGTTGAAATATAAGTGAACTGCTATTTATATATATATATATATATATATATATATATATATATATATATACGCCCCTCGTCCACAAACCATGGACGATATTTATTGGTTGTGATTGGTGTTAAAATTGATTGATAGTGAATGGTTGTTTGGGATTGTTTGTGGTTGATATTGATTGATTGTGGTTGAAAAATACCCATTTGTGGTTGAGAAATATTTGGTTGAAACCACATAGGATTAGTTTGTGGAAATGAAATAAATATATACATGCCGCCTATGTGCGAACTAGATGCATGATCCCCATTGTCAAAAACCGCGAGGTTTTAAGGTAGAGCGAGGAGCCGTACTAGGGACGATCCCGGTTTTAACTACCCTGCCGTTATGTTGCCGAAATTTTGAATAATATTCATGTGTTTTAATTATTTTCATTTGCTGAAACTATATTTATTCATTGAATAGAAAACCTTCATGTGTTGAATTGATATTCATTCGTTGATTAGAAATTCATGTGTTGAATGGTATTTGCGTGTTAAATATAAAAATCACATTTTTATCTATATATAGAAACTATAGAAACCCTTCATGTGTTGAATCAATATTCATTCGTTGAATTGAAATTCATGTGATGAATGGTATTCATATTTTGAAATAAATGGTTTCATAATAAAAAAAAAATCCTATTTTTATCACCTATATAAACTATATAAAATAATAGTATTTTGAAATGAATTGTTTTACATATAAAAATCACATTTTTATTATTTACACGAATTGTTGAATTGTGAAGTGTTAAAAATAGCCACTCGTTCAAATAAATATATATGAGTTGAAATATTCATTAATTAGCTAATGATATGATTTTTGCCTATACATGCAACATTAGAATGAATGGTGTTTTTAAACCAAATGGAATCAAATATGAAGTTGAATAGAAAATGATAAGTGATAAGAACTATATATATGTACATGCATATTTATTGAACAGGTTATAGCAAAGTGGCTAGAGAAGAGGAATAAAATTTTGTGCCCGACAAATAAGTACACATTTACTGTTTTGTTTGGGTGATGATTTTATGAGCCTGTTGGCTAGCCGCTTGGCTTTTTCTTTTTCTTTTTGACATGAGACGCCCGTGTGGCTATTTGGGAATTTTCCCAGCCCCTCCCGTACAAAGGAGGTTATGGCGAAATTTTCCAAAATTTAAAGGCGTTAGTGAAATATTTGAAGTGAAAACGATATTGAAATTGTTGAATGAACTATATTTATATAAATATATAAATATAAATAAAATTAAAACGAAACGTGGCCGTGCAGTTCGTGTTTTGAAACCGTGATTTCAAACAACTAGTGCGGGAAATCCGACCATCGGATTTTCTCGAAATCGCAACCGTTGGGTTCGCTTTGGAAAAATCTTTCCAACGGCACCAACTTTGTAAAAATCCAACGGTTGGATTGTCTGGAATGTTTAATTCAATTCTGAAGAAAAACAGCGCCAGAAACGATTATATTTATATATATATATATATAATTATATTAAATCGAATAACGACGCTGCAGTTCGTATTTTGAAATCGAAACTTCAAACGATTGTACCGGGAGATCTGACCGTCAGATTTTCCCGAAACTGGGACCGTTGGATTCGTTTTGAAAAGACCTTTCTAATGATGTAAATTTTGTGAAGATCCAACGGTTAGATTTTCAGATATGTGTAAATCAAATCTGAAGAAAAACAACGCCACGGCCGCGTTATGGCCCGAAGCGTCGTTTTGAATAAATTAGCTATTTTAAAATAAAAAAAAGTAGCGATAAATCGTTATAAAATATCATAAACGATATGGAATGGAAATAAACTGAATTTGCTCGATTTATATGGTATTTGATGGTTGAATGTGTTTGGTGTGAAAATTGCATTAAAGAATGAAATTGGTGTTGTCGAATGATTTAACCATTGAAATAAATTGATTTGGAATTCTAAATATACGCGAATTATTTGAAAAGGCCGAGTTAATTCTCATTTCAAATAATTGACCGACGATTGAAAGTTGAAGATGAAGACGATGGTCGAAGACCGGAGATCTTCACCTCGTTTGGATGGTAACCGAGGTCCTGATTGGGACGCATCCCGAAATATGGATAATGAGTGGTGATCGTCCAGACGTACGTGGTGATCGATGGGTTTGCGAGGTATTTAGTGCATCCGGTTTCGTTCAGACCCAGAACGGACTTGTAAATGGACTGTGTGTCTGACATTGGAGTTTATTCTGTGTTGATTGATCTCTGTTAAATATACATCTGTTTGGCGGCAGAGAATTTATTCCTTTGCTTAACGCTCTTCTCTGAGACGCACGAGCTCAGAGGTTGTATACCGATGGACATCAGTCGCATGGCATGAATTGCTAGTGTGGCATGCCTAAGTGGAAAATGATCAGGACTTCTGTTGAAAAGCAAAGTCTTGTGGGGATGATCAAAGCACCGCCTGTGTGGCGAAGCTTTGTGTATGACGTGAATTCGCGAGCCTCACACCCCGGTATGAACCAGAAACGGGAGAAGGACCTCAGGGAGGGCATGCGTTTCTTCCTAGCTAGGGTGGTGTCAGTGACCTACCAGCCCTGACATTTATATATACTTTTCACCTGTGTGGTTGTTGCTATTGCGAGGTGCCTCGGTTTGATCGGACGATCCGGGTCTGATGGAGTCATTCGTTGGCTCGTTTACGCCCCCAAAGGGCGGGGAAACGTATTGTTCAGGCATAATAATCCACATCGGTGGACCGGCCCTGACGATCAAAGGGTCACTCGAGCTCTGATCCTGAGACTCGGGCTAGGCAGTCTCGAATTCGGTAAGGACTATCTTTTGCCTTGGTTCATGATGGAAATCCAATTTCCAAATACGACATCGTGCGGTTTCGATTGTATATATATTTGGCGACATAGTGGCATAGGACGCTCATGTCGTCTATAATTGATAGTTATGATTTGAAATTGATTTCGAAACATATAAACACTAGTAGTAATATCAAATGCCTTTGTTTTATTCGTATCAAGCATATCTTGGCCGTTATAAAGTAAAAACTCTATCCTCCGGTTTGCGTTGCATTGTGTGATGGGAACTGAGTCTTATAATGGCTTCATTTTTATAAAATGCATTGCGTTGTTTAAAAGAAAGATTTGTTTTAAAGCACTGGCAATCCAATGGAGAAAACCCGTTCCACGAAAGTGGCATGGTCCAGTGATTAGCCAAGTTATATATGTGTTGAGTAGATTTCTCATACCAGTCCCAGGACTGACTCGTAGTTTGTTTCACTTTCAAACTCGGATGCCCCTTTTTCTACACGGGCAGCCTTGTATTCAGGTTTAGCTGGTTCTTTCTGGATAGCTGGAGCTGAAGATGGATTCTATCATTTATCTCTTTTTATGCTGTTCAGCTCCTATTGTACATATTATGTTTATTTTCCGCTGTAGACATTTATGTATAGCTGAACTGTATTTTTACTAAGTATGATCCTGTATACTGTGTAACTCTGATGATTACTTTTATCTAGTATATTCTATTGTTCATTATCTGGTGTATTTATTTAAATTTGTTTTGCTATTATCTGTTTATGTTTTATATTCCAAGGATTACCCTTGCCACCGTCAGTACGGGGTTTGGGATCGTCTCATTTTATTATTAAAATATTTTGTTCAACACATGACTAACCTCAACGGATGAGTACGGTCAACACATGAACCTTTATTTTATAAAATTCTTTATTTTCTAAATTGGAATGAGGCCCAATCAATTACCATATAAAGTTAATTATATGGATTCCATTCAACACATGTATATAATAGCAATGATAAATAATCAACCATCATCCAAAGCGCACTACACTGTATAAGCATCAAATATAGATATCTAACGCTTATAACAGCCTGTCAATCAATCGATCGACATACAGCTAATTATTGGGATTAGTTTATGCCGTGTTTTATCCCAATACCCGTGTGGGGTTTCAAACAATCAAACACAGATTTTATTTGTGCAGTTGGGCGATGTGTAAAATTTATCGTCCCAATCAATGTCCTTCAAATAGGTGTACATAAACAAACCTTCCGGTTTGTAAATGAATATTTATTTATTCACATTCACGTTAAAAATTATATTTTTAACGATAATTAATTTATTTCCACCACCTACATTTTACTATCGATTTCACATCAACAACACAAACAAATTTCACAACACAACAATTAAACAAACAAGCCATCCATGGTCTGTGGATGACGGGTGTCGGGTACTGCTAAGCACCGTCTACATCCTAGTATATATATATAACTAGAAAAAGAAATTTAGAGTGAGAAGTTCTCACCGAAAGCTATCCCAACTCCACGACACTTCATTTATAGAAATCTTCGTCGTTCTCGCCTTTTTGTCACCTTTACTGCCCGTATTCTCTACATATGTAAAAATCGAATTTTTACTTCGCTATTTAATATATAAAAATCGAATTTTTACTTCGCTAATCAATATATAAAAATTCTATTTTTACTTCGCTATTCAATATATAAAAATTCTATTTTTACTTTGCTACTATATAGATAAAAATTCTATTTTTACAACGCTGTCATATAGATAAAAATTCTATTTTTACAACGCTATCATATAGATAAAAATTCTATTTTTACAATGCTATCATATAGATAAAAATTCTATTTTTACAACGTTATCATATAGATAAAAATTCTATTTTTACAACGTTATTCTCTATATAAAGATCTCGCCCTTTCAACTATAAAGATTTCTCCTTTTCAAATATAAAGATTTCTCCTTTTCAAATATAAAGATTTCTCCTTTAACTTCTACTCCTAATATAAAGATTGGATTTTTATTCACTACATATATAAAGGTGATATTTTTACTATCTTACCTATATAAAAATTATATTTTTATACTCCTACAATATAAAAGATTATATTTTTATTATTTATATAATATGAAATTTATATTTTCAACCTTTACATACGATAAAAATTATATTTTTAACTTCCTTATCATATAAAAATCATATCTTTAACTCTCCGATCGAATAAAAATTCTATCTCTAATTTTCCTATCGAATAAATTCAGTTTTAAAATCAAACAAAATGATAACTGAAAATAGAAAAATAAAATAAAAACTTACATAGAAATAGAAGGGAGAAGAGCAGCGTTCACTGTCGGAGGGGGTCTCTGGTGCGCAGCAGTCGGAGAAGGGGGAAGGTCAGGAGGCGGCGCGTTGGAGGTCACGTGGGTCCTGGGGTGGCGCTGCGGTTTTTTTTTTTTTTTTGGGTTTTGAAGGGGAGAGGAACGGAGGGCGAAGTGGAGGGGTGCGAGGCTGCGCGATGGTCGGCCAAGGCGGCGGTGGAGGAGTTAGGGCACGCTGGGGGGGGGGGAGAGAGCGGAATCTCCTACTGAAGAAGGAGGAGGCGGAGAAGAAGAGGAAGAGGACTAGGGTGATCGGCAGAGCGGTGGGCCCCAGGGCAGAGGCGACGAGGTCCGCCTGGAGGGCGGTTGGCAACCGCGATTGTTTTTTTTTTTTTTTTGAATCTGAACGTAAATGAGTGGGGGGGCATAGAGAAGATAAGGAGAGGAGAGGTTTAATTATTTTAATATTTTAAATTTCTAAAATGTTGACTTTTTACATACGACCTCTAAACGAGGCCCACCGCCTGTCGTCTACAGCTAATTACCCCCATTCCGAACACAATGGGATATGTATCGTAGGCTGATTCGATCGTTTCGATCAGTTTTCGTCAAAATCAACGTATAACTCTATATATTGAATTTGAACGCGCATTTCAATTTACCGGGGTCACATACTAACTCTAAAAATTCCAGAAAAATATTTTCTAGCTTCGTATTGATGATACGGTCCTAACAAAACTAGTTTCATCGAATTCTGAGGCCGTTTGAAAAATGGCCATTTTCTAGTCGATTAAAATCAACTGAAACTGGTCAAACGCGTTTTCGTTTGCCACGCTCACATATTGATTCGAAAAATTATGAAATTTAAAACCTAGCAATTATTTGACATCACGGACCCAACAAAAGTGGTTTCGTCGAAATCCGAGGTCGTTTGCAAAATTTCCATTTTTAAGAGCTTGAATTCCATAGCGACTATTTAGAATTTTCAACTGGACATATCTTTTGATTCCCGCTATGAAATTTTGATTTTTCGGATTCGTTGGAAAGATATTCTTAATTAGATCCTATTATTTTTGGTTTCACTAAAATCCGGATAGTTTTGCACCCGGTACATTCAATCGAAGTTTGAAATCGAATTATCAAACTACCGCGCCATTTTCAATTCTATTTATAATTATATATATAATTATTTATATTCTAACGACGACGTATATAATATATACGATCGAATTCTATCAAAATAAATTTCTCGTCGATATTATTTAAAATAATTCATTTTAAATGTTCAAAATTCTCTAAAATTGCCAAAATAAAATTTTTAAACTGGCCTAGAATTTCCGGGTTATTACAATCTCCCCCACTTAAAACTTTTCGTCCCCGAAAAGGAACAAAGTCGAAAGTGGTTTGATTAATCAACTCTACGTTCGATCTGGCTTCCATTCTCCAACTTTCCAGTTTCTGAGAATTTTCAAAAAATTTAAAAATTTGACTAACACCCTAAATTTTCGAAAATTTTCGCCATAACCTCCCCTGCACCGGGAGCCACGGGAAAATCCCGAAATTGCCATATAGGCCTTCTGATCTCAAAAAGAAAAAGAAAAAGCCAATAGGCTCATAAAATCATCATCACCCAAACAAAACAGTAAATTATAGTAAACATGTACCTATTTGTCGGGCAAACAAATTTTATTCTCTGCTCTAGCCTCCTTGCTATGACCTGTTCAATGTAAGTACTTGTATATGCAAGCAAATACGACCAATTTTCTATACAGTTCAAAATTTGGTTCAATTAGGCATAATGGTTCAAAAATTATCAAACAAATAAACAAACAACACAAACATCAATCAATTAGTGGATTAGAGTTTCAAATTCGTAATTTTGATATATATACAAAAATCATGTTTTTGATGCCAAATCAAAACAAATAAATCTATCTATATAAGTTTTGGTTCTCACATCAGTCTAATGGAAATATATAGATATCACACCTTCGAAACTCGAACACACACTACTGATGCTATATAGTCATCAGTAGAGTCATCTCCAGGCGACTAGAATGTGATTCTATATCTATCTAATATATTAAAACTTCGAATATACGTTCATGATGCGTATATGCAAAACCTTTATATATCGGATTGTCCAAATTCAATATAAATAAATATTCAAATACGTATAAAACGATTTAAATTTCAAAACAAAATTGTTTTCATTTGAAAGATATACTCTTCGCACTCGTTCTAGGATACTACTGATCCTATCTCTAACGAGTCATTCTAATTGGATATTACTAATCCAACATCTGATGAATTCTTTCGAATGGTTCTAATGTGTCTTGTTCTCGAGCTCTGTAAACCAAAGCTCTGATACCAAATGTAGTGACCCGTAACTTCCCCATCTCCGAAGAGAAGAGAAAGAACGAATTACCATGAGAACACAACAAAATAGAACGCAGACGGAAGAACATTTCATTGTTATTACAACAATTCCATCAGATACAAGAATATACAGAGTATAAATGAATAAATTACATTCGATAAATATCAGAGATTACAATAAATTACATAGCAGCGGAAAATAATACAAAGCATAACTGAAGGTGATATACGGATACAGAGCTTTCCGGATATCATTCCAGCTGTAAACCAGGATCCTGTGAATATAAATCTGCAAAACCAAAACTACTAGCTGCCCGTGTCGAAATAAGGGCACCCAGAGTTTAGGTTAAAACAATAAACTCCAGGTCAGTCATGTGACTGGTGTGAGAACTAAAACAGTTATTTAAACTTTACTTTAAAAGAGAGTAATTCAAGGGGCCACGCTGTATAACACGGAACGAGTTTCCTCCCAAGAATACCAGTGCATAGAATAAACAACGCAATGCTTTTACGAAAAATGAAGCTATTATAAGACCCAGGTCCCATCACACAATGCAACGCAAGCCAGAGGATAGGGTTTTCCCTTATAACAGCCAAACATGCTTGGTACGTTTAAAACAAATCATTTGATACTATAATAAGTTATAGTGTCAAAACATTTTCAATCATAAATATAAATCATAGACGGCATAAGTGCCCCATACCACTATGTCGCCATACTAGGCTCTACAAATAAAACCGAAATACACGTATTGGAAATTGGATTTCCGTCATGAGTCGAGGCAAGGGGCAAGCTCCTCTCCGCTTCGAGACACTCTAGCAAATGTCTCAGGACTACACACTCTGGGCAATCCTGGATGCTTCAGGGCCGGTCCTCACTTACGTTAGAGGATTAGTATTCCTGAACACACGTTTCCCGGTCCTTACAAACCTAAAATCGAGGCGCCTCATCCAACAACCACATAGGTGAAAAGTATATAAATGTTAGGGCTGGTAAGTCACTGACACCACCAAAGCTAGAAAGAAACGTCATGCTCTCCCTGCAGTCCTTATCCCGTTTTTGACTCATACCGAGGTGTGAGGCTCGCGAATTCCCGTTATACACAAAGCTACGCCACAAAGGTCGTGCTTTGATCGTCAACCACAAGACTTTGCTTTTCAACAGAAGCCTTGATCCATGCAACTCAGCATGCCACACAGGCAATTCATGCCATGCGATTGATATCTATCGATATATAACCTCTATGCTCGTACGTCTCAGAGAAGGGCGTTAAGCAAGAGAATAAATTCCCCGCCGCCAAACAGATATATATTTAACAGAAATCAATCAACACAGAATAAAATCCAATGTCAGACGCACAATCCATTTACAAGTTCGTTCTGGGTCTGAACGAAACCGGAGGCACTTTCCTCGCATATCCATCGATCTCCAAGTACGTCTGGACGACCACCAACTGATTCCCTCATCTCGGGTGTACAACCCAATCAAGATCATCAGTAATCACCCAAGCGATGTGAAGACTTCCGGTCTTCAACCACCGTCTTCATCTTCGACCTATCGTCGAATCAGTTATTCAGAATGGGTATAAACCCGGACTTTCCGAACAACCCGCGTATATTAAAACAAATGTTACACAAACACAACATACGCCTCATTCCAACTGAGCAGCCACTAACCGCAAATTAGCAAGAGAACAATTTCCCAAATGTTAACCCCGAAGGCTGAAACCAACATCAGATCAATATCCAGGAAACCATTCTTCTTAACTAACCTACAACTAGTTTCCAAATTTCACATTCTTAGGGAAAGGTTCCCATTAATTTTATCCAAGATAAATTCTTTAAAATTTATTCTTGAATCTTCTTTTAGATGTCATTTCAAACCAAATTATGGTTTTCCCAAACTGGTCGAGATTAGCGAACCACGCCGAAGTAATTATTTATTTTATTTCCCAATCCCAACCTATTCATCCCATGAAGCAAAACTGGTAATACTCCATATCTAACACTACGGTGTTATCGATAAAATTAATTACCATATCACGCTCAAATCTAATTAAAGATTTAACTATCGCTTTGGAGCAGAACTAGTGATACTCCATTCTCGCTCATTTTCTATATTTGATAATTTAAATTATCAATTCACATTTCAATCTAATTGCAGATTCATTAAAACTCCTTTCACTGGGTTAAAGAACTAATGTCATTTAAAACACTGTTCACGACAAAGCCAAATCACATTCTATTTAAAACCCATTTCAAATCCAATTTATTTGTTTAAAAATAAATGGGTTTTAATTTTAGTTCAAAACTAGTTCATTTCGATAAAAATCTATTTTTATCTTTTCAAATATGGAGTTTTTCATCCCAATTTTTCCCAAATCATTTCTTATGATTTTACACAAATTATTACTATTTTTAATAATTTTATTAAGGCCCGTACAGTCGATTTCCATCAACGGCCATCGAACTGCACTTACAGCGACCTTTTTCAAATTTGATTTGGACGTATCTCCAAATCCAACCGTTAGATTTCAAATTTCAAATATTCGTTAGAAAGCTCTTTTCGATACGAACCCAGCGGTTCCCGTTTTAGGAGAATCCGACGGTCGGATCTCCCGTAATGTCCGTTCGAAGTTAATGGTCGAAATTCACGAACTGCTGCGGCGCGGCGCGTCCTATTCAGGCCATTATATATATAATATAATATATATAATATATATTTCATCGATTTCTATTTAAAACGAATTATATAAATAGTTTTAAATTCGTTTCAAAAACAATTTCAACTTCCATTTCAATTCAAATCAAAACTGAATTTTTCCTTATAAATTTGTTTTAAAATTCATTTCTTTTCAATTCAAATTTCAATTCAATTTGAATTCATTTCAATTCGTCTTCAATTCAATTCGAATTCGTTTTCAATTCATTTCGAATTCGTTTTCAATTCAATTCGAATTGGTTTTCTATTCGATTCAATTCAAATTGGTTTTCTATTCGATTCAATTCAAATTGGTTTTCTATTCGATTCAATTCAAATTGGTTTTCTATTCGATTCAATTCAAATTGAATTCGTTTATAATCGATATAAATATCGTTCACGTCAAAATAGCGCATCTCTAATCAACACGGCTTTATATATTTCAATAATTCCGTTTTTCTATTCAACAAATGAATATTTATTCTATTCAATACGTGAATCTATATTTTTGTCAATACATGACTAATCTCAACGAATGAGTACTATCCACGTATGACTATTTTTGTTATCTAATATATTTTGTTCAACACATGACTAATCTCAACGGATCAGTATGGTCAACACATGAACCTTTATTTTATAAAGATAAAGATGTAGATTTTATTATTAAAATATTTCGTTCAACACATGACTAACCTCAACGGATGAGTACGGTCAACACATGAACCTTTATTTATAAAGATAAAGATGTAGATTTTATTATTAAAATATTTCGTTCAACACATGACTAACCTCAACGGATGAGTACGGTCAACACATGAACCTTTATTTTATAAAATTCTTTATTTTCTAAATTGGAATGAGGCCCAATCAATTACCATATAAAGTTAATTATATGGATTCCATTCAACACATGTATATAATAGCAATGATAAATAATCAACCATCATCCAAAGTGCACTACACTGTATAAGCATCAAATATAGATATCTAATGCTTATAACAGCCTGTCAATCAATCGATCGATTTACAACTAATTATTGGGATTAGTGTATGCCGTGTTTTATCCCAATACCCGTGTGGGGTTTCAAACAATCAAACACAGATTTTATTTGTGCAGTTGGGCGATGTGTAAAATTTATCGTCCCGATCAATGTCCTTCAAATAGGTGTACATAAACAAACCGTCCGGTTTGTAAATGAATAATTATTTATTCACATTCACGTTAAAAATTATATTTTTAACGATAATTAATTTATTTCAACCACCTACATTTTATTATCGATTTCACATCAACAACACAAACAAATTTCACAACACAACAATTAAACAAACAAGCCATCCATGGTATGTGGATGACGGGTGTCGGGTACTGCTAAGCACCGTCTGCATCCTAGTATATATATATAACTAGAAAAAGAAATTTAGAGTGAGAAATTCTCACCGAAAGCTATCCCAACTCCACGACACTTCATTTATAGAAATCTTCGTCGTTCTCGCCTTTTTGTCACCTTCACTGCCCGTATTCTCTACATATGTAAAAATCGAATTTTTACTTCGCTATTCAATATATAAAAATTCTTTTTTTACTTCGCTACTATATAGATAAAAATTCTATTTTTACAACGCTATCATATAGATAAAAATTCTATTTTTACAACGCTATCATATAGATAAAAATTCTATTTTTACAACGCTATCATATAGATAAAAAATTTATTTTTACAACGTTATCATATAGATAAAAATTCTATTTTTACAACGTTATTCTCTATATAAAAATCTCGCCCTTTCAACTATAAAGATTTCTCCTTTTCAAATATAAAGATTTCTCCTTTTCAAATATAAAGATTTCTCCTTTAACTTCTACTCCTAATATAAAGATTGAATTTTTATTCACTACATATATAAAGGTGATATTTTTACTATCTTACCTATATAAAAATTATATTTTTATACTCCTACAATATAAAAGATTATATTTTTATTATTTATAAAATATGAAAATTATATTTTCAACCTTTACATACGATAAAAATTATATTTTTAACTTCCTTATCATATAAAAATCATATCTTTAACTCTCCGATCGAATAAAAATTCTATCTCTAATTTTCCTATCGAATAAATTCAATTTTAAAATCAAACAAAATGATAACTGAAAATAGAAAAATAAAATAAAAACTTACATAGAAATAGAAGGGAGAAGAGCAGCGTTCACTGTCGGAGGGGGGGTTCTCTGGTGCGCAGCAGTCGGAGAAGGGGGAAGGTCAGGAGGCGGCGCGTTGGAGGTCACGTGGGTCCTGGGGTGGCGCTGCGGATTTTTTTGGGGGTTTTGAAGGGGAGAGGAACGGAGGGCGAAGTGGAGGGGTGCGAGGCTGCGCGATGGCCGGCCAAGGCGGCGGTGGAGGAGTTAGGGCACGCTGGGGGGGGGGGGGGAGAGCGGAATCTCCTATTGAAGAAGGAGGAGGCGGAGAAGAAGAGGAAGGTGAGGGAGAGGACTAGGGTGATCGGCGGCGCGGTGGGCCCCAGGGCGGAGGCGACGAGGTCCGCCTGGAGGGCGGCGGGCAACCGCAATTGTTTTTTTCTTTTTTTTTTGAATCTGAATGTGAATGAGTGGGGGGGCCAGAGAGAAGATAAGGAGAGGAGAGGTTTAATTATTTTAATATTTTAAATTTCTAAAATGTTGACTTTTTACATACGACCTCTAAACGAGGCCCACCGCATGTCGTCCGTAGCTAATTACCCCCATTCCGAACACAATGGGATATGTATCGTAGGCTGATTCGATCGTTTCGATCAGTTTTCGTCAAAATCAACGTATAACTCTATATATTGAATTTGAACGCGCATTTCAATTTACCGGGGTCACATACGAACTCTAAAAATTCCAGAAAAATATTTTCTAGCTTCGTATTGACGATACGGTCCTAACAAAACTAGTTTCGTCGAATTTTGAGGCCGTTGGAAAAATGGTCGTTTTCCAGTCGATTAAAATCAACTGAAACTGGTCAAACGCGTTTTCCTTTGCCACGCTCACATATTGATTCGAAAAATTATGAAATTTAAAACCTAGCAATAATTTGACATCACGGACCCAACAAAAGTGGTTTCGTCAAAATCCGAGGTCGTTTGCAAAATTTCCATTTTTAAAGGCCTGAATTCCATAGCGACTATTCAGAATTTTCAACTGGACATATCTTTTGATTCCTGCTATGAAATTTTGATTTTTCGGATTCGTTGGAAAGATATTCTCAATTAGATCCTATTATTTTTGGTTTCACTAAAATCCGGATTGTTTTGCACCCGGTACATTCAATTGAAGTTTGAAATCGAATTATCGAACTACCGCGCCATTTTCAATTCTATTTATAATTATATATATAATTATTTATATTCTAACGACGACGTATATAATATATACGATCGAATTCTATCAAAATAAATTTCTCGTCGATATTATTTAAAATAATTCATTTTAAATGTTCAAAATTCGCTAAAATTGCCAAAATAAAAATTTTAAACTGGCCCAGAATTTCCGGGTTATTACATATGTGCATTATATAAAGGACTGTTTATGACACGACCTGAATTTTGCCCGGTCTGAATCAATCGCTAGACCGACCAGGACCGTTCAAAATGGCAGATGGTTACGAGAACATGACGCATCATAACACAAAACGAGATAACTTTTCATTGATATTACAACAATTTACATCAGAGTACAAGAATATAACACAGTACGGAAAATAATATACACAGCGGAAATACAAAGATCAAAGAATAAATTACAACAATGCAACGGAAATAAAATGCATAAATACAATGCACAGCGAGAAAATATCAACTAACACAACTGAAATAAATACGAGGATACAAAGTTTTCCGGAATATAGCTCCAGCCGTAAATCAGGATCCTGTCAAATAAATCTGCAGAACCAAAACTACTAGTTGTAAAATAAACATACTTGAGTTTATAATTCTATATTACAATTTTCTAGTCAAACGGTGTTCAGTTTACATGAAAATCCTTTTATTTAAATAAATAAATCGTTATATTTTACAAACAATTTCATAGCGACTATTCTAAATTTTAATTTAGACACAACTTACATTATATAATATGAAATCTCGATTTCGTATGTTCATTAGAAAAATATAGTTCAAAGTATTCTAATGTTTCTTATTTTACTGAAATTCGATTTATTTTTAATTTTGTACAGTCGTTTAAAGTTCAGAACGTATTATTATAACAAGAAAATATTTACAAGGACAAAAGTGAAGGCCTTTTTATCCATAAGGACAGCCCATTAAAAATTTACTCAGAAGGACAATTCACCGGTTCTCTTCTTCTTCACGTGCGCTTATTTCTTCTTCCTCCGCTCCCGATTCACGTCCGCTCCATCTTTAAAACAATCAAACCCAAAAATCACAAAAATTTGAATCCATAACAATTCATAAATCACGAAAATCAAAAGGACGTCAGATTCGAAATTGCAATCGAACCCAAAAATTCGAATCCATAAATCGCTCGAAACAGAAACCCTACAAAACAAAAAAATTGTCGAACAACAAAAATCCATTGGAAATCACAAGTGAATTGAATAAAAATATTTTTCAAACGATGGAAAACACAATTGAAGAAGTCGAAATTGTAGAAACAATTTTTTCGTGATTGGAAATGTTTTTTTTTTTCGTTAATAGTATAACAGTTCGTAGGTATCATTTTTCTATTTTTTTTAGGTATCATTTTTCCTATTTTAACTTTAAAACATAGCAGCAGTTTTTAGGTATCATTTTTCATGTTTTAACTTTAAAACATAGCAGCAGTTTTTAGGTATCAGTTTGCTATTTTTTTAGGTATCATTTTTACCGTTTTAACTGTGTTATATGTTTTTTCATGAGATTTTGTTGTTGTGTTAATTTTGAAGTTATATTGTTGTATCATCTTTGAAACTACGTCGAACTTATTTCATTTTAATCAATCAAACCATGATATAATTTTTTTTTCATTATTTTATCTTCAAAATAATGCATCAGCATTTAGGTATCATTTTTATAATATTTTAGGTATCATTTTTACTGTTTTAACTATGTTATGTGTTGTTTTCATGTGATTTTATTGCTGTGTTAATTTTGAAGTTATATTGTTGCATCAACTTTTTAACTCAGTCGAATTTATTTAATTTTATACAATCAAACTGTGATGTAAACATTTTTTGCATTAGTTTTTCTTTAAAACATTGATGCAGTTTGTAGGTATCAGTTTTCTATTTTTTTTTAAGTATCAGTTTTCATGTTTTAACGGTGTTATGTGTTTTTTCCATGTGTTTTTGTTGTTGTGTTAATTTTGCAGTTGTACTGTTGCATCAACTTTGTAACTCAGTCGAACTAATTTCATTTTATTCAATCAAACTTTGATGTAAACATTTTTGATATAAAAATGATACCTTAAAACTGCTGTGATGTTTAACATAACACATAAATTACATTAAAAATGATACCTTAAAAAATATAAAAATGATTCCTTCAAACTGCAGTAATGTTTAACATAACAGAGAAATTACACTAAAAATGATACCTTAAAAAGTATAAAAATGATACCTTAAAACTGATGTGATGTTTAACATAATACATAAACTACAGTAAAAATGATACCTACAAAAATAGAAAAATGATACCTAAAAACTGCTGCTATGTTTTAAAGTAAAATAGGAAAAATGATACCTAAAAAAATAGAAAAATGATACCTACGAACTGCTATACTATTAACCAAAAAAAAAAAAAACATTTCCAATCACGAAAAAATTGTTTCAACAATTTCGACTTCTTCAATTGTGTTTTCCATCGTTTGAAAAATATTTTTATTCAATTCACTTGTGATTTCCAATGGATTTTTGTTGTTCGACAATTTTTTTGTTTTCTAGGGTTTCTATTTCGGCTGATTTTTTGTCGTGATTTTGATTTCGTGATTTTTGTCTTCGATTGAGAATTTCGATTCTAATGTCTTATGATATTTGTGATTTCATCGATTTATGATTTCGTGATTTTTGTGATTTCGTGATAAACGATGAAATCGAGATACGCAACAGAGGGAGAAGATGGAAGCATCGGCCGAAATTTAGTTTCAGTGTATTGTCCTTATGAATAAAATATTAGGTGGTTGTCCTTATGGATAAATTTTAATGGGCCTTTGTCCTTGTCGTTAATTGTCCCTTATTATAAACTACCGCGACGTTATGAGTTCGTTTTAATTTAATTTTAAATTTATACGTTCTAACTTCATTTTTAAATAAATTCTAAGTCGTTAATTCCCAAAATAATTCATTTAAAATATTTAATTTCCGTTAAAATCAATTATAAACAAATTTTAAAGGTTCCAAAATTTAGGGTTGTTACAGTTTATTTTACAAGTCACAGAGTATAATTCTTATTACACCTACATTGATAAACAACCCGCGAATTTTTCAATCGAGGGTTAAACAACCAAACCAATAACTCTAGGTCAGCTCCTCATGTACGATCTTGATAAATTACTTTATAACAAACTATGAGCTAGCATTCTCAATGACAAATATCAAATATTGCATTTACACATAAGTCAACATCATAATGTCTAAGTATGCGCCTAGTATACTATCTCCATGATACGTGGCTTACCTCAATTATAACGACCAATATTTTTAATAATGAATTATTTAAATAATTCATTTGGATATCAATATTTAATTAATTGATGGTTCTAAAAATAGGATTTTTCATATACAGTCGAATCAGAACTCGAGACCACTTCCATTGAGTTAGGATAATCGTCGCCTGAAGAAAAAGTATAAGCATCAGTATATTTCAACTGACAGTTTTTTAATTGGGAATTCAAGTGTGATTTGTAAAATTGAACGTTTGAAAGAGTTAGGTGTCACCGATGATGGAACTAGATCTCGAGATTCATCCGGTTGTGTTCAGAAATCCTTTTAACATACAGATTGCTTATCAGAACGTCTAGTTTGAAGTTCGAGCCATTTTGGAGCATCAACTATAAATACTGGCATGCATTATTAAAATAACCTCCCAAACTCAAATCCTAATTTTCCAGCACTATCACAAATGGATGAAATTGTCTCGACTTTCTCCTTTAATTTCTCATCATCCGCTCAACAAAACGCCATGGCACCAAAAGAAAAGTTGTAGAGCTCAACGAACTCTTCGAGATGTGCAGTCTGATTGTTTCAAAGACGCTTGAATTCGTCGGAATTTGTCCTTGAAGCAACGACAAAAATGGATTTGCAGGGGTGACATAGGGAGAACTGGAGTTCATGACATTTTGGATAACGGTAGAGGACGACAAAAGTTTCATGGTGATGTGGTCGAATCGAGATATGGAGGCCTATGGTGGCGCATGCGGGTGATCAAATGCAACGGCCTGATGGGTGGGTGCGTGATTAGGTTTCGGGGAAGAAAGCTTGTGCAACCGATGATGTGACATTTTCCGACTGGTCCGTATGTTTTATTTCAATTTTATATGGTTCTAACATCTCTTGCATATAATATCTCTTTAGGACGTGATTCTCACGTTGCACTTTGGATTAAGAATTTTATGATTTGACACTGGTTTGGATGCAATTGATTGAGGTGAGTGATATTGTTTCTCACTGTACTATCATTGTTAGTATAGTAAAATTTTGAAGTTTTTGAAGGATTTCTAATAATAAAATGAGATTTCAAATGGTTAAACCTCGATCTTAATGTATAAAAGAATTAGAAAACAGTTTAAATAGTTTTAATTTAAATATCACATTTTTCCACTTATGCGGCATTATGACAATATTACTAGATTTAGGTTGTTTTAACAATAATCTTACTTAGATAGATTCTATGTATTTTATTGGTGTTATTAAGGATATATATATGTATGTATATATATATGTATATATATATATATATGTATATATATATGTATGTATGTATGTATGTATGTGTGTGTGTGCGCACGCGCGCGCGTGTGCGTGTGTGTGATTATTGGCTTTGTATGCTTGTTCTCTTAGTATAGTTAAAAATGTCGTTCGTGGATGATATAATATAAGACAAAAAACTAATTTGTTAAAGTTCAGTGTTATTGATCAAATGTGCATGACTCTAAGAAAGTAACAGCGATTATTACGTATTGATTAAGCGCCAAAGCAATGATAGACTCGAAAATATAGGATAAATTTAGGAAGGATCATCCGAGCATGCATATTGATTTGAAGATGGAGGAGCATTGAAGCATGATGACTAATCTGACGACGAAAGATGAGATAAATACATCAAAAAAAATTAAGTGGATAAAAATTTGTAAATGCATATATATATATATATATATATATATATATATATATATATATATATATATATATATATATACAGCGGTTAAGGACTTTGCACCACGATAACAGTGGCGTGGGTTCGAAACCCGGAATGACATACTAAGAGTTTACCATGTGCATAGACTAAGATAAATCACTTATGTGGTGCTCGCGGATTGAGGTAAGTGCACTTGGGAGGGTTTTACGACTTCAGTTGGTTTTCGTCCTGAACAAATTCAAAAAAATAATAATAATAATAATAAAATGTAGACTCCTACAAAGTCATATATAAATAGCATTAAAAGTGCATAATTGAAAATATAATTTAGTGTTTAGCAATATTCATGTTGAGTTATATATCTTAACAGCGCAGGCACACCCCCTAAATAAAATTAATATTTTTAGACAATATCATACAATTATACCAGTACGCACACAAGGATTCAACTAAATTCTAACATACGGACACCATATTTTGTGGAGGATCTCATGAGAAACTCATTTGATT
This sequence comes from Allium sativum, assembly GCA_030737875.1. Taxonomy (NCBI): domain Eukaryota; kingdom Viridiplantae; phylum Streptophyta; class Magnoliopsida; order Asparagales; family Amaryllidaceae; genus Allium; species Allium sativum. The sequence goes on from CM060925.1 coordinate 80,634,394, forward strand.
TGATGCTACTTCAGCTTTTGTATGCTAAAGCGAAAAGAATTATTCAACCAGACCCATTGATTTATGAAGATCTCAAACCTTATATTCATTGATGTTATCTTTATATTGCTGCTATAGAGATCCTCAAACTATGGTACATGATCATGAAAGGAGACTCCAAAGAGTAAACCAATGCATATACGTTGTGCTATTCCATACTTTAAGCTTGCTGGTGCTAACTACAAAAATACCCCTTACATTAAACAGTTTCTTCAGAAAGATTGAAGGTAGAAGGTTTGAAAGCGTTATTTTAAGGTTTGGGCTTGATTATTACTACATATTAGAACACAGATATGTAAATACTGATGAAACAACAACAATAAATAGATAATACTGATGAATACCTAGATGGATATTTGGGTTGAACACTGAATCACGTGACTAACATGGCCATTTTCACTTTTATCTTCATCATTGTAATCATACATGAGTACTCCAACTTGAACTTATGGAAAGCTTCATGAAAATGCTGACAGATAACTTTCCAAACTGCATAGAACCAAATTTTATGATGCAAAGGTTGGAACTGAATCCCATTGAAACAAAATAATAATAATTGGGTTTGAATAAACCTATTGTACAAAATGTAACAAACGTTGGTGGATACCCAGTGCCAAAGGCTCCCGTACTCAAGCGAGAGGACTTCCCAGACAGTCTCCCACCTAGTACCATTCTCACGACTTTCCGGGCTCTGGGGTGGTTGATTAGTGCGCACAGCCTTTCCCTCACATATGTAAAGAGACCGGGACTCGAACCTGCGCGCTTCAGATTACCAACCGAGTAATCTTACCGTTGCGCCAGGCACCACCTTAAAAGTGTAACAAACGGTGAACTTTATTAAAAAAAAAAAAAAAAAAATCAGAGTCATACTTAAAAAAAGTTAACAAATTCTGTAAATGACATCATGAAAAATGGTAGTCTTAAACAGATGATGCTGTCTAACGAAACGCAAGGTTGAGAAACAAATACACAAAGATTACTCCGATTAGAAGAACTTAGACACAACTTAAGTTTTATTGATCCTTTATAATGTACTGCAACGCCAATTTCTAACTTTATTCGTATTCAAAGTTTTCAAAATTTTACTCATCAAGAACAAATAAACTAAAAGAGGACGACCAATTTTTTCTTCCCCATATCTACTAAAAAAGAACAAATAAACAGTCACATCTCCGAATATATAGAGAGACAAAAAAATATTGCACCTTGGTCCGACCTATGGCGAAGATAGTTTTGAGGGAATCATTTTATGTTGTATCGCGGTAGAGTTTACAAATGGTATTAGACCAAGTTTTGTTACGCTATTGTGTGCAGGTGTGAGTATGAAAGAATCATATCTTTTATGTGTTGACCAGATACTAGGACATAAGCATAGAAACAATTTCTTGATAATAAAACCCGTGAGCATAAAATAGTATTAAACATTTAAAATAGATGTTCAAGGATAAGTATATTGAAAAACATGAAACAACAACAACAAGACAGTATAACGACCATAAAGCCTACACGATTTAACCCTTTTTCTCAATAAACCAAAAGCAGAAGGAGAATCTGCTAACCTCTTCAAATAATACTCAAATAGAATGCTAGCTGCCTTTTGCCGCTTGCTCTTGGACAACCTTCATTTGCTTCCGTGCGATGCATCATTCTTGATGCCCATGCAGAACATGTACACTTGTGCGCACATGTATTAAAATACACTAGGTTTCTGTTCTGCAAATAGATGCAACACAGCATCGACCTGTCAGAGGAATTCAAACTGAAAGAGCAAGAGGAAGCCATATCAGCCAGCAACAGGGGTACATGTTTCAAAAAATTAGATTTTTACGAGGTTGCATACGAGATTTCAAAAAGTTAAATTTTTACGAGGTAGGACAGTGGTCTATGGCCAGCAGCAGCTGATGATCGAGAAGCTCATTCTCCAGAAGCTCAAGCTCAACAAACGTCTCAAAACTCTAAAAGCATTCAGAAGGATCACCAGCAACATATTCGCATACGCATACATAGCACTTGTCGTGTGCTCGATGGTGACAGCAGTAGTGGTACCTCTTGCAATCGAGGCAGCCAATTCTGCACCCCTTGGGTCAATTCTGCAGAAAAATAAAAGTAGTTTGGGCCTACAGTGAGCCAATATCTTACAACGCGCATTAAAGCAAATTTTCAAATCATCAGTCGCTTTCTCCGATCATCAAATTGGTCTTGAATCTGATAATTTTTTTGACTAAAAGTACAAATAGGATCTGAATAAACCTACTTTGTATTGAATTCTCAGTCCGGCCAGGAAGGCGTGTAGCTATTACCGACCAAAATTAGCCTGTTATTAGAACTATGTCCTCTTCCTCTCGCCATGGATCCTTCTTGAGGCCCGGCCTCAAACGGTTGAACTGCATCCTTAAACTGAAGCCTTGAGCACTGGGTAGACGAGGATAATGATGACAGATTCACACGCGAAAAATAAAACTGGCTAGAATAAACTAAAATGTTAAAGCATGTCCATTAGGACTGAAAATTGTAGTTATGACTATATAACAAAACATATTGATTTGGCTGCATATATCTTATTTATCCATGGACAAATACCCAAGAATGTTAATATTTGATATTAAAAAATAAGATCCTTCTTTTTTTAGAATGGCATTTAGTCAAAGAAGCTTCATTTTATACAATAAATTTTGTTATGACCCAACTAAAAGACTCAATTATGTTTTGACCTCAAATAGTTGGTGCTTCGTTTCTTCTTAAATGTGGATTAGGTGATTAGCATAGCGAATTCATTCTAAAATTTAACAGTATTCAATCTACAAACAATCTAGAAGCAAAGAAGAATAAGAGGTTCTGCGTTTTCCAAATTAAAGACAAAAATCATGCTACTAGAATGACTGTGACTGCGTTCCTTCCACTGTTCTAAAAATAATGAATGAAAGGATAATTTAAACTTTTTTTTTTTTTTTTTTTGAACTGCAAAGCAAAAACAGTGTTATAGTTGCAGTTCTACGTTCTTATGACCTTTTTGTTATTACTGCTGTTTTTCGTAAATAAAATGTAAAAATCAATAGTAAAATAAACAGAAATCATATTATATAGACAGACACACACTTGTATACAAGTTAATTTTATATTGATTTTTTTTTGGTGGGGTTCTAGGCTTGCAAAAATAACTTATTTACTGTTTACGCTTCGTTTCAAACTTATTATGAACATAAGCCACTTTTTTCATTTCTAGTTGCATGTGCACTTTGAAAATGCACATGTACAAGTTTGTATACGTGAACTTTCAAAGTGAACAAGTAAATTTACAGAAAAGAATTAAGACAAAACCTAAACTTGAAATATACAAATGGGCAGAATAGTGAAAAGGATGCATATTTTCATAATAAGTTTGAGACAAAGCCTAAACCTAAAATAACTTATTTTGAGGTCCAAAAACTAAAATTAGTCTTTTTATGTTCAATCAAAGTTGAGAAACCAACCAATGCTTAAACATATTAAGCTTGAAAAACAGAAAAAATCCTTATCATCTCACTATTCTTTTTTTAAAATAATAACATAGCATAGCAGGAAAAAATGCATTTTCCGGATATTATAACAAATACGTGATGTGTCAAAGGAAAAAAAATTGATGCTTTACAAAAACCATTTATTGCTCGCGTTGTACCTAAAAAAACATTTTCATGAATTTATTCAAACAAAGAAAAGAAAAAAAAAAAAAAAAAATCAGTTCTTATGTTATTGTTAGTTGTCATCTTACATATTTCAACCGTGTGCCATAAAGAAACACATTATATGCTAAACAAGCATTACATTAACAATATACTATTTAACATATGCAAGGATAAATGATACCTGGTTGGCCATTCGGTTTGAACATTGAATCTCATTACCATTTTCATCTTTGCAATCATCATCGTCATCAAACGCAGGCAACATGCAGTTGGAACCTATGAAAGGAATCATGACAATGTGTAGCTGCATGCAATTTTAAGACAAATATTACAAGAAAAACGGATAAAATAGCAAGAATACCATGTGTATTAGGAGGACAATGATTTTAGCATCATAAAACCATGTGTAAGATGTCTACTTACGATTCAAAATATACAAAACCAAATAGGCACGAAAGCGGAAATGAAAATTAAAGAATTTAAAACAATCTGTAGGATTTATATGCCCAGTTACACCTTGAACTTTACAACACCATCAAAACAACACACGAGTACAATACGATACTTTGTGCGTGCGTGAATATCAACAATAAAATGACAACATCAACCATTATTCAAAGTATTAGGAAGTGAACGATTTTAGAATTAGAAAATTAAGAATAATATCCCCCACTTACAACTTCAAATTTACAAGACCTAAGATGCTCAGATTTATCCAAAGATAAAAAAAAAAATCATTGTCAATTTGACATAATGATAACGATGACTGCACATAAACTTCTAGGGAATAAACAAATAATACATATAACCAAATGGAATATTGTGTCTATTCAGATACAAAACATGAAAGGCATATATGAAGATATGCATATATGATAGATGAAATAAGACGGAAAATAGAGCTAAAAAGAGTGATGATACTATCCAGCTATGTTTCCGTTAGAGTGACTGAATGAAATGTTGTGGTAATGACAATTTTTTTTTCAAGATTCTTTCAAACTGAAACTTCAAACCTTGTGTGTTATTAATCGCAAATAGCATTAAAACATGTAGAAAAATCCTTTGTTTTCTTCTCAAAGTCATAGATCAAAATAACATGAACAATGGGAATATATCAGTGAAATCACACAGACTTGTAGCTAACTCAATAAATGATATCTTGGCTTCCATTAAGAATGATTGGAGTTTAATTCCATCTGCCATTTAGTCTCGTCAACCATTGCATAATGGAACTTCCAATAATGCAAAAAGTACTTCTTCTTGGCTTCTTCGATAACTGGACCTCTATCACCAAACTTTTTGTCCATTTCTTCCTTAATTCTGTCAAATTCTTCTTTGTTCTCAGCAAAACTGATCATACTTTTTCCCAGTTTAGAAGCTCTCATATATAGATTGAATTTCTCTTCACAGATAAATGCAAGGATCTCTTCATCTTTTATAAGCAAGTTAGCATGGGCTAGCATCCGCTTTTCTCTCTGCAACTTACGAAAAAACTTGTATGTAGGTCTAAATTCAGGACTTATACATACTGCCCAACTTTGTATTCTCCTCAAGGATGCAACTACGCCATTCCTAATTTCTCTGTCGGCGTCTGATTCTTCGCTAAGCAAGACCTTACTTCCTTCATATTCTTTGTTGTCTTCGTTTTCCTCCTTACTTCCTTCATCTTATTTGTTGTCTTCGTTTTCCTCCTTACTTCCTTCATCTTCTTTGTTGTCTTCGTTTTCCTCCTCGTTTCCTTCATCCACATAACAGTCTTCGTTTTGCACTTCATCCCCTTCACCCTCACTACTGTCTTCGTTTTCGTCCTCCTCGCTTTCCACATCCTCGTCTTGGTCTTCATTTTGATCATTTGCATACTCGTTACAAACATTAAGCTTGTTAAAATTGTACTGAACTTCATGAGGAGACATCCAACCTCTCAAGCTGCATAAAGCACAATAAATCTCTTGATAACGATTCTCCAAGAAAAATACCAAGTATTGGAAGACCCTGTCCTTGTGATGAGGATAATTATTTTGCCAATTTGTATAACAGCCTTCACATAATTTCTCTGCCTCTCTTTTGTGTAGATTAGCTTCCACTGCCATTTCTAATTCAATTTTATCCATGTCATTTTTTATTACATTAATATCCTCGTAGCTCAGATGGATCTCCAATTTTTCGTGCAACAGTCCCTTCATAGAGATGGCCCACAAGGTCTGGACGAAACTCTGAGCCAGTTGTAAAGAGCGTCGAACGTAACTGTCTGATATTTTGTTCGATTGATCATCCAATTTTTTTTTAAAATAAGTGAAGGTTCCGGTGAAACATTTTGAGAAAGCACCGTTCATCCAAAAGCATAGACTACAGAAGGATTTCAGCCTGCGTTCTATATACTCTACTTTGATGAGAAGTTCTTCAATGGACCGTTCATTAGTCTTGTATTTCAAGTTCCCACCAACTCGCAGCGACTTGTTCTCTGATTCTGCTAGCTCAAGCTCATCAGGTGTGAAAGGAATTTTATCTTTGAACTCAGCATGAATCTTTTCTAACGTTGGAAATTTTAGTTTACATTCCAACACCTTTTCTACGTCATGTCTCTCTTCACTGCCAAAATACGGTGGAAATAAAAACCGAAAGGCAAAGGCTTTACGGAAATCTCGATAATCTTTAAAAGTTAGGTAGTCAAATATACATTGGCAAGTCATGTCAATTAGCCCAGATGCTGACAGAAATCTGGAAACCGCAAGAAGTTCATGAGCCATTCCTGGACCGTAGTTGGTGATTCGAACAATGAAATCATCGATCCATGCTTCTTTACCAGCTTCTTTCCATTTAGTTTCAACCCCTAAGGGGAAGAAATTATTGCTTGCGTCTGATTTGGGTTCCGAGGACTGTGAGCTACGATGTTTGATTTCACCCAATGTTCTGCAATATTCCAGGGCCAAACAATAGCTACGCCTCCATATTATACATCTGCGTAATCCTGCTTCCTGGTTTTGCCAGCCAATATTGAGTCAACAGTAGTCGATTCCAATCTAATATACTGTGCATCTTCGGAAGTAATACATACTTCTCCATGCTTTAGGGTTGAAAGTTTTATGTCTTCTGTCATCCTCCGCCTCAGTCGGTCCGGAAGTTTCGGTGCCTAAACGGCTAAACCGATGTAAAAATCAGAAATAGCAAATCTGCAGCACCTTGATTGAAAGCAGCTAAGGCGAGATCGAAGGCGAAGACGAAGGCGCAGGCAAAGACGAACTGAAGGTGCAGACCAAAGTCGAAATAGGGTGATTTTTTTTTTTTAAACCCGATTTAACCCGATCAGTTACGAGGTATGAGTTGAACCAATATAAAAGTGGTGTTGAGGCAAGGCATCCAATATCCTCTTCCTGATGCCGCAATTAAAAAAATAAAACTTATTAAATTTTGTATGCTTCGCAATACTCCATTACCTTTCCATTCTAATCTCTCACTCAACCAGTATTTGCCGAACTAATCACGTAGTCAGCCCTAATCTGAAAACTCTAATCAATAACAATCGCTATCTACTTCATTTTTCTCAGGGAAAAAATTCAAATTTCTACCATTTGAAGCCCTAATCTTACTTGATTGAGTTGACTGCGGTTGAGACAACGATGTATTTGCAGCTTTCTTCTTTCTCGGCATTGCTGCGGTGTCGACCAATTTATCATTGATCAATTAATTGAAAAACTAGGTTTTCAGAATATAATGATAGAGGAACGAATAAGGGACGAGAGAGACATAAGATAACGGTGGTGTGGTAGCCCCTATTTTTTATGTGAGGTATTAAGAAGAATGTAATGATAATTCCTGTGATATTTTTTAGTAGCGGTAATTAGGGCTATTATGGTAATGGTAAATTTACCACTACCATTCTAATACCAAGTAGTTGGTAAAAAAAAAAATTTGTTACTTTGGTTTACCAATGTTATAGGCATGGTAATAGTAAATTTACCATTATTAACGATAAATATAGCGGTAAAGAAAAGTCAAAACCAGTGGTAACGGTAAATTTACCAATCATATTAAATTTATTTTTCACTATTAGATCAAACCTTAACCCTATGCACTTTTAACGATACGTCGTGGTTTTTAAGAAGATTTTGTAGTATTATTTATGATGATGATTCTTTTTAAATTTTGTTAGGCTCAAAGTTTGAGATTATAAATGTTATTATCTCATATTATTGTAAATAAGCTGTGATGGATTAAGAAATACTTAGATGTCAACAAAAACATGTCGTAATACTAATATAAATATCATAGAGTAATAATAAAAAAGAACAAGATAATTGCTTTTTTTACAAATTTTAGTACAACAAAATTTGAATATTTGTTGTACTGGTAAATTTCCCATTACCAGCCAACGGTATACCAGTTTATCGGTATACCAATGAATATTTTACCATTGGTAATGGTAAATTATCGATAGCTATTTTTGACTTACCAGTAGTACTGGTACGGTCATGTATCGGTGGCGGTTACCATTACCATAACAGTCCTAGCGGTAATAGGAAGAGTAAATTTGGGTGAATATAGGCGAATTCTATTCAAATCTCCGAAAATGCTGAGTTGCCTCCTAAATTTTGAAAAAACAACTAAACCCGCTGTTTTGCTGAGTTTTTCCCTTTTAATAAAAAACCGAAAATACCCTCTCTCGTAGTGTCACTGCTTGGTTTCTTCACATACCATGCAGAGAGGCTACGTGGTACACAAATTAACCTTGTAGATCCACTACGAGATGAGTTTCAGTACCACGTAATGACACTGCGTTGTACGTTAAGGAACAACGCAGTGTCATTGCGTGGTAAACTGAAGGCACGAAAACAAATATCATGAAAATGTAATCTTGTCATCGAAAATTCTAATAAAATGGGGGGCAACTCAGCACTTTCGGAGGTCTGAATAGAATTTGCCAAAATTATAATTGGTATGATAACAATAAATTTATCATTCCATTGACATTGACTATGCATCATCATTAGGACTGGCAATTAAAGCGAAGAACTGCAAGACCGAACCGTCCTGATCTAGAAAGACCTACATTCGAATGAAACCCGACGGATCTCGGGTCGATTCTGAGTGATGAAAAATATAATAAAGACCCGATCAAATCCGACCAAAAAAAAAAAAAATTGAAATAAATGCATTTTTAGTGTTATTACCCTACCGAAACTCAAGTGGGGTCTAGATTTTAAAAATACACAGTTTCGACCTAACAAAACTCGACCCGTCTAAAACCCAGACATTATTCAGTCAACTGCTCACGTAAACCAAGATTTTTATTATTTTACTTCAATACATTCTTTATTTAAGAACGTTTTGCACACATGCACCAGAGTATTCATGTTAATATCTCATTATGATATGGATAGGATGGATTAGTTCATTTTGACTTAACCAATTTCATCTTTAAATTATTATACAAGTATACAATACTCCAAAAGGCAAATTAGAAAATAAATAAAAAATCTTTATTAAGAGTAGTAATATATCTGATGTCACACTTTTTGATGTAAACTAAACTACTAAAAAGCCCCTTATGGATATTATAAATTTTAATATTATTAAAATATAGGACCTAACACACACACACACACACACACACACACACACACACACACACACATATATATATATATATATATATATATCTTTACGAATAATTGCAATATGTTTGGTGTCACACTTCTTTGCTACAAACGTAAACTACCAAAGATGTCCTTTATAGATATTATTAAATTTTAATATTACTAAAATATAGGATCCAACATATAAATTTCAATTACTAGTTCAAAATGATCATCTACATATATTATTAGGAGTATAATATCGCCTAAAAGTAGGATCTAACACGTAGACTTTATTTACAAAAATAAAACATCCACCTATAAATAATAAGTTTTAATATCACTTAAAATTAGGACCAAACAAATAAACTTTATTTACTAATTCATTCTTCTTTAACTAATAATATAAATAGAGATTTAAACTAAGAAAACATTAGATATTGCTAGTCATGAATAAAGAATAAAATCATACAATTTTAACACAATAAATCATTTTATGTTTATGTGTTAAAACATATAAGATTTTTAATAACAATAACTCACGAGAAAAACGCATGTCGTAACGCTCGTGTACAAGAATGCAACTATCGATGATTACAAAAATATAGGAACAACCAAAAAATGCAATTCATCCATGTAAAAAAGATGGTACGTCAACGGTCTTAGATAAGACATATTTACATACATATATCTAGGGGTGAGCGTTCTGTCAATTCGGTTGGTTTGAAGGTAAAAAAATTCAAACCGATCACCGAAAATTTTCCAAACCGAACCAAATTAATTTCGATTAATTCGGTCGGTAACCGATTTAACCGAACTTGAAGGATGTAATATTATCCAAATGATAGATTCACTCAAAATAAAACATAAGTTCAAATTTGGAGAAATTTTATATAGTGAATTTAATGTTTATGATAAAATTTGATCTTTTTGCAACAAATAAGTTTGTATTTTATAATAAAACTAATTATTTAAAGTACTACAATACCGTAAAATTAGATAATAAATTAAAAGTTCGGTTAATTCGGTTAAACCGATAACCAAAAAAATATATTTTACAAACCGAATTCAAACCGATTTAATTTTAAAACTGAAATGAACCGGTTTGGTCAGTTAATCCGGTTTGAACCGAATTTTGCTCACCCCTACATATATCAATTAAAACATGGATACTGACCAAATACAAATATTAAAATAAGGTGGTTCAAGCTAAATAGGTTTGGATATTCAAATAGGTGGAAATTAGGGACACATCTCTCTTTCTAAAAAGTTATTTTATATTGCTTCATTTTAAAAATTGTTTTATACATCCTCTTTCTTATAGTTTTTTTAATGTTTCATTGTCAAATTTGAAAGTGAGAGGAAACATGTATTATATGTGGTAATTAATTGTGGAAAATAATGACATGAACAAATGCTAGTGTTAATAAAATCACCAAAATAACCTTCCACATTATGCCTGTTTATCTGAAAATAGAGGTGTATTTTACAAACAAGAATCAGGATGGATCTAAAGCTTAAATTTTAATAATTATAAGGATGCACCCTTAAATTATGCTCAAACCAAAGCAATTATTATTTGATGATTTTGGTTGAGCAGGTAGTGCACATTCGTTGTCGTGATTATATGTGAAATGCTTTGAGCATTAGCTATATACTTTCAATCTTTAATTTATTACACTTATCGATCCATCTGATTAAGTAGCGTCCAAGAATGGTGCAACTACAATTGTTAAGACATCAAGTTGATATCATTCTTAATTTCAAAGAATTATCATGTACTATATTTAAACAAACAATAGCTAATGTGGTTCTGGCCCACATTGAATCATAGAATCAGACAACTAGTTGACATAATAATTGAAGTGCATCCATATTCAATTGTCGAGAAATACATAAAGTTGAGTTCTTTCCATATTTTAAGTAAATAAATGGAGTTGTATAGAACACTTATTTGTTTTCCTTTATTTACTCTTTTTACACAAACATAAGTCTATTTTTTTTCTTCAGTAGTTCCTCCATCAAGAATTAGATATCCACGTGTTATTTTGCAATTATTGGTCTAGATTATCGTTTTAATATGTACAGTTGTTTAAGATCCATAATTTATTGTACATTTTTGTTTCTATGTGGTCTTCTTTTATTGCTCGCAAAAGTTATGTGTTCCCTTTTTTACTTTAACTGTATCGACACATAAACATATAATTAATTTTTAAATTTTCTCGGATGTCTTTTGCAATTTTATATGATTGGACACACATATATAACCAATATTGTAACACCCCACCTCCGCCAGTACCACTCTTGCAAGGGCACTGACTTTGGAGGGGCGTTTGAATCAGGTAAACATGCATAATGATATATCAAGGCAGAACAAGAACATATGTATATATGTAAACAGAGTAAATAAGATAAGTAAAACAGCGGAAGATTTCAAACCATTTCAAAACAAGTCTGGTACAACATAATGTCAACTTTCCAAATACACAAGTCTAGATAAAAACAACATTACTGAAAAACTGAAATACATAAGTACTATCCCCAAAATAAGTGATAACCATAGCTAGCTTCATGTCAAGACCGTACATGAGCTAAAATCCCACAAGCAAGCGATCAGAAATCCAAGCTAAGCTCCAATATTCCCTCCCTGAGAACCTGGGGGGGAACGGAAGAAAAGAGGCGAAAGAAATCAGGTCAGTCAAAAAGACTGAGTAAGCCCTACTACAATCAATGTAAACTGATAAAGTTAACTGGTATGAGAAGCAGGTATGATCATAAGGATAACAACATACTAGCATGATGATTAACTAACAAGGTAGATAAAGGTGTCATCGCATAATCAGGTTTAAGGTTTTGCACCACAGGTGTACTAGCAAACTAACATGACTTGAATAAACAAGTATTGATCCCTTGGCCCAATAACATGAAATGACCCTAATACAAGGTCCAACCAAACGGTCTAGTCGATCGGCTCCCTATAAGCCTAACTCATCACGTGTTGGTGTCCATACGGCCCAAACATAATTGTAGTCAGACTGTGCAGGGTCTCCCGTCGGGTGTATCAAGCCCTAGGGTGTCAACCCCTGGACACCATAAACATGCGTGCACAGTCTCGATCTACTGGTACCCGTGCATGTTTTCCCCGGCTTCGGACTGTGTGCACGACCATAGTCCGCCCGGAACTACACCGGCGTACCCTTCTGCCGTCGCTTTTGGTCTCTTACCTCAAGTCCAGTAATTGTGCCCCCTACCCTAGCCTAGACCCTAGGGCCTTAATGATACAAACTTGGGATTACTGCTGGAGTGGACCCCCATTGCTAGGATTTTTCTAGTGGGTTAAGTACGGTTTAACCCTCTTGCTAATCATGGATTAACTTGGTTAAGTGTAACGATGAGTTCACGACTTAACCTTGATTAATCTACCAAGCCCAAATTGGTTAAGTATTAAGTGGACCATGACTTAACCCTAATCACGAGGCATTAATTAATTTAATGCGCCTTAACCTCTCACATTAGACCTTGTTGTGGTTACTAGTTAAGCCGGGCGGGTCCGGGTAGCTTTACACCACAACTTGGTCTAACCTCGGGTTCAAGGTACAACATGGCCAACTTCTCACATTGGGTCCTATTGTTTGTAGCAACTAGTTAAGCCGGTCGGTTCCGGGTAGGTTTACGCTACAAACTCAACCCAACCTCGAGTTGGTCACACTTATCTTTTCTAAGTGTCATGTCCATCATGTTTCCAAAACATGTTACAAATTTTCAAGCAATTGGGTAGACCTAACTTAATAGGTAAATTCCCAATGGGTAGACCTAACTTAATAGGTAAATTCCCAATCTTATGTTTTTATGTCTTTTAAGTTTACCCAACCCAAAACGCAATCCCATCGCTTATATCACAATAGCGCATAAAGGATAGAAAGAGGGAACTTGGCATAATCACGACATAAAGGTGTTGAAGCCACAAGTTTAACATGGTGGCATATATGTTCATATACTTGCATATTACATTTTTAGGCCTCAAAAGCATGCACAAAACCAAACTTGGTATATTGGTGATACATGGTGCTAAATGACATGTAGAAATGGCCATAAGTTCGCATTTAGCCTCACGTGCAAGTTATCATAAGGGATATGATAACTTACATGTTGCCAAAATGCAACCTTTAGCATAAAGCTTGAAGCTTTATGTTCATATACTCAAGATGAGCTTGCATAACATGATAACATGAACAAAATGATCATCCCAAACTTGCATAACCATAACATAGCAAACTTGCATAACATAACATGGCAAACTTGCATATAAATTTGCATATCATAACATGATAAACTTGCATATCATAACATGATAAACTTGCATATCATAACATGGCAAACTTGCATATAAACTTGCATATCATAACATATCAAACTTGCATAACATGACTTAGTAAACTTGCATATCATGGCAAACTTGCATATCATACATTTAACTTTAGAGTTTAAGTATGAAAGTAGAATAGGGCTTACAATGCTTATGAAGACACAAAAATATGACAAAGCCCTTATGCAATCAATTAGACCCAAAATGCAAGCTTTAATAGAAAACCCTTGAGCCAAAATGATCAAAACTCTTGCTTTATGATGCAAATATAGAAACTTGACTTGAATGCAAGCTAATGATGCTCATACAAGCTTGAAAACACTTGTATGCATGGAAAATCTCTCATAGAAATTTATTTAGGAATTTTATGAAGAGAGTGGAGGCCATGAGAGGATTGATTTTGCCATAGTTTAGTTGTATGAATGAATAATGATGATTTAGGTTTAGGTTAGGGCCTTATTTATAGAGATTAGGACTAGTTTTAGCCTTAGGATTAAACCCTAGTTCCAATCTCAGCCCTTAAAACCGAATCTGGCCCCCAAGCTCAACACAAACCCAAAATGGTGCACCAGGCAAAACTGCCCGGCTGGACCAAGTCGACAGCCAAGTCGACAGGGCTGTCGACTTGGGTCCAACCAAGTCGACTCCCAAGTCGACAGGGCTGTCGACTTGGGTACTCTGGCGGGAATTTTCCCGCCTGGCCCAATCTGACCTAATTTTCCAAATTCAAACTTGAATTTGAAATCTGTTTTTACTTTTAAATTTTCTGAAAACTTCGTTGGGCCTTAATCGGGTCATACGGACTCCGATTTTCGAAAACTCGGACTCTATTTCGCGTATTTTTCCGAGACGAACGCAATGGCATAGCCCGTTTCCCTTGATTCAGATTTTAGAATTAAATTCTGCCTCGATTTATGTTATAACAGGTTATTGAAAATACGGGTTGTTACATTCTCCCCTCCTTAAAGGATTTCGTCCCCGAAATCTTCAAGTTGGGAAGAACGTATCCTACCATCCAACATCCATCTACTCAAAACATCATCCACGAGCAATCATTGTCCTTACAAGATTCTAAATGTTGTATGAACATATGCAAAGGTGTGTGTATATGTACTTATCTAATGCAAATATCATCAATGCAAATTATGTTAGTGAGATGAATCCATATGTATGCAATTCCTAACATAATGTATAACATCTATATGTGTGCACATAACATACATCCATATGCAACATCCATGTGATAACACAAAAATTTTCATCCATGAATAAGCGTAAACACTCATGCATATGCAATATGAGGAGTGTGTGAGCCGATCTAGTGCCTAACGTGTATAATGCATCCACGAGTAACCACTTGCAAACACTTGCAACCACTTTCAACCATCAAGCATAACATGTTTCAAACACATGTTTCATCCAAAGGGTTTCTACCTAAGGTTCTCATGACAAGATTAACATGATAAACTAGATAATCAAGACAAACATGGATAGCAAAAGATATGCTACAAAGAGATCGGGAAGATAAGCAGGATATACTCCTTTCGGATTACAAGAAATCCCTTCCTAACCCAACCCCAATCCTATAAAAGCCCAAAAGGTTTAGTCAACCTAACGGACCCCTTATGGAGTTTACAATAGAAATGGGATCGAGAATGGGACCGAGAGGATATACGTAAAAGATAACATGCGAGTAAGTTCCACAGGAAAACAAGGATCGAGGATATGCTCTTAAAAAGAGATATGATGCGCGTATCTAGCCTTCAGTCTTCTAAGTCACGTTTTCTTGAGCTTAACTCCACTGTGCTTTGGCCGTCTTTTACCTCATGATTTCTTAACTCTTATTTCCAAATATGAGTTGGAACCCATTTCATTGTCGCCTCTCGTCTTCCTTTTTCACTTACTCTTCTATCATACTTGGCTTAAACATAACTATGACCTCATGGTTTCATGCAAGCTCTCCAAAATTCACCAGTGAATCCTGGATCTCGTTTACTTACTATAAAGTATTCCATGCAGCAGAACTTTTCTTGAAAATACCAATCCACGTTGCCAATTGCTCTTACTAACATGATTTTCTATAACTCATGCTTGAACGAAATGAACCATCCGCCTGTGAATGATAGGCCGTACTTAGATTCAGTTGCTTGTTCATGCCTTGCCGTAGACTATCCCAAAACTGGCTAGTGAAGATTGAGTCATGGTTACTAACTAAACTTTAGGGAACCCCGTGCAACCGCTTTATTTCTTGAAAGTAAACTGTCGCTAGCTATGATGTAGTCCTTTCGCTCTTTACCGGAGTGAAATGAGCACTCTTCGTGAGTCTACCTACTATGACCCACATGCTCTTATTCCCTTTCTTGATCTGGGAAGTCCATCCATGAAATCCTTCGTGACGCTTTACTACTTCCATTGCGGGGACCTCCAATGGATGTAATAGCCCACCGGGCTTCTTATGACTCGGCCTTAATCTGTTGGCACAACATGTACCTTGGGACAAACTCGGCCACCTCCTCGGGTGATGTGCATCTTCAAGAACCTTCTTTCTCTCATCGCGTCTTAGCCATCCCTTGTCATCTATAGCGAGGTGACTTACCATCTCGCCTCGAATCAACTTGTCCATGATCTCGACTAACTGCGGGTCTTCTTTCTGCGAAGTCCCTACTTGATCCAGAAGGGTAGGTCTAAGCTCAAGGGACGCTAATTAACTAATTAAACTGAGAGAACTTCTTACTTCAGTTGCATTCCTTGGAGTCTTCCAATCCTGAACTGCAACTACCTTAGCGGGATCCACCACTAAGCCTTGCTTAGAAACTATGTGCCCAAGAAATCTAACTCCTTTTTCTCCAAAATGACATTTGGAGGACTTGGCTTTCAACTGATGCGCTCTAAGCGTATCCATCACCTCCTTGAGATGTCTAGGATGTTCTTCCTCGTTCTTTAAGAAAGTCAGGATATCGTCTACAAAGACTACCACAAACTCGTTCAGGAACTCCCTAGACACCCTACTCATCAAGTCCACGAAGTAGGCGGGTGCATTAGTCAAACCGAATGGCATGACCAGCCATTCTAAGAATCCATCTGGAGTCCTGAACGCAGTTTTGTCTATACTATCCTCAGCTACTCTGAGCTGATGGAATCCAGTAGCAGGATCAAGAGAAAACAGATGTTCCTACAAGCTGAACAAATCATCGATCCTTGGTAATGGTTGTCTATTCTCTTTGTTTAACTCACGATAATCAACACACGGGCGAAGCGAACTGTCCACATTAGTAGCGAATACTACTAGAGCACCCTCTTCGGAAATGCTTCATCGTATGAAGTTCTTCTCAAGCAACTCCTTGACTTGCTTACTTAGCTCCCGTCTTGCGGGACCATGTGCCTAACCGGCCATGAAACTATCTTGGCGTTATCAACCAGTTAAATGCGGAAATCTATCTCTCGTTTAGGGGTAACCCCCTTCACTTCACCCAAGATATCAGGATATTCTCGGACCACCCTCACCGATTGCAAACTATCGATAGACGAGTTGAGGGATTCAAGATAACACAACATGACAGGACCCATAGGGTTACTAGAAATTTTTAGGGTATTACCGAGGCGAGTCATGAGCCTCACAACCCTATGCTCAAAAATCAAGGATGGCTCCAAAACTGGACAACCCATCCATGCCCAAAATCAACCCATACCCCATGAAACCGAGAATATAAGCATCACACGAGAACTCTACACTAAGATAGAGATTTTCAAATCCACGTAGATAATAGACAAATGGGCGGAAACCCCAATTGGATTTGAAACACACACGGGATCATTAACTAGACTAGTACTTAGGTGCAAACTTTCAACTAGATCAGATGAAACAACTATGCGATGTGCCAGAATCAAACAAAGTACAAACAGGAAAATCAGAAATGTAAACAAGACTTCCAACAGAAACACTACCTCGATCATGAGCTGAAAGAACGATGTTGAGGGGATGAACTCGCCCTCCAGATGGTCTTGCACACTGAGTCTGACCTTGCCCTTGCTTCTTCGGGCAATCTTTGCTGAAATGTCCAAACTCACCACAACGATAGCATTCACCACTCTTCCTTTTCCTCTTCTTACAATCCTTAATAAGATGCCCAACTGAACCGCAATAATGGCACTTCCCCTTGTTGCCTTGACTCTTGTTCTTGTTCTTATTGCCTTGACTGCTCTGACCGCTTGGATTACCCTAATTTCCTTTCCACTGGGAATCAGTCTTCTTGGCTTGAGTATCATTCATCTTGATCTCCTTCTTGTCACTCCTATTCTCTTCATTGAGTAGGGCCATATTCACCAAACTCTCGAAAGTTGCCCCCAAGGGTATATGAGTCAGGGCTAAACCATGTAATGGCTCGTTTAATCCTAGAGCAAAGTATAGGGCCTTTTTCTGAGCTGTGTTAACCAAGTCCAAACCGACCTGAGCCAGTTGATTAAACTTATCTATGTATTCCCTAATAGTCATGTCCCCTTGCTTCAGTGATAGGAATCTTAGTCCAAACTTTCCCCGGAAGTCATCCCAAGTCTCAATTGGCCTAGTAGCGGTGGTGACCACCCACCAACGTGCAGCTTCTTCCTTTAGCAACCACACTGCCAATAAAACCTTCCTACGGTCATCTATATCAAAGGAGGCAAAAAGATCTTCGGTTTCTTTCAACCAATTCCTTGCCTCTACATAAGTCTCGGTTCCAATGAAATTCTTGCAACCCATCGCCTTAAAGTCCTTGCAAATCTCTACGAAGTCAGCTTGAGGATGCCGAGGGGGAGGAGGAAGAGGAACCTCAGCGACAGGAGGAGGAGGAACATCAGCGACAGGAGGAGGAGGAACATCTGCGGGGCCGGCTTCGGTCGCCCTAGCCTCCAAAAGTCTCCTATACCAAACAGGTACGTGTACTCCCTCTGGAATAGCGAAGTTATCGGCCATACTGAAAACGAAGAAAAAGGATAGATTCAGAATGGAGAAAAACGAAGGAATTTTGCTAATGGCTTTTTAGGGAATAGCCTTTAAAATAAACTAGACTTTTCTTTGGAAAATACTTTATACTTGGTTTTGAAAATAGTTTTTCAAAAAGTTTAAAAAAAACCTTTTTGTTCCTTCTCGTAAACCATATGCTCTGATACCAAATGTAACACCCCACCTCCGCCAGTACCACTCTTGCAAGGGCACTGACTTTGGAGGGGCGTTTGAATCAGGTAAACATGCATAATGATATATCAAGGCAGAACAAGAACATATGTATATATGTAAACAGAGTAAATAAGATAAGTAAAACAACGGAAGATTTCAAACCATTTCAAAACAAGTCTGGTACAACATAATGTCAACTTTCCAAATACACAAGTCTAGATAAAAACAACATTACTGAAAAACTGAAATACATAAGTACTATCCCCAAAATAAGTGATAACCATAGCTAGCTTCATGTCAAGACCGTACATGAGCTAAAATCCCACAAGCAAGCGATCAGAAATCTAAGCTAAGCTCCAATATTCCCTCCCTGAGAACCTAGAGGGGGGAACGGAAGAAAAGAGGCGAAAGAAAACAGGTCAGTCAAAAAGACTGAGTAAGCCCTACTACAATCAATGTAAACTGATAAAGTTAACTGGTATGAGAAGCAGGTATGATCATAAGGATAACAACATACTAGCATGATGATTAACTAACAAGGTAGATAAAGGTGTCATCGCATAATCAGGATTAAGGTTTTGCACCACAGGTGTACTAGCAAACTAACATGACTTGAATAAACAAGTATTGATCCCTTGGCCCAAGCTTTGGCCCAATAACATGAAATGACCCTAATACAAGGTCCAACCAAACGGTCTAGTCGATCGGCTCCCTATAAGCCTAACTCGTCACGTGTTGGTGTCCATACGGCCCAAACATAATTGTAGTCAGACTGTGCAGGGTCTCCCGTCGGGTGTATCAAGCCCTAGGGTGTCAACCCCTGGACACCATAAACATGCGTGCACAGTCTCGATCTACTGGTACCCGTGCATGTTTTCCCCGGCTTCGGACTGTGTGCACGACCATAGTCCGCCCGGAACTACACCGGCGTACCCTTCTACCGTCGCTTTTGGTCTCTTACCTCAAGTCCAGTAATTGTGCCCCCTACCCTAGCCTAGACCCTAGGGCCTTAATGATACAAACTTGGGATTACTGCTGGAGTGGACCCCCATTGCTAGGATTTTTCTAGTGGGTTAAGTACGGTTTAACCCTCTTGCTAATCATGGATTAACTTGGTTAAGTGTAACGATGAGTTCACGACTTAACCCTGATTAATCTACCAAGCCCAAATTGGTTAAGTATTAAGTGGACCATGACTTAACCCTAATCACGAGGCATTAATTAATTTAATGCGCCTTAACCTCTCACATTAGACCTTGTTGTGGTTACTAGTTAAGCCGGGCGGGTCCGGGTAGCTTTACACCACAACTTGGTCTAACCTCGGGTTCAAGGTACAACATGGCCAACTTCTCACATTGGGTCCTATTGTTTGTAGCAACTAGTTAAGCCGGTCGGTTCCGGGTAGGTTTACGCTACAAACTCAACCCAACCTCGAGTTGGTCACACTTATCTTTTCTAAGTGTCATGTCCATCATGTTTCCAAAACATGTTACAAATTTTCAAGCAATTGGGTAGACCTAACTTAATAGGTAAATTCCCAATGGGTAGACCTAACTTAATAGGTAAATTCCCAATCTTATGTTTTTATGTCTTTTAAGTTTACCCAACCCAAAACGCAATCCCATCGCTTACATATCGCAATAGCGCATAAAGGATAGAAAGAGGGAACTTGGCATAATCACGACATAAAGGTGTTGAAGCCACAAGTTTAACATGGTGGCATATATGTTCATATACTTGCATATTACATTTTTAGGCCTCAAAAGCATGCATAAAACCAAACTTGGCATATTGGTGATACATGGTGCTAAATGACATGTAGAAATGGCCATAAGTTCGCATTTAGCCTCACGTGCAAGTTATCATAAGGGATATGATAACTTACATGTTGCCAAAATGCAACCTTTAGCATAAAGCTTGAAGCTTTATGTTCATATACTCAAGATGAGCCTGCATAACATGATAACATGAACAAAATGATCATCCCAAACTTGCATAACCATAACATAGCAAACTTGCATAACATAACATGGCAAACTTGCATATAAACTTGCATATCATAACATGATAAACTTGCATATCATAACATGATAAACTTGCATATCATAACATGGCAAACTTGCATATAAACTTGCATATCATAACATATCAAACTTGCATAACATGACTTAGTAAACTTGCATATCATGACAAACTTGCATATAAACTTGCATGTCATAACATATCAAACTTGCATAACATGACTTAGTAAACTTGCATATCATGGCAAACTTGCATATCATACATTTAACTTTAGAGTTTAAGTATGAAAGTAGAATAGGGCTTACAATGCTTATGAAGACACAAAAATATGACAAAGCCCTTATGCAATCAATTAGACCCAAAATGCAAGCTTTAATAGAAAAACCCTTGAGCCAAAATGATCAAAACTCTTGCTTTATGATGCAAATATAGAAACTTGACTTGAATGCAAGCTAATGATGCTCATACAAGCTTGAAAACACTTGTATGCATGGAAAATCTCTCATAGAAATTTATTTAGGAATTTTATGAAGAGAGTGGAGGCCATGAGAGGATTGATTTTGCCATAGTTTAGTTGTATGAATGAATAATGATGATTTAGGTTTAGGTTAGGGCCTTATTTATAGAGATTAGGACTAGTTTTAGCCTTAGGATTAAACCCTAGTTCCAATCTCAGCCCTTAAAACCGAATCTGGCCCCCAAGCTCAACACAAACCCAAAATAGTGCACCAGGCAAAACTGCCCGGCTGGACCAAGTCGACAGCCAAGTCGACAGGGCTGTCGACTTGGGTCCAACCAAGTCGACTCCCAAGTCGACAGGGCTGTCGACTTGGGTACTCTGGCGGGAATTTTCCCACCTGGCCCAATCTGACCTAATTTTCCAAATTCAAACTTGAATATGAAATCTGTTTTTACTTTGAAATTTTCTGAAAACTTCGTTGGGCCTTAATCGGGTCATACGGACTCCGATTTTCGAAAACTCGGACTCTATTTCGCGTATTTTTCCGAGACGAACGCAATGGGATAGCCCGTTTCCCTTGATTCAGATTTTAGAATTAAATTCTGCCTCGATTTATGTTATAACAGGTTATTGAAAATACGGGTTGTTACAAATATTATCAAAACATTCCATTTGGACTTTGTTAGCCCCATCACATGAGTGTAATAATGTCATGTTATGTGTTTAGTAGTTTTGTTCACTGTATGGCTATTAAAAAACTATCCAACTCATTTATCCAGCCGAAATACCAAAAAAAAAAAAAGGGTTGGGTCAAACCCATTGAAATAAGTGGGCCTTTTGGCCAAACCCATTTAAATCACTTGATTACTTGG
This sequence comes from Allium sativum, assembly GCA_030737875.1. NCBI lineage: Eukaryota > Viridiplantae > Streptophyta > Magnoliopsida > Asparagales > Amaryllidaceae > Allium > Allium sativum. The sequence goes on from CM060925.1 coordinate 80,656,543, forward strand.
GTTATATGGTTCCAGCCGGTTTATTTTACTTTCAGCCATTTAACCCATATTTGTGTTTTATTCCCTCCTCTCACAATCGTACCTATATATATATATATATATATATATATATATATATATATATATGGCTTCTCCATGGATTTATACCTTCTTATAACAATTTCATTAGACAATTGCTTCAGTTTAGAATCGTTTAAAATTATGAGGGTTCCTACTGCTTCATCCATCTTCTTTTCAATTTCTAGAGTTTACGTTTCTTCTAATCGAGTGTGATGTTGCTTACTTCTTCATTTATTGTCTCCTCTGCTTCTTACCTAATCGATCCAATGGAAGTAGCCGTCGACCTCCTGCAAGCCGTTGTCGACTTCCTACTAGCTACATCTGGCCTTCGGCCAATTTAGGTAATTGGAAATTTGTATTAAAGAACCTTACTTGTAATTATTATAGGTAATACATGTTTGTTAGAAACCACTTTAAGCACCTTTTGTTGGAGAATGGAGTTTTGATGACAACAACCTTATTTCAATATTAATTGATTATAAAATATATACTAACATGTCTATATAGAATATATACACACACACACACATATGCAAGATTTATATACATGAATTATTACTGAAGATTGTACAGTTTAAAGATGTTAGAGGTTCAGAATTCAGAGATATTTGAAGACTCATGAGTATTCAATATTTCAAGAGTTCAAGATAAATATAGTTATAGAGTCTAGATTATGTAAGACTCTAAATAGCACTCCAGGTTCAAATTCAAATTAATTTCAAATTCTGATTTTCAAATTCTATTTTCAATCTCTTTCCTCTCAAATTTATTTTCTATTTTATTTTAAACTTATGTTTTATAAGTTTATACTTATAAATTTTATATACTTTATATTTATATAGTTTTAAACTCTATATTTTTTTTAAATATGTTTATATAGTTTATATTTATATTTATGTTTCTATGTGATTTTTTACTTTATAATGTTTATTTATAACGCTATATTTTAATAAAATAATTTCCAAAATTATATTTATATCAAAACACTTGAAAAATGTTCAAATTTCAATTTTGTACATACATATGTCGACATACATATATATACATGTCGACATATAACTGTCATCTTTTCAAAATTGAAAGGAAGTGTATTTTCACTATTTTTGACGGTTCTGAAGCGTTGCAGCCTTTCACACACTATAAAAAGTGCCTGATTTTGAATTTTTAATTACTTCTTCTTCTCCCTTTCAACTCTCCTCCATTACACCATTATTTTTCATTATTTTTATGATTTCTACACCTATAATCTGCTGAATTCAATTCTGTTTTCACTAATCTTCTTCTCTCTGCACTCTCTACTCATTACTCTCTGAATCAAGTGCTATTGAAGAGTTATAGGGCTGTTTGTAATAGTTTGGGTTGTGTAAAGGAATTGGTGGTATCCCTTGTAGCCGTGAAATAAAGGACGGGTAATCGGTGGCATCCCTTGTAGCCGTGAAATCAAGGAAGGTATACTTGATCTAGTGTGTGGGTGGAATCGGTGGTATCCCTTGTAGTCGTGAAATCAAGAAGATTGTAATTAGATATTGATATAGTAATAAAACTCTGCGCAATCCAGCGTTGCGTGGGACTGGACGTAGGATCAATTCCGAACCAGTATAAAATCCGGTGTGTTCTTTCCTATTCTGTACTTTACTTTTGTTTATCTTTGCATTTGTGTTTGATTTTGTGTCTATGATTGTTTCTGTGGTGTTTGATTCATATAGAACTTCATATAAGTTTAGATTTTGTTTACATTCTCAAAAAAACACTATTCACCCCCCTTTAGTGTTTGTTTTGCCTTAATGACCCATTCCACAATCCTGAACAATTGGTATGAGAGAAAGGTCTTTCATAAAGTTCATAATCCGATTTTTGAAAATAGTGATAATGGCAACCAACACTGGTACTAATAATAGTTCTTTTGTAGAGGGTCAGTCCACTGTCAGACCACCACTGTTTAATGGTAGTAATTATTCATATTGAGCATGTAGAATGAAAATATATTTATAGTCTGTGGGATTAGACACATGGAATAGTACACAAAATGAATTTGTTGAACCCACAACTGCTTTTACACAATGGACAAATGAACAAAAGGCTGTTGCACAAAGCAATTCCAAAGCTATGAATATGTTATTTTGTTCATTAGATAGGTTTGAGTTTAATAGGGTGTAAGTGTGTAAAACTGCTTATGAAATTTGGAGAACTTTACACGTTACTCATGAAGGAACTAGTAAAGTTAAATAAACTAAAATAGCAATGTTAGTTAATCAGCTTGAATTATTCAAAATGAACAAGAATGAGTCTATTTCGGATATGCATTGCAGATTTCAAGAGATAGTGCATTCACTAACAACACTTGGAAAAACTTATTCTGAAACTGATCAAGTCAGAAAAATATTAAGTTCATTAACTCCAGAATGGGATCAGAAAACTTTGGAAATTGAAGAAGCCAATGTTGTCAATGAAATAAAGATTGAGGAGTTAATCGGAAATTTGATGTCTTACGAAGTCCAATTACAGAAGAGAAAAGAAAACAGGCCAACTAAGAAGAAATATATTGCATTCGAAGCAACAACAAATGATTATTACTCGAGTAGTAAAGGTGATGAAGAAACGGCTCCTATGACAAGTCATTTTAGAAAATTTCTGAGATATAGGAGGAAAAATTATAACCAAGGAAGTTCAAGAAGTAATGATGGTCGATGTTATAACTGCAACAAACCAGGCCATATAAAAAAATGTGTCTATATCCAGATAAATCGACTCAAAAAATAGACAACATCAATTCGTCGAGAAAGAGAAAGAATACATACGCAGCAACGTTAGACGATTCAGATTCATCATCAAGTAATGAAGAGCCAGAAACCATAAATTCGAATATATGTTTTACGGCAATTCGGAGTTCAAAAAATTTCGAAGAAAAGGATCTAAAAACCGGGTACGCCTTAATTAATTTTCAATTTTATTTGGTTGAATGGTTGCTTTGATTTGAATTTAAAATTTTAAATTTGAAATTTGAAATTCAAATTCAAATTTTGAAATTTAAAATAATAATATAATAATAAATAACAAATAAAATAATAAAATAAATTATTTGTGTATTTGATAGGATTAGAATTATTCAGGAAATCGATAAACCTGAAATATAAATCACATTTCACAAAAATCAGATTTCCATTGATAATGAGTACATATGTCGACATATGTGTATATGTCGATATATTTGACCAGTAATTTGAAATTCAAAATTTGAATTTCAAAGGTTTAAACTTTCAAACTTTTCACCAACTCCCAAGGTCTAAAAAGGCGTTATTTAAATCTGAAAAGTTGTGCCTATTCAACTCATATCCATTCAATTTCTATATATACACCTATCCTTTCTACTTTTCATTCACAACTCAAATCAATATTCTTTATATCTATTCTCTTCAACATTATCAATTCAATGGCTTCCTCAAGTTCAACTCAGAAATTGAAGTTAACCAAAACCATCAAAGGTTATCTTCATAATGACAAAGAAGCTATCAAGGCTTATGTGAACTATGTAGCAAATGCTAAAGTTAACACGGGTGCTTTTGCCATCTTTAGCAAATTTCCATTCTATGATCTTACTTCTCTATTTCATCACAATGAAGTTCTAAGTCTAACCGATTCTTGTGATAACGACGAAGTGTGTTATCCCAAACTCGTCTAGATGTTCTATGCGAATCTTAATCGTGGATTTTACGAAGGCAACGAAGATCAATTTGGAGTAGCGTCAAAGGCACACAAATTGTTCTCGATGCCGAACTCTTAGGCACTATTCTAAATAGTAGTTGCACAGGCTCGGATTTTTCGGATTTCAAAATCGATGAAACCGATTTAGAAACCTACCATGATATATTTGAAGACGATGCTCCAATGGAGTTTAAAAATCGCTTGTTTCGTCCAAAAACAAGAATCGTAAACCTTCTCCTCCAACATACCATCATTCCCCGTTCCAGAAATTTCAACAATCCAACTCTCAAAGTCCAAAAGGCTCTCTTTGCTATTATGGGTAGTTATACTATCAATTGGGCTGACATGATTTTAAATGAAATTAAGCCCATAGAATTGTCTTTAAAAGAAAACACTCTCTACTATGGTGTTTATCTCATTCGTATCTTCAAACACTTTGGAGTTGATCTTCATGGAGAAGAGTTTGTGCCTAGAGAAGTGTTTGACTCATCAAACATACATCTCAAGCAAATTCCTCTCACTTTCAAGCCATATGAAATATTCGAAGCCAAACAAGCTCGAATGCAACAAGAACAAGCGCCGATGGAAGTCGAAGAAGAAGAAGAAACTTCTTTAGAAACTGTTGAGTGTCCAACCAACACTAGACGTATTTCCAAAGAGACGACTGTTACAAAATCAAGTCAAAATCGTCAACAATCAAAAGATGCATAAGAAGAACTTCTCCAAAATGACCAAGTTTATGGTCATTGCAAGCTTGGAATCTCACCTCCCTCGTCAGAAACTAGACTATCTAGTTTAATTTATCTCTATGTATTTGCTTATGTTTTGCTTTTAAATCTCGTATTTAGTGTGTCTTAATTAGTTGGATGTATTTGCTTTCTATTAAGTAATGAATGGAGTTTTATTTATGTTAAAATCATCTTTAAGTCTCTGTAAAAACTTTAGAATTAATTATAGTTTAATGTAAGTTCAAAAGATTCAAAATTCAAAATTCAAAAAAATTCAAAAAAATTATATAGCACATGTTGACATACATTTATGTATATGTCGACATATAACTGCCATATTTTCAAACTGTTTCAAAGTTTAAAATTAAATAACTACTCATGTCCATTCAAAATCCAACGAATTCCAGACCCTATTTAAGTCTATTTCTTCCAGAAAATTTCATTATTCTATTTCTCCTTCTCCCTTATTCATTTCTTATCAAATCCATGGCAAATCCAATTCATAATCTTAGTGAAAATCTCACTATGACAAAATAACTATATTACAACGTTTCATTTACAACTGGAATAAATAGACAGTTGTGACAGCTCTTATTTTACATCGCGGTAAAATATTTTGATTTCCCTCTCTTCTTTCCAACCGCTCGGTTTTGTATTCAATTAAAAGTAAACTTAGCCGCAATCTTTCCTAATCCTAAACCCTATCTCGCTCCCGTTGCTATTCACGAAACATGGCCGCTAAACCAAATCATGCTACTTCTTCCTCTTCGTCGTCGTGCAGTCACTTTCTTTAGCTGCCGCCAAGCTTAACCCTAACCCTATCTGCTCGATGCTAGTCTCTATTTCGCGTCGCTCATAGCTCGCCTTTGTTTCTCGCCTCCTGCCTCCATTTCTTGTCGCTCCCTGGTAATTTTTTCTTATTCAGTAAATTTGCTAAGTATTTATAAGTAATTTTGCTTGTTAGATAATGGAGCTACGATAATTCATGATTGAGTAGCGTAATGTCTTTAATTAGACAATAATTCTGCCAGAATCAAGAATATTTATTGTGCTCAACTACAAACCTATGTGAAACTTTATGATCATGTTTGAATGATATTAGCTCTGTGCAAACTATACAAAGTTTAGTGATCATTTTTATTGTACCCAATTAGGACATGTTTTTTTGTCAATAACTAAGACACCGTAATTTTTATAGATAAGTTGAATGATATTTCAAAAAAGAATTATTGGTTTTAGGTTATTTTTGGTGTTAAAATCCCTTTAGAGCAACACAGTCTTTAAATGATATGAAGTTTACTAACTTACATAATATGTGATTTATAAATGGATGAATGTGCATCCTTATCAATAAACTTCATACAGTTGATCATCTCTTCATCTGGTTCCTAAGCATTTTCTTGTCCTGATAATTTGAAAACCAAGAAAACTAAAGTATAAATTTCGCTATCTACAATGAACTATGCCAACATTTTAACTAAGAAAACAAATAGAAAAAAATGCAAGTAACCTATCTAGGAATAAAAGGCCTTAACACATATGTCTATTTTGCAAAATCCACAATTTCCGTCCCCATGTTCACAAGGTTCCATAGCAATAATATTATGCCAATTTTTAGCTCATACTCCGTATTCAAATACTTTATTAGAAAAGTCATCATATAGAATAAAACCAGGAAAACAAATGAACACAAAGAATAATCTAAATATGAATGACGATTCTGAGCGATCGAAAAACACTATATCTACCGCCAGCATCCTATCAGTGCTGACACAAGCTTAGGTAATGACTCAATTCTTGATGGAAAAAAAAAGGAAGAAGTGCCATATCAGGACCAGTAATGGCGAGGTTAGAGATGCCGCTGATTTGAAGTTCGTGTATCGCGCGTCCACTCCTGCTTATAGGAGAGTCAAAGAAAGTCCTTTGAGTTCTGATGCCATTTTCAAATGGAGTCATGCAAGGAAATTTAACCTTTTTATAGTAGTGCTTACAACAGTAAACTTCAGATTTATTATCGAAAAATTGATGAAGTATGGCCTGCTAATACAGTTGGTTTCTGGTTCATTCAAGATCAATAAGAAATTGGCTATTGCTTATGCATTTCCCAACTTTGCCTATTTTTGCTCTTTGCGCTTTTTTTGGTTGAAAAATTGGCATGGAGGAAGTTGATTTCCAACACGGTAAGTTCTTAGTGTTTAATCACTCAAAAAGCTTGCTTTTTACAAATGTCTTGGCTTGTTTCCTCAAGTAATCTTTTGCTCTATGATGTCAACTCCTTAGAACTTTAGTAATCGCCAAACCGAATACATATGCACCTACACCTGCGCGTGCCTTATAGTCGTGTAATTAAATGTTTAAGGTACTTGTGAATTTCAATCATTCGTTCTCTTTAGTTCATTCTCTTTAGTTGTGGAACATTTTAGTTATAAATTGATGAATTTTGAAGACATATTAGTTGTAGCTCAAGTTCAAAATTAGTTCAAAATTTTATATGTTATGTTCATTGTAATGTCTACCAGTTTATTTTCTTTGTTTTTTAATGATATACAGAGATCCATTCGTAGTTAGCAGTTCTTCATTTGTGACTATCTATAACACTTACCATTTATATCTGTCAGGTAACAACCTTCCCCCATATCATACACAACTCCTCTCTAAGAGCTCCACACAAATATATATATATATATATATATATATATATTTACCACATTTCAACATATTAGTTAAATATATTATTCTCTAGAATATTACTGATGCGTTTATTTTATTGTCTTATTGTATATTCAATTAAATATGATCCATATATGTGTTAGCCTACTTTGTGAACTAGGCAACACAAAGTCAAGATGTTAAGCATTGAAGAGCATTTTTAATTAGAAGACTTCGGTTCGGATCGGAGAGACCATCACTACTCAGATCGGAGAAGACACTACAGCCTAGATCGGACAGCTGCAATCATTCGGGTCGGGTCAAAGCAACGTATCGGTTCGGATCGGATAAAGTCTTCTGTTCGGATCGGTGAGCTATTGCTGTTGAAAACAAAGAGCGCATGTTCGGATCGGAGGGCAGTCTTCTTCAAGATGGATCGGAAAGCCACCCAATTGCTACAGAGATGGGTCGAAGCGGAGCAGAATAAAGAGAAGAGAGAATTGTCACCAAGTCAATCCGGGTCGGATCGGATATCCCGATCCGAACCCCTGGTATATATACCTCCGACCCGAACCCATTTTCCATATCGTTCCCCTGCATAAGCGCCTGGATATCCGGATCGGCTATGACCAGTTCCTGCCCATAACGTTCATTACTCTGATGCGTTGTCAACACAGTAATCCATCCGAACCCGAGGCTAATGGGATGGATGACACGTGGCTCCGATCCGGATCGGGCTCTGAGCAAATTCACACCTATAAATACCCCGTCTGGATACAAAGAAAGGGATTTTTTTGTAGCATTTGGAGAATTCAACTACCTCCATAATCCGAATTCCAGTACCCCCGGAGAATCCAAATCTTCTTTCATTATTTGTTTTAGTCAATTGAGTGAATATAAGTGAGTTGTGAGTGGAATCGAGTGAATATTTCATTGTATTTGCAACTGAATCATTGAATATAGTGAAAGATAAGTGGACGTAGGCATTTCTTCGCCGAACCACTATAAATCATGTGTGTTCATTTTCATTTTGATTTCATTTCATTTGCTTTTAATCAATTTGGGTGTTAGAACCACTTTTTGGTCTAACATTTTGGTGCTTTCACCGAGAACCTCATCTGAATTCTTTATTTTCCGGGATTTCATTCTACTTTTTGGACCGTTGAGTTCAAAGAAGTTAATCCTTAAGTTTCTACGCTCTTTTATATTTGTTGAAGTGATTGTCAAAGAATCATGGCCAAAGGAAAAGGCAAAGAAGTTCAATCTGGTCGAGGAAATGGAGCTGGCGAAGATCAGCAAAATGCGGTTGTAACAAGGTCTCGTGGGCAGAGTTCAGCAGCAGGAAGAACCAATGCAGGAAATCCGAGCCGCCTACAGGGGGAAAGCTCCGATCCGATCCGGGTAGGAGATTCTGAAGCAGTGCATTCCCCCAATCTGAACCGACCCGAGCAGCTTGCCACGTACCGACCCGACCAGACTCCCCAGCTCCGAACCGACCCGACCTCCTATCTCTGATCCGATCCGACGCTTGGTGAAGCTGGGACCTCCACTCGAGTCCCTACGAATGCTCCGATTCCAGCCACCAGGGTTAGTGATCAGGTCAATCCATCTGCGCCCATCACTCAAGGAGATTTCTCGCGCTTACTTGACATGCTTGAGAGCACAAGGGAGGCTATGAAAGTCCACGAGCGCACTAATCTCATGATGCAGGAAAATATGAGGCTCATGAGTCGGGAGATTAGTGAACTCCGTCGACAGAGAACTCCATCGCCGGTTCGTCACACACCAGTGGATCAATCTTCATCTTCTGAGGAAGAGCGGCCCCGTGAACGAAGGCCGCTCGAACGACCTCAGAATGTGGAGCAGCTGACATTTGGATCTTTGGGATCTCGTGAGGATATTGCACGAGCACTAGGAAACAATGACCCCACTCGGGGGCAAAGACTCCAGTCCCCTCCTTCCGAGATCGACCGGGAGCGCAGGGAACGGAATCGAGCAGAAGCAGCTCGAAGAAGAAGGGCATCTCCTGAAGAAGAGCCCAGAAGGAACTCGGATACTAGGGCCAGGGAACCTGAGCGGCCCCTAACTAATGCTGGTGTGCAGGCAATGGTTCGCCAGATCATGTCCGAGAGCCGGAACTATACAAATGAAGATTATGGCATTTAGCGAAGCCATACTCCTTTCACCGACGATATCCTCGACTTCCAATTTCCCCGACGCTTTAACTTGCCACAGATGGACAAGTACAACGGAAGGACTGATCCGGGACAGCATTTGATGCGATACTCGTGGCTCATGAATGCTGCTGCTGCCCCTGATGAAGTGAAGTGCAAAGCATTCCCAATCTACTTAGAAGATGTGGCGTTGTTCTGGTTTACCCGACTTCCTCCTCGTTCGATTTCGAATTACAAGGAACTAAGCGAGCGTTTTATGAACCAGTTCCGACTCCATGCCCGAAAGTCCAAAAGTGTTATTGAATTATTGAGAATCAAGCAGGCACCAGGAGAATCTTTGAGGGCATATCTTGACCGTTTTAACCAAGCTGTGACCGAGGTCAGTGACCCGCATGAGCCCACTATTCTGATGGCATTGAAGGAAGGAGTCGATCCTGAATCTGAGTTTGGAGATTACCTTTCTGGGAAAACACCCTCCACAAGAGAGATATTCTACGAAAAAGCCGATATTTATCTAAGGCGAGAGGAGGCCAGGGCAAACCGAAAGAGAAAGTCTGAGACGGCTTCAAAAGAAAATGTGCAGAGTAATATCGCCGTGAAGCAGTCTGGGGAAAGTTCTGGCAAGGTTGAAGTAAATGTGGGAAGCAAGGGTGGAAACAACAATGCTGGAAGCGGGGGTAACAACAACAATAACCGTAATCCGAACGGTAACAGAAGAAACAGAAATAGGGGAAGTGATCCTAACAAAAGACCCCGATTCCAGACCTACGAGAATTATACACCATTGAACGACACCCTGGAGAATATTTACCTGGATACATACAATGTGTTACAGTACAAAAGACCGCCACCTCGTGATTCGACCGAGAAAGAAATGGCGACAGGGAAATTTTGTTTGTTTCATGGAACTCATGGGCATTCAACCAATGAATGTCGGCATTTGAGGGATTTGATTGAGAAGCTGCTGCGTGAAGGGAAGTTGGATGAATACAAAGTTGCCCCGAGGGACAGGGGGCAAGGAGAGCAAGCTCCAAAACAGATTCTACCTGCTCCCAAGCCTACAGCGCAGCAGAAAGGTAAAGGAATTGTTATCAACTCCATAGTGGGCGGACCTCACCCGACAATCCGAAGTTTCAGATCAATGGATCAATATGTAAATGCTGCCAAGCACCTAGATGTAAATGAAGGTGATGATTTGGAAGATATCACCCCCATAAAACAACAGAAGACCATGTTTGACGACGTGGTATTCCGCAGCCGAGACAATACTGGGATCCAATCACCCACTGATGATCCGTTGGTTATTACTACCACTATTGGGCCGGCATTGGTCCATAAGGTATTAGTAGACAACGGAAGTTCTGTCAATATTTTATTTAAAAAGTCATTCGATCAGATGAAGCTTGAATCTGAAGATTTGAAGCCATGTGAAGGATGGATCAGAGGCTTCAACGGGGCGTCAACAGCTCCCATGGGATACATAGAATTGCCCGTGACCTTGGGGCAAGGAGAACGCAGAAGAGTGCGGATGCTTCAGTTCGTAGTATTGGACGTAGATTCGCCTTATAATGCATTTTAGGGGAGGCCTACCCTTGCTGAATTCAGAGTTTGTATCGCCCCTTGGTGTTTATTACTTAAGTTCCCAACCGAAGCTGGAACTGGAGTAATGAGAGGGGATCAAGTTTCCGGACGGGCCTGCTATGTGGCCGAATTAAAGATGTTGATGAAAGGACTTAACGTTGAGAGTAAAGATGCCTCGTCTCCCTCAAAGGGGGGCTCGGCATAGCAATTAGAGAGATTGACCCCGAAGGAGTTGCCCAAAGGAACGCCTGAAGACCTGGATCCCAGAAAAGACGAGGAACCAGAGGCTAGGAATGCAACTCCTAATGAAACGACAGTGGAAATTTCCATTGATGAAGCTGATCCGACAAAAGTTTTGAAGATTGGTTCTCAATTGGATCCACGTCGAGCCAAAGAACTAACGGACTTCTTGAAGGCAAACTTAAACGTGTTTGCCTGGACCCACGCTGACATGTGTGGGATATCGCCATCCATTATAAGTCACAAATTGAATGTAAACCCGAAACATCCGCCTGTGAAGCAAAAGAGACGCATGCTGGGCCCAGAGAGGTCGGCTGCTCTCAAAGAGGAAGTGGATAAGTTGAAGCAGAATGGATTTATTCGAGATTCGACATATCCCGACTGGATATCGAATCCCGTCTTGGTAAAGAAGCCGAATGGAAAGTGGCGGACATGTATTGATTTTTCAGATTTGAACAAGGCCTGCCCTAAAGATAGTTTCCCACTTCCCAGAATTGACCAGCTTGTAGACTCGACAGCAGGTCATGAACTTCTCTCTTTCAAGGATGTGTATTCTGGGTACAACCAAATTCCTATGCACGTGCCAGACCAAGAACATACGAGCTTCATTACAAATTTGGGATTGTATTGTTATGTCGTAATGCCATTTGGATTGAAAAACGCTGGAGCCACTTATCAGCGCTTGGTGAACAGAATGTTTTATAATCAAATAGGAAAGACTATGGAAGTTTATGTGGATGATATGCTTGTCAAATCGAAACAGTCCTCCAGCCATACGCAAGACTTGGCGGAAATGTTTGGTATCCTGCGAAAGTATCGGATGAAATTGAATCCTCTGAAATGCTCATTTGGAGTGGCATCGGGAAAGTTCCTTGGCTTCATTGTGAGCTCCCGAGGAATAGAAATCAACCCTAGCCAGATAGCAGCGATTAGAAATATCGAAGAGCCGAAGAGAATTAAAGACGTCCAAAGTCTCGCAGGGAAAGTAGCGGCGCTGAGTAGATTCATCTCCAAAGCCACAGACAAATGCGTTCCGTTTTTTGATCTAATTAAAAGGGAAAAGAAAAACTTCGAGTGGACTCCGGACTGTGTTGAGGCCTTTCGAAATTTATTGGAACTGCTAGAGAAACCGCCGATTTTGTCAAAGTCAGTGGATCATGAAGAATTGTTTGTTTACTTGGCAGTCTCGGCTCACGCCGTTAGCACAGCCTTGGTTCGAGAAGAAGACAAAGTACAAAGGCCAGTGTATTATGTAAGCTAGAAATTAGCAGCGGCAGAGCGCAACTATCCAAAGATTGAGAAGCTTTCTTATAGCCTCCTAATCGCATCCCGAAAACTTCGTCACTATTTCCAAGCTCATCCAATAATCATATACACCGACCAGCCCTTGAGGCAGGTGCTGCAGAGACCCGAAGCGTCGGGAAGGTTGATCAAATGGAATATAGAATTAAGTCAGTTTGATTTAAATTTTCAACCATGAAAGTCGATCAGGGGGCAAGCTCTGGCAGACTTTATTGCGGAGTTCACCATCCCAGAGGAGGAAGTAATCGATGACAGAGTGATTAAGACCGAGGATGAGTTAAAGATAGATTCGTGGAAACTATACACAGATGGAGCCAAGAACGACCGAAGGTCCGGAGCTGGAATCGTTTTAGTCACTCCCGAAAGACGGTCGTTATATTCCGCCCTGCGATTAGAATTTTCGGCAACTAACAATGACTCTGAATATGAAGCCTTGATTGCCGGGCTAAAGCTTGCTAAAGACCTCGGAGTAAAAATGTTAGACATATTCTGTGACTCTAAAATCGTTGTTTGCCAAGTGCGAGAGGAATTTGTGGCTCGGGGGCCTCGACTTATCGCTTACCTCAGGAAAGTGAGGGAGCTATTGAGTAGCTTGGAGCGGTACAACATAACACATATCCCAAGAGCTGAAAACCAGAAGGCAGATAGGCTGGCAAAGCTAGCTAGTTCCGACAATCCAGAAGGGACTGAAATAATTCCAATTGAAATGTTGGAATCGCCAAGCTTTGAGTCAATGGAAATTGAGTTCGCTTTTGAAGCGGCACCGGAGAAGGAGTCGTGGATGACTCCAATTAAGAACTTCCTTAAGGATGGAACACTCCCGTCAAAGAAGAGTGAAAGAAGGGCTGTAGTTCGCAAGGCTACCAGATATGTCATACAAGATGATACTCTTTATAGGCAAGGATTTTCTATGCCCCTGTTACGATGTATAGCACACGACGACATCAAGCGTGTACTAAGAGAAGTACACGAAGGTGAGTGTGGAGATCATACAGGAGGTCAGACTTTAGCAAAAAAGATATTGCGATACGGATACTTCTGGCCTACAATTAACAAAGATGCAGCTGATTATTCACGACGCTGCGATAAGTGCCAGAGATTCGCCAAAATCCCCAGAGCACCGTCGACCCAACTTAAATCAATGGTGAGTCCTTGGCCATTTGCCACATGGGGAATTGATATCATTGGAGTTCTTCCGATTGCTAAAGGAGGAGCAAAATATGCAATAGTGGCCGTGGACTATTTTACGAAGTGGGTGGAAGCTGAGCCCTTGACCAAGATCACGGCAAGAAAGGTGATAAGTTTTGTGGTCAGAAATATTATATGCCGATTCGGGATCCCAAGAACGATTATAACTGACAACGGAACCCAATTTGATAGTACTGAATTCAGAAATTTCTGCCAAAAGTATAAGATAGACAAACGATATACTGCAGTTGCCTATCCGCAATCGAATGGGCAAGTAGAGGCAATCAACAAAGTAATAAAATCCATCCTCAAGAAACGGTTAGAACGTGCAAAGGCAAAATGGGTTGACGAATTGCCCCTAGCTTTGTGGGCATATCGAACAACATTTAAAACGGCCACCGGTTATACCCCTTTCTCTCTCTCCTTTGGCTCAGAAGCTGTAATTCCAGTTGAACTGGAAGTTCCTTCCCACAGGGTGACATATTATGACCCGATGACGAATCAGGCACTCTTACTTGAGTCTCTTGATGAATTCGAAGAAAAAAGGGACGAAGCAGATTTGCGTGCGGCAAGACATCGACGTCAGATAGCACTCTATTACGACAAAAAAGTTCGCCTCAGGACTTTTGAACCAGGAGATTTGGTGCTAAAGAGAGTCTTTCCATCCCTTCCTCACCTCGGTCCAAAATGGGAAGGACCCTTTGTCATCCAACGGAAACTTGAAAAAGGAACCTTCAAGTTAACGACCGTAGATGGCGAAGAAGTCCCCAGAGCATGGAATGCCCAACACTTAATGCGATATTTGGATTAGAAATGCTGTACTTTGTGTTATTTTTCTTATGAACTCTGTAATAAGGCACGACTTGCCTTGGGAAAATCTGACGATATGAATGAAGAACTATAAAGTGGATGTAGGCTACGACTTAGCCGAACCACTATAAAAATATTGTGTGTTATTTACTTTTATGCATTACATATATACATTCATCAGTTATTCTGTTGTGATTATAAAATACAGGATGACTCAGAGCCTAAAAAGGTTGAAAACAGTTTAGACATAAAAAGAAGTACAACGACTATTTGTGCGATAAGACATAAAAGAATGAGAAAACGACATTCTTAACTCTAACTCTCCAGAGAGAGAGAGAGTATAAAAGCATCTCCGACTGAGCGCTGAAAAAGAAATTCTTCTCCTAACTCTAACTTTCCAGAGAGAAAGAGAGTATAAAGGCGTCTCCGACTGAGCGCTGAGAAAGAAATCTTTCCCCGCTGAAAGACCGGTGAATGAATAGATTACTGAGCTCGAACTCTAACTCTCAAGAGAAAGAGAGAGAGTATAAAAGAAATGCCAGAAAAAACGACAGGTACTGACGATACAGGAAGTGCTATCCCGTCAGAGAATCGGGAGCATTCAGATTGCTTGATTAAGCATTAAATAATTTGTAGGAATTGACTAGGGACACGTATGTATACGCATATTTCCCCCTCCACAACTTCGTTTCATAACTATAGACATGCATTTTTACATAAGTGCAGAACTACTAACAAACAAACATTGCAGAAAATGAGTTATTTTTATTTACAAATGAATGAATTTGTACAGGAAAATAGCTAAAAAAGAAAGTGCAGGAGCTACTCTTATAGCAGCAATTATTGGTTCACTAAATGCTAAAACGATACAAGGCAATCCACTATTTAGATTTTGAATGAGCCTTGGATTTCTTGGCGGCTTTCTCCGCGTCCTTTGCTTCTTTCTTAGCCTCCGTCAAGATTCGTTTTGGCTTCTTTTTTCCTGAAGATGCGGTGTTGGAGCCAGTAGACTTCTTCCCGGAGGGCGGGGCGCTGGAATCAAGAGAAGATTTTTTAGCGAGTTCCTCTGTAATAGATCTAGTTGAGAGCTTAACAACTAACCTTGATCCTGCATCCACAACTGCGAGGGGCTTGAGGGCTTCAGGGTCTAGTTCTTCGGCTTTTAATTGCAAGCGTTTGTCTTGATCAGCTTTCATTGCAGCCAAGGTAGCATCATCAGCATTTTTTGTCTCCCCGACTATAGCGACTTCTGGTTCCTCTTCGTGCCCCCCGTCACCACTATCGTCCTTTAAAGCTGCTATCATTTCTTCATCATGGGGGGTGGCGACCTTAGTTGGCTCACTTCCTTCTCCCAAGTCTATAGGAGTAGCCTTATCCTCCCCTCTTTTGGCCTTTTCTGCGGGCTTTGCCCCGGCGGTGGCTCCCTGAGTCACATCTGTCTTTTCGGATGGCTCAACACCTACAGAATGAGAAGCAACAGTTATCAACTCAGGCGAAAACAATGGGTTTTTCATCGATTGCTCAATCATGTGGGGAAAGGTAGAAATAGCCTTGACAAATTGAGGAGAAAAGGTAGGGATACCTTCCGAAGACTTCTCGGCAGGGGTGACTACTACCTCTGATGCTGTTTCAGGAATAGGGGATAGCAGAGTTGTTCGGGGAATTCCCGGATTTTCAGGATCATACCCCTCTACTTCAGAAGTCGCAGGGGCAGAAGAAGAGGAACCAGCTTCGAAAACATTCTTCTGTTTAGACTTCCGTCTCTCTTCTTCCATGGCCTCAGCAATGAGACGGCGCCCTTCAGCTAGGCGCTCCGGCTCATCATCCCTCAAGTATTTTTCCATTAGCTTATCCTCATCGATAGAGTCGGTTTTGAGCTCCTCTTTTTCCCACTCAACAATCTGATTCCATACTTGAACTAGAGTGGATGGGTAGTGTAACAACCCGTATTTCGATAACATGATTAAGACGAGAATCAAGGCAGAATTTAATTTTAAATTCTGAATCAAGCGAAATGGGCTATTCCATTGCGTTCGTCTCGGAAAAATACGCGAAATAGAGTCCGAGTTTTCGAAAATCGGAGTCCATATGACCCGGTTAAGGCCCAACGAAGTTTTCAGAAAATTTCTAAGTAAAAACAGATTTCAAATTCAAACTTGAATTTGGAAAATTAGGCCAGTTGGGCCAGGCGGGAAAAATTCCCGCCACAGTACCCAAGTCGACAGCCCTGTCGACTTGGGAGTCGACTTGGGATGACCAAGTCGACAGCCCTGTTGACTTGGCTGTCGACTTGGCTCAGACGAGCATTCCTGGCTTGGTGCACCTGCACTGGTCCCTGGTCTTGTTCTGGAAGCTTCTGACGTGGTTTAATGGTTCAGATCTATCCTAGGATTAATCTAAGGGCCTAAAACTATCCTAATCTCTATTAAAAGACCCTAAACCTAACCTAAATCCCTAAAAATCAAACCTAGCAACTAAGTGTTGCCAAAATCAATTTTGATCATGGCCTCCATCTCCAATCCCTAGAGCCTATGCATTCAAATCGGGTTCAAATCAAAAGGTGCAAGCTTGCTACACCAAATAGAGGCCAAATCAACGTTGCTATGCGAGTTTCATGACGGATCTTCATCAAAGGAGCCACCTTTCTTCGTCAAAATGATTCATGCTCCTAATCCTCTTGCCACGCTATGTAAGTTCTAGCTACTTGTAGATTTAAACGATGATCTTGATGTGACATGGGATAAAATGCAAAGTAACATGAGTATGTTAGCCTATGGGAACCTAGTTTGCCCCTTTAGCATGAACATATGACTTTGGGTTATGTTGTAGCGACTAAACCATGCTATTCATGTTACATTGGACCTAGTTTGCCCTGCAAGATTGGACCTTTGCTTGTGGTATGTTAGCATGCACACTTGAAACCACTTTGACTCATGAAACATGTGCATGAATGTGACTTTGAGGCTATGCAAGTATATGAACCCGAAATCCCTTATGATAATATGCAAGTTTACCTTTTTATCACATGAGTAACATGGGCATGTTCATCCCTTCATGATAGGTTTATGACATGAACACTTATGCAAGTAATCCCCTTTTATGCTATGCATGTTTGTGGCCAAATCCCCTTGAGATACTATGCATGTTTGTGGCCAAATCACCTTATGACACTATGCATGTTTTTGGCCAAGGTTGTGCATGTGGAAGCCAATCCCTTTTTTGGCATCATGCATGTTTTGAGGCCAATATGTGATGTAGTATCCTTACTATGTTGACTCGCTTTTGCTTGCGTTGGAAAACACGACTTTGGGGTAGTTAGATAAACATGGACATGACGCGAAATCTTGACTTGAATATGACATGAAAACTTGACTTGAGGTTACATGTGAACACGACATGTAAGTTGAACCAAAATGGGGGCATGACACGTGGGGTAAACTTGGGACTTGAAATTAGACACGTATGGGTTGTAAGTGTAATATAACACTAGACCAAACATGGAAGTGGCCAACTCGAGGTTGGGTTGAGTTTGTAGCATAAATCTACCCGGACCCGCCCGGCTTAACTAGTAGCTACAAACAATAGGATCCAATGTGAGAAGTTGGTCATGTCGCGCTTAAGACCCGAGGTTAGACTAGGTTGTGGTGTAAATCTACCCGGACCCGCCCGGCTTAACTAGTAACCACAACAAGGTCTAATGTGAGAGGTTGAGGGTGCATTAATTAAATTAATGCCACATGATAAGGTTAAGTAAATTTGACTAATGACACTTAACCATGCAAGATGATTAGGGGATGAGGTTAAGTAATTTACACTTAACTAATCCGACTTGGTAATTATATGGGGTTAAGTAATTAAGACTTAACTAATCTAAACACGGTAATTAGATGGGGTTAAGTAATTGACGCTTAATTAATCTAACCACGGTAATTAGATGGGGTTAAGTAATTAAGACTTAACTAATCTAAACACGGTAATTAGATGGGGTTAAGTAATTGACGCTTAATTAATCTAACCACGGTAATTAGATGGGGTTAAGTAATCCACACTTAACTAATCTAAACACGGTAATTAGATGGGGTTAAGTAATCCACACTTAACTAATCTAAACACGGTAATTCGATGGGGTTAAGTTAAACACTTAACCAACTTAAACTTGGTAATTCAATGAGGTTAAGTAACCAATACTTAACCAACTTAACGTGATAATTTAATGGGGTTAGGCAACTTATACTTAACCAATTATACATGATGATTTGATGGGGTTAAGTAACCTACACTTAACCAATCTAATACGCGGACCTGATAAGGTTAAGTCACAAGACCTTTTTAGAATATACTTAACCATTGTAGTACGATTAGAGGATGGGGTTAAGCCCACCTATACTTAACCAATCCGACTCGATAATTTGATAGGATTAAGATAATCTATGCTTAATCGATCTAGCAAGATAATCCGATAGGATTAAGGTAAGCTAGTACTTGACCGATTTGACTTGATAGGGTTAAGTCATGAGCCTCTGGGTACACTTAACCAACTTGTAGGGCTAAGTCTTGAACTTAAATACTTAGCCAATCTTGATGTGATTCGTGGGAGGGTTAAGGCATGGACTTGAATGATAACACTTAACCCAATAAGACAAACCCTAGTTAGAGGAACTAGGTATAGAATCGTGGTTAATCAAGGGCAACGAGAAAGGAAGCTAAGTGGTAAACCTTAGTTAAGGGTAACTAAGTAATAATTCTTAGCTAAGGACATAGGATTAATTCACAAAGCGATGAGTAACCTGATACGGTAGGTCATCGCTTAGTATACGAGGAGGAGCAAGTTATCTGACTTGGATAAAAGCTCCAGCGCACTGGGTGCCGAAGTGGAAGCTTCGGGGGACGTGAGGATATTCTTGGGATCCCTCTGTGGGCTGCCAAGTAATTATACTAGGCCCATGAGAGGTTAAGGTCTGCGTTAGAAGGACCAAGAGTATGCCTTGGTTGCTATGCGAGCGACCTAAAGACTGGGATGGATTAGCGTGGAGTCGACGATTCTTGGTTTTTGCCCTGGATAGCACGTCGTCGACTACCTACCATCTTTAGTCAATCGTGTACGAACGGAAAGGCAGGGAACCCCCAACAGACCATGTTCTTGCTATCGAGTCATGGGTGAGGTAGGCCCGTAGGAAAGTGGGGCTATAGTGGGGCCGGGATGTGGTTCTCATACATGATTTTTCTTGGGTTGCCTTTCAGTAGTTGAGGGAGGGGTCACGTGGGACCATAGCCACGGGTACAAAACAGACCTTGATATCTGCATCAGCAGACGACTTAAAGCTCCCGACCGAGTTCCGTATTTCTTGGTTTGCCCTGGCACGGAACTCGGATGGCACATTGGGGAACATGTGCGTCTAGACATGGGAAACGATTCACGATACACACGTGGGATGAAGGGCGCGGTTGACGGGTGGCATAATCCCTAGTGGTCCTAGGTGGCCAAAAATCCTAAGTGAACGCGCGATAGTTCATGGTAAGGAAACATAACTAGATCAAGGGTGGCAGTCCAAAACAACTTCAAGGATAAAACGTTTACATGGCAAAGGACTGAACGTATACATGGAAAGAAACATACGAGTGGGGAAAACCTACATATGCTATATATTAGGTTGACACGGACCATTGCATGACAGTGGGCAAGGGACATTCATAGTTAACACATGACGCGGGTTGGGACACTAGTATGAGAGGTGCAGAGCAAATATACATGTTAGAACCAGGAGTAATATACATAATAGATACCGTGGGATGTTAGACAGGGTGGATACCTTGGGATATTATACTTGATAGAAACCTGACGATGTGATACCTTGATTTATCACGACACCGTAGTTTATCACAATATCTTAGTTTACCTTGCTACAGTAGTTCAGCCAGTTACCCTGGTTTAGTTTATCTATCTTGTAGTCATCCTTATGTTTACTTTCAGTTTATGCATGTCATGTTACCTTTACCTGTTTTTATACTGGGAGTAGATAGGACTTACCAGTCTTTATGACTGACCCCGTTTTCTTTCGCCTCTTTGTCTTCCGTTCCCCCCCCAGGTTCCAGGGAGGAAATGATGTTGTTTAGTTCGGGCCTCTTATGCTTGAAGGTCATCATGTATAGCTTGATGTATAGCTTGGTCTTCTCTTGGCTATGGCTGCTTTACCGCTTTATTTTGGGGAATAATTTATGAAAAGGTTTTTATGCTTCTTTATTATTGCAAGACAGGTTTTGATGTACTCTGATGTAAAAGGCTTTAGACCTTAATTATTAATGTTTATGAAAGTTCGGTTTTACTTCCGCTATTTTATATGTTCTGTCTTGTGATATTTCTGTGCATGTTTACCAATAATGCCCCTCTAAAGCTAGTGCATTCCTTTGCGAGTGACCCTAGCGGAGGCGGGGTGTTACATTTGGTATCAGAGCAGAAGGTTACCAGACTAGGCAAAAGTTTTTAAAGACCTTCTGAAAACTATTTGAAAAACCATTTATAAAGAAGCATTTTTCAAGAAAAGTTTGTTTTAAAGGCTATTCCCCAAAAGCCATTAGCACCATCCTTTGATTCCTTGATTAAATCTCATTTCCTTTCTTTTCTCCATCCATGGTCACAGTGGTTCTCACTGTGACTAATCTTGGTCTAGCCACGTAGGTGTTTTCCATACGATGGAGGGGGTTCTCGAGAGACCCGTTGCCGTGTTACAAGAAAGTATAATAAGAGTAAGGATAAAGGATACCAGCTTAAGGATAAGCAACTGTTGTTAGGGCTTGGTCCATCAAGGAGGACAAGGACAAGATCAGCGGAGAGGGAAATAGTACGCTCCCACTTCTGGGGTGCCTAAAAGAAATGGTACCGTTTCTATTAGAGGTTCAGCCTTCCTTTTCTATCATCCCGTCCAGACTTTGTTTTGATCATCGTATCACTTAAGTCTGCTTAGATAGTTAAGTCTCTGCACCTTAGTACTAGCATGGTAGAGGATCCCAGTTTTGTCCCAAAAATCTGGTTGGAGAGTTGGTCCATTCCTTCATGACTTGTTGGATTTGAGAATGACATGTCTCAACTACGGATAGATTCTAAGGATAAAGTGGTCACCCAATAAGGGGTGCCATTCTCGGTTTTGGAAAGAGGGTAGTTAGACTCTCGACTCATCTTGGTGATACCCTCAAAGTCTCGTGTAACCTTTTTGGGTTCTGTCATGGTTAGTTACCTAGAATCCCGGGATGTAGTTGTTGGTAATCCGTTCGAATAGGATTCGCCGCTAAGGCGGATGGTTCGTTTCGATTATGCATGGGTTATGGCAATCACCCTAGTAAGAACCCTTGGCAACATGGATCGGCATCGGAAAACGAGATCCAGAATTCACTAGTGAATTTTGGAGAGCTTGCATGAGTACGCAGACATATTTGAGCCGAGCATACTAGGGAAAGAATAAGAGAAAGTGAAACGGGAGGCGACAGTGAGATGAGTTCCACTCACACCTTGGAAATAGGAATCAAGGAGCTACGAAATCATGAAGTCAAAGGCGGTCAAGGCACGATGGAATTAAGCTCATGGAAATGCGGCTTGGACGCGCGCATCACGTTTTTTTTTAGAGTATATCTTTGATCCTTGGTTCACCTGTAAAGCTTACTTGCATGCTATCGTTTGGTGGATATCCTCTCGGTCCTGTTTCTGTTACAAACCCCGTAAGGAGGTTGTCTTGTCTATCTTCTCGATCTTATCTTGGGAACCTTAGGTAGAACGCTATGGATGTAAACATGTGTTTGAGACATGTTATGATTGATATGGTTGCAAATGGTTGCAAGTGGTTGCTCGTGGATGCGCAAATACACATTAGATACTAGCTCGACTCGGTCACATTTCATATTGCATATGCACGAGTATTTATACTTGTTTATGGATGAAATCGAATGTATTATCATGCGGATTGTTGCATATGAATGAATGATTGTGCACGCATATAGTATCTATATGACTAGGACTATTTGCATACATGTTGGATTCATGACACTATACATATTTTTGCATTAGAAAGATTATTCAGGCCTGATCATTAGCATTAGCTAAGGAACATGTACACACACGTTTTGCATATATTCATATAGCATTAGAAATCATCTAAGGACAATGGTCGCTTGTGGATGATGTTTTGAGTAGATGGATGATGGATGGTAGGATATGTTCTTCCTTACTTGGAGATTTCGGGGACGAAATCCTAAAAGGTGGGGAGAATGTAACAACCCGTATTTCGATAACATGATTAAGCCGAGAATCAAGGCAGAATTTAATTTTAAATTCTGAATCAAGCGAAATGGGCTATGCCATTGCGTTCGTCTCGGAAAAATACGCGAAATAGAGTCCGAGTTTTCGAAAATCGGAGTCCATATGACCCGGTTAAGGCCCAACGAAATTTTCAGAAAATTTCTAAGTAAAAACAGATTTCAAATTCAAACTTGAATTTGGAAAATTGGGCCAGTTGGGCCAGGCGGGAAAAATTCCCGCCACAGTACCCAAGTCGACAGCCCTGTCGACTTGGGAGTCGACTTGGTCTGACCAAGTCGACAGCCCTGTCGACTTGGCTGTCGACTTGGCTCAGACGAGCATTCCTGGCCTGGTGCACCTGCACTGGTCCCTGGTCTTGTTCTGGAAGCTTCTGACGTGGTTTGATGGTTCAGATCTATCCTAGGGTTAATCTAAGGGCCTAAAACTATCCTAATCTCTATAAAAAGACCCTAAACCTAACCTAAATCCCTAAAAATCAAACCTAGCAACTAAGTGCTGCCAAAATCAATTTTGATCATGGTCTCCATCTCCAATCCCTAGAGCCTATGCATTCAAATCGGGTTCAAATCAAAAGGTGCAAGCTTGCTACACCAAATAGAGGCCAAATCAACGTTGCTATGCGAGTTTCATGACGGATCTTCATCAAAGGAGCCACATTTCTTCGTCAAAACGATTCATGCTCCTAGTCCTCTTGCCACGCTATGTAAGTTCTAGCTACTTGTAGATTTAAACGATGATCTTGATGTGACATGGGATAAAATGCAAAGTAACATGAGTATGTTAGCCTATGGGAACCTAGTTTGCCCCTTTAGCATGAACATATGACTTTGGGTTATGTTGTAGCGACTAAACCATGCTATTCATGTTACATTGGACCTAGTTTGCCATGCAAGATTGGACCTTTGCTTGTGGTATGTTAGCATGCACACTTGAAACCACTTTGACTCATGAAACATGTGCATGAATGTGACTTTGAGGCTATGCAAGTATATGAACCCGAAATCCCTTATGATAATATGCAAGTTTACCTTTTTATCACATGAGTAACATGGGCATGTTCATCCCTTCATGATAGGTTTATGACATGAACACTTATGCAAGTAATCCCCTTTTATGCTATGCATGTTTGTGGCCAAATCCCCTTGAGATACTATGCATGTTTGTGGCCAAATCACCTTATGACACTATGCATGTTTTTGGCCAAGGTTGTGCATGTGGAAGCCAATCCCTTTTTTGGCATCATGCATGTTTTGAGGCCAATATGTGACGTAGTATCCTTACTATGTTGACTCGCTTTTGCTTGCGTTGGAAAACACGACTTTGGGGTAGTTAGATAAACATGGACATGACGCGAAATCTTGACTTGAATATGACGTGAAAACTTGACTTGAGGTTACATGTGAACACGACATGTAAGTTGAACCAAAATGGGGGCATGACACGTGGGGTAAACTTGGGACTTGAAATTAGACACGTATGGGTTGTAAGTGTAATATAACACTAGACCAAACATGGAAGTGGCCAACTCGAGGTTGGGTTGAGTTTGTAGCATAAATCTACCCGGACCCGCCCGGCTTAACTAGTAGCTACAAACAATAGGATCCAATGTGAGAAGTTGGTCATGTCGCGCTTAAGACCCGAGGTTAGACTAGGTTGTGGTGTAAATCTACCCGGACCCGCCCGGCTTAACTAGTAACCACAACAAGGTCTAATGTGAGAGGTTGAGGGTGCATTAATTAAATTAATGCCACATGATAAGGTTAAGTAAATTTGACTAATGACACTTAACCATGCAAGATGATTAGGGGATGAGGTTAAGTAATTTACACTTAACTAATCCGACTTGGTAATTAGATGGGGTTAAGTAATTAAGACTTAACTAATCTAAACACGGTAATTAGATGGGGTTAAGTAATTGACGCTTAATTAATCTAACCACGGTAATTAGATGGGGTTAAGTAATTAAGACTTAACTAATCTAAACACGGTAATTAGATGGGGTTAAGTAATTGACGCTTAATTAATCTAACCACGGTAATTAGATGGGGTTAAGTAATCCACACTTAACTAATCTAAACACGGTAATTAGATGGGGTTAAGTAATCCACACTTAACTAATCTAAACACGGTAATTCGATGGGGTTAAGTTAAACACTTAACCAACTTAAACTTGGTAATTCAATGAGGTTAAGTAACCAATACTTAACCAACTTAACGTGGTAATTTAATGGGGTTAGGCAACTTATACTTAACCAATTATACATGATGATTTGATGGGGTTAAGTAACCTACACTTAACCAATCTAATACGCGGACCTGATAAGGTTAAGTCACGAGACCTTTTTAGAATATACTTAACCATTGTAGTACGATTAGAGGATGGGGTTAAGCCCACCTATACTTAACCAATCCGACTCGATAATTTGATAGGATTAAGATAATCTATGCTTAATCGATCTTGCAAGATAATCCGATAGGATTAAGGTAAGCTAGTACTTGACCGATTTGACTTGATAGGGTTAAGTCATGAGCCTCTGGGTACACTTAACCAACTTGTAGGGCTAAGTCTTGAACTTAAATACTTAGCCAATCTTGACGTGATTCGTGGGCGAGTTAAGGCATGGACTTGAATGATAACACTTAACCCAATAAGACAAACCCTAGTTAGAGGAACTAGGTATAGAATCGTGGTTAATCAAGGGCAACGAGAAAGGAAGCTAAGTGGTAAACCTTAGTTAAGGGTAACTAAGTAATAATTCTTAGCTAAGGACATAGGATTAATTCACAAAGCGATGAGTAACCTGATACGGTAGGTCATCGCTTAGTATACGAGGAGGAGCAAGTTATCTGACTTGGATAAAAGCTCCAGCGCACTGGGTGCCGAAGTGGAAGCTTCGAGGGACGTGAGGATATTCTTGGGATCCCTCTGTGGGCTGCCAAGTAATTATACTAGGCCCATGAGAGGTTAAGGTCTGCGTTAGAAGGACCAAGAGTATGCCTTGGTTGCTATGCGAGCGACCTAAAGACTGGGATGGATTAGCGTGGAGTCGACGATTCTTGGTTTTTGCCCTGGATAGCACGTCGTCGACTACCTACCATCTTTAGTCAATCGTGTACGAACGGAAAGGCAGGGAACCCCCAACAGACCATGTTCTTGCTATCGAGTCATGGGTGAGGTAGGCCCGTAGGAAAGTGGGGCTATAGTGGGGCCGGGATGTGGTTCTCATACATGATTTTTCTTGGGTTGCCTTTCAGTAGTTGAGGGAGGGGTCACGTGGGACCATAGCCACGGGTACAAAAACAGACCTTGATATCTGCATTAGCAGACGACTTAAAGCTCCCGACCGAGTTCCGTATTTCTTGGTTTGCCCTGGCACGGAACTCGGATGGCACATTGGGGAACATGTGCGTCTAGACATGGGAAACGATTCACGATACACACGTGGGATGAAGGGCGCGGTTGACGGGTGGCATAATCCCTAGTGGTCCTAGGTGGCCAAAAATCCTAAGTGAACGCGCGATAGTTCATGGTAAGGAAACATAACTAGATCAAGGGTGGCAGTCCAAAACAACTTCAAGGATAAAACGTTTACATGGCAAAGGACTGAACGTATACATGGAAAGAAACATACGAGTGGGGAAAACCTACATATGCTATATATTAGGTTGACACGGACCATTGCATGATAGTGGGCAAGGGACATTCATAGTTAACACATGACGCGGGTTGGGACACTAGTACGAGAGGTGCAGAGCAAATATACATGTTAGAACCAGGAGTAATATACATAATAGATACCGTGGGATGTTAGACAGGGTGGATACCTTGGGATATTATACTTGATAGAAACCTGACGATGTGATACCTTGATTTATCACGACACCGTAGTTTATCACAATATCTTAGTTTACCTTGCTACAGTAGTTCAGCCAGTTACCCTGGTTTAGTTTATCTATCTTGTAGTCATCCTTATGTTTACTTTCAGTTTATGCATGTCATGTTACCTTTACCTGTTTTTATACTGGGAGTAGATAGGACTTACCAGTCTTTATGACTGACCCCGTTTTCTTTCGCCTCTTTGTCTTCCGTTCCCCCCCAGGTTCCAGGGAGGAAATGATGTTGTTTAGTTCGGGCCTCTTATGCTTGAAGGTCATCATGTATAGCTTGATGTATAGCTTGGTCTTCTCTTGGCTATGGCTGCTTCACCGCTTTATTTTGGGGAATAATTTATGAAAAGGTTTTTATGCTTCTTTATTATTGCAAGACAGGTTTTGATGTACTCTGATGTAAAAGGCTTTAGACCTTAATTATTAATGTTTATGAAAGTTCGGTTTTACTTCCGCTATTTTATATGTTCTGTCTTGTGATATTTCTGTGCATGTTTACCAATAATGCCCCTCTAAAGCTAGTGCATTCCTTTGCGAGTGACCCTAGCGGAGGCGGGGTGTTACAGGTAGTCTTCGATCCAAGAAATGTTTCGGCGACGGATGATATGTGCGAAGAATTCAATCATTAATTCACCAAAGCCTTGAATCTCAGCCTCCGCCTCAGATAATTGTTTGCGGGCTTCCTCCGCAGATTTGATAGCACACTCCACATTGCCCTCGGCCAGGGAAGCTCTGTTCTCTGCCTCCAACAGCTTTGAAGCGAAGTCAGCGTTCTTCTTTTCTAGTTCAGCACTCCTCTTTGCTAACTCGGCGTTTTTCCGTTCAAGCTCGGCATAAGCAAGGCGTGTCTTAGCAGCTTCTGACTTAGCCTCATCAGCTTGCTTTTTTAACTCAGAACGCTCTTGAGTGTGAGATTCAAGCAAGTCGTGATAACGTTTTTGCATGTCCTCAAATTGTTGTTTGAAGTTGGAAGCGTCCCTTTGAGCGACAGCTAGCTGAGCTTGAGTGTCTTCCAAATCTTTTCCTAGGGCTTTTAAAGCCTTGGCATCCTCCTCCGCGGTCTTTTGCATTGAGTCGGTATTTGTGATTAGAATGCGGATGATTCTGGAGAGGTTGCGTGAATATTTAAACATCTCATAATACTGCTTTTCCACCGCATCAATCTTTGCTTTGGCCTCATCTGCCCACTTAGAAGAAATAGGTTCAAGGGAAGGTAAGAAAGTCAAAGTCTCGAAGTAGTGTTCGGGAAATTGCTCCTCCAAATATGCCCGCTTTACTGCAGTTTCCGCATCTAGTGGGGGAGGAGCGGGAATTGTCAATTCAGTGTCCCTGTGTGAGGAGGATTCAGTAGTTTCTTTGACTATCCTAGGTCGTTTAGTAGCAGGGACCTTGTGCTTACTCCGAGACCCGGTTTCTTTTGGAGGAGTTCTCTCTCTACCGCGCTTTTCATGGGAAGAAGTGGAGTCTTTAGATTGTGGTCTGTCCTCTTCCCTACGGCTTTGATAACCCTTGTATTTCTCTTGTTCCGGCCGAACTGGTGAGCGAGAGCGTGAGGGTCGAGAACGATAGGGATCATAAGGCCTTCTCTCATCCCTGCCACGATCATCACGACGATCATACTCGACATCCTGAGGAGGATTGGACATGCTGCGGCGAAGCTTCCTGATATCATAGTAGGATCGAGACATCGTGCCTGCACAATAAGACAAACGAAATTTAGAATTAATGGATTCACGGAGAAAGAGGTGCAATGAATGCTAATGCTGTTGTGTAAAGTGTGTCCTAAGTGGTGTGTTTCCCCCCAACCAACCCGAATCTGAAGCTAGACTAGTACGGGCAGGCTCTTTAGCCTTAGCAGGAGTGGTCTCTTCGGAAGAGGTAAAGACTAAAGGATCCTTCCTGAAATCCTCTGAAGTGTATATAGTTTCAGGCAAGGGGAGATCCCCCAAACCCTGAAATATTTGGTCATCAGTACTAGGGATATTCCCCTCGGAAGCATTAAGTGGCGACTCATGGGAGGATGTTGACTTTTCCAGAGAAGTAGCCTCCTCGGGGGCAATATATCCTTCACGATGCTTTTCGGCCAGATTAGCCAATTCGTCATCTTGTGTAGAAGATGGAGAAGGTGAAGTTCGAAGAGGCGTTGTAGGAACTCCTGAGCCTTCTCCTGTCTCTGGGACTACCTCCACTGGAGGAATGTATGCGTATGGAGCCGTCCCTTGACCGATGCTACGAAAAACGGATAATAACCCATGAAAGTGAAGGTATTCGTCTTTAAGGACTTCGTCGATAGTCAAGAATTTCTGATCGCCATTAAGAAGTTGGTGCATCCGGTCAAAGAACACCTGATCTGATATCTGTTTGGGATTGTCGACTGCAAATAAAAAGGAAAACAAGTTAAGGTGATGATTCAAGTGTATAGAGCCCGGATTTAGAAAACCAGTGCTTTACTTGATTTTGTCCACCTCCTGGCGCATCCAGGCTGTCGCTTCACGTAGAACCATTCTAATCTGGAATCTCCAGCTTTACTGCTGAATGGTGCTGAGATTATCTTCCTTTTTGGAACTGACTCGAAGTAGCAGAAAGATGGAGTCTCTCGAGTCTGATGCTTGAAATTATAGAAGAAGTGAACGTCATCAAACGTGAGCTCTATGCCTAAGATTTCACGATATGCTATGTACAAAGTGTGCAAGTAGGCATATGAATTGGGATGCAGCTGCATGGGGGCAATCCGCATTTGTCTTAAAAAGTCAATGATGAAGGGAGAGAATGGAGGAATGGCGCCGACCATGCACATCAATCGAGTGACCACCATATATCCTTCTGGAGGGTTATGGGGACGGTCAGAGCGTGAGGGCACTAGAGTGTCCCTTTTCATTATCCCGTACTTTAAGCAAATTCGGATCAGTCGATCATTGTCGATTGTTGATTCAACAGAGTCTGGAGGTGATTCCAATATAACAGCCGATTCAAATTCATCAGGGGCTCGATCGTCACCAATCCCTCCTTCCTCCTCAAAACCCAGAGAAACTTCATTCTCCGAAGACACCTCGTTGCTTTCCCGATTTCCAACCCCGTAGTCTGGACCCTCACTGTCCCATTCTGGATCCGAAGGAGAAGATATATCCTCGAGAGTGATTTTGTTAGAGGTTTCCGGGGCTTCTTTCCTCTCAGCTAGTCTGGAAGAGCGTCTGGGTCTCATTGTCATAGAACTATTGAAGAAGCAATAGCACGAATTAGAGTAAATTAGCCCGTATCCCCCTGTGCATGTGCGTGAACTAAAATGTGTGCAGTGAATGTGAGAAATGCAAAGTAAAGATGCAACAATGTAAGGCGAACTTTGAAGAGAAAGTGATGGTCAGAGCAGTTCTTAATGTTCATTTATGTTCGCAAGGCACTATCCTGACTGTTCATAAAGTTGGAAGTAATATCTAGCATTGTTTTAAATAGTTGGACAAAATTTTGTGCTTTAGATTGAGTGGTTCTCGGTTCGGTTCGGGCAGGCATCATGGGATCGGACTGAAGAAAAGTTGTGCTCTAGATGAAAAGTTATGTTCAACCGGGTCGGTTCGGAGACATGTAATAGGAGCGGATCGGATAAGTTTGAATACCGATGCCCCCTATTAATCTGTTTTTATCCTCCGATCTGATCCGATAGGCTATCCCCTGTTTTCCATTTCCACTCTCCCGACCCGAACCGGAAAGATAAAACTTTGCTCTCCTCCTCCATCTTCCCTGTTTACTCGCCCGAACCGATTTCTCATGTCTTTTATTTTCTTCTTCTTCCTCAATCACCTACGAACCCAATCCCATATCAACAGCCCCAGTTAGGAGCAAGCGTACGCCTTCTTCAACCTATCAGCGCCTCGAGGTGGTAGCAGAAGTAACAGCGATGGAATTGGGCAAAAAATTATACTCGAATCGCTTAATATAATTGTGAATCCAAGCCGAAATCAAGCAAAAGTAGGTAGATCAAGTTTACAAGTCTACTTACGAGTTCGATTTAGAAGAAAACGAGAAAAATTTGCGAGTTTAATGAAGCTTTCCTGAAGGCTAGGGTTTCGACGTGGAAATCGGTTGGACAAATACAATGAAAGAAAAGAAGAAAAGTGAAGTAGATTTATATAAAAAAACAAGCTGACTATTCGTATTCCCGCTCGGACCGGCTCGAAAAGCCCAGTAACGCAACTTGGCCCATTAATCCATTGCAGAGTATAGGAAGAAGGAAATCCGTCCGGGTCGGAACCCGAACCAGAAATCCGTTCGGGTCGGAATCCGAACCGAACAGGATGCAGTACGACAACTTGACATGTGAATTCAAAAGGAAGGATGAAGGTATTGTGCAACAGCAATCAAAGCATGCTCCATTTCCAACAGAAGCATCCTTTGAGGGGGCAAAGTGTTAGCCTACTTTGTGAACTAGGCAACACAAAGTCAAGATGTTAAGCATTGAAGAGCATTTTTAATTAGAAGACTTCGGTTCGGATCGGAGAGACCATCACTACTCAGATCGGAGAAGACACTACAGCCTAGATCGGACAGCTGCAATCATTCGGGTCGGGTCAAAGCAACGTATCGGTTCGGATCGGATAAAGTCTTCTGTTCGGATCGGTGAGCTATTGCTGTTGAAAACAGAGAGCGCATGTTCGGATCGGAGGGCAGTCTTCTTCAAGATGGATCGGAAAGCCACCCAATTGCTACAGAGATGGGTCGAAGCGGAGCAGAATAAAGAGAAGAGAGAATTGTCACCAAGTCAATCCGGGTCGAATCAGATATCCCGATCCGAACCCCTGGTATATATACCTCCGACCCGAACCCATTTTCCATATCGTTCCCCTACATAAGCGCCTGGATATCCGGATCGGCTATGACCAGTTCCTGCCCATAACGTTCATTACTCTGATGCGTTGTCAACACAGTAATCTATCCGAACCCGAGGCTAATGGGATGGATGACACGTGGCTCCGATCCGGATCGGGCTCTGAGCAAATTCACACCTATAAATACCCCGTCTGGATACAAAGAAAGGGATTTTTTTTTCTAGCATTTGGAGAATTCAACCACCTCCATAATCCGAATTCCAGTACTCCCGGAGAATCCAAATCTTCTTTCATTATTTGTTTTAGTCAATTGAGTGAATATAAGTGAGTTGTGAGTGGAATCGAGTGAATATTTCATTGTATTTGCAACTGAATCATTGAATATAGTGAAAGATAAGTGGACGTAGGCATTTCTTCGCCGAACCACTATAAATCCTGTGTGTTCATTTTCATTTTGATTTCATTTCATTTGCTTTTAATCAATTTGGGTGTTAGAACCACTTTTTGGTCTAACAATATGATTTAGTCCTTGAACAAACACATCAGACTTCTCTTAAATAACAAATCCTTCATTAAGCTACTGAAAATAGACCAGTTCACAAGATCATCATCAAGGACAATGTACCCGTTGTCAACATCAATATGCCCTCTTGAAACTACAAACAGAGGTCTAGTGTCAAAAAATGCTACCTGCTATTGGCACTAGTGCTCAACTTTGAAAAAAAATTCACTTTCTCCCCCATTTCTATCTAATGTATCACAAATGTAACATATATAGCTGAATTAAGAGCGAATTTTCCATGATCAACGTCAAATATAATATATAAATTAATGATCGCAGGGGATTGAATAAATGTGGCTCGCAAAATTGTTTCAAGTTGATGACTAATCAAGTTTTGCAAAATCCTATACAAGAAGAAAATTTGAAAATAAAATGGAGATAAAAATCAAAGGTTTAAGGAGTTCAGCCAAGCCTGGGAATGAAGCTGGCAAATTAATTCATGGATTTAAGGTAAGTTATCCTGACCATTTTCTATTTATATCAAAACTGCATGTTAAATGAATAAATCCAATTGATGTTGCTTTAGAAACTGATTGCTGATTGGAGATTCCTGAGCTCGACTCAAATTTATATGAATAAAAACTTAGGTAGTGTTTGGTTTACCATTTAAGTTTTGGGTTTTCGTCCATACAATAATGTGCACAGCACATGCATATCATGAAACACAACCATTTTAGAAAACAAAGTTAACACACAAAATAAAAAACAACTTTTATCTATTTTTCATGTTTTGAGAAATAAGAGAAACATGGAGAGCAATTCTTCCTTCCATGATTGCTACATCCCCTCCGTGGTCCCCTCCATCTTCCTTCCATTCTACCATTCCTCCTTTCACACCTTTAATGTTTTGTAATTAATTTTGAAAACTAAAAACCCAAAACTCATTTTAAACCAAACACACCCTTAGTTTCTAGAAACTAGAGGTCTATTGATTTAGCAGTTGCTTATAAACTCTTGCATGCTTAAGTATAGGATTACATGAGTTAAAGGTGATGAAAAATCACTTTGGGTCTAGACGAAAGGTCACTAGAAACAGTCCATCATATCCTTGTGATGTTCCAAGAGCAGAACCAACTCCAAGAATCCATACCGCCAATCGATTGGTGGTTATTCACTGGTCCACCAGTAGGGTGATAAACTGGAGTGTTTCCAGCTCCATGCTGCTCGCCTCTCTTGACTGTTATTCTATTGTGCTGCCACACTCATTTCATTATTGTGACCATTTTAGTTAGCATAATATTGTGCATCTTTGTACTAATCTCGGTCATTTGATTATATACCGGATACACACACGATGACTTAGCTGACTGTTTTGTAGACTTCTTCTAGGTTAGTGAGCAGCGGCATATACAAATAGTCATCATAATTTGTTTGGACTAGGTACTTCTACACATTGTTGTAGCACTATACTTAGAAGTCTGAATAGTCCTTCTATTCATGAAAACAATGCATGAACTATGATATATATGTAATACCTTTCATGTGAAATATTTTCTTGGACCTTAGAATGCCAGTTTGTGCTACAAATGATTAATGCTCAAAGAATGATTATTTGTTGAGCTCAAGGTTCAGTTGATAATCGTAGACTTGGATTATGGATGTTTCAAGGACCGTCAAATCATTTAAAAGTTGTTATTCAACAAGCTTAAGTTTTTTTTAATGCATCAAGTGTAGAAACTATAACTATCAAATGAAAATAAATACAACAACAACATAAGATTTAGGCATAAAAGAAATATCGCATGCAATGAAATACAACACCAGCTCAAAGTTTAGACATAGCAGAAATAGCAGAGACTCCCATCTTAGGAAATTTCAACTCGTCATCCAACTTGGAAGAAAAGTACATATCCACCATTTTATGTTTACAACAAGCATAAGGTTATGTTTATATATATGCATGTTTTGTGATTGTGCAGGTGGTGTGTCTTGTGGTGGTGGGGATGTTGAGGAAGTGCAAAGATGAAGCAGGCTGATAGTTGAAGCAGAGTTTTTGGATGGTACTGATTCGTAATCATTATCTGTAATGAAGAATTGATATATTACTGTGATGATGTATGATTCATTAGTTTTGTATTTCGAATATAAAATTCTAACGTTTTTTGTATGAATGAATCTATTGCTTTGAATTTATATTGATTTGTTTTCTGTTTATCCATCTTTTGTTGCATTTGTAAAATTTATTCAATTAAAGTTATAATGAAGTGTATTACAAATCAACATAAATAATTGTAATAATTACGAAATCAAATGGGGGCATAAAAGTTCTAGTAGGTATTACTACAACGGTGCATAAAAGTTGTAGTAGGTATTACTACAACGATGCATAAAAGTTGTAATAAAGTTTATTACAACAGTGAATAACAGTTGTAAAATATACGAAGCCACAACGGTGCAAAAATGTTGTAAAAGATAATTATCTATTACAACTTCTTAATACATGACGGTTGCATCACCGTTGTAAAAAGTATATTACAAGGGTGTTCCACCGTTATAATATGGTCAATTTGTTGTAGTGTCTAGAAGAAACCTTGAATTCTTTCAAAAATATCATCTCTATCATTCTACGAAACCAGCAACATCTCGAACTTAGCCAAATAAAGATGTTTGAGAAACAAGAGAAACATTTTGATGCAATTCAGTGGCTAATCTTCTCTCTTTTCATAGATGAAGATAATAATCTCTCAAAGGCTCCACCAACCAAAGAAAATGAGGATTGGGAAGTCATCAAGAAGGATCCTATCTTTGGAGAAAACGGTTGGGTTGAAGTCCCAAGAAATGTTTAATTGATTGGTATGATTGATTTGTTTGAACTTGAATTGGATTTTATAACTTTAAACTCGTATATATTAAGACATCTGGTGTGGTGTAATTCAAATCATTATTTGGTTTGTATTATTGATATCAAACAAATGTAAATATAATACTTGGATTGGTTTGTATTTGATAATCATAATGTTAGGAATTACTATTTTAGGATTATACAGATTGAGGGGGGAGTATTCTACTTTGAATTAGTAGTTACATAGTTTCTTATAGGGTTTATTTAGATAGTTATACAATTCAGAAGGAGTGGTTTTAGAATTTCTTTTTGATAATGCCAAAGGGGGAGAAATTATAAAATATAGGACATAGTTTATAGGATTTATATAGACAGGGAGAGTATTTGAAGGATCATCATCTACAGGTATATACAAGTATGATATTTTATAAACTAAATTTGTCATCATCAAAAAGGGGGAGATTGTTGGAGAATGGAGTTTTGATGACAACAACCTTACTTCAATATTAACTGATTATAAAATATATACTAACACCTCTATCTAGAATATATGTATACACATATGCAGGATTTATATACAGGAATTATTACTGAAGATTGTACAGTTTAAAGATGTTAGAGATTCAGAATTCAGACGTATTTGAAGACTCATGAGTATTCAAGATTTCAAGAGTTTAAGATAAATATATTATAGAGTCTAGATTATGTAAGACTCTAAATAGCACTCCAGGTTCAAATTCAAATTAATTGCAAATTCTGATTTTCAAATTCTATTTTCAAATTTTATTTTCAATCTCTTTCCTCTCTATTTTATTTTCTATTTAATTTTAAACTTATATTTTATAAGTTTATACTTTATAAATTTTATATACTTTATATTTATATAGTTTTAAACTCTATAATTTTATAAATATGTTTATATAGTTTATATTTATGTTTCTATATGATTTTCTACTTTATATTATTTTTTATAACACTATATTTTAATACAAGAATTTCCAGAATTATATTTATATCAAAACACTTGAAAAATGTTCAAATTTCAATTTTGTACATACATATGTCGATATACATATATATATATATACATACATGTCGACATATAACTGACATTTTTTCAAAATTGAAAGGAAGTGTATTTTCACTATTTGTGACGGTTCTGAAGCATTGCAACCTTTCACACACTATAAAAAGGGCCTGATTTCGAATTTTTAATTACTTCCTCTTCTCCCTTTCCCCTCTCTTCCATTACACATTATTTTTCATTATTTTTATGATTTCTACACCTATACTCTGCCGAATTCAAATTTGTTTACACTAATCTTCTTTTCTCTACACTCTCTACTCATTACTCTCTGAATCAAGTGTTATTGAAGAGTTATAGGATTGTTTGTAATAGTTTGGGTTGTGTAAAGGAATCGGTGGTATCCCTTGTAGCCGTGAAATTATGGAAGATATACTTGATCTAGTGGGTCAGTGGAATCGATGGTATCCCTTGTAGCCGTGAAATCAAGTAGGGTTGTAATTGGATATTGTTATAGTAATAAAACTCTGCGCAACTCAGCGTTGCGTGGTACTGGACGTAGGAGCAATTCCGAACCTGTATAAAATCCGATGTGTTGTTTCCTTTTCTGTACTTTATTTCTGTTTATCTTTGCATTTGT